>BSWB01000008.1:10030000-12530000 GCA_033239125.1 Fagopyrum homotropicum
GTCTTTTTATAGGGCAAGATAAAATATCGGCCCGGCCCAATCTTCAAAATATCGTGGCTTCAAAATGTGGCGAAAAAGATCGCCAAGATCACGGTCGTGGAACTTTCCACGACCGTAATTTAGAGCGTGGAAATCAACACGGTTTGAACCATGGATTCCACGACCGTAAAAGCTTCTGGAATGAACCACGCTTCTCCTGCAGGGTTCCACGGCCATGGAACTGAACGTGGTTTGTAGTACGGCCGTATTTTAGAGCGTGGTTTAGGGCAAGAACGTGATTCTTCCCTAGCCTCGTGCATTCCTGAAGTTGACATCCATTTTGCTCCTAAGAATGCCCTTAATCCATGGACATACTCAATCAACTCGTCCTTGCTAAATTCCGTTCGGAAATGGCTCTTAATCACCTATAATCAACATAGAACTTGTGTAGATATCCATATCGACAATATAGGCAAACTAGCTCACAAATGCAACATTGCTCAATCAAAGACTATCAATATGAATCAAACACACTTAGAAAACGTGCCTAAAATATCACAATATTTCATGCTAACAAATAACCCCATACCTACAACTTGCTTGTCCCTAAGCAAGGTCTTTCAAAAGCTTTCAAAACAAGAGTTAGGATGAAATATGTGTACCTTCTCAAAGCAATACTTCTTTTGGATGAATGTGCCTTCTAAAGAATAGATCATTCTCAAATCTTGCTTCAATCGTTTATAAGACTTTCATACACTTAATCAAAGAGTAAAAAGTAAAGAAAACTCATGAATCAATCAAACTTCTATACAAGCATCATAACCCTTAAACATTATCAAAATCAATCATAAGAAACTTCAATTTAGATCACCAAGTCATATAAAATTCTTTTGATCTTAAGGACTTTCAAAGAAAAGGTCTAGAATGTGGAAAGGGAAGGAAACTTTAAGGAAATGTGGTGCATGAATCCGGGAAAGTGGACAACTACTCTTCTTCTTCTTTTGCGGTTTCCGCAACACCTTCAACTTAGAGCTTCGCTCTCTTCTTTTCATTTTTCGACTTTACTTTTGGAGTTATGGACAGAGGTGCACAAAAACCGAAGCCTAGGAGATTGACGTTTCTCAAATTTTATGAGGTGCCTCAAACCCTTAGTGCACATACCATAATCCGCTAGGAATATCGTTCAATCCAACTTTGGCAAGACACAAACACCCGGCTATGTGAATGGTGCCGAGTTACTCATCATCATGATTGACTTCCCCAAACCTAGAATTTCTTTCTATTCTTTTGATTGCAATTAATTGCTCTCATGGCCCTCCCACACCAAACATGCCTTTTTCATTCACTTCTCCAAATTCCCAGATAGGTAAAGGAGGTCAATATTTCAATGAGGAGCTAAAATGATCAAAGAAAGAAGAAAGAAAAATCGAATTGCCTTAATCATCTCAACAAGAAGTATAAGAACTTATAGTGTGATTTCAATTTCAATTTCTCAACATGATTTAGGTAACATTCATCACATTATGAAACTTGCAAAAGAGGTATAATCAACTCACTCAATTCCTTTTTCAATTCACTATTCTTTTAAGCATGCAATTGTCATCAAACTCAATTCACAAGTAGTGATTATCATAGAAATCATCTCAATTCATTAGAAGCACAAAATTTTCAAAATTTTTCAATTTTTATGGGTTTTTCAAGTTCTTTTTCATGCAATGCAACAATGAAACGTGCAACAATATAATGAACATGCAATGATAGTCTCGAATAGAAGCAAACATAGTGAGTAAGAGTTATTACAAACTTTTAGTACATCCCACCCCATACTTAGGACGAACATTGTCCCTAATGTTCAAAAGAAAGAAAGAAAAGAAAGAAAAGAAAAAGAAACTCACAAAGTGGTGGTGGAATGGCTAAAGCGAACGGTCGTGCAATCAATCACTGCGGCGCTGGTGGAGGCGAGAATGGAGAGAAGCTAGGATCATAAAACCGCCCAAACTGCTGGCAGTAGACATCCCTCATCATGTGGTCGAGGTCGTCTAAACATCCGTCTCTAGCGTCGGCTCGGATCTCCAATGCTCCTACTCTCTCTGAAAGGCCAGTAGCCCAATCCGGCATCTACTCATACCATCCCGGAGCCTGACTATACCATGCTGGAGCGTCGGATGGTGCTGGTGCTGCTGGCTGCTCTGTGGACCAAGGAGGTGGAGCTCCGTACCATGTAGGAGGTGTGGTTATCCATGTAGGTCTCTCACTCATGCTAGCGCGGCGAGAAGACGAGTCTGAAGCTCTAGTTGGACGTGGAGAACGTCTAGGTGCATCGGAGGCCGCCTCCGGCTAATCCGGAAACGTGCCAAACTCCTGCTCGGCTCCTCCTCCACCCTCAAACTGATCTCTCATATCCTCCTCCTCAACAACTGGTGGTGGGACATATGAGGGAGCTACAATCCTGTTCGCATGCATAGCAGCGAACGTCTCCTTCCAATTATGGCGTCCCGCCATAATGGAGTACTCTGGCAGCCACTCTATACCCCTACATGTCCTGCTCTCCCAAGGCATGGCCGCATAAGGCGGACCTCTATGAGTGGGGAAGATGAGCCCTCTAGTCATGAAGGCATGAAGACCTAAAGGAACGGCCGGTATGCGGGTACAGGCAGAAAAATCAACACCCATGCTCCTAGCAAGGTGGGTAACTATCCCACCATATCCGATGTTGCCCTTCTTCTTGTTCTTGAGCTTGCTCATAGTAGCAGCCAAGAGGGTGGCACAGTCAGCTCTGCGCCCGTACAACATGGAATACAGCAAAAAGAGCTCATCCGTCTTGATCTTTTGGGGCGTCTCCGTCCTAGGAAAGAGACACTCCGAAAGAACACGGTGAGCTATCTTCAAGGCTAGGTGGTACATCAACCTAGCCTTGGTATCAGCAGGTTGCCAACGGTCCTCGTCGGCGTAAATCATCGCTACCTCCTCCCAAAAGTCCTAGGCGTAAACGCCACTAGGAAATCGACCGTTAAAGGTCTCCTGGAACCCAAAGAAGGTCCCAAACTCATGGATGGTAAAATGATAGTCTCTTTCCATGAGACGGAAAGAGACGGTCCTGTCTACATGGCTGTGCTCAAAAGACGTCACAACCTCCCGTGTAATCTCCTCATAAGCGTCTTCTCGGATAGCCGAGAAGACAACTAGTCCGGCTCTATCCAAGAGCCAAGTAAGGTCATCTATAATGTTGAGAGGAGCTAGATCCTCCAACAATAGGTACCTAGGACCAATTACAGCCCTCACCTTGATCCTCTCGAGTGCGTAGAGGTGATCCTCATGAATGGTCGGTACCCTAGGGCTAGGAGGTGAGGGTGATGAAGGTGAGGATGGAGGTGAAGGGGAAGAGGGTGGTGGTGCTCTAGAGGATGAGGAGGAAGAGGGATTACCCTTCCTCTTCTTATTCTGGTTATTCTTCTTCTCCTTAATCCTCCCCGAAACTCTCCTCACAAAGTCCATTCTGTCAGAAATTATGGGCTGTTCTACAGGTTCCACGGCCGTGGTTCTCCCAGGAACCGTGATTCGTCTCAGAATTTCTCAAATCTCAGAATTCAGCACTCAATCTCAACAAACAGGCAACCCTAATCTAATTTCCTCCAATTTCAATCAGTTCTTCCTAAAATCTCTAACAAAAACGAACCAAATCGACAAAGATCAAGAAGAGTGGAAAAACCTATTTTTCGGATTGAAAAATCCAAATTGCGCGTTCCTTGGTGAATTTCCGCTCAATTCGTCGCTTGGATCTTGTTGGTGGTCGAGTTTGCTTCAATTTGGGAAGAAGAATTGTTAAAAACGATTAAGAAACGAGGATTTGAGAGAGGGTCGTGGATTTCGGCGTTTAGGTCGTGGAAGAGGGGTTTTGTGGGTGATTTTTGTGAAGAACGTGGTTTATATAGTCACAGGCAAAATTTTGAAAATCACGGTCTGTCGGGGTGTTCTACGGCCGTGGAATTGTACGGAACCGTGGTTTTGGTGATTTTTCAAAGGCTTTTGGAAATTACGGGCACTGTAGCTGTCACGACCGTGGTTTAGGCCGTGGAACTCTTTGTAAAGCTCCAAAGTCCAAATTTCGTCACTTTTCTTCAACATTATCCTTCCCTTTTCCTTTTCCATCGTTCCTACATCCAAAAACACGAACATACCGGAAGGAATCGAAGGCAAAAACAAAGCGAAAAAACGTTTATACGAAGCTAATCTATGAATCGAAAACAAAAACAAAAATGCAATACCTTGGGTTACCTCCCAAGAAGCGCTTTGTTTAAGGTCTGTAGCTAGACCAATCTCGCACTTATTCGAGTGCGGTAGGCGCGAACTCTTCGGTTTGGAGTTCCGGCGTATACTTCTTGAGTCGTTGGCCGTTCACCTTAAAGCTTCCGCCCGTTTCACCCCATACTTCAACTGTACCATGGGGAAAATACGCTTAATTAGAAAAGGTCCGGTCCAACGAGATTTAAGCTTACCTGGAAAGAGACGAAGCCTTGAATTGAAGAGGAGAACTTGATCTCCTTCTTTCAAGTCCTTTGGAATGATATGCTTATCATGCCAACGCTTTGCTCTCTCCTTATAGATCTTAGCGTTTTCATAAGCATTCAAGCGGAGTTCATCCAGGTCATTGATGTCTAGGAGACGCTTCTCTCCCGCTTCCTTCATGTTGAAGTTCAGCCACTTGATAGCCCAAAACGCCTTGTGCTCCAACTCCACCGGCAAGTGACAAGACTTCCCATACACAAGGTTGTATGGTGTGGTTCCTATGGGAGTCTTATACGCAGTCCGGTATGCCCACAATGCATCGTCAAGCTTCAAGGACCAATCCTTCCTAGTCCTTGAAACCGTCTTCTCTAGGATTCCTTTGATCTCCCTATTTGAGATCTCAACTTGTCCACTTGTTTGTGGATGATAGGGGGTAGCAATCTTGTGAGTAACCCCATACTTAGCTAGAAGAGCTTCGAAGCGCCGGGCAATGAAGTGAGAACCTCCATCACTAATGATCGTCCTCGGCGTCCCAAATCGCGGGAAGATGGTCTTGTTAAAGAACTTAACCACCACCATGGCATCATTAGTGGGAGAGGCAATTGCTTCCACCCATCTAGAAACATAATCTACCGCCAATAGTATGTATTGGTTTCCACAAGAGGATGGGAACGGTCCCATAAAATCAACTCCCCAAACGTCGAAAATCTCCACCTCTTGGATGTTGTTGAGGGGCATCTCATTCCTCCTAGAGATATTGCCTGTTCTTTGACAAGCATCGCAACAAGAAACAAAGGATTGCACATCTCTAAACAAAGTAGGCCAAAAGAATCCAGATTGCAATACCTTTGCGCTAGTCTTGTTCGAACTAGCGTGTCCTCCACAAGGTAGTGAATGACAATGACGGATGACACTTTGCATCTCATCTTCCGGCACAAATCGCCGAATGATGCCATCCGGACCTCTCTTAAAGAGGAGAGGCTCGTTCCAAAAGTATTCCCGGACGTCCTTAAAGAACTTCTTCCTTTGTGCGTAGGATAGTCCGGGTGGTATCTCCTGACAAACCAAATAGTTAACAAAATCAGCAAACCATGGTTCGTTACCTTTGGAGATCACATTGATGCACTCCTCAATAAGGTGTAGGTGTTCGTCCGGGAAGGAGTCGTCGATGGGTAAATGGTCGTCCTCTAGATGTGTTAGGCGACTCAAATGATCCGCAACAGAATTTTCTGAACCTTTCTTGTCGCGGATCTCAAGATCGAATTCTTGTAGGAGAAGAATCCATCTAATTAGCCTTGGCTTCGCATCTTTCTTCGCAAGGAGGTACCGGATCGCAGCATGATCCGTGTAGACAATCACCTTTGCACCTACAAGATAAGAGCGAAACTTGTCAATAGCATAGACAATGGCTAAAAACTCTTTCTCGGTAGTGGCGTAGTTGAGCTGCACTTCATCTAGCATCTTGCTAGCATAGTATATGGCATGGGTTCGCCCTTCCTCCCGTTGTCCAAGAACAGCTCCTATAGTTACGTCACTAGCATCGCACATAACCTCAAAGGGAAGAGTCCAATCCGGAGGTTGGATAATAGGTGCTGAAATTAGAGCTTGCCGAATTGTGTTGAACGCATCCAAACATTCCTGCGAAAACTCAAAAACCGCATCCTTCATCAATAGATTAGTGAGAGGTTTTGATATCTTAGAAAAGTCCTTAATGAAACGTCTATAAAATCCAGCATGTCCTAGGAAACTTCTTATCCCTTTCACCGAAGTTGGGGGAGGAAGTTTCTCTATGGTCTCTATCTTAGCTTTGTCTACTTCTATCCCTCTACTAGAGACTAAGTGACCTAATACAATTCCTTCCTTAACCATAAATTGACACTTCTCCCAATTAAGAACTAGGTTAGTGTCTTCACACCTTTGCAAAACAAGAGAAAGGTTAGAAAGGCAATCGTTAAAAGAGGAACCGTATACGGAGAAATCGTCCATGAAGACCTCCATTATTTCCTCTATGTATTCGGAGAAGATGGCCATCATATACCGTTGAAAGGTGGCTGGGGCGTTGCAAAGCCCGAACGGCATTCTCCTATAGGCGAACGTACCCCATGGGCACGTAAATGTGGTCTTCTCTTGATCATCCGGGTGTATCGGAATCTGAAAGAAACCACTATAACCGTCAAGGTAGCAAAAATGTGAATGTTGTGCTAACCTCTCAAGCATTTGATCAATGGATGGCAATGGGAAGTGATCCTTCCGCGTTGCATTGTTGAGCTTGCGGTAGTCTATGCACATCTGCCATCCTGTCACGGTTCGGGTAGGAATGAGTTCGTTGTTCTTGTTGGTGATGACCGTCATTCCTCCCTTCTTCGGAACTACTTGAACCGGACTCACCTACTTACTATCGGAAATAGGGTAGATGATACCCGCATCAAGAAGCTTAAGAATTTCCTTCTTGACAACCTCCTTCATGGTCGGGTTCAACCGCCTTTGAGGTTGTCTTGAAGTTTTAAAATCTTCCTCCATTAGTATCTTATGCATGCATAGGGAGGGTTTTATTCCTACTAAGTCCTCAATAGTATAGCCTAAAGCTTTCCTATGTTTCCTAAGGATAATCATGAGCTGATTATGTTCATCTATGCTTAGATCGGAACTAACAATAACCGGAAAGGTAGAATTAGGTCCTAGAAAAGCGTACCTTAGATGAGTAGGAGGTGGTTTGAGATCCATTGCTTTCGGAGCTTCCAATGATCCTTGAGAAGCATCTGATGTCTCCTTAGAAGTTTCTAAGGGTGATGAGTGTGTGGGAGAAGAATCAGAAGAAGTTGAAGAAGTGTCTCGATCATCCCTTTCCACGGCCAAAATTACGGTTTCCCCATATCCTCCACGGCCGTGGTTTAGGGCGTGGAAGGGAAATACGGTTGTCACATCTTCTCCATGACCGTATAACTCCCTGGAGTGGGACACGGTTTTGGTTGTGAAATCCACGGCCGTGGAATATAGTGCGTGGCCGTGGATTCTCACGTTTTCTACCTCATCGTGGAGTTTTTCGAACTCCACTTCATGCATCTCTTCTTGTGCTTCTAAGGCTTCAATTGCCTCATTGCACTCTTCGTCTTCCCCTACATTTGTTAGACTCATAGTGATAACTTTTTGTAAAGGATCGTTAAAGAGAATCGCACTTACCTCCTCCCTAGACAACCCTTCCTCATCTTGGATATCGAATATATCCTCATCAAAGATTGGTTCCTTCACTAGAGTGGAAAGAACGAACTCTACTTTCTCTTCTCCTATATCAAAAGCGAGTCTACCATTCTTGCAATCGACTATGTAGCCGGAAGTTGCAAGAAACGGTCTTCCGAGTATGATCGGGACCGGACTATCTGCGGGAATATCAAGCACGACAAAATCAATGGGAACAAAGAATTTACCTAGCTTGACCGGGCCGTCTTCTACAATACCGACGGGGCGAGTGATGGATCGGTCCGCCATGTACAACGTCATCTTCACCGGTTTAGGGTCGCCTAAACCGATCTTCCTACATAATGCAAGTGGTATGATGCTCACACTTGCTCCTAAGTCACATAAAGCATCATATGTGACATCTCCTACTCCTATGGGAATGCAAAATGACCCCAGATCCTTTAGCTTTGGGGGCATTTTCTCCTTCATGGTTTTGATGAGATCCGAAAAATCCGAACTCATCTTAACCTCACCGAAGTCTTCTAGCTTCCTCTTGTTGGAGAGGAGCTCCTTCAAGAACTTGCCATAAGCCGGCATACCTACAATAGCATCAATAAATGGTATATTAATATGCAGCTTGCTCATGAGTTCTATGAACTTACCAAACTGTTTATCTAGACGCGCTCTCGCTCTAGATTGAGGAAATGGTAGGGGAGGTTTGTAAGCCGGAGGAGGAACGTAGACATCTTCCTTCTCCTTCTCCTTCTCTTTCTCCTTGTCCTTTTCCACGGAGACTTCAACAAACTTTGGCTGCGGATCGGTGGTAGTCACTCCGCTCCTAGTTGTGATTGCCATAACCCTTCCCTTAGGGTTGTCCTCCGTCTTTCCTGGAAGTTTCCCTTGATTCCTAGGAACTTCCTCCGCATGGCTGAACATTTGGTTTTCTAAAACCTTTTGAGCTTTATCAACCTTAGAGATTTGATCATCAACCTTATTGAAGCGGTTCTCCAACCCTTGTAGCTTTCCCAAAATCGTTTCCAACATGGGATCGGGCTTCTCCTTCCCCGAATTGTTTCCTCCATTAGATGATTGCCCCTGGCTTTTCAAAGGAGTAGAGGAAGAGGAAGGTGGTGTTAGTGAATTAGAATTGGAAGGATAAGAGTTACCGGAATTTTGTTGATTGGAGCGCCAATTGTTGTTGTTTGAACCCCTATTGTTGTTCCAATTGTTGTTCCGGTTGTTGTTGTTCCCATTCCAGTTGTTATTCCGGTTGTTGTTCCGGTTATTGTTGTTGTTGTTGCGGTTTGTGTTATCACCGCCATTGTTGTTGCCTAAATAGCCAACATCCTTCCCTTGTTGCTTTGGGAAGTTGGTCTTGATAGCCTCCTTCAACTCTTTGATCTCATTGTTGAGGGAGAAAATCTGATTTTGAGCTTCATGTGTGAGCTTCGCTCCTTGCTCCACACGATTTCCCTCCACCTTCCGGTGGGAATACTTCTCTATAACCCTTGCTTGCTTCTCAATGAAGTCCCAAGCGTCATTTTCTCTCATGTCCATGAATGTTCCACATGAGAGGGATTAGAGGTTGAATTGCGTCCCCGCATCCAGCCCCTTGTAGTAGATCTCCAGCAATGCAAGCTTGGATATGCCATGATGAGGGCAATCCAATAACAAGTCCTGAAACCTTTCCCATGATTGAAACAGACTTTCGTTAGACCTCATGGAAAATGCATTGATCTTACCTCTAAGTTCCGCCGTTTTGGATGGCGGAAAGAATTTGGTGAGGAACTCCGCGGAAAGGTCTTCCCACGTGTCTAGTTTCCCCCTAGGAAGAGCTTGGTACTAGGACAACGCTTTCCCTTTCAAGGAGAAGAAGAAAGGCTTGAGCTTATAGTTGTTGGTAGTAGCGCTCTTCGGTCTCATTGTCTCCATCATACACTCAAAGTTTTGCAAGTGTTGGTGTGGAGATTCAGCACTTGTCCCGCCAAATTGATTTTGGAGAACAAGAGTAATAACTTGAGGGTTGAAGCTAAACCCTTGCACGTCCTCAGCATCGAAATTCACGCCCAAACGGCGTGGTTGTTGTGTTGGATCCATCCTTTGTCCAAGAGTTCTTGGCTCATCATCTACAGGTTCGATCCTCGCATTCCTAGGCGGGATGCGGCGATTAGCAGCTCCCCGTGGATGAAAAGGATTCACATTGATCGTGGGATCAATCTCTTCTAGCGGTGGCATGGAAGAATCACTATCATCAGCGGATGAATGACCTCTTCTTCTAGATCTTGATGCCCTTCTTGAGGATTTCTTGCTTCCCTTATTCTTAAGGTCGCTTAGTTCTTTCCTCATTTGGAAAATCATATCCTGTAGATTGTTAACTTGAGATTGATGACGATCCATTTCATCCCGGCGGATGTTCTCATTCCATTGGAGTTAAGCTTCCTTCTCCGCCAACTCCGCTTGAAGATCACGTTCGTGTTCTTCAGCCATCTTCTTTTCCTTGCGCTTTTGCCTTAAAGTCCTCTCAAGCTCTTGATCAAGAGGTAAGAGGTCTTCGGTGTTCCTAGACCTGCGCATGCACTCAAAGAAATATCAAATAACGAGAGCAAGCTCCCAAGCTTGACAACCGGCTACCGAATTCGGTCTAAACCAAATCCCCGGCAACGGCGCCAAAAACTTGTTCGCCCCTAAACGTGCGTGCAAATAAGCTTTAAATTTATAAAACTAGAATCAAGCAAGCGAACCCGCAGTGTACGGATCGGCGTAGATTAGCAAGTATTCTAGAGTATCGAACATAGGGATTTGGGGAGAATAAATTCGATCGTAGGTTATCAAGCAAGTGAATATAAGAGCTTTGCAAATTATTGGGAAAACAACAATCCTAAAGATCCAAGTATCCAGCTGTGGCAATCGATTCAAGATATACTTAATGATATATAGACAGAGTTGAGATATGCAAAGATATGCTAATGTAAGGTAATCGTACGGTGAAGTTCCAAAAACCTTATATGACTCACCTACAAGACACTCTCTATACAGGTTGTTGAGGCTTCAATATAGAAAGGTTCTAAAGGCAAGAATTAATGTCAAATACCCAAACTTGTAATCCAAGGATCAAGACTAACTAAATCGATTAAGGTTGTGACACTCACAATTGAGGTAGAGGTTGTTGAGGCTTCACTACCACCTAGAAAAGACAAATTAAGACTAAGTTAAAGCTAATCTTTAACTTTGGATTAAAGTAAAAACAGGTTCGTAAACTTAAGGGAAATTACGGGTGGATCTTGAGATTCCACGGTCGTGGAACTCAAGAACAAACCGTGATTTAGGGTTCGTCGACGGTTCTCTCTAACTCTCAGGGTCTAATCTGTTTACGATCGATCTATCATCATCTAAGCCACAACTGTCAACCCTTCACCTTAGAATTGTTAAGGGTTTTTAGCCAACAATCATCATTATGATATCAAATTCAAAGATTAAAAGATTGAAAGATGAAAACTTTTGAAAACTTCCAATAAACTTCAAACCAATCTCAAAGTCACAATCAAGAACGAATATCGTCACTAGGTTCGGAAATAGAACAACAAACACAATCTTAGATAAGAAGGAAGAACGGGATGTCAATCCGTCTTCTAAATCAAACCTAAGTAAGAAGAGGAATCTTCTTACAAACAATCTTCCGAATCTTCAACCTTCCGTCAATCCGGAAATCTCCACAGCAATCTCCACCAAAAGTGCGAGATTAGGGCCACTCCAAGGATGAGCGCAAATTACGTCTTTTGCAAGAATCGCAAAAATCTCCAAATCGCTGCGTAGGCGAAAGTGTAAAGCGAGGTCGCAAAAGTGCGTCTAAGAGAAGGTGACGGAATCTCTCTTCGTCCATCTTTTTATAGGGCAAGATAAAATATCGGCCCGGCCCAATCTTCAAAAGATCGTGGCTTCAAAATGTGACGAAAAAGATCGCCAAGATCACGGTCGTGGAACTTTCCACGACCGTAATTTAGAGCGTGGAAATCAACACGGTTTGAACCATGGATTCCACGACCGTAAAAGCTTCTGGAATGAACCACGCTTCTCCTGTAGGGTTCCACGGCCGTGGAACTGAACGTGGTTTGTAGTATGGCCGTATTTTAGAGCGTGGTTTAGGGCAAGAACGTGATTCTTCCCTAGCCTCGTGCTTTCCTGAAGTTGACATCCATTTTGCTCCTAAGAATGCCCTTAATCTATGGACATACTCAATCAACTCGTCCTTGCTAAATTCCGTTCGGAAATGGCTCTTAATCACCTATAATCAACATAGAACTTGTGTAGATATCCATATCGACAATATAGGCAAACTAGCTCACAAATGCAACATTGCTCAATCAAAGACTATCAATATGAATCAAACGCACTTAGAAAACGTGCCTAAAATATCACAATATTTCATGCTAACACCCCATAGTTGTAGCACTAGCGTCCTCTAGACCCCGTCTGCAGTACTACCTAGTAACTTGAACGGTCGTGGGACTGACCACGCCTATGACCTGAACCTCCTACTCTAGTGTTGACTGGTCCGGTCCTCTGTCTCTTGTTTGACCCTCCAGACTGCATAGCTCTCCTGTGACCCAGTCGATCCCTCTCATACGCTGAAGCCCGTTCCTGGTAATCGGCTAAGGAATCACAACAGAACCTTGCTAGATAGCGTGTAGTCTCCCTCAGTCTCCGGAAGAACAGGCACACGTGCTGGTCCACAGGTGGTGCAGCATGACCCAACAGTGATAGCTCCTCCCGGAACCTCCTGATCGTCTCAGCTATCGGAACATCCTCAAATCCTGCCTCCAAGAAGTCCTGCACTCGGTCTCTTCTCAGAAAGGAAGAACAAAAAAGTCTCCCGCACGAGACTCAACAACTACTCAAATTGGGACACTCCGCCCCACACTGTCCTCCACCAGTACTGTCTCTGGTCCCTAAACAAGGTCTGAACCATCTCCACCTTACGACTCTCAGGGCAGCGAATCGCCTCTAGCGCGGACTCCACATGACTAATCCAATGCTCCACCTCAAGTCCCACATTCCCGTCAAATGTGGGAACTCACTGATGGTTGAAAGTCTTCAACAATTCATCTGGCCTCGGTACCCTCAGCTCATCTCTCACTCGGTCATCCTCGACAACCCTCACTAGTACAGCTACCACCGGTGGAACTACCACCTGAGTCATCCTCTGAGAGACCTCTGCTGACCTAGCTGGCAATGGCGGTGCTGAAGGTGGTGCTCCGGCCTTGTATGCCTCTTGCACCTACTGGACATAAGCTCGATACTGCGATGCTCCAATCGATACACGGCCAGAATCAGCAGGCCCTTCACTCCGTATTCCGGACCTAGCAGCGGTCCCATCCCTAACCTCTGGAACAAAACTCTCAGCCACCTCCTCAGCAGGTACATCCGTAGCTGGCGGATCTACAACAGGAACACGTCCCAGACCTCGGCCCCTCTGAGGCCTACCCACACGTCCCTGTCTTTGAGCTCCTGGAGGAAGGGGAGGTTGGCCCTCTCCTCGTCCAACATAAGTTGTCGCTCTCGTACGTGCCATCTGATAGAGACCTGATCAATATAAGACTACTTTAGTTCCTAGTAAGGACATAAGACTATCCACATCCCACTCCGTTTATAATCCTATTTATGCACTCTATTTGTATACTAAATCATGTGATAACACGATTTATGGCTTAGTTTTAGGTAATCATTTAGATAGATTTCTCACTCATTCATGCATGGTTTAGCACTAGTTCACGACGTTTTGCACTCAATTCATGTATTTTGCCGAGATAGACGTCTACACGGACTTGTGCGTGTTTTATAGGTATTTCGGGAGATTTAGGAGCAAAACGATACGTTTGAGGATCGTTCATCTAGATGACACACCCTCGGACTCATTAGGACACAAGCTAAAGGCTAAGGAGGACTCATGGAGCCTTGCCAACACAAGCCATGCACCAAATCACAGCTTAATGATCCAAGGCGAAGTTTCTACACAGAATCACGGTTCTCTGACACTCCACGCCCGTGGAATCACCCGTGGATTTTGCCAGATTCTTGTGACAGCTGTGCCACGACTCTCATGGCCAGCTCATGCAAGTTTGTTATAAAAGTGGTCCTTCATGGGCTGTGAAAAGGAGGCTGGAGCAGCTCATCCATTATCCATTCCTCTCTAACAAAAATATTCTCAAAACAAGAAGTTTTTCTAGGAAGGAAAGTGTCAAAGAGAAGAAGAAGAGCTCCATTGAAGAGGAGAAGAAGAACACACACACCATTGCCACACCTTGATAGATTTTTGTAGTGAAGAATTCCGGATTCTATTTCTAGAGTTGTATGAGTCATTTGAACCTTCTTTTGGAAGGATTGTGAGTTATTCTAATTCTATTTTCAGCTTGGTTTTGTTTTAGTTCACTTGTCCATCTCTTTTCCTTCATTATCTTGCAATGGATGTTATGATTTTATGTTTGTTTGTTTCGATTTCTATCATGAACGTTGTAGGCTAAATCGATGAGGTTCTAGGGTAAGGAAGGGATGGTTATGGCTAGGGCTATGATAGGACGGACTTAGATATACCCTTGGATGACTTGTGTGTAAGAACATAGCTGCTGTTAGAAATCACGGGTAGTTCTTGTCTGACCACGGCCGTGGTTTAGGTAGAACAAACCGTGATTTTCCCTGGTTCGATGGATCTTGTCTTAGATCTATAGAGTGTTGAAATCCTAAGTGTTTGTTGAGTTTAATCTACCCTAGGGTGACCTAGTGTTAGTAACTAAGTGTTAGGAGAGACTTACCCGGTAATCCTTGCTCTTAGATTCCAAAGATAACAACCCTTAGGTAGTGGTGAGCCTAATAAGCCGCCATTGGATTAGGTGTGCTAGGATAGTTGTTTAGGACTTTCCTTTCCAAGACTTACTCGGTAAGGATAGGTTAGACTCCTAATTAACAATCCGGTTTGTGTAGAATTCCTATCCTTAGGTTCTTAGAGACTTACCCGGTAATGAGACCTTAGGAGTGGACTAGTTGGACATGAGACCTACCCTGTAATTGATCCCAATTTAGAAACACTTAATCCCAACATATCATAGTTAATCCAAGAAATGAATAGATAACTTGAGTCCTATGCCATAACCGGAACTTCCAACCCCTAGAATCCGTCTTTTCTTTCCTTGATCATTATCTTGTTTAGCTTGTTTATTTGTGTTGATTCTTAGTTTAGTTTGATTGTTTACTTTGCATGAATTGTGATCTTTGATTGATCACCAAAAAACCAACTAAAACATTTGAGATTTTCATTTCTTTATTTCTTCTTTTCTTTCAACCTAGATCCTTACTAAACTCAATCACAAATCGAATCAATTTCACCTTAGTCTTTGTGTTCGACCTCGGAATACTAACCCTTCTACAAACGTCCCGTACACTGCGGGTTTCGCTAGGTAGTTAGGATTTAGTTCGAGTTATAAATTTATAACCCATTTGCGCATCACGATCTTAACGTAACATCATGTATACCCTCCGTCTATATATCTTTTTCTTGCATCCCATGTTCCGTCTATAATATAATTATACTCATTTTACTCCACTATGTTTTCAATTTTTTAAAAGAAAAATTAAGAAAAGAGAGAGAGAAAGATTTGATTGGTTAATTTGTAAAAGAGGTGGGCCTGATTCCTTTTGCACTCTGTCACAATTAGATCCAAATTTAAACAGAGTAAATTTTAGTTTAACTCTTTTCACAGGAAGAATACAAGGGATGTGGAGATTATTTTGGATAAAAGTATAAAATTTAACAATTTAACTTAGGGATGTAGATAGTCTAACTATCTTATTACCCTAGGTCACTTCTAAAGGTCACAACGTAACTAAAATTACAAGTTATAACAGAAGTCCAATAAACTATGCCATCGAGTTCAGCGGAGGTAGTGGCGGTCCGTGCATTCTATCCCACCCCGTTTATGCTCATGGTTTTGAAAACAAAATTCATTTTAAAAGTTCGGAACCCTTGTGGTTCCCGTTTATTTGTTTATTCAACCTTTTTGAAGATAGCGAGTGCCGTTGTTGCAACCTGGCTCTAATACCATATTGTAACACCCCGAATCCTCGAGGACTCGGAATGCTACGAGCTGAGACCTCACAATGGGTCCCATCCCTTAGCCTGACAACAACTTCATCGGACCTTACAACACGGCACAAATAAAAAGGCAAAACATAGAGATTTATATCATGAGCGAAAGGAAAAGTACAAATCTGAAAACAATATAGCCAAGTCTCAAAACCAAAATAGCAACATCAGTCTCAACAGTCGTGAAATAAAAAGATAACAGTCCCGTCCTATAATGCACGTAACCCCGGTTGCCCACTACCGTCGGATCACTCGATCGCCTCCCTACCCTGCAAGGCATCTACAAGCGGTATAAAACCGTTAGCTAACAATCTATGCATAAGTATAAAGGTAAAAGCACAAACACACAACATACACAATCAGCATGCAACACTCATTCCTTTTGTTATCTTTAATTAAGTGATATGTCATTACTAATGATACTTATTTTGTGACACGAGGGATTCCCAAACCTCGCCCTGCCCCGTTTACCAACGCGGAATGGTACTAATGCATTTGACCGTCTACCTGACTGGGTTGGTCGCAGGGAACCTCCTAGACTCTTGCAAGAGCTAGGCAGATGATGTCACGACCCGTTATCATACACTTGGGTCAATTACACAATATACTAAAGTCGGCCTATTCCGGTTTCGTTATTTATCTTAACTAACAAACACCACTCATACACATCACACTCATACAAGAAGCCAACTAAGTAAGTCCGTGGACTTACCAGAATCAAATCTCGACTCTCTCTTAACCACCACTCAATCGGTAACTGCAGAAACTCAATTGTCTGTCAAAGGAGGCACGTGGATCAACACATTTCCCTAGGTACTTACAAGTCTAAAACTCCTAAGATGTAAGATCCTATTTGCAGAAGTTATTATAGTGCTTATTTAAAGTAACATGACTATTTTACTCTTGGTCCCAAGACTTCCAAAAACTCGTAATACGTACTTAAATTCTTACTTGAGGCTAATTTACCATATTCTACTCCCTAGGATGATTTTAGGTAAAACTGGAGAAACTACCCACTTTTCTATTTCCCGAAAAGTCACTAAGGTCCAAGTACAGCTTCAAATATGAAATTAAAATAAACTTATAAAAATTCATAAATAATTTTCTAAATTATCTATGATATCTTATCTACCCATAGGAGCAAGAACTTCTTAAAACTGTTCAACCATTACTTCTACAAAAATCTTTAAAGTTGGCTACAACACTAAAAATGTTCCCATACTTAGTCAAAATTCACTACTGGAAAAACAGCTCAACTACTTGTTAAGGGTCAAATTTATATAAATACAAATAAGTTATAGAAATGGTATATCGTTAAATCGAGTAAGATACTCGACTGGTTAACAACCATTTTTGTACCAAGTCAAGGCCTGTGTCATGTGCAACCGATCCCTAACACTGACCGATTAAAAGAGAGAGTTGATTTTTGAGGAGTTCTCTTTAGGCTTTTTCCTAACCACAAAAAAAAATGAAAAAAGGGAGTCTAGCTAAATACCGTGAGGGGTACATCACCGATTAGCTAACCTTAAAAATTCTCTAAGCGAGAGTAATTCTCTTTTTAATTATCCTTGATTTTTAGCTAATAAGTTAGCTAAATTAAAATATGTAAA
Source organism: Fagopyrum homotropicum (assembly GCA_033239125.1). Taxonomy (NCBI): domain Eukaryota; kingdom Viridiplantae; phylum Streptophyta; class Magnoliopsida; order Caryophyllales; family Polygonaceae; genus Fagopyrum; species Fagopyrum homotropicum. The sequence continues at coordinate 10,047,407 of BSWB01000008.1, forward strand.
ATCGTCCTATTTATTCTTAGGATTAAAAGTCAAAAAGAAGAAAAAAAAAAAGAAAAAAAGAAAGTGCTATATAAGGATATTACGCACCCACCCTCTCAAAACCAAATTACACAATCATAATGATAGTACAGAAGAGTGGCAAGTATCAGCTGTATGTCAATTTCATGGGTAATTTATATGAAAAAGAAAATTAAAATTGAAATTTCCTTTAGCAGTATACCAAAAAGGATAAGAAATATATGAATGACCAGACGATTTGCATCACAAAGAATATTACAGTCATTATTAGCATTCAAGTGAGGCTATAATAGTTGAGCGTTTCTATTGCTAGTCTACCGCTCACCTTCTGAAACAGCTGTCATAACTACCTTGAATTAAAGACTGAAATATATCATTATATAAGGGATGTAAATTTGGTCTTAGAAGAAAAAAGAAAGGACACGAGGAGGAAGAAAAAGAGAGACGTGCAAAGAAAACATAAAGGGAAGCCAGAGAGTTCAGAACAAGAGAGAAAGTTAAACTAAACAGAGGAAGCTAAGCTAAAGAAAGAAGAACGAAGATTCAACGGTGAAACACGGGTTCCCTTTTAAGCCTTTCGAAGCAAGACGGCGATCTACCTTTTCATCTAAGTAAGTTCCTTGTAAAATTATTTTATTTATCTTCACCTTGAGCAGGAAATGTTCTCCAATATGTGATGGTGCCACACCAAGATGTGAGATGCAATAGATTTGAAGCAGAAAGTGGACGAAGGAATCAAAGTTATGCAAAAGTTTCAATTGTTTTGGTTGAAGTGCAAGTGACGCGACCCAATCTTGCCTTTCCGCGTACAAAAGGGAGTTCATTGTTGACTCTAAATATGAGACTCGGCTTTTTTTTAACCGTGCGGCTGTGCGCAAGCAAAAGGACGGCAATACACACCATTAAAAGTTGAGGAATTAAAAGAGAAGAAGAGGCGAAGTATACAGCGGTCTTTTATTCTTATAAGTTCGGCATGGTTTGATCGAAGTCCGGATTCGCTTGGTTTGGGTTGTATGCGTCCAAATGTTACAAACGCAGAATAGCTCCACCATAAATGTCAAGTTCAAAAAGAAAGACATATGCAAGGGGGAAAGCCAAGTAAACATAAGTTGGGCCTTAGTTTCTCGAGATCTCGAAGAGCATGACGGAGATAGCAAGAAACAATGCATCCAAATCGATGTGAGGATTCAAGGAGAGATACCTGTAGTCCCGCATACCCAATACAGAGGTGTTCCAAAACAACCGGAATTGGAGGTTATGTTAAAGAGAAAGGCTACGGATCAAATATCCCGATGCAAAGTCACCGCTTCATGGGTAACTCCAAGTTGTAGTCAGGGATCTCCGGTTTCAAAAAAAAAAAAAAAAAAAAATGGAAAGAATGGGTCAGGAAGAATGCTTGAGGAGAAGGGAATAGATCGAAAGTTCTATAACACACTACAGTAGAGAGAAGACCTTCACTATCTCCTGTTACTATCCATAAATGAAACAAATGGTGAAAAAGGGGTGCTTGATACTAGTCATATGTATAAATGTTGGTGTTAATTGCTAGCACATGTGATTTTCAAAAGGTCAAGGAAGAAGAGATAGGAAGAAAACTTGTAGAAGATTTATAAAGAAATAGGTCTCAAATGGAGTACACAGTTACCACCAATTCCATCTTGATCTCCAGTTTAAAGTTGAATTTTCAAGTGATTTTGTTGTGAAAGTTCAGCAATATTACGATCGAAAATATCTAAATAAATAAAAAAAAAAAGGGAAGAAGAAGGCAACAAAAGGGGGTCTTTTTGATCAACTTTCAAAACAAAGAGAGAGAAGCAAGTCCGGGAGATCAGTTCTACCATTTCAAAAATATAAAAATGAGAGTTACGCTGGGGAATCCAGAAGCACCACATGCGAGTCGATCAAACGAAAGGAACCTGCGTGGAGGAAAACCGTCATTCAATGCCGAGGCGATCAAGCTTGTTGTCGGCGTACCCGGAGTCCAATACGATAGATGATGATGCTCCTTACACCAAAGATAGTTGTAAACAAAGAGAAGAAAAAGAAGCAAATGTGGTTATTAGAAAACCGAGGGAAATATACAACACAAAGAGACGGACATGAGTCGATCAAAGATGACTAGTTCAACTTTAACTTCCCTAAATTCAAACTCGAAGAAGAAATATAAAGGCGAGGACGAAGTAAACTCATACCAATAAAGATCACAAGCAAAGAGGGCTTCAACGCTTTCCCAAGCTCAACGAAATTATACAGAAGGGTAACTGATAAAGTCATACTCAACAACAAACTCAAAAGAAGAAGCAGCAAATACGAAATGAAATAGATTGAGCTGAAGACTCTTAGTCGGAATGGAGCGGATCTCACATATACCAAATAAAATAGATTGATTCCGAAATGAAGCCCATAAACGAACTGAAAATGGTTAGCCTTTGCCACGAAATCCATACGTGATCAGACAAAGTGCAAATGAGGAAAAAGTTCCTAATCATACTAGATCAAATAAAAGCTGGTATTTTGCCAGAGGATGGGAAGCTACAAGTACAAATACAAAATTCAAATTATGGTCCAAAGATGTCAAAGATCATCCAAAGAAGGTGCAAGAATGTTCTTAACAAGCTACATAAGAAAATTATGAATAAAGGAAGGCCCACCAGTTGAATAAAGAGGAGTCAAACATTCCAAAGGAAAAATATAAAATATAGAGCAACACTAGTATTCTGGTTGATATGAAGAACAAAAGTTGACATTATTTTGTCTACAACTCTTGATCAATCTACAAAGATCTCTTCCAGATTATGTTCATGTGTACTTCCACGTCTTCAATGAAACCCATAGGGAAATGCCAAAAATCCGTAGCAAGTGCAAGATCGTTTGAATTCAACTTCGACAATTCAACGCTTTAAGCAAAGAACGAAAGAAGAAATGCGATACAACCGCAATTTTAAAAGAACTACGTATGATTTGATCCCTATGAAAGGGTACGTAGGAAACTCAATTTCACGGCTATTGAGTTCAATCACAAATTCCAAGTTGATACACAAACGAAAAACCTATTGCGAACTACGCGCGGTTTGATCCCCGCAAAGAGGGGTACGTAGGAAACTTGACTATATAAATTGTCAAGTTCAATCGCCAATACCGAGTTAGTGATTTTCTAAAGAAGAGAGATGAACTACGGTGACTTGATTCCGTCTCAAACGGATACGTAGGAAGCTCGGTATAAAGCAAGACGCTCATTGAGTTCGGTCACACCCAAAACTCCAAGATTTGTTAAAGTTGAGAACTACGTTTGACTTGATTCCGTTGAAACGGATACGTAGGAAACTCGTCGAGTTCAGCCATACCCAAAAAAAAAATGAGAAATATATTCAACTTAGAATTTTTCATACGCAAATGATAGTCGGATAATTTGGAAAACCCTTGTTCGCTCCAAACGGTGTGTGCAAGCTTTAAATTTATAACCCTAGACTTAAGCTTAAAACAAGGATGCGAACCCGCAGTGTACGGGTCAATCGTAGTAAAAGCAAGAAAATTCCAGGGGTCGATCACAGGGACTCGGTGAAACAAAGTCAATACGGTGTGCTTATGTCAATACTAACCACAAGAGTGATTAACACAATCAAAGATGATTAAGAAGTCAATAAAGCAAACATGCAATTCTAGGGATTAAAGCATCTAGTTGTGGTTCCAACTCAAGATCTATAGATAAGCGGACAAAGCAGAGATTTTTGCGTGGGGAAGGTGTTTCAAAAGTGGAGTAGATCACTGGGTAAGTCTCACTACACACTAATCCAAAACCGTAACTCCTATTACCGGGTAAGTCTCAAGGAATCAAGATAAAGAACTATAACCTCAAACTAACACACCATCTAAGGGAATAGAATCAACCTTTACCGGGTAAGTCTCAGGCTAACTCACAAAGATGGGATGGAAGCACACTCAAACCCCAATAAAGGATAAACCTTTATTACCTACACTTATGATCGTTGGTACACAAACTAAGGAATTACCGGGTAAGTCTCATCCTAAGCTTGCTTTGAACCAGGAAAGGTGTAATAAGAATAGGATTTGGCAAACTCTAACACTTAACTCTCAGTTATGGATCAGATAAGTCACCTCGGTCAACCAGTTTCCACCCCGGCCGAGGTGTTCATCGACTGAACGAGATGCTTAGGGTTAAGGTTAAAGACTCGAACTTTCAGGATCCTACTGGAATATAAGATTATTCTATCATTGTTTTTCCCACAACCTTCAGCCAATCACCCTAGAACCACACAAGGAAATTAGCCACTCATCATCATTATGAAAGTATTAAAATATATGGGAAGAAGGTGAATATTTGAACAAAGAAGAATTTAATGAAAAGACTTCAATAACTGAATCAAATATCACAACAAAGCGTTCCTTGGATAGCAATCCAAAAAGACAAGACAACAATTGAGGGAATTGAAGACAATCTTACAAAAACCCTTCAATAAAGCTATAAAAGCTATGGACTTCAATCTTCCTTCAACCTTCAAAAAGGTTCTTCAAATCTTCCAACTTGGGGAAGGCTGCTGCTGCTGCGTGATTTCCGACTGTCAGCGGGATCTAAGCATTTCCCGGATTTGTGGAAAATCCAACCCTTTTTATAGGAAAATAACCCTCCAAAGATAATAAATCTTAGAAAGATATTCTCCCATAAATATAGGTAAAATATATGATTCTGCATATCTCCTTCCTTCCAGGAGCCCAGCCTAAAAATATAAGATTACTTTCCAAGTTTAAAAGATCTCTTCCAAGAATAAAATATTCTCGCCGCGTCCTAGGTGTTCGCCTCGGTCGAGTCGGCGTCTTTGGATCACCTCGGTCGAGGTAAATCTGTGGTCAACCGAGGTGACTCACAACTGAATGTGAAATCTCTCAAAACTGGTCCAAAGTAAATCTTTAATCCATGGCTATGCTCCCTGGATGTAGCTCCAAATGACTCATGACTCCTTTTGCTCCTTTTTGATGCAAAACGTACCATATTACCTGCAATTACAACGAAACTAGGTGTAGACCTCGATTCTCGCAAAGGTAGATGAAATGGTAATAGAATCACATATTATACATACAAACATGCAGATTATTGAAGATAAAACGTCCAAACAAACCCCAAAATATAGACTATAATTCATGCTATCAAAATACCCCATACTTAGCCCTTGCTTGTCCCCAAGCAAGTTCCGCATATAGAAGACAAGATAGAATGGATTATAAGTCAAGAAAATCAATGAAAAAGTCTTTCAAAAACATTTTATGGTATGCAACTATCATAGATCACTCTAAGAGAGTACTTCATGGAATTTAAAAACTCAACATGTTCAAAACATTTTATAAATATAGGAAAGTTGTTCATCTTTGCATAAAATCATAGAATGCATAATAATTCATAATTATCAAAATTAATCATGTATAATCCAGTTTAAACCACTAAGTCAATCAACAAGCTCAAGGTCTCAAGGGCTTCCCAAAAGAAAAGGTCAAGAAACGTGTAGGGTAAGGATGTGTGTAAGGTAATGTGGTGCTAGAATCCGGGAAAAGGATGAACTTCACTTTCTCTTTGACTTGCAACATCTTCCACCAATAAGCTTTGCTTATCCCACACTTTTTTTTTTTTTTTTTTTTACTTTACTTTTTGGGATGCATGGACAGAGGTGCACAATAACCGAAGCCTGGGAGATTAGCAATCATCAATTTCTTGAGATGCATCAAACCCTTGATGCACATACCATGACCCGATAGGAATATCGCTCAATCCGACTTTGGTAAGACACAAACACCCGGCTATGTGAATGGTGCCGAGTTACTCATCTTCATGATTGACTTCCCCAAACCTATTATTGCTTTCTAACACTTCACTTCCAGCCACTTCTCAACTTTAACTTGCTTTCACCACTTCGCTTGCTTCCAAATTCCCGGATAGGTAAGGGAGGCAAAATGTATATGAGGGGCTAAGCATGATCAAGAAGAAGAAGAGAAGAGAGAATGAATTGCCTTGGTCTTTCCAAGAAGAAAGTGAGAGAACTTAACCTGCGGTGTCAACCTTCAAATTCAACATAATTTGGATAAAAACAAAGTATTAAACATGCTATTAATTTTCAAACAAAGCATTTAGCAACTTAAACATATTATAAAACCTTTCAAACACATAAAGAATTTAAAACCAGTCAGTAAACAAAATCTTCACTGAGATCACATCCAGATAAGAAGCACAAAAATCGTTTCGAAAACTCTCAATTAACCCACCTCGGTCGAGGTGTTCTTGGTTCAACCGAGGTGAAACACCTCGTTCGGCCAGAATCTCCCCGGTCGAGGTCAAAATTTTTTTTTAAAAATCATTTTTTTTTTTTTTTTTTCGGTTTCGACGTTTTTCTCAATCAAATAACCTGTAGGTATGCATGTAATATCAGATAATCATATAAAGGCAATGAAGCATAAATACGAAAATATCCGATAAATAAAATACATCAAAGGTGTCAAATACATCACGTAGTCACGTAGTCAAATAACAAACACCCCATACTTGAGACACACTGTCCCAGTGGGTATAATAAAAGTCTAAACAAGAGAGAACTCACCGGATAAAAGCCGAACTGCATAAAAATATAATAATAAAATCCTGCAGCTCCTCAGTAGTCTTGATCCGGTGGTGGTGGTGGTATGTAGGGATACTGAGTAGGATCGTAAGGATGGCCCATGATGCGCTCGAACTGCAGCTGAGCCATGATGTGCTGATGATGCTGCCGCTCCTGCATCTCGCGGATATCCAGCGAAAGTGCAGCATATGAGTCGATAACCTGATCCGTCAGGTCATCAATCCGTCGGTGAGCAGCTCTATCCCTCACTCCATGCCTCCTGCGTCTAGCAGGTCTGACCGGAGAAGTCTCAGCTGGTGCCGGCTCAGTGTCCTCCTCATCCTCTAAATCTATAATAGGTGGCGCGCTCGTCCCAGCTGTATCTGTCCCTGTGTCCATCGGGACGCCACCTCCTCTCTCATCTACTGTGTCCTCATCGTCGTCCTCATCCTCAGCCTCCTCCTCCTCCTCAGCTGCAGCAGGGGCAGCTGCTCCCTCTCTGTAATCCTCCATAAGTGGACCCCAAGCGGTCTGCCAAAAATGTGGATCAAAGACAGAGAACTGTGCAGACCATCTGATGCCCTGAGGTGCAGTCAGCTCCCATGGCATAGCGACGTAAGGTGTAGTCAAACCACGGGGAACTAGGATCCTCCGTGTGATCATCTCCTGAAGTCCGAGCGGCTTGGCAGCCGCCACCATAGTACACCTACTCAGATCCATATCCTGATAAGTAGCGATATGGGTCACTATCCCTCCACAGCATATATCTCCCTTCCCTTTGGCCTTGATCCTGTGCAGATCCTCTGCCAGCATCAATCCAAAGTCAGGGTATCCACCTGTGACCATGCAGTATAAAGCGAAGAGCTCCCCCTGTCGGACCTTCTGGGGCGTCTCAGTACGCGCCAGAAGCGTCTCACTGAAGATCCGGTGGGCCAATCGGAAAGCAAGATGGAAGATAAGCTTCTCCCTGGAATCTCCAGGGCGCCACCTATCCGCATGCTCTGTAATGTGGGCGATCTGACCCCAGAACTCTCTAGCTACAGCTCGGGTCGGGAAGTCTACAGCAGTGGGGGCAGGGAAGCCAAAAATGTCTCTCCAATGGTCTAGAGGTACTAGGTAGTTCCGGTTCATCAACCGGTACTTCACAGCCCTCTCTGTGGGGAGGTAAGTGAAGGAGCTGACAAACTCGAGGGTCGGCTCTAAGTAAGCTGGGGCTCGGATCTCAGTAAACTGATCCAGCCCGACGGTGGTGATCATCCTCCTAAGATCTCCATCAACATGGAGACAGTCAAAGGCAGAGATGTCCAGAAATCTAGGTGCGATCACTGGACGGCTAGCAATGCGCTCGTAATCTACAAGGTGTCTCTCGTGGATCACCGGTATAGAAGGTCTGGATGAGGAAGAAGAAGGGGAAGGAGAGGATCTATCTCTAAGGGCTAACAATCTGTCAGAACTCATCTTCAAACAACACTGTCAGACTACCTCGGTCGACTGACAAACTCCAAGAATCACCTCGACCGAGGTGCAGATCGACTGGACCGAGGCGAAGACAGTCGCGATTTCAACTCTCTGAATTTCAGTTCTTTTCCCCCAAAAATCACTACCGATGCTTCCTAAGGGGTACTTAAGCTTTTCCTCAACAGATTCAGGGGCAACCAAAGCCCAAATTGAAGTAAACGAACGAGTTTAGGGTTTCGATCGTTTTTACCTCGTTCCGGCCGATTCACTCAAATTTCTTGCAGATTCGTTGTTGCAATCGACTCCTCTACCCTTCAATCTCGGTTTGGAAGCAGAAAACGTCGAAAACGAGCAGGATTTGAGATGAGCGAGGTGCGTCTGTTCGCCGCGGTCGAGGAGGATAAAAAAGGTGAAAAGTAAAATTTTTTTCCTTTTTATACTGTCACTGGATCTGCTGTCACCTCGGTCGAGATGGTCTCGACTGGACCGAGGTGGTACGGACCGAGGCGGTTCTGCAGAAACCCTAGTCGCCTCGGTTGCTCAAGAATCAACTCGGTCGAGGTGCTCTGACAGTGACCGAGGTCCTTCTGTCTTCTCAGAATCTCGAACTTCTGTCCTTCCAGTTGTGCTCCTCCTTAGATATTCCCTGTTGTCTGTCCAGAACGCCAAAAACAAAGCAAAGCAAAGCAAAAACAAGAACTATCTAATCTAGACTAGAAAACGGGAAAAGAAAGCAATACCTTGGGTTGCCTCCCAAGAAGCGCTTGATTTAATTAAGGTCGCTAGCTGGACCATACGGCATGGGATTACTCAATGCACTTCGAATGTCGTGGAATTCTCATCACATCCGTAAAAATCTTCCAAGAAGGTTCCGGTTCCTAATTTCACCGGCAAATGGTAAGATCTCCCACGTACAAGCTTGTACGGTTTGATTCTCACCGGAATCCTTCTAGACTTCCTGTACTTCAATGGGACATTCCTCGTGTCCCATCCTTTCCTTGATCGAGAAAACAGTTTCTCGAGAATCATAGCAGCTTCCCCATCTATAGCTTGGGGATGGTACAGGGTCCTGAGCATGCGAGGGACCCCATACTTGAACAAGAGACTCTTCATCGCCTTAGCGGTGTAGTGCTTGCCAACTCCACTCCTCATGATCCGAGGAGCTTCTTCTTCCAACAATTTCAAGGAAGACTTCATCTTGATCTTTGGAGGTTCTTTCGGAAGAGACCTCCAACTCTCCGGTGCTTTCCTGAAAAATTCAGAAACTTTAATAGGGATTTCGAATGGAGTAAGAGAACTTACCTTGTAAAGTTCTCCAAAGCTCGGATCAGGTTTCATGTTAGGTTGATAACCAACACATGAAATCTCTCTCAACTCAGTTGATCTTTCTTCCACCTTGACCAAAGTCTTAGTAATTTGGCCAAGGTTCTCCGTATCTTGCAGTTCTACAGATTTTTCCTCCACCTCGGCCGATCTCTCTTTCACCTCGGCCGAGGTCTCAACAGTTAGATCGAAATCTTCCAAATCTTCTTCTCCCTCAAAAGCATCAGGAGAAACTTCTGGTTTGATTGGAGGGGTGCTTGGAACTTGCAGCACTTCCTTATGCTCCTCTTCCGGCTTAGCATAGGATAGGGTGCTTTCCTTGAGCTCCTCCACCTTCTTCATCAACCTCTCCCATCTTGATTCAAGAGAATCTTCAAGGGGTTGCTCACAAATCTTTTTAGGGACAACCAGTTCATCCCACATCGCAAGTTCATGCTTAATGGCCTCTTCTCTTTCCCATTCATTGTTGAACCAATAGAAGGAGTACTTCTCCTCCAAGTACTCATAATGGTCCGCCCTAGCACTTTGTCTTGCTATCCAGGCCGGATCAAACGTAGCCATCAGAAATCCTGAAAACTACAAAACTCATAGAAAGAGTAGTTAGTAGTAACAGGGGCAAGCGCCCCGAAAGCAAACCGTAACCGGCTCGGTCTAGACCAAGTCCCCGACAACGGCGCCAAAAACTTGTTCGCTCCAAACGGTGTGTGCAAGCTTTAAATTTATAACCCTAGACTTAAGCTTAAAACAAGGATGCGAACCCGCAGTGTACGGGTCAATCGTAGTAAAAGCAAGAAAATTCCAAGGGTCGATCACAGGGACTCGGTGAAACAAAGTCAATACGGTGTGCTTATGTCAATACTAACCACAAGAGTGATTAACACAATCAAAGATGATTAAGAAGTCAATAAAGCAAACATGCAATTCTAGGGATTAAAGCATCTAGTTGTGGTTCCAACTCAAGATCTATAGATAAGCGGACAAAGCTGAGATTTTTGCGTGGGGAAGGTGTTTCAAAAGTGGAGTAGATCACTGGGTAAGTCTCACTACACACTAATCCAAAACCATAACTCCTATTACCGGGTAAGTCTCAAGAAATCAAGATAAAGAACTATAACCTCAAACTAACACACCATCTAAGGGAATAGAATCAACCTTTACCGGGTAAGTCTCAAGCTAACTCACAAAGATGGGATGGAAGCACACTCAAACCCCAATAAAGGATAAACCTTTATTACCTACACTTATGATCGTTGGTACACAAACTAAGGAATTACCGGGTAAGTCTCATCCTAAGCTTGCTTTGAATCAGGAAAGGTGTAATAAGAATAGGATTTGGCAAACTCTAACACTTAACTCTCAGTTATGGATCAGATAAGTCACCTCGGTCAACCAGTTTCCACCCCGGCCGAGGTGTTCATCGACTGAACGAGATGCTTAGGGTTAAGGTTAAAGACTCGAACTTTCAGGATCCTACTGGAATATAAGATTATTCTATCATTGTTTTTCCCACAACCTTCAGCCAATCACCCTAGAACCACACATGGAAATTAGCCACTCATCATCATTATGAAAGTATTAAAATATATGGGAAGAAGGTGAATATTTGAACAAAGAAGAATTTAATGAAAAGACTTCAATAACTGAATCAAATATCACAACAAAGCGTTCCTTGGATAGCAATCCAAAAAGACAAGACAACAATTGAGGGAATTGAAGACAATCTTACAAAAACCCTTCAATAAAGCTATAAAAGCTATGGACTTCAATCTTCCTTCAACCTTCAAAAAGGTTCTTCAAATCTTCCAACTTGGGGAAGGCTGCTGCTGCTGCGTGATTTCCGACTGTAAGCGGGATCTAAGCATTTCCCGGATTTGTGGAAAATCCAACCCTTTTTATAGGAAAATAACCCTCCAAAGATAATAAATCTTAGAAAGATATTCTCCCATAAATATAGGTAAAATATATGATTCTGCATATCTCCTTCCTTCCAGGAGCCCAGCCCAAAAATATAAGATTACTTTCCAAGTTTAAAAGATCTCTTCCAAGAATAAAATATTCTCGCCGCGTCCTAGGTGTTCGCCTCGGTCGAGTCGGCGTCTCTGGATCACCTCAGTCGAGGTGAATCTGTGGTCAACCGAGGTGACTCACAACTGAATGTGAAATCTCTCAAAACTGGTCCAAAGTAAATCTTTAATCCATGGCTATGCTCCCTGGATGTAGCTCCAAATGACTCATGACTCCTTTTGCTCCTTTTTGATGCAAAACGTACCATATTACCTGCAATTACAACGAAACTAGGTGTAGACCTCGATTCTCGCAAAGGTAGATGAAATGGTAATAGAATCACATATTATACATACAAACATGCAGATTATTGAAGATAAAACGTCCAAACAAACCCCAAAATATAGACTATAATTCATGCTATCAACCCTTCATAGAAGGTGGGTCCGAATGATTCCGGTGATGCGAGAAAAGAGAGAAATGTAAGTGACAACTGGTGCGGGTTTTGGAAAACCCTTCATAGAAGGTGTGTTTGGATCCGACCTATGATACAAAGAAATCAAAGTCCGCAAAAATATCCCTATGAACTACGTAAGGCTTGATCCTTCTAAGGGAAGGTACGTAGGCAACCCGTCGGGTGCAGCCCAAATACTCAAGAAAAAGTGAAGAGGTTATCGAGAGTGTAATCAGTATTGTTTTAGAATCGTGAGAATACACGAATAAGGGTCGGACTTTTATATTCATATTTCAAATGAAATGTGTTACGCAATTTTATTTTCTTGTAATATTTTTGCTTAACACTACTCTACTTTGAGACCCTATAACTTTAAATCCGACCGTTCATTTATTCTCAAATTTTAACACAGTAAACTACGTATATCCATCTATGATCTTTCAAAAATTGAACGGTGGATATTCGACCAATATTTTTAACATTGATTCACAACAGTGACCATTCTTGACCTACCAAACTAATGTTTAAGAAAAGTTTCTCACTTCTATTTCGGATGTTCACCTTTACAACCACAACACACTCCTATAGGTCTCTAGTTCGAATCCTATTATCAGTATAACTCACCCTTTACACTACCCCTAAGTCCTTAGTTCGTATCTTTCAAGGCACCATCTAAACATCGACCTAAATCTAACATCCTAAGGTCTTTTCTAGTGCAGTCATCCTTGTATGCATACATGATTAATCTATCTGTTGTGCCAGCTTATCATCATAGCGATTTTACTTACTAGACTGAATAGAAAGAGAACAACTAGGGAGTGAGAGACCAACCGAACGTATGCAGAAGCATATGCTGTAAAGGTGCTCTTGGAGTCGACTGGGGTGTGCCGAACGTCCTCACTGCTGTGCTGAAGGCCGTCCACAACCAGCCTTCGACTACCACTGCAGAAGTTTTCGTTCAGATGGGTAGGGACGACAAAATAGTAGGTGAAGAGAGGGTCGAAGGATTTAAATTCACCACAGCCGTTGTGTGAAGGAATGTGTGTAGAACGTGGGAAGCAGAAGGACGGCTTGGCTGCATGAATTTGGAAGCAAGGAAGGACGACTGGGCTGCGTGAATCTGGAAGCAAGGAAGGACGATCTGGCTGCGTGAATCTGGAAGCAAGGAAGGACGTTGCAGTTTCTTCTCTTCTGGCGTGAATATAGGGATGCTACAGCTCTTTAATTATCTCCTTTATGCAGCTGTTACAAGCAGATGGGGAGAGAGGGAAGCTGACGGTTCTGGCGTGAATTCCTTGGGCTGCTCCTGGCTGGGCTGAAGCAAGAGCTGGGCTGAGAGAGGAGCAGCTACAGCTGGGCTGGCGGGTTGTCTTCAACAACAACAATAGGCAAGGAGTTGGGCTGTCATAAGTTGTATGGGCCTTGTCAATAGGTTGTCGGGCTTCATCATGGTCTCGTCTCAGCCTTGTCATGATCTCGTCTCAGTCTTGCCATGATCTCGTCTCAGCCTTGTCATGGTCTCGTCAAAAGTCGTCGTTAAGAATTGATTATAAGAATTAGGGTTTGATATAATTCTATCATTTTATGTGAATTAAGTTCTACATAAAATGATAAAATTTGTGGAAAAAGAAATACTAGATAGAATGAGAAACTGTCAGCGGCTCGAAGTCCGATTTGATTCGGAATTAAATGGAATCAAAATTCCGGATATTATAGTTGTTTTATGTGATTTTATGATCCATAGTAGAGAAGTTCTTGGATCCAATCCATAGTGGTTTTGAGCTTTTCGAGTAGTCGGTCTTGAGTCATATGAGATAATGTCCTTGTCGAGTCTAACTTTAGTGAAAATCAAGCTCTTATGCATCTTTGAGTGAATTTGGGCGGTAAATACTTCATAACGAGCATGGAAAGCTTGTAATACAAAATAACCGGAAGTAGATACCAAAAACATAATATGAACATATTTTGCGTTATAAGCATATATATTTTTCCAAAAGATGTGTAAAACAATATGAATAAAAGGGTATAAAAACACGTATGTTTCAATGCTATCAGTTTTCAAATTGTCGAGTTTTTCTTTAAAAAATATATTTATTTTAATTTTAGTATTTTTTTAGAAATAAAAAGCTGAAATTTGAAAATTTTTAAATGAAAAAAGGGAAACAAATATTTTTTTTATAAAACCAATAAAAATATATTTTGGAAAACAGATGATGGAAAACATATTTGAAAAAAATTTAAAATATTTTATTTCTCATTGAAAATATTCCAAAATATATTTTAATTTTTTTTGTTTTTTGTATACAAAGTGGCTTGATTCGATTTTGATTTTAAATTATTCAATCGGTGTCTGGTTTACATAAAAAACTATTGAATATGTAAAAGAGGGACCCTTAATGCTTTTTTAGATTAAAATAGGATGAGATTTGTGTTTTGATAATGGAGCCCTTGTTAAGGGTGGTTCTAGGAAATTAGTTAGCCAACGGGTGATTAGTTACAAATTACCTTATTTATCGAGTGATTTTCGGTGATTTTATCAATAAGAAATCCATTTGACAAACTTCTTGACAATTTTTTATTCACTTTTTCGCCATCCGATTTTTTGGGTTGCATTCTTTGGTTTTATGATCATCATTTGGAAGGTGAGTCGAGTTCGTTCATTTGAAAGGGGACATGGATAGATAATCAAAATTTGAACGCCCAAGAGAGTTCAAACATGAGGTTTATTCCGGTGATCTTTGTGAGTTTCTTGTTCACTTATCTATTTGTTATCTTCTCACTTATGATGCACGGACACCTCTAAAAGGTGGAGTGTCCCGTCCGACACGACAAGACACAGGGGCACGACATGACATGCCTTGGGCACCGTCAAATATGGTCTGATATAGTCAAAACACGGTTCCGAGGTAGAATATGACGAGGACACGAGGAGAAAACTTCTAGGACACGAATCGTGTCCGTTCAAGACACGGTCAACGGAAGTTTTCCTTATATAAAGCGAAAAAACAATTTTTACAAAAAAAAAAATTGATTTACCGTAATATTTTTTTTTATTCTCTCCCATTTTTATCGACTAAACCTACCACATATGGCCACCTGCGAGATTGTGGTTTCCATAGACAGAACACTGATCTTCTTCTTTTAATGTTGAAATATTGTTGTTCCGCCGGCCGACTCTACTTTCTTCTTATAATTTCATAAATTGATTTTGAACCTTTTATTACTAATTTGTTGTGTAATCTTTCTTTGTTGAATGTTGAGTATGCTATTCCGATTCTTTTACTTTTTCTGATTTAAAAATTTTTATTATTTTTTTTACTTGGTTGATCATGGTATTGATTTTCAAAATAGATGATTTGTTTTTAATTTTGAAATCAAGTATGTTTATTTGAGATTGTAAGACTAAATATGTTTATTTCTATGTTTTGTAAGACTAAAAATGTTTGTTTCTAAGCTTTTGTTAAGTTATTTTATCATTGAGTTTTTCATATATATGTATCGAATTATGATAGATGAATCCTACATTTCAATAGCTTTAAAACGAAATATTATTTGTTTTCATTGTCGTGTTCTCGTTTCCTACACTTTTAAGGATTGTCGTTTTCCCGTTTTTCGTCATGTTCGTGTCCGTGCATCTTAGGTTCTCATTGCTTCCCTCCGTTTTTTTGACCTACTTTTCTATCAAGGTTACTATTGGGGAGGACATCCGGCTAACACATGCTGATTCCACCCCCGCACCAAGACCGCCTCCGCGCCAGCCTGGGGCGCAGACGCAGTCCGCCTGCGCCCCAGGGTGGTTGTTATACCTTCAAAAAAGACCCGTTAGAGAGCCGTTGAAAACTAGCCGTTGTAAATTTACGAGCTTATATATTACATGTCAAATCATTTTACTATTCACATTTGAAATCACAATAACGTATAGAAACAAATCCGTAAAAACTCGTTAAAATGTCGACTCCGAAGAAGGCGATGTAGAATTCGATGGTGAAAGCTCTATTATGTCGTTCAAAGTGGATAAATATAGTGATCCGGAAGAACTTCTCGCACAACTTGAAGTAAGTGTACAATTTATATTTTATCTAATTACTTTTAGACAATGTTAGGATATAGAATCAGAATTGTAGAATTAGTCGGAATAGTTTTAGACGTGTTAAAATAGTGAACCAGAATTGTTCAATTAGTCGGATTAGTCTTAGACATGTTAGAATAGAGACCCGGAATTGTTCTATTAGTTGGATTATTTTTACTCAAACAATGATCTACCCCACCAAACTGAACGTCCTCCAAGTCTGTAAGTCCACTACGTCTAGCCAAACTAAACCAAGAATAGGGGTCGTCTAAACCTCGCCGTCATTCGCGTAATCTACTAATTGCATCGAGTCTCCTAATGACCCTAACCACTACGGGATCCTCGTACGATGGTTTAGAAAAGTGACATTATCTTAGATAAACGAACATTCGAAGGAAATAATTACACCCTCTCGGCCCACATAACGCTAGCTTTGTGGTCAGCGTAGCATGTCAATAACACAGGTACCTCCTCCTCCTCATCTTCCTGCTCATGCTCCTGCTCAACAGGTACCTGATCTTGCTTAATATGTACATGCTCCGGCTTAACAAGTACCTGCTCGTGCTCCACATGTACCTCCTCCGGCTGAACAGGTATCTACTCATGGTCACCATCCAGAATGTCATCTAGATGCGGAATACCGTGCGAGGAGTCCTTTGTATTGTAATCCGGAAAGAGTGATGATGGTCCCACATCCCCCTTGCCGATGATATGATCATGGACTCAACGGATGCATCAAATGATGCGTCAACGGATGCCTCGAAGGGTGCCTGAACAGATGTCGTGTCAAGTCTATCCCGTTGAGCTTTAGCCTCTCAACAGGTGGATGTTGTGACAAGTCTAGCTTCTCGCTTCTTCGTCTCTCTAATATTTCTCATCACAGTCTAAATTTTTTAAAATAAAATTTTAATTTTTGAAATTATATTATTATTATTTGTTTTTGGCCATCTTCTTCGCCAGAATCACCATTATAGAGCTTATTTCAAAGCTTGAAAAAATCCTCATAAAAACGCAAAAAAAAACACAAAATCTCGTAGATGATCCAATTCCAATTATTTCTAAACTAACCGAATCTTACTAAACTAACTAATCTCAAGCCTAAAATCATCTTAAAACACAAAAATAACATAAATGATAAAAACTAACCTGAAATCGATCCACAAGATGCCTTTTAGTTGAACCTCCGACATTTGAATCTCGAACCATTTTAAATCTCGATTCCGTTTTTTTCTTCGTTTTTTTGCTGAAATTGCAGGTTGTCGGTGGCAAGGGAGATGTTGAAAGAGAGGGGAAGAAGAGGAGTCCGCCCGTACACCCTAGTTATAGGGTTTTGGCGCGCGGGTGGACTCCTACTGCACGCCAATGGGGGTGCAGGCGCACTGCGCCTGCGTGCCAATATGCGCTGGTGCGGACTCCACCTGTGCCTCAATTTACGCGCAAGCGGATTCCACCTTTTCCGTCTCGTATGCCACTACCGAATAACATCACCCTTTTCTATTTGTGTTTCTCATTTATCGGCTTATTTTGATTCGCGTTCTCAACTACTATTGTTTATTTTATTTTTATTTTTTCTAGTTTGGTCTTCTTTCGTTCTCTTCTCTTAGAGGTTTGTTCGCTTGATATTTTGTATGGCAACGAACATGTTTGTGTCAAACCTCTCTCTGTTATAAAAAATCAAATAATGTAAGGGGATCCAAACAAGCCCAAAAGTTGTTGAGAAACATTACGAAAAAGCAATAGGCAAATTATATAAGTAGGCTATTATGAGAAACAATATTAGTAACTAGGCTTTTACATATTTTTAATTTAGAAAATATACCCCAAATTACATTTATTGTACAAAAGGCAATTAATTACCAAAAACTTAGGTAATTTCCTTCTTCTCTCTCTTTACCGTAACGCTGAAACGGAAACATGATCCCCCATTCTTCTCCTCTCGATCTCGCAATCTTCTTCTTCTCTGGAATCGCCATCAATCTATTTTCTATGTTCTCTCTCACAATCTCCATCGATCTAACATTCTCTGGTGCAATCAACGATCCAAATAACCAGAAACTCATACCAGACAATCGACATTGTGATTCAACACCGCAAACACCAGAAATCACCATCGATCTAACATTCTCTGGTGCAATCAACGATCCAAATAACCAGAAACTCATACCAGACAATCGACATTGTGATTCAACACCGCAAACACCAGAAATCACCATCGATCTAACCAGGTAACTCTCTCGCCATCTTCTACACTCTCTCTCACCATCTTCTTCAATTTTATTGTGGTATTTTGTTCACCATTTTGAAATTTTGGTCATATTCTTGTAATTCTGGTATGAGGCATTATCAGATTTGGTATTATTTGAACTTGGAATGAAAGATTGTTAGGTTTCTAGTATGAATGAGTGTTATGTTTTCAATTTTAGGTGTTGTGCATCACCTTTAAATTTATTTTGTTCTAGTATGATTGAAAATTGTGTTGCTGGTATGAATTTGATTAATTATTTGGTATGAATTGGAAATAAAGTATATTTTCTATATTCTGGTATGAATGAATGAGTTTCTGGTATAATCCTTTTTCTATTATGAAGGAGAGATGTGTTACTTTTATTTGTTTGATAATAGTGTTTCTGGTATGTGAATTATATTTAATATTAACGTTTCTGGTATATTCCTTTTCTGGTATTTGTTTGATGATTGTGTTTCTGGTATTTGTTTGATAATTGTGTTTTTGGTATGTGGTTTATATTTGAATAATAATGTTTCTGGTATAATCCTTTTTCTGGTATGAAGGAGAGATGTGTTTTTGGTATTTTATGATAATTGTGTTTATGGTATGTGTATTATATTTGAACAATAATGTTTGTGGTATCATCCTTTTTCTAGTATGAATAAGAATTGCGTTTATGATATTTGTTTGATAATTGTCTTTTTGGTATGTGAATTATATTTGAATAATAATATTTTTGGTATCATTATTTCTTGAGTATTTGATTGATAATTGTGTTTCTGTTATTGTTTCAAAATTCTGTTTATAGTATGTGAATTTCTAGTTTGTATACATGATTAGTTTATGGTATTATCCTATTTTTGGTATTTCTAGTATGCTTATTTCTGGTATGTAACATGCTTTGTTATGGTGTTTTGCATTCTTCTCATTTCTGGTATGCTTATGGTAGTTTTTTCTGGTATATACAGAACTTGTTAGGCATGGCTCCTATAAAAATTGTGGTTTACTGTGGAGGAGAATGGAAATCTGTGAAAAATGTATGGAGATATATGGGGGATAAGTTAGCGAGCAAACCTATCACTATGAGAGATCCTGTTAGCATACCATAAATACGGATGTTGATTGCAAAACGTTTTCAAGTAGATGAGATGGTGCACAATGTGGAACTTACGTACAAGAATACCATTGCAACCATTTGATATTGAGACGGTAGAAGAATTTGAGGATTTTGTCAAAACTAATCAATCGACTTAACTATGCTGGAGCGTGTCAATGTGTGTGAGATTAATGTCTAAAATTCTTATACCAAAAATTGAAGAAGTTAATGAATATCATCCATGTACTGTCATTGTTGCATCTCCTAGTGTAAATGAAAAGGAAACAAAGAATAGTTGTGCAATCACTGAAGTTGAACCTGGAGCAACTAAATGAGGTCTTAAGACTAGTCAAAATTTTAAGGACAAAACCGCAGTGAAAAATGCATTGTGTTTGCATGTTGTTGTTGTTCTTGCCCAAAGTCTAGATAAAGATTGTAAGTGGCACGTGCGGTTCTCAAAAATCAAGAAATCGAAAGTGTTTACACTAACAAAGTATACTAGAGTGCACACTTGTTCATTCCATACAAGAAGAAATAATCGCAGAAAGGTGTCATATTTTGTCATTGCTGAAATAGTTGCAAAAATGTAAGTCTATTGCTTATTATCACATATAATATTCAATTGTATATTATTTTCGTTGTTTCTGGTATGAATTGCATTAAAATGATATTGTTTATGTGATTCAGGTATGTTAATATACACAAACTCTCCGATCCTAAGACAATTATTGGAATCTTGAGAAATGAGCATTGTTTAGAAGCTAGTTACTAGAAATGTTGGATGACACAAGAGGTTGTGAAGGACAATATAAGAGGAAGAAATGAAGAGAACTATAAGGGTGTGCCAATGTACTTACATCGATTGTAAGAGGCTAATCCGAACACTATTGTAGTGTTGCAATTGGATGATGAAAATAAATTCAAGTACATGTTCTTTGTTTTGGGACAATTAATCAAAGGATATGCAGTAATGAGAAAGGTATTATCCTTTTTCTGGTATGTATTACAGTTATGCCTATGGTATTCTGAATTATGTATGAATGATATAGTTTTTGGTAGTAACCTTATCTGGTAAGCATTAGAGTTATGTTTCTCGTATGCTCATTTTTGGTTTGTGTATTCAGTGTTTGGTCTTGTTAGATAAATGTGTTTTTGGTAAGATCATTTCTGGTTTGTGTACGTGCTCAGTTTCTAGTATAGTGAATTATATTTGAATAATGAAGTTTCTGGTATTAGTATTATCCTTTTCTGGTATACCAGAAACTAATTGCATGGTGATTGTTGTTGTTTAAGGTTATTTCAGTGGACGGAACATTTTTGAAAGGACGACATGGTGGGGTGTTATTGCTTGCAACAGCTCAAGACACAAACCAACAAATATACCCGCTAGTATACCCGCTAGTATTTGCTATTGTTGACCGTGAATGTGATGACTCGTATGATTTCTTCTTCTATAATATACACAAGTTTGTCCATGACAGTGAGGAACAACTATTTGTATCTGATAGACGAATGTCAATAAAGAACGGTATAGCTAAACACTACACAAAAGCATCCCACGGAGTTTGCATGTACCACTTAAAAGGTAACATCAAAAAAAAGTCAACCAATAATATAGTTCAACAAATGTTCTTGGATGCAACTAGGTGCTACAGAAAGGATAAGTGCCTAGAATTGTTCGAATATATAAAGATGGTATGTTTATTCTGGTTTATAGTATTTTCTGATATGCAATCATATTATGTTGCTGGTATTTTATTTCTGGTGGGTTATTTCTGGTATTGTGCCTTATCTCTCATTAATAAGGACTCCGGTATGAATGACTGTGGTATAAACAAATTGTAATAGCTAGGATTTCCGAATTCTAATTAATGTTGATTAACTTAATCGTTGATAGTAATTGACATATAACTCGCGAAGATTTCGCAAGTGATGAGTAAGAGTCCCACCGTTATGTTCCCAGCGTAATTTTGGACGTTTGGGGATTTACTTTTTCCTCCGGGTAATTATTTTTACCCTCCGGTGTTATTTGGAGTATTTGAGAGCTCCAATTAATAAAAATGCAGTTGAAAAAAATGATCAGGACATCGGATATGTCCTAGATATGAAATAACATAGAGAGGCCAAACGGTCAAAAGAGTCGTTATTTCGTTTCTTAACGGCTAAGAAAGACGACTTAGGAATACACGTTTTTCGAGGCAGTTGTGGAATAATTATCCCTACAATATTCCAGATTTATTATTCCAATCTTGAGATGTTTGGAGAAGGAGGTTCGACCCGCCTTTGGATCGGTTAAAGGATAATTATCGTCTTCACTATAAATAGCGGAAGATCCTTTATTAATTCATTTCCTTTCACGTTTCCTCGTAAAAGCTCTGATTTCTCTCAACCTTCAAACTCAGATCTACTCTCCGTTTCTAATCCGATTTCAATTTCGTTTGAGTTTCTGGATTCCTCTCTTCATTCTCTTCATATCGGTACCGAGTTTCTGCATTTTCGAGTATATGGAGGGCTGGTCGAGCATATATGTCATGAGGACGGTTCCGTCGCTCAGACTCCGGTGAATTTAATGATGTCCATGCGTAGCCTGCGTCGTTGTGATTCCGAATCTTTGTTCAGATCGTCAATCGGGTTAGTAACGAATAAGTTATGAATTTATTCGTTTTCCGTACTACGATTTGGCCTAAATTGACTTTAGGCTTGTCAAATAAGACAATTAGAAATTCCATTATGGTCGTTATATTATTCTGGTGATTATGGGTAGCTTGTTTGATGAAATCTGATGACAGGTGGGTTTAGAAATTGCCTGCGGGCAAAACGTTATTCTGGCGAAATTTAATTAATTAATTAAAGGTTAATTAATTAAATTAGGATTAGAATTGAGATTGAGGAATGTCGATTAGATACTACCTTGAGATTTGAGGAATCGTGAGTTATGTTGAGATATTGAGGTTTAGTTGGTTGTGAGGCTTATAGATTGAGTATGATCCTTATGGATCCCTTTGGGTCTAGGTGTAACCCCTTTGATGAATAGAGGTTGATATATCTCTTTATGCCTTGTTTATAGGCCGTGTTGTCCCTCAAGTGTAGAGGTGATCGTGGTTGAGTTTGTACGAGGTTGAGGTAAGTCCGTAGGACTTACTTAACTACCTGTAACACCCCGAATTCTCGGAACTCGGAGTATTACTGGTTAGAACCTCACAATGGGTCCCGACCTCAGTTTGACAACAACATTACTAGGACCTTGCAACAAGACACAAATAAAGAAACCGAAATTCATAAAAACCCTGTTTTTAGAGTAATGAATGCAACACTGTCTAGCAGCCTACAGTACTTAAACAAGAGAAAAGAACAACTGTCTTAACCAAAAGAAAGGAAAGACAAAACAACCCCAACCCCACTCTAAGGAGTACGGAGACCCGGCTGACCACTACTTCCGGATCACTCAGCTGCTGATCTAACCTGCGGTAAATCTAAAACAACAACAACAAGAACCGTTAGCTAGTTATCTAAATATTAGCAGAATAAATAGCAGCACAAACACACTCAGATAAACATAAACACTCAACATGCTTTCAAACAAGTCCGTTTTATTATCTTGCTTTAAATTACTCATTCACTCTAATGATACTTATTTTGTGACACGAGGGATTCCCAAACCTCGCCTCCGCCCCCGTGTAACCATCAGGAATGGATCCGATGCACCTCACCTTGTACCTGTATGGTCTGGGTATAGAGAACCTCCCAGTCTCCTGTCAGAGCTGGGCAGTGATGTCACGGCCCGTTATACATACACTTGGGCCTTACGTAAATAATAACAGTCGTCCTAGCAAGTTATTATTATTAAATCAAGCAATAGCACACACCACTACTATCACTCAACTAACACTCAGAAACTGGCTAAGTAAGTCGCAAGGACTTACCTGAGTCAAAACACTCTAACACTCCTCAGATAGTCCGTACTCGTGGTAACTCAAGTGCCTGTCAATGAAGGCATGTGTATCAAAATCACCTTCCGATGTCCAACCTCATGCTAAGGAATTACGGAACAAGTTCTTACGGTAGAAGACCATTTTACCCTCAGCCTAAGGCTTCTCAACTTTATTCTTAAACTTTCTTATCGACTCACTTATTTAATTGTGTAATTATTCGGTACTTGTATGTACATCTACATATTTAATTTCTCATCTTGTACGGATTTAGGTACACTTACGTCCTGAGTATATATATATATATATATATTCTTATGTTTACGTATATAACCCTGAAATCTCAACTTATTTATATATATATATATATATATATATATATATATATCTTTATATAACTTCGTAAATCCCAACTCGTATTTATGTGTAGATACTCGCATTTTTATATATTCTATATATTATGTTTATAAGTATACTCTTGTATAAAGATTATATACCCATTAAATTCCAAGTTTCTATAAACGTTAATAGACTTTAGAACATTTATGTGTACCCGTTTATTTCATATTAAAAAAAATATATATATATATATATATATATATATATATATATATATATATATATATATGTATATATATACCTATATCCGTGTATGTATCTACTCGGCATATTAATATGCCTACACTCGGCACACAAATTCCTATCCAAACACATGCTTTCAAACTTTCTTACTAACCTGTATAGATTTTTACGTATAGTCACACAAATGAACTCTACACACTACACTCACAACTCGTAACTATATATCGATATATACAAAAAGGGAAGCTGCTGCAGAGTAAAGACGAAGTGGAGCAGCCAACTTACCGGAGCTGCAGTCCGGCTGGAAGGTTCTAGGCGGCACCGAGCTGCAGTCCAAGGCGGAGGGTCGAAGCTCGTCACACGTCGGCACAGGCAAAAGGTCCAGCGGAAGGTCCAGCTGGTTCACGGCGCGGTTCACTGCATAGACGGCGGTTCAGAGGCCGAAGGTACAGAAGGTAACGAGAGAGGGAGGGATGGCGCAAGGCTTACCTATTCGCTGAGGCGGACAGCAGGGGTGCGCAGGTTCGGCGGCAGCAGCGGCGATCCAGTGGCGCGCCTGGTTGCACAGCACGGTGACGGCGCTCCAGTGGAAGGCGGAAGAGGTGCGGCGGCGTCTCTTTCGTACCTACGGAGTCCCTGCGGTGGGTGAGATCCGGCACAGCGAAGGAGCGGAAGGGGGAGGAGAGACAGTAGACTTACCGGAGCCCCTGCGGAGGTCGGCGGACGGCGCAAGGCGCGGTGACGGTGGTGGCAGGAGGGTCTGGCGGCCGCTGCAGTTGTGGTTTCCGACTGTTCGTGCGAGACGGAAGCGGCAGGTGCAGAGGTGCGTAAATCCGGAGGTTAGGAGGATTAGGTTAAGTGTAAATTAGGGTTAGGAATTGATTAAGAGGTGGGCTGCTGATTGGGCCTCGCAGTGGCCCACATCCGGCCCGCTTTTATATTAGCACGGAAAAGGGATTCGTTACTCGCTCGGATTCTAGTTAGGTACGGAAAAATTATATAATACGGAATTGTTTCTGTATTATTTTTATTATTATTATTTATATTTTTTTAAGGTGTGTACTTTATTTCCGGTCATAAGTGTTATCATTTTATGTGATTTAAGGTCACATAAAATGATAACATTTAACTCGCTTTATTTTGTTTATTTATTTATTTAATTACGATTGTCGTATCGGAATTTGGTAAATTTCCATTCGTCGGAAACTTAAAATTTTCGGTTATTACATCAGTGCCCCCTTAAAAGAAGTTTCGTCCCGAAACTTAGATTGTTTCCCTTATTCACACATTTCTTTCGGTATATTTTAGTTTTCTCGACATTTTTGTTTTCTATCATGCAGTAACACAGGCATCAAACAAACAAGTGTCACAGAATCACTCAAATCAATATGAAAAAAAACTGAAGGTCAAACAACACAACATCCGAGTACTAACTCGTCAAACAGAAGTAACCTCTAATCCCGCTAAGAACTCGGGATAGTTACGTCTAATACTCTCCTCAGTCTCCCAAGTGGCCTCATCAGCTCCTCTCCTAGACCATTGGATCCTCAGCATAGGTATCTCCTTGGATCGCAGACGTCTGGTACTGCGTTCCAAGACAGCCACTGGGTACTCTACAAATGTATGGTCAGGCTCAACTGTCAGATCCTCATGGCTGATGACGTGTCTCGGATCCGGAATGTACTCTCTCAACTGAGATACATGAAAGACCGGATGGATACTCTCTAGTCTCGGTGGTAGTGCTAGTCGGTAGGCCACCTCCCCAACTCTCTCCAGGATCTCAAAAGGTCCGACATATCGGGGACTCAGTTTTCCCTTAATGCCGAAATGCCTGACTCCTCTCGTAGGTGATACTCTCAATCACCTGAGCACCCACTCTAAACTCCAAAGGTCGACGCCTCTTGTCGGCGTAGGACTTCTGACGACTCTGGGCTGCTAACATCCGCTCTCGGACTAGGGCAATCTGAGCGATGTAATCCTGTACCTGATCTAGAGCTACTCCATCAACTCTGCTAGGCTCATCCCAACATAAGGGTGTACGACATCTCCGCCCGTACAAAGCCTCATAAGGAGCCATCCCAATAGATGCGTGCCAGCTATTGTTATACGAAAACTCTACCAGTGGAAGATGATCTGGCCATACCTGTCCCCAATCAAGTACACACGCCCGAAGCATGTCCTCTAAGGTCTGAATGGTCCTCTCAGACTGCCCGTCTGTCTGTGGATGATAGGCGGTAGTGAAGTGGAGACTCGTCCCCAAAGCAGTATGTACTTGCTGCCAAAATCTCGAGGTAAAACGTCCATCTCTGTCAGAGACGATAGTCCTCGGTACCCCATGGAGTCTCACAATGTGCCTGGTGAACTCCTCAGCCAGACGACTCACCGGCCACGTTTCCTTAATCGGAATGAAACGTGCGGTCTTCGTCAGGCGGTCTACCACTACCCAAATAGCATCAAATCCTCTGCTGAGTCTCAAACCAGTGACAAAATCCATAGATATATCCTCCCACTTCCACTGTGGTACTGGAAGTGGGTGGAGCTCTCCTCCAGACCTACGGTGCTCAATCTTGACCTGCTGGCAGGTCGCGCACTGAGCTACATATCGAGTCACATCGGGCTTCAAACCACCCCACCAGAAGGACCGTCTCACATCCTTGTACATCTTACTCGCTCCAGGATGTACTGAATATGGGGTAGCATGAGCCTCACCGAGTATCCTCTGTCTCAACTCACTGTCTGACGGTACACAAACGCGATCTTGACGCCTCATCACTCCATCTGTACCAATAGTAAACTGTGGGGCCTCATCTCGAGACATCCTGTCTCGGATCCTGATCAAAGTAGGGCAGGTCTCCTGCTTCTGTCGGATCTCATCCAACAGATCAGGAAGTAACTCCATGGTAGACAACTGACCATCCGTATCGGGAAACTGAACCTCTATCTCCAACCAAGCCAAGTCCCTCTGCAACTGTGGCTGTACTGTCAACCGGGCTATCGCCCTCTCTCTAGGCGTCTTCCGGCTCAAAGCATCAGCTACCACATTCGCCTTTCCGGGGTGGTAAAGGATCTCAAGGTCGAAGTCCTTGATCAACTCTAACCACCGCCTCTGGCGGTTATTCAACTCTCTCTGAGTGAATATGTACTTCAGACTCTTGTGGTCTGTAAAGATCTGACATGTCGCCCCATAGAGATAGTGACGCCAGATCTTAAGAGCATGGACTACTGCAGCCAACTCTAGATCATGTGTGGGGTAGTTCTCCTCATACGTCTTCAGCTGTCGAGACGCATAGGCTATGACCTTACCCCTCTGCATCAAGACACACCCCAAGCCCAGCTTGGATGCATCACTGTATACCACAAAGTCATCAATACCCTCAGGCTGTGCTAAAATCGGAGCGGACGTCAATCTCCTCTTCAGCTCCTCAAAACTCTGCTGACACGGCTCAGACCAGACAAACCGAGTGGTCTTCCTCAGAAGACAAGTAAGTGGTCGGGCAATCAAAGAGAACCCTTCCACAAACCGGCGGTAGTAACCTGCTAGACCCAAAAAGCTGCGAACCTCCTTAACATTCTTAGGAGGTTGCCAAGAAGATACTGACTCGATCTTCGCCGGATCGACCTTAATGCCCTCAGCAGTCACCACGTGTCCTAAGAAAGCCACCTCTGACATCCAAAACTCACACTTGGATAGCTTAGCATACAGCTGGCTATCCTGTAGAATCTGCAGTACTGTCCTCAAGTGTCCGGCATGCTCCTCCCGACTCCTAGAGTAGACTAGGATGTCGTCAATGAAGACCACTACAAACTGGTCTAAGAAGTCAATGAATATTCCATTCATCAACTCCATGAACACTGCTGGTGCATTAGTGAGCCCGAATGGCATCACTACGAACTCATAATGACCATACCTAGTCCGGAATGCCGTCTTAGGTATGTCCTGATCTCTCACCCTCAACTGGTGGTAACCTGACCTCAAGTCTATCCTTGAGAACACGGACGCTCCATGCAACTGGTCTAACAGATCATCTATGCGTGGCAGTGGATACTTGTTCTTGATGGTTACTTTGTTCAGCTCTCTGTAGTCTATGCACAGCCTCATCGATCCGTCCTTCTTCTTCACAAACAACACCGGCGCACCCCAAGGAGACACACTGGGGCGTATAAAACCCTTCTCTGCCAGCTCCTCTAACTGCTTCTTCAGCTCAAGCAGCTCTATAGGTGCCATACGGTACGGGGCCTTCGAGATAGGTCTCGTGCCCGGCTCCAAGTCAATGCTGAAATCAACGCTCCTCTGTGGGGGTAGCCCTGGCAGGTCATCACTGAATACCTCTGCAAACTCGCATGCAACAGGTATCTCCTCTATAGTCAGGCTCTTGCTTTCCTTCATGGCATAACACCAGAAGGCTTCGCAACCCTGGGCTATCAGTCTCGCTGCTCTCACTGCACTGATAACTGTACCTGACTTTCCGAGGTCCCAACCTCGGAATATTACCCTATGACCCTCCTCCGTGGCAACGGTCACTGTCCTCCTACCAATGTCTAAGACTGCTCCGTGTTTCCTCATCCAGTCTATCCCTAAAATGACATCCTCATGAGCTAAGGGCATGACTAGAAAATTGACTAGCCAGTCTCGATCTTCCATGCGAACAGGACATCCAAGGATCTCTCTAGTCCCTCTTACCTTACTCCCATCAGGTAAGCCTATCGTAAAAGGTATCCCCTCTACAGTAGCTAAGGACAACCTATCTACGCATGCATCAGATATGAAGGAGTGTGTAGCACCCGTATCAAATAAAACTCGTACAGGTAAGTCATGAATCTGGATCGTACCTGTGGCAGTAGGTGCATCTGGCTGATCAGCATCTCTCAACTCAAACACTCGTGCCTGAGCTCCTCTAGTATCAGTCACACTACCACGTCCTCTGCCCCGACCTGATCCCTGCATAGAACTCTGTGGTGGTGTGTGTCCTGGAGCCCGGTAAGACTGCTGCTGACTAGGAGCTCTGTACTGCTGCTGCTGACTAGGAGCTTTGTACTGCTGCTGCTGACTAGGAGCTCTGTACTGCTGCGATCTCTGTACACTCCCTGATAAGCCTGCAGGAGAAGAACCCTGCTGAGATGGAGCCTTGCCCTGACGGCAGAAGGCAGCTCTATGTCCAATCTTACCACACTGGAAGAAAGTCACTGCTGGCTTCGTACAGTTTGATCGGATATGCCCATAGCTATTGCAGTTGTGGCACTGCAAGCCACCAGCTGAAGTCTGACCAGTAGATGTATGACCCTGTCGCCCCTGAGTCTGTCCCCGTCCAAAAGCAGCTACTCCTGAACTACCACTAGCATAACCTGTCCTCTGCCGCTTATCCGGCCTGTCTGACTGAGCAGCTCTCCTAGACACTGGTCTGTCTCTCTCATAAGCAGATGCTCTATCCTGATAGTCTGACAGAGTCTCACAGCGAAATCCTGCCAGATAGGAACGGGTACTCTCTCTCAATCTCCGAGAAAAGAGATAGGCATGCTGCTCCTCAGGAGGTGCAGCTGGTCTAAGCAGTGTCAGTTCCTTCTGGAACTTCTTGATGGCAGCAGCGATCGGGACGTCCTCAAATCCAGCCTCAATGAAGTCCTGAAATTTCTCTCTCCTCAACGAAACAGGGCAGTATCTGTCTCTAACAATGCTCCTCATCTGCTCCCAACTGGTGACTCGACTACGCATGGTCCGCCACCAGGAATGAGCATCTCCAGTAAAGCAAGTCTGCACCAAGTCTACCTGCCGATCCTCTGGGCAGCGTATTGCCTCTAACGCAGTCTCTACCTGCCCAATCCAGTGCTCTACCTCCAATCCTATCTCTCCATTATATGAGGGGACCTTCTGAGAGTTGAAAGCCTTCAACCACTCATCTGGCCTTGGTGCTCTAGTCCCAGTAGGCGCTCTATCAGCCACAACTCTCCTCTCAGGTACAGCTGGCACCTGAGGCGCTTCCTGTGTCACCTGGACAGATCTAGTCGGTACTGGTGGTACCTGGGTAAGTCTCTCTGTCCTAGCAGCCTCCTCCCTACGCTCAACGTAGGCTCGGTACTCTCTGTACTCAGTCGCTCCAATGGAAACACGCCCTGACTCTGTCGAACGCGCTCTCTGTGCTTCAGACCTAGCAACGGTCTCATTCCTGACCTCAGGACCAACACTCTCAGCTACTTCCTCCACTCCAGCCTCTGGCATGATCACTGCTGGGGGACCCTCTCGTGGAGCTCGACCTCGACCTCGGGCTAGTGGGGGTCTACCTCCACGGCCGCGTCCTCTAACTGTAGGGGCCCTATCTCCCCTACCTGGTCCAGCTGGAGGGAGAGGTGGACGACCTCTGCCTCGACCAGTAGCTAGCGTAGCTCTAGTACGTGCCATCTGTGCAAGAATAAAAACTATAATTACTACTAGCTGAAAGTCCAAAAGTCTAACTACAGTAACCTAAAGTCCAACTAAGCATACTGAGATCCGCGGTAGTAGTGGTGGTCAGCCGTACTTTTCTATTCCCAACCAGACTATGCATGCATTTAAAACCAAAAATTTTCTTTTTAAAACTCAGATCCCTTTTCGGGTTCTGCTTAAAACTTATTCGGTCTTTCAGAAGATTTCAAGTGCCATTGTTGCCAACCTAGAGCTCTGATACCATGTTGTAACACCCCGAATTCTCGGAACTCGGAGTATTACTAGTTAGGACCTCACAATGGGTCCCGACCTCAGTTTGACAACAACATTACTAGGACCTTGCAACAAGACACAAATAAAGAAACCGAAATTCATAAAAACCCTGTTTTTAGAGTAATGAATGCAACACTGTCTAGCAGCCTACAGTACTTAAACAAGAGAAAAGAACAACTGTCTTAACCAAAAGAAAGGAAAGACAAAACAACCCCAACCCCACTCTAAGGAGTACGGAGACCCGGCTGACCACTACTTCCGGATCACTCAGCTGCTGATCTAACCTGTGGTAAATCTAAAACAATAACAACAAGAACCGTTCGCTAGTTATCTAAATATTAGCAGAATAAATAGCAGCACAAACACACTCAGATAAACATAAACACTCAGCATGCTTTCAAACAAGTCCGTTTTATTATCTTGCTTTAAATTACTCATTCACTCTAATGATACTTATTTTGTGACACAAGGGATTCCCAAACCTCGCCTCCGCCCCCGTGTAACCATCAGGAATGGATCCGATGCACCTCACCTTGTACCTGTATGGTCTGGGTATAGAGAACCTCCCAGTCTCCTGTCAGAGCTGGGCAGTGATGTCACGGCCCGTTATACATACACTTGGGCCTTACGTAAATAATAACAGTCGTCCTAGCAAGTTATTACTATTAAATCAAGCAATAGCACACACCACTACTATCACTCAACTAACACTCAGAAACTGGCTAAGTAAGTCGCAAGGACTTACCTGAGTCAAAACACTCTAACACTCCTCAGATAGTCCGTACTCGTGGTAACTCAAGTGCCTGTCAATGAAGGCATGTGTATCAAAATCACCTTCCGATGTCCAACCTCATGCTAAGGAATTACGGAACAAGTTCTTACGGTAGAAGACCATTTTACCCTCAGCCTAAGGCTTCTCAACTTTATTCTTAAACTTTCTTATCGACTCACTTATTTAATTGTGTAATTATTCGGTACTTGTATGTACATCTACATATTTAATTTCTCATCTTGTACGGATTTAGGTACACTTACGTCCTGAGTATATATATATATATATATTCTTATGTTTACGTATATAACCCTGAAATCTCAACTTATTTATATATATATATATATATATATATATATATCTCTTTATATAACTTCGTAAATCCCAACTCGTATTTATGTGTAGATACTCGCATTTTTATATATTCTATATATTATGTTTATAAGTATACTCTTGTATAAAGATTATATACCCATTAAATTCCAAGTTTCTATAAACGTTAATAGACTTTAGAACATTTATGTGTACCCGTTTATTTCATATTAAAAAAAATATATATATATATATATATATATATATATATATATATATATATATATATATATATGTATATATATACCTATATCCGTGTATGTATCTACTCGGCATATTAATATGCCTACACTCGGCACACAAATTCCTATCCAAACACATGCTTTCAAACTTTCTTACTAACCTGTATAGATTTTTACGTATAGTCACACAAATGAACTCTACACACTACACTCACAACTCGTAACTATATATCGATATATACAAAAAGGGAAGCTGCTGCAGAGTAAAGACGAAGTGGAGCAGCCAACTTACCGGAGCTGCAGTCCGGCTGGAAGGTTCTAGGCGGCACCGAGCTGCAGTCCAAGGCGAAGGGTTGAAGCTCGTCACACGTCGGCACAGGCAAAAGGTCCAGCGGAAGGTCCGGCTGGTTCACGGCGCGGTTCACTGCATAGACGGCGGTTCAGAGGCCGAAGGTACAGAAGGTAACGAGAGAGGGAGGGATGGCGCAAGGCTTACCTATTCGCTGAGGCGGACAGCAGGGGTGCGCAGGTTCGGCGGCAGCAGCGGCGATCCAGTGGCGCGCCTGGTTGCACAGCACGGTGACGGCGCTCCAGTGGAAGGCGGAAGAGGTGCGGCGGCGTCTCTTTCGTACCTACGGAGTCCCTGCGGTGGGTGAGATCCGGCACAGCGAAGGAGCGGAAGGGGGAGGAGAGACAGTAGACTTACCGGAGCCCCTGCGGAGGTCGGCGGACGGCGCAAGGCGCGGTGACGGTGGTGGCAGGAGGGTCTGGCGGCCACTGCAGTTGTGGTTTCCGACTGTTCGTGCGAGACGGAAGCGGCAGGTGCAGAGGTGCGTAAATCAGGAGGTTAGGAGGATTAGGTTAAGTGTAAATTAGGGTTAGGAATTGATTAAGAGGTGGGCTGCTGATTGGGCCTCGCAGTGGCCCACATCCGACCCGCTTTCATATTAGCACGGAAAAGGGATTCGTTACTCGCTCGGATTCTAGTTAGGTACGGAAAAATTATATAATACGGAATTGTTTCTGTATTATTTTTATTATTATTATTATATTTTTTTAAGGTGTGTACTTTATTTCCGGTCATAAGTGTTATCATTTTATGTGATTTAAGGTCACATAAAATGATAACATTTAACTCGCTTTATTTTGTTTATTTATTTATTTAATTATGATTGTCGTATCGGAATTTGGTAAATTTCCATTCGTCGGAAACTTAAAATTTTCGGTTATTACACTACCATCCTTATATTGGGTGTTTGCATGAGTGGTGTGTGTTACATGTTTGCTATGATAGCATGAGATATCGTTTATACTGACCTATGTTTTATTGATTGTCCCGTTGCGTGGCTGTGATAACCTTTCCCTTTCATCCTGCCATGGAGTCTGGGAGGTTCTCTGACGTCAGGCCATACTGGTTTACAGGAAGGGCGCAATCCACTCCCACAGAGTACACGGATTGTGTGACCGATACTCGTACAGCTGGACATAGCACTCAGAGGCGGGGATGATACGGTCCTCGTGTCACATAGTTTCATCTATCTATATATACACGGCTTGAGTGAATGACTATTATATAAAGATAATAAATGGGTAAATGTGTGATAGCATGCTGATGTGTTTATCTTTCATGATTGTGCTTGTGCTTATGCATTACCTTATATATGTATGGTTAGCTAACGGTTTCATACCGTGTTGTAGATGTTTTCAAGTTAGACGCTGCTGAGTGATCTGGCAGGGTGACAGGCCGAGGACTCTCGTACATTAGGTGGTTGGTTTGGGATGTCTTGTTTTCCCTCCTACGTGAGGATGATGTCTTGTTTCCCCTCCTGTGTGAGGATGTTTTTTATACTCGGTTACGTTGTCTTTACCTTTGAGTTGTATTGTTTATACAATTTTATGTATTTGTTTTATATATGTCAGTGTCATGTTGTAAGGTCCAGTGAACTTGTTGTCAGGCTAGGGTCAAGATCCACTGTGAGATCCTAGCCCAATGTGACACTCCGAGTCCCGCGGATTCGGGGTGTTACACAAATGTTATATTTGTTGTATGAATTTTCTTCTCATTTCTGGTATCATACATGATATGTTTTTGACATTGAGCATTATTATTGATGAACAATAATTATGGTATTAGCTTTTTTTGGGTATGAAAACATGTTATGTGTTTGCTATGATTTTTCTGGTATTGTATATAACTTCATTTGTACGTGAAAATGTTGTGTAGGAGAAGGAAGTAGTTGCGGAGTTGTTGGATGAGATTGAATTTGTTGCATGGTCCCAAGCTTTTTGCCCCACCAAACGTTACAACATTATGACAAGCAACAATGCATAATGTATTAATAGTGTACTTTGTGATGGAAGGGATTATTCGGTGCTTGTCCTCATTGATGTTATCAAGCAGTTGGTGGGTATATGGTTGTTGCATCATGTACAGAATTGACAACACCAAATGTCGATGCTCTAATACAAGCTAAATATGGGGAGGCGACAAAGTATGAATGCTACGTGCTTGATGAAAAAAGGCTATTGTGAGGTACAATGGAACCAGGAAAGGAAGTTGTTTGTTTAGTGGATAGGATTTGTGTTCGCCACTTAGCGTGCGTGCAAATCTCTCAAACACAATCTTCGCCAAATGCGAAATTAGGGCAATTCCAAGTGTAAGCGTAAGATGCGTCTATGCGTAAGCGAAGGTGACGGAATCTCTCCTCGTCCGTCCTTTTATAGTGTAAGATAAAATATCGGCCCGGCCCAATTGCGTAGGAGATCGTGGCTTAAAGTGTGGCGAAAAAGATCGCCAAGATCACGGTCGTGGAAGGGTTCCACGGCCGTAATTTAGAGCGTGGAAATCATCACGGTTTGACACAACTCCTCCACGGCCGTAGAAGTTGCTGAAATAAACCACGCTTCCCTTGCCATGGTTCCACGGCCGTGGACTAGAACGTGGAATGTAGTACGGCCGTATTTTAGAGCGTGGTTTAGGGCTAGAACGTGATTCTTCCTTAGTCTCGTGCATTCTTCAAGTTGGTACTTCCTTAGCTCCTAGGAATGTCCTCAATTCATGGACATGCTCAATCAACTCCATCCTTGCTCAATTCCGTTCGGAAATAGCTCTTAATTGGCTATAATCAACATAAAGCTTGTGTAGATCTCTATATCGACATTATAGACAAACTAGCTCACAAATGTATCAATGCTTAATCAATGGCTATCAATATAGATGAAATACACTTAGAAAACGTGCCTAAAATATCACAATATTTCATGCTAACAAATAACCCCATAATTGCCACTTGCTTGTCCCTAAGGAAGGTCTTTCAAAAGCTTTAAAACACAAGTTAGGATGAAATATGTGTACCTTCTCAAAGCAAAACTTCTTTTTGGATGAATGTGCCTTCTAATCAATATATCATTCTCAAACCTTGCTTCATTCGTTTATAAGACTTTCATACACTTAATCAAAGAGTAAAGAGTAAAGAAAGTTCATGAATTAATCAAACTTCCATGTAAACATCATAACCTTCAAACATTATCAAAATCAATCATAAGAAACTTCAATTTAGATCACCAAGTCATATAACATTCTTTTGATCTTAAGGACTTTCAAAGAAAAAGGGTCTAGAATGTGGAAAGGGAAGGAAACTTTAAGGAATGTGGTGCATGAATTCGGGAAAGTGGATAACTACTCTCTTCTTCTTCTCTTGTGGTTTCCGCAGCACTTTCAACTTAGAGCTTCGCTCTCTTCTTTTCATTTTTCGACTTTACTTTTGGAGTTATGGATAGAGGTGCACAAAAACCGAAGCCTAGGAAATTGGCGTTTCTCAATTTTTATGAGATGCCTCAAACCCTTAGCGCACATACCATAATCCGCTAGGAATATCGCTCAATCCGACTTTGGCAAGACACAAACACCCGGCTATGTGAATGGTGCCGAGTTACTCATCATCATGATTGACTTCCCCAAACCTACAATTTCTTTCTATTCCTTTGAATGCAAAATATTGCTTTCATGGCCCTCCCACATCATACATGCCTTTTTCATTCAACTCCTCCAAATTCCCGGATAGGTAAAGGAGGTCAATATTTCAATGAGGGGCTAAATGATCAAAGAAAGAAGAAAGAAAAATCGAATTGCCTTAATCATCTCAAAAGGAAGTATAAGAACCTATAGTATGATTTCAACCTTAATCTCTCAACATGATTTAAGTAACATTCATCACATTATGAAACTTGCAAAAGAGGTATAATCAACTCATTCAATTTCTTTTCAATTCATTATTCGTTTAAGCATGTAATTGTCATCAAACTCAATTCACAAGTAGTGATTATCATAGAAGTCCTCTCTATTCTTAGAAGCACAAAATTTTCAAAATTTTTCAATTTTTATGGGTTTTTCAAACTCTTTTTCATGCAATGCAATAATGAAACGTGCAACAATATAATGAACATGCAAGATAGTCTCAATAGAAGCAATCAAAGTGAGTAAGAGTTATTACAAACTTTTAGTCACACCCCACCCCATACTTGGAACAAACATTGTCCCTAATGTTCAAATAAAAGAAAAAGAAGAAAAGAAAGAAAGAAAAAGAAAGAAAAAAGAAACTCACAAAATGGCGGTGGAGCGGCTAAACTGTTGGTCATCATCATCGTCACTGCGGTGGAGACGGGAATGGAGAGAAGCTAGGATCATAGTACCGCCCGAACTGCTGGCGGTAGACATCCCTCATCATATGGTCGAGGTCATCCATGCGTCCATCTCTCGCGTCAGCTCGGATCTCCAATGCTCCCACTCTATCAGAAAGGCTAGTAGCCCACTCTGGCATCTGCTCATACCAACCTCGAGCCTGGCTGTACCACCCTGGTGCATCTGACGGTGCTGGTGCTGGTGGTGCTTGTGCAGACCATGGTGGTGGAGCTCCATACCACGCAGGAGGGGTCTCCATCCAAGTGGGTCTCTCGCTCACGCTGGTGCGGCGAGAAGATGAACCTGAAGCTCTGGCGGGACGTGGAGAACGTCTAGGCATATCAGAAGCTATATCCGGCTAATCCGGAAATGTGCCAAAATCTTGCTCGGCTCCTCCTCCTCCTCCCTCATACTGATCCCTCATCTCCTCCTCAACTACAGGCGGTGGTGGAACATATGGAGGGGCTGCAATCCTGTTCGCATGCATGGCAGCGAACGTCTCCTTCCAATTATGGCGTCCAGCCATAATGGAATACTTTGGGAGCCACTCAATGCCCCTCCCCGTCCTGCTCTCCCATGGCATAGCTGCATAAGGTGGACCTCTATGGGTGGGAAAGATGAGACCTCTAGTCATGAAGGCCTGGAGTCCTAGGGGTACAACAGGGATACGTGTACATGCAGAAAAATCTACCCCTAACATCCTAGCAAGGTGGGTGACTATCCCACCATATCCAATGTTGACAGCCCTCTTGTTCTTTAGCTTGCTCATGGTAGCAGCTAAGAGGGTGGTGCAGTCAGCAGGCCGTCCATACAGCATGGAGTACAGAAGGAAGAGCTCATCCGTCTTGATCTTCTGAGGTGTCTCCGTCCTAGGGAAGAGACACTCAGAAAGAACCCGGTGAGCAATCTTCAAGGCTAAGTGATACATCAACTTAGCCTTGGTATCAGCTGGTTGCCAGCGGTCCTCGCTGGCGTAAATCATGGCTACCTCCTCCAAGAAATCCTTGGCGTAAACGCCGCTGGGGAAACGACCATTGAAGGTCTCTTGGAACCCAAAGAAGGTTCCAAACTCCCGGATGGAGAAATCATAGTTTTTTTCCATCAGACGGAAAGAAATTGTCCTATCCACATGGCTATGCTCAAAAGACGTCACAACCTCTCTAGTAATCTCCTCATAAGCATCCTCTCGGATAGCCGAGAAGACGATAAGACCGGCTCTATCCAAGAGCCAAGTAAAGTCATCTACGATATGTAGAGGAGCTAAATCCTCCAACAATAGGTACCTAGGTCCTATAACAGCCCTCTTGTGGATCCTCTCTAATGCATCGAGATGATCCTCGTGAATGGTGGGTACCTTAGGGCTAGGAGGTGAAGGTGATAAAGGTGATGATGGAGGTGAAGGAGAGGAAGGTGGTGGTGCTCTAGAGGATGAAGAGGAAGAGGGATTACCCTTCCTCTTTTTGTTCTTATCCTTCTCCTTATTCTTATCCTTATTTCTCCCAGAAACTCTCCTCACAAAATCCATTACTGTTAAAAACCACGGTCTGTTCTTGGTGTTCCACGGCCGTGTAATTGATAGAGACCGTAGTTCGTCTCGACTTTTCTCAAAACTCAGAATCAACAGCCAAACTCAGCAATCAGGCAATCCTAGACTAATTCCTTCCAATTTCAATCAGTTCTCCTATAAATGCTAGCAAGAACGAAGCCGAATTGACAAAGATAAAGAAGAGCGAAAAAAACCTAGGTTTCGGATTTTAAAATCCGAATTCTGCGTTCCTTGGTGATTTGCCGCTCGATTTGTTGCTTGGATCTCGTTGGTGATCGGATTAGCTTCAGTTTGGGTCGAAGAATCGTTGAAAACGATTAACGAACGGAGAATTGAGGTGAAGGGCGTGATTCCGGCGAAAGAGAGCGTGGAAAAGCTTTGTGAGATGTGTTTTTGTGAAGAACGTGGTTTATATAGTGGCCGGCAAAATTTTTGAAAACCACGGTCTATCGGGGGGTTCCACGGCCGTGGAATTGTACGGAACCGTGGTTTTGGTGATTTTTCAAAGGCTTTTGGAAATTACGGTCTGTAAGGGTTCCACGACCGTGGTTTAGGCCGTGGAACTCTCTGTAATGCTCCAAACTCCAAGTTTCGTCACTTTTCTTCAAAATTACTCTTCCCCTTTCCTTTTACATTGTTCCTACATCCAAAAACACGAAC
Organism: Fagopyrum homotropicum; assembly: GCA_033239125.1. Classification (NCBI taxonomy): domain Eukaryota; kingdom Viridiplantae; phylum Streptophyta; class Magnoliopsida; order Caryophyllales; family Polygonaceae; genus Fagopyrum; species Fagopyrum homotropicum. Next base: position 10,086,070 of record BSWB01000008.1, read on the forward strand.
ATACCGGAAGTATCGAAGGCAAAACAAAGCAAAAACGTCTAAACTAAGCTAAACTATGAATCGAAAACAAAGAATGTAAATGCAATACCTTGGGTTGCCTCCCAAGAAGCGCTTTGTTTAAGGTCCGTAGCTAGACCAAATTCGCACTTATTCGAGTGCGGTGGGCGCGAACTCTTCAGCTTAGAGTTCCGGCTTATACTTCTTGAGTCGTTGACCGTTCACCTTAAAGCTTCCGCCCGCTTCACCCTATACTTCAACTGAACCATGGGGGAAAATACGTTTGATTAGAAAAGGTTCGGTCCAATGAGATTTAAGCTTACCTGGAAAGAGACGAAGCCTTGAATTGAAGAGGAGAACTTGATCTCCTTCTTTGAAGTCCTTTGGAATGATATGCTTATCATGCCAACGTTTTGCTCTCTCCTTATAAATCTTGGCGTTCTCATAGGCGTTCAAACGGAGTTCTTCAAGCTCATTAAGGTGCAAGAGACGCTTCTTTCCCGCTTCCTTCATGCTAAAATTCAACCACTTGATGGCCCAAAACGCCTTGTGCTCTAACTCTACCGGTAATTGACAAGACTTCCCATACACAAGGTTGTATGGTGTGGTTCCTATGGGAGTCTTGTACGCAGTCTGGTACGCCCACAATGCATCATCAAGCTTCAAGGACCAATCCTTCCTAGTCCTTGAAACCGTCTTCTCTAGGATTCCTTTGATCTTCCGGTTTGAGATCTCAACTTGTCCACTAGTTTGTGGATGATAAGGGGTGGCGATCTTGTGAGTAACCCCATACTTAGCTAGAAGAGCTTCAAAGCGCCGGGCAATGAAGTGAGAACCTGCATCACTAATGATAGTCCTAGGTGTCCCAAATCGTGGGAAGATGGTCTTGTTAAAGAACTTAACCACCACCATGGCGTCATTGGTGGGAGAGGCAATTGCTTCCACCCATCTAGAAACGTAATCCACCGCCAAGAGTATGTATTGGTTTCCACAAGATGATGGGAACGGTCCCATAAAATCAACTCCCCAAACGTCGAAAATCTCCACTTCTTGGATGTTATTGAGAGGCATCTCATTCCTCCTAGAGATATTTCCTATTCTTTGACAAGCATCGCAACAGGAAACAAAGGACTGCACATCTCTAAATAAAGTAGGCCAAAAGAATCCAGATTGCAATACGTTAGTGCTAGTCTTATTCGAACTAGCGTGTCCTCCACAAGGTAGTGAATGACAATGGCGGATGACACTTTGCATCTCATCTTCCGGCACACATCGCCGAATGATGCCATCTGGACCTCTCTTAAAGAGGAGAGGTTCATTCCAAAAGTATTTCCGAACATCCTTAAAGAACTTCTTTCTTTGTGCGTAGGATAATCCGGGCGGTATCTCCTGGCAAACCAAATAGTTAACAAAATCAGCAAACCATGGTTCGTTACCTTTGGAGATTACTTCGATGCACTCCTCAATGATATGTAAGTGTTCGTCCGGGAAGGAGTCATCTATAGGTAAGTGGTCGTCCTCTAGATGTGTTAGGCGACTCAAGTGATCCGCAACAGAATTTTCCGAACCCTTCTTGTCGCGGATCTCTAGATCGAATTCTTGTAGGAGAAGAATCCATCTAATTAGCCTTGGCTTCGCGTCCTTCTTTGCAAGGAGGTACCGGATCGCAGCATGATCCGTGTATACAATCACCTTTGCACCTACAAGATAAGAGCGAAACTTGTCAATAGGATAGACAATGGCTAAAAATTCCTTTTCCGTAGTGGCGTAGTTGAGTAGCGCTTCATCTAGCGTCTTGCTAGCGTAGTAGATAGCGTGGGTTCGCCCTTCCTTCCTTTGTCCAAGAACAGCTCCTATAGCTACGTCACTAGCATCGCACATAACCTCAAAGGGAAGATTCCAATCCGGAGGTTGGATAATAGGTGCTGAAATTAGAGCTTCCCGGATCATGTTAAACGCACCCAAGCATTCCTGCGAAAACTCAAAAACTGCATCCTTCATCAATAGATTAGTTAGCGGTTTTGATATTTTAGAGAAGTCTTTTATGAAGCGTCTATAGAATCCGGCATGTCCTAGAAAACTTCTTATCCCTTTCACCGAAGTTGGGGGAGGAAGCTTTTCTATGGTCTCTATCTTAGCTTTATCTACCTCTATCCCTCTACTAGAGATTAAGTGTCCTAGTACAATTCCTTCCTTTACCATAAATTGACACTTCTCCCAATTAAGAACTAGGTTAGTGTCTTCACACCTTTGTAAAACAAGAGCAAGGTTAGAAAGGCAATTGTCAAAAGAGGAACCGTATACGGAGAAGTCATCCATGAAGACCTCCATGATTTCCTCAATGTATTCGGAGAAGATGGCCATCATGCACCTTTGAAAGGTGGTTGGGGCGTTGCAAAGCCCGAACGGCATCCTCCTATAGGCAAACGTACCCCATGGGCACGTAAATGTGGTCTTATCTTGATCATTCGGGTGTATCGGAATCTGAAAGAAACCACTATAACCGTCAAGATAGCAAAAGTGCGAATGTTGCGCTAACCTTTCAAGCATTTTATCGATGAAGGGTAGTGGGAAGTGATCCGTTTCATTTGATGACGATCCGTTTCTTCTCTACGTGTCTTCTCACTTCATTGGAGTTGAGCTTCCTTTTCCGCAAGCTCCGATTGAAGATCACGTTCGTTTTCTTCAGCCGTTTTCTTTTCCTTTCGCTTTTGCCTTAAAGTCCTCTCAAGCTCTTGATCAAGAGGTAAGAGGTCTTCGGTGTTCCTAGACCTGTGCATGCACTTGAAAGGATATCAAATAACAAGGGAAGAGCTCCCAAGCTTGACAACCATAAACCGAATTCGGCCTAAACCAAATCCCCGGCAATGGCGCCAAAAACTTGTTCGCCACTTAGCGTGCGTGCAAATCTCTCAAACACAATCTTCGCCAAATGCGAAATTAGGGCAATTCGAAGTGTAAGCGTAAGATGCGTCTATGCGTAAGCGAAGGTGACGGAATCTCTCCTCGTCCGTCCTTTTATAGTGTAAGATAAAATATCGGCCCGGCCCAATTGCGTAGGAGATCGTGGCTTAAAGTGTGGCGAAAAAGATCGCCAAGATCACGGTCGTGGAAGGGTTCCACGGCCGTAATTTAGAGCGTGGAAATCATCACGGTTTGACACAACTCCTCCACGGCCGTAGAAGTTGCTGGAATGAACCACGCTTCCCTTGCCATGTAGTACGGCCGTATTTTAGAGCGTGGTTTAGGGCTAGAACGTGATTCTTCCTTAGTCTCGTGCATTCTTCAAGTTGGTACTTCCTTAGCTCCTAGGAATGTCCTCAATTCATGGACATGCTCAATCAACTCCATCCTTGCTCAATTCCGTTCGGAAATAGCTCTTAATTTCCTACAATCAACATAAAGCTTGTGTAGATCTCTATATCGATATTATAGACAAACTAGCTCACAAATGTATCAATGCTTAATCAATGACTATCAATATGGATGAAATACACTTAGAAAACGTGCCTAAAATATCACAATATTTCATGCTAACAATTTGCACTTGCAAGGAATTTGATATTGAAGAAATACCGTGTGTTCATGCCATAGCTGCATCAAAGATAGCGAAAATATATACGACTTCTCTAGTAAGTAATTATTACAGCGTTGAATATTGGAGAACGGCATATGCAGAGATAATATACCCAATCGTTGACGATGAGGATTTAGATATTCCAAGTTGCATTGCATCTATTGAATGCAACCCTCCTATAAAGCGGAAGAGAATTGGAGATTGCCTAAAGCTAGGATACGGGGATCGGGGAAAGGGAACAAGAAGAAGAAATGCAGCTATTGTGGCATGGTAGGCCATAACAAAAAGACTTGCCGAAATCAACCATTGGTGAAGGAATGAAGACACAAACCAGAAATACAGATTGTGATTTTATGTTAATATGAGATTGTACAAAACGGTTATTATATTAGTATATAACTCATACTAGATCCAATACATGAATACCATCTGGCCATATACCCATACCAGAAAGCTCATGTAATAAATCATACAATAAAATCACAAATTGAACATTTCTGGTAGAAAAAGAGTCATGCCAGAATCACATATATGAAAACAAATACCAGAATACAATACCATAAACAAATACCAAAAATGCTAATGCAATAAATTATACCATACAATCACAAAATGAACATTTCTGGTAAGTAAATACTCATACCAGAGGCACTGATAGCATGAATTATAGTCTATATTTTGGGGTTTGTTTGGACGTTTTATCTTTCATAATCTGCATGTTTGTATGTATATTATGTGATTTTACTACCATTTCATCTACCTTTGCGAGAATCGAGGTCTACACCTAGTTTTGTTGCAATTGCAGATAAAATGGCACGTTTCGCATCAAAAAGGAGCAAAAGGAGTCATGAGTCATTTGGAGCTACATCTAGGAAGCATAGCCATGGATTAAAGATTTACTTTGGACCAGTTTTGAGAGATTTCACATTCAGTTGTGACTCACCTCGGTTGACCAGAGATTCATCTCGACCGAGGTGATCCAGAGACGCCGACTCGACCGAGGCGAACACCTAGGACGCGGCGAGAATATTTTATTATTGGCTGAGATCTTTTAAAATTGGAAAGTGATCTTATATTTTTGGGCTTGGCTCCTGGAAGGAAGGAGATATGCAGAATCATGTATTTTACCTATATTTATGGGAAAATATCTTTCTAAGATTTATTATCTTTGGAGGGTTATTTTCCTATAAAAAGGGTTGGATTTTCCACAAATCCGACATCCGCTTACAGCTGGACATCTTGCTTACAAGAAGATCAGGGTTTATAGCACGCAGCAGCAGCAGCCTACTCCAGTTGGGAGAGATTCGAAGAACCTTTTTGAAGGTTGAAGGAAGATTGAAGTCTATAGCTTTTATAGCTTTTTGAAGGGTTTTGTAAGATTGTCTTCAATTCCCTCATTTGTTGTCTTGTCTTGTTGGATTGCTATCCAAGGAACGCTTTGTTGTGATATTTGATTCAGTTATTGAAGTCTTTTTCATTAAATTCTTCTTGTTCAAATATTCACCTTCTTCCCATATATTTAATACTTTCATAATGATGATGAGTGGCTAATTTCCTTGTGTGATTCTAGGGTGATTGGCTGAAGGTTGTGGGAAAAACAATGATAGAATAATCTTAGATTCCAGTGGGATCCTGAAAGTTCGAGTCTTTAAACTTAACCCTAAGCATCTCGTTCAGTCGATGAACATCTCGGCCGGGGTGGAATTTGGCTGACCGAGGTGACTTATCTGATCCATAACTGAGAGTTAAGTGTTAGAGTTTGCCAAATCCTATTCTTATTACACCTTCCCTGGTTCAAAGCAAGCTTAGGATGAGACTTACCCGGTAATTCCTTAGTTTGTGTACCAACGATCATAAGTGTAGGTAATAAAGGTTTATCCTTTATTGGGGTTTGAGTGTGCTTCCATCCCATCTTTGTGAGTTAGCCTGAGACTTACCCGGTAAAGGTTGATTCTATTCCCTTAGATGGTGTGTTAGTTTGAGGTTATAGTTCTTTATCTTGATTCCTTGAGACTTACCCGGTAATAGGAGTTACGGTTTAGGATTAGTGTGTAGTGAGACTTACCCGGTGATCTACTCCACTTTAGTAACACCTTCCCCACGCAAAAATCTCAGCTTTGTCCGCTTATCTATAGATCTTGAGTTGGAACTACAACTAGATGCTTTAATCCCTAGAATTGCATGTTTGCTTATTTGACTTCTTATTCATCTTTGATTGTGTTAATTGCTCTTTGTGGTTAGTTTTCACGAAGCTTACCGTTATTGACTTTGTTTCACCGAGTCCCTGTGATCGACCCCTGGAATTTTCTTGCTTTTTACTACGATTTACCCGTACACTGCGGGTTCGCATCCTTGTTTTAAGCTTAAGTCTAGGGTTATAAATTTAAAGCTTGCACACACCGTTTGGAGCGAACAAGTTTTTGGCGCCGTTGCCGGGGACTTGGTCTAGACCGAGCCGGTACGGTTTGCTCTTGGGGCGCTTGCCCCGTGTCATCTAACCACTCTACTTGAGTGACTTTTTTGCAGGTTCTTTCTTAGGTATATGCGAAGAACCCGAACTGGGAAGGAAATCGTTCCTTACGATCCCGAACCGGAAAAGACATACAAGCGACGCTTAAGAGAAGCGAAGATGGCCCAACAAGACGATCGCGATCTTGCGGCCGAATTGAAAGAGGCGCTAGAGCTGCTACGCCTCAGCAAGGAAGAACTTAGGCAAGAGAAAGAAGAGAATCGCACCAAGACTGCAGCAATCGAAGCTGAGATAGCAGTCATACGAGACCAGATTCTACTTCGACCGAGGGAAGATCCCCCTGTTGATCCTCGACCGATGCAGGATCCAGTGGCTGATCTTCGACCGAGGCAGATTCCAGTACCTGACGCCCCGGCCGATGTATCTCCACCTCGGATGCCAGTCCGAGATGTTCTTCTTGCAGGAATCCCACAAACCCTAGGTCAAAGGATGGACCCTAATCAACAGCTGAGGTGTCCAGGGGTGAACCTAGGAGATCCAGCGGATCATGACTACGAACTTCGACCGCAAGTTCTAACCATGATTCGCCAATGCCAATTCGGAGGGCTAGAGAAGGAATCGCCACATCAACATCTTCAAAACTACGAGATCTTGATGGAAACCTTGCGACCTCCCAGAATTGAGAATAACAACTACAAGCTAAGACCTTTTTACTTTTCTTTAAAAGATAGAGCTCTTACTTGGTATCAATCTCTTCCTCCAGGAGAAATTAGCACATGGGAGGAGATGACTACGGAATTCTTGACCAAATTCTTTCCCCCCTCAAAAACCGCTGAAATGAGAGGGAAGATCAATGCTTTCATTATGAAGGACAAGGAGAGCTTGTCCAAATCTTGGAAGCGGTTCAAGGATATCCTTTTGGATTGCCCACATCATGGGATTCCAAAGATCGAGTTGTTGGAGATCTACTTCAAAGGACTGGACGGAAGCACCCAGTTCAATCTCCAACTACTCTCCGCCGGTACCTTCATGGACATGGCGATTGATGAGGCTTGGGACTTCATTGAGAAGCAAGCCTTGCACATGGAGAAATATACCCACCAAGGAGCTGAAGGTGGAGTTAAAAGAGTCAACTTTCAAGAGACTCAATCCAACAACAATCAACTCACGTCTTTGAAGAATGACGTGAAGCAATTGAAGGAACTCTTGATGGCTCAAACTAAGAAGGAAGAGCAAGGGCAAAGGAACAACAACAACAACAACAATGGGTACCGTAACAACAACAACGGTCCCCGAAACAACAACTACAACAACAACAATAGAGGATCCAATAGCAACAACTGGAGGGCGAATAACCAAAATCATGGTAACAATCATTCAAACTCCAACTCTAACGATTCCTCTAACCCTTTCCTCTCTTCCCCTTCTTCTTCTTCTACTCCATTAAAGAGCCAAGGGCAAGGATCAAGTTCGTCTCAACCGGAAAAGAAAGACGCAGTTCTGGAGGCTATCTTGATCAAGCTTAGCGCTATGGAGAATTCTATGACTTCATTTTCGAGGGCCCAAAAGTCCTTCGAACAACAACTTGCTAGTAGGGCGAATGAAGCGCCAAGAGATCCAGGGAAGCTTCCAGCAAAGACGGAAACTAACCCTAAGGGCCAGTGCATGGCCATAACTACGAGGAGTGGACTTAAAACTGTAGATCCAGTACCTCGTTCGACGCAGACCACCTCGGTCCAGATCCAGTCGAAGAACACCTTGACCGAGATGCCAACCGAGGTGGAGCAACAGAAAGCAGGAGGGACGACTGAAACTTATGTTCCACCTCCTGCATACAAACCACCACTTCCATTCCCTCAGTCCAGAGCCAGAGCACATCTAGACAAGCACTTTGGTAAGTTTCTTGACTTGATGAATAAGCTACATATTAATATTCCCTTCCTTGATGCTATTCTAGGTATGCCCGCCTATGGGAAGTTCTTAAAAGAAATCTTATCAAGGAAGAGGAAGCTGGAGGATGTTGGTGAAGTTAGGATGACATCTAAATCTTCGGAGCTTATCAAGATCATGAAGGAAAAGATGCCACCTAAGTTGAGAGATCCCGGCTCGTTTTGCATTCCCATTCAAGTTGGGGATGTCACTTGCGAAGCCCTTTGTGATCTAGGAGCCAGCGTGAGCATCATCCCGCTGGAGCTATGCACGAAGATCGGTCTTGGAGAGCCCAAGCCGGTCAAGATTCGACTTTATATGGCGGATCGCTCCATTACCCATCCCGTGGGCATCTTGGAGGACGTTCCGGTCAAGTTAGGTAACTTCTATCTACCTATAGATTTTGTTGTACTTGACATTCCCGCAGATTATCCTGTTCCTATTATTCTCGGGAGGCCATTTCTAGCAACTTCGGGTTGCAACGTGGATTGCAAGAACGCCAAGTTGAAATTCAACGTTGGTGGCGATGAGGTGGAGTTCGCACTACTTGCGGCCATGAAAGGGGAGCAACTAACTGATGATATCTTCAACATCTACGATGAAGAAGAATCAAGAGAATTGGTGAGCTCTATCTTTATTAACGATCCACTCGAAAGAGTTATTAGCTTCAGTTTAATGGAGGAAGGTATAGATGCTTCTTGTGATGCAGATATACAGAGCTTGAAGGCACTGGAAGAGGATCCAGGAGCTAAAACTGAGAAGCTAATCCAGGAGACGAAGATCTCCAGTCTCGGTCCCAGTAGCAGCACCTCGACCGAGGCACTTTCTGGACTGAGCGAGGCGACTGAAGAACATCTCGGTCAACGCCTCTGCGCCTCGACCGAGATCGATGGCGAGATGATGTCAACTGAGATTACTGAGAATAATAATCTTCTTACTCACTTCTCTGGCATTCATCCTCAGTTGGTGGAACATTATATCCACCAACTTTCTGATAAGAACGGACCTTGGTATGCTGACATTGTGAATTATCTTGTTTGCCAGGAAACACCGCCCGGATTGAAGTACTCTCAAAAGAAGAGATTCTTCAAGGAAGTACGACATTATTACTGGGACGAGCCGCTGCTATTCAAGCGCGGACCGGATGGGATGCTTTGTAGATGCATTCCGGAAGATGAGGTTAATAGCGTTATACGGCATTGCCATTCGCTTCCTTGTGGAGGACATGCTAGCACCGATAAAACATGCGCTAAGGTATTGCGTTCCGGTTTCTTTTGGCCTACATTATTTAAAGATGTACAAGCTTTTGTTGTCTCTTGTGATGCATGCCAAAGAACAGGGAACTTGTCAAGGAGGAACGAGATGCCACTTAACAACATCCAAGAAGTGGAAATCTTCGATGTATGGGGGATTGACTTCATGGGACCTTTCCCATCCTCTGGAGGAAACCTCTATATCCTTCTTGCGGTTGACTATGTCTCTAGATGGGTTGAAGCCATTGCTTCTCCCACTAACGACGCCAAGGTGGTTGTGAAGTTCTTGAATAGAACTATCTTTCCACGATTTGGAACTCCACGTATCATCATTAGCGATGGAGGAACGCATTTCATCAACCGGAAGTTCAAAGCACTTCTATCGAAGTATGGGGTAACCCACAAGGTATCAACTGCTTATCACCCTCAAAGTAGTGGACAGGTCGAGATCTCGAATAGAGAAATCAAGGCAATTTTGGAGAAGACCGTCTCTAGAACGAGGAAGGATTGGTCCATGAAATTGGACGATGCTCTTTGGGCGTACAGGACCGCATTCAAGACTCCCATAGGTACCACTCCTTATAATTTGGTATATGGGAAGTCTTGCCATTTGCCCGTTGAATTGGAACACAAGGCATATTGGGCAATCAAATGGTTGAATTTCGACATCAAGGAGGCTGGTGAGAAGCGACTATTGGAACTCAACGAGCTAGAGGAGCTGCGTTTGAACGCTTATGAGAATGCTAAAATCTACAAGGAAAGGACGAAGAGATGGCATGACAAGCGTATCGTCCCAAAGGAGCTTAACGAAGGAGACTTAGTTCTACTCTTCAACTCCCGCCTCCGCCTTTTTCCAGGTAAGTTGAAATCTAGATGGACCGGACCTTACGTTGTGAAACATGTTTTCCCTCATGGTGCAGTTGAGATATGGGGCGAAACTAGCGGAAGCTTCAAGGTCAACGGTCATAGACTTAAGAAATACCAGCCGGAAACGCCGGTTGAGGAGGTTGCACCAATATACCTCGTTTGAGACGCATCATGGTCCAGCTAGCGACCTTAAACCAAGCGCTTCTTGGGAGGCAACCCAAGGTATTGCTTTCTTTTCCCGTTTTCTAGTCTAGCTTAGATAGTTTTTGTTTTTGCTTTGCTTTGCTTTGTTTTGGCGTTTTGGACAGACAATAGGGAATATCTAAGGAAGGAGCATAACTGGAAGGACAGAAGTTCGAGATTTTGAGAAGACAGAAGCATCTCGGTCACTGTCAGAGCACATCGACCGAGTTGATTCTTGAGCAACCGAGGCGACTAGGGTTTCTGCAGAACCACCTCGGTCCGTACCACCTCGGTCCAGTCGAGACCATCTCGACCGAGGTGACAGCAGATCCAGGAACAGTATAAAAGGGGAAAAAAAATTATTTTTCACTTTTTTTTACCCACCTCGACCGCGGAGACAGTCCACTTTGCTCTCTCTCATTTCTCGCTCGTTTTCGAGGATTTCCGCTTCTAAACTGAGATTGAAGGGTAGAGGAACCGATTGCAACAACAGATCTGCAAAGAAATCGAACGAATCGACCGAAACGAGGTAAAACAAGTCGAAACCCTAACTCGTTCATTCGCTTCGATTTGGGCTTTGGTTGCCCTTGATTCTGCTGAGAAAGGATTTAAGTACCCCATAGGAAGCAATTGTAGTGATTTTTGGGGGAAAAGAACTGAATTTCTGAGAATTGGAATCGCAACTGCTGCGCCTCGGTCCGGTCGAACTGCATCTCAACCGAGGTGATTTCTGAGTCTTGTCAGTGACCGAGGTGGTCTGACAGTGTTGAGTGAAAATGAGTTCCGATCGCCGCCTAGCCCTGAGAGACAGATCCTCACCCTCCCCTTCTTCTTCTTCTTCCCGTCCTTACCGCCCGGTTATCCACGAGAGATGCCGGGTAGACTATGAGCGTATAGCTAGCCGTCCAGTTATCGCACCACGTTTTCTGGACGTGTCAGCTTTTGATTGCCTAGGGTTAGATGCTGACCTTAGGAGGATGATTGCCACTGTTGGGCTGGATCAGTTTACTGAGATCCGAGCCCCAACTTATTTGGAGCCGACCTTAGAGTTTGTTAGCTCCTTCTCCTACCTCCCCACAGACAGGTCTGTGAAGTACCGGTTGATGAACCGGAACTTCATAGTTCCTTTAGAGATATGGAGAGAGATTTTTGGCTTTTTTGAGCCCACCGCCACCGACTTCCCCTCCCGATCCGTAGCTAGGGAGTTCTGGGGGCAGATTGCCCATATTACTGAGCATGCAGACAGATGGCGCCCTGGAGATTCTAGGGAGAAGGTCATCTTCCACCCGGCCTTCAGATTAGCCCACAGGATATTTAGCGAGACACTTCTGGCGCGTACTGAGACGCCTCAGAAGATCCGACAGGGCGAGCTCTTCAGCCTCTACTACATGGTTACAGGAGGTTTCCAAGACTTTGGCTTGTTCTTGGCAGAGGACCTGCACAGGATCAAGGCCAAGGCGAAGGGAGACATTTACTGCGGAGGTCTAGTCACCCATATTGCTACCTATCACAGGATGGATCTTAGTGTTTGTACGATGGCGGCGGCTCCGAAGCCGCTTGGATTACAGGAGATGATCACATGGAGGATTTTGGTTCCTCGTGGGTTGACCACTCCATACGTCGCTATGCCTTGGGAGCGGACTGCACCACAGGGGATCCGCTGGTCTGCTCAGTTCACAGTCTTTGATCCGCATTACTGGCAGACGGCTTGGGCTCCACTGATGGAGGATCATAGAGAGGCAGCAGCTGCCCCGACTGAGGAGGAGGATGACGACGACGAGGAGACGGTGGATGAGAGAGATGGTGGAGTCCCGATGGATACAGGGACGGATACTGCAGGGATGAGCGCGCCACCGATCATTGATTTGGATGATGAGGAGGAGACGGAGCCTGCACCAGCTGAGACTTCTCCAGTCAGACCTGCTAGACGCAGGAGGCGCGGGGTGAGAGATCGAGCTGCCCACCGACGGATCGATGACCTGACGGATCAAGTTATTGACTCGTATGCTGCATTATCGCTGGATATCCGCGAGATGCAGGAGAGGCAGCACTATCAGCACGTCATGGCCCAGCTTCAGTTCGAGCGTGTCATGGGGTATCCGTTCGACCCGACACAGTATCCGTATGTGCCACCACCACCACCGCCGGATCAGGATTACTGAGGAGCTGCAGGATTTTCTTATTATATTTTTTATGCAGTTCAGCTATTTATCCGGTGAGTTCTCTCATTTTCAGACTTTTATTTGACCCACTGGGACAGTGTGTCCCAAGTATGGGGTATTTGTACTTATATGACTACTTGATGTATTATTTGACTACCTTTTGATGTATGACATTATCTTTTATCGGATATTTTATTTATGCTTCACTGCTGCATTTATATGATTATCTGATATTACATGCATACCTACAGGTTATTTGATTGAGAAAAACGTCGAAACTGAAAAAAAAATGGTTTTAAAAAATTTTTTTTTGACCTCGACCGAGTCAGTCTTGGCCAAACGAGGCATTTCACCTCGGTTGGACCAAGAACACCTCGACCGAGGTGTGTTAACTGAGAGTTTTCGAAAGCGATTTTGTGTTACTTATCTGGATATGATCTCAGTGAAGATCTTGTTTACTGACTGGTTTTAAATCCTTTATGTGTTTGAAAGGTTTTATAATATGTTTAAGTTGCTAAATGCTTTGTTTGAAATTATTAGCATGTTTAATACTTTGTTTTTATCCAAATTATGTTGAATTTGAAGGTTGACACCGTAGGTTAAGTTCTCTCACTTTCTTCTTGGAAAGACCAAGGCAATTCATTCTCTTCTTCTTCTTCTTCTTCTTCTTCTTCTTCTTCTTCTTGATCATGCTTAGCCCCTCATATACATTTTGCCTCCCTTTACCTATCCGGGAATTTGGAAGCAAGCGAAGTGGTGAAAGCAAGTGAAGTTGAGAAGTGGCTGGAAGTGAAAGTGTTAGAAAGCAATTTTAGGTTTAGGGAAGTCAATCATGAAGATGAGTAACTCGGCACCATTCACATAGCCGGGTGTTTGTGTCTTGCCAAAGTCGGATTGAGCGATATTCCTAACGGGTCATGGTATGTGCATCAAGGGTTTGATGCATCTCGAGAAATTGATGATTGCAGATTTCCTAGGCTTCGGTTATTGTGCACCTCTGTCCATGCATCCCAAAAAGTAAAGTAAAAAAAAAAAAAGGAAAAAAGTGTGAAATAAGCAAAGCTTATTGGTGGAAGATGTTGCAAGTCAAAGTGGAAGTGAAGTTCATCCTTTTCCCGGATTCTAGCACCACGTTACCTTACACACATCCCTACCCTACACGTTTCTTGACCTTGAGCTTGTTGATTGACTTAGCGGTTTAAACTGGATTATACATGATTAATTTTGATAATTATGATTTATTATGCATTCTATGATTTTATGCAAAGATGAACAACTTTCCTATATTTATAAAATGTTTTGAGCATATTGAGTTTTTTAAATTCCATGAAGTATTCTCTTATAGTGATCTATGATAGTTACACACCATAAAATGTTTTTGAAAGACTTTTCATTGATTTTTCTTGACTTATAATCCATTCTATCTTGATTTCTATATGAGGAACTTGCTTGGGGACAAGCAAGGGCTAAGTATGGGGTATTTTGATAGCATGAATTATAGTCTATATTTTGGGGTTTGTTTGGACGTTTTATCTTTCATAATCTGCATGTTTGTATGTATATTATGTGATTTTACTACCATTTCATCTACCTTTGCGAGAATCGAGGTCTACACCTAGTTTTGTTGCAATTGCAGGTAAAATGGCACGTTTCACATCAAAAAGGAGCAAAAGGAGTCATGAGTCATTTGGAGCTACATCTAGGAAGCATAGCCATGGATTAAAGATTTACTTTGGACCAGTTTTGAGAGATTTCACATTCAGTTGTGACTCACCTCGGTTGACCAGAGATTCATCTCGACCGAGGTGATCCAGAGACGCCGACTCGACCGAGGCGAACACCTAGGACGCGGCGAGAATATTTTATTATTGGCTGAGATCTTTTAAAATTAGAAAGTGATCTTATATTTTTGGGCTTGGCTCCTGGAAGGAAGGAGATATGCAGAATCATGTATTTTACCTATATTTATGGGAAAATATCTTTCTAAGATTTATTATCTTTGGAGGGTTATTTTCCTATAAAAAGGGTTGGATTTTCCACAAATCCGACATCCGCTTACAGCTGGACATCTTGCTTACGAGAAGATCAAGGTTTATAGCACGCAGCAGCAGCAGCCTACTCCAGTTGAGAGAGATTCGAAGAACCTTTTTGAAGGTTGAAGGAAGATTGAAGTCTATAGCTTTTATAGCTTTTTGAAGGGTTTTGTAAGATTGTCTTCAATTTCCTCATTTGTTGTCTTGTCTTGTTGGATTGCTATCCAAGGAACGCTTTGTTGTGATATTTGATTCAGTTATTGAAGTCTTTTTCATTAAATTCTTCTTGTTCAAATATTCACCTTCTTCCCATATATTTAATACTTTCATAATGATGATGAGTGGCTAATTTCCTTGTGTGATTCTAGGGTGATTGGCTGAAGGTTGTGGGAAAAACAATGATAGAATAATCTTAGATTCCAGTGGGATCCTGAAAGTTCGAGTCTTTAACCTTAACCCTAAGCATCTCGTTCAGTCGATGAACATCTCGGCCGGGGTGGAATTTGGCTAACCGAGGTGACTTATCTGATCCATAACTGAGAGTTAAGTGTTAGAGTTTGCAAAATCCTATTCTTATTACACCTTCCCTGGTTCAAAGCAAGCTTAGGATGAGACTTACCCGGTAATTCCTTAGTTTGTGTACCAACGATCATAAGTGTAGGTAATAAAGGTTTATCCTTTATTGGGGTTTGAGTGTGCTTCCATCCCATCTTTGTGAGTTAGCCTGAGACTTACCCGGTAAAGGTTGATTCTATTCCCTTAGATGGTGTGTTAGTTTGAGGTTATAGTTCTTTATCTTGATTCCTTGAGACTTACCCGGTAATAGGAGTTACGGTTTAGGATTAGTGTGTAGTGAGACTTACCCGGTGATCTACTCCACTTTAGTAACACCTTCCCCACGCAAAAATCTCAGCTTTGTCCGCTTATCTATAGATCTTGAGTTGGAACCACAACTAGATGCTTTAATCCCTAGAATTGCATGTTTGCTTATTTGACTTCTTATTCATCTTTGATTGTGTTAATTGCTCTTTGTGGTTAGTTTTCACGAAGCTTACCGTTATTGACTTTGTTTCACCGAGTCCCTGTGATCGACCCCTGGAATTTTCTTGCTTTTTACTACGATTGACCCGTACACTGCGGGTTCGCATCCTTGTTTTAAGCTTAAGTCTAGGGTTATAAATTTAAAGCTTGCACACACCGTTTGGAGCGAACAGGCACATAAATAAAACTCATCATACCATAATCCAAAACCATAAGCAAATATCAGATATCTCAAGCAATAAATCATCTCAGGAAATCACATGATAATATCTGGTGAAGAAATCATTATATCAAGATCAGATAAATGTAAACTTATCTTACCAAACTCTTAAACCATAATCAAATACCAGATGTACTCATACCACAGGCACATAATAAAAACTCATCATACTAGAATCTTAAATCGCAACATAAATATTTCTGGTAATGAAATCATCATTCTAGAATCACATAAATAAAAGCCAATATACAAGAATACCATACCCTTAACAAACACCAGAAAAACTAATGACAAAAATCATACTAGAAAATAACAACATGACAATTTCTGGTACAGAAACCATAAAACCTAAATATTTGTTATTGAGTCATCAACAAGATTAGATTACAAAAGAGCCAATACAACTTGAATGACTGTTACAACAGAGTCAATACCAAAGTATCCGTTTATCATGTACATTTTAATGCTACACAAACATACAATTGCAACATAGTCAATTAAACAACAACATAAAGGACACTTACAGTTTCAAAGCGACTCGTAGGGCTTCACTCTCTCCCTATTGTACATAACCAAACAAAACTGTTCTCTGAAAGTTGGGACGTATTCTTGGCATATGATCGACATAGCATACTAGAAACTAATTAAACAAACTGTGGACCCAAGCTCATATCAGAAATACATCAATAGCTCATACTAGAAAGGCATACCGGAAACACATCCACACATTATCAACTTAAGTAAAAGTAAGGTTAGTGTTAACTTACATAATCCTACAACCATCTAGTTTTTTGGAGTAACAGCTTAAAGTGTTTCTTATTTGGTTCATGGTGATATCCAATTACAAAATCTTCTTTGGTCGAGTCAAGGTACCAAGCATAAAATGCATCCCTATCCTTCTTGCTCAAAAAACTATGCTTGGGTTCCTTAGGGATCTTTATTGGGACAACTTAGGGAGATATGACAAGGTAGCTAGGTTTCTTTTCATGTAAACCCGTTCTACTCGGTCCTTTTGCTTTTGCTTTCCCTTTGGCAACAATGTCTAGTTTTGGTTTCTATCTAAGATTCACAACATAACAAAACTTTAACAAATGGGCACGGAAACAAAACACATGAAGAATAGTAGTGTTTTATACCTCTTCATCTTGCTTTTCTTTTAGCTTATCAACTTCAACTTCTTCCTTGGGCTGGGGCTGGGGCTTTGTTGGGGATGACGTCTCTTCTGAACTTGAAACCCCAAGAATTTCTAGTTTAACATCATTGGGGATGGGGTGGGGGTTTCTTGGAGAGTTGGGCGCCTTTAGAAGAAGCGTCCATCCTTTCAAGGTTAGTGAGGATCCGGAAATATTGCCCTCCTATTCGTTATTGGGCGACCGTATATTTCTTCTGCCTTATATGTACTTGGTTGATCGTTTCATCTTGTTCCTCAACCTTTCTTCTTCAACTCAGAAATCAATTGATTTTGGGTTTGTAGTTGTTTCCTCCAATCCTCCACCCAATCAGGCTCCCTATACATTCACATAGTACAATATTACATATGGGAAGTCAAATAAACTTTTGAAACTAATAAATTCTGGTATGTAAACTCTCATTAACCTGTTTATGGTAGGAACAGAGGGGGTGAGATCAGTCAGAGGTGGTGCAACCACAACTTTTGTAGGGACATTGAAATCCATTTATGGAGGATCAACCATCCCAACAAGAGTACATGGTGCAACCACAACCTTAGGGGGATTAGCCACTGCAATCATTTCTTCTTGGCTAAAATAATAAAGCAAATAATTTAAAAAAATGATAATTCTGGTATGATAGTATAAATTGGTATGTAACTATTTACCATTCAGCCTCCTCATCAATCTCCTCAACAATCTCCTGTATCTTAATTTTCTCAGATGCAGGCCTACATGAAAAAAAAAACATTATAAACTAAATGAAAAATATACCACAAACTCAAACTAGACAAAACATAACAAAGTACACATGAAACAAATCAAAAAATCATACCAGAAAATATAACAAAACTCATACCAGAAACTAAGGCAACATTCATACCAGAACTAAGACAAGATACATACCAAAAACTAACACCAGACTCATACCGACAACAATTATACTAGAAAACTAAACCACAAAATCATACCAGAAAGTATACCAAAAACTCATGTTAGACAAATCAAACCAATATAAACAGAACACACATCATCAACTCATACAAGATAAACATACCATAAACTAATGCCACATAATTAAAAGATAGAGTGAGTATGAAATATATTGAAATACCTTTTACTTCCCCCTTCATTTTTCCTCTTCTTTGGGACATCTTCTTTTTTTACAATTTTTTCTGGTCTTGGCATCCTCAAAAGAAGACGACGAGAAGGAGGATGAGCAACAAAGTCATCACTATCGAATTCCTCCTTCTTTGGGGCATCCTTGATAACCTTGACACCAGAACCTTTGGGCCTGCATACACGGACATTGTGGTACCTAACCTTGAACAGATGACATAGATACCCATTTTTGTCAATGTTTGCATCCCCCCACCACTTGTGGTCATCCTCAGTTTTTGGATCATTTGGGAACAGTGGGATAGTTTTGATGTCATCTTGGGTCAAGGTTGACGTTGTATCTTTAATGATTTGGAAGCTGCATTTCATCTTCCCCTTGTTTGATGAAACTCACTTAATACAAAGTGGGGTTGTTTCTTCATCAACACATCTGGAAAACAACAATGCCAGTTTGGTAATTGATTCAAGGATGTGAACTTGTAAATTATACACAGGAAACACATGAGTAGAGCACACCAGAAAATCATATCAATAAATGATATCAAATTACTAACAAACTCTCATACCAAAAAATGAAACCAGAAAAACATATCATAAAACAAGAAAGGCAATAAACTCATACCAGAGGAAGTATAAAATTAAAACCATACCATAAACAAGATAAACCAATCATACCTGGAGTGCCAAAGGAAAACCAAAAAGGTAGTAATTTCCTAATTTAAGATACTTAGTTGGCTCACACTCCTGAAGGCTCTCAAGTGTCTTACTGAACACAAGGCGTCCTCGTGGGAAGGAATTAAAGGCTTTCATGTCCCTGACGAAGGAATGAGTGAGATTGGAGGCCGTCTTCTTTTTATCATTCACAAGCAAAATATATTCAACGAAGAGGATCATAACCATCTTATATTTGCGTTCATTAGTATTACGAAACTCTGAATATTTATCCTCTAAAGTTCCCAATTGACATTTGGGAATGCCGACCAACTCACTCATGTCGACATTTTCCTCTTCGTTGTAAACGTTGTACCGACATTCCAGGCCGGTAATTTCAGCAAACTCGCTTAAGCCAAACCTTATAAACTAAAATATTCAAAAAAAGAGAAACACATTAACAATAGAAAGTGGAAAGGAGGTACCAAACTGAAAAGGGTGTGTAGTTATAAATACCTAAGCAGAGTATTGATGATTGCAAACCACATCGAGTGTTTGCGGTCTTTTTTCACTTCATGCAAAAGCATGAAGTGTATTAATTGGTTGAAAAGCTTAATATTTGTACACATAGAGATTATGTCCGTAAATATACAATTTTTGAACATTTGTTGCTCACTGCATACAAACCTTCAAGTATAAAATTGCTAATATTTACACGAGACAACACAGTTATCCGTGTTGTCTCGTATTTGGGGTTATCATCAAACTTGTACATCAGCTAGTAAAGGAAACAAGTTTGTTAATACTAGAAAAACATTACAACAAGAAACTAGAAACTCATATCAAACATTCAACTTACAGAGGACTCTTCATGCCCATCAATAAGCAATTCTTCCTCTGCTTGTGTAAACATACTAGAAAATAATATCAATATACACATCAACATTCAATACTAGAAAGTAATATAGAAACCGCATATGAAACTCAAAATAGAAAGCATACCATACAAATCATATCAATATAAACAAGAAACATATCAACAACTCATACTAGAAAACATAATACTAGAAACACAAACCATAAACACATACCAGACAACTAATGTGTTATAAAAACGAAACAAATCATACCAAAAATAATAAAAAAAAAAAACAAATACCAGAAACACAAATAGACAGGTATAAAGGAAACAAATAAACATCACATAGCATAAATTAATACCATAAGACATACCAGAAAACCTAAAATCAGTAACATACCAGAAAATCTAATACCAAAATCAAATGCATTAAAAACATACCAGAAAACTCATGTAAATATAAATACGAAACAAAACATACCAGAAACCATATCAAAACACATACCAGAAACCATATATGAACATATCAAACCCTAATACGAACAAATACTAGAAATAATAATACCAGAAAAATTGAAAGAGTATCAAATCCATACTAACCACAGATATTTCTTCTCTTGGAGCACCAGATAAAACTATTTGAAGACCTGCATCTGATCAGACACCGGAGGTGTCTGCCCCTCGTTTGACAAAGCCTCTTCAACAAGTGAAGGAGGCATTGGGTTAGAAGATTGAATGTAGGAACATCAAAAGCAGACGATCGATTTGCTAGGGCCTTAGATCGAGTAGACATCTTTGTGTTGGTTAGGGTTTACGAAAATTGACAAGTAAGGAGAAATTTGGGTTGAGTTCTGGTATCAACGAAGACGAATTTGAGAATGCGATTGACGGAGATTGCCGGACATAACAGGAAGAGATCTGAAACTTAAAAAATCTGAGATTACGAGACAAAGATTGAGGGAGAAGGGAGAAGTTAAAGAGTCGGACGCTCTCTAGTAGTTTGCAGAAGGTTGGTTTGAGAATGAATGAAGTGGAAGGATGAAAATGTGAAAATAATTTACCTATTAACAACATCTTAAACAATAAAAAATTTGTAATACAAATAATAAAACGGAAACTGAAAAAGACCTCCTAGGCCAAATTCTTTCAAAAGAATTTACGAAAACCACCCATTGTGTACATGAATACCAAAATTGAGCCGTTATCTCGGCAAATTGTTTGGGCCGGAGAAGATAAAACATATTGGGCTTAGTTTGGACGGGCCTGAACTCAATCCGCAGAGAACACAAGATATGGGCCTGGGCACAACGAAAAAGTTGTTTGTATATCGGCCATCGTAGACAACCACAACCACGTTTCCGTCCAAGACTCACTGCACGGTATAAATAAGAGTCAAGAGGAACAATCTAGATTCCTCCGGCCTCTGCGTTTTCTCCAAGCTTTGTTGGTTCAGGGCTGTTTCCCAGGTGAATTTACTCCCACACTTCATCCCTATGCTCTAGGGTTTTATCATCATCTTCATTCTTCTCAATCATGTACTTCATCGTCTTATCTTAATCCTCACAAATTCTTCGAAATTGCTGTCGTTGTGTGATTCGTCAATTTAGTTATTGTCCGTTTGATGTTACACTGCTACATTTGATGTTCCATTTTTGCTTAATTTTTTAGCTTATTCAACCGATTTAACGAAATAATTCAGTTGTGCGTTTTTTTGTGATGAGGAAAACTTAGAAAAGCAACCGTTATGAAAGTATCTCATTTCTTGTGGAAGAAGACAGTAGCTAAAAAATGGAGTCAATCAGGATGATGTTTCATGAGGATCATCAACTTTTCCGTGGCTCGTATTCTGTTACTTTAGATTTTCTTTAATCCTTACAGTTCCAAATGATTTTTTCCTAGTTATGTCCTTTGATGTTCCATTTTTTGCTCACTGCTAGCTTATTCAACTGATTTCCTGAAATAGTTCACTTTGTGATGGTTTTCCATTGAATTTTTTTTTCTCTTCGAGTTTGATCATTTATTGCTCAAATATTCAGTGTTTGTACGGTGGTTGGACTTTCGAGTTGATACTAAAATTAGGTGATTTATGAATGCTCTTAAGTAGCTACTGTCTTATATGAGAGTTAAGGAATAGCATAAAGAAACCTGTAATGTGATATTCTTGGGGCCAAAGACAACAGTTAAAAACAAGTCAAATCCGAATATGTTGTCTCTAGGGTCATCAACTTTCTTCTTCTTGGATGTTCATGCCTTTTTGATAGACAGAGACTTGAGGTTTTGTTATAAGTATACACGTCGCTTTATCTTCCCTTTGATAAAAGTCATTTGGGTACCGTGACAAGATTAATGATATTAGTTTCTTGCAGTTCACAAACACAATGGTGAAGGCTGTTGTCGTTCTTAATAGCGCAGAGGGTGTCAGCGGCACCATATGTTTTAGCCAAGAGGGAGATGGTAATCTGTAATCTGATCTTGTACACAGAAGATGACTGATGTTTGGGTTCTCTCTGATGATCATGATTTACATTTTTACATTCTCTTTGTCTATTCAGGCCCAACAACTGTTACAGGAACTGTCTCAGGCCTTAAACCCGGCCTTCATGGATTCCATGTACATGCTCTCGGTGACACAACAAACGGCTGCATGTCAACCGGTAAATAAACCCATCTCCTTTTATTCTGACCAATTGAAGCTTATCTTTTTCTCTTTGACATAATCTTAGTATAGTCACAACATTGTAGGACCCCATTTCAATCCTAATGGAAAAGAGCATGGTGCTCCTGATGATGAAAATCGTCACGCAGGTGATCTTGGGAATATAGAAGCTGGTGCTGATGGTAAGTCTTGCTTGGTTTTCCCATCAATCGCCAAATACCAACTTGTACGTAGCAAGAACATTTTCAAGTTGCTAATAGGAGAGTAGATGTCTAATCATCTTGTATTTCCATTCACATGACTCTATCTTGTTTATTGGTATGTTTAGAATAACACTCAATTACAATTATTTCATGCTCTTGTGTTGATGAAAAGTGACCTTCTGATGTGCTAATTAGCTAGGTTACTTGCTTTGTATATTTGTTTCAATATTTCCGTGAGCTAAAAGCATGAACTTCTCTTTTGTGCCTCAGGTGCTGCAAATGTCAACGTGGTAGACAATCAGGTAGCATCGTTGTGTGATTCAATTCTAAACTTGTTAGTAATTTCATGAATGAATCTTTTGTAGAATTTCTGAATCCTGATTTTTGACCCTAGATTCCACTTACCGGACCAAACTCAATTATTGGAAGGGCAGTGGTTGTTCATGCTGACCCTGATGATCTTGGCAAGGGTACGTATTCCTAACTTTTACTAACATCTCATTGTGGCTTGCAATTACTTAATCTCTATGATTTGGATTCTCTGCTTCAAATCCCAGAGGTTGTAAGTTAACTGAAGCTTGTAATGATACACTATAAGGGCCCGTTTGGTTCCAACTCCGGAAACGGAAACGAATTTAGTCCATTTGTAAACCCTTATTCATGAAATTTTATGGAATCATTCCTTGTGGTTTCATGCAAGGTGCACGTGTTTCCCTATAAGGTATCAAAAGTAACCAAATTCTACTCTTATTACTTCAAACCACGAGGAATGATTCCAAAAACTTTCGAGAATAAGGGTATACGTATGGACTAGATTCGTTTTCATTCCGTTTCCGATTCTGGAGTTAAAACCAAACGGGCCCTAAATCTATTGAGAAATTCGATTACATATCTGTGGTTGTAGGTGGGCATGAACTGAGCAAGAGCACCGGAAATGCTGGAGGAAGAATTGCTTGCGGTATGTGTCTACTGAATCTTCAGTTTCTTTTTGTTTGGATTTAAAATATAAATAATGAAGCTGAATAGTTTATTTACTCTTCCCCAGATATTTGTCCTGGCAAATCTTAAGACGTTTATATGATTTGATTTGTAGGCATCATTGGATTACAGGGTTGATCATCCACCAAAACCATACTGAATAAATCCTTACGATCGAGTAGAAAGAATCTTGTAGATGTGTGTTCTTCCTTTGTCATTTATATCTCTATGAGAACATACTTGTTTGCCCTCACGGATTTCGTGAGGCCATTGGGGTTGCAGGTCACCTCACTTTAGACTCTTTTTATTGCTCCATCTTTTTGAGGTGTGGATTTCTTAGCTCTTTTGTATATCTAATAAAACACAATTAAAAGTGTGATAAAATGGACTTGGGACTGATTCGGTTGAACAAGATTATTCGGGTAGTTTAAGTTCTTTTGGGTAATTTAAGCTTTGATATATTATTGAGTAGTTTTATGAAACATAATCTATTGAAAAAACTAAAAAAGGGTTTGTTAAGTGGAGAGTTGTGGGTTGATTTGTATGATGATGAATTTACTAAAAAGTACACGCCTTAAAAATAATAATAAAAATATGTAAATGAATTTGAGGGTATATTGTACCAAAATTATCAAAAGTTATCCAAAATCTAATTAAAATAGATTACAAAAGTCTTCTCAAAAAGCACCCTAATAATCTACTAAATAATCTAATATTACCAAAACTAGATAGTTTTTATTTTTTCAAAACTACAAAAAAAAAAAAAAAAAAAAACCCTCCATAAAAAGCTCTACCAAACGCCCTTGATGTCCTCCATAAAAAGCTCTACCAAACGCCCTTGATGTCCTCCTTTTATTATTTCACTGATTTATGCATATCTATTTTGATGCAACTAAAAGTGAGGAGAGTGACTTAACTCCATTCGGAGAAGTGGACATGCTTGAAACCGAAGTTATCCGACCCAAATAGGCATAAAGATAATCTGAAAATCTAAGATTGTTTATTAGCCGACTTGATTTTAACCTGAGCCTGTTTGAACACAACCCAGTCCATAGTCCGGTTGACACCTCTGATTATATGGTGGAGAGGATTGAGGCAAAATAGTTATAATAATCCTACTTACAAGTAAAATTGTGTTTGAGTTTTTTTAATAAATGTAGTCATCATTAATACACGTTTAACAATTTATACATTAACAACAACCTCTCTTCTGTATATATATGTTATTGAATTTATTTATATATTTTGATTATTTTTTTCTTACCTTAGTCCAACCCAGTAATAAAGCGTATATTTTATAGCATATTTTATAATTAATGAATAAATTACTTTCTTTGTAACCTAAAATGTAATTAACCTTCTTGAATATAAACTAGTTTTTGTGTCGCATATCTACTCAGACTATAACATTAAAATTATTTTTAAATGTAACGGGATGTCCGTACGTAACACGGGCCTATACTCCTAGTTTGTACAAATAAATCATATATGAGTCATAATTCGGTTGACAACACGGGAATTGAAATAGTTAAGTGTAAGAGGTATTTGTAAAACTAGTTTTTTCTTAACCCGGAATAATTTTTTGTGTGTACGCTAAAATCAGTTTGACCAAGTGAAACTATTTCTATCTAAGTAATTAATTATTGAGTAAATTACACAAAACCACATCTTATTAACCCCTCTTTTCACTTAACCATCTCTTATAAAAATATTTTCAATTAACCACTTCTATTAACTTCTGTTAACAAAACACCACCAAATCTATTCTTTGTTATCTATTCTGTCAATGGGTCCCCCACAAAGTTAAATTTATTTTATTTTTAATAATTAAAAGAGTAAATTATCACTCTTTATAATTTAAAGAGAACATTAGGATTTGTTTACCACATTGAAGATATAAATCCGATTCTTCATCTTCTTTCATTGGATCGATTTCCTCTTCATTAACGTCAATTCTTCTCCCTGCATCACTTCGCACGTCGATTATTCTCCCTAAGAGCAAAACCAAAGTGAAACCCTAGCCGACAACTCAAAGGTCAAATCCGGCGATACCGTGTTTGGTCGCATCCAAAGCATGAAATGAGCAAAATAGAGTAAATTAACAAGATCATTGAAGCTCAGAAATTTCTGAAGCCACATAGTTACATCGACAGAAGGGAGAAATTCATTTTTAATCCTTTGAAATTGCAAGAAGAGAACATTCATACGAGAAATCATCGTCATTGGTGGTGGTGGTGGAAAGGAGGAAGGAGATGTCTCCATCAACCGTGACGGTTGGAAAGGCTCAAATTGACCATTACTAGCGGAATAGGGAGGAAACATAGAGTGATTGGAAGGAGTCTTCATCTTCCATACAACACGGGTTCAACTTCATTGTAAAAATTGCATCTAATTTCTGTAATTTCTTCCCCAAACTCGTTATTCTCGATCAAACAAATTCATTATTTTGGATGACAACTCTTACTTCATTCATATCAACAATGGAGGGGATAAAATGTTTGTGTTTGCGGTAATAGTTTGAGTAAAAACAAATGATATATTTTAATCACTAAACTAGAATTATCTTAAGACATATCTTAATCAATAAATTATAATTAAGTATCTTATTAGAATATTTTATGCCCACGTCAGTATATCTAACGGAATGGACAAGTTGTGGCATTTTGTTAACAGAATTATAATAGAAGGTGGTTATCTGAAAATGTTTTTATAAGAGGTGGTTGAGTGAAAAGAGGGGTTAATAAGAGGTGGTTTTGTGTAATATATTCTTAATTATTTAACTTAATTATGAGAGCTCACCGTGAGTTATTATTTTTTGATGAATTATTATTATATTTTTTTCTTAGAAGAGTTATTCCCATAAGATTTTAGGGAAAAAGCTATTGAGCTCGTATGAGTTTCATATCGATTTTTGGGACTCGTAATTAATGTTCCATATGAATTGATGTGAAAAAAGGTATTAGCCATTGGTTATGCTTATGTTGGTCCGATTTTTTGAATGAGAGTCGATGTCACCTATAAAGGGGAACTTATGTTTTGTCGATACTCGATTTCTCTAAGGTTGGTATATCATAAGCTTGATGTGAAGCAAGGGCACAAATATAATTTCCTTAATTCAAGAAACCATTTAGCAATCCACCTAAGCCAAGAAAGACTAGCCAGCCTAAGCTCTCTCATAGGCTTACTTAATTGATCTACGACCACCCTTCGCCTGGAACTGGCTTACTGCACTAGCTTACTGTGCGAGCGAGTGGAGTTATTCGCCCTTACTATACAAGGTGTTCCCAGCTCCTGACCAGTGCGTGAGAACAAATTAGGACTTAAATATCATATGAGGAAAATAAGAGAGAAGATGCAGATGACGTTTTTCTTAACTGAAATTGCAAACACACGTTAGAATATAAACAAAAGGCTATTCTCAATTAGGGAAATTGATTTGAGTTTGAACCCCATACTTATGACTAGACTACTACCAAGTCACTGGGTTTGTGTGGTGTAATTAATTTGAGTTTGAACTCCATTTGGTTTTAACTTGAAAATGAAAACGGATCTATTTCACACTTATATCATTGTTTATTCATAAAATTTTATATATAACGTTTTATCACTTTTCATCACTTTTCATGCAAATTGCATTTTATTCTTTCATTTTGTTTTTCTATAGTGCATTGTAGAATAGCTACATTAGAATGAATGGAGAAAGATGTTTGTTTACATAAAAGGAATAAGAATATAAACAAATGGCTAATCTCAATTAGGAAAAATACTATGCTAAAATAAAATGTTTATAAGAAGAAAATAAGACATAAGATAAAAGTCTAAATATATACACAATGTATCTATGATATGGTCAATACACCCCCTCAAGTCAGAACGTGAAGATTTCGAACGCCCAATTTGAAAAGCAGATGATGAAACTAATGATGACCAAGAGGTTTTGTAAATAAGTCAACTAGTTGATCAAAAAATCTGACATGTCGTGTATTGATTCTTCCAGCTTGAACCTCATTACGGATAATCTGATAGTCGACTACAATGTGCTTCGTACGCTCATGAAAGACGGAATTTGAGGCATTGTAGAGTGACGCTTGATTATCAAATCATAGAGTGGCAGGGATAGGAAGGTTAACACCGAGGCAGCGCAAGAGGGACTTCATCCAAATGATTTCATAGGTGGTGGTAGCCATTGAACAATACTCGGATTCCGCTGATGATGCGCGGCACAGTGTTCTGTTTTTTAGGTTTACAAGATACCGGAGGAAAACCAAGTAAGATGAAAAATCCCGTTAG
This sequence comes from Fagopyrum homotropicum, assembly GCA_033239125.1. NCBI lineage: Eukaryota > Viridiplantae > Streptophyta > Magnoliopsida > Caryophyllales > Polygonaceae > Fagopyrum > Fagopyrum homotropicum. The sequence continues at coordinate 10,113,727 of BSWB01000008.1, forward strand.
AGAACATCGAGTAATTGGACATGTAGCATAGTTAGTGCCGCAATAGGCATTAATATGTAATAGACTATGTTTAGAGAGAAGAAATCTTGTCTGGGGGATTGCTTAATGTATCGAAGACCACGAGTCAAATGCCACCTAGTGGTTCTCGGTGAGACTAGTAACAAACTGAGACAATAGTTGGATTGTGTAGCTGAGGTCCGTATGACGCCCCAAAAATGCGGGCTAAGCGTCACAACGCCAAGGGACCCGGACCGGGGCTCCCCTAAAGGCTTTTAGATAAGAATAAACCAAAACGAGATTTAAATGAATTACAACACGACACGAGCGACCTTGATTTGCCGAAAATAATGATAACATGAAAACCGAAAGACGCCCCATGATGTCAACCACAAAGGGATCCAACCCCAATACCAAACAACCCCAAAGTTTTTAACATAAACCAGACTTATAAAATCAAACCGGTCCCAAAAGACATAAATCAAAAGTTAGTAATGAGTCCTAATGAGCAAGACCGCCCAAAAACCCGACCGAGACAACTCACTCTAGGGTCCACGACCTCCATGATCTTGAACTGGTCTTATACTTGATTATGTTTAAAACAAACATAACCAGCCCCGCTGTAATGGGGTTAGTCTTCCACATAGACTAAGCAATTACATAAGTAGGATAATTTACATAAACGTAAGCATGTATAAACATATGTGACACAACATGACTTTAAGAATTACCAAAGGAAAGTACAAGGGAGATCATGCTTTTAAAATCATCAAGTCAACTTAAATATCTTGCAAGGATATAAATCAAGTATCTTTATAGATTCATGCTTCAAATCCAAAGGTATAATGATATAACCATAATTAAATATCCAAGTTAGAAAATGATCCCAAATCAAGGTTCTTAAACCAAAACCATAGTCCATAAATCCAACTCAAAATTCTCGTAAATCTAAAGTAATAACTTGTAAATCCAAATCAATATTCATGATCAACTTCAAATATTTTTGTAATTAAATCCTCATAAATGAATCCAAATACTTACAATCAAATCCAAATACTCATAAATCATTTCCAAATAAATTCAATCCAATAAATCTCAAGTAATTTATAAACGTCTCAAATAACTCTTCAAATTAATACCAAAATTAAAACTCGTAATCATAATCAATATTCATAACTCAAAATAATACTCATAGTCCAAAACGATATCTTAAGTCCAAATGAAAATTCATAAATTCAAATCACATTTCATAAGTCCATATCAATAACTCAGAACCGAAATCAAAGTTCATAAATCCAATAAAAACTCATAATCCGAAACAATACTCCAAATCTAAATAACCGGCATAATAATCACATGGTCAAATAATCTGAATCATCATTTAAAATGCCAACGCAACTTTTACCAATAATCTATTAAGTACTCAATAATCACCTATAACCGCCACGTCATCACTTGGTCTGCTAACCGAAACAGGGTAACAAGGCCTAACTTTGCCCCTTGCTCAAAATCATCATAAGTCACACAAATCAAAGAATCACAACATGCTCGAACATTTTTATTCTATAAATCTCCTTTCAAATCATAGGTGTTGAATTTTTAATTTAAAACATGTCCAACATCAAATTGGACACGAAGGTACCTTCTACCCCCAACCCGAGAGAAGCATTATCAATCACGGATCAACTGACTCCTCGCTTCACTCAAAGGTCGGGCACATCCCCGGCCCACACACTAGGTATCATGAATTACCGTAGTCGGCCATAATCGGGTAGCGAAAAATCATTTAAAACAAAAGCGTGATCATAGACATAATCATCTCATCATCTCATAACAATAACAATAACAATAACAATAACAATAACAATAACAATGAGGTAATATCCCGTAATGGTCATGGTCCAACTCAAACTCAATAACTCATATCCGTCAATCCGATCCTTCTTAAAAATCCCACAAATCATTTAAGACACGTACCTCGATAAAACAAGTTGCACCAACGTAGCAAAATAAGTTGAAAACAATTCAAGTCCTTTAGATCACAAGGTCATTAAACCATAACAAGTCCTTACATCCAAAATGACATCATATAAGTTCCAAATATTTCAAACATCTTAAATAGTCAAACCAAAGATAACATCAACACAAACTTCTTAAAAACCTTAGTAACACGTAACTTATAATCTCACAAAATATAATGTATACATATTTGTATAAGTTTTACTTCTCTTAGGGTTTGTCCAAAACCCATTATCCAAATCCGAGAACGTACCTAGAAATCCAAACTAGGCATATTAGGTGCTAATAGTCCAACTCGTACGTTTATATGCAATAAACATTTCCAAAGTTTTGAGAACACTTACGTAGCGTCAAAAGACAAAAGTCGATCGACGGTTGTCGAACTTGGACTCCTTAGACCTTTGTCGGGGTCGTTTCTGAATCTAATATCAAAACTAAACAAATTTAGCTTTATAATATATATATATATATATATATATATATATATATATATATATATATATATATATATATATATATATATATATATATAGTATAGATCATATGAGAACATGCTTATCGTGTAATCATGAGAACAGATTTGTAATTATTATTAGTTTTGTTACGAAGATGTCATATCGTTTAATGTATTATTCATAGTTATTATTAATTATGATATCTACTCTAAATATCGACCCTTAATACTCCATCTGACGGTCTAAGATTGTTCTCATGATTACACGATAAACCTGTTCTCATGGGAACCACACCCTATATATACTGTTTGAATAAGGTGTACGTTTGGTATGATTCCCATGGAATCAGGAATCAGAATCGGAATGAGTCATACCAATACCTCGTGTTTGGCAAGGCTTGGAATCGGAATGAGAATGATTCCATGGAATGACTCATTCTAACTCTACAGAAGAAGTTGATTCCAGAAATAAAAGGTGGGTATCCCATTCCAACATAAACTCATTTTAAATTTAAAACTACATTTATATATTTTTATTATATATATACTTGCTTATTTAGTTTCACAAAATAAAATAATATTTTTATATTTTTTTATTGCCCATCAATTAATTTAAATTATATAATTATTTTGTAGAAAAGCAAGATTTTGACAAATAAAAATTCACCTATAATACGAATAATTCATTCAAGATGTAATGTAACCGAAAAATGCTTAAAAACAATATAATTTGTTCAATTAGACAAAATATATTTGATAGAAAAAATATATTTGATAGAAGAAATATATATACCTATTTATTTGGGTTGACGATTGTTTAGTGTTTAATATTAAGTTATTCGTTAGTCTTCAATTTTCTTAAATGTAGTTTAAAAAATAACATATATTTACATTATAAACATTCACACATATATCATCAAATATGATATGCTTTCTCGTTTCATAACTAATATAAAATAAAAAACATGTGACAAAAATATTTTATTCCAACATCATACCAAACACCAAGTATCAGGAATGACTTATTACAATTCCTTATTCCATTACGATTCCTGATTCCAACTCCATTCCTACAGCCATACCAAACGAGCCCTTAAGAGCACCGAAGTCCTTCATATGAAAGTAAGAGTGTAAAGATTTTTTTAGATTTTGATATAAAATCAGAATCATTGCCAACAATTATTTAATCGTTGATATATACAAGGACATGAACAAAAATAGAGGGGGAAATTAAGGAAAAGAGAGAGTAATCAACACATGCACGACTGAGAAAAACTGTATTGACGAAGGGAGAATGCGAGTTTTGTGAACCAATTCCGCGGTGCCTGTCGTAAGCCATACAAAGACTTTTTTAGATGACATACACGTTGAGTACCGAGAAAAAGTTTATGTGCTATGTACGTCTAAGTTGATGGAGCTCCCAATCTTTGATCGAAGCTACTACAAGAAAAGGTTTAACAAACACCAATTTGGCCACTGGACCAAATGTATCAAAGAAACCGATACCTTCAACCTATTTGTTGCCAAGGGAGACGATTCTAGCCTTGATAGTTCAATAATTCCATTCGAGTTGTGTTTGATTTTAAACACCCATTTGCATCCAATTGGCTTCTTGTGCGAAGAAGGGTTCATTATCTCCCATGTGCCATTTCTAGTAAGCGCATCAAGCTCACTGAGCATGGCTTGTTTCTATAGAGGAGATGACATAGCTTGTCGAATGGAAATAGGCATAGGAGTAGACTGAGCTGCAATAAGATACTTAGGGCCCGTTTGGTTTTAACTCTAGAATCGGAAAGGGAATGGAAACGAATTTAGTCTATATGTATACCATTGTTCATGAAGGTTTGTGGAATCATTCCTTGTGGTGTGAAGGAATTGAAGTAGAGTGTGATTACTTTTGATATCATATAGGGTAACAAAATGTGGGGAAACAAGTGCATTTTGCATTAATTCACAATGAATGATTCAACAAAATTTTATGAATAAAGATATACATATGGAGTAAATTCGTTTCCATTCCGTTTCCGTTTTCGGAGCTAGAACCAAAAGGGCACTTAATGTGTGTAAATGTGAGATTAGTATAAGCAACTTAGTTAGATAAGGGATAACATATACCTTTGTCCGAAGATGCTGAAGATGAGGAGGTAACGGGTATAGTGCCATCACATTGATAATCTGTAAGTAGTAGAAGGTTTGGGAGTTCAAGAGTTGCGACGAGGAAGAGCAGGGGACGGAAGAGAGAGTTGCGACGAGGAAGAGCAGGGGACGGAAGAGAAGTTATGATTGTGGACGTCGATTCTGGAAGAGAGGAGTTAGGCGAGGAGGAAGGTGGAACAGAATCAGAGGATAGAGGAGGAGGAGGAAGAAGAAGGAGGTTGTAAAGAAAAAAACATGTTGGTAAAGGTTATAGAAGAAGAGAGGATCTTTCTAATGTGATACCATGTAGAATATAAACATTAGATTGCATGGAGAAGTATTCACGTAAAAAGAAACAAAAATATATACAAAAGCTAATCTCAATAAGAATATTATATATGCTAATGTAAAGGGGTTATAGAAGGAAATTAGACATAAAATAAGAGTGATGTTATTCGGAAGCGAAAACAACACGGAGAAGTCGGAGTCCGACTCCGTCTGGAGTGGGGCGCATTGTAAATCCGCTACAATAAGGCGCATTGCAAATGCGTCTGGGTTGGGGCGCAGGCAGACTCCGACTCCGCGCCAACAAAGAAGGGAAGTGAAGCAGGGAAGAAGAAGAAGAAGAATGGGGAGCAGGAGCAGGTCACCCCAAGCATAGGCGGACTGCGCCTGCGTCCCAGGTTAGCGTGGAGACGCAGTGCACCTCCGCCTGGCTTGACGCAGGGGCGGACTCCGCATGTGTTAGCCGGATGTCCGTCCCAATAGTAACCCTGTAAGATAAGGGTCTAGGTATATACCCAGTGTATCTATGATATGATCAATACGTATAAACATTAATCAAATTACACTCTAGATCCTTTAAATCCAACCAATAATTTTAAAAATTTCATGAACAAGAGTATATATATTGACTGCGCTCCTTTTTTTTGGTTTTCGTTTCCGAAATTATAATCAAACGGGTAGCGTTTTTGCGTATCTGTTTCTCGATGAACGTGCTATTGAAGTTTATCCCCACAAAGGCAGATTAGCAGATTTTGATTAGAAAGGGCAGTACGTGTTAGCTAAGTTGTTGGGAAACTCAAATTGATCGGAAAGACAATAATCCTCTAACATAGTATTGTCACTCGACAAGGCGACGTGGTGTCCTTATATTCCAACAGGAAACACCATTTGTACGCCAAGTGGCATTCTCTCACCCACGTGTACGACAAACAACTCACTTCCTTCATCTCTGCCATCACAAGTTTTAGCTTAATACACACACAGCTCATACATAGCTTCGACCTCCGCAAACATTTTATTTGACTACTCTCAGGTACGTATGTACAAACCAAAATCTCCCTTTATGCTTTGCTTTGATTTGTTTGTTTTATTTTAACTTAAAATTTCGAGTATGAATCGAATTTGAGTTCAAGGTAGGTTGCTGGTTGGAAACTAGGTTTAGACTATATGGTAGGTGCTGAAGCCAGAAAATAAATTGATGTATTATATGCTGTCACTTTTTGTGTTGTTCATAGACAATAATTAGAGTTGAAGATGGTGAAGGCAGTGGCAGTTCTAGAAAGCAGTACATTCGGTGTGAGTGGCACCATCCACTTCTCCCAACAAGATGGTAAGAGCAATTGAAATTACATGAGATACCTGTAGCTGCTACAATTATGTTTTGTTTTGATTGTATTTGTAGGTACAGGATCAGCAACTACTATAAGAGGTGACTTGAGCGGGCTCAAGCCTGGTCTCCATGGTTTCCATGTCCATGCTTTCGGTGACACCACCAATGGTTGCGTTTCAGCCGGTAATATAAACTCACTCGTCAACTTTTATATATATATATATATATAAAGGTATACACGTACATCGTCAAAGTCTGATACAGACGGACCGATAGAGTGGGCCCGTGCATACGACCGCACATGCGTATTAGGTTCAAATCTGGGACATAAATCCGATAACTTCTATCCTAAAGTCAACCCAACACATCATCATGGGCTAATGTGTCTGTGCGCTCGTATGCACACAACCCCCGATCTATCGGTCTATTGTATCAGATTTTGACGTGGTATCAGAGCGGTTACCGCTCTTAATTCAGCTCGCGACCCTAAACATGTGATTAAGTGTCAACTCGATTGTACTTGTTGGCGTGTTGGAGATAACAACTTTCCATTTTGAAAGTTGTTGGCACTCCGACCATACTATTATATAAGGTCGGTGGGCTACTCATCTTATTAATAATTTGTTTTAGGACGAAACCTCGTCAGATTTATGTGTTGGGCTTGAGGTCAGTGCGCATGTGCGCTTCCGCTCTATCGTCCGTCTGTGTCTAACTTCCATATATATAATAAATGGAATGAGAATATGAGTTTGTTGACATGTAGGGCCGCATTTCAATCCTCGTAATATGGATCATGGAGCTCCCGATGATGAAATCCGACATGCCGGCGATCTTGGGAACTTGACAGTTGGGGACGACGGTACATGCACTGATGCACATATCATATCGCATGTGAGGCGCAATATATAAGCTAGGGTTTAATGATGATTTATATGATGCAATTGCAGGTAGCGTGAGCTTCACTATAATCGACAAGCAGGTAACACTTGAAGGTCCAGAGTCAGTTATCGGAAGGGCTATAGTTGTTCATGCAGACCCAGATGACCTTGGGAGGGGTATAAATGTCCACTTCATTTCATTCTATATGTTTTTTTTGTTAATTTGCTGATTATATATGGAAGCAATTCAATTAGGTGGACATGAGCTGAGCAAAGAAACTGGGAATGCCGGAGATCGAGTTGCTTGTGGTATATCTGCATGACATCTCTATAATAACCCTCTTTTTCTGCATGCATGCAGCAAACACATGTTTTCGATGATCTTCTTGTTAATTGCAGGGATCATTGCTCTTGCCGGCTGAAGTGCAGCTATTGCTGGTGGAAAGGCTACCAAGAATGATCTTTTCTTTTACTATATGGAGTTTCCTAGCTACTGTTTGAATAAGGTGTACGTCTGTGCAGACAAAATATTAGATTGCCATTTCATAGTGACAATCTAATAATAGTTACAAATCAGATTTACTCTTTCTATCTATCTATGTGATTGTAAGAATGTCTTGCTTTTCTTGTTGGAAAATAGTTTTTTTTATAATGGAAACAGTTAGGTTGGTTATCTTCTAAAGGTACATGGGTCTTGTTCCGGTCAAGTTCAAAAAATCCTATAGAAATAATCAAACACAATTAAAGGTAATTGAAAATTAAAAAAAATTGGAGAGAGAATGAACTTAATCTAACCATTGGATCATCATTTAATGGCTGAGATTCATTCAATTCTAGGTAAAGTTTTACTTCACCGTAACTAAGCCCAAGGTTGTACATTGTAAAGTATTCTTGCGAATGATAATGCAAAGTTCAGGTCATCAAAAGAAACTACAGTGTTAGGGTTAAAGTGTCAAGATGGGTTAATCGATCAGCAACACAAGTTATCTCTCTGAAAACATGTCTGATCTGAACTTCGTCGAAAGAACGAAGGTCAAATATGGAGTCGAAAATAATCATCTCGATCTTTCAAGGACAATTTCACAAACCTTAGAGAGTCTTGATAACACAGATGTTATCACCTTCAATTTTAATCTTTTTAATTTGTAGTCTTTTAGTCTGATTTCAGGGCAAAGGCTGCCACTTTGATAATTGAGTTAAAGTGATTCTTTTTTACATCGAGGCTCACAACCTTTCCATTATGGCCTCAAATCATGAAACCAATAGAAATTGCTTCCGAAACTAGTTTAGATCCATAAAAAATTATGGAAATTAAGTTTTGGTTCATCTCATTTGATGTAATGTTTTTCCTTCTAATATGATTTGTTTCTTTGTGTTGTTTAAAGTCAAAGTCGTCTTTAACATTGGTGTTGATTTTCCACTTATGGATTTGTTCTTTGATAAAACTTGTAACTTTATTGCAAGAACCCATAGGGTCATTACCAAAGATGATTTTAATTTATGAAGAACTAGATTCTCTGCCAAATGGTTGTGAGACATGTCATCTTGGTAAGTCCTAATTGCTTTTTTTAATCATTTAGGATGTCGTGAATTTTATTGCTACAATTAATTGTGTTCATTTCGGTTGATATTGTTTTGTCTATAAATAGTTCGTTTACTAAAAGGGCACTCAAAGAACAAGTAAAACAAGTTCTCGAGTTGAATGTTGCAAAGTTCGTAGTTCATGGTCACTATAATTCTTCTTTTATCAAGGTTGACTTTTGTTGGAATTCCGTTTGGTGAAATTTTCTAGAGGAAATTTTTAATTTTTGTTTGTGTATCAAGTTTCCAAATCCACTCACATATGTGCTTCAATCATCTCGTACGTGGATTTAGTAATAAACCAACCGTTTTTGCTACATTTCCAGTATAGTATATCGTGAATTTCATTGTTTGGTATAATTGTATTCTTGATTTTTTTCCCCTAATATCCTGGTTAATTATGTTTTGTAATTCATTTTATGACATTGAAGGTGACGGTTTAGATTGTCCTTTAGATGCTATTTACTACCTAGATTAGTATAAATAGAGGTGTTAGACATGTGTTAGAATCTTCTCATTCACATCCAAAAACCTCTCTTTTCTTTCTTGTTTTCTTATTTTGTTAGAAGTCTTGTATGGAGTGGTGTAGTCCTCTAGCTACATTTGGTTGATTGAAGCTTTCATAGAAGAGCTTGGTTGTAAGTTTTCTAACATTTGAAGTTTGAATTCAAGTAATTTGTTTTATTTACTTTGTGTTTAACTTTGTTTGCATCTTACCTTTTATATAGTTTGATCACCTAAATAGTTTGGTTTTATACAAAGTGCTAAGAATGTTGGTTTTGGGTTCGGGTCACTCTTTCAGTAGCAAAACACAATCAACATAAGCGGGTTGCAAGTGTCGTTGTGAGGAGAATTTTACCTTATTATAAGAGTAATGGGTTGTTCATCTTATATATACTAGGGTGGACGCGCGTGCTACGCACGCGCGCCGCTGTTTGCAATCGAATTTTGTGTAGGTGATATATTCAAATGGGTACTATATTGTAAAAACTAATCGGGAAAATGTAATTAGAGTATGAAGATGGACAGTTCTTATATAAAAAGTACATTGGTATTACATTTTCGTAAGAAACATGAATGTAGCTACTAACATACTACGCAACTAATAGCAGAAAAGCTAATAACAAAACAGTCTAGAAGTTGTCTTGAATGCTCTGCAAACAAATTACTGTGAAGCAACAGAAGTTCATGATTAGGAAATGTTGAAAACGAATATACACTCAGATCTATTTTCCCTCAATGTTGTAGCTTGTGGAATTTGCATATTGCTGCCATTAAGTAGGTAAAAGCATATAATATTTTGGGAATTGGGAAAATGAAATGTTAATTTAGCAATTAAAGTACGACATAACTCCAAATATAGGTACCACAACCCAAAACTCTAGCAGCTGCCAATATTTATCAACTAAATTATACATGAAAAAACAAATTAGTTGCCGACAACAACTGATTGGTTAGCTAAATTGGAAGTTATTGCACTCCAAAATCCACCCCTTCATAACAAAGGACACAACGAAGAATGTAATACAGAACACCCAAAGCCTATGATTCAGCTGCAAAAGCAAAGCAAGACAGAAAAGAGATCAGTAACAGTAGATATGACCTCATACATCAAGTTTGATCTAGAAGCAACTAACAAGAAGTAGATTATAAACAAGTGATTGTACCTAGAATAAACTGCCAGCTTGCGTAATGCAGAGAATTGCTGACGACCATTATGAGCCCGAATATGGACATTTGGATATATAATATGCCTACACAACAATATAAAATCCTTATTTAAAAGTCAATTTCTGGTGGATATGAAATTACAAATTTCAAGTATGAATACTCACTTAAAAGAGTAGTTTATATCAGCTTATTGTCTTGCATGCATAATTGGTCAGCAGATGCTTTTAGATCTATTACCAAATTTGTAGACCGCAAATAGGAGGAACATAGTATATGACTGATGGTCAATTATTATAGCAACATTCTAAAGATAGACCACTTCTTTTAAACGTGTAAGATGTTATCAACAGGTTAACATGGCATCAACACTGTCCTGCACTGTGAAGTTAAAACTCATGGTGGATAGTGTCGTAATCCGCAACTTCTCTTTCAACCTTAATATTTGGTGTACCCTAAAAGATAAAATGACAGATTTTCCGACCCCTGTTGGAACAATACTTAAGAGTGCATGGCTATTAAGTTGTCTCTTCTAGAAAGAGAACAAAATAGTAAATGGGAAAGTAGGGCTGCAGGAAAGTTAAAATTAGGGGCACAAACAGTGAGATTAAAGCTGAAAAGAGAAAAACAATTCAAAAAGCATCAGTTACCTGAAAGAGATAACAATATTATTTATTTCAATTCCATAATGTATTCTGTTTGCGCATTCTAATAAACTAAATTTTGTTCAAATAAAATTCACACCACATATACAAAACGAAATGCAAATGCCCGCATAGTATTACCATCTATAATATGTGGCCTATATTTTAGAACCCATGATTCGGTACCTACCAACATCCCAAAAACCTCCGTCACTTGTTAAAGTTCAATTAAAAAACTATAAACAATAATGGAACATAATAGTTGAACTGAAAAGTAAGAAAGAAAATGCAAGAACAGAATCACGTGATATTTTCTAATGTGCGCTAATCATCATTGCATCAACAAAAATACACTCAGTGAGCTAAATAGATCCTCTCCATTAGTAAAACTTGTAAGGTTGATAAATAAATACTGTAAATCAGCTCCCGCTTGGTAAAGTCCTCTACCATTTGAGATCAAAACAACCAATTAATTAAGAAATCACAAAATAAAAGATACAAATCAATTGATAATGATATACTTTTATCGAACTAAATCTATGCACGGAGGCTACGGAGCCTTTCCTTGTTAGCTATGTATCAAATCTCACACAAAGCAAATGAATTTAAACAACACTTGAGATCCAAAAATTATAAATTAAATATAACAATATAAAAAAACCTGCATATAATTAAATATAACAATACATGCAAGTTAATAAAATTGCTTAAAATAATAAGGTAAAAGACACCTCAAAATTTTCTATAATATCGAAAATATTGCAACATAACACGCGAACAAAATTCAGAATATAATATAAACAAATTTTTCGGCATTAACTTTTGAGAATAAGCAAATATTACAAGACATCAGAATATTATCATTAATTGTGGTGAACAGTTGAACAAATCTACACAAACTTGCATATAATTTAACAATTGACCCGAACAAGAAGAAGTTTCAGATAAAAATGAATACACAAAATTGTTTATCAACATATAGTATCTACTACACAGCATAAATACATGCTTATTAACATACCTTAAACCTGTTTTTATTCATGTGATGTTTGTCTCTTCTCTTATGACAATGAGCTCCTTCAAATCATCTACATGTCATCAACAACATCTATGTTAACATAAAATCGCCTTCGTAAGAGAAATGGTAAGGCTCAACAATTGCTATATCAAATTATCAATCACGAGCCAATATCATTATTGGCTGAAGCTGGCATACATCGTTGAAGCTTCACTGAGAATATACTACAGGAGACAACAATCTCATGTTTAACTATTCTAAGATATGAATAGTGTATATAAGACTCGTTAAGAAGGACGAACCTCAAGTTTGTTTACGTAAACCTCTTTCTCACAATAATTACAAGCTGCTCAGGTTCTTGGTTGACTGCAAGGCTTCTGCATCCATGCGTTCCAAGATTTGGCGCGCTTCTTCTTTTGTGACAGGAACCACTTTCCTGATACTAAAGCCGTTTTGAACTTTCTCTGATTTTGGTAAAGGCATAGTAAAAGAAGGACACAAAGATACCTACAAATATTAGACATGAGTAATGGTATTCAAAAGATGAATAATTAAGGAATTGAAAAAGCACACCAGTAGATACCTTAACTCTGCAAAATCTTCAGTGAAATCCTTATAGAGCAATTTGAACTGCAAGCAGGGACAACTTCAGAGAACCATAGAGGGTTGTACCAATGTTGAAGACAAGCAGTTTTGCTCAAGTAGAAATGACCCGGTGAAAAGCACTAAAAATGCTCACAATCATCCTTCAAAGCCTTCAATTCTGATGAAATCCATATCGATCCGGAAGACAAAATTTTCATTTGATCCCAAATATTAAAAATAAACTTCACATATAAACAAAGGTGGTTGATTAATGAACAATAGATCTATGTGACTAAAATGAAGCCTCACTCTTGCTCCTTGTACCTCCAAGAAAAGCCAACTGAAACATCAAATTTCAAAATTTAATATTATTAAGTAAATTCCAAATATGATCAAAGATCTTAAAGTACGAATTTTCCAAATAAACTACAATCAACCCAAATAAAACAATAGCTACTAAAAGCCCTCAATCTGTTTCAGACAAACCATCTCCTCAAACAGCAGGGTCAAAAAAGAGGAGTTTTAAGTTCAAAAATGTAAGAAATCGAAGCAAGGGAGAGAGACTAACCAAATACCGCCGAAAACCAACCGAAGTTCGTTGGCATGAGACAACGATTCTTCTTCCACGACGGCGCTAATCCTGGAAGCGGCGGTTCCTTTGTGTTTCGATCTCGGCGATTCCGTTGTTGTAGAAGGAGAAGAGGACAGTAGCAAGTAACAAACGAACGACACTGAGCATCCAATCACACCAACCAAACCATTTTCAAAAAGGAAGAAAATAAAGCAAAAACATCAATGAAGCCACAATCAAAAAATTGAGAAAGGTGAGAGACGAAATCTTGTCAAGACCTTCCGCCCACCCCTTTACCCGTCCCAATGGCGCGTTCAACACCTCTGCGTCTTACAACCTCTTCACTAGCCCACCGAGCCAGCCCCTCCCCTTGAAGCATATTTGGTCGGGTCTCAACATCCCCAAATGGAGCTTCATCACTTGGATTGGTCTCCACCACAAACTACCTACCCTGCCAAAGTTGAAACTATGGAATATAGTACCCAATGACACCTGTCGGCTTTGTGACAACTGTCCAGAAGATGCAAATCACCTATGGTCCTCTTGTAGCTTCACTTCCCTTGTCCTGGATCTCATCTCCAGATGGATGAAATCCCCCCCTCCCTACCCTTATGCCATTGACCTATGGTCATGGATCACTAACTTCAAACCGGAAAAGCATGACCTCCTCCACAACATCTGCCTCTCCACCATTATCGCCTACGTCTACTTCACTTGGAAAGCAAGGAACGACCTCATTCATGGTGGCACCACCACTTCACCTATGGCTTGTGCTCACCAAATCATTAGTGCTGTAAAGAACTACACTTCCCTCAAGTGGTCCGACCGCTCCACCAGCTCCATTTGGTGGGCTCGGCTACTGGGCATCCCTCTTCCTTAATTCTCTCCTCTTTCTTCTATCTGTAATCTCTTGACCCTAAGGTCAGTGACCTTGTAAATCCTTCTTAATATACTTAACATTTTCAAAAAAAAAATTAAGAAAGGGAGAAGTATACCAGAACAAGAAATTGGTGATAGAGTACCTTTTATCCTTGACTCGAGCTCAAACGATTGGAAATCAATGAATCAAACCTTCAATCTTCGAACGACATGAGGAATCGCCTATTCTTGTGAAGGGCATGATGTCGGTTCAACCATTTGTATCGAGTTTAGGGTTTGAGAAGAATAGAAAAGATCAGAGAACAAACTCGCCGGCCAGATTAAATCAGATGGAGATTATGAAAGCGAGAGAAGAGGAAGGAACAACTGAAGCTTTGTCGGCGAGCATCAAACCTTCAATTAGGGTTGTTAGAGTCGTCTCATGAAAGCTTGTTGGAGTCGTCTCATGAAAGCTAAAGAGAAGAGGTCAAGCGGAAGCCTGAGCAATCGATGTACGTACTATTTTACAAAGATTAGTCATCAACTAATGGTGAAAATGGAAATGTCTTATTCATTCGGGAAACTCTCTCTTTTATTATAGTAAGGATATATATATATATATATATATATATATATATATATATATATATATATATATATATATATATATACCTTTAATCCTTTTTTGAATGCTAATATTCTATTTGATATTGTAGGTTTACGGATTGGAAACAATTGTAACACCCAAAATTCTATGAACTCAGGATGCTACAGGGTAGGATCTCACAATGGGTTCTGACCCTAGTCTCATAACAAGTTCACTGGATCTTGCAACAAGGCACAAATAAATATAAAACCAACATAGATAAAATTGAAATATCATAAACCCAAATACATACAAAACTCACAGCCGAGTATCAAAACTATACAATCATGCCTCTATACGTACAAAACCTGTATCCCATCCTAACACGTATGGGAACCCCCGGCTGAACACTCCTACCAGGTCACTCTACAACCTTTCTATCCCGCAAAACCTCTACAACCACGGTATAAACGGTTAACTAACTATTCATATATAAGAGTAATACATAAGCACAAACACGCATCAAGAAGTACAATAAACACCAAGCATGCTATCGCAGATTTCCCGTTTTATTATCTTATATAAATTCATACACTCATAATCCATTTATGGTTGTGACACGAGAAGTCTATGACTCTCGCCTCTGTTTCTTTTACCATCTAGAGTGGTTCGGCGTACCTCTCCGTATACCATGTGGAGTGGATCAATACCCTCGCCGTATACCAGTTCTGGCACAGTCCAAGAGAACCTCCCAGACTCCCTCGGGAGAGTTGAGCAAGTTGCCACCGCTCGATACTAGTGGGCCAATAACACGTCGGTGATAATCAACTTGTAACATAACGCATATAGCAAGCACCACTCATGTACTCATCCAATATATGAAAGCAACTAAGTAAGTTCCAAAGACTTACCTGACACAAGGTAATCCCAACTACCAATCAACTCTCAAATTCCCGTAGGAATATACTCTACGCCTGATAAATCAAGACACACAATCAACCACTGAACAACATACTAGAAGATTCTAACTTTTAGTCTCAATGATCCTCACAAGATCATATACATCATAGACATACTCAACACTCTCATAAAACATCCTCAAAGTTGTCTAAGGCACTCAATCCACAATATAGCCATCATCAAATCTTATATCTAACCTAACATGATTCTACTATGAAGCCACAAGGACAAGAGGAAAGGACAAACACCAACAACTTGGTATGGTCAAAGGTAAGGCGCGATCGCGGGCAAGGAAAGGAGTACGGGCGGAGACAAGCTGTAGACGCTGCGACTGTGGCGTTCGCAGGCGCGAGGGCAACAAGGGGCAAGCGCGGGTGCGGCCTCCCATCAGATCACGACTCTTTCTTGCTTTTAACAAAATCTTCACTCGATCACTTCTCCTCTCATAAAGCCTCCAAGGGGCAACCTTGGATCCACCAATACACACACCACAACTAAGAGAAGGCAAAGGAAACAAAGCTCTCCTTGATGATCTCTTAATCAAGAAAAGAAGAAGATCAAGAAAGAGAAAAGGAAGAGGAAGCTTACTGCTCTTTTTCTTAGACTGTGCAGAAGGCTAACTTAGGTTGTAACTACCTTGCAACTATCCACAACAACACACACACAACATCAAACTTGACTTGGAAAGAGAATCCAAGAAGAAAAGAGAAAAAGAAGAAGAAGATAGAAAGAAGAAAAGATGAAGCGTGAGAAGAGAAGGAAGATTTCAACAATGGTTTCTCTAAATCCTTAAGACGAGATAAAGACTTAGGAGGGTAGCAAGGAAAAGGAAATCGGCTACAAAGTCGGTCACCTCCTTTGTTAGGCCGCAACCACGACCAACTTTGGTTGCGACTGCGGTGTCGCGACCACGGAAGTGAAGGGGCGCGGTCGCGGGGTCTCACAAAAACAAAGATTGTTACAAATATTAAGTTATATTAGGGTTGGTTGAACTAATATTTACTTATGATCGGGATGAGGACAAATGTTTGAATACTTCAAAAGAAACTAGGATCAATCAACTTGAACTGAAAGTGAGTAACAATCAAGTGTAGTTGTCTTTCCAATTTGTTATCATCATCTTTGATATTTCCATGTTTTTATTTGTTTGTCACTTTAACATCAACAACCCCCGGTTATATATATTTGATAATTATAATTGCATTTTGTTTTTTATTGCTCACCTCTCTCTTGGATTCGACTATTACTTGCTTACTATACTTGTTTTAGTGAATATAGTTTGAGTAATATCTTGATAAGAAATAACGACCGGAATTTTTTCTTGTCAAATTTGACGCCGTTACCGGGGAGAGTTTGCTTTAAATGTTTTGTTATTACAGTTATCAAATATTGGTGTAAGCTATTTTATGGTTCACACTTCCATCCTTCCATGGATTGAGTGGGGAAGATCCAATTAAACACTGGGGAAAGTTCCGCACACTAGCTAGCATAAAGCCGACAAAATATAAATATTGTAATATATGTCAAATATAAATATTAATACAAAATTGCATTGTAATATATAGTAACTAAGTATGCCTAAGTTATTAAATTGTAACAAATTAACATTATTAATTCATTACATTGCTTAAATCAAATATTTTCCCATTTCATAAATTTTTAGATATAATTAATGATACAAAATATAAAATCTTGATATATCCTTCCTAAAACAAGTACTTCTAATATTATAATAAAAGTTTATTTTAATAGCCTGATATTCGAGAATATATAGTGATCCGACACTTTCCGGTGATCCGAAGCTATCCAGCGATCCGGATATCCGGCGATCCGAGACGATCCAATGATCCATGGATATCCGATCCGTGAGTATCCGGATATCCAAGATTATCTGGATATCCGCGGATAAATATAGATGTCTAAAACTCCGATCCGTATCTGATCTAGTGATTCAGGAAAATCTACCGGATCGGATTCGAACCGGATAAAAAACGTGTACTAAAATATCGGAGTTTTTGAATCGGATCAACGACTTTTTTTTCAGACCGAATTGGCTGATCGTATTGATTTTTCTCACACTTACTAAACAAGCCTTCCTAGACAGATTCGGACAGTAGACGGTATGAACGGTTTCAAAACCGTTTATATGTAATGATAATCAATATATATTTTATATGAATTTATTTTGATATCTAAATAACATATTATTCTATAGGTAATTTTAATCAATATATATACTCTTTTTTTTTCTTCTTATGAATTACACTCTTTGTTGTCAGATTGATAGTTTATTTGTAGCATTGACTATTTATTTTTGGTAGATTTGTAGTCAAAACTGCGCAAGTAGATGACATATTGATTTTGTTTTTATTGCTATTTTATTTTCAAAGATATTTTTATCCATAATTTATTTTTTCCCCACCCCTTAGAAATCCTGCGGCCGCCACTGGCAAGGACTCCGACCGGTGTCCCTCTCTATGTCTCTCTCACCCTCTTCACCTCTCTCACTCGTTTTGTCTCTCTTGCTCTCTGTCTCAGTCGACTGTTAAGCGGTAACCTTACTATCCCGTTATAGAGTCGCATTCTTTTATTTATATAATTATTGTCGTGTGGAATTTTTACTCTCTTTCACCTCACTTTTCTCTCTCCTCGTAACCCTATCCTACCTGTCCCCTGTTGGCTTCCTCCTTCAACCTCCTTGTCCAGAGGATTTCCGGCGTCCCGCACCAGAACGGCCACCACTCGCCGGCCATCTTCGTTGTTGCGCCACTAGAAATCGTTGCGACCAACCGCACCCACGAACTGCAAGTGTACGAGCCTACAGAGCCCTGTAGTCACCATTCGCAGCGGCTCACAGTCCGTCGCCGCGGTTGTGCAAGGCTAGTCTGGCCGTTCCGCTGTGGCCAGTATTAATGGGCACATAACGTTCAGCCCTTTTGTATACCCTATACTTATTGCACATAACATTCAACCCTTTTGTATACCCTATACTTATTGCACATAACTTTCAACCCTTTTGTATACCTTGCATATACTTACTACACAAGCTTTGTATGTAATATAAATATTAAACCCTTGAGGTTAATACAAGTGTGTGGAACAATTATCTCTTCATATGGTATCAAGAGCCAACTAGGATAACGCCAAATTTTTTTTCGGCTGCATCTTCTGCTTGTCTATCACTGCCGCTTGCTTCCATGGCAAACACCACAAACTTTCTTGCTACCACCAGCTCCACCACCCTCAACTTTCAACTACCCAACATTAAGTAAAACTCGACAGTCACAATTACTCGTTATGGAAAAATACCGCTAAGTCCACTCTCGAGGCCTTCGATCTCGAAAGCTTTCTCTTATCCACAACCACAGTTCCGGACTCTACTCTTTCACTTACGGATGGTGACACTGATCCCAAGCCAAACCCCACCTTTATTGAATGGCGCCGAAAAGACCGACTTGTGCTTCTGTGGCTCCGTCTCAATCTCACTGAGCGCCCCCTCGCACTCGTCTATCGCTCGAAAACAGCTGCTGAGGCCTGGACTACTCTTGAGCGCTCGTATCAGTCTCAGACGAGAGCTCGAAGAATGGCCTTGAAACAACAACTTCAATCTCTGCGCAAGGACTCCTTATACATGATGGAGTACATTGAAAGGAAGAGATCCATCTCCGATTCGCTTGTTGATAGTCTTTATGTCGTCTCTACTGAAGACCTTATTATTTACATCTTGAATGGTCTCGACTCGTCTTATGGTCCATTCATCACGGCTTTCATGATACGGGTCGATGATTCCACCATTGATGATCTCGTTGGGCTCCTACTTTAAGAAGAAGAACGCTTGCTCCGGGATAACTCTGACGTTGCACCGCTTGTCTCGTCTGCGGGCATATTGACCACACCCCCGCCTACCGCCAATTATTCTAGCAACTCTGTGGCCCTAACCGCTCGTCTTTTGGTCCTCGCAACCGACAACCATATTCTCAACAATCTGGTAACACTTCGAATTCTCGTGGCTCCAGTAACTCTCCACGATCCCAATCTCGCTTCCCCAATAACTCTGATGATAGTAGACCAAGAATATCATGTCAGATTTGTGGAGAAAATAAACATCGGGCCCTAAAATGTTGGAACCGTCACAATGAAACGGACTTCCCACCGACCCGTCGCCGTTCAAACTACACAGGGCCGCCCTCCTCGAGTCGGTTTGCTAACAGTACGAACACAACGCCACCTTCCTCACTTGTTGACCCAACCTAGTATTTCGACACTGGAGCATTGGATCGTGTGACGTCTCAACTAGACAATCTGCATGTCTCGGACCAATATCATGGATCAGATAGTCTTCAAGTCGGAAACGAGTCAAACCATTCTCCGCGGCACTCTTGAACATGGCCTCTATCGTCTCCAACAACTGGCCACCAACGCCCCACCTTCCACCCTCCTCAGTTCCCGCACATCTTTAGATGGTTGGCATCGTCGTCTTGGTTATCCTCATGAGTCCGTTCTTAAGTCCTTAGTTTCAATTCACAAACTCCCGTTATCATCTAATAAGCTTCTCCCTATTTGTGGAGCATGTTAGTTAGGTAAAAGCCGTCACTTAAACCTTCCTACATCTCATATGTCTGCATTGAACGCCTTTAATCTTGTGTACTCGGATGTTTGGGGTCCCTCCCTG
Organism: Fagopyrum homotropicum; assembly: GCA_033239125.1. NCBI lineage: Eukaryota > Viridiplantae > Streptophyta > Magnoliopsida > Caryophyllales > Polygonaceae > Fagopyrum > Fagopyrum homotropicum. The sequence continues at coordinate 10,133,969 of BSWB01000008.1, forward strand.
GTTTTGTCATTGAATGATTCTTGTTATTTTGTCTTATTTATCGATGATGCAACTAAGTTCACTTGGATATATTTTATGTCTCATAAATCTCAAGTTCGCGAAATCTTCACTACATTCCATGCTATGATTATTACTCATTTCAACTCACGCATAAAAGCTTTCCAAACCGATTGGGGAGGGGAATTTCGAAGCTTAACCACTTTTTTCACCGCTAACGGTATCGATCATAGGATCTCATGTCCTCACACCCAAGAACAAAACGGTGCGGTTGAACGCCGCAACAGGGTTGTAATCGAAAAAGGTCTATCTCTTCTCCCCCATGCCTCACTCCCACAATTGTTTTGGGAGCATGCTTTTGATACCGCCATCTATCTCCACAATCGGAACCTCACGCCTCTTCTCCACAATAAATCTCCTTTCGAACTACTCTACAATAGACAACCCGACTATGAGTTCCTAAAAATTTTCGGTTGTCTTTGCTACCCCTTCTTTCGTCCATATAATTCCCACAAAATTGATTTCCGCTCTCTTCCGTGTCTCTTCTTGGGTTATAGCTCCAAACACAAGGGATATATTTGCTACCATATGCCAACAACTTGAATGTATGTCGCCCGTCACGTTGCCTTCGATGAAACCTCGTTTCCTTACATCACCATGCACAAACAAGGGTCATTGTCTACTCCCGTTACTGAGCCCCCAAATACATCATCTATTCTCCATTTAGCATCACATCCTCCATGCTCAAACAGTCCCCTGCATACTCCTTTTTCCTTCCTCCTTCTCCCAACCCAACACCACGCAACTCGCCCTCTGTAGCCTCCTCTCGCATGCGGTCTCTGACCCCACCACCTCCTCCTCCCCATCCCACTCGTCACAGTCATCGCCGTACATACCCCAACTCTCGACTTCGTGACTATGTTTGTCACACCTCCACATTATCCTCCGAACCCACAACTTTCAAACAAGCCTCATCCCTACCCGAATGACAACAAGAAATGCAGGAAGAGTATCGGGCCCTTATGCGGAATAACACTTGGGAACTCGTTCCCCGTACTTGTAATTCTAACCTTGTTGGTTGCAAATGAGTTTACAGGACTAAGCAGAATGCCGATGGCACGATACAACGTTACAAAGCTTACCTTGTTGCAAAAGGATTCCATCAGGAAGAAGGATTTGAATACTTTGACACATTTAGCCCCGTTGTCAAGCCAACCACAATTCGTCTTGTCTTCACCATTGCTTTATCTCGTCAATGGCCCATACGTCAACTAGACATCAATAACTCCTTCTTAAAGGGTGATCTTGCAGAAACTGTTTACATGGAACAACCACCCAGATTTGCTGATCTCTCTCATCCAACTCATGTATGCCGTCTCCGAAAAGCTTTCTACGGCCTCAAACAGGAACCCAGTGCCTGGTTTACCAAGCTCAAGTCGTTCTTCGTCGCTCACAAATTCAGGGCATGCCAATCTGACACATCTCTTTTCGTCTTTGACAATGGTAAACTAACCCTCTATGTTCTCGCCTATGTGGATGATCTAATTGTAACAGGTTCTGATGAAAAAGCTCTCACCAAGTTAATCCATGCACTTCATCGGGCCTTCTCTGTACGTGATCTCGGCCCCCTCAATTTTTTTCTTGGTATTGAAGTGTTCGCCACTTAGCGTGCGTGCAAATAAGTCTTAAATTTATAAAACTAGAAATCAAGCAAGCGAACCCGCAGTGTACGGATCGACGTAGTTAAGCAAGAATTCCAGAGTATCGAACACAGGGATTTGGAGGGAACAAATTCAATTATAAGTTTGTCAAGCAAGTAAAAGGGTAAGCTTTGCAAATATATTGGGAAAACAGCAACCCTAAAGATCTAGGTGTCTAATTGTGGCAGTCTATTCAAGATATACTAAAGAACAAAGGACAAAGTTAAGAGTTGCAAAGGTATGCTAAGGTAAAGCAATGTCCGGTGAAGTTCCAAGGCTTTATATGACTTATCTAGAAATACTCTCTATAAAGGTTGTTGAGGCTTCAGTATAGAAAGGATCTAAAGACGAGAATTAATCTCAAATACCCAAATTTGTAACCCAAGGATCAAGACTAACTAAACCGATTAAGGTTGTGACACTCGAAATCGAAGTAGAGGTTGTTGAGGCTTCACTACTACCTAGAAAAGGCAAGCCAAGACTAAGTTGAAGCTAATCTTTAACTTTGGATCAAAGTAAAAGCAAGGTTCGTAAACTGGCACAAATTATGGGTAGATCTTGAGTTCCACGGCCGTGGAACCTCAAGAACAAACCGTGGTTTTGGTTCGTCGGCGAATTTCTCTAACTCTCAGGGTCCAATCTGTTTACGATCGATCTATCATCATCTAAGCCACAACTATCAACCCTTCACCTTAGAATTGCTAAAGGGTTTTAGCCAATAATCATCATTATGATATCAATAATCAAATATGAAAGGGAGAAAATGTAAAACCTTGAAATCTCAATAATAAACTCAAAACAAATGTTAATCAAACACAATAATCGCAAACCGCGTTCAATGGATGTAGAATCAAAGGAACAGAAAAACCTCACAAAATTTCTAGGGACAATAAAGAACAGGATATCTATCCGCCTTCAAATGTAAACCCTAAGATCTTCCAACTCCAAAAATAGGAAATTGCGTCCTTCCCCAAATCTTCCCTGTACGCAATAAAATCTTCAAGCCTCCCTCTCTTTGGGGATCCAAATCCTGGGGCTGTCACCGTCCGCCTTTCAATGTTGAAGGCTATCGAATATTTGTAGGGATAAAACTAGGGTTTAATGATGAAACCCTAAATATTTTGGGCTGAAAAGAAGTCGAGCCGCTGGTATCAGAAGATACTTTGGGCCGCGTAAGACGGTATCAGAAGATACTTTGGCGCGTCACACGGTATCAAAGAATACTTTGGGCCGCCTAACGGTATCAGAAGATACTTTGGCGCGTCAGACGGTATCAGAAGATACTTTGGCGCGTCCTAAATTCCTTTTATGCTCCTTTTTGTACCGCTTCAAGCCTTAATCCTTAAATGTGCCATTTTTGCTCTATAATTCGCTAAATTACCAACAAATGCAATAAAACTCTGTGTAGACCTCTATTCTTGCAAAGTAGGTAAATATAACCATAAATTCCATGAATGTATGTCTATGCATGCAAAATTAAGGGAAAATCTATATAAATACATGTCTAAAAATAGGTCATAATTCATGTCATCAAAATATCCCATACTTGACTCTTGCTTGTCCCCAAGCAAGGTTCAAACTTAAAATAAAAGATGATATGGATTATGAATATGCAAAAATAAAGAAAAACCACAATATTTTGGTTGTGCTTCTATTCATAGATTACCCTCAAATGGTTGTTTCATAGCTAATGAAAATCATCATATGATCAAAAGGAATTATATCATGAAAAAGATAATCACACTTTGAAAGAAAATCATGACATGCATCATAACTTGCAATATATCAAAATAATCATGAAGAATCCAGTTTAGACCACAAAGCCAAACAACATACTCAAAGATCTTAAGGTCTTTCAAGCAAAGGTGAAGAAACGTGAATAGGTAGGAAACTTATAAAGGAATGTGGTGTATAAATCCGGGAAAAAGGAACAACACAAACTCTTTTTCTTTTTACTATTTGAACTAACCACCAATTTAGAGCTTTGCTCTTTACTTTTTGCACAAATTCTTTTTCGACTTTACTTTGGAAGTATGGACAGCGGTGCACAAAAACCGAAGCCTAGAAGATCGGCGTTTTCTCAATTTCGAGATGCCTCAAACCCTTGATGCACATACCATAATCCGTTAGGAATATCGCTCAATCTGACTTTGGCAAGACACAAATACCCGGCTATGTGAATGGTGCCGAGTTACTAATCATCAAGATTGACTTCCCCAAACCTATTTTTCTAACTTTGAATTCCAAATTTTTCTTTCATGGCCCTCCCACATCAAACATGCCAAAATTCAACTCTTCCTAGTTCCCGGATAGGTAAGGGATGCAATTATTTCATTGAGGGGCTAGATGAATAAAGAAGAAGCAAGAAATCGAGGTGCCTTAATCATTTCAATAAGAAGTGTAAGAACTTATATGCGGTTTCAACCTTCAACACTCAACGTGATTTAGAATGAAAGTAAATTATCAAACATGCATGAAATTCTAGCAAAGTATTCAAATCCCACATATGTCATAAATCAATTCAAACATATAAGAATCATCATAGCTATTCTACTAAACAAATTTCATCATAGAGATCATATCCATCCTAGAAGCACAAAAATTTTAAAAAATTTTAAAAAATTTCAAAATTTTCAAAATCCTATAATGGAAGACATAAAAACATGTGAATGATATTGCAAATACTTCCACCCCATACTTAAAACTCACATTGTCCCCAATGTGAACAAAGGAAAAGATGGAAAAGGATACTCACAATGTAAGATGGCGAATTAGGCAAGGCGAATCATCAATCTAGCGGTGGTGATGGGAATCTATAGAAGCCCAATAGGAAATCCGAATACTCCAATCGACGTTAAAGAATGAAGAAGGAGAACGTCTTTCCGCCGAAAATTTTTTTGAAAGAAAATTTTTTTTTTTTTTTCGGTCAGGAATTTCCACGGCCATGGTTTTGGCCGTGGAACTTTCTTTTGCTCTCCAAAATCACTTTCCACGAATTAATGCATAACCACGGTCGTGGTTTAGGTCGTGGAACTCTCTGATTGTGCCAAAAATCCAAGTTTCGTCATTCTTTTCGACTTTTTTCATCTTGTCTTGCTTATTCCTGACATCCAAAAAACACAAACATACTGGAAGGTATCGACAAAAAACAAACAAAAACAACTACTCTAATCTAAGAAAGAAAAGGGAAAAGGATGCATTACCTTGGGTTGCCTCCCAAGAAGCGCTTGGTTTAACGTCGCTAGCTGCACCTATGTCCATAGATGACTCAATGCACCTTGAACATCTTGGATTGCTCTTCAAATCTATCATAGAGCTCTTCCAACAAATCTCCGGTTCCTAATTTCACCGGCAAGTGATAAGATCTCCCACGTACAAGGTTGTACGGTTTGATTCTCACCGGCATCCTCCTAGCTTTCATGCGTTCTAATGGGACATAATTCAACCTTGCGTCCCATCCTTTCCTAGATCGAGAAATCAGTTTCTTGAGAATCCTCCTAGCTTCCCCGTCTCCAGCTTGGGGATGATGTATGGTCTTCGTCATGTGAATGACCCCATACTTGAACAAAAAACACTTATTGGCATTGGCGTTGAAGCGCTTGCCAAATTTACTCCTTGTAGTCCAAGGAGCATCTACTTCCAACAGTTCTAATGGAGGTTTCATCTTCACCTTGGGAGGTTCTTTTGGAAGAGACCTCCAACTCTCCGGTGCATTCCTGAAAAAATCAGAAATTTTAATAGGAATTTCAAATGAAGTAAGAGAATGTACCTTGTAAAGTTCTTCAAGGCTTGGGGCAATTTCATGTTGGGATGATAATGCACACATGAAATATCTCCCAACTCATTTGGATCTTCTTCAACCTTGGCCATAGTTTCAGTAATTTGGCCAAGGTTCTCCACTTCTTCCTCTTCTTCAATGAGGACTTCAAGAGGAGCTTCAGGTTCGATAGGAGGAATGCTCAAAACTTGGAGTTCTTCGTCGCACTTCTCCTCCAGTCGAGCAATTTCAGCCAGGATCAATTTTCTTTCACGGTCATCGAGATCCTTTATCGATTGCTTGATCTTCGATTCAAGTTGATATTCAGGAGGTTGTTCATACACCTCGCGAGCGGTATAGAGCTCCTCCCAAATTTCAAGCTCCTTCTTAATGGCTTCCTCTATTTCATTTTGTTCACTATAAAAAAATGAAAAATAATCCAGCAAATATCTATATTCCTTCCATTTAGCTACCTCTTTCTTTCTCCATCTCTCTCTTTCCAAGGATTTGTTCCTAAGCATGTGCTGCTCTAAAGATTCGTTAAGTTCAGCTCTGAGGCTCCATATTTCGTTCCTCGCCGTAATAAAGCTGCTTCCATCCATTGGAAAATCTGAAAACTCAAAAACTCATAACAAAAGATGAAAAGAAAAAGCAAAAGCTCCCAAGCCCGACAACCGAAAAGTTGTTCGTATGTACCTAAGAACAAAACTTGTTCGAATTCGGCCTAGACCAAATCCCCGGCAATCTAGAGTAAGAGCGCGTCTAGATAAGCAATTCGGTAAGTTTATTGAACTCATGACCAAACTGCATATTAATATACCTTTTATTGATGCAATTGTAGGTATGCCTGCTTATGGGAAGTTCTTAAAGGAGATCCTCTCTAACAAAAGGAAATTAGAGGATTTTGGAGAGGTCAAGATGAGTTCGGATTCATCGGATCTCATCAAGACAATGAAGGAAAAGATGCCCCCAAACCTGAAGGATCCGGGGTTATTTTGTATTCCCATAGGAGTGGGAGATATCACATATGATGCATTATGTGATTTAGGAGCAAGCGTGAGCATCATTCCGCTTGCCTTATGCAGGAAGATCGGTTTAGGCGAACCTAAACCGGTGAAGATGACTTTATACATGGCGGATCGATCCACAACTCGTCCCGTCGGCATAGTTGAAGACATCCCGGCCAAGCTTGGTAAGTTCTATGTTCCTATAGATTTTGTTGTGCTTGACATTCCTGCAGATAGTCCGGTCCCGATCATACTCGGAAGACCGTTTCTTGCAACATCTGGTTGTATGGTTGATTGCAAGAATGCTAGACTCGCCTTCAACATAAGGGAAGAAAAGGTAGGGTTCGTTCTCTCCACTTTGGTGAAGGAACCAGCTTTCGACGAAGATATATTCAACATCCATGACGAAGAGCTATCTAGAGAGGAGGTAAGTTCGATTCTCTTCAAAGATCCCTTGCAAAAGGTTATCTCTATGAGCATTATGGATATAGGGGAAGAAGAGGAATGCAATGAGGAAATTGAAGCTTTAGAGAAACAAAAAGAAGTGTTTGAAGAAGAATTTGAGAAACTCTACGATGGGTCAGAAAATGTAAGAAATCACGGCCAGTCGTGCTATTCCACGGCCGTGGAATCCACCAACATGACCGTAATTAGCTATTCAGAGGACTCCAGTAAGTTACACGGCCAAAACCACGGCCGTGAAACAAACAGAGGCACCGTAATTGATTTCCACGCCCAAAACCACGGCCGTGGAGGAAACAAGGGAGCCGTAATTTTGGGTGAATCTGAAGGAGATTGTGTTTTCTCCGCCACTTCTTTTGATTCTTCTCCAACATCTTCTACATCCTTAGACACTTCTAAGGAAACATTGGATACTCCTCAAGAGCCATTAGAGACTCCTATAGTGATGGAATTGAAGCCACTTCCTGCACATCTAAGGTACGCATTTCTAGGACCTAATTCTACCTTTCTGTTAGCATGAAATATTGTGATATTTTAGGCACGTTTTCTAAGTGTATTTGATTCATATTGATAGTCTTTAATTTAGCGATGTTGCATTTGTGAGCTAGTTTGCCTATATTGTCGATATGGATGTCTACACTAGCTTTATGTTGATTATAGGTGATTGAGAGTCATTTCCGAACGGAATCGAGCAAAGAAGAGTTGATTGAGTATGTCCATGGATTAAGGGCATTCTTAGGAGCAAATTGGAGTTCAACTTGAGGAATGCACGAGGCTAGGGAAGAATCACGTTCTTGCCCTAAACCATGCTCTAAAATACGGCCGTACTACAAACCACGTTTAGTTCCACGGCCGTGGAACCTTGCAAAGGGAGGCGTGATGCATTCCAGTAACTATTACGGTCGTGGAATCCATGGTTCAAACCGTGACACTTTCCACGCTCTAAATTACGGTCGTGGAACCTTCCATGACCGTGATCTTGACGATCTTTTTCGCCACATTTTGAAGCCACGATCTTTTGAAGATTGGGTCGGGCCGATATTTTATCTTGCCCTATAAAAAGACGGACGAAGCAAGATTCCCTCATCCCGGCTTAGATGCACTTTTGCGACCTCGCTTTAGACTTTGGCTTACGCCATCGCTTAGCGGCACAACTCTTGTTTGGAAGCATTTACATCTCGTTGGAGATCAAAGTTCGTGTTGGGATTTGCCCTAATCTCGCACTTTTGGTGGAGATTGTTGTTGAGATCTCCGGATTGGCGGAAGATCGAAGTTGTTGGAAGATTGTTGCAAGAAGACTTCTCTTCTTGTTTAGGTTTGATTTGGAAGACGGATTGACATCCCGTTCTCCCTTCTTTCCTAAGATTGTGATTGTTTGCTTTATTCTGAATCTATTGACAACATTTGTTCTTGGTTGTGACTTTGAGATTGGTTTGAAGTTTATTGAAAGTTTTCGGAAGTTTTCATCTTTCTATCTTTTAATTCTTGAATTTGATATCAACATGACTGTTATTGGCTAAAAACCCTTAACAATTCTAAGGTGAAGGGTTGATAGTTGTGGCTTAGATGATAATAGATCGATCGTAAACAGATTAGACCCTGAGAGTTAGAGAGAATCGTCGACGAACCCTAAATCACGGTTTGTTCTTGAGTTCCACGGCCGTGGAGTCTCAAGATCTACCCGTAATTTCCCTTAAGTTTACGAACCTGCTTTTACTTTAATCCAAAGTTAAAGATTTGCTTTAACTTAGTTTAGGCTTGCCTTTTCTAGGTGGTAGTGAAGCCTCAACAACCTCTACCTCGATTGTGAGTGTCACAACCGTAATCGGTTAAGTTAGTCTTGATCCTTGGATTACAAGTTTGGGTATTTGACATTAATTCTTGCCTTTAGAACCTTTCTATATTGAAGCCTCAACAACCTATATAGAGAGTGTCTTGTAGGTGAGTCATATAAGGTTTTTGGAACTTCACCGTACGATTACCTTACATTAGCATACCTTTGCATATCTCAACTCTGTCTTTATATCAATAGTAAATCTTGAATCGATTGCCACAACTGGATACTTGGATCTTTAGGATTGTTGTTTTCCCAATATTTGCAAGAACTCTCATACTTACTCGCTTGATAATCTGCAATTGAATTTGTTCCCACCCAAATCTCTGTGTTCGATACTCTGGAATTCTTGCTTAACTACGTCGATCCGTACACTGCGGGTTCGCTGCTTGATTCTAGTTTTATAAATTTAAAGCTTATTTGCACACACCTTTAGGGGCGAACAAGTTTTTGGCGCCGTTGCCGGGGATTTGGTTTCGGCCGAATTCGGTAGCCGGTTGTCAAGCTTGGGAGCTTGCTCTTGTTATTTGATATTACTTTGAGTGCATGCGCAGGTCTAGGAACACCGAAGATCTCTTACCTCTTGATCAAGAGCTAGAGAAAACTTTAAGGCAAAAGCGCAAGGAAAAGAAGATGGCTGAAGAACACGAACGTGATCTTCAAGCGGAGTTGGCGGAGAAGGAAGCTCAACTCCAATGGAATGAGACCCTCCGCCAGGATGAAATGGATCGTCATCAATCTCAAGTTAACAATCTACAAGACATGATCTTCCAAATGAGGATAGAGCTAAGCGACCTTAAGAATAAGGGAAGCAAGAAAACCTCAAGGAGGGCATCAAGGTCTAGAAGAAGAGGTCACTCATCCGCTGATGATAGTGATTCTTCCATGCCACCGCTAGAGGAGATTGATCCCACGATCAATGTGAATCCTTTCCATCCACGGGGAGCTGCTAATCGTCGTGTTCCACCTAGGAATGCGAGGATCAAACGTGTAGATGAAGAGCCAAGAACTCTTGGCCAGCGGATGGACCCAACACAACAACCACGCCGTTTGGGTGTGAACTTTGATGCTGATGACGTGCAAGGGTTTAGCTTCAACCCTCAAGTCATTACTCTTGTTCGCCAAAACCAATTTGGCGGGACAAGCGCTGAATCTCCACACCAACACTTGCAGAACTTTGAGTGTATGATGGAGACAATGAGACCAAAGAACGCTACTACCAACAACTATTAGCTCAAGCCTTTCTTCTTCTCCTTGAAAGGGAAAGCATTGTCTTGGTACCAAGCTCTTCCTAGGGGGAAACTAGACACGTGGGAAGACCTTTCCGCGGAGTTCCTCACCAAATTCTTTCCGCCATCCAAAACGGCGGAACTTAGAGGTAAGATCAATGCATTTTCCATGAGATCTAACGAAAGTTTGTTTCAATCTTGGGAAAGGTTTCAGGATTTGCTCTTGGATTGCCCTCATCATGGCATATCCAAACTTGCCTTGCTGGAAATTTACTACAAGGGGTTAGATGCGGGAACGCAGTTCAACCTCCAATCCCTCTCATATGGAACGTTCATGGACATGAGAGAAGATGACGCTTGGGACTTCATTGAGAAGCAAGCAAGAGTCATAGAGAAGTATTCCCACCGGAAAGTGGAGGGAAATCGTGTGGAGCAAGGAGCAAAGCTCACACATGAAGCTCAAAATCAGATTTTCTCCCTCAACAATGAGATCAAAGAGTTGAAGGAGGCTATCAAGACCAACTTCCCAAAGCAACAAGGGAAGGATGTTGGTTATTTGGGCAACAACAATGACGGCGACAACAATAACCGGAACAACAACCGGAATAACAATTGGAATGGAAACAACAACAACCGGAACAACAATTGGAACAACAATAAGGGTTCAAACAACAACAATTGGCGCTCCAATCAACAAAATCCCGGTAACTCTTATCCTTCCAATTCTAATTCACTAACTCTACCTTCCTCTTCCTCTACTCCTTTGAAAAGCCAGGGGCAATCATCTAATGGAGGAAACACTTCGGGGAAGGAGAAGCCCGATCCCATGTTGGAAACGATTTTGGGAAAGCTACAAGGGTTGGAGAGCCGCATCATTAAGTTTGATGATCAAATTTCCAAGGTTGACAAAGCTCAAAAAGTTTTGGAAAACCAAATGTTCAACCATGCGGAGGAAGTTCCTAGGAATCAAGGGAAACTTCCAGGAAAGACGGAGGACAACCCTAAGGGAAGGGTTATGGCAATCACAACTAGGAGCGGAGTGACTACCACCGATCCACAACCTAAGTTCGTTGAAGTCTCCGTAGAAAAGGACAAGGAGAAAGAGAAGGGGAAGGAGAAGGAAGATGTCTACGTTCCTCCTCCAGCTTATAAACCTCCTCTACCATTTCCTCAATCTAGAGCGAGAGCGCGCCTAGACAAACAATTCGGTAAGTTCATAGAACTCATGAGCAAGCTGCATATTAATATACCATTTATTGATGCTATTGTAGGTATGCCGGCTTATGGCAAGTTCTTGAAGGAGCTCCTCTCTAACAAGAGGAAGCTAGAAGACTTCGGAGAGGTTAAGATGAGTTCGGATTCTTCGGATCTCATCAATACCATGAAGGAGAAAATGCCCCCAAAGCTAAAGGATCCGGGGTTATTTTGCATTCCCATAGGAGTGGGAGATGTCACATACGATGCGTTATGTGACTTAGGAGCAAGTGTGAGCATCATACCACTTGCATTGTGTAGGAAGATCGGTTTAGGCGACCCTAAACCGGTGAAGATGACGTTATACATGGCGGATCGATCCATCACTCACCCCGTCGGTATTGTAGAAGACGTCCCGGTCAAGCTAGGTAAATTCTTTGTTCCCATTGATTTTGTCGTGCTTGACATTCCTGCAGATAGTCCGGTCCCGATCATACTCGGAAGATCGTTTCTTGCAACTTCCGGCTGCATAGTCGATTGCAAGAATGGTAGACTCGCTTTTGATATAGGAGAGGAGAAAGTAAAGTTCGTTCTTTCCACTCTAGTGAAGGAGCCAATCTTTGATGAGGATATTTTCAATATCCAAGATGAAGAAGGTTTGTCTAGGGAGGAGGTAAGTGCGATTCTCTTTAACGATCCTTTACAAAAGGTTATCACTATAAGTCTAACCAATGTAGGGGAAGAAGAAGAGTGCAATGAGGCAATTGAAGCCTTAGAAGCACAAGAAGAGATAGGTGAAGTAGAGTTTGAAAAACTCCACGACGAGGCAGAAAACGTGAGAATCCACGGTTATACCCTGTATTCCACGGCCGTGGATTGCACAACCAAAACCGTGCCTCACTCCAGGGGGTTATACGGTCGTGGAGAAGATGTGACAACCGTATTTCCCTTCCACGCCCTAAACCACGGCCGTGGAGGCCATGAGGAACCCGTAATTTTAGGCGTGGAAACGAGTGATCGAGACACTTCTTCAACTTCTTCTGATTCTTCTCCCACACACTCATCACCCTTAGAAACTTCTAAGGAGACATCGGATGCTTCTCAAGGATCATTGGAAGCTCCGAAAGCAATGGAACTCAAACCACTTTCTACTCATCTAAGGTACGCTTTTCTAGGATCTAATTCTACCTTTCCGGTTATTGTTAGTTCCGATCTAAGCATAGATGAACATAATCAGCTCATGATTGTCCTTAGGAAACATAAGAAAGCTATAGGCTATACTATTGAGGACTTAGTAGGAATTAAACCCTCCCTATGCATGCATAAGATACTAATGGAGGAAGATTTTAGAACTTCAAGGCAACCTCAAAGGCGGTTGAATCCGACCATGAAGGAGGTTGTCAAGAAGGAAATTCTTAAGCTTCTTGATGCAGGTATCATCTACCCTATTTCCGATAGTAAGTGGGTGAGTCCAGTTCAAGTAGTTCCGAAGAAGGGAGGAATGACGGTCATCACCAACAAGAACAACGAACTCATTCCTACCCGAACCGTGACGGGATGGCGGATGTGCATAGACTACCGCAAGCTCAACAACGCAACGCGGAAGGACCACTTCCCATTGCCGTTCATTGATCAAATGCCTGAAAGGTTAGCACAACATTCACATTTTTGCTACCTTGACGGCTATAGTGGTTTCTTTCAGATTCCGATACATCCGGATGATCAGAAGAAGACCACATTCACGTGCCCGTGGGGTACGTTTGCTTATAGGAGAATGCCGTTCGGGCTTTGCAACGCCCCAGCCACCTTCCAACGGTGCATGATGGCCATCTTCTCCGAATACGTAGAGGAAATCATGGAAGTCTTCATGGACGACTTCTCCGTATACGGTTCCTCTTTTAACGATTGCCTTTCTAACCTTTCTCTTGTTTTGCAAAGGTGTGAAGACACTAACCTAGTTCTTAACTGGGAGAAGTGTCAATTTATGGTTAAGGAAGGAATTGTATTAGGCCACTTAGTCTCTAGTAGAGGGATAGAGGTAGACAAGGCTAAGATAGAGACCATAGAGAAGCTTCCTCCCCCAATTTCGGTGAAAGGGATAAGAAGTTTCCTAGGACACGCTGGATTTTATAGACGTTTCATTAAGGACTTTTCTAAGATATCAAAACCTCTCACTAATCTATTGATGAAGGATGCGGTTTTTGAGTTTTCACAAGAATGTTTGGACGCGTTTAACACCATTCGGCAAGCTCTAATTTCAGCACCTATTATCCAACCCCCGGATTGGACTCTTCCCTTTGAGATTATGTGCGATGCTAGTGACGTAGCTATTGGAGCTGTTCTTGGACAACGAAAGGAAGGGCGAACCCATGCCATATACTACGCTAGCAAGACGCTAGATGAAGCGTAGCTCAACTACGCCACTACCGAAAAAGAGTTTTTAGCCATTGTCTATGCTATTGACAAGTTTCGCTCTTATCTTGTAGGTGCAAAGGTGATTGTCTACACGGATCATGCTGCGATCCGGTACCTCCTTGCGAAGAAAGATGCGAAGCCAAGGCTAATTAGATGGATTCTTCTCCTACAAGAATTCGATCTTGAGATCCGCGACAAGAAAGGTTCAGAAAATTCTGTTGTGGATCATTTGAGTCGCCTAACACATCTAGAGGACGACCATTTGCCCATCGATGACTCCTTCCCGGACGAACACCTACACCTTATTGAGGAGTGCATCGATGTGATCTCCAAAGGTAACGAACCATGGTTTGCTGATTTTGTTTACTATTTGGTTTGTCAGGAGATACCGCCCGGACTATCCTACGCACAAAGGAAGAAGTTCTTTAAGGACGTCCGGGAATACTATTGGAACGAGCCTCTCCTCTTTAAGAGAGGTCCGGATGGCATCATTCGGCGATGTGTGCCGGAAGATGAGATGCAAAGTGTCATCCGCCATTGTCATTCACTACCTTGTGGAGGACACGCTAGTTCGAACAAGACTAGCGCAAAGGTATTGCAATCTGGATTCTTTTGGCCTACTTTGTTTAGAGATGTGCAATCCTTTGTTTCTTGCTGCGATGCTTGTCAAAGAACAGGCAATATCTCTAGGAGGAATGAGATGCCCCTCAACAACATCCAAGAGGTGGAGATTTTCGACGTTTGGGGAGTCGATTTCATGGGACCATTCCCATCCTCTTGTGGAAACCAATACATACTATTGACGGTGGATTACGTTTCTAGATGGGTGGAAGCAATTGCCTCTCCCACCAATGATGCCATGGTGGTGGTTAAGTTCTTCAACAAGACCATTTTCCCGCGATTTGGGATGCCAAGGACAATCATTAGTGATGGAGGTTCTCACTTCATTTCCCGGCGCTTTGAAGCTCTTCTAGCTAAGTATGGGGTTACTCACAAGATCGCTACCCCTTACCATCCACAAACGAGTGGACAAGTTGAGATTTCAAATAGTGAGATCAAAGGAATTCTAGAGAAGACGGTTTCAAGGACTAGGAAGGATTGGTCTTTGAAGCTTGACGATGCATTGTGGGCATACCGGACTGCATACAAGACTCCCATAGGAACCACACCATACAACCTTGTGTATGGGAAGTCTTGTCACTTGCCGGTAGAGTTGGAGCACAAAGCGTTTTGGGCTATCAAGTGGTTGAACTTCAGCATGAAAGAGGCGGGAGAGAAGCGTCTCCTAGACATCAATGAGCTGGATGAACTCCGCTTGAACGCTTATGAAAACGCTAAAATCTACAAGGAGAGAGCAAAGCGTTGGCATGATAAGCATATCATTCCAAAGGACTTCAAAGAAGGAGATCAAGTTCTCCTCTTCAATTCAAGGCTTCGTCTCTTTCCAGGTAAGCTTAAATCTCGTTGGACCGGACCTTTTCTAATTAAGCGTATTTTCCCCCATGGTGCAGTTGAAGTATGGGGTGAAGCGAGCGGAACTTTTAAGGTGAACGGCCAACGACTCAAGAAGTATACGCCGGAACTCCAAGCTGAGGAGTTCGCGCCTACCGCACTCGAATAAGTGCGAGATTGGTCTAGCTACGGACCTTAAACAAAGCGCTTCTTGGGAGGCAACCCAAGGTATTGCATTTTCGTTTTTATTTTCGATTCATAGTTTAGCTTAGAATAGACGTTTTTGCTTTGTTTTTTCCTTTGATTTCTTCCGGTATGTTCGTGTTTTTGGATGTAGGAACGATGGAAAAGGAAAAGAGGAGGATGATGTTGAAGAAAAGTGACGAAATTTGGACTTTGGAGCTTTACAGAGGGTTCCACGGCCTAAACCACAGTCGTGACAGCTACAGTACCCGTAATTTCCAAAAGCCTTTGAAAAATCACCAAAACCACGGTTCCGTACAGTTCCACGGCCGTGGAACACCCCGACAGACCGTGATTTTCAAAAATTTTGCCTGTGACTATATAAGCCACATTCTTCACAAAAATCATCCCAAAACCCCTCTCCCACGCCCTAATTGCCGAAATCCACGACCCTCCCTCAAATCCTCGTTTCCTAATCGTTTTCAACGATTCTTCTTCCTAAACTGAAGCAAATTTAACCACAAACAAGATCCAAGCGACGAATCGAGCGGAAATTCACCAACGAATGCACAATTCGGATTTTTCAATCCGAAAAATAGGTTTTTTCTCTCTTCTTGATTCTTGCCAATTTGGTTCGTTTTTGTTAGAGATTTTTATGAAGAACTGATTGAGATTGGAAGAAATTAGACTAGGACTGCCTGTTGTGGAGATTGATTGCTGATTTGCTGAGATTTGTGATTTTCTGAGATGAATCACGGTCCTCTGGGGGAATTACGGCCATGGTTCCTATAGAACTGACCGTAATTTTGAGCAGAATGGATTTTGTGAGAAGAGTTTCGGGAAGGATAAAAGAGAAGAAGAATGGACAGAATAAGAAGAGGAAGGGTAATCCCTCCTCCTCCTCATCCTCTAGGGCACCACCACCCTCTTCACCTTCACCTCCATCCTCACCTTCGCCTCCATCCTCACCTCCTCACCCTAGAGTCCCGACCATACATGACGATCATCTCGATGCACTCGAGAGGATCAAGGAGAGGGCTGTGATTGGCCTTAGATACTTGTTGTTGGAGGATCTAGTTCCTCTCAACATTGTTGATGACCTTACTTGGCTCTTGGATAGAGCCGGACTAGTTGTCTTCTCGGCTATCCGAGAAGACGCTTATGAGGAGATTACACGGGAGGTTGTGACATCTTTTGAGCACAGCCATGTAGACAGGACCGTCTCTTTCCGTCTCATGGAAAGAGACTACCATTTGAGCATCCGTGAGTTTGGGACCGTTTTCGGGTTTCATGAGACCTTTAATGGTCGATTTCCGAGTGGCGTTTACGCTAAGGACTTTTGGAAAGAGATTGCGATGATTTACGCCGACGAGGACCGTTGGCAACCCGCTGATACCAAGGCTAGGTTGATGTACCACCTAGCCTTGAAGATAGCTCACCGTGTTCTTTCGGAGTGTCTCTTTCTGATAACACGATTTATAGCATAGTTTTAGGTGCACATTTAGGTAGAATTCTCGCTCAATCATGCATTATCTAGCACTAGTCCAATACGTTTTGCACTCAAAACATGTATTTTGTCGAGATAGACGTCTACACGGACTTGTGTGCGTTTTGTAGGTATTTCGGGAAGTTTCGAGCCAAAACGACACGTTTGAGGGTCGCTCATTTAGAGGACACGTTTCCAAACTCATTAGAACGCAAGGCAAGGGCTGAGAAAGACTCAAGGAACCTTGCCAACACAGGCCATGCACCAAACCACAGCCTAATGATCCAAGGCGAAGTTTCTGCACAGAATCACGGTTCTCTGAAGAACCACGGCCGTGGAAATGACCGTGGATTTTGCCAGATTCTCGTGACAGCTGTGCCACGACTCTCATGGCCAGCTCATGAAGAATTGGTTATAAAAGTGGTCCTTGATAGTTGTTAGAAGCAGCTGGGATTTGGGTAGTTTGAGAGCAGCTCACATATTCTCCATTTTTCTTCGGGGTTGCTATTCGATCAGACAAGCGAGACAACACGGTCGCATTGTGCATTTGAAGCGCAACCAGAATCTGTGACTGGGGCGCAGCCAGAGTCTGCTTCTGGGGCGCATCCAGAATGCGCCTCTGGGGCGGATTCTGGATGTGCCCCAGAAGCAGACTCTGGCTGCGCCTCAGTCACAGATTCTGGCTGCGCCCGATACTTAATGGGCCGAGCGTCGAGTTTAACCTAGCCCGTTGTTGCGACTCTATATATTTCTCTATGAGCGTGAAATCCAAATCAAATTTCACGTCTCAATCCAAAAAACCTCGTAGAATATGTCGACATTTTCCGAAGAGATTGAAGTTGAATCCGATGGTGAAAGCGTTAATCTTCCGTTCGATGAAAAGAAGTATAGCGATCCAAATGAACTTCTTACACATATGGAAGTAAGTATATTATTTCCCTTTTTTTGTCATTTATTTCATTGTTTTAGGCATGGTAGAATTGAGAACTGAAATCATAGAATTAATATTTTATGTATTTTTACTCTTTTGTCCATCATCAAGTGTTGACTTTTCCTCTTGATGTCATCACCAAGTTTTGTTTTTTCCTCTTGATATCCACAAGTTTTCAAGTTTTCTATTGACATTTTCATAGTTTAATTCGTTTCTCCCTTGTATCCATTCTTTACATTGAAAATTCAATTATAAATATAAAAAAATTTTGAAAAAAGATATTTAACTATATTTATGACCTCATTAAATTTAAACTAATTAATAGTTTAATAAAAGTATTATATATTATATAAATTAAAAAATCTAGAAGAGTAACTTAAATCTACTTTTTATTTATTGGTTAAAAATATATGTTATGATTTTTCTTTTTATTAGTTTTAGACATCTTAGAATAAAGAGCCGATATTTTAATAATAATATTTAATTTTTTTATAATAGGATCTTATGGAATATTCTCGTGTGATCGGTACCGATTTTTCGTCAAAGTTTGAGCTTCATGGATATTTTTTGGATAGAGATAACTTAGTGGGTTGGACTCGGTTTGTGGGGTACTCGATGAATATGGTATTGGTCATAAACAAATCATGGTTGGATAGACGAGGGTTCCGTATCTTTCATTTGGCATGCGATAGACACGGTGCACCTAGAAAGGAGAAAGATGTTGATCCCGATCACGTGCCAAGTACTAGCCGAAAAAAGAACTCAAAGAAGTGTATGTGCATGTTTGAACTTGAGGTGACTCAAGTTGAAGAACAAAAATGGACATTAAGAGTTATATGTGGAGTCCACAACCATGTAATTCCATCGGTTTTAAGGGGTCATGCATATGCTGGACGTTTGACTCCAGCCCAATATCGAAAGGTGGAGCGTGAATTGGGGTCGGGGTTGAAACCGAGACATATATTGAAATCCGTGTAATTAGACGATCCTGGAAATGTCACAACCATACGGAAAATTTACAATACCGGTTTGAAGATGAGGATGGAACAAGCTGAAGGAAGAGGGTCATTACAACAAGCACTTCATACGTTGAAGGAACGCGGATACTATGTGAGTGCAGGAAGATGTACTGACTCTGATGAAGTGGCTGATTTTTTTATCTCACATCCCGATTCTAGGCATTTGCTCCACATGTTCCCTTATGTTATTGTGATGGACTCGACGTATAAGACCAATGAGTAAGTATTCTTATTCTAACTTTGTTTGATAGAAGTCTATCTTATTTCACAACACTTTTACTTAATCCTTTTTTTGTATTATTTCAAGATATAATATGCCGTTGTTGGAGATTGTCGGCATCACAAGCTCAAAAAAAACTTTTGCAATTGCTTTCGTATTCATGGCACACGAGAACATAGATCACTACAAATGGGCTTTAAGGAGACTTCGTCATTTGTGCTTCGACAAGATACCAGAAGTGATTGCCACCGATCGAGAGTTGGGTCTTATAGGTGCCTTGGGTGAAGTCTTTCCGGAGGTGAAGCATATTTTGTGTATGTTCCATGTAAAGAGCAATATTGGAAATAGAGCGGGTGTCGTTTTGCGTTGTAAGGAAGTACAAGCCGTCTTTGCATCACAATGTCATGCCCTATTCGAGTCGAGATCGAGTGAAAGCTACGAACGGCGTTTGACGGAAATGAGGGTCCATTGGGCACCTTATCCGAGGTTAATGAACTATCTCGAGACGACGTGGCTCACCCCATACAAGGAGGCAATCGTTCGATCATGGTGTGACTTATATCATCATTTTGGCACAAGGACGACAAATGCGTAAGAAAATTTATTTAAATCCATTTGCTTCTCATATGTTCAAAGTTTGTTCTTGTGGATAATTTATCTTTCTATTTTTGTAGGTGTGAGTCCGCACACAAATTACTCAAACAAACTCTAGATTCAAGTGTTGGAGGATTTCAGTTGGTGTGTGACAACATACATTTGATGGTCACGGATCAAGTCCAGAAGATACAAGCTTCGTTAGAGATGTCACGGGTGAGGATTCCTCGGGAGGTGCGTATACCGATATTTGACTTGCTTCGAGACTACGTCACCAGTGAGTGTTTCACGCTCTTGTGGGATAACTACACCAAAGCTAGAAGGACAAAAGATGATGTTGTGTGTCGGGATAGTTATTGGAGGGAAGCTCATGGAGTGCCATGTGTGCATGATTTTATCATAGCAATCCGTGCAAGAAGAGCTATAACATTGAATCAGATTCACCCATTTTGGAAGCAAGTTCATTGGATTCCAGTTACATTTCCAAATGGTGACATGGGTGATGATGATGATGATGATGATGATCCCATCAACCCGAGCCTAGTTTCGTTGAACAGATTCAGAGAAAGAATGGAGTCAAACACGCTCACCCCCGATGAGATGGAGAAAATGGCATCTTGCTTCGAGGACATCGAGAACCCGGGAAGTACTACGATGAAAGAGCCGACACAAAAGGCTCGGGCCAAAGGAAGACCGCCAACCATGAGATCAACAAGAAGAGAGCCGAGCTCGTTTGAGCATTCGGCTAGACGTGGTCCTGGACGTCCCCGTTCTGAGAGAGTGGTGGATCCGGATGATGGAGAGGCTACACCCGAGGCTTCACCTAGACGTGGTCCTGGACGTCCTCGAGGTTCACAGGGGAAAAAAGCAAAGCATGTAGAGGCTACACCTGAAGAGTTAGTTTTCTTTACTCTTGTTTTTATGTGTTACATATTTATCCCGATTAGCTCATTGTTCATTCTATTGTTTACCGTGTTCTTCATCTTTTATGTGAATTTTCTTAAATTTTTTTCTCCACTCCATCTAGTCAGCTACGTCGTAAAGGAAAGGAACCAAGGAGAATGCCCCATTACCCGAGGTGGATATTATGTGGACTAACCATCACGATCCGAGCATTGATGGATGGGATGCGCCGTTCATTGAAAGGATATTTCGTTACACAGAGCTTCGTCGTAAGGAGTGTCCTCCAGTACCCGGGCCAAGGATAGACGTTCCGAATAAGTAGTTTAGATTCACTACATTTGATTATTTGAAATCGTTGATGAATAGGATGTGTCGTTCATTGAAAGTATATTTTTTTTATAGGTTTTGTTATACGACATTAAAGTTTTAATTAATTTATATAGTATCCACAAAATAAAATACAATATACATAAAATCCAAACTATCCATAAAATAGAACTCAATATCCATACATACGAAAATATCCAAAAAATAGAAGTCAATATCCATGCAAAATAACTAAATAATAAAATATGCTCAATGATGTTGTGATGCCCGGACTTGAGAAGGAGCAACCGGTATCTGGTGTCCAACTGCCTCCTCAAGCATGAAGACTAGCTCCTCTGTAGTGTATGGTGGACCATGAGCTAGAATATCTCGTACACGACCGATCATGATACGAAGACGCTGTAATAAATATAACATGTTGTTAGAAACTCAAACTACAATTCAACAAAAGGTACATAGTATGAAAAGATAGATAGTAGAAAAACACTTACTCTGGTATCTGAAACTGGAATAGGTGGGGGACGGTCAATGGGTGGGATCAATGTGGCCGACGACGCCAAGACATACGGATGTCCTCGAGCAATGTACCATGTCATGTACGCATCATCGACAAGCTATGGGGAGGATGCCTGAACCAACCTATCAAATGACACTCTGGTCTCCTCTAGATGGCGGGAGGCCCAACGATCATGCACGCTGTGATAAATAAGTCTGTAAGGACGTGCATTCGCTGGACGAGACTCCTGGATGAGCGGGATAGGGTGCAATGGCACGGTCTGTACATATCCAAACTGACGTAAGAAGCGATCTGGCATATACGGCTCCTCGATGTCAGATATCCGTATAAGGCCCCTATACCGTGATATCGCATGCTCGCCTCCAAAGTCGAGGACCCGATCATCATATGGCATGAACTTCACGTCCTCGGCCCTCATCTGGTCAAGCTGTGCTCGTAATGCTCGGACCCTCCGTAGACTAGTAGGTGGTGTCTTCGGGACAGAAAGTCTCGAAGACCAACGTACATGTCCATGCATGCCTGCATCCTCTACGGCCGCACACCCCAAGGAAGGGAAGTGTGCATATATCCAGAACTGTAATGAATACATATAAACTAGTTTGTAAACAACATCGTAGACATTTTCCCTAAATTAGTTTGTAATTAACATCTCGAACTACATACCTGTAGTAGAGTCGTGCATCCTCCCATCGTCACCACACCCATCCTAGATGACTCCCCTAACTGCCTATACAGAAATGCAAGCGTCCCAGTACCCCATGCATAGCTAGACGTCCTGTCATGATCTCTCACTAAGTCGATAAGCCATGATCTGAGCCTGTTGGTAGTTTTGTCGACTACCAACGCTGATGCTATGAAAAACAATAGATACGCAGATGCAATGGTGCTCTGAGGGGCATCTGGCTGACCCAACATGCCATCAACAATACTCCTCAATGGGTCGATGTAAACCTGTGTGCGGTGCTGCTCGACGCTCTCAGATGACAATCCAAAAGTGTCGATGAGCCACTCCAATCTAGAACGCTGGTCGCCAGGAGTAAGTAGTGCATCTCCATCGACTGCAAGTCCCATAATAATCTGAACATCATGAAGCGTAATACCCATCTCTCCCCATGGCATATGAAATGTGTTCGTCTCGGGGTGCCACCTCTCCACGAACGCTGTAATCAACGAGTGATCGACCCCAAAGAAATCAACATCCTCCAAATTTGTAAGGCCGCTACGTCTCGCTATACCAAACCACGAATCATGGTCATCCACATCACGACGCCAACCACGTATCTTTTTTATCTCAGCAAGTCTCTTCACGACTCTAACAGTCTTATCCCAATGCTATGTTTATATCAAGTATTTTTAGAAAATTTTTAAAGAAATTGTTTTGAATAGTTTTAATTTATATATTGGAATTTTCTTAAAACAAGAAAATTATACCTCGTTGTCCCATATCGCTCTACCTCTGTGGGTAACATAACATGTCAACAACTCTGGATGTCTCTGCTCCTCCGGTATCTGATCACCCTCCGATATCTGATCCTCCTCCGGTATCTGCGCATCCTGATGTATATGCTCCTCAGGTATCTGATCATGCTCACCAGCATGTCTAATATCATCTAAATGTCCATCATCATCTGACCCCTCCGTATGATAATCAACATCATAGTGTGATGGTGATGATGCTGCAGCCTCAACATCTACCTCAACGCGCCCATGTGATGACTGCTCATCGATGGGTACATCTGCGTCAGTAGGAGGAGCTGTCTCCTCCTCAATAGGTATATCAACATTGGAAGGAGGTGCATGCTCCTCAATAGGTGTCTGCTCCTCGATATGTACCTCTCTACCTCTCCCTGCTCGACGTGCGGATGCTGTCACCAGTCTCATCTTCCGTCTTCTATTTTTTTGAACATTTCTATACGCAATCTGTATTTTTAAAGTTAGAAATATACGAATTCTATTTTATCTAACCTTATTATATTTTTTAAAGTTAGAAATATGCGATTATTTTTTCAAAGTTATAAATATGCGATTTTTAAATTTCAAATTTATTTCAAATTTTAAATTATAATTATATGATTATTTTGTTTAAAGTTATAAACATGCAATTTTTATATTTAGAATATGTTTCAATTTTTAAATTTAAACTTACTTTAATTTTTATATTTAGAAATATGCGATTATTTTTTCAAAGTTATAAATATGCGATTTTTAAATTTTAAATTTATTTCAAATTTTAAATTATAATTATATGATTATTTTGTTTAAAGCTATAAACATAAACATGCAATTTTTATATTTAGAATATGTTTCAATTTTTAAATTTAAACTTACTTTAATTTTTAAAATTATATTTTTTATATTTTAAATTCAATTTTTAAAGTTACAAATATGCACTTATTTTGTTTTAAGTTACAAATATGCGATTTTTATATTTAGAATATGTTTCAATTTTTAGATTTAAAAATTGTTTAAAATTTTAAAGTCACAAATATACGATTTTTATTATTTATATGAACAACTACACAATGTTATTTGCCCCCTAACTTTATTTGAATTTTTTAAAGTTACTAATATGCGATTATTTTGTTAAAGTCACAAATATAAGATTTTTTTTTATTATTTATATGTGAAACGACATTAAAAAAATTTAAATTTATTTGAATATTTTTACGTTAGACATATACGATTTTTATTTTTTCTAAATTTATTCGATTTAAAAAAAAAATAGAAATACGCGATATTACTTTTTTTTACCTTTTTTGAATTTTTAAAGTTAGAAATATATTAAACCCGACTAAACAACACAGTCTACATTTTTTTGAAAGTTATAAATTTGTAATTTTTATTTTTTTTTAAAGTTACAGTGATTTTTATATTTCAAATTTATTTTAAATTATATTATTTTAAATTTTAAAGTTATAGATATGAGATTTTGTTATTTATATGAACAATAAAATGATGGCGGTTTCAATTCCAAAATATCCGATTTTGGAATTCTAAATTTATTAGAATTTTTTAAAAGTTAAAAATATACGGGTTTTTTTTCTAACTTTATTTGAAATTTTGATATTTAGAGCGAGAGCTCCACACCGTCAACAATGGTGGTTCCACTTCCGTAAAACGCAAAAAGAATTAATCTAATGTACCGTTATATTCCATAACTTCCAATTCCGATTCTTCCTAATCTAACCAATTCCTAATCTACTAAGTATCAACTATAAAACGAGAAAAAATCACCTCGAGTGGCGATAATCGACGTTTCCGGCTAGAGTTTGCATCCGGATCCATATCTTGCAAATAACCTGGACTAGTCTGTTATTCATGAAATAATATAGTTGGATTTAGTGAATTGCAAAAAGTGTTTACAGTGGGGTACCTAGTACTCTAGTAGCAAAGAATGGAATGAAGTCTTATATTATTGACAGTGCATTACACAGCAATTACCTACAATGAAGAATGGGATGAAGTTGGGAGGAAGAAGACGGAGCCTGGAACGCCTTGTACCCGGATGATGGGGCGGACTGGGATGAAATCAACGATGAAAACAACTGCAAGGATGAACACAAATTCTGAGTCAAAATCTGTTTAAATCAATCTGTTTAAACTCCAAAATCTGAACCAAAGTCACAGGAACAACATTGAGAGGAGATTGCCAAAATAACAGCAGCAAAATCTGGGCCAAAATCATAGGCTATTCGACAATACAACAAGAACAATAGTTTAGGGCGAAAACGCACCAAACGAGATCGGCTCTTCACCGGAATAAACGAATCCTCGCCGGCGGCTACTGGTTGCGAGGGGAAGAAGGCGGAACAGCACCGGGATAAACGAATCCTCGCCGGCGGCTACTGGTTGCGAGGGGAAGAAGGCGGAACAACACCGGGATAAACGAATCCTCGCCGGCGGCTACTGGTTGCGAGGGGAAGAAGGCGGAACAACACCGGGATAAACGAATCCTCGCCGGCGGCTACTGGTTGCGAGGGGAAGAAGGCGGAACGGTACGAAGAAGACGAAGAATTGGGGCGGCGGCTTCTGGATGCGAGGAGGGCGAGGGTTTTAATAACCCTGGCCTGGGGCGCAGGCGCAATGCGCCCGGGAGGCGCAGTCGCGTTGCGTTTGCGCCCCATGTACCCAATTTGTTTCCGCCTCCTATTCCTAATCTGGTTATCCTGTTTCGATCGTAATTTTAGGTCTGATCGGATAAAATCACTCTTTTTCTTTGACAAAATATATTCCAAGAAGAAGAAGGACTTTTTCTAGGAAGGAAAGTGCAAGAAGAAGAAGAAAGGAGCCATTGCCATTGAAGAGGAGAGGAGAAGACACATTTAGCTCTTGTATTTTCGGATTTATTTCTAGAAGTTTTTGAACTCTTGAACCTTCCTTTGGAAGGGTTGTAAGTCGTTCTAATTTCATCTTCAGATTTAGATTGTGTTTGAAGTTCATTTGTTCATCTTCTTTCTCTCATTTTCTTGCAATGGAGGTTATGAATCTATGCTTGTTTGATTTGATTTCTAATATGAATGTTGTAGGCTAGATTGATGTGATTCTAGGGTAAGGAAAGGATGGTTATGGCTAGATCTATGATAGGACGAACTTAGATTTACCTTTGGACGATTTTTGTTTATGAACGTAGCTACTGTTAGAAATCACGGGTAGTTCTTGAAGAACCACGGTCGTGGTTTCTGTAGAACAAACCGTGGTTCTTCCTGGTTCAAAGGATCTTACCTTAGGTTCATAAAATTGTTGAAACCCTAAGTTTTTGCTGAGTTTAACCTACCCTAGGGTGTCCTAGTGTAGCGACTAAGTGTTAGGAGAGACTTACCCGGTAATCCTTGCCCTTAGAATCTAAAATAGCAAAACCTTAGGTAATGGTGAGCCTAATAAGCCGCCATTGGATTAAATGTGCTAGGATAGTTGATTAGGACTTCCCTTTCCGAGACTTACCCGGTGAGGATAGGTTAGATCCCTAATTAAACAATCCGGTTTGTGTTAAATTCCTCCCCTTAGGTTCTTAGAGACTTAACCGGTAATGAGACCTTAGGTGTGGATTAGTTGGATCATGAGACTTACCCGGTAATTGATCCCATTTTAGGAACACTTAATCCCAACATATCATAATCAATCCAAAGAATGAATAGATAACTTGAGTTTTATGCCATAACCGGAATTTCCAACCCCTAGAATCCGTCCTCCCTTTCTCTTGATCAATATCTCGTTTGACTCGTTTATTTGTGCTGATTTTTGGTTTGGTTTGATTTATTGCTTTGCATGAGTTATGACCCTTGCTTGATGACCATAAAAACCAACAAAAACATTGAGTTTTCCATTTTCTTTGTTCCTCATCTTGTCTTAGCCTAGATTTACACTATTTTTTATCATTGCTTGACTCGATTTCACCTTAGTCTTTGAGTTCGACCTCGGAATACTTACCTTTCTACATAACGATCCGTACACTGCGGGTTTCGCTAGGTAGTTTAGGATTTAGTTCGAGTTTATAAATGTAAAGCTTTTTGTGCTATTTCCTAGCGTGACACTTTCCTAGGACGGAGACGCCCCAAAAGATCAAGACGGATGAGCTGTTCTTGCTTTACTCCATGCTTTATGGACGCCGTGTTGATTGTGCTACTCTCTTGGCTGCTACTATGAGCAAGCTCAAGAACAAGAAGAAGGGAAACATCGGATATGGTGGGATAGTTACCCACATTGCTAGGAGCTTTGGTGTTGATTTTTCTGCTTGCACCCGTATACCAGCCGTACCTTTAGGGCTACATGCTTTCATGACTAGGGGTCTCATTTTCCCTACACATAGAGGTCCGCCTTATGCGGGCATGCCTTGGGAGAGTAGGACGGGTAGGGGTATAGAGTGGCTGCCGGAGTACTCCATTATGGCGGGACGCCATAATTGGAAGGAGACGTTCGCTGCTATGCATGCGAACAGGATAGTAGCTCCCCCGTATGTCCCACCACCGGTTGTTGAGGAGGAGGATATGGGAGATCAGTTTGAGGGTGGAGGAGGAGCCGAGCAGGAGTTTGGCACGTTTCCGGATCAGCCGGAGGCGGCCCCAGATGTACCTAGACGCTCTCCACGTCCAGCTAGAGCCTCAGGCTCGTCTTCTCGCCGCGCTAGCCTGAGTGAGAGGCCTACGTGGATGACCACACCTCCTACATGGTATGGCGTTCCCCCTCCTTGGTCCATAGAGCAGCCAGCAGCACCTCCACCAGCACCAGCACCATCCGACGCTCCAGCATGGTATAGTCAGGCCCGGGATGGTACGAGCAGATGCCGGATTGGGCTACCGGCCTTTCAGAGAGAGTAGGAGCATTGGAGATCTGAGCCGATGCTAGAGACGGACGCTTAGACGACCTCGACCACATGATGAGGGACGTCTACCGCCAGCAGTTTGGGCGGTTCTATGATCCTAGCTTCTCTCCATTCCCGCCTCCGCCAGCACCGCAGTGATTTGATGCATGACCGTTCGCTTTAGGCATTCCACCGCCACTTTGTGAGTTTCTTTTTCTTTTCTTTCTTTTCTTTCTTTCTTTTGAACATTAGGGACAATGTTCGTCCTAAGTATGGGGTGGGATGTACTAAAAGTTTGTAATAACTCTTACTCACTATGCTTGCTTCTATTCGAGACTATTTGCATGTTGATTATATTGTTGCACGTTTCATTATTGCATTGCATGAAAAAGAACTTGAAAAACCCATAAAAATTGAAAAATTTTGAAAATTTTGTGCTTCTAATGAATTGAGATGATTTCTATGATAATCACTACTTGTGAATTGAGTTTGATGACAATTGCATGCTTAAAAGAATTGTGAATTGAAAAGAATTTGAATGAATGAATTATACCTCTTTTGCAAGTTTCATAATGTGATGAATATTGTCTAAATCATGTTGAGAAATTAAAGTTGAAATCACATTATGAGTTCTTATACTTCTTGTTGAGATGATTAAGGCAATTCGATTTTTCTTTCTTCTTTCTTTTGACCATTTTAGCTCCTCATTGAAATATTAGCCTCCTTTACCTATCCGGGAATTTGGAGAAGTGAATGAAAAAGGCATGTTTGATGTGGGAGGGCCATGAGAGCAATTATTTGCAATCAAAAGAATAGAAAGAAATTCCAAGTTTGGGGAAGTCAATCATGATGATGAGTAACTCGGCACCATTCACATAGCCGGGTGTTTGTGTCTTGCCAAAGTCGGATTGAGCGATATTCCTAGCGGATTATGGTATGTGCGCTAAGGGTTTGAGGCATCTCATGAAAATTTGAGAAACGCCAATCTCCTAGGCTTCGGTTTTTGTGCACCTCTATCCATAACTCCAAAAGTAAAGTCGAAAAATGAAAGGAAGAAGAGCGAAGCTCTAAGTTGAAGTGTTGCGGAAACCGCAAAAGAAGAAGAAGGTAGTTGTCCACTTTCCCGGATTCATGCACCACATTCCTTAAAAGTTTCCTTCCCTTTCCACATTCTAGACCTTTTCTTTGAAAGTCCTTAAGATCAAAAGAATGTTTTATGACTTGGTGATCTAAATTGAAGTTTCTTATGATTGATTTTGATAATGTTTGAAGGTTATGATGCTTGTTTAGAAGTTTGATTAATTCATGAATTTTCTTTACTTTTTACTCTTTGATTAAGTGTATGAAAGTCTAATAAACGATTGAAGCAAGGTTTGAGAATGATCTATTCTTTAGAAGGCACATTCCTCCAAAAGAAGTATTGCTTTGAGAAGGTACACATATTTCATCCTAACTTTTGTTTAAAGCTTTTTGAAAGACCTTGCTTAGGGACAAGCAAGTGTTAAGTATGGGGTTATTTGTTAGCATGAAATATTGTGATATTTTAGGCACGTTTTCTAAGTGTATTTGATTCATATTGATAGTCTTTGATTTAGCGATGTTGCATTTGTGAGCTAGTTTGCCTATATTGTCGATATGGATGTCTACACTAGCTTTATGTTGATTATAGGTGATTGAGAGTCATTTTCGAACGGAATCGAGCAAAGAAGAGTTGATTGAGTATGTCCATGGATTAAGGGCATTCTTAGGAGCAAATTGGAGTTCAACTTGAGGAATGCACGAGACTAGGGAAGAATCACGTTCTTGCCCTAAACCACGCTCTAAAATACGGCCGTACTACAAACCACGTTTAGTTCCACGGCCGTGGAACCTTGCAAAGGGAGGCGTGATGCATTCTAGTAACTATTACGGTCGTGGAATCCATGGTTCAAACCGTGACACTTTCCACGCTCTAAATTACGGTCGTGGAACCTTCCACGACCGTGATCTTGGCGATCTTTTTCGCCACATTTTGAAGCCACGATCTTTTGAAGATTGGGCCGGGCCGATATTTTATCTTGCCCTATAAAAAGACGGACGAAGCAAGATTCCGTCATCCCGGCTTAGACGCACTTTTGCGACCTCGCTTTAGACTTTGGCTTACGCCATCGCTTAGCGGCACAACTCTTGTTTGGAAGCATTTACATCTCGTTGGAGATCAAAGTTTGTGTTGGGATTTGCCCTAATCCGCACTTTTGGTGGAGATTGCTGTTGAGATCTCCGGATTGGCGGAAGATCGAAGTTGTTGGAAGATTGTTGCAAGAAGACTTCTCTTCTTGTTTAGGTTTGATTTGGAAGACGGATTGACATCCCGTTCTCCCTTCTTTCCTAAGATTGTGATTGTTTGCTTTATTTTGAATCTATTGACAACATTTGTTCTTGGTTGTGACTTTGAGATTGGTTTGAAGTTTATTGAAAGTTTTCGGAAGTTTTCATCTTTCTATCTTTTAATTCTTGAATTTGATATCAACATGACTGTTATTGGCTAAAAACCCTTAACAATTCTAAGGTGAAGGGTTGATAGTTGTGGCTTAGATGATGATAGATCGATCGTAAACAGATTAGACCCTGAGAGTTAGAGAGAATCGTCGACGAACCCTAAATCACGGTTTGTTCTTGAGTTCCACGGCCGTGGAGTCTCAAGATCTACCCGTAATTTCCCTTAAGTTTACGAACCTGCTTTTACTTTAATCCAAAGTTAAAGATTTGCTTTAACTTAGTTTAGGCTTGCCTTTTCTAGGTGGTAGTGAAGCCTCAACAACTTCTACCTCGATTGTGAGTGTCACAACCGTAATCGGTTAAGTTAGTCTTGATCCTTGGATTACAAGTTTGGGTATTTGAAATTAATTCTTGCCTTTAGAACCTTGCTATATTGAAGCCTCAACAACCTGTATAGAGAGTGTCTTGTAGGTGAGTCATATAAGGTTTTTGGAACTTCACCGTACGATTACCTTACATTAGCATACCTTTGCATATCTCAACTCTGTCTTTATATCAATAGTAAATCTTGAATCGATTGCCACAGCTGGATACTTGGATCTTTAGGATTGTTGTTTTCCCAATATTTGTAAGAACTCTCATACTTACTCGCTTGATAATCTGCAATTGAATTTGTTCCCATCCAAATCCCTGTGTTCGATACTCTGGAATTCTTGCTTAACTACGTCGATTCGTACACTGCGGGTTCGCTGCTTGATTCTAGTTTTATAAATTTAAAGCTTATTTGCACACACCTTTAGGGGCGAACACTTTCCGGTAATTGTTAGTTCCGATTTGAGTATAGATGAACATAGTAAGCTTATGGTTGTTCTTAAGAAACATAGGAAAGCCTTAGGGTATACTATAGAGGATCTAGTAGGAATCAAACCTTCACTATGCATGCATAAGATCCTAATGGAAGAAGACTTTAGAACTTCACGACAACCTCAAAGGCAGTTAAATCCGACCATGAAGGAGGTTGTCAAGAAAGAAATTCTTAAAGTACTTGATGCATGTATCATCTATCCTATCTCCGATAGCAAATGGGTGAGCCCCGTATAGGTAGTTCCAAAGAAAGGAGGGATGACGGTCGTTACCAATAAGAACAATGAGCTCATTCCTACGCGAACCGTTACAGGATGGAGGATGTGCATAGACTACCGCAAGCTGAACAACGCAACGAGGAAGGATCACTTCCCACTACCCTTCATCGACAAAATGCTTCAGAGGTTAGCACAACACTCACACTTTTGCTATCTTGACAGTTATAGTGGTTTCTTTCAGATCCCGATACATCCGGACGATCAAAAGAAGACCACATTCACGTGCCCGTGGGGAACGTTAGCTTATAGGAGAATGCCGTTTGGGCTTTGCAACGCCCCAACCACCTTTCAAAGGTGCATGATGGCTATCTTCTCGGAGTACATAGAGGAGATCATGGAGGTTTTTATGGATGATTTTTATGTTTATGGTTCCTCTTTCGATAACTGTCTTTCTAACCTTGCTCTTGTGCTACAAAGGTGTGAAGACACTAACCTAGTTCTTAATTAGGAGAAGTGTCAATTTATGGTGAAAGAAGGCATTGTATTAGGACACTTAATCTCTAGTAGAGGGATTGAAGTGGATAAGGCTAAGATAGAGACTATAGGA
The DNA here is from genome assembly GCA_033239125.1 of Fagopyrum homotropicum. Taxonomy (NCBI): domain Eukaryota; kingdom Viridiplantae; phylum Streptophyta; class Magnoliopsida; order Caryophyllales; family Polygonaceae; genus Fagopyrum; species Fagopyrum homotropicum. The sequence goes on from BSWB01000008.1 coordinate 10,165,661, forward strand.
AAGCTTCCTCCCCCAACTTCGGTGAAAGGGATAAGAAGTTATCTAGGACATGCTGGATTTTATAGACGTTTTATAAAGGATTTCTCTAAGATATCAAAACCGCTTACTAATCTATTGATGAAGGATGCAGTTTTTGATTTTTCGCAGGAATGCTTAGATGCGTTTAATATGATTCGGGAAGCTCTAATCTCAACCCCGATTTTTCAACCTCCGGATTGGAATCTTCTATTTGAGGTTATGTGTGACGCAAGTGACGTAGCTATAGGAGTTGTGCTTGGGCAAAGAAATGAAGGACGAACCCACGCTATCTACTACGCTAGCAAGACGCTAGATGAAGCGCAGCTCAACTACGCCACTACCGAGAAGGAATTTTTAGCAATTGTATATGCATTTGAAAAGTTTCACTCTTATCTTGTAGGTGCAAAGGTGATTGTGTACACGGATCATGCTGCGATCCGGTATTTGCTTGCAAAGAAAGATGCGAAACCAACTACTTAGATGGATTCTTCTCCTACAAGAATACGATCTAGAGATCCGTGACAAGAAGGGTTCGGAAAATTCTGTTGCGGATCATTTGAGTCGTCTACCACATCTAGAGGACGACAATCTACCTATAGATGACTCCTTTCCGGACGAGCATTTACACATCATAGAGGAGTGCATTGACGTGATCACCAAAGGTAACGAACCTTGGTTTGCTGATTTTGTTAACTATTTGGTTTGCCAGGAATTACCACCCGGATTATCCTACGCACAAAGAAAGAAGTTCTTTAAGGATGTTCGGGAATACTTCTGGAATGAACCTCTCCTCTTTAAGAGAGGTCCTGACTGCATCATTCGACGATGTGTGCCGGAAGATGAGATGCAAAGTGTCATCCGTCATTGTCATTCACTACCTTGTGGAGGACACGCTAGTTCGAACAAGACTAGCACTAAGGTATTGCAATCTGGATTCTTTTGGCCTACTTTATTTAAAGATGTGCAAACCTTTGTTTCCTACTGCGATGCTTGCCAAAGAACAGGGAACATATCTAGGAGAAACGAGATGCCTCTTAACAACATTCAAGAGGTGGAGATCTTTGACGTTTGAGGAGTAGAATTCATGGGACCTTTCCCATCATCTTGTGGAAACCAATACATACTTTTAGCCGTAGATTATGTTTCGAGATGGGTTGAAGCAATTGTCTCTCCCACTAATGATGCCATGGTTGTGGTTAAGTTCTTTAACAAGACCATTTTCCCACGATTTGGGACACCATAGACTATCATTAGTGATGGAGGCTCTCACTTCATTGCCCGACGATTCGAAGCTCTATTAGCTAAGTATGGGGTGACTCACAAGATCGCCACCCCTTATCATCCACAAACTAGTGGACAAGTGGAGATCTCGAACCGGGAGATTAAAGGAATCCTAGAGAAGACGGTTTCAAGGACAAGGAAGGATTGGTCTTTGAAGCTAGACGACGCATTATGGGCATACCGGACTGCGTATAAGACTCCCATAGGTACGACGCCATACAACCTAGTGTATGGGAAGTCTTGTCACTTGCCGGTAGAATTGGAGCATAAGGCGTATTGGGCAATAAAGTGGTTGAACTTCAGCATGAAGGAAGCGGGAGAGAAGCGTCTCTTGGACCTTAACGAGCTTGAAGAACTTCGCTTGAACGCCTACGAAAACGCCAAGATCTATAAAGAAAGAGCGAAGTGTTGGCATGATAAGCATATCATCCCAAAGGACCTCAAAGAAGGAGATCAAGTTCTCCTCTTCAATTCAAGGCTTCGTCTTTTTCCAGGTAAGCTTAAATCTCGTTGGACTGGACCTTATCTAATCAAACGTGTTTTTCCCCATGGTGCAGTTGAAGTATGGGGTGAAAAGGGCGGAAGCTTTAAGGTGAACGGTCAACGACTCAAGAAATACTTATGGGAACTCCAAACTGAAGAGTTCGCAACTACCGCACTTGAATAGGTGTAAGTACGGTCTAGCTACGGACCTTAAACAAGCGCTTCTTGGGAGGCAACCCAAGGTATTGCACTTTTGTTTTTGTTTTTGATTCGTAGTTTAGAGTAGTTTAGACGCTTTTGTTTTGTTTTGCCTTCGATACCTTCCGGTATGTTCGTGTTTTTGGATGTAGGATCAATGGAAGAGGCAAGGGAAAAGGAAAAGTTAGAAGAAATTGACGAAACTTGGACTTTGGCACATTATAGAGAGTTCCACGGCCAAAACCACAACCGTGACAGCTACAGTGACCGTAATTTACAAAAGCCTGAGAAAAATCACCAAAACCACGGTTCCGTACATTTCCACGGCCGTGGAAACCCCCGAGTGACCGTAATTTTCCAAAAATTTTACGGTTACTATATAAACCACGTCTCTTCACAAAGAACACTAAAAATCCCCAATTCCACGCCTAAAATCACCGATTTGATCCCCCTCTCTCGAATCTCCGTTCGTTAATCGTTTCGAACGATTCTTTGACCAAAAGTGAAGAAAATTCAACCACCTACAAGATCCAAGCAACAATTCAAGTGGAAAATCACCGGAGAAGACGGAATTTGGATTTTAAAAATCCAAAACCTAGGTTTTTCTTCTCTTCTCTCACTTTGTCGATTTGATTCAGTTTTCGCAAGAATTTCTACGAGAACTGATTGGAACTGGATTGGAATTAGTCTAGGGCTGTTGTCTGTCGATTTTGGTGTTGATTGAGTGGATTTTGAGAAATTACGAGCTGAACCACGGTCACTGGGCATTCCACGGCCGTGGAAATTGAAGAACAAGCCGTGATTTTTGACAAAATATGGATTTGGTTAGGAGAATGTCCAATAGGAATAAGAAAATAAAAGGTAATGCTTCCTCCTCCTCCCAAATACCTCCTAGTGAGCCACCATCACCCCCACCCCCTAGAATTCCTAAGATTCATGAGGATTACCTCGATGCCTTAGAGAGGATCGAGAAGAGACCGGTCATAGGACAACAATATTTGCTGCTTGAGGAGTTAGAGCCACTGAATGTGGTAGGCGACCTTACTTGGTTGTTAGACAGGGCAGGCTTGATCATCTTCTCCGTCATTCGGGAATATGCGTATGAGGAGACCACTAGAGAGTTTGTGATCTCTTTTGAGCATAGTCATGTGGATAGGACAGTTTCTTTCAGGCTGATGGAGAGGAACTATGAGTTTTCGATCCGAGGGTTTGGAGCCTTCTTTGGGTTCCATGAGACCTTCAATGGTTGATTTCCTAGTGGCGTGTACGCCAAGGATTTTTGGGAGGACATTGCCATGGTATATGCTAGCGAGGACCGCTGACAACCTGCTGATACCAAGGCTAAGTTGATTTATCACTTAGCCTTGAAGATAGCCCACCGAGTACTTTATGAGTGTCTCTTTCCTAGGACAAGACTGATGAGTTGTTTCTGCTGTACTGTATGCTGCATGGTAGGCCGGCTGACTGTGCCACCCTCTTAGCTTCTACCATGAGTAAGCTAATGAACAAGAGGGCCGGCAATATTGGATATGGTGGGATGGTCACCCACCTTGCTAGACAGTTGGGCATTGACTTCTCCGCGTGCACTAGGATAGCGGCTAGACGTCTAGGACTTCAGAGCCTCATGACTAGAGGTATTATCTTTCCTAGGCATAGAGGTCCACCTACCGCTGCCATGCCTTGGGAGGGTAGAGGAGGTAGAGGTGTTACATGGCTTCCCGAGTATTCCATTATGGCTGGACGCCATAACTAGAAGGAGACATTCGCTGCTATGCATGCGAATAGATTGGTAGCACCTCCGTATGTTCCCCTAGAGATGCAAGCTGCAGATGAGGAGGAGATGAGAGGGGATGACGGTTTTGAGGGAGGAGGTGAGGAGCACGACTTTGGCAGTTTTCCGGATCAGCCAGACACATTTCCCGACCTCCCTAGGCAGTCCCCCGCCCTGCTAGAGCTTCCGGTTCTTCCTCTCGCCGTGCCAGCGTGAGTGAGAGGCCGACATGGATGGCGACCCCTCCCGATTGGTATAGCACGCAGCCGGAGTGGATGGGAGCTCCACCGACTTGGCATGCACAACCACCACCTGCACCAGCACCATCGGATGCACCAGCTTGGTATAGTCAGGCGCTGGAGTGGTACGAGCAGCTACCGGAGTGGGCCACTGACCTTTCCAGGAGAGTCGGTGCTTTGGAGATCCGGCAGGACACTAGGGATGCACGAGCCGATGCACATGATAGGATGATGAGAGACATCTACCGCCAGCAGTTTGGGCGGAACTACGACCCTGGCTTCTTCCCGTTTCCACCACCACCAGCTCCTCAGTGATGACCATGGATGATCTTAGCATTAGCCGCTCCACCACCGTCTTGTGAGTTCATTTTCCTTCTTTCTTTTCTTTATTTCTTTCTGAACATTAGGGACAATGTTTGTCTCAAATATGGGGTGGGGCGTGACTATCGTTTGTAATAACTCTACTCACTTTTGCTTGCTTTGATTGAGAACACTTTGCATGTTTCATTCCATTGTTACACGTTTCATTATCGCATTGCATGAAAAAGCTTTTGAAAAACCCATAAAAATCGAAAAATTTTGAAAATTTTGTGCTTCTAAGAATGGAGATGATTTCTATGATAATCACTACTTGTGAATTGAGTTTTTGATGACAATTGTATGTCTAAACAAATAATGAATTGAAAAGAAATTAAATGTGTTGATTATTCCTCTCTTGCAAGTTTCATAATGTGAAAAGTTTTATCTAAATCATATTGAGAAATCAAGGTTGAAATCACATGATAAGTTCTTATACTTTTTGTTGAAATGATTAAGGCAATTCGATTTTCTTTCTTCTTTCTTTGATTATTTAGCCCCTCAATGAAATAATGGCCTCCCTTACCTATCCGGGAATTTGGAGGAGTTGATATTTGGCATGTTTGATGTGGGAGGGCCATGAAAGCAAAATTTTGCATTCAAAGAATAGAAGAAACTTGTAGGTTTGGGAAAGTCAATCATGACAATGAGTAACTCGGCACCATTCACATAGCCGGGTGTTTGTGTCTTGCCAAAGTCAGATTGAGCGATATTCCTAACGGATTATGGTATGTGCATCAAGGGTTTGAGGCATCTCGCAAAATTGAGAACCGCCAATCTCCTAGGCTTCGGTTTTTGTGCACCTCTGTCCATAACTCCAAAAGTAAAGTCGAAAAATAATGTGAAAAGAAGAGAGCAAAGCTCCAAGTTGAAAGTGTTGCAAAACCGCAAGAGAAAAAGAAAAGAGTTAGTTGTCCATTTTCCCGGATTCATGCACCACATTCCTTATAGTTTTCCCTTCCTTTCCGCATTCTAGACCTTATTTGAATGTCCTTAAGATCAAGAGAATGTTATATGACTTGGTGATCTAAATTGAAGTTTCTTATGTTTGATTTTGATAATGTTTGAAGGTTATGATGCTTACATTGAAGTTTGATCAATTCACGATGTTTCCTTCCTCTTTATTCTTTGCTTATGTATATGAGAGTCTCGTGAATGAATGAAGCAAGGTTTGAGAATGATCTATTGACTAGAAGCACATTTACCTAAAAGATGTTTTGTTTTTGAGATTGCATGCATATTTTATCCTAACTTGAGTTCTAAAGCTTTTGAAAGACCTTTCTTGGGGACAAGCAAGTGGCAAGTATGGGGTATTTTGTTAGCATGAAATATTGCGATATTCTAGACACTCTTTCTAGTAGTTTTTCACTCATTATAGTGTTCATTGATAAGGCATTGAAGCAATTGTTAGCTAGTTTATTTACATTATCGATATAGAGGTCTACATAAGCTTTGTGTTGATTACAGGTGAATAAGAGCTAAAACCGAACCAATTGAGAGAGGAAGGAGATGAATTGAGCACATCCAAAGATTGAGGACACATCAAAGAAGCCAAGGGAGATGCTAGGAGGAGGAATGGCACGACACAAAGGAAACTACAAGCAATTTACACTTCCACGCTCTAAAATACGGCCGTAGAGAAGTCCATGCCCAAAACCACGGCCGTGGATCTTGGCAACATGAACGTGGAGCATTCCAGAGAGTTACACGGTATAAAGTACGGTCGTGGAAGTTGTGAAGAACCGTAATCCACTTCCACCCTCTAAACTACGGCCGTGGAACTCCATGAAACCGTGATTTAGGCAATCTTTTGACGAATAAAATATTGACACATTGTTTACGCATATGGGCCGGACAGTTATTTTATCCTTCCTTATAAAAGGGCTGAAGGAGGGAGAATTCGGCACCTTCGCTTACGCTCACTTACACGTGCCTAGGGTTTCATTGGACGTGCGGAGAATTGCATTTTTGCAACGGAGATTTACGAAGGCTTGAAGATTTGGAAGTTGTGTGTGGCGGAATTTGCGCCTTTTGTCCTTAGGTTTGATTAGAAGATGGATTGACATCCCGTTCTTCGTTCTTATCAAGGATTGTTATTGGTTTGTGTTCATTCCAAATCTGATATACATTATTATCCTTGTTTGTGGATTTGAGATTGATTTGAGATTTATTGAAGGTTTTCGAAGGTTTTCATCTTTCATTCTTCTAAATCTTGATTTTGATATTATAATAACAATTATTAGCTAAAAACCTTTAGCAATTCTAAGGTGAAGGGTTAATAGTTGTAGCTTAGATGATGATAGATCGGTCGTAAATTGATTGGACCTTGAGAGTTAGAGAAATATCGTCCACACCCTAAATCACGGCCTGTTCTTAGGTTTCCACGGCCGTGATTCTCAAGATCTACCCGTGATTTACCCTAATTTACGAATTTTGCTTTTACTTTGATCCAAGGTTAAAGATTAGCTTTAATCTAGTCTAGGTTTGCCCTTTTCTAGGTAGTAGTGAAGTCTCAACAACCTCTACTTCAATTTCGAGTATCACAACCTTAATCGGTTTAGTTAGTCTTGATCCTTGGGTTACAAGTTTGGGTATTTGAGATCAATTCTTGTCCATAGATCCTTTCTATACTGAAGCCTCAACAACCTTTATAGAGAGCGTCTTTAGATAAGTCATATAAAGCCTTGGAACTTCACCGTACATTGCTTTACCTTAGTATACCTTTGCAACTCTTAACTCTGTCCTTAGTTCTTTAGTATATCTTGAATCGATTGCCACAATTAGATACCTAGATCTTTAGGGTTGTTGTTTTCCCAACATATTTGCAAAGCTTACCCTTTTACTTGCTTGACAACTTTACAACTGAATTTGTTCCCCCCAAATCCCTGTGTTCGATACTCTGGAATTCTTGCTTTACTACGCCGATCCGTACACTGCGGGTTCGCTTGCTTGATTCTAGTTTTATAAATTTAAAGCTTATTTGCACGCACGCTAAGTGACGAACAAGTTTTTGGCGCCGTTGCCGGGGATTTGGTCTAGGCCGAATTCGGTTACCGGTTGTCAAGCTTGGGAGCTTTGCTCTCGTTATTTGATATCTTCTTGAGTGTTCTTGCAGGTTTGTGTTCTTAGGTACATACGAAGTTCTCGTTCCGGCAACGGAACAGAGTTTTGCCAAAGAACAAGTTTTTGGCGCCGTTGCCGGAACGAGAACTTCGTATGTACCTAAGAACATAACCTGCAAGAACACTCAAAAGAGATATCAAATAACACAAAGCAAAGCTCCCAAGCTTGACAACCGGTAACCGAATTCGGCCTAAACCAAATCCCCGGCAACGGCGCCAAAAACTTGTTCGCCACTTAGCGTGCGTGCAAATAAGTCTTAAATTTATAAAACTAGAAATCAAGCAAGCGAACCCGCAGTGTACGGATCGACGTAGTTAAGCAAGAATTTCAGAGTATCGAACACAGGGATTTGGAGGGAACAAATTCAATTATAAGTTTGTCAAGCAAGTAAAAGGGTAAGCTTTGCAAATATATTAGGAAAACAGCAACCCTAAAGATCCAGGTGTCTAATTGTGGCAATCGATTCAAGATATACTAAAGAACTAAGGACAGAGTTAAGAGTTACAAAGGTATGCTAAGGTAAAGCAATGTACGGTGAAGTTTCAAGGCTTTATATGACTTATCTAGAAATACTATCTATAAAGGTTGTTGAGGCTTCAGTATAGAAAGGATCTAAAGACGAGAATTAATCTCAAATACCCAAACTTGTAACCCAAGGATCAAGACTAACTAAACCATTTAAGGTTGTGACACTCGAAATCGAAGTAGAGGTTGTTGAGGCTTCACTACTACCTAGAAAAGGCAAGCCAAGACTAAGTTGAAGCTAATCTTTAACTTTGGATCAAAGTAAAAGCAAGGTTCGTAAACTGGCACAAATTACGGGCAGATCTTGAGTTCCACGGCCGTGGAACCTCAAGAACAAACCGTGGTTTTGGTTCGTCGGCGAATTTCTCTAATTCTCAGGGTCCAATCTGTTTACGATCGATCTATCATCATCTAAGCCACAACTATCAACCCTTCACCTTAGAATTGCTAAAGGGTTTTAGCCAATAATCATCATTATGATATCAATAATCAAATATGAACGGGAGAAAAGGTAAAACCTTAAAATCTCAATAATAAACTCAAAACAAATGTCAATCAAACACAATAATCGCAAACCGCGTTCAATGGATGTAGAATCAAAGGAATAGAAAAACCTCACAAATTTCTAGGGACAATGAAGAACGGGATGTCAATCCGCCTTCAAATATAAACCCTAAGATCTTCCAACTCCAAAAATAGGAAAGTGCGTCCTTCCCCAAATCTTCCCTGTACGCAATAAAATCTTCAAGCCTCCCTCTCTTTGGAGATCCAAATCCTGGGGCTGTCATCGTCCGCCTTTCAATGTTGAAGGCTATCGAATATTTGTTAGGATAAAACTAGGGTTTAATGATGAAACCCTAAATATTTTGGGTTAAAAAGAAGTCGAGCCGCTGGTATCAGAAGATACTCTAGGCCGCGTAAGACGGTATCAGAAGATACTTTGGCGCGTCAGACGGTATCAAAAGATACTTTGGGCCGCCTGACGGTATCAGAAGATACTTATCAGAAGATACTTTAGCGTGTCCTAAATTCCTTCTATGCTCCTTTTTGTCCGCTTCAAGGCTTAATCCTTAAATGTGCCATTTTTGCTCTATAATTCGCCAAATTACCTACAAATGCAATAAAACTCTGTGTAGACCTCTATTCTTGCAAAGTAGTTAAATATAACCATAAATGCCATGAATGTATATCTATGCATGCAAAATTAAAGAAAAATCTATATAAATACATGCCTAAAAATAGGTCATAATTCATGTCATCATGAAGTCTTGCAAGATCAGAACAACATCTTCCTGTCTCAAACAAAGTATATTCGGGATGTTATAGCCCGGGCACATATGACCGAAAGCAAACCAAGCCTGTCCCCGGCTGATTCATCATCTCGCCTCCTCCTTGTTGACAGTAATCCTATGCAAGACCCACGGCCAGAACTCGCCTTTGCGGTAAACCGAGTTTGCCAATTTATGCATGCTCCTTCTATGGCTCATTGGCAGGCGGTTAAACGAATACTTCGGTACTTAAATGGCTCGTCCAGCCTTGGTCTACACCTGCACCCCTTTGATATTTCACGGCTCACAGCTTACTCTGATGCCGGATGGGCCTCCGACAAGTCTAATTTCAGGTCTCAATATGGTTTCACTATTTTTTTCGGCTCTAATCTCAATAGTTGGACGTCTCGAAAGAAAAAGGTTGTTGCGCGTTCAAGCACGGAAGCGGAGTACCGTGCCCTTGCCTATACCACAACCGAGCTTATGTGGATTCATCAACTTCTGCTTGAGCTTCGGATCCCCATCTCCATACCTTATGTGCTCCTTTGCGACAATCTGGGTGCTCAATTCATGACGTCAAACCCGGTTGTTGGTCCACGATCTAAACACATTCAACTTGATTACTTTTTCGTCCGAGAACAAGTCGAGGCACAACGTCTCGCTGTCCGACATGTATCTTCTCTTGCGTAGATCGTTGATATCTTTACTAAACCTCTTGGTACAAGCCGCTTTTGTGATCTACGTTCCAAGCTGCAAGTTCGGGATCGACATTCAGCTTGCCGGTGGTATTAATGGGCACATAACGTTCAACCCTTTTGTATACCCTATACTTATTGCACAGAACGTTCAACCCTTTTGTATACCCTATACTTATTGCACAAAACGTTCAACCCTTTTGTATACCCTGCATAGACTTATTACACAAGCTTTGTATGTAATATAAATATCAAACCCTTGAGGTTAATACAAGTGTGTGGAACAATTATTTCTTCATAGCTGGTGACCCTGGAACGCCAGCTCTTCCTCTCTTGTGTGCAGATTCGGATCTGAATTATGGTGAGATTCGTGTTGAAACCTAGATGATGGATTTGGGGCTTTTGTGAAATTAGATGGTATTAGGGTTAATTAGAATGTAATTGTATGATTTTTGATTGATTGTAAGTATTTGCTGATTTTGTGAAGTTTGTGATAATTGTGAAATTTGACCTATTATTATAGGTAATTTGTATATTTTGGAAATGTTGAGTTGTTTACATATTTAGTCCTTGTGAATGATTTGTATGACAAGAGTTGTTGATGTATACTATGGGCTTGCTAGATATATATTAGAGGTAAGAAGATGACAATGGACACTCCATGCTCAGACATCCTTACTACTGACAATTTGAATTTGGTGTGCATTTAGTTTGTTGATGTGTTGATTTGAGAATTTGGCTTTCTGAGTGCTGCTAAAAGGACCTGGTGCTTAATACACCTGAGTTATTGTGTAGAAACTAGGGTTGTTAAACGGTTCCAAAAGAATGATTTTTTGGGAACCAGAAACCGAACTGTTTTAGATATGCGTTTTGGTTGGTGTATTTTTAAGAGGTGGAACCGTTTAAAACCGATACGAATAAGGAACCTAACCGTTTTAGGTATACGGTTCGGTTCTGTTATTTTTAATGAGGTGGAACCGCTTGGAACCGAATCACAAAGGAACCGGTTTGAACCTAATAAGAACTATTTAACGACTTTCATTTGCATATGAATTGTAGGAGTTAATTACAAATACTTTAATTTTGTTAAGTACATATATGTTTTTAATTTTTACATGGTTGATCTTAATTTTCTTTAATTCTCGATAATTCAAGCATGTCTTAGAATAAGTAATTAAGCATTGCTATAATTATCATAAAATTGAAACCTCATATGTCAACGAACTACGTACACCCATTGCCCTATAAGTGCGAGAATTGAAAATTTTATAGTTTCCATTAAAGATACTAACAACAAAAGGGTTAGTTTAGAAATAAAGTCCGGATTGAAGACAAACTTAGTTAAGGAAAAAGTTGAACAACCGGAGAAGCCGATTTAGTGAGGAACAAATGAATGGGAGAGAGGTACCTAAGACTATATTATAGGTCATTATACGAAAGAAAGAAATGAATACCTTTTTTAAACTTTTTGTTTTTTTATATATTATGTTATTTAACTTTTACTAGTTTACCTAAAAAATATAAACGGTTCCTATCTATTGAACCGAACCGAACTGTTTTCATAACGATTTAGTTTGAAAAAATCAGCAAATAATTAAGAGGAACCTAACCATAAAAAACAGGTTCGGTTCCAACGGTTCCGTTAGGAACCCTACTAGAAGCCATTGCTTAGTCGTGTCTGCTGTTTTGCCTTAGAAAGGAATAGATGGCTGAGGGGACTTAGTGTTTTGGTTTAGGGTGTAGGACCATCCGGAGATTTCTTCTGTTTCCGCTGATGATTTTGAGGTGACCAAGTTGTATATTTTGTTGTTTCAAGACTACCTTCGTGGCTTCGTTGTTGAAATTAGATAAATAAATTGTTCATAGACCTCTGTAAAGTCTGTTCATTTTTACATGTTTTATATATCATGTATAATATATATGATTGGTGCTCTTAGGATGTGCTCTTTCATCTTATGAGTTGGTATGTGGTGCTGACTTCATTCTATTGAGACTTGAGAGTGCTGAAATCTGATTTCTTCCTTTTGAGACTATTGAATATGTGTTTTTGATTGTCTTGCTTGTTTCTCTCTAAAGTATGGCTTCAACTGTGCCACCTTCATCTTCCCTTAAAAGACGCAAGACACTTGTTTCAAGGGAAAGGGATCAGCTCATAATAACCCCACTGGGAGCAGGAAGCGAAGTGGGAAGATCCTGCCTACACATGACCTACAAGGGGAAGACTGTGATGGTATATCTATTGTTATTTGCCCCTAGTCCAGTGCCAATTTTTTCTTAGAAAAATATCTTGGGATAACTCTCCTGTTTTTCTTCTTTCATGTATTCGGTGTTACAGTTTGACTGTGGGATTCACCCTGCATTCTCGGGGATGGCTGTTTTGCCTTATTTTGATGACATTTATCCTTCACAAATCGATGTTCTTCTTATCACTCAGTAAGCCATTTATTTTCCTTTCATTGTAGTGCTATATAGTTTATTTTGCCGTCTATATATTCATATGATATATGTTAAAATGCCCGGAAGTGAAATTAGATTTGGAGTGAATTTATCCACTAGCCAACAAGCGTATTACTGTTTACCAAAACTATATCAACTCCATGAATCACACGATTCGCAACAAGTTTGCAAAATCAAATCCCTTCGACTTCAACCATATATCTCCCGTTAAGAGCATTGAGAATTTTACCAAACCTATATCAACTCCATGAATGACAGGAATCCGAGAAACATGTATCAGTGCATTGGACAGCAGATCCTATAAACGACATGGTATCAGACTCAATAGTGGCCATGGTGCTCAACATAAGCAGGGAGATGCCTAAGGTTGTCATGGAGTTTGAATCGGACGCTGTAAAAAACGAGGAAGAGAAAGAGAAGAAGGCGGCCAAGATCATTCACGCTCTTCTCGTGTCGCTGTTTGGAGACGTCAAGTATGGACAAGACAGGAAGCTAGTAATAACCGTGGATGGTAATGTGGCATATCTTGACAAACAGAGGGGGGAAGTTAAGGGCGACAACGAAGGGCTCAAGGACAGAGTCAAAATAGCATTCAGACGTATCCAGAGCTCTGTGAAGCCAATTTCTCTTTCTTCGTCTTGAGTTTGACCAAGAACTGGTGTAAAACTCGTACCATGTAATGTTGTGATTTAAATAAATTATTTTAGTAAGTAAGATGGTCAATTATATATAGATATATATGTAGAAAATAATGCTACTAGGTTCAATTTGTTTTTATGGGCGGAAAATAATACTACTAGGCTCAATTTGTAGCCTTAGATTTCGTTTAACATGTTCACGCATGGCTGGTTATTGTGAATGTATTAATGCATGGTTGACTCGTTCCGATGTTTGCATGGTTGTATGGATTATCCGTGACTTCCTACATGGTCGTGCATGGGAGAACTCTTCTAATTGTAACATTGATCTCCATCTCCCACATGTATATGTATGTGAACATATATTTGCAGGAACTCCTAGATTCAACATAACATCGATCCATTCTCTCTCCGTCCACACATATACTTGCATGGGACAACTGACTTCCATGCATACACGGATCTTGCTATCTTTCATCTCCAATAAATGATCTTTACTTCTTAATTAGAGACGGTCTTCAATTATTCCTCAAGGATGATCATCATTTCCTCCCGCGAGGGGTTGGGAAGTGGTCTTCATCTTCCTTATAGAAATCGTCTCATTTCTCTACTGGAGTTGCTTTCATCTTTCCTATAAGTAGTTTTGATCCTTCTTCTCCTCCTTAAAATTGTTCTCCATTCCTTGCCTCCTAAATTTCATAGTCATGGCCTTGGAGCGAGCTAGGCCCGGAGATGCTCTTGCATCATGGAGCTTAATAAACTAGGCACGAGGTGCTTGTTTGAGACCGTACAAAGCTTTGCGTAATAGACACACATGATCTGGCAGAATAATGATCAAGAAAGTCAAGTGGTTGGTCCATATATACTCGCTCCATAAAGTCACCATTCAAAAAGTATCAAAGTATCAAAGTAATCAACTCCTTATTAATATCGACTTGGTATAGGCTCCATTGATTGGTGAGTGCAAGACAAAGAACGATATGAACAGTCGTGGCTTTGACAACTGGACTAAAAGTATCAAAGTAATCAACTCCTTCTTCTTGATGGAACCTTTTAGCCACAAGGTGAGCCTTATATCGCTCAATAGATCCATATGCTTTGTGTTTTAACCTGTAAACCCATGTACAACCAACAATGTTAGCATCACAAGGGCGGGGAACGATGTCTCAAGTCCTATTACACATAAGAGCATCATGCTCAACCTACATGACATGTTGCCAATATGGGTTTGTAGAGGCTTGGTGAAAGGTTTTGGGTTCCAAGTAACTATCGGGAGAAGGATTTAAAGGGTGTTTGGTGGAGATAAATGTTCTAGGTTTGAGGTTGCCCATCCGAGCACAAGTAATAATTTCGTGAGTGGGGTTTGATGTGTAACACCCCAAGTTCTGGGAACTTGAAGCGCTACGGGTTAGGACCGCACAATGGGTCCCGACCCTCAGAGTAGCAATAACAAACGGATCTTACAACAAGGTACAGACGAATGAAAACCAAAACTTAATATAAAACCAAAGGTTCAAACAGAAGAAAACACAAAAGCTCCACAGCCGGGTCAAAACAAAAGAGAAACAACAAAAGAAAAACAAAACCCGATCCCGTCCTATAATGTACGGGAACCCCGGATGACCACACCATCCAAATCACTCAGCAGCATCCTGAACCTACGGAACATCTACAACGACGGTATAAACCGTTAGCTAACATTCTAGGTATAAGCAAGAGTGTAAAGGCACAAACACACATAAGGTACAGAAAACACATTCCAGAGTGTCGAACTCAGGGATTTGGGGGGAAAAAATTCAGTTCGCAATCGTCAAGCAAGTAAATATAATAAGCTTTGCAAATATTTGGAAAACAACAACCCTAAAGATCCAGGTATCTAATTGTGGCAATCGATTCAAGATATACTAAAGAACTAAGGATAGAGTTAAGAGTTGCAAAGGTATGCTAAGGTAAAGTAATGTATGGTGAAGTTCCAAAACTTTATATGACTCATCTAAAAAGGTTGTTGAGGCTTCACTACTACCTAGAAAAGGGCAAGCCAAGACTAGATTAAAGCTAATCTTTAACCTTGGATCAAAGTAAAAGCAAAGTTCGTAAACTAGGGTAAATCACGGGTAGTTCTTGAGTTCCACGGTCGTGGAAGTTCAAGAACAGACCGTGATCTTTGTTCGTCGACGAGATATCTCTAACTCTCAGGGTCCAATTAATTTACGATCGATCTATCATCATCTAAGCCACAACTATCAACCCTTCACCTTAGAATTGCTAAAGGGTTTTAGCCAATAACCATTGTCATGATATCAAAAATCAATTTAAGAAGAATGAAAGAGGAAAACCCTCGAAAACTCAAATATAACTCAAAGTCAATCTCAAATCCAAAACACAAACTGGAATATTCAATGGATTCGGAATACAACAGAAAACCTCACAAGATCTAAGGCAAGTATGAAGAACGGGATGTCAATCCGTCTTCAATATCAAAACCTAAGAAAGGGGTGCAACTTCCGCCACACACGATCTTCGGGAATTCGAATTGCCGGCGCTTCCGCAACGTTCCTCGCGAAACCCTAAGGTTAACTCTTCCAAAGCGAGGTTGTCCAAAAGCTTGAAGTGAAATCTCAAAAACTCTCTCCTCTCGCCATTTTATAAGACGGGGAAAAATAACCGTCCCGGCCCATCACGTAAATGATGTGGCAATAATTGGTTCGTCAAAAGATCGCCTAAATCACGGTCTCAAGGAATTCCACGACCGTGGTTTAGGGCGTGGAATTGGGTTACGGTGTCTCTCATCTTCCACGACCGTACTTTAAGCCGTGTAACTCTCTGGAATGCTCCACGCTCATGATGCCAAGATCCACGGCCGTGGTTTGGGGCGTGGACTCTCCTACGGCCGTATTTTAGGGCATGGAAGTGTTAATTGCTTGTGGTTTCCTTTGTGTCGTGCCATTCTCCAACTTAGCAACTTCTTTGGCTTCCTTGGTGTACTCCTAATCCATGGATATGCTCAAATCCTCTCTTATCTCTCTCAAATGGTCCGGTTTCAGCTCTTATTCACCTATAATCAACACGAAGCTAATGTAGACGTCCATATCGAGAATATAGATAAACAAGCTAACAAATGCTTCAATGCCTTATCCATGAACACTATAATAAATGAAAAACAACTAGAATAAGTGCCTAGAATATCGCAATATTTCATGCTAACAAAATACCCCATACTTGCCACTTGCTTGTCCCCAAGCAAGGTCCTTTAAAGCTTAGAACACAAGTTAGGATGAAATATGCATGCAAACTCAAAAACAAAACATCTTTTAGGTAAGTGTGCTTCTAGTCAATAGATCATTCTCAAACCTTGCTTCATTCACTCTTGAAACGCTTATATACATAACCAAAGAATGTAAAGCAAAGAAACCTCATGAATTGGTTAAACTTCAATGTAAACATCATAACCTTCAAGCATTATCAAAATCAAGCATAAAAAACTTCAATTTAGATCACCAATAACATTCTTTTGATCTTAAGGACTTCCGAGTAAGGTCTAGAATGCGGAAGGTAGGGAAACTTATAAGGGATGTGGTGCATGAATCCGGGAAAGATGGACAACTAACTCTTTTCTTTTTATTTCGAATTGCACATCATCAACTTTGAGCTTTGTTCTCTTCTTTTTCACATCATTTTTCGACTTTACTTTTGGAGTTATGGACAACGGTGCACAAAAACCGAAGCCTAGGAGATTGGCGTTTCTCAACTTCGAGATGTCTCAAACCCTTGATGCACATACCATAATCCGCTAGGAATATCGCTCAATCCGACTTTGGCAAGACATAAACACCCGGCTATGTGAATGGTGCCGAGTTACTCATCATCATGATTGACTTCCCCAAACCTATTATTTCTATTCTTTGAAAGCAAACAATTTCTTTCATGGCCCTCCCACATCAAACATGCCAAAACAAAACTCCTCCAAATTCCCGGATAGGTAAGGGAGGCAATTATTTCATTGAGGGGCTAGTTGAACAAAGAAAGGAAAAAGAAAGATCGAATTGCCTTAATCATTTCATAAAGAAGTAAAAGAACTCATCATATGATTTCAACTTCGATTTCGATCTCAATATGATTTAGATAAACTCTTCACATTATGAAACTTGCAAGAAAGGATAATCAACACATTCAATTCCTTTTCAATTCATTATTCGTCTAGGCATACAATTGTCATCTAAAGCTCAATCCGCAAGTAGTAATTATCATAGAAATCATCTCAACTCTTAGAAGCACAAAACCTTTTAGAATTTTTCAAAATTTTTCACATTTTTATGGGTTTTTCAAAAGCTTTTTCATGCAATGCAATAATGAAACGTGTGACAATGAAATGAAACATGCAAAGTGTTCTCGAATCAAGGCAAGCAAAGTGAGTAGAGTTATTACAAATGATAGTCACACCCCACCCCATACTTGAGACAAACATTGTCCCTAATGTTCAAAAACAAATAAAGAAAAGAAAGAAAGGAAAAATGAACTCACTAGAAGGCGGTGGAGCGGCTGAAACTGTCAATCATAAAACCTCGTCACTGCGGTGGAGGCGGTGGTGGAAACGGGAAGAAACTGGAGTCGAAGTTCCGCCCAAACTCCTGGCGGTAAATGTCCCTCATCATCCTATCGTGCTCGTCGGCTCGTACATCCCTAGCATCCTGGCAGATCTCCAAATCGCCGACTCTCCTGGAGAGGTCGGTAGCCCAATCCGGCAGTTGCTCATACCACTCCGGTGCTTGGCCGTACCAAGCTGGTGCATCCTGTGGGGCCGGCGCTGATGGCGGCTGTGCATGCCATGGTGGCGGAGCTCCCATCCACTCCGGTTGTGATCCATACCAAATGGGAGGAGTATCCATCCATGTAGGTCTCTCGCTCACACTAGCGCGGCGAGAAGAAGAAGCGCCGGAAGGTCTAGAAGGGCGGGGAGACTGCCTAGTTAGGTCTGGGAAGGTGTCCGGCTGATCCGGAAAGGTACCAAAATCCTGCTCATCACCCCCTCCTACATCCTCATCATCATCAGCAGTTGGAATCTCATCGGGAATGTACGGAGGTGTTGCTAGCCTATTCGCATGCATAGCAACGAATGTCTCCTTCCAATTATGGCGTCCAGCCATAATGGAATACTTTGGCAGCCATGGAATGCCTCTACCTCCTCTATCCTCCCATGGCATAGCAGCGGTAGGTGGACCTCGGTGCCTAGGAAATATCAAACCTCTAGTCATAAGGCTCTTGAGACCCAAAGGTCTCGCCGCTATCCTAGTGCAAGCGGAGTAGTCAATCCCAAGCTGCGTAGCTATGTGGGTCACTATCCCACCATATCCAATGTTCCCGGCCCTCTTGTTCTTAAGCTTGGTAATGGTGGAGGCTAAGAGGGTGGCACAGTCGGCGGGTCTATCATGTAGCATGGTGTAGAGGAGAAACAGCTCATCGGTCTTAATCTTTTGCGGGGTCTCGGTCCTAGGGAACAGGCACTCGGAGAGGACCCTATGAGCTATCTTCAAGGCTAAGTGGTAGATGATCTTAGCCTTGGTATCAGCTAGTTGCCAGCGGTCCTCGCTAGCGTAAATGATAGCAATCTCCTCCTAAAAATCCTTAGCGTATACACCGCTAGGAAAACAACCATTGAAGGTCTCATGGAACCCAAAGAAGGCTCCGAACTGCTGGATGGAGAACTCATAGTCCGTCTCCATCAATCTAAAGGACACCGTCCTATCTACATGGTTATGCTCGAAGGATATAACAAACTCCCTCATAATCTCCTCATAAGCATCCGCTCTAATAACGGAGAAAATAATCAATCCGGCTCTATCCAAGAGCCGTGTCAAATCATTAACCACATTAAGTGGCTCTAACTCCTCTAGCAAGAGGTATCTTGGTATAATGACCGGTCTTTCCTCGATTTTTTCTAAGGCATCGAGGTAGTTAGGGAGAATGGTGGGGATTATAGGGCGTGGAGGTGATGGTTCACTAGGAGGGTTATGGGAAGAG
This sequence comes from Fagopyrum homotropicum, assembly GCA_033239125.1. Classification (NCBI taxonomy): domain Eukaryota; kingdom Viridiplantae; phylum Streptophyta; class Magnoliopsida; order Caryophyllales; family Polygonaceae; genus Fagopyrum; species Fagopyrum homotropicum. The sequence goes on from BSWB01000008.1 coordinate 10,184,732, forward strand.
GAGGAACTATCACCCTTTCTCTTCTTTTTCTTTCCTGCACTTCGTGTAAAAATTTTCTCCAAACACAGAAAAAACCACTGCCTGTTCTAAGCTTACCACGGCCGTGGAAGTTCTAGAGGCCGTGATTCGTCTCCGAAATTCTAAAATCTCAATCAAATCAACAGCAATCTAAGCAGAACCTGTCCTAGACCAATTCCAATCTCAATCCTACGCAAATGTTCTAAGTTCTTACGGAAAATTAACCCAAATTGACAAAGGAGAGAAGAATAGTAAAAACCTAGGTTTTTGGATCTTTGGATCCAAATTCCGCTTTCTTGATGGATTGTTCGCTTGTTTTGTCGATTGGATCTTGTAGAGGGATGAATTTGCTCCACTTTTGCACCAAGAATCGTTCGAAACGATTACCGAATGAAGACTTTCGAGAGGGGGAGAATTTTCAGAGTTTAGGGCGTGGAAAGGGGCGTGGAAGAGGTGTTTGTGGTGTTTTTTTAAAGGAAGGTGGTTTATATAGTGGCCGTAAAAGTTTTTAAAAATTACGGTCACTCGGGGGTTTCCACGGCCGTGGAATTGACGGAACCGTGGCTTTTGGTGATTTTTCTCAGATTTTGAAAAATTACGGTCACTGTAGCCTCCACGGCCGTGGTTTAGGGCGTGAACTCTCTGTAATGTGCCAAAATCCGAGTTTCGTCAATTTCCTTCAACTTTTTCCTTTCCATTGCTTATTCATTTGCTCCTACATCCAAAAACACAACATACCGGAAGGTATCGAGGGCACAACAAAACAAAAAAAACGTCTAAACTAATATAATCTAAGAATGACAAAAAAAAGCGTAAGTGCAATACCTTGGGTTGCCTCCCAAGAAGCGCTTGTCTAAGGTCCGTAGCTAGACCGTTCTTGCACCTATTCGAGTGCGGTAGGCGCGAATTCCTCATCTTGGAGTTCCGGCGAGTATTTCTTGAGTCGTTGAATGTTCACCTTGAAACTTCCGCCCTTTTCACCCCATACTTCAACTGCACCATGGGGAAAAACATGTTTGATTAGATAAGGTCCGGTCCAACGAGATTTAAGCTTACCTGGAAAGAGCCAAAGTCTCGAATTGAAGAGGAGAACTTGATCTCCTTCTTTGAGGTCCTTTGGAATGATATGCTTATCATGCCAACGCTTCGCTTTCTCTTTATAGATCTTGGCATTTTCGTAGGCATTTAAGCGAAGTTCTTCAAGCTCGTTAAGGTCTAAGAGGCGTTTCTCGCCCGTTTCCTTCATGCTGAAGTTCAACCACTTTACCGCCCAATACGCCTTATGTTCCAGCTCTACCGGTAAGTGACAAGACTTCCCATACACAAGGTTGTATTGTGTTGTTCCTATGGGAGTCTTGTATGCAGTCCGGTATGCCCACAATGCGTCATCTAGCTTCAAAGACCAATATTTCCTTGTCCTCGAAACTGTTTTCTCTAAGATTCCCTTAATCTCCCGGTTCGAAATCTCCACTTGTCCACTCGTTTGTGGATGGTAAGGGGTGGCGATCTTGTGAGTCACCCCATACTTAGCTAGTAGAGCTTCGAATCGTCGGGCAATGAAGTGAGAGCCTCCATCACTAATGATAGTCCGTGGTGTCCCAAATCGTGGGAAAATAGTCTTGTTAAAGAACTTAACCACAACCATGGCATCATTAGTAGGAGAGGCAATTGCTTCAACCCATCTCGAAACATAATCCACAGCTAAAAGTATGTATTGGTTTCCATAAGATGATGGGAAAGGTCCCATGAAGTCTACTCCCCAAATGTCAAAGATCTCTACCTCTTGAATGTTGTTAAGAGGCATTTCGTTCCTCCTAGATATATTCCTTGTTCTTTGACAAGCATCGAAGCAGGAAACAAAGGTTTGCACATCTTTTAAATAAAGTAGGCCAAAAGAATCCAGATTGCAATACCTTAGCGCTAGTCTTGTTCGAGCTAGCGTGTCCTCCACAAGGTAGTGAATGACAATGACGGATGACAATTTGCATCTCGTCTTCCGGCACACATCGTCGAATGATGCCATCAGGACCTCTCTTAAAGAGGAGAGGTTCGTTCCAAAAGTATTTCCGGACGTCCTTAAATAACTTCTTCCTTTGTTCATAGGACAATCCGGGTGGTAATTCCTGAAAAACCAAATAGTTAACGAAATCAGCAAACCATGGTTCATTACCTTTACTAATCTTGTCGATGTACTCCTCTATGATGTGTAGATGCTCGTCCGGAAAGGAGTCATCTATGGGTAGATTGTCGTCCTCTAGATGTGGTAGACGACTCAAATGATCCGCAATAGAATTTTCCGAACCCTTCTTGTCGCGGATCTCTAGATCGAATTCTTGTAGGAGAAGAATCCATCGAATTAGCCTTGGTTTCGCATCCTTCTTTGCAAGTAGATACCGGATCGCAGCATGATCCGTGTATACAATCACCTTTGCACCTACAAGATAAGAACGAAACTTTTCAAATGCATATACAATAGCTAGAAATTCTTTTTCGATAGTGGCGTAGTTAAGCTGCGCTTCATCTAGCGTCTTGCTAGCATAGTATATAGCATGGGTTCGTCCTTCCTTCTTTTGCCCAAGCACAGCTCCTATAGCTACGTCACTTGCATCACACATAACCTTAATGGAAGATTCCATTCCGGAGGTTGAATGATCGGGGCTGAGATTAGAGCTTCCCGAATCTTATGAAACGCGTCTAAGCACTCTTGCGAGAAATCAAAAACTGCATCCTTCATCAATAGATTAGTAAGCGGTTTTGATATCTTAGAGAAATCCTTTATAAAACGTCTTTAAAATCCAGCATGTCCTAGAAAGCTTCTTACCCCCTTCACCGAAGATGGAGGAGGGAGCTTTTCTATAGTCTCTATCTTAGCTTTATCTACTTCAATCCCTCTACTAGAGATCAAGTGTCCAAATACAATGCCTTCTTTCACCATAAATTGACACTTTTCCCAATTAAGAACTAGGTTAGTATCTTCACACCTTTGTAGCACAAGAGAAAGGTTAGAAAGAAAATTATCAAAAGAGGAACCATAAACAGAAAAGTCATCCATGAAAACCTCCATGATTTTCTCTATATAATCCGAGAAGATAGCCATCAAGCACCTTTGAAAGGTGGTTGGGGCGTTGCAAAGCCCGAACGGCATTCTCCTATAAGCAAACGTACCCCACGGGCACGTGAATGTGGTCTTCTCTTGATCGTCCGGATGTATCGGGATCTGAAAGAAACCACTATAACCGTCAAGATAACGGAAATGTGAGTGTTGTGCTAACCTCTCAAGCATTTGATCAATGAATGGTAATGGGAAGTGATCCTTCCTCGTTTCATTGTTCAACTTGCGGTAGTCTATGCACATCCTCCATCCCGTCACGGTTCGTGTAGGAATGAGCTCATTGTTCTTGTTGGTGATGACCGTCATTCCTCCCTTCTTTGGAACAACCTGTACGGGACTCACCCACTTGCTATCGGAGATAGGGTAGATGATACTTGCATCAAGTAGTTTAAGAATTTCGTTCTTGACAACTTCCTTCATGGTCGGATTTAACCGCCTTTGAGGTTGTCGCGAAGTTCTAAAATCTTCTTCCATTAGGATCTTATGCATGCATAGTGAAGGTTTGATTCCTACTAGATCCTCTATAGTGTAACCTCAGGCTTTCCTATGTTTCTTTAGAACAACTATAAGCTTACTATGTTCATCTTCACTTAGATCGGAACTAACAATTACCGGAAAGGTAGAATTAGGTCCTATCTAGAAAAGGGCAAGCCAAGACTAGATTAAAGCTAATCTTTAACCTTGGATCAAAGTAAAAGCAAAGTTCGTAAACTAGGGTAAATCACGGGTTGTTCTTGAGTTCCACGGCCGTGGAAGTTCAAGAACAGACCGTGATCTTGGTTCGTCGACGAGATCTCTCTAACTCTCAGGGTCCAATCAATTTACGATCGATCTATCATCATCTAAGCCACAACTATTAACCCTTCACATTAGAATTTCTAAAGGGTTTTAGCCAATAACCATTGTCATGATATCAAAAATCAATTTAAGAAGAATGAAAGATGAAAACCCTCGAAAACTCAAATATAACTCAAAGTCAATCTCAAATCCAAAACACAAACTGGAATATTCAATGGATTCGGAATATAACAGAAAACCTCACAAGATCTAAGGCAAGTAGGAAGAACGGGATGTCAATCCGTCTTCAATATCAAAACCTAAGAAAGGGGTGCAACTTCCGCCACACACAATCTTCGGGAATTCGAATTGCCGGCACTTCCGCAACGTTCCTCGCGAAACCCTAAGGTTAACTCTCCCAAAGCGAGGTTGTCCAAAAGCCTGAAGCGAAATTTCAAAAACTCTCTCCTCTCGCCTTTTTATAAGACGGGGAAAAATAACCGTCCCGGCCCATCACGTAAATGATGTGGAAATAATTGGTTCGTCAAAAGATCGACTAAATTACGGTCTCAAGGGATTCCCGACCGTGGTTTAGGGCGTGGAATTGGGTTACGGTGTCTCTCACCTTCCACGACCATACTTTAGGCCGTGTAACTCTTTGGAATGGTCCACGCTCATGATGCCAAGATTCACGGCCGTGGTTTAGGGCGTGGACTCTCCTACGGCCGTATTTTAGGGCGTGGAAGTGTTAATTGCTTGTGATTTCCTCTGTGTCGTGCCATTCTCCAACTTAGCAACTTCTTTGGCTTCCTTGGTGTACTCTTAATCCATGGATATGCTCAAATCCTCTCTTATCTCTCTCAAATGGTCCGGTTTCAGCTCTTATTCACCTATAATCAACACGAAGCTAATGTAGACCTCCATATCGAGAATATAGATAAACAAGCTAACAAATGCTTCAATGCCTTATCCATGAACACTATAATGAATGAAAAACAACTAGAATACGTGCCTAGAATATCGCAATATTTCATGCTAACACATGCTCACACATCAACCGGTTATTATCTTTCATTAAGGTTATCCATTACTAATTCAACTTCTTTTGTCACACGAGAACCTCCCAAAACTCGCCTCCGCTTCCGTCTACCAATAGGAATAGATCAGTACTATCCGTTACCTACGGGTCTTAGTTGCAAGAGCACATTCTAGTCTCTTGTAGAACTAGACAAGTGGTCACCGCCCGGTTATAATACACTTGGACCAGTTAATGGTAACAAAGGGTGAATCATATTTCCAATTATCCGTTATAAACATGATAGCAACGCAAACAAGCCAAAACAATCCAACTAATACACGGAATAAGGCTAAGTAAGTCCAAGGGACTTACCTCACATAAAGGTAATGTTCGCCCCTAAACGTGCGTGCAAATAAGTTTTAATTATAAAACTAGAATCAAGCAAGCGAACCCGCAGTGTACAAATCGATATAGTTAAGCAAGGATTCCAGAGTATCGAACACAGGGATTTGGGTGGGAACAAATTCAATTGCAGATTATCAAGCGAGTAAATATGAGAGTTTTTGCAAATATTGGGAAAACAACAATCCTAAATATCCAAGTATCCAGCTGTGGCAATCGATTCAAGATTTACTATTGATATAAGACAGAGTTGAGATATGCAAAGGTATGCTAATGTAAGGTAATCGTACGGTGAAGTTCCAAAAACCTTATATGACTTACCTACAAGACACTCTCTATACAGGTTGTTGAGGCTTCAATATAGAAAGGTTCTAAAGGTAAGAATTAATGTCAAATACCCAAACTTGTAATCCAAGGATCAAGACTAACTTAACCGATCGAGGTTGTGACACTCACAATCGAGGTAGAGGTTGTTGAGGCTTCATTACCACCTAGAAAAGGCAAGCCTAAACTAAGTTAAAGCAAATCTTTAACTTTGGACTAAAGTAAAAGCAGGTTCGTAAACTTAAGCGAAATTACGGTTGGATCTTGAGATTCCACGGTCGTGGAACTCAAGAACAAACCGTGATTTAGGGTTCGTCGACGATTCTCTCAAACTCTCAAGGACTAATCCGTTTACGATCGATCTATCATCATCTTAGCCACAACTATCAACCCTTCACCTTAGAGTTGTTAAGGGTTTTTAGCCAATAACAGTCATATTGATATCAATTTCAAGAATTAAAAGATTGAAAGATGAAAACTTCCGAAAACCTTCAATAAACTCCAAACCAATCTCAAAGTCACAATCAAGAACAAATATCGTCACAAGATTCAGAATAAAGCAAACAAACACAATCTTAGGAAAGAAGGAAGAACGGGATGTCAATCCGTCTTCTAAATCAAACCTAAACAAGAAGAGGAATCTCCTTGCAAATACCCTTCCGAATCTTTGATCTTCAGCAGTCTCCACCAAAAGTGCGAGATTAGGGCAACTCCAAGGACGAACGTCGATCTCCAATGAGATGTAAATGTCCTAAGCGAAGGTAAGTGAGCGTAAGCGGGAATAAGCGGCGATGTAAACGCGTCCAAGCAGAGGTCTAAAGCGAGGTGACGGAATCTCCCTTCGTCCGTCTTTTTATAGGGCAAGATAAAATATTGGCCCGGCCCAAATCTTTAAAAGATCGTGGCTTCAAAGTGTGGCGAAAAAGATCGCCAAGATCACGGTCGTGGAAGGTTCCACGACCGTAATTTAGAGCGTGGAAAGTGTCGCGGTTTGAACCATGGATTCCACGGCCGTAACAGTTACTGGAATGCATCACGCCTCTCTTGCAAGGTTCCACGGCCGTGGAACTGAACGTGGTTTGTAGTACGGCCATATTTTAGAGCGTGGGCAAGAACGTGATTCTTCCCTAGCCTCGTGCATTCCTGAAGTTGACATCCAATTTGCTCCTAAGAATGCCCTCAATCCATGGACATACTCAATCAACTCTTCTTTGCTAAATTCCGTTCGGAAATGACTCTCAATCACCTATAATCAACATAAAGCTTGTGTAGACATCCATATCGACAATATAGGCAAACTAGCTCACTAATGTAATAATCCTCAATCAAAGACTATCAATATGAATCAAATACGTTTAGAAAACGTGCCTAAAGTATCACAATATTTCATGCTAACAAATAACCCCATACTTGCAACTTGCTTGTCCCTAAGCAAGGTCTCTCAAAAAAGCTTTTAGAATAAGAGTTAGGATGAAATATGTGTACCTTCTCAAAGCAATACTTCTTTTGGATGAATGTGCCTTCTAAAGAATAGATCATTCTCAAACCTTGCTTCAATCGTTTATCAAACTTTCATACACTTAATCAAAGAGTAAAAAGCAAAGAAAACTCATGAATCAATCAAACTTCTATACAAGCATCATAACCTTCAAACATTATCAAAATCAATCATAAGAAACTTCAATTTAGATCACCAAGTCATATAACATTCTTTTGATCTTAAGGACTTTCAAAGAAAAGGTCTAGAATGTGGAAGGGAAGGAAACTTTTAGGGAATGTGGTGCATGAATCCGGGAAAGTGGACAACTACTCCTTCTTCTTCTTTTGCGGTTTCCGCAGCACTTTCAACTTAGAGCTTCGCTCTCTTCCTTTCATTTTTCGACTTTACTTTTGGAGTTATGGATAGAGGTGCACAAAAACCGAAGCCTAGGAGATTGGCGTTTCTCAATTTTCATGAGATGCCTCAAACCCTTAGCGCACATACCACAATCCACTAGGAATATCGCTCAATCCGACTTTGGCAAGACACAAACACCCGGCTATGTGAATGGTGCCGAGTTACTCATCGTCATGATTGACTTCCCCAAACCTACAATTTCTTTCTATTCTTTTGATTGCAAATAATTGCTCTCATGGCCCTCCCACATCAAACATGCCTTTTTCATTCACTCCTCCAAGTTCCCGGATAGGTAAAGGAGGTTAATATTTCAATGAGGAGCTAAATGATCAAAGAAAGAAAATATCGAATTGCCTTAATCATCTCAACAAGAAGTATAAGAACTCATAGTGTGATTTCAACTTTAATTTCTCAACATGATTTAGACAATATTCATCACATTATGAAACTTGCAAAAGAGGTATAATTCATTCATTCAAATTCTTTTCAATTCACTATTCTTTTAAGCATGCAATTGTCATCAAACTCAATTCACAAGTAGCGATTATCATGGAAATCATCTCAATTCATTAGAAGCACAAAATTTTTCAAAATTTTTCAATTTTTATGGGTTTTTCAAGTTGTTTTTCATGCAATGCAATAATGAAACGTGCAACATATAATGAACATGCAATGATAGTCTCGAATAAAAGCAAACATAGTGAGTAGAAGTTATTACAAACTTGTAGTACATCCCACCCCATACTTAGGACGAACATTGTCCCTAATGTTCAAAAGAAAGAAAGAAAAGAAAGAAAAGAAAAAGAACTCACAAAGTGGTGGCGGAATGTCTAAAGCGAACGGTCTTGCAATCAATCACTGCGGCGCTGGTGGAGGCGGGAATGGAGAGAAGCTAGGATCATAAAACCGCCCAAACTGCTGGGGGTAGACATCCCTCATCATGTGGTCGAGGTCGTCTAAGCGTCCGTCTCTAGCATTGGCTCGGATCTCCAATGCTCCTACTCTCTCTGAAAGGCCAGTAGCCCAATCCGGCATCTGCTCGTACCATCCCGGAGCCTGACTATACCATGCTGGAGCGTCGGATGGTGCTGGTGCTGCTGGCTGCTCTGTGGACCAAGGAGGGGAAACGCCATAGCATGTGGGAGGTGTGGTCATCCACGTAGGCCTCTCACTCACACTAGCGCGGCGAGAAGACGAGCCTGAAGCTCTAGCTGGACGTGGAGAACGTCTCGGTACATCGGGGGCCGCCTCCGGCTGATCCGGAAACGTGCCAAACTCTTGCTCGGCTCCTCCTCTACCCTCAAACTGATCTCTCATGTCCTCCTCCTCAACAACCGGTGGTGGGACATACGGGGGAGCTACTATCCTGTTCGCATGCATAGCAGCGAACGTCTCCTTCCAATTATGGCGTCCCGCCATAATGGAGTACTCCGGCAGCCACTCTATACCCCTACCCGTCCTACTCTCCCAAGGCATGCCCGCATAAGGCGGACCTCTATGCGTGGGGAAGATGAGACCCCTAGTCATGAAAGCATGTAGCCCTAAAGGTACGGCCGGTATACGGGTGCAAGCAGAAAAATCAACACCCAAGCTCCTAGCAATGTGGGTAACTATCCCACCATATCCTATGTTGCCCTTCTTCTTGTTCTTGAGCTTGCTCATCGTAGCAGCCAAGAGAGTGGCACAATCAGCACGGCGTCCATACAGCATGGAGTATAGCAAGAACAGCTCATCCGTCTTGATCTTTTGGGGCGTCTCCGTCCTAGGAAAGAGACACTCCGAAAGAACGCGGTGAGCAATCTTCAAGGATAGGTGGTACATCAACCTAGCCTTGGTATCAGCAGGTTGCCAATGGTCCTCGTCGGCGTAAATCATCACAACCTCCTCCCAAAAGTCCTTGGCGTAAACGCCACTAGGAAATCGACCATTAAAGGTCTCATGAAACCCGAAAAAGGTCCCAAACTCACGGATGCTAAAATGATAGTCTCTCTCCATAAGACGGAAAGAGACGGTCCTGTCTACATGGCTGTGCTCGAAAGACATCACAACCTCCCGTATAATCTCCTCATAAGCGTCTTCTCGGATAGCCGAGAAGACAACTAGTCCGGCTCTATCCAAGAGCCAAGTAAGATCATCCACAATGTTGAGAGGAGCTAGATCCTCCAACAACAAGTATCTAGGACCAATCACAGCCCTCTCCTTGATCCTCTCGAGGGCATAGAGATGATCCTCATGTATGGTCGGGACTCTAGGGTGAGGAGGTGAGGATGGAGGTGAAGGTGAGGATGGAGGTGAAGGGGAAGAGGGTGGTGGTGCCCTAGAGGATGAGGAGGAGGAGGGATTACCCTTCCTTTTCTTATTCTGATCATTCTTCTTCTCTTTTATCCTCCCCGAAACTCTTCTCACAAAGTCCATTCTGTTTAAAATTACGGGCTGTTCTATAGAAACCACGGCCGTAATTCCTCCAGCGACCGTGATTCATCTCAGAAAGTCGCAAATCTCAGCAAATCAGCACTCAATCTCAACAAACAGGCAGTCCTAATCTAATTTCTTCTAATCTCAATCAGTTCTTCCTAAAATCTCTAACAAAAACGAACCAAATCGACAAGATTCAAGAAGAGAGGAAAAACCTATTTTTCGGATTGAAAAATCCGAATTGCGCGTTCCTTGGTGAATTTCCGCTTGATTTGTCGCTTGGATCTTGTTGGTGGTCGAGTTTGCTTCAGTTTAGGAGGAAGAATCGTTAAAAACGATTAAGAAACGAGGATTTGAGAGAGGGTCGTGAATTTCGGCTATTAGGTCGTGGAAGAGGGGTTTTGGGGTGATTTTTGTGAAGAATGTGGTTTATATAGTCACAGGCAAAATTTTTGAAAATCACGGTCTGTCGGTGTGTTCCACGGCCGTGGAACTGTACGGAACCGTGGTTTTGGTGATTTTTCAAAGGCTTTTGGAAATTACGGGTACTGTAGCTGTCACGACCGTGGTTTAGGCCGTGGAACTCTCTGTAAAGCTCCAAAGTCCAGATTTCGTCACTTTTCTTCAACATTATCCTCCCTTTTTCCTTTTCCATCGTTCCTACATCCAAAAACACGAACATACCGGAAGAAATCGAGACAAAAACAAGCAAAAACGTCTATTCTAAGCTAAACTATGAATCGAAAACAAAAACAAGAAAGCATTACCTTGGGTTGCCTCCCAAGAAGCGCTTTGTTTAAGGTCCGTAGCTAGACCAATCTCGCACTTATTCAAGTGCGGTAGGCGCGAACTCTTCAGTTTGGAGTTCCGGCGTATACTTCTTGAGTCGTTGGCCGTTCACCTTAAAGCTTCCGCTCGTTTCACCCCATACTTCAACTACACCATGGGGGAAAATACGCTTAATTAGAAAAGGTCCGGTCCAACGAGATTTAAGCTTACCTGGAAAGAGACGAAGCCTTGAATTGAAGAGGAGAACTTGATCTCCTTCTTCGAAGTCCTTTGGAATGATATGCTTATCATGCCAATGCTTTGCTCTCTCCTTATAGATCTTAGCGTTTTCATAAGCGTTCAAGCGGAGTTCATCTAGCTCATTGATGTCTAGGAGACGCTTCTCTCCTGCTTCTTTCATGCTGAAGTTCAACCACTTGATAGCCCAAAACGCTTTGTGCTCCAACTCTACCGGTAAGTGACAAGACTTCCCATACACAAGGTTGTATGGTGTGGTTCCTATGGGAGTCTTGTATGCAGTCCGGTATGCCCATAATGCATCGTCAAGCTTCAAGTACCAATCCTTCATAGTCCTTGAAACTGTCTTCTCTAGAATTCCTTTGATCTCCCTATTTGAGATCTCAACTTGTCCACTTGTTTGTGGATGATAAGGGGTAGCAATCTTGTGAGTAACCCCATACTTAGCTAGAAGGGCTTCAAAGCGCCGGGCAATGAAGTGAGAACCTCCATCACTAATGATCGTCCTTGGCGTCCCAAATCGCGGGAAGATGGTCTTATTGAAGAACTTAACCACCACCATGGCATCATTTGTGGGAGACGCAATTGCTTCCACCCATCTAGAAACGTAGTCTAACGCCAATAGTATGTATTGGTTTCCACAAGAAGATGGGAATGGTCCCATGAAATCAACTCCCCAAACGTCAAAAATCTCCACCTCTTGGATGTTGTTGAGGGGCATCTCATTCCTTCTAGAGATATTGCATGTTCTTTGACAAGCATCGCAGCAAGAAACCAAGGATTGCACATCTCTAAACAAAGTAGGCCAAAAGAATCCAGATTGCAATACCTTTGCGCTAGTCTTGTTCGAACTAGCGTGTCCTCCACAAGGTAGTGAATGACAATGGCGGATGACACTTTGCATCTCATCTTCCGGCACACATTGCCGAATGATGCCATTCGGACCTCTCTTAAAGAGGAGAGGCTCGTTCCAATAGTATTCCCGGACGTCCTTAAAGAACTTCTTCCTTTGTGCGTAGGATAGTCCGGGCGGTATCTCCTGACAAACCAAATAGTTAACAAAATCAACAAACCATGGTTCGTTACCTTTGGAGATCACATCGATGCACTTTTCAATAAGGTGTAGGTGTTCATCCGGGAAGGAGTCATCAATGGGAAAATGGTCGTCCTCTAGATGTGTTAGGCGACTCAAATGATCCGCAACAGATTTTTAGAACCTTTCTTGTCGCGGATCTCAAGATCGAATTCTTGTAGGAGAAGAATCCATCTAATCAGCCTTGGCTTCGCATCTTTCTTCGCAAGGAGGTACCGGATCGCAGCATGATCCGTGTAGACAATCACCTTTGCACCTACAAGATAAGAGCGAAACTTGTCAATAGCATAGACAATGGCTAAAAACTCTTTCTCGGTAGTGGCGTAGTTGAGCTGCGCTTCATCTAGCGTCTTGCTAGCATAGTATATGGCATGGGTTCGCCCTTCCTTTCGTTGTCCAAGAACAGCTCCAATAGCTACGTCACTAGCATCGCACATAACCTCAAAGGGAAGAGTCCAATCTGGAGGTTGGATAATAGGTGCTGAAATTAGAGCTTGCCGGATTGTGTTAAACGCGTCCAAACATTCCTGCGAAAACTCAAAAACTGCGTCCTTCATCAATAGATTAGTGAGCGGTTTTGATATTTTAGAAAAGTCCTTAATTAAACGTCTATAAAATCCAGCATGTCCTAGGAAACTTCTTATCCCTTTCACCGAAGTTGGGGGAGGAAGTTTCTCTATGGTCTCTATCTTAGCTTTATCTACTTCTATCCCTCTACTAGAGACTAAGTGACCTAATACAATTCCTTCCTTAACTATAAATTGACACTTTTCCCAATTAAGAACTAGGTTAGTGTCTTCACATCTTTGCAGAACAAGAGAAAGGTTAGAAAGGCAATCGTTAAAAGACGAACCGTATACGGAGAAGTCGTCCATGAAGACTTCCATGATTTCCTCTATATATTCGGAGAAGATGGCCATCATGCACCAATGGAAAGTGGCTGGGGCGTTGCAAAGCCCGAACGGCATTTTCCTATAAGCAAACGTACCCCACGGGCACGTGAATGTGGTCTTCTCCTGATCATCCGGGTGTATCGGAATCTGAAAGAAACCACTATAACCGTCAAGGTAGCAAAAGTGTGAATGTTGTGCTAACCTTTCAAGCATTTGATCAATGAACGGCAATGGGAAGTGATCCCTCCGCGTTGCATTGTTGAGTTTGCGGTAGTCTATACACATCCGCCATCCCGTCACGGTTCGGGTAGGAATGAGTTTGTTGTTCTTGTTGGTGATGACCGTCATTCCTCCCTTCTTCGGAACTACTTGAACTGGACTCATCCACTTACTATCGAAAATAGGGTAGATGATACCTGCATCAAGAAGCTTAAGAATTTCCTTCTTGACAACCTCCTTCATGGTCGGATTCAACCGCCTTTGAGGTTGTCTTGAAGTTCTAAAATCTTCCTCCATTAGTATCTTATGCATGCATAGGGAGGGTTTAAATCCTACTAAGTCCTCGATAGTATAGCCTAAAGCTTTCCTATGTTTCCTAAGGACAATCATGAGCTGATTATGTTCATCTATGCTTAGTTCGGAACTAATGATAACCGGAAAGGTAGAATTAGGTCCTAGAAAAGCGTACCTTAGATGAGTAGGAAGTGGTTTTAGTTCAATCGCTTTCGGAGCTTCCAACGATCCTTGAGGAGCATCCGATGTCGCCTTAGAAGTCTCTAAGGGTATTGAGTGTGTGGGAGAAGAATCAGAAGAAGTTGAAGAAGTGTCTCGATCACCCCTTTCCACGGCCAAAATTACGGGTGCATTATGTCCTCCACGGCCGTGGTTTAGGGCGTGGAAGGGAAATACGGTTGTCACATCTTCTCCACGACCGTATAACTCCCTGGAGTGGGACACGGTTTTGGTTGTGAGATCCACGGCCGTGGAATACAGTGTGTGACCGTGGATTCTCACGTTTTCTGCCTCATCGTGGAGTTTTTCAAACTCCACTTCACCCATCTCTTCTTGTGCTTCTAAGGCTTCAATTTCCTCATTGCACTCTTCTTCTTCCCCTACATTGGTTAGACTCATAGTGATAACTTTTTGTAAAGGATCGTTAAAAAGAATTGCACTTACCTCCTCCCTAAACAAACCCTCTTCATCTTGGATATCGAATATATCCTCATCAAAGATTGGATCCTTCACTAGAGTGGAGAGAACGAACTCTACTTTCTCTTCTCCTATATCAAAAGCGAGTCTCCCATTCTTGCAATCGACTATGCAGCCGGAAGTTGCAAGAAACGGTCTTCCGAGTATGATCGGGACCGGACTATCTGCAGGAATATCAAGCACGACAAAATCAATGGGAACAAAGAATTTACCTAGCTTGACCGGGACGTCTTCTATAATACTGACGGGGCGAGTGATGGATCGATCCGCCATGTATAACGTCATCTTCACCGGTTTAGGGTCGCCTAAACCGATCTTCCTGGACAATGCAAGTGGTATGATGCTCACACTTGCTCCTAAGTCACACAAAGCGTCATATGTGACATCTCCCACTCCTATGGGAATGCAAAATGACCCCGGATCCTTCAGCTTTGGGGGCATTTTCTCCTTCATGGTCTTGATGAGATCCGAAGAATCCGAACTCATCTTGACCTCACCGAAGTCTTCTAGCTTCCTCTTGTTGGAGAGGAGCTCCTTCAAGAACTTGCCATAAGCCGGCATACCTACAATAGCATCAACAAATGGTATATTAATATGCAACTTGCTCATGAGTTCTATGAACTTACCGAATTGTTTATCTAGGCGCGCTCGCGCTCTAGATTGAGGGAATGGTAGGGGAGGTTTGTAGGCCGGAGGAGGAACGTAGACATCTTCCTTCTCCTTCCCCTTTTCTTTGTCTTTGTCCTTTTCTACGGAGACTTCAACAAACTTAGGTTGCGGATCGGTAGTAGTCACTCCGCTCCTAGTTGTGATTGTCATAACCCTTCCCTTAGGGTTGTCCTCCGTCTTTCCTGGAAGCTTCCCTTGATTCCTAGGAACTTCCTCCGCGTGGCTGAACATTTGGTTTTCTAAAACCTTTTGAGCTTTATCAACCTTGGAAATTTGATCATCAACCTTAATGATGCGGTTCTCCAACCCTTGAAGCTTTCCCAAAATCGTTTCCAACATGGGATCGGGCTTCTCCTTTCCCGAAGTGTTTCCTCCATTAGATGATTGCCCCTGGCTTTTCAAAGGAGTAGAGGAAGAGGAAGGTGGAGTTAGTGAATTAGAATTGGAAGGATAAGAGTTACCGGAATTTTGTTGATTGGAGCGCCAATTGTTGTTACATGAACCCCTATTGTTGTTCCAATGGTTGTTCCGGTTGTTGTTGTTTCCATTCCAATTGTTATTCCGGTTGTTGTTCCGGTTATTGTTGTTGTCCAAATATCCAACATCCTTCCCTTGTTGCTTTGGGAAGTTGGTCTTGATAGCCTCCTTCAACTCTTTGATTTCATTATTGAGGGAGAAAATCTGATTTTGAGCTTCATGTGTGAGCTTTGCTCCTTGCTCCACACGATTTCCCTCCACTTTCCGGTGGGAATACTTCTCTATGACTCTTGCTTGCTTCTCAATGAAGTCTCAAGCGTCATCTTCTCTCATGTCCATGAACGTTCCACATGAGAGGGATTGGAGGTTGAATTGCGTTCCCGCATCCAGCCCCTTGTAGTAAATCTCCAACAATGCAAGCTTGGATATGCCATGATGAGGGCAATCCAATAACAAGTCCTGAAACCTTTCCCATGATTGAAACAAACTTTCGTTAGTCCTCATGGAAAATGCATTGATCTTACCTCTAAGTTCCGCCATTTTGGATGGCGGAAAGAATTTGGTGAGGAACTCCGCGGAAAGGTCTTCCCACGTGTCTAGTTTCCCCCTAGGAAGAGCTTGGTACCAAGACAACGCTTTCCCCTTCAAGGAGAAGAAGAAAGGCTTGAGCTTATAGTTGTTGGTAGTAGCGCTCTTCGGTCTCATTGTCTCCATCATACACTCAAAGTTTTGCAAGTGTTGGTGTGGAGATTCAGCGCTTGTTCTGCCAAATTGGTTTTGGCGAACAAGAGTAATAACTTGAGGGTTGAAGCTAAACCCTTGCACATCTTCAGCATCAAAATTCACGCCCAAGCGGCGTGGTTGTTGTGTTGGGTCCATCCGCTGGCCAAGAGTTCTTGGCTCATCATCTACACGTTCGATCCTCACATTCCTAGGCGGAATGCGGCGATTAGCAGCTCCCCGTGGATGGAAAGGATTCACATTGATCGTGGGATCAATCTCCTCTAGCGGTGGCATGGAAGAATCACTATCATCAGCGGATGAGTGACTTCTTCTTCTAGATCTTGATCCCCTCCTTGAGGATTTCTTGCTTCCCTTATTCTTGAGGTCGCTTAGTTCTATCCTCATTTGGAAAATCATATCTTGTAGATTGTTAACTTGGGATTGATGACGATCCATCTCATCCCGGCGAATGTTCTCATTCCATTGGAGTTGAGCTTCCTTCTCCGCCAACTCCGCTTGAAGATCACGTTCGTGTTCTTCAGCCATCTTCTTTTCCTTGCGCTTTTGCCTTAAAGTTTTCTCTAGCTCTTGATCAAGAGGTAAGAGATCTTCGGTGTTCCTAGACCTGCGCATGCACTCAAAGTAATATCAAATAATGAGAGCAAGCTCCCAAGCTTGACAACCGGCTACCGAATTCGGCCGAAACCAAATCCTCGGCAACGGCGCCAAAAACTTGTTCGCCCCTAAACGTGCGTGCAAATAAGTTTTAATTATAAAACTAGAATCAAGCAAGCGAACCCGCAGTGTACGGATCGATATAGTTAAGCAAGGATTCTAGAGTATCGAACACAGGGATTTGGGTGGGAACAAATTCAATTGCAGATTATCAAGCGAGTAAATATGAGAGTTTTTGCAAATATTGGGAAAACAACAATCCTAAAGATCCAAGTATCCAGCTGTGGCAATCGATTCAAGATTTACTATTGATATAAGACAGAGTTGAGATATGCAAAGGTATGCTAATGTAAGGTAATCGTACGGTGAAGTTCCAAAAACCTTATATGACTCACCTACAAGACACTCTCTATACAGGTTGTTGAGGCTTCAATATAGAAAGGTTCTAAAGGTAAGAATTAATGTCAAATACCCAAACTTGTAATCCAAGGATCAAGACTAACTTAACCGATCGAGGTTGTGACACTCACAATCGAGGTAGAGGTTGTTGAGGCTTCACTACCACCTAGAAAAGGCAAGCCTAAACTAAGTTAAAGCAAATCTTTAACTTTGGACTAAAGTAAAAGCAGGTTCGTAAACTTAAGGGAAATTACGGTTGGATCTTGAGATTCCATGGTCGTGGAACTCAAGAACAAACCGTGATTTAGGGTTCGTCGACGATTCTCTCAAACTCTCAAAGTCTAATCCGTTTACGATCGATCTATCATCATTTTAGCCACAACTATCAACCCTTCACCTTAGAGTTGTTAAGGGTTTTTAGCCAATAACAGTCATATTGATATCAATTTCAAGAATTAAAATATTGAAAGATGAAAACTTCCGAAAACCTTCAATAAACTCCAAACCAATCTCAAAGTCACAATCAAGAACAAATATCGTCACAAGATTCAGAATAAAGCAAACAAACACAATCTTAGGAAAGAAGGAAGAACGGGATGTCAATCCGTCTTCTAAATCAAACCTAAACAAGAAGAGGAATCTCCTTGCAAATACCCTTCCGAATCTTTGATCTTCAGCAGTCTGCACCAAAAGTGCGAGATTAGGGCAACTCCAAGGACGAACGTCGATCTCCAACGAGATGTAAATGTCCTAAGCGAAGGTAAGCGAGCGTAAGCGGGAATAAGCGGCGATGTAAACGCGTCCAAGCAGAGGTCTAAAGCGAGGTGACGGAATCTCCCTTCGTCCGTCTTTTTATAGGGCAAGATAAAATATCGGCCCGGCCCAAATCTTTAAAAGATCGTGGCTTCAAAGTGTGGCAAAAAATATCGCCAAGATCACGGTCGTGGAAGGTTCCACGACCGTAATTTAGAGCGTGGAAAGTGTCACGGTTTGAACCATGGATTCCACGACCGTAATAGTTACTGGAATGCATCACGCCTCTCTTGCAAGGTTCCACGGCCATGGAACTGAACGTGGTTTGTAGTACTGCCGTATTTTAGAGCGTGGTTTAGGGCAAGAACGTGATTCTTCCCTAGCCTCGTGCATTCCTGAAGTTGACATCCAATTTGCTCCTAAGAATGCCCTCAATCCATGGACATACTCAATCAACTCTTCTTTGCTAAATTCCGTTCGGAAATGACTCTCAATCACCTATAATCAACATAAAGCTTGTGTAGACATCCATATCGACAATATAGGCAAACTAGCTGTTCGCTCCAAACGGTGTGTGCAAGCTTTAAATTTATAACCCTAGATTTAAGCTTAAAATAAGGATGCGAACCCGCAGTGTACGGGTCAATCGTAGTAAAAAGCGAGAAATTCCAGGGGTCGATCACCGGGACTCGGTGAAACAAAGTCAATAACGGTAAGCTTCGTGAATACTAACCACAAGAGCAATTAACACAATCAAAGATGAATAAGAAGTCAATAAAACAAATATGCAATTCTAGGGATTAAAGCGTCTAGTTGTGGTTCCAACTCAAGATCTAAAGATAAGCGGACAAAGTTGAGATTTTTGCAAGGGGAAGGTGTTACTAAAGTGGAGTAGATCACCGGGTAAGTCTCACTACTCACTAATCGTAAACCTTAACTCCTATTACCAGGTAAGTCTCAAGGAATGGACATAAAGAACTATAACCTCAAACTAACACATCATCTAAGGGAATAGAATCAACCTTTACCGGGTAAGTCTCAGGCTAACTCACAAAGATGGGATGGAAGCACACTCAAACCCCAATAAAGGATAAACCTTTATTACCTACACTTATGATCGTTTGTACACAAACTAAGGAATTACCGGGTAAGTCTCATCCTAAGCTTGCTTTGAACCAGGAAAGGTGTAATAAGAATAGGATTTGGCAATCTCTAACACTTAACTCTCAGTTTAGGATCAGATGAGTCACCTCGGTCAGCCGAATTCCACCCCGGCCGAGATGTTCATCGACTGAGCGAGATGCTTAGGGTTAAGGTTAAAGACTCGAACTTTCAGGGTCCTACTGGAATCTAAGACTATTCTATCATTGTTTTTCCCACAACCTTCAGCCAACCACCCTAGAATCACACAAGGAAATTAGCCACTCATCATCATTATGAAAGTATTAAATATATGGGAAGAAGGTGAATATTTGAACAAGAAGAATTCAATGAAAAGACTTCAATAACTGAATCAAATATCACAACAAAAGCGTTCCTTGGATATAAATCCAACAAGACAAGACAACAAGGAAGGGAATTAAAGACAATCTTACAAAACCCTCCAAAAAGCTATAAAAGCTATGATCTTCAATCTTCCTTCAACCTTCAAAAAGGTTCTTCGAAACTCCCAACCGGAGTATGGCTGCTGCGACGTATGCGAGATCTCCTCGTAAGCAAGATGTATGTGATATGATAGCGGATCCCTGATTTGTGGGAAATCAAACCCTTTTTATAGGAAAATAACCCTCCAAAAATAATATATCTTAGAAAGATCTTTTCCCATAAAAATAGGTAAAATATAAGATCTTCTTCCTTCCAGGAGCCAAGCCCAAAAATATAAGATCACCTTCCAAAGATAAAAGATCTCAGCCAAGAATAAAAT
The DNA here is from genome assembly GCA_033239125.1 of Fagopyrum homotropicum. Classification (NCBI taxonomy): domain Eukaryota; kingdom Viridiplantae; phylum Streptophyta; class Magnoliopsida; order Caryophyllales; family Polygonaceae; genus Fagopyrum; species Fagopyrum homotropicum. Next base: position 10,204,536 of record BSWB01000008.1, read on the forward strand.
ATTCTCGCCGCGTCCTAGGTGTTCGCCTCGGTCGAGTCGGCGTCTCTGGATCACCTCGGTCGAGATGAATCTCTGGTCAACCGAGGTGAGTCATAACTAAATGTGAAATCTCTCAAAACTGGTCCAAAGTGAATCTTAATCCATGGCTATGCTTCCTGGATGGTTCCTTATGTTCTTGAATGTAGCTCCAATGACTCCATAGCTCCTTTTGTTCCTTTTCGATGCAAAACGTGCCATTTTACCTACAATTACAGCAAAACTAGGTGTAGACCTCGATTCCCGCAAAGGTAGATGAAATGGTAATATAATCACTTATTATACATGCTAACATGCAGATTATTGAAGATAAAACGTCCAAACAAACCCCAAAATATAGACTATAATTCATGCTATCACTAGCTCACTAATGTAATAATGCTCAATCAAAGACTATCAATATGAATCAAATACGTTTAGAAAACGTGCCTAAAGTATCACAATATTTCATGCTAACAGGTAACACAAGAGATCAGCGAACAACTCAGAAACACACAAGGAAGCTCAGTTTCCCTCAGGAAAGAAGCAAGGAAAGCATGTACGAACAAGCAACACGAATCAGGAACGGAACGGTTGCTAGAAGTCTAAGACTTCTAGTCTCAAAGATCTCTAAGAGATCAATACATCCTAAGGGCTCAACCTTAGTCTTACAACAACTCAGAGGAACAAGGAACAACCATAAGGAACCAAGAAAGGAACGAGGAAGGGAAGGAAGGAAGCAACTCACCAAAGACGGGAGTTACTGCAGAGAAACCGCAGGGCGGTTAGACAGATGCACAGGGGCGGCTGAACAGAGGCACAGGGGCGGGGGCGACGGCATCACAGAAAGCGTTGTCGGCTTTCTTCTTCGACAGAACTCACAGCAGGGGCAACCAAAGCTCGAACCTTTGGTTCCAACCCGTCGAGACTCCACTCCAAAGAGCCTGAGAACAACGAAGGGTCAACAACAGAATACTCCACAAGAATCAAGGCTCATGATTGATCCTAGGAGAAGAAGGAAAGAAAAGAACGAAAGGAAGAAACCACAACAAAAGGGAAGGCATGCAGCGCTAAAGGAACGTGAGGAAGAACCAGAAAAGATGTACTTACATGTTCAGCGGGATTGCTGGAAGCAAGGACGGCTGCAGCTCTCTAGGGTTTGAAAGCAATAGCAAGGAACGGGAAAAAGGAGAGAAGGAAGAGAGTATATAGGAGGGCTGGAACGCTAGACGGAAAGGGCGTCTAGGGTTAGAAAGAAAACAAGGAAACCGGCCCATAAGATAGAATATCGGGTATTCTATCTATGGAAGAAAGATAAAACGACGAAAACAGATCGGCGCGATCTGTCGTAGGATCCGCAGGGACGGATCTCACAGCCGCAGGGGCGGCTGGCCGCGGGGGCGGCCCTCTTCACCGCAGGGGCGGTGAAGGCAAAAACCTAGGATCTTACATCAGATCCCCCTAAAAAGAAGTTTCGTCCCGAAACTTGCAAAAGCCAAACGGTCACAACAACGCACAAAAACAAAACTGAGCTCATATATTCCCACTCGGGGCACGTAGCACAAAACGTCACACAAAACCGTTCACAACGCAACAAAGGAAAAAACCAAACAACCAACTAAGCTAAAGGTGTAACAAGCTCAGCGTAAAACTCGGATAGTTCCTCTGGATACTATCCGCTGTCTCCTAAGTCGCCTCATCACCTCCTCGCCTCGACCACTGTATCTTCATCATCGGTATGTCCTTCGCACGCAAGCATCTCGTACTACGCTCTAAGACAGTCACCGGGTGCTCTACGAATGTGTGGTCTGGCTCGATCACTAGATCCTCATGATTGACGACGTGTCTCGGGTCAGGTTTGTTCTCCCGTAGCTGAGACACATGGAAAACTGGGTGAACACCCTCGAGTCTCGGTGGCAACGCAAGTCTATAAGCTGCCTCTCCAACTCGCCCAAGAATCTCGAATGGTCCAACATATATGGGACTCAACTTCCCTTTGACACCAAAACGTCTGACGCCTCGTGTCGAGGATACTCTCAACCAAACCTAAGCTCCAAATCTAAACTCCAAAGGTCTGCGCCTCTTATCAGCATAAGACTTCAGTCGACTTTGTGCTGCTAACATCCGCTCTCGGATTATTGCTACTTGAGCCATGTCATCCTAAATCTGCTCGGGTGCTATTCCGCTGGCACTACTAGGCTCGTCCCAACACAGCGGTGTACGACATCTCTGTCCATATAAAGCCTCATAAGGAGCCATCGTGATCGATGCGTGCCAACTGTTGTTGTATGAAAACTCCACTAAGGGAAGGTTATCTGGCCACACATGTCCCTAGTCTAACACACAGGCTCATAACATGTCCTTCAAAGTCTAGATGGTCCGCTCAGACTGACCATCGGTCTGAGGATGATAAGTAGTTGTGAACTGTAGACTCGTACCTAGGGCGGCATGAACTTGCTGCCAGAACCTCGAAGTGAACCGTCCGTCTCTGTCAGAGACAATCGTCCTAGGTACTCTATGAAGTCTCACTATATGTCTCGTGAACTCCTCTGCTAATCGACTCACTGGCTACGTTTCCTTGATTGGAATAAAACGTGCGGTCTTCGTCAGTCGATATACAATGACCCAGATAGCATCAAAACCACGACTTGGTCTCAAACCAGTCACAAAATCCATAGAGATGTCTTCCCACTTCCACTGAGGGACGGGAAGTGGGTGTAGCTCGCCTCATGGTCTATGAAGCTCGATCTTGACCTACTGACAGGTCGCACACTGAGCTACATATCTCGTCAGATCTGGCTTCAAACCTCCCCACCAGAAAGAGTGTTTGACATCCTGATACATCTTACTCGCACTAGGGTGTTCTGAGTAAGGTGAAAAGTGTGCCTCCTGAGCTACATATCTCGTCACATCTGGCTTCAAACCTCCCCACCAGAAAGAGTGTTTGACATCCTGATACATCTTACTCGCACTAGGGTGTTCTGAATAAGGTGAAAAATGTGCCTCCTGAAGGATCATCTGTCTCAACTCTCGATCTGACGGCACGCAAACCCGCTCCTGGCGTCTCAAAACTCCGTCAGCACCAACTGTAAACTGTGGTGCCTCTCCTGGAGACATCCGGTCTCGGATCTGTGTCAAAGCTGGGCAACTTTCCTGCTTCTCTCTGATTTTGGCCAACAGATCAGGTACTATCTCCAAGGTGGACAACTGGCTGTCGGAATTTGGAAAGTAAATATCCATCTCTAGCCATGCCAAATCTCGCTATAATTGTGGCTGAGTTGTCAGTCTAGCGATAGCCATCTCCCGGAAAGTCTTCCTACTGAGAGCATCTGCTACCACATTAGCCTTTCCCGGGAGGTATAAGATCTCAAGATCAAAGTCCTTGATCAACTCTAACCATATGCGCTAGCGGTTATTCGACTCCCGTTGAGTGAATATGTACTTCATACTCTTATGGTATGTGAAAATCTGACACGTGGCTCCGTACATATAATGTCTCCAAATCTTCAACGCATGAACAACAACAGCTAACTCAAGATCATGGGTAGGGTAATTCTCCTCGTACGTCTTCAACTGTCAAAATGCATAAGCGATCACCTTTCCCCTCTGCATCAAAACACATCCCAAGCCCAGCTTGGATGCGTCGCTGTAAACCACAAAATCCTCAATGCCCTCTGACTAAGCTAAGATAGGACCAGAGGTCAACCTCTTCTTCAGCTCCTCGAAGCTCTGCAGGCACGAATCGGACCATACGAACCTCGTAGACTTCTGCAGCAAGGAAGTGAGCGGTCAGGCGATAACTGAAAAGCTCTCAACAAAACGCCTGTAGTAGCCTGCCAATCCTAAGAAGCTACGAACCTCCTTAACGTTCTTAGGTGCCGGTCAAGAAGCTACTGACTCAATCTTTGCCGGATCTACCTTGATCCCTTCAGTTGAAACAATGTGACCAAGGAATGCTACTTCGGACATCCAAAACTCGCACTTAGAGAGCTTGGCGTAGAGCTCTCTATCTTGTAAGACCTGAAGAACGATCTTCAGGTGTCTAGCATGCTCCTCTCTATTGCGGGAGTAAACTAGAATGTCGTCGATGAAGATAACTACAAACTGGTCTAGAAAGTCGATGAAGATGTTGTTCATCAACTCCATGAAGACTACGGGCGCATTCATGAGCCCAAATGGCATCACTACAAACTCGTAGTGTCCATATCTGGTCCGAAACGCTGTCTTGGCTACGTCCTGCTCTCTCACCCTCAGTTGGTGATATCCTGATCTCAGATCGATCCTCAAAAACATTGAAGCTCCATGTAGCTAATCAAAAAGATCATTAATACGGGGCAATGGGTACTTGTTCTTGATCGTCACCTTGTTCAGCTCTCGGTAGTCGATACATAACCTCATTGACCCATCTTTCTTCCTGACAAGAGAACTGGTGCACCCCAAGGAGATACACTAGGGCGGATGAAGCCCTTCTCTGCTAACTCCTCAAGCTGCTTCTTCAACTCAAGCATCTCGATAGGCACCATGCGGTAAGGAGCCTTAGAGATCGGTCTCGTACCGGGCTCTAGATCAATGCCACAATCTACACTCCGTTGTGGAGGTAAACCTGATGGCTCTCCAAAAACGTCATCAAACTCGCAAGCTACTGGAATCTCCTCCAAAGCCGGACTAGTACTATCCTTCATGGCATAGCACCAAAAAGCCTCACATCCCTGACTGATAAGTCTCGCAGCTCGAACTGCACTGATGACTGTACCAGTCTTCACGAGATCCCATCCTCGGAAAATCACAACATGGCCTGCATTTGTAGTTACTGTCACTGTTCTCTTGCCGATGTCCATAACTTCTCGATGTCGATCCATCCAATCCATGCCCAGAATAACTTCTTCATGTACTAAGTACATGATGAAGAAGTTAGCTGGCCAATCGCGACCTCCCAATCTAATAGGGCAATCGCGAACCTCTCGCTTACCTCGTATCTTACCCCCAACGGGTAATCCTATAAAGAAGGGTCTACCCTCTATAGTGACTAAGGCCAATCTACCTACACATGCATCAGATATAAAAGAATGCGTAGCACCAGTATCGAAAAGAACTCTGACAGGAAAACCATTAATGTGAATGGTACTTATAGCTACTGACGCTGTCGGCTCTACAACACTCCTCAACTCATAAACTCTTGCTGGTGCATCTCGGGTGTCTGCAGATCCACCAACACTTCCTCTACCTCTCCCTTGTCCCGGAGTGGAACCCTGAGGAGCGACAGAACCTGAAACTCTCTGCTGCTGCTGTTGGTACTGCGATCTCTGTACTCCTCCAGCAACACTAGCAGGTGAAGAACCCTGCTTAGATAGCGCCTTGCCCTGACGGCAAAACGCAACTCTTTGTCCGGGCTTGCCGCAAGTAAAGCAAGTCATTGCTGGTTTCTTGCAGTCAGCTCGGAAGTGTCCAGCTACTCCGTAGTTATGACACTGTCGTGCTCTGTCAGAACTCTGCTAAAAACCAGAACGTCCAGGCGTGTGACTACACCCAAACCCAGCTACTCCAGCTCCAAAACTGGCTGATCCAGTCTTCTGTCTTTTCTCCGGACCTCTTGTCTGAGAAGCTCTCTTCTGACCCGGTCGGTCTCTGTCATACGCAGAAGCTCTATCCTGATAATTCGCTAGAGAGTCACAACGGAAACCAGTAAGATAAGAGCGTGTCGATTCTCTCAACCTCCGAGAGAAAAGGTAAACATGTTGATCCTCCAGTGGTGCAGATGGACCTAGCAATGCCAACTCGTCCTGAAACTTGAGGATTATCTCAGCAATAGGCAAATCCTCAAATCCCGCCTCAAGGAAATCCTGAAGACGGTCTCTCCTCATAGCTGCAGGGCAATAGCGATCCCTGATCACTTTCTTCCTCTACTCATAACTGGTGACCTTACTACGAACGGTCCTCCACCAAGAATGAGCCTGATCCTTCAGCAACGTCTGTGCTATGTTGACTCGACGTCCCTCAGGGCAACCGATAGCCTCCATAACAGAATCAACCTGTCCTAGCCACTGCTCCACGTCCAAGTCAGTCCTTCCCACGAAGACGGGAACCTTTAGCTGATCAAAAGCCTTCAACCAGCTGTCGGGCTTTGGCTCCATTGCCTCAGCCGGTGCTCTAACAACCTCAGCAACTCCAGCAGGCGGGGGAACAACTTGTGTAATTCTCTGCAAAACCTCAGCTGATCTCGCAGGAACTGGCGGCACTGGTGCTGGTCCTCTAGTCCTGATAGCCTCCTCAACCCTCTACACATAGTCGCAAAATGCAGAATCTCCGATAGACACTCGTGCGGACTTTGTTGATGGCGCTCTTTGTGCTCCAGACCTAGGAGCGGTCCCATTTCCAGCCTCAGGAACAATGCTCTCAGCAACATCTTCAGCAAACGCCTCAGCGATAGGCGGATTAGCAACTGGGGCTTGGCCCCGACCTCTAGCTAGTGGAGGTCTTCCTGCACGCCCTTGTCCACGGACGGCAGGTGGAAGTGGTGGTCAACCCCTTCCTCGCCCCATAGCAGATGTAGCTCTAGTACGCGTCATCTGCTATAAGGATAAATATATAAGAATATATATATAGATATAAGGCCACGCTACAGCTAAAGTACAAATCCAAGAAAAACACATATAAAGGCCACAAATATAAGAACCTACACTTCTGAGATCCGCGGAGGTAGTGGTGGTCGCCTGTACATCTATCCCAGACCGAATGGTTAAAAACAAAAAACCCCTTTGGAAAACATTAGACCCCTTGCGGGTTCTATTTATTTATCCATCCAACATGTAGAAGATTTCGAGTGTCATTGTTGCCAACCTGGCTCTGATACCATATTGTAACACCCCAAGTTTTGGGAACTTGAAGCGCTACGAGCTAGGACCGCACAATGGGTCCCGACCCTCAGAGTAGCAATAGCAAACAGATCTTAAAACAAGGCACAGATGAATGAAAACCAAAACTTAATATAAAACCAAAGGTTCAAACAGAAGAAAACACAAAAGCTCCACAGCCGGGTCAAAACAAAAGGAAAACAGCAAAAGAAAAACAAAACCCGATCCCGTCCTATAATGTACGGGAACCCCGGCTGACCACACTATCCAGATCACTCAGCGGCATCCTAAACCTGCGGAACATCTACAACGACGGTATAAACCGTTAGCTAACATTCTAGGTATAATCAAGAGTGTAAAGGCACAAACACACATAAGGTACAGAAAACACATAGCATTCTCACACATCAACCGGTTATTATCTTTCATTAAGGTTATCCATTACTAATTCAACTTCTTTTGTCACACGAGAATCTCCCGAAACTCGCCTCCGCTTTCCGTCTACCAATAGGAATAGATCAGCACTATCCGTTACCTACAGGTCTGAGTTGCAAGAGCACATTCTAGTCTCCTGTAGAACTAGACAAGTGGTCACCGCCCGGTTATACTACACTTGGGCCAGTTAAGGGTAACAAAGGGTGAATCCTATTTCCAATTATCCGTTATAAACATGATAGCAACGCAAACAAGCCAAAACAATCCAACTAATACACGGAATGAAGCTAAGTAAGTCCAAGGGACTTACCTCATACAAAGGTAACACAAGAGATCAGCGAACAACTCAGAAACACACAAGGAAGCTCAGTTTCCCTCAGGAAAGGAGCAAGGAAAGCCTGTACGAACAAGCAACACGAATCAGGAACGGAACGGTTGCTAGAAGTCTAAGACATCTAGTCTCAAAGATCTCTAAGAGATCAACACATGCTAAGGGCTCAACCTTAGTCTTACAACAACTCAGGGGAACAAGGAACAACCATAAGCAACCAAGGAAGGAACGAGGAAGGGAAGTGATGCGCCCTTGGATGTCCCTTTTACGTTGACCATAGACGAAGAGGACGAGGCTCTTAGAGTTCGTTCAGATGGACCGATCACCCGATCCCGAGCTAAGGCCATTGCTCGAGCCACCGGCTCCATCATCGCCCGCATTACTTCTTCACTTGGTTCCATTACCGGCATGCCATGTCTCTACACCACCATGGCATAGGCTACCGGTTCCGTTAGCGGCATGTCTCGTCTTTCCGACTCAATGGCATGAAGCTAGCTTATTTTCGGACTATATTTTCATGTTTTCCTTTTTATGTAATAAAAGGGATATTCCGTATAAGAATATTCCCTTTTGAACTTATCCTTTTAGGGTTTTCCCTTTTGGGCTTTTCTTCATGTATTTTTGTTTGGCCCGTTGGCCCATAGGTAGGCAACACTTTCTATATAAGAGATATCTTGCCTCACTTATTTTCCATGTTCAATATTACTAAGTTTTGAGAAGAATTTCCTCCTACTTAGCTTGGGCATCAAAACCTCTCTTCTATCTCTCAAATTTCTTCCTTGGATCTCGTCTTTGATCCCAGAAATCCATATTCGAGGATTCTTCTTAAGAATCAACCTTCGATCCACACAAAAAGGTTTATTCGATCTCTCTAGATCGAAGTAACCTTTGTTTCTTCATCGCTTCCGCCCCATTGGATCCGAAACGATACAACGTTGCACAAAGAATCAAGGAGTAGTTGGAGTTTTACTTGATCTAGATCCGGAGTTATCCTTGGTTACCTCCAAGGACGCATCAAATTGGTATCAGAGCAAGGGATCAAAGCTAAGTTCTCTTTACTCTTGTTTTTGTGCGTTATTATCTTAAACCTATTTAGCCTTTTTGTTCATGATGTTCTTCGTTTGTTCATGATGTTCTTCATTTGTTCTTCATGATCTTCATGTTGTTCATCATGTTCTTCATCATGTTCATCCATTTTCCTTGAAATTTTTTTATTTTTTTTCCGTGTTTAATTCAAAACAAAAAGTACAAAAATAGGAGATATTTGGTTTGCCTTCAAACCATTTACCAAACCCGTCTTTTTCTTAAACCGACCTAATCCGACAATTTTGTTAATTAATTTCACCAAATCTCTTGGGATATTTTTGTTAACGAAAAGTTCGGATATCTCGCATTTGATATTCCAAGAAAAGCAAAAAAAACTCTTCATCAATACGGATTTGTGTTAAAAAAAAAACAAAACAAAAGAAAGTGTTGCTCAAAACGTTTCAAAGAAACGAAACACACAAAGTGAAAAGACGTCCGGCAAACCGGTCCATCCGAAAAATCGGATTTTACAAAACGGTCAAAGACCGAAAGCAAGCAAAGCTTGCCGAGTGAACAATCTGTCCATCTTCTATCTCTCCATTTTCTTACATAGGTTTGCAAAATATCACTTGTTTATTTGTTTGTAATTGGTTCAATTTTGTTGGATTTGCCTTCCTTGCCTAACCGCCAAACGGCCTTCCCCAAAGTAGAACCCGCACTTGAACTTGGGTAAAGTTGACCTAAGTTGTCACCTTGCTCACTTGATTGCTTGCAATTGTGTGCTGATTTGGAGCAATGTCTCCATAAGGCGAGAATTAGAAGCCTTGAAGGCACAACAAAAGTTTGATGCCTTGACCCGAGAAAACAATGCCTTAAAAAAAGAGCTAGAAGCTCTTAAGGCCCTTCAGATTGCTCAACGTCCCACCCCAACATATCCGAATGAGACCGTGGCCAATGCTTCCACATCCGATGCATAACGGAAAGGCAAGGGACTTTTGGGAGCTAGACCATCAAACGTTACCCGGCTTGCGTCTGTCATTGAACGCACCCATCCTTTACCTCTTGACGGAAATGAGTCCCATGAAGAAGAGGAGGAATTCCCCGACCCGCCTCAAGATGGTTTGCCCATAGTCGATATGGAACATCGGCACCAATATTATGAGCATCAACATCAACGGTATGTCCCTTCTCTACCTCCACCTAGTGTCCCCCGCACCGACCGTCAAACCCGGGAAGAGCCCAGGTACCGTCCCATCTCAACCACCAATCATGGTCGTGAGCATGATCGTTCCGAACACCGTCGCCAACGGTCAACCCGGCAACCGAGGACCCTTAACTTTGATGAATACGATGAGCAACACAACTTCAACGAGTTCTCCGGTGATGAATCCGATTTAGAACGGGTAGCACATAACCGTCCGTGGCACCCACCCGTCATAGACCCTTATGAGAACCAAGACCGAGGTGAAGAATGGTTGCCTCCACCAAATCCACCTAGGCAGGCCCCACCCGTTCATAGGCGCCAACGTCCTCATGGCGGCCACCGGCGAGCCCGTGCCGATGATGCCTACATTCCACCGCCCCGCCCGGACCTCTACCGAGCTTGTAGGGAAGGTAAGGTTAAGTTCCCTACCTTTCATGGTGAATATGATCCGTGTGTTTTTCTTGATTGGGCGCAGGATATGAAACGAGCATTAAAACATTGTCATTATGAGGAGGAATACGAGAAAATCGAGGCGGCAACTCTATACTTTGAAGAAGATGCCAAGTCTTGGTGGAACCGGTATGAGTTCACCCGTGAGAGGCGAGGATGGGCACCGATTGAGACATTTGAGCAACTACTCTATTGTATGACCAAGAAGTACGTGCCCGAGGACTTTAAGAATGATATGCGGTTGCAAATTGCCAAGTTCAAGCAAGGCAACCTCACTCCGGTGGCTTACTTGGCTAAACTTAAGGACATGCACATTAAGGCCGGCGTCTCGGCCTCCCTCTCCGCCCTCCGCACAAAATTTATGAGTGGGCTAAATGCCTCAATCCGGCGGCCGTTCGAGATTGTTCCATTCAAGCATTTGGGAGCATTATGCCATGCCGCCATGAAGCTATACAAGCAACAACTCGAAACACCGCGATCTTCTAGGTATACCTCTGCCTCGAGTCCATATCTTTATCCGTCTAACACACGTTCTCGAGATGGGCCTAGTCCTACAGATACCGATGCTTCCATAGGAGCCCAACAGACGGGTCCCTCCAATAGGCAAGCGGGTACCGAGAAGGCACCAACCCGTGGCCCAATACCGGCGCCTCCCTCTCGAGGTCAACAAGGACCCTCACCGGCGGCTCGCCCAAGGGAGCCCGTGTGCTACAAGTGTAGCGGTTTTGGTCATGTGCAACGTGATTGCCCAAACACCAAACGTGTCTTGTTTGCCGACCCAGCATATTTCGAGGATGAAGAAGGTCACCAAGACGGCGATATCATTATTGAGGATGACCATGCCACCGACCTCCATTTTGGCATGGAACCATGTGACGACGAGCTTGCTTGCGCTCCGGCACAACCCGGTAAATTCGCTCTTGTTTCTCGTCGTATTTTGGCTATTAAAGAGCATATTCCTATTGATCAACGCGAGAATCTCTTCCACCCTCGTTGCTTGGTTAATAATACGAGCCTTTCTCTCATCATTGACGGGGGCTCTTGTTGCAATATTGTCAACGATCGAGTGGTAAAACACTTCAAGTTGCCTACGACCCCCCACCCAACGCCTTACGGACTTCAATGGATTTCCGATACGGCTTGTGATACCGTCACACAACAAGTTTGGGTGACGTTTTCTATTGGCGCCTATGTTGATAAGGTCCTTTGTGATGTTATCAAGATGGACGCCACACATGTCCTATTAGGACGACCATGGCAGTTCGATCGCCGAACATATCATGATGGTTATCTTAACCGGTACATGTTCCAATATAATGGAAAACGGGTCACACTTTTGCCTATGACTCCACACGAAATTTTGGTTGACTATGCGGAACGGAAGAGGCAACAAACTATAAATGAGTCCGCTAAGGCACCAGCAAAATCGGACCCCCGGAGTCCCGATGTTGTCAATGCTAGTACTTCCAAATCCCGGAACACCGCCCCTCTTGTCCATGCTACCGAGTCCAAAGGTAGTAAAGGTCGCATCGTTCCCCCGAGCGCACCTTTACCATCTTCGGACCCCGTAATTCAAGGACGGTGTGAGCCGAGGATACTCTTAGCTCGCCGGCATGATTTGCAACCGGTCATGGAAGGCAAGTTCCCATGTTTCTTACTTGTCCTATTCTGTTTATCTACTTCTCATGACCCGAGTAATGTGCCACACGAGGTGTCTTTGTTGTTGTCCGAATTTCAGGATATTATGCCCAAAGACCTTCCACCCGGCTTACCACCAATCCGAGGGATTGAACACCAAATTGACTTTGTGCCTGGTGCCTCCTTGCCAAACCGTGCCGCATACCGAGCTAGTCCGGAAGAGACGAAGGAGCTACAACGTCAAGTGCAAGAGCTCCTAGACCGGGGACATGTGCGTGAATCCTTATCATCATGTGCCGTCCCGGTAATCTTAGTACCAAAGAAAGATGGATCATGACGGATGTGTGTTGATTGTCGTGCCATCAACCAAATCACCGTCAAATACCGCCACCCGATCCCGCACCTTGATGACATGTTGGATGAGCTTCATGGCGCCACCATCTTCTCCAAAATTGATCTCCGGAGCGGTTACCACCAAATCCGGATGGCCGAAGGTGACGAGTGGAAGACGGCGTTCAAAACAAAGTATGGACTCTATGAATGGCTTGTCATGCCTTTAGCCTCTCCAACGCCCCGTCCACCTTCATGCGCCTCATGAACCATGTCTTGCGCCAATTCTTGGGTACATTTGTTGTTGTTTATTTTGATGATATTTTGGTGTTTAGTACATCTTTGGAGGATCACATCGGGCACCTTCGCCAAGTGCTCGAGTGCCTTAGACAAGAGCAATTGTATGTCAACTTTAACAAATGCGTCTTTTGCTCGGACACCACTATCTTTCTTGGCTATGTCGTGTCTAAGGACGGACTACGAGTAGACGAATCTAAAGTTCGTGCTATTCGGGAGTGGCCTACTCCTACTACGGTCACCATGGTCCGAGCCTTTTTCGGTTTAGCGGGTTTCTACCGACGCTTTGTCAAGGACTTTAGCACGGTAGCGGCACCGCTCTATGAGCTCACTACCAAGGTTGTCACGTTTGAGTGGCGTGATATCCATGCTCGAGCGTTTGATGCGCTCAAAGACCGCCTTTGTAATGCACCATTACTCCAACTCCCAAACTTTTCGAAAACTTTCGAGGTGGAGTGTGATACATCAAATGTGGGCATTGGAGGAGTTCTCTTACAAGAGACTCGCCCAATTGCCTACTTTAGTGAAAAAATGTCCGGTCCCTCGCTCAACTATCCTACATATGACAAGGAACTATATGCTCTAGTTCGTTGTCTTAAGACATGGCAACATTACTTGTGGCCGAAGGAGTTCGTGATTCATTCTGATCATGCGGATCTTTCGTATCTCAAGAGTCAAACAAATCTCAGTCGGCGCCATGCTAGTTGGGTAGATTTTTTAGAGACCTTTCCTTATGTCATTCGGCATAAGAAAGGCAAAGAGAATGTGGTAGCCAATGCCCTTTCTCGCCGCTATGCCCTCCTTGTGTATATGGATGCCAAGATACATGGCTTTGCTCTTATCAAAGAGTTATATGCCACGGATCTTGACTTCAAGGACATATGGGCACAATGCCTCGACCTCCGATAGCACGAGTCTTTCTTTATTAACGATGGCTATCTTTTCCGAGCGGGCAAACTTTGCATTCCGCGCTCATCTATACGCCATTTATTGGTCAAGGAAGCTCATGAGGGCCGTGGTCATTTCGGTGCTACCAAGACCCTTTCCGCTCTCCAAGAGCATTTCTTTTGGCCCCGGATGCGTATGCATGTGACACGGTTTTGCAAGGGTTGCATCACATGTCATCATGCAAAGTCACGCCAAGGTCCGGATGGAATGTACTCTCCTTTGCCTATACCAATGGGACCTTGGGAGGATCTATCCATGGACATTGTGGTAGGGTTGCCTATGTCAAAACGAGGCAAAGACTCCATTTTCGTGGTAGTCGATTGCTTCTCCAAAATGGCTCATTTTATTGCATGTAAAAGCACCCAAAATGCTAGTGAAGTTGCCACCTTGTTCTTTGACAATGTGGTGCGTTTACATGGGATACCACGTTCCATCGTTAGTGATCAGGACGTAAAATTCGTAAGTCACTTTTGGAGAATGTTATGGGGAAAACTTGGAACCAACTTGTTGTTTTCAAGTAGTTATCACCCCCAAACCGATGGTCAAACGGAGGTGACCAATCGGACTCTTGGTGCTCTACTTAGAGCCACCACTAGGACCAACCCACGTAGGTGAGAGGACTTACTTTCTATTGTGGAGTTTTCGTATGACAGGTCTAGGCACACGGCAACTAAATTGTCCCCATTTGAAGTTTTCTACGGCCTTAATCCACACACACCGTTGGACTTCACTCCTCGCCCGCTCAAGGACGGAGAACACATTATCGCTGGGAACCGAGCCGCCCAAATCATTGAACTTCATGAGCGGACTAGGACACAACTCGAACGTCGTGCCACCCAACTTGCCCGACAACGCAACAAGGGCCGCCGCGATGTCTCTTTTGAGCCCGGTGAACTTGTTTGGCTCCACCTAAGGAAGGAGTGTTTTCCAACTCGCCGCATGAGCAAGCTCTCGGACCGTGGTGATGGCCCATTCCGCATCTTAGCCCGTCATGGCCCGAATGCATACAAGTTAGAGCTCCCGGATTCGTACGGAGTACACCCGACGTTCAACGTCAAGGACCTTTCCCCTTATGTTGAGCCCCTCTATGACGATGGTGAAATGGGGATGTTTTACAGCCAAGATGGGGGGACTGATGCGCCCTTGGATGTCCCTTTTACATTGACCGTAGACGAAGAGGACGAGGCTCTTAGAGTTCGTTCAGATGGACCGATCGCCCGATCCCGAGCTAAGGCCATTGCTCGAGCCACCGGCTCCATCATCGCCCGCATTACTTCTTCACTTGGTTCCATTACCGGCATGCCATGTCTCTACACCACCATGGCATAGGCTACCGAATCCGTTAGCGGCATGTCTCGTCTTTCCGACTCAATGGCATGAAGCTAGCTTATTTTCGGACTATATTTTCATGTTTTCCTTTTGATGTAATAAAAGGGATATTCCGTATAAGAATATTCCCTTTTGAACTTATCCTTTTAGGGTTTTCCCTTTTGGGCTTTTCTTCATGTATTTTTGTTTGGCCTGTTGCCCATAGGTAGGCAAGACTCTCTATATAAGAGATATCTTGCCTCACTTATTTTCCATGTTCAATATTACTAAGTTTTGAGAAGAATTTCCTCCTACTTAGCTTGGGCATCAAAACCTCTCTTCTATCTCTCAAATTTCTTCCTTGGATCTCGTCTTTGATCCCAGAAATCCATATTCGAGGATTCTTCTTAAGAATCAACCTTCGATCTACACAAAAAGGTTTATTCGATCTCTCTAGATCGAAGTAACCTTTGTTTCTTCATCGCTCCCGCCCCATTGGATCCGAAACGATACAACGTTGCACAAAGAATCAAGGAGTAGTTGGAGTTTTACTTGATCTACATCCGGAGTTATCCTTGGTTACCCCCAAGGACGCATCAAATTGGTATCAGAGCAAGGGATCAAAGCTAAGTTCTCTTTACTCTTGTTTTTGTGCGTCATTATCTTAAACCTATTTAGCCTTTTTGTTCATGATGTTCTTCGTTTGTTCATGATGTTCTTCATTTGTTCTTCATGATCTTCATGTTGTTCATCATGTTCTTCATCATGTTCATCCATTTTCCCTAAAATTTTTTTATTTTTTTTCCGTGTTTAATTCAAAACAAAAAGTAAAAAAATAGGAGATATTTGGTTTGCCTTCAAACCATTTACCAAACCTTATATACTAATGATATAAGGACAGAGTTAAGATATGCAAACGTATGCTAATGTAAGGTAATCGTACGGTGAAGTTCCAAAAACCTTATATGACTCACCTATAAGACACTCTCTATACAGGTTGTTGAGGCTTCAATATAGAAAGGTTCTAAAGGCAAGAATTAATGTCAAATACCCAAACTTGTAATCCAAGGATCAAGACTAACTAAACCGATTAAGGTTGTGACACTCACAATCGAGGTAGAGGTTGTTGAGGCTTCACTACCACCAAGAAAAGGCAAGCCAACACTAAGTTAAAGCAAATCTTTAACTTTGGATTAAAGTAAAAGCAAGTTCGTAAATTTAAGGGAAATCACGGTTAGTTCTTGAGGTTCCACGGTCGTGGACTCAAGAACAGCCCGTAAATTAGGGTTCGTCGGCGATTCTCTCTAACTCTCAAGGTCCAATCTGTTTACGATCGATCTATCATCATCTAAGCCACAACTATCAACCCTTCACCTTAGAATTGTTAAGGGTTTTTAGCCAACAACAGTCATATTGATATCAAATTCAAGATTTAAAAGATTGAAAGATGAAAACTTCCAAAAACCTTCAATAACCTTCAAATCAATCTCAAAGTCACAATCAAGAACAATAGTCGTCACTAGATTCGGAATAGAACAACAAACACAAATCTTAGATAAGAGGGAAGAACGGGATGTCAATCCGTCTTCTAAATCAAACCTAAGCAAGAAGCGAAATATCCTTGCGAACAATCTTCCGAATCTTCAATCTTCCGTTAATCCGGAAATCGCAATAACAATGCACCAAAAATCTCTCAAACAAATCTCCGCCAAATGCGAATTTAGGGCAATTCAAAGCGCAAGTATGCGTCTAAAGCGAGGTGACGGAATCTCTCTTCGTCCGTCCTTTTATAGTGTAAGATAAAATATCGGCCCGGCCCGATTGTGTAGGAGATCGTGGCTTAAAGTATGGCGAAAAATATCGCCAAGATCACGGTCGTGGAAGGGTTCCACGGCCGTAATTTAGAGCGTGGAAATCAACACGGTTTGAACCATCTTCTCCACGGCCGTAGAAGTTACTGGAATGAACCACGCTTCCCTAGCCAAGGTTCCACGGCCGTGGACTTGAACGTGGAAAGTGGTACGGCCGTATTTTAGAGCGTGGTTTAGGGCAAGAACGTGATTCTTCCCTAGCCTCGTGCATTCCTCAAGTTGGCACTCCCTTAGCTCCTAGGAATGTTCTCAATACATGGACATTGCTCAATAACTCCATCCTTGCTCGATTCCGTTCGGAAATAGCTCTCAATCACCTATAATCAACATAAAGCTTGTGTAGATCTCTATATCGACATTATAGACAAACTAGCTCACAATTGCATCGATGCTCAATCAATGATTATCAATATGAATCAAATACACTTAGAAAACGTGCCTAAAATATCACAATATTTCATGCTAACAAATAACCCCATACTTGCAACTTGCTTGTCCCTAAGCAAGGTCTTTCAAAAGCTTTAAAACAAGAGTTAGGATGAAATATGTGTACCTTCTCAAAGCAATACTTCTTTTGGATGAATGTGCCTTCTAATCAATAGATCATTCTCAAATCTTGCTTCAATCGTTTATAAGACTTTCATACACTTAATCAAAGAGTAAAAAGTAAAGAAAGTTCATGAATCAATCAAACTTCCATACAAACATCATAACCTTCAAACATTATCAAAATCAATCATAAGAAACTTCAATTTAGATCACCAAGTCATATAACATTCTTTTGATCTTAAGAACTTTCAAAGAAAAAGGTCTAGAATGCGGAAAGGGAAGGAAACTTTAAGGGATGTGATGCATGAATCCGGGAAAGTGGACAACTACTCTTTTCTTCTTCTTTTGCGGTTTCCGCAACACCTTCAACTTAGAGCTTCGCTCTCTTCCTTTCATTTTTCGACTTTACTTTTGGAGTTATGGATAGAGGTGCACAAAAACTGAAGCCTAGGAGATTGGCGTTTCTCAATATTTATGAGATGCCTCAAACCCTTAGCGCACATACCATAATCCGCTAGGAATATCGCTCAATCCGACTTTGGTAAGACACAAACACCCGGCTATGTGAATGGTGCCGAGTTACTCATCATCATGATTGACTTCCCCAAACCTATAATTTCTTTCTATTCCTTTGAATGCAAAGTATTGCTTTCATGGCCCTCCCACATCATACATGCCTTTTTCAATCAACTCCTCCAAATTCCCGGATAGGTAAAGGAGGTCAATATTTCAATGAGGGGTTAAATGACCAAAGAAAGAAGAAAGAAAGAATCGAATTGCCTTAATCATCTCAACAAGAAGCATAAGAACTTATAGTGCGATTTCAACTTCAATTTCTCAACATGATTTAGGTAACATTCATCATATTATGAAACTTGTAAAAGAGGTATAATCAACTCATTCAATTTCTTTTCAATTCACTATTCGTTCAAGCATGCAATTGTGATCAAACTCAATTCACAAGTAGAGATTATCATAGAAATCATCTCAATTCCTTAGAAACACAAAATTTTTCAAAATTTTTCAATTTTTATGGGTTTTTCAAACTCTTTTTCATGCAATGCAATAATGAAACGTGCAACAATATAATGAACATGCAAGATAGTCTCGAATAGAAGCAATCAAAGTGACTAAGAGTTATTAAAACTTTTAGCCACACCCCACCCCATACTTAGAACAAACATTGTCCCTAATGTTCAAAAGAAAGAAAGAAAAAGAAAGAAAAGAAAAAGTAACTCACAAAGTGGCGGTGGAGCGGCTAAAGCTATCGGTCATGCGAATCATTACTGCGGCGCTGGTGGAGGCGGGAATGGAGAGAAGCTAGGATCGTAGTGCCGCCCAAACTGCTGGCGGTAGACGTCTCTCATCATATGATCGAGGTCGTCCAAGCGTCCATCTCTAGCATCGGCTCGGATCTCCAATGCTCCTACTCTCTCCGAAAGACCGGTGGCCCAATCGGGCATCTGCTCATACCATCCCGGGGCCTGGCTGTACCACTCTGGAGCGTCGGACGGTGCTGGTGCTGGTGCTTGTGCAGATGGTGCCTGTGTAGACCATGGAGGTGTAGCTCCATACCATGCAGGAGGTGTCTCTGCCCAAGTGGGTCTCTCGCTCACGCTGGCGCGGCGAGAGGACGAATCTGAAGCTCTCGCGGGACGTGGAGAACGTCTAGGTACATCAGGGGCCGCATCCGGCTGATCCGGAAACGTGCCAAACTCCTGCTCTGCTCCTCCTCCTCCCTCATACTGGTCCCTCATCTCCTCCTCCTCAACTACGAGCGGTGGTGGGACATACGGAGGAGCTGCAATCCTGTTCGCATGCATAGCAGTGAACGTCTCCTTCCAATTATGGCGTCCAGCCATAATGGAGTACTCCTATAGCCACTCAATACCCCTACCCGTCCTGCTCTCCCAAGGCATGGCCGCATAAGGCGGACCTCTATGTGTAGGGAAGATGAGGCCTCTAGTCATGAAGGCCTGAAGTCCTAGGGGTATGGCTGGTATGCGTGTACATGCAGAAAAATCAACCCCCAACATCCTAGCAAGGTGGGTAACTATCCCACCATATCCAATGTTGCCCTTCCTCTGGTTCTTAAGCTTGCTCATGGTAGCAGCTAAGAGGGTGGCACAGTCAGCTCGGCGCCCATACAACATAGAATACAACAGAAAGAGCTCATCCGTCTTGATCTTTTGGGATGTCTCCGTCCTAGGGAAGAGACACTCCGAGAGAACACGGTGAGCAATCTTCAAGGCTAAGTGATACATCAACTTAGCCTAGGTGTCAGCTGGTTGCCAGCGGTCCTCGCTGGCGTAAATCATAGCTACCTCCTCCCAAAAATCTTTGGTGTAAACGCCACTAGGAAAACGACCATTGAAGGTCTCATGGAACCCAAAGAAGGTTCCGAACTCACGGATGGTAAAATCATAGTTTCTTTCCATAAGACGGAAAGAAACGGTCCTATCCACATGGCTGTGCTCAAAAGACGTCACAACCTCTCTCGTAATCTCCTCATAAGCGTCTTCTCGGATAGCCGAGAAGACAGCTAGTCCGGCTCCAAGAGCCAAGTAAGGTCGTCTATGATGTTAAGAGGAGCTAGATCCTCTAACAACAGGTACCTAGGTCCAATCACAGCCCTCTCATGGATCCTCTCGAGTGCATCGAAGTGATCTTCATGAATGGTCGGTACTCTAAGGCTAGGAGGTGCGGGTGATGAAGGTGATGATGGAGGTGAAGGGGAGGAAGGTGGTGGTGCTCTAGAGGATGAAGAAGAAGAGGGGTTACCCTTCCTCGTCTTGTTTTGGTCATTCTTCTTCTCCTTAATTCTCCCAGAAACTCTCCTCACGAAATCCATCACTGTTCAAAATCACGGTCTGTTCTTGGTATTTCCACGGCCGTGGAACTGACAGAGACCGTGATTCGTCTCGACTTTTCTCAAAAATCCACAAACAGCACTCAAACTCAGCAATCAGGAAGCCCTAGTCTAATTCCTTCCAATTTCAATCAGTTCTCCTAAAATTTCTAGCAAAAACGAACCAAATTGACAAAGATCAAGAGGAGTGGAAAAAACCTAGGTTTCGGATTTTAAAATCCGAATTGTGCGTTCCTTGGTGATTTGCCGCTCGATTCGTTGCTTGGATCTCGTTGGTGGTCGAATTTGCTTCAATTTGGAAAGAAGAATCGTTGAAAACGATTAACGAACGAAGATTTGGGAGGAAGGGCGTGGAATCGGCGATTTGGGTCGTGGAATTGGGTATTTGTGAAGTGTTTTTGTGAAGAACGTGGTTTATATAGTGACAGGCAAAATTTTGAAAATCACGGTCTGTCGGGGGGTTCCACGGCCGTGGAAATGTACGGAACCGTGGTTTTGGTGATTTTTCAAAGGCTTTTGGAAATTACGGTCACTGTAGTTGTCACGACCGTGGTTTAGGCCGTGGAACTCTCTGTAATGCTCCAAAGTCCAATTTTCGTCACTTTTCTTCAACATTACTCTTCCCTTTTCCTTTTTCATCGTTCCTACATCCAAAAACACGAACATACCGGAAGAAATCGAAGGCAAAACAAAACAAAAACGTCTAAACTAAGCTAAACTATGAATCGAAAACAAAAGCAAAAATGCAATACCTTGGGTTGCCTCCCAAGAAGCGCTTTGTTTAAGGTCCGTAGCTAGACCAAACTCGCACTTATTCGAGTGTGGTAGGCGCGAACTCTTCAGGTTGGAGTTCCGGTGTATACTTCTTGAGTCGTTGACCATTCACATTAAAGCTTCCGCCCGCTTCACCCCATACTTCAACTGCACCATGGGGAAAACTTGATCTCCTTCTTTGAAGTCCTTTGGAATAATATGCTTATCATGCCAACGCTTTGCCCTCTCCTTATAAATCTTGGCGTTCTCATAGGCGTTCGAGCGGAGTTCTTCAAGCTCATTAAGGTCCAAGAGACGCTTCTCTCCCGCTTCCTTCATGCTGAAATTCAACCACTTGATAGCCCAAAACGCCTTATGCTCCAACTCTACCGGTAAGTGACAAGACTTCCCATACACAAGGTTGTATGGTGTGGTTCCTATGGGAGTCTTGTATGCAGTCCGGTACGCCCACAATGCGTCATCAAGTTTCAAAGACCAATCCTTCCTAGTCCTTGAAACCGTCTTCTCTAGAATTCCTTTGATCTCCCTATTTGAGATCTCAACTTGTCCACTAGTTTGTGGATGATAAGGGGTAGCAATCTTGTGAGTAACCCCATACTTAGTTAGAAGAGCTTCAAAGCGCTGGGCAATGAAGTGAGAACCTCCATCACTAATGATAGTCCTTGGTGTCCCAAATCGTAGGAAGATGGTCTTGTAAAAGAACTTAACCACAACCATGGCATCATTGGTGGGAGAGGCAATCGCTTCCACCCATCTAGAAACGTAATCCACCGCCAGGAGTATGTATTGGTTTCCACAAGAAGATGGGAATGGTCTCATGATGTCTACTCCCCAAACGTCGAAAATCTCCACCTCTTGGATGTTGTTAAGAGGCATCTCATTCCTCCTAGAGATATTACCTGTTCTTTGACAAGCATCGCAGCAAGAAACAAAGGATTGCACATCTCTAAATAAAGTAGGCCAAAAGAATCCAGATTGCAATACCTTTGCGCTAGTCTTGTTCGAACTAGCGTGTCCTCCACAAGGTAGTGAATGACAATGGCGGATGACACTTTGCATCTCATCTTCCGGCACACATCGCCGAATGATGCCATCCGGACCTCTCTTAAAGAGGAGAGGTTCATTCCAAAAGTATTCCCGAACATCCTTAAAGAACTTCTTTCTTTGTGCGTAGGATAATCCGGGCGGTATCTCCTGGCAAACCAAATAGTTAACAAAATCAGCAAACCATGGTTCGTTACCTTTGGAGATCACATCGATGCACTCCTCAATAATGTGTAGGTGTTTGTCTGGGAAGGAGTCATCGATGGGTAAATGGTCGTCCTCTAGATGTGTTAGGCGACTCAAATGATCCGCAACAGAATTTTCCGAACCCTTCTTGTCGCGGATCTCTAGATCGAATTCTTGTAGGAGAAGAATCCATCTAATTAGCCTTGGCTTCGCGTCTTTCTTCGCAAGTAGGTACCAAATCGCAGCATGATCCGTGTAGACAATCACCTTTGAACCTACAAGATAAGAGCGAAACTTGTCAATAGCATAAACAATGGCTAGAAATTCCTTTTTGGTAGTGGCGTAATTGAGCTGCGCTTCATCCAGCGTCTTGCTAGCATAGTATATGGCATGTGTTCGCCCTTCCTTTCGTTGTCCAAGGACAGCTCCTATAGCTACGTCACTAGCATCGCACATAACCTCAAAGGGAAGAGTCCAATCCGGAGGTTGGATAATAGGTGCTGAAATTAGAGCTTGCCGAATTGTGTTAAACGCATCCAAACATTCCTGCGAAAACTCAAAAACTGCATCCTTCATCAATAGATTATTGAGCGGTTTTGATATTTTAGAGAAGTCTTTAATGAAACGTCTATAAAATCCAGCATGTCCTAGGAAACTTCTTATCCCTTTCACCGAAGTTGGGGGAGGAAGCTTCTCTATAGTTTCTATTTTCGCCTTATCCACCTCTATCCCTCTACTAGAGATTAAGTGTCCTAAAACAATTCCTTCCTTAACCATGAATTGACACTTCTCCCAATTAAGAACTAGGTTAGTGTCTTCACACCTTTGTAAAACAAGAGCAAGGTTAGAAAGACAATTGTGAAAAGAGGAACCGTATACGGAGAAGTCATCCATGAAGACTTCCATGATTTCCTCAATGGATTCGGAGAAGATGGCCATCATGCACCTTTGAAAGGTGGCTGGGGCGTTGCAAAGCCCGAACGGCATTCTCCTATAAGCAAATGTACCCCACGGGCACGTGAATGTGGTCTTCTCCTGATCATCCGGGTATATCGGAATCTGAAAGAAACCACTATAACCGTCAAGGTAGCAAAAATGTGAATGTTGTGCTAACCTTTCAAGCATTTGATCAATGAATGGCAATGGGAAGTGATCCTTTCTCGTCGCATTGTTAAGCTTGCGGTAGTCTATGCACATCCGCCATCCCGTTACGGTTCGGGTAGGAATGAGTTCGTTGTTCTTGTTGGTGATGACCGTCATTCCTCCCTTCTTCGGAACTACTTGAACCGGACTCACCCACTTACTATCGGAGATAGGATAGATGATGCCTGCATCAAAAAGTTTAAGAATTTCCTTCTTGACAACCTCTTTCATGGTCGGGTTCAACCGCCTTTGAGGTTGTCTTGAAGTTCTAAAGTCCTCTTCCATTAGTATTTTATGCATGCATAGGGAAGGTTTGATTCCTACTAAGTCCTCAATAGTATATCCTAAAGCTTTTCTATGTTTCCTAAGGACAACCATGAGCTCATTATGTTCATCTATGCTTAGATTGGAACTAACAATAACCGGAAAGGTAAAATTAGATCCTAGAAAAGCGTACCTTAGATGAGTAGGGAGTGGCTTTAGTTCCATTGCTTTCGGAGCTTCCAATGGTTCTTATGGAGCTTCCGATGTTTCCTTAGAAGTGTCTAAGGGTGTAGAATGTGTGAGAGAAGAATCGAAAGAAGTTGAAGAAGTGGCTCGATCACCCTCTTCCACGGCCAGAATCACGGTTTCCTTACGTTCTCCACGGCCGTGGTTTAGGGCGTGGAAAGAGAATACGGTTGCTCTGTTCTCTCCACGACCGTATAACTCTCTGGAGTGGGACATGGTTTTGTTGGTGAAATCCACGGCCGTGGAATATAGTGTATGACCGTGGATTCTCACGTTTTCTGCCTCATCGTGGAGTTTTTCAAACTCCACTTCATAAACCTCTTCTTGTGCTTCTAAGGCTTCAATTGCCTCATTGCACTCCTCTTCTTTCCCTACATTCGTTAGACTCATAGTAATAACCTTTTGCAAAGGATCTTTGAAGAGAATAGCACTTACCTCCTCTCTAGATAACCCTTCTTCATCTTGGATATTGAATATATCCTCATCAAAGATTGGCTCCTTCACTAGAGTGGAAAGAACGAACTCTACCTTCTCTTCTCCTATGTCAAAGGCGAGTCTAGCATTCTTGCAATCGAATATGCAGCCGGAAGTTGCAAGAAACGGTCTTCCGAGTATGATCGGGACCGGACTATCTGCAGGAATGTCAAGCACAACAAAGTCAATGGGAACAAAGAATTTACCTAACTTGACTGGGACGTCTTCTACAATACCGACGGGGCGAGTGATGGATCGATCCGCCATGTACAAGGTCATCTTCACCGGTTTAGGGTCGCCTAAACCGATCTTCCTACGTAACGCAAGTGGTATGATGCTCACACTTGCTCCCAAGTCACATAACGCATCATATGTGACATCTCCCACTCCTATGGGAATGCAAAACGACCCCGGATCCTTTAGCTTTGGAGGCATTTTCTCCTTCATAGTCTTGATGAGATCCGAAGAATCCGAACTCATCTTAACCTCTCCAAAGTTCTCTAACTTTCTCTTGTTAGAGAGGATCTCCTTTAAGAACTTGCCATAAGCCGGCATACCTACAATAGCATCAATGAAAGGTATATTAATATGTAGCTTGCTCATGAGTTCTATAAACTTACCAAATTGTTTATCTAAGCGCGCTCTCGCTCTAGATTGAGGGAATGGTAGGGGAGGTTTGTAAGCCGGAGGAGGAACGTAGACATCTTCCTTCTCCTTCCCCTTCTCTTTGTCTTTCTCAACGGCGACTTCAAGAAACTTAGGCTGCGGATCGGTGGTAGTCACTCCGCTCCTAGTTGTGATTGCCATCACCCTTCCCTTAGGGTTGTCCTCCGTCTTTCCTGGAAGTTTCCCTTGATTCCTTGGAACTTCCTCGGCATGGCTGAACATTTGGTTTTCCAAAACCTTTTGGGCTTTGTCAACCTTAGAAATTTGATCATCAACCTTAATGATGCGGTTCTCTAAACCTTGAAGCTTTCCCAAGATCGTTTCCAACATAGGATCGGGCTTCTCCTTCCCCGAAGTGTTTCCTCCATTAGATGTTTGCCCCTGGCTTTTCAAAGGAGTAGAGGAAGAGGAAGGTGGAGTTAGTGAATTCGAATTGGAAGGATAAGAGTTACCAGAATTTTTTTGATTGGAGCGCCAATTGTTGTTGTTTGAACCCCTATTATTGTTCCAATTGTTGTTCCGGTTGTTGTTATTGCCATTCCAATTATTCCGGTTGTTGTTCCGGTTGTTGTTGTTGTTGCGGTTTGTGTTCTCACCACCATTGCTGTTGTTGCCCAAATAACCAACATCCTTTCCTTGTTGCTTTGGAAAGTTGGTCTTGATAGCCTCCTTCAACTCCTTGATCTCATTGTTGAGGGAGAAAATCTGATTTTGAGCTTCATGTGTGAGCTTCGCTCCTTGCTCCACACGATTTCCCTCCACCTTCCGGTGTGAATACTTCTCTATGACCCTTGCTTGCTTCTCAATGAAGTCCCAAGCGTCATCTTCTCTCATGTCCATGAATGTACCACATGAGAGGGTTTGGAGCTTGAATTGTATCTCCACATCCAACCCCTTGTAGTAAATCTCCAGCAATGCAAGCTTGGATATGCCATGATGAGGGCAATCCAATAACAAGTCCTGAAACCTTTCCCAAGATTGAAACAAACTTTCGTTAGATCTCATGGAAAATGCATTAATCTTACCTCTAAGTCCGCCGTTTTGGATGGCGGAAAGAACTTAGTGAAGAACTCCGCGGAAAGGTCTTCCCATGTGTCTAGCTTCCCATTAGGAAGAGCTTGATACCAAGACAATGCTTTCCCCTTCAAGGAGAAGAAGAAAGGCTTGAGCTTATATTTGTTGGTAGTTGCGTTCTTCGGCCTCATTGTCTCCATCATACACTCAAAGTTTTGCAAGTGTTGGTGTGGAGATTCAGCGCTTGTCCCGCCAAATTGGTTTTGGCGAACAAGAGTAATAACTTGAGGGTTGAAGCTAAACCCTTGTACATCATCAGCATCAAAGTTCACACCTAGGCGGCGTGGTTGCTGCGTTGGATCCATCCTTTGGCCAAGAGTCCTTGGCTCACCATCTACACGGTTCACCCTTACATTCCTAGGCGGAATGCGTCAGTTTGCGGTCGTCCGTGGAGCGAATGGATTCGCATTGATCCTTGGATCAATCTCCTCTAACGGTGGCATGGAGGAGTCGCTATCATCAGCGGATGAATGACCTCTATTCGACCTTAATGATCTTCTTGAGGATTTCTTGCTTCCCTTATTCTTGAGATTGCTTAGTTCTATCCTCATCTGGAACATCATATCTTTTAGATCGTCAACTTGAGATTGATGACGATCCATTTCATCCCGGCGAATCTTCTCATTCCATTGGAGTTGAGCTTCTTTCTCCGCTAACTCCGATTGAAGATCACGTTCGTGTTCTTCAGCCATTTTCTTTTCCTTACGCTTTTGCCTTAAAGTTCTCTCAAGCTCTTGATCAAGAGGTAAGAGATTCGGTGTTCCTAGACCTGCACATGCACTCAAAGAGATATCAAATAACGAGAGCAAGCTCCCAAGCTTGACAACCGACAACCGAATTCGGCCTAGACCAAATCCCCGGCAACGGCGCCAAAAACTTGTTCGCCACTTAGCGTGCGTGCAAATAAGCTTTAATTATAAAACTAGAAATCAAGCAAGCGAACCCGCAGTGTACGGATCGATATAGTTAAGCAAGAATTCCAGAGTATCGAACACAGGGATTTGGGGGGAACAAATTCAATTATAGGTTATCAAGCGAGTAAATGTAAGAAGCTTTTCAAGTATTGGGAAAACAACAATCCTAAAGATCCAAGTATCCAGCTGTGGCTATCGATTCAAGATATACTAATGATATAAGGACAGAGTTAAGATATGCAAAGGTATGCTAATGTAAGGTAATCTTACGGTGAAGTTCCAAAAACCTTATATGACTCACCTATAAGACACTCTCTATATAGGTTGTTGAGGCTTCAATATAGAAAGGTTCTAAAGGCAAGAATTAATGTCAAATACCCAAACTTGTAATCCAAGGATCAAGACTAACTAAACCGATTAAGGTTGTGACACTCACAATCGAGGTAGAGGTTGTTGAGGCTTCACTACCACCTAGAAAAGGCAAGTCAAGACTAAGTTAAAGCAAATCTTTAACTTTGGATTAAAGTAAAAGCAAGTTCGTAAATTTAAGGGAAATCATGGTTAGTTCTTGAGGTTCCACGGTCGTGGACTCAAGAACAACCCGTAATTTAGGGTTCGTCGGCGATTCTCTCTTACTCTCAGGGTCCAATCTGTTTACGATCGATCTATCATCATCTAAGCCACAACTATCAACCCTTCACCTTAGAATTGTTAAGGGTTTTTAGCTAACAGCAGTCATATTGATATCAACTTCAAGATTTAAAAGATTGAAAGATGAAAACTTCCGAAAACCTTCAATAACCTTCAAATCAATCTCAAAGTCACAATCAAGAACAATAGTCGTCACTAGATTCGGAATAGAACAACAAACACAAATCTTAGATAAGAGGGAAGAACGGGATGTCAATCCGTCTTCTAACTCAAACCTAAGCAAGAAGCGAAATATCCTTGCGAACAATCTTCCGAATCTTCAATCTTCCGTTAATCCGGAAATCGAAATAACAATGCGCCAAAAATCTCTCAAACAAATCTCCGCCAAATGCGAATTTAGGGCAATTCGAAGCGTAAGTATGCGTCTAAAGCGAGGTGACGGAATCTCTCTTCGTCCGTCCTTTTATAGTGTAAGATAAAATATCGGCCCGGCCCGATTGCGTAGGAGATCGTGGCTTAAAGTATGGCGAAAAATATCGCCAAGATCACGGTCGTGGAAGGGTTCCACGGCCGTAATTTTGAGCGTGGAAATCAACACGGTTTGAACCATCTTCTCCACGGCCGTAGAAGTTACTGGAATGAACCACGCTTCCCTAGCCAAGGTTCCACGGCCGTGGACTTGAACATGGTAAGTGGTACGGCCGTATTTTAGAGCATGGTTTAGGGCAAGAACGTGATTTTTCCCTAGCCTCGTGCATTCCTCAAGTTGGCACTCCCTTAGCTCCTAGGAATGTTCTCAATCCATGGACATTGTTCAACAACTCCATCCTTGCTCGATTCCGTTCGGAAATAGCTCTCAATCACCTATAATCAACATAAAGCTTGTGTAGATCTCTGTATCGACATTATAGACAAACTAGCTCACAATTGCATCGATGCTCAATCAATGACTATCAATATGAATCAAATACACTTAGAAAACGTGCCTAAAATATCATAATGTTTCATGCTAACAAATAACCCCATACTTGCAACTTGCTTGTCCCTAAGCAAGGTCTTTCAAAAGCTTTAAAACAAGAGTTAGGATGAAATATGTGTACCTTCTCAAAGCAATACTTCTTTTGGATGAATGTGCCTTCTAATCAATAGATCATTCTCAAATCTTGCTTCAATCGTTTATAAGACTTTCATACACTAATCAAAGAGTAAAGAGTAAAGAAAGTTCATGAATCAATCAAACTTCCATACAAACATCATAACCTTCAAACATTATCAAAATCAATCAGAAGAAACTTCAATTTAGATCACCAAGTCATATAACATTCTTTTTATCTTAAGGACTTTCAAAGAAAAAGGTCTAGAATGCGGAAAGGGAAGGAAACTTTAAGGGATGTGATGCATGAATCCGGGAAAGTGGACAACTACTCTTTTCTTCTTCTCTTGCGGTTTCCGCAACACCTTCAACTTAGAGCTTCGCTCTCTTCCTTTCATTTTTCAACTTTACTTTTGGAGTTATGGATAGAGGTGCACAAAAACCGAAGCCTAGGAGATTGGCGTTTCTCAATTTTTATGAGATGCCTCAAACCCTTAGCGCACATACCATAATCCGCTAGGAATATCGCTCAATCCGACTTTGGCAAGACACAAACACCCGGCTATGTGAATGGTGCCGAGTTACTCATCATCATGATTGACTTCCCCAAACCTATAATTTCTTTCTATTCCTTTGAATGCAAAGTATTGCTTTCATGGCCCTCCCACATCATACATGCCTTTTTCAATCAACTCCTCCAAATTCTCGGATAGGTAAAGGAGGTCAATGTTTCAATGAGGGGCTAAATGACCAAAGAAAGAAGAAAGAAAGAATCGAATTGCCTTAATCATCTCAACAAGAAGCATAAGAACTTATAGTGCGATTTCAACTTCAATTTCTCAACATGATTTAGGTAACATTCATCACTTATGAAACTTGTAAAAGAGGTATAATAAACTCATTCAATTTCTTTTCAATTCACTATTCGTTCAAGCATGCAATTGACATCAAACTCAATTCACAAGTAGCGATTATCATAGAAATCATCTCAATTCCTTAGAAGCACAAAATTTTTCAAAATTTTTCAATTTTTATGGGTTTTTCAAACTCTTTTTCATGCAATGCAATAATGAAGCGTGCAACAATATAATGAACATGCAAGATAGTCTCGAATAGAAGCAATCAAAGTGACTAAGAGTTATTAAAACTTTTAGTCACACCCCACCCCATACTTAGAACAAACATTTTCCCTAATGTTCAAAAGAAAGAAAGAAAAAGAAAGAAAAGAAAAAGAAACTCACAAAGTGGCGGTGGAGCGGCTAAAGCTATCGGTCATGCGAATCATCACTGCGGCGCTGGTGGAGGCGGGAATGGAGAGAAGCTAGGATCGTAGTGCCGCCCAAACTGCTGGCGGTAGACGTCTCTCATCATATGATCGAGGTCGTCCAAGCGTCCATCTCTAGCATCGGCTCGGATCTCCAATGCTCCTACTCTCTCCGAAAGACCGGTGGCCCAATCTGGCGTCGGACGGTGCTGGTGCTGGTGCTGGTGCAGATGGTGCCTGTGTAGACCATGGAGGTGGAGCTCCATACCATGCAGGAGGTGTCTCTGCCCAAGTGGGTCTCTCGCTCACGCTGGCGCGGCGAGAGGACGAACCTGAAGCTCTGGCGGGACGTGGAGAACGTCTAGGTACATCAGGGGCCGCATCCGGCTGATCCGGAAACGTGTCAAACTCCTGCTCTGCTCCTCTTCCTCCCTCATACTGGTCCCTCATCTCCTCGTCCTCAACTACGGGCGGTGGTGGGACATACGGAGGAGCTGCAATCCTATTCGCATGCATAGCAGCGAACGTCTCCTTCCAATTATGGCGTCCAGCCATAATGGAGTACTCCTGTAGCCACTCAATACCCCTACCCGTCCTGCTCTCCCAAGGCATGGCCGCATAAGGCGGACCTCTATGTGTAGGGAAGATGAGGCCTCTAGTCATGAAGGCTTGAAGTCCTAGGGGTACGGCTGGTATGCGTGTACATGCAGAAAAATCAACCCCCAACATCCTAGCAAGGTGGGTAACTATCTCACCATATCCAATGTTGCCCTTCCTCTTGTTCTTAAGCTTGCTCATGGTAGCAGCTAAGAGGGTGGCACAGTCAGCTCGGCGCACATACAATATAGAATACAACAGAAAGAGCTCATTCGTCTTGATCTTTTAGGGTGTCTCCGTCCTAGGGAAGAGACACTCCGAGAGAACACGGTGAGCAATCTTCAAGGCTAAGTGATACATCAACTTAGCCTAGGTGTCAGCTGGTTGCCAACGGTCCTCGCTAGCGTAAATCATAGCTACCTCCTCCCAAAAATCTTTGGCGTAAACGCCACTAGAAAAACGACCATTGAAGGTCTCATGGAACCCAAAGAAGGTTCCGAACTCACGGATGGTAAAATCATAGTTTCTTTCCATAAGACGGAAAGAAACGGTCCTATCCACATGGCTGTGCTCAAAAGACGTCACAACCTCTCTCGTAATCTCCTCATAAGCGTCTTCTCGGATAGCCGAGAAGACAGCTAGTCCGGCTCCAAGAGCCAAGTAAGGTCGTCTATGATGTTAAGAGGAGCTAGATCCTCTAACAACAGGTACCTAGGTCCAATCACAGCCCTCTCATGGATCCTCTCGAGTGCATCGAAGTGATCCTCATGAATGGTCGGTACTCTAAGGCTAGGAGGTGCGGGTGATGAAGGTGATGATGGAGGTGAAGGGGAGGAAGGTGGTGGTGCTCTAGAGGATGAAGAAGAAGAGGGGTTACCCTTCCTCGTCTTGTTTTGGTCATTCTTCTTCTCCTTAATTCTCCCAGAAACTCTCCTCACGAAATCCATCACTGTTCAAAATCACGGTCTGTTCTTGGTATTTCCACGGCCGTGGAACTGACAGAGACCGTGATTCGTCTCGACTTTTCTCAAAAATCCACAAACAGCACTCAAACTCAGCAATCAGGAAGCCCTAGTCTAATTCCTTCCAATTTCAATCAGTTCTCCTAAAATTTCTAGCAAAAACGAACCAAATTGACAAAGATCAAGAGGAGTGGAAAAAACCTAGGTTTCGGATTTTAAAATCCGAATTGTGCGTTCCTTGGTGATTTGCCGCTCGATTCGTTGCTTGGATCTCGTTGGTGGTCGAATTTTCTTCAATTTGGAAAGAAGAATCGTTGAAAACGATTAACGAACGAAGATTTGGGAGGAAGGGCGTGGAATCAACGATTTGGGTCGTAGAATTGGGTATTTGTGAAGTGTTTTTGTGAAGAACGTGGTTTATATAGTGACAGGCAAAATTTTGAAAATCACGGTCTGTCGGGGGGTTCCACGGCCGTGGAAATGTACGGAACCGTGGTTTTGGTGATTTTTCAAAGCCTTTTGGAAATTACGGTCACTGTAGCTGTCACGACCGTGGTTTAGGCCGTGGAACTCTCTGTAATGCTCCAAAGTCCAATTTTCGTCACTTTTCTTCAACATTACTCTTCCCTTTTCCTTTTCCTTTTCCATCGTTCCTACATCCAAAAACACGAACATACCGGAAGAAATCGAAGGCAAAACAAAACAAAAACGTCTAAACTAAGCTAAACTATGAATCGAAAACAAAAGCAAAAATGCAATACCTTGGGTTGCCTCCCAAGAAGCGCTTTGTTTAAGGTCCGTAGCTAGACCAAACTCGCACTTATTCGAGTGCGGTAGGCGCGAACTCTTCAGCTTGGATTTCCTGTGTATACTTCTTGAGTCGTTGACCGTTCACCTTAAAGCTTCCGCCCGCTTCACCCCATACTTCAACTGCACCATGGGGAAAAATACGCTTAATTAGAAAAGGTCCGGTCCAACGAGATTTAAGCTTACCTGGAAAGAGGCGAAGCCTTGAATTGAAGAGGAGAACTTAATCTCCTTCTTTGAAGTCCTTTGGAATGATATGCTTATCATGCCAACGCTTTGCCCTCTCCTTATAAATCTTGGCGTTCTCATAGGCGTTCGAGCGGAGTTCTTCAAGCTCATTAAGGTCCAAGAGACGCTTCTCTCCCGCTTCCTTCATGCTGAAATTCAACCACTTGATAGCCCAAAACGCCTTATGCTCCAACTCTACCGGTAAGTGACAAGACTTCCCATACACAAGGTTGTATGGTGTGGTTCCTATGGGAGTCTTGTATGCAGTCCGGTACGCCCACAATGCGTCATCAAGTTTCAAAGACCAATCCTTCCTAGTCCTTGAAACCGTCTTCTCTAGAATTCCTTTGATCTCCCTATTTGAGATCTCAACTTGTCCACTAGTTTGTGGATGATAAGGGGTAGCAATCTTGTGAGTATCCCCATACTTAGTTAGAAGAGCTTCAAAGCGCCGGGAAATGAAGTGAGAACCTCCATCATTAATGATAGTCCTTGGTGTCCCAAATCGTGGGAAGATGGTCTTGTTAAAGAACTTAACCACAACCATGGCATCATTGGTGGGAGAGGCAATCGCTTCCACCCATCTAGAAACGTAATCCACCGCCAGGAGTATGTATTGGTTTCCACAAGAAGATGGGAATGGTCCCATGAAGTCTACTCCCCAAACGTCGAAAATCCCCACCTCTTGGATGTTGTTAAGAGGCATCTCATTCCTCCTAGAGATATTACCTGTTCTTTGACAAGCATCGCAGCAAGAAACAAAGGATTGCACATCTCTAAATAAAGTAGGCCAAAAGAATCCAGATTGCAATACCTTTGTGCTAGTCTTGTTCGAACTAGCGTGTCCTCCACAAGGTAGTGAATGACAATGGCGGATGACACTTTGCATCTCATCTACTGGCACACATCGCCGAATGATGTCATCCGGACCTCTCTTAAAGAGGAGAGGTTCATTCCAAAAGTATTCCCGAACATCCTTAAAGAACTTCTTTCTTTGTGTGTAGGATAATCCGGGCGGTATCTCCTGGCAAACCAAATAGTTAACAAAATCAGCAAACCATGGTTCATTACCTTTGGAGATCACATCGATGCACTCCTCAATAATGTGTAGGTGTTCGTCTGGGAAGGAGTCATCGATGGGTAAATGGTCGTCCTCTAGATGTGTTAGGCGACTCAAATGATCCGCAACAGAATTTTCCGAACCCTTCTTGTCGCGGATCTCTAGATCGAATTCTTGTAGGAGAAGAATCCATCTAATTAGCCTTGGCTTCGCGTCTTTCTTCGCAAGTAGGTACCGAATCGCAGCATGATCCGTGTAGACAATCACCTTTGCACCTACAAGATAAGAGTGAAACTTGTCAATAGCATAAACAATGGCTAGAAATTCCTTTTCGGTAGTGGCGTAATTGAGCTGCGCTTCATCCAGCGTCTTGCTAGCATAGTATATGGCATGTGTTCGCCCTTCCTTTCGTTGTCCAAGGACAGCTCCTATAGCTACGTCACTAGCATCGCACATAACCTCAAAGGGAAGAGTCCAATCCGGAGGTTGGATAATAGGTGCTGAAATTAGAGCTTGCCGAATTGTGTTAAACGCATCCAAACATTCCTGCGAAAACTCAAAAACTGCATCCTTCATCAATAGATTATTGAGCGGTTTTGATATTTTAGAGAAGTCTTTAATGAAACGTCTATAAAATCCAGCATGTCCTAGGAAACTTCTTATCCCTTTCACCGAAGTTGGGGGAGGAAGCTTCTCTATAGTTTCTATTTTCGCCTTATCCACCTCTATCCCTCTACTAGAGATTGTCCTAAAACAATTCCTTCCTTAACCATGAATTGACACTTCTCCCAATTAAGAACTAGGTTAGTGTCTTCACACCTTTGTAAAACAAGAGCAAGGTTAGAAAGACAATTGTGAAAAGAGGAACCGTATACGGAGAAGTCATCCATGAAGACTTCCATGATTTCCTCAATGTATTCGGAGAAGATGGCCATCATGCACCTTTAAAAGGTGGCTGGGGCGTTGCAAAGCCCGAACGGCATTCTCCTATAAGCAAATGTACCCACGGGCACGTGAATGTGGTCTTCTCCTGATCATCCGGGTGTATCGGAATCTGAAAGAAACCACTATAACCGTCAAGGTAGCAAAAATATGAATGTTGTGCTAACCTTTCAAGCATTTGATCAATGAATGGCAATGGGAAGTGATCCTTTCTCGTCGCATTGTTAAGCTTGCGGTAGTCTATGCACATCCGCCATCCCGTTACGGTTCGGGTAGGAATGAGTTCGTTGTTCTTGTTGGTGATGACCGTCATTCCTCCCTTCTTCGGAACTACTTGAACCGGACTCACCCACTTACTATCGGAGATAGGATAGATGATGCCTGCATCAAGAAGTTTAAGAATTTCCTTCTTGACAACCTCTTTCATGGTCGGGTTCAACCGCCTTTGAGGTTGTCTTGAAGTTCTAAAGTCCTCTTCCATTAGTATTTTATGCATGCATAGGGAAGGTTTGATTCCTACTAAGTCCTCAATAGTATATCCTAAAGCTTTTCTATGTTTCCTAAGGACAACCATGAGATCATTATGTTCATCTATGCTTAGATTTAGATCCTAGAAAAGCGTACCTTAGATGAGTAGGGAGTGGCTTTAGTTCCATTGCTTTCGGAGCTTCCAATGGTTCTTATGGAGCTTCCGATGTTTCCTTAGAAGTGTCTAAGGGTGTAGAATGTGTGAGAGAAGCATCGAAAGAAGTTGAAGAAGTGGCTCGATCACCCTCTTCCACGGCCAGAATCACGGTTTCCTTACGTTCTCCACGGCCGTGGTTTAGGGCGTGGAAAGGGAATACGGTTGATCTGTTCTCTCCACGACCGTATAACTCTCTGGAGTGGGATACGGTTTTGTTGGTGAAATCCACGGCCGTGGAATATAGTGTATGGCCGTGGATTCTCACGTTTTCTGCCTCATCGTGGAGTTTTTCAAACTCCACTTCATAAACCTCTTCTTGTGCTTCTAAGGCTTCAATTGCCTCATTGCACTCCTCTTCTTTCCCTACATTCGTTAGACTCATAGTAATAACCTTTTGCAAAGGATCTTTGAAGAGAATAGCACTTACCTCCTCTCTAGATAACCCTTCTTCATCTTGGATATTGAATATATCCTCATCAAAGATTGGCTCCTTCACTAGAGTGGAAAGAACGAACTCTACCTTCTCTTCTCCTATGTCAAAGGCGAGTCTAGCATTCTTGCAATCGACTATGCAGCCGGAAGTTGCAAGAAACGGTCTTCCGAGTATGATCGGGACCGGACTATCTACAGGAATGTCAAGCACAACAAAGTCAATGGGAACAAAGAATTTACCTAGCTTGACTGGGACGTCTTCTACAATACCGACGGGGCGAGCGATGGATCGATCCGCCATGTACAAGGTCATCTTCACCGGTTTAGGGTCGCCTAAACCGATCTTCCTACATAACGCAAGTGGTATGATGCTCACACTTGTTCCCAAGTCACATAACGCATCATATGTGACATCTCCCACTCTTATGGGAATGCAAAATGACCCCGGATCCTTTACCTTTGGAGGCATTTTCTCCTTCATAGTCTTGATGAGATCCGAAGAATCCGAACTCATCTTAACCTCTCCAAAGTCCTCTAACTTTCTCTTGTTAGAGAGGATCTCCTTTAAGAACTTTCCATAAGCCGGCATACCTACAATAGCATCAATGAAAGGTATATTAATATGTAGCTTGCTCATGAGTTCTATAAACTTACCAAATTGTTTATCTAGGCGCGCTCTCGCTCTAGATTGAGGGAATGGTAGGGGAGGTTTGTAAGCCGGAGGAGGAACGTAGACATCTTCCTTCTCCTTCCCCTTCTCTTTGTCTTTCTCAATGGGGACTTCAACAAACTTAGGCTGCGGATCGGTGGTAGTCACTCCGCTCCTAGTTGTGATTGCCATCACCCTTCCCTTAGGGTTGTCCTCCGTCTTTCCTGGAAGTTTCCCTTGATTCCTTGGAACTTCCTCCGCATGGCTGAACATTTGGTTTTCCAAAACCTTTTGGGCTTTAACAACCTTAGAAATTTGATCATCAACCTTAATGATGCGGTTCTCCAAACCTTGAAGCTTTCCCAAGATCGTTTCCAACATAGGATCGGGCTTCTCCTTCCCCGAAGTGTTTCCTCCAGTAGATGTTTGCCCCTGGCTTTTCAAAGGAGTAGAGGAAGAAGAAGGTGGAGTTAGTGAATTCGAATTGGAAGGATAAGAGTTACCGGAATTTTGTTGATTGGAGCGCCAATTGTTGTTGTTTGAACCCCTATTGTTGTTCCAATTGTTGTTCCGGTTGTTGTTATTGCCATTCCAATTATTCCGGTTGTTGTTGTTATTGCGGTTTGTGTTCTCACCGCCATTGTTGTTGTTGCCCAAATAACCAACATCCTTTCCTTGTTGCTTTGGAAAGTTGGTCTTGATAGCCTCCTTCAACTCCTTGATCTCATTGTTGAGGGAGAAAATCTGATTTTGAGCTTCATGTGTGAGCTTCGCTCCTTGCTCCACACGATTTCCCTCCACCTTCTGGTGGGAATACTTCTCTATGACCCTTGCTTGCTTCTCAATGAAGTCCCAAGCGTCTTCTTCTCTCATGTCCACGACTGTACCACATGAGAGGGATTGGAGCTTGAATTGTGTCTCTACATCCAGCCCCCTTGTAGTAAATCTCCAGCAATGCAAGCTTGGATATGCCATGATGAGGGCAATCCAATAACAAGTCCTGAAACCTTTCCCAAGATTGAAACAAACTTTCGTTAGATCTCATGGAAAATGCATTAATCTTACCTCTAAGTTCCGCCGTTTTGGATGGCGGAAAGAACTTAGTGAGGAACTCCGCGGAAAGGTCTTCCCATGTGTCTAGCTTCCCATTAGGAAGAGCTTGATACCAAGACAATGCTTTCCCCTTCAAGGAGAAGAAGAAAGGCTTGAGCTTATAGTTGTTGGTAGTTGCGTTCTTCGGCCTCATTGTCTCCATCATACACTCAAAGTTTTGCAAGTGTTGGTGTGGAGATTCAGCGCTTGTCCCGCCAAATTGGTTTTGGCGAACAAGAGTAATAACTTGAGGGTTGAAGCTAAACCCTTGTACATCATCAGCATCAAAGTTCACACCTAGGCGGCGTGGTTGCTGCGTTGGATCCATCCTTTGGCCAAGAGTCCTTCGCTCACCATCTACACGGTTCACCCTTACATTCCTAGGCGGAATGCGTCGATTTGCGGTTGTCCGTGGAGCGAATGGATTCGCATTGATCCTTGGATCAATCTCCTCTAACGGTGGCATGGAGGAGTCGCTATCATCAGCGGATGAATGACCCCTATTCGACCTTAATGATCTCCTTGAGGATTTCTTGCTTCCCTTATTCTTGAGATTGCTTAGTTCTATCCTCATCTGGAACATCATATCTTTTAGATCGTCAACTTGAGATTGATGACGATCCATTTCATCCCGGCGAATCTTCTCATTCCATTGGAGTTGAGCTTCTTTCTCCGCTAACCCCGATTGAAGATCACGTTCGTGTTCTTCAGCCATTTTCTTTTCCTTACGCTTTTACCTTAAAGTTCTCTCAAGCTCTTGATCAAGAGGTAAGAGATTCGGTGTTCCTAGACCTGCGCATGCACTCAAAGAGATATCAAATAACGAGAGCAAGCTCCCAAGCTTGACAACCGACAACCGAATTCGGCCTAGACCAAATCCCCGGCAACGGCGCCAAAAACTTGTTCGCCACTTAGCGTGCGTGCAAATAAGCTTTAATTATAAAACTAGAAATCAAGCAAGCGAACCCGCAGTGTACGGATCGATATAGTTAAGCAAGAATTCCAGAGTATCGAACACAGGGATTTGGGGGGAACAAATTCAATTATAGGTTATCAAGCGAGTAAATGTAAGAAGCTTTTCAAGTATTGGGAAAACAACAATCCTAAAGATCCAAGTATCCAGTTGTGGCTATCGATTCAAGATATACTAATGATATAAGGACAGAGTTAAGATATGCAAAGGTATGCTAATGTAAGGTAATCGTACGGTGAAGTTCCAAAAACCTTATATGACTCACCTATAAGACACTATCTATACAGGTTGTTGAGGCTTCAATATAGAAAGGTTCTAAAGGCAAGAATTAATGTCAAATACCCAAACTTGTAATCCAAGGATCAAGACTAACTAAACCGATTAAGGTTGTGACACTCACAATCGAGGTAGAGGTTGTTGAGACTTCACTACCACCTAGAAAAGGCAAGCCAAGACTAAGTTAAAGCAAATCTTTAACTTTGGATTAAAGTAAAAGCAAGTTCGTAAACTTAAGGGAAATCACGGTTAGTTCTTGAGGTTCCACGGTCGTGGACTCAAGAACAACCCGTAATTTAGAGTTCGTCGGCGATTCTCTCTAACTCTCAGGGTCCAATCTGTTTACAATCGATCTATCATCATCTAAGCCACAGCTATCAACCCTTCACCTTAGAATTGTTAAGGGTTTTTAGCCAACAGCAGTCATATTGATATCAAATTCAAGATTTAAAAGATTGAAAGATGAAAACTTCCGAAAACCTTCAATAACCTTCAAATCAATCTCAAAGTCACAATCAAGAACAATAGTCGTCACTAGATTCGGAATAGAACAACAAACACAAATCTTAGATAAGAGGGAAGAATGGGATGTCAATCCGTCTTCTAAATCAAACCTAAGCAAGAAGCGAAATATCCTTGTGAACAATCTTCCGAATCTTCAATCTTCCGTTAATCCGGAAATTGCAATAACAATGCACCAAAAATCTCTCAAACAAATCTCCACCAAATGCGAATTTAGGGCAATTCCAAGCGCAAGTATGCGTCTAAAGCGAGGTGACGGAATCTCTCTTTGTCCGTCCTTTTATAGTGTAAGATAAAATATCGGCCCGGCCCGATTGCGTAGGAGATCGTGGCTTAAAGTATGGCGAAAAATATCGCCAAGATCACGGTCGTGGAAGGGTTCCACGGCCGTAATTTAGAGTGTGGAAATCAACACGGTTTGAACCATCTTCTCCACGGCCGTAGAAGTTACTGGAATGAACCACGCTTCCCTAGCCAAGGTTCCACGGCCGTGGACTTGAACGTGGAAAGTGGTACGGCCGTATTTTAGAGCGTGGTTTAGGGCAAGAACGTGATTCTTCCCTAGCCTCGTGCATTCCTCAAGTTCGCACTCCCTTAGCTCCTAGGAATGTTCTCAATCCATGGACATTGCTCAACAACTCCATCCTTGCTCGATTCCGTTCAGAAATAGCTCTCAATCACCTATAATCAACATAAAGCTTGTGTAGATCTCTATATCGACATTATAGACAAACTAGCTCACAATTGCATCGATGCTCAATCAATGACTATCAAAATGAATCAAATACACTTAGAAAACGTGCCTAAAATATCACAATATTTCATGCTAATAGGAAGGAAGGAAGCAACTCACTAAAGACGGGAGTTACTGTAGAGAAACCGCAGGGGCGGTTAGACAGATGCGCAGGGGCGGCTGAACAGAGGCGCAGGGGCGGCTCTGTGCAGGCGCGGGGGCGGCAGTGTGACAGAAAGCGTTGTCGGCTTTCTTCTTCGACAGAACACACAGCAGGGGCAACCAAAGCTCGAACCTTTGGTTCCAACACGTCGAGACTCCACTCCAGAGAGCCTGAGAACAACGAAGGGTCAACAACAGAACACTCCACAAGAATCAAGGCTCATGCTTGATCCTTGGAGAAGAAGGAAAGAAAAGAACGAAAGGAATAAACCAAAACAGAAGGGAAGGCATGCAACGCTAAAGGAACTTGAGGAAGAACCAGAAAAGATGTACTTACACGTTCAGCGGGATTGCAGGAAGCAAGGACGGCTACAACTCTCTAGGGTTTGAAGGCGATAGCAAGGAACGAGAAAAAGTAGAGAAGGAAGAGAATATATAGGAGGGCTGGAACGCTAGACGGAAAGGGCATCTAGGGTTAGAAAGAAAACAAGGAAACCGGCCCATAAGATAGAATATCGGGTATTCTATCTATGGAAGAAAGATAAAACGACGAAAACAGATTGGGGCGATTTGTCGCACGATCCGCAGGGGCGGATCTCACAGCCGTAGGGGCGGCTGGCCACGGGGGGGCCCTCTTCACCGCAGGGGCGGTGAAGGCAAAAACCTAGGATCTTACATAATGCGAGACGATAATGAGATGGAAAAGTCAAAGGTGGTGGTGGTGGGGAAGAGGAAGAGGACATACATGTTAACTGTGATGGTATTGTAGAGTCGGAATCCTTTAGGGAACGTGAGAAAGGGTTGGTGTCATCAGTTGTTAGGGTTGTTGGTGACGGAGATGGAAGTTGCATTATAGGAGAAGAAGATGGAGAGGGTATTGAAGCCAAGGGTTTTTGGAATATTGGAGTATGTAGAGGGGGTGCAACCTGTTGAAGAAGCAAAAGAGAGGTGTATGTAGTGTTAGACATTGATTGGAAGTGCATGTAGTGCTAGACATTGATAGAATGCTTTTGGAATATTATGTTTTTCTGTTGTGGACTGATTTACCTCAAATTGGTTGGTGCTTATGATTTTTCTGGTGATTATTGACTATGATGAATGATTTCCTTCGATGTTTGGGATTTGATTTCATCGTTTTTCATACTTGTATGCATATTTTGCTCGTTTTAAGCCCTAAGAATGCTTTTTGTGGAATTATTTTTGTTAGATGCATTTCATTTGATTCATATTGCCTTGTATATGCTTTTGAATGTTGAACTATGTTTAATGATGTCTTGCTACACGGATTCACGCATTTATGGTAAAGTTTGCCATCTTGGGCGTTTTTGGGTATTTTTTGTGGAAATCGTCAGGATTTTGAGAGTTGCTTATGGTTTCTTGATAATTATTGAACGTAATTGGTCACACCTACTATTATTACATTCTCACATTGCTTCGTAGGTACTAGCATCCCTACAGCAATCCTATGATCGACATCTTGCAACTAACATCCTTACAACAATCCTATGATCGACATTACCTAAAAATGGTTGAAAACCGTTAGCTACCGATCATAACCTATTCACGAGATATCATATCAACACATCAAAACACTACACGGGTATTCAAATACCATTTACTGTGCTCATGAGATGATATCATGCTTTAATGAATGATGCACATGAATGCAGTATGAAATTTACAATTAGAACCCCACACCAAATTTGGAATCATTGCTTATACGGATTCGGATTTGGTGTGAGCATCAACATTGCATAGATTAGGTTAATTTAGACATTTCACACTTAGGTCGGAGCCAGGTTGATCAAGCCTCGGGCTAGGATTTCTTGTGGCGGGTTATAATCTTAACCACTGACCACATACAACATTATCCTATTCATGTTAATGCAGCCATTTGCCATTTTAATTAGGTGTGCGACCCGAGACTGGAAAACCATTAAACTCGGTGTCATTTCTTATACATGCAAAAGTGATCCAGGCTTGGCCAAACTCCGGCATTCACTGCAATAGCTAGTGACCTCGCTAATGGTTAAGTTCCGCGCTTTGACTTACGCTATCGACCTAGGCGACGTACCGGCAACATCATTGTTGTTGCTAGCAACCTGACTAATGGTTAAACTCAGCGTCATTTACCCACATGTACATACTCTTGAGCTTTACATGTCATCATCATATCGCACGCCTCAATAGACTTATCATGTCGTACATTACCACACCTCAACAAGCTAACTC
This sequence comes from Fagopyrum homotropicum, assembly GCA_033239125.1. Classification (NCBI taxonomy): domain Eukaryota; kingdom Viridiplantae; phylum Streptophyta; class Magnoliopsida; order Caryophyllales; family Polygonaceae; genus Fagopyrum; species Fagopyrum homotropicum. The sequence goes on from BSWB01000008.1 coordinate 10,246,803, forward strand.
TTGTCAATTTAATAATTTCTTATAACCATGGCAAAATATACACAACAATAACTTTAAGCATGCTTTACACATCACATTATCATGTTCATCATACCAATAACATTAACATTAATCATGCTTTACACATCACATCATCATGTTCATCATAAAACACAACAAGCATGCTTCACACATAACACATCACAATGCATAATATCTTTCACAATTCAACACAACAAGATATAAATCTCTCAGGCACGAGTTTCTGTAGATCAAAGCTAAGTAAGCTTGAAAACTTACGTGAATACGCTCACAAAGCAACTAAGCTATAGTTAGACCAAAGCCTTCAACAACACCTGTCGAGAATATCATATTCCTCGTATTTACCTTCTCGCGTCAAACATCAATTAAATTCATATGTTCCTTTGAATTTAATTATCTTTACAACATTTCCTAAATATTAATTTAATTAATTAATTAATCCTGTAATTAATAGATTAAATTTTGGAAACATAACATTTTCCCCGAAAAAATTTCGAAACCACTTGTTATCAAATCTTGTCATTCAAACAACATGAGATCATAAGAATAATTAAACGAACATAATGAAACTTCCATTTATCCATTTTGACAAGCCTAAGGTCAATTTAGGCCAAATCACAATACTAATAACAAATAAATTCATAACTTTAATCGTTACTAACCCGATTGAAGAACCGAAAAAGATTCAAAATCACAACGACGAAGGCTTAGACACCACCAAGTTCACCGGAATCTGAGCGAGGGAACCATCCAAGTAACATATATGCTCGACCTAACCTTTCTTTCCTCGGAAATGCAAAACGTTGGTACTGAACTGAAAAGAGCAATGTGAGGAATCCGAAAACTCACGGATTTGAAATAGGATTAGAAACAAAAATAGATATGAATTTGAAGGTTGAGAGAAATTAGAGCTTTTATGTAGAAAAGACGATAATTATCCTTTAACAAAGTCAATAATTATCCTTTTACCGATCCGAATGCGGATTGAGCCCCTTCTCCAAACTTCTCAAAATTAGAATGATAAATCTAGAATAATAAATTGGATTAGAAAATTCAAACAAATTTGAAATTAGATTAGAAACGAAGAGTATATCTGAATTTGAAGGTTGAGAGAAATCACACCTGTCGAGAATATTATATACCTCAACCTTTTGTATTTATTTTCAAACTCTACACACTCTTCTCTCAAGGGGTACATTTAAACACAAAACTAGAAAAAGCCTAGTAAACCAAATTGTTTCAAATTAAATAATTAATAAATAAATTTCCGCTATTTATAGCGTATACGATAATTATTTTTTAGCAAATTCGATAATTATCCTTTTTCTGATCCGAAGGCGGTTTGAGCCCCTTCTCCAAACTTCTCAAAATTAGAATAATAAATCTGAAATATTGTATGGATAATTATTCTGCAACTTTTTCAGAAAACGCGTATTCCTAAGCTGCCTTTATTATCTGCTAAGAAACAAAATAGTGACTATTTTTACCGTTTTGTCTTTTCATATTATTTTACATCTCGGACATATATAATGTCCACATCATTTCTCTCAACTGCAATTTTATGAATTTGAGCTCCCAAATGCTCCAAATAACACCAAAGACTAAAAACTATTCCTTGGAGGAAAAAATTAAAATCTCCTCATAAGTCCAAAATTATGCTAGGAACATAACGGCAAAATTCATACTTGTCAATTACGCACTATTCACGACTTATGGGTCAATTACTATCGATGATTAAGTTGATCACCTTTATCGTCATTAATTAGGGTTCAAAAATCCTAGATTTTATAGTGATGGAAGCAATTAATGAAAAAATCAAGTATGAGGTATTCCCACAAGGAAGTGTGAATGTTCGCAAGAGTTGATGCGTGAGCTCGGAAAGTATTATGCTTATGGAAGATCTTTTCTTGGTTGGTCAAATTAACGAAAAACGTTCCCGCCATCCTTTTTGCTGTAAATAAGCAAGCATTGGATTGAAAATGAAGTTTATTGTCTTTATCCCTGAAGAGTGGGTTTTAAAGAGCTTAAAAGTCAAGTGTTATGAGCTACTAGAATAGTGCAGCAATTTATGTAAGCTTTTTTCCTCTGGTCGGTGTGTTGTTTCATTGAAGAGGTTTCAAGTTTGCGCTAATTCGGTACCCCAAATTTTTTATTACTCCACACTACAATGTGTTTCCCTACCAACATTGTTTTTTCTTTATCCCATGCCCGTTACACCATATGAAAAGACCTCATGATTCACAACTTGTATTTTAGTTCCATTTGGCAGGTGGTGGAGATTAAGAACGCCTTGACAAACATATGGTAAGATCTTTACATGGTTGTTGAGTTTGAGTGATTATTGATATATGCCTAAACACAATAACATGTCAACACATCATGTGAGATTGAGTGAAACGCATTATCCTTTGAGTGGTCAGGAGAGTAATGATTCATATTTTTTCCTTTGACAATGATAGATGCTATGATGACATGATTTGAAGATTTATTCTTCTTCTTAATTGAGGCATGCTTTTATTTGCTTATAGTGTTCCATTTGTCATGATCTTACTCGAGAAAGAGTAAGGTTTAAGTATAGGGTATTTTGATGAGTCCAAAACATACATCTTTTTAATTTCATACCTTGCTCGGTTTGGCTTGTGTTCATACAGTGCATAAATCCTTATCATTGCATATTGTTGTGTCTACTTTGATTTATTTCGTATTTCAAGCGTTCGAGGCTAGAAATGAGCAAAAACGATGAAAGAATACCGATATACAAGGTTCTATCCTCCTTAAGGTCAAGAACATCATGGAAGCCATCTATATTAACCGCAAATCTAAGTTCCCTGGTGGATTCGTGTTGGAGAAGGAAGAATTGAAGAACCCTATGAAGATCATTGATGTTGGACCCCATTTTATGACACCCTTTAAGAGTTTCCAGATTTCGACAATCTTCTCTTTGGATTTGGACTATTGTGTCAACTGCAAAGTTGTATATCTTTGCAAGTAGTACTATTAGGTCTCGTGGTTCCAACCAAAGAAACGAAAAATTCAATTTTACTAAACCATCAAAAAGTTGTCAAAAGTTGAAACGACATGCAAATTGAAGCCTACGGCCGTCTGTGGGCCATTTGGTGGCCGTTTTGCCGTCGCTGATCTGCTGAAATTATATTTTCTCTTATTTTATCTTATGTTTATGGGTTGGGATTCTTATTTTCACCTTAGGGTTTATTGTAAACATTATATAAACCTTCTAGATCAAATTTGAGTGTCACATGCCACATTAGGGTGGATGATTCTCCAGGGTTTCAAGGTTCCAAATCCACGTTGCGGTAAATAGAGTTATATTTCCCTTAATTTCCCTTGTTTTGTATATACTTTTTCAGCTTTTATATTTATAAAAGTCTCTTTTTTATTATGTTTGGTTGATTCTTCTTGATCTAAGGATTGTATGATCTCTATAATGGTTTGATTTATTATTTCATATATGTTTGAATTGAGATTGTGATATTGCTTCTTTTCAAAGTGCTTCATTATCACCTTTAATTTACCTTCGAAAGAAGTGGTATTTATAATTTGTTTAGACAAAAAATAATTGAAGAGCCACAAGTGAAGGACGCTTTATTGGATTTATTGAAAATAACTTGGTTTTGAGATTAGAGTTTTATCATTGCCTCGAGGATTTCTTACTATCTAGAAAGTTCCGGTCTTTGTACATTTTTCTAAATGAATAGCCAAAAGCGAAGGTTGGTCTTTTCCAGATTTCTAAGTTTTAATGGGTTTTCCTATACTTGTTGAATCCCTGAATTGAGAGTTACGGGAGTTAGAAAATACGTTCTTTTATTTTCTATGACATAAGCCATTTTAGATAGTTAAGTGCTTTGTTTATATATCAATGTTCAAAAGTCTCACATGCAATATTACTTTAATTCATTATAGTGGTGATTCTTGTTTCTTTAGATCATCTCCCTCCTTATTCTTGATAACTACCATCATTGTAGGCAAAGGCCGGGTACATTCTCAATAGTGATTGTTCCTCTTCTTATTTTCATGGTATTATGAAGGTCAATGGGCGGCGGGACTTCATCCTGTCGCTCAAGCTTACTAATGACTCTTCCACTTCCTCCCTTGAGGAGGTGGCCGAGAGATTTGTTGGGTTTTTTCACGATCTTTTTGGTACCCCTCGCCCGTTGAGATTTCCAAGAGGGATTGGTTCGCAAATGGCTCTTTTATTGTTGCCGATGATAATACCCGCCTTGTTGATGTAACGCCCCAAGTTCTGGGAACTCGAAGCGTTACAGGATAGAACCTCGCAATTGGTCCCGACCCTCAGAGTAGAAACAAGAACATCGAATCTTACAACAAGGTACAAATAAATAAAAACAAAAACTTATAACAAAACCAAAGGTTATAATAAAGGAAACGTAAAAGACTCGCAGCCGAGTTCAAAACAAAGGGAAAGACAACAACAGAAATATAAATCCGATCCCGTCCTATAATGTACGGGAACCCTGGTTGACCACACCGTCTGGATCACTCAGCAGCATCCGTAACGTGCGGAACATCTACAACATTGGTATAAACCGTTAACTAACATTCTAGATATCAAAAAGACAGTAAAGGCACATACACACGTAAGGTAATATAAACATATAACGTGCTCACAATCAACCGGTTATTATCTTTTATTAAGTCATCCCTTTACTATTTCCACTTATGTTGTCACACGAGAATCACTAAGATTTTTCCTCTGTCCCCTTTCATCAACAGGAATAGAATTGAGCCATCCTCCTGTCACCTGTTGGGCTGGTCGCAAGAGCACCTCCCAGTTTCCCCATTCTGAACTGGACAAGTGGTAACCGCCCGGTTATAATACACTTGAGCCAATTAAGGTATAAACGGTCAATCCTATTCCGGTTATCCGTTATAACGATAAATAACACACAAATACAACCAATATAGTCAAACCAATTTACGGAACGCAACAAAGTAAGTCCAAGGGACTTACCTCACTCACGTAAACTCAATGGGTCAGTAAAACCTCAGTTTCCCGAAGGAAAGGAAGGAATGCTTGCTCAAACAAGGCATAACGAATCAGGAACGGAATAATTACTAGAAGTCTATAACTTCTAGTCTCCATGATCTCTAAGAGATCTCCACAATCAAGGGTCACAAACCCTAGTCTTATAGACTCACAAGGGTCAACAACATCAACACAAGCCAAGTAAAGGAACGAGGTGTTGGATTTTCGGTGTCCGGTTTTAGACCAAATGGTCGTAGTCTCACTTATGTGAGTAGACAGTTCTCCCAATTGCCAATAAAATTAATATAATTAACTTGAACTTAAAAACAATTTAATAACCAAGGGTTTGTAATCTCCACAAAGGAGTAGACAAAACCCAACCAAGAGTTTGTAGTCTCCACGAAGGAGTAAACAAAACCCAACCAAGAGTTTGTAATCTCCACAAAGGAGTAGACAAAACCCAATCAAGAGTTTGTAGTCTCCAAAGGAGTAGACAAAACCCAACCAAGAGTTAGTAATCTCCAAAGGAGTAGACAAAACTGAACCAAGAGTTTGTAATCTCCGAAAAGGAGTAGACAAAACTCTAATAGAAGTTAAGTTCAATTGCACGTCTTATAAACCGGTTGTTATATGTTAAAACCATTGACCTGGATAATGTAATGAGTCATTCATAAATGAATTTTCCTTCTAAGTGTATTCTTCCCTATACCGGGAATATTCAAATACCTTAGTGGGATAAAACGTTACACGTTATAAAGACTAAGTAAGAGACTTACTTGTCTTACTTTGTAGAAAGGGTATTCCTAGGTTTTGTCAATACAGAACCAAACTAAGATGGATGCCTATCCTTTTTCAATAAAAAGGAACAATACTGGTGTTTCGAGTTTTGCAAACAAGCTTATAAGAAAGCCTATCCAATGTCAATTCAATGGAACTAAAAGCTTTATTGTTGCAAAAACGAATATGAAATACAGTGCAAATGGCTCTCCCTTTTATAGGCATAGGGGGCCACGGTTTTGGGGAGTTAAAAGAGGTTAAAATCGGTTATGGAAGTTACGTGAAACTTACTTGGAAGATGGGCCTTGAAGCCCTAGAAAGCCCGAGGCCCACATAGGAAGCCCAAAACCGCTCCCCGGATCTAGCTTAGAGCTAGCTTATTTTCTTGTTCCAAACACTTCCAATAAGCTCCATTCACTTTAATATAGTTAGGGTAAGCTCCAAGATTCACAAATACTCAATATCTTAGCTCGAGCTAGTGTAGCTCCTAAAGAAGCTCACTAGCTGCTTCATTGACATTCACTAAGCATTTGAGCTTGGATTGCTCCCAATTTTTAACTACATATTCTTTAGCCAATATAAGTCCTAAGAACCAAAGGTGTGCCGATAAAATGTCGCTAAAAAGCCCCAAACGTTGGCCTTCTAAAATCTAGCGCAAGTTGACCTTGTTGTGAATCACCTTGCTTTGATTTGACTCCCCTTATAATACTAGTTGTTCTTAGTGCCGGTCACTTGGATTGCCTCCCGAAACCCGGATCATAGTGACACACATGTGAACAACTCATTGCACCTTGTCTCAAGACAAGCTCAACGGTTACAATGAAGACTTAGCCCAAATCTCCAACATTCCTCCCCCATTTAAGCAAAGTCAAGAAACTTATAATAGACATACATCAAAACAAAATATTCGCATAATCATAAATATCTTTCTATTGAATTTATTGAATTTGTATAATTACACATTTTGCACTAAAGAATTTTGGCGTCCTAATGGATTGAACCACTTAACTTGTTTAAGTACATGAAGGCAACATACACGAAATTTACATTTCCTTTACAAATAAATGACACATTTAAAGGCTATTGTGTCCTAATCCTTTAATGAACATATAGGCGAGTCGACCATCTACTCCCTTGAAGAAGCCTTGACACTTCACGTTCACGTAGTCAACTCTCTTTTGATCTTGCACCTATAATTGCAATTTTTCAAAAGAGTTGTTAAGAAATTACATGTTTCAAACTACACATATTATATAGGCATAGAGCGTTACCTTGATGGACATTTTATGCTCACAACTTCTTGGAATGGGCCTTCCTCATTGAATTCGGCTAAGGCATCAAGCCATAGGCGAATTAGGTGTCCCACAACAAGTCGTTTTCAATTTAGGTCGTTAACCCCATCCCCTTGACTAACTTTTGAACTAAGTCCCTAGCCAAGCTCTTAGTTAAGTGATCGGCTAGATTATTGTGTGTTCTCACAAAATCGACCGATATTATATCGTGAGTTATGAGCTCTCTAATCGAGTTATGTCTCACACCAAGATGTCTTGATTTCCCATTGTACGTTTGGCTATAAGTTTTAGCCAACGTAGCTGCACTATCACAATGAATTGAGATAGGAGAAACCGGTTTTGGCCATAGAGGAATTTTTAGAACCACATAGCCATTCAGCTTCCTTGCCGGCAGCGGCAAGTGCCACAAACTCGGACTCCATGGTCAAGGTTTTGATGCACGTTTTCTTCTTTGAAGCACATGAAATGGCACCACCACCTAACAAGAAAAGCCATTCTGTGGTGGATGAGTGATTATCTAGATTAGTGATCTATGACGCATTCGAGTAGCCTTCTATCACTGAAGGATACTTACTGTACAAGATGCCAAAACCCACGGTCCCCTTAAGGTACCTAAGCACACGCCTTAGTGCCTTCCAATGTTGTGAGCTAGGACAACTTGTGTACCTAATCAATTTACCAATAGCAAAAGCAATATCTGGCCTAGTTTCGTCATTGCATACATGCAACATCCTATTACTTGTGCATACTCAAGTTGCGAGACAACTAATCCTTGGTTGGGCATCAACTTCTCACTTGAGTCCATAGGAGTACTAACAATTGTACTTTTATCACATTGGAAGCGTTTGACAATCTTCTGAATGTAGTGTTATTGTGTGAGGCTTAAGCCTTTAGCATCACATTTGATTCTTATGCCTAGAATCATATCCGCCTCACCTAAGTCTTTCATAAAAAACTTAGTGGACAAGAAATCCTTAGTGAGATCTACTTGTCTTTGGTTTGTTCCAAAGATCAACATGTCATCAACATATAAGCATATGATCACACCTTGACTGGTATGATCAAACTTACTATAGACACACTTGTCAGCTTGATTTATCTTAAATCCATTTGACAATACGACATCATCAAACTTTTGATGCCATTATTTTGGAGCTTGCTTTAGTCTATACAAGGATTTGATCAAGCGACATACTTTGTACTCTTGTCCTTTTAAAACAAACCCTTCAGATTGTCTCATATACACTTCCTCATCTAGATCATCATTAAAGAATGCTGTCTTGACATCCATTTGATGAATCACTAGTTATGTATAGCCGACATAGCTATTAATAACCTAATGGTTGTAATCCTAGCCACTGGAGCATATGTGTCAAAGTAATTGACACCTTCCCTTTGTCTAAAGCCTTGGATGACCAAGCGTGCTTTAAACTTTTCAATGGAACCGTCAACTTTCCTCTTCCTCTTAAAGATCCATTTGCATCCCAAAGGTTTGCACTCGGAAGGAAGGTTGGCTAACTCCCATGTATGATTGCCCATAATGGAGTCCATCTCCTCTTGGATTGCTTCCTTTCAAAAGGCAACATCTTGAGACTTCATGGCCTCATCAAATGTCTTTGGATCCTCATCTATATGAAAGTAAGAGTGGTGATCCATTTCATTATCCCTTGACCCTTCAACAAAGAACACTTGGAAAATTGATTTTTGGGACAAATTAGTGCTCATGGAAGCAATCTTTGGCAAGTCAAGCCCATGGGACGCTTGCCATGATTCATATCAAATCCTACGATGCTTGTTTGGGTGTTCCTCATCTAAGGTCATGTTGATCACTTCCCTAGGTCTAGGAGCTGAGGTGAAGCAATCTTCATCAAAGATGGCATCCCTATACTCTATTACGGTATTAACCGATCTGAAGTCATTTGGTTCTATCACATAGAACCTATAAGCTTTGGAGTGTTCTGCATAGCCAATGAGCACACACTCAACACCTTTTTCACCTAAAGTTTTGCGTTTGTTGTCATTGAGCCTTAATATAACTCGACATCCCCAAACTCGTAAGTAATGTAGGTTTGGCTTCCTTTTGAACCATAGTTCATAAGGAGTTTTCTTGCTTCTTTTGTTTGGAACACGACTAAGCAAGTAGTTTACCGTGAGCATAGCTTCACCCCAAAACGAATGTTTAAGACCCGAGTAAGACAGCATGGCATTGACCATCTCTTTAAGCATTCGGTTCTTTCATTCGGCCACACCATTTGATTGTGGTGTGTAAGGTGCCGTGGTCTCATGTATGATCCCGACACTCTCAAAATATTCCTTATCCATAAATTCACCACCACAATCCGTGCGTAGTCTTTTTATTAAGGTACCTAGTTGCAACTCAGATTCATTCTTGAATACATAGAATTTGTCTAAGGCGTCACTCTCTGCACCGTAGATATACGTAACAATACCTAGAGTAATTATCTATGAATGTTACGTAATACTTCTTCTTTCCAAATGAAGGAGTAGAGTGCAAGTCGCCTAGATCCGAGTGGACTAAGTCGAGCATTGATTGTTCTCTTTCAACTCTAGGGAATGGAAGTCTTGTTATCTTGGTCAACATGCACGTTTTACACTTGTCTTTTGGTAAGTCAACTTTAAGTAAAATACCATTCTTAGTCATGTCATTCATATGCTTAAAATGAACATGTCCAAGTCGTGCATGCCATTTAACAAAATCACAATTAGAAGAAGAAGAAGAAGAAGAAGAAGAAGAAGTAAACAAATTGTTCTTGTGTATACTACTATTAGAAAGTTTATTATATAAAGAGAGAAAAAACATATTATTGTTCCAACGGCCAAAGCCTACAAATGTTCCTCTCCTAGATAATACATAGCGGCCGACTTCTATGACTTGATTGAAGCCAAGCCTATTGAGTACACCACCAGAAACCACATTCTTTCTAATGGCCGGTGCATGTAGTGCATTTGACAAGACTAGATTCTTGCCACTTGTGAAGTATAGATCAACCCGTCCTCTTCCTAGAACGGGGGTGGTAGACTCATTTCCCATATGTATGAGTGATCCATCGTTAGCAACAGCGTATGTCTAGAACCAATGCCGATCTTTGCAAACATGAGTTGTTGTACCCGAGTCCACCCACCATCCAAGGTCATCATCCTGCATGGATAAACATTCAAAATTCAATGACACATAATTCAAATAAGAATTTATATCAAAGTTAGAATCAAGACGCATAAGTGAGTCACCTTGGTTTGAGGGGTTTTGGCCACTTTGACCTCCACCCTTGGATCCATCGTCCTTAACCTTGCAATCCCGCTTGAAGTGGCCAGTCTTGCCACACTTCCAACAAGAAACCTTTGGTTTCTTGTCAACATTATCCTTCTTGGACTTCTTGGACTTATTTCCCTTGTCCTTGTCTTTGTCCTTTCCTTTGAACCTCTTCTTTTTGCCCTTGCCATCCATCATGTTGTCCTCGTGTGAAGTAGAAGTTTTATCCTCCTTCTTGAGTCCCCCTTCTTGTGCCCTAAGGCCTTGTTCAATTTGAAGGTGAGAGCCAAGTTCCACCAACGTGAGTTCTTCCTTCTTGTGCTTTAGCACATGGCAGAAGTCCTTCCACGAAGGATGGAGCTTATCCATTATAGACGAAACCGCAATGGCCTCATCCATATGCATGGCATGTTGAGTGAACCTCCCAAGTATGCGGAGCAATTCATTGTATTGTTCTATTACCGGCCTTGAGTCCACCATTTTATATGAGTTAAAATCCGAGACTAAAAATTTGCGAGATGAAGTATCCCCTGCCATGTACTTAGACTCTAGTTGATCCCACATTGATGTTGATGACTCTACACTTTGGTAGACATCAAACAATGCATCACTCATGCCATTGAGAATATGACCACGACATATGTAGTCATCATCATCCCATTTGCTCCTTTATCGGACAAACTCTATCTCCTCCACCATATCAACAACCGGCTCGGTCGGTCTAGGTGTAGTGAGTACATAAGCGACTTTTAGTGTAGTCAAGAGGAAGTGCATTTTCTTTTGTCACCTCATAAAGTATACACCCTCAAACTTATCCAACTTCTCAAAATGAGAAGTCATTTCTGTCATTAACGTCTTACTCATTATTGACCAATCCAATCCTACAAAACAATTAACAATAAATACACTTAGAAGATTGTTGGATTTTCGGTGTCCGGTTTTAGACCAAAGGGTTGTAGTCTCACTTATGTGAGTAGAAGGTTCTCCACATTGCCAATCAAATTAATATAATTATCTTGAACTTAGAAACAAGTTAATAACCAAGGGTTTGTAATATCCACAAAGGAGCAGACAAAACCCAACCAAGAGTTTGTAGTCTCCACAACGGAGTAGACAAGATCCAACCAAGAGTTTGTAATCTCCACAAAGGACTAGACAAAACCCAATCAAGAGTTTGTAGTCTCCAAAGGAGTAGACAAAACCCATCCAAGAGTTAGTAATCTCCAAAAGAGTAGACAAAACTCAACCAAGAGTTTGTAATCTCCGAAAAGGAGTAGACAAAACTCTAATAGAAGTTAAGTTCAATTGCACGTCTTATAAACCGGTTGTTATATGTTAAAACCATTGACTTGGATAATGTAATGAGTCATTCATAAATGAATTTTCCTTCTAAGTGTATGTAAGATCCTAGTTTTTGCCTTCACTGCCCCGCGGTGAAGAGGGCCGCCCCCGCGGCCAGCCGCCCTTGCAGCTGTGTTGATCTGCCCCTGCGGATTTACGACACATCGTGCCGATCTTTCTTCCGTTCTTTTTATCTTCCTTCCAAAGATAGAATGTACAATATTCTATCCTATGGGCCGGTTTCCTTATCTTCTTTTTGAACCCTAGACGCCTGTCCGTTTATCGTTCCAGCCCATCCCTATATATTCTCTTCTTTCTCTCCTTTTTCCCGTTCCTTGCTATCGTCTTCTTCAACCCTAGAGAGTTGCAGCCTTCCTTTGCTTCCTGCAACCTCGCTGAACGTGTAAGTGCATCTTTTCTAGTTCTTCCTCACGTTCTTGTAGCGCTGCATGCCTTCTCCTTTTGTTCTGGTTCTTCTGTTTTGGTTTCTTCCTTTCGTTGAACGTGTTGTTCCTGAGGCTGGGAACGTGACCGCTGCTAGGTCTGGAGCACAGAGAGCGCCATCAACAGAGTCCGCACGAGTGTCTATCGGAGCTTCTGCATTTCGCGACTATGTGCAGAGGGTTGAGGAGGCTATAAGGGATGGAGGACCAGTACTCGTGCCGCCAGTTCCTGCAAGGTCAACTGAGGTTTCGCAGAGAGTTTCACAGGTTGTTCACCGCCTGCTAGGGTTGTTGAGGTTGTTAGAGCGCCAGCTGAGGCACAGGAGCCGAAACCCGACAATTGGTTGAAAGCTTTTGATCAGCTGAAAGTCCCTACTTTCGTGGGAATGACTAGCTTGGAGGTGGAGCAGTGGCTAGGACAGGTGGATTCTGCTATGGAGGCTATCAGTTGCCCTGAGAGACGTCGAGTTAACATAGCACAAACGCTGCTGAAGGATCAGGCTCATTATTGGTGGAGGACCGTTCGCAGTAAGGTCACCAGTTATGAGTAGATGAAGACAATGATAAGCGATCGCTTCTGCCCTGCAGCTATGAGGAGAGACCGTCTCCAGGATTTCCTTGAGGTTGGATTCGAGGATTTTCCTATTGCTAAGATCATCAGCAAGTTCCAGGATGAGTTGTCTTTGTTGGGTCCGTCTGCACCACCTGAGGATCAGCACGTTTACCTTTTCTCTCGGAGGCTGAGGGAGTCGACACGCTCTTATCTTGCTGGTTTCCGTTGTGATTCTTTGACAGACTATCAGGATAGAGCTTCTGCCTATGAGAGAGGCCGACCGGGTCAGAGGAGAGCTTCTCAGTCCGGAGGTCCTGAGAAGAGACAGAAGATTGGATCCGCCAGTACTGGAGCTGGAGCAGTTGGTTTTGGGCGTAGTCAGACGCCTGGACGTTCTAGTTTCCAACAGAGTTCTGACAGAGGACGGCAGTGTGATAACTGCGGAGTAGCTGGACACATCCGAGCTGACTGCAAGAAGCCAGCAATGACTTTCTTTTCTTGTGGCAAGCCCGGACACAAAGCTGCATTTTTCCGTCAGAGCAAGGCGTTATCTCAGCAGGGTTCTTCACCTGCCAGTATTGTTGGAGGAGGACAAAGATCTTACTACCAGCAGCAACAGCAGAGAGTTTCAGGTTCTGCCGCTCCTCAAGGTTCAACACCAGGATAGGGGAGAGGTAGAGGACGTGTTGGTGGATATGCAGACACCAGAGATGCATCAGCTAGAGTGTACGAGTTGAGTAGTGTTGTAGAGGCGTCAGTGCCAGCAGCTACAGGTACCATTCACATTAATGGTTTTCCTGTCAGAGTTCTTTTCGATACTAGTGCAACGCATTCTTTTATATCTGATGCATGTGTAGATAGATTGGTCTTAGTTACTATGGAGGGTAGACCCTTCTTTATAGGATTACCCGATGGGGGTAAGATACGAGGTACACGAGAGATTCGCGATTGCCCTATTAGATTGGGAGGTCGCGATTGGCCAGCTAACTTCTTCGTCATGTACTTAGTACATGAAGAACTTATTTTGGGCATGGATTGGATGGATCGAAATTGAGCAGTTTTGGACATCGGCAAGAGGACAATGACGGTAACTACAGATGCAGGCCATGTTGAGATCTTCAAAGGATGGGATCTTGGGAAGATTGGTACAGTTATCAGTGAAGTTCGAGCTGCGAGACTTATCAATCAAGGATGTGAGGCTTTTTGGTGCTATGCCATGAAGGATAGTACTAGTCCAGCTTTGGAGGAGATTCGAGTAGCTTGCGAGTTTGCTGACGTCTTTGGAGAGCCATCAGGTTTACCTCCACAAAGGAGTGTAGATTTTGGCATTGATCTAGAGCCCGGTACGAGACTGATCTCTAAGGATCCTTACCGCATGGCGCCTATCGAGATGCTTGAGTTGAAGAAGCAGCTCAAGGAGTTAGCAGAGAAGGGCTTCATCCGCCCAAGTGTATCTCCTTAGGGCGCACCAGTTCTCTTCGTCAGAAAGAAAGATGGGTCAATGAAGTTATGTATCGACTACCGAGAGCTGAACAAGGTGACGATCAAGAACAAGTACCCATTGCCCCGTATCAATGATCTTTTGGATCAGTTGCATGGAGCTTCAGTGTTTTCGAGGATCGATCTGAGATCAGGATATCACTAGCTGAGAGTGAAAGAGTAGGATGTTAGCATGAAATATTGCGATATTCTAGGCACGTTTTCTAGTTGTTTTTCATCCATTATAGTGTTCATTGATAAGGCATTGAAGCATTTGTTAGCTAGTTTATCTATATTTTCGATATGGAGATCTACATTAGCTTTGTGTTGATTATAGGTGAATAAGAGCTAAAACCGAACCAATTGAGAGAGATAGGAGAAGATGTGAGCACATCCAAGGATTAAGGACACATCAAAGAAGTCAAGGGAGATGCTAGGATGAGGAATGGACCGACACAAAGGAAACCACAAGCAATTTACACTTCCACGCTCTAAAATACGGTCGTGGAGAAGTCCACGTTCAAAACCACGGCCGTGGATCTTGGCAACATGAACGTGGAGTATTCCAGAGAGTTACACGGTATAAAATACGGTCGTGGAAATCATATGGAACCGTAATCCACTTCCACGCTCTAAACCACGGCCGTGGAACTCCATGAAACCGGGATTTAGGCAAATCTTTTGTCGAATAAATAATTGCCACATCATTTACGCACATGAGCCGGACGGTTATTTTATCCTTCCTTATAAAAAGGCTGGAGAGAAGAGAATTTGGTACACGTGCTTAGGGTTGCATTGGACATCCAGAGATTTTGCATTGGCAAATGGTGATTCACGAGGGTTTTGAAGAATTGGAAGTTGCTTGTGGAGGAAGTTACGCCTTTTGTCCTTAGGTTTGATTAGAAGACGGATTGACATCCCGTTCTTCCTTCTTATCAAGGATTGTTTTTGGTTTGTGTTTGTTCTAAATCTGATATACATTATTATCCTTGTATGTGGATTTGAGATTGATTTGAGTTTTATTGAAGGTTTTCGAAGGTTTTCATCTTTCATTCTTCTTAAATTTGATTTTGATATTATAATGACAGTTCTTGGCTAAAAACCCTTGGCAATTCTAAGGTGAAGGGTTGATAGTTGTGGTTCAGATGATGATAGATCGTTCTTAAACAGATTGGACCATGAGAGTTAGAGAAACCTCGTCGACACCCAAAATTACGGGTTGTTCTTGAGTTCCACGGCCGTGGAATCTCAAGATTCAGCCGTGGTTTATCCCAGTTTACGAACCTTGCTTTTACTTTAATCCAAAGTTAAAGATTAGCTTTAATCTAGTCTAGATTTGTCTTTTCTAGGTAGTAGTGAAGCCTCAACAATCTCTACTTCGATTTCGAGTGTCGCAACCTTAATCGGTTTAGTTAGTTTTGATCCTTGGGTTACAAGTTTGGGTATTTGAGACTAGTTCTTACCTTTAGATTCTTTCTATATTGAAGCCTCAACAACCTTTATAGAGAGTGTCTTTAGGTGAGTCATATAGGGTTTTGGAACTTCACCGTACATTACCTTACCTTCGTATACCTTTGCAAACCTCAACTCTGTCCTTATATCTTAGTATATCTTGAATCGATTGCCACAACTGGATACCTGGATCTTTAGGATTGTTGTTTTTCCCCAATATATTTGCAAAGCTTACTTTATACTTGTTTGATAATCTTATAACTTAATTTATCCCCCCGTATCCCTGTGTTCGATACTTTGGAATTCTTGCTCTACTACGCGATCCGTACACTGCGGGTTCGCTTGCTTAATTCTAGTTTTATAAATTTAAGACTTATTTGCACGCACGCGAAGTGGCGAACAAGTTTTTGGCGCCGTTGCCGGGGATTTGGTCTAGGCCGAATTCGGTTACCGGTTGTCAAGCTTGGAAGCTTGCTCTTGTTATTTGATATCTCCTTTAAGTGATATTTGTAGGTTACCTTAGGTATATGCGCAGGTCTAGGAACAACAAAGACCTCTTACCTCTTGATAAAGAACTTGAGAAGACTTTGAGGAAGAAGCTCAAAGAAAGAAAGATGGCTGAAGACAAGGAACGGGATCTTCAGGCGGAGTTGGCGGAATCCGAAGCTCAACTTAGATGGAGCGAGAAGACTCGCAAGGAAGAATCGGACCGTCATCAATTGCAAATTGATGAGCTAAGGGATATGTTGTTTCAAATGAGGCTGGAATTGAGCGATTCCAAGAAGAAAAAGAAGAGGAGAAAACCGGCAAAATCGGTTAGAACCAACTCATCCGATGAGGATAGCGACTCTTCCATGCCACCTCTTGAGGACATTAATCCGACGGTCAACATGAATCAATTTAATCCAAGACCGGATGTCAACTATCGTGTCCCGGCTGGGGTGCGAGAGCCGCTCGTGTAGATGAAGAACCAAGAACTCTTGGCCAAAGGATGGATCCAATTCAGCAACCACGCCGTCTAGGTGTGAAATTTGATGTTGATGATATGCAGGGGTTTAGCTTCAACCCACAAGTCATTACCATCGTTCGCCAAAGTCAGTTTGGAGGAACAAGTAGCAAATCTCCACATCAACATTTACAGAATTTTGGATCTTGATGGAGACAATGAAGCCAAAGAATGCAACCACCAACAACTACAAGATCAAGCCATTATTCTTCTCTTTGAAAGGGAAAGCTTTATCTTTGTATCAAGCTCTTCCAAATGGAAGACTCAACACATGGGAGGATCTTTCTTCAGAGTTCCTCACCAAATTCTTTCCGCCATCTAAGACGGCGGAGTTGAGAGGTAAGATTAATGCATTTTCTATGAGATCTAACGAAAGTTTATTTCAATCTTGGAAAAGATTTCAGGATTTACTATTGGATTGTCCACACCATGGCATTTCCAAATTGGAGCTATTGGAGATATACTATAAGGGGCTAGATATGGAAACACAATTCAAGCTCCAATCCCTTTCATGTGGCACATTCATGGACATGAGGGAAGATGACGCTTGGGACTTCATTGAGAAGCAAGCCCGAGTCATTGAGAAGTATTCTCACCGGAAAGTAGAAGCAAATCGAGTGGAGCAAGGAGCGAAGCTAACACAAGCCGCTCAAACTCAAATCTTTTCTCTCAACTCCGATATTAAAGAATTGAAGGAAGTCATCAAGGCTAGCTTTCCAAATCAAAAGGAGCAAGATGTTGCTTATTTAGGGAACAACAATAACCACAATGGGAATGAGAACACAAATCGCAACAACCGGAACAACAACCGGAACAATTGGAATAACAATAACCGGAATAACAATTGGAACAACAATAGGGGTTCAAACAACAACAATTGGCGTTCCAACCAACAACAAAATTCCGGTAATTCTTATCCCAATTCAGGAAATTCACTAACTCCACCTTCTTCTTCTTCCATTCCTTTGAAAAGTCAGGAACAAGCATCTAATAGTGGAAGTACTTCGGGGAAAGAGAAGCCCGATCCCATGTTGGAAAAAATTTTGGGAAAGCTTCAAGGATTGGAGAGTCACATCACTAAAGTTGATAATTACATTACTAAGGTTGATAAAGCCCAAAAGGTTTTAGAAAACCAAATGTTTATCAATGCTGAGGAAGTTCCTAGAAATCAAGGAAAACTTCCAGGAAAGACGGAGGATAACCCAAAAGGAAGGGTGATGGCTATCACAACTAGGAGCGGAGCAACAACCACCGACCCGCAGCCTAAGTTTGTGGAAGTTCCCATCGAGAAAGAGAAGGGGAAGGAGAAGGAAGACATCTACATTCCTCCTCCAGCTTACAAACCTCCCCTACCATTCCCGCAATCTAGAGCAAGAGCGCGTCTAGACAAACAATTCGGTCAGTTTATTGAACTCATGAGCAAACTGCATATTAATATACCTTTCATTGATGCAATTGTAGGTATGCAAGCTTATGGAAAGTTCTTAAAAGAGATCCTCTCTAACAAGAGGAAATTGGAGTATTTTGGAGAGGTCAAAATGAGTTCGGATTCGTCGGATCTCATTAAGACAATGAAAGAGAAGATGCCCCCAAAGCTGAAGGATCCGGGATCGTTTTGCGTTCCCAAAGGAGTGGGAGATGTCACATATGATGCATTATGTGATTTAGGAGCAAGCGTGATCATCATTCCGCTTGCCTTATGCAGGAAGATCGGTTTAGGCGAACCTAAACCGGTGAAGATGACATTATACATGGCGGATCGATCCATAACTCGTCCCGTCGGCATAGTTGAAGACGTCCCGGTCAAGCTTGGTAAGTTCTATGTTCCTATAGATTTTGTTGTGCTTGACATTCCTGCAGATAGTCCGGTCCTGATCATACTCGGAAGACCGTTTCTTGCAACATCTGGTTGTATGGTTGATTGCAAGAATTCTAGACTCGCCTTCGACATAGGAGAGGAAAAGGTAGAGTTCGTTCTTTCCACTTTGGTGAAGGAACCAGCTTTTGAAGAGGATATATTCAACATCCATGATGAAGAGCTATCTAGAGAAGAAGTAAGTTCGATTCTCTTCAAAGATCCCTCGCAAAAGGTGATCACTATGAGCATCATGGACATAGGGGAAGAAGAGGAATGCAATAAGGAAATTGAAGCTTTGGAGAAGCAAAAGGAAGTGTATGAAGAAGAGTTTGAGAAACTCTACGATAGGTCAGAGAACGTGAGGAATCACGGCCATTCGTGCTATTCCACGGCCGTGGTTTCCACCAACATGACCGTAATCAGCTATTCAGAGGACTCCAGTAAGTTACACGGTCAAAACCACGGTCGTGGAACAAACAGAGGCACCGTAATTGACTTCCACGCCCAAAACCACGGCCGTGGAGGAAACAGGGGAACCGTAATTTTGGGTGAATCTGAAGACAATTGTGCTCTTTCTACCACTTCTTTTGATTCTTCTCCAATAACTTCTACACCCTTAGAAACTTCTAAAGAAGCATTGGACACTCCTCAAGAGCCATTAGAGAGTCCTATAGTGATGGAATTTAAGCCACTTCCCGCACATCTAAGGTACGCATTTTTAGGACTTAATTCTACCTTTCCGGTAATTGTTAGTTCCGATTTGAGTATAGATGAACATAGTAAGCTTATGGTTGTTCTTAAGAAACATAGGAAAGCCTTAGGGTATACTATAGAGGATCTAGTAGGAATCAAGCCTTCACTATGCATGCATAAGATTCTAATGGAAGAAGATTTTAGAACTTCGCGACAACCTCAAAGGCGGTTAAATCCGACCATGAAGGAGGTTGTCAAGAAGGAAATTCTTAAACTACTTGATGCAGGTATCATCTACCCTATCTCCGATAGCAAGTGGGTGAGTCCCGTACAAGTGGTTCCAATGAAAGGAGGAATGACGGTCATCACCAACAAGAACAACGAGCTCATCCCTACACGAACCGTGACGGGATGGAGGGTGTGCATAGACTACCGCAAGCTAAACAACGCAACGAGGAAGGATCACTTCCCACTACCATTCATCGACCAAATGCTTGAGAGGTTAGCACAACACTCACACTTTTGCTATCTTGACGGTTATAGTGGTTTCTTTCAGATCCCGATACATTCGGACGATCAAGAGAAGACCACATTCACATGCCCGTGGGGTACGTTTGCTTATAGGAGAATGCCGTTTAGACTTTGCAACGCCCCATCCACCTTTCAAAGATGCATCATGGCTATCTTCTCGGAGTACATAGAGGAAATCATGGAGGTTTTCATGGTAGACTTTTCTGTTTATGGTTCCTCTTTCGATAATTGACTTTCTAACCTTGCTCTTGTGCTACAAAGGTGTGAAGACACTAACCTAGTTCTTAATTGGGAGAAGTGTCAATTTATGGTGAAGGAAGGCATTTTATTAGGACACTTGATCTCTAGTAGAGGGATTGAGGTAGACAAGGCTAAGATAGAGACTATAGAAAAGCTTCCTCTTCCAACTTCGGTGAAAGGGATAAGAAGTTTTCTAGGACATGCTGGATTTTATAGACGCTTTATAAAGGATTTCTCTAAGATATAAAAGCCGCTTACTAATCTATTGATGAAGGATGTAGTTTTTGATTTTTCGCAGTAATGTTTAGATGCGTTTAATAAGATTCGGGAAGCTCTAATTTCAGCCCCGATTATTCAACCTCCGGATTGGGATCTTCCATTCGAGGTTATGTGTGATGCAAGCTACATAGCTATAGGAGTTGTGCTTGAGCAAAAGAAGGAAGGACGAACCCACGCTATCTACTACGCTAGATGAAGCGCAGCTCAACTACGCCACTACCGAAAAAGAATTTTTAGCAATTGTATATGCATTTGAAAAGTTTCGCTCTTATCTTGTAGGTGCAAAGGTGATTGTATACACGGATCATGTTGCGATCCGATATTTACTTGCAAAGAAGGATGCGAAGCCAAGGCTAATTAGATGGATTCTTCTCCTACAAGAATTCGATCTAGAGATCCGTGACAAGAAGGGTTCGGAAAATTCTGTTGCGGATCATTTGAGTCGTCTACCACATCTAAAGGACGACAATCTACCCATAGATGACTCCTTTCCGGACGAGCATTTACATATCATAGAGGAGTGCATCGACAAGATTAGTAAAGGTAATGAGCCATGGTTTGCTGATTTTGTTAACTATTTGGTTTGCCAGAAATTACCACCCGGATTATCCTATGCACAAAGAAAGAAGTTCTTTAAGGATGTTCGGGAATACTTTTGGAATGAACCTCTCCTCTTTAAGAGAGATCCTGACGGCATCATTCGACGATGTGTGCCGGAAGACGAGATGCAAAGTGTCATCCGTCATTGTCATTCACTACCTTGTGGAGGACACGCTAGTTCAAACAAGACTAGCGCTAAGGTATTGCAATCTGGATTCTTTTGGCCTACTTTATTTAAAGATGTGCAAACCTTTGTTTCCTGCTGCGATGCTTGTCAAAGAACAGGGAACATATCTAGGAGAAACGAGATGCCTCTCAACAACATTCAAGAGGTGGAGATCTTTGACGTTTGGGGAGTAGACTTCATGGGACCTTTCCCATCATCTTGTGGAAACCAATACATACTTCTAGCTGTAGATTATATTTCGAGATGGGTTGAAGCAATTGCCTCTCCCACTAATGATGCCATGGTTATGGTTAAGTTCTTTAACAAGACCATTTTACCACGATTTGGGACACCGAGGACTATCATTAGTGATGGAGGCTCTCACTTCATTGCCCGACGATTCGAATCTCTACTAGCTAAGTATGGGGTGACTCACAAGATCGCCACCCCTTACCATCCACAAACAAGTGGACAAGTGGAGATTTCAAACCGGGAGATTAAGAGGAATCCTAGAGAAGACGGTTTCAAGGACAAGGAAGGATTGGTCTTTGAAGCTAGATGATGCATTGTGGGCATACCGGACTGCATATGAGACTCCCATAGGAACGACGCCATACAACCATGTGTATGGGAAGTCTTGTCACTTACCGGTAGAGCTAGAACATAAGGCGTATTGGGCAATAAAGTGGTTGAACTTCAGCATAAAGAAAGCGGGCGAGAAGCGCCTCTTGGACCTTAACGAGCTTGAAGAACTTCGCTTAAACGCCTACGAAAACGCCAAGATCTATAAAGAAAGAGCGAAGCGTTGGCATGATAAGCATATCATTCCAAAAGACCTCAAAGAAGGAGATCAAGTTCTCCTCTTTAATTCAAGACTTTGTCTCTTTCCAGGTAAGCTTAAATCTCGTTGGACCGGACCTTATCTAATCAAACGTGTTTTTCCCCATGGTGCAGTTGAAGTATGGGGTGAAAAGGGCGGAAGTTTCAAGGTTAACGGTCAACGATTCAAGAAGTACTCACCGGAACTCCAAGCTGAGGAGTTCGCGCCTACCGTACTCGAATAAGTGAAAGAATGGTCTAGCTACGGACCTTAGACAAGCGCTTCTAGGGAGGCAACCCAAAGTATTGCACTTATGTTTTTGTTTTTCTTTCGTAGATTAGAGTAGTTTAGATGTTTTTGCTTTATTTTGCCTTTGATGCCTTCCGGTATGTTCGTGTTTTTGGATGTAGGAGCAATGGAACAGGCAAGGGAGAAGGAAAGGTTGGAGGAAATTGACGAAAGTTGGACTTTGGCACATTACAAAGAGTTTCACGCCCAAAACCACGGTCGTGGAACCCTCTGACACCGTAATTTGTAAAAGCCTGAGAAAAATCAACAAAACCACGGCTCCGTACAATTTCACGGCCGTGGAAACCCTCGAGTGACCGTAATTTTCCAAAAATTTTACGGTTACTATATAAACCAATTTCTTCACAAAAACCACACCAAAACCCCTCTTCCACGACCCAAACAGCCGTAATTCATCCCCCTCTCTCAAATCTTCGTTCGTTAATCGTTTCGAACGATTCTTGAGCCCAAAGTGAAGCAAATTCAACCATCTACAAGATCCAAGCAACAAATCAAGTGGACAATCACTGGAGAAGACGAAATTTGATTTTAAAAATCCAAAACCTAGGTTTTTCCCTCTTTCTTTACTTTGTCGATTTGGCTAAATTTTCGCAAGATTTTTTAGGAGAACTGATTGGAATTGGATTGGAATTAGTCTAGGGCTGTTGTCTGGTGAATTTGGTGTTAATTGATTGTGTTTTGAAAAATTCAGAGCCGAACCACGGTCTCTGGGCATTCCACGGCCGTGAAAATCAAGAACAGGCCGTAATTTTGGGACTGAAATGGATTTGATTAGGAGAATGTCCACTAGGAATAAGAAGAGGAAAGGTGATGCTTCCTCCTCCTCCCAGGCACCCCCTAGTGAGCCACCATCACCCCCACCCCCTAGAATTCCAAAGATCCATGAGGATTACCACGATGCCTTAGAAAGGATCGAGAAGAGACCGGTCATAGGACCACGTTATTTGCTTCTTGAGGAGTTAGAGCCACTGAATGTGGTGAGTGACCTTACATGGCTTTTAGATAGAGCCAGCTTGATCATCTTCTCCGCTATTAGAGAAGATGCATATGAGGAGATCACTAGAGAATTTGTGACCTCTTTTGAGCATAGTCATGTGGAGAGGACAGTTTCATTTAGGCTGATGGAGGAGAACTACGAGTTCTCGATCTTAGAGTTCGGAGCCTTCTTTGGGTTCCACGAAACCTTCAATGGTCGTTTTCCTAGCGGTGTATACGCTAAGGATTTCTGGGAGGACATTGCTATGATCTATGCTAGCGAGGACCGCTGGCAACCTACTGATACCAAGGCTAAGCTTATCTATCACTTAGCCTTGAAGATAGCCCTGTTAGCATGAAATATTGTGATATTTTAGGCACGTTTTCTAAGCGTATTTGATTCATATTGATAGTCATTGATTGAGCATTGTTGCATTTGTGAGCTAGTTTTCCAATATTGTCGATATGGATGTCTACACAAGTTTTATGTTGATTATAGGTGATTAAAAGCTATTTTCGAACGGAATCGAGCAAAGACGGAGTTGTTGAGCAATGTCCATGGATTGAGGGCATTCTTAGGAGCAAAATGAGTGTCAACTTCAGGAATGCACGAGGCTAGGGAAGAATCACGTTCTTGCCCTAAACCACGCTCTAAAATACGGCCGTACTACAAACCACGTTCAGTTCCACGGCCGTGGAACCCTAGCAAGTGAAGCGTGATTCATTCCAGTAACTTCTACGGTCGTGGAATCAATGGTTCAAACCGTGTTGATTTCCACGCTCTAAATTACGGTCGTGGAACCTTCCACGACCGTAATCTTGGCGATCTTTTTCGCCACACTTTAAGCCACGATCTTTTAAAAGATTGGGCCGGGCCGATATTTTATCTTGCCCTATAAAAGGACGGACGAAGAGAGATTCCGTCACCTCCGCTTAGACCTTGACATACACCTCGCTTTACGCTGCGATATTTTATCTTGTACATGGCGGATCGATCCATTACTCGCCCCGTCGGTATTGTAGAAGACGTCCCAGTCAAGCTAGGTAAATTCTTTGTTCCTATTGATTTTGTTGTGCTTGACATTCCTGCAGATAGCCCGGTCCCGATCATACTCGGAAGACCGTTTCTTGCAACTTCCGGCTGCATAGTCGATTGCAAGAATGGTAGACTCGCTTTTGATATAGGAGAAGAGAAGGTAGAGTTCGTTCTTTCCACTCTACTAAAGGAGCCAATCTTTGATGAGGATATATTCAATATCCAAGACGAAGAAGGGTTGTCTAGGGAGGAGGTAAGTGCTATTCTCTTCAACGATCCTCTACAAAAGGTTATTACTATGAGTCTAACAAATGTGGGGGAAGAAGAAGAGTGCAATGAGGCAATTGAAGCCTTAGAGGCACAAGAAGAAGTAGGTGAAGCGGAATTTGAGATGCTCCACGATGAGGCAGAAAACGTGAGAATCCACGGCCATACACTATATTCCACGGCCGTGGATTTCACAAACAACACCGTGTCCCACTCCAGAGGGTTACACGGTCGTGGAGAAGGCAGAGCAACCGTAACCAACTTCCACGCCCTAAACCACGGCCGTGGAGGACATAGGGAAACCGTAATTTTGGGCGTGGAAAGGGATGATCGAGACACTTCTCCAACTTCTTCCCATTCTTCTCCCACACATTCAACACCCTTAGAAACTTCTAAGGAGACATCAGATGCTCCTCAAGGATCATTGGAAGCTCCGAAAGCGATGGAACTAAAACCACTTCCTACTCATCTAAGGTACGCTTTTCTAGGACCTAATTCTACCTTTCCGGTCATTGTTAGTTCCGATCTAAGCATAGATGAACATGATCAGCTCATGATTGTCCTTAGGAAACATAGGAAAGCTTTAGGCTACACTATTGAGGACTTAGTAGGAATTAAACCCTCCCTATGCATGCATAAGATACTAATGGAGGAAGACTTTAGAACTTCAAGACAACCTCAAAGGCGGTTAAACCCGACCATGAAGGAGGTTGTCAAGAAGGAAATTCTTAAACTTCTTGATGCAGGTATCATCTATCCTATCTCCGATAGTAAGTGGGTGAGTCCGGTTCAAGTAGTTCCAAAGAAGGGAGAAATGACGGTCATCACCAACAAGAACAACGAACTCATTCCTACCCGAACCGTGACGGGATGGCGGATGTGCATAGACTACCGCAAGCTCAATAATGCAACGAGGAAGGACCACTTCCCATTGCCATTCATCGATCAAATGCTTGAAAGGTTAGCACAACATTCACATTTTTGCTATCTTGACGGTTATAGTGGGTTCTTTCAGATTCCGATACACCCGGATGATCAGGAGAAGACCACATTCACGTGCCCATGGGGTACGTTTGCTTATAGGAGAATGCCATTCGGGCTTTGCAACGCCCCAGCCACCTTTCAACGGTGCATGATGGCCATCTTCTCCGAATACATTGAGGAAATCATGGAGGTCTTCATGGACGACTTCTCCGTATACGGTTCCTCTTTTAACGATTGCCTTTCTAACCTTTCTCTTGTTTTACAAAGGTGTGAAGACACTAACCTAGTTCTAAATTGGGAGAAGTGTCAATTTATGGTTAAGGAAGGAATTGTATTAGGTCACTTAGTCTCTAATAGAGGGATAGAGGTAGATAAAGCTAAGATAGAGACCATAGAGAAGCTTCCTCCCCTAACTTCGGTGAAAGGGATAAGAAGTTTCCTAGGACATGCTGGATTTTATAGACGTTTCATTAAAGACTTCTCTAAAATATCAAAACCGCTCACTAATCTATTGACGAAGGATGCAGTTTTTGAGTTTTCGCAGGAATGTTTGGATGCGTTTAACACAATTTGGCAAGCTCTAATTTCAGCACCCATTATCCAACCTCCGGATTGGACTCTTCCCTTTGAGGTTATGTGCGATGCTAGTGACGTAGCTATAGGAGCTGTTCTTGGACAACGAAAGGAAGGGCGAACCCATGCCATATACTATGCTAGCAAGACGCTAGATGAAGCGCAGCTCAACTACGCCACTACGGAAAAAGAGTTTTTAGCCATTGTCTATGCAATTGACAAGTTTCGCTCTTATCTTGTAGGTGCAAAGGTGATTGTCTACACGGATCATGCTGCGATCCGGTACCTCCTTGCAAAGAAGGATGCGAAACCAAGGCTAATTAGATGGATTCTACTCCTACACGAATTCGATCTTGAGATCCGCGACAAGAAAGGTTCAGAAAATTCTGTTGCGGATCATTTGAGTCGCCTAACACATCTAATGGACGACCATTTACCCATCGACGACTCCTTCCCGGACGAACATCTACACATTATTGAGGAGTGCATCGATGTGATCTCCAAAGGTAACGAACCATGGTTTGCTGATTTTGTTAACTATTTGGTTTGCCAGGAGATACCACCCGGATTATCCTACGCACAAAGGAAGAAGTTCTTTAAGGATGTCCGGGAATACTTTTGGAACGAGCCTCTCCTCTTTAAGAGAGGTCCGGATGGCATCATTCGGCGATGTGTACCGGAAGATGAGATGCAAATTTTCATCCGCCATTGTCATTCACTACCTTGTGGAGGACACGCTAGTTCGAACAAGACTAGCGCAAAGGTATTGCAATCTGGATTCTTTTGGCCTACTTTATTTAGAGATGTGCAATCCTTTGTTTCTTGCTGCGATGCTTGTCAAAGAACAGGTAATATCTCTAGGAGGAATGAGATGCCCCTCAACAACATCCAAGAGGTGGAGATTTTTGATGTTTGGGGAGTAGACTTCATGGGACCGTTCCCATCCTCTTGTGGAAACCAATACATACTATTGGCGGTAGATTATGTTTCTAGATGGGTGGAAGCAATTGCCTCTCCCACCAATGATGCCATGGTGGTGGTTAAGTTCTTCAACAAGACCATTTTTCCACGATTTGGAACACCAAGGACTATCATTAGTGATGGAGGTTCTCACTTCATCGCCCGGCGCTTTGAAGCTCTTCTAGCTAAGTATGGGGTTACTCACAAGATTGCTACCCCCTATCATCCACAAACTAGTGGACAAGTTGAAATCTCAAATAGGGAGATCAAAGGAATCTTAGAGAAGACGGTTTCAAGGACTAGGAAGGATTGGTCTTTGAAGCTTGATGACGCATTGTGGGCGTACCGGACAGCGTACAAGACGCCCATAGGAACCACACCATACAACCTTGTGTATGGGAATTCTTGTCACTTACCAGTAGAGTTGGAGCACAAGGCGTTTTGGGCTATCAAGTGGTTGAATTTCAGCATGAAGGAAGCGGGAGAGAAGCGTCTCCTAGACCTTAATGAGCTGGACGAACTCCGCTTGAATGCTTATGAAAACGCTAAGATCTATAAGGAGAGAGCAAAGCGTTGGCATGATAAGCATATCATTCCAAAGGACTTCAAAGAAGGAGATCAAGTTCTCCTCTTCAATTCAAGGCTTCGTCTCTTTCCAGGTAAGCTTAAATCGCGTTGGACCGGACCTTTTCTAATTAAGCGTATTTTCCCCCATGGTGCAGTTGAAGTATGGGGTGAAGCGGGCGGAAGCTTTAAGGTGAACGGCCAACGACTCAAGAAGTATACGCCGGAACTCCAAGCTGAAGAGTTCGTGCCAACCGCACTCGAATAAGTGCGAGATTGGTCTAGCTACGGACCTTAAACAAAGCGCTTCTTGGGAGGCAACCCAAGGTATTGCATTTTTCGTTTTTGTTTTCGATTCATAGTTTAGCTTAGAATAGACGTTTTTGCTTTGTTTTGCCTTCGATTGCTTTCGGTATGTTCGTGTTTTTGGATGTAGGAACGATGGAAAAGGAAAAGGGAAGGGTAATGTTGAAGAAAAGTGACGAAACTTGAACTTTGGAGCTTTACAGAGAGTTCCACGGCCTAAACCACGGTCGTGACAGCTATAGTGACCGTAATTTCCAAAAGCCTTTGAAAAATCACAAAAACCATGGTTCCGTACAATTCCACGGCCGTGGAACACCCCGACAGACCGTGATTTTCAAAATTTTGCCTGTGACTATATAAACCACGTTCTTCACAAAAATCACTCCACAAAACCCTCTTCCACGACCGAAAACGCCGAATCCATGCCCCCTCCTCCAAATCTTCATTCGTTAATCGTTTTCAACGATTCTTCTTCCCAAATTGAAGCAAATTCGACCACCAACAAGATCCAAGCGACGAATCGAGCGGAAATTCACCAAGGAACGCACAATTCGGATTTTAAAATCCGAAACCTAGGTTTTTCCATTCTTCTTGATCTTTGTCAATTTGGTTCGTTTTTGTTAGAAATTTTTGGAAGAACTGATTGAAATTGGAAGGAATTAGACTAGGGCTGCCTGATTGCTGAGTTTGAGTGTTGATTTCTGAGATTTGTGAAAAAACCAGACAAACCACGGTTCCTGACAGAACCACGGCCGTGGAAAGGCAAGAACAGCCCGTAATTCTTGACAGTGATGGACTTTGTGAGGAGAGTTTCTGGGAGGATTAAGGAGAAAAAGAATGACTAGATCAAGAAGAGGAAGGGTATTCCCTCTTCTTCTTCATCCTCTAGAGCACCACCACCCTCTTCCCCTTCACCTCCATCATCACCTTCATCACCCTCACCTCCTAGCCCTAGAGTACCGACTATTCATGAGGATCATCTCGATGCATTCGAGAGGATCAATGAGAGGGCTGTGATTGGACCTAGGTACCTATTGTTAGAGGATTTAGCTCCTCTAAACATTATAGATGACCTTACTTGGCTCTTGGATAGAACCGGACTTATTGTCTTCTCGGCTATCCGAGAAGACGCATATGAGGAGATTACGAGAGAGGTTGTGACGTCTTTTCAGCACAGCCATGTAGATAGGACCGTTTCTTTCCGTATTATGGAAAGAAACTATGACTTTTCCATCCGTGAGTTCGGGACCTTCTTTGGGTTCCATGAGACCTTTAACGGTCGTTTTCCTAGTGGCGTTTACGCCAAGGACTTTTGGGAGGAAGTTGCTATGATATACGCCAGCGAGGACCGCTGGCAACCTGCTGACACCAAGGCTAAGTTGATGTACCACTTAGCCTTAAAGATTGCTCACCGTGTTCTTTCGGAGTGTCTCTTCCCTAGGACGGAGACACCCAAAAGATCAAGACGGATGAGCTCTTTTTGCTGTATTCTATGTTGTATGGGCGCCGAGCTGACTGTGTCACCCTCTTAGCTGCTACTATGAGCAAGCTTAAGAACAAAAGGAAGGGCAACATTGGATATGGTGGGATAGTTACCCACCTTGCTAGGAGTTTGGGAGTTGATTTTTCTGCGTGTACCCGTATACCAGCCGTACCCTTAGGACTTCATGCCTTCATGACTAGGGGTCTCATCTTCCCCACACATAGAGGTCCGCCTTATGCGGCCATGCCTTGGGAGAGCAGGACGGGTAGGGGTATTGAGTGGATTCAGGAGTATTCCATTATGGCGGGACGCCATAATTGGAAGGAGACGTTCGCTGCCATGCATGCGAATAGGATTGCAGCTCCCCCATATGTCCCACCACCAGTAGTTGAGGAGGAGGAGATGAGAGATCAGTTTGAGGGTGGAGGAGGAGCAGAGCAGGAGTTTGGCACGTTTCCGGATCAGCCGGATGCGGCCCCCGATGTGCCCAGACGTTCTCCACGTCCAGCTAGAGCTTCAGGCTCGTCTTCTCGCCGTGCCAACGTGAGTGAGAGGCCCACATGGTCTGAGACACCTCCTTGTGGTATGGAGCTCCACCTCCATGGGCTACACAGGTACCATCTGCACCAGCACCAACACCATCCGACGCTCCAGCATGGTACAGTCAGGCTCCGGGATGGTATGAGCAGATGCCGGACTGGGCTACTGGTCTTTCGGAGAGAGTAGGAGCATTGGAGATTCGAGCCGATGCTAGAGATGGACGCTTGGACGACCTCGATCACATGATGAGAGATGTCTACCGCCAGCAGTTTGGGCGGTTTTATGATCCTAGCTTCTCTTCATTCCCGCCTCCACCAGCGCCGTAGTGATGATGATGATGATTGTCCGACAGTTTTAGCCGCTCCACCGCCACTTTATGAGTTTCTTTTTCTTTTCTTTCTTTTCTTTCTTTCTTTTGAACATTAGGGACAATGTTCGTCCTAAGTATGGGGTGGGGTGTGACTAAAAGTTGTAATAACTCTTACTCACTATGTTTGCTTCTATCGAGACTATCATTGCATGTTCATTATATTGTTGCACGTTTCATTATTACATTTTATGAAAAAGAACTTGAAAAACCCATAAAAATTGAAAAATTTTGAAAATTTTGTGCTTCTAATGAATTGAGATGATTTCCATGATAATCACTACTTGTGAATTGAGTTTGACGACAATTGCATGCTTAAACGAATAGTGAATTGAAAAGAAATTGAATGAGTTGATTATACCTCTTTTGCAAGTTTCATAATCTGATGAATGTTACCTAAATCATGTTGAGAAATTGAAGTTGAAATCGCACTATAAGTTCTTATACTTCTTGTTGAGATGATTAAGGCAATACGATATTTTCTTTCTTCATTCTTTGATCATTTTAGCTCCTCATTGAAATATTGACCTCCTTTACCTATCCGGGAACTTGGAGAAGTGAATGAAAAAAGGCATGTTTGATGTGGGAGGGCCATGAGAGCAATTATTTGCAACCAAAGGAATAGAAAGAAATTGTAGGTTTGGGGAAGTCAATCATGACGATGAGTAACTCGGCACCATTCACATAGCCGGGTGTTTGTGTCTTGCCAAAGTCGGATTGAGCGATATTCCTAGCGGATTATGGTATGTGCGCTAAGGGTTTGAGGCATCTCATAAAAATTGAGAAATGTCAATCTCCTAGGCTTCGGTTTTTGTGCACCTCTATCCATAACTCCAAAAGTAAAGTCGAAAAATGAAAGGAAGAGAGCGAAGCTCTAAGTTGAAGGTGTGCGGAAACCGTAAGAGAAGAAGGAAGAGTAGTTGTCCACTTTCCCGGATTCATGCACCACATTCCCTAAAAGTTTCCTTCCCTTTCCACATTCTAGACCTTTTTCTTTAAAAGTCCTTAAGATCAAGAGAATGTTATATGGCTTGGTGATCTAAATTGAAGTTTCTTATGATTGATTTTGATAATGTTTAAAGGTTGTGATGCTTGTATGGAAGTTTGATTGATTTATGAGTTTTCTTTACTTTTTACTCTTTGATTAAGTGTATGAAAGTCTTATAAACGATTGAAGCAAGATTTGAGAATGAGCTATTGATTAGAAGGCACATTCATCCAAAAGAAGTATTGCTTTGAGAAGGTACACATATTTCATCCTAACTCTTGTTTTAAAGCTTTTGAAAGACCTTGCTTAGGGACAAGCAAGTTGCAAGTATGGGGTTATTTGTTAGCATGAAATATTGTGATATTTTAGGCACGTTTTCTAAGCGTATTTGATTCATATTGATAGTCATTGATTGAGCATTGTTGCATCTGTGAGCTAGTTTGCCTATATTGTTGATATGGATGACTACACAAGTTTTATGTTGATTATAGGTGATTAAAAGCTATTTCTGAACGGAATCGAGCAAAGACGGAGTTGTTGAGCAATGTCCATGGATTGAGGGCATTCTTAGGAGCAAAATGAGTGTCAACTTCAGGAATGCACGAGGCTAGGGAAGAATCACGTTCTTGCCCTAAACCACGCTCTAAAATACGGCCGTACTACAAACCACGTTCAGTTCCACGGCCGTGGAACCCTAGCAAGTGAAGCGTGATTCATTCCAGTAACTTCTACGGTCGTGGAATCAATGGTTCAAACCGTGTTGATTTCCACGCTCTAAATTACGATCGTGGAACCTTCCACGACCGTGATCTTGGCGATCTTTTTTGCCACACTTTAAGTCACGACCTTTTAAAAGATTGGGCCGGGCCGATATTTTATCTTGCCCTATAAAAGGACGGACGAAGAGAGATTCCGTCACCTCCGCTTAGACCTTAACATACACCTCGCTTTACGCTGCGATTGAGAGATTTTTGCGACTTTTGCAAAAGACGTACTTTGCGCTCATCTTGGGAGTTGCCCTAATCTCGTACTGTGGTGGAGATTGTGATTGAGATTTCCGGATTAACGGAAGATCAAAGATTCGGAAGATCGTTCGCAAGAAGATTCCTCTTCTTGTTTAGGTTTGATTTAGAAGACGGATTGACATCCCGTTTTTTCCCTCTTATCTACGATTGTGGTTGTTTGTTCTATTCCGAATCTAGTGACGATATTTGTTCTTGATTGTGACTTTGAGATTGGTTTGAAGTTTATTGAAAGTATTCGGAAGTTTTCACCTTTCAATCTTTTAATCCTTGAAATTATTATCAATATGACTGTTGTTGGCTAAAAACCCTTAACAATTCTAAGGTGAAGGGTTGATAGTTGTGGATTAGATGATGATAGATCGATCGTAAATAGATTTGACCCTGAGAGTTAGAGAGAATCGCCGACGAAGCCTAAATTACGGCCTGTTCTTGAGTCCACAGCCGTGGAACCTCAAGAACTAACCGTGATTTCCCTTAAGTTTACGAACCTGCTTTTACTTTAATCCAAAGTTAAAGATTTGCTTTAACTTAGTTTAGGCTTGCCTTTTCTAGGTGGTAGTGAAGCTTCAACAACCTCTACCTCGATTGTGAGTGTCACAACCTTAATCGATTTAGTTAGTCTTGATCCTTGGATTACAAGTTTGGGTATTTGACATTAATTCTCATCTTTAGAACCTTTCTATATTGAAGCCTCAACAACCTTTATAGAGAGTGTCTTGTAGGTGAGTCATATAAGGTTTTTGGAACTTCACCGTACGATTACCTTACATTAGCATACCTTTGCATATCTTAACTTTGTCCTTATATCATTAGTACATCTTGAATCGATAGCCACAGCTGGATACTTGGATCTTTGGGATTGTTGTTTTCCCAATAATTTGCAAAGCTTTTACATTTACTTGCTTGATAATCTGAAATCGAATTTGTTCCCCCCAAATCCCTGTGT
This sequence comes from Fagopyrum homotropicum, assembly GCA_033239125.1. Taxonomy (NCBI): domain Eukaryota; kingdom Viridiplantae; phylum Streptophyta; class Magnoliopsida; order Caryophyllales; family Polygonaceae; genus Fagopyrum; species Fagopyrum homotropicum. The sequence continues at coordinate 10,279,953 of BSWB01000008.1, forward strand.
TCGATACTCTGGAATCCTTGCTCAACTATATCGATCCGTACACTGCGGGTTCGCTTGCTTGATTCTAGTTTTATAAATTTAAAGCTTATTTGCACGCACGCTAAGTGGCGAACAAGCCCATAGAGTACTTTCTGAGTGTCTTTTCCCTAGGACCGAGACTCCTCAGAAGATCAAGACGGATGAGTTGTTTCTTTTGTATTGTATGTTACACGGTAGACCTGCTAACTGTGCTACCCTCTTAGCTTCCACCATGAGTAAGATCAAGAACAAGAGGGCTGGGAATATTGGATTTGGTGGGATAGTCACCCACATTGCTAGACAGTTGGGGATTGATTTTTCTGCGTGTACTAGGATAGCAGCTAGACCATTGGGACTCCAGAGCCTCGTGACTAGAGGTTTGATCTTTCCTAGGCATAGAGGTCCACCTACCGTTGTCATGCCTTGGGAGGATAGAGGAGGTAGAGGTGTTGTATGGCTCCCCGAGTATTTCATTATGGTTGGACGCTATAATTGGAAGCAGACATTCGCTGCTATGCATGCGAATAGATTAGTAGCCCCTCCTTATGTCCCCCCTGAGATACCAGCTGCAGATGAGGAGGAGATGAGAGGAGGTGATGGTTTTGAGGGAGGAGGTGAGGAGCATGACTTTGGCACTTTCCCGGATCAGCCGGCACACTTCCCTGACCCTCCCAGACGTTCACCACGACCAGCTGGACCTTCAGCAGCCTCTTTCTCTCGCCGTGCTAGCGTGAGTGAGAGGCCGACATGGATGGATGCCCCTCCTGATTGGTATAGATCATAGCCAGATTGGATGGGAGCTCCACCGACATGGCATGCACAGCCACCGTCTGCACCAGCACCATCGGATGCACCAGCTTGGTACAGCCAGGCACCGGGATGGTACGAGCAGCTTCTGGATTGGGCTACCGACCTTTCCAGGAGAGTAGGAGCTTTGGGGGTCCGACAGGACGCTAGAGATGTTCAAGCTGACGAGCATGACAGTATGATGAGAGACATCTACCGCCAGCAGTTTGGGCTGAACTTCGACTCCAGCTTCTTTCCGTTTCCACCACCATCATCACCACAGTGATGACCATGGATGATTGTTAGCATTAGCCGCTCCACCGCCGTTTTGTGAGTTCATTTTCTTTCTTTCTTTTCTTTATTTTCTTTTTGAACATTAGGGACAATGTTTGTCTCAAGTATGGGGTGGGGTGTGACTATCGTTTGTAATAACTCTACTCACTTTTGCTTGCCTTGATTGAGAACACTTTGCATGTTTCATTCCATTGTCACACGTTTCATTTTTGCATTGCATGAAAAAGCTTTTGAAAAACCCATAAAAATTGAAAAATTTTGAAAATTTTGTGCTTCTAAGAATTGAGATGATTCCTATGATAAATCTTACTTGCGGAATGAATTTTTGATGATAATTGCATGCTTGAACGGAAATATGAATTGGAAAGAAGTTTGAATGAGTTGTTTGTCTTTACTTGCAAATTTCGTAATGTGAGAACTTCATCTAAATCAATTTGAGAAATTGAGGTTGAAATTACATAATAAGTTCTTATGCTTCTTTGTGAAATGATTAAGGCAATTCAACCTTTCTTCTTCCTTTCTTTGTTCCTTTAGCCCCTCAATGAAATAATTGTCTCCCTTACCTATCCGGAAATTTGGAAGAGTTGAGAGTTTGGCATGTTTGATGTGGGAGGGCCATGAAAGCAAAAAAAAATTTTGCATTCAAAGAATAGAAAAAAAAATAGGTTTGGGGAAGTCAATCATGACGATGAGTAACTCGGCACCATTCACATAGCCGGGTGTTTGTGTCTTGCCAAAATCGGATTGAGCGATATTCCTAACGGATTATGGTATGTGCATCAAGGGTTTGAGGCATCTCGAAATTGAGAAACGTCAATCTCCTAGGCTTCGGTTTTTGTGCACCTCTATCCATAACTCCAAAAGTAAAGTCGAAAAATGATGTGAAAAGAAAAGAGCAAAGCTCTAAGTTGAAAGTGTTGCAAGATCACAAGAGAAAAAGAAAAGAGTTAGTTGTCCACTTTCCCGGATTCATGCACCACATTCCTTATAGTTCCACTTCCTTTCCGCATTCTAGACCTTATTTGAAAGTCCTTAAGATCAAAAGAGTGTTATATGACTTAGTGATCTAAATTAAAGTTTCTTATTCTTGATTTTGATGGTATTTGAAGGTTATGATGTTTGTTTTGAGGATTAAGCAGCTTGTGATGTTTCTTTACTTTACATACTTTGGTTTGTGTATGTGAGCATTTTCAAGGATGATTGAAGCAAGGTTTGAGGTTGATCTATTGACTAGAAGCACATTTACCTAAAAATTGTTTTGTTTTTGAGATTGCATGCATATTTCATCCTAACTTAAGTTCTAAAGCTTTAAAAGACCTTGCTTGGGGACAAGCATGTGGCAAGTATGGGGTATTTTATTAGCATGAAATATTGCGATATTCTTTCTAGGCACGTTTTCTAGTTGTTTTTCATCCATTATAGTGTTCATTGATAAGGCATTTAAGCATTTGTTAGCTAGTTTATCTATATTTTCGATATGGAGGTCTACATTAGCTTTGTGTTGATTATAGGTGAATAAGAGCTAAAACCGAACCAATTGAGAGAGATAGGAGAAGATTTGAGCACATCCAAGGATTAAGGACACATAAAAGAAGTCAAGGGAGATGCTAGGATGAGGAATGGCACGACACAAAGGAAACCACAAGCAATTTACACTTCCACGCTCTAAAATACGGTCGTGGAGAAGTCCACGTCCAAAACCACGGCCGTGGATCTTGGCAACATGAACGTGGAGTATTCCAGAGAGTTACACGGTATAAAGTACGGTCGTGAAAATCATATGGAACCGTAATCCACTTCCACGCTCTAAACCACGGCCGTGGAACTCCATGAAACCAGGATTTAGGCAATCTTTTGTCGAATAAATAATTGCCACATCATTTACGCACATGGGCCGGACGGTTATTTTATCCTTCCTTATAAAAAGGCTGGAGAGGAGAGAATTTGGTACACGTGCTTAGGGATGCATTGGACGTCCAGAGATTTTGCATTGGCAAACGGTGATTCACGAGGGTTTTGAAGAATTGGAAGTTGCTTGTGGCGAAAGTTACGCCTTTTGTCCTTAGGATTGATTAGAAGACGGATTGACATCCCGTTCTTCCTTCTTATCAAGGATTATTTTTGGTTTGTGTTTGTTCCAAATCTGATATACATTATTATCCTTGTATGTGGATTTGAGATTCATTTGAGTTTTATTGAAGCTATTCGAAGGTTTTCATCTTTCATTCTTCTTAAATTTGATTTTTATATTATAATGATAGTTCTTGGCTAAAACACCTTGGCAATTCTAAGGTGAAGGGTTGATAGTTGTGGTTCAGATGATGATAGATCGTTCTTAAACAGATTGGACCCTGAGAGTTAGAGAAACCTCGTCGACACCGAAAATTACGGGTTGTTCTTGAGTTCCACGGCCGTGGAATCTCAAGATCCAGCCGTGGTTTATCCCAGTTTACGAACCTTGCTTTTACTTTAATCCAAAGTTAAAGATTAGCTTTAATCTAGTCTAGATTTGTCTTTTCTAGGTACTAGTGAAGCCTCAACAACCTCTACTTCGATTTCGAGTGTCGCAACCTTAATCGGTTTAGTTAGTTTTGATCCTTGTGTTACAAGTTTGGGTATTTGAGACTAATTCTTACCTTTAGATCCTTTCTATACTGAAGCCTCAACAACCTTTATAGAGAGTGTATTTAGGTGAGTCATATAGGGTTTTGGAACTTAACCGTATATTACCTTACCTTCGTATACCTTTGCAAACCTCAACTCTGTCCTTATATCTTAGTATATCTTGAATCGATTGCCACAACTTGATACCTGGATCTTTAGGATTGCTGTTTTTCCCCAATATATTTGCAAAGCTTACTTTATACTTGCTTGATAATCTTATAACTGAATTTATCCCCCCAAATCCCTGTGTTCGATACTCTGGAATTCTTGCTCTACTATGCGATCCATACACTACGGGTTCGCTTGCTTGATTCTAGTTTTATAAATTTAAGACTTATTTGCACGCACGCTAAGTGGCGAACATAGGACGTAGCAAAGACAACGTTTCGGACCAGATTTGGACACTACGAGTTTGTAATGATGCCATTCGGGCTCACGAATGCGCCTGCAGTCTTCATGGAGTTGATAAACAGCATCTTCATCGACTTTCTAGACCAGTTTGCAGTTGTCTTCATCGACGACAATCTGGTTTACTCCCACAGTAGAGAGGAGCATGCAGAACACTTGAGGATTGTTCTTCAGGTCTTACAGGATAGAGAGCTCTACGTCAAGCTCTCTAAGTGCGAGTTTTGGATGTCCGAGGTAGCATTCCTTGGTCACATTGTTTCAGCTAAAGGGATCAAGGTAGATCCGGCGAAGATCGAGTCAGTAGCTTCTTGGCCGCCACCTAAGAACGTTAAGGAGGTTCGCAGCTTCTTAGGATTGCTGGCTACTACAGGCATTTTGTTGAGGGCTTTTCAGTTATCGCCTGACCGCTCACTTCCTTGCTATAGAAGTCTACGAGGTTTGTATGGTCCGAGTCGTGCCTACAGAGCTTCGAAGAGCTGAAGAAGAGGTTGACCTCTGCTCCTATCCTAGCTCAGCCAGAGGGAATTGAGGGTTTTGTGGTTTACAGCGACGCATCCAAGTTGGGCTTGGGATGTATTTTGATGCAGAGGGGAAAAGTGATCGCTTATGCGTCTCGACAGTTGAAGACATACGAGGAGAATTACCCTACCCACGATCTTGAGTTAGCTATTGTTGTTCATGCTTTGAAAATTTGGAGACATTATCTGTACGGAGCCACATGGTAGATTTTCACAGACCATAAGAGTCTGAAGTACATATTCACTCAGTGGGAGTAGAATAACCGCCAGTGCAGATGGTTAGAGTTGATCAAGGACTTTGATCTTGAGATCTTATACCACCCGGGAAGGCTAATGTGGTAGCAGAAGCCCTTAGTAGGAAGACTCCCCGGGATACGGCGATCGCTAGGTTAACATCTCATCCACAGTTACAGCGAGATTTGGCATGGCTAGAGATGGATATCTACTTCCCAAATTCCGACAGTCAGTTGTCCACCTTGGAGATAGTACCTGATCTGTTGGCCGAAATCCGACAGAAGCAGAAGAGTTGCCCAACTTTGACACAAATCCGAGATCGGATGTCACGAGGAGAGGCACCACAGTTTGCAGTTGGTGCTGACGGAGTTTTGAGACGCCAAGAGCGTGTTTATGTGCCGTCAAATCGAGAGTTGAGACAAAGGATCCTTCAGGAGGCTCACGCTTCACCTTACTCAGTACACCCTGGTGCGAATAAGATGTATCAGGATGTCAAACGCTCTTTCTGGTGGGGAGGTCTGAAGCCAGATGTGACGAGATATGTAGCTCAGTGTGCGACCTGTCAGCAGGTCAAGATCGAGCATCATAGAGCCGGAGGCGAGCTACACCCACTCCCCGTTCCTCAGTGGAAGTGGGAAGACATCTCTATGGATTTTGTGACTGGTTCGAGACCGAGTCGTGGTTTTGATGCTATCTGGGTCATTGTAGATCGACTGACGAAGACCGCACGTTTTATTCCGATTAAGGAAACGTGGCCGGTGAGTCGATTAGCAGAGGAGTTCACGAAACAGATAGTGAGACTTCATGAAGTACCTAGGACTATTGTCTCTGATAGAGACGGATGGTTCACTTCGAGGTTCTAGCAACAAGTTCATGCCGCCCTAAGTACGAGTCTACATTTCACGACTGCTTATCATCCTCGGACCGATGGTCAGTCTGAGCGGACCATCCAGACTTTGGAGGACATGTTGCGAGCCTGTGTGTTAGACTGGGAACATGTGTGGCCAGATCACCTTCCCTTAGTGGAGTTTTCGTACAACAACAGTTGGCACGCATCTCTGATCGATGCACGCATCGATCAGTTGGCCTGCGCCTCTGTCCAGCCGCCCCTGCATCTCTGATCAACCGCCCCTACGGTTTCTCTGCAGTAGCTCCCGTCTTTGGTGAGTTGCTTCCTCCCTTTCTTTCCCTCGTTCTTTTCCTTGTTCCTTGTAGTTGTTCCTTGTTCCCTGAGTTGCTGTAAGACTAAGGTTGAGTCCTTAGTTCATGGAGATCTCTTAGAGATCGCTGAGACTAGAAGTTATAGACTTTTAGCAACCGTTCCGTTCCTGATCCGTGTTGCTTGTTCGTACAGGTTTTCCTTGCTCCTTTCCTGAGGGAAACTGATCTTTCCTGAGTGTTCTCTGAGTTGTTGCCGAGCCTTTTGTGTTACCTTCGTATGAGGTAAGTCCCTTGGACTTACTTAGTTTCATTCCGCGTATTAGTTGGATTGTATTGGCTTGTTTGTGTTGTTTATTCATGTTAATGGATAATTGGAAATAGGATTCACCCTTTTATAATCTTAATTGGCCCAAGTGTATTATAACCGGGCGATGACCACTTGTCTAGTTCTACAGGAGACTAGAATGTACTCTTACAACCCAGGCCCGTAGGTAACGGATAGTACTGATCTATTCCTATTGGTAGACAGAAGCGGAGGCGAGTTTTGGGAGATTCTCGTGTGACAAAAGAAGTTGAATTAGTAATGGATAACCTTAGTGAAAGATAATAACCGGTTGATGTGTGTCCATGCTATGTGTTTTCTTTACCTTATGTGTGTTTGTGCCTTTACACTCATGCTTATACCTAGAATGTTAGCTAACGGTTTATACCGTCGTTGTAGATGTTTCACAGGTTCAGGATGCTGCTGAGTGATCCGGATGGTGTGGTCAGCCGGGGTTCCCGTACATTATAGGACGGGTTTGGGGTTTTTGTTTCGTTTGTTGTTTCCCTATTGTTTTGAACCCGGTTGTGGAGTTTTGTGTTTTCTTTTGGTTTAAACCTTTGGTTTTATTTTGAGTTTTGGTTTTCATTCGTATGTGCCTTGTTGTAAGATCCGTTTGTTGTTGCTACTTTGAGGGTCGGGACCCATTGTGCGGTCCTAGCCCGTAGCGCTTCAAGTTCCCAGAACTTGGTGGGATAAAACGTTACACGTTACAAAGACTAAGTAAGAGACTTATTTCGAGTTTTGCAAACAAGCTTATAAGAAGGCCTATCCAATGTCAATACAATGGAACTACAAGCTTTATTGTTGCAAAAACGAATGTGAAATCAAGTGCAAATGGCTCTCCCTTTTATAGGCATAGGGGGCCATGGTTTTGGGGAGTTAAAAGAGGTTAAAATAAGTAATGGAAGTTACGTGGAACTTACTTGGAAGATGGGCCTTGAAGCCCTAGAAATCCCGAGGTCCGAAGCGCACATAGGAAGCCCAAAACCGCTCCCCGGAGCTAGCTTAGAGCTAGCTTATTTTTCTTGTTCCAAAAACTTCCAATGAGCACCATTCACTTTAATATAGCTAGGGTAAGCTCCAAGATCCACAAATACTCAATATCTTAGCTCAAGCTAGTGTAGCTCCTAAAGAAGCTCACTAGCTACTTCATTGACATTCACTAAGCATTTGAGCTTGGATTGCTCCCAATTTTTAACCACATATTATTTAGCCAATATAAGGCCTAAGAACCAAAGGTGTGCCGATAAAATGTGGCTAAAAAGCCTCAAACGTCGGCCTTCTAAACTCTAGCGTAAGTTGACCTTGTCGTGAATCACCTTGCTTTGATTCGACTCCCCTTATAATACTAGTTATTCTTAGTGTCGGTCACTTGGCTTGCCTCCTGCAACCCAGACCATAGTGACACACATGTGAACAACTTATTGTACCTTGTCTCAAGACAAGCTCAACAGTTACAATGAAAACTTAGCCCAAATCTCCAACACGAGGGAAACAAGAAAGGAAAGCAGCTCACCAAAGACGGGGCTACTGCTGACAAAAACGCGGGGGCGGAAATGGGGAAGATCCGCAGGGGCGGGGTTGTGCAGCCGCAGGGGTGGGAATGCGCAGCCGTAGGGGCGGGGATGTGCAGCCGCAGGGGGCGGTGCACTGACAAAGGGTCATGTCGGGGATCCTTTTGACAGCACATCATATCAAGGGATCCAAAGCACGATTCCTTGATCCAAACATGTCAACACCCAACCAAGGGAACTTGAGAACAACAACATATCAACAACGGAAAGGCCAATAAGAATCAAGACTCGGTCCTGATTCTTGGAGGAGGAGGAGAAGAAGAAGAAGAAGAAGAAGAAGAAGAAGAAGAAGAAGAAGAAGAAGAAGAAGAAGAAGAAGAAGAAGAAGAAGAAGAAGAAGGAGGAGGGAAAGGCATGCATCAAGCTCGAGAACGTGAGAGAGCATGAAGGAAGAGAAGACTTACACGTTCAGTAGGGTTCACGGGGAAGAAGGCTGCAACTTTCAGGAGGTTGAAGAACAGAAGCAAGAAACGGAAAAAGGAAGAGAAGGCGGGATTTTATAGGGAATGATTGGGAGAAGAAGGAAAGACATTTTAGGGTTAGAATATCTGAGGAAAGCCGATCAGAAGATAGAAGATCTGATTTTCTATCGAAGGAAACAAGATAGAAACGAAAAAGGAAAGCAAATCTTTGCGATTTGGGGTCATCCACACCCGCAGGATGACCCTACCGCGACCGCGGCTAGCCGCAAGGGCGGTGACAAGCACAGCTTGCCGTTGGAGTGGCCGTTGTCACCGCGGGGGCGGTGACAACCAGAAACCGTTTCTTACATCAGATTCCCCTAAAAAGAAGTTCCGTCTCAATACTTGCAACGAACCACAAGATCACTCAACAACAAGGATGGAACAGAAACACTGATCTCAACTAATATAATCCCACTCGGGGCACATAACTCAAAACGTCACACAAGCGTACGCACAACTCAACAAAAGGAAACTAAAACTCAACAACTATGCTAAAGGTACATCCATCTCAACATAAAAATCCGGATAGTTCTTCTGGATACTATCCTCTCCCTCCCAAGTCGCCTTATTAGCTCCTTGCATAGACCATTGAATCTTCATCATTGTTATGTCCTTCGATCGCAAGCGTCTCTTACTACGCTCTAACAGAGCTACCGGGTGCTCTACGAACATATGGTCTGTTTCGACCACTAAATCCTCGTGGCTAGCGATGTGCCTCGGGTCCGGTACATACTCTTGTAACTGAGACACATGGAAGATTAGGTGAACACCCTCTAGTCTCTGTGGCAATACAAGTGTGTATGTTGCCTCTGCAACTCGTTCAAGGATCTCAGAAGGTCCAACATATTTGGGGCTCAGCTTTCCATTGATGCCGATACTTCTAACCTATGATGCACGGACACAGATACGGATACGGGAAACGCACACGGCAAGAAACGGGGAAGCGGCAATCCTCAAAAGTATAGGAAACGGGGACACGGCGAGTAAAATAATTAATATATTATTTTAAAGATATTGAAATATAGAATTACTATATCATAATGAGATACATATATATGAAAAAAATCAATGATATATGAGTTGATAAAAATATTAACATGATGATAAAATAATCGAAACAAAAGCTTAGAAACAAACATTTTCAGTATTACAAAACATATAAATAAACATATTTAGTTTTATAATCTGAAATAATCATACTTAGTATCAAAATTGAAGAATGAATCATTCATTTGCAAATCAACAATAACCGAACAACATGATCAACAAAGGAAAATAATAATAAATATTTGTGAATAATAAAAAGTGAAAGAATTAGAATAACATAGTCAACATTCAACAAATAAAAATTATAAACTAAATTAACAATCAAATTTTCAAAATTAATTTATTAAATCAAAAGCAAAATGGAGAGAAGAGTCGGCCGGCGGAACAACATTTCAACATTAGAGCCGGAGAAGAAGATCGGTATCCTACTTTTGACAACCACAATCTCGCAAATGGTCATGTGGAGTTAGGTTTAGTTGGAATAAATGGGAAAGAAGAAAAAATATTACGGTATATAAGTTTTTATTTTGTTGATCATGTCTTGACCGGAGACAATCCGCGTCCTCACCGTGTCCTAGACGTGTCCTATGTTAGCATGAAATATTGTGATATTTTAGGCACGTTTTCTAAGTGTATTTGATTCATATTGATAGTCTTTGATTGAGCATCATTGCATATGTGAGCTAGTATTACCTATATTGTCGATATGGATGTCTACACTAGCTTTGTGTTGAAATATTGGTGATTGAGAGTCATTTCCGAATGGAATCGAGCAAAGAAGAGTTGATTGAATATGTCCATGGATTGAGGGCATTATTAGGAGCAAATTGGAGTTCAACTTGAGGAATGCACGAGGCTAGGGAAGAATCACGTTCTTGCCCTAAACCACGCTCTAAAATACGGCCGTACTACAAACCACGTTTAGTTCCACGGCCGTGGAACACTGCAAAGAGAGGCGTGATGTATTCCAGTAACTATTACGGTCGTGGAACATATGGTCCAAACTGTGACACAATCCACGCTCTAAATTACGGTCGTGGAAACTTCCACGACCGTGATCTTGGCGATCTTTTTCGCCACATTTTGAAGCCACGATCTTTTGAAGATTGGGTCGGGCCGATATTTTATCTTGCCCTATAAAAAGACGGACGAAGCAAGATTCCGCCATCTCGGCTTAGAAAGTTTTGGCGATTTCCGCAAGCCCGGTATCGACGCCTACATCTCGTTTATCCCTCGCTTGGAAGCATTGATCATCTCATTGGAGATCGAAGTTTGCGTTTGGGAATTGCCCAAATCTCGCACTTTTGGTGGAGATTGCTGTTGAGATCTCCGGATTAGCGGAAGATCGAAGCTTTTAGAAGATTGTTGCAAGAAGACCTCTCTTCTTGTTTAGGTTTGATTTGGAAAACGGATTGACATCCCGTTTTCCCTTCTTTCCTAAGATTGTGATTGTTCGCTTTATTCTGAATCCATTGACAATATTTGTTCTCGATTGTGACTTTGAGATTGGTTTGAAGTTTATTGAAAGTTTTCGGAAGTTTTCATCTTTCTATCTTTTAATTCTTGAATTGATATCAACATGACTGTTCTTGGCTAGAAACCCCTAACAATTCTAAGGTGAAGGGTTGATAGTTGTGGCTTAGATGATGATAGATCGATCGTAAACAGATTAGACCCTGAAAGTTAGAGAGAATCGTTGACGAACCCTAAATTACGGGCTGTTCTTGAGTTCCACGACCGTGGAGTCTCAAGATCCAACCGTAATTTCCCTTAAGTTTACGAACCTGCTTTTACTTTAATCCAAAGTTAAAGATTTGCTTTAATTTAGTTTAGACTTGTCTTTTCTAGGTGGTAATGAAGCCTCAACAACCTCTACCTCGATTGTGAGTGTTATAACCGTAATCGGCTAAGTTAGTCTTGATCCTTGGATTACAAGTTTGGGTATTTGACATTAATTCTTGCCTTTAGAACCTTTCTATATTGAGCCTCATCAACCTGTATGGAGAGTGTCTTGTAGGTGAGTCATATAAGGTTTTTGGACTTTCACCGTACGATTACCTTACATTAGCATACCTTTGCATATCTCAACTCTGTCTTTATATCATTAGTATATCTTGAATCGACTGCCACAGCTGGATACTTGGATCTTTAGGATTGTTGTTTTCCCAATATTTGCAAAACTCTCAAATTTACTCGCTTGATAATCTGCAATTGAATTTGTTCCCACCCAAATCCCTGTGTTCGATACTCTGGAATTCTTGCTTAACTACGTCGATCCGTACACTGCGGGTTCGCTTGCTTGATTCTAGTTTTATAAATTTAAAACTTATTTGCACACACCTCTAGGGGCGAACAAGTTTTTGGCGTCGTTGCCGGGGATTTGGTTTCGGCCGAATTCGGTAGCCGGTTGTCAAGCTTGGGAGCTTGCTCTCGTTGTTTGATATCTTTTTGAGTGCATGCGCAGGTCTAGGAACACCGAAGATCTCTTACCTCTTGATCAAGAGCTAGAGAAAACTTTAAGGCAAAAGCGTAAGGAAAAGAAGATGGCTGAAGAACACGAACGTGATCTTCAAGCGGAGTTAGCGGAGAAGGAAGCTCAACTCCAATGGAACGAGAATCTCCGCCGGGATGAAACGGATCGTCATCAATCTGAAATTAGCAGACTACAGGATACGATGTTCCAAATGAGGATAGAGTTAAGCGACCTTAAGAATAAAGAAAGCAAGAAATCCTCAAGGAGGGGATCAAGAACTAGAAGAAGAAGTCACTCATCCGCTGATGATAGTGATTCTTCCATGCCACCGTTAGAGGAGATTGATCTCACGATCAATATGAATCCTTTCCATCCACAAGGAGCTGCTAATCGCCGCATTCCACCTAGGAATGTGAGGGTCGAACGTGTGGATAATGAGCCAAGAACTCTTGGCTAGCGGATGGATCCAACACAACAACCACGCCGTTTGGGCGTGAATTTTGATGCTGAAGATGTGCAAGGGTTTAGCTTCGACCCTCAAGTTATTACTCTTGTTCGCCAAAACCAATTTGGCGGTACAAGTGCTGAATCTCCACACCAACACGTGCAAAACTTTGAGTGTATGATGGAGACGATGAGACCGAAGAATGCTACTACCAACAGCTACAAGCTCAAACCCTTCTTCTTCTCTTTGAAGGGGAAAGCGTTGTCTTGGTACCAAGCTCTTCCTAGTGGGAAACTAGATACGTGGGAAGACCTTTCCGCGGAGTTCCTCACCAAATTCTTTCCGCCTTCCAAACCGGCGGAACTTAGAGGTAAGATTAATGCTTTTTCCATGAGACCTAACGAAAGTTTGTTTCAATCATGGGAAAGGTTTCAGGATTTGCTCTTGGATTGCCCTCATCATGGCATATCCAAACTTGCCTTGCTGGAGATTTACTACAAGGGGCTGGATGCGGGAACGCAATTCAACCTCCAATCCCTCTCATGCGGAACGTTCATGGACATGAGAGAAGATGACGCTTGGGACTTCATCGAGAAGCAAGCAAGAGTCATAGAGAAGTATTCCCACCGGAAAGTGGAGGGAAATCGTGTGGAGCAAGGAGCAAAGCTCACACACGAAGCTCAAAATCAGATTTTCTCCCTCAACAATGAGATCAAAGAGTTGAAGGAGGCTATCAAGACCAACTTCCCAAAGCAACAAGGGAAGGATGTTGGTTATTTGGGCAACAACAATGGCGGCAACAACAATAACCGGAACAACAACCGGAATAACAATTGGAATGGAAACAACAACAACCGGAACAACGATTGGAACGGCAATAGGGGTTCAAATAACAACAATTGGCGCTCCAATCAACAAAATTCCGGTAACTCTTATCCTTCCAACTCAAATTCACTAACTTCACCTTCCTCTTCCTCTACTCCTTTGAAAAGCCAGGGGCAATCATCTAATGGAGGAAACACTTCGGGGAAGGAGAAGCCCGATCCCATATTGGAAACGATTTTGGGAAAGCTTCAAGGGTTGGAAAACCGCCTCATCAAGGTTGATGATCAAGTCTCTAAGGTTGACAAAGCTCAAAAGGTTTTAGAAAACCAAATGTTCAACCACGCGCAGGAAGTTCCTAGGAATCAAGGGAAACTTCCAGGAAAGACGGAGGACAACCCTAAGGGAAGGGTGATGGCGATTACAACTAGGAGCGGAGTGACAACCACCGATCCGCAGCCTACGTTCGTTGAAGTCCCCGTAGAGAAGGACAAGGAGAAGGGGAAGGAGAAGGAAGATGTCTATGTTCCTCCTCCAGCTTACAAACCTCCCCTACCATTCCCTCAATCTAGAGCGCGAGCGCGCCTAGACAAACAATTCGGTAAGTTCATAGAACTCATGAGTAAGCTGCATATTAATATACCCTTCATTGACGCTATTGTAGGTATGCCGGCTTATGGCAAGTTCTTGAAGGAGCTCCTCTCTAACAAGAGGAAGCTAGAAGACTTCGGTGAGGTCAAGATGAGTTCGGATTCTTTGGATCTCATCAAGACCATGAAGGAGAAAATGCCCCCAAAGCTGAAGGATCCAGGGTCATTTTGCATTCCCATAGGAGTGGGAGATGTCACATACGATGCGTTATGTGACTTAGGAGCAAGTGTGAGCATCATACCACTTGCGTTGTGCAGGAAGATCGGTTTAGGCGACCCTAAACCGGTAAAGATGACGTTGTACATGGCGGATCGATCCATCACTCGCCCCGTTGGTATTGTAGAAGACGTCCCGGTCAAGCTAGGTAAATTCTTTGTTCCCATTGATTTTGTCGTGCTTGACATTCCTGCAGATAGTCCGGTCCCGATCATACTCGGAAGACCGTTTCTTGCAACTTCCGGCTGCATGGTCGATTGCAAGAATGGTAGACTCGCTTTTGATATTGGAGAAGAGAAAGTAGAGTTCGTTCTTTCCACTCTAGTAAGTGAGCCAATCTTTGATGAGGACATCTACGATATCCAAGATGAAGAAGGTTTATCTAGGGAGGAGGTAAGTGCGATTCTCTTTAACGATCCTTTGCAAAAAGTCATTACCATGAGTCTAACAGATGTAGGGGAAGAAGAGGAGTGCAAAGAGGAAATTAAAGCCTTGGAAGCACAAGAAGAGATGCATGAAGAGGAGATTGAGAAACTCCACGATGAGGCTGAGAATGTCAGAATCCACGGTCATACCCTGTATTCCACGACCGCGGATTCCACAAACAAAATCGTGTCTCATTCCAGGGGATTACACGGCCGTGGAACATATGGAGAGCCCGTAATTTTGGCCGTGGAAGATAGTGATCGAGACACTTCTTCAACCTTTTCTGATTCTTCTCCAACACATTCAATACCCCTAGAAACTTCTACGGAGACGTCGGATGCTTCTCAAGGATCATTGGAAGCTCCGAAAGCAATGGAACTCAAACCACTTCCTACTCATCTAAGGTACGCTTTTCTAGGATCTAAGTCTACCTTTCCGGTTATCGTTAGTTCCGAACTAAGCATAGATGAACATGAACAGCTCATGATTGTCCTTAGGAAACATATGAAAGCTATAGGCTATACTATTGAGGACTTAGTAGGAATTAAACCCTCCCTATGCATGCATAAGAGACTAATGAAGGAAGACTTTAGAACTTCGAGACAACCTCAAAGGCGGTTGAATCCGACCATGAAGGAGGTTGTCAAGAAGGAAATTCTTAAACTTCTTGATGCAGGTATCATCTATCCTATCTCCGATAGTAAGTGGGTGAGTCCAGTTCAAGTAGTTCCGAAGAAGGGAGGAATGACGGTCATCACCAACAAGAACAACGAACTCATTCCTACCCGAACCGTGACTGGATGGCGGATGTGCATAGACTACCGCAAGCTCAACAACGCAACGCGAAAAGATCATTTTCCATTGCCATTCATTGATCAAATGCTTGAAAGGTTAGCACAACATTCACATTTTTGCTACCTTGACGGCTATAGTGGTTTCTTTCAGATTCCGATACATCCGGATGATCAAGAGAAGACCACATTCACATGCCCTTGGGGTACGTTCGCCTATAGGAGAATGCCGTTCGGGCTTTGCAACGCCCCAGCCACCTTCCAACGGTGCATGATGGCCATCTTCTCCGAGTACGTAGAGGAAATCATGGAAGTCTTCATGGACGACTTCTCCGTATACGGTTCCTCTTTTAACGATTGCCTTTCTAACCTTTCTCTTGTTTTACAAAGGTGTGAAGACACTAACCTAGTTCTTAATTGGGAGAAGTGTCAATTCATGGTTAAGGAAGGAATTGTATTAGGACACTTAGTCTCTAGTATAGGGATAGAGGTAGACAAGGCTAAGATAGAGACCATAGAGAAACTTCCTCCCCCAATTTCGGTGAAAGGGATAAGAAGTTTCCTAGGACATGCTGGATTTTATAGACGTTTCATTAAGGACTTTTCTAAGATATCAAAACCTCTCACTAATCTATTGATGAAGGATGCGGTTTTTGAGTTTTCGCAGGAATGTTTGGATGCGTTTAACACCATTCGGCAAGCTCTAATTTCAGCACCTATTATCCAACCTCGGGATTGGACTCTTCCCTTTGAGATTATGTGCGATGCTAGTGACGTAGCTATTGGAGCTGTTCTTGGACAACGAAAGGAAGGGCGAACCCATGCCATATACTATGCTAGCAAGACGCTAGATGAAGCGCAGCTCAACTACGCCACTACCGAAAAAGAATTCTTAGCCATTGTCTATGCTATTGACAAGTTTCGCTCTTATCTTGTAGGTGCAAAGGTGATTGTCTACACGGATCATGCTGCGATCCGGTACCTCCTTGCGAAGAAAGATGCGAAGCCAAGGCTGATTAGATGGATTCTTCTCCTACAAGAATTCGATCTTGAGATCCGCGACAAGAAAGGTTCAGAAAACTCTGTTGTGGATCATTTGAGTCGTCTAACACATCTAGAGGACGACCATCTACCCATTGATGACTCCTTTCCGGACGAACACCTACACATCATAGAGGAGTGCATCAACGTGATCTCCAAAGGTAACGAACC
Source organism: Fagopyrum homotropicum (assembly GCA_033239125.1). Lineage (NCBI taxonomy): Eukaryota > Viridiplantae > Streptophyta > Magnoliopsida > Caryophyllales > Polygonaceae > Fagopyrum > Fagopyrum homotropicum. The sequence goes on from BSWB01000008.1 coordinate 10,296,482, forward strand.
GTGGTTTGCTGATTTTGTTAACTATTTGGTTTGCCAGGAGATACCGCCCGGACTATCCTACGCACAAAGGAAGAAGTTCTTTAAGGACGTCCGGGAATACTATTGGAATGAGCCTCTCCTCTTTAAGAGAGGTCCGGATGGCATCATTCAGCGATGTGTGCCGGAAGATGAGATACAAAGTGTCATCCGCCATTGTCATTCACTACCTTGTGGAGGACACGCTAGTTCGAACAAGACTAGCGCAAAGGTATTGCAATCTGGATTCTTTTGGCCTACTTTGTTTAGAGATGTGCAATCCTTTGTTTCTTGCTGCGATGCTTGTCAAAGAACAGGCAATATCTCTAGGAGGAATGAGATGCCCTTCAACAACATCCAAGAGGTGGAGATTTTCGATGTTTGGGGAGTCGATTTCATGGGACCATTCCCATCCTCTTGTGGAAACCAATACATACTATTGGCGGTAGATTACGTTTCTAGATGGGTGGAAGCAATTGTCTCTCCCACAAATGATGCCATGGTGGTGGTTAAGTTCTTCAACAAGACCATCTTCCCGCGATTTGGGACGCCAAGGACTATCATTAGTGATGGAGGCTCTCACTTCATAGCCCGTCGCTTTGAAGCTCTTCTAGCTAAGTATGGGGTTACTCACAAGGTCGCTACCCCTTACCATCCACAAACGAGTGGACAAGTTGAGATCTCAAATAGGGAGATCAAAGGAATCTTAGAGAAGACGGTTTCAAGGACTAGGAAGGATTGGTCCTTGAAGCTAGATGATGCATTATGGGCGTACCGGACTGCGTACAAGACTCCCATAAGAACCACACCATACAATCTTGTGTATGGGAAGTCTTGTCACTTGCCGGTAGAGTTGGAACACAAAGCGTTTTGGGCTATCAAGTGGCTGAATTTCAGCATGAAGGAAGCGGGAGAGAAGCGTCTCCTAGACCTTAATGAGCTGGATGAACTCCGCTTGAACGCTTACGAAAACGCCAAGATATACAAGGAGAGAGCAAAGCATTGGCATGATAAGCATATCATTCCAAAGGACTTCAAAGAAGGAGATCAAGTTCTCCTCTTCAACTCAAGGCTTCGCCTCTTTCCAGGTAAGCTTAAATCCCGTTGGACCGGACCTTTTCTGATTAAGCGTATTTTCCCCCATGGTGCAGTTGAAGTATGGGGTGAAGCGAGCGGAAGTTTTAAGGTGAACGGCCAACGACTCAAGAAGTATACGCCGGAACTCCAAGCTGAGGAGTTCGCGCCTACCGCACTCGAATAAGTGTGAGAGTGGTCTAGCTACGGACCTTAAACAAAGCGCTTCTTGGGAGGCAACCCAAGGTATTGTATTTTCGTTTCTGTTTTCGATTCATAGTTTAGCTTAGAATAGACGATTTTGCTTTGTTTTTGCCTTCGATTTCTTCCGGTATGTTCGTGTTTTTGGTTGTAGGATCGATGGAAAAGGAATAGGGAAGAATAATGTCGAAGAAAAGTGACGAAATTTGGACTTTGGAGCTTTACAGAGTGTTCCACGGTCTAAATTACGGTCGTCATAGCTACAGTGCCCGTAATTTCCAAAAGCCTTTGAAAAATCACCAAAACCACGGTTCCGTACACTTCCACGGCCGTGGAACACCCCGATAGACCGTGATTTTCAAAAATTTTTCCGGCCACTATATAAGCCACTTTCTTCACAAAAACCAACCAAAAATCCCTCTTTCCACGACCTAATTGCCGAAAATCTACGACCTCCTCTAAATCTTCGTTTCTTAATCGTTTCTAACGATTCTTCCTCCTAAACTGAAGCAAATTCAACCACAAACAAGATCCAAGCGACAAACCGAGCGGAAATTCATCAACAAACGCACAATTCGGATTTTTCAATCCGGAAAATAGGTTTTTTTCTCTCTTCTCGATTCTTGGCAATTTGGTTCGTTTTTGTTAGAGATTTTTAGGAAGAACTGATTAAGATTGGAAGAAATTAGACTAGGACTGCCTGTTGTGGAGATTGATTGCTGATTTGCTGAGATTTGTGAATTTCTGAGACGAATCACGGTCTCTGGGAGAATTACGGCCGTGATTCTTGAAGAACAGACCGTAATTTTTGAGCAGAATGGATTTTGTAAGGAGAGTTTCGGGAAGGATAAAAGAGAAGAAGGGTAACCAGAATAAGAAAAGGAAGGGTAATCCCTCCTCCTCCTCATCCTCTAGGGCACCACCATCCTCACCTTCACCTCCATCCTCACCTTCACCACCATCCTCACCTCCTCGCCCTAGAATCCCGACCATACATGAGAACCATCTCGCTGCATTCGAGAAGATCTAGAAGAGGCCAGTGATTGGCCCTAGATACTTGTTGTTGGAGGATCTAGTTCCTCTCAACATTGTGGAGGATCTTACTTGGCTCTTGGATAGAGCCGGATTAGTTGTCTTCTCGGCTATCCGAGAAGACGCCTATGAGGAGATTACACGGGAGGTTGTGACATCCTTTGAGCACAGCCACGTAGATAGGACCGTCTCTTTCCGTCTCATGGAAAGAGACTACCATTTGAGTATCCGTGAGCTTGGGACCATTTTTGGGTTTCATGAGACCTTTAATGGTCGATTTCCGAGTGGTGTTTATGCCAAGGACTTTTGGGAGAAAGTTGCGATGATTTACGCCGACGAGGACCGTTGGCAACCCGCTGATACCAAGGCTAGATTGATGTACCATCTAGCCTTGAAGATAGCTCACCGTGTTCTTTCGGAGTGTCTCTTTCCTAGGACGGAGACGCCCCAAAAGATCAAGACGGATGAGCTATTCTTGCTTTACTCCATGCTTTATGGACGCCGTGCTGATTGTGCTACTCTCTTGGCTGCTACTATGAGCAAGCTCAAGAACAAGACGAAGGGAAACATCGGATATGGTGGGATAGTTACCCACATTGCTAGGAGTTTTGGTGTGGATTTTTCTGCTTGCACCCGCATACCGGCCGTTCCTTTAGGGCTGTATGCTTTCATGGTTAGGGGTCTCATTTTCCCCACACATAGAGGTCCGCCTTATGCGGGCATGCCTTGGGAGAGTAGGACGGGTAGGGGTATAGAGTGGCTACCAGAGTACTCCATTATGGCGGGACGCCATAATTGGAAGGAGACGTTCGCTGCGATGCATGCGAACATGATAGTAGCTCCCCCTTATGTCCCACCACCGGTTGTCGAGGAGGAGGATATGGGAGATCAGTTTGAGAGTGGAGGAGGAGCCGAGCAGGAGTTTGGCACGTTTCCGGACCAGCCGGAGGCGGCCCCAGATGTACCTAGACGCTCTCCACGTCCAGCTAGAGCCTCAGGCTCGTCATCTCGCCGTGCTAGCGTGAGTGAGAGGCCCACGTGGATGACCACACCTCCCGCATGGTATGGCGTTCCCCCTCCTTGGTCCACCGAGCAGCCAGCAGCACCTCCACCAGCACCAGCACCATCCGACGCCCCAACATGGTACAGTCAGGCCCCGGGTGGTACGAGCAGAAGCCGGATTGGGCTACCGGACTTTCAGAGAGAGTAGGAGCGCTGGAGATCCGGGCCGATGCTAGAGACGGACGTTTAGACGACCTTGACCACATGATGAGGGACGTCTACCGCCAGCAGTTTGGGCGGTTCTATGATCCGAGCTTCTCTCCATTCCCGCCGCCGCCAGCACCGCAGTGATTTGATGCATGACCGTTCATTTTAGACATTCTCGCCACCACTTTGTGAGTTTCTTTTTCTTTTCTTTCTTTTCTTTCTTTTCTTTCTTTCTTTTGAACATTAGGGACAATGTTCGTCCTAAGTATGGGGTGGGATGTACTAAAAGTCTGTAATAACTCTACTCACTATGTTGCTTTCATTTGAGACTATCATTGCATGTTCATTATGTGTTTCACGTTTCATTATCGCATTGCATGAAAAAAAAAAAAAACTTGAAAAACCATAAAAATTAAAAAATTTTGAAAAATTTTGTGCTTCTAATGAATTGAGATGATTTCTATGATAATCACTACTTGTGAATTGAGTTGATGACAATTGCATGCTTAAAAGAATTGTGAATTGAAAGGAATTTGAATGAATGAATTTTACCTCTTTTGCAAGTTTCATAATGTGAAAAATGTTACCTAAATCATGTTGAGAAATTGAAGTTGAAATCACACTATGAGTTCTTATACTTCTTGTTGAAATGATTAAGGCAATTCGATTTTTCTTTCTTCTTTCTTTTGACCATTCTAGCTCCTCATTTAAATATTAGCCTCCTTTACCTATCCGGGAATTTGGAGAAGTGAATGAAAAAGGCATGCTTGATGTGGGAGGGCCATGAGAGCAAATTTTTGCAATCAAAAGAATAGAAAGAAATTCTAGGTTTGGGGAAGTCAATCATGATGATGAGTAACTCGGCACCATTCACATAGCCGGGTGTTTGTGTCTTGCCAAAGTCGGATTGAGCGATATTCCTAGCGGATTATGGTATGTGTGCTAAGGGTTTGAGGCATCTCATAAAAATTGAGAAACGCCAATCTCCTAGGCTTCGGTTTTTGTGCACCTCTGTCCATAACTCCAAAAGTAAAGTCGAAAAATGAAAAGAAGAGAGCGAAGCTCTAAGTTGAAGTGTTGCGGGAACCGCATAAGAAGAAGAAGGTAGTTGTCCACTTTCCCGGATTCATGCACCACTTTCCCTTAAAGTTTTCCCTTCCCTTCCGTATTCTAGACCTTTTCTTTGGAAGTCCTTAAGATCAAAAGAATGTTATATGACTTAGTGATCTAAATTGAAGTTTCTTATGATTGATTTTGATAATGTTTGAAGGTTATGATGCTTGTTTAGAAGTTAAATTGATTCATGAATTTTCTTTGCTTTTTACTCTTTGATTGAGTGTGTGAAAGTTTGATAAACAATTGAAGCAAGGTTTGAGAATGATTTATTCTTTAGAAGGCACGTTCATCCAAAAGAAGGTACACATATTTCATCCTAACTCTTGTTTAGAACTTTTTGAAAGACCTTGCTTAGGGACAAGCAAGTGTTAAGTATGGGGTTATTACCTTGGAAACGTGTCTTGACCGTGTCCGGTCATATTTGACCGTGTCTGAGCCGTGTCCGGTTGTGTCCCCGTTTCCGACACGGCAGGACACGGGACATGTTGCCTTCTAGAAGTGTCCGTGCATCATAGCTTCTAACACCACGTGTCGGGGATACTCTCAACCAAACCTAAGCTTAAACTCTGAACTCCGGAGATTTGTGCCTCTTATCTGCGTAAGACTTATGACGACTCTTTGCTTTCAACATCCGCTCTCGGATCAATGCTACTCGAGCCATATCGTCATATACCTGCTCAAGTGCTACTCCGCTTGCACTAATCGGCTCGCATCCTAACATAGCGTTGTACGACATCTCTGTCCGTATAAAGCCTTGTAAGGAGTCATCCTGATCGATGCGTGCCAACTGTTTTTGTACGAATACTCTACTAAGGGAAGGTGATCTGGCCACACCTGTCCCTAGTCTAGCACGTAGGCTCTCAACATATCCTCCAGAGTTTGGATGGTCCTCTCAAACTGACCATCGGTCTGAGGATGGTATGCGGTCATGAACTGCATGCTCGTACCTAGGGCGGCATGTACTTGCTGCAAGAACCTCAAGGTGAACCATCCATCTTTGTCTGAGACTATAGTCCTAAGTACTCCATGAAGCCTCACTATCTGTCTAGTGAACTCCTCTGCTAATCGACTTACCGGCCACATCTCCTTGATATGAATGAAACGTGTGGTCTTTGTCAATCGATCTACTATAACCCAGATGGCGTCAAAGCCTCGACTTGGTCTCAGACCGGTGACAAAATCCATCGAGATGTCCTCCCATTTCCACTGCGAAATAGGAAGTGGGTATAGCTTTCCTCCGGATCGGTGGTGCTCGATGTTGACCTACTGACAAGTCGCACACTAAGCTACATATCTCGTCACATCTGGCTTCAGACCTCCCCACCAGAAAGAGCGTCTGATATCCTGATACATCTTACTTGCACCGGTATGCACTAAGTAAGGTGTAGAGTGAGCCTCCTGCAAGATTCGTTGTCTCAACTCTCGATCTGAGGGCACACATACACGCTCTTGGCGTCTCAAGATCCCATCGGCACCGACTGCATAATGTGGTGCCTCTCTTCGAGACATCCTATCTCAGATCTGTGTCAAAGCTGGGCAACTCTCCTGTTTTTGTCGAATCTCTATCAACATGTCAGGTAATATCTCCAAGGTGGATAGGTAGCTGTCAAAACCTGGAAAGTGGATATACATCTCTAGCAATGTTAAGTCTCATTGTAATTGTGGCTGATCTATCAGGCGAGCAATCGCCATCTCTGGGGGAGTCTTCCTACCGATGGCATCAGATACCACATTCGCCTTCCCTGGGTGGTATAAGATCTCTAGATCAAAGTCCTTGATTAACTCTAACCATCTCCTTTGGCGGTTATTCAACTCCCGTTGAGTGAATATGTACTTCAAACTCTTATGGTCTCTAAATATCTGACATGTAGCTCCGTAAAAATAATGCCTCCAGATCTTCAAAGCATGTACAACAACAACTAAGATCGTGAGCAAGGTAATTCTTCTCATACGTCTTCAGTTGTCTCGACGCATATGTTATAGTCTTACCCCTCTACATCAGTACACATCCCAAGCCGAGCTTAGATGCATCGCTATAAACCACAAAGTCCTTAATGCCCTCCGGCTGAGCTAAGATAGGAGCGGAGGAAAGCCTCCTCTTCAGCTCTGCAGGCAGGGCTCGGACCACATGAATCTCGTAGTCTTCCTCGGAAAGGAAGTAAGGGGTCGGGCGATAACTTAAAAGCCCTCCACGAAGCGACGGTAGTAGCCCGATAAGTCTAGGAAGTTATTTACCTCCTTGACATTCCTAGGAGACGGCCAATATGCTACAAACTCGATCTTCTCCGGATCTACCTTGATCCCTTTGGTGGAAACAATGTGACCAAGGAAGGACACCTCGGACATCCAAAACTCGCACTTAGAGAGCTTAGCAATAAGCTCTCTATCATGCATGACTTGTAGTACAATTCTTAAGTGTCCTGCGTGCTCCTCTCTGCTACGAGAGTATACTAGAATATCATCGATGAAGACAACCACGAACTAGTCTAGGAAGTCGATGAAGATGTTGTTCATCAACTCCATGAACACGGTGGGCGCATTCGTAAGCCCGAAAGGCATCACTACAAACTCGTAGTGGCTGTATCTGGTCTGAAATGCCGTATTGGCTATGTCCTGCTCTCTTACCCTTAGTTGTTGATATCCGGATCTCAAATCAATCCGAGAAAACACTGAAGCTCCATGCAGCTGGTCCAAAAGATCGTCGATACGGGGCAATGGGTACTTATTCTTGATCGTCACCTTGTTAAGCTCTCGGTAGTTAATACATAACCTCATCAACCCATCTTTCTTCCTTACGAAGAGTACTAGTGCGCCCCAAGGAGATACACTAGGGCAGATGAAGCCCTTCTCTACTAACTCCTCGAGATGCTTCTTAAGCTCAATCATCTCGATAGGCGCCATACGGTAAGGAGCCTTCGAGATCGGTCTCGTCCCGGGCTCTAGATCAATGCCAAAGTCTACACTCCTTTGTGGAGGTAAACTTGATGGCTCTATGAAAACGTTGGTAAACTCGCATGCCACTGGGATCTCCTCCAATGTTGGACTCGTACTATCTTTCATGGCGTAACACCAGAAAGTCTTGCAACCCTGTTTGATAAGTCTCGCAACTCGGATTGCGCTGATGGTTGTACCGGTCTTCCCAAGATCCCATCCTCTGAAGATCTCTACATGGCCTGACTTACTGTCACTTTCCTCTTGCCGATGTCAAGAACTGCTCGATGTAGATTCATCCGATTCATGCCCAGAATAACTTCTTCATGTACTAAGTACATGAAGAAGAAGTCAGCTGGCCAATCGCGACCCCCCAATCTAATAAGGCAATCGTGAACCTCTCGTGTACCTCTAATCTTACCCCCATCGGGTAATCCTATAAATAAGTGTCTCCCCTTTACGGTAACTAAGGCCGGTCTATCTACACATGCATCAGATATGAAAGAATGTGTAGCACTGGTAACGAAAAGAATTTTGGTAGGAAAACCATTAATATGAATGGTACATGTGGTCACTGGAGCGGTCGGCTCCACTGCACTCCTCAGATCATAAACTCTAGATGAAGCGCTTCTAGTGTCGAAAGTACCACCTCCTCGTCCTCTGCTCTGTCCCGGAGCAGAACCCTGAGGAGCGGTAGAACCAGGAAAACTCTGCTGTTGAGACTGATATTGAGATCTCTATCCACCTCCTACAACGCTAGTAGGTGAAGAACCCTATTGTGATAGGGCCTTGCCCTGACGGCATAACGCAACTCTATGTCCGGGCTAGCCACAAGAAAAGCAAGTCATTGCCGTTTTCTTGCAATCAGCTCCCATATGTCCGACACCTCTATAGTTGAAACACTGCCGTCCTTTGTCGAAACTCTGCATATACTGCTGGAAATCAGAGCGTCCCGGCGTTTGACTACGCCCAAAACCAGATGCTCCAGCTTTAGTATTGACGGGTCCATTCCTTTGTCTCTTCTCAGTACCTCCTGCCTGAGAAGCTCTCCTCTGACACAGTCGGTCTCTCTCATAAGAGATGCTTTATCCTGATAGTCCGTCAAGGAATCACATTGGAAACCAACAAGATAAGAGTGAGTAGATTCTCTCAACCTCCGAGAGAAACGGTACGCATATTGATCTTTGGGTGGTGCAGAAGGACCTAGCAAAGACAACTCCTCCTGAAACTTGCTGATGATCTCAATAATAGGAAGATTCTCGAAACCAGTCTCAAGGAAATCATATAGTCGATCTCTCCTCATAGTTGCAGGATAATACCAATCCCTGATCATAATCTTCATCTGCTCATAACAAGTAACCTTGTTGTGGGTAGTCCTCCACCATGAATGACCCTGATATTTTAGCAACCTCTATGATATGTCGACTCGATGTCTCTATGGGCAACGGATCGCCTCCATAGCAAAATCCAAATGTCCTAGCCACAACTCCACCACTAATCCAAACTTTCCTACGAAAGAAGGAACCTTCAGCTGATTGAAAGCCTTCAACCAACAGTCGGGTCTCGGCTCCTTCACCTCATCTAGTACACTAGCAACCTCAACAACTCTAGCAGGTGCAGCAACAACCTACGTAACTCTTTGTGAAACCTAAGCTGATCTCGTGGGTACTAGTGGTGTTGGGGCAGGTCCTCCGGTCCTAGTAGCCTCTTCAACTCTCTACACATAGTCGAGATATGTAGATGCTCCAATGGACACTCGACCGGACTCAGTCGACTGTGCTCTCTGTGCTCCGGACCTAGTAGCGGTCCCGTTCCCTACCTCAGGAACAATGCTCTCAGCAACTTCTTCAACAAACGCCTCAGCGATAGGCGGGTCAGCAACCGGTGGATCAACGAAAGGGGCTTGGCCCAGACCTCTAGCTAGTGGAGGTCTTCCTGTACGTCCTTATCCACAGATGCAGGTGGAAGAGATGGTCGACCCCTTCCATGCCAACATAACGAAAAACTAAATGCTGAGATCCGCGGAGGTAGTGGTGGTTGCACGCACATCTATCCCAGACCGACAATTTTAAAAACAAAACCCCCGTTTGAAAATTTAGACCCCTTGCGGGTTCTGTTTATTTATCTATTAGACCTTTAGAAGATTACGAATATCATTGTTGCAAACCTAGAGCTCTCATACCATATTGTAACACCCCAAGTTCTGGGAACTCGAAGCGTTACGGGCTAGGACCTCGCAATGGGTCCCGGCCCTTAGAGTAGCAACAAGAACATCGGATCTTACAACAAGGCACAAATAAATGAAAACCAAAACTTATAATAAAACCAAAGGTTATAACAAAGGAAACGTAAAAGACTCGCAGCCGAGTTCAAAATAAAGGGACAAACAACAACAAAGACACAAACAGAATCCCTAACCTGCGGAACATCTACAACATCGGTAAAAACCGTTAGCTAACATCCTAGATATCAGAAAGACAATAAAGACACAAACACACGTAAGGTAATATAAACATATAGTATGCTCACAATCAACCGGTTATTATCTTTTATTAAGTCATCCCTTTACTATTTCCACTTATGTTGTCACACGAGGATCACAATGATCTCGCCACTGTCCCCTTTCACCAACAAGAATAGAACGGATGCATCCTTCTGTCATCTGTTGGGCTTGTCGCAAGAGCACCTCCCAATTTTCCCATTCTGAACTGGACAAGTGGTAACCGCCTTGTTATAATACACTTGGTTCAATTAAGGTATAAACGGTCAATTCAATTTTGTTTATCCGTTGTAACGATAAACAACACAAAAACATAGGGATGGCAATTTCATCCGAACCCGACGGACACCCGATCACCTGATTGATAGAAAAAGGGTGAAAACCCGAAAAGAAGCGGATCAAAGCTGGTGATGAATGAAACGGGTAATAGATCGGGTCGGATTCGGGTGGGCCTTTCATCCACCTGTCACCCGACCCATCATCCATCCACCCACCCGAACCGCTTACACCCGCTATAAATAATTTAATAAATTTTTTAATTTTAACAAAACCCTAAAAAAATTCACATCTATGAACCTAACTTTGTACGGCACTCCCAATTTTCATTCGCAACCCTCGCTCTTCAAGTCTGCCGCCGTGCGGCATCTCCTTCAAGTCGCCAGTGGAAGAGATCTCTTCTTGCACCACTTCTCCGACTCCATCTCCGGCAACCTGCTTCAACTCGCAAGGCCGGCGACCAGCGTCTGCTTCAACTCGCAGGTCTCTTCGTCTCCATCGCAGGTCTCCTTTACAGGTATCTTTGTCTCCATCGCAGGTCTCTTTGTCTTCAGTTTCCGTCGCCTCAGTCTTCGATTCCATTCACAAACTCGCATGTCTCTTCGTCTTCAAGTCTCTTTGTCTCCATCGCAACCTCGCAGGTCTCCTTTACAGGTCTTTTCTTATTCTTCAATTTTTTTTGGAGTTTCCATTGTCTGAGACTCTGAGTTTTCAGTTTTCATTGTCAGATTTCGTCCTCACTCTTCGGTTGTCGGCCACATCGTCTTTGTCTCCATCGTAGCCTTGCAGGTCTCCTTTACAGATCTCGTCCTCTCACTCTTCAGTTTTCGGTTTTCACTTTTCATTTTTCATTATAAGCCAGTAAAGCCACTGTAATTATTCTTCTTCTTCATTCTTCACATGATTACATGACTCACATTTCTTATTCTTCACATTTTTTAGTCTTTATTGTCTTTTGCCCTAAATTCCTGATGTACTGAAGTCTGAACTACTGATGTGAATGAATTGATGGTTACTAATATTGTGGATTTTGATATATGCAAATTGTGATACACTAAATGTTTAGTGATCTTAGTTTAGCAAATTTCTTTACTGAAATTGTGATGCACTAACTGTTTAGTAAGCCACTGTAGTTATTATTCTTTTTCAATCTTCACATGATTACATGAATCAAGTGCTTGTTTGTAATTTGTGTGTATTTTATTATGTAGTGATAATGGTTGAGGATCAATCTTCATGTCCTCTAGTAGGTTCATCCCCAAGTCCTTGCACCCCAGCTCTAGAAGGGCCAAAAACAACCCCACCTTCCAATCCTAGTGAACCTAGTCCACTTGAAGAATCTAGCCAACCTTCTTCTTTGCCTAGAGTTTCGGGCCATCCCAGAAGAGGAGTAGACAACTTAAATTTAAAGTTTGGATTCATTTTGAGATATTTACGGGCCCGGCTGATGGACTTATGAAAGCAAAGTGCTTGCATTATGGTCAAAAGTTGACTACTAAGAGTAAGAATGGGACCTCACATTTCAAGGATCATATCAATACAAGGTGTAGCAGGAAGCATCTAAAGGTTGATTTGCGTCAAATGTGTCTCAACTACAATGTTAATAGATCAGAGGGCTCAAGGCTTGAAAACTATAATTTTGATCAAGATATATCAAGAAAAGAACTCACAATCATGGTCTGTATGCATGAGTATCCGTTGTCTATAGTGAATCACATTAGATTTAGAAGATTTATATCTAGTTTAAATCCGATTTTTAAGCTGATTTCCCGCAATACACTAAAGAGTGATATCCTGGAGTTGTTTGAAAGCTCAAAGTTAAGGCTCAAGAAGATACTTGAAGATCATAGTGGGAGGATTGCAATCACGACTGATATGTGGACTGCATCTCATCAAAAGAAGGGTTATATGGCGGTAACTGCACATTTTATAGACGAGTAATTGAATTTGCATGAGAATATTATAAGGTAATCTCTTAATCTAATTTTTTTCCCTTCTTTACTGTTTGCTGATTTTTTTTGGTCATTTGCTGATTTTTTTGCTCCTTTGCTGTTTGTTGATTTTTTTCGTTCTTTTGCTGATTTTTTTTGCTGCTTTGTTGTTTTCTGTTTCTTTTTGCTGTTTTCTGTTTTTTTTGTTGTTATTGCTGTTTTTTTTGTTGCTGTTTTTTGTTTTTTGCTGTTTTGGGTTTTTTTGCTTTTTTTTCTGTTTTTTGTTATTTTGGGGTTTTTTTTTGTTTGCTGATTTTTTTGTTGTTTTTGCTGGATTGTTGGTTTTTTTTTTTATTATGTGACTAGGTTTGCATATGTGCCTTGTCCACATACAAAAGGTATTCTAGCTCAAGCTCTGATTAACACGTTTAGCAAGTACAACATTGCTGGAAAAATTTATGTTGTGGTTGTGGATAATTGTACAACAAATGATGTCATGATGGAGATACTTAAACATAGGTTTGATTCGGGATCTCTTCTCTTAGGTGGTGAATTTTTGCATATGCGTTGTAGTGCACACATATTGAACTTGATTGTACAAGATGGATTGAGTGTGATTAGTAAGAGTATTGAGAAAATACGTAATTGTCTCTTATTTTGGACTGGAACGCCAAAAAGAATTGAATAGTTTGAAGATAAAGTTAGATCATGAAAACTTGATTGTTCTAAAAAGTTAGTCCTTGATTGCACAACAAGATGGAACATCACTTTTCCGATGCTTCAAAGTGCTTTGCCGTTTAAGGATGTTTTATCTAAGTTAAAGAACAATAACCCTCACTTTAAGTTTGTGCTTCCTAGTCAAGATGAATGGAAGTTTTCTATTGATGTGTGTCATAAGTTGGAGGTTTTTTACAAAGTGACATTGCTATTTTCTGGAAGAAATTATCCAACTGCTAAAGTGTTCTTCAAACAAGTTTGTGAAATTAAATTGGCATTGATTGATTGGTTATCAAGTGATGTAGATGTTATTTGGGTCATGGCTGAAAGTATGGATGAAAAGTTTGAGAAATATTGGTCTAGTATTAGTGGGATTTTAGCCATTGCTGCAGTTTTATATCCTAGAGACAAACTGGAATGTGTGAGTTTCTACTTTAATATGATTTATGGTGAACTTGCTTATATTGAACTTGAAAGGGTCAAGTCTTTTCTCTATGATTTGCTGGTTGAGTATGATGAGTTTGAGAGTCCAAATTGTGAGAATTATGCTCGTGATGGTGTCACTCTTGGAAAGAAGAATTGTAATTCTCAAATGAGTGGTTTGAGTAAGTGGGATCAAGTTAAAGAAACTAAGCAGGTCGAAAGAAGTCTTCGTTAAGGATGAATTGGACTTGTATCTTGATGATGATGTGCAACCAAACAGTAGCTTATTTGATGTCCTTCATTATTGGAAGCTTACGCTGAAATTTCCCACCTGACGTAATATTGCATGAGATATTTTGGCAATTCCGGCTTCTACAGTTGCGTCTGAGAGTGCATTTAGTTCGGGGGGTAGACTTGTTAGTCCACAACGTTTGAAACTTGCTTCTGAAACCGTAGAAGCATTGATGTGTTTACAAAATTGGAATCTTCAAGAGTATGCCGGTAACATTCTATTATCTATTAATACTAATGTTAAACTATATATATATATATATATATATATATATATATATATATATATATATTCCTATACTATTTGATTTTGATAAATTTTGAATTTTGTTATAGAACTTGATCGAAATTCTCAAGCATGTGCCCCTTGTACAGATGATGATTTCGAGCCCGAAACTGTCAAGTTTGATGTAATTAATTTTTTTTCTTATTTATAGTATATGCATTGAAATAGTTTATATTCTAATATTTTTTACTTGTTTTTCATATGCGTTGTAGGACATACTTGAATATGTTGGTGAAGATGTTCTTAACATGTGAATCAAGTGTCACGGAGGGCAAATGTTCTATGTGTAGTTTCTTCCACTGTTATGAATAGGTATATGCAGGACATACTTTAGAATTGTTTTATTTGTCAATTGTCATGTACATGCTATTTTTTTGCTATTTTAAAACTAATACGTCCATTTTAGATTTGATTTTTAAGTGCTTATATATATATATATATATATATATATATATATATATATATATATATATATATATATATATATATATATATATATTAAAGCATAAGCCTTTTTGCCACGTGTCAACGCCACATTTTTCGAAGCCCCAAAATTTTATTTTAAATAGTGATTTCAAAATGTTAATATAAATTGGAAAGTAAATTCTAATTTTTTATGAAAATATTTAAATAAATATTTTTACCAAAATAGTTTTTAATAATTAAAATCTAACCCTTAATTTTCAAAACCCGCACGAGATGCGGGTATTACACTAGTTTTGTTGTGTTGCAGGCATCGCTAAGATTTTCAGAACGATTGTGCGTTACCTTTTCAGAACCGAAGGCCATTTCTCTATTTTTCAAGAACTTAAACTTATAGCACTTCTTGTAATATTTCCAATTGGATGATTTGTGTTGACTTTAAATTTATCATGTTTTTTATGGATAAGACTTTTTCGGATTGAATTAATTTTTATTATTATTAATTTTCCGCATTCGAATCCGAGTTTAATATTGATTTAAAGGAAATGCGCGAAACACCCGAATATCACCCGATCCACCCACTTCATCTGTTGGATGTGGGTGGATCGGATGCGGGTTGTGGGTTTGGCGGGTGGCGGGTCGGGTGGGGTGGATGGAATTTTCTAGCGGGTCGGGTGGAGGACAGGGTCATCCACCCACCACCCGATCCATTGGGATCCCTACACAAACACAACTAATACAGTCAAACCAATATACGGAACGCAACTAAGTAAGTCAAAGGGACATACCTCACTCACTTAAACTCAAAGGGTCAGCAACAACTCAGTTTCACCAATACTCAGTTGGTCTAGTGGGATGTGGTGCTAGACTCCTTAAGTGGTTAGTCTGGAGATTCGAGTTCGAATCCTCCTAGCGGCATGTATAGAAAAACTGATGTTGGGAGGGTACCCCCAGCAATGGGCCACAACTTATTCCTGTCCCGGATGTAGAGCGGTGAAGGCAATCGAACCGGGAGTTACTTATCAACCTTTCAAAAAAAAACAACTCGGTTTCCCGAAGGAAAGGAAGGAATGCTTGCTCAAACAAGGCATAACAAATCAGGAACGGAACGGTTGCTAGAAGTCTATAACTTCTAGTCTCCATGATCTCCAAGAGATCTGCATGAGTTAGGGTCACAAACCCTAGTCTTACAAACTCACAAGGGTAAACAACATCAACACATGCCAAGGAAAGGAATGAGGGAAACAAGGAAGGAAAGCAATTCAACAAAGACGGGGATACTGTAGACAAAACCACGGGGGCGGCCAGTTAGTACCGCGGGCAGCACTAGGGAAGATCCGCGGGGGTGGGGATGTGCAGCCGTGGGGGCGGTGCACTTACAAAGGGTTGCGTCGGGGTTCCTTTTGACAAAACGTCACAACAAGGGATTCAAAGCTCGATTCCTTGATCCAAACACGTCAACTCTCAACCAAGGGAGCCTAAGAACAACAATATATCAACAATGGAAAGGCCAACAAGAATCAAGACTCGATCTTGAAGAAGAAGAAGAAGAAGAAGAAGAAGAAGAAGAAGAAGAAGAAGAAAAGAGGAAGAGAAAGATAAACAGAAGGAAAAAACATGCAGCAAGCTCAAAAACGTGAGAGAGAATGAAGGAAGAGTAGACTTAAACATTTAGTAGGGTTCACGGGGAAGAAGGTTGCAGCTTTCACGAGGTTGAAGAAAGTAAGCAAGAAACGGAAAAAGGAAGAGAAGGCGAGATTATATAGGGAACGATTAGGAGAAGAAGGAAAGATGTTTTAGGGTTAGAATATCTGAGGAAAGCCGGACAGAAGACAGAAGATCTGATCTTCTATCGAAGAAAACAAGATAGAAACGAAAAAGGAAAGTAGATCTTCGCGATTTGGGGCCATCCGCACCCGCGGGATGACACTGCCACGACCGCGGCTAGCCGCAGGGGCGGCTACTATCACTGCGGGGGCAGAGATAGGCACAACTTGCCGTTGGGGTGGCCGCTGTCACCGCAGGGGCGGTGATAGCCAAAAACCGGTTGTTACATCAGATCCCCCTAAAAAGAAGTTTCGTCCCGAAACTTGTTGGTCGTCTTGAGCTGATCCGCGTTGTCCTCTAGGGAAATGCATGTTGCCAGTTATCCCTTCTCCCTATCCTCGGCCTGGTTCTAGATCGTTTGATTAGGATGTGTAGGAGGTTCCTTTGGAGTTGGCCAAGAGTTTCTTGGAATAAGGTTTGCATGCCAAAGAGAGAATGTGGTCTTGGTCCTTTTGATCTTATGCCCAAAACTTGACATTTATGTGCAGGCATTACCAACATATCCACGTCAGTTGTGATAGTCTCTAGGTGAGGTGGATACACCACCACTATCTTCAAGTGACTAAGCTTGTGACTGGGTTGTACACAAACATGACTCACCCTTAATCAAGGCTACTATTGGGACGAGAGATGAGATTATGAGATGCAAGGATCCGGCACTGAATCTGACAAAGATACTTGACTCTTGTTGTTATGGGGAGAAGTTATTGATGACCCAGGCCTACGATCTGTTTCGAGAGCAAGAATAGAATCTTGATTGTTACAAACTAGTTTGGAACTCGGGGAATACGCCGAAACATTGGTTCATTCTCTGGATGGCCATCATCTGGACGCCTTTCTATTAGTGATAAAATCTCTTAACTTGACATTGAACCGACTTTCCGATGATGTAGGGGAGCTAGTGAGTCACATGACCACTTGCTTTTTGGATGCACGTATACGAGACAGGTTTGGAGATAGATTTGTGAGAGATTTGATATGTCCGACAATTTGACTTCTATTTCGATCTTGATTAGATGAGGCAGCCGGCCATTGGGAGAGGTTGGACGATCAGACAAAGGATATATGCCTTCTCGTCTGTAGTTTACTACTTATGGCATTTTATGAATGCCTTGATCTTCAACGGTAATAGGATTTCTATTGATGTTCTGGTTCGGCTCATCGGATCTTATGTTTTTTGGCTACTCTATGAGACGTTCCCTTCTAGAGATGGTGTTTGATACCTTCCCCGGATTAGACCTCTCTCCCGCTGATGACCATGCCAAAGGTTGGGGGTGTCTTATCTTGATGGTGTTGGTCACGTTTGGCTCACTTGGTTCCCATCTGTTGATGGCTTTGTCAAAGGTGGATGGGCCTTCTAAGTTTGATCTAGATGTTTTTGAGTGTGTGAGGTTTTATATTTCATTTCATTGCGGGTATTTGGTTATGCTTGAGGACTTGCATGTCCGCCTTGAGACCTTAGTTGTTTAGATTACATTGTTTGCGTCTTAGACTTCATGCCTTGGCACCTTGTACATAGACTTTGTTACCCGTATTCATAAACAATATTGGGTTTATGAATACTTTTATTTACTATGAATTAACCTTTACCCGAGATAACTAGCATCATTGCTTTCTTGTTCCTTTTAACATTTTAAAAGCCATAATTTTCATTTTCCCTTTCTCTTTCTCTTATCTCTTTACTTAGAATAATTTCTATTATTTATGTCCAAATAGATGTGGTCCTTGTCAATTCGATACCCGAATATAATACATTCAATCTCGTATCCTTTTGGGGAGGTTGTTGTTACCATTCGGCAAAACTTCCACGAGATTGTTGATCCCGTTATTGATGAGGAAAAGTAGGTGAATAGTCGTCTCCATAACGGCTCCAGCATTTGATTACTTCATGATCAGGTTTAGTGCATGTTTGACATATGTGATGAGGTTTGTCACTAGAGAAAGAGTCAGAGGAAGTAGGAGGACGTGAAATATGTGATGTCAATCCGTTCACAACATTGCCATCAAGTTCAGATCGGTTGCTAGAGGATTAGACGTTGGAATACGTTATTCCTCTTGCAACAAGATACCAATCTGAACTGACATTTTGAGATTTCATATGAAAGCTTGTCGAAAAGGTAACATAAGAGACGTCCAAACCATGTAGAATGCAAGCTAAAAGATCGTCATCAGGAAAATGTGAGAGCACTCCGCAAGGGAGTAATAAATCCCCCTATTTTTTTCAACATAATCGAGAATGGAGAGATTTCTTTTGGGAAAATATTACGGATGTTGTTTGAGATGCATTGTACGAGCTTTTGTTTGGGAAAATACATACGCTCAAGGATAGTTCATGCCTCTAGAGTTGTTTTGGCACGAGCAAGATG
The DNA here is from genome assembly GCA_033239125.1 of Fagopyrum homotropicum. NCBI lineage: Eukaryota > Viridiplantae > Streptophyta > Magnoliopsida > Caryophyllales > Polygonaceae > Fagopyrum > Fagopyrum homotropicum. The sequence goes on from BSWB01000008.1 coordinate 10,315,100, forward strand.
CGACAAAATGGGAAGATAAAGAGTGGATCGAAGCCACAAGAGAACTAGTTTGTCCTTCTTCGTCCAGATAGTATGCGCAAGATAAGGAGCAGGTGGATACTCCTTGTTTGCAAGCACCGGTAAGTGAGTTAATGGTTCAGTTTTAGGTTGGATAAAGTTGTCCAACTCAAATGCTTCAAGGGCAGAGATAATTGTGCTACACCAAAGCGAGTAACTTGTGCGATCAAGTTTGATCGTGAAGGTTGGGAAGTTGATGTTTGGAGATCGGTCAGAGGAAATGGAGCCAAGTAGTTGCTCAGTAGAGACATTTCTAGTACCGGTGGACATGGTGGCCGAAGAGGTGACGTGAAATTAGGTTTTGAGAGATGATTGAAGTTAGAATGATACCATATAAGATTGTGAGAATGAATTGCTTTTCTCATTGAACAATACTTACAATATATATAGTGTACAATTAGGGTTTTGGAGATTCACTAGAATTTGAATAAATATATGAATGTACTAAAATAGATAGGTAATTAAGGTATGTGTGTAGTAGACTCTATTACTATTTATGTACTTACATGTAGGGAGGGGAAATTAACTACTTTCTTACTCTCTCTAACTTTATCTTAGGTAAGGTAAAATATAGCTAGAATTCAGATAGAGTATGATCACTCAAGAGGAAACCATCTCTTCCTCATGTGTTGTGTGGCTTTTGTCTTGGACCGACCTTGGATCATTATTTTGCTAGGTTACTTTATGAACCGTCCATTGAAATTATGAGGAAATGGTGGGTATCTCATTCACACGACTTCTTAGTAGGATCGGTGTTGCATCCATGTTCTCTTGCCTTTGTGTGTTATTGTTCCATTTATTAAGCGGAGCCAATAATTGTTTTGGGTGGAGACTTTTTTTATTAAAATGATGTTTGTTCAAAGCACAATTAAACACAAAATAAAAACCAACAACAAGGGTTCGAGGCGACGAAGACAAAAAAAAAGTCTATGGATGATATAGAGATGTATCATAGCACAACTAACACAAAATGCATAAGTCGAGATGATCGATAAAGATCAATCGGCTCAATTGGTAGAAGTAAGGGAGAGGGAAAGAGATTTAACATCAATTGTGATTATCACTTTGAAGAGCAAATAGAATAAAAACATATATATGCATAGTTTTGCAATAGGCAAACCTTAAACTACCATAACACAAAATTAAAACATATGTTCAACGAATTTAGATCAACATCTTAGATATTTCATGCGAAGTCGTATTATCTAGAACCTAAAACACTATAAATTAACAAAACATTAGTTACAAAATTTCTCCTTTATTAATCAATACGGGAACAATAGCAATCATCGAGTCGATCTACTTCTCTACAAGGACGATAGTGAAATTCTCGAATGAAAACGGAAAATGAAACTAATTGCTAAGTAACCTTATATATAGGGAGAAAACAAAACTTAATTCTCCTTAGGGTTTAAGGCTAAATCTACTAAACTCTATATTAAAATAATATATATATATATATATATATATATATATATATATATATATATATATATATAACATTGGTGTAGGCCGTTTGGTTGATCAACACAGAGTTTTAACTCGCCATGGTGTGAACCGCAACGTTTGGGAAAAAAAAATGGTCACTTGCTTAAATAAATAGATCAATCGAGCCGACAACGAGGGCTGATCAGCTCTATCGCCGGTGAAGCTTGAACAAACCTTCATTTTTTTCACTATTAGATATCAAATAACTCATTCTTGACCTGAATTTCCTTGGCCGTATGGAGAACTTCAGTGTGTTGTAGAGATTCTCCCTCAAATAACTCAATTTCAGTTCCTAGAAGACTAAAATGCTTATAATATGATGAACGTACAAGTAGATTTTCAAAACAAAAAAAAATACATATCATAATATGATGAAAATCTACATCATATGCTCAAGAAATGTCTTCCTACTATTACACTTTCATATCCTTGGGTATGAGGATAATTGGGCTAACACCACTCCTTTTCTGGCTAGGAAATCTTCTCAAATATTATCATACTATTTCAAAATCTTATGTGAAATCGAATATCATATCACGACAAGTGATACATGTGATCCGAAATTCTTCTATCCGAACAGCTTGATTATATCAAAAGAAGTAAGATATTTGTCCTAAACGATCAACTTTTGTTTTTGGTGTGAAAACAATTAACTCTTCTTCTATTTACATGAACAATATATATATGTTTGTTTTCCTTACACATATAAACAATCTAATCTCTCTAGCCTATAGACGTTATTGTATACATGTGATCAAAAAAATGTTGAACGGAAGAGGTAAATGCAGAATCCGAACCCGACAGAAACATCCTCAATCTTTGCATAAGACAAAACCAAACACATGACAGGTGTCATTGGGCCCACATTTGCTCAAAGTACTTGTTGCACCTGCCCACTCCACCATTTGCTGACAAAACATCCTCTGGGTGGGCCCTTTTATTCCTAACTACCCTCTTGTTGATGGGCCCACTTGTAGCCATCATGTTGGTCCATTGGGCCGATTTGGGCCCACTTCCTCCTCCCCCAACCTTGTGAAGGTTATGTCTGTACTCTAAGGTCACTTGCTCAAACACTTCCACCTCAAACATGTTGAGCTTCAACTTAGGCCTCATTTTGTCCCTTACGAACGCAAACGCGAGTTGGTCTCTGTGGTTGAAGCCGTCTAGCTCGTTGAACATGAGGCACGAGAACAAGTTACTTGCTTTCCCGTGCTTCCTTATAATCAAAGCGGTATCGGGTACATCTTTAATCGGATAATAGAAATAAAGTTACATAATAGATTATGTAAAACGAATAACAAAAAAATTAATGAGATTGAAATTGAAGAAAGAAAAAGAAAATTGTGAGTATTAAATGATTGAAAGTAGGAATCCACGGTGGCATGGAGTTGTCTGACAAGAAAGACAAAAGTAAAGGATCTTCATTAACAAAAACAAAAGATTTGATAAAAGTTAGGAGAAGGCATCGCTATGCACAATTACACACCACCATCATTATAAATTGCTTTCGGTCATTTAATTTGACGCATCTATGGCACATGCTCCTTTTATAACTATAACTATATATATATATATATATATATATATATATATATATATATATATATATATATATATATATATATATATATATATATATATATATTGAGAGTTGGTGTAGGGTTTGCTTATTCGTCCAAGTTTAGTTTTCAATTATTTGGAATTATGAAATATTATCATGAATTATTGTAATAATGAATACTATGAATTATTACAAGGATGATTATTTTTGCATTATTATGTCTAACAATATAGATTATTCCTTCCATCCATCTTTTTTTTATATTATACTCATATTTTTAACGTTTACTAGTAGTTTTTAAGATTAACATAATTTTAAAAATAATAAACTAATATATCTCACTAAAACAATTTCCCAAAAGAGTCATCTTTTGAATATAGTATCTCTAGAAAATTACTTTTAATAATTTTTTGTTGGTAAAATCATATTATATTTTTTAAATCATAAAAATTACTAGAATTTTAAATAAAATTTTCTTAGTTGACCAAAATAGTTCTAATTTAGTTAGTCACAAAAAATTATTTTCTAAAAAATATTTGAATTATGTTATATTAAAAAAAAAACAACTTCAAAATTTAATTTGATATAAGTACCATATAATTTTAATTTGATCCATTGTTGAACTTATGAAATGGTTATTGTTAATTCTTTTATTGGAAAATTGTTATAATATACTAGTTTCAGTAAAAAAAAATTATTAAAAAAAAATACAACAAAGAAGATTTCTGTGCATTAAAATTTTAAAATAAACAAATAAAGAACAATAGTTGAATAGAGAAGGTAGAGAGAAATTAATGTGACATGAACAATAATGAGATGGAAGAAATGATAAAGAAAAATAATAAACAAAGGTATATTAGACACATCATATTTTTTATTCATTGACCAACTTATTTTATGTGCTAATTTAAGGGAAATACAAAGGTATTTTGGATCATGAACCTAATCACATTATTTGAGGCAAGCTTCATTCGGGTAAGGCTGCCATGTATCACGGATCCAAAGCATTATTCATGCTACGTTTTTTTTAATGCAAAATGGCTTTGTACATTACAAATCTAGAAGCACAACAAAAGGGAAACGGCAAAGCAAAGGCAACCGCCTCCTCTTTGAGAATCATAATCATGAATGTGGATATCTTCTTTGCTTTTCTACAATGGAATGATGCCAAATCACTCCAACCCATCAAATACTCAACAACAACCTACTCATTTATGTCCAAATATACATTCAACTACCCTTTCAATTAAGAGATGCATATTTTATCTGGTTATATCACTTAGGATGGTTATATGAGTCGAACCTTAACTCAACTCTAAAGGTGTTCGTACATACACAATAAGTCTATATTGGAATTGTAAGGAGTTTGAGTTAGTGCTATTACCTGATTGATAAGGGAGCTTGGTAGATGACCAAGGCATTAGCCCATGTTCACAATAAGTCTCCATTTGCAACCTCAAAGCATCAACATCCAACCACTTCCTCCACCTAGCCGTAGCCATGGCTTCCTCCATAGTATCTCTGAAAAACGGGTGCTTCGAAATCGCCATATCCACACCTTCCTTCATCACGAGCGAATGGATCAACATTATCGGATCCACCACCAATTGAAGCTTTGCATCAATCCATATACTATACTTTGTATTAGGGAAGAGCCTATGCACAAGATACTTCGGGATCACACCATTCATACCCGGGTTCCCGTAGAGTCCTTCAGTTGACACATTCACAAGCCTCCATGGGCCAACTTTGTAGGGCATTCTCGGGTTCTTGCTTCTCAAGATTTCGTGTTTTTGGAGACCTCTAAGGGTCTCGGAATCTACAAACATGAAGAAACACATGTCGTCTAGGGTTTTTGAACCGACTCCCCTTGGTTGTCTAATCTTGTCATGATCACCAAATATGGCTGACACTACTACTACTCCATTGCAACTTTCCATTGCAATTCTATCTGAAAACCTTAAAGAACAATTGTCAGTTTCTATAATCACGCAACAAAGTTTGGTTGAACATTTCAAACAAATCCCAAAAGTCATGGAATCTCATTCCCTATTACAAAAAGCCATTTCAAATTTGATCCATCCTCATGGAATCTGATTCCTTGAAGTATATCCATTATGTAAAAAAAAAACAGAAATTACAAGATAGTGTAAGAACCTCACCATCAGGATGTAGAGGAAAGGGCTTCAAGAATCCACAGGGAATTTCAAAACCATTTTGGTTATGATGATCATACATAGAAAATCTCTTCAAAGCACTGAAATTCCCACCAAAGCTCGTCTTCAACCCCTTCAGGTACCTCAAGCCTGGATCCAATGGAGTTGAATTCCGGCAAGATTCATGGATTTCCGATAATGCCCGAGAGTAATCTGATAATGGAAACAAAAACCCATGTGTTAAAAGCCCATAATTGGAAATTCAGATATAAAATTTCAGGCAATTTGTACCAGTGAAGAAAACAGGGGAAGTGCAATCGGAACGCAGTGTTTTGAGAGGATGCTTGGATTCTCCATAGGAAGAAGGGTATGAGAAGAGTGGGAATTGGATGGGATCAAAGGGGGAAGATCTGAAGAAGCATTTGGAAGAAGGAGAGAATGAGAGATAGAGGGAAAGAGAAATAGTTGTGAGAAGGTAAAGTAGAGAAAAACAGAGGATCTTTGATTGGAAAAACAGAGGTTGCCTTAGTCTCATCTCCTCTGTTTAGCTTCTTCTTTTTGGTGTTCATCCATGGAGCTGTTAAGGTGTATATATGTATTTGTTTTCATTTTCTTTAGTGCAAGAGGGTCCCCTGGTCCACAATTCCACATCCACCCGGAAACGTCATTTTGGGTTTTCCATTATTTCAAAACTAAAGATTGTTTAGTTATGTTGGAAATTTGGTGAAAAATATTATCAGTGATTTTGGAAATTTGTTAGCTTGTACAGAGTAGGATTAATTTAGTAAAAAATATTATCAGTAAATGTGGAAATTTGATAGTTTGTATAGAATATAACTTTTTTTTGTAATCGTAACAACAAGATCGGTACAAGAGGGAAATATGGCTAAGTCTCCGGCGGAGAACATATCCTTCACGCTCTGCGCCTCCATTTCTTCCGATCTCCACCCCTCAAAGTACTCCTACACCGCCCACCCCGTCGCCTCCTTGGCCGAATCTCAACCTCCGATCGTATCTCCGGCCCTCCGATCGTTCATCACCAGCATATCTTCCCAGGTTCGCGAAGGATTCAACCAACGCCGCCCGTGGTCGGAGCTCGTTGATCGCTCGGCTTTCTCCCGGCCGGAGAACACATCCGACGCTATCGCTCGCCTCCGTCGCAACTACTCATACTTCCGTGTCAATTACCTCTCTCTTGTCGCCGTTGTTCTCGCAGTCTCTCTTCTCATAAAATGAACTTAGTTGTTCTCGCAGTCTCTCCGCGCTTCTACTGGATCTGTTCTTGGATGACCAAGAGCAGGCTTCTACTGGATTTCTCTCTTTCATGGACGGTACCGCCAAGAACGCTTTTGCCGCTGCTCCCTCCGTTGTCGCTGCCTCTCGCGTATGAAGACCGTGGTCGAGGGGCTGTTAAAATCTCACCAGACCCGTGAAACCCGCCAGACTCAAACCCGCCAGACTCAAACCCGACCGATACCCGATGTTAACCGATTTAACCCGAAACAAAAAATAATTTAAACCCGAAAGTGATTGTAACCCAATTATACCGAATGAACTAGTCATGCGACGCCCACATCCGAAAGCACCCGACCAGAAATGATATGAATCCCCAAATAACCCGACCCAAAATGCCTGAAAACTCAAAAAGTTGTTGACACAACATGATCCATGAACTTGTAATAATCTAACCTAAAAAAACTCTACCCGAATTATTCCATGCAATAGTGGAAAAAAATATTCAAACATAATACATATTCATTATTTACTACGTAGTTTAGTTTTATGAATTAATGTTAATTATTGACTCTTATATGCTTTTATTATCCCATATGATATCAATCTGTGTCACGTAAAACATGAACTTAGATACGACTATTTTTTTTACCAATTTGAAATATTGAGAAATTTATGTATTTTTATTTTCACCGTTCTATTTGTTGCAAATCTTGGGGGTTACAATTAAGTTCATTTTGAAATTTTGATGAGCTTCTCACGCACATATATCTTAGTTAATTATATATGTTCATTTCATATTAGTTTAAACAGTTCTTAAAAAAAACACAATATTTTTTTCCACCAGAAACAAGAACATGGAGAGTCACCATTACTTGGAAGAGTCATGAATAATTAAAACCAACTAACAAATTAGTATTGAATTTGCTAAAATTAATAACACTTAATCATCAACTAATCATTAAGAAAAATACATTTGATTCGATAAAGAAACGTTTAAATAAATAAATAAATAAATAAATCAAAGATTATTTTGCCGTTCATCTTGACCAAGCTCTACTCTGATGCAATCCTGGATGAAACTGGGGAAAAAATTATATTCATCGTGAAGCTTCAAAATTGAACTCAATACTAGATTGTGAGAAAAAAAATCAACTAACAAACAATCTATCACCGTCAAAGAAGAACACATGAAATGGCATGTATGAAATTATTACTTTAACCAGTAACAACTAGAAACTGAAGTAAATTTACCTACAAAAGATAAAAAGATCACACTAGTCCACTCTTTCAGTTACATCTTCACATAGACTCCTTGATGTGCTCCTTCTTCAGTGAAATCTGATAGGTAAAATTAATTCAAATACCCCATACTAAAGGGGGTGATAATTTTGTACCACAAACTTGTAACATGAATAAAAATACCCCAATCTTCAGTATACATGCTAACACGGTGCCATAAAATTTTACTCCAGTCAAATTCCGGTAGAGATGGTGACTTTTCATCCTAGTGGCATATGAGTTGGATTTTTTCTGGAATAAAAAAAAGGCAAAACAAAAATAAAACGCTATAATTAATCAATTCATCATCAAATTGGTAACTCGATTAGGAATTTCTTTATCCCTTCAGCCATAAACTATCATAAAAATTGGGGGTTTTCAACTCTCACAATCTTGCTCTCCAATCCATCAATGGCGCCCTATGCTCTGCTTCACTATCCATCTCCATACATCCTCTCCAATCCTCAAGTCTCTCTTTCTTTCTTAAAATTTCTCTCTCGAACTTAGCATCACTCACGCTCTAAAATTGAAGGGAATACTGTAACGGCCAAAAATTAAAAATGGCCTAATCGAAAATTTAAAGAAATTAAATGGGTTTAACTGAATTAAACCCTAAAGAAAAATAAAATAAGTGAAAAATGGATAAATTCCCGAAAGTCAAGTGCTGGAAAATCATTATTTTACGTTATGAAGAATTCCTGAAAGTTCTGTAAAATTATATCGACTTTGGTATGCCGGTGTAATTTATTATAAGGAACATTGGGTAAAAAGTGTAAAGATGAAAATAAGAGGGTGGAATGTGTAAATTTTGTGCAAGATAAGCTTAAATTCTGCAACCTTATACGTGTGAGAGGGGAGTAAAATTACAGGTTGATTCATCTTTCTTCATCAACTATCCTTGGGCACTAAGCAAACTTTGGGGGAGGAGATACGTAAAACCTAAAGGAAGAAGAGAGGAGAGAAGAGCTCAAGGCTGGGTAAGAAACCAACACCAACACCTTGTATCCACCACTTCCACCATCATTCACCACTAGTAGTTGGCCGGAGAAGTCGCCGGAAAAGCTGCAGAAAACGGGAACAAAGGAAGAGGATAGATATCGAGATAGGCTGAAGGAGAAGAAGTATTTTTGGGATCAAATTTTGTCCAAATCTCACCAAATTTTAACCAGAAGGTACCTCTCGAGGTAAGGAACACAACCATACTTTCGGATTTTCGTTTCGACATCGGAGTAAAAAGTTATGGTCCTCGCAAGAAATCTGTTTTACGGAATTTTTCGATATGCGCTGCTACGTTGCGGTGTAATTTTAAATATCTTCCCATGGTCCGATCTTGCTGAATTTTTGATATGTTTCAGTACTAACATTCTTCTAGATCATATTAAAATTTGGAGTCGATCCAAAGGTGGGATCGAAAGTTACATGAGTTTAGATATACGAAAATTCCATGATAGGAGCTGAACAGCTCATATTTGTTACTGAGTTTGGTGCAAAAAACAGTCATATTGGCTATGTTATACATGTTGAAAAGGTTAAGGGATTGTTTGGTTATAAGGTATTGATAAGGATATATTTTGGTACATTTTTTAAGGTACGCGAAAGGGGATATAGTCCGGAGTGAGAAGTCGGACTTAAGTTTGGATCGAGAGCGGATTAGGGTTATCTTACTTGTAAAGTAAGTGTATATGAATTACACTTACCTTACATACATATTATGTATTTAATATGTCATGATTTTATGCATGTTTATATATATATATATAAATATGAGTGAGATGATGATGATGATGACGACGACTTGATATGGTTTATGAATGCATGCATGCAGGCCCGGCTCAATATATGTGGAGGCCCAATCCAATTAAGTATAAAATCAGTATACTGGAACAAAAAAAATACAGAGTGGGGCCTTGAACTTGAGACCAAAGGGAACTCAACAAATACTCCTTTACTAGCCGAGCTATTAATACATTGGTACTAACATTATCTTTTTCATAATGAGGCCCAAAACATCTGAGGCCGTGTTCATGAGAACGGGTTGCACCGGCTCCGAGCCGGGCGTGCGTGCATGCATGAGGTACATAAGATGATAATGAAAAGGATGTGATGAAAGAATATGATGAAAGCATTAAACTGAGTTATGATAATATAGGATGATAATTGATTAATTAGCCCAACTAGGTCCCACACGGGTTTTCGGGGGATGAGGTCGCTACCTGATCTACAAGGGGCCTCAGAGGACAACCAATTACTTTCCCCTTGAAAACATCGAAAACATTGGATTAGAAAATTTATGGATGTAGGGGTTGATAATGGTTTCGTGCTATGGTTTGCAGATTGTAATGAAGTCTCAATTGGATTACAGTAGGGGTTGATAATGATTTCTCGTCTATATTGTGATAATGGTTCCGTGCTATGGTTTGCAGATTGTAATGAAGTCTCCATTGCAACATTTCCAAATTCAATTGACAATTCATAACAACTGTTTGGACGGGCAACATGTTTAAAACAAAGTATGTTGCTATTCAACATCCAATTTTCGTCTATATTGTGAGCAATAAAACACAAACAGTCCCGTGAAGTAGGGTTGTGCATACGGTCCGGACCGGACCGGGCCGGATCTGTCCGGTCCGGACCGGCGGACCGTAAACTTGGGAAACCCCGGACCGTAGACCGGACCGGGACCGGACCGTAAAAGTCCGGTCCGGACCGTATTTACCTACCTTGTTGCTTGCTATTCAATTTTGATTTTTCGGACCGGTCCGGACCGGATCAAACCGGACCTAAAATGTTGCTTTTAACCTTAAACATAAATTTCACCAATGACAAAATACAATCTAACGTCTAAACATTTCAAATATTGTCAAATTAAAAACCAACAATTAAGCAAATCTAGTCTTTCCGATCTCCCACATGAGATTGTCAATCAATCTAAACAAAATAGTGGTAATGTCTCAAAATGAAAGCAAGTCCATCTTCAAAATATTCCACATCTTCAAGAACAAACTTAGAATGCACCTTAATTGAGATCAATCGAGCAATGTTTTCTCAAATCTGTTGAACAAAAAAAATCAAATAAATCATTTGAACAAAGAAAATTTTTCATTCAAGCAATATCTTCCACATCCTCAACTTCCTCAAGTATATAATGATATATTTACTAGTATCACAATATATCACTTGAATCTAAATAGGAGTATATATGAGTATATCACATATTCACAGTAAACAAACTCAAAACTCAAAGCAATCAGCTCAAATAGGCAAAGTAAAATTAGTAAATTCAATTCCAATTCTGTTTACTAGTGTCACAATATATCACTTGGATCCAAATAGGAGTAGGTATATCACAGAGTCAGCTTCACAGATAAATAGCTAATCAAACTAAATTACTCAGCACTCAACAGCCTCATCATTCAGCAATCACAAACAAGTGAAGCAGCCTCATCATTCAGCAATCACAAACAAGTGAAACAAACACAGTGTAGTATATCAAAGCATCAAACTATGAAATAATCACTAATCAGTATAGGACATTTAGATTTTAGAGTAGATTTTTTCGAAGGTCCAGACTTACAGAGAGAGGGAGTCGAATCAGTCAATTGTCGAAGGCTGGAAGTCGAGCACAGACAGACAGACTTACAGAGCCACAAAGGTACAGAAATTCGGAGAAGACTGAGAAGCTGTCAAGGCTCACGAGTCACGGAGTCAAGACAGACGAGTAGTCGGAGTAGAGTCAGTAGACGACAATTGAGGACTTGAGGGCGAAAGGAGAAGTTGTGAAGGCTTGTAGGAGTCGAATCTGCGAAGGGCGTGAAGTTGAAGGCTCGAAGTCGGCGTCGGCAAGAGAGGGAGTAGGCGAGAGAGGCATTCGAAGGCTAGAAGTCGGCGAGAGAGGGAGTCGAAGGTTACGTTGTCGGCGAGAGAGGGAGTCGGCGAGACAATCGGCCAGAGTGAAGAGTGATCTCAGCGAAGGCGACTGCGAAGTGCGAGAGTGCAGAGCGAAACAGTCTCCCGACTCTCCTTCACTGTCACCTGTTAGGGTTAGGGTAAAAAAAAAGAACCGGTTTATCCGGTCCAACCCGGGTTACGGGTTCAAACGGTCCAAGACCGGAACCGGACCGTAACCCGGAATTTGCTAAAATCATGGACCGTAGATCGGACCGGTTCCGGTCCGGTTTTCCGGTCCGGTCCGATTTTGCACAGCCCTACCGTGAAGTACATGCACTCCATAAGTCACGTGTCAAACAAATCTTTTCAGGAAGCCATTCAAAAATATGTAAAATCTTCTCTTTCATTTCAACATGCATTTCCACGCAATCCTTTTGAATTGTATTTCTTGTTACTAGTTACATTTTATCATTTAAATATTAAAAAACTTTTGTAGTGGTTTCATGCTCAACCCAAGAAAAACTATATTCGTATCTAATTAAAGCCTAACACTTTACCTAAAAAAAAACCTCATCTAACAATCTCCTAAAAACTTTCTGGTTAATTTCTTGTCCCAATGATGGGTTTTCATTTGATTTCAATTTCTTATACTCCTTGCAACTCCTATACAAGCGTCTTTGAAGAGAAGACGTACCAACCGTTGATTCGGCCTTGAAAATTGCTTGACAATATTTACAAATTTTCCGCTCCTTTCCATTCTTATCCTTAACAAGTTTAAAGTGGTTCCAAACTTCAGAAGTATCACTATGCTTGACACTAATATAAGTATCACTAAATTCTTTTCCACCATTAATGTCCCCATCATTTGCTTCGTCTCGAGCATGAAGTTCTATTACTTCATCATCTTGTGTTATTGTTAGTTGGACCGTAATTGAATGACCTACAAATACGTATGAAAAAAAATATGAACAAATTAATAAAATATATATATATATAGGTCTTCACAGATGCATTATTAGGCTCGCTTCCATCACTTTAATTAAGTTATCAGTGGCCCAACTAAAATATAAATTTAGAGCCAAACACGAGTTCGTCCTCGCCTACCGGAGCCACGCGCCGTTTGTCGCCAACGAAGCTTCCACAATCGATCTCTTCAACCCAAATCGCCATCTTTGACGCACCCACCCGGTTTGGAAATCGGTGGCGGCTGTCGTTGCCGTCAGGTATCACCGCCACGAAGTAGTCGTCCTAGCCTCTGCAACCGAGTCACAATCTCCTCCGGAGAAGTGATTTATATTTTATACTCGGCTCTTTCATCTCAAACAACGTCAAATACATTTGGACTTTATCAATACGGATTGTATCAACGGACGTCCGGAGGCTATATAGATTGATGGGCCGGTACAAATCTGTCCAAATTTGCATATTGCAACAACAAATCCACCATACAAACTACAACAATTCGGAGAGATTAGAGACCATACAAATTTGTTCAGTGAATCTGATCAGATGAAGGCAATGACAATCTCTTAAAGGCAGTAAACCCACCATCCACAACAAGGTTATGGCCGGAAACATACTTAGCATCATCAGACGCCAAGTACACTGCAGCATTCGCCACGTCCGTCGCTTCACACTCGGCGCCTCTAAGCTCCCCGGTGTCCCTCAACATCTTCTGAATCCAGATATCATCAGCTTCCGGGTAGAACATTCTCAGCTCCTCCATCACGAACCGTGTAGGGACCGCGAACGGCGATATGCAGTTAACCCGAATCCCATGTCTGCTCAGCTCCGACGCTGCTGACTTAACAAGCCCAACGACGCCGAACTTGGAGATGCTATAAGTATGCTGAGCCATGCCACCTAAGATGCCTGTCACGCTGGCTGTACACAAAATGCAGCCGTGCTTCCTCGGTATCATCACTCTCGCCGCGTGTTTTATCCCCGCCACCATGCCTCTCAAGTTGATGGCCATAATGCGATCGAAAACGGAGAGATCGAGGTCGACGATGCTCGGAGGAGTTTTGCAGGCAACGCCGGCGTTGTTGTACATGATGTCTAGGTGACCGTGCATTTTAACTGCGATATCGACGGCGTTTGAGACGTCAGACTCTTTGGTGACGTCACATTGTAAGAAAGAAGCTCCTGGGCCCAGCTCTTTGGCGGCTGCATGGCCGAGTTCAGTGTTAACGTCGGCTATCACCACTTTGGCTCCGTTGTGGATGAAGCTCGTTGCCGTCGCCCTGCCGATGCCGCTCGCTGCTCCCGTGATCAACGCAACTTTACCCTCCAGCCTAATGTTGTGCGTTCATATATAGATATATATTAGAACATATAAGTTACATTAATGAGAAAAAATAATTTAACTTAATTATATATATATATATACCAGTTCTGGTGAGGAGGACCCTTGCAGATAGGAATGAGGAGAGCCAGGGTGGTGACATGTAGCATGCCACGTCACCTTTTTTTTTCTTTTCGAATTTTCTTTTTGTAAACAAAAATTGGTGTTCATATTTTTATAAGTATGTATTCATTTTTAAAAGAGTCATTGTTCATATTTTATCAATAAATGTTCATTTTTTCCCAACACTAACTGTTCATTTTTTAACATGAATTTTTCATTATTGTATTTTTTTAAATACATTTTTTTGGATTTTTTTTGAAAATTATACTATTCTTTCAAATCGTGTTAATAAAATATGATGCTCATTTTTTTACAATGATGTATTCATTTTTTTTACAGTTACGGTGCTTATAATATGATGTTCATTTTTTTTTGAAAATTATACTTTTCTTTAAAATCATGTTTATAATATTCAGAGATCGATCACATAAAAAATTGTGAAATCAAAGAGAATACAAGACGATTCAGGTTTTGTTTTTTCGAATTTCTACTCTCAGTATTTAGATTTCTATTCTTAAGGTTTAGGTTTCATTATGACTGATGTTTGTGTTCGAAATCAAATTTGTTTGAATCATATTGTGTTTGATAGGTTTGATTGAGAAAATACATGTATATACATATGTTGAATTGGTCTAATAGCTCCAATCGAATAATATATGCTCCTTTTAGTGTGCACTCAAATTGTTCGGCAAAATGCCTTATAGAAAAATAGTTTATAATATTCATAGGAACAATGAAATAAAAAGTATGAACATTGACGAATAAAAACATGAACAATGACGTATAAAACTATGAACACCAATTACTTATCTATAACTTTGACACATACATAACATATTATGATCATCTTTTAACGTTTTGTGATGAGTTTTTTTATTTTTTGTGGTTTTATACTGTAAATGAACTTTTGTGCATTATAAAATGAACACAAAAAATAAATGGACATGACACTTTGATGAATAATAATACTATGAACACCGATGTATATAAACATGAACAATGACATATAAAAGTATGAACACCGATGACTATTTTGAACGTAAAAGTATTTTTCCAGATTTTAAGTCAATTTACAAAAATGTCATTAATGATGAGCGTGTGAGAGCCCTTGATTTAAATCCATCCAATGGCTTACGACCCTCCTAATTCCTATCTACAAGCTCTCTCCTCACTTGAACTAAAATCTATATATATATATATATATATATATATATATATATATATATATATATATATTAGTTCAAGTGAGGAGAGAATTTGTAGATAGGAATTAGGAGGGTTGTAAGCCATTGAATGAATTTAAATCAAGGTCTTTCAAACGCTCATCATTAATGACATTTTTGTAAATTGACTTAAAATCTAAAAAAATACCCTTACGTTCAAAATAGTCATCGGTGTTCATACTTTTATATATCATTGTTCATGTTTTTATACATCGGTGTTCATAGTATTTTTATTCATCAAAATGTCATGTCCATTTATTGTTTTGTGTTCATTTTATAATGCATAGATGTTCATTTACAATATATAACCACAAAAATTAAAAAAAAACTCATCACAAAATGTTAAAAGATGATCATAATCTGTTATGTATGTGTCAAATTTATAGATAAGTCATCGGTGTTCATACTTTTATACGTTATTGTTCATGTTTTTATTCGTCAGTGTTCATACTTTTTATGTCATTGTTCTTGTAAATATTATAAACTATTTTTCTATAAGGCATTTTGCCGAACAGTTTGCGTGCACACTAAAATGAGCATATAGATTATTTAATTGGAGCTATTAGACCAACTCAACATATGTATATACGTGTATTTTCACAATCAAACTTATCAAACACAAAAATGATTCAAACAAATTTGATTTCGAACACAAACATCAATCATAATGAAACTTAAACCTTAAGAATGGAAATCTAAACAGTGAGAGTAGAAATTCGAATAAACAAAACCTGAATTGTCTTGTATTCTCTTTGATTTATAATTTTTTATGTAATCGATCTCTGAATATTATAAACACGATTTTAAAGAAAAGTATAATTTTCAAAAAAATGAACATCATATTATAAGCACCATAACTGCTAAAAAAAAATGAATACATACTTGTCAAAAAATGAAAATCATATTTTATTAACACGATTTAAAATAATATTATAATTTCCAAAAAAAATGTTTTAAGAAAATACAAAAATGAACAATTAATGTTAAAAAATGAAAAGTTAGTGTTGGGAAAAAATGAACATTTATTGATAAAATATGAACAATGACTCTTTTAAAAATGAACACATACTTATAAAAATATGAACACCAATTTTTATTTACAAAAAGAAAATCTGGAAAAAAAAAAAAAAAAAAAAACGGTGACGTGGCATGCCACATGTCACCACCCCGACTCTCCTCATTCCTATCTGCAAGGGTCCTCCTCACCGGAATCGAACCATATATATATATATGTTTAGTTGTAAGTTATTGGAACTCGGAAGTTATTTAACTTATTTTTCAAGTGAGAAGAGAGCTTGTAGATAGGAATTAGGAGGGTTATAAGCCATTGGATGAATTTAAATCAAGGGTTCTCACACGCTCATCATTAATGGCATTTTTGTAAATTGACTTAAAATTTGGAAATATACCCTTACGTTCAAAATAGTCATCGGTGTTCATACTCTTATATGTCATTGTTCATGTTTTTATACATCGGTGTTCATAATATTTTTATTCATCAAAGTGGCATGTCCATTTATTCTTTTGTGTTCATTTTATAACGCATAGATGTTCATTTACAGTATATAACCACAAAAAATAAAAAAATTCATCACAAAACGTTAAAAGATGATCATAATATGTTATGTATGTGTCAAAGTTATTGATAAGCCATCGGTGTTCATACTTTTATACGTCATTGTTCATGTTTTTATTCGTCAGTGTTCATACTTTTTATGTCATTGTTCCTGTAAATATTATAAACTATTTTTCTATAAGGCATTTTGCAGAACAGTTTGCATGCACATTAAAAGAAGCATATAGATTATTCAATTGGAGCTATTAGACCAACTCAACGTATGTATATACATGTATTTTCTCAATCAAACTTATCAAACACAAAAACGATTCAAACAAATTTGATTTCGAACACAAACATCAATCATAATGAAACTTAAACCTTAAGAATGAAACTTAAACCTTAAGAATGAAAATCTAAACAAAATTGATTTCGTCTTGTATTCTCTTTGATTTCACAATTTTTTATGTATTCGATCTCTGAATATTATAAACACGATTTTAAAGAAAAGTAAAATTTTCAAAAAAATGAACATCATATTATAAACACCATAACTGTAAAAAAAAATGAATACATACTTGTAAAAACAAATGAACATCATATTTTATTAACACGATTTGAAAGAATAGCATAATTTTCAAAAAAAAAATCCAAAAAAATGTTTTAAGAAAATACAAAAAATGAACATTTAATGTTAAAAAATGAGCGGTTAGTGTTGAGAAAAAATGAACATTTGTTGATAAAATATGAAGAATGACTCTTTTAAAAATGAACACATACTTATAAAAATATGAACACCAATTTTTATTTACAAAAAGAAAATCTAGGGAAAAAATGGTGATGTGGCATGCCACATGTCACCACCCCGGCTCTCCTCATTCCTATCTGTAAGGGTCCTCCCCACCGGAACCGAACCCTATATATATATATGTGTGCGTGTGTGTGCGTGTTTAGTTGTAAGTTATTGGAACTCCAAAGTTATTTAACTTATTTTTCAGGAGATTATGATTGTTTAAATAATTTAGGTGGTTTTGATCTTATAAACTCTGGAATATAACCTTCACTCTTTAAGGTTATACTAGATTACAAACTCAAATATAAACTATAACCTCAAATCAGATGAAAACCTTAAAACAAACTCATCTACAACCAAACACAACCTAATCAATTATGGAAAATTTTCAGATGATTATCCTTCTATTGTTCATACATTAAAATATATAAACAATTGAAGAAAACTAATAAAAGCAAGTTATTCTTTCAATAAATTATATATACCTCTAAAATTACTATTAACAATAACTAACATGATAATCATCTTTTTTTTTACCGTCAAAACATTAATTTATAAATCATAAATACATACTTTAAAAAGTCATAAAATTAGAAGACATCGTATAAAATTTAAAAAAAATCGAAGATAAATAAAAAAAAAAATCTAAAGCAACAACATGATCCATGAAATGATTAGTTAATAATTAAAGTAATAATTTGGGGGCGTTGGGAAGATAAGGTCCCTACCAAGCAGAGACTATTAAGATGGTAATATAAAAATACATTTGGCATTGGAAATTATATATTTATAATTATAAAGATATCTGAAGAAAGGATTATTATTATTATTATTGGTGGATGTCTTAGAAAAGGGGCCAGCCTTTTTACTCCAAACTCCAAAGCAGAGATGAAAACTATCACTTCTTCTTTGTTTTGTAGCCAAATGAATATTCCACACTCTATGTACAAACCCATCCACAACCACAACAAATGAAACGAATGCGATGAAGATTGAAGATGAGGGAAAGAAAGACACTTAACCTTCCACTTCCATTAGCGATGTGGGACAGTCTCCGGCAGAAGAAGCTCGCAGTTCCACCACAGATGCCTCTCAGCTTCCTGATTCAGAGCAATCAATTTTGTAAATGAAACAATTAAAGTTGAAGGATAGACGGGGAGTGGGAAGATACCTAATGTGAATCCCCCCCATAGCAGAGAGACAGTGAGTAGGTTGAAGATGAGTTTGCTGTCAGATATTTCACTTCTTAAGCATTCAACCCAGCTGTGGGCCGCTAACGGATCAATCCCTCCTCGGCCCAGGCCCACTCTCCTCTTATATTAAAGGAAAATTCCACGTGGTGGCCTATACTTTATACTTTTCCAAATTATATCCAAACGTTTTTTAGTTTTGCGATTGTGACCTTAAATTTTTAGATTTTCGAATTATATCTTTTTACTATTCATAAATTATTATTTTAATGGAACAAATGCTAAGTTATTCTTTCAAATTAACACTTATACCTTTAAAATGGTTATTAAGTATTAACCATAATTAGTCAATGATAATTATATTTCTTTATCCTCACACTATTAATTTATAGCTTATAACCTCCATTTTATTATAGTTGTTATCAATTCAAACATTCACTATCGATTCATCATAGGGTTCAACAAACTCCTTAAATCGAAGGAGACTTAGCTAAACATAAAACAGGGAGAGAAATCAGATAAAAAGAATAATTTTTGCATATAATAAAACTCAAAAGAAAAGAATAGCAAAATAAGTCTAACCTCTAACAAGAACCTAAAAACCTTAAAACCGTATCTTCAAAGTTTTTTTATTTTGGAAGTATGGTGCATGATGATATGATGTCTAGCCCTAGAGTTCTAAGGGGGTATACATACGATAAGGCTCAGGCTCAACTGATACAGAAAAACCCATCATAAACCTAGAAAATTAGGTCACACCGCAAAGTTGTCGTTGTGGCGCAAACGCCAAGTGAAACAGCTAGTATACGGACGTTTGGTGTCCGTAGGGTGGTCGTATGGGCCTTGGATCTTCGAGGCTCGCCGATAGGGAAACCCTTACACGTTACTTAAGCTAAAATTATAAGGATTTGGGCTGATCCAAACATCATCTGGAAAGGCCAAGAAAACGGCCGTTCGTTGCCCATAGGGTAGGCGTTTCACCTGTTGTTCCAACTCGTTTGGAAAGGTCGTCTTGTGTGATTTTATGCTCTATAGTAGGTGAGTTCTTGGCTTCAATCCATAGTGGTTTTTTGAGCTTCTCAAGCAGTCGATCCTTATTCATATGACATTTTGTCCTTTTGACGTCTGATTTCAGACAAGATCGAATTCTTAAGCATCCTTGAGTAAATTTTGGTGGTAAATACTTCATAACGAGCCTTGAGAGCCTGGAATATGAAATAACCGGAAGTAGATACTTAAAACATGATATGAACGCATGTCGCACTATAAGCACATATATCTTGCCAAAATATGTGTAAAACAATATGATTAAGAGGGTAGAAAATACGTATGTTTTGATGTTATCAAAGCACCCCATACTTAGCTCTTACTCGTCTTCGAGTGAGTAATATGAAAATCAAAAGCTACGTTTGTGTAACAAGAGCATGTCTCAGCTAAGAAAAATAATCAAACTTTCAAACCAAACCATCATAGTATCAATCATCGTTTAAGGGAATGAGAAAGATGATTCCAAACATCTCAAAGGATAAATATGTTAAATTTATCTTACTAGAATGTGTTTAGGTTTATCACTCAAGCTCAACAAAAGGACGAAGGTTTTACCATAAGCTTGTCAAGACGTTCTTAAACTCCACTACCTGTAAAAGAAAAACTCAAATAGATGATGTAAATCATGAGGTCTTTTATAGGGTGTAACGAGGATGATGAGACAAGGAGCGGTGATGTTGGTAGGCCAAAAGAGTAGGCAAAAGAGGCTAGTGATATCAAGGATATTCGGTTCTTTTTTTTTTGGAACAACGAGATCGCTTCAATCATTCAATTTTCATTTAGGCTCATATACTCTTGTTTCTTGATTTGTACTTCTTGTGAACACATCATTCGTTTAGGAATGAGTTTCTTCCTCTTTCAGAGATAAACTAGAGTAACATTCTTCATAATAAACTCTTACTTGATACGCTACAAGATTTCAAATGGGTACTTTTCGTCATCTCTACTAGTCCTGAAAAATGTCTTGGGAGTTTCATATGCTCTTCTAAACTTCAAAATTCTTGCAGTATAACATGGATCTTCTTCGGATCACCCCATACTTGTTTTTTTTGCATTTCTTCTCACTTCTTAGCCTCAGATAGGGTTTCATGTGGCGATATGGTTGTGAAACTATATATATTGGCAACTAGAAGGATATTACGTATACGGTGGGAAAAAGGATACACAAAGCTTATCAAAGAGAGTCTTGATCCTCTTTACATCAAATATCGAGATTTCAATGAGCATGTAGTTTTGCAAAAGAGTCAATCACAAGTTTTAGAAGATCGTAAGCAATTTGGATATTACACAGAAAAGGGAAAGAAATGACACGTGAAAATGCATGTCCGATGTTTAGAAAAATCTCACCAGGTATTTTTGGTTAGGTTTTCATCAACGATTTTGTCCAAAAAACTCATGTATGTAGACAATAGCAAAAGGTCAATATTTTTAAAGTATCGTTGGCACATAATGTCAAGCAACAAATATCGAATTTCAGAAAATCGATTTTATCGAGTTAAAGCAACTACTTTTCTGATCCACAAACGGTTTTCGTCAATTCAAGCAAATAAGTAGACAATATAGGCAAGCAGGAAAACGAAGAACATAAGTAATGTAAAGAAAACAAACATCAGAAGCTTCATTCCCAACAATTTTCTAGTCCCCCAAAAATATAATCCCCATGATTTTTTTCACTTAGTAATCTTGAACAATAACTTAACAAAGATAACATAAAAAATGTGACATTGATAAATGTACTCCCTCTCAAAAACAAGTCGTACATTATCACATTCAATGTAATACAACAACAATTTGAAATAACCTTTCAAAGAAAAAAAAATCAAACATTTAGTGAAAAAAACGGATTGCAAAAATAATAGGTAAATAACATTAGGGAACGTCATACTACAAGGGAAGTAATTCACACATACACGTGTGAAAGACTAAAACTATTACGACAAGACAACACTTCCTCCATATTATCTAAGTTACTCACATTTCCATCGAATACATATAATGAATTAAACTCCTCATATGAAATAAAAAATAACCATTTTCTCCACGCAGCTCATTCATAGCATTAGTTCAACGTTGTGAGTAGAATTAAACTTAATGTAAAGGCGTGAAAAAATAATTGAGACCGCGGTAGTAAATATCATAAGGTACATCATATATTCATATATTATGCCTTTTATGCACCAAGTACGTATTCGATTGGATTTAGTTGGTCATCACGGACACTGTATTTTGCAATTACACCATCATATAAAGGGGTGCCATTGAAAAAACTATCGTCGGTGTAAATTCCTACATCAACGTGCGTGCTATTGGACATGGTAACTTTCAAACAAATACACTACATTTTTTCTTTGATTTTACCTTCTACTTTGTGTAGGTTGTTTAGGGATGTCAAAAGTGATGAAATGATCTACGATAGCAACCTATTTATATTTGACGGTAACACTATCTTAGGCATGAAAATTAAACACAATCTTACACTAACAAATATATATAAAGCAAAAAGTACCATAAAATGACCTTATATTGGACTATTTAAAATGGGCTTGCTACAAAAAAAGGCCCATCAATCAAGAAACAAGGACCCCAACTCTCATATATGGCGAACCCCAGTTCTTCCTCTCCCACCCCAACTCCCTCCACACTTCATGCCCCTCAACCCATTCCGCCGGATAAGCCCCCGGATGGTAGATCATATGCTGCAGCGGTGGGCGCTCCACATGCTACGGCTGCTCCTCTTTGTTGCGACTCGCTCATCGAATCAAGAAGAATGCGGATCTCTTTTCCCGAAGGTGTTAGAGGACTCGCAGTGGCTGAAATTGACCATGATGTTGTGGAATTATTGTCCGAGAAATGGAAGCAGGCGGTGATCATCAAGGTTCTAGGGAGGAATGTCGCCTTCCGTATCCTTGAACGTCGTATTTACCAACTATGGCGTCCATCAGGACTAATGACAATTCTAGACTTACCAAATGGATATTATGCTGTACGTTTCGACCAGGAGGACGACTTCCTGAGGGCTCTGACTGATGGTCCCTGGGAGATCTTCGGTCATTACATTACAGTTAGACCATGGTCTGCGCAATTTGATCCTTACAATGATAATTTCCGTACTATTTTTGCTTGGGCTAGATTATCGGACCTTCCTATGCAACTCTACGACGAAGCTGTTTTGTACGGATTGGCGTCGGCACTTGGAACTCCTCTAAAGGTGGATCTTAATACCTTGTATGCCACTAGAGGTAAATTTGCAAGAGTTTGTATCGAAATCGAACTCGATAGGCCACTGATTGGGACTATTCTCATCGGTGACTCAAGAGTTCACGTCGAGTACGAAGGTCTGAACCTGATTTGCCATCGGTGTGGGCTATATGGTCATACGGCTGAACGTTGTCCTCAGATTGCTATCTCAAGTCACCAAACTACTCATACGGATGCCACAGACACAAGATACAACACTAATAATAACACTTCGTCTGATGCTATGGAGACTAATGACAAGAAGGTGACCTCGCCCGGAGATGAATTTCTCGGCCCATGGATGACAGTTACTAGAAAACCTCGTAAGGCTCAGCCTAACGACAAAGGTAAAGGTGTTAATCGACCCGAGTCTTCGTCACTCAACAAATTCCACGTTCTTGCTTCAGTCGGAACCAGCGATTCACCGACGACTACTCCGATCAAGATTAGTGAAAGGACCGTTACGAAGGAAATTAATGCGGCTGTGATTACGCCGGTTTCCAAGGGCAATGATACCTCATTAGCTACGTTAATAAATGTTGAGAACGTTACTTTGGATGACAGCAGGAGCACTCAACCCAAAAATTCTAAAAGACCAAAGTTAGTGGGCTTTAATGTGCCTCAGGGCCCAACTAATATGCTCACTCCATCAAGGCCCAATGATAACACCTCACTTCCACCTGCATCGTTTGTGACACCATCCAAGGCTACTGGTATTCCTCCCATCTCCAGTCCATGCCCAGCAGTTGTGACCCGCGACACCAGCCCTACCCAGTCGATGTCTCCTCTCGCACCGCCGGACATGGACATCGATTCTACACTCCCGATTTCGGAACCCCACTCTCTCCCGCCGGACCGTCCCGATGCTGGTATGACGGAGTCGCACGAAATTGAAGCAGTTCAAGTGTCACCGGGTTCCGCCAATTTGGGTGGTTCCAAATGAATAGCCTTCTATGGAATTGCAGGGGCGCGGGTAATCGGCGGTTCCGTAAAGCCCTTAATTACATGATCAACCGTCACAAGGTAGACTTGTTACTTCTCTTTGAAACTAAAATTTCGGGGGAGAAAGCTGAAGAAGTATGTTTAAGGTCGAGATTTAGCGATTTTGCTAGAATTGAAGCTATTGGTTTCGAAGGTGGGATTTGGATGCTTTGGAATTCTGCTACTCTTTCTATTACTGTCAAGCACAAAGACGTTAATTTTCTACAAGCTTCTGTTATTCTGGGAACTAGCCATTTGGAATTTTTTGCTGTTTACAACCCCCCTTCCCCGTCTCGACGCTCTGTTTGCTGGCAGAATTTGTTGTCTGCTGTTTCCACGTGCAATGGTCCGGTTGTAGTTGGTGGCGATTTCAACTGTGTGCTCAATTACAATGAAGTTGGGGGGTCATCTAGATCTCTTTCAGCTGATTCTGGAACTTTCAAAAAATGGGTTGAGGATTCTCAACTTATTGATATGGGATTCAGTGGTCCGGCTTTCACTTGGAACAGAGGTAAGCACATTGAAAACAGGCTTTCAAAGAGACTAGACAGAGTTTTTATGAACTGTGAGGCGAGAATGCTCTGGACTGAAGCGACAGTACGTCATCTCCCGGCATTATCGTCGGACCATAATCCGCTTCTCCTACAATTCTATCCATCTAGAAGGGCCGACAAATCCCGCCGTCCATTTCGTTTTGAGGCTGCCTGGCTCTTACATCCAGAATTTTCTACTGTGGTCGACAAGAATTGGGATGCTACAGGAAATAGTGATCTCTGCAGAGCACTTTCTACTCTTAAATCCAGATTATTAAGATGGAATGGTGAAGTATTTGGAAGAATCGAACAGAAGAAAAATAATCTCCTTGACCGTTTAGTTGCGGTCCAAGCTGATATTGAAACTAGATTGTCTCAGGGGCTTCTAGACTTGCACAGCGAGCTTCAAAGCGAATTTGAGTCGGTATTGGATCAAGAGGAGTTACTTTGGCTTCAGAAATCGAGAGATAAGTTTATTGTTGAAGGTGATAGAAACACTTCCTTTTTTCATATTAGCACCTTGGTTCGAAGGAGACATAATCGGGTGGAATGTATTATGAATGATGAAGGCTTGTGGATTTCAGATCAAACGATGCTTAAGCAAAATGCTTTGAATTTTTTCTGCAACCTATTCACTGCTGAAACTATGAGAGGCTCGAGGGAAGGTTCGTTCTTCTCTAACTTTCCTTGTTTGTCTCAAACTGATTCTTCTCGGCTTTGCAACCCTTTCTCTGATCTTGAAATCAAGAAGTGTCTGTTCCAAATGGGTGCTCTGAAATCACCTGGTAAAGATGGGTTTAGTGCCATTTTCTTCCAACAGTGTTGGGATTCAGTTGGTCCTAATGTGCTGAGATTTGTTAGAAGTTTCTTCTCCACGGGTATCTTGCCTCCTGGTTCAAACGAAACTCTGATTTCTCTTATTCCGAAAGGTAGTAATCCGGATCACATGTCAAAGTTCAGACCTATTGGCTTGTGTAACGTTATCTACAAACTTATTACAAAATTGATGGTCTCAAGAATACAACCTCTTATGGACAACCTTATCAGTCCTTTCCAAAGCAGTTTTATACCGGGAAGAATGATTGAAGATAACGTTATTCTGGTTCAAGAACTGATCCATTCTCTTGCAAGGAAGAAATCTGGTAAGAAGTGGATGGCAATTAAGATCGATTTAGAGAAAGCTTATGATAGGTTATCATGGGATTTTGTCGAGGAGACTTGTGATCTTGTAGGATTTCCGGCTGTTTGGAATTCTTGGGTTTCGACGTGTGTCCGGTCCCAAGCTATGGCTGTCCTGTGGAATGGAGAAATGTCTGATTGTTTTTTTCCTTCCAGGGGGGTGAGACAGGGGGATCCTATCTCCCCTTATCTGTTTGTTCTTTGCTTAGAAAGACTCGGTCACGCTATTCAAAATCTCGTGGAAAGTGATATCTGGAAGCCGGTGATTATTAAACGGGGTTGCCCGGGCATTTCTCACGTCTTTTTCGCAGATGATATTGTCTTGTTTGCTGAAGCGTCTGTGAAAAACGTCATGATCATTAAGAACGTTCTTAACGAGTTCTGTTGTCATTCAGGACTCAAAGTTAGTCTTGCTAAGTCTCAGCTCATGGTATCTCCTAATGTGCGCGGTCCGTTAAGAGATTCTCTTCAGGTTGCTGCAGGTCTCCCAATTGTCTCCAATTTTGGTAAGTACCTGGGATTCCCTATTCTACATACACGTATGACTAATGACGATTTTAGCTTTCTGGTGGATAAAACGAAAAACAGGCTTGCCTCATGGAAAGGCCGATTCTTAAGCTTTGCTGGTAGACTTACCCTCGTTAAGTCCGTGTTGTGTTCATTTCCATCTTACATTATGCGGGTGGTAAAGCTGCCAGGTTCTATTTGTAGAGAACTTGATCGTCTTTGCCGTTCTTTCCTATGGAATGACAAGGAGACTAAAAGGAGCATTCATTTGGTTGCTTGGACGGATCTGTGCAAACCTATTGATTTCGGAGGATTGGGGATACGTACTACAGCTGATGCTAATCTGGTTGCTCTTGGAAAACTCGCTTGGCGCTTTCTGCATAACAACGACAGACCTTGGGCTAGAATTGTAGCAACAAAGTACGGCATTAACGGAACCAGAGAACTTCTTGATTGTTCAGCTTCGAGAAAGGGCTCTTATATTCTTAAAGGAATTTTATGGGCTAAGAATAATATCTTGATTCAAGGTATTAGATGGGTGATCTTTGCCGGAAATACCACACGCTTCTGGACGGATGTTTGGTGTGGTGATCACCCATTAATCGAGGATGTTTCTTCTT
Organism: Fagopyrum homotropicum; assembly: GCA_033239125.1. Lineage (NCBI taxonomy): Eukaryota > Viridiplantae > Streptophyta > Magnoliopsida > Caryophyllales > Polygonaceae > Fagopyrum > Fagopyrum homotropicum. The sequence goes on from BSWB01000008.1 coordinate 10,342,039, forward strand.
GGCCATCTGGAATGTTCTGGACGGATCGAGTCTCTGACTATTGGACCGCTGGGTCGGGTTGGGATTGGAGCCGTCTTGGCTCGATGCTCCCGTTGCAAGTACTCTTGAAAGTTGCGGGGTTTTCCCTTAGGGACTTTACTGATGTGCAAGATTGTGTGGCTTGGAGGTATGAATCTAATGGTTTATACTCTTCTTCTTCTGCTTATTTGATTGTTGTTTCTAGATCCCAATCAGCAAACGTCCTCTCCCCAATGTTCAAATTTATTTGGAAGTTGGATGTGCCGGAAAGAATCCGAACGTTCCTCTGGACCGTTATTCATGGTAAAGTATTAACCAACGTTGAACGCTTTCGAAGGCATCTTGCACCAAATGATTTGTGTCCACTCTGCAAAGTTGCTCCTGAGACCTTATTGCACCTATTCCGCGATTGTCAGTGGGTTTCCGAACTGTGGAGAAAGCTTATTCCAATTGACTATGCCGGGGTATTTTTTGCTTCTCAGGATCATTGTTGGTTCATGAATAATCTGACAAATTCTGATGTGCTTGCTTTTGATATGCCTTGGAACGTGTATTTTACGGTGACATTATGGTGGTGTTGGAAGTGGCGAAACAACTATGTCTTTCAAGGCGTCGTCGTCCCTCCTAACCGCATCAACTTTATAACTACTCAAACCAAAGGTATTATCTGTGCTAGAGCTCGATTCCGTTCATTCTCATACAAGGAGGTCAAATCCCACATAAATGTTGCTTGGTGCGCACCAGCTGAACAGTGGGTTAAGGTGAATACGGATGGTGCTGTCCGGGGTGCTGACGGTAGGGCATCTGCCGGTGGTATTATTCGAGACTCTATGGGTCAGTGGTTGTGTGGCTTTTCTCTTAACATTGGGTCATGTACGGTTCCCATGGCTGAGCTTTGGGGTATTTGTACGGGTTTGTACCTTGCTTGGGAAAAGGGCTTTCGCAAGCTCGTGGTGGAAACGGATTCTGAGTTGGTTGTTAGGCTCGTTAATCGTGATATTCCGATTACACATCCACTGTTCAGTCTGGTGTCTAGATGCCAAGGCTTCTTAAGTAGGGATTGGCAAGTTCAATTCCGTCATATTTACCGGGAGGCAAATATTCCTGCTGATTTCTTGGCTTCTCTTGCTTTTGATTATCCGTTAGGCCTCTATTTTTTTAGTTATCCTCCGACTAGTTTAATTTCTTTGTTGAAGAACGATGCCCGCGGAGTAGCGACCCAAAGGCTAGTCACATGTTAGCTATCCTTTTTATTTTATGCAAATAATACGGGCGAGTCATCGGGCTCCCCGTCCCAATTACCAAAAAAAAAAAAAAAAAAAAAAAAAAAAAGGCCCAATTTATGCTTCCAGATGTAATATCCGAAAATTTTTTTCCGTTATTATTCCGAGTCGAGGCGATTTTTTGATAAGCTAAGTCTTCCTTCATGATACTTATCATCATAAATCAAAATATTTTATTATTTTATGTGGAATTATACACACATAAGATATATCTATCATCCTTAGATTCAAATCTTACAAGACTAAAGGACATGGGCCAAATTTTGCTTGACAAGGTTTTGACAACCCTTGACAAGGCCTGTCGGCCCGTTAGACAAGGCCATCCGGCCCAAATGGCATGACCAATATGCAGCCCTCCTCCTAAGCTTTGCTGCTACCTTGGGCCGGCACCAAGGGTATCCACACCTCCTTCCCACACCATCCCATCTGACCATAGCTTTGTGACACGCTCAGCCAACAGGCAAGTAACGTCGTCTCTCTCCTACCTTCAAACCCCTCCAACTCCGTAACTGCCGGCTCTCCCTTGAATGTGAAGATTCCATGGATCACGTTCTGGAAAAGAGTGCTACCATATGCACGTTCCGCCCTCCTGCTGAACCCTAGCCGCCTCCTCTTTGTCTCCCATCCACACAGCCTACCTCATCCCCTTCTTCTTTTTCAACCGTGACGGAACGCTCCTCCAAGGTCAACGCACACGAAGCAAACGATGGTCCTTTTCCCGTGCCCATATCGAATCAGTATTCTTCTCTCTCACCTTTCTCACCCAGCAACGAGTAGAAATGGAGATATCGGATCACCCTTTCAATGGAAGAGCCTCTCCAATACTCTGGACAGTCGACCGAGAAGAATGCCTCCAGCCGTCTGCAATCATCAACGGGAGAGAAAATCAGTCTTCCAGACTTGTACGTAGTTGCCCGTGAAGACAAGACCAGCCCAGCCCTGCAGAACATCGACGAGACGACCCGCCCAGCCTCTACTCACAGCCGACAACAGCCTGAAACCTGGTAACGTCATCGATCGAATTCGCCGAGAATAGTCGCTCACCTTGGGCTCTGGGAACTCGGGCGGACTCCTCTCGGTTGCTATTCCAGTATGTAACCAAGCTGCACGCCTCTTGACAGTGGGTTGTTGTCCGGGACTGTCAAGGCTCGCCACACCTACAATAGTGAGCCACATTCCATTTTCTTCATGTCTATAGTACTTTAACTATGAGGATGGATGTTTAACCTTATAGTAGGAAGAGTAGCAGCTGAGGGTGAGGTTTCGGGGTTGCCTCATACATACGGGGTGTTTAGTTATGCCATTTAGGGGAGACGAACTCAAGATGGATAGGTTGGGTTGAATTCCTGATAAATGTGGGCTATGAGTTTCGAACTCAGGACATATGGGTAGTTTGGAAATCCAGAGTGGTGTTACTAGTGAGAATCGAAGTAGGGACCTCCTGCATGACATCTTAATTTTTCCAAAATTGTGATGGTGAACTGCTAACGTTGGGAACGAGTTTCAATACCTTCTATTGATCATCCACCGTTGAATTTTTGATATGTTGTAGGTGGATATATGTTGTTTGATGTAATTAAATTTGAGAGCAAACCGACGGTCGGATCTAGAGTTATAAGGCCTCGAAGTAGGAGTGTAATGTAGTTTTGTAAAAGAGTGTGTTTTAGGTTAAGTATGGAAAACCTTGTATCTTAGTGTCAACTTTGGATTTTTGTGTAGGATTAGTTATTGATCCTTTTTGGAAAATTCTATGTCATAGTGAGTCGAGTGCATATCATAGGACGTTGAGATATTTTATTTGAAATTTTTGGATTTTTGTATGAGTGTTTTAAGTTAGGTCAAAGTGAGATCCTTAGTGAATTTTCATGGAAGTAAGAAGTTGGAAAATCTTTCAACTTAGCTAGATCTTTCTTGTGAGTGGTAGATTGTGAATTTGGATTTCATATGAAGTTTTACAAATATTCTAAAAATATTTCTAGGGTTTTGAGAATCAGGGGTAAAATCGTCTTTTTAACTTTATGAGGGTATTTTAGTAATTATCTTTTATGATGGATTTGAGTATCTTAGAAGTCTTCTAAGAAAGTGGGATACATTATTGATCCACTTGCCTTTTAACAAGCGATTGAGTTCCTGCTGTTGGGGACCGAGTTGAGATAACGGGATTGCGACTCGATTCAGGTAAGTCCTTGCGACTTACTTAGCCAGTTTCTAGATGTTAGCTGAATGATTATAGTGGTGTGTGTTGATTGCTTAATAATTATAACATGTCTAGGATAACCTTTATTATTATTTATGGCCGAAGTGCATGTATAACGGGCCGTGACATCACTGCCCAACTCTGACAGGAGACTGGGAGGTTCTCTATACCCAGACCATACTGGTACAAGGTGAGATGCATCGGATCCATTCCTGATGGTTGCACGAGGGCGGAGGCGAGGTTTGGGAATCCCTCATGTCGCAAAATAAGTATCATTAGAAAGCGTGAATGACCTAAGTAAAGATAATAAATGGACTGTTTGAAAGCCTGATGTGTGATTAGTTTTGCTATTGTGTGTGTGTGCTATTTTCGTTTAACTAACGTTTAGATAGCTAGCTAACGGTTGTTTCGTTGTGTTGTTTAGATTTACCACAAGTTAGAGCAGCAGCTGAGTGATTCGGAAGTAGTGGTCAGCCGGGCCTCCGTACTCCTTAGAGTGGGGTTTGGGTTTTTGCATTATTGTTTCTATTATCGTAGGAAGATAGATAGACTTTTATATTTATTAGACGTTGTGTTGCTTTCATCTCTTTTAAAATATTGTTTTATGAATTTCGGTTTCTTTATTTGTGTCTTGTTGTAAGATCCTAGTAAAATTGTTGTCAAACTGAGGTCGGGACCCATTGTGAGGTCCTAACCAGTAGCTTCCCAAATTCTTAGAATTCGGGGTATTACACCAGATTTACCCTGCCATAAAATAACCCTATTCTTAACGTGAATTTCAGTGCTTGCCCTTTCTACTTTCTTGAAGAAACCAACATCATGGAGTATCACACTACACGAGAAGTAACTCACACGACATGTGTGAAAGACAAAACGATTGTAATGAGGCAAAAATTTCTCTATATTATCTGAGTTCCTTACATCTTCATCGAATACATAAAATGGACTCAATTTCTCATATGGAAAAAATAACTATTTTCTCCATGCAACTCATTCTTAACATCAACTCAATGTCGTCAGTAGAATTAAACTTAATATAAAGACGTGAAAAAAACAATTGAGACCGTGATAGTAAATTTCAAAAGACTACATTTCCAACAATTGTCGGACTCCCAAAAAAATGCAGTTCTCGTGATACATTTCACTTAGACATCTTCGAATAGAAAGTGGTGAAGGGAGTTATGGGAACACAAAAAATATTTCACCTTCACAATCTCCTCCTTATCTGGGTTAGTAATAGACAACTTTTTATTTGACACTAGGCTACAAACAAAAAATATATTTTTTTTTCTATTGTATTCAATCAAACAGCAGCGTTACAGGTTAAGTTTTTAAATCCACTGTTTTGGATAGTCTATGCAGATGTTCTTTTGAATCACAATGATGATTTTTAATATCATTACACTCGTTTGTCTTTCATATGCTAAAGTTTGAGTGCGAGTGCAGATCGAGATTCTTATGATCAGTAAGTTTACTCAAATTTTATAATCTCTCACAAAATTGGAAAGAAGCGATAGCATCCTCTTCGCCGGCGCCTGTACCAGATAGTTTTCTTTTCACGGCCATCTTGCGATCGTAATTCACAAGGACCTCAAAGAGATCCATATACTAGGCATTCACTTTGTTAACATACCTTAGGTGTTGTTTCATTGGAAAGAAAAAAATGCGTTAAGTTATGAGTTAATTGGAAACAAGATTAAGGCAAGAATATGGGTAATTAAGATGAAACTTAACTTTGATGCCACCATTCTCTTGGGTATTGTCTGTTTGGGAGTTGTCCTCAAGGACCATAATGGAACATACTCATGGTTGCGTCCAAGTCATTCAGGGGTTCAGCAAATGTGGCTGTTTGTGGAGGCTCTTGTACTTCAGTTTGCGGTCCAATATGCTTTTTTTTCCTTGGTCATCGGCTTAGGATTGAGTCTGATGCCTCTTCACTTATCAGTTTTTTCCATACATGTCGACAGGAGGATTCGAACTCGAATCTCCAGACTAACCACTTAAGGAGTCTATCACCACATCCCACTAGACCAACTGAGTATTGGTACCTCAGTCAACTTCCTATTTTAATAATACTTGTAATAGCATTATCTCACTTTTTCCAGTTTTAGCTAGTGTTTCTTTTACGCATACTAGTCGCTCCGCTAATACAGTGGCACATATGGGAGCTAGGTTACTTCCAAACAATGACTCTTATTTTGTATGGTTCGACAATTTCGCTCAAGCTATTGTTAATCTCGTTGAGATTGACATGGCCTAATGGATTAATTTTTTCTCAAAAAAAAAGTTAAAACTTAATGATTAAAATATATTCTATTGAAGCAAACTCTATCTTACAAAATGGGATAGATGAAGTTAGACAAGAGAAAATTTGTGTAATAAGACCTTTTTTTATATCTAAGATCTCTTTTTAAGAATCTAGTTTTTAAATAGTTAATTTTTAATTAGTAGATCGAGCAAATCCTTCTAACCGCTGTAAATCTAAAGTGGGCTATTTTTGATATATGTTAGGGTTTGAGAATCCATACAAATGGTGGGAAGAATCACAATGTGATTAATCTTATTGAGCCTAATATATAGGCAATACAAAAAATATTATATATAAACCCATAATCTATTCTAACTTAAAATAAACGAGGGTATCAAATCATATATTCTTTAATTAGGAAAGATATCAATCTAATGATATTTGTAATATCATTATATCTCAATATTCCCCCGCAATCGAAGTGTGAGTAGTGGTGAAGATTAAAATGGAAACCGCATGTTGGTTCTTGTTCTCAACCGAAACCAATCTTATTTTCGGACGAAGCCGATGTTGTTCCCTGGATAAGTTGGTGTTGTTCTCGAACGAATTTGAAGCCAATGTTTTTATCGGACGAAGCCGGTGTTGTTCTTGGACGAACCGGTGTTTGTTCAGACGAAGCCGGTGTTGTTCTCGGATGAAGCCGGAACAGGTTTGGATCAGAATAATACCGATAACTTGTATGGACACAAAGTGTCATGTTTGGATCGACACAAGCCGAGTTAAAAGTATGTGAATAAGTAGATAAGATCGGAAGTGTCGTGAGGCAAAACCGCTCTGATACCATGATAGATGTTAGGGTTTGAGAACCCATACAAATGGTGAGAAGAACCACAATGTGATTAATCCTATTGATCATAATATATAGGCAATAAAAAATATATAATATATTAACCCATAATATATTCTAAATTAAAATAAAAGAGGGTATCTAATCATATATTCTTCAATTAAGATATCAACATAATGATATTTATAATATCATTGTATCTCAATAATTTCTAGGAGTATCGCTTTTGTTGAGTAATGGTGATTTTGAAGAATATCCTTGTGACTTTACATCGGTAATAGTTATCTTCTATATTGAGACCACAATTGAAGAATATTTAGTAATACTGATTTTCCTCCAACACATAACTAACGTAGATAAACAATTTTGCAGTTGCAGGCGATTATTGTAGGCGGGAGAAGAGAACTAACCGTTAGGTAGATTGGGTCAAACAAATTAACTTGGGTAGATTGTGTAAATCGAACTTGGAAATTTAGTATTGAGAGTATTCGCCGTAATTAAAATTTGGTAACACTAATTTTACTATTATAGCTTTTCAGTTTCACTTCCGGGTCATATATTACAACGTATGTAGAGGAGCTTTTGTTGAGGTGACAGGTAAAAATAAAGGATTTAACGGCTAGTACTTTCACAAACCTATCAACTCACAAATCAACAAAAATGACTTCATCGTTTAGCGCACAATGCATATAAGCAGTGCCAACCATACACCACTACGATTATTAGTAGCCTCAACAAACCTACTACCAATATCTCAATCGGAGAAGGTGAGGACAAACAATTTTGAGCTTGAGAATGAGGTTGACGTGCGGGACAAGAGTGTGTGGTGGACATGGAGGTGACAACCATACGCCACCACGATTATTGAAGATGGTTATGTGGTGAACATGGAGGTGGCGCCAATTATCATGTAAAATTATACATTACATCGAGCTACAAAAATGGGATGATTGAGAAATCTATTATATATACTAAAAGTGAGCACTGATTTTAGGCGCGCTGTGGAAGCAGTATTAAAATGGAGCTCCCACAATTTTTTGGCTAATAAATCTTTATTGTGTAAACTAATTTTTTAAGCAAGAAAATCTTTATTTATTAAACTGACAATCTGTTATTGACAATTTTCATCTAATTTTTTTTGTTCCAACCAATCTATTTTTTGGGATAATAAATCTTTATTTTTAAACTATTTTTTAAGCTAGGGAATCTTTATTATCAGTCTGATCTATTTACATTAAATTTTTTGAGGGATTTTGTTATATCACATCGATTAGCTACTAAGGTTGATGATTTTATAACTTGTATAAATAGGAAGTCTAAAGGATATACAAATAATACATTTTTTGACCTTTTGGTTATGATTAAGTTTAAGTGCGATTATTATTCATATCAAAGTAATATATGTTATGTGGGATTGTTACCTATAGTTATCAAGATCTTAATGTTTTTACCTTAAATATATATTAAGTAATTGTGCCCCTGAAGTTTTATTTTTATGACGATTTTATCTTTTTTTGTAAGATTATCAGCCTAATCTATTTAGGTTAAACAAGTATAATTATTATTCATATCGGATTAATATATGTTAGGTGGGATCGTCATCCTACAATTATCTAAGTCATAATCTTTTTCCTTAAATATATATTAAGTAATCCCTATTAAGTAATCGATGTGGATATTCCCTATTAAGTAATCAATGTCGGAAAATATTCCACATCGATCAACTACTAAGGTTGATGGTTTTAGAGCGGATTTTGCCGGCACGTTTAATAAAGAGTGGATTTTGCATGTATATGACAACTTGTCGCATGAAACTTTGATGGAGACATACATCCCTTCAAATGGAAACAATACTAAAAGAGAGCACCGTTTTTGATGACGTGACACATTGTAGAAGCAGTATTGAAATGGAGATTCCACAATTTTTTGTGCAATGAATCTTTTATTTTTTTAAACTAATATTTTATGTCAGAGAATCTTTATTTTTTAAACTAACAATCTGTTATTGGAAATTTCACGTATCTTTTTTTGTTCCACACAGTCTATTTTTTGAGACAACAAATCTTTATTTTTAAACTATTGTTTAAGCTAAGGAATCTTTTGTTATCAGTCTGATCGATTTACGTTAAATTTTTTGAGGAATTTTGTTATCACACATCGATAAGCTACTTAAGTTGATGGTTTTAGAACATGTATATGTAACTCCCCAAGTTCCGGGAACTCGAAGCACTACAGGCTAGGACCGCACAATGGGTCCCGACCCTTAGAGTAGCAACAACAAACGGATAATACAATAAGGCACAGACGAATGAAAACCAAAACTCAATATAAAACCAAAGGTAAACAAAACAAAACACAAAAGCTCTGAAGCCGAGTTCAAAACAAAAGGGAAATAACAAAAGAAACAAAAATCTGATCCTGTCCTATAATGTACAGGAACTCCGGCTGACCACACCATCCGGATCACTCAGCAGCTTCCTGAACCTGCGGAACATCTACAACGACGGTATAAACCGTTAGCTAACATTCTAGATACTAGCAAGAGCGTAAAGACACAAACAAACATAAGGTAAAGAAAACACTTAACATGCTCACACACAACCGGTTATTATCTTTCTTAAAGTTATCCATTACTAATTCAACTTCTTTTGTCAGATGAGAATCTCCCGAAACTCGCCTCCGCTTCCGTCTACCAATAGGAATAGATCAGTACTATCCGTTACCTACGGGTATGGGTTGCAAGAACACATTCTAGTCTCCTGTAGAACTAGACAAGTGGTCACCACCCAGTTATAATACACTTGGGCCAGTTAAGGTTGTTACAAGGTGAATCCGATTTCCAGTTATCCATTATAAACATGATAAACAACACAAACAAGCCAAAATAATCCAACTAATACGCGGAATGAAGCTAAGTAAGTCCAAGAGACTTCCCTCACTTGAAGGTAACACAAAGGCTCAGCAACAACTCAGGAACAACTCTGGAAGAGCTCAGTTTTCCTTAGGAAAGGAGCAAGGAAGGCATGTACGAACAAGCAACACAGATCAGGAACGAAACGGTTACTAGAAGTCTATAACTTCTAGTCTCAACGATCTCTAAGAGATCTCCACAAGCTAAGGGCTCGACCTTAGTCTTACAACAACTCAGAGAACAAGGAACAATCACAAAGAACCAAGAAAGGAACGAGGAAAGGAAGGAAGGAAGCAACTCACCAAAGAGAGGAGTTACAATAGAGAAAACCGCAGGGGCGGTTGGGTAGAGGCGCAGGGGCGGCACGTGGCAGAGGCGCATCGGCAGCTTTGTGCAGGCGCGGGGGCGGATCTTCGACAGAAGCTACTGTCGGGCTTCTCTTCGACAGAACTCATAGCAGGGGCAATCAAAGTTTGCTCTTTTGATTTCAAAACGTCAAGACTCACCTCTAGAGAGCCTGAGAACTACAAAAGATCAACAACGGAACGCTCCACAAAAATCAAGGATCAAACTTGATTCTTGGAGTTGAAGAAAAGGCAAGAACAAAGAAGAGAACGAAATAGAAGGAAATCAAGGTGCAACAACACATGAACGTGAAGAAGAACAAGGGAGGAAGAACTTACACGTTCAGCAAGGACACAAGGGCAAGACTGCAACACTCTAGGGTTGAAGAAGACGTAAGCAAGAAACGGAAAAAAGAGGAAAAGACGGGAATATATATAAGGCAGGGCTGGAAAGATAGACGGAAAGGCGTCTAGGGTTTATAAAGAAGATCAGGAACCGGCCCATAGAATAGAATATCGGATATTCTATCTATGGAAGGAAGATAAAAAGAACGGAAGAAAGACGGGCATGATCTATCGTCATCCGCAGGGGCGGATCACATCAGCCGTAGGGGCGGCCCTCTTCACCGCGGGGTGGTGAAGGCAAAAACTGGGATCTTACATCAGATCCCCTTAAAAAGAAGTTTCGTCCCAAAATATGCAAAAGCCCAACGATCACAACAACACATAGAAACAGAACTGAACTCATATATTCCCACTCGGGGCACGTAACTCAAAACTTCACAAAAGTGTACGCAACACAACAAGGGGAAAGCCAGAAACAAACGACTACGTTAAAGGTGCATCCAACTCAGCGTAAAACTCCGGATAGTTCCTCTGATTACTTTCCTCTGTCTCTCAAGTTGTCTCATCAGCTCCTCGCATCGTCCACTGTATCTTCATCATCGGTATGTCCTTCGAACGCAAGCGTCTCGTACTACGCTCTAAGACAACCACCGGGTGCTCTACGAACGTGTGGTTTGGCTCGATCACTAGATCCTCATGACTGACGATGTGCCTCGGGTCCGGTATGTATTCCCGTAGCTGAGACACATGGAAGACTGGGTGAACATCCTCGAGTCTCGGTGGCAACGCAAGTCTGTATGCTGCCTCCCCAACTCGCTCAAGAATCTCGAACGGTCCAACGTATCTGGGGCTCAACTTCCCCTTGACACCGAAACGTCTGATGCCTCGTGTCGGGGATACTCTCAACCAAAACTGAGCTCCAACTTTGAACTCTAGAGTTCTGCGCCTTTTATTTGCATAAGACTTTTGTCGACTCTGTGCTGCTAACATCCGCTCTCGGGTCACTGCTACTCGAGCCATGTCATCCTGAATCTACTCAGTTGTTACTCTGCTAGCACTACTAGGCTCGTCCTAACACAACGGTGTACGACATCTTTGTCCGTATAAGCCTCATAAGGAGTCATCCTGATCAATGCGTGCCAACTGTTGTTGTACGAAAACTTCACTAAGGGAAGGTGATCTGGCCACACCTGGCCACACCTGGCCACACCCGGCAACACCTGTCCCCAGTCTAATACATATGCTCGTAACATGTCCTCCAAAGTCTGGATGGTCCCCTCAGACTTACCATCGGTCTAAGGATGATAAGATGTCGTGAACTACAGACTCGTACCTAAGGCGGCGTGAATCTGCTGCCAAAACCTCGAAGTGAATCGTCTGTCTCTGTCAGAGACAATAGTCCTAGGTACCCCATGAAGTCTCACTATCTGTCTCGTGAACTCCTCTGCCAATCGACTCATCAGCCATGTTTCCTTGATCGGAATGAAATGTGTGGTCTTCGTCAGTCGATCTACTATGACCCAGATAGCATCAAAACCAGGACTCGGTCTCAAACCGGTCACAAAATCCATAGAGATGTTTCCCACTTCCACTGAGGGACAGGAAGTGGGTGTAGCTCGCCTCCTGGTCTATGATGCTCGATCTTGACCTGCTGACAGGTCGCACACTGAGCTACATATATTGTGATGTCTAGCTTCAGACCTCCCCACCAGAAAGAGCGTCTAATATCTTGATACATCTTACTCGCATCGGGGTGGACTGAGTAAGGTGAAGAGTGAGCCTCCTGAAGCATCCTCTGTCTCAACTCTTGATCTGACGGCACACAAACACGCTCCTGGCGTCTTAAAACTCCATCAGTACCAACTGCAAACTACGGCGCCTCTCCTCGAGACATCCGGTCTCGGATCTGTGTCAAAGCTGGGCAACTCTCTTGCTTATGTCGGATTTCGGCCAACAAATCAGGTACTATTTCCAAGGTGGACAACTGACGGTCGGAATCCGGGAACTGGATATCCATCTCTAGCCATGCCAAATCTCGCTGTAACTGTGGCTGAGCTGTTAGTCTAGCGATCGCCATCTTCCGGGGAGCCGTCCTACTGAGGGCATCTGCTACCACATTAGCCTTCCCCGAGTGGTATAAGATCTCAAGATCAAAGTCCTTGATCAACTCCAACCATCTGCGTTGGTGGTTATTCAACTCCCGCTGAGTGAATATGTACTTCAGACTCTTATAGTTTGTGAATATCTGACACGTAGCTCCGTACAGATAATGCCTCCAAATCTTCAAAGCATGAACAACAACAGCCAACTCCAGATCATGGGTAGGGTAATTCTCCTCATACGTCTTCAGTTGTCTAGACGCAGAAGCAATCACCTTACCCCTCTACATCAAAACACATCCCAAGCCCAGCTTGGATGCGTCACTGTAAACCACAAAATCTTAAATGCCCTCTGGCTAAGCTAGGATAGGAGCAGAGGTCAACCTCTTCTTCAGCTCCTCAAAGCTCTACATGCACATACGAACCTCATAGACTTCCGCATCAAGGAAGTGAGCGGTCGGGCGATAACTGAAAAGCCCTCAACAAAACGCCGATAGTAGCCCGTCAATCCTAAGAATTTGCGCACCTCCTTGACGTTCGTAGGAGGCGGCCAATATGCTACTGACTCAATCTTCGTTGGATCTACCTTGATCCCTTCAGTTGAAACAATGTGACCAAGGAATGCTACCTCGAACATCCAAAACTCGTACTTAGAGAGCTTGGCGTACAACTCTCTATCCTGTAAGACCTGAAGAACGATCCTCAAGTGTCCTGCATGCTCCTCTCTACTGCGAAAGCAGTGGCGGCCGCAGGATTTAAAAAGGGGGGGGGGCGAAATTTTAATTTCGATAAAAATATTTATGAAAATAAAATTGCGATAAAAACAAAGTCAATATGTCATCTACTTACAATAAATAACAATACAAAAAAAATTATAAAAACATTACACTTAAAAGGCACGGTCTAACATTACACTTAAAAGGCGCGATCATAGACCGCGCCTATATATTTTTTTTAAAAAAAGCTGTCCTATAGGCGCGGTTATAGACCGCGCCTCTTTAGTTTTTTTTTTTTCAAAAACGTTACACTATAGCCGCGGTCTAGGACCACACCTCTATTTGTGTTTTTGTTATCTTTATTTCAGATATTAAAACGTTGTCCTCGACAACGCTTTTTACAAATAAGAGTGTGATCTAAGACCGCGCTTCTAATCCAACCAACAAATTTCGTGCATTTTGGTGAATTATTTCACTCTAGAGTCTAAAACGGGAAATACTTATGAAGTTTCGTTCAATTCGACGAATGATTCAAAAAAAACATTTAAATATAACACAAGAATAGTGATATTTAAAAAAAAATTGTAGAAAATTTTTTTATAAACGAGAGAAGCACAACCCATTTTAAAACGATTTTTTTCACAAAAAAAAAAAAAAAAAAATTTTTTCCCTCGGAGGGGGGGGGCGTCCCACCCCGCCCCCCCTTGGGGCCGCCCCTGTGCGAGAGTAAACCAGAATTTCGTTGATGAAGACAACTACAAACTAGTCTAGAAGTCGAGGAAGATGTTGTTCATCAACTCCATGAAGACTGCGGGCGCATTCGTAAACCCGAATGGCATCACTACAAACTTGTAGTGTCCATATCTGGTCCGAAATGCCGTCTTGGCTACGTATCTCTCTCACCCTCAGCTGGTGATATTCAGATCTCATATCGATCCTCGAAAACACTAAAGCTCCATGCAGCTGATCCAAAAGATCATCGATACGGGGGCAATAGTTACTTGTTCTTGATCGTCACCTTGTTCAGCTCTCGGTAGTCGATACATAACCTTATTGACTCATCTTTCTTCCCGACGAAGAGAACTGGTGCGCCCCAAGGAGATACACTAGGGCGGATGAAGCCCTTCTCAACTAACTCCTCGAGATGCTTCTTCAACTCAAGCATCTCAATATGCACCATACGATAAGGAGCCTTAGAGGTCGGTCTCGTACCATGCTCTACATAAATGCCAAAGTCTATACTCCTCTGTGGAGGTAACCCTGATGGCTCTCCAAAGACGTCAGCAAACTCGCAAGCTACCGGAATCTCCTCCAAAGTCGGACTAGTACTATCCTTCGTGGCATAGCACCAAAAAGCTTCACATCCCTGACTGATAAGTTTCGCAGCTCGCACTGCACTGATGACTGTACCAGTCTTCCCGAGATCCCATCCTCGGAAGATCTCAACATGGCCTGCATCTGTAGTCACTGCCACTGTCCTCTTGCCGATGTCCAGAACTACTCGATGTTGATCCATCCAATCCATGCCCTGAATAACTTCTTCATGTACTAAGTACATGACGAAGAAGTTAACTTGCCAATCGCGACCTCCCAATCTGATAGGGCAATCGCGAACCTCTCGTGTACCTCGATTCTTACCCCATCGGGTAATCCTATAAAGAAGGGTCTACCTTCTACAATAACTAAGATCAATCTTTCTACAGATGCATCAGATATAAAAGAATGCGTACCACTAGTATCGAAAAGAAATCTGACAGGAAAACCATTAATATGAATGGTACCTGTAGCTGTTGGCGCTATCGGCTCTACAACACTCCTCAACTCATACACTCTGGCTGATGCATCCCTGGTGTCTACAGATCTACCAACACGTCCTCTACCTCTCCCCTGTCCCGGAGTGGAACCCTGAGGAGCGGTAGAACCAGAAACTCTCTGCTGCTGTTGCTGAAACTGAGACCTCTGTCCTCCTCCAACAACACTGGCAGGTGAAGAACCCTGCTGCGATAGCGCCTTACCCTGACGACAAAATGCAGCTTTGTGTCCGGGCTTGCCACAAGAAAAAGCAAGTCACTGCTGGCTTCTTGCAATCGGCTCGGATGCGTGTAGCTACTCCACAGTTATGACACTATCGTCCTCTGTTAGAACTCTGCTGGAAACCAGAACGTCCAGGCGTCTAACTACGCCCAAAACCAGACCCGCTCCAGCTCTAGCATTGGGTGATCCAGTCTTCTGTCTGTTCTCAGGACCTCCTGTTTGAGAAGCTCTCCTCTGACCCGGTTGGTCTCTCTCATAAGTAGAAGCTCTATCCTGATAGTCCGTCAAAGAATCACAACGGAAACCAGCAAGATAAGAGCGTGTCGACTCTCTCAACCTCCGAGAGAAAAGGTAAACCTGCTGATCCTTAGGTGGTGCAGACGGATCCAACAACGACAACTCATCCTGAAAATTGCTGATGATCTCAACAATAGGCAAATCCTCGAATCCAGCCTCAAGGAAATCTGGAAGACGGTCTCTCCTCATAGCTGCAGGGTAGTAGCGATCCCTGATCACCGTCTACTCAAAACTGGTGACCTTACTGCGAACGGTCCTCCATCAAGAATGAGTCTGATCCTTCAGCAGCATTTATGCTATGTTGACTCGACGTCCCTCGGGGCAACTAATAGCCTCCATAGCAGTATCCAGCTGTCCTAGCCACTGCTCCACTTCCAAACCAGTCTTTCCCATGAAAGTGGGAACCTTCAGCTGGTCGAAATCCATCAACCAACTGTCGGGCTTTGGCTCCATTGCCTCATCCGACGCTCTAACAACCTCAACAACTCCAACAGGTGGGGCAACAACCTGTGAAACTCTCTGCGAAACTGTAACACCCCAAGTTCTGGAAACTTGAAGCGCTACGGGCTAGGACCGCACAATGGGTCCCGACCCTCAGAGTAGCAACAACAAACGGATCTTACAACAAGATACAGACGAATGAAAACCAAAACTCAAAATAAAACCAAAGGTTTAAACCAAAAGGAAACTCAAAAACTCTACAACCGGGTTCAAAACAAAAGGAAAACAACAAACGAAACAAAAATCCAATCCCGTCTTATAATGTACGGAAACCCCGGCTGACCAAACCATCTGGATCACTCAACAACATCCTGAACCTGTGGAACATCTACAACGACGGTATAAACCGTTAGCTAACATTCTAGGTATAAGCAAGAGTGTAAAGGCACAAACACACATAAGGTAAAGAAAACACATAGCGTGGCCACAATTCAACCGGTTATTATCTTTCACTAAGGTTATCCATTACTGATTCAACTTCTTTTGTCACACGAGAATCTCCCAAAACTCGCCTCCGCTTCCGTCTACCAATAGGAATAGATCAGTACTATCCGTTACCTACGGGCCTGGGTTGTAAGAGCACATTCTAGTCTCCTGTAGAACTAGACAAGTGGTCACCGCCCGGTTATAATACACTTGGACCAATTAAGATTATAAAAGGGTGAATCCTATTTCCAATTATTCGTTATAAACATGATAGCAACACAAGCAATCCAAAACAATCCAACTAATACGCGGAATGAAGCTAAGTAAGTCCAAGGGACTTACCTCACACGAAGGTAACGCAAGAGATCATCGAACAACTCAAAAACACACAAGGAAGCTCAGTTTCCCTCAGGAAAGGAGCAAGAAAAGCCTGTTCGAACAAGCAACACAAATCAGGAACGGAATGGTTGCTAGAAGTCTATGACTTCTAGTCTCAAAGATCTTTAAGAGATCAACACATGCTAAGGGCTCAACCTTAGTCTTACAACAACTCAGGGGAACAAGGAACAACCATAAGGAACCAAGGAAGGAACGAGGAAAGGAAGGAAGGAAGCAACTCACCAAGGACGTAAGTTACTGCAGAGAAACTGCAAGGGCGGTTAGACAGATGCGCAGTGGCGGCTGAACAGAGGCGCAGAGGTGTCTCTATGCCGGCGCAGGGGCGGCTGTGACAGAGGCGCAGTGGCGGCTCTGTGCAGGCGTAGGGACGGATCTTCGTCAGAAGCTATTGTCGGGCTTCACTTCGACAGATCTCACAACTGGGGCAACCGAAGCTCGAACCTTTGGTTCCAACACGTCGAGACTCCACTCCAAAGAGCATGAGAATAACGAAGGGTCAACAATAGAACACTCCACAAGAATCAAGGTTCATGCTTGATCCTTGAAGAAGAAGGAAAGAAAAGAACGAAAGGAAGAAACCAAAACAGAAGGGAAGGCATGCAGCGCTAAAGGAACGTGAGGAAGAACCTGAAAAGATGCACTTTCACGTTCAGCGGGATTGTAGGAAGTAAGGACGGCTGCAGCTCTCTAGGGTTTGAAGACGATAACAAGGAACGGGAAAAAGGAGAGAAGGAAGAGAATATATAGGGAGGGCTGGAACGCTAGACGAAAAGGGCGTCTAGGGTTAGAAAGAAAACAAGGAAACCGGCCCATAAGATAGAATATTGGGTATTCAATCTATGTAAGAAAGATAAAACGACTAAAACAGATCGGCGCGATCTGTCACACGATCCGCAGGGGTGGATCTCACAGCCGCAGGGGGGCTGGCCGCGGGGGCGGCCCTCTTCACCGCAGGGGCGGTGAAGGCAAAAACCTAGGATCTTACATCAGATCCCCCTAAAAAGAAGTTTCGTCCCGAAACTTGCAAAAGCCAAACGATCACAACAACACACAGAAACATAACTGAGCTCATATATTCCCACTCGAGGCACATAACACAAAACGTCACACAAAAGTTTTAATAATGCAACAAAGGAAAAACCAACAAAATACTAATCTAACGGTGTAACAAGCTCAGCGTAAAACTCCGGATAGTTCCTCTGGATACTATCCTCTGTCTCCCAAGTCGCCTAATCAGCTCCTCGCCTCGACCACTATATCTTCATCATCGGGATGTCCTTCGAACACAAGTTTCTCGTACTACGCTCTAAGACAGCCACCGGGTGCTCTACAAACGTGTGGTCTGGCTCGATCACTAGATCCTCATGACTGACGATGTGTCTCGGGTCAGGTATGTACTCCCGTAGCTGAGACACATTGTAAATTGGGTGAACACCCTTGAGTCTCGGTGACAACGCAAGTCTGTAAGCTGCCTCTCCAACTCGCTCAAGAATCTCGAATGGTCCAACATATCTGGGACTCAACTTCCCTTTGACAGCGAAACGTCTAACGCCTCATGTCGGGGATACTCTCAACCAAACCTGAGCTCCAACTCTGAACTCTAGAGGTCTGCGCCTCTTATCAACATAAGACTTCTGTCGACTCTGTGCTGCTAACATCTGCTCTCGGATTACTGCTACTCGAGCCATATCATCCCGAATCTGCTCGGGTGCTACTCCGCTGGCACTACTGGGCTCGTCCTAACCGCTGTGTTGGGACGAGCCCAGTAGTGCCAGGGGAGTAGCACCCGAGCAGATTCAGGAGCCATCCTGATCGATGTGTGCCAATTGTTGTTGTACGAAAACTCCACTAAGGGAAGGTGATCTGGCCACACTTGTCCCCAGTCTAACACAAAGGCTCGCAACATGTCCTCCAAAGTCTGGATGGTCCGCTCAGACTGACCATCGGTCTGAGGATAATAAGCAGTAGTGAACTGTAGACTTGCGCCTAGAGCGGCATGAACCTCCTGCCAGAACCTCGAAGTGAACCGTCCGTCTCTGTCAAAGACAATAGTCCTAGGTACGCCATGAAGTCTCACTATCTGTCTCATGAACTCCTCTGCCAGGTTTCCTTGATCGGAATGAAACGTGCGGTCTTTGTCAGTCGATCTACTATGACCCAGATAGCATCAAAACCACAACTCGGTCTCAAACCAGTCACAAAATCCATAGAGATGTCTTCCCACTTCCACTGAGGGACGGGAAGTGGGTGTAGCTCGCCTCCTGGTCTATGATGCTCGATCTTGACCTGCTGACAAGTCGCACACTGAGCTACATATCTCGTGACGTCTGGCTTCAGACCTCCCAACCAGTAAGAGCATCTGATATCTTGATACATCTTACTCGCACAAGGGTGTACTGAGTAAGGTGAAGAGTGAGCCTCCTAAAGGATCCTCTGTCTCAAATCTCGATCTGACGGCACACAAACACGCCCCTGGCGTCTCAAAACTCCGTCAGCACCAACTGCAAACTGTGGTGCCTCTCCTTGAGACATCCGGTCTCGGACCTGTGTCAAAGCTGGGCAACTCTCCTGCTTATGTCGGATTTCGGCCAACAGATCAGGTACTAACTCGAAGGTGGACAACTGGCTGTCGGAATCTGGGAAGTAGATATCCATCTCTAACCATGTCAAATCTCGCTGTAACTGTGGCTGAGCTGTCAGTCTAGCGATAGCCATCTCTCGGGAAGTCTTCCTAGTGAGAGAATCTGCTACCACGTTAGCCTTTCCCGGGTGGTATAAGATCTCAAGATCAAAGTCCTTGATCAACTCTAACCATCTGCACTGGCGGTTATTCAACTCCCGCTGAGTGAATATGTACTTCAGACTCTTATGGTCTGTGAAAATCTAACACGTGACTCCGTACACATAATGTCTCCAAATCTTCAAGGCATGAACAACAACAACTAACTCAAAATTCTCAATGCCCTCTGGCTGAGCTATGATAGGAGTAGAGGTCAATCTCTTTTTCAGTTCCTCGAAGCTCTGC
Organism: Fagopyrum homotropicum; assembly: GCA_033239125.1. Taxonomy (NCBI): domain Eukaryota; kingdom Viridiplantae; phylum Streptophyta; class Magnoliopsida; order Caryophyllales; family Polygonaceae; genus Fagopyrum; species Fagopyrum homotropicum. The sequence goes on from BSWB01000008.1 coordinate 10,361,729, forward strand.
AGGCACGACTCAGACCATACGAACCTCGTTGACTTCTGCAGCAAGGAAGTGAGCGGTCGGGCGATAACTGAAAAGCCCTCAACAAAACGCCTGTAATAGCCTGTCAATCCTAAGAAGTTGCGAACCTCCTTGACGTTCTTAGGTGGCGGCCAGGAAGCTATTGACTCAATCTTCGCCGGATCTACCTTGATCCCTTCAGCTGAAACGATGGGATCAAGGAATGCTACCTCGGACATCCAAAACTCGCACTTAGAGAGCTTGGCGTAGAGCTTTCTATCCTGTAAGACCTGAAGAACGATCCTCAAGTGTCCTGCATGCTCCTCTCTACTACAGGAGTAAACCAGAATGTCGTCGATGAAGACAACTACAAACTGGTCTAGAAAGTCGATGAAGATGCTTTTCATCAACTCCATGAAGACTGCGGGCGCATTCGTGAGCCCAAATGGCATCACTACGAACTCGTAGTGTCCATATCTAGTCCGAAATGCCGTCTTGGCTACATCCTGCTCTATCACCCTCAGTTGGTGATATCCTGATCTCATATCGATCCTCGAAAACACTAAAGCTCCATGTAACTGATCCAAAAGATCATCGATATGGGGCAATGGGTACTTGTTCTTGATCGTCACCTTGTTCAGCTCTCGGTAGTCGATACATAACCTCATTGACCCATCTTTCTTCCTAACGAAGAGAACTGGTGCACACCAAGGAGATACACTAGGGCGGATGAAGCCCTTCTCTGCTAACTCTTCAAGCTGCTTCTTCAACTCAAGCATCTCGATAGGCGTCGTGCGGTAAGGAACCTTAGAGATCGGTCTCGTACCGGGCTCTAGATCAATGCCAAAGTCTACACTCCGTTGTGGAGGTAAACCTGATGGCTCTCCAAAGACGTCAGCAAACTCGCAAGCTACTGAAATCTCCTCCAAAGCTGGACTAGTACTATCCTTCATGGCATAGCACCAAAAAGCCTCGCATCCCTGACTGATAAGTCTCGCAGCTCATACTGCACTGATGACTGTACCAGTCTTCCCGAGATCCCATCCTCGGAAGATCCCAACATGGCCTGCATCTGTAGTTACTGTCACTGTCCTCTTGCCGATGTCCAGAACTACTCGATGTCGATCAATCCAATCCATGCCCAGAATAACTTCTTCATGTACTAAGTACATGACGAAGAAGTTAGCTGGCCAATCGCGACCTTCCAATCTAATAGGGCAATCGCGAACCTCTCGCGTACCTCGTATCTTACCCCCATCGGGTAATCCTATAAAGAAAGGTCTACCCTCTACAGTAACTAAGGCCAATCTATCTACACATGCATCATATATAAAGGAATACGTAACACTAGTATCGAAAAGAACTTTGACAAAAAAACCATTAATGTGAATGGTACCTGTAGTTGCTGGCGCTGTCGGCTCTACAGCACTCCTCAACTCATAAAATATGGTTGGTGCATCTCTGGTGACTGCAGATCCACCAACACGTCCTCTACCTCTCCCATGTCCCGGAGTGGAACCCTGAGGAGTGGCAGAACCTGAAACTCTCTACTGCTACTAGTGGTACTGAGATCTCTGTCCTCCTCCAACAACACTGGCAGGTGAAGAACCCTGCTGAGATAGCGCCTTGCCCTGACAGTAAAACGCAGTTTTGTGTCCGGGCTTGCCACAAGAAAAGCAAGTCGCTGCTGGCTTCTTGCAGTCAGCTCGAATGTGTCCAGCTACTCCGCAATTATGACAATGCCATCCTCTATCAGAACTGTGCTGGAAACTAGAACGTCCAGGCGTCTGACTACGCCCAAAACCAGCTGCTCCGGCTCCAACACTGGCTGATCCAGTCTTTTATCTCTTCTCAGGACCTCCTGTCTGAGAAGCTCTCCTTTGACCCGGTCGGTCTCTCTCATAGGTAGAAGCTCTATCCTGATATTCCGTCAAAGAATCACAACGGAATCCAGTAAGATAAGAGCGTGTCGATTCTCTCAACCTCCGAGAGAAAAGGTAAACATGTTGATCCTCCGGTGGTGCGGACGGACCTAGCAACACCAACTCGTCCTGAAACTTGAGAATTATCTCAACAATAGGCAAATCCTCGAATCCAGCCTCAAGAAAATACTGAAGACGATCCCTCCTCATGGCTGCAGGGCAATAGCGATCCCTGATTACTGTCTTCATCTGATCATAACTGGTGACCTTACTACGAATGGTCCTCCACCAAGAATGAGCCTGATCCTTCATCAATGTCTGTGCTATGTTGACTCGACGTACCTCAGGGTAACCGATAGCCTCCATGGCAAAATCCACCTGTCCTAGCCACTGCTCCACCTCCAAGCCTGTCCTTCCCACGAAGACGAAAACCTTCAGCTGGTCGAAATCCTTCAACCAACTGTCAGGCTTTGGCTCTTTTTCCTCAGTCGGTGCTCTAACAACCTCAACAACTCCAGCAGGCGGGGAAACAGCTCGTGTAACTCTTTGCGAAACCTCAGTTGATCTTGCAAGAACTGGCGGCACTGGCGCTGGTCCTCTAGTCCTGATAGCCACCTCAACCCTCTGCACAGAGTCGCGAAATGCAGAAGCTCCGATAGACACTCGTGCGGACTCTGTTGATGGCGCTCTCTGTGCTCCAGACCTAACAGCGGTCCCATTTTCAGCCTCAGGAGCAATGCTCTTAGCAACTTCTTTGGCGAACGCCTCAGTGATAGGCGGATCAGCAACTGGGGCTTGGCCCCGACCTCTAGCTAGTGGAGGTCTTCCTGCACGCCCTCGTCCACGTACGGCATGTGGAAGTGGTGGTCGACCCCTTCCTCGCCCCATAACAGATGTAGCTCTAGTACGCGCCATTTGGTAATAAGGATAGATATATAAGACTATATATATATATATAAGGCCACGCTACACCTAAAGCAAAAGTCCAGAAAAAGCACACATAAAGGCCAACACAATAGAAACTACACTGCTGAGATCCGCGGAGGTAGTGGTGGTCGCCCGTGCATCTATCCCACACCGAAAGGTTAAAACAAAACCCCCTTTTGAAAACGTTAGACCCCTTGTGGGATCTATTTATTTATCCATCCGACCTTTAGATGATTTTGAGTGCCATTGTTGCCAACCTGGCTCTGATACCATATTGTAACACCCCAAGTTCTGGGAACTTGAAGTGCTACGGGATAAGACCGCACCATGGGTCCCGACCCTTAGAGTAGCAACAAAAAACGGATCTTACAACAAGACACAGACGAATGAAAACCAAAACTCAAAATAAAACCAAAGGTTTAAACCAAAAGAAAACACAAAAACTCCACAGCCGGGTTCAAAACAAAAGGGAAACAACAAACGAAACAAAAACCCAATCCCGTCCTATAATGTACGGGAACCCCGGCTGACCATACCATCCGGATCACTCAGCAGTATCCTGAACCTGTGGAACATCTATAACGACGGTATAAACCGTTAGCTAACATTCTAGGTATAAGCAAGAGGGTAAAGGCACAAACACACATAAGGTAAAGAAAACACATAGCATGCTTACACATCAACCGGTTATTATCCTTCATTAAGGTTATCCATTACTAATTCAACTTCTTTTGTCACACGAGAATCTCCCGAAACTTGCCTCCGCTTCCGTCTACCAATAGGAATAGATCAGTACTATTTGTTACCTACGGGTCTGGGTTGCAAGAGCACATTCTAGTCTCCTGTAGAACTAAACAAGTGGTCACCACTTGGTTATAATACACTTGGGCCATTTAAGGGTAACAAAGGGTGAATCCTATTTCCAATTATTCGTTATAAACATGATAGCAACACAAACAAGGCAAAACAATCCAACTAATACGCGGAATGAAGCTAAGTAAGTCCAAGGGACTTACCTCACACGAAGGTAACGCAAGAGATCATCGAACAACTCAGAAACACACAAGGAAGCTCAGTTTCCCTCAGGAAAGGAGCAAGAAAAGCCTGTACGAACAAGTAACACGAATCAGGAATGGGATGGTTGCTAGAAGTTTATGGCTTCTAGTCTCAAAGATCTCTAAGAGATCAACACATGCTAAGGGCTCAACCTTAGTCTTACAACAACTCAGGAGAACAAGGAACAACCATAAGGAACCAAGGAAGGAACGAGGAAAGAAAGGAAGGAAGCAACTCACCAAGGACGTGAGTTACTGCAGAGAAGCCGCAGGGGCGGTTAGACAATGCGCAGGGGCGGCTGTACAAAGTCGCAGGGGCGTCTCTGTGCCGGCGCAGGGGCGGTTGTGACAGAGGCGCAGGGGCGGCTCTATGCAGGCGCAGGGGCCGATCTTCGTCAGAAGCTACTGTCGGGCTTCTCTTCGACAGATCTCACAAGAGGGGCGACCAAAGCTCGAACCTTTGGTTCCAACACGTCGAGACTCAACTCCAGAGAGTCTGAGAACAACGAAGGGTCAACAACGGAACACTCTACAAGAATCAAGGTTCATGCTTGATCCTTGGAGAAGAAGGAAAGAAAAGAGCGAAAGGAAGAAACCAAAACAGAAGGGAAGGCATGCAGCGCTAAAGGAACGTGAGGAAGAACCAGAAAAGATGCACTTACACGTTCCAGCGGGATTGTAGGAAGCAAGGACGGTTGCAGCTCTCTAGGGTTTGAAGACGATAGCAAAGAACGGGAAAAAGGAGAGAAGGAAGAGAATATATAGGGAGGGCTGGAACGCTAGACGGAAAGGGTGTCTAGGGTTAGAAAGAAAACAAAGAAACCGGCTCATAAGATAGAATATCGGGTATTCTATCTATGAAAGAAAGATAAAACGACGAAAACAGATCGGTGCGATCTATCGCACGATCCGCAGGGGCGGATCTCACAGCCGCAGGGCGGCCCTCTTCACCGCAGGGGCGGTGAAGGCAAAAACCTAGTCGCGATATGCAGAAGCTCCGATAGACACTCGTGCGGACTCCGTTGATGGTGCTCTCTGTGCTCTAGACCTAGCAGCGGTCCCGTTTCCAGCCTCAAGAATAACACTCTCAGCAACTTCCTCAGCAAATGTCTCAACGATAGGCGGATCAGCAACTGGGGCTTGGCCCCGACCTCTAGCTAGTGGAGGTCTTCCTGCACGTCCTCGTCCACGAACGGCAGGTGGAAGTGGTGGTCGACCCCTTCCTCACCCTATAGCAGATGTACCTCTAGTACGCGTCACATGCTATAAGAATAGATATATAAGAACTATATAAAAGGCCACGCTACAGCTAAAACAGAACTCCAAAAAAGCATATAAAGGCCAACACAAAGAAACTACACTGCTGAGATCCGCGGAGGTAGTGGTGGTCACGCGTACATCTAGAGCTCTGATACCATATTATAACACCCCAAGTTCTGAGAACGCTACGGGCTAGGACCGCACAATGATCCCGACCCTCAGAGTAGCAACAGCAAACGGATCTTACAACAAGGCATAGACAAATGAAAACCAAAACTCAATATAAAACCAAAGGTAAACAAAACAAAACACAAAAGCTCCGCAGTCGAGTTCAAAACAAAAGGGAAACAACAAAAGAAACAAAAACCCGATCCCGTCCTATAATGTATGGGAATCCCGGCTGACCACACCATCCGGATCACTCAGCATCTTCATGAACCTGCGGAACATCTACAATGATGGTATAAACCGTTAGCTAACATACTAGATACTAGCAAGAGCATAAAGGCACAAACACACGTAAGGTAAAGAAAACACTTAGCATGCTCACACACAACCGGTTATTATCTTTCTTAAAGTTATCCATTACTAATTCAACTTCTTTTGTCACACGAAAATCTCCTGAAACTCGCCTCCGCTTCCGTCTACCAATAGGAATAGATCAGTATTATCCGTTACCTACGGGTCTCGGTTGCAAGAGCATATTCTAGTCTCCTGTAAAACTAGACAAGTGGTCACCACCCGGTTATAATATACTTAGGCCAGTTTAGGTTGTTACAGGGTGAATCCTATTTCCAGTTATCCATTATAAACATGATAAACAACACAAATAAGCCAAAACAGTCCAACTAATACGCGGAATGAAGCTAAGTAAGCCCAAGGGACTTACCTCACTTGAAGGTAACACAAAGGCTCAGCAACAACTCAAAAACAACTCAGGAAGAGCTCAGTTTCCCTCAGGAAAGGAGCAAGGAAGGCTTGTACGAACAAGCAACATGGATCAAGAACGAAACGGTTGCTAGAAGTCTATAACTTCTAGTCTCAACGATCTTCAAGATATCTCCACAAGCTAAGGGCTCGACCTTAGTCTTACAACAACTGAGGGAACAAGGAACAACCACAAGGAACCAAGAAAGAAACGAGGAAAGGAAGGAAGGAAGCAACTCACCAAATACGGGAGTTACAGCAGAGAAAACCGCAAGGGCGGTTGGGCAGAGGCGCAGGGGCGGCACGGGACAGAGGCGCAGGGGCGGCATTGTGCAGGCGCGGGGGCGCATCTTCGACATAAGCTACTGTCGGGCTTCTCTTCGACATAAAACACAGCAGGACAAACCAAAGTTTGCACTTTTGATTTCAACACGTCAAGACTCAACTCTAAAGAGCCTGAGAACAACAAAGGATCAATAACGGAACGCTCCACAAGAATCAAGGATCAAACTTAATTCTTGGAGGAGAAGAAAAGGGAAGAACGAAGAAGAGAACGAAACAGAAGGAAAGCAAGGTGCAGCAGGACATGAACGTGAAGAAGAGCAAGGGAGGAAGAACTTACACGTTCAGCAAGGACACAAGGGCAAGGCTGCAGCACTCTAGGGTTGAAAAAGACGTAAGCAAGAAACGGGAAAAAAAGGAAATACGGGAATATATAGGGACGGGCTGGAAAGATAGACGGAAAGACGTCTAGGGTTTAGAAAGAAAATCAGGAACCCGGCCCATAGAATAGAATATCGGATATTCTATCTATGAAAGGAAGATAAAAAGAACGGAAGAAAGATCGGGCACGATCTGTCGTCATCCGCAGGGGCGGATCACATCAGCAGCAGGGGCGGCCGGCCACAGGGGCGGCCGGCCACAGGGGCGGTCCTCTTCACCGCAGGGGCGGTGAAGGCAAAAACTGAGATCTTACAATATAAATAGGTAGTTGATGGTTTAGAACTTGTATAAATAGATAGTCTAAAGACTATACAAATAATACATTTCTTGACCTTTTGGTCAAGTTAAGTACAATTATTATTCATCGGAGTAATATATTTTATGTGGGATTGTTGACCTACAATTATCAAGGTCTTAATTTTTTTCTAAAATATATATTAAGTGATTGTGTCCTTTAAAGTATTTTTTTGGGACGATTTTTGTTTTTAAAAAGATTATCAGCTTAATCTATTTACGTTAAATTTTTTGAGAGATTTTGTTATTCTACAGAGTATACAAATAATACATTTCTTGTACTTTTGGTTAAATTCAAGGATAATTATTATTAATATCGGATTAATATATGTTATGTGAGATCGTTACCTACAATTATCTAGGTCGTAATGTTTTTCCCTAAAATATATATTTTAAGTAATCCCTATTAAGTAATCGATGTGGGACAATATCCCACATCGATTAACAACTAAGGTTGATGGTACTAAGGTTGATTGTTTTAGAGTGGATTTTACCGGCACGTTTAGTAAAGAGTGGATTTTGCATGTATATGACAGCTTATCACATGAACCCATGACGGAGCCATACATCCCTTCAAATGGAAACATACCAAAAGAGAGCATCATTTTTGTGATGACGTGACATGTTGTGGAAGCAATATTGAAATGAAGCTCCCACACTTTTTTGTCCAATAAATCTTTATTTTTTAAACTAATATTATAAGTCATAGAATCTTTATTTATTCAATCAACCATCTGTTATTGGAAAATTTTGTAACACCCCAAATTCTCAGAACTTTGGACATTACTGGTTAGGACCTCACAATGGGTCCCGACCTCAGTTTGACAACAATTTTACTAGGATCTTGCAACAAGACACAATAAGAAAACCGAAAAATCATAAAATAATATTTTAAAGAGATGAATGCAACAATGTCTAACAGTCCACAGTACTTAAACAACGAAAAGTCTAACTGTCTTAATCAAGAAGAAAGAAACAACAAAGCAAACACCCAACCCTACTCTAAGGAGTACGGAGACCCGGCTGACCACTACTTCCGGATCACTTAGCTGCTGCTCTAACGTGCGATAAATCTAAAAACACAACAAAACAACCATTAGCTAGTTATCTAAACATTAGAAGAATAATAACAGCGCACACACATATCAAAAGTAAACACTCATCATACTTTCACACAATCCATTTATTATCTTCATTTAGGTCATTCATTCATACTAATGATGCTTATTTTGTGACACGAGGGATTCCCAAACCTCGCCTCCGCCCCCGTGTAACCATCAGGAATGGATCCGATGCATCTCACCTTGTACCTGTATGGTCTGGGTATAGAGAACCTCTCAGTCTCCTGGCAGAGCTGGGCAGTGATGTCACGGCCCGTTATACATACACTTGGGCCTTAAAACATAACAACAACGGTCGTCCTAACAAGTTATTATTATAACACACATTGCACACACTACTATTATCACCCAACTAATATCCAGAAACCAGCTAAGTAAGTCGCAAGGACTTACCTGAACCAAAGACCACTCTTACAAACCTCAACTCGGTCCGTACCCGTGGTAACTCAAACGCCTATTAAACAAGGCATGTGCATCAACATTTCATCCCATACTCTTAGAAGTTATCAACTTCTAAGAGGTACAAATCTCAAAAGGAAAGTTTACGAAAACAACTCTCTTAGGTTAAAAGACTATTTTACCCCTGATCCCGGAACTCTCAAAAGTTGATCATTAACTTTTCATATTATCTTTTAGTACTTATTTACATAATCTGTTTCTCAAGGATAGTTACTAGAGATTCTATAGTTATTAAGATTTAGAAATTCAAGGGGTTGCTACGGTCCATTCTTTACACTTAACTACTAGGTCTGAGATTAAATCCTAAACAAGCTTAGCTTAAGTTACAACACAAATCCTTAAAATATTTATCGTAGGTGGAACTCGTTAACAACGATAATCCTTGCCCACTCTTCGGAACCACCGCGACCTTCATATCTAGTGCACACCACCCGGTCGTACTACTCTAATACATATATATATATATATATACTTATATATATGCATTACCATTATACCTATATATATCCCATTCTTATACATTTATACATACTCTTCTATGTACACTGTAGTGCATATACATATAATTATATCTTCCAAATCTATATCTAATCCTATATATTTATTTATATCATTAAACTCCTACATCTATATATACATACACATATACACTACACTTCCCGCATACCCATACCTATATCTTAGTCAAATATTTTCCTGCTTCAAAAACAGCTCAAGTGCTCTACTTCGGGATCTTATAAAACCTAATCCAACCGTTAACTTTCTCCCAAATTTTAACACAATAAACTATATGTATTCAACTACGACATATCAAAAATTCAACGGTGGATTCTCGATTTAAGCTATAGAAATTAGGTCCTAAAGTCAGCAGGTCGAAGCTGAGTTAACAAGGCATGCAAGTGGTCCTAGCTTTGATCTCCCTTAGGGGTGTTCATTCCCGGATATCCGATCCGTTCGGATATCCAAAATCGAATATCCGAGAATTTTTATATGTGAATATGGTATCCGGATCCGATCCGAAAACTGCCGGATATCCGATCCGATAAGTTTACACGGATCGGATATCCGTCATCGGATATCCGGAAGATCCGGATACAAAAATACGCTTTACAAATTTGCAAAAACTGCATATGTAAATCTCAATTAAGAAATTGCCTAAACATCAGATTTAGGGTTTCCAGTAGTAAATTGAATGTGCTACTGAGTACTCCCTTGAGACTAGATCTGGTGCAAAGTGGTATGAGATTGAGTATGAGCAAGAGACTTGACTGTGACAGTGAGAGATTGAGGGATGAGTCGGGATTGTGAGAGAGCCGCAAATTGAAGATGAGAGAGTAGAGATCGTGAGAGTTTGAGAGACTGAGGGTCAAAGAGGAGAGGTTCAGAGGTTGCAATTGTGAGCCTGTGACTCCCTATGAGGGTCGAAGGCTCGAAGCCGACGAAGCAACGAAGAAGAGAGAGAGTGTCGATCTGAGAAGAGAAGTTGAGACTCGAGAGAGGGTTGTCGGCGGTCCCCTGTGTTGTGACTATGAGCCTGTGAGAGTGGAAGCCGATGAAGCGACGAAGACGAGAGAGAGACAATCCGAGAAGAGAAGTCGAGAGGGTTATCGCTGGTCGTTTATCACCTTAGAGAGACTGACATAGAGTAGAGAAGGTTCAGACGGCTGTTTTTTGTGAATGAAACATTTAGGGTTTCACTAAAAAAATGAAAAAAAAAATAAATTGAGAAAGCTGTCATGGAGAGTCGAACCTGAGACCATCTTAACAAAATTAATATCCGGCTCTCCCTCTCACCATCTTAGCTACTTGTACATAAGTGATATAATTCAATTAATATTTTCTATATACTCGGATAACGGATATCCGGGTATAAAAAAAAAAGATCCGTATCCGATCCGTGTATCCTAAATTTTGTGCCGGATCGGAACGGATACGGATCGCTTTCCGTCGGATAGTGTAAAACTCGGATATTTCGGAGTCGGATTGTCGGATTATTGGCGGATCGGATAATTTATGAACACCCCTAATCTCCCTGTCCACATAAGTCTAATACATCTATTCGCAGGTTCCAGGTTCGAGTCCTACTGAGCACTAAAACCAAGTTGTGCATATTTATACATCCTAGGTTAATTTGATTTCTGTACAATCACGTTTACAGTAGGAGGGATTACTCCGAAGGCTTACCGGCAGCAGGCTGAAACGACCTGAATTCCCCGTTGTTGGTTGGCAATCCCAGCGTTTTAGACCCGGCGTTTGTACCCTGGCGCACCCTGCACTCGCTGTTGTTAAACAACCATCACCGGCGCTGTTAAAAGGTGCAAACAGAGAGGGGATAAAAGGAGTAGAAGACTGCATCATCTCACCTATCTGTTCGATTGAGAAGATCAAGTAAACCCGGGGGCGGCTGTTACGACTTTGAGATGCTCCCAGTCGGTTTGGAGGTGTTGTCGCCAGTCATCCTCCTCGATGCTCCAGATCGTAACTGGTTCGCCGAAACACTTGGTGTCGCTTGGTTGCAGTCGAACGTGGGAGGCTGGGGTGTGCAGGTCTCGGCGTGCAAGGAACTGGTGACTCGATTGGCGGTCGAGCGTGGGAGGCTGGAGTGCGCAGAATGGTTACGTGCAGCAGCAACGCAAGGGTAGAGTTTGTCTGATGAGGTTGATTAGGTTTAGGATATTAGATTAGGTTAAGTTAAGAATTTAGGTTAATTAACAGCAATTAGGGTTAAGTTAAATTGTGGGCTGGCTGAAAGGTAAATGGGCCAGCAATTTGGGCCGAAGACTCTTTGCCAGAATTGGGTTGCTCCTCAAATGAAACCAAAAGGTCGAAAGAATACTCGTTGTTCGCCCGGGATCGTCAAAATTACGGAACTTAATTTCGGAATTACTTATGGAATTATTTACTGTATTATATAAGTTATCATTTTATTTTAAAGGTACGAAATTATTTCCGGTTACATAATTTATCATTTTATGTGAATTAAGGTCACATAAAATGATAGAAATTAAATCTCGTTTTATTTTTATTTAAAGGATAAATGTTGGCGGATCGGAATCCGGTTAAATTCAGTATTAAACGGAGTTTAAAATTTTCGGTTATTACAAATTTTACGTAATTTCTTTTTGTTCCAACCAATTTATTTTTTAGAACAATAAATTTTTATTTATTAACTATTTTTTAAGCCGAGGATTCTTTTGTTATTAGACTTATCTATTTACATTTTATTTTTTGAAGGATTTTGTTATCCCACATTGATTATCTACTAAGGTTGATGGTTTTAGAATTTGTATAAATAGGGAGTATAAAGAGTATACAAATAATATATTTCTTGACCTTTTGGTTAAGTTCAAGTAAAATATTATTCATATTGGAGTAATATATATTATGTGAGATTTTTACCCTACAATTATCAGGTCTTAATGTTTTTCCCTTAAATATATATTAAGTAATTGTGGCCGTGATGTTTTATTTTTTGGGACGATTTTTTCTTTTTTTAACGGATTATCAGCCTAATCTATTTACGTTAATTTTTTTGAAGGATTTTATTATCTTATAGAGTATACAAATAATACACTTTTTGGCCTTTTAGTTAAGTTCAAGTATAATTATTATTCATATCGGATTAATATATATTACGTGAGATCGTTACCCTACAATTATCTAGGTTGTAATGTTTTTCCCTAAAATATATATAAAGTAATCCCTATTAAGTAATTTATGTGGGACAATATCCCACCTCGATTAACTACTAAGGTTGACGGTATCAAGGTTGATGGTATTAGAAGTTGTATAAATAGTGAGTCCAAAGAGTATACAAATCTATTATACATATTAAAACACAACACCGTTTCTGCTGACGTGGCACGTTGTGGAAGTAGTATTGAAATGAAGGTTTCACAATTTTTTGGCAAATAAATCTTTATTTTTAAACTACTTTTTTTTAAGTTAGATGAAATCTTTTGTTATTAAATTAACAATATGTTATTGGAACGATTTCACGTTACTTTTTATTGTTGCAACCAATCTATTTTTTTTGGACATTATTTTTAAACTATTTTTTTGAGCCAACGAATCTTTTTTTATCCGCCTCATCTATTTATGTTAAATTTTTTGAGGGATTTTGTTATCCCACATCCATTAGCTAATAAGGTTGATGGTTTTAGAACTTGTATAAATAAGAAGTATAAAGAGTATAAAAATAATACATTTTTGACCTTTTGGTTAAGTTCAAGTACAATTATTCATATCGGAATAATATATGTTACGTGGGATTGTTATCCTACAATTATCATCGTGAAAATTTATTTTTTTGGGGCGATTTTTTTGATTTTTTAAAGGATTATAAGCTTGATCTATTTAAGTTAAATTTTTTGAGGGATTTTGTTATTTCACAGGGAGTCAAAAAATTATATACAAATAATACAATACGATTTATTTACGTTAAATATTTTTAGAATTTTGTTATCCCATATTGAGTCCAAATATTATACAAATATATTGTCTATTATACATATTAAAACAAATCACCGTTTCTGCTGACGTGGCGCGCTGTGGAAGCACCGTTTCTACTGATGTGGCGCGAGATTATACAAATCTATTGTCTATTATACATATTAAAACAGAACAACGTTTTCCGCTGACGTGACGCTATGGAAGCACCGTTTCTGCTGACGTAGCGCATTGTGAAAGCAGTATTGAAATGGAGCTTCCACAATTATTTGGCCAATAAATCTTTATATTTGAACTATTTTTTTAAGATAGGGAATCTTTTGTTATTAAGTTAACAATTTGTTATTGGAACAATTTCACGTTACTTTTTATTTGTTGGAACCGATCTATTTTTTGGGATAATAAATCTTTATTTTTAAACTATTTTTTAAGACAAGAATCTTTTGTTATGAGTCTGATCCATTTACGTTAAATTTTTTGAAAAATTTTATTATCTCATATCGATTAGCTACTAAGGTTGATGGTTTTAGAACCTGTATAATAGGTAGTTTAAGGAGTATACATATAATACATTTTTTGACCTTTTGGTTAAATTCAAGTATAATTATTATTCATATCGGAGTAAAATGTGGTATGTAGTTTGTTGTGACCTAGTGATTTGTGGATCGTTGTGACCTACTATTACGTGGGTCATTGACCTAATAATATTGTAATTTGTATTTTATCAATATAATGAATATACAATAATTTTAAAGCTTTTATTAACAAATATCCGGGTAGGGAACGTATATAAACAAAGAAGGTAAAATTTTATGATTTTTCTCTCATTAAATCTTGGTCAATATCACTAACTAGGCATTTTAGCAATATTGTTCTATTAAATAGGTTCATATCATAATCTCAATTAATAAATTTACCCTAATAGAGTAATAGTGTAAGTCAATTAGAGTGGTAAAAAATAGAGGAGTACGCAAAACAAAAGAAAATAGAAAAAAAAGCCTATTTGGTGATTTTTTTAAAATGTTTTACTACATCACAAATAAGTCAATAAATCTTTTTTACTAAACCATAATTACTTGTAAAATATGGATTTCCTGGCTTATATGCATATATAGTGAACAATCTTTAGATTGATATAAATACGACGAATTAGTTCAACAATCATGTTTTATTATTTCTCCTATAAGCGTATACTTTATTACATAAAAATTCGTAATTAAATCAACAAAATATAATTAAAAAAATACATCTACAAAAAATTATTCATACGTACAAAAACAAAAAAATATATTTTCAAATACCCGTATAAGACACCAACATTAAACTAATACAAATGAAAAGATGATCAAGAAATATAAACTAAAGAAGAAATTTGAAATTGTGATGGTTCGAGGGTAAAATTGTGATTTGCGCACTAGTTTTAGGCTCTTTTCCCTCCAAAACTGTTGAGATGGCTCGAGCGTAAAATATGACTGTCCAGTAATCTGATTCGTCTCCTTCAAATCCTCATGTACTTCTTCCCCGAATGTTCAACTTCGCCACGCAGAAAAGTTTATCGATGGCTGATCATGGCGTCAATCAGATTTCCCGTAATCGCATTTCTCTCTATTCGTATTTATCTCACTGTTATACTGCCTATCTGATTTTGCTTCCGGCGTTTCATCTTCCAATGTCACATTGTAAAGCTACTAGTAGTTATAATCTTGTAACCACGGAGTCTTACAATTTTTGATGTCGTAGCCGCAAGTAGTTGGCAACCTACACTCGATTATTGCGTTTACCCTAGTTTCCTGACCGGTGCTTCTGGGTGACCTGATCGAGAGAATGTTCTCTTTGTATGCTTTCGATTCATTCTGCATTTGCAAAATCTGGCAGTGCTTGTAGATTGAAAAACTTGATAGGATTAGGTTTCCTAGCTCCATCGTTGAAGCCGTATGATGACTTCGTATACCTGATGTACGTCACGACCCCTAAGTTGTAGATTTACTCAGTAAACACAAGTGATTCTATTGCGATTAGGGCTACTATGTGTTATTATCTTCCTGAGTTCTCAAATATGTGAAAACTTAAAGTGCCCATTTGCTCCTTGTAAGTCTGCATTTGGTGAAAATTACTAATATAGCAATATATCTAGAATCCGTTTAACAGAAGCTCATTTTAACTGACGGGTTTTTACTGTGACTCATCTTTAAGTTACCCCCAATTTTTCATATTTTTACTTTAACTTGCATCTTGACCCTTCTCTCACCAATGATCCTTGCACTTCAGAGGGACATGAAGAACAGGACAATGACAAACCTCTAGAGGACATTTTGGAACTTGAAAGTATCCCTGAAGTTCTGTTCAACGAGGCTGTCATCAAAATTGTAGATAACTGTCATTTGTGTGGTTCTCAGAACACAGCTGCTCAAGTGGGAAATGAATATGAAGGTGAAATTGTACCTGACAGTGATGACGAAGGAATGCATAGAGATGAGGTGTTTGCTGATGATACTAGTCTGCCCTCTTCTTGTCAGATTGATGGACATGCTGCTCTGACAGAAACTATAGCAGTCGGCACCAAAAGAAGGTTTTTAAGTAATTTATGCCATCCAGAAGTCAAATGTGCTGCAGAGAATGCCTTCTGCATTGAAGATAAAGGTGAACTCTTATAGATGCAGTGATACTAATATTCCAACTATTTTTTCCTATCTTATAAGAAAGTCTCTTTGATCTCAATAAAGCACAGGAATCCTGGTTCACATACACAATGTCACATATATAAAACCTCCCATGATCGTGCCCTTAAGGTTAACATACAATCTCCTGCAGAAGGTCAATAATTTCCTGATTCATTCATGTTTAATGCAGGTCATGTTCTTGGAAATTTGGAGCTCATAGAGGATATTGAGAAAGAGGACTCCAAGGTTGATTCTGTTGATTTTTTGGATCAGTACCTGTCTGCTCACTTAGAGGATGTTGCTCCATGGGTTGCCTCGTCGTCCGGAAAGAAGTCACAATCTTCTATATCAAATGCAAAAGGACTCCAAAGTTCAATTGCCAGATTGGCTAATTTAAAAAGCAAGGTGAAAGATAAAGGGATCTTTAAATGGGTTGATGATATCAAAGACAAGAATATGCATAACTATTTGTATCATAGAAACCACTTACTCCCAGGGTCCATGAGTGTAGAGGATATGAATTTGAGAAAACAAAGGATCTATCCAACGAATCATTGCTTGGATGTAAATGAGAAACTCTGGGATTTTAGCATTTCGAGTGAAGGAATGCATGTGTCTGGTGTGAGAAGAACTTCCAATGATGTTTTAGGCGAACCTAAATTAGAATCTGGGAACGTGTCTTCTAAGGAGTTAGATATGGTTATCAAAAAAGAGTCTCACTCACCAGAGTTGGAAGCTAGTGTAGAAGATAAAGATACAGACTTCTATGAAGTTGGGATAGGAACTCAAATAGCAGCAGAAGCTATGGAAGCCTTGTATTACACTGATCCACCCTGTGACGCTCCTGATGTCAGTGCTAACCAAGAAAGGTCAATTGTCTGCTCCAAAAAAAAGAAGAGGAACAGTTCTACCTCAGTTCAGGATTATAATAGTGGAGATGGTTTATGTCAAGAGCCAGCAAAGAAAGTAAGAACACACAATAAGCCTAAAGCAAAGGGAAGTTTGAAGGGAGGGGTTCAGTCGAAGAGCAGGAGAAACAATAGAAAGAAAGAAATCTGCATGGAAAACTCAGGTAGGACTTCTGATGATAACTGTCAAAATGGGGAAATTAAAGTCGAGGATACTGGTTCTTATAAAACGAGGAAAAATATGGGCCTCATCAATGATGATTGGGATGTTTCTGAACAAAGAAAAATTAGTTTGAAAGTCTCTTTTGAAACTTCTGCTGATGGTAGGAATAGTAGCTTCTGTCAAGGAGATGAGAAAAAAGTAGGGGAAGATGCTATATTGAATCTGCAAAACTTAATTGTGTTGGACTATCCTAGGGGTAAAAGAACTAGGAGGGTCAAAATGGGCTCATGGGCAAGAGGTTGTAGTTTCGTTTATCCAGTCAAACTATTGAAGATGAAAAAACACAACATGGATGAAATCAAAACCCAAGAAAACTTAGAGTGTAAATCAGATTCAGATCCATTTCCTTTCAGGTGCCCTATTAAAAGGAAGAAAAGAACTACAGTATATAGGAGCAGATGCATATCTATTTCTCGGAAAAATGAGGATGAACTTGATTTGATTGACATTGTTCATGAGGATGATGACTCCATTCTTAAGGGCGGGAAAGTTGTTAGTGTAACCAGTCTCAAAGTGGGGACATATGCTCAATTTAGAAACCATGGTCATAAAGAATCCTCTTCATCTTTGTGCCTAGGAAAAGATGGTGTTTCGAGTGTTAAATCATATGATTCAGTAAGTGCAGCTTCTTACAAGTGTAGAATGAGCACTAATGAGCTACATCAATCAGACAAGAAAAAGGAGTCGGGTTCACTACTTACTAGAGAACTAGTCCGCCTAGGATGTGTTGAATCAATGCCTGACTTCATTTCTAAAGACTTACGAAGACGAAGAACTATGGCAAATATTCAGGTCTTGTTGAGCCAGAACTTGGAAGAAGATATAATGAAGCAGCAAAAGAAGGTAACATTCACTGTGCAGTTTCTCTTGATCCTCTTTATTTATGTGATATTACTTGTGGTTGAGGTTTAAGCCATTCTCAAGTGTAGTTTATGAGTGACTTTTTCTGCTCCTCAGATTTTGGCATGGTTTGGGGTTCCCATGGCATCTTGCCCTTCAGATGCCACACATTTTGTAGCTGATAAATTTACACGAACAAGAAATATGCTTGAAGTCATTGCTCTTGGTAAACCAGTGGTGACACATTTATGGCTAGAAAGTTGCAAGGAAGCAGGCTTTTGTATTAATGAAAGCAAATATATTCTAAGAGATGTAAAGAAAGAACGAGAACTTGGATTCAGCTTACCTGATTCGCTGTTACAAGCCCAACGACAACCACTTTTAAGAGTGAGTACCTAAAGCCTTGGATGGTACCTTACTTGCCTCACCGAATTACTCCCTCTTTGCTAATGATGTTTTATATTTGAACAGGGTTATAAGGTTTTTGTTACTACTAACGTAAAGCCTGCACATGAGGTAATCAGCAGCTTGGTCAATACCCTTCAGGCTGAACAGGTAAATTTACAATTTTAAAGAATAGGTTTTTCTTGATTTTGCCTGTTCATTCACTTTTGTATGGTTGAGCATTTGCTGTAAATTCAAAAATGACATTTCTCTTTGATTTCTAGGCTGAAATGTCCGTCATATGTACTTAAACCTTTATCTTAATTGCTGTTTGGTGGTAGACTGAGCTTAAACTTTGTGACAAAACTAGTTCTAGGGTTGTAGTTTCTTTTTTCTTTAGATTCAAACATATTCCCTCAAATGTTTTTTTTTAAAAAACAAAAAACTATGCCTTCACTGAGTGATATAAAAATGTCCTAGTGTCTAACTTCTTTTTTTCAGCTCAAGTCTTCAATTCACTTCAAAGTCTATACACTTTCAATACCATTGCTATATGGTGATGGAAGGAAATTGAAGTTTAGATCTGGAGTATTCTGCGTGTGAAAAATGACTGTAAACTTGAAACCCCCAGTCTCTTTTAAGACCTTGTGAAGTGTATGCTGGAATTAGTATCATACATACCTCAGAGTTATTAAGCATATTCTCATTACAATTTTAGTACTGCTATTGTATTTTTGTGATGTAATTAATCTATCTTAACTTAAATGCCATACCGCATGAACTTATTCAGATTTGCTTTCAGGTAGTAGAAAAAGCTGATGGAAAACTTATGGATGATTTGGTGATTCTTTCGTGTGAAGAAGATTATGCTGACTGCATCCCTTTTCTTGAGAAAGGTTCATTTAGTTTCTCTTTGTTGTTACTGATTTTTCTCACACGAAATATTTCAGATTAAAAATTTGGCAAATTGAATTTCTCTGCAGGAGCAACAGCTTATACTTCAGAGCTTCTGTTGAATGGGGTCATTATCCAAAAATTAGAATTTGAAAGGTGAGAATAATCTTGACCAATTTCAAATGCATGCTTGTACATTTACTTAGAACAATTTTAATGCAGGTATAAACTCTCCTTTAATAACTTACAAAAAGAGTAGCAGTAAGCTGATAGAGAGAGATAGCATCTGGCCTGGAATCTAAAATGAAGGTAATGATTTCGTGCTTTTATATCGCGGTTCAATGCTAACAACATGAAGTAGATACATATATGGTACATTTTGTTGAACCAACGATGCAAGAAAATGTTGTATTTTGGTACTTGATATTTGCTTACATGCGTTTCTCTGTAGGTCCAGTCCGGCTATGAATTTCGTTTGAATCATTGTGTATATATGTGCATATTGATCTGTTTTAAGAAAAGATGTCACAAAATGGGAAAGCTAAGTACAGCTGTAAATTGATGTATGTTGGGGTCCAAAGATGACCCATTTTGTCTTCTCATTAAACTTGACTATGTCATGTTTGGCAACACACCTTTTTCCAACTTAAAATTCTTAATGTTAAAAACTTTGATTCTAGGTTGGGCCTTTTCCTTTTGTACACGATTCCAAGCACCATAGGTTCATAGCAGTAACTTCAAAAGCATTCTGAAGTAGTTGAGACGCTGGTAACTGTAAAAACAAGAATTAGGTGCACATAAGCTGATCTTAATTGAAAATAATGTTGTTTTGGTAATTGAGCTTATTATTGACCAATAATCTGTAATCATGTGCCGTAAAGCAAGTCATGATTAGTCAGATTTCTAGAAAGTCAAAGTAGCCGTAACCATCGGGTCAGTGTGGCAGGTTTAGATTATTTTGGATTCAAGGGGAAGCTGAAAATTTATTAGAAGTTGGTTGTGAGAGGAGTTGAAAATTTGATAGTTGATTTAAGAAGTTGATTATGGACATGTTTGATAGGATGAATATTGGAGTTATTGAGGAATTATTTTGAGGGAGATTCAATTTGGTGAGTATTTGGGAGTTTTTTTTTTTTTTTATCCGGGTAAATTTAGCCCAATCTTACTTCCACCCATTTTACACAAATCAATCAATCACCTCCCCCTACTAGTCACATCCATCCACCCATTTAACCCAATTACATCCCTTTCTCCACCCCTTTTCCTCTTAATTTGGGGTGGAAATATGAAGCCCCTAAATTTATTATGTATTTATTAAAAGAAATTAGAATTTTTTCTATTGGTGCAATCAAGGTTTGAACTTTTCCTCTGGATATCTACTAAGTTTCAAAATTCCTCTTGGTGCTCACGAGGTTCTATTTGTTTCCTCTTTATACCCATTTTTAATATATTACATTAAAATTTATCAAAAAATTATATAAAAAAAATTAGAAAAATAAATTATGACCTTAATAAATAAATTTATAATAGAAATAGTTTTTATATATACTAGTGCATAGCCCGCACCTTGTGCGGGTATATTTATATATTGAATATTTTGAGAAATATGTCATGGTTCGAACCAAAGACATATTTATGAAAGATTATAATAGTAATTCAGTTTTAATTATTCTCAAAACGATAAAATAGTCACAAATAAAGAATTTCTTATAATTCTACACTCATAAAATTTATCCTTACGTAACAAAGCAAAGTCGGAACCTAAAAATTCAAAAATAAAAGAATTAAAAAAATTATTTATTTAAACCAAGAAATAACTGTAACAAACTTGTAACATTCGAAACATGAAAATAATGATATATATTGCTCACAAATTTAAAAACCTTTTAGAAATAACTGTAATTGTAACATTTATTTATTTTGAGTGTTTTCTGATGGATTTTTCAAATTATATTATTTATTTATTGCTTCAGCCGTTTCTCATGCAATCTTGCTCTCAAGCTTCTCATTCATGTACCCAATGCATTCATTTATAATTTAAATTTGTACTTACGGAGGTTATATGATTTATATCAAGAAAAAATGAGAAGCATAATCAAATGTAAGTAATATATAAAAAATAAATTTAATGGTTTGGGATAACCAAGGATATTTTCGTTAACATCTAATGGTGTGTAGTCTTCATCCATCTTAGAATCTGCCATTGAATCCGGTTTTTTTATTACCTACTCCGTAGCATTCGAAATATGAAAAATAATTAGTGATAAAAATTCAATAATAACAATGTAAAAAAGAGATAATATTATTGAAATTGAGAAAGCAAGAAGAAGAAGTAAGCAACAAATAAGATGAGATAATTCAATTAATAAATTGTAAAATTTCCGATTTACCTGTTTATACTTAACATTAATTTTTAATTGAAATAGCTAACGATTTTCTATGCTAATCGCAATGTCTAACAACTTTTAAAAATATTTTATTTTACCCTAATCAACCTTGTACATGAATAGTTAAAACATTATGCCTTGCATTCAATCTTCCCATGATTTTCATAATCTATCCTACTAATTATTTTGATCTCATTTTTGAATACTCTTATTACTTTTTTTTATTCCATCTTTTTAATGCAATAAAAAATTTTCCAATTTTATAGTGGTTTTCAACCCGGTTTTTGTAAGATTTTTCTTCATTTAACAATACAATAAAAAAAAACTTAGCAAAACCTACGTATTTTAGTAGTAAATGATATTATTATATTTTACACAATCTTTTTGTATTGATTGATAAGTTTAAATGGACTTAACAATTAGTGAATTACTAACAAAAAATGTTAAGATTTAGTCAAAAATTAATCAATACTATTAAGATTTGAATTTGTTTAAAAATGAATTTGTAATTTTGACAAAAAAAAAAAAAAGAAATTGGCAGTTTAGGAAATATTGTATAAAAAAAATTGAGGTGACATTACCAGTTGATTGACACTAAAATATCTTTTGTTTTAAAAAATCAAAAAGTAATTTAATTTCGGTTACAGAACAAACTATTTAAATTAAACATAACATAAACTAAAATGAAGATTATTATTATATAATAACAAAACGATGAAACACATACTTGGAAGCTATCTTCAAAATGAAAATTGTAAATTATAGAAATACGTAGATCAAACGGAAGTCGAAACACGAACCTAAAAGTTATTTTCAAATCGAACTTATAGAAATAAGTAGATCAATCGGAAATCGAAACACAAACACGTACCCGAAAGCTATCTTAAAAGCGAAAATTTAGAATAAGAATCCAGACCCTGAAAAGAAACGAAACATGATCTATATATAATAGGTTTTGAAGTGGAAGTTATAGAAATAAGTAGAGCTACTTGGAAAAAAGAAAGTATTTGTTTGGCTTATGAGAAGGCATGCTCTACATATATAGTGGAGATGATGTGAAAAGTGTACGTGAGAAGTTTTCGTATCGTACACGAGAAGTTTAACATATGATCAAAAAACTTTGACATAAAGAAAATTAAAATACTCTATTTTTGATAAATCGGTATGTATACTGTACGTACAAAAAAATTGCTGTAAAAAAATAATATAAAAATTTTTTTGCCATAAAAATTAAAATAAGTCTGACAAACTCTAAAAAAGATCTTCTTATGAATCAAACTATCATCAATTTTTATTTTGATTTATCATTCGGTTATGATTTCAATTAAAAAAATTAATTAGCAAACCGTACAAATATTTTTTAAAACTGATTTGATTTTTTGGAGAAAATTTTAATTTTAACAATATTTTAGATATTGGTTTAGTAAAAAATATATCTTGCAACAATTTTTTTATCGAATCAAAAACAAAATAAAGAGATCTAACATATTAACAAATTTGATTTATTTCAAGGGACTTAATTTGATTAATTTTAAAAAATTATATGGATGATTTAGATTTTTTACGTTAAAAAGATAATTAGAAATAGTTATGACTATTTGGTGACTTATAGGAGAAGATTTATATGAGATCTTGCTAGATAATTTTTACTTTAAAAATAAAAAATATTGGTTATAAATTAATTGATTTTTTTTATCCCGGTAGTTTTGATAATATCGTGATCTAGATCAAATCGTTAGATTGTTTTAAATTTTTTAACTTTAGTAAAAAAATTTATCGACTTAATTTTTTATTTAATAAAAGATTTAATCTGAGAAAAATTGTGGGAGCGACACGTCACCATTAGTGTCTTCTATTTTAGTAAAGTATATAGATTTGTTTATTTTTTAAAATAAATATATTTTTTTATTTTCGAATTAAAATATATTTTTTATTTTTTACTTTCAATTTAAAAAATATATATAATTTATGTTAATAATATTTATTAAAAAAATTAAAAATAATATTTTTTTAAATTTTCTTAAGAGTCCAGAAAATCTATATTACTTACTAAAACTAAAGACACTACCGCCACATGTCAATCAACGAGTAATTTCACATAGAATTTTTTGTAAAATATTTACTAAAATGCCATTTTAATTAATCTTTAAAGTAATTCGTAAATTGTTATTATTATTAATTATTTTAATTATAAATTTATAAGGGATCCTAACCAACATAATTTATATTAAAAAATTAAATTAATTATATTTTCTTTTTATTAAAATCCCTAAATGTTAGGGGGAAATTGATTCAAATTTCTAACAAATACAATTTATAAAAAAATATTTTCCTATTTTTTAATAGAATTTCATACGTAAATTTTCTGAATTTTCAAAATTCAGATTGCAACTTACAAATCTAATTTTTTTTAAAGCATAATCTATATGTTAATAGAATTTGATACGTAAATGTTGTTTTTTTTTTACTATTTTTTAATAGAATTTGATACGTAAATCAATATCTATAAAGCTGATGTGATACTCTCACGTTTTTTCTCGAATTAAATTTTTTACTAAATCACAAATTAAACTAAAATTTTTTATTTTATTAAAAGAATATTTAAAATATAAATGAAATAAAATAAAATATGTCCAAAAACTCAAAGAAGTTTTGAAAAATCTGTATGATTTGCTAATTAGAAAAATCTTTTTTTATTAACTCAAATATATAAATATTTTAAAAATCCATCAAAAAAATCAAATCAGTTTAAAAAAATCAGTACGGTTTGTTTCTAATTAGAAAAACTTTTTTTATTAAATCAAAGATATAAATGTTAAAATTTAAAATTCGTCCAAAAAATCAAATTAGTTTTAAAAATCTGTACGGTTTGTTAATTAATAATTTTTTTTCATTAAATGAAAAATATATTTGTTAAATTTTAAATTCGTTAGAAAAAATCAAGACTGGTTAAAAAAATATGTTCGATTTGTTAATTAATAAATAAAAATATAAAATATCATCCACAAATTTATTTCTAAAACAAATTAAAAATTTAAAATGTAAAATATAAGCCGAACGTTTTTTTCAATATGGAGATTACATCAATAAAATCTTAACCAAAAATATCATTCATGGTGCCGTTTAACTCAAATTCATTTCGTAATAAATAAATCTAAATTTTAAAATATAAGTTGAATGCTTTAGTATAAAGATTTGGTAAATCAAATCTTAAGCGAATCAAACAAAACTTATCACATAAACTTCTTATATAAATCTTCTCGAGCAATCAAACAAAACTTATCGGATAAACTTCTTATATAAATCTTCTCGAGCAAGCAATACACAATTTTGTCTTCAATTTTTCTATATATAAGGATCACCTAATTGCTCAGTATTCATCTATCTCGCACGTTTTTACCAATCTGAAAAATCATAATCATTTTGTCATTGATCGAAGGTAATTCTTTCAGTTTAGATTTCATCTTCTTTATTGATAATATTCATATGCTTATTTTTGTTTCGGAATGATCTATCGATATGAGCCAATATCTCATAAGCAGTAGATGAGTGTGAATTGGAGATCGGGTAGAGGGCAAAGTTTCTCATATCGACTCGAATCACCCATTAACCATTTGGATTATCTCACAAATTTTTTTTAAAAAATTAATGATCTTGATAAATTGGTTAGATATTTTGCACTGTACGAGTATTTTAATGAAAATTATTTTTTCTTTGCAGGTGGGAGGAATTCGGTGACATCGTAGTCCTCCCGGGATCTTCCTTTAAAAATCACGTGGAACTCAATATGTAGTATAATTTGGCTTGCTATTGCTAAATGTCCAATTTAACAGATGCATGTCACGAAAAAAGTTTATATTAATTGTTGATTAAGTATGGTGTAATTATAATATATATTTTTATTTATTGAAAAACAAATGAAATCAAACACGTACAGGTCACGAAAAATTTTCATTTTAATAATTGATTAATGAAATTTCAATTATAAGATATATTATTATTTATTAATAAAAAATAAAACAAAACCCGTGCTTGGCACGGGCATTGAACTAGTTAAACATATAGTATTTTTTTAAGTTAATTTTCTATAATTTATTTTAATTTGAAAATAACAATATTATTTTTTTATGTGTTAATTTATTATTTTTTAATATACTTTTCCATAATCTTAAAATTTAAAAAAAATAATTTTTAAAAATTTTCAAATTAATATAAATTATATAAAATTTAAATTCAAAATAAAATAAGCTATTATATTTTAATTCTCTAGACTCTTAATAATGTATTAAAAAAATATTTTTTATTTAATTATATATATTTTTCAAATCGAAAGTAAAAAGTAAAAAAATAGTTTAATTCAAAAATAAAAAATATATTTATTTTAAAAAATAATAAAATATATATAAATTATTTCGATTATAAATTTATTAATTAAATTTAATGAGGTCATAACAAATTTATTTTTTTAATTTTTTAAATTATTTATTAATGAATTTTAATGTAATATATTAAGAATGAGTATAAAGAGGACACAAATGAAACCTTGAGGGCACCAAAAAGAATTTTGAAACTTAGTGGATACCAAGAGAAAAAGTCCAAATCTTAATGGCACCAAGAGAAAAAATCCAAAAAATTATATATGTTTGTAGATCGGTGGTTTTTAGTTGTTTTTTTAAAGAGGATGGGAAGTAGGTGGGAACACTATCTAAAAGTGGTCCAACATCCTTATGGATTAGAACTTTTAGTTCAAAATTGTATAAATGTCGGACGATGAAGGAAGGTGACCAAGATGGACAAGTCTATCAGCAACCTCGTTGATTATTTTAAAATGTGCCAAATACGGACTAATTTAAATTTACTCTGTTCCAAAAAATCTGTACTTAACTTTCAATCTCCCAAGAGCAATTCCATAATACTTTGATGACATTAATCACAATTGAGTTGTCGCGCGCAATAACGATATCTCCAATTTTGAGCTTAATTGCTTCCTAAATGCCGTAGAAGAGACATGCAGCCTCAACTCCTATGATAGATTTGTTATTTGTTTCTTTCGCTTCCATGTAAATGGTATTTCTAAGATGATTTGTGATGAAAAAGCCACACGATATTTTACCACAATGCTTAGTGCCTCGAACGTTCAATTGACAAACAAGGCTTATGACTTTTCCCATTTAAAATTCATTTTCTTTCATGTTGAATGTTACACCTTATAAGTGGTCGGAGAAGAATGTACATATGACCTAGAAGGTTCACACAAAATGATCTTAAAAAATGAACATTGAGGGTTATATATAGAGTGCACAACAAACACTGCATTCACTGAACGTCAATCCAACAATTGCTAAGTTTATTTTCCTATGTCATCATCATAGATGAGACAAGTAAGACAAACGATAAAGTCTTATTGTTTTGTTATAATACTATATGTGTGGTCAACTACTGCAGGAACTTGACTAAGCGTGGCCGTGGTAACCGGTGGTGGTGAAACCACATCAAATTATGTCACAGAGCAATTACATTTTTGTACATATGCCATAGGGCGAATCCCCAATATAAGTCTTTGCGCCAACATGAAAATTTGATATAAATAAGAGAAAATCGACAACAAATCGTAAACTAATTGAATTATTACCGGAAATAAATTAGAAAATAATCTTAAACTTATTGTAAACTAAGTAGAAAGTAATTGGAACTAATCATGCCTGATTGGAAACTAATCGATTACTGATTGTAAATTCATCGGAAACTAATCGGTGACTAATTGAAAACGGAACAATTAGTAAAATAATCGAAAACAAGTAAGAATGTGAACGCGCAATACCAATCACACAACACACACCTGACTTCGACATTGTCTCCCATCACCAAAGCCGAATGCATCTTCTTGAAAGAGAAGTGAATCATCGGTCAAAGGATCGATTTGTTTTTTCCCAATTTTTTTTTCCAATTCTAAACCATTTTCAAAATCTCAATTCAATCTAACATAATCTAATCAATTAAAGTCAATATCGAATAAAACGATAATAATCAACCAAAAACGAGAATAATGAACAGCGAAGGCTGTTTTTTTGCTTTTGAAAGCGAACTCTTTTAACCCTTTTGTCGGATGAACCCATCGGAAGTATGATCTATTTGTATGGGTTTTGGATCGAAGTTTAATTTTTGTAGGGTTTTGGGTTTTTGCTTTTGATTCACAAGTAGTGAGCGATGGCGGTAGCGAAGGATTTTTTTTGTTGGGTTTCAACTTCGACGCTACCATCATTTGTTAAAGTTGAAGTTATCCGACACTATCGTTGTACGCCGAAGTTATTGGTACAACCGAAATTCGTTGTACTGTCTATTTGTTAAATTGTTGTCCGTATATCTAGCAACCCTATATACAACTAAGATAGTTTTTGGTAAATTAGGAGCACGTGAATGAAAATTGCTAAAGGATGGCCGGTTTCAATACTCGTTTAAGGGTATGTTTGATGGATGCAGAACCATAGGACTTATGGAGTTTATGGGGACGAAAGAGTATGAAATAAATTCCAAATTTTGAACCTCTATTAAAAATGAGATTATGGGGTTGAAGGGAAATAAAATGAAAATTATCATTTTCCATAAAAACACCGAATGGACCCTAAATGTATAGGCTAAATAGGAAAATTGGATGTAAACAAATATAATTTAGTTATCCAACGAATATATCATAAAATAAAAATGTTAATCAACATGCGCTAAAAGTACCAGATATAAATTACGTAAAATGTGAATATTTAATATATCAAATGTGAATATCGAATACAAAAAATAATAGTACTTATATCATTGATTTAAACTAGTTCAGACTCTATACGGTAGATCTAATATAATCAATTTATTTTTATTTTAAAAAGATTTTGAAACTAAAATTTTTGTATTTTAATTTTATAAATACTCATATATATATATATATATATATATATATAAAGTAGACGTAATATTTAAGTTAAACAATTGACGTAGTTATAACGAAATTAAATATAATCTAATTTAATAGAAATTGTTTTATTTTTTTAAAAAAGGAAGGAGATTACAATGAAAATAAAATATAATTTAAATAAAAATTGTGATCAAAATGAAAGTAAGATGTTTCTTAAAAAATTTTGTATCTAATTTTAAATAGAAGTTATTTTATTTAATGGAATGAAAATAAGATATATTATACATAATATTTTTTTTTAGAAAAAAAAGAATTTGGTGACTTTAATACTCAATATGTTAAAAAACGTGAACACGACACATAAATTTTACTACCTCTGTTTTCAGTACATTATACGAATATACTATTTTATTTTTTCCCACATCTTCATGGATCTAATATTTTATTTTTTTCCCACATCTTTCCTCTATAGAAAAAACACAATATTTTAATTTGATACTTCCTTCTACTGAAAATAAATATCGTGTATGTTTGCAAGCCATTTAAGTTATGAGATTATTGTTAAAAATTGTTTTTATTACCTATTTAGGTTTAAATTTAAAAGTATCAACTCAATAGTTAAATATTTAATTGGTGATATAATTATACAAGTTTTTATAATATAAAGTTGAAAATTGGGTCAATGATTAAAATTGTAAGAATTGCTGAGGTAAGCGCTTATGTCATACATATCTATTGAAATAAAGAGATCGAGATACAGATTGACCCAGCAGCTATATATATATATATATAGACACGAATTGAACGTAAACACCGAACCAGCAGAAATCAAAAGATATCATATCAACAAATAGAAATGTCGGAGAAGAAGGTGAAGTTGTACGGAATGTGGGCAAGCCCTTTCAGCAATAGAGTCGAGATTGCCTTGAAACTCAAGGGCATTGACTACGAATACATTGAAGAGGACATTTACAACAAGAGCCCCGACCTCCTCAAATACAACCCCGTTCATAAGAAAATCCCGGTTCTCGTCCACGGCGACCAAGCCATCGCGGAATCCCAAGTGATCATCGAGTACATCGACGAAACCTGGGATTCCGGTGTCCACATCTTGCCCAAGGACCCTTACCAAAGGGCCCAAGCACGCTTTTGGGCTAGATTTATTGACGATAAGGTATCTTTCTTTATGTTAATTATTTAGAGACCCCGTTTGGTTGCAATTTCGAAAATATTAACTGACCTAGTGAATTGCAGCTAATGCCGTCGCTCTTTAAGACGTTCTTTCAAGGAGACTCAAAGGCGATTGGAGAGGCGTTGGAGAATATGAAAACACTCGACATGGAACTAGAGGGGAAGCGGTTTTTCGGAGGAGAGAGTGTCGGTTTCGTGGATATTGTGGCTAACTTCATAGGCTTTTGGTTAGGTGTCGTGGAAGAAGAAGGAGGCGAAGTTTTTGTGACGAAGGAGGCTTTTCCATGGATATGCAAATGGCAGAATGAGTTTGTGAATAGTGATGAGGTTCAACATATTTTGCCTAAAAGAGAAAAGCTTGCTATCGTTATCAAATCCCGCATCGAAGCTATAAGGAGCCAAACTTCTCAGTAATTTCTCCATGTATTGCTACTATTTCAATAAACATAAACACGACGTTTATTTACGAGATATGGAATCACAATCTGATGTCTCAGCTTAGATCTCAAGAATTAAGTTCCTAAAATAAAAAGACAAACAAGAATTATAAAAGAAAATGAACGCGTGAAACCAAAATATAAAAAATAGAGTAAAAAGAAACATAAATATTAACATAATCAAACAAATTTAAAAATCCAAAGATTATATTCGGGTCCACAAAAAGGGTGGTTCACCTACTTCCTTCAAGCTATCATCATCAAAAGATCAAATGACACTCGATCTCGCTTTCTGTTTTGAAGTTCTCTCAGACGAGAGGATAGGTGTAAGAAGAGGTGCATATTAGAGTTAAAGAGAATCCCTAATAACATCATATACTCATCTCCTTCATCAAAACAACATCGTATGGTTTAATAAAGTGGCTGGTTCAAAACGGTGAAGTTTATCTCAAAGCGCAAGCGTATTAAACCCGGTTAAGTTCCGGACCCGACAAAACGTACACAAGAAAGATTGGGCTCTTTAGTTGTTGCGTCTAATGAACCCAATAAGCTCAGTTTGCGAACATTCATTAGATTTGATCATAAGCCTAAACGTCACCTCGTATAACACATCACAAATTTGAGTCTTCACACACATGAAAAAAAAGGATTCTCCTCACAGTCAACTTCCTACTTCTTGTTTGGAAAGAAGGTTTATAGTTGAATGGAATTCCTCACCGGTCCTTTTTTTTCAGGTAAATAAGTGATTACTTGTAAGTGAAGGAGGTCTTTATAGAAAATTTGTCGTAGTCACAATTTTGTACCAATGTTTGTAGGATTTATCTCACCACTTATCTTAATTCTTTATGATCAACTCTTTGTTCTTAACCTTGAGTTGAATATAACTGAACCTTACATCATTGTGTTTGGATCTTTCATAATACACGAGATCCTTATACATAAACAATGCAGTTTGATTATATGTATGAGATACGACAATGTATGGATTGTTCTTATTTTCTTTGAGAAGCCTTGCATCCACATCAATTTTTAACAACTTCCGTTGTTGCCGTATTGATGTGGGGTTGATGCCGTAGTATTCCGATCTAGATTGAATTCCACGAAATCGAGGACAGAAGAAATCTCGGTGGCAAATCTCGGGCGAGATTTAGTAATGGTAGGGCCGATATTTTTGAAAACTCAGAGAACGAGAACGTGAATGTTATGGATGGTAATGGTAAGATTAAGAAGATGATTAAAAGACTAAAATTGATGGAAATATAGGAAGATAGAACCAAGATATAAACTTGCAAAGAACCTTGACCACTGTATCAAAACTCCTTCATAAAGAGCTTACCTTAATCCTTCATTCTTCAACGTTACGTAAGCCTTCTAATTAAAACAAGCACAATGAGGGACTAGTTTGACTAGTAGCACCAATCTTTAAGAAGATTAACACACACAAGAACAACCTAACAAGGACTCACAGTGATTCAAGCAAAGACTCTTTTTTTTTTAATTGAATAGGAATGAATAAAACACACTTCACAAATGAAGTAACGAGTATCTCACAATAATGTGGAAATCAATATCAAGTCTAAGCTACCTAATAATCTCGTCCTCTATATGCATATATAGGTAAGAATCTCCTAAAAGATAAAAGAATAAAATAATCCTACAAAAGTATTGGATAGAAGATAAAAACCTTTATAATGTTTAGAATTTTAAAGGTATAAAATAACTAACTATAATCTTAACAAGATTCATGCAAATCTCGACTTAAGAGATCTAATAATCTCGGTTGAATATTGTGGGGCCGAGGTCTTTACTTTCTTTTCCATGCTTCCTTGAACATTTTTACTCATGCACGGTCCTCCAAAATAGATATCATTGTAACTAAAGAAGACTTAGACAAAGGTAGAGTCTCCTTAGATGTACATGATGACAATAAGCTAGCAAACTCGTCTTGAATGGATCTTGTTCTTGATTTAGTGATAACTTCTTTCATGATAGAATGTGAAGATGATGTAGACTCCTTCTCCTTCTCCTTCAATTTTAAAAGCTAGGATTTTCGAATCCTATTTAATGATGATTAACTTAATCATCGATATTATTTGACACATAATTCGCTAAGAGTGCGTAAGTGACGAGTATGAGTCCCACCGTTATGTTCATGGCGTAGTTTTAGACTTATGGGGAATTTTCACTTTTTCCCCCAAGTAATTATTTTTACCCTCCGGTGTTATTTGGAGCATTTGGGAGCTTCAATTAATAAAAATGCAGTTGAGAGAAATGATCAGGACATCGGACATATCCTAGATATGAAATAACATGGAAAGACAAAACGGCCAAAAGAGTCGCTATTTCATTCCTTAGCGGCTAAGAAAGATGTCTTACGAACACGTGTTTTCCGAGGTAGTTGCGGACTAATTATCCATACAATATTCTAGATTTATTATTCCAATTTCTAAAAGTTTGGAGAAGGGGGCTCAAACCGCATTCAGATCGGGGAAAGGATATTTATCGACTTCACTAATGGATACTTATCGTCTTCGCTACAAATAGAGGAAAATCGTTTAGTAATTCATTTCCTTTCACGTTTCCTCATTAAAGCTTTGATTTCAACCTTGAAACTCAGATATACTCTCCGTTTCTAATCCGATTTCAATTCCGTTTGAGTTTTTGGATTCCTCTCTTCATTCTCTTCATATCGATACCAAGTTTTCGTATTTCCGAGCAAGTGAAGGTGTGGTTGAGCATATATGTTACTAGGCCGGTTCTTTCGCTTTGATTTTGGTGAATTTGATATTGTCCGAGCGTAGCCTTTTATAATGCCCGGAATTTTTATTCCGGTTAGTGAACGAGTTATCGATCTTTCCGCACTCGCGGATTAGTCTTTCCGCAGACATGGGATGCTGAGTAACGGGATTTTATTCCAAAATCGCATTCCGACCCCTCGTTACCCACCTTTACCTTTTGGACCCTTCGTTTCTAGCACCAAGGAGACAAGGAGGTCATCTGACCCCATGTTCCCCTACCCCCTTGGCAGCTTGGATTTCCCTCTCTCCTCATTTCTTCTTTCACGTTAATTTTCTTTTCCCTTCTCCTTGAGCTCTCTTCTCTTTTCTTCCTTTGGATCTCTTTTTGTGTGGCCAACAATGGAGAGCTTCTGGATTCAGTGTGGTAAGTATTTTCTCCTCCTTCTCTCTTCTTCTTCCATGTTGGACATCTTCTTCTTCTACCCTCCTTCTCCATTTCCATGGTTGGAAGCTTTGGGGAGAAGTTCTCTTAAATATTTTGCATGCATGTGTTCTTAGCTCGATTAGGTCATGAGGAAGAGCCTTGATACCGTGAATGATGTTTGGAGAAGACCCAACAAGAGAAGGAGGTCATTGGAGCTCAAGATCCACAATCGAAGACGAAGAAAATGCTGTTTCTGGAGTTCTACCGCGGGGGCGGAACCTAGTCAGCCGCAGGGGCGGTGAGCAGCGCTGCGGGGGCGGCTCCAGGATTTCCAGGTGCCGCAGGGGCCGTGACCATCAACACGCGGTCGCGCCTTTTGTTTCCGCGGCTGCGTTTCTTCAACAATAGGCTCTTCTTCTCCCTTCTTCTTCTTCTTCTTCTTCTTCTTCTTCTTCTTCTTCTTCATTCCTTCCTTAGTTGTGAGGTTGTTTCATGTTAGTAGCATGCCTAGGGTGTGTAATAGCTAGAATTTCCGAATTCTAATTAATATTGATTAACTTAATCGTTCATAGTAATTGACATATAACTCACGAAGATTTCGCAAGTGATGAGTATGAGTCCCACCGTTATGTTCCTCGCGTAATTTTGGACGTTTGGGGAAATTTTTACTTTTTCCCCCGGGTAATTATTTTTACCCTCCGGTGTTAATTGGAGCATTTGGGAGTTCCAATTAATAAAAATGCAGTTGAGAGAAATGATCAGGACATCGGATATGTCTTAGATATGAAATAACATGGAGAGGCAAAACGGCCAAAAGAGTCGCTATTTCGTTTCTTAATGGCTAAGAAAGACGGCTTAGGAATACACGTTTTCCGAGACAGTTGTGTAATAATTATCCCTACAATATTCCAGATTTAATGTTCCAATCTCGAGAAGTTTGGAGAAAGAGGTTCGACCCGCCTTTGGATCGGTTAAAGGATAATTATCGACTTTACTAAAGGATAATTATCGTCTTCACTATAAATAGCGGAAAATCCTTTATTAATTCATTTCTTTTCACGTTTTCTCGTAAAAGCTCTGATTTCTCTCAACCTTCAAACTCAGATCTACTCTCCGTTTCTAATCCGATTTCAATTCCGTTTGAGTTTCTGGATTCCTCTCTTCATTCTCTTCATAACGGTACCGAGTTTCTGCATTTCCGGGTATATGGAGGGCTGGTCGAGCATATATGTCACTAGGACGGTTCCGTCGCTCAGATTCCGATGAATTTGATGCTGTCCATGCGTAGCCTGCATCGTTGTGATTCCGAATCTTCTTTCAGATCGTCAATCGGGTTAGTAACGAATAAGTTATGAATTTATTCGTTTTCCGTACTGCGATTTGGCCTAAATTGACTTTAGGCTTGTCAAATAGGACAATTAGAAATTCCATTATGGTCGTTATATTATTCTGGTAATTATGGGTTCTTGTTTGATGAAATTTGATGACAGGGGGTTTAGAAATTGCCTGCGGGCAAAACGTTATTCTGGCGAAATCTAATTAATTAATTAAAGGTTAATTAATTAAATTAGGATTAAAATTGAGATTGAGGAATGTTGATTAAATACTACCTTGAGATTTGAGGAATTGTGAGCTATGTTGAGATATTGAGGTTTAGTTGGTTGTGAGGCTCATAGATTGAGTATGATCCTTATGGATCCCTTTGGGTCTAGGTGTGACCCCTTTGATGAATAGAGGTTGATATATCTCTTTATGCCTTTTTATAGGCCGTGTTGTCCCTCCAGTGTAGAGGTGATCGTGGTTGATTTTGTACGAGGTTGAGGTAAGTCCGTAGGACTTACTTAGCTACCATCCCTATATTGGGTGTGTTTGCATGAGTGGTGTGTGCTTTATATGTTTGCTATGATATCATGAGTTGTCGTTTTTATCGACCTATGTTCTATTGACTGCCCCACTGCGTGGCTGTGATAACCTTTCCCTTTCATCCCGCCGTGGAGTCTGGGAGGTTCTCTGATGTCAGGCCAGACTGGTTTACAGGAAGGGCGCAATCCACTCCCATAGGGTACACGGATTGTGTGACCGATACTCGTACAGCTGGACATTGTACTCAGAGGCGGGGATGTATCGGTCCTCGTGTCACATACTTTCATCTATCTATACATATACGGTTTTTGAGTGAATGGTTATTATATAAAGATAATAAATGGGTAAATGTGTGATAGCATGCTGATGTGTTTATCTTTCATGATTGTGCTTGTGCTTATGCATTACCTCATATATGTATGGTTAGCTAACGGTTTCATACCGTGTTGTAGATGTTTACAGGTTAGGCGCTACTGGGTGATCTGGCAGGGTGACAAGCCGAGGACTCTCGTACATTAGGTGGTTGGTTTGGGGTTGTTGTGTTTCCCCTCCTGTGTGAGGATGATCTTTTGTACCTCCTATGTGAGGAAGTCGTTTTATATACTCGGCTATGTTGTTGTTTACTTTGGGTCGTACAGTTTATACTGTTTTATGTATTTGTTTTATATCTGTCAGTGCCATGTTGTAAGGTCCAGTGAACTTGTTGTCAGGCTAGGGTCAGGATCCATTGTGAGATCCTAGCCCAATGTGACATCCCGAGTCCCGCGGATTCGGGGTGTTACAGAGTTGGTATCAGAGCCCAGGTTGACAACAATGGCACTTGCTACCTGCAATGAGGTTTGATAGGTAAAATAAACAGAGCCCACATGGGATCTGACGTTTTCAAAGGTTTTGGTTTTAAGTGTGGTTTTGGGATAGAATGTACGAGAAGTCGTCACCTCTGCCATGGATCTCTGCAGCGTAGATATGTATATATATATATATGTGTGTACTATGGATTATGTGGATGTATTATATACATATCGATACATATGGCATATATATAGCCTTATAAGATTAGGTGCGTATATCCTACAGATGACTCAGACTAGAGTAGTATCTGTAGTGGGATGAGGTAGGGGTACACCCCCCTATTCCTCCAGTGGTGATAAGTTAGGGACCAGTTTCCGCTGTTGTTTCGCCTATGGCAGAGAACGAGTTTGAAGAGGCTGATCGTGTATCCATGAGTAGATCCGAGTTTCAAGAATATATGTAGCAAGTATATGAAGCGGTGATAGCGGGTAGATTCACACCGGATTTACCAACAATTGTGAGATCAACTGAAGCTTCTGGATCCGGAAAGAAGCAATGGACTGAATCAGTTACGGGAGAAGCAAAGATAATGAATGGGGAACCAAGTCCGATATCAGGACAATCTAGTGATCCTTTGGCCATGAAGATGACTGGCAAGGAACTACAGTGTTTTAATTGAGTGGAAGTTGGGACACTGGGGAGCTGTGTGCCCCAAAGGCGCCCATCATATGCTTTACGTGTGGTAAAGCAGGGTATAGAGCGAAGTTTTGTCAACAGGGCAAGGCGTTGCCTTTACAAGTTCCCTCTCGGAATAAGATCATTCAAGGTAGACGACGAAGATTGAGTTACCCTTCAGTTGCACAGGTTGCAAGAATGAGACAATTATGTTACAATTGTGGCTATCCAGATCATTTGCGTTCTGTGTGCCCTTTGGCACTGATAGCTTGTTTCACTTGTGGTGAGTTAGGTCATCTGGCCCTTTCTGTCAGCACGGTGGTGTTTCTTCCCAGCAAGACCTTCCTCTTTCCGGTGTAGAAAGAGTGGAAGTGGAGGCTATAGTAATGACCTCAGTGATACCTAAGGAGCATGGATCTGACATTGAGTGATGATATGTAGTGGAGCTACGAGTGTTAGCTGTTATAGGTACCATTCTTGTTAATGGTTTACCTGGTGGAGTTTTGCTTGTTGTGAGTGCTATGCACTTCATGTCTTTCGATGCATGCGTTGATGGTTGACTTTTTGTATATAGTAGAAGGTGGATTTTCCTTTACAAGATTACCTTTTTGGGTCTGAGATACCCATGAGATGCGTGTTTGTTCCCTTATTTCAAGGACCCGTGTATGGTTGCAGACTTCTTTGTCATGTCGTAGGTGCATGTGGAAGTCATTATGTGTATGGTTTGGATGAATAGATATCATGTGATGTTAGCTTTTTAATAGTAAAGCTATTATAGTCTTTACTGAGATGGTAAATAGAGGTCTTCTAAGGTTAAGACCTTTGAAGAGACGGGTTTGTCATCAGGACTGTACGAGCATCGAGCTGATAGCACAGGGATGTGACGCCTTCTAGTGTTATACAATGAAGGAGCTTGATAGTCCAACATTGGAAGCTATTCCAGCTGTTTATGAGTTTATAGACGTGATACTGAACCGTCTAGCTGTCACCTCAGCGGAGTGTGGACATTGTTATCGAGTTGAAGTATGATACAAGATTGAATGGGAAAGCCACACTATATGGTGCTTGTTGAGATATTGTACTGATAACTTGAAAAGTTTACTGAAACGGGTTTACCCTAGTGGGTTCCATGTTCCGTATTGACGACCTGACGAGTTAACTTCAAGAAGCAATTGTGTTTTCGGGATTCCTTTATGCTCAAGATATCCCTAGTCATGGATGAGAGAGCAACATGTGTATGAGATAGCATCCCATACCCGTTATGGACACTACGAGTTTGTAGTGATGTCATTTGGGTGACGAATGTTTTAGTAGTTTTGATGGAGTTGATGAACATTATCTTCATCGATTTCCTTGATTAGTTGGTGGTGGACTTCATAGATGACATGTCGGTATACTCTCATAGCAGAGAATAGTAGACCGATCGTCTGAGGACCGTTCCACAGATTTCGAGAGATAGAGGGTTGTATGCTACGCTCTCTAAGTGTAAGTTAAGATGTCAGTGGTAGCCTTTTTAGGCCATGTTGTCTCCGCCAGTGGGATCATGGTTGACCTGGCGAGAATTAAGTATGTTGTAACATGGGAGATACTGATGAACATTAAGGAATACATAGTTTTCTCGGTTCAGCCGATTGCTACCAATGCTTTGACAAAGGATTTTATATGATTATGTATTCATTTGCGAGTCTTTTGAGAAGACCACCATAACTACGTGATGAAAGCAGTGTGTCTATGTTCTGAAGAGTTGAGGAGGCATCTGACCTCTACTTCCATTTTGTTGTAGTTAGAAGATTTTTGGGATTCCGTGATTTACAGTGATACATCCCAGCTAAGTCTGAGATGTGTATTACTACAGAGGAGTAGGGTTATTGATATGTGTGTTTACAACTAAGAACGTATGATGAGAACTACCCGACTCATGATTTAGAGTTAGTAGTGGTAGTTCAAGCCTTTAAGTTTTGAATACCGTACCGGTGTGATCTTCATGTCAGATTTCTATAGATCATAGAAATCTGAAGTATATTTTATGCAACAGGGGTTAAATAACCGCCAGTGTTAAGAGCTTAAGTTGATCAAGACTTTGACTTGAAGATTCCATATCATTCAAAGAAGTTGAATGTTGTCGCCGATAACTTGAATGGAAAGGAGAAGATGATTGTGAGACTGATAGTTGGGCTTCAACTTCAGAGAGATCTAGCTTAGCTAGAGTTGAAGAATCAGTTCCTTGATGAGGATACCCAATTATACCTCAAAGGTTCTACCTGGTCTGTTGGATGAGGTCCAACAGAAGCAGGAGACCTTCCCGGCCTTAACAAGGCTTAGAGAAAGGATGTCTCGTACTGAGGCACCATAGTTCTCCATGGGAGTAGATGGACTGATGAAGAGTCATGACCGCTTTTGTGTACCTGCTGATGCAGATGGAGACAAAGAATATTACGGTATACCCATTGTACGCCTTATTCAGTACATTCAGGTACGAGTAAGATGTACCACGAGATGAGACGATTATATTCTATGAAGCCGATATAACCAGATTTGTGATACAGTGTGTGACCTGTCAGCAGGTCCAGATAAGTATTTCCGATCTAGAGATAAGCCCCACCCACTACCAGTGCAGTAGTAGAATTTGGGAGGACATCTTTATGGACTTTGTTATGGGATTGTGACCCAGTAGAAGATTTGATGTTATCTGGATTGTTGGTAACAGATTAATAAAATCAACACGTTTCATTTCTATCAGAAGGATGTGGCTAGTGAATGAATTAGCTGAGGAGTACACTAGACAGATAGTGAGACTCCATGGTATACCGAACGATCATTTCTGATCGAGATGGATGTTTTTACTTTGAGATTTTGGGTAGAAGATTCAGACTACTTTGGGGACGAGTATGTACCTCATGACTACACTTCACCCCCTGACAGTTGCTCAGTTAGAGAGGATCATCTAGATCTTAAAGATCTATTATAAGTTGTAAGTTGAATGGGAAACGTGGATGGTTATATTACCTTTCATTACTGATTTTATTATATAACAATGAAGGATGTGCATCTTTTTGGGATGACCCTATGAGGCAATATATAGACATAGATGTCGTATATCTTTATGCTAGAAGTGATCTAGTAGTAGTAGTGGAATAACACCTGACCAGATTCAGGATTTTATAGTTCAAGTAACGTTGATTGAAGGAAGAATGCTGGTTGTACAAAGTCGCCAGATATTATATGTAGACAAGAAGCGTTAACATCTAAAGTTCAAGCGAGAGTTCATGTCCGGCTGGAGGTATCTCAGTTGTGAGACGTTAGTTGTGTTATTATGGAAAGGGGAACTGAGTTTCCAATATGTCGGTTACTTGAGATCTTGATCAGTTTTGTGAAGGCAACATGATGTTTAGCTTTCACTCTGAAGTTGGTGGATGTTCCACCAGGGTTCATGTGTCTCAACTAAGGAAGTATATACCAGGTTGGAAACACTTTGTGAGTTATAATGATCTAGTGGTTAAGTTGAACCACATCGTTGTTGAGCATCTGATTACATTCTTGGAATAAGATATGAAACGCTTGCATTTGAAAGACATTCCCGTATTGAGGATATTATGGTCGAGATGAAGACCTGAAGAGGCTATGTGAGAGACTGAGGATAGTGTCCTGAGGAACTATCCAAAGTATATGTTGGGACATACCCATTTGTGGGAGCACGAGTAGATCTTAGTGCTATCTTGATGAATGTTGTGCTTATGTGCTTATATGCCTTGATGTGTTATTCCATGCTAGTTGTGATGTGATTTATGATCTTAGTAGATCTTGATGTGCTAGTGTGATGTATGCTATAGCTGGAGATGATTACTTCCTCCACGCTACCCGAGTATGATCATATTTATAGCTGGAGATGGTTCTTTCCTCCATGCTATTTGAGTGGGATTAGGATTCAGTTGGAGATGGTTCTTTCCTCCATGCTACCTTGATGGACATAGTTCAGTGGAGATGTGATTCCTCCACGCGATATATATGTTTATGGGTTGGCTAGAGACGTATTTCCTCTATACATGTGATATGTTTTGGCTAGAGATGTGCTTCCTCTATGCCTTGTGATGTGGTATGGCGAGAGACGTGATTCCTCTACGCCTTTGGGTAGCGTTATGGCCCTGTTTCCTGGAGTGATGATTCCTCCATG
This sequence comes from Fagopyrum homotropicum, assembly GCA_033239125.1. Lineage (NCBI taxonomy): Eukaryota > Viridiplantae > Streptophyta > Magnoliopsida > Caryophyllales > Polygonaceae > Fagopyrum > Fagopyrum homotropicum. Next base: position 10,402,354 of record BSWB01000008.1, read on the forward strand.
TTTATACTTGAGGTTATAGATTGTTATAGGTTGTGATCTTTTGAACGGAGATGTGATACCTCCGATAGAAAGAGTGAGAGTTATACCTCGGCGTATGGGTCCGAGAGGATTTGGGAATTGTTCAAGTTTCGGGACGAAACTTTTTTTAAGGGGTGTGTGATGTAATAGCTAGAATTTCCGAATTCTAATTAATATTGATTAACTTAATCGTTCATAGTAATTGACATATAACTCACGAAGATTTCGCAAGTGATGAGTATGAGTCCCACCGTTATGTTCCTCGCGTAATTTTGGACGTTTGGGGAAATTTTTACTTTTTCCCCCGGGTAATTATTTTTACCCTCCGGTGTTAATTGGAGCATTTGGGAGCTCCAATTAATAAAAATGCAGTTGAGAGAAATGATCAGGACATCGGATATGTCTTAGATATGAAATAACATGGAGAGGCAAAACGGCCAAAAGAGTCGCTATTTCGTTTCTTAATGGCTAAGAAAGACGGCTTAGGAATACACGTTTTCCGAGACAGTTGTGTAATAATTATCCCTACAATATTCCAGATTTAATGTTCCAATCTCGAGAAGTTTGGAGAAAGAGGTTCGACCCGCCTTTGGATCGGTTAAAGGATAATTATCGACTTTACTAAAGGATAATTATCGTCTTCACTATAAATAGCGGAAAATCCTTTATTAATTCATTTCTTTTCACGTTTTCTCGTAAAAGCTCTGATTTCTCTCAACCTTCAAACTCAGATCTACTCTCCGTTTCTAATCCGATTTCAATTCCGTTCGAGTTTCTGGATTCCTCTCTTCATTCTCTTCATAACGGTACCGAGTTTCTGCATTTCCGGGTATATGGAGGGCTGGTCGAGCATATATGTCACTAGGACGGTTCCGTCGCTCAGATTCCGATGAATTTGATGCTGTCCATGCGTAGCCTGCATCGTTGTGATTCCGAATCTTCTTTCAGATCGTCAATCGGGTTAGTAACGAATAAGTTATGAATTTATTCGTTTTCCGTACTGCGATTTGGCCTAAATTGACTTTAGGCTTGTCAAATAGGACAATTAGAAATTCCATTATGGTCGTTATATTATTCTGGTAATTATGGGTTCTTGTTTGATGAAATTTGATGACAGGGGGTTTAGAAATTGCCTGCGGGCAAAACGTTATTCTGGCGAAATCTAATTAATTAATTAAAGGTTAATTAATTAAATTAGGATTAAAATTGAGATTGAGGAATGTTGATTAAATACTACCTTGAGATTTGAGGAATTGTGAGCTATGTTGAGATATTGAGGTTTAGTTGGTTGTGAGGCTCATAGATTGAGTATGATCCTTATGGATCCCTTTGGGTCTAGGTGTGACCCCTTTGATGAATAGAGGTTGATATATCTCTTTATGCCTTTTTATAGGCCGTGTTGTCCCTCCAGTGTAGAGGTGATCGTGGTTGATTTTGTACGAGGTTGAGGTAAGTCCGTAGGACTTACTTAGCTACCATCCCTATATTGGGTGTGTTTGCATGAGTGGTGTGTGCTTTATATGTTTGCTATGATATCATGAGTTGTCGTTTTTATCGACCTATGTTCTATTGACTGCCCCACTGCGTGGCTGTGATAACCTTTCCCTTTCATCCCGCCGTGGAGTCTGGGAGGTTCTCTGATGTCAGGCCAGACTGGTTTACAGGAAGGGCGCAATCCACTCCCATAGGGTACACGGATTGTGTGACCGATACTCGTACAGCTGGACATTGTACTCAGAGGCGGGGATGTATCGGTCCTCGTGTCACATACTTTCATCTATCTATACATATACGGTTTTTGAGTGAATGGTTATTATATAAAGATAATAAATGGGTAAATGTGTGATAGCATGCTGATGTGTTTTTCTTTCATGATTGTGCTTGTGCTTATGCATTACCTCATATATGTATGGTTAGCTAACGGTTTCATACCGTGTTGTAGATGTTTACAGGTTAGGCGCTACTGGGTGATCTGGCAGGGTGACAGGCCGAGGACTCTCGTACATTAGGTGGTTGGTTTGGGGTTGTTGTGTTTCCCCTCCTGTGTGAGGATGATCTTTTGTACCTCCTATGTGAGGAAGTCGTTTTATATACTCGGCTATGTTGTTGTTTACTTTGGGTCGTACAGTTTATACTGTTTTATGTATTTGTTTTATATCTGTCAGTGCCATGTTGTAAGGTCCAGTGAACTTGTTGTCAGGCTAGGGTCAGGATCCATTGTGAGATCCTAGCCCAATGTGACATCCCGAGTCCCGCGGATTCGGGGTGTTACAGGGTGGACCTAGGATAGTTGTGAATGCCATCTAGTGGTTGTGGACCTTAGGAGACCTTAGAGTCTCGGTTGTTGCTTAGGATGACTCGAGTGTGATGATCATGTTATACCTCCTAGACTAGTTGTATTCTAGCTTGGTGATGAGTTATCCTTGTAGGAGAGTGGGTGTTGTAGTCTTTATATATGCGTGATGAGTTATGGTCCCTTGGATCCTATGAATGTTTCCTAGCTTATGAGTTGTAGGACCTTGTGTTTGTTTTCTTACCTAAGGACTTCTAGCCTATGATAGGGTTACTGATGTGTGCCTCGTTTTGATCAGCCTTAGGTTGTACTACTACGGGAAGTTGAGATCGGTTTTGGTTAGATTTGAGACGAGGTAAGTCTCCGAACTTACTTAGCACGCTTTTATGCATTATTTGGATGTGTGATGGTGGTGTGTGCTTTAGCTTGTTTATGATCATGAAAACTGGATTAGGATGACTTGGATATATATGTTGTTGGCCCACTTGTTTATTATTATCGAGCGGTGACATCACTGCCCAGCTCCCGAGGGAGACTGAGAGGTTCTCTACGACCAGGCCATACATGGTATACGGGCGGACTTCTTCACCACTCCACATGGTATACGGGAAGAGCTCCACATCACTCCTGTTGGTTACACGGGGACAGAGGCGAGAGTTATAAGACTCTCGTGTCACACTTTGGAATGAATGGAAATAGTAACGGAATGACTTAAAAAGAGGACATAAATCAGATTGTATGTATATGAGCATGATGTGTGTTATGTGTACGTATGTGTGTGTTTGTGTCCTTGCTATCTTTATAATGTCTAGAATGTGAGCTAACGGTTTTATACCGATTGTAATAGTTGGTGTGCAGGTTAGGATATAGCCGAGTGATCCGGAGGAGTGGACAGCCGGGGTTCCGTACATCATTGGTCGAGTTTGGAGGATTGGAGTTAGGGGTGGGCAAAACCAATCCGATCCGCCGTCCGGTCTGAAAAATCCTTCGACCCGATCCGGGAAAACCCGATATTTTACTACTAGTTTTGATCCGGTCCGAATCCGATCCGATCCGGGAGATTTTCCCGGATCATCGGATCGGATACGGATCGGGGTTTTAGGCATCCGGATATCCACGGATACCCGGATAAAAAACGGATATCCGGATAATCCCGGATATCCGGATACTCACGGATCACCGGATATCCGCGGATCATCGGATCGTCTCGGGTCACCGGATATCCGGATAGCTCCGGATCGCCGGATATCCGAATAGTGCCGGATCACTATATATTCCCGGATATCCGGTTATTAAAAAATTTTATTATAATTTTAAATGTATTTGTTTTAGGAAGGATAAATAAAGATTGTATATTACAATTATGTACTAATATTTATACTTAAAATAATATTAAATGGGAAAATATTTGAGTTAGGCAAAGTGATGTATTAATAATGTGCATACTTAGTTACTCTATATCATAATGATCTTTTATTATTATTTGATCTCATTGTAAGATATATATTTTATAAGATGGTCTCAATAATAATTGTTTATTAAAAGTTGATCTCATTTGAATGAACAAATGCCCATAATAATCTTTTATCATCAGTGGATCTCTTTGTAAAATATATATTTTTATAAGTTGGTCTCAATAATAATCTTTTATTAGAAGTTGGTTTCATTTAAATGAACAAATAATGATGATAATGATAATTGTAAAAATATACATATAATAAATTTTATCATAAGGTTGTAAAAACATTATTAAATAATAATGGTCTATAACAAGCATTTTAATTTCAATTATTATCACCCTATTAAAGATAAGATATGTGGTAAATGTCCATAATAATCTTTTTATCATAAGGTTGTAAAAACATTATTATATTCTAACATGGTTAAAAGAGTTAAACATGCATATAATAAATTTTGATTCAAATTATATTTCACTATTATTCTAAAAAGTCATTTTTATATATTATAATTTACTATGCATATTAAATACTATAGGTCTGTAACGAGTTTTTTAATTTCAATTCTTATCATCCTATTAAAGATAAGTTATGTGGTAAAGTCTTAATATAAGTTCTCATTAAATAAATAATGATGATAATGAAAATTGTAATTTGAGTAAAAAAAAAGTTGGCACAACAATTTTTCGAAAAGGCTTCTTAGAAAATAATATAAATAAATTTAGATCCAAATAAAATTTACTTTTATACTTTAGTTCTACAAATTATTTTTTTTAAAGATATTAAATATAAATTTTGGTTTTAACTTCTAGTTCACTATACAAGATTACAAGTACAAAATTACATACTATAAGTTTATATAATGATGTTTTATAAGTCTAACTATTTTAACCATGTTAGTCATAAGATTTGTGTTAAAGTCTTAAAAATAAGTTTATGAATAATATAAGTAATGACGATTATGACAACTATAGCTTTAATTATTTTTTTTAGCAACTCAACCTTTTATTAGAAGATCGTCTCATTTAATGAAACCGCCTATATATACATGCATACATATATATATATATATATATATATATATATATATATATATATATATATATATATATGTGTGTGTTTATGTAAACACAAGATCGTTTTAGAATATATACAAATTTTTATATTATATTATAATTTTGTAAATATCGTTTTCTTGTGTAATTATTATTCATAATATTTATAATGAAATACAATCAATTAGCTTTTGTTAAAATAAAAATAAGTTAATCGACTTTGATAATATTTAATAATAATATTTTCTATATATTACTTACTTTAGCATTCACAATTTTTTTTATTTGGTATTGTATGAAGTATTTATAAAGTTTAAAGTTTAAAGATAAAGATAATTATTGTTTTAAAATTATATTTTTATTTTCTTATTATAATGTATATTAATATTCTCAATTTTTTTTATTCTCTATATGATTATCAATTTTATTTTGATTTTTTTTGTGTCTTTGAATTATTTTTATTACATTTTGTAATAAATAAAGTAGCAAATACATATCCGGATCAAACGGATATTCAGATCAAGCGGATATTTGGGTCAATCGGATATCCGGATCCGGCTAAAGTCATTTTTCGGATCAACCGGGTCAAGCATAAGTCATTCGGATCATCCGGATATCCGCGAATAATAATCCGATCCGATCCGGCTAAAATGATTTTGGGATACTATATTTTGAAATTCGGATCAATCGGATCGGCCGGATATCCGCGGATAATTATCCGATCCGATCCGAAAAAGTGCCGGATATCCGGCCGGATACGGATCGGATCCGGATCGGGGGTTTTATGAAAATTTCTATTCGGATATCCGGGTATTCGGATTGGGTCGGATCGGATCGATCCGTTGCCCACCCCTAATTGGAGTCCATGTATTGTTATTGTATATTTGTGTATTGTTGACGTTGTTGTATAGTCGGCTGAGGTCTTTCTTTCTTTAAGTATCCGGGAATCATACCATTGCATTTAAATGTATTTCGGTTTTGGCCTTTATTTGTGTCTTGTTGCAAGATCCGGTAAAATTGTTGTCAGGCTAAGGGTCGGGGTTCATTGTGAGGTCTCCTCCCGTAGCATCCCGAGTCCCATGGATTCGGGGTGTTACAATATGGTATCAGAGACCTAGGTTGACAACAATGACACTCGTAATCTTCTAAAAGGCCGAATAGACCAATAAACAGAACCCGCAAGGGTTTTGAGTTGCAAAATGAATTTTGTTTTCATATTAGGAGCATAGTCAGTTGGGGTAGTATGTACGGGACCACCACTCCTTTCGCGGACCTCGGCAACGTAGTTTACTGGATTATTGATATATGTATATATATAGATATGTATATGTGGCCTTAGGATGTTGTGGACTTGATGTATCTTAGTTAAGTGTTTGGACTATAGTTGTTTATGTGGATTGTAGTTATGCATATGGACTTGTTATATTATAGTGGCAGCATGGCCTTTATATTTATATGAGTTTGTACATGTGCCATGATAGTATCATCTTAGTGTTTGGACCTTATATTATGAGAGTGGATTTCGTGGATGTTATATGTTGGTAGTAATGTGGACATAGAACTTATATAGTCATTTATACATATGCTTATGATATGTAGTAACATATGGAGACATGGTGCCTTATAGTTAAGATGATAGTATGATATCATCGTCTTGGACAACGCCGTTGGGCTTAGAATAGTGTACATACGAGGATAAGTATGCTCAAGTATCGAGTTGAGCATCATGCATTGACGAACACCTTGGCGTTTCATCGGACTCCTTTTAGGGATGTCAAAGAGACCATGAGAAGGCTAATGAGGATATAGCCGCAAGGGCGAACAAGTAGAAGGAAAAACTCGAAACAACTTAAGAGAAATCGAGGTGGAAGCAATACAAGCAAGAAAGTAACTTGGAGATGTGGAGCGGTTTTGAAGAAACAATGACTGATCGATAATGAAAGCAACTAGAGTCAACCAACTTATGGAGAAGTCCAAGTGTCATGGCGATAAACGAAAGAAGTTTATTAAGTGTAGGATTGCAAAAGTGGCGGCCTAATCAAGGCAAGTTTTCCCGAGACACTCCTAGGCACGGGAGTTGAGAGGAGAAGCATGATTAACAAAGGACGGAAGGATTATAAGACCCGTAAGTTAAGGTTACGGAAGTACCAAAGATGAAGTGTCGAGTTTCCTAGGATACTGACGGGTTGACTTCTTCGGACTTACGAGACTTATGAGAAGAATGGAGAGGCGAGGGTTTTCATGGTAAAATTTTCTTAGTAGAGTGGACTGCTTTCTGTTATGACGATAAGTCTAAGAAACGCCAAGAAGAAAGAGGGATGAGTAGACGTTGATCCCGAGAGGATGAGAAATGTTACGCTAAAGAGTGTGAACGCAATAAGCCTTAAATTTATACTCGTTATAATTATCCTAACTTCTAGCGCACCCGCAGTGTACGGGACGTATGTAGAAAGATAAGTATTCCGAGGTCGAACACAAAGACTAAGGTGAAATTGATTCAAGTTGTGATTGAGTTTAGCAAAGATCTAAGTCTAAAGAAAAGAAGGAAATAAAGGAAAGAAGAAAATCTCAATTGTTTATGTCGGTTTTAGGTGATCAAATCGAAGATCACAATTCAAAGCAAACAATCAAACTAAACCAAAAATCACAAATAAACAAATCAAACAAGATATTGATCAAGGGAAAAGAGAGATGGATTATAGGGGTCGGAAATTCCGGTTATGGCTTCGAACTCAAGTTGTCTATTCATTCTTTGGATTTCACTATGATATGTTGGGATTAAATGTTTCTTAAATTGGGATCAATTACCGGGTAGGTCTCATGGTCAAACTAGTCCACACCTAAGGTCTCATTACCTGGTAAGTCTCTAAGAACCTAAGGTTAGGAATTCTACACAAACCGGAATTTGTTAATTAGGAATCTAACCTATCCTTACCGGGTAAGTCTTGGAATGGGAAGTCCTAATCAACATTCCTAGCACATCTAATCCAATGGCGGCTTATTAGGCTCACCACTACCTAAGGTTTTGCTATTTTAGATTCTAAGGGCAAGGATTACCGGGTAAGTCTCTCCTACACTTAGTCACTACACTAGGATACCCTAGGGTAGGTTAAACTCAGCAAAAACTTAGGGTTTCAACACTTTTATAGATCTAAGGTAAGATCCTTCGAACCAGGGAAAATCACGGTTTGTTCTATAGAAACCACGACCGTGGTTCTTCAAGAACTACCCGTGATTCTTAACAGAAACTACGTTCATAAGATAAAATCGTCCAAAGGTAAATCTAAGTCCGTCCTATCATAGTTCTAGCCAAAACCATCTTTCCTTACCCTAGAATCACATCAATTTAGCCTACAACATTCATAATGGAAATCAAAGCAAACAAACATAGAATCATAACCTCCATTGCAAGATAATGAAAGAAAAGAGATGAACAATGAACTTCAAGAACAAACAAATCCGAAAATGGAATTAGAACTACTTACAACCCTTCCAAAAGAAGGTTTCAAGGGTTACAAAGCTCTAGAAATAGGATCCGAAATACAAGAAAGCTATGGTGTGTTCTTCTCTCCTCTTCAATGGAGCCTTTTTTCTTCTCTTTTGCACTTTCCTTCCTAGAAAAATCCTTCTTCTTTTGAGAATATATTTTGTTAGAGAAATGGATAATGGATGAGCTGCTCCCAAACTACCCCAGCTACCTCAAACAATCAATGAAGGACCACTTTTATAACAAATCTCTCATGAGATGGCCATGAGAGTCGTGGCACAGCTGTCACGAGAATCTGGCAAAATCCACGGTCATTTCCACGGCCGTGGTTCTTCAGAGAACCGTGATTCTATGCAGAAACCTCGCCTTGGATCATTGAGCTGTGGTTTGGTGCATGGTTTGCGTTGGCAAGGTCCCATGAGTCCTTCTTAGTCCTTGGCTTGTGTTCTAATGAGTCCGAGGACGTGTCATCTAAATGAACGATCCTTAAACGCGTCATTTTAGCTCTAAACTTCCCGAAATACCTACAAAACGCACACAAGTCCGTGTAGACGTCTATCTCGACAAAATACATGTTTTGAGTGCAAAACGTCTTGGACTAATGCTAGATCATGCATGAATGAGCGAAAATTTCATCTAAATGTACACTTAAAACTATGTTATAAATCGTGTTATCAAAATACCCCATACTTAAGGTTTGCTCGTCCCCGAGCAAATTCCCAACTATAGACTAAGAGATGACATGATTTATGTATGCAGGAAAAATGGTAAAATCTTTTTGGGTTTTGTGCTTCTACTATTGGATCACCTTCATAGTCATGATCAATGGCAATTGGATAAGCAATTATGTATCAAACAATAAAGGCATGGAAAGACAATTGTACTTAACTCAAAAACATGCATGAAATGTGAGGATGAAGAGGTCAAGAAGATCAAGAGTCTATCCAATCTAGATCACTAAGTCTTACAAACATGCAAGTAGGTCAGAAGGGCTTGTGACATAAAAGGCCAAGAAACGTTGCAATTGGGCGGGGGATTCTCTAGGTTATGTGATGCTAATCCGGGAATGGAACTAACTTCACATCCTTGTCCTCGATCAACTTCCCCCAAGTGTATATTTTTCCCTATCTTGCTTTCTTTTCTTTTTCTTTAACTCATTTTTGAGACAATGGCATTGGTGTACAATAGCCGAAACCTCGGTGATTAGCCGTCCTCGGGCTTTTTCTCTTTTTCGAGGTGCATCCACACCGGGCACACATACCAAAGCTCGTTAGGGCTATTGGTTCATTTGACTTTGGCAAGGCACCAACACCCGATTATGTGAAGTGTACCGAGTTACTCGTCATTTAAACCAACGCCCCCAAACCTATGTTTTGGCTACACTTCCACAATAATTTCAGCGTTTTATTCACGACATTCTTTTCATTACATCTTCACCCCACACTTGCTTTTCACACATTTCAACACACTAGCATGCTCCTATTCCCGGATGGGTTTTAAAGGAGGTCGATTTTAATTGAGGTGCTCAAGCAATCATGATCAAGATGAGAAGTAGAGAAAGATGAAGTGCCTCATTCATTCCTAGATGGTATGCAAGAACTATCATGTAATTTCGACTTTCAATACTCAATCCATTCTAGGCAATCATCATGATCACAAGTCATTCATAGAATTTAAGAAAAGTAGTTCAAGTCCACATATGCATTTATCAATTCAACACATAAGGCCATTCATAGCCAATCACAAGACAAGTTTCATCATTAGGATCACATCCAAGCCTAGAAAGCACAAATTTTTTTTAAATTTTCTGATTTTTATGGGATTTTCGTTTTAAGCATGTACAATGCAAGACATTAACCTATCTTAGATGCTCATCATGCAAAGGATCATGCAAACCCCACCCCATACTTAGAAACACATTGTCCCCAATGTGTAAATGAAGTAGAGAGAGTGAAAGAAGGTTCTCACAATGTAAAATTGTTTGCTATGGTATTTGGGAATTCTCAAGTGAATTGATGTTGGATGATCCTTTCAACCATGGTAGAGAGCTCTAAGCATCCTTCAAAGCTTCGGAACCCGCGCTAGGCACCGCTAGCCGTCCAAGTTCCGCGTCCGCTCCACCCATAATTGGTGAGGGTTTCATCATCATCATTTTCATTGCCAAGAAAGGCTTCCAATGCCACTAATGCTCTAGCACACACACGAAAGTAGACAAAACACACAAAGCATACAAAAACAGAAAAATCTAAGCAAAAATGAAAAGGAAAAAATGTTACCAATGGGTTGCCTCCCACCAAGCGCTTCTTTAAGGTCATTAGCTTGACCAAACTCGGGAGCGTCTATTCGAGGTGAAGCGGGGCAATCATGTCTACCGGGGCTCCCGGAATATACTTCTTCAAACGATGCCCATTCACCTTGAAATTTCCACAATGCTCCCCTCCTATTTCAATAGCTCCATGGGGAAAGATCTTCTTCACCACATATGGCCCGGTCCATCTTGATTTGAGCTTTCCGGGAAAGAGCCTTAGCCTTGAGTTGAAGAGAAGGACAAGATCTCCTTCACTCAACTCCTTTGGAATGATCCTCTTGTCATGCCACCTTTTGGTTCTCTCCTTGTAGATCCGGGCATTCTCATAAGCTTCCAACCGGAGCTCCTCAAGGGCATTGATATCAAGTAACCTCTTTTCTCCCGCTTCCTTGAGGTCAAAATTTAGCCACTTAATGGCCCAATAAGCTCTATGCTCCATTTCCACCGGAAGATGGCAAGACTTGCCATAGACCAACTTGTAGGGGGTGGTTCCAATTGGTGTCTTGAAGGCGGTTCTATATGCCCATAGTGCGTCATCGAGCTTTATAGCCCAATCTTTCCTTGTCCTAGACACCGTCTTCTCGAGGATGGCTTTGATCTCCCGGTTGGAGATCTCCACTTGACCACTAGTTTGGGGATGGTAGGGTGTTGCCACCTTATGAGTCACCCCATACTTGGCCAAAAGTGCTCCAAAGTTCCTATTTGTGAAGTGCTTCCCTCCATCACTAATGATTACCCTTGGTGTTCCAAACCTAGGGAAGATCACCCGGTTGAAGAATCGCACTACCACCTTGGCATCATTTGTAGGGGAGGCGATCGCCTCTACCCATCTTGACACATAGTCCACCGCCAATAGGATGTAGAGATTGCCACATGAAGAAGGGAATGGTCCCATGAAGTCTACACCCCACACATCAAAAATCTCAACTTCTTGGATGTTATTCAAGGGCATTTCATTCCTCATTGAGATGTTGCCCGTCCTTTGGCAAGCATCACATGCCGCTACAAAACCTTGCACATCTCTAAACAAGTTAGGCCAATAAAAACCGGATTGCAATACCTTTGCACACGTCTTGTGTGAGCTAGCATGGCCTCCGCATGGTAAGGAGTGGCAATGCCGGATTACACTCTCCACTTCATCCTCCGGTATGCATCTTCTAAGCACCCCATCCGGGCCTCTCTTGAATAGAAGTGGCTCACTCCAATAGTAATGCCTTACATCGTTGAAGAACTTCTTCCTTTGTGCATATGTAAGTCCGGGAGGCACTTCCTCACACACCAAGTAGTTCACAATGTCGGCGTACCACGGCTCATTTCCTCTAGCCACTTGGAACAAGCATTCCTCCACCATTTGTAATTGTTCATCCCGGAATGAATCATCTATCGGGATGTTGTCTTTCCCAAGCTCCAATGGTGGGAGTCTACTAAGGTGATCCGCCACGGAGTTCTCGGATCCCTTCTTATCTCGTATCTCCAAATCAAACTCTTGAAGAAGAAGGATCCACCGAATCAACCTTGGTTTGGCATCCTTCTTTGTAAGTAGATAACGGATCGCCGCATGATCCGTATAAACTATGACCTTCGCTCCAACAAGGTATGAGCGGAATTTCTCAAATGCATACACCACCGCTAACAACTCCTTCTCGGTGGTGGCATAGTTGAGTTGGGCATCGTCTAGCGTCTTGCTAGCATAGTAAATAGCATGAGTGCACCCTTCTTCCTTTGCCCTAAAACGGCCCTAACGGCCACATCACTTGCATCGCACATGATCTCAAATGGTAGACTCCAATTCGGAGGTTGCATGATAGGTGCGGAGATCAAGGCGTTCTTCAACCTACAAAAAGCTTCGAGACAATCCTTGGAAAAGACAAAATCAACATCTTTCATTAGTAGGTTAGTGAGAGGCTTAGAAATTTTAGAGAAGTCTTGAATGAACCTCCGGTAAAAACCGGCATGCCCTAAGAAACTCCTTACCCCCTTCACCGAGGTAGGTGGTGGCAACTTCTCTATCGTTTCAATCTTGGCCCTATCAACCTCAATGCCACGGTTAGACACCAAGTGTCCTAACACAATCCCTTCACTTACCATGAAGTGGCATTTTTCCCAATTTAAGACAAGATTTGTCTCCTCTCATCTTTGCAACACTAATGACAAGTTAGCCAAGCAATCATCGAAAGAAGAACCATAAACAGAGAAATCATCCATAAACACTTCCATGATATTTTCTATATATTCCGAAAAGATAGCCATCATACACCTTTGAAAGGTGGCGGGTGCATTACACAACCCAAATGGCATTCTTCTATATGCAAAGGTACCCCATGGACATGTAAAAGTCGTTTTCTCTTGGTCATCGGGGTGGATAGGGATTTGGAAGAATCCACTATACCCATCTAAATTGCAAAAATGAGAGTGTTGAGCTAACCTTTCTAGCATTTGGTCAATGAAGGGGAGAGGGAAGTGATCTTTCCTAGAGGCCATGTTTAACTTCCTATAATCTATACACATCCTCCATCCCGTGACCGTCCTAGTTGGTATTAGTTCATTGTTCTCATTAGTTACTACCGTCATTCCACCCTTCTTAGGCACTACATGAACGGGACTAACCCACTTACTATCCGAGATAGGGTAGATAATTCCCGCATCTAGCAACTTAATGATTTCCTTTTTGACCACCTCTTTCATTATAGGATTTAATCTCCTTTGATGTTCTATAGAGGGTTTGTGGTTATCTTCCATCATTATCTTATGCATGCACAAAGATGGCTTAATGCCAACCAAATCATCAATAGTATAACCAATGGCCTTCCTATGCAATCTTAGTTCATGCAACAACTTAGCAAGTTCATCATCACTCAAGCATGCATTAACAATCACAGGATATGTAGAATTATCACCAAGAAATGCATACTTTAAATGAGAGGGAAGGGGTTTAAGTTCAAGTGAGGGAGGACCTTTATCGGTTGAAGACGATCCAAATAAGATTGGATGAGATGAATCCAAAGCAAGGGAAGACTCCCCATGGCTCCTAAAAGCTTGATCATCATTAAGAGCTAATTCAGGAAAAACCACGGTTGGAAACACGGGTTGCTCGTCTTCCACGGCCGTGGTTCTTGCCAAGCTTGCTTCTCGGAGTTGTCCAGAGAGTTTGACGGCCGTGGTTTGTAAATCTCGACCGTGGAACTTCCAGCTGTTCACCACCTCTTCGTGGCTTTCAAATCCAACTCTTGGCTCCTCTTCCAAAGCTTCCAAAGCTTTGATCTCTTCATTGTAGGCCTCTTCAACCACTAGAGCTTGCTTCTCCACAAACTCCCAAGCATCATCTACATGCTTCTCCATGAAAGTCCCACCGGAAAGAGATTGTAGCTTGAATTGGCTATCTTCATCAAGTTCCTTGAAATAGATCTCTAATAGCTCAATTTTCGGTATGCCATGGTGTGGACAATCTAGGAGAAGGTCCTTGAATCTCTCCCAAGACTTGAACAAACTTTCTCTATCCCTCATCACAAAGGCATTGATCTTCCCTCTTAATTCGGTGGTCTTGGAAGGTGGGAAGAACTTGGTCAAAAACTCGGTTGTCATCTCCTCCCAAGTACCAACTCGCCCTTGTGAAATAGATTGATACCAAGCCAAGGCTTTATCCTTAAGAGAGAAGGAAAAAGCCCTAAGCTTATGGTTGTTGCTCTCCAATCTCGGTGGCCTAAGAGTCTCCATCAAAATCTCGTAGTTCATCAAATGTTGGTGAGGAGACTCTCCTTCTATCCCTCCAAATTGATTGTGCCGGATCATTTGTAGAACTTGAGGGCGGAGCTCATAGTTGTGGGTTGCGGGATCTCCTAGATTCACACCCGGTCGGTGTGCTCTTTGTGCCGGATCCATACGCCTCCCTAGGGTTTGTGGCTCCTCAATAGCAATGGGAACAACCCTAACATTAGCCGCCGGCTGCGGTTGTGGTGGAGGAGGTGGAGGTTGTCGGCGATTAAGCTCTCCTTGAACAAGGGCTTGCCTAATCTCCTCAATCTCTCTCCTTGTTTCCTCTTGCCTCTCATTGGCAAGTCTCCTTTCTTCCTCCAAGAGTTCATCTCTTAGCCTTATTTGCTCTAAGGCTTCATCCAATTCAGCTTGGAGATTTCTACCGGCCATCTCTTTCTCTTTTCGGATGTTCTTAGATCTAGATCGAAGGGTTTTCTCCGGTTCGGGATCGAATGGAGCTAAATCCTTGCCACGAGATCTTCGCATACACCTAAAGAGCAATAGATGTCCTGAAAAGCAAAGACACAAACCAAAGAGAGATCAAAAGCAACAAGAAAGATCTACACTAGAAACAATCACGAAATAGACTCAATCTAGACCTAGTCCCCGGCAACGGCGCCAAAAACTTGTTACGCTAAAGAGTGTGAACGCAATAAGCCTTAAATTTATACTCGTTATAATTATCCTAACTTCTAGCGCACCCGCAGTGTACGGGACGTATGTAGAAAGATAAGTATTCCGAGGTCGAACACAAAGACTAAGGTGAAATTGATTCAAGTTGTGATTGAGTTTAGCAAAGATCTAAGTCTAAAGAAAAGAAGGAAATAAAGGAAAGAAGAAAATCTCAATTGTTTATGTCGGTTTTAGGTGATCAAATCGAAGATCACAATTCAAAGCAAACAATCAAACTAAACCAAAAATCATAAATAAACAAATCAAACAAGATATTGATCAAGGGAAAAGAGAGATGGATTCTAGGGGTCGGAAATTCCGGTTATGGCTTCGAACTCAAGTTGTCTATTCATTCTTTGAATTTCACTATGATATGTTGGGATTAAATGTTTCTTAAATTGGGATCAATTACCGGGTAGGTCTCATGGTCAAACTAGTCCACACCTAAGGTCTCATTACCGGGTAAGTCTCTAAGAACCTAAGGTTAGGAATTCTACACAAACCGGAATTTGTTAATTAGGAATCTAACCTATCCTTACCGGGTAAGTCTTGGAATGGGAAGTCCTAATCAACATTCCTAGCACATCTAATCCAATGGCGGCTTATTAGGCTCACCACTACCTAAGGTTTTGCTATTTTAGATTCTAAGGGCAAGGATTACCGGGTAAGTCTCTCCTACACTTAGTCACTACACTAGGATACCCTAGGGTAGGTTAAACTCAGCAAAAACTTAGGGTTTCAACACTTTTATAGATCTAAGGTAAGATCCTTCGAACCAGGGAAAATCACGGTTTGTTCTATAGAAACCACGACCGTGATTCTTCAAGAACTACCCGTGATTCTTAACAGAAACTACGCTCATAAGCAAAAATCGTCCAAAGGTAAATCTAAGTCCGTCCTATCATAGTTCTAGCCAAAACCATCTTTCCTTACCCTAGAATCACATCAATTTAGCCTACAACATTCATAATGGAAATCAAAGCAAACAAACATAGAATCATAACCTCCATTGCAAGATAATGAAAGAAAAGAGATGAACAATGAACTTCAAGAACAAACAAATCCGAAAATGGAATTAGAACTACTTACAACCCTTCCAAAAGAAGGTTTCAAGGGTTTACAAAGCTCTAGAAATAGGATCCGAAATACAAGAAAGCTATGGTGTGTTCTTCTCTCCTCTTCAATGGAGCCTTTTTTCTTCTCTTTTGCACTTTCCTTCCTAGAAAAATCCTTCTTCTTTTGAGAATATATTTTGTTAGAGAAATGGATAATGGATGAGCTGCTCCCAAACTACCCCAGCTGCCTCAAACAATCCATGAAGGACCACTTTTATAACAAATCTCTCATGAGCTGGCCATGAGAGTCGTGGCACAGCTGTCACGAGAATCTGGCAAAATCCACGGTCATTTCCATGGCCGTGGTTCTTCAGAGAACCGTGATTCTATGCAGAAACCTCGCCTTGGATCATTGAGCTGTGGTTTGGTGCATGGTTTGCGTTGGCAAGGTCTCATGAGTCCTTCTTAGTCCTTGACTTGTGTCCTAATGAGTCCGAGGACGTGTCATCTAAATGAACGATCCTTAAACGCGTCGTTTTAGCTCTAAACTTCCCAAAATACCTACAAAACGCACACAAGTCCGTGTAGACGTCTATCTCGACAAAATACATGTTTTGAGTGCAAAACGTCTTGGACTAATGCTAGATCATGCATGAATGAGCGAAAATTTCATCTAAATGTACACTTAAAACTATGTTATAAATCGTATTATCAAGAAACACAACAAGAAGCTTTTTGTCATGAAGGGACTTGAGTTACCAACCTAAGAGAAACGTGAATATGGACCTATCTAATGTTAAAGATGTTGTTCGCCACTTAGCGTGCGTGCAATCAAGCTTTAAATTTATAAAACTAGAATCAAGCAAGCGAACCCGCATTGTACGGATCGATATAGTTAAGCAAGAATTCCAGAGTATCGAACACAGGGATTTGGGGGGTTAAATCCAATTATAGAATTGTCAAGCAAGTAAATGTATGAGCTTTGTAAATATCGGGAAAACAACAATCCTAAAGATCCAGGAATCCAGCTGTGGCAATCGATTCAAGATATACTAAAGATATAAGGACAGAGTTGATGTTTGCAAAGGTATACGAATGTAAAGCAATGTACGGTGAAGTTCCAAGGCTTTATATAACTTATCTAAAGGTACTCTCTATAAAGGTTGTTGAGGCTTCAGTATAGAAAGGATCTAAAGACAAGAATTAATCTGAAATACCGAAACTTGTAACCCAAGGATCAAGACTAACTAAACCGATTAAGGTTGTGACACTCGAAATCGAGGTAGAGGTTGTTGAGGCTTCACTACCACGTAGAAAAGGTAAGCCAAGACTAAGTTAAAGCAAATCTTTAACTTTGGATTAAAGTAAAAGCAAGGTTCGTAAACTAAGGGAAATTACGGGTGGATCTTGAGATTCCACGGCCGTGGAACTCAAGAACACACCGTGATTTTGGCTCGTCGGCGATTCTCTCTAACTCTCAGGGTCCAATCTGTTTGCGATCGATCTATCATCATCTAAGCCACAACTATCAACCCTTCACCTTAGAATTGCTAAAGTTTTTTTAGCCAACAACAGTCATTATGATATCAAATTCAAGATTTAGAAATATGAAAGATGAAAACCTTCTAAAACCTTGAATAAATCTCAAATCAATCTCAAATCCACAAACAAGAGTAATGATGTATAACAGATTCGGAATAACACAAACCAATCACAATCCTTGATAAGAACGAAGAACGGGATGTCAATCCGTCTTCTAATCAAACCTAAGGACAAAGCGTAACTTCCAAATCACCAAGTCTTTCGCAAATCTCCGTTGCGAAATAGCAATCTTCACACGTCCCACTTGAAACCCTAGGCACGTGCAAGTAAGCGTAAGAGAAGGTCTAAGCAGAGGTGACGGAATCTCTCTCCTTCCGTCCTTTTATAGGGCAAGATAGAATAAGTGTCCAGCCCATTGTGTAAAAGATCGTGGCTTTAATTTGTACGTTAAAAGATCGCCTAAATCACGGTCATAGAGGGTTCCACGCCCGTGGTTTAGAGCGTGGTTTAGAGCGTGGAATTTGATTACGGTGCTTCACAACTTCCACGGCCGTGTAACTCACTGGAATGCTCCACACTTGTGTTGCCAAAGTTCCACGGCCGTGGTTTAGAGCGTGGACTCCATTACGGCCGTATTTTAGAGCGTGGAACATAGATTGCTCGTAAATCTCCTTTCTTTTGTGCCATTCTTCATCCTAGCATCTTCCTTAGCTCCTTTGTGGTATCCTTAATCCTTGGATATGCTCAATCCATCTCCATTCTCCCTTGATTCGTTCGGTTTTTGCTTTTATTTGCCTACAATCAACACAAAGCTTATGTAGACCTCTATATCGACAATATAGATAAACTAGCTCACAAATGTTTCAATGCTTTATCAATGAACACTAATATGGATGAAATACACTTAGAAAACGTGCCTAAAATATCACAATATTTCATGCTAACAAATAACCCCATACTTGCCACTTGCTTGTCCCCAAGCAAGGTCTTTCAAAAGCTTTAAAACTCAAGTTAGGATGAAATATGTATGCACTCTCAAAAATAAAACTTCAATTAGATGAATGTGCTTTCTAGTCAATAGATCATTCTCAAACCTTTCTTCATTCATTCATAAGAATCTCATATACATCATCAAAGAGTAAAGAGTAAAGAAAACCCAAGAATTGATCAAACTTCCATGTAAACATCATAACCTTCAAACATTATCAAAATCAATCATAAGAAACTTCAATTTAGATCACCAAGTCATATATCATTCTTTTGATCTTAAGGACTTTCAAACAAGGTCTAGAATGCGGAAAGGGAGGGAGAACTTTAAGGAATGTGGTGCATGAATCCGGGAAAGTGGATAACTAACTATTTTCTTTTTCTCTTGCGGTTTCCGCAACACTTTCAACTTAGAGCTTCGCTCTCTTCTTTTCACATAATTTTTCGACTTTACTTTTGGAGTTATGGACAAAGGTGTACAAAAACCGAAGCCTAGGAGATTGGCGGTTCTCATTTTTACGAGATGCCTCAAACCCTTGGTGCACATACCATAATCCGCTAGGAATATCGCTCAATCCGACTTTGGCAAGACACAAACACCCGGCTATATGAATGGTGCCGAGTTACTCATCGTCATGATTGACTTCCCCAAACCTATAATTTCTTTCTATTCTTTTGAATGCAAAATTTTGCTTTCATGGCCCTCCCACATCAAACATGCCAAATATTCAACTCCTCCAAATTCCCGGATAGGTAAAGGAGGCCATTATTTCATTGAGGGGCTAAATGATCAAAGAAAGAAGAAAGAAAATCGAATTGCCTTAATCATTTCAACAAGAAGTATAAGAACTTATCATGTGATTTCAACCTTGATTTCTCAATATGATTTAAGTAACATTCTTCACATTATGAAACTTGCAAAAGAGGAATAATCAACTCATTCAATTTCTTTTCAATTCACTATTCGTTTAAGCATGTGATTGTCATCAAAACTCAATTCACAAGTAGTGATTATCATAGAAGGCATCTCTATCCTTAGAAGCACAAAATTTTAAAATTTTTTCAATTTTTATGGGTTTTTCAAAAGCTTTTTCATGCAATGCAATAATGAAACGTGTAACAATAGAATGAAACATGCATAGTGTTCTCGATAAAAGCATACAAAGTGAGTAAGAGTTATTACAAACGATCAGTCACACCCCACCCCATACTTGGAACAAACATTGTCCCTAATGTTCAAAAAAGAAAAAGAAGAAAAGAAAGAAAGAAAAAGAACTCACAAAACGGTGGTGGGGCGGCTAAAGCGGTAGATCGTCAATCATCCTCACTGCGGTGCCGGTGGAGGTGGAAACGGGAAGAAGCCGGGATCATAGTTCCGCCCAAACTGCTGGCGGTATATGTCTCTCATCATGCGGTCATGATCGGCGGCTCGTGCATCCCTAGCATCAGCACGAATCTCCAAAGCTCCGACCCTATCGGAAAGGTCGGTGGCCCACTCCGGTAACTTCTCATACCAACCAGGTGGCTGGCTGTACCATGCCGGTGCGTCAGAAGGTGCTGGTGCAGGTGGCGGCTGTGCATGCCAAGGTGGTGGAGCTCCCATCCAGTCCGGCTGCGTACTATACCATGTAGAAGGATCCGTCATCCACGTCGGTCTCTCGCTCATGCTGGCGCGGCGAGAGGAAGAACCAGAAGCTCTAGCAGGGCGGGGAGAGTGTCTAGGAAGGTCAGGAACTGCATCCGGCTGATCCGGAAAGGTACCAAAGTCATGATCAGCTCCTCCTCCCTCAAACTCGTCATCCCCTCTCATCTCCTCCTCCTCTACAACTGGTGGTGGTGGAACGTAGGGAGGGGCTACTAATCTGTTCGCATGCATGGCAGCGAACGTCTCCTTCCAGTTATGGCGTCCAACCATAATGGAATACTCAGGGAGCCAATCTATCCCTCTACCGGTCCTACTCTCCCAAGGCATGGCAGCGAACGGTGGACCTCTATGTGTAGGGAAGATGATGCCTCTAGTCACGAGGCTCTGAAGTCCTAGGGGTCTAGCTGCAATGCGGGTGCAAGCGGAGAAGTCTACCCCTAACTGCCTAGCAAGGTGGTTGACCATCCCACCGTATCCAATGTTGCCGGCCCTCTTGTTCTTTAGCTTGCTCATAGTAGCAGCTAAGAGGGTGGCACAATCAGCTGGCCTGCCGTATAACATACTGTAAAGCAAAAATAACTCGTTTGTCTTGATCTTCTGAGGTGTCTCCGTCCTGGGGAAGAGACACTCAGAAAGCACTCTTTGGGCAATCTTCAAGGCTAGGTGATAGATCAACCTAGCCTTGGTATCAGCAGGTTGCCAGCGGTCCTCGCTGGCGTATATCATAGCTATCTCCTCCCAGAAATCCTTGGCGTACACGCCACTAGGGAATCGACCATTAAAGGTCTCCTGGAACCCAAAGAAGGCTCCAAACTCTCTAATAGAGAAATCATACTTTCTCTCCATCAGCCGGAAAGAAACTGCCCAGTCAACATGATTGTGCTCAAACGAGACTACAAACTCCCTAGTAATCTCCTCATAAGCATCTTCCCGAATAGCGGAGAAGATGACTAAGCCGGCTCTATCCAATAGCCAAGTGAGATCCCCTATCACATGCAAGGGCTCTAGCTCCTCAAGTAGTAGATACCTAGGTCCTATGACCGCTCTCTTATGGATCCTCTCTAAAGCATCGAGGTGATCCTCGTGGATAGTAGGGATCCTAGGGGGAGGTGGCGATGGTGATGAAGGGGGTGATGGGGGCTCAGCTGGTGGTGCTCTAGAAGAGGAAGCAGTGTTGCCTTTCCTTTTCTTATTCTTATTTCTATCAGACATTCTCCTTACAAAATCCATTTTCTATCAGAAACCACGGTCTGTTCTTCAGATTCCACGGCCGTGGAATGCCCAAAAACCGTGGTTTGTCTCGCAAATTCGCAAAACTCAGGAGAATCACACCAAACTCAACAACAAGCAGCCCTAGACTAATTTCCGTCCAATTCCAATCAGTTCTCCTAAAAATTCTAGCAAAAACGAAGCCAAATCGACAAACCACGGTTTGGGATTGAGAGAGAGGGAAGGTAATCGGCGATTTGGGTGTGGAATTGGGATTGTTTTGTGTGTTTTGTGAAGAAACGTGGTTTTTATAGTGGCCGTAAAAATTTTTGAAAATCACGGTCTATCGGGGGGTTCCACGGCCGTGGAAATGTATGGAACCGTGGTTTTGGTGATTTTTCTCAGGCTTTTGAAAATTACGGTCACTGTAGCTGTCACGGCCGTGGTTTTGGCCGTGGAACTCTCTGTAATGTGTCAAAGTCCAAGTTTCGTCAATTTTCTTCAAACTTTTCCTTCCCCCTTTCTTTTCCACTGTTCCTACATCCAAAAACACGAACATACCGGAAGGCATCGAAGGCAAAACAAAACAAAACGTCTATACTATTCTAATCTGTGAATCAAAAACAACAATGTAAATGCAATACCTTGGGTTGCCTCCCAAGAAGCACTTTGTTTAAGGTCCGTAGCTAGACCATATTCGCGCTTATTCGAGTGCAGTGGGCACGAACTCTTCAGCTTGGAGTTCCGGTGTATACTTCTTGAGTCGTTGACCGTTCACCTTAAAGCTTCCGCCCTTTTCATCCCATACTTCAACTGCACCATGGGGAAAAACACGTTTGATTAGAAAAGGTCCAGTCCAATGAGATTTAAGCTTACCTGGAAAGAGACGAAGCCTTGAATTGAAGAGGAGAACTTGATCTCTTTCTTTGAGGTCCTTTGAGGTCCGGTACGCCCATAATGCGTCATCTAGCTTCAAAGACCAATCCTTCCTTGTCCTTGAAACCGTCTTCTCTAGGATTCCTTTGATTTCCCGGTTTGAGATCTCCACTTGTCCACTAGTTTGTGGATGATAAGGGGTGGCGATCTTGTGAGTCACCCCATACTTAGCTAAAAGAGCTTCGAAACGCCGGGCAATGAAGTGAGAACCTCCATCACTAATGATAGTCTGTGGTGTCCCAAATCGTGGGAAGATGGTCTTGTTAAAGAACTTAACCACTACCATGGCATCATTGGTGGGAGAGGCAATTGCTTCAACCCATCTCGAAACATAATCCACCGCTAAAAGTATGTATTGGTTTCCACAAGATGATGGGAAAGGTCCCATGAAGTCTACTCCCCAAACGTCAAAGATCTCCACCTCTTGGATGTTGTTGAGAGGCATCTCAGTCCTCCTAGATATATTCCCTGTTCTTTGACAAGCATCGCAGCAGGAAACAAAGGTTTGCACATCTTTAAATAGAGTAGGCCAAAAAAATCCAGATTGCAATACCTTAGCGCTAGTCTTGTTCGAACTAGCGTGTCCTCCACAAGATAGTGAATGACAATGACGGATGACACTTTGCATCTCATCTTCCGGCACACATCGCCGAATAATGCCGTCCGGACCTCTCTTAAAGAGGAGAGGTTCATTCCAAAAGTATTCCCGAACATCCTTAAAGAACTTCTTTCTTTGCGCGTAGGATAATCCGGGCGGTAATTCCCGACAAACCAAATAGTTAACAAAATCAGCAAACCATGGTTCGTTACCTTTGGTGATCACGTCGATGCACTCCTCTATGATATGTAAATGCTCGTCCGGAAAGGAGTCATCTATAGGTAGATGGTCGTCCTCTAGATGTGTTAGACGACTCAAATGATCCGCAACAGAATTTTCCGAACCTTTCTTGTCGCGGATCTCTAGATCGAATTCTTGTAGGAGAAGAATCCATCTAATTAGCCTTGGCTTCGCATCCTTCTTTGCAAGTAGATACCGGATCGCAGCATGATCCGTGTATACAATCACCTTTGCACCTACAAGATAAGAGCGAAATTTGTCAATAGCATATACAATTCCTAAGAATTCCTTTTCGGTAGTGGCGTAGTTGAGCTGCGCTTCATCTAGCGTCTTAGCATAGTAGATAGCGTGGGTTCGTCCTTCCTTCTTTTTCCCAAGAATAGCTCCTATAGCTACGTCACTTGCATCACACATAACCTCAAAGGGAAGATTCCAATCCGGAGGTTGGATAATCGGGGCTGAGATTAGAGCTTCTCGAATCATGTTAAACGCATCTAAGCATTCCTGTGAGAAATCAAAAACTACATCCTTCATCAATAGATTAGTTAGCGGCTTTGATATCTTAGAGAAATCCTTTATGAAACGCCTATAAAATCCAACATGTCCTAGAAAACTTCTTATCCCTTTTACCGAAGTTGGGGGAGGAAGCTTTTCTATTGTCTCTATCTTAGCTTTATCCATCTCAATCCCTCTACTAGAGATTAAGTGTCCTAATACAATGCCTTCTTTCACCATAAATTGACACTTCTCCCAATTAAGAACTAGGTTAGTGTCTTCACACCTTTGTAACACAAGAGCAAGGTTAGAAAGACAATTGTCAAAAGAGGAACCATAAACGGAGAAGTCATCCATAAAAACCTCCATGATTTTCTCTATATATTCCGAAAAGATGGCCATCATGCACCTTTGAAAGGTGGCTGGGACGTTGCAAAGCCCGAACGACATCCTCCTATAGGCAAACGTACCCCACGGGCACGTGAACATGGTCTTCTCTTGCTCATCCGGGTGTATCGGAATCTGAAAGAATCCACTATAACCATCAAGATAGCAAAAGTGCGAATGTTGTGCTAACCTTTCAAGCATTTGATCGATGAAGGGTAGTGGGAAGTGATCCTTCCTCGTCGCGTTGTTTAGCTTGCGGTAGTCTATACACATCCGCCATCCTGTTACGGTTCGTGTAGGAATGAGTTCATTGTTTTTGTTGGTGATGACCGTCATTCCTCCCTTCTTTGGAACCACTTGTACGGGACTCACCCACTTGCTATCGGAGATAGGATAGATGATACCTGCATCAAGTAGTTTAAGAATTTCCTTCTTGACAACCTCCTTCATGGTCGGATTTAACCGCCTTTGAGGTTGTCGCGAAGTTCTAAAGTCCTCTTCCATTAAGATCTTATGCATGCATAGGGAAGGTTTGATTCCTACTAAATCCTCTATAGTATATCCTAAGGCTTTCCTATGTTTCTTAAGGACAACCATAAGCTTACTATGTTCATCTATGCTTAAATCGGAACTAACAATTACCGGAAAGGTAGAATTAGGTCCAAGAAATGCGTACCTTAGATGTGTAGGAAGTGGTTTCAATTCCATCACTATAGGAGCCTCCAATGGCTCTTGAGGAATATCCGATGGTACCTTAGAAGTGTCTAAGGAAGTAGAAAGTGTTGGAGAAGAATCAAGAGAAGTTGTGAAAGAAACACGATTTCCTTCGGATTCACCCAAAATTACGGCACCCCTGCCTTCTCCACGGCCGTGATTTTGGGCGTGGAAAGTAATTACGGTGTCTTTGTTTCCTCCACGGCCGTGTAACTCTTTGGAGTGCTCCACGCTTGTGTTGGTGAATTCCACGGTCGTGGAGTAGGCTGTCTGGCCGTGGATCCGTACGTTTTCTGCCTCATCGTGGAGTTTCTCGAACTCTTCTTCATACACTTCTTTTTGTGTCTCTAAGCCTCAATTGCCTCATTGCACTCCTCTTCTTCCCCTATATCCATAATGCTCATAGAAAGAACTTTTTGTAAGGGATCTTTGAAGAGAATAGAACTTACCTCCTCTCTAGATAGCTCTTCGTCATGGATATTGAATATATCCTCATCGAAGGCTGGTTCCTTCACCAAAGTGGAAAGAACGAACTCTACCTTTTCTTCTCCTATGTCAAAGGCGAGTCTAGCATTCTTGCTATTGACTATACAACCGGATGTTGCAAGAAACGGTCTTCCGAGAATGATCGGGACCGGACTATCTGCAGGATTGTCAAGCACAACAAAGTCTATAGGAACATAGAACTTACCAAGCTTGACCGGGACGTCTTCAACTATACCGACGGGGCGAGTTATGGATCGATCCGCCATGTACAACGTCATCTTTACCGGTTTGGGATTGCCTAAACCGATCTTCCTGCACAAGGCAAGCGGAATGATTCTCACTCTTGCTCCCAAATCACATAATGCATCATATGTGACATCTCCCACTCCTATGGGAATACAAAATGACCCCGGATCCTTTAGCTTTGGGGGCATCTTCTCTTTCATGGTTTTGATGAGATCCGATGAATCCGAACTCATCTTAACCTCTCCAAATTCCTCTAGCTCTCTCTTGTTAGAGAGGATCTCCTTTAGGAACTTTCCATAAGCTGGCATACCTACAATTGCATCAATGAAAGGTATATTAATATGCAGTTTGCTCATGAGTTCAATAAACTTACCGAATTATTTGTCTAGACGCGCTCTTGCTCTAGATTGTGGGAATGGTAGGGGAGGTTTGTAAGCTGGAGGAGGAACGTAGACATCTTCCTTCTCCTTCCCCTTTTCTTTCTCTTTCTCAACGGGGACTTCTACAAACTTAGGCTGCGGATCGGTAGTTGTCACTCCGCTCCTAGTTGTGATTGCCATCACCCTTCCTTTTGGGTTGTCCTCCGTCTTTCCTGGAAGTTTCCCTTGATTCCTAGGAACTTCCTCCGCATGGCTAAACATTTGGTTTTCTAAAACCTTTTGGGCTTTATCAACCTTAGTTATGTGATCATCAACCTTGATGATGCGAGTCTCTAATCCTTGAAGCTTGCCCAAAATTGTCTCCAACATGGGATCGGGCTTCTCTTTCCCCGAAGTACTTCCACCATTAGATGTTTGCCCCAGGCTTTTCAAAGGAGTGGAAGAAGAGAAAGGTGGAGTTAGTGAATTTCCTGAATTGGAATAAGAATTACCGGAATTTTGTTGGTTGGGACGCCAATTGTTGTTGTTTGAACCCCTATTGTTGTTCCAATTGTTGTTCCGGTTGTTGTTGTTGTTGTTGTTCCAATTGTTCCGGTTGTTGTTCCGGTTGTTGCGGTTTGTATTCTCATTCCCGTTGTGGTTATTCTTGTTGCCCAAATAACCTACATCTCGTTCCTTTTGCTTTGGAAAGTTGGTTTTGATGGCTTCCTTCAACTCTTTAATCTCCGTATTGAGAGAAAAGATTTGAGTTTGAGCTGCTTGTGATAGCTGTGCTCCTTGATCCACATGATTCG
Organism: Fagopyrum homotropicum; assembly: GCA_033239125.1. Lineage (NCBI taxonomy): Eukaryota > Viridiplantae > Streptophyta > Magnoliopsida > Caryophyllales > Polygonaceae > Fagopyrum > Fagopyrum homotropicum. The sequence continues at coordinate 10,429,111 of BSWB01000008.1, forward strand.
CCTCCACTTTCCGATGAGAATACTTCTCAATGACTCGCGCTTGCTTCTCAATGAAGTCCCAAGCGTCATCTTCCCTCATGTCCATTAATGTACCACATGAAAGGGATTGGAGCTTGAATTGTGTCTCCACATCCAGCCCCTTATAGTATATCTCCAATAGCGCCAATTTGGATATGCCATGATGTGGGCAATCCAATAGCAAATCCTAAAATCTTTCCCAAGATTGAAACAAACTTTCGTTAAATCTCATAGAAAATGCATTAATCTTACCTCTCAACTCTGCCGTTTTGGATGGCGAAAAGAACTTAGTGAGGAATTCCGAAGAAAGATCCTCCCATGTTTCGAGTTTCCCACTTGGAAGAGCTTGATACCAAGACAATGCTTTCCCTTTCAAGGAGAAGAAGAAAGGCTTGAGTTTATAGCTGTTGGTAGTTGCATTCTTTGGCTTCATTGTCTCCATCATGATCTCAAAATTTTGTAGATGTTGATGTGGAGATTCAGCGCTTGTTCCCCCAAATTGATTTTGGCGGACAATGGTAATAACTTACGGGTTGAAGCTAAACCCTTGTACATCATCAACATCAAAGTTCACACCCAAACGGCGTGGTTGCTGCGTTGGATCCATCCTTTGGCCAAGAGTTCTTGGCTCCTCATCCACACGATTGACTCTCGCACCTCTAGCTGGGGCACGACGATTGCCAGCTGCCCGTGGAAAGAACGGGTTCACATTGATCGTTGGATCAATTTCCTCTAGTGGTGGCATGGAAGAGTCGCTATCCTCATTGGATGAGTTGGTTCTAACCGATCTTCCCGGTCTCCTTCTTCTCTTTTTCTCCTTGAGGTTGTTTATTTCCAGCCTCATTTGAAACATCATGTCCGATAGATGACGATCCATTTCTTCCCTGCGAGTCTTCTCACTCCATTGGAGTTGAGCTTCCTTTTCCGCAACTCCGTTTGGTAAACACGTTCTCTTTCTTCAGCGATCTTTCTTTCCTTAAGCTTTCTCTTCAAAGTCCTCTCAAGCTCTTGATCAAGAGGTAAGAGGTCTTCGTTGTTCCTAGACCTGCGCATACACTCGAAAAGATATCAAATAACAAGGGAAAAGCTCCCAATCTTGACAACCGATAACCGAATTCGGCCTAGACCAAATCCCCGGCAACGGCGCGAAAAACTTGTTCGCCACTTAGCGTGCGTGCAATCAAGCTTTAAATTTATAAAACTAGAATCAAGCAAGCGAACCCGCAGTTTACGGATCGATATAGTTAAGAATTCCAGAGTATCGAACACAGGGATTTGGGGGGTTAAATCCAATTATAGAATTGTCAAGCAAGTAAATGTATGAGCTTTGTAAATATCGGGAAAACAACAATCCTAAAGATCCAGGAATCCAGCTGTGACAATCAATTAAAGATATACTAAAGATATAAAGACAGAGTTGAGGTTTGCAAAGGTATACGAATGTAAAGCAATGTACGGTGAAGTTCCGAGGCTTTATATGACTTATCTAAAGGTACTCTCTATAAAGGTTGTTGAGGCTTCAGTATAGAAAGGATCTAAAGACAAGAATTAATCTCAAATACCCAAACTTGTAACCCAAGGATCAAGACTAACTAAACCGATTAAGGTTGTGACACTCGAAATCGAGGTAGAGGTTGTTGAGGCTTCACTACCACCTAGAAAAGGTAAGCCAAGACTAAGTTAAAGCAAATCTTTAACTTTGGATTAAAGTAAAAGCAAGGTTCGTAAACTAAGGGAAATTACGGGTGGATCTTGAGATTCCACGGCCATGGAACTCAAGAACACACCGTGATTTTGGCTCGTCGGCGATTCTCTCTAACTCTCAAGGTCCAATCTGTTTACGATCGATCTATCATCATCTAAGCCACAACTATCAACCCTTCACCTTAAAATTGCTAAAGGTTTTTAGCCAACAACAGTCATTATGATATCAAATTCAAGATTTAGAAATATGAAAGATGAAAACCTTCAAAAACCTTGAATAAATCTCAAATTAATCTCAAATCCACAAACAAGAGTAATGATGTATAACAGATTCGGAATAACACAAACCAATCACAATACTTGATAAGAACGAAGAACAGAATGTCAATCCGTCTTCTAATCAAACCTAAGGACAAAGCGTAACTTCCAAATCTCCAAGTCTTTCGCAAATCTCCATTGCGAAATAACAATCTTCACACGTCCCACTGGAAACCCTAGGCACGTGCAAGTAAGCGTAAGCGAAGGTCTAAGCAGAGGTGACGGAATCTCTCTCCTTCCGTCCTTTTATAGGGCAAGATAGAATAAGTGTCCAGCCCATTGTGTAAAAGATCGTGGCTTTAATTTGTACGTTAAAAGATCGCCTAAATCACGGTCATCGAGGGTTCCACGCCCGTGGTTTAGAGCGTGGTTTAGAGCGTGGAATTTGATTACGGTGCTTCACAACTTCCACGGCCGTGTAACTCACTGGAATGCTCCACACTTGTGTTGCCAAAGTTCCACGGCCGTGGTTTAGAGCGTGGACTCCATTACGGCCGTATTTTAGAGCGTGGAACATAGATTGCTCGTAAATCTCCTTTGTTTTGTGCCATTCTTCATCCTAGCATCTTCCTTAGCTCCTTTGTGGTATCCTTAATCCTTGGATATGCTCAATCCATCTCCATTCTCCCTTGATTCGTTCGGTTTTAGCTTTTATTTGCCTACAATCAACACAAAGCTTATGTAGACCTCTATATCGACAATATAGATAAACTAGTTCACAAATGCTTTAATGCTTTATCAATGAACACTAATATAGATGAAATACACTTAGAAAACGTGCCTAAAATATCACAATATTTCATGCTAACAAATAACCCCATACTTGCCACTTGCTTGTCCCCAAGCAAGGTCTTTCAAAAGCTTTAAAACTCAAGTTAGGATGAAATATGTATGCACTCTCAAAAATAAAACTTCTTTTAGATGAATGTGCTTTCTAGTCAATAGATCATTCTCAAACCTTTCTTCATTCATTCATAAGACTCTCATATACATCATCAAAGAGTAAAGAGTAAAGAAAACCCAAGAATTGATCAAACTTCCATGTAAACATCATAACCTTCAAACATTATTAAAATCAATCATAAGAAACTTCAATTTAGATCACCAAGTCATATATCATTCTTTTGATCTTAAGGACTTTCAAACAAGGTCTAGAATGCGGAAAGAGAGGGAGAACTTTAAGGAATGTGGTGCATGAATCCGGGAAAGTGGATAACTAACTATTTTCTTTTTCTCTTGCGGTTTCCGCAACACTTTCAACTTAGAGCTTTGCTCTCTTCTTTTCACATAATTTTTCGACTTTACTTTTGGAGTTATGGACAAAGGTGTACAAAAACCGAAGCCTAGGGGATTGGCGGTTCTCATTTTTACGAGATGCCTCAAACCCTTGGTGCACATACCATAATCCGCTAGGAATATCGCTCAATCCGACTTTGGCAAGACACAAACACCCGGCTATATGAATGGTACCGAGTTACTCATCGTCATGATTGACTTCCCCAAACCTATAATTTCTTTCTATTCTTTTGAATGCAAAATTTTGCTTTCATGGCCCTCCCACATCAAACATGCCAAATATTCAACTCCTTTAAATTCCCGGATAGGTAAAGGAGGCCATTATTTCATTGAGGGGCTAAATGATCAAAGAAAGAAGAAAGAAAATCGAATTGCCTTAATCATTTCAACAAGAAGTATAAGAACTTATCATGTGATTTCAACCTTGATTTCTCAATATGATTTAAGTAACATTCTTCACATTATGAAACTTGCAAAAGAGGAATAATCAACTCATTCAATTTCTTTTCAATTCACTATTCGTTTAAGCATGCGATTGTCATCAAAACTCAATTCACAAGTAGTGATTATCATAGAAGTCATCTCTATCCTTAGAAGCACAAAATTTTAAAATTTTTTCAATTTTTATGGGTTTTTCAAAAGCTTTTTCATGCAATGCAATAATGAAACGTGTAACAATAGAATGAAACATGCATAGTGTTCTCGATAAAAGCATACAAAGTGAGTAAGAGTTATTACAAACGATTAGTCACACCCCACCCCATACTTGGAACAAACATTGTCCCTAATGTTTCAAAAAAGAAAAAGAAGAAAAGAAAGAAAGAAAAAGAACTCACAAAACGGTGGTGGGGCGGCTAAAGCGGTAGATCGTCAATCATCCTCACTGCGGTACCGGTGGAGGTGGAAACGGGAAGAAGCCGGGATCATAGTTCCGCCCAAACTGCTGGCGGTATATGTCTCTCATCATGCGGTCATGATCGGCGGCTCGTGCATCCCTAGCATCAGCACGAATCTCCAAAGCTCCGACCCTATCGGAAAGGTCGGTGGCCCACTCCGGTAACTGCTCATACCAACCAGGTGGCTGGCTGTACCATGCCGGTGCGTCAGAAGGTGCTGGTGCAGGTGGCGGCTGTGCATGCCAAGGTGGTGGTATATGTCTCTCATCATGTTAGTCTTGTACGGACGATAAGAGTATGATATGTATACATATTCGATCCGTGAGGGCTGAATATCCACCAGAGGTGATGGTTAGAGTTGGGTAAGGACTGTAGTCTTATGATTTTTGGTATCATCCAAGGTAGGTGAACGTGATCACCAACACCCTTAGTAAGTGAAGCTTCAAGGGGAAGCATCAACTTAACTGACGGTTCGGCCTCAGTTTATTAACTTAGATGATCTGTGAAGAGACCCGACAGAATCGCAGTATTTGAATGGCATTGAGAAAGATCCGGGATAGAAGGTCCCGAGGACAGACACATAGTTACCTTCAGGGGTTGACGGTTTTATTGAGACGGAAGGAGCGTCTATGTGTGAGTTTGTAACGGAGAGCTGAGATAGAGCCTTAGGGAGGCTCACAATATCCTTACTAGTTCACCCTTGTGTTAGTAAGAGGTATTCGGATTGGTGATGTTCACATTGGAGAGGAGGCCTTAAGGCCGATGTGGCTAAGTGCATAGCCAGTATGTGACCGTCGTCAGGTCAAGCTTGAGCACCATAAGACGGAAAAGGACTCCATCCACCGCAAGTTATGAAGTGGGAGTGGGAGGATACCTCCATAGAGGTTATTACCGGTTTGAGACCATGTAAGAGTGTGACGTGTTTGGGTCATTATGGACCGACCGCCGGAGACAACGAGTTTTATTCCTAATTGGCAAAAAGAGCCAATGAGTCGGCTAGTTGTGGAGTCTACTAAGTAAGGATGAGATTCCTGGGATACCGAGTATCGTTATCTCGGATTGAGATGGACGATTCATCTCGGGATTTGTTAGGCAACGGGATCATGCCGCTTAGCTTCGAGTAACAGTTGCATTTCATGACAGTTTTTCGTTCTCCGACATATGGTCAGTTAGAGAGGGCTTTTGAAGCCTTAAAGGATGTGTTGGGAGCCTCAAAGATAGAGTGAGACCAAGCGTGATCCAAACACTTTCCGTGATTGAGTTCACGTATTATGATAATGGAGATGTATCGTTTGAGATAACCCTTTGTGATGGCCTTTATGGGGCATTTAATGGACGGAAGTGTAGTGCCCCGTGGTATTAGAATTTGGATAATATATGTAGGGAGTGATTTACAAATTGGCGTTGCCACCAAGAGTGGGAGGTTTTTACCCGATGTTCCTTGTGATAGTCGAGGGAGTACATGTACAACTCGAGTTATGATGCTAGTTGTGTTGATCTAGTAACCAACGAGGAGCCGATGAGGCTACCGGCAAGACGTGGTATAGTATCTTTGTTGGAGTTTTTACGATGATCTAGTTACATCGAGATGACCGTTGGGTTAGATATTATGTGCATGTGCAAGTTTATGTATTTTGTGCCTCGAGCGGGATTGTGTTGTATGTTTGGTTAGATTTTGACTTATTATGCGATATGCGGTTCATTCGATGTAGACCTTGTGAGGTCTTGACGCGGGTACACGAGTGTGTGATGGTTATCGAGTAGAGAGTTGGCACGTTACGGTTTTGAGTAGTTACCGAGTTAGTTATGCCGAGAGTTTTGCGTTAGCAAGTTTCAGGATGAAAGTTTGTTTTAGGGGGATTAGTTGTAACGTCCAGAATTTTGATTCCGGTTAGTGAGCGAGTTATCGATCTTTCCGCAGGCGCGGCTCAGTTTTTCTGCAGACACGGGATGCTGAGTAACGGGATTTTATTCCAAAATCCCGTTCTGACCCCTCGTTACCCACCTTTACCATTTGGACCCTTCGTTGCTAGCACCAAGGAGACAAGAAGGTCAGCTAACCCCTTATTCCCCTACCCCCTTGGCAGCTTGGATTTTCCTCTCTCCTCATTTCTTCTTTCACGTTAGTTTTCTATTCCCTTCTTTCCTTCTCCTTGAGCTCTCTTCTATTTCCTTCCTCTGGATCGCTTTGAGTGGCCAGCAATGAAGAGCTTTTAGATTTAGTGTGGTAAGTCTTTCCTCCTCCCTCTCTTCTTCTTCCACGCTGGACATCTTCTTCTTCTCTCCTTCTCCATTTCCATGGTTGGAAGCTTTGGGGAGAAGTTCTCTTAAATCCTTTACATGCATGTGTTCTTAGCTCGATTAGGTCATGAGAGAGTCTTGATACCGTAGATGATGTTTGGAGAAGACCCAACAATAAAAGGAGGCCATTGAAGCTCAAGATCCATAGTCGAAAGCGAAGAAAACACTGTTTTTGGAGTTCTACCGCGGGGACGGGACTAGGCACCACAGGGGCGGAACTTAGCCAGCCGATGAGGCGGTGAGAAGCGCCGTGGGGGCAACGCCAAAATTTCCAGGCGTCGTGGGATGGCTCCTAGCACCGTGGGGGTCGTGACCTTCAGCACGCAGTCGCGCCTTTTGTTTCCGCGGTTGTGTTTCTTCAACATTAGGCTCTTCTTCTCCCTTCTTCTTCCTTTCTTCCTTAGTTGTGAGGTTGTTTCATGCTAGTATCATGCCTAGGATAGGATAGTTATGAATGCCATCTAATGGTTGTGGACCTTAGGAGGCCTTAGAGTCTCGGTTGTTGCTTAGGATGACTCTATGTTATACCTCCTAGACTAGTTGTGTTCTAGCTTGGTGATGAGTTATCCTTGCAGGAGAGTGGGTTGTTGTAGTGCCTTTATATATGCTTGATAAGTTATGGTCCCTTGGAGCCTAGGAACGTCTCCTAGCTTATGAGTTGTAGGACCTTGTGTTTGTTTACTAGATTGTGAAGTCTAAGGACTTCTAGCCTATGAGAGTGTTATTTGTGTGTGCCTCATTTTGATCAGGCCTTGGTTGTACTGCTACGGGATGTTGAGATCAGTTTTGGTTAGCTTTGAGACGAGGTAAGTCTCGAGGATTACTTAGCACGCTTTTATGCATTATTTGGATGTGTGATGGTGGTGCGTTCTTTAGCTTGTTTATGATAATGAAAACCGGATTAGGATGACTTGGATATAGATGTTGTTAGCCCACTTGTTTATTATTATCGGGCGGTGACATCACTGCCCAGCTCCCGAGGGAGACTAGGAGGTTCTCTGTAACTATGCCATACATGTTATACGGGCGGGCTTCTTCACTACTCCACATGGTATACGGGAAGAGCTCCGCATCACTCTTGTTGGTTACACGGGGACAGAGGCGAAAGTTATAAGACTCCCGTGTCACACTTTGGAACAAATGGAAATAGTAACGGAATGTCTTAAAAAGAGGATAGGAATCGGATTGTATGTATATGAGCATGATGTGTGTTATGTGTACGTATGTGTGTGTTTGTGCCCTTAGTATCTTTATAATGCCTAGAATGTGAGCTAACGGTTTTATACCGATTGTTGTAGTTGATGTGCAGGTTAGGATGTGGCCGAGTGATCTGGAGGAGTGGGCAGCCAAAGTTCCGTACATCATAGGTCGAGTTTGGGGGATTGGAGTCCGTGTAGTGGTGTTGTATATTTATGTATTGTTGACGGTGTTGTATATTCGGATGAGGTCTTTCTTTCTTTAAGTATTCGAGAATCATATCATTGCATTTAAATGTATTTCTGTTTTGGCCTTTATTTGTGTCTTGTTACAAGATCCGGTGAAATTGTTGTCATGCTAAGGGTCGGGACCCATTGTAAGGTCTCCTCCCGTAGCATCCCGAGTCCCGCGGATTCGGGGTGTTACACCTGTGTCGTTGTGATTCCGAATCTTCTTTCTGGTCGAGTCCCTATTGCTGATCCGCCAGGGGCGGAAGTTAGAAACGAGGAGGTTGCTGAGAGCGTAGTTCCCGATGTTGGAGATAGGATGGCAGATAGGCCGAGAGCTCAAGCAGTACAACCAGATGAGACAAATCATTTCTCAATGGGAGCGACATAATTAAAAGAATACATCCAACATGTGATTGATGCAGCTAGGAGGGGAGAATGTATCCCTGATCCTCCGGTGCCTAAGAGACACGTGGAGATACTATAGAGGGTCGGGTATGCCCGTACCAAGGCAAGAGATTTTGGCGATGGACAAGGCCCGACATAGGGACGCCCGAGTTATCCATCGTCTGCACAAACTTCTATTAGTGGACGACAATGTTTTAACTGTGGGAGTTATGGACACTTAAGGACCAAGTGTCCGAGGTCACTAGTGACTTGCTTCACCTGTGGTAGGCTAGGACACCGAGCTACATTTTGCCGTCAAGGTATGGTTGCTTCACAACAGGGTCCTTTCTCTACTAGTACAATTGGAGGCGGACAAGGACCGTCTCTGTATCAGACTCAAAGACCGCAACAACGGGTCCCAAATCATCCATCTACTCAAGGTTCCGCACCAGGAACGAGTAGAGACAAAGACCATGGTGGTGCCACCGCTCATACGACAAGAGCACATGCTTGAGTTTTAAGTTAAGGAGCGCGGAGGAGCCGGCAACGCCAGCTACTACAAGTACCATTCCGATTAATGGTTTACCTGTTAGAGTACTTTTGGATACGGGTGCTACACACTCATTTATTTTGATGTATGTGATGGACGTTTGGCCTGAGATACGGTAGATGGGAGACCCTTTATTATAGGGTTACCCGATGGTGATAGGGTTAGAGGTACCCGCGAGATACACGATTGTCCCATACATCTGGGAAATCGTGATTGGCTTGTAGACTTCTTTGTCATGTGCTTAGTACATGAAGAAGTCATTTTAGGGATGGATTGGATGGACCGTCATGGTGCGGCTGTAGATATCGGTAGGCGGACCATGTCGGTCACTACCGAGGCAGGGCAAATTGAGATTTTCCGAGGTAGGGACCTTGGAAAGACCGGTTTTGTCATCAACGCATTCCGAGCGGCGAGGCTGATTGGTCAGGGTTGTGAGGCCTTCTGGTGTTACACCATGAAGGAAGGTGAGAGTCCGACTTTAGAGGACATTCCCGTCGTGTGCGAGTTTATCAACATTTTTTACGAGCCATCCAGCTTACCGCCGCAATAGAGTGGATTTTGGCATTAAGTTTGAGCCAAGACAAGGCTGATTTTGAAGGCACCATAGCGTATGACGCCTATCGAGTTGCTGGAGCTGAAGAGATGTTCGCTCCAATAGGTGTGTGCAAGCTTCAATATTTATCCCAAGAATAATTGCAAATAGCGAACCCGCAGTGTACGGATCGATTGTAATAAAAGCAAGAATTTCAAGGTCGGACACAGGGACTATGGTGAAACAAAGATCGGTAATTCAGGTTGTCAATAACAAACACGCAACAAAGCAAAGCTATCAAAGATGATGTAATAACCGGGTAAAGAAAATGCGGATTCTAGAGATTAAATCATCCAGTTGTGGTTCCGACTCAAGATCTCAAAGGATAACGTGGACAAAGCTGAGGTTTGCAAAGGGAAGGTGTTTCTAAGGTGGGAATAGATCACCGAATAAGTCTCACTACTCACTATCCCAAGCCAAAGATCCTTTCACCTGGTAAGTCTCAAGGTACTAAGAAAAGGAACTATAATCTCAAACCAACACACCACCCAAGGGGATAAAATCAATCTTTACCGGGTAAGTCTCAGGTTAACTCTCAAAGATGGGATGGAGGCGCACTCAAACCCAATAAAGGATAAACCTTTATTACCTACACTCATGATCTTGAGTATACAAACAAAGGAATCACCGGGTAAGTCTCTTCCTAGGCTTGCGTTGAACCAGGAAAAGTATAACAAGGATAGGATTTGGCAAACTAAAACCTCAACTCAGATAAGGACAAGGAAAGGTCTCGCCTCGCTCAGTTCATGTACCATCTCGGTCGAGATATTCCACGACTGACCGAGGTGTTCGTCGGTTAAGGTAAAGGTTCGAGCTTTCAGGGTCCACTAGGGTAAAGATCATTTGATCATCGTCTTTCCCACAACTTTCAGCCACTCACCCTAGAATCGCATAAAGAACTTAGCCAACAATCATCATGATAACAATAATTAAATTTATGAGAAAGGAATCAATATTTAAACAAGAAAACCATAACACAAAAGTCTCAATAACTGAATCAAACAATCAACGTTCCTCAATCACAAAGCAGAAAAGACAACAAACTAAACCAACTAAGAAAATCTTACAAACTTCCTTCAAAGCTAACTTCAACTAGATTCCTTCCTTCCTTGATCTTCAACCTTCAAAACTTCCTTCAACTCTAGAGAACTATGCTCCTCTGATCCGGAATTTCCGAGATAGCTGTATCCTAGAAAATCAGCCTCTTTATATAGGAGAATTATCTTCCAAAGATAAAATATCTTAAAAAGATATTTTCCTTTAAATATATATATCCATATCTTCTAAAATATACCAGCCAAAAGATATTCTTCCTTCCAGAAATCCATCCAAAAATATGTGATATTCACTTTTCAAAAATAGAAGATCTCAGTCAAAGATAAAGATCTTATGTCCCGTCATCAGTTCGCCTCGGTCCAAACGCTCCTGAAGATCACCTCGGTCGAGGTGATACTGTAGCTGACCGAGGTGAGTCTCAGTTGAGAGTGAAACTCTCTAATCTGGTCCAAAATCAATCTTCCGAATTATTTTCATGCTTCCTGAGCTCTTCTTATAACTCCTCAATGCTCCAGAATGTAGCTCCAATGACTCCTTAGCTTCCTTAGCTCCATTTCGGTCCAAAACGTACCATTTTCCTACAATTACAACGAAACTAGGCGTAGACCTCGATTCCCAAAAAGGTAGACAAAAGAACAATATAATCAAAGAATATACATCCATACATGCAGATTTATGAAGATAAAACGTCCAAACCAATCCCAAAATATAGATTATAATACATGCTATCAAAATACCCTATACTTGTACCTTTCTTGTCCCCAAGCAAGATCCAAATCTTAGATACAAGATAGAATGGATTATAAGTCATCAAAAAGATCAATGAAAAACATTTCAAAACATTTTGGTGATGTGATCCGCTCATAGATCACCCTAAGAGAATACTTCATGGCAAATAAAATCAAGACATGATCAAAATATTTTATAAATATAAGAAAGCTGTTCATCTTTGCATAAAATCATAGAATGCATAATAAATCATATTTATCGAAATCAATCATGTATAATCCAGTTTAAACCACCAAGTCAATCAACAAGCTCGAGGTCTCAAGGGCTTCCAAAAGAGGTCAAGAAACGTGTCAGGGTGGGATGTATATAGGGTAATGTGGTGCTAGAATCCGGGAATAGGATCTTACTTCACTTTCTTTGAATCTCAACATCTTCCACCGATAAGCTTTGCTTATTTTTACTTTACTTTACTTTTTGGGATGCATGGACAGAGGTGCACAATAACCGAAGCCTAGGAGATCAGCAATCATCAATTTCTTGAGATGCCTCAAACCCTTGATGCACATACCATGACCCGTTAGGACTATCGATCAATCCGATTTTGGCAAGACACAAACACCCGGCTATGTGAATGGTGCCGAGTTACTCATCATCAAGATCAACGTCCCCAAACCTAATTTGTTTCTTTCTAACACTTTCAGGTAAGATCTCAACTTCACTTCACTTGCTTTCGTCACATGCATCCAAATTCCCGGATAGGTAAAGGGAGAAAAATATGTATATGAGGGGCTAAAGCATGATCAAGAAAGAGAAGAGGAGGGAATGAATTGCCTTAGTCATCCCAGGAAGAATGTGATAGAACTCATCATGTGGTGTCAACCTTGAAATTCAACATAATTTTGATAAAAACAAAGTATCAAACATGCTAAAATTCCAAACAAAGCATTTTGCAACTTAAACATATCATAAAAACCTTTCGAGCATATAAAGATTTCAAAACCAATCTACAAACGGAATCATCATCGAGTCATATCCAGAGAAGAAGCACAAAACGTTTTGAAAAACCTTTCAGTTAAGAACCATCTCGGTCGAGGTGTTTTGGCGTCATCCGAGGTGTTCAACCTTGATCGGCCATGAACGTCTCAGTCGAGCCATACATTTTTTTTTTCAAATTGGTTTTTGACGTTTTCTCAAACAGAAACCTATAGGTATGCATGTAATGACAAATAAGCACATAGAGTCAAATATGATCATAATCAAAGATTAAGAGAGTCATACAAGTCATACACTTGGGACACATTGTCCCAATGGGTCAAATATAAGTCTAAAAAAACAGAATACTCACCGGACATAGGCTGAACTGCATAATAAATAAGAAAACGCCGCATCTCGGTTGGCGAAGAACGTCTCGGTCGAGGTGATGTGACAGCAACCGAGATGTATCTCAGTGAAACTCCGTCTTCTCAATCTCTCGAACATTTGTCCTTCCATGTAGCTCCTGAGTTGTAATTTCTTCTTAGAGATCACCTGTTTCCTGTCTTGGGTTGCCTCCCAAGAAGCGCTTGGTTTAAGGTCGCTAGTTGAACCTATCTCCATAGAATTACTCAATGTACCTCGAATATCTTGGAGTGCTCATCACATCCGCAATAAAACTCTTCCAAAAAGGTTCTGGTTCCTAATTTCACCGGCAAATGGTAGTATCTTCCACGTACAAGCTTGTATGGTTTAGTTCTCACCGGAATCCTACCGGTCTTCCTATTCTTCCGTGGGACATAACTCAGTTTTGCATCCCATCCTTTCCTAGATCGGGAAATCAGCTTCTCGAGAATCCACTTAGCTCCCCCATCTCCAGCTTGGGAATAGTACAAGGTCTTAGTCACGTGAGTGACCCCATACTTGAATAGAAGACACTTTGTTGCCTTAGTGGTAAAGCGCTTGTTAACTTTGCTCCTTATAATCCTAGGAGCATCTACTTTCAGCAAATTTGGGGGAGGTTTCATCTTGACCTTTGGAGGTTCCTTTGGAAGAGACTTCCAACTCTTCGGTGCATCCCTGGAATGATTGATAATTTTAAAAGGAATTTCAAAGGAAGTAAAAGAAAGTACCTTATAAGCTCCTTCAAAACGTGGGATGAGATTTATGTTAGGATGACAATCCATACATGAAACTTGTCCCAACTTAACTGATTCTTTGTCCCCCTCGACCGTAGTAATAGTAATTGGGTTGAGGTCTTCCACACCTTCCTCTTCTTCAGTGAGGACTTCAAGTGGAGGTTCGGGATCGACAAGAGGAATGCTTAAAACAAGTAGTTCTTCCTTGCACACCTCTTCCGGCTGAGCTTCGTTATCATAGGATAAGGTGCTTTTGAACTCCTCTATCTTCTTCATCAAATTCTCGTACATTGATTCAAACTGATCTTCAGGAGGTTGCTCATAAACCTTTTTAGGGACATTCAGCTCATCCCATATCGCAAGCTCCTCCTCAATAGACTCTTCTCTTTCTATTTCACTGTCAAACCAACTGAAGGCGTATTTCTCTTCCAAGTATTCATAATGGTCCGCCCTAGCACTTTGTCTTGCTATCCAGGCTGGATCAAATGCAGGTTCATAGTGACTCGCAGCCAATGGAAATCCTGAAAACTTCAAAAGTCATAGGAAAAGATCAAATGCAAAAGCAAAACCTTCCAAGCTACACAACCAAATACCGAACTCGGTCTTGGCCAAGTCCCTAACAACGGTGCCAAAAACTTGTTCGCTTCAAAAGGTGTGTGGAAGCTTTAATATTTATACCAAGAATAATTGCAAATAGCGAACCCGCAGTGTATGGATCGATTGTAATAAAAGCAAGAATTCCAAGGTCGAACACAGGGACTATGGTAAAACAAAGATCGGTAATTCAGGTTGTCAATAACAAACACGTAACAAAGCAAAGCTATCAATGAATATGTAATAACCAGGTAAAGACAATGCGGATTCTAGAGATTAAAGCATCCAGTTGTGGTTCCGACTCAAGATCTCAAAGGATAACGTGAACAAAGCGGAGGTTTGCAAAGGGAAGGTGTTTCTAAGGTGGGAATAGATCACCGGGTAAGTCTCACTACTCACTATCCCAAACCAAATATCCTTTCACCGGGAAGTCTCAAGGTACTAAGGAAAGGAACTATAATCTTAAACCAACACACCACCCAAGGGGATATAATCAACCTTTACCGGGTAAGTCTCAGGCTAACTCTCAAAGATGGGATGAAGGCACACTCAAACCCCAATAAAGGATAAACCTTTATTACCTACACTCATGATCTTGGGTATACAAACAAAGGAATCACCGGGTAAGTCTCTTCCTAGGCTTGCGTTGAACCAGGAAAAGTATAACAAGGATAGGATTTGGCAAACTAAAACCTCAACTCAGATAAGGATCAGGAAAGGTCTCACCTCGCTCAGCTCATGTACCATCTCGGTCGAGATGTTCCACGACTGACCGAGGTGTTCGTCGGTTAAGGTAAAGGTTCGAGCTTTCAGGGTCAGCTGGGGTAAAAGATCATTCTATCATCGTCTTTTCCACAACTTTCATCCAATCACCCTAGAATCGCATAAAGAACTTAGCCAACAATCATCATGATAACAATAATCAAATTTATGAGAAAGGAATCAATATTTAAACAAGAGAACCTTAACACAAAGGTCTCAATAACTGAATCAAACAAACAAACAATCAACGTTCCTCAATCACAAATTAGAAAAGACAACAAACCAAACCAACTAAGAAAATCTTACAAACTTTCTTCAAAGCCAACTTCAACTAGATTCCTTCCTTCCTTGATCTTCAACCTTCAAAACTTCTTTCAACTCTAGAGAACTATGCTCCTCTGATCCGGAATTTCTGAGATAGTTGAATCCTAGAAAATCAGCCTCTTTATATAGGAGAATTATCTTCCAAAGATAAAATATCTTATAAAGATAATTTCCTTAAAATATATCTCCATATCTTCCAAAATATATCAGCCAAAAGATATTCTTCCTTCCAAAAATCCATCCAAAAATATGTGATATTCACTTTCCAAAAATAGAAGATCTCAGCAAAAAATAAAGATTTTATGTCCCGTCATCAGTTCGGCTCGGTCCAGACGCCCCTAAAGATCACCTCGGTCGAGGTGATATTGTAGCTGACTGAGGTGAGTCTCAGCTGAGAGTCAAACTCTCTAATCTGGTCCAAAATCAATCTTCTAAATCATTTCCATGCTTCCTGAGCTCTTCTTATAACTCCTCAATGCTCCATAATGTAGCTTCAATGACTCCTTAGCTTCCTTAGCTCCATTTCGGTCCAAAACGTGCTATTTTCCCTACAATTACAACAAAACTAGGTGTAGACCTCGAATCCGGCAAAGGTAGACAAAACAACAATATAATCATAAAATATACATCCATACATGAAGATTTATGAAGATAAAATGTCCAAACCAATCCCAAAATATAGACTATAATACATGCTATCAAGAGACAACTTGAGGAGTTAGTAGAGAAGGGCTTTATTCGCCCTAACATTTCCCCTGGGGTGCGCCGTTACTTTTTGTGCGGAAGAAGGACGGATCGATGAGGTTGTGCATCAATTTCCGAGAGTTGAACAAGGTGACTGTCAAGAATAAGTACCCGCTACCCCGTATTAACGACTTGCTGGATTAGTTGCAGGGAGCTTCTGTATTCTCCCGTATTGATTTGAGGTCCGGATACCACAAGTTGAGGGTGATAGAGCAGGATGTGTCCAAGACGGCATTCCGGACTCGGTATGGCCACTACGAGTTTGTAGTGATGCCATTCGGGCTCACAAATGCGCTCGCTGTCTTTATGAAGTTGATGAATGGCATCTTCATTCACTTCCTAGATCAGTTTGTGGTGGTCTTCATAGAATACCTTCTGGTGTACTCTCAGAGCAGAGAGGATCTATCCCAAGCTCTCTAAGTGCTTGTGTCGGATGTTTGAGGTGGCCTTTCTAGGTCAAATAGTTTCCGCCGAAGGGATCTAGGTTGATATTACCGCCGGTTTGTAGAAGGGTTTTCTGGGTCACATAGTGTCGGATGTCAGTAGCATCTTGGACAACTCTAAAGAATGTCAAGGAAGTGTACAACTTCCTTGGCTTAGGTGGATATTACCCCCAGTTTATAGAAGGGTTTTCTGTGTCCGACCACTTACCAGCTTGTTGAGGAAGACTACCCGGTTTGTATGGCCTGTGCCGTTTACTAAGAGTCCGAGGAGCTGAAGAGGAGATTGACTTCCGCTCCCATCTTAGCACAACCGGAGGGCACTGATGATTTTGTGGTATATAGCGACGCATCCAAGCTAGACTTAGGATATGTTTTAATACAACGAGGTGGGGTATTGTTTATGCGGCTCAACATCTAAAGACGTATGAGGAGAATTACCGAACTCATGACATCGAGTTAAATGTAGTGGTACATGCACTAAGGATCTAGCGGCTCTATTTGTACGAAGTTCTATGCCCGATCTTCACAGACCATAACGATTTGAAGTACATAATTTCTTAGTGGGAATTGAATAACCAGCAGAGTTGACAGGTTAAGTTGATCAAGGATCATGATGTAGAGATGTTGTATCACTAGAAAAAGCGAATGTAGTCGCCGACGTCCTTAGTAGGAAGACGCCTCAAGAGAAGGCGATAGCGCGACTGACAGCACAATCTTATTTGTTGAGAAATCTAGCATAGCTAGAGTTGGATATTTAGTTTCCGGATATGGACAGTCACATGTTCACCTTTGATGATTATCTAATTTTTTGAGAAGAAACAACAGAAGCAAAGGAATTGTACGACACTGATTAAGACTATGCATTAGTCCTTCTAAGGGAGAACGTAGTTGATGAGTTGATTAGCTAAGAATTCACTAGATAACGGATATTATCCTCAGTCTGATGGTCAGTCTGATGAGTTGATTAGCTAAGAATTCACTAGATAACTGTTTCCAGGGAGGTGTTGGGCAATATGAGCCTGAAACTGGGCGTACACCTACACTATATAACGGATATTATCCTCAGTCTGATGGTCAGTCTAAGAGGACCGTATTTTATATATCTTGGGAAATATGTTGAGAATCTGGGGCCCCATTGGGGTTGGCTAGAAAACACCCCCCCGTTGAGAGTATTACCGACGCGAGACATCAGACAATTCTTCATTTAGGGAAGTTGATTGCCCGATATACCGGACTTATTGAGATTCTAGAACGAGTTGGAGAGGTGGCATACCGACTTGCATTGCGACCTAGACTAGAAGGCGTTCATCCAGTGTTTCATGTGTCTCAGCTGAGAGAGTATATACTAGATCCGAGGCACATTATCAGTTATAAGGACTTAGTGGTTGAACTGGATCCCACGTTTCTTAAGCATCCAGTGGCAAACTTAGAGTGGAGTACGAAAAGAAGAACAAGGTCCTGCCCATACTTCAACTGCACCATGGGGAAAAACATGTTTCACAATGTAAGGTC
This sequence comes from Fagopyrum homotropicum, assembly GCA_033239125.1. Classification (NCBI taxonomy): domain Eukaryota; kingdom Viridiplantae; phylum Streptophyta; class Magnoliopsida; order Caryophyllales; family Polygonaceae; genus Fagopyrum; species Fagopyrum homotropicum. Next base: position 10,446,872 of record BSWB01000008.1, read on the forward strand.
CTGTGCATCTAGATTTGAGCTTACCTGGAAAAAGACGGAGTCTAGAGTTGAAAAGAAGGACAAGGTTTGCTTTTTTCAACTCCTTTGGGATGATGTGCTTGTCGTGCCACTTCTTTGTCCTTTCTTTGAAAATCCACGCGTTCTCATGGGCGATAAGCGGATTTCCTCTAACTCATTGATGTCTAAGAACCGTTTTACTCTAGCTTCTTTCATTTCAAAATCTAGCCACTTGATTGCCCAATACGCTTTGTGCTCGAACTCCACTGGAAGATGACAAGACTTTCCATAGACTAAATTGTAAGGTGCTGTACCTATGGGAGTCTTGAAAGCTGTTTTGTAGGCCCAAAGTGCGTCATCCAGCTTCATGGACCAATCCTTCCTCATTTTGAGAGACGGTTTTCTCTAGGATCCCTTTATTTCTCTATTCGATATCTCAACGTGTCCACTAGTTTGAGGATGGTAGGGAGTTGCTACCTTATGAGTGACCCCATACTTTGATAAAAGTGCTTCAAACTTCCGGGCGGTGAAGTGTGTTCCTCCATCACTAATGATGATTCGAGGCGTCCCAAATCTTGGGAAAATCATCCTGTTAAAAAATTTCACTACCACTATGACGTCATTAGTAGGAGAAGCAATGACTTCCACCCATCTCAAAACGTAGTCTACCGCCAAGAGTATGTATAAGTTCCCACAAGATGATGGGAATGGTCCCATGAAATCAACTCCCCATGCGTCAAAGATTTCCATTTCTTGGATGTTGTTTATAGGCATCTCGTTCCTCCTAGATATGTTTCTTGTTCTTTGGCAAACATTGCAAGAAACCACAAACCTTTGCACATCTTTGAATAAGGTAGGCCAAAAGAAACCGGATTGAAGTACCTTATCACATATCTTGTGGGAACTAGCATGTCCACCACAAGACAATGAATGACACTGCCTTATAACGCTCTCCACTTTATCTTCCGGAATGCATCTCCTTAGCATCCCATCCGAACCTCTCTTAAAGAATTAAGGCTCATTCTAGTAGTAATGTCGCACACCCTTACAAAATTTCTTCTTTTGTGCGTAGGACAGTCCTGGAGGTGTTTACTGAAAAACTAGATAATTAACAATATCATCATACCAAGGTCTGTTACCTTTGGAAATCTAAAGAAGACAATCCTCTATCCAATGCAGCTTCTCATCCAGAAATGAGTCATCTATGGGCATGTCGTCCCGGATCTAGAGATCCAGGACAAGAAAGGATCCGGGACAAGAAAGGATCCTTGTCCCGGATCTCTAGATCGAACTCTTGTAGAAGGAGGATCCATCTAATGAGCCGCGGTTTTACATATTTCTTGGTGAGAAAATACCAAATTGCGGCGTGGTCGGTGTAGACAATGAATTTCGCTCCCACAAGGTAGGAACGAAGCTTCTTGAAAGCGTAGACCATGCTAAAAGCTCCTTTTCTGTGATAGCGTAGTAGATGGCATGAGTGTGTCCATCCTTTTTTTGTCCAAGTACAGCTCCTATAGTTACATCACAAGCATCGCACATGATTTCGAATGGTAGATTCCAATCCGGGGGTGGAATGATGGGAGTGGATACCAATGCTTCCTTTAACCTGTAGAAAGCATCTAGACATTCCTTCAAAAACTCAAAAACCACATCCTTCATCAGCAGGTTAGTCAATGGTTTAGAAATCTTAGAAAAATCTTTGATTAACCGTCTATAAAACCTTGTGTGTCCTAGGAAGCTTCTTACCCCCTTTATAGATGAAGGCGGAGGTAGCTTCTCGATAGTCTCGATCTTCGCGCTATCCACCTCAATCCCGCAATTGGAGATTAAAAGACCTAAAATAATTCCTTCACTAACCATAAAGTGACACTTCTCCCATTTTAAGACAAGATTAGTATCCTCACATCTTTGTAGCACTAGAGAAAAGTTAGCCAAGCAATTATCAAAGGATGAACTGTTCGCTCCAAAAGGTGTGTGCGCAAATAAGCTTTAAATTTATATCCAAGAATTAAGCCTAACGATAACGAAACCGCAGTGTAAGGATCAATCATAGTATGGGGTGATATTCCGGAGTCGATCTCAGGGAATCGGTCAGAACAAAGCAGCAAAGGTAATCCAACTTGGGTAGCAAGAAAAGCAATGCCTACAATAAAGAATATAGAAGCAAGAATAATGGAAATGTAGATTCTAAACATCCAAGTATCCGGTTGCGGTGTTCGATTCAAGATGTCTAAGGATGTGTACGGACAGAGCTAGATAGCAAAAGTATATATTCTTCGGTAGGATGTCGTCCGGTGAAGATCCAACGTCCTTTTGTCCCAACCCAAGGATTCTACTTAACGGATGTTGAGTCTCGTCAAGAAGAGGTCATAAGGATAGGATTCAACTCTCATACCAAACCAAAACCCAAGGAAAAGAAAGATAAAGGCAAAGGCTTTGACACTCTTCACCTTAATAGAGGGTTTTGAATCCCCTATTACTTAGAACTCGTAAACACTCACACCCAAGCAAAGCTAAGGTTAGAAAGAGTTAAAAAAGGTAGAATTTAAGCAATCATGAAGTTTAGATAAAGGCAAAAGCGAAACGTGCAAAACAGAGGAAACCACGGGCGGATCTTGGGAAACCACAGTCGTGGTTCCTGAAGAACACGCCGTGGAAATCCTCATTTGAGGGTTTCGTCTCACAACTCTTAGGGTCCGATCTGTTTAGGCTCAATCTATCATCATTTGTACCACAACCATCAACCCTTCACCCTAGAATCGCAGGGGGTTTTAGCCAACAATCATCATCGTAATCAAATCGAGATTAAGAAAGGGAATCAAGAAAGGCATGCAACCAAGAACACAAAGATGAATCAAAATCAATCTTTAATAATCAAAAAATTAATCAAACAAGGTATAATCCAGAATATATGTTCTCAAGACAATAATCAAGACTAGAAAAATCTCACAAAATCTCCAAGTCGCAAATCAAGAAAACTCTTCAATCTCCCTTCATTGGTGAAGCAATCCAATCCGAAGTATGGAAGTGAATCCCAAAATGGGTCGAATCTCCAAGCGTGATGTCAAAGCCGTGTCAAAAAGTAGGTCTAAAGCGAGATGCTTAAAATGTAGACGTTAACCTCCTTTTATAAAATAAAATTAGGTTAAAAGGCTCCTTCCTTTCTTGCTGAAGTGGCAATTAACGTAACGGTCTTTTCCAAATAAAAACCACGGGTGACATCACAAAACCAAGGCCGTGGTTCCTCCCGTGGCGACTCTCGACCTTCCTTTCCACGTGTGAAATTCAATTAATTATCAAAACCCCGGCCGTGGAACTTCCTTCTTGGTCGTGGTTCCTCCTTTTCGATACTTTTCTCCTTTGCTTCACTTCATACTCCTTCCTATCATGTTCCAATGCTTCCCAATGAGTTCCTCATTGACCAATACTCATGGCATGCTCCATTTCTACTCCATTTTAGCTCCAATTCACCTAAATCACAACAAAGCTTGTGTAGATCTTGATTCCAAGTTAATAGGTGAATATGCTCGATAAGTTCTATGAATGCATGTCCTTGTACTCAAAAGAAAGGGAAAAAACTACCTATATACACATCTAAACTACGTCATATTTCATGCTATCATGAACCATATACATAAAAATCATCCGTAAATACCTCTATAATATCTTCAATGCACTCGGAGAATATAACCATCATGCATCATTGGAATGTAGCAGGTGCGTTGCACAATCCAAAGGGCATTCTCCTGTACACGAGCGTACCCCAAGGGCACGTAAAAGTAGTCTTCTCTTGATCATCTGAATGGATAGGGATTTGGAAGAATCCGCTGTATCCATCTAAGTAGCAAAAATGGGAATGTTGTGCTAGTCTTTCAAGCATATGATCAATGAAAGGAAGGGGAAGTGATCCTTCCTTGTCGCTATGTTCAACCTCTTGTAGTCAATGCGCATTCGCCATCCCGTTACAATCCTCATGGGAATCAACTTGTTGTTTTTGTTGGTGACAACGGTCATTCCTCCTTTCTTTGGAACCACATGAACGGGACTCACACACTTACTATCCGATATTGGAAAGATAATACCTGCATCAAGCAACATAAGCACTTCCTTCTTCACAACCGCTTTAATGATCTGATTTAACCGTCGTTGAGTTTCTCGTGAAGGTTTATGATTATCTTCCATAAGAATTTTATGCATGCATAAAGAAGGCTTAATGCCAACAAGATCATCAATAATATAACCTAAAGCTTTCCTATGCAGTTTCAACTCATGCATCAGCTTGTAGAGTTCATCATCATTAAGAGTAGCACTTACTATGACTGGATAAGTAGAGTTTGGTCCAACAAACGCATACCTCAAGTGTGATGGGAGAGGTTTTAACTCCAATATAGGTGGATCCTTAAGTGAAGGTTCTAGACCTCTTAAGACATCTTGTGAAGCTTCTGTAGCTTCGGGATAAACATGGTTGCACCCTAGGATGCTCACATTCGACGTTTGAAGTGATTCCGGAGACTCGGGAATTTCGACCACCTCTAGTAATCTCGACCGAGATTTTTGGTCGAGATTGGTTGCTGGATGCTAACCTTGGATGACGCCATGCTTGTGTTGACCAAGATTCCTGAGAGTGACTAGAGATTTTTGCAGATTTTCGTACACTCTTCAAATTCCTCAATTGTAGCCTTTGTATCCCTCTCCAAGGCTTTTAACTCTTGTACCTCAACATCACAAGCTGAATCTATTCCTTCCTCCATAATGCTTAAACTCAAGACATTTTCAAGAGGATCTTTGATCAAAATCGAACTCACTAATTCCCTTGATTCTTCTTCCTCACAAATGTTGAAAACTTCACCATCAAGAGTTGGTCCTCTAACCATAGCAGACAGCGTGAACTCAATGTTCTCCTCACCAATGTTGAAGGAGAGTATGGCGTTCTTGCAATCAACCATGCATCCCGCAGTTACAAGGAATGGTCTTCCAAGGATGATCGGAACTAGATAATCTGCAGGAATGTCTAACACCACAAAATCAATTGGAATATAGAATTTACCAAGGTAGACGGGAATCTTCTCTAGGATTCCCACTGAATGCGTTATCGATCTATCCGCCATATACAAAGTCATCTTGACGGGTCGTGGATCTCCAAGTCCAATCTTCTTTCACAATGCAAGTGATATGATGCTCACACTTGCTCCTCAATCACAAAGCTTCATAAGTGACTTATCCTTGGCCAATAGGAACACTAAAAGATATCGAATCCCTTATCTTTGGTGGCATCTCCTCCTTCATAATTTGGATAAGTTCGGATGACCTTTTAGTCATCCTTACTTCTCCAACGTCTTGTAGCTTCCTCTTGTTAGAGAGGATTTCCTTCAGAAACTTCTCATAGGCGGGCATACCTACAATGGCATCCATGAAAGAAATATTTATATGTAATTTACTCATGAGTTCAAGGAACTTACCAAAGTGTTTGTCTAAATGCGCTCTAGCTCTTGATTGAGGGAACAAAAGTTGAGGCTTCTAAGTTGGAGGAGGTACATAAACGGTTCCTTCTCCTACTCTATTGGTTGTGGATCTTCCTCAACCGTAATTTACTTCCCTTTGTCAATAGATTTGGGCAATGGCTCATTGATCTTCAAAATGCTTCTAGTGGTGATAATCATCGTTTTCCCCTTAGGTTTATTTTCAATTTTTCCAGGAAGCTTTCCTAGATCTCTAGGAGCTTCTCTCGCCTTGCTAAACACTTGATTTTCCAAGGCCTTTTGAGGCTTAGAAATGGAATTAACGATGCTCTCCAATCCAAATAACCTCCCCATAAATTGCTCAAACATTTCCTCCGTTCCATCCTTGGGAGGTTGATTAAAGCCCGGTGGAGGTTCTTGATTCTTCGGTGGTGGAGCTTGATTAGAGGATGCGGGCGGATTTAGTGCGCCATCCGGATTTGAGTAGGAAAATCCGGGATGAATATGAATTGGGCGCCAATTGTTTCCTCCATGAAAATTTCTATTGTTGTTGAAATTCCTTGGCCCTTGGTAGTTTCCTCTTCCCGTGTAATTAACGTCTTGTTACTTTGGTGACAACCTAGCTTGTGCCGGTTCTTGTGTTTGAGTTTTAAAAATTCCTCCAAAGCTTTAACCTCATTGTTAAGAATATCAAGTTGAGCACTAATGGTAGTAGTAAGACTTGTTGGATTTTCGGTGTCCGGTTTTAGACCAAAGCGCCGTAGTCTCACTTATGTGAGTAGACGGTTCTCCCAATTGCCAATCAAATTAATATAATTATCTTGAACTAAAAACAAGTTATTAACCAAGGGTTTGTAATCTCCACAAAGGAGTAGACAAAACCCAATCAAGAGTTTGTAGTCTCCAAAGGAGTAGAGAAAACTCAACCAAGAGTTTGTAGTCTCCAAAGGAGTAGACAAAACTCAACCAAAAAGAATTTGTAATCTCCAAAGGAGTAGACAAAACTCAACCAAGAGTTTGTAATCTCCGAAAAGGAGTAGACAAAACTCTAATAGAAGTTAAGTTCAATTGCACGTCTTATAAACCGATTGTTATATGTTAAAACCATTGACTTGGATAATGTAATGAGTCATTCATAAATGAATTTTCCTTTTAAGTGTATTCTCCCCTACACCGGGAATATCCAAATACCTTAGTGGGATAAAACGTTACACGTTACGAAGACTAAGTAAGAGACTTACTTGTATTACTTTGTAGAAAGGGTATTCCTAGGTTTTGTCAATACAAAACCAAACTAAGATGGATGCCTATCCTTTGTCAATACAAAGGAACTATACTGGTCTTTCGAGTTTTGCAAACAAGCTTATAAGAAGGTCTATCCAATGTCAATACAATGGAATTAAAAGCTTTATTGTTGCAAAAACGAATGTGAAATCAAGTGCAAATGTCTCTCCCTTTTATAGGCATAGGGGGCCACGGTTTTGGGGAGTTAAAAGAGGTTAAAATCGGTTATGGAAGTTACTTGGAAGATGGGCGTTGAAGCCCTAGAAAGCCCGAGGCCCGAGGCCCACATAGGGAGCCCAAAACCGCTCCTTGGAACTAGCTTAGAGCTAGCTTATTTTTCTTGGTCCAAAAACTTCCAATGAGCTTCATTCACTTTAATATAGCTAGGTAAGCTCCAAGATCCACAAATACTCAATATCTTAGCTCAAGCTAGTGTAGCTCCTAAAAAAGATCACTAGCTGCTTCATTGACATTCACTAAGCATTTGAGCTTGGATTGCTCCCAATTTTTAACCACATATTTTTTAGCCAATATAAGGCCTAAGAACCAAAGGTGTGCCGATAAAATATGGCTAAAAATCCCAAACGTCGGCCTTCTAAAATCTAGCACAAGTTGACCTTGTTGTGAATCACCTTGCTTTGATTTGACTCCCTTATAATACTAGTTGTTCTTAGTGCCGGTCACTTGGTTTGCCTCCCGCAACCCGGACCATAGTGACACACATGTGAACAACTCATTGCACCTTGTCTCAAGACAAGCTCAAAGGTTACAATGAAGACTTAGCCCAAATTTCCAACAAGACTTACCTCATGGAATCCGGGTCTCTAGAGTTTATCATCCACTCTCCGATGGGACTACTTCTCCTTGACTAATGCTTGCTTCTCCACAAATTCATATGCTTCATCAACTGGATTCTCCACAAAAATCCCTCCAAAAAGGGATTGAAGCTTGAATTGAGTTTCCTCATCCAAACCTTTGAAATAAATCTCTAGAAGCTTGATTTTCGGAATCCCGTGATGAGGAAAATCTAGCAAAAGCTCCTTGAACCTTTCCCATAACTTGAACAAACTTTCTTTATCCTTCATCACAAAAACATTTATTTTACCTTGCAACTCCATAGTCTTTGATGGTGGGAAGAATTTGGTGAGGAATTCAGTAGTCATCTTCTCCCAAGTGCTAACTCTAAAAGGTAGTGATTGATACCAAGCAAGAGCTTTCTCCTTCAAGGAGAATGAAAAACCTCTCAATTTATAAGTCTTATTCTCTAATCTCGGAGGCCACAACGTCTCCATAAGTATCTCATAGTTCTACAAGTGCGGATGTGGAGATCTACCTCCAATCCTCCAAACAGATTCTAACAAGTCATCTGAAGAACTTGAGGGTGGAGCTCATAATCATGTGTGGTTGGATCTTCTAGATTAACGCCCGGATGGCATACTTGCTGAGTTGGATCCATCCTCTTCCCAAGTGTTTGTGGCTCTCCCACAAACGGATCAATCCTAACATTCCTCACCGGAAGGTAAGGTACAACTGGTGGTGCGGCTGGTGGTTGTAATTCGATTCTAGCATTGTTCCTTCTCTCAAGGAGAAATTGCTTCATAGTAGCTTGCATCTCATCAATCTCAGCTCGAATTGCTTCTTCTCTCTCACGTGCAACAACTCTCTCTTCATTTAGAGCATCATCTCGAAGCTTAACTTGCTCCAAATCATCATCCAATTCAGCTTGATCTCTTCCAGCTAAATCCATCTTAGCTTCCCTTAACTTTCTTTTGTAAGTCTTTTCTGTTTCAGGATCGTATGGAACTACTTCCTTGCCGGCAAGAGATCTTCGCATAAACCTAATGAGAAAATTCCTACCAGAACACTCAAGCAGAAAGATCAATAGCATAAGCAAGTATCTGTCTTAGACAACCAAATACCGGCTTGGTCTAAACCAAGTCCCTGGCAATGGGGTCAAGAACTTGGTCGCTATCAGACGTGTGTGTATATGAACGAAAATAGTCTAAAACATATACAAGAAATTAAAGCAAATAAGTGAACCCACAGTGTACGGATCAATCGCAATAAAGACAAATATTACAAGGTCGATCACAGGGACTGTGGTGAAATTAAAGTATATCAACTCTAGGAAAGAAACTTGCAAATATCAAAGAACAAAGTAAAGCAATCAACGAAGATATAATAGTCAGGATAGAATGCAAATTCTAGAGATCATAGCGTCAGGTTGTGGTTTTCGATTTAAGACTTCTAAAGATCTATGGACAAGGCTGAGATTGCTAAGGAAAGGTGTTTCTAGGGTAGGATAGATTATGGGGGAAGTCTCACTATCCACTGATCCCAAATCAAAGGTCCTTTTACCGGGTAAGTCTCAAGGATATAAGGAAAGGAATTATAATTTCAAACCAACCACTCAACCTAAGGGAATAGATCTAACCTTTACTGGGTAAGTCTCAGGTTAACTCACAAAGACAAGGAGAAGACACAATCAAACCTAATAAAGGATAAACCTTTATTACCTAAAACTCATCATCGTTGGCAACTAAAAAAGGGAATCACCGGGTAAGTCTCTTTCCAAGCTTAGATGAAAGCTTGAAAGGCTCAACAAGGCTAGGATTTGGGAATTCTATAACCTAAGCTCAAGGATATAACATGAATGGGTCAACTGAGAGAAATCTTGGATTGTTCTTGCTCAAATTTCAGCCGAGATTCCTGAGATCAATCCGAGATTGGTAGTTGTTGTTAGCATGAAATATTGCGATATTCTAGGCACTTTTTCTAGTTGTTTTTCATCCATTATAGTGTTCATTGATAAGGCATTGAAGCATTTGTTAGCTAGTTTGTCTATATTTTCGATATGGAGGTCTACATTAGCTTTGTGTTGATTATAGGTGAATAAGAGCTAAAACCGGACCATTTGAGAGAGATAGGGGAGATTTGAGCATATCCAAGGATTAGGAACACATCAAAGAAGCCAAAGGAGATGCTAGGATAAGGAATGGCACGACACAAAGGAAACCACAAGTAATTTACACTTCCACGCCCTAAAATACGATCGTAGAGAAGTCCACGCTCTAAACCACGGCCGTGGATCTTGGCATCATGAACGTGGAGCATTTCAGAGAGTTACATGGTATAAAGTACGGTCGTGGAAATCATATGAAACCGTAATCCACTTCCACGCTCTAAACCACGGTCGTGGAACCCCTTGAGACCGTGATTTAGGCGATCTTTTGATGAACCAATTATTGCCACATCATTTACGCAAATGGGCTGGACGGTTATTTTATCCTTTCTTATAAAAGGGTCAGAGAAGAGAGTTTCGGATATCGATGCTTATCGCTTAGCTTTGCTTAGGGTTGCTTGAGAGAGTTTGAGAAGGACTTAGCGGAAGCGCCGGCAATTTGGATTTCGGAAGATCTTGTGTGGCGGAAGTTGCGCCCTTTTTCTTAGGTTTTGATATTGAAGACGGATTGACATCCCGTTCTTTGTGTTTGCCTAGGAATATTGTGAGGTTTTGTGTTCTATTCCGAATCCATTGAATATTCCGATTTGTGTTTCGGATTTGAAGATTTACTTTGAGTTATATTTGAGTTTTCGAAGGTTTTCATCTTTCATTCTTCTTAAATTGATTTGTGATATCATGACAATGATTATTGGCTAAAACCCTTCAGCAATTCTAAGGTGAAGGGTTAATAATTGTGGCTTAGATGATGATAGATCGATCGTAAACAGATTGGACCCTGAGAGTTAGAGAGATCTCGTCGACACCCTAAATCACGGTCGTGTTCTTGGACTTCCACGGCCGTGGAACTCAAGAACTACCCGTGATTTACCCTAGTTTACGAACTTTGTTTTTACTTTGATCCAAGGTTAAAGATTAGCTTTAATCTAGTCTAGGTTTGCCCTTTTTTAGGTAGTAGTGAAGCCTCAACAACCTCTACTTCGATTTCGAGTGTCACAACCTTAATCGTTTGAGTTTATCTTGATCATTGGCTTACAAGTTTGGGTATTTGAGATTAATCGTTATTCATAGATCCTTTCTATACTGAAGCCTCAACAACCTTTATAGAGAGTGTCTTTAGATAAGTCATATAAAGTTCTGGAACTTCACCGTATATTACTTTACCTTACCATACCTTTGCAACTCTTAACTTTGTCCTTAATTCTTTAGTATATCTTGAATCGATTGCCACAATTAGACACCTGGATCTTTAGGATTGTTGTTTTCCCCAATATTTGCAAAGCTTTATACATTTACTTGCTTGACGATTTGCGAACTGAATTTGTTCCCCCCAAATCCCTGAGTTCGATACTCTGGAATTCTTGCTTTACTACGCCAATCCGTACACTGCGGGTTCGCTTGCTTGATTCTAGTTTTATAAATTTAAAGCTTATTTGCATGCACGCTAAGTGGCGAACAAGTTTTTGGCGCCGTTGCCGGGGATTTGGTTTAGGCCGAATTCGGTTATCAGTTGTCAAGCTTGGGAGCTTTGCTCTTGTTATTTGATATCTCCTTTGAGTGATATTTGCAGGTTACCTTAGGTATATGCGTAGGTCTAGAAACAACAAATACCTCTTACCTCTTGATCAAGAACTTGAGAAGACTTTGACGAAGAAGCTCAAATAAAGAAAGATGGCTGAAAACAAGGAGCGGGATCTTCAAGCAGAGTTGGAGGAATCTGAAGCTCAACTTAGATGGAGCGAGAAGACTCACAAGGAAGAATCGGACCGTCATCAATTGCAAATTGATGAGCTCAAGGACATGATGTTTCAAATGAGGCTGGAGATAAGCGATTCCAAGAAGAAGAAGAGGAGGAAACCGGCAAGATCGGTTAGAACCAACTCATCCGATGAGGATAGCGACTCTTCCATGCCACCGCTAGAGGACATTAATCCGACGATCAATATGAATCAATATAATCCAAGACCGGCTGCCAATTATCGTGTCCCGGCTGGGGGTGCGAGAGCCGCTCGTGTAGATGAAGAGCCAAGAACTCTTGACCAAAGGATGGATCCAATTCAGCAACCACGCCGTCTAGGTGTGAACTTTGATGCTGATGATATGCAGGGGTTTAGCTTCAATCCACAAGTTATTACCATCGTTCGCCAAAATCAGTTTGGAGGAACAAGTATTGAATCTCCACATCAACATTTACAGAATTTTGAGATCTTGATGGAGACAATGAAGTCAAAGAATGCAACCACCAACAATTACAAGATCAAGCCATTCTTCTTCTCTTTAAAAGGGAAACTTTATCTTGATATCAAGCTCTTCTAAATGGAAGACTCAACACATGGGAGGATCTTTCTTCGGAGTTCCTCACCAAATTCTTTCCGCCATCCAAGACGGCGGAGTTGAGAGGTAAGATTAATGCATTTTCTATGAGATCTAATGAAAGTTTGTTTCAGTCTTGGGAAAGATTTCAGGATTTACTATTGGATTGCCCACATCATGGCATTTCCAAATTGGAGCTATTGGAGATATACTATAAGGGGCTGGATATGGAAACACAATTCAAGCTCCAATCCCTTTCATGTGGTACATTCATGGACATGAGGGAAGATGACGCTTGGGACTTCATTGAGAAGCAAGCCCGAGTCATTGAGAAGTATTCTCACCGGAAGGTAGAAACAAATCGAGTTGGAGCAAGGAGCAAAGCTAACACAAGCTGCTCAAACTCAAATCTTTTCTCTCAACACCGAGATTAAAGAACTAAAGGAAGTCTTCAAGGCTAACTTTCCAAAGCATAAGGAGCAAGATGTTGGTTATTTAGGAAACAACAATAACCACAATGACAATGAGAACACAACCGGAACAACAACCGGAACAATTGGAACAACAACAACAACCGGAACAATTGGAACAATAATAGGGGTTCAAACAACAACAATTGGCGTTCCAACCAACAACAAAACTTCGGTAATTCTTATCCCAATTCAGGAAATTCACTAACTCCACCATCTTCTTCTTCCATTCCTTTGAAAAGTCAGGGACAAACATCTAATAGTGGAAGCTCTTCGGGGAAAGAGAAGCCCGATCCCATGTTGGAAACAATTTTGGGAAAGCTTCAAGGATTGGAGAGTCACATTACTAAGGTTGATAAAGCCCAAAAAGTTTTAGAAAACCAAATGTTTAGAAATGCTGAGGAAGTTCATAGGAATCAAGGAAAACTTCCAGGAAAGACGGAGGATAACCCGAAAGGAAGGGTGATGGCTATCACAACTATGAGCGGAGCAACAACCACCGACCCGCAGCCTAAGTTTGTGGAAGTTCCCGTCGAAAAAGAGAAGGAAAAGGGGAAGGAGAAGGAAGACATCTACATTCCTCTTTCAGCTTACAAACCTCCCCTACCATTCCCACAATCTAGAGCAAGAGCGCATCTAGACAAGCAATTCGGTAAGTTTATTGAACTCATGAGCAAACTGCATATTAATATACCTTTCATTGATGCCATTGTAGGTATGACAGCTTATGGAAAGTTCTTAAAGGAGATCCTCTCTAACAAGAGGAAATTAGAAGATTTTGGAGAAGTCAAGATGAGTTCGGATTCGTCGGATCTCATTAAGATGATGAAAGAAAAGATGCCCCCAAAGCTGAAGGATCCGGGGTCATTTTGTGTTCCCATAGGAGTGGGAGATGTCACATATGATGCATTACGTGATTTAGGAGCAAGCGTTAGCATCATTCCGCTTGCCTTATGTAGGAAGATCGGTTTAGGCAAACCTAAACCGGTAAAGATGACGTTATACATGGCGGATCGATCCATCACTCGTCCAGTCGGCATAGTTGAAGACGTCCCGGTCAAGCTTGGTAAGTTCTATGTTCCAATAGATTTTGTTGTGCTTGACATTCTTGCAGATAGTCTGGTCCCAATCATACCCGGAAGACCGTTTCTTGCAACATCCGGTTGTATGGTTGATTGTAAGAATGCTAGACTCGCCTTCGACATAGGAGAGGAAAAGGTAGAGTTCGTTCTTTCCACTTTGATGAAAGAACCAGCTCTTGAAGAGGATATATTCAACATCCATGACGAAGAGCTATCTAGAGAGGAAGTAAGTTCGATTCTCTTCAAAGATCCCTTGCAAAAGGTAATCGCTATGAGCATTATGGACATAGGGGAAGAAGAGGAATGCAATGAGGAAATTGAAGCTTTAGAGAAGCAAAAGGAAGTGTATGAAGAAGAGTTTGAAAAACTCTACGATGGGTCAGAAAACGTGAGGAATCACGGTCAGTCATGCTATTCCACGGCCGTGGTTTCCACCAACATGACTGTAATTAGCTATTCAGAGGACTTCAGTAAGTTACAGGCCAAAACCACGACCGTGGAACAAGCAGAGGTACCGTAATTGACTTCCACACCCAAAACCACGACCGTGGAGGAAACCGGGGAGCCGTAATTTTGGGAAAATCTGAGGACAATTACGTTCTTTCTACCACTTCTCTTGATTCTTCTCCAACAACTTTTATACCCTTAGAGACTTCTAAGGAAGCATTAGACACCCCTCAAGAGTCATTAGAGAGTCCTATAGTGATGGAATTGAAGCCACTTCCCGCACATCTAAGGTACGCATTTCTAGGACCTAATTCTACCTTTCCGGTAATTGTTAGTTCCGATCTAAGTATAGATGAACATTGTAAGCTTATGGTTGTTCTTAAGAAATATAGGAAAGCCTTAGGTTACACTATAGAGGATCTAGTAGGAATCAAGCCTTCACTATGCATGCATAAAATCCTAATGGAAGAAGATTTTAGAACTTCGCGACAACCTCAAAGGCGGTTAAATCCGACCATGAAGGAGGTTGTCAAGAAGGAAATTCTTAAACTACTTGATGCAGGTATCATCTACCCTATCTCCGATAGCAAATGGGTGAGTCCTGTACAGGTGGTTCCAAAGAAAGGAGGAATGACGGTCATTACCAACAAGAATAATGAGCTCATTCCTACACGAACCGTGACGGGATGGAGGATGTGCATAGACTACCGCAAGCTAAACAAAGCAACGAGGAAGGATCACTTCCCACTACTATTCATCGACCAAATGCTTGAGAGGTTAGCACAACACTCACATTTTTGTTATCTTGACGGTTATAGTGGTTTCTTTTAGATCCCGATACATCCGGACGATCAAGAGAAGACCACATTCACGTGCCCGTGGGGTACGTTTGCTTATAGGAGAATGCCGTTTGGGCTTTGCAACGCCCCAACCACCTTTCAAAGGTGCATGATTGCTATCTTCTCGGAGTACATAGAGAAAATCATGGAGGTTTTCATGGATGACTTTTCTGTTTATGGTTCCTCTTTCGATAATTGTCTTTCTAACCTTTCTCTTGTGCTACAAAGGTGTGAAAACACTAACCTAGTTCTTAATTGGGAAAAGTGTCAATTTATGGTGAAAGAAGGCATTGTATTAGGACACTTGATCTCTAGTAGAGGGATTGAAGTAGATAAGGCTAAGATAGAGACTATAGAAAAGCTCCCTCCTCCATCTTCGGTGAAGGGGATAAGAAGCTTTCTAGGCCATGCTGGATTTTATAGACGCTTTATAAAGGATTTATCTAAGATATCAAAACCGCTTACTAATCTATTAATGAAGGATGCAGTTTTTGATTTCTCGTAGGAGTGTTTAGATGCGTTTCATAAGATTCGGGAAGCTCTAATCTCAGCCCCGATTATTCAACCTCCGGATTGGAATCTTCCATTCGAGGTTATGTGTGATGCAAGTGACGTAGCTATAGGAGTTGTGCTTGGGCAAAAGAAGGAAGGACGAACCCATGCTATCTACTATGCTAGCAAGACGCTAGATGAAGCGCAACTTAACTACGCCACTACCGAAAAAGAATTTCTAGCAATTGTATACGCATTTGAAAAGAAGGATCCTTCTTCTTGGATGAAGATTTGTCTTCTGTTACGTACTTTCTTCAACTCATTGCTTTCATTCCACTTGCGTCCTTCTTCTTATGATCCTTACTCTTCTTTTATGCTCCAATGCAGTCTTGTATGTTGTCCTCTTGATACCTTGTCCTTCCATGCTTCCTTTTGATCCAAAATGCACCATATTTCCTACAATTGTAACAAAACTATGTGTAAATCTCCATTCTCACAAATTAGGAAAATAATAGCACAATTGATATGAATATATGTCCATGCATGCAAAACATTGAAAAAATCTATTTAAATGCATGCCTATACTAAGGTCATAATTCATACCATCAACGTTCATTTGATGTTTTCTATAATGATTTGGACAAGATTAATCGGTTGTAGTTTGTGTATCAGTGGTAACATATGGAATTTGAATTAAACAACTATTTGGGTCACCTGTGTAGGCAATTATTGTGTATCTACATAAATATGTATGTGTACACTATTTGATAACTAACAATTACCTTGTCTTTACATTAGGTTTAGTATGAATCTTTCACCTTTAGTTATTGTGTAATTACCCCTATAATTAAGGTTTATTTTTATTTTAAAAAAAATTAAACAATAAGGGGCCTAGTTTGTATCTCAAATACAAAAAAGTTCTTTTAGACCAAGCTTCTCAACAAATTTCAATTGTCCAAACAAATTTCATGTTAGTTTTGAAATGCCCAAGCATTATAGCGTTAACAATAACTCAAATATTATTTTTTTTAATTATTTAATTATTTTTCAAATACTCAACACTAATATGCATGTTAGTTCTAAATTATCCAAGTAGTGATGTATACTCAAATATATTTCAATTACCCAAGCCTTAACAGTTACCCAATTAATCTTTCTTAATTACCCAAGCATTTACCAAATACCCAATACTAATATACATACTAGTTTTATATTACCCAAGCGGTAATGTATACCCAACATATGTCAATTACATGAATAGATTCCGTGCTAGTTTTTAATTACCCAAACGTTAGCGTTAACAATTACCTAATTAATGTTTTTGAATTACCCAAGCATTTACCAAATACCCAACACAACTCTACACTTTTACGAGGTACCCATAGTAGTTCAGAATTAGAGCAGCAGTTCAGAATTACACAAGCAGTTATGCATAACCAAACATAACATCAATTACCCAAATTTAAAAATGCATCGTGATTCAAATACCCAAACTAGAGATCTTCGATTAACTTGAAGAAGACGAATGGATTTGCAAAGAAGGAATATCGAAATTTTGTTGCAATAGAGGATACATGATCCTTATAGATTATGTTTAGGATGTTACAAGTATTTACCAAACTATATTTTTTTATCATAAATATAAGGGCCTCGCTTGTTATTTATAAAACAAAAGGGCCTGAGCCCACAAAATTAAGATATGTTAAAAAGTTGAATCTCTAGGCCCACAAAATTAACTATATATTAAATTTGAGTGGTTTGTTTTGATCCTGGCAAGAAACCATCCAAAAATAGCAATCGCGTCCCACCAAAAATATATAGGACAAGATACGAGCCTTAATCTTTAACCCGTTAGATTCATCCCGTATATAAAAAATTTTAACTTAAAAAATAAATAAAATTGAATCCCTACGCCCACACAATTAATTATATGTTAAATAAATTAATTATGCAGGTTCAAATTGACAAATAGCCAAATAACCCAAATACAGTTTTGATTTGTTACGATTTGAACTTTTATTTGGATGTCTAAACATAAGTTAACTATATTTTGATGAGATTATATAATGCTTCATTATGGATTATTTGGAAAATTTAATTTCTTTTGTTTTAAGTATGATGTACACAAAATTTTTATGTGTAAATCATATAGTTTAAACGCTATAAACAATTATAGATCATGTTGTCTCAATCGGGATAGGGCCCGGTGGGATTCATCTAAAAACACATGGCCCCTCCCGATCTTATCCCATGTACAATAGCTGAGACGTGGGATGAACTCAATCCCAGCCTGTGCCCACCCCAGGTCTAAGGTACTCGAGATGATACCAGTCAAGAGTTAAAGGCTAAATTTGAGTTGTGTGTCATGAAACACCGAGGGTTTTGTTAGAAATGTGTTATAATCTATGTTATCATTAATATCAATATTTTTATTATAACACAATATTTTCAAAGAGAAAAGATGAGGAAAGATATTCGATCACCTCAATTTCGAAAAATAAAGTATAAGTCAATGACTTGTTTAGAGTTTACATAGTTTAGATAAGATCTCACGTAAAGTTTACACATTTTGGAAGACATTTTGAGGTAAAAATTTGGGTTATCTCCTAAAGTCATATAAACTTTGTAAGTAGGTGAGCAACCTTGTTACGATAGTTAATGTAAACAAAAGAACAAGCTCTGGCCTATGGACATGCACTTTTATGTATCCTTTCTTTCTTAGTATTGTGTGATCTCCAACA
The DNA here is from genome assembly GCA_033239125.1 of Fagopyrum homotropicum. Classification (NCBI taxonomy): domain Eukaryota; kingdom Viridiplantae; phylum Streptophyta; class Magnoliopsida; order Caryophyllales; family Polygonaceae; genus Fagopyrum; species Fagopyrum homotropicum. The sequence goes on from BSWB01000008.1 coordinate 10,464,958, forward strand.
TGTTTAGTTTCTTCTAGGACTTGTGATTGACTCTCTTTCAAAACTTTGTGTTCATTTGTTTCTATATGTTGATGTAAAGATGATTGAGACCCTCTTTGATAAGCCTATGTGGCCTTTCCTATCCCTATATATATTTCTCTTTTATTAGTCACTTCTTGTTTTTATTATCCTTTCTTTGGTCCCCCTCAAAAATGTCTCATATTCATGATTAACCTCATTTAACCTTAGTTGGGGTTGTGATGGAAGAAAAGAATGATGAAATCCAAGTATGGGGTGCTCCCATGAAGATTTGCTAGCAATTTCAACAAGTAAAGGCGCGAGTTAGGAAGAATATTAGTCTTATGGAAGACATTTTTACGGTTGGTGGAAGGGACAAAAAGTCCCTGTCATCCTTGTTGAAAACAAGTAAGGATTGGTTTGAAAGTGAAGAAAAACTTATCCAAGAAAGAGAAGACAAGTGATATAAAGATCAAAGTGTTATTCTACATGAAAAAGGAGTACAATTATGAAGAAAAGTGTGAGTTGGTGAATTATTGAAGCGGTTTTGAAGTGTGACCATATTTGATACCACGAATATTATAAGTCATTCCAACCTACTTTCCGGCCTATCAACATTATATTTTCCATGTCCCATTTCCCCTTTACAACCCTTATAAAGACCTCATGATTTATATCTTGCATGTTAGTTTCATTTGACAGGGGTGGAGTTTGAGAGCACCTTAACAAACTTATGGTAAGATATCTGCATTTTTGTTGAGTTTGAGAACACCTTGACAAGCTTATGGTAAGATATTTGCATGTTTCTTGAGTTTGAGAACACCTTGACAAGCTTATGGTAAGATATTTACATATTGTTGAGTTTGAATGAAACTTGTTATACATATACATACGCATGATATTGAGAGTAAAAACATTACCTTTGAGTGATCTGGAGAGCTATGATTTATTTCTCATCCCTTTACAATGATTGATGTTATGATGACATGGTTTGAGTTGTTTGTTTTCCTCTTAGTTGAGGTAGGTCAATTGTTTTGCACATAGAATGCTATATATCATGATCTTACTCGGAGACGAGTAAGGTTTAAGTATGGGGTATTTTGATGAGTTCCAAATGTAACATCATATAACCTTTAGAACTATGCATTTTCATATCCATATACCTTGTATATACTTCGTTATAGTGTAGAAAGCTCCCCTTTCCACATTTCGGTGTCTACTTCGGTTTATTTCATATTTCAGGCGTTCAAGGCCATTTATGGAGCATAATGACATGAAAATACCAAATCACGAGGATTCAATCTTCCTTGAAGTTGGAGAATACATGGAAACATCATGATCGACTAAATATTGAAGAAGCCAAGTGAAAACTATTGGAGTTTGATGCCATTTTATGATGACATATGAGTGATTCCTCAATTCGACCATATTCCCATTGGAATTTGGCATTTGTGTAAACTGAAAAGTTGTAGATATTTGAAATATCTTCGAAAGTTGTGCTTATGGGTCACTTAGTTCTAACCAGAGAGGCAGAAAAGTGAGTTTTACTAAACTGTCAAAAAAGTTATCAAACAGCACAACCATACGGCATCCATGCCGTCTCAGGCTGTCTCAATGCCGTCTTGATGCCGTCCGAAATTCTAGTAAGCTATTAATTTTCCTAATTTAATTCCTAGACGGGATGCCAAACGGCTTCATATGACGTCTTTATGCTGGCTCGTCTGCGTTGATGATCCGTATCATATCTTTTCAATCTTATATTTGGAAGGATATAGTTTGTAACCTCAGACTCCAATTTATACCCTATATAAATACGTGTATCATCCCTAGTTTTTCATCACTTCTTCCATCATCCACTCTCTCTCATCGTCTCATCCTATCATCCCACAACCGTCAAGTACTCCTAAAGTAGATTTCAATTTCCAATTGAAGGTTCACCTCATTGTGTTGGAACTAAACATTGCGAGTTTGTTTATGCAGTTTCTACATTTAATAAATAGTGTTTTACTTTCAAGTACTCCTAAAGTAGATTTTAGTTTGTTTGTGCTTCAAGGATTTCTAACTATCGTAGAAAGTTGAGAATATTGGTGTAGTAGAGCCTTTTTTGTATCACAAATACAAAGTAGGTCCCTACAATTTCACAACATAAAATAATGAGAATATTGGTGTGGTAGAGCCCTTTTTAGAATAAATTAAAGGGATCTAGTTTTTCTATCCATAAAAACATAATAGCCCTATTTATATTCAGTGTTACAAAAATATCCCATAAACCCCTTTTGCTCTAGAAAGTTCTAGTCTTTGTACCTTTTCTAGCTTGTGCTAACCGGTGAGGATTTTCTTGGCCTTTTTTGGTTTTCTAAGTTCATAATAAGTTTTCCTATTTACTTGAGACAACCACCAGCGCGATGGCACAATCAAGTTGATAACCCAATCTTTGTTTGTCTATGTCAAATGCTATTTAAATACTTACCAACAATGTTCACATATCAATGTTCATGAGCTTCATATACGCAATCTTACTTTAATTCATTATAGTGGAGGTTCCAGTTTATTTAGATCGCTTCCCTCCATTATTTTCCTACAACAATCATTGTTTTTTTTGCCTTTAACCAAAACTTCTACAAGAAATATTTTCCTAGGGTTGTTAATCGGAATCGTTGGAACCGAACCTTTTTTTATGGTTCGGTCCGGTTCCTCTTAATTATTTGCAGACTTTTTTCAAACTGAACCGTTATAAAAAACGTTTTGCCTTGGTTCAGTTCTGATATGCCCATTGATGCTGATGCTATCCATATGCCCGCATATCCCGACACTTACCATAACACATCTTTGGGATCGCCGACGGATATTTGAGGCATACCGGGGAAGGAATGATACTACCAACGGAAGACATTTCCCGCATTGATTATTAGATATTTCAATAATCAAAGAGGGTATTCTTATAAATATCTCTCAATGAGAAGACATTGAATGCTTGGGATAAATCTTGAAAAATTCCAATGTCTAAAATATTTGCTTTTTAATTATGCATTTAAGTCTTAGGATTTTCACGATCCTCCCCTATATAAATGATGGTTGACCTCATTGTAAAAGTATGTCTAATTTTAATCAAGTATATTTGGGAAGCATTTCCTCATCTTTGGTTATTGGGCATCATAATTCTCATCTCTTAAAGTTCTCTCGCGTGCTCACACCACTCATGGATTGCACGATCTACCTAGATCGAATAAGCCATTCACAACTGCAACCATTTCAAAGCTTCCACCAACTCATTTCCAACGTTTGAATCTATGTGCACATAACAAAAAAGAGTAGTTGAATTTCAAGCTCGATCTAGATCAAAAGTTTGTCCTTTGAACGCATCCAAGGACGCATTAAATTGGTATCAAAGCTCGGGATCGAGGTTAATTTTCTTTACTCTTGTTCATCATCATTCTTTATCTTTCGTTAATGCTCCTCTGTGACAACGATGAGTCCTTTGATGAGGACGAGGAATGGTTGCCTCCTTCGTACCGATCAAGACCCAAACAAACCATGCATGGGCACCGACGATATCTACAAGGTCAACGACATGCCCATCATGAAGATACATGTGTTGTGCCATGACGTAGAATCTATCCCAAAGATATCTATGATGCGCCCCGATATCGAGCCTTCCCTGAAGATGAATATGTTACGCCCCGACGTAGAGTCTATCCCAAAGATGACTACGCTGCACCCCGACAACAAGCCTTCCCCAAAGATGAATATGTTGTGCTCCAAGTCAAGCATATCATAAGATGACTATGTTGTGGTCAAGACAACACTTGTTTCCCCGGATGTCGTGATGCTTTAGCCAAAGAAAACGCCGCTCTAAGGCGTGAGATAGAAGCTATAAGGGAGACAATACTTGTCCTCACGGATAACGCACAACGCCAGGAGGTTATCGAAAGGGGGAAACACCATGTCCATGTTTCTCCGGTCCAAACCAACTCTATCAAAGTCAACCAAGGACCTCAAGCGGTGGTATCACCTAAGTGCAAGTTGGTTGTCAACGCAATGTATGATGAGGGAAAAGTCGAAGATAAGGGAAATATGAACATCGAAGTTTTCGCCCCGGCACTTTCAATCCAATTTATCAATCAATTATATGGCAATTTTTTTGAAGATGACAAAGATGAAGCCATCAATAAGAGGAAAAAGATGCCAACCCCGACAATGGCGCCACTATGCTGATAGACTACAAGTTTGGAACTTCTGATCTAAGGTTTGTACTCGTTATGCCCAATAATTTACCTCCCGACATGCCTTTTGATCTACTTAGCATGCAACTGAAATTCAACCTCAATGGTATTGACGGGATGTTAAACATTGCCACAATTCTGAGCGACTACAAGTTCGAGCCTCTGATCAAGGGTTTTTTCAAGTTTTTCCCGTTGATCTACCTCAACATAGCCCAGACGAGTGTTGGAGGAAGTGTGAAGTTGTCCATGACCTTAACCAAAGTACCAACAAGTATTGGCATCAAATTCAACGCATTATGATGGACTAAAAGTCCAAGCCTCCCGATTCCTATGGCGTGCACCATCTTGACCACGATGAAACGGGGACGTTTCATAGTCGAGAGGAGGAGAATGATATGCCCTTGGATTTCGATGTCATTTATATGCCCGCATATCCCGACACTTACCATGACACACCTTTGGGATCACTGACGGATATATGAAGCATACCGACGAAGGAATGATACTACCGACGAAAGACGTATCCCGCATATTTATTTCCGTCATATTTTATATTTTTTATTTCTTAGATATTTCAAAAATTTAAGGGATATTCATATGAATATCTTCTTTAATTATTGAGAAATCTATTTAGCCTTTCACGTATGGTTGTTGCCTTTTTGTTCCCTCTTTCCATGTTAATTTGTTCCAGTCCACCCTGCAACTAGATATTCACATTCATCAATAGCCTTTTGAAAACTTTGGAGGTCACTGTCTTGCCTGGGAGGTCCTCTTGCTTTTTATGTTGGAAAATAATTGACTAAATTCTAAACAAAAGATTGTCGGGTCCGATATGAGGATATTAAGTTTTTTTAGGAGAGTCCATGTTTCATGCTTTTGTGATAAATGAGAATATCCATATATTCTAGCTAGTGCAAACTTTTCTGTTGTTCAAGGCTCATATCATTCTACCATGATATGTCTAGAGGAGTAAGAGATAAAGTGAATAAATACTACTATTCCAACATAGACCTAACCCTCTAGAATGACATGAAGTAGAGAGCAACGGTTGTCATTGGGTTCATTTTCCTTTTGTCGCTGCTTGGGTGTTTTCCTTAATCAATTTCCACTTCTTGTGGATAATAGTATTTTCAAGTATCTCCCAATGACTGCCAAATTCATAAATATCTCCTAGAGCTCTCATACATGTGTGTGTTGTATGATTAAAATCCACTGTATTGTCAGTGATTGTTTTGTCAATGAACTGTGTAATCTTGTTGTATTTGCTTTGAGCTTTGCCAACCATTGTTATTCCAACTTATAGTGTTTGCAACTAGCTTTCATGAACGGTCGCCAGATGTTCGCTGCAAAAGGTGTGTGTAGAAAAAGCTTTAAATTTATATCCTGAATTATAGACCCAACGATAAGTGAACCCGTAGTGTACATCTATTCTAGTAAGGGCTAATATTCTGGAGTCGATCTCAGGGATTTGGTGAGAAAAAACACAGCAAAGCAATCTAACTTGGCAAGCAATGTAATAACAATGATCAAAGACAAGACAAGGATAAATAATATGATTGGGGAACGCACATTATAAAGATCAGAGTATCCAGTTGTGGTTTCGACTCAAGATTTCTCAAGGAGAAACGTGGACAAAGCTGAGGGTTGCAAAGAGAAGGTATTTCTACGAAGGGATAGATCACCGGGTAAGTCTCACCATCCACTATCACAAACCAAAACTCCTATCACCGGGTAAGTCTCAAGGAACTAAGGAAATGAACTATCAACTCAAACCAACATCACTCACCTAAGGGAACAAAACTAACCATCACCGGGTAAGTCTCAGGTTAACTCTCAAAGTTAGGACAAAGGCACACTCTAACCCTAATAAAGGATAACCCTTTATTACCTAACACTCATCATCATAGGTAAACAAGAAAAGGAATCGCCGGGTAAGTCTCTTCCTAGACTTGAATATAAACCAAGAAAAGTGAAATAAGGATAGGATTTGACAAACTATCACCTAAAATCAAGATTCGGACAAGCCGTGGATCGCCTCGTGCATTTTTTATCAATCTCGGTTGAGATGAATCCAAGAACAACCCGAGGAAGGTTTTTGTTTAGGGTTTAACTCAAGCTTTCACGGTCCACTCAGATAAAGGTTCATTCTTTCATTGTCTATACCACAACCTTCAACTAATCACCTTGGAAACTAGAATCGCTAGGGGTTTAGCCAACAATCATCATTATAAAAGCAATTAAATATATAGATCAAGAATATCAAGAAAACTAAACAAAACGCTTCAAGAAAGGTATCTCAATTATCAAAGCAAACAATCAAACAAACTGTCAATATGTGTTCCAAAAGAATGATAACAACTCACTAACAATTTCCAAGAAAACCTCACAATCTCCCCTTCTTGAATCCTAAGAAATCATTCCTTAGATCTTTTCCTTCCAATAGCCTTCCCTCTAATCGTCTGCTGATCTCTCTAAGATCCAACCTTGCGCAGCTTCCTTCCGTGATCTCCCGATAATCTTTGTCGTTTCTAAACTTTTCATACTTATAGAAGAATTTTAGGTTAAAATATATATTTCTCTTGGGTTGCGGGCCATCGACCTCGATCCAGACCTAGTGGGCCGTCTCGGTCGAGATGCATGATTGTGTTGGTCCGAGATCAGTAGTGAACTACGTGCATGCCTTCGTTTCTTCAATTGAATCATTCCTCCATCCTTCCAAGATAGTTCCTGCCTCTTTTCTTGTCCTTCCTAATGCTCCATAATGTGTCTCCATAGCTTCCTTAAACTTCAATAATCCATTTTTTATCCAAAATATGCCTTATTCCTTACAATTACAATCAAGCATGGTGTAGACCTCGATTCTTGCAAAGTAAACAAATAATGACATAATCACTAAGAATATACATCCATGCATGCAGAATTATGATGATAAAACACCAGAGCCATATCCGAAATCGAGACAATAATTCATGTTATTAAAATACCCCATACTTGCCTCTTGCTTGTCCCCAAGCAAAGTTCAAATCATAGATACAAGATAGAATGAATTACAATCAATTAAACCCAATGAAAAACCTTTCAAAACTTTTGGTTGTGTGCTCCAACTCAGGGATCACCCTTAGAGAATGCTTCATAGCTAGTAAGAATCAATATATGAGCAAAATAAGTTATAGACATAAGAAAGCTAATCTACTTCACTTGATATCATAGAATGTGTAGCAAATCATACTCATCAAAATCAATCATGGATAATCCAGTTTAAACCACAAAGTCAAACAACATACTCACGGTCTCAAGGCTTTCAATCAAAGGTCAAGATACATGTTAAGAATGGAATGTAAAAAGGATAATGTGGTGCTAAATTCGGGAAAAGTATAAGAACTTCACAACTTTGAACTTCACTTCATCAACAAGATTTTTCTTACTTCTTTCCAGGATTTTGCTTTACTTTTCACTTTTTGAGAACATGGACAGAGATGCACGATAACCGAAGCCTTGGAGATCAGCTAATCTCAATTTCTCAAGATGCTTCAAACCTTGATGCACATGTGATGACCCGTTAGAACAGTCAATCAATCGGACTTTGGCAAGACACAAACAGCCGGCTATGTGAATGGTGCCGAGTTACTCATTCTCATGGCTAACATCTCCAAACCTATTGTTTTCTAACACTTCTTTACCTTTTAACATCAACCTTCACTTTCTTTTTCACCTTCTTGCTTTCAAATTCCCGGATAGGTAAAGAAAAGATAAAATATATCAATGAGGGGCTAAAAGCATGATTAAAAGGAGGAAGAAAGAAAACGAATTGTCTTAATCATTCCAATAAGGATGTGAGAGAACCTATAACGTAGCTTCAACCTTCAGATTCAACATGATTTGGATAAAACAACTCACTAAACATGCAAAAACTTTAAACAAAGCATTTAAACCTTTAATATTTCATAAATTATTTCAATAACATAAACATCATAAAAACCAATAAGCAAACCATTTTCATCATTGGGGTCATATCTAGCCTTGAAGCAAAAAATTTTCTAAAATTTCAAGTTTTCGAAACCCATCTCGGTCGATATGCTTATGGGAAAACAAGATGTTAGACCGAGGTAAGCTCCTGTAGTGGTCACCTCGTTTGGCCAAAAGTCATTTTGGTCGAGACAAAAAAAAAATTTCAAAGCCAGTTTTTTCGATCAAAAATCCTGATGCAATGCATGTAATGTATAGTATAACCTCAAAGCATATAGTGGAAGCAGTAGAAATAGTCATAAGCACATAAGTCGGTTATTACAGACCCAATATCTCAAAGCAATATCTCAAAGCACCCCATACTTAGGACACATTGTCCCGACGGGTATAAGAAGTCTAGAGAAAAATACTTACAATGTCAGATGCAGAACCGCAAAATAAGAAGAGAAAAGCAATCAGTAACTCCTAGGAAGACTCGATCATGCATCCGGAGGAGGAGGTGGATGGAACGGGTACAATGAGGGATCGAAGGAGTGGCCCATCAAATCTTGGAACTGCAGCTCCATCATCCGGCGCTGATAGTGGTGGCTCTCCTCCGTCGCGCGCCTCACAGCGCCTATTTCCCTAGTCTGACCATCAAGGCGCCTATCCAAATCAGTGTGCAGATCACTGAAAGAATCCTCCATCTGACGAGTAAGGTCGTCAATCCTCCTGTAGGCCTCAAGATCGCGGCGGTGTTGGTGGTGGTGTTGGTGTTGTGGCATCGCTGGCGCTAGAGTCTCAGGGGCGGGACGGTCGTCCTCCGTTTCTTCATCATCGTCCACCAACTCGATCACCGGGGCACTCGGACCAGCAGTGTCCATCCTAGTGCCCATAGGCACTCCAGCATCCTCCTCATCCTCGCTTTCCATGTCAAACTCCGCATCTACATCTGCCTTCAGTACATAAGACTCCTAGATACTCGACTAGTTGGTCGGGTTGGTGATAGGGAACTGTGAAGACAAAGGGATCCCCTTTAGATTCTTGTCTCCCAAGGCATGGCCACATAAGGTGGACCACGACCTCTAGGAACCAAGACCCGACGGGTAATGAACTCCTGCAGTCCTAATGGTTTGGCCTCAACGACCAATGTGCATGCTGAGAGGTTGATCTCCATAATGTTGGCGATATGAGTCACCAACCCTCCGAAGCAGATGTCTCCCCTCTTCTTGTACTTGATCTTGTGCAGCTCCTCCACCTGTAACACCCCGAATCCTAGAGGACTCGAAATGCTACGAGCTGGGACCTCACAATGGGTTCCGACTCTTAGCCTGGCAACAACTTCATCGGACCTTACAACACGGCACAAATAAAAAGGCAAAACAAAGAGTTTTATAACATGAGCGAAATAAAAAGAATCCAAATTCTGAAAACAATACAGCCAAGTCTCAAAAACCAGAAATACCAACATCAGTCTCAATAGTCATAAAATAAAATATAACAGTCCCGTCCTATAATGCACGGAACCCCGGCTGCCCACTACCGCCGGATCACTCGATCGCCTCCCTAACCTGCAAGGCATCTACAAGTGGTATAAAACCGTTAGCTAACATTCTATGCATAAGTATAACGGTAAAAGCACAAACACACAACATACGCAATCAACATGTAACACTCATTCCTTTTTTATTATCTTTAATCAAGTGATACGTCATTACTAATGATACTTATTTTGTGACACGAGGGATTCCTAAACCTCGCCCCTGTCCCCGTTTACCAACGCGGAATGGTACTAATGCATCTGACCGTCTACCGGACTGGGCTGGTCGCAGGGAACCTCCTAGACTCCCGCAAGAGCTAGGCAGATGATGTCACAACCCGTTATCATACACTTGGGTCAATTATACAATATACTACAGTCGGTCTATTCCGTTTTTGTTATTTATCTTAACTATCACACACCACTCATACGCATCACACACACGCAAGAAGCTAGCTAAGTAAGTCAGTGGACTTACCAGAATTAAAACTCGTCTCTCTTAACAACACTAAATCAGTAGCTGCAGGAACTCAGTTGCCTGTCAAAGGAGGCACGTGGATCAACATTTTTCCTTGGATACTTAGAAGTCTAAAACTCCTAAGATGTACGATTCTATGTGCAGAAATTATTACAGTGTTTATTTAAGGTAAATTGACTATTTTACCCTTGGTTCCGAGACTTCCAAAAATCCGTAAAAAGTACTTAAATTCTTACTTGAGGCTAACTAATCATATTCTACTCCCTAGGATGATTTTAGGTGACAACTATAAAAACTACCCATTTTCTATTTCCCGAAAAGTCACTAAAGCTGTAAATATAAAAGTAAAATAAACTTATAAAAATTCTAAAATAAAATTCTAACTTATCTATGATCTCTAATCTACTCATAGGAGAAATAATTTCTTAAAACTGTTCAATCGTTATTCCTACAAAAATCTTTAAAGTTGGCTACAACACTACAAATGTTCCCATACTTAATCAAATTTTTCTGCTGGAAAAACAACTCAACTACTCCACTTTGAGACCCTATAACTTTCAATCCGACCGTTCATTTGTTCTCAAATTCTAACACGGTAAACTATGTATATCTATCTGTGATCTATTGAAAATTCAACGGTGGATCTTCTACGAAACTCTTTAACATTGATTCACAACATTGGGTAGTCTTCAACTTCAAAACTGAAAGAAAAAAATAAAATAATTCCTTTACAACAATGTATTGTTTCTATCAATTATGACTGCACACTCAGCGGTTACTCTACACCTATACGGCACAATTTCATCCCTTCTACAACAACTCATATCTCCGAGTTTCAATCAAGACATAACCTTATATCATAATAAGCATCTACTAGTAGGTGGGAGACGAGATTACATACTTACGAGTCTGCAGGGTGCTGAGTGACGTAGTATCCTAGCGCTCTTTACCTAACCCTGGGCTGCTGAATCCCTTGACGACAGGACTAAAGTGAAAACTGGGTGTGCTGCAATTGGTCTCAACAAATCCTAGGACATAAGGACAATCAGTCCTGGCCTTTAGACTAGGCTTGTTTTGAAAGGAAAGGTTAAGCGGAAAATAGACTCACCTTACTGCTCTTCTCAGAGTTGAAGACAGATGGGTGGTGTGCCTTGATTGTGCGAGACTGTAAGTCGGATACAGTGAAGACTCGAGTCTTCTGCACATTGAAGCAGGCATTCAACAACGACCTAGCGGACATAGTATAAAGAGAACGTTTCAGGACTCACCTGTACAGAGAAAGGCTCACAAATGTGGCTGCACTGCTTGATGGCTCAGCCGCTGGAGTACTCTTTGCGTCTGCAGCGAGTGAATACAGCACTAGAGAGGCTGATCCGTGGTATGCAAAATCCAGGCAAGTGCAGCGTGAATGAGATTAGGAAGAGACGATGCAAAGGATTGTTCTGAGCGTGACAGAAGTTAGGAGAAAAACAAAAGCGTTGCTATAGGAGTAAAGGAGTATAATTGCGTTAAAGCCAGCTGTTATAGAAGGCTCTTCAGTAGCCGTTAACTGAAGGAGAGAAGGAAGGAGAAGGGCCGGCTGTTCACACGTAGATCACTGGCTGGAGAGGGTTGCACGCTGGGCTGGAGGGAGCTGAACGTGTTGGGCTGGAGGGGCTGTTAATGGGCTCGTAACCAACCTCTCCCGGACTGTTGCAGGCTGGGCTCGAAGTCACACTGCTGGACTGTTGTGGGTAAGCAAACTGGGCTGCTTAAGGTAGGAACCATGGGCTGAAACATGCAAGAAAGGTGGGCTGAATTACTTGTCAAAAATCTGTCAAAACTCGTCATGGCCTTGTCAGGCCCATGAATGAGTTTGTCACAGATTTGTCGGACTTTGTCAAGGCCTCGTCTCAGCTTAGTCCTGAACTCGTCACAGCTTGTCATGATCTCGTCACAGCTTGTCATCGATAAGAATGAATTATAAAAATTCTACATAAAATAATAGACAATTATAAGGATTAGAGTTTGATATAATTTTATCATTTTATGTGAATTAAATTCTACATAAAATAATAGAAAATTCTAAGGACTAGAGTTTGATATAATTTTATCATTTTATGTGAATTAAATTCTACATAAAATAATGAAATTTGTGAAGGAAGAGATACTAGATAGAATGGGAAACCGTCAACGGCGGAATTAGACGGAATAAAAATTCCGGATATTACACCACCAACATGGTGGAAAAATCTGGGATCCCACCTGTATTCATACAGAAAAGAGTAAGTAACTCACCTTAACGGATCTTCTACGGTGTCTCCGTGCGGGCAAGCAATCCGGAAAGAAACATGATAGAAGTTCTTCTCCTTAGAGTCACCCGGCTGCCAATGATTTGCACTCGAGGTAATATGAGCAATGTTGCTCCAGAACGTCCATGCCTCTTGTCTAGAGGGGAAGTCAGTGACGGTAGGTGGTGAGAATCCGAACAATTCCCCTAAGTTCTCTACTGTGAAAGTGTACCCTTTGCTCATCAGCCGAAACTTTACTCCTTTTTGTTCCGGCACGTGAGTGATGGAACTGATGAACTCGAATTTCGGCTCCAGATAAGCCGGTGCTGGGATGGTCATAAACTGCGCAAGACCAACCAAGGATATCATCCTTTGTAGATCATCGATGACATGGAGGCTCAACATCGACATATCGGAGGGAAATAACCGGACGAGAGCATATTCGGTCGTAATCCTTTTGGAACCGACCAAGGATGATCGACACCTATGGTGGTGTAGGAGGTGATGGAGAATGGTGTTCATCGTCAGGGCGGTCATGGATTGCTAGTTGCCTGTTTGAACGACGCATTAATCTCAAATTTAGGGTTTTATCTCGGTATTTTCTTGAGGGTATCTCGGTCGAGATGTCTGGGTTCAACCGAGACGGAACCGGTTTTTATTGAACTCTCAAACCCGTGCGTTTATTCCCCAAATTTCACTAACTAATGCTAAGGGGTTTCTCGTTCAATTCCAACACACCAAACAGACAGCAATTCCCAAAATCGAGTAGAATCGACCAAAATGAGAAAAAGGGGAAATCGAACGAAATTACCCGATTTTAGCAGATTGCGGTGGATTGTAGTGAAGTATGATTCTGGAGAAGTCAATGTCGTATCTTTCCCATTGGTTTAGATCCAAGAATTGTCAAAACAATCAAGAAACGAAGCTTTTGAAGATTAGGGCAAGGTTTTGGTCGAGACGGCGTCAGGGGAAGAAGAGTGAAGAGAGAGAAAGTCCTTTCCCTTTTTATGCTCGTCGGAATTTTAAATGCATCTCGGTCGAGATGGTTGTCAGTGACTGAGGTGGTCGACCGAGATGACTCCTTGTTACTCTCATCTCGGTTGGCTCAAATGTGTCTCGGTCGAGATGATCTGATGGTTTCCGAGATGGCCCTAACTTTTGTCCCTTTCTCCAGATTCTCGAACTGTAGCTCTGTCCATATGCTTCCCCTTTGATGATTCCCTTGATTGGTACCTAGTTCCTGTTATCATGGACACACATAACGCACAAACTACACTAAACTATTCTAGAAAGCATGTTAAGAAAGCAATACCTTGGGTTGCCTCCCAAGAAGCGCTTGTTTTATGGTCGCAGCTGGACCTAACTACGTATGTTCATGTGACATGCATAGATGTAATCTCTTCAACCGGGGGTTCCGGTATGTGTTTCTTCAACCTACGCTTGTCGACTTTAAAGGATCAGCAATGTTCACCCCATACTTCAACTGCACCATGAGACAAAATATTTTTTATAATAAAAGGTCTTCTCCATTTAGATTTCAGTTTGTGGGGGGAGAGGTGAAAGTCATAGTCTAAAAGAAGAACAAAATCTCCTTCTTTGAGTCCTTTTCGAGTAATATGCTTGTCTTGCCGCTTCTTTGTCCTTTCTTTGTAGATCTTCGCAACTCTTGTGATCATCTTGTGAAGTGGTGGTTTCGCATTCCTATTATTTTCTTGTGAAGCTCTGAAAGAGGTAGGATTAGGGCTTGTAACATTCACAATCATCGAACGAGGAAGATTCGAGGATCCAGGTATCTCGTTTCCCTTAGAAGCGTCTCGGTCGAGACCTATGCCGAGATCGAGACAGTCTTTTATATTTGATAGCATGAATTATAGTCTATATTTTGAGGTTTGTTTGGACGTTGTATCTTCAATAATCTGCATGTTAGCATGTATAGTATGTGATTATATCACCATTTCATCTACCTTTGCAGGAATCGAGGTCTACCCCTAGTTTTGCTGTAATTGTAGGTAAAATGGCACGTTTTGCATCAAAAAGGAACAGAAGGAGCTATGGAGTCATTGGAGCTACGTTGAGGAGCATAAGGAACCATCCAGGAAGCATAGCCATGGATTAAGATTCACTTTGGACCAGTTTTGAGAGATTTCACATTCAGTTATGACTCACCTCGGTTGACCAGAGATTCATCTCGACCGAGGTGATCCAGAGACGCCGACTCGACCGAGGCGAACACGTAGGACGCGGCGAGAATATTTTATTCTTGGCTGAGATCTTTTATCTTTGGATGGTGATCTTATATTTTTGGGCTTGGCTCCTAGAAGGAAGAAGATCTTATATTTTACCTATTTTTATGGGAGAAGATCTTTCTAAGATATTTTATCTTTGGAGGGATATTTTCCTATAAAAAGGGTTGGATTTCCACAAATCCAGCATCATGCTATACCATCGATCAGGGTTTATAGCACGCAGCAGCCATACTCAGTTGGGAGTTTTGAAGAACCTTTTTGAAGGTTGAAGGAAGATTGAAGATCATAGCTTTTATAGCTTTTTGGAGGGTTTTTGTAAGATTGTCTTTAATTCCCTTCCTTGTTGTCTTGTCTTGTTGGATTGCTATCCAAGGAACGCTTTTGTTGTGATATTTGATTCAGTTATTGAAGTCTTTTTCATTAAATTCTTCTTGTTCAAATACTCACCTTCTTCCCATATATTTGATTAATACTTTCATGATGATGAGTGGCTAATTTCCTTGTGTGATTCTAGGGTGATTGGCTGAAGGTTGTGGGAAAAACAATGATAGAATAGTCTTAGATTCCAGTAGGACCCTGAAAGTTCGAGTCTTTAACCTTAACCCTAAGCATCTCGTTCAGTCGATGAACATCTCGGCCGGGGTGGAATTTGGCTGACCGAGGTGACTTATCCGATCCTAAACTGAGAGTTAAGTGTTAGAGTTTGCCAAATCCTATTCTTATTACACCTTTCCTGGTTCAAAGCAAGCTTAGGATGAGACTTACCCGGTAATTCCTTAGTTTGTGTACCAACGATCATAAGTGTAGGTAATAAAGGTTTATCCTTTGTTGGGGTTTGAGTGTGCTTTCATCCCATCTTTGTGAGTTAGCCTGAGACTTACCCGGTAAAGGTTGATTCTATCCCCTTAGATGGTGTGTTAGTTTGAGGTTATAGTTCTTTATCTTAATTCCTTGAGACTTACCCAGTAATAGGAGTTACGGTTTAGGATTAGTGAGTAGTGAGACTTACCCGGTGATCTAGTCCACTTTAGTAACACCTTCCCCTTGCAAAAATCTCAGCTTTGTCCGCTTATCTTTAGATCTTGAGTTGGAACCACAACTAGACGCTTTAATCCCTAGAATTGCATGTTTGCTTTATTGACTTCTTATTCATCTTTGATTGTGTTAATTGCTCTTGTGGTTAGTATTCACGAAGCTTACCGTTATCGACTTTGTTTCACCGAGTCCCTGTGATCGACCCCTGGAATTTCTTGCTTTTTACTACGATTGACCCGTACACTGCTGACCCTCGACCGAGGCAGATCCCAGTACTAGACGCCCCGGCCGAGATACATCCACCTCGGATGCCAGTCCGAGATGTTCTTCTTGCAGGAATCCCACAAACCCTAGGTCAAAGGATGGACCCTAATCAACAACTGAGGCGTCCAGGAGTCAACCTAGGAGATCCAGCGGACCATGACTACGAACTTCGACCGCAAGTTCTATCCATGATTCGCCAATGCCAATTCGGAGGGATGGAGAAGGAATCACCACATCAACATCTTCAAAACTACGAGATCTTGATGGAAACCTTGCGACCTTCCAGAATTGAAAATAACAACTACAAGCTAAGACCTTTTTACTTTTCTTTAAAAGATAGAGCTCTTACTTGGTATCAATCTCTTCCTCCAGGAAAAATCAGCACATGGGAGGAGATGACGACGGAATTCTTGACCAAATTCTTTCCCCCCTCAAAGACAGCTGAAATGAGAGGGAAGATCAATGCTTTCATTATGAAGGACAAGGAAAGCTTGTCCAAGTCATGGGAGCGGTTCAAGGACATCCTTTTGGATTGCCCACATCATGGGATTCCAAAAATCGAGTTGTTAGAGATCTACTTCAAAGGGCTGGACGGAAGCACCCAGTTCAATCTCCAACTACTCTCCGCCGGTACCTTCATGGACATGGCGATTGACGAGGCTTGGGACTTCATTGAGAAGCAAGCCTTGCACATGGAGAAGTACACCCACCAAGGAGCTGAAGGGGGAGTTAAAAGAGTCAACTTTCAAGAGACTCAATCCAACAACAATCAACTCACGTCTTTGAAGAATGACGTGAAGCAATTGAAGGAACTCTTGGTTGCTCAAACCAAGAAGGAAGAGCAAGGGCAAAAGAACAACAGCAATGGATACCGTAACAACAACAATGGTTACCGGAATAACAACTACAACAACAATAACAGAGGGTCCAATAGCAACAATTGGAGGACGAACAATCAAAACAACCAGAATCCTGGTAACAATTATTCTAACTCCAACTCTAATAATTCCTCTAACCCTTTCCTCTCTTCCCCTTCTTCTTCTTCTACTCCATTAAAGAGCCAGGGGCAAGGATCAAGTTCGTCTCAGCCGGAAAAGAAAGACGCAGTTTTGGAGGCTATCTTGATCAAGCTTAGTGCTATGGAGACTTCTATGACTTCGTTTTCGAGGGCCCAAAAGTCCTTCGAACAACAACTTGCAAGTAGGGCGAATGAAACGCCAAGAGATCCAGGGAAGCTTCCAGCAAAGACGGAAAGCAACCCTAAGGGCCAGTGCATGGCCATAACGACGAGGAGTGGACTCAAAACTGCAGATCCAGTACCTCGTTCGACGCAGACCACCTCGGTCTAGATCCAGTCGAAGAACACCTCGACCGAGATACCACCCGAGGCGGAGCAACAGAAAGCGGAGGGAAAAACTGAAACTTATATTCCACCTCCTGCATACAAACCACCACTTCCATTCCCCCAGTCAAGGGCCAGAGCACATCTAGACAAGCACTTTGGTAAGTTCCTTGACTTGATGAATAAACTGCATATTAACATTCCTTTCCTTGATGCTATTCTAGGAATGCCCGCCTATGGGAAATTCTTAAAGGAGATCCTATCAAGGAAAAGGAAATTGGAAGACTTTGGTGAAGTTAGGATGACATCTAAATCCTCGGAGCTTATCAAGATCATGAAGGAGAAGATGCCACCTAAGTTGAGAGATCCCGGCTCATTTAGCATTCCCATTCAAGTTGGGGATGTCACTTGTAAAGCCCTTTGTGATCTAGGAGCCAGCGTGAGCATCATCCCGCTGGAGCTATGTATGAAGATCAGACTTGGAGAGCCCAAGCCGGTCAAGATTCGACTTTATATGGCGGATTGCTCCATCAGCCATCCCGTGGGCATCTTGGAGGACGTTCCGGTCAAGTTAGGTAACTTCTATCTACCTATAGATTTTGTTGTACTTGACATTCCCGCAAATTATCCTGTTCCTATTATTCTCGGGAGGCCATTTCTAGCAACTTCGGGTTGCAATATGGATTGCAAGAACGCCAAGTTGAAATTCAACATTGGTGGCGATGAGGTGGAGTTTGCACTACTTACAGCCATGAAAGGGGAGCAGCTAACTGATGATATCTTCAACATCTACGATGAAGAAGAATCAAGAGAATTGGTGAGATCTATCCTTATTAATGATCCACTCGAAAGAGTTATAAGTTTTAGTTTAATAGAGGAAGGTATAGATGCTTCTTGTGATGCAGATATACGGAGCTTGAAGGCACTGGAAGAAGATCCAGGAGCTAAAACTGAGACACTATTTCAGGAGACGAAGATCTCCAATTTCGGTTCCAGTTGCAGTACCTCGACCGAGACACTTCCTGGGCTGAGCGAGGCGACTGAAGAACATCTCGGTCAACGCCTCTGCGCCTCGACCGAGGTCGATGGTGAGACTGATTCAACTGAGACTTCCGAAAGTCCAGTTTCTGAATCCACTCCACTGGAAAGAGGAAGCAAGGATCCCCCTCAGAAAGCACCCCCAGTCGTGGAGCTTAAACAACTCCCTAGTCACTTGAGGTATGTCTTTCTTGGACCGGATTCTACTTATCCCGTTATTGTTAGTGCTTCCCTTTCCGAATCTGAATTGTCTAAGTTAATGCATGTCCTGAGAAAGCATCGAAAGGCTATAGGTTATACCACGGATGATCTTATTGGCATTAAGCCTTCTTTCTGCATGCATAGAATTCTAATGGAAGATAATCATAAGACTTCACGGGAACCTCAAAGACGGTTGAATCCGATCATGAAAGAGGTTGTGAAGAAGGAAGTTCTTAAGTTGTTGGATGCAGGTATTATTTATCCTATCTCGGACAGCAAGTGGGTTAGCCCGGTGCATGTAGTTCCGAAGAAAGGAGGGATGATGGTTGTGACGAATAAAAACGAGTTGATCCCAACTAGGACCGTTACGGGCTGGAGGGTTTGCATTGATTATAGGAAGCTGAACACGGCGACTCGGAAGGACCATTTTCCGCTTCCCTTCATCGATCAAATGCTCGAACGGTTGGCCCAGCATTCATACTTTTGCTACTTGGACGGCTATAGTGGATTCTTCCAGATTCCTATCCATCCGGATGATCAGGAGAAGACCACTTTCACTTGTCCATGGGGGACATTTGCCTATCGGAGGATGCCATTTGGATTGTGAATGCGCCCGCTACCTTCCAGCGATGCATGATGGCTATCTTTTCCGAGTACATAGAGGAAATCATGGAGGTATTCATGGATGATTTTTCTGTATATGGTTCCTCTTTTGATGATTGCCTATCTAACCTTTCTCTAGTGCTTAAAAGATGTGAAGACACTAACCTTGTTCTGAATTGGGAAAAGTGTCATTTTATGGTTAATGAAGGCATTGTACTAGGACACCTCGTTTCTAATCGAGGTATTGAGGTCGATCGAGCTAAGATCGAGACTATTGAGAAACTCCCTCCTCCTTGTTCTGTTAAAGGTGTGAGGAGTTTTCTCGAGTATGTAGGTTTCTACAGGAGATTCATCAAGGACTTCTCTAAGATTTCTAAACCTCTAACTAACCTCTTGAATAAAGATGTTGTTTTTGAGTTTTCGCAGGAGTGTCTTGATGCTTTTTACAGGATTAAGGAAGCGTTGATCTCCGCTCCCATTATCCAGCCTCCTGATTGGACCTTGCCCTTTGAGGTCATGTGTGACTCTAGTGATGTAGCCGTAGGAGCGGTGCTCGGACAGAAGAAGGATGGCCGGACCACCGCCATTTACTATGCTAGCAAGACGCTAGATGTAGCCCAGCGCAACTACGCTACCACTGAGAAGGAGTTGTTGGCGGTTGTATATGCTTTCGAGAAGTTTCGTTCCTATTTATTAGGAGCGAAAGTCATTGTCTACACCGACCATGCAGCCATCCGTTACTTGTTGGCTAAGAAAGATGCCAAGCCACGCCTTATTCGATGGATTCTCTTGCCTCAAGAGTTTGACCTAGAGATCTGCGATAAGAAGGGATCTGAGAATTCTGTTGCGGATCACCTCAGCCGGCTACCTGCATCTTCACGTGAGAAGGACGACCCGCCCATAGACGATTCATTCCCCGATGAGCACTTACACTTGTTGGAGCGTTTGATAGATTTACTTACTTCATCCCACGATGGAGGTGAAGTATGGGGTGAGGGGACCTCCCATCACATATAGAGACGCACTATGGTCCAGCTAGCGACCTTAAACCAAGCGCTTCTTGGGAGGCAACCCAAGGTATTGCTTTCTTTTCCCGTTTTCTAGTCTAGCTTAGATAGTTTGCTTTTGCTTTGTTTTGTTTGTTTTTGGCGTCCTAGACAGATGACAGGAGACCTCTAAGGAAGGAGCATAACTGGAAGTACAGAAGTTCGAGAATTCGAGAAGACGAAGTTTGACTGAGACACCTCGGTCCAGTCGAGGCCACCTCGACCGAGTTGATTTTTGAGCAACCGAGGCGACTAGGGTTTTCTGCAGAACCACCTCGGTCCGTACCACCTCGGTCCAGTCGAGACCATCTCAACCGAGGTGACAGCAGTTCCAGGAACAGTATAAAAGGGGGAAAAATTTATTTTTCGCTTTTTTTACCCTCTTCGACTCGACCGCGGCGCCTTCTCACCTCGCTTCCTCAAATCTTGCTCGTTTTCGAAGATTTCCGCTTCCAAACTGCGATTGAAGGGTAGAGGATCACATTGCAAGTACAGATCTGCGAAGAAATCGAACGAATCGACCGAAACGAGGTAAAAACAGTCGAAACCCTAACTCGTTCATTCGTTTCGATTTGGGCTTTGGTTGCCCTTGCATCTGCTGAGAAAAGGCTCAAGTACCCCATAGGAAGCAATTGTAGTGATTTTTGGGGGAAAAGAACTGGATTTCTGAGATTTGAATCACAAACTGTTACGCCTCGGTCCAGTCGAACTGCATCTCGACCGAGGTGATTCCTGAGTGTTGTCAGTGACCGAGGTGATCTGACAGTAGCTGATAGAAAATGAGTTCCGAACGTCGCCTTGCCCTCAGAGATAGATCCTCACCCTCCCCTCCTTCCTCTTCTTCCCGACCTTACCGCCCGGTGATCCACGAGAGATGCCGGGTAGATTATGAGCGTATAGCTAGCCGTCCAGTGATTGCACCACGTTTCCTGGATGTGTCAGCTTTTGATTGCCTAGGGGTAGATGGAGACCTTAGGAGGATGATTACCACAGTTGGGCTGGATCAGTTTACTGAGATCCGAGCCCCAGCTTACTTGGAGCCGACCCTAGAGTTCGTTAGCTCCTTTTCCTACCATCCCACAGAGCAGTACGTGAAGTACCGGTTGATGAACCGGAACTTCTTAGTGCCGCTCGAGATTTGGAGAGAGATTTTCGGCTTTTCTGAGCCCACCGCCACTGACTTCCCTTCCCGATCTGTAGCTAGGGAGTTCTGGGGGCAGATTGCCCATATTACTGAGCATGTAGATAGATGGCGCCCTGGAGATTCCAGGGAGAAGGTCATCTTCCACCTAGCCTTTAGGTTAGCCCATAGGATATTCAGTGAGACACTTCTGGCGCGTACTGAGACGTCCCAGAAGATCCGACAGGGCGAGCTTTTCAGTCTATACTGTATGGTTACGGGGGGTTTCCCGGACTTTGGCTTGATCTTGGCAGAGGACCTGCACAAGATCAAGGCCAAAGCGAAGGGAGACATCTGCTGCGGAGGTCTTGTCACCCACATAGCTGCTTATCATGGCATGGACCTCAGTGCTTGTACGATGGTGGCGGCTCCGAAGCCGCTTGGATTGCAGGAGATGATCACTCGGAGGATTCTAGTTCCCCGAGGTCTGACCACTCCATATGTGGCTATACCGTGGGAGCTAACTGCGCCACAGGGGATCCGATGGTCTTCCCAGTTCACCGTTTACGATCCACACTATTGGCAGACCGCCTGGGCTCCACTGATGGAGGATCACAGGGAGGCAGCAGCTGCCCCAGCTGAGGAGGAGGCTGATGATGACAAGGATACAGTAGATGAGAGAGATGGTGGAGTCCCGATGGATACAGGGACAGATACTACAGGGACGAGCGCACCGCCGATCATAGATCTGGATGATGATGATGAAACTTCTCCAGTTAGGCCTGCTAGACGCAGGAGGCGCGGAGTGAGAGATCCAGCTGCCCACAGACGGATCGATGACCTGACGGATCAGGTTATTGATTCATATGCTGCATTGTCGCTGGATATCCGCGAGATGCAGGAGAGGCAGCATTATCAGCATATTATGGCCCAGCTTCAGTTCGAGCGCGTCATGGGTTACCCGTTCGACCCGACTCAGTATCTATACGTGCCACCACCACCACCACCGGATCGCGACTATTGATGAGCTGCAGGATTTTCTTTATTATATTTTATGCAGTTCAGCTTTTTATCCGGTGAGTACTCTTATTTCTAGACTTATATTGACCTAGTGGGACAGTGTGTCCCAAGTATGGGGTATTCGATGTACTTATTTGATGACTATTTGATGTATTTATTCGATGAATTCGATGATTACTTTATCGGATATTTCATGTTTATGCTTCACTTCTGCATTTATATGTTTATCTGAGATTGCATGCATATTTACAGGTTATTTGATTGAGAAAAACGTCGAAACTGAAAAAAAAAAAAATGGTTTTAAAAAAAATTTTTTGACCTCGACCGAGTCAGTCTTGGCCAAACGAGGCGTTTCACCTCGGTTGAACCAAGAACACCTCAACCGAGGTGGGTTAACTGAGAGTTTTCGAAAACGATTTTTGTGTTACTTATCTGGATATGATCTCAGTGAAGATCTTGTTTACTGACTGATTTTAAATTCTTTATGTGTTTGAAAAGTTTTATAATATGTTTAAGTTGCTAAATGCTTTGTTTGAAATTATTGGCATGTTTAATTATTTATTTTTATCGAAATTATGTTGAATTTGAAGGTTGACACCACGTTATGAGTTCTCTCACTTTCTTCCTGGAAAGACCAAGGCAATTCATTCTTCTCTCTTCTTCTTCTTGATCATGTTTAGCCCCTCATATACATTTTGCCTCCCTTCACCTATCCGGGAATTTGGAAGCAAGCGAAGCGGTGAAAGCAAGTGAAGTAAAGTTGAGAAGTTGGCTGGAAGTGAAAGTGCTAGAAAGTAATTTTAGGTTTGGGGAAGTCAATCATGAAGATGAGTAACTCGGCACAATTCACATAGCCGGGTGTTTGTGTCTTGCCAAAGTCGGATTGAGCGATATTCCTAACGGGTCATGGTATGTGCGTCAAGGGTTTGATGCATCTCAAGAAATTGATGATTGCGGATCTCCTAGGCTTCGGTTATTGTGCACCTCTGTCCATGCATCCCAAAAAGTAAAGTAAAAAGAAAAAAAGTGTGAAATAAGCAAAGCTTATTGGTGGAAGATGTTGCAAGTCAAAGTGAAAGTGAAGTTCATCCTTTTCCCGGATTCTAGCACCACATTACCTTACATACATCCCTACCCTACACGTTTCTTGACCTTTTCTTTTGGGAAGCCCTTGAGACCTAGAGCTTGTTGATTGACTTAGTGGTTTAAACCGGATTATACATGATTAATTTTGATAATTATGACTTATTATGCATTCTATGATTTTATGCAAAGATGAACAACTTTCCTATATTTATAAAATGTTTTGATCATATTTGGATTTTTAAATTCCATGAAGTATTCTCTTAGAGTGATCTATGATTGTAACACACCATAAAAATGTTTTTGAAAGACTTTTCATTGATTTTCATGACTATTAATTCATTCTATCTTGTCTTCTATATGCGGAACTTGCTTGGGGACAAGCAAGGGCTAAGTATGGGGTATTTTGATAGCATGAATTATAGTCTATATTTTGAGGTTTGTTTGGACGTTGTATCTTCAATAATCTGCATGTTAGCATGTATAGTATGTGATTATATCACCATTTCATCTACCTTTGCAGGAATCGAGGTCTACCCCTAGTTTTGCTGTAATTGTAGGTAAAATGGCACGTTTTGCATCAAAAAGGAACAGAAGGAGCTATGGAGTCATTGGAGCTACGTTGAGGAGCATAAGGAACCATCCAGGAAGCATAGCCATGGATTAAGATTCACTTTGGACCAGTTTTGAGAGATTTCACATTCAGTTATGACTCACCTCGGTTGACCAGAGATTCATCTCGACCGAGGTGATCCAGAGACGCCGACTCGACCGAGGCGAACACCTAGGACGCGGCGAGAATATTTTATTCTTGGCTGAGATCTTTTATCTTTGGATGGTGATCTTATATTTTTGGGCTTGGCTCCTGGAAGGAAGAAGATCTTATATTTTACCTATTTTTATGGGAGAAGATCTTTCTAAGATATTTTATCTTTGGAGGGATATTTTCCTATAAAAAGGGTTGGATTTCCACAAATCCAGCATCATGCTATACCATCGATCAGGGTTTATAGCACGCAGCAGCCATACTCAGTTGGGAGTTTTGAAGAACCTTTTTGAAGGTTGAAGGAAGATTGAAGATCATAGCTTTTATAGCTTTTTGGAGGGTTTTTGTAAGATTGTCTTTAATTCCCTTCCTTGTTGTCTTGTCTTGTTGGATTGCTATCCAAGGAACGCTTTTGTTGTGATATTTGATTCAGTTATTGAAGTCTTTTTCATTAAATTCTTCTTGTTCAAATACTCACCTTCTTCCCATATATTTGATTAATACTTTCATGATGATGAGTGGCTAATTTCCTTGTGTGATTCTAGGGTGATTGGCTGAAGGTTGTGGGAAAAACAATGATAGAATAGTCTTAGATTCCAGTAGGACCCTGAAAGTTCGAGTCTTTAACCTTAACCCTAAGCATCTCGTTCAGTCGATGAACATCTCGGCCGGGGTGGAATTTGGCTGACCGAGGTGACTTATCCGATCCTAAACTGAGAGTTAAGTGTTAGAGTTTGCCAAATCCTATTCTTATTACACCTTTCCTGGTTCAAAGCAAGCTTAGGATGAGACTTACCCGGTAATTCCTTAGTTTGTGTACCAACGATCATAAGTGTAGGTAATAAAGGTTTATCCTTTGTTGGGGTTTGAGTGTGCTTTCATCCCATCTTTGTGAGTTAGCCTGAGACTTACCCGGTAAAGGTTGATTCTATCCCCTTAGATGGTGTGTTAGTTTGAGGTTATAGTTCTTTATCTTAATTCCTTGAGACTTACCCAGTAATAGGAGTTACGGTTTAGGATTAGTGAGTAGTGAGACTTACCCGGTGATCTAGTCCACTTTAGTAACACCTTCCCCTTGCAAAAATCTCAGCTTTGTCCGCTTATCTTTAGATCTTGAGTTGGAACCACAACTAGACGCTTTAATCCCTAGAATTGCATGTTTGCTTTATTGACTTCTTATTCATCTTTGATTGTGTTAATTGCTCTTGTGGTTAGTATTCACGAAGCTTACCGTTATCGACTTTGTTTCACCGAGTCCCTGTGATCGACCCCTGGAATTTCTTGCTTTTTACTACGATTGACCCGTACACTGCTGACCCTCGACCGAGGCAGATCCCAGTACTAGACGCCCCGGCCGAGATACATCCACCTCGGATGCCAGTCCGAGATGTTCTTCTTGCAGGAATCCCACAAACCCTAGGTCAAAGGATGGACCCTAATCAACAACTGAGGCGTCCAGGAGTCAACCTAGGAGATCCAGCGGACCATGACTACGAACTTCGACCGCAAGTTCTATCCATGATTCGCCAATGCCAATTCGGAGGGATGGAGAAGGAATCACCACATCAACATCTTCAAAACTACGAGATCTTGATGGAAACCTTGCGACCTTCCAGAATTGAAAATAACAACTACAAGCTAAGACCTTTTTACTTTTCTTTAAAAGATAGAGCTCTTACTTGGTATCAATCTCTTCCTCCAGGAAAAATCAGCACATGGGAGGAGATGACGACGGAATTCTTGACCAAATTCTTTCCCCCCTCAAAGACAGCTGAAATGAGAGGGAAGATCAATGCTTTCATTATGAAGGACAAGGAAAGCTTGTCCAAGTCATGGGAGCGGTTCAAGGACATCCTTTTGGATTGCCCACATCATGGGATTCCAAAAATCGAGTTGTTAGAGATCTACTTCAAAGGGCTGGACGGAAGCACCCAGTTCAATCTCCAACTACTCTCCGCCGGTACCTTCATGGACATGGCGATTGACGAGGCTTGGGACTTCATTGAGAAGCAAGCCTTGCACATGGAGAAGTACACCCACCAAGGAGCTGAAGGGGGAGTTAAAAGAGTCAACTTTCAAGAGACTCAATCCAACAACAATCAACTCACGTCTTTGAAGAATGACGTGAAGCAATTGAAGGAACTCTTGGTTGCTCAAACCAAGAAGGAAGAGCAAGGGCAAAAGAACAACAGCAATGGATACCGTAACAACAACAATGGTTACCGGAATAACAACTACAACAACAATAACAGAGGGTCCAATAGCAACAATTGGAGGACGAACAATCAAAACAACCAGAATCCTGGTAACAATTATTCTAACTCCAACTCTAATAATTCCTCTAACCCTTTCCTCTCTTCCCCTTCTTCTTCTTCTACTCCATTAAAGAGCCAGGGGCAAGGATCAAGTTCGTCTCAGCCGGAAAAGAAAGACGCAGTTTTGGAGGCTATCTTGATCAAGCTTAGTGCTATGGAGACTTCTATGACTTCGTTTTCGAGGGCCCAAAAGTCCTTCGAACAACAACTTGCAAGTAGGGCGAATGAAACGCCAAGAGATCCAGGGAAGCTTCCAGCAAAGACGGAAAGCAACCCTAAGGGCCAGTGCATGGCCATAACGACGAGGAGTGGACTCAAAACTGCAGATCCAGTACCTCGTTCGACGCAGACCACCTCGGTCTAGATCCAGTCGAAGAACACCTCGACCGAGATACCACCCGAGGCGGAGCAACAGAAAGCGGAGGGAAAAACTGAAACTTATATTCCACCTCCTGCATACAAACCACCACTTCCATTCCCCCAGTCAAGGGCCAGAGCACATCTAGACAAGCACTTTGGTAAGTTCCTTGACTTGATGAATAAACTGCATATTAACATTCCTTTCCTTGATGCTATTCTAGGAATGCCCGCCTATGGGAAATTCTTAAAGGAGATCCTATCAAGGAAAAGGAAATTGGAAGACTTTGGTGAAGTTAGGATGACATCTAAATCCTCGGAGCTTATCAAGATCATGAAGGAGAAGATGCCACCTAAGTTGAGAGATCCCGGCTCATTTAGCATTCCCATTCAAGTTGGGGATGTCACTTGTAAAGCCCTTTGTGATCTAGGAGCCAGCGTGAGCATCATCCCGCTGGAGCTATGTATGAAGATCAGACTTGGAGAGCCCAAGCCGGTCAAGATTCGACTTTATATGGCGGATTGCTCCATCAGCCATCCCGTGGGCATCTTGGAGGACGTTCCGGTCAAGTTAGGTAACTTCTATCTACCTATAGATTTTGTTGTACTTGACATTCCCGCAAATTATCCTGTTCCTATTATTCTCGGGAGGCCATTTCTAGCAACTTCGGGTTGCAATATGGATTGCAAGAACGCCAAGTTGAAATTCAACATTGGTGGCGATGAGGTGGAGTTTGCACTACTTACAGCCATGAAAGGGGAGCAGCTAACTGATGATATCTTCAACATCTACGATGAAGAAGAATCAAGAGAATTGGTGAGATCTATCCTTATTAATGATCCACTCGAAAGAGTTATAAGTTTTAGTTTAATAGAGGAAGGTATAGATGCTTCTTGTGATGCAGATATACGGAGCTTGAAGGCACTGGAAGAAGATCCAGGAGCTAAAACTGAGACACTATTTCAGGAGACGAAGATCTCCAATTTCGGTTCCAGTTGCAGTACCTCGACCGAGACACTTCCTGGGCTGAGCGAGGCGACTGAAGAACATCTCGGTCAACGCCTCTGCGCCTCGACCGAGGTCGATGGTGAGACTGATTCAACTGAGACTTCCGAAAGTCCAGTTTCTGAATCCACTCCACTGGAAAGAGGAAGCAAGGATCCCCCTCAGAAAGCACCCCCAGTCGTGGAGCTTAAACAACTCCCTAGTCACTTGAGGTATGTCTTTCTTGGACCGGATTCTACTTATCCCGTTATTGTTAGTGCTTCCCTTTCCGAATCTGAATTGTCTAAGTTAATGCATGTCCTGAGAAAGCATCGAAAGGCTATAGGTTATACCACGGATGATCTTATTGGCATTAAGCCTTCTTTCTGCATGCATAGAATTCTAATGGAAGATAATCATAAGACTTCACGGGAACCTCAAAGACGGTTGAATCCGATCATGAAAGAGGTTGTGAAGAAGGAAGTTCTTAAGTTGTTGGATGCAGGTATTATTTATCCTATCTCGGACAGCAAGTGGGTTAGCCCGGTGCATGTAGTTCCGAAGAAAGGAGGGATGATGGTTGTGACGAATAAAAACGAGTTGATCCCAACTAGGACCGTTACGGGCTGGAGGGTTTGCATTGATTATAGGAAGCTGAACACGGCGACTCGGAAGGACCATTTTCCGCTTCCCTTCATCGATCAAATGCTCGAACGGTTGGCCCAGCATTCATACTTTTGCTACTTGGACGGCTATAGTGGATTCTTCCAGATTCCTATCCATCCGGATGATCAGAAGAAGACCACTTTCACTTGTCCATGGGGGACATTTGCCTATCGGAGGATGCCATTTGGATTGTGAATGCGCCCGCTACCTTCCAGCGATGCATGATGGCTATCTTTTCCGAGTACATAGAGGAAATCATGGAGGTATTCATGGATGATTTTTCTGTATATGGTTCCTCTTCTGATGATTGCCTATCTAACCTTTCTCTAGTGCTTAAAAGATGTGAAGACACTAACCTTGTTCTGAATTGGGAAAAGTGTCATTTTATGGTTAATGAAGGCATTGTACTAGGACACCTCGTTTCTAATCGAGGTATTGAGGTCGATCGAGCTAAGATCGAGACTATTGAGAAACTCCCTCCTCCTTGTTCTGTTAAAGGTGTGAGGAGTTTTCTCGAGTATGTAGGTTTCTACAGGAGATTCATCAAGGACTTCTCTAAGATTTCTAAACCTCTAACTAACCTCTTGAATAAAGATGTTGTTTTTGAGTTTTCGCAGGAGTGTCTTGATGCTTTTTACAGGATTAAGGAAGCGTTGATCTCCGCTCCCATTATCCAGCCTCCTGATTGGACCTTGCCCTTTGAGGTCATGTGTGACTCTAGTGATGTAGCCGTAGGAGCGGTGCTCGGACAGAAGAAGGATGGCCGGACCACCGCCATTTACTATGCTAGCAAGACGCTAGATGTAGCCCAGCGCAACTACGCTACCACTGAGAAGGAGTTGTTGGCGGTTGTATATGCTTTCGAGAAGTTTCGTTCCTATTTATTAGGAGCGAAAGTCATTGTCTACACCGACCATGCAGCCATCCGTTACTTGTTGGCTAAGAAAGATGCCAAGCCACGCCTTATTCGATGGATTCTCTTGCCTCAAGAGTTTGACCTAGAGATCTGCGATAAGAAGGGATCTGAGAATTCTGTTGCGGATCACCTCAGCCGGCTACCTGCATCTTCACGTGAGAAGGACGACCCGCCCATAGACGATTCATTCCCCGATGAGCACTTACACTTGTTGGAGCGTTTGATAGATTTACTTACTTCATCCCACGATGGAGGTGAAGTATGGGGTGAGGGGACCTCCCATCACATATAGAGACGCACTATGGTCCAGCTAGCGACCTTAAACCAAGCGCTTCTTGGGAGGCAACCCAAGGTATTGCTTTCTTTTCCCGTTTTCTAGTCTAGCTTAGATAGTTTGCTTTTGCTTTGTTTTGTTTGTTTTTGGCGTCCTAGACAGATGACAGGAGACCTCTAAGGAAGGAGCATAACTGGAAGTACAGAAGTTCGAGAATTCGAGAAGACGAAGTTTGACTGAGACACCTCGGTCCAGTCGAGGCCACCTCGACCGAGTTGATTTTTGAGCAACCGAGGCGACTAGGGTTTTCTGCAGAACCACCTCGGTCCGTACCACCTCGGTCCAGTCGAGACCATCTCAACCGAGGTGACAGCAGTTCCAGGAACAGTATAAAAGGGGGAAAAATTTATTTTTCGCTTTTTTTACCCTCTTCGACTCGACCGCGGCGCCTTCTCACCTCGCTTCCTCAAATCTTGCTCGTTTTCGAAGATTTCCGCTTCCAAACTGCGATTGAAGGGTAGAGGATCACATTGCAAGTACAGATCTGCGAAGAAATCGAACGAATCGACCGAAACGAGGTAAAAACAGTCGAAACCCTAACTCGTTCATTCGTTTCGATTTGGGCTTTGGTTGCCCTTGCATCTGCTGAGAAAAGGCTCAAGTACCCCATAGGAAGCAATTGTAGTGATTTTTGGGGGAAAAGAACTGGATTTCTGAGATTTGAATCACAAACTGTTACGCCTCGGTCCAGTCGAACTGCATCTCGACCGAGGTGATTCCTGAGTGTTGTCAGTGACCGAGGTGATCTGACAGTAGCTGATAGAAAATGAGTTCCGAACGTCGCCTTGCCCTCAGAGATAGATCCTCACCCTCCCCTCCTTCCTCTTCTTCCCGACCTTACCGCCCGGTGATCCACGAGAGATGCCGGGTAGATTATGAGCGTATAGCTAGCCGTCCAGTGATTGCACCACGTTTCCTGGATGTGTCAGCTTTTGATTGCCTAGGGGTAGATGGAGACCTTAGGAGGATGATTACCACAGTTGGGCTGGATCAGTTTACTGAGATCCGAGCCCCAGCTTACTTGGAGCCGACCCTAGAGTTCGTTAGCTCCTTTTCCTACCATCCCACAGAGCAGTACGTGAAGTACCGGTTGATGAACCGGAACTTCTTAGTGCCGCTCGAGATTTGGAGAGAGATTTTCGGCTTTTCTGAGCCCACCGCCACTGACTTCCCTTCCCGATCTGTAGCTAGGGAGTTCTGGGGGCAGATTGCCCATATTACTGAGCATGTAGATAGATGGCGCCCTGGAGATTCCAGGGAGAAGGTCATCTTCCACCTAGCCTTTAGGTTAGCCCATAGGATATTCAGTGAGACACTTCTGGCGCATACTGAGACGTCCCAGAAGATCCGACAGGGCGAGCTTTTCAGTCTATACTGTATGGTTACGGGGGGTTTCCCGGACTTTGGCTTGATCTTGGCAGAGGACCTGCACAAGATCAAGGCCAAAGCGAAGGGAGACATCTGCTGCGGAGGTCTTGTCACCCACATAGCTGCTTATCATGGCATGGACCTCAGTGCTTGTACGATGGTGGCGGCTCCGAAGCCGCTTGGATTGCAGGAGATGATCACTCGGAGGATTCTAGTTCCCCGAGGTCTGACCACTCCATATGTGGCTATACCGTGGGAGCTAACTGCGCCACAGGGGATCCGATGGTCTTCCCAGTTCACCGTTTACGATCCACACTATTGGCAGACCGCCTGGGCTCCACTGATGGAGGATCACAGGGAGGCAGCAGCTGCCCCAGCTGAGGAGGAGGCTGATGATGACAAGGATACAGTAGATGAGAGAGATGGTGGAGTCCCGATGGATACAGGGACAGATACTACAGGGACGAGCGCACCGCCGATCATAGATCTGGATGATGATGATGAAACTTCTCCAGTTAGGCCTGCTAGACGCAGGAGGCGCGGAGTGAGAGATCCAGCTGCCCACAGACGGATCGATGACCTGACGGATCAGGTTATTGATTCATATGCTGCATTGTCGCTGGATATCCGCGAGATGCAGGAGAGGCAGCATTATCAGCATATTATGGCCCAGCTTCAGTTCGAGCGCGTCATGGGTTACCCGTTCGACCCGACTCAGTATCTATACGTGCCACCACCACCACCACCGGATCGCGACTATTGATGAGCTGCAGGATTTTCTTTATTATATTTTATGCAGTTCAGCTTTTTATCCGGTGAGTACTCTTATTTCTAGACTTATATTGACCTAGTGGGACAGTGTGTCCCAAGTATGGGGTATTCGATGTACTTATTTGATGACTATTTGATGTATTTATTCGATGAATTCGATGATTACTTTATCGGATATTTCATGTTTATGCTTCACTTCTGCATTTATATGTTTATCTGAGATTGCATGCATATTTACAGGTTATTTGATTGAGAAAAACGTCGAAACTGAAAAAAAAAAAAAATGGTTTTAAAAAAAATTTTTTGACCTCGACCGAGTCAGTCTTGGCCAAACGAGGCGTTTCACCTCGGTTGAACCAAGAACACCTCAACCGAGGTGGGTTAACTGAGAGTTTTCGAAAACGATTTTTGTGTTACTTATCTGGATATGATCTCAGTGAAGATCTTGTTTACTGACTGATTTTAAATTCTTTATGTGTTTGAAAAGTTTTATAATATGTTTAAGTTGCTAAATGCTTTGTTTGAAATTATTGGCATGTTTAATTATTTATTTTTATCGAAATTATGTTGAATTTGAAGGTTGACACCACGTTATGAGTTCTCTCACTTTCTTCCTGGAAAGACCAAGGCAATTCATTCTTCTCTCTTCTTCTTCTTGATCATGTTTAGCCCCTCATATACATTTTGCCTCCCTTCACCTATCCGGGAATTTGGAAGCAAGCGAAGCGGTGAAAGCAAGTGAAGTAAAGTTGAGAAGTTGGCTGGAAGTGAAAGTGCTAGAAAGTAATTTTAGGTTTGGGGAAGTCAATCATGAAGATGAGTAACTCGGCACAATTCACATAGCCGGGTGTTTGTGTCTTGCCAAAGTCGGATTGAGCGATATTCCTAACGGGTCATGGTATGTGCGTCAAGGGTTTGATGCATCTCAAGAAATTGATGATTGCGGATCTCCTAGGCTTCGGTTATTGTGCACCTCTGTCCATGCATCCCAAAAAGTAAAGTAAAAAGAAAAAAAGTGTGAAATAAGCAAAGCTTATTGGTGGAAGATGTTGCAAGTCAAAGTGAAAGTGAAGTTCATCCTTTTCCCGGATTCTAGCACCACATTACCTTACATACATCCCTACCCTACACGTTTCTTGACCTTTTCTTTTGGGAAGCCCTTGAGACCTAGAGCTTGTTGATTGACTTAGTGGTTTAAACCGGATTATACATGATTAATTTTGATAATTATGACTTATTATGCATTCTATGATTTTATGCAAAGATGAACAACTTTCCTATATTTATAAAATGTTTTGATCATATTTGGATTTTTAAATTCCATGAAGTATTCTCTTAGAGTGATCTATGATTGTAACACACCATAAAAATGTTTTTGAAAGACTTTTCATTGATTTTCATGACTATTAATTCATTCTATCTTGTCTTCTATATGCGGAACTTGCTTGGGGACAAGCAAGGGCTAAGTATGGGGTATTTTGATAGCATGAATTATAGTCTATATTTTGAGGTTTGTTTGGACGTTGTATCTTCAATAATCTGCATGTTAGCATGTATAGTATGTGATTATATCACCATTTCATCTACCTTTGCAGGAATCGAGGTCTACCCCTAGTTTTGCTGTAATTGTAGGTAAAATGGCACGTTTTGCATCAAAAAGGAACAGAAGGAGCTATGGAGTCATTGGAGCTACGTTGAGGAGCATAAGGAACCATCCAGGAAGCATAGCCATGGATTAAGATTCACTTTGGACCAGTTTTGAGAGATTTCACATTCAGTTATGACTCACCTCGGTTGACCAGAGATTCATCTCGACCGAGGTGATCCAGAGACGCCGACTCGACCGAGGCGAACACCTAGGACGCGGCGAGAATATTTTATTCTTGGCTGAGATCTTTTATCTTTGGATGGTGATCTTATATTTTTGGGCTTGGCTCCTGGAAGGAAGAAGATCTTATATTTTACCTATTTTTATGGGAGAAGATCTTTCTAAGATATTTTATCTTTGGAGGGATATTTTCCTATAAAAAGGGTTGGATTTCCACAAATCCAGCATCATGCTATACCATCGATCAGGGTTTATAGCACGCAGCAGCCATACTCAGTTGGGAGTTTTGAAGAACCTTTTTGAAGGTTGAAGGAAGATTGAAGATCATAGCTTTTATAGCTTTTTGGAGGGTTTTTGTAAGATTGTCTTTAATTCCCTTCCTTGTTGTCTTGTCTTGTTGGATTGCTATCCAAGGAACGCTTTTGTTGTGATATTTGATTCAGTTATTGAAGTCTTTTTCATTAAATTCTTCTTGTTCAAATACTCACCTTCTTCCCATATATTTGATTAATACTTTCATGATGATGAGTGGCTAATTTCCTTGTGTGATTCTAGGGTGATTGGCTGAAGGTTGTGGGAAAAACAATGATAGAATAGTCTTAGATTCCAGTAGGACCCTGAAAGTTCGAGTCTTTAACCTTAACCCTAAGCATCTCGTTCAGTCGATGAACATCTCGGCCGGGGTGGAATTTGGCTGACCGAGGTGACTTATCCGATCCTAAACTGAGAGTTAAGTGTTAGAGTTTGCCAAATCCTATTCTTATTACACCTTTCCTGGTTCAAAGCAAGCTTAGGATGAGACTTACCCGGTAATTCCTTAGTTTGTGTACCAACGATCATAAGTGTAGGTAATAAAGGTTTATCCTTTGTTGGGGTTTGAGTGTGCTTTCATCCCATCTTTGTGAGTTAGCCTGAGACTTACCCGGTAAAGGTTGATTCTATCCCCTTAGATGGTGTGTTAGTTTGAGGTTATAGTTCTTTATCTTAATTCCTTGAGACTTACCCAGTAATAGGAGTTACGGTTTAGGATTAGTGAGTAGTGAGACTTACCCGGTGATCTAGTCCACTTTAGTAACACCTTCCCCTTGCAAAAATCTCAGCTTTGTCCGCTTATCTTTAGATCTTGAGTTGGAACCACAACTAGACGCTTTAATCCCTAGAATTGCATGTTTGCTTTATTGACTTCTTATTCATCTTTGATTGTGTTAATTGCTCTTGTGGTTAGTATTCACGAAGCTTACCGTTATCGACTTTGTTTCACCGAGTCCCTGTGATTGACCCCTGGAATTTCTTGCTTTTTACTACGATTGACCCGTACACTACGGGTTCGCATCCTTGTTTTAAGCTTAAGTCTAGGGTTATAAATTTAAAGCTTGCACACACCGTTTGGAGAGAACAATATTTGTATCACAAGAAACATCTACACCTTTCTCTATCATACTAAAACTTAGAACTCTTTCAAGAGGATCTTAATAAGGATAGAGCTCACCAATTCTCGTGATTCCTCCTTATCGTAGATGTTGTAGATGTCCTCCTCTAGGCCTTGTCCTTTCCTTAAAACTGATAACACAAATTCAGCACGTTCTTCTCCGACGTTGAAAGACAATTTGTCGTTCTTGCAATCCATATAGCAACCGGAGGTTACAAGAAATGGCCTCCCTAGGATGATTGGGACCGGATAATCTATAGGAATATTCAATACCATAAAGTCTATAGGAATGTAAAACTTACCAAGCCTTATTAGGATGTCTTCTAATATGCCAACGGGTCGAGTGATGGACCGATCCGCCATATACAACGTCATCTTCATTGGTTTAGGCTTCCCTAAACAGGCCTTCTCGCACAGTGAAAGTGGAATGATACTCACACTTGCTCTTAGGTCACAAAGTGCATCATATGTGACCTCTCCTACTCCAATGGGAATGCAAAAGAATCCCGGATCTCGTAATTAGGGTGGCATTTTCTCCTTCATGATCTTAATGAGTTCCGATGACCTAGAGGACATTTTTTACCTCACCAAATTCTTCCAGCTTCCTCTTGTTAGAGATGATCTCCTTTAAGACCTAGAGGACATTTGTTACCCACAAAAAAAAAGAAGTTAATGACATAAAGGTCATTTTTATTAATTTTGTTTCAAACTTAATTAGTATGAAATAAATAATAATTGGATCGTGCAAAATGTAATCCTTAGATACGTATTTCAGAGATTTTCATTTATAAGCACCAAGTCTAACAAAGATTAAGAAGTAAATTAATTCATAAAATGAATTATGAAGGACATCAAGGGAGTGCTTGAAAGTGGAAGGTGAGTTCAGTTTTCAATTTAACCTAATTAAAAATTTATTAATTAATTAAAAAAGGTGGCTTAGTGGGAAGTTAGTATAACTTCGTTGAACTTCCTTAAACTTCTCTTCTTTGTTACGTAAAAAGGAAACAGAAGAAGAAAATGGGTCTAAAAGAAATTACAGAAGAAAGGGGAACACAAGAGAAGAAAGCAATTAAAGAACAAAACTACTCAGTTCTTCTTTGCTTAAATACGATCATATACATTGAAGCGGTAAGTCACTTATCTTTCCAAAAATCCACACAAGAATCTATCCTACCCTTTTTGGTTTTCAAGCCACGAAACAAACTTTTATAGGCTTTCTTGCTTCATATTAATGGTCAACTCACCATTTTCATGGACATGTAGTGTGCTTGCTTTTCAAAGGATATGATGTCATCATCCATTTTGATTTCTCTTAATCGAGTTTTAAGTCTTGTGTGTTTGAATATTTGATTGTGTTAGTGCATAAGTAATCTTATTTTAAACTAAGCAAGAAAGCACAATCATTGTAAACAAATTTTAGTTCCAGGACGTACAACAAACAAATGCACATAGTCTCATGTTCTCTTTCGTCAAGAATGAGCAACGGCAGGGACGGCCTCGTAGTTGGTCTGGAAGTAAATACTTTTGTATTGCTACATCAAGTTCACAGCTGCTCCGGAAATAAATACTTCTGAACCACTACATCAAGTTTGTGGTTGAATCGAAAGTAAAAATTTTCGGTCGCTACATAAATCTCGTAGTTGGTACGAAAGTAATTACTTTCGGCCGCTACACAAATCTCGTACTTGATACGAAAGTAATTACTTTCGGTCGCTACACAAATCTCGTAGTTGATACGAAAGTAATTACTTTCGGTAGCTACATAAATCTCGTAGTTGGGACGAAGAAATTACTTTCGATCGCTACGTGAATCCCATAGTTGGTGCTACTACATTCGAGTATTTGCATTTCGTGAGATGGAAATATTGAGTCTCTTATATTTATGTAGACTCTTAATTTCATAAAAATCAGTTTTCTACTGTGTGCTTTTGAAATTGAATTAGTTGTGTTTGAAGGCTCAAGTCAATGTTAAAGTCAATATCAATTTATATTAACAGTACTTGGTAAAACTTAAACCCACTTATTTAACTACAATACAACATCACGCATATGATTACAAGTGCTTGATCGAGATGAAGGTTGTAGGTTTATAAAAAAATTTACCATCTCGTGTTTGTTTTAATTTCGTCGGTGTTGAACTAGGATACTCGCTGTCTCCAAACTTGAAGCTCTGTATCTTCTTCTGCAAATCAAAGAGTTAGTGAAGAAGAAAGAGAAAAGAAAATAAAAACAAAAAAAAAAGAAAAGAAAGGAAAGTTTAAAGATAATGAAAACGGGTTTAAATTTGAAATTAAAAGTAAGCAAATTGAATGGGTTTTGCAAAATCACTTACGTTCCTCTCATCAAATTGGATTCCAAAACAAGTAGAAAGTAAAATGGATTTATTTTTAAATAGACCGATAATTACATTTCTATTGTAAATTTGACCAATTAAGAAAAGTCTTACAAATATGGTCATAAACAAATACTCAAATCGAATTTAACATTATTAATGAACTACGACTGATTTGATGTCTTACAAATAAAAAGACTACGTAGGAAACTCGAGTTATAAATTATCAAGTCCAATCGCACAAATTAAATTGACTTTTTAAAATAATAAGTCAAACAAATACTCAAATCAAATCTAACATTATTAACGAACTACGTGTGGTTTGATCTCTTTTATAAGAGTACGTAGGAAACTCGATTAATAAATTATCGAGTTCAACCGCTAAACAAAAATGACTTTCATACAAAACTAAAGTCAAGAAAAATATATACAAATTAGTTCTTTCAATGAACCACAGGTTGTTTGATGTCTTCAAAAAAGACTACGTAGGAAACTCGGTTTTATCGAGTCCAATCACACTTTTATATTTTGACTAAACAAAGCCAAAAATATTAAATCAAAAGTAAATCTGGTAGAACTACGTTATGACTTGATCCTCTTTCCGAGTTACGTAGGAAATCCGATATTAAATTGGATTCAGTCGACCCGTCCGAGTAAAGTGAATTTTGAATCAAATCTTGGACATAAAAATAAAAGGACTACGTAGGAAACTCGACTTATAAATTATCGAGTCCAATTGCACAAATTAAATTGATTTTTAAATTATAAAGTCAAAAGCGATTTTCAAGAACTACGTATAATTTGATTCCGTTTTCTTTTACGGATACGTAGGAAATTTGATACAAACAAAAACGTATTAAATTCAATCACAAATATATATTTGAGTTTTATATGAAATGAAAGTCATAATGTTAAACTCCAAATATTCCATTTAGAACTACGTAAAGAATTGACGCCATTTCAAAAGGCTGCGTAGGTAACTCGATATTAAGTTTAAATTATATCGGGTACAATCGCAAATCAAATTCAAATATTATAAAATGTCAAATATTCTTAACTCGATATATAGCATCCGCTCATCGAGTTTAACCTCACAAAAATCTAACCCAAATATCTTTTTATCCAAAAACTACGTCATGACTTGATGCTCTTTCCGAGCTACGTAGGAAATCCAATATTGGATTCAGTCGCACCGTCTAAATAAAACCAACTCTAAAATAAATCTTAGAGTTAAACAAAATTCCCAAATATTCATGAACTCGATATAAAGCATCCGCTCGTCAAGTTTAACCACGTAAAAATTCCAAACTAAATTTTCTTTATTAAAAACTACGTACGACTTGATTCCTAATAAAGGATACGTAGGAAATTTAGTAAATTAAGAACCGAATTCAGTCACAAAAAATAAAATAAAACAATAAACAATCTAACACTTTTCTTGATCATGCGCGTGATAGCGGGATGAATTAAAAAACCCTTCCTAGAAGGTGGGTTTAATTTAATCTTATGATGCATGGTCGAGATAAATATGTCATGCAAATGATAGTTGGATCATCATCTGGGCAACCATTCCTAGAAGGTGGGTTTGGACTTCGATTCTCTGATGCATGAAAACACCGCACTGAACTACGTGAGGCTTGATCCTCTTTAACGAGGTACGTAGGCAACCCGTCCAAAAAACAAATGCAGCCCAAATCACCAAA
This sequence comes from Fagopyrum homotropicum, assembly GCA_033239125.1. NCBI lineage: Eukaryota > Viridiplantae > Streptophyta > Magnoliopsida > Caryophyllales > Polygonaceae > Fagopyrum > Fagopyrum homotropicum. The sequence continues at coordinate 10,504,179 of BSWB01000008.1, forward strand.
ATCAAACCAAACATCTGTATTTATATAACTTAGAATCAAAAAGTCAAAAAGAGAGGGTCGAACTCAAATAAATAAATATAAATAAAATGTATTTTTGTAAATTTGTATTCGAATAAAACATAAAAATGTGTTTTGTAAATTTGTGTATATTTTTACTCAACATATTTTTGGCACGCCCAGTGGGACCTTTTCTTTCTTTTCATCTCTAATTTATACATATACTAATGTTTGATCTTATTTAATTGCAAGGAAATGGCATCAAGGACGATTGTGAACTTCAATGTACTCCCGACTACCTTCGTGATTCAAGGATGGTGATGGCTCCGCCGCAAGTCATTTGAAGTTGTCTTTGACATTGCTCCTAATGCAATCTATGATGAAATCCCTTTGAAGAACTCTTTCAAGAGTCTTCAAGGGTTGGAGGAACACGCAACTCCGAAGTCGTCCATGGCTCTTTCGGGACATGGGGGCATGAAGTCCAGCAACAAGTTCACCAACAAGAAACCTGCTTATGTCAAGGTTGGAAATGACAACATTCCTAGCTGTAATGGCACAAAGCCTTCTGCTAGGGTTGTCCCAAGGTCAATCATTCGAGTCATCAAGAAGAATGGTGCGCCTGTTGGTATTCCTGTTGAAAACACTCTTAAGAAGGTGAACAAGTCTCGAAGAAGGAGGGGACGCAAGAATGGTTCCCACCGTAACACTGGACCTCTTCGTATACTAGCTTCCTCACCGGCTTTAAAGCAAGCCAACGCAATCCTTTGTGAAGCTACAAAAGAGCTTTTAAACTCAAAGCGCACAATGGATAATTATCCAATGACTACCGCAAGGCAAATTCTTCTAGGGTCAATTCCTATCACATTGGACACGTTTGAGCAAGTCTATATGACTTCTTATTCTGAGGAGGGTACTCAACCAAAAGCTCCAAAGCTTAAAATCACCAAACCCTCACGGGCCAAGAAAAATCCAAATGAGAAAGAAGTGATTGAAGAAACTTCTAAAACTCAAAAGAGAGAAAGAAGTATTCGTATTTCTAAAAGCTCAATCTCGCAAGAGGCTCAAGTTGTATCTTGTGATGGTCTAGTTACAAGATCAAAAGCTAAGTCAATGACTTATGCTCTAGTTGTAATATCCGAAAATTTTATTCCGTTTAATTCCATAGCAAATCGGATTTCGATCTTTTGATCCTTAGTTGTCTACATAGTTGGACACAATATCTCAAAATTTTATCATTTTATGTAATATTACTTCACATAAAATGATAAGATTTTTTTTAGTAGCAAACCCTAATCCAAACTCTAGTTTATAACATGACTTGTCTTTGACAAAGTCATGACGTCCTAGTGACAAGATCAAGACGAGCCCAAGACGAGACCATGACGAGACCATGACAGTCTCGTGATAAAGACATGCATGGGGTTGACAAGCCATGACACGTTTTTGACAAACTGTGACAACTCTGGACAAACAAGCCAATTCTTTCTTGGCCCATTTTGTCTCAGCCCACCCCGCTTCACTCCTTGGCTGGAGATCCATTCCGGACTGTTGCCTGCATACCTACTCCTCCCTTGGTCCAAGATGTCCAGCGTCAGCCCAGGAAGAAGCCGGGCCAAGAAGATCGTTTCAACTCTACGCTGAGGCATGCCAATTTCACGCCGGATTCCACGCCTCCGTCTGATCTTCCTCTTCCCTTATTTCAAAACGGTTACAGAAGCAATCCCCTCCCTCCCCTTTAGCGTCCAGGTATAAGCGGCAATCGTCTTTCCTTCCCAGCAAGATCTGGCCGGATCTCTCCTTTGCTTCTGTTTCTTTCCCCTCTGCACTCCCTAGAATACCAGCGAGTTCTGCAGCCGACCCTCGACCTTACCAACCTGCACACCCCGGAGGAGACATTTCTTAGAGGCAGCAACACCCCACACCTACGGTGCCCTTTCTTCCTTCGTGTGCCACCATAGTGACAACAAGGTGAACTCTCCCCTCACTTACACTTCTTCCTTCCACTAGTCTCACTACTGAACGTTTCAACTGTCCCTTACATCTTCGTTAGCAACCAACCCTGCCTTCTAGATCGAACGAGACTCAACCTCTACTGTCCATCCGGGTAAGCATCCATCTGCGTCCCTACCTTCATCTCCTTATTCTATCGACCAGGAGAACTGACATATCTCCCTCTCTATGCCAGCCAAACCTCCCTCTAGACCACGTTGTGACAACAGTGCGCCAGACTAGAGTCCTCCAACCCCGCAAAAGGAACGTCGAGCCAGGCCTTGGTCCCAGTTTGGAAAGGATCCCACTTTTCCCTTGCTCCTGTGTCCGTTCTAGATGAAGTTTGGATGATGTGTATAAATATGACAACCACAGGAATCGAACACTAGATGTGGGTTTAGGGTTTATAAATTTTTGTGGGTGCAGTGGGTTTCAAACAGGGACCTATGTATAGATAGAATGGCGGATATTGCTGGCAGGGAGAATCGAAGTAGATTCCTGTTGCATACCTTGTTTCCAGCCTTGACCTGCTGATTTTAAGAACTGTTTTCGACACTTTAAATCGAACATCCACCGTTGAATTTTTGATATGTCGTAGACCGATGTACGTAGTTTATGGTGTTAAAATTTGGGAACGAGTTAACGGTCGGATTAGAATCTATGAGGCCTCAAAGTAGGGCTGTAGGGTTGTTTTCCAGTAGAGAATTATTTCGTATAAGTATGAAAATGCTAGTTTTTACTCCAACTTTAGGAAGTTATGTAAGAGTTATGGTGGATTATTTTTTAGAGATTCTTGATCCTATGAGTAGACTGGGTATCATATATAACCTAAAGATTTATTTCGGAATTTTTAGGAAATTATTCGAGTTTCATATTTGAAGCCGAAGTTTGACCTTAATGACCTTTCGGAAAATAAGAAAGGGTGAAATTTACTAGTTTGTAACCAAACTCATCTTAAGGAGTTAGAATATGACTTTTTGGTCTCAAATAAGAGTTTAAACATAAATTATAGAATTTCTGAAAGTTTTGGGACCAAGGGTAAAATAGTCATTTTACCATAAATTAGTATTATAATCAATTATGTTCTATTTAAGATCTCTTATCTTAGAATCTTAGACTTCTAACCACCTAGAAAGTGTGCTGACACACTTGTCCCCTATGATAGGCCACTGAATTCCTACAATTACAGATCGTTTTGCGAATTAGAGAGTCGAGCTCTATTTCAAGTAAGTCCTTTGGGCTTACTTAGCTAGTTGTCAGATATGAGTGTGACTGATGATAGTGGTGTTTGAATGATGTGTGTACTAGTGTATTTTATAATAATGATCAATCGACTTATATATCTGGCCTAAGAGTAACGGGCGGTAGCATTCTGCTCAGTTAGCCCGAGGGCGCTGGGTGTTTCTTTCGGGAATAGTCCATACTTAGTTTGCGGGGACGCCACCGGCCGAGGTGTGCCAAATCATCATCATTTGGATAAGGAACGGAGGCGACAATCTTAAGAATTCTCGTGCTATAACTTTTGAAACCGGGTGAAGTGAATCACATAAGTTGTCAGATAATAACCGGATTGTGTGCCAGCATGCTGAGTGTTTATATTCTTCTTCTCTGTGTTTGTGCTATTTATCTTTCTACTTATATTTGATTAGTTAGCTAATGCTTTTATTGTTGTTTAGACTTGCCACAGGTTAGAGCAGATGCTGAGTGATCCGGATGGTAGTGGACAGCCGGGGTGTCGTACTCCTTAGGATGGGGTGCGGTTTCTTTTATTGGTCTTTCAATTATGACTATTTCTTTTTCTCAGTTTATGAGACCTTGTTGTTTACGGCTGTCAATTTCTGGTCACATTCATTGTTTTGTTAAAACATACTTTATGATTTATGAATTTTCTTATCTGTGCCTTGTTATAAGATCTAGTTAAGTTGTGTCAAACTAAGGTCGGGACCCACTGTGAGGTCCTAACCAGTAGCTCCCCGCGTTGTGAAACTTGGGGTGTTACACTAGTAACTTCACAACCACCAAGTCCACAACGAGAATCGGAGGAAAGCTCAAGTTCTCCTTTGTATGGAGATTTATCTTCTCTATTCCAAGAGGAGGAATTTCCACAAGTTAAATGAAGGAGCAACGAAAGTAGTAACTCAAGATGAATCTGAGAACATGCAAGTTTTTATGACCGGAACAACAAGTGTTGAGGAACAACTTCAAGACTTGCAAAGGTCATTAGCCGTAAGAGAAGCTCAAATAGCTACACTTATGGCTCAAATTGAGAACCAACCTAATGCTAGTAGACATGAGCAAGTAAGGACGAATGATGAAAGTCCTGGAGGTAGCTCGTCCATTTCCCCACAAGAGATTAGGGAGATGATTGCCCAAGAAATCCGAGAATTCCAAGTGTCACAAAACCCTCCACTACTCGGGTACATAAAGCCATATCCGATCCAATATGATTCAGTATCATTCCCTCCCGGTTATCAAAGACCAACTTTTGATAAGTTTGATGGAATGCATGGATCACCACACGAGCATTTGGCTCATTTCTACTCAGCATGTGGTGAGACCGCATTGAGTGATGCTTTGTTGATCCGATAATTTGTCCAATCTTTAAAGGGATAGGCATTTACTTGGTACACTCAACTTCAACCGGGATCAATCCACACATGGGATGATTTACAAAGAGCATTCCTAGCTCAATTTGTGAGCTCTAAGGCAAAGGTCTCTATTATGGATCTTGCCAATACCCTTCAAAGATCAAATGAGCTTGCAAATGACTTTATCGCCAGATGGCGAAGCTTGAGACTTCAATGCCCATAAAAATTAAGTGAAGAGGCATGTGTCCAGATGTGTACTAATAACTTAATTCCCGAGTTAGCAGTGCATGTTGGTAGTGTTGAGCCTCGTTCTTTTGATGTCTTAGTTTCAAAGGCTTGCAATGTTGAACAACAATTGGCTCGGTGTGATGCAAAAACCTATCGTTCTCAAGAAAATGAACTCAAAAGAGATGATGGGAAAAGACCTTTTAAAAGGGGGGAGTCTATGGCAACTTTATTAAACCCAGAAATAAAGTCTTCACGGGAAATAATTCCCAAAATCAAGAAAGAGGAAGGGGTAAAGACGCCATTAAAAAACTCACTCTTGAAGAAAGAAAGCAAAAGAGATATTCTTTTGATGATGATGATGTCCAAGGGATTTTCGATGAGTTGATTTTGTCTAAGCTTCTTACACTTCCAGAGTCAAAAAGGCCACATGAAGTTGGAAGGACAAATGATCCAATGTATTGTCCTTATCATCAAATTGTTAGTCACCCTATCAAAGATTAAAGATTGTTATGTCTTCAAAGATATAGTTGAGAGGATGATTAACAAAGGAGAGATCGAGATTGAAGGTGAAGACTCGGTAGCTCCAAAGGCTTCATCAAATACTACATCCTTAGTGGATGCGGATAATTTGGTGGCTTCCAATACTCTCAAAGAACCATCTGGGTCAAATGAAGATGACGGTATTCCTACGGTTTCCTTACCTCTGATTACGATACCCGTACAATTTTCAATAGATGGTGGTAATGATATTTGCATCGTTTGGGCATACCCTGATATGCCAAGAGATGGTCCCGGGGTCCCAATTCTATTTGAGATCATGACGTGCTCAGATATCAAAGATTTGTTTTCAGATGACGATGATCTTGACATTGATAGTGATTTTGAGTGGAAAACTTGTGTAACTCGAAAGACCCGGCCAGAAGCCACTCATAAATCTAGTTCTTCCGGGGTTAGAATGATCGGAAGAAAACCCGAGAAAAAGAAAAACAAAAAGAACAAAAGAAGGAAAACAAGAAGGAAAAGAAACCAAATTCTGATTTTGAGGAAGAATACATTCAACGTGAGAGGGTACAGGTTACCCTAAAAGATTTTGTCGCAAAGAAGTTTTATGGTGATGAAGAACCTTCTAAAGATGAGGCATTTTGGGGCGATGAAGTTGATCAATGTTGCATGGCCACATGGGCCGATATATGTGAAGAAGAGGAGGAACCAGAATTTGATACGGTTTCTCTTCGTTCCGAACGTCAACTTCTATCTCCGAAACCCAATGAAAAAAGAAAGGAGAAAGAATCGATGCCCAATGAACATTCAAAAGTGACAAATTTTGATAAACGTCTTGATAATACAAATTCTCAATTACCTCAGAAAAATGTGGAGGACATTGAGGCATTACAAAAAGAATCCACTTCTCGCGTACCGGTTTTGCTTCATAAAGCTCCGTACAAAGAGAAAGTCAATTATGACGTCATTAGTCACTTGAAGCGTATTCCTGCACGCTTGAGTGTTTATGATGCCCTACAAATGTCAAATGAATTGAGGGAAGCACTAATTCAAGCTTTTATGGATCCCGATGATTATAAAGATCAAGTTGAGCTGGTGGAGGTTAATGATGTTTCATTATCCCCGTCAACTCAATGTGCCTCATGCATGGCTTGTATAACATTCTCGGATGAGGATCTTCAATTAGGGAATGAATATCATAATCGGCCCTTATATGTTACAGGCACCATGGGGGATACGAAGGTCAATCCAATCCTTTTGGATTGCGGATCCGCAGTAAATCTTCTTCCTTTAAGGGTACTAAAGACAATAGGGTTGACAACTACACATTTGTCTCCTACTTTGCTAACCATCCAAGGTTTCAATCAAGTAGGACAAAAAGCCATGGGTACCATTGCATTACAAATGGTTCTTGACGATCTTTGTAAAGATGCTTTGTTCCATGTTTTAGATGTGGACACCTCTTATAAGGCCTTACTTGGTCGACCATGGCTCCATCCTAGTAAATCCATTGTTTCTACTCTTCATCAATGTTTGAAATACACTGATGATAATGGAAATGAAAGGATTATTCAAGGACGACCCTAACCCTTTTCATGGAGAAAATGTTAATTATGCCGATGCCAAGTTTTATAAGGCGGTTAGTTTTAACTCAAACCTGCCCATGATGGTTGTCAATGGTAAAAATACCAATAAGGTTCACCAAGCACCAATGGTTTATCTCGAAGGGAATAATGAGAAAGGTGATCCATATCCTAAGGTGTTGTTTAAGTACACACCAAAAGATAAACGACAAGCTGTCCAAAAACCCTTGAACTCGGTAGAGAAGGTTATGAACTCTCTCATGACAAGTTACACATTTCCTCTACGGAAATTTGAGCAGCCTATTCCAAAAACGACTTTGGTCATTCAAAGGTCCTTCGGGTTTAAATCAAGTAAAAACAAAAGGGTAGTGTCAAGAGTTGAAGCCAATGATCCTCCTTACATATCACTTTCAAGGAAGTTGAACAAGAAGTTCAAAGTTAAAGTGAAAAATTCGAAGTTCTTATCAAAAAGCAAAGATCCATATATCCCCTACAATGAGGATAATACTGAAAAGTTGAAGGTTTCTCAAGAAGGGGGTATATTAACAGCGAGTTTTGAAGAGCCTATGACATTGACTCCGGAGGAGCAAAGCTTGTAACACCCCGAATTTTCAGAACTCGGAACGTTACTGGTTAGGACCTCACAATGGGTCCCGACCTCAGTTTGACAACAACACTACTAGGATCTTGCAACAAGACACATATAAGAAAAACCAAAATTCATGAAATAGTATTTTTAAAGGAATGAATGCAACAAGGTCTAGCAGCCTATAGTTCTTAAACAAAGAGAAGAGACTAATTGTCTTAACAAAAGGAAAGAACAACAAGGTAACAATCCAAACCCCCACTCTAAGGAGTACGGAGACCCAGCTGACCACTACTTCCAGATCACTCAGCTACTGCTCTAACCTGCGGTAAATCTAAAAACACAACAAAACAACCATTAGCTAGTTATCTAAACATTAGGAGAATAATAATAGCACACACACACACACATAGCAATAATAAACACCCATCATGCTTTCAAACAAGTCCATTTATTATCTTCATTTAAGTCATTCACTCTTACTAATGATACTTATTTTATGACATGAGAGATTCCCAAACCTCGCCTCCGCCCCCGTGTACCCATCAGGAATGGATCCGATGCATCTCACCTTGTACCTGCATGGTCTGGGTATAGAGAACCTCCCAGTCTCCTGGCAGAGCTGGGCAGTGATGTCACGGCCCGTTATACATACACTTGGGCCTTAAAACATAATAACGATGGTTGTCCTAACAAGTTATTATTATAACACCCATTGTACACACACCACTATTATCACTCAACTAACATCCAGAAACCAGCTAAGTAAGTTGTTCGCTCCAAACGGTGTGTGCAAGCTTTAAATTTATAACCCTAGATGTATGCTAAAAACAAGGATGCGAACCCGCAGTGTACGGGTCAATCGTAGTAAAAGCAAGAATTCCGGGATGTCGATCTCAGGGACTTAGGTGAAACAAAGCAAGTATAGGTTGTCTATATTGCAACTAACCACAAAAAGCAATTAAAGCAATCAAAGATGATAAAAAGTCAATTAAGGAAATATGCAATTCTAGGGATTAAAGCATCCAGTTGTGGTTCCAACTCAAGATCTAAAGATAAGCGGACAAAGCTGAGGTTTTGCAAAGGAAAGGTGTTACTAAAGTGGAATAGATCACCGGGTAAGTCTCACTACTCGCTAATCCCAAGCCAAAGAACCTATTACCGGGTAAGTCTCAAGGTACTAAGGAAAGGAACTATAATCTCAAACCAACAAACCAACTAAGGGAATAGAATCAACCTTTACCGGGTAAGTCTCAGGCTAACTCACAAAGATGGAGTGAAAGCACACTCAAACCCCAATAAAGGATAAACCTTTATTACCTACACTTATGATCTTGGGTAAACAAGCAAAGGAATTACCGGGTAAGTCTCATCCTAGGCTTGCATTGAACCAGAAAAGGTGTAATAAGAATAGGATTTGGCAAACTCTAACACTTAACTCTCAGTTTCGGATCAGAAAGGTCACCTCGGTCAGACGAATTCCAACCCGGCCGAGATGTTCATCGACTGAACGAGATGTTCTAGGGTTAAGGATAAAGACTCGAGCTTTCAGGGTCCTACTGGAATTTAAGATTATTCTATCATTGTTTTTCCCAAAACCTTCAGCCAATCACCCTAGAATCACACAAAGAAATTAGTCACTCATCATCATGAAAGCAATAATCAAATATATGGGAAGAAACTGAATAATGGAACACAAACACCTTAATAAAAAGGCTTCAATAACTGAATCAATTATCAAACAAACAAGTGTTCCTTGGATCACAATCCAAGAATACAAATCAACAAGAAGGGGTATCTAAGAGAATCTTACAAAACCCTTCACAAAAGCTATAAAAGCTATCAACTTCTTTCTTTCAACCTTCCCTCAACCTTCCAAAAATCCTTCAATTGCTGGATGCTATCAGCCCTCTAGGCTTGTCTAAGCATGGTTAAATTGTGGAAAATCCAACCCTTTATATAGGAAAATTATCCTCCAAAGATAAAATATCTTGAAAAGATATTTTCCTAATAAAATATATCTATCTCTCATAAATAAATCCCTAAAATATATGATCTTCCTTCCAGAAATCCAGCCCAAAAATATAAGATCTCTCCTTCCAAAAATAAAAGATCTCAGCCAAGAATAAAATATATCTCGCCGCGTCCAAGGTATTCGCCTCGGTCAAGACGCTCCTCAAAATCACCTCGGTCGAGATGGTACTGTAGCTGACCGAGGTGGCTCTAAACTAAAAGTGAAATCTCTCAAATTTGGTCGAAAGTAAATCTCTTTGTTAATTCCTTGCTTCCTGGATCCTCTTTAAGCTCCTGAATGTAGCTCCAATGACTCCTTAGCTCCTTTAGCTCCATTTTGATAAAAAAAAAAACGTGCTATTTTACCTACGATTACAACGAAACTTGGTGTAGACCTCGATTCCCGCAAAGGTAGATGAAATGACAATATAATCACATAATATACATCCAAACATGCAGATTATTGAAGATAAAACGTCTAAACAAGTCCCAAAATATAGACTATAATTCATGCTATCAAAATACCCCATACTTGTCCCTTGCTTGTCCCCAAGCAAGTTCCAAATCTTAAGTACAAGATAGAATGGATTATAGGTCATAAAGATCAATGAAAAGTATTTCAAAACATTTTTGGTGGTGTGCTCCAATCATAGATCACTCTAAGAGAATGCTTCATGGTAATTAAAAATCAAAATATGATCAAAACATTTTATAAATATAAGAAAGTTGTTCATCTTTGCATAAAATCATAGAATGCATAATAAATCACTATTATCGAAATTAATCATGTATAATCCAGTTTAAACCATCAAGTCAATCAACAAGCTCGAGGTCTCAAGGTCTTTTCAAAAGAAGGTCAAGAAACGTGTGAGGGTGGGATGTATATAGGGAATGTGGTGCTAGAATCCGGGAAAAGGATCTTTACTTCACTTCCTTTGAACTTCAACATCTTCTACCAATAAGCTTTGCTTATTTTACTTATTACTTTACTTTTTGGAATGCATGGACAGAGGTGCACAATAACCGAAGCCTAGGAGATCAGCAATCATCAATTTCTCGAGATGCCTCAAACCCTTGATGCACATACCATGACCTATTAGGAATATCGCTCAATCCGACTTTGGCAAGACACAAACACCCGGCTATGTGAATGGTGTCGAGTTACTCATCATCATGATTGACTTCCCCAAACCTATTTGTTTCTTTCTAACTTTCAGCCAACATCTCAACTTTTCTTTCACTTGCTTTTCACTTGCTTGCTTCCAAATTCCCGGATAGGTAAAGGGGGGCAAATATGTATATGAGGGGCTAAGCATGATTAAGAAGAAGAAGAAAAGAGAATGAATTGCCTTAATCATCCCAGGAAGAAAGTGATAGAACTTATCATGTGATGTCATCCTTCAAATTCAACATAATTTGGATAAAAACAAAGTATTAAACATGCCAAAATTTCAAACAAAGCATTTAGCAACTTAAACATATCATAAAACCTTTCAAACATATAAAGATTTCAAAACCAGCCAGCAAACAAAATCATCACTGAGGTCATATCCAGATAAGAAGCACAGAAATCGTTTCGAAAACTGTCTCAGTTAAGCCATCTCGGTCGAGATGTTCTAAGTCAACCGAGGTACTGTACCTCGATTGGTCAGAGTCACATCGGTCGAGGTCATAAAAAAAATTTTCAAACCAGTTTTTGACGTTTTTCTCAATCAATTAACCTGTATGCATGCATGTAATCTCAGATAAGCACATAGAGCATAAAGAAAATCATAAACATCCGAATCAAGTCATACAAGCATACATAATGTCGAATAATACATCCAAATACCCCATACTTGGGACACATTGTCCCAATGGGTCAAAATAAGTCTAAAGAAACAGAGTACTCACCGAACAATGTTGAGCTGCATAATAAATAAATAAAGAAATCTTGCAAGCTCTAATCCCAATCTGGTGGTGGTGGTAGTGGCACGTACGGGTACTGAGATGGGTCAAACTGGTATCCCATGATATGCTAAAACTGAATCTCAGCCATCCTGTGCTGGTAGTGCTGGCTCTCCCGCATCTCTCTCATCTCTAGGGATAAGGCGGCGTAGGAATCTATCATCTGGTCTGTTAGATCATCAATCCGGCGATGAGCAACAGGATCCCTCTGCCTGCGTACCCTACGCCTGGTAGGACGTGCTGGTGTTGTAGCTGGCTCCTCCTCCGTCTCCTCGTTGTCTAGATCGACGACTGGTATGCTGGTACCAGTTGTATCTGTACCTGTGTCCATAGCAGCACCGCCATCATCATCCTCCTTATCCTGCTTAGCAGCCTCATCATCCTCATCATGCCCCTGAGCTGCTGCTGCTGCATCTCTCGCGTCCTCCATAAGAGGAATCCACGCGGTGTGCCAGTACTACGGGTCATAAACGGAGAACTAAGATGACCATCTAATACCCTGCGGTGCAGTCTGCTCCTAGGGCATCGCCACATACGGCGTAGTAAGTCCGCAAGGAACCAAGATCCTCCTAGTGATCATCTCCTGCAGCCAGAGCGGCTTGGCAGCCGCCACCATAGTACAAGCACTCAAGTCAAGGTCCATGTAACTCGCAATGTGAGTCACTATACCTCCGCAACAGATATCTCCCTTTGCCTTTGCCTTGATCCTGTGAGGATCCTCAGCCAGCATAACTCCAAAATCCGGAACTCCTCCGGTCACCATACAGTACAGATTCAGCAGCACACCTTGTCTAATCTTCTAGGGCATCTCAGTACGTGCCAGAAGTGTCTCGCTGAAGATCCGGTGAGCAAGTCTAAAGGCCAGGTGGAAGATAATATGCTCCCTAGAATCTCCAGGTCTCCACCTGTCAACGTGCTCAACTACATGAGCTATTTCTCCCCAGAACTCTTGAGCTACAGCTCGAGAAGGAAAATCAGAAACTGTGGGGGCCGGGAAGCTGAAGATGTCCCTCCAATGGTCCATCGGAACAAAGTAATTCTGGTTCATCAACCGGTACTTGATAGCACGCTCAGTAGGCAAATAAGTAACGGAGCTAACAAACTCCAAGGTGGGCTCGAGGTAGGCTGGAGCTCTAATCTCAGTAAACTGCTCAAACCCCACCATAGCTATCATACTCTTCAGATCATCATCCACGTAGAGGCAGTCAAATGCAGAAATGTCCAAAAACTGTGGTGCAACCATTGGACGTGCCGCAATGCGGTCATAATCTACCTAGTGACGCTCATGGATCACCGGTATGGAGCGGCATGAAGAAGAAGAAGGAGAAGGAGAGGATCTATCTCTCAGAACAAGCTGCCTGTCGGAACTCATCTTTCTCTCTCTCTGTCAGACCACTTCGGTTGCCCTGACAACTCTCAAGAACACCTCGGCCGAGGCACAGGTCGACTGGACCGAGGCGAAGTGTTGTTCGATCGAATCTCTCAGAAATCCAGTTCTTTTCCCCCGATATCACTACCAATGGTTCCTATGGGGTACTTAATCCTTTTTCAGCACAATGCAAGGGCAACCAAAGCCCAAATTGATCGAAAACAGTGAAGAAGGGAGAGTTAGGGCTTTTTCCGAATTACCCCAGATTTGGCCGATTTGGAGCGTTGTTGTTACAGATTGTCGCTTGTAAACCGATCTTCTATCCTTTCCTTGCAGTTTGGAAGCGAGAATCGTCAAAAATGGGCGAAAATCAAAGAACGAGGTGAATCTTTGCGCCGCGGTCGAGAAGGTGAGAGAGGGAAGAGAGAGAAATCTCGGCCCCCTTTTATACCCTTTTCTAGAGCTGCTGTCACCTCGGTCGAGATGGTCTCGACTGGACCGAGGTGGTACGGACCGAGGTGGATCTTCAGTAACCATAGTCACCTCGGTTGCTCAAGAATCATCTCGGTCGAGGTGCTGTGACAGCAACCGAGATGTGTCTCAGTCAAACTCCGTCTTCTCAAATTCTCGAAATTCTATCCTTCCAGTGTTGCTCCTGGGTTGTATTCTTTCCTTAGATGTTGCCTGTTGTTTGTCTAGGATGCCAAAAACAGAGCAAAGCAAAGCAAAAGCAAACTATCTAAAGCTATACTAGAAAAAGGGAAAAGAAAGCAATACCTTGGGTTGCCTCCCAAGAAGCGCTTGATTTAAGGTCGCTAGCTGGACCGTACAGTATCCTCAAACAAGGTATAGTGGTGCAACTTCCTCAACCGGGACTTCCGGTTTGTATTTCTTAAGTCTATGACCATTGACCTTGAAGCTTCCACTCGTTTCTCCCCAAATCTCAACTGCACCATAAGGGAAAACATATTTCACAACATAAGGTCCGGTCCATCTAGATTTTAACTTACCTGGAAAGAGGGGGAGGCGGGAGTTGAAGAGTAGAACTAAGTCTCCCTCTTTAAGCTCCTTAGGAATGATACGCTTGTCATGCCATTTCTTCGTCCTTTCTTTGTAGATCTTGGCATTCTCATAAGCGTTCAAACGCAGCTCCTCCAGCTCATTGATGTCCAATAGCCGCTTTTCACTGGCGTCTTTGATGTCGAAGTTCAACCATTTGATTGCCCAATATGCCTTGTGTTCTAACTCGACGGGCAAATGACAAGACTTCCCATATACCAAATTATAAGGGGTGGTACCAATGGGAGTCTTGAATGCGGTCCTGTATGCCCAAAGAACGTCATCCAACTTCATGGCCCAATCCTTCCTTGTCCGAGAGACGGTCTTCTCCAAGATTGCTTTGATTTCTCTATTTGAGATCTCGACTTGTCCACTAGTTTGAGGGTGATAAGGGGTTGCTACCTTGTGGGTTACCCCATACTTCGATAGAAGTGCTTTGAACTTCCGGTTGATGAAATGTGTCCCTCCATCGCTGATGATGATGCGTGGAGTCCCAAAACGTGGGAAGATAGTCCTATTAAAGAACTTCACGACCACCATGGCGTCGTTAGTGGGAGAGGCAATTGCTTCAACCCATCTAGAGACGTAGTCGACATCTAGAAGGATATAGAGGTTTCCTCCGGATGATGGGAAAGGTCCCATGAAATCAACTCCCCATACATCAAAGATCTCAACCTCCTGTATGTTATTGAGTGACATCTCGTTCCTTTTGGATAAATTTCCTGTTCTTTGGCATGCATCACAAGAGACAACAAACGTTTGTACATCCTTAAATAGTGTAGGCCAAAAGAAACCGGAACGTAATACCTTGGCGCACGTTTTGTGAGCGCTAGCATGCCCTCCACAAGGAAGCGAGTGACAATGCCGTATGACACTAGTAACTTCATCTTCCGGAATGCATCTTCGAAGCATTCCATCCGGACCTCTATTAAATAGTAGAGGTTCATCCCAATAGCAATGGCGTGCGTCTTTAAAGAATTTCTTCCATTGAGAGTACGTCAATCCGGGCGGTATTTCCTGGCAAACAAGATAATTAACAATGTCAGCATACCAATGCCCTTTATTATCAGAAATGTGGTGGAGAAAGTGTTCCACCAACTGAGGATGAATGTCAGAAAAGGGAGTAAGAAGTTTGTTATTCTCAGTTGACATCATCTCACTTTCGACCTCGGTCGAGGTCCAGAGTGGGTGACCGAGATGTTCTTCAGTCAAGAACACCTCACTTGGTCCAAAAAGTGCCTCGGTCGAGGTACTGCAACTGGGACCGAAACTGGAGATCTTCTTCTCCTGGATTAATTTTTCAATTATAGCTCCTGGATCTTCTTCCAGCGTCTTTAAGCTCCATATATCTACATCACAAGAAGCATCTATACCTTCCTCCATTAAGCTAAAGCTAATAACTTTTTCAAGTGGATCTTTAATAAGGATAGAGCTCACCAATTCTCTTGATTCTTCTTCATCATAGATGTTGAAGATATCATCTCCTAATTGCTCTCCTTTCATTGCCGCAAGCAATGCAAACTCCACTTCATCTCCGCCAATGTTGAATTTTAGCTTGGCGTTCTTACAATCCACATTGCAACCCGAAGTTGCTAGAAATGGTCTCTCGAGAATGATAGGAATGGGGTAATCTGCGGGAATATCAAGCACAACAAATTTTATAGGTAAATAGAAGTTACCTAACTTAACCAGAACGTCTTCCAAAATGCCCACAGGATGGGTAATGGAGCGGTCCGCCATGTATAACCGTATCTTCACCGGCTTGGGCTCTCCAAGTCCGATCCTAACACATAGCTCCAGCGGGATGATGCTCACGCTGGCTCCTAGATCACATAATGCTTCACAAGTGACATCCCCAACTTGAATGGGAATGCAAAATGAGCCGGGATCTCTCAATTTGGGCGGCATCTTCTCCTTCATGATTTGAATAAGCTCCGAGGATTTAGATATCATCCTTACTTCACCAAAATCTTCCAACTTCCTCTTCCTTGATAGAATTTCTTTTAAGAACTTCCCATATGCGGGCATCCCTAGAGTAGCATCAAGGAAAGGGATGTTAATATGTAGTTTATTCATCAAGTCAAGGAACTTACCAAAGTGCTTGTCTAGATGTGCTCTGGCCCTTGACTGGGGGAATGAAAGTGGTGGTTTATATGCAGGAGGTGGAACATAAACTTCAGTTTTGTCCGACGCTCTCTGAGGTTCGACCTCGGTTGGCATCTCAGCCGAAGTGTTCTTCGACTGTGTCTGGACCGAGGTGGTCTTCGTATGTACTAGCATCGACCGAGGCACTGGATCTGCAGTCTTCAGTCCACTTCTCGTCGTTATTGCCATGATCTGTCCCTTGGGGTTGCTTTCCGTCCTTGCTGGAAGCTTCCCTGGATCTCTTGGCGCTTCATTCGCCTTGTTAAAGAATTGTTGTTCTAAGGCTTTTTGTGCCTTCGAAAATGAAGTCATGGATGTCTCCATAGAGTTGAGCTTGATCAAGATGGCCTCCAGCACCGCATCTTTCTTTTCCGGTTGGGACGAGCTTGATCCAGGCTCCTGGCTCTTCAATGGAGTAGAAGAAGAAGAAGAGAGGAAAGGATTAGAGGAGTCATTCGAATTGGAGTTAGAGTAAGGGTTACCCAAATTTTGATTGTTTGTCCTCCAATTGTTGCTGTTGGATCCTCTATTGTTGTTGTAATTGTTGTTACGGGAACCGTTGTTGTTGTTCCGGTAACTACTGTTGTTCCGGTAACTATTGTTGTTCCTTGAGCCTTGATATCCTTCATCTTCTTTCTTGGTTTGAGCAACCAAAAGTTCTTTCAATTTCTTCACATCATTCTTCAAAGAAGTGAGTTGATCATTGTTTGGTGGAGCTTCTTGAAAGTTAAGTCTTTTAACTCCACCTTCAGCTCCTTGGTGGGAGTATTTCTCCATGTGTAAAGCTTGCTTCTCTATGAACTCTCAAGCTTCGTCAATCGGCATGTCTATGAATGTGCCGACGGATAGTAGTTGAAGGTTGAACTGGGTGTTTCCGTCTAGTCCCTTGAAGTATATCTCCAACAACTCTATCTTTGGAATCCCATGATGTGGGCAATCCAAAAGAATGTCTTTAAATTTCTCCCATGACTTGGACAAGCTCTCCTTGTCCTTCATGATGAACGCATTGATCTTCCCTCTCATTTCAGCGGTCTTAGAGGGAGGAAAGAATTTAGTCAAGAACTCCGTCGTCATCTCCTCCCAAGTGTTGATTTTTCCTAGAGGGAGAGATTGATACCAAGTAAGCGCCCTATCTTTCAAAGAGAAGTAGAAAGGCCTTACCTTGTAGTTGTTGTTTTCCAACCTTGAAGGTCTCAAGGTCTCCATCAAGATCTCATAGTTTTGTAGATGTTGATGCAGAGACTCCCTCTCTAACCCTCCAAACTGGCATTGGCGAATCATGGAAAGAACTTGCGGTCGAAGCTCATAATCATGGTCCGCTGGATCACCTAGGTTGACTCCTGGACGCCTCAGTTGCTGGTTGGGATCCATCCTCTACCCTAGGGTCTGTGGAATACCTGCAAAAAGAGCATCTCGGACTGGCATCCGAGGTGGGAGTATCTCGGCCGGGTCAGCTGGAGCTGGGCCCTGCCTCGGTCGAGGAGCTAGAGCTGGTTGAGGTAGATATTGGTCCCGTAAAGTCGCCATATCTGCTTCGATCGCTTCCGTTCTTGCGCGAGTTTCCTCCTTTTCCAATCGCAATTCTTCTTTGTTGAGGCGTAGTTGTTCCAATGCCTCCTTTTGTATGTCTTTTCTGGTTCGGGATCGTAAGGAACGATTTCCTTCCCAGCGCGGGTTCTTTGCATAAACCTACAAGAAAGAACCTGCGAAAGTCACTCAAGTAGAGTGTGTCATATCCCGAATTCTCAGAACTCGGAACGTTACTAGTTAGGACCTCACAATGGGTCCCGACCTCAGTTTGACAACAATATTACTAGGATCTTACAACAAGACACAAATGAGAAAAACCGAAATTCATAAAATGTATTTGTAAAAGGATGAATGTAACAAAGTCTAACAGCCTATCGTACTTAAACAACGGAAAAGACTAACTGTCTTAACAAAAGGGAAAGACAACAAAGCAACAACCCAAACCCCCACTCTAAAGAGTACGGAGACCCGGCTGACCACTACTTCCGGATCACTCAGCTGCTGTTCTAACCTGCAGTAAATCTAAAAACACAACAAAACAACTATTAGCTAGTTATCTAAACATTAGGAGAATAATAATATCACACACACACGTAAAATAATAAACACTCATCATGCTTTCAAACAATCCATTTATTATCTTCATTTAAGTCATTCACTCTAATGATACTTATTTTGTGACACGGGGGATTCTCAAACCTCGCCTCCGCCCCCGTGTACCCATCAGGAGTGGATCCGATGCATCTCACCGTGTACCTGTATGGTTTGGGTATAGAGAACCTCCCAATCTCTTGGCAAAGCTGGGCAGTGATGTCACGGCTCGTTATACATACACTTGGGCCTTAAAACATAATAACCACGGTCGTCCTAACAAGTTGTTATTTATTATAACACACATTGTACACACACAACCATTATCACCCAACTAATATCCAAAAACCAGCTAAGTAAGTCGCAAGGACTTACCTGAGTCAAATCACACTCTAACAAGTCTCAAATCGGTCCGTACTCGTGGTAACTCAAACGCCTGTCAAATAAGGCATGTGGATCAAAATCACATCCAGATGTCCAACCTCCTGCGAAGGGATTACGGAAAAAGCTCTCTTACGGTAAAAGACCATTTTACCCTTAGTGCCGAAAATTCTCAAAGTTTATTCTTGAATTCTACTAACTTCTTTTATAACTTGGTTTCCATAAATTGTTTCTCCCTGATAGTTCTTATAAGTTATAAGTTAAAACTCGAAGCCACTCCTCAAAGAACAACACTCCTCCTCTTTCCCGATTACCACTCTACTCTTCTACATGTATATATACGTATGTACATACTCTAACTTTTCCTTCAACTCGTATAATTCCGTAACTACTCGGTATTTATATATAGCTACATAATTTCATAACTCCCAACTCGTACTTATATCCGTAACCCATATATCTATATACACTATACTTATACCTTATATATATACTTACATATGCATACCACTCTTACGCTTATATATAAGCCTACCCATATCCATTCTTATACATCTATATATACACAAACACGTCCACTGCACCTATTCATATATATATACTCATCTCTTCCAACTCGCAAATCTATATGTACGTATATATGTACACTGCTGATACATATATATTTGTATATTTTATTTCTTTCAAAATCCTACTTCTATATATACATATATTTATGTACACTGCTCTATTCATATATATATATACTCCTTTTCTTCAACTCATACATCTATATAACTGTGCATATATATATTGTACTGATACTTATACAACTACCAATCTCTTCTATTTCCTTCATCTATATAATCTATACATGTCTACAACAGTACAACGAGGAGGAGGAGGAGGAGTACTCACCCGTCCAACACCTCGTCTCGTCTCTGCGGTGAATGCGACTAGGCCGAAGTCGATCGAAGCAGCTCAGCAAGAACCCTGGCGAGCCGGAGTCGTATGTAAGTAGTCGGTTCCGATCCAGTGATGGCGACTATGGCTGCAGTTGGGAGGGAGTAGTGGTCTTGGTGACGTCTCTGGCGGGGCGGTGGTGTCCAAACTCCAGGCGGCAGCAGTGGCGCTCGATCTCCCGGCGCCTAAGCCAAAACGGAGGGGTCCGACTCTCCTCACGAACAAAAGGCTATGGCTGGAGTTACCTGTCTGCAGCGGGGAGGAAGGTTGGGACTGTTGAAGACTCCGGTGAGGATCGGTGTGGACGTAACCGGCAGAGGTACGGTTATAGCGGCAGTAGCGGGGTCTCCTCTTTCTGCAAAGGTTGTGAGGTTGGTCAAGGTCCGACAAGTCTGTGCAGGCCCGCGGTCCCGGCTGGAAGCTTCCGAAAACAGAGAAAAAGGAAGGGATGATAAGGATGGCGGCTCACCTGGTGGTCAACCGTACCGGCGGCTTGTTGCAGTGTTGCTGCGACGTTGTTGCTGATTCGCGATGGTTGCTAGTTCGGTCTTCTTCTATCGTTTTTCACAGGCGGAACGTAGGAGGTACCGGATGGTGCCGTTTTGAATAGAAAATAGGGAGGTTTAGATTAGGTTAACGATTGATTAGGTTAAGGTTAGGGTAGGTTTAAGGAGTGGGCCGGCTGGAGTATCATTGGGCCTGGTGTTGGGCCAGAATTGGACTACTCTATCATTACAATAAAAAGGCTGAAGAAAGGTTCGTTATTTTTCCGGGACCGTAACGAATACGGAATTTAATTATGGAATTATTTACGGGATTATTTACTGAAATATTAAAGTTATTATTTTAGAAAAAGTTATCATTTTATGTAAATCGGGGTCACATAAAATGATAAAATTTAATATCGTTTATTTCTTAATTCAAAGAATTTGGATTGGCGGATCGGAAATCGGTTTGATCCGGTATTAAATGAGGTTTAAAAATTTTTGGATATTACAGAGTGGTTAGTAGAAACAGGGGCAATAGCCCCGAAAGACAACCGCAACCGGCTCGGTCTAGACCAAGTCCCCGGCAACGGCGCCAAAAACTTGTTCGCTCCAAACGGTGTGTGCAAGCTTTAAACTTATAACCCTATATGTATGCTAAAAACAAGGATGCGAACCCGCAGTGTACGGGTCAATCGTAGTAAAAGCAAGAATTCCGGGGTGTCGATCTCAGGGACTTAGGTGAAACAAAGCAAGTATAGGTTGTCTATATTGCAACTAACCACAAAAAGCAAATAAAGCAATCAAAGATGATAAAAAGTCAATTAAGGAAATATGCAATTCTAGGGATTAAAGCATCCAGTTGTGGTTCCAACTCAAGATCTAAAGATAAGCGGACAAAGCTGAGGTTTTGCAAAGGGAAGGTGTTACTAAAGTGGAATAGATCACCGGGTAAGTCTCACTACTCGCTAATCCCAAGCCAAAGAACCTATTACCGGGTAAGTCTCAAGGTACTAAGGAAAGGAACAATAATCTCAAACCAACAAACCAACTAAGGGAATAGAATCAACCTTTACCGGGTAAGTCTCAGGCTAACTCACAAAGATGGAATGAAAGCACATTCAAACCCTAATAAAGGATAAACCTTTATTACCTACACTTATGATCTTGGGTAAACAAACAAAGGAATTACCGGGTAAGTCTCATCCTAGGCTTGCATTGAACCAGGAAAGGTGTAATAAGAATAGGATTTGGCAAACTCTAACACTTAACTCTCAGTTTCGGATCAGAAAGGTCACCTCGGTCAGACGAATTCCACCCCGGCCGAGATGTTCATCGACTGAACGAGATGTTCTAGGGTTAAGGATAAAGGCTCGAGCTTTCAGGGTCATACTGAAATTTAAGATTATTCTATCATTGTTTTTCCCACAACCTTCAGCCAATCACCCTAGAATCACACAAAGCAATTAGCCACTCATCATCATGAAAGCAATAATCAAATATATGGGAAGAAAGTGAATAATTGAACACAAAAACCTTAATAAAAAGGTTTCAATAACTGAATCAATTATCAAACAAACAAGTGTTCCTTGGATCACAATCCAACAAGACAAATCAACAAGAAGGGGAATCTAAGATAATCTTACAAAACCCTTCACAAAAGCTATAAAAGCTATCAACTTCCTTCCTTCAACCTTCCTTCAACCTTCCAAAAATCCTTCAATTGTTGGATGCTATCAGCCCTCTAGGCTTGTCTAAGCATGGTTAAATTTGTGGAAAATACAACCCTTTATATAGGAAAATTATCCTCCAAAGATAAAATATCTTGAAAAGATACTTTCCTAATAAAATATATCTATCTCTCACAAATAAATCCCTAAAATATATGATCTTCCTTCCAGAAATCTAGCCCAAAAATATAAGATCTCTCCTTCCAAAAATAAAAGATCTCAGCCAAGAATAAAATATATCTCGCCGCGTCCAAGGTATTCGCCTCGGTCGGGACGCTCCTCAAAATCACCTCGGTCGAGATGGTACTGTAGCTAACCGATGTGGCTCTAAACTGAAAGTGAAATCTCTCAAATCTGGTCGAAAGTAAATCTCTTTGTTAATTCCTTGCTTCCTGAATCCTCTTTAAGCTCCTAAATGTAGCTCCAATGACTCCTTAGCTCCTTTAGCTCCATTTTGATGCAAAACGTGCTATTTTACCTACGATTACAACGAAACTTGGTGTAGACCTCGATTCCCGCAAAGGTAGATGAAATGACAATATAATCACATAATATACATCCAAACATGCAGATTATTGAAGATAAAACGTCTAAACAAGTCCCAAAATATAGACTATAATTCATGCTATCATAAGTTGCAAGGACTTACCTGAGTCAAATCAAACTCTAACAAGTCTCAAATCATTCCGTACTCGTGGTAACTCAAACGCCTGTCAAATAAGGCATGGGGATCAAAACACATCCCTAAACTCTTAGAAGTTATAAACTTCTAAGCTGTACAATCTCATGAAGAAAATTTACGAAAAGTTTCTCTTAGGTTAAAAAGACCATTCTGCCGTTGATCCCGGAACTCTCCAACGTCTATCATTAAAATCTAGCATTCACTATTAGAACTTGTTTCCAAAATTTGTTTCTCTCGGATAGCTTACTTAGAGGTTATAAGGTCAAATCTTGAATCAACTCGTCAAAAAGGACAACACTCCTCCTCCTTCCCGGTTACTACTCTACTCTTATACATGTATGTATACTTACATACATACCTTAACCTTTCCTTCTACCCACATAATTATGTAACTACTCGGTATACTTATATATATATATATATATATCTACATATATTTATATCTCCCATCTCGTACTGATATATATATACCTACATATACAACTATATATATCCTTATATATATACTTATATATATGTCCAAAACTTCAATCTAATCATATATATATATATATATATATATATATATGATTAGATTGAAGTTTTGGACATATATATATAAGTATATATATAAGGATATATATATATATATATATATGTAGGTATATATATGATTAGATTGAAGTTTTGGACATATATATAAGTATATATATAAGGATATATATAGTTGTATATGTAGGTATATATATATCAGTACGAGATGGGAGATATAAATATATGTAGATATATACATATATATATATATATATATATATATATGTATATATCTATATATATTTATATCTCCCATCTCGTACTGATATATATATACCTACATATACAACTATATATATCCTTATATATATACTTATATATATGTCCAAAACTTCAATCTAATCATATATATATATATATATATATATATACACTCACGTCTAGCACACTGCAGTACATATATATGTATATATTTCCATCTTCTCACTATACATATTAATACAAATACATAATTTATAATTAGGGATTCATGAACTTCTTAGATTACCCATACTTAATTATACACCCACTACTCTACCCAGCCGTAATTCTAACACAGCCACTTCAGTCCGGTCTGCCTAGGCGGGAAGGAGCTTTGGGTCCAACGGTAACTTCCACAACAACAACTAAAATCCTAGGCTACAAGAAGACGGAAACTGTAAAATGAAGGAAACGACTTACCGGCAACTCGCTTGACTGCGGTCTCGATTTGGTATCACGCTCGGGAGGTAAGGATCGACTCGGTGTGTCTTCCGACTGGACTCTCAACGTTCTGCTTGGTCGAGTCGACGGTTGGGTAGGGCGGCGGCACTCCGGCTGGTGGAAGGAACAGTAGATCAACATCGGATGCCGGAGGTCGTGGGAAGAACGTTACACAGGTGGTAGGTTAGTAGTGCGCCGGAAATAGGAGAGGAGATTAAAGAAGGGGAGGTGGCAGCAAGGCTTACCGGGAATCCTCTTGCGGCCGGCTGTGTAACACCCCGAATCCGCGGGACTCGGGATGTCACATTGGGCTAGGATCTCACAATGGATCCTGACCCTAGCCTGACAACAAGTTCACTGGACCTTACAACATGGCACTGACAGATATAAAACAAATACATAAAACAGTATAAACTGTACGACCCAAAATAAACAATAACATAGCCGAGTATATAAAACGACATCCTCACATAGGAGGTACAAAAGATCATCCTCACGCAGGAAGGGAAACGCAACAACCCCAAACCAACCACCTAATGTACGAGAGTCCTCGGCCTGTCACCCTACCAGATCACCCAGTAGCGCCTAACCTGTAAACATCTACAACACGGTATGAAACCGTTAGCTAACCATACATATATGAGGTAATGCATAAGCACAAGCACAATCATGAAAGATAAACACATCAGCATGCTATCACACATTCACCCATTTATTATCTTTATATAATAACCATTCACTCAAAAACCGTATGTATATAGATAGATGAAAGTATGTGACACGAGGACCGATACATCCCCGCCTCTGAGTGCAATGTCCAGCTGTACGAGTATCGGTCACACAATCCGTGTACCCTATGGGAGTGAATTGCGCCCTTCCTGTAAACCAGTCTGGCCCGACAACAGAGAACCTCCCACACTCCACGGTGGGATGAAAGAGAAAGGTTATCACAGCCACGCAGTGGGGCAGTCAATAGAACATAGGTCGATAAAAACGACAACTCATGCTATCATAGCAAACATATAAAGCACACACCACTCATGCAAACATCCAATATAGGGATGGTAGCTAAGTAAGTCCTACGGACTTACCTCAACCACGTACAAACTCAACAACGATCACCTCTACACTAGAGGGACAACACGGCCTATAAACAAGGCATAAAGAGATATATCAACCTCTATTCATCAAAGGGGTCACACCTAGACCCAAAGGGATCCATAAGGATCATACTCAATCTATGAGCCTCACAACCAACTAAACCTCAATATCTCAGCATAACTCACAATTCCTCAAATCTCAAGGTAGTATCTAATCAACATTCCTCAATCTCAATTTTAATCCTAATTTAATTAATTAACCTTTAATTAATTAATTAGATTTTGCCAGAATAACGTTTTGCCCGCAGGCAATTTCTAAACCCACCTGTCATTAGATTTCATCAAACAAACTATCCATAATCACCAGAATAATATAACGACCATAATGGAATTTCTAATTATCCATTTTGACAAGCCTAAAGTCAATTTAGGCCAAATCGCAGTACGGAAAACGAATAAATTCATAACTTATTCGTTACTAACTCGATTGATGATCTGAAAGAAGATTCGGAATCACAGCGACGCAGGCTACGCATGGACAACATCAACTTCACCGGAATCCGAGCGACGGAACCGCCCTGGTGACATATATGCTCGACTAGACCTACATATACTCAGAAATGCAGAAACTCGGTACCGATATGAAGAGAATGAAGAGAGGAATCCAGAAACTCAAACAGAATTGAAATCGGATTAGAAACGGAGAGTAGATCTGAGTTTCAAAGTTGAGAGAAAATAGAGCTTTTACGAGGAAACGTGAAATGAAATGAATTAATAAAGGATTTTCCGCTATTTATAGTGAAGATGATAATTATCCTTTAGTAAAGACGATAATTATCCTTTAACCGATCCAAAGGCGGGTCGAACCTCTTTCTCCAAACTTCTCGAGATTGGAACATTAAATCTCGAATATTGTAGGGATAATTATTACACAGCTGCCTCGGAAAACGTGTATTCCTAAGCCGTCTTTCTTAGCCGTTAAGAAACGAAATAGCGACTCTTTTGGCCGTTTTGCCTCTTCATGTTATTTCATATCTAGGACATATCCGATGTCCTGATCATTTCTCTCAAATGCATTTTTATTAATTGGAGCTCCCAAATGCTCCAAATAACACCGGAGGGTAAAAATAATTACCCGGGGGAAAAAGTAAAAATTTCCCCAAACGTCAAAAATTACGCGAGGAACATAACGGTGGGACTCATACTCATCACTTGCGAAATCTTCGCGAGTTATATGTCAATTACTATCAACGATTAAGTTAATCAACATTAATTAGAATTCGGAAATCCTAACTATTACAGGTTGGGCGGTGCCTTGGTGGTCGACAGAGACGGCGGAAGGACTCGGTGGCAGCTCCGGTGTAGGGCGAGTAGACAGTGGTGACTCGTTCTTCTGGTGTGAGAAGCTTACGGTAGGGAGGGAGAGTTGTCGAGGATGAGCAGCAGCGGTTTAGGGAAGCATTAGGTTAGGTTTAGGATTATATTACGTGTAGGATTAGGGTTAAGTTTAGGATTAGGCTTAAGAGGTGGGCCGGCGGGTCATTGGGCCTGGTGGTGGGCTAGAACCGGCCTACTCTCCCATTAAAACAAGGCTAAAGGAAAACTCGTTAACCGCCCCGGACCGAAAGAGAATTTGCGGGAATAATTACGGAATTATTTACTGTATTATATAAGTTATCATTTTATTTTAAAGGTACGGAATTATTTCCGGTTACATAATTCATCATTTTATGTGAATTAAGGTCACATAAAATGATAGAGATTAAATCTCGTTTTATTTTTATTTAAAGGATAAAGGTTGGCGGATCGGAATCCGGTTAAATTCAATATTAAACGGAGTTTAAAATTTTCGGTTATTACAAAGCTTGTTTCTCGAAGATAAAGCATCAACATCTCGGATTACAGTATTTGATAGGCTTGAAACCGGTTCAACAAGTGGAGCAACAAGAGCTTTTGTTTTTCAAAGGCTTCAATATCTTGAAAGCCTAAAAACAAAGCAAAACAAGTCATAAATGGAGGATCAATAAGAAAAAGAAAAAAGGCCATTGTACACAAATGATAGTGAAATAACTTGAAAAACCCTTCATAGAAGGTGGGTTCGAGTTGTTTTGGTGATGTGTATAGAAAAAAGGGCTATTAAAAAAAAGTTCCCAAAAGAACTACGGAAGGCTTGATCCATCACAAAGGGGGTACATAGGCAGTCTAGCTATTCAAATGCTAGGTGCAACAACAACAAAAAAACAAAAACAAAAAAAAATCATCAGTTTCCAAAAGAACTAAAAAAAGGCATGATCCCTCACAAAGGGGGTACGTAAGCAGTATAGCTATTCAAAATGCTAGGTGCAGCCACAAAAGCCAACAAAACAATTTTTTTTCCTTGTTAAAAAGAAAAGAAGAATAAACAAAATACATCTACGAAAGATGATAAGTTGAAGACTTCTATGCCTAAATTGTTATACTTTAAACATCATTCCCAAGTTTGATGGTTAATCCAAAGTTCTTCAAAATATAATTTCGTTTCAAGAAATAAATTTTAAATTTCCATTAAAAATTTGATCAAATTTACAATTGCTTTGCAATGTGAATTTTCTCATACCCTCAAACAAATAAATGGCATTCTTCCAAACTCCTTTATCTTTTATCTCAAAGAAAGAGAGATAAATCATATTGACCAACGTCATCAAACTACTTGATCAATAAAACCCCCCAAAAATTTAAAAGAGATACCTACAACGTCTCTAAACCAATGGCATAAAGCTCTCAAAATTAGACACTTGATCGCCACAAAAAGGCCTCAAGCCAAATAATAAAAACAAATTCCCAAAAACAAAATATTCTATAAAGTTTAAAGTTCTTATACTCATACATCATATTCTTGACCAAATGACTATGGGTAAATTTCATATTCAAACAAATTTTTTGTTGGAACTATTCAAATATATACAATACGTTCCTTTTTCATGCATGCATAAATGAAACCAAATGGTTTCAAATGCAACGTCTTACAAAAAATCTCGAACTTTAAACGTGTTTTATTCTCACACGCACAAAGTTCGGGGGGGGGCAACTGTTTGTGGGTAAATTTCGATGAATTTGGTCATTTGTTACCCACAAAAAAAATTGAAGTTAATGGCATAAAGGTCATTTTTATTAATTTTGTTTCAAACTTAATAAGTATGAAATAAATTAATTAAAGAAACATTTTGGTTTACTAGGTTTTTTTGAGTTTTAGTTTTAGTAAATGTACCCCTTGAGAGAAGAGTGTTTAGAGTTTGAGAGAAAATACAAAAAGTTGGGGTATATTTACTTAATTAAAAAACTAAATGGCCTAGTTTCTAAATGTAAAACTCAAAAAAGCCTATTAACCAAATTTGCCCATTAATAAATTGGATCGTGCAAAATGTAATCCTTAGATACGTATTTGAGGGATTTTCATTTATAAGCACCAAGTCTAATAAAGATTAAGGAGTAAATTAATTCATAAAATTAATTATGAAGGGCATCATTTAAAATTAAATAAAAATAAATAAATGAGATTAAGGGAGTGCTTGAACGTGGAAGGTGAGTTCAGTTCTCAGTTTAACCTAATCAAAAATTTGTTAATTAATTAAAAAAAAGGTGGCTTAGTTGGAAGTTAGTATAACTTCTTTGAACTTCCTTAAACTTCTCTTCTTTGTTACGTAAAAAGGAAACAGAAGAAGAAAATGGGTCTAAAAGAAAAATTACAGAAGAAAGGGGAACACAAGAGAAGAAAGCAATTAGAGAACAAAACTACTCAGTTCTTCTTTGCTTAAATACGATCATATACATTGAAGCGGTAAGTCACTTATGTTTCCAAAAGTCCACACAAGAATCTATCCTACTCTTTTTGGTTTTCAAGCCACGAAACAAACTTTTATAGGCTTTCTTGCTTCATATTAATGGTCAACTCACCATTTTCATGGACATGTAGTGTGCTTGCTTTTCAAAGGATATGATGTCATCATCCATTTTGATTTTTCTTAATCAAATTTTAAGTCTTGTGTGTTTGAATATTTGATTGTGTTAGTGCATAAGTAATCTTGTTTTAAACTAAGCAAGAAAGCACAATCACTGTAAACAAATTTTAGTTCCAGCACGTACAACAAACAAATGCACATAGTCTCATGTTCTCTTTTGTCAAGAATGAGCAACGGAAGGGACGACATCGTAGTTGGTTTGGAAGTAAATACTTTTGGATCGCTACATCAAGTTCACACTTGCTCCGGAAGTAAATACTTCTGAATTACTACATCAAGTTTGTGGTTGAATCGAAAGTAAAAAATTTCGGTCGCTACATAAATCTCGTAGTTGGTACAAAAGTAATTACTTTCGGCCGCTACACAAATCTCGTAGTTGATACAAAAGCAATTACTTTCGGTCGCTACACAAATCTCGTAGTTGATACGAAAGTAATTACTTTCGGTCGCTACATAAATCTCGTAGTTGGGACGAAGTAATTACTTTCGATCGCTACGTGAATCCCATAGTTGGTGCTACTACATTCGAGTATTTGTATTTCGTCAGAAATGAAAATATTGAGTCTCTTATATTTATGTAGACTCTTAATTTCATAAAAATCAGTTTTCTACTGTGTGCTGTTGAAATTGAATTAGTTGGGTTTGAAGGCTCAAGTCAATGTTAAAGTCAATATCAATTTATATTAATAGTACTTGGTAAAACTTAAACCCACTTATTTAACTACAATACAACATCACACATATGATTACAAGTGCTTGACTCGAGATGAAGGTTGTAGGTATATAAATTTTTTCTTATCATCTGGTGTTTGTTTTAATTTCGCCGGTGTTGAACTCGGATACTCACTATCTCCAAACTTGAAGCTCTGTATCTTCTCCTGCAAATCAAAGAGTTAGTGAAGAAGAAAGAGAAAAGAAAATAAAAACAAAAAAAAAAAAAAAAAAAGAAAAGAAAGTTTAAAGATAATGAAAATGGGGTTTAAATTTGAAATTAAAAGTAAGCAAATTGAATGGGTTTTGCAAAATCACTTACGTTCCTCTCATCAAATTGGATTCCAAAACAAGTAGAAAGTAAAATGGAGTTATTTTTAAATAGACCCATAATTACATTTCTATTGTAAATTTGACCCACTAAGACAAAGTCTTACAAATATGGTCATAAACAAATACTCAAATCAAATTTAACATTATTAATGAACTACGAGTGATTTGATGTCTTACAAATAAAAAGACTACGTAGGAAACTCGACTTATAAATTATCGAGTCCAATCGCACAATATAAATTGACTTTTTAAAATAAAAAGTCAAACAAATACTCAAATAAAATTTAACATTATTAACGAACTACGTGTGGTTTGATCTCTTTTATAAGAGTACGTAGGAAACTCGATTAATAAATTGTCGAGTTCAACCGCTAAACAAAAATGAGTTTCATACAAAACTAAAGTCAAGAAAAATATATACAAATTAGTTATTTTAAAGAACCACGGGTGGTTTGATGTCTTCAAAAAAGACTACGTAGGAAACTCGGTTTTATCGAGTCCAATCACACTTTTAAATTTGACTAAACAAAGCCAAAAATATTAAATCAAAAGTAGTTCTGGTAGAACTACGTTATGACTTGATGCTCTTCCCGAGCTACGTAGAAAATCCGATATTAAATTGGATTCAGTCGACCCGTCCGAGTAAAGTAAATTTTGAATCAAATATTGGACATAAAAACAAAAAGACTACGTAGGAAACTCGACTTATAAATTATCGAGTCCAATTGCACAAATTAAATTGACTTTTAAAATATAAAGTCATAAGCGGTTTTAAAGAACTACGTATGATTTGATTCCGTTTTCTTTTACGGATACGTAGGAAATTTGATACAAAACAAAAACGTATTAAATTCAATCACAAATATATATTTGACTTTTATATGAAATGAAAGTCATAATGTTAAACTCTAAATATTCCATTTAGAACTACGTAAAGACTTGACGCCATTTCAAAAGGCTGCGTAGGTAACTCAATATTAAGTTTAAATTATATCGGGTACAGTCGCAAATCAAATTCAAATATTATAAAATGTCAAATATTCTTAACTCGATATATAGCATCCGCTCATCGAGTTTAACCTCACAAAAATCTAACCCAAATATTTTTTTATCCAGAACTACGTCATGACTTGATGCTCTTTCCGAGCTACGTAGGAAATCCAATATTGGATTCAGTCGCACCGTCTAAATAAAACCAACTCTAAAATAAATCTTAGAGTTAAACAAAAATTCCCAAAATTCATGAACTCGATATAAAGCATCCGCTCGTCGAGTTTAACCACATAAAAAATCCAAACTAAATTTTCTTTATTAAAAACTACGTACGACTTGATTCCTAATAAATGATACGTAGGAAATTTGGTAAATTAAGAACCGAATTCAGTCACAAAAAATAAAATAAAACAATAAACATTCTAACACTTTTCTTGATCATGCGCGTGATAGCGGGATGAATTAAGCAACCCTTCCTAGAAGGTGGGTTTAATTTAATCTTATGATGCATGGTCGAGATAAAAATGTCATGCAAATGATAGTTGGATCATCGTTTGGGCAACCCTTCCTAGAAGGTGGGTTTGGACTACGATTCTCTGATGCATGAAATGTAATAACCGAAAATTTTAAGTTTCCGACGAATGGAAATTAACCAAATTCCGATACGACAATCGTAATTAAATAAATAAATAAACAAAATAAAGCGAGTTTAAATGTTATCATTTTATGTGACCTTAAATCACATAAAATGATAACACGTATGACCAGAAATAAAGTACACACCTTATAAAAAAATAATAAATATATAAATAATAAAATAAAGATAATACAGAATTAATTCCGTATTATACTTTTTCCGTACCTAACTAGAACCCGAGCGAGTAACGGATTCCTTTCCGTGCTAATATGAAAGCGGGCCGGATGTGGGCTGCTGCGAGGCCCAATCCGCAGCCCACCTCCTAATTAAACCTAACCCTAATTTCTCCTAATCAACACTCTAATTAACCCTGCTAATCTTCTGCCGCTCCAATCTCTCGCATTTCCTCCGCACGCAACAGCTGCCGCCGGACTCCCTGCCAGTGCCGCAACCACCAGCTACCGCCTTCGACCGGAGTCGCCACCGCCGAGTCTGCGCCGCCTCCAGTCGAGTCCGGTGAGTACACGGCCTTCTCCGCTGCCTCTCTTCCCCTCCTTCGTTTTGTTCGAAACTAACCTACGGGTTCTGTCGTTGAAGACGACGACACTGCCACAGGCCTGCCGCCGCCACCTTGCCTGCGCCGCCCTCGCCTAGCGTCTCCGTCCGCCGGCGACTGCAGCAGCAGGTGAGCCCACTGTTCCCTCCTCCCTTCTCGTCACCCTTCCTTCTCTCGATTCCGAGTTTTTAACCATCGCGCCTTCCCTTGGACTGCAGTAGCGCTGCCACCGGACCACCGCCTTCGTCGACGCCGCCGGAACACCAGCCACCGCCGGAACCAGGTACGGCCGCCGCCTCCCTCTTCCTCTCTCTTCCCTTTCGATTTTTGGAGCAAGGACTAACACGCTACGGCTGTTACGTTGAACCGGCAGGACCTTCCGCCTCCCTGTCGCTCCGTACCCAGGACGTCACCACCAGTGCTGCCGCCGGAAAGCCAGTGCGCCGCCCTGCCGGACTGCAGCCCGGTAAGCCGGCTTCTCCGTTCTTTCCCCCACCTGCAGTACATATATATATGTATATTTAGAGACGTATCTTACCCGTATATATATATGTGTGGAATGATAAGTATAAGAGACGTAAGTGTGGATAATATACGAGTACGGTATTAATATAGGGTGAGGAACGTGGGTGGATGCAAGATGTGTATGAATAACCGGATTCGGATTATATAAATATATAGTATACATATAAGTACTTATGTACTTTTGAGTACGGAAGATTAGTAAGAGCGGTTTGGTGAACTTATATATAAGAGTTTTGAATGCCGAGTATACACATATACGGATACATATATATATATATACATATATGTATAATAAGAAATAAAAGAGTACATATAAGTATTTTAAAGTCTATTAACGTTTATAGAAGCTTGGATTTTAATGGGTATATATTTTTATATATAAAAGTATATTTATAAACATAACATATAGAATATATAAAAATGCGAGTATCTACACATAAATACGAGTTGGGATTTAGGAAACTATATAAAAGAGATATAAGTATATATAGAAATAAGTTGGGATTTCAAGTTTATATACATAAACATAAGAAAATATATATATATATATACTCAGGACGTAAGTGTACCCAAATCCGTACAAGATGAGAAATTAAATATGTAGATATATATATGGGTACCGAATAAGTACACAATTAAATAAGTGGGTGATAAGAAAGTTTAAGAATAAATTTGAGAAGCCTTCGGCTGAGGGTAAAATGGTCTTTTACCGTAAGAACTTGTTCCGTAATTCCTTAGCATGAGGTTGGACATCGGAATGTAATTTTGATACACATGCCTTATTTGACAGGCATCTGAGTTACCACGAGTACGGACTTTTGAGACGTGTTAGAGTGCATCTTGACTCAAGTAAGTCCTTGCGACTTACTTAGCCAGTTTCTGAGTGTTAGTTGAGTGATAGTAGTGGTGTGTGCTATTGCTTGATTTAATAATAATAACTTGCTAGGACGACTGTTATTATTTACGTAAGGCCCAAGTGTATGTATAACGGGCCGTGACATCACTGCCCAGCTCTGACAGGAGACTGGGAGGTTCTCTATACCCAGACCATACAGGTACAAGGTGAGGTGCATCGGATCCATTCCTGATGGTTACACGGGGGCGGAGGCGAGGTTTGGGAATCCCTCGTGTCACAAAATAAGTATCATTAGAGTGAATGAGTAATTTAAAGCAAGATAATAAAACGGACTTGTTTGAAAGCATGCTGAGTGTTTATGTTTATCTGAGTGTGTTTGTGCTGCTATTATTCTGCTAATATTTAGATAACTAGCTAACGGTTCTTGTTGTTGTTGTTTTAGATTTACCGCAGGTTAGATCAGCAGCTGAGTGATCCGGAAGTAGTGGTCAGTCGGGTCTCCGTACTCCTTAAAGTGGGGTTGGGGTTGTTTTGCCTTTCCTTTCTTTTGGTTAAGACAGTTGTTCTTTTCTCTTGTTTAAGTACTGTAGGCTGCTAGACAGTGTTGCATTCATTTCTCTAAAAACAGGGTTTTTATGAATTTCGGTTTCTTTATTTGTGTCTTGTTGCAAGGTCCTAGTAATGTTGTTGTCAAACTGAGGTCGGGACCCATTGTGAGGTCCTAACCAGTAATACTCCGAGTTCCGAGAATTTGGGGTGTTACATGAAAACACCGCACTGAACTATGTGAGGCTTGATCCTCTTTAACGAGGTACGTAGGCAACTCGTCCAAAACCGGATGCAGCTCAAATCACCAAAATCAAACCAAACATCGGTATTTATATAGCTTAGAATCAAAAGGTCAAAAAGAGAGGGTCCAACTCAAATAAAAAATATAAATAACATGTGTTTCTGTAATTTGTATTCGAATAAAACATAAAAATGTGTTTTGTAAATTTGTGTACATTTTTACTCAACAATATTAATATGGAGTTTACTCATGACTTCTAGAAACTTACCAAAATGCTTGTCTAGACGTGCTCTCGCTCTAGACTGCGGAAACGGTAGTGGAGGCTTGTACGCAGGAGGGGCTACGTAAACTTCTTTTTCCTTCACCTCGGTTGACCCAAAAGTGTTTCGGTCGAGATCTAATCCGAGTTGCCCTCCTGTTGTCTTCTCCTCGGTTGACCCAGAAGTCACCTTGGTCGAGACGGGTTGTTTCATAGCGTCGTTTGATCGAGGTACTGGTCATTGGTTTTCACACCACTCCTTGTGGTAATCGACATAACTTGACCTTTTGGGTTATTCTTCGTCCTTCCGGGAAGCTTCCCTTGATCTCTAGGAACTTCTCCGGCTTTGCTAAATACTTGATTTTCTAAGGCTTTTTGTGCCTTAGAAATTGAAGTAACTGTGCTTTCTAATCCATTCATCTTTCCCATCAAAGTTTCGAGCATTGCCTTCAACTTATCCTTAGGTGGCTGACTCGAACTAGATGACGGTTCCTGTCTTTTCAATGGAGTAGAAGAAGAGGAAGGTGGAGTTAGAGCATTATCAGCATGGGAATAAGAATTACCGGAATTATTTTGATTGGATCTCCAACTGTTTTAGTTCCGGTTATTGTTGTTGTTGTAGTTGTTGTTCCTATTCCTTTGGTAGTTTCCTCTCCCAACATACACAACATCTTGCTCTTTAGGTTGTTGTGCTTGTTTCTTCAAAAGTTCCTTCAAAGATTTCATCTCGTTGTTAAGAGCGTTGATCTGAGCAACACTAGAGGAGGTAAGGTTCAGCTCTTGAGTTCTTGAGCCTTGACTCCCATTATCAACACTCCAATGGGAGTACTTCTCAATAGTTAGAGCTTGTTTTTCATCAAACTCTCATGCTTCATCAACCGGTTTGTCCATGAACGTTCCAGTTGAAAGTGATTGGAGTTTGAATTGTGTTTCCGCATCCAAACCTTTGAAGTAGATCACTAGCAAATCAATCTTTGGATTCCCATGATGAGAGAATCCAACAAAAGGTCCTTGAACCTTTCCCATGACTTAAAAAGACTTTCTCCATCCTTCATCACAAATGCTTTTATTTTTCCTCTCAATTTCGCCGTTTTTTATGACGGGAAGAACTTGGTGAGAAACTTCACGGTCATCTCCTCCCATGTGTTGACTCTTTCAGTTGGATGTGATTGGTACCATGCAAGTGCTTTATCCTTCAAAAAGAAAAAGAAAACACGCAATTTATAATTGTTATTGTCACATCTAGAAGGTCTCAAGGTTTCCATGAGGATTTTATAGTTTTACAAGTGTTGATGTAGTGATTCTCTCTCCATTCCTCCAGAACGATTATGTTGAATCATTGTAATGACTTGAGGTCTAAACTCATATTCTCGCTCATTTGGATCACCTAGGTTGGCGCCGAGACGGTGTGCTTGTTGGACAGGATCCATTCGTTGACCAAGTGTTTGCAGAATGCCCACAAACGGGTCAACTCTCTCAACCCTCGGTGGAGGTGGTGGTGGCGGCACATAGGCAGGTGTCGGTGGATTAACAACTACTCTAGCATCTCTCTCTCTCTCTCTTTCTGCATTCGCTTATCGAATGGACTCCCTTAATTCGGCCATTTCGGTCCGAAGTCGCTCCTGTTCAACGACTGCTTCAGCTATCTCTCTAACTAGAGCCTCATCTTGTAGCTTTAATTGGTCTAAAGCATCTTCCAACTCAGCTTTGTAGTTTCTTTCTTCTTCATTGTGTGTGGCCATTTTAGCTTCTCTTAATCTCTTCTTGTATGTCTTTTCTGGTTCAGGATCGTAAGGAACGATTTCTTTACCTGCACGAGTTCTTCGCATAAACCTAAGAAAAGATCTAACAAGAACACTCAAGTAGAATTATCAGTAGCAAAGCAAGAAGTTTCCAAGTTTGGACAACCGTACACTTATTTGGTCTTGACCATATCCCCGGTAACGGCGCCAAAAACTTGTTCGCTCCAAAAGGTGTGTGTAGAAAAAGCTTTAAATTTATATCCTGAATTATAGACCTAACGATAAGTGAACCCATAGTGTACGGATCTATTGTAGTAAGGGCTATTATTCCGGAGTCGATCTCAGGGTATTCTACGATGGGATAGATCACCGGGTAAGTCTCACCATCCACTGTCCCAAACCAAAACTCCTATCACCACGTAAGTCTCAAGGAACTAAGGAAATGAACTATCAACTCAAACCAACATCACTCACCTAAGGGAACAGAACTAACCATCACCGGGTAAGTCTCAGGTTAACTCTCAAAGGTAGGATGAAGGCACACTCAAACCCTAATAAAGGATAACCCCTTATTACCTAACACTCATCATCATAGGTAAACAAGCAAAGGAATCACCGGGTAAGTCTCTTCTTAGGCTTGAACATAAACCAAGAAAGGTGCAATAAGGATAGGATCTGACAAACTATCACCTAAACTCAAGATTTGGACAAGCCGTGGATCGTCTCGTGCAATTCTTATCGATCTTGGTCGAGATGATTCCAAGAACAGCCCGAGGCGGGTTTCGGTTTAGGGTTAACTCAAGCTTTCAGGGTCCACTCAAATAAAGGTTCATTCTTTCATTGTCTATACCTAAACCTTCAACTAACCACCCTAGAATCGCTAGGGGTTTAGCCAACAATCATCATTATAAAGCAATCAAATATATATATATATATATATATATATATATTTGGCTCCCATGTAAACAGCCCTTATAGTGTTCAATGAAAACGAATTATATTCGTTGGATCAATATAATGGACGGCTGAGATTAAGCAGTTTCTTAATTAACAAAAAAAATATATATAAATGCTAAACAAGTTTAGGGAAGTTGCAGGCGCGTGTGATACCCTACTCTCCATAACTTCCCTCAATTTTAAAATTTTCCTTTAATAAAACCACTAAATATTCTACGGTTATTTTCGTATCCCGCTTATTCCTCCAGAACACAATCCCGTGTTCTTCAACTGAACCGTTTCTTTGGTGCCGATAGTTGCAGGAGCTTTCTGTGTTCGCCTTTCTTCCCCATTCATCTACACAAGCAATCGACTTTCTTCGTCTTCACTCGAGGTATTCGTCAAGAACACTCTTTTTT
Organism: Fagopyrum homotropicum; assembly: GCA_033239125.1. Taxonomy (NCBI): domain Eukaryota; kingdom Viridiplantae; phylum Streptophyta; class Magnoliopsida; order Caryophyllales; family Polygonaceae; genus Fagopyrum; species Fagopyrum homotropicum. Next base: position 10,541,634 of record BSWB01000008.1, read on the forward strand.
TTCGATTCTTCAATTTAGGGTTTTTTCATGGTTAGAACTAATGAAATCCCTAATTTTCTTGTGATTATCTTCTTCTTCAACTGCTGCATTCAAAAATTCGGAGCCATTGAAGTCGCCGGCCAAGTGGTTGGAGATCGATTTCATATTCGGTTTTGTGGTCAGCTGTATTCGGAGTTGTACAACTAAATATACTGGTTGGTTGCGATATTCTGTTGTTACATTGACTGTATTCGGCGTTCTTTATTCTCCTTTCAACGTCTTCAGTAGAAGTAATGAACATTCTTGAATGCCCTAGTTTTTTCGATTTTTCAATTTAGGGGTTTTTGTGGGCTAAGAAGTTATGAGGTGTTCTACATCATATTATCCTGTTTGGTGACCGTATTCAGTGTATTAAGTTACTATATTCGTCGTAATGCATCATAACATTCTGTTCTTCGTCGATTCTTACACAAATTTGGGTTTCCTTCGACTATCCGCAATTAAACCGTCTGAAAATGTACTTTAATTGTTGTATTTCGATTGTACATCCATCTTTTAGTTATGTGTATGAGTATGAGTTTATATAATCGGTTGTCCATTGTTGTTGATTGTTTGACAACCGAGTGTGAAATGATTTATTTTGTTCAAATTGATCCATTTTTTACATATTTGGGTTACCATGCTATTGTTGTTGAATGTTGTATTTTGGATTTGGGCTACTATTTTTCAATGAATATTGTAATTGCCTTAATTTTTTTATTGTTCTCCATGCCTTTTTGATTGATGCATTTGCTATGCGCATTATATATTCATGAATTTGATGTATTATATTCGTCGTTGTTTGATTGTTGTGTTTAGAAAACAAGATGGTTTCAGACAAGAAACAACAAACTAGAAGTGGGAAAAGGAAGATCGTTTCAATGCAAGAATCTTCAGACGATTTAGAAGATGCTAACATTGTAAGGAATTCAAGAACAAAAAGAAAACATGATAAACCAGCAATTTCGGCTAATAGCGATGATGACTTCATAGATCCTGTTCCTACTAGACACACCCGTTTGGAATCCGGTAATATTTATACAGTTTAATTTATTTTTTTTCAGGTTTACTTTTTGTTTAATTCATAACATCTAGTTTTGTTCTTCTTGTGATATTCTGAAAAAATTGATTTGTTCGTCTTTTGTTAATGAGTTGATATTCGATGATTTATAATATATATTCGATATTGCATTATTTTTTATTCAGTATCTATTTCCTTTATTTTGCTCCATTCGTAAGTCTGAAATTTTTGTTCTTAATACAGAAAGTGATGATGAGAAGCCTACACGTGGAAGAAAAAGAAGAACGGCTAATGTTGTGGGCAAGTTCCCAAAGTTGGATACTAGGGGATCACCCAAGACCTTAGTCAATTGTTTGAAAAGCTTGAATGAAGTGCAAGTAGAGGCTGTGAAAGGTATTCGCTTAGGTAGCTTGCTGGAGTTGGGGTTGTCGAAGCAACCACTCACCTTGGGAAAGTGGTTGGTTGACAATTTTGACGAGAACAATTGTAGTTTGGAATTGCCAGGAGGGCGTAGCATTACCATTACTGAGATTGATATTCATATATGTTTTGGACTTCCTCTGGGAGGCAAACGGATTAGTACTACTGGCCTTGAGGAAACTAGTGAGGTCGTAAAGGCATGGAAGTCTCATTTTCGTAACAACTCGCTAAAGCTCAGGTTTGAGGAGTTGAATGAAAAAATAAGATCGTGTAGTGATGGAGGCTTCAAGTTTGTTCAGAATTTCGTGGTGTTATTCTACACGACTCTAGTTCGCAGCCACTAGTGTGGTGAAATTAACAAGGGCATTGTGAAGCACTTGTGTAGTGTGGATGAAATCAAACAATTAGATTGGTGCGAATACATTATTTGTAACCTCGTTGAATCGAAGAGAGACTACAGGTTGAAGGAAAAAGGAAGTTTTAGAGGCCCAGTCTTGTTACTCATTGTGAGTATTTCAATGTTTTATTTTACTTTATTTGTGTAAAGTTAACGTGTATAATATATAAATGTTTTTGAATTTGTGTTTGCAGCTTGTGTATATTGATAGGGTTGTTAACGCGAACAACAGACTTGTGGAAAGGGGAGTCCCTGTTTTCAAATTCTGGACAAATGACTTGATATACGAAAGGGAGAAGATAGACAAGAACAATGCTTCTTTTGGCAATGGTCGTGTAGATCCACCCATTACAACAATTGAGATCTTACAAACACATATTGGTAAACAATGTGGTCCCACTGATAATAGTGACATACCAACAAATGGTGATAGAGTGAATTCAATGAAAGAAAATGAATCTGTTGAGGTATTTTGTTGAATACTTTATTATATTGATGACGAATATATTCTGCTTGTTTCTTCACCATATTTTACTGCAATTTTTTTTTTATTGATATACTTTTTTTCCTTTGGTATGCACAGGAATTTCTTGGAAAGTTTGTAGATGTGTTTGTGGAGATGGCGGGTGTTGTAACTAAAGTCATTGATATGGTGAAAGAGACGCCAAAAGAATATACGAGTCATCCCGCTATTCAAGCTGCACATGGGTTATTTAAGTCAATGTTAGGTGGTGGTGAATCAAGCTCCGGTGGTAGCACAAGTGACGTTGCAACACAATTGGGGTGTGTAATGACTCAGTCAAGTACTCAAATATTCAACGATGAGACATTGTTGGTGAACATGAAGAAAATTGATGATGCGATGAAGTTGCGGGACGCCGTTTTAGCTGAGAAAAACAAATGGTCTTCTTTTGACCTTGGGATACCCGGTGTTAGGGGTAAGAGTTTGGATCCCGTCGATGTTGTCATCGCGAACATCCTAAAGGGGTAGGACTTGACAGTTGATAAAGATGACGAAATCATCAACCGGACGGATGAGCAAGAAGATATTATATTTAATTCACCGCATGTCGCACCAAAGGTGATTTATTTATTCGTTTACAAATGTTTATTATTTTATATATAGAAAATGCTATTTTAATATTTGATGTTCCAGGTACGAGTGGTTGATGAGGATGAAGCAACTGATGGTGATACATTGTGTGCGGATGATACCATGCGGTCTGGGGTTGTTGACAAATCTAGTGTATGTATTTCATTAAGTTTACTTCACAATTATTATGTATTTATATTCAATTGCTTGTGTTTATATATTCGGTTCAATGTGTGTGTATTTATAAACTTGTAAGTGTACGTTTTGGACTTATCTATAAATGTGCAGGGAAAGGATGTCGACATTGATAATCAGATCACCGCAACAACAGCGCCACAAACTTCCAACGTTGCATTGCAAATGGATGGGTCGTTTAACTCATCAAAGGTATGCATATTAATATCTTACATTCATCTATTTATTTCTGTGTATTCGTTTGAAATTTATGTTATATTCGGTTTGTTTATAAAATCATCTATTACTTGTTTAAGTTATTTTGTTGTTGTATATGTGCAGGGGAAGGAACTCGTTGTTTATGATCCTGATAAGATCAAAAATAATGTTCAAAATTCTGTACGAGATGTGCAAACAGGGGTCACCTTGGTTTCGTCAAAGGTATGATGTTGAATATATATGCTGCACATTTGACAGGTAGATTTTATAAATTAATATTTGACATGTATATAACCTTTATGCTTAGGGTAAGAAAGTTGATGCTCCCACTGTTGTCAAGTCAAAAACTCCGCGTCCAAAGAGGGAGGTGAAGAAATTTGTGTATGAGAAAAGTCCATATGTTGATAGGGTTGTGAAAATTGTTGGCCGAAGTTCTGCTGAGGAGAATTCATTGAACAAGTTCGTAGGGGCATTGAATGTAACGTAATTGTGTTTGGTCTTCCTAGCAGTTGTAATTGTTATTTATAACTTAAATTTGTATTAATAATATATTGTTGGTTAAAATAAAACTACCATATTGTTTAGGAAAATACTCTTCAAACGTGGAGCAATTGTGATGGATACTGAAATATGTAAATCCATCCAAGGAAACTCAAATGTGGCACCAGCTATTGTGGATGCTTGGGCATCATATTTAAACGCACTTGAGTGGTATAGAGGAGAAAACTCACCGAAAATCTTTTTTGTGGGTGTGTCATGCACGGTAATGTGAAAAATAAATATATATTCTGTCATTTTGTGTATATATATTCAATACCATTTCGATTAATATTCTGTATTATCTTATTTGTTTCTAACCGGAACTTAACTCTGTCAATTGATGCAACATTGTACGCAGCTACTTTCAATGGGTGACGAAGAGGAAGTTGAGTTCGAAGAAATGTACAAAATTTTCAATTACGAGCTTAACAAGTGCATAATATCAACAAATCATATGGAAGATTTCAGAAATCTTGACATGATAACATAAAATAAATTTTTTTTAAAAAAATTAACATTACAATATTTATAGAATATGAACTAAGGCTATATTTTATTTGTATCACAGGTTATGTTTCCGATGTGTGTATATGAACATTATTACGTTATGTGCTTCAAAATGAAGGAGGGGGTCATAGACATACTTGACAACTCACTGGATGGACCACCAACTCTCAATCATCCATACATTAAACACTTCACTATAATTGTGAGTTTTATTTCAATTAACACGTGCGTTGGTCTTGCTAAGGTGCTATATGCGTACATATTTGCTGAACACTTGTGAGTTTGTGTGTGATGTAGAAACGGCTATTCCAAGCCTATTTGTTGGAGGATGATTATGCGGATATGACTCATAAAGTGAAAAGCATGGTCAGAATGCACAGCGTGAATATGAAATGGAGAGATACTCGTGTTAGCCAGGACAGCGGTATATATGCAATGCGTCACATGGAAACTTACAAGGGGGTGTCAACTGGGAGTGTAATTTTGCAAGAGGAACCAGGAAAAGTATTGGGGTGTTGAGGGTCAAGTATTTATATACTTTGCTCCATTGGTCTGAGAACACATTGATGCATGACATACCGCGTATGATTGCTAGAGGGGCTTTGGAGATTAACAACGCTAAAGATGATGATGAATAGACGTACCAAGCTGGTGTCTTATTATGTTGCTTTGGAAAACAATTTCGCTACAGTTTCTCAAACTATATTCTAACGTGTCTTTCTATGTTTTGCTATTTTGACCACTTATGTACGGATTATTGTGTTTGACACTACTTTCTTTATTAATGTCATTTCACTAATTTACAACAGCCGTTCGTGTATGATTTGAATCTTGTATGCTAACTCCAATTAATGACCCTTACCTTTGAATATATATTAGTGTGTTGTACGTTAATGACCCTTACCTTTGAATATATGCAAAAATGTAATGAATATAAAGGATTGAACTGCCGAATATAATCGATATAGACAATATAAGTGTGTTGTTTGATGATGATCAAGATACTGAATATAGTCAACATATGTAACGAATATATAGGTTTATGTTGTCGCGTATATTATATGTAGTATGTTTATAATAACACCCTTTACACTTTTAACCGTATATGGTGTTAAATTCTGTAAAATAGACAATGTATATTTGACTGATATCTAATATATTAGTGGGTTTTATGTTAATGATCGCTCTTATTGAATACAGACGATATAAAGTGTAGAATATAAAGATTTGAGTTCTCGAATATATCCGATAATACTGTCTGAATGTTATAAAGAGTCAACTAATAAAGACAGTTTAATGCAAATTCATGAGCATATAGTACTCATTCGAGGGACTCCTTGCAATTCCTCTTGTCGTGTGTTGTGAGCTGACCACAACTTGCGCACTTGCGTAGTGGTTTGTTTGCTTTCGTAGTTGCAGTTTCGAGACTACTTTTTATACGAGTGCCTTTGTTTTTTGCTTTCACTGGTGGCTGAATGGTAACATCTGGTGGAACTTTTATTCCAACAAAACTCTCAACCATGTCTTGTTTTGATGGATTTACAGTGAGTAACACATCATCGGACTTCATGTATTCGGCTCTTTTTGCATTGAGGGTTTGCAACAAATCTTCTAGCATTGCAGTGTCATCAACTACACTTCCAACTGTCGAGTATATTGCACTCCATACCTTATTTGTTAACTCTTTTTTCTCTTCCAATGCAATACACTATTGGACAACTACCTGATCTATGTTCGTACTGGCTACCCGTCTAGCATCCTTCCTCCACCGAGGTAACACCATCTCATTTGGGATCTCCTTCATATACATATATTTGTAGGTGCAGAATATGTGAAGGCAAGGGATACCAACCCTATTAAACATGTTGCACGTACATGTTGATTTTCTCACATCCGAATCATGTTGGACAGTGAATAATCCAAACCCTTCGTCACGAACAACATGTGTCTTATAACCATCCACAATAGTCTCCTCAGTGACATTGCAGTTAACACACGCAAAGTATATCTCATATTGTACCTTTAAAAATGTCTTGAGAGTGTATACAGACGATGCAAACCTCTCTATTTCATGCGGTGTTTTGTAATTGGGTGTCATGGTTGCAGATTCCATGTCCAACTTTGATTGGGCATGCCTTTGAGCATCCATAGCACTATCAAACTGCATCATCAGCTCTATGAGTGTGAAATTCCGCTTGTTGTATCTACCGAAGAAGCTATTGGCTTATTCAGATATCGAAGTTGTACGCATCAGTCCACCCAATAGTACGTCCCTAAAATATGCAGGAATCCATAATTACCGCAACGAGTACATTAATGAAAGCCAAGTGTTTGCACCCAAGTCAAATTCATCGATCATTTCCCCCCATTGTTGTTCAAACTCTGTGACAGTAGTCTCGTAACTCCAAACAACCTTGTTAATCTTCAGCCTAAAGTCCTTATTCAACAGCACAACTTTGTCGACCTGTCAGATCGTAAAGAATGATAATTGTTAAATATATTCAATGAAATAATATAATATATTCGTCAGTAAATCGATTATATATGCGACATCTAAAACTTGTATACCAAATATACAAATGTGATCCTTACGTGAAGCGGCAATTTCATCATTATATGCCACATACAAAAGCGGTGTCTAGTATCGGGGAATACGTCTGGCACAACAATCCTAAGGGCAGGATCTTAATCGGTGACGATAACAGCGGGATTCCTGAACATTGCTTCCTTAAAGTGGCGTAGAATCCATGTGTAAGAATCTACGTCCTCTTTCAAAAGTAGACCGGCACCAAATGTGACCGATTTACGATGGTTATCCATTCCTGTAAAGGGAGCGAATACCATACTATACCTGCAGTGTGCGATGATATGTTCATGATCCAATAAATAGTTTTAATTATACCGAATTAATGAATTATGCTGATTGAATATAAAAATAACTGTTTAAACTTACTTGTTTGATTGATACGTAGAGTCGAAAGATACCACATCGCCAAACGCTGCAAAATTTGACCTAGCAATTGGGTCACACCAAAACAACCTTGTGAGTCTTTTTTGTTCGTCCACGTCATATGCAAAGTAGAAACCACTGTACCGCTCTTGTTTCTTGTGGAATGTATCCAGAATCATTTGTGCATCCGCACTGGATATGTATGCCATTAAATCCCTCTTGAAATTTCGACAATCCTTTACAATAGGTCCCACATCTCCGCACCCTCCCATAATTTCATTCATCAAACGGTGTGACATAGATGGACCTAAATTAGCTTTTGCGCAGTTTATAAGAAACTTCTGATGTCCGTAATCAAGCTTCCTGTTCGTTTTCATGAATTTCTTCGACACTCCTTCAAGTAGCGAATGATTATGTTGAGCCTCAAATTTTGATACAATGTACCCGTCGTTTCCGGCATACTTAATAGCAAATATTGCTTTGCAACCAACCCGATTTGAAACTCTATGACGCTTTCCGGTAGTGGGTACATTTCCCTTGAATCCTGACCGACTACACAATATGCGACGATGCAATAAAGTCCCATCTTTTGAGCATACACGTGAAGATGACAATCGAATATCAAAACCGACCTCTTTAGCATACGTCTTATAAAAATCTATACCTTCCTCCGGCGTCTTGAAACACATTCCAATACGTGGATGGTTTGATTCATCATAATGCGGAGTCCAATATTTCGTTTTACCCGGCGATTGCGTCATGACTATTCCGGCATTGAATTCTTCGTTTGCCGCTGCTTCATAAAATTCATCCATACTCTCCATGTTAGCATCAATGCCGGATCCATCAACATCCCAATCTCTTTCACATGGGGAATCTGTAAAAAATTCAATAAATATTTATATTATGATAATTTAAATACGAGTTTGTTTAATAGTTGATATTTAGGTAAACCTTCACCGTCACCGAATCGTATTCGGTGGTATATTCAAATATATTCGTTAGTATGAAATCAAATATCCGTTAACATATTACTTTAACTGTTTATGTTATTTCACGTTCAGTTACCTTCTTCCATCGATTCCGAATCTGTTTCTTGCCTGAATCCCCTACACAAATCAACCGACAATTAAGGACATATATTGATGAAAAACGAACAACCTGAGGACAAATCAACCGATTGTTTGATGATGAGAATATTGTATACTGAACAAGAAACACTTACTTTTAACTATTCCGGCGAAAATATGTTCAGTTCTTCCGGCGACAATGGAGTGTATGGCGTTTCAGCAAAACGTATCATCCATATAATTGATATTGCTTTGATCGATTTTGTTGAAATTAATTGGAAGATTCTGTATATTGTAACTCCCTAAAATAGTGGAAGAAGATCTCATTTATAATTTTTTAAAAATATTGTAATTTCCTTATTTTAGAGAGTGTATTACACATTCCAAAGAGGAGAGTGTGCTGAATTTTTCATTGAATATTTATGTTAATTTTCAGCCTTTAGATTAATCAGATCAAGGGCTACTATTTGTTCTCATTGTACACTATAAGGGTTGTTTACATACGAGTCAGTATATATATATATATATATATATATATATATAAAGAAAAGTAAACAAAATACTTCAAAAAAGGTATCTCAATTATCAAAGCAAACAATCACACAAGCTGTCAATATGTGTTCTAAAAGAATGATAACAACTCACTAACAATTTCCCAAGAAAACCTCACAATCTCTCCTTCCTTGAACCCTAAGCAATCCTTCCTTAGATCTTTTCCTTCCAATAGTCTTCCCTCTAATCGTCTGTTGATCTCTCTAAGATCTAACCTTGCGCAGCTTCCTTCCGTGATCTCCCGATAATCTCTGTCGTCTCTAAACTTTTCATCCTTATAGAAGAATTTTAGGTCAAAATATATATTTCTCTTGGGTTGCGGGCCATCGACCTCGATCCAGACCTAGTGGGCCGTCTCGGTCGAGATGCATGATTGTGTTGGTCCGAGATCAGTAGTAAATTACGTGCATGCCTTCGTTTCTTCAACTGAATAATTTCTCCATCCTTCCAAGATAGTTTCTGCTTCTTTTCTTGTCCTTCCTAATGCTCCATAGCTTCCTTAGACTTCAATGCTCCATTTTTGCTCTAAAATATGACTTATTCCCTACAATTACAATCAAACATGGTGTAGACCTCGATTCTTGTAAAGTAAACGAATAATGACATAATCACTAAGATATACATCCATGCACGCAGAATGATGATGATAAACACCAAAACCATCTCCAAAATATAGACAATAATTCATGCTATCACTAGACTAGAAACATCGCTACTAAAACTTCTCAAACTTCAAATTCATATATACTCTCCTTCTGTAAACCAATTTCATTTTAGCTTTCTTTTTGGATTATTTTTTCGTTATTTACAAAGTACTACCAGTCGGTTTTGTGAACGAGCAACTCAAGGGAGTGCCTCCCTCCACCACCATAGATAATTGACTAGATAGTGTTATGTAATTTGGGGGAATTTTTCACAGCATGAGTTCATTCTAGTACGAGAAACTTATCATATTGAGGGAGACAAATCAACTGTTTGTAGGTTTTGAGAAGTGGAGATGTGAAGTGAAGATGTAGGTCTTTGATAGTGTGAGTGGCAAAAGAATTATGGGTGGATGGTTGTGAATAAGGGTTGAACTTGGTATTTATAGAGGTGAAAGGAAATGGAGCATTTTGGATGGTGTAATGGCTCCAAGGTATGTTTTCATATATCAATGGCCCAAACATCACAAGTTTCATTGCATTAAATGCACCCTATGATCTCATTCAATCATGATATAACCTCTTTCAACGATACATTCTTATGGTCTTGTGTTGCGTGAGTTCTCAAGTATCTTGTTCTAGTGCCTAATTAACCTAGTTTCCTTGACAAGTAATTTGTATTTATATATAACAAATTGAAAATTAAAACCGAAACCAATTTTTTTAAAGGAAAATGGTGCATATATTATATCATATCAATGATAACAATATCTAAGATGGATTGTGGGAAGTCTAACAACCAAACACAAGTAGGATCACTAATAGTTGAAATAACAATAGTGTTAGGCTAATTCATATTTTCAAATATAAATATTGTGATAATGAGTTACTGTGGAAGGAGAAGGAACATTCTGAAAGAAGGAAGAATATTCTGGAAGGTGGTGGAATATTGTGGAAGATGGTGGAACCTTCTGAAATGAAGCGAATACTCCGGATGGTGGTGGAACCTTCCGGAAGGAGGCGGAGATACCCGAAAGACAATAGAGACATCTAGAACTCGACAAAACCTTGTAGACTAGACTAGAATTCTAGGGAGAGTTCTAGATTGTACAGGATTGAGTGATAAGGCTCCAGAATAACTCAGGAGAGTCGAGTTCCGGAACCTTACCGTAGAGGAGGTGGCAATGACTATAAATAGGGGAGGTCACCCCTCATTCGTACAACTCCACCAAAAAGAGAGTAATAAAGGCTTCTAAAAAGAGCTTGTAAGTGAGGTTGGTGTACGAGTGTGAGTGCGCAACAAAATACTCATTCATACATACTCGTTGAGAACCGGGAACGCGTAGATTACCCCAACAAATAGGACTAGACATGTGCAAATCCGACTCGGGCCGGACGTTTTAAAAACTTTTGTCCGTTTCCAACCTAGACTCGGGCCGAGCAATTTGGGTCTAAGGTCTTGTCCATACCCGTTCGTGTCGGGCTTCGGGCTGGGCGGACGGGTGTCGGCTTTTTAGAGAGAGAGAATATTCCTATTAAGTATTTTTAAAAAAGTCAAAACATTGCACAAAAAATAAAGTAGTTTAATGGTTGTGGACACTTGAATCTTACCTTGAGGTCATAGGTTCGAATCTTACTATTTCCTCAATATTTTTAATTTTAATAAAAATGGGCTTTTGGACCGGGTTGTTTGACCCAGATGGGCCTAGACCCTTGCCCCTACCCCCTTAGGCTCCGGGTCGGGCTTTTCGATCTAGACGGGTCTGGACCCTTGTCCATTTATCCGGGTGGACGGGCCGGCCCGACTTTGCCCATGCCTAAATAGGATGTGTTAGACAAGCTGATGAGTGATAGTTTTCGCCTCGCGTCACACATGATTGAAAGATGTGGTTATGTACTCCGGAATACTAGCAAGCACATCACTGCAAACCAACCTGAGTAGGTGTTAGGAACATCAGTCGCTGCCAAGATGTCAATAACGATACTTGAGTCTATTTCGAGGATTAGTAGGGAATTCTCAAATCCCCTAATGCATTGGATACCAAACATGATAGCTCGGAGCTCAACAAGAGAACCCAAAACAAATTAAGCACACAATAAGTAGTGGAAAGAAATATAAGGGTGAGCACAATTGAACCTTGCAAGTGTCGTTTCAGTATCGAACCTCAAAGCATAGACCAACAAAATAGGGATCCTAGGAACTCACAAACACGACCTGATTATAGGATAGGTGTTAGTTGAGCCTATTATTTAAAATTATGTTGAAAGTTAAAAACATCAAATCTTATATTTCAGGCTAACAAAGAGATCACATGAATAAAATGTTTGAACTCATACCTAACATGTGTGTTTGCTCGTACAATAGTGTAAACTATTTGCATGTTTAAAATGGAGATTATAAGAAAATGTGGTAAAATATGAGTTGTAATTTAAAATATATCTTAAAATACAGTTGGATGTACAATCTAGAATAAATGTTCCTCACATGATAGTTTGCATTAACTATTTTATATTAGATATTCTTGTTGGTTTTTATTAATGAAAACAATTTGGGTTGGGCACATGACGAGATGATATTGGCTTGTTTATTCTTTTAGATTATCACTAGAGGAGGCCCATCGGAACCGCACGTAGTTATTTTGCGAGACTTTGAGGCTAGGGCCACAGACATGATGAACCTTCCAAAGCCTTCCCATGGCATTATTACATCTGCATATTTTCTATTATTCATCTCGTTGACCTTGATAGTCGACAAATTTACCAACAGGCTCCGACCATGGCTTATGACCTACAAAAACTTTAAAAAAGAATTATTAAAGATCACTAATTACGCTAAAAATGAGAAATGTATAACGTCGACTAACATGTACAAAGTGTGTGTCGTTTGAGGTAAGTGCTATACGGACCATTGTAGGTGGGCCTTGGTTATGAGTGGTAGTTATCATAGGTAGGTATGTTGTTGAGCTATTCTCGAGGACAACTATTGATAATAGGTGGCTGCAACACATGCAACAATAGATAATTACATTCAATATCTCTCTAAACACGAAGACTTTCTCGTCCAATAAACATTTTAAACAATTCGTCAAACGTTACAAATAAGGTGCACTACATAGATTAACAAGTAAAATTATGTTACAAATATAAAAAACTAATTAAAAAAATACTTACCTTCGAATATAGTGACCTCTTCAAGTTTAACTCCATAAGCATCTCCCTCCGTATTATCAAGTAATCTTCATCCAAGAAGCCCAAAACCAAGCAATGGCTCTATATCCACAATGACCGTCTGCTTCCACTTTCTTTACCCCAACACATATGGCTCTATGAACTTCCGGAATTCCCCTTCTTTCCAAACAAATTCTCCATCATTGGGTGTAGCATTTGCATCCACTAGTTCTTTCCCTTTACGATGTAGCCGGCTAGTTGGAGTCAACTCCTCGGTGTAGTTTTTGCATCCATTGCTTTTTTTTTTTACCTTTGAACCTTGGGGACGGCCAGAACCACGTTTAGTTGTAGCATCATGTGTACCTTTCATCATCCAGAACCACACATTTCTTAGCATGTGAACGTCTAGGACCATGTCTAACCAAATGTTCAAACGAATTGGGCTTTATTCTTGTTGATCTCGAGGTCGGTGGCCTTCCCTTTGCATTGACTTTTTATGTTGGCTCCTTCATCGCCGTACTCCCCGGGTTCTCGATGTCCTCGAAGCAAGAGTTCATCTTCTCCATCTTATTTGGGGTGAGCATGTTTCAGTCCATTTTTTTAAAACTTGTTCAACAACACTAGGCTTAGGCTCATGGGATCATCATCATCAATATCATCATCGGAAAATTGAGCTGGAATCCAATGAACTTGCTTCCAAAATGGGTGTATTTTCTTCAATGTTATATGAGCCCAGATTGTTATTATAAAGTCATGCACACATGATACTCCATGAATCTCCCTCCAATAACTATCCCGACGAGCACCATCATCTCTTTTCTTTCTAGCGTTGGTGTAGTTATCCCACAAGAGCGTAAAACACTCGTTTGTGACGTAGTTCCGAAGCAAGTTGAATATCGTTATACGCACCTCCCGTGACATCTCTAAAGAAGCTTGTAACTTTAGTATTTGATTTGTGGCCATCGAATGTATGTTGTCACACACCAACTAAAATCCTCCAACATTTGAATCTATAGTCTGTTTCGATAACTTGTGTGCAGAGTCACACCTACAAAAGCAATAAATTAATTATAAAACGAACAAACTTTGAACATTTGAGAAGAAAAGGGACAAAAATAAACTTTCTTACGCATTTGTCGTCCTTGTGCCGAAATGATGATATATGTCACACCAAACTCGAACAATTGTCTCAATGTATGGGGTGAACCAGGTCATCACAAGGTAGCTTGCAATGGATCTCAACTCAAACAAGGCATGACAATGGGATGTGAAGATGGCTTGTACTTCCTTACAACACAAAATGATAATCACTCTATTTACCATGTTGCACTTTATATGGAGCGTGCACAAAATATGTTTCACTTTGGGAACTACTACCCTCAAGACGCTAATAAAACTGTAATAGATAGGATTTCGAATTCTAATTAATGTTGATTAACTTAATCGTTGATAATAATTGACATATAACTCGCGTAGATTTCGCAAGTGATGAGTAAGAGTCCCACCGTTATGTTCCTGGCGCAATTTTGGACATTTGGGGAAATTTTTACTTTTTCCCCCGGGTAATTATTTTTACCCTCCGGTGTTATTTGGAGCATTTGGGAGCTCCAATTAATAAAAATGCAGTTGAGAGAAATGATCAGGACATCGGATATGTCTTAGATATGAAATAACATGGAGAGGCAAAACGGCCAAAAGAGTCGCTATTTCGTTTCTTAACGGCTAAGAAAGACGGTTTAGGAATACACGTTTTCCGAGGCAGTTGTGTAATAATTATCCCTACAATATTCCAGATTTAATGTTCCAATCTCGAGAAGTTTGGAGAAAGAGGTTCAACCCGCCTTTGGATCGGTTAAAGGATAATTATCGACTTTACTAAAGGATAACTATCGTCTTCACTATAAATAGCGGAAAATCCTTTATTAATTCATTTCCTTTCACGTTTTCTTGTAAAAGCTCTGATTTCTCTCAACCTTCAAACTCAGATTTACTCTCCGTTTCTAATCCGATTTCAATTCCGTTTGAGTTTCTGGATTCCTCTCTTCATTCTCTTCATAACGGTACCGAGTTTCTGCATTTCTGAGTATATGGAGGGCTGGTCGAGCATATATGTCACCAGGACGGTTCCGTCGCTCAGATTCCGATGAATTTGATGCTGTCCATGCGTAGCCTGCGTCGTTGTGATTCCGAATCTTCTTTCAGATCGTCAATCGGGTTAGTAACGAATAAGTTATGAATTTATTCGTTTTCCGTACTACGATTTGGCCTAAATTGACTTTAGGCTTGTCAAATAGGACAATTAGAAATTCCATTATGGTCGTTATATTATTCTGGTGATTATGGGTTCTTGTTTGATGAAATCTAATGACAGGGGGTTTAGAAATTGCCTGCAGGCAAAACATTATTCTGGAGAAATCTAATTAATTAATTAAAGGTTAATTAATTAAATTATGATTAAAATTGAGATTGAGGAATGTTGATTAGATACTACCTTGAGATTTGAGGAATTGTGAGCTATGTTGAGATATTGAGGTTTAGTTGGTTGTGAGGCTCATAGATTGAGTATGATTCTTATGGATCCCTTTGGGTCTAGGTGTGACCCCTTTGATGAATAGTGGTTGATATATCTCTTTATGCCTTTTTATAGGCCGTGTTGTCCCTCCAGTGTAGAGGTGATCGTGGTTGATTTTGTACGAGGTTGAGGTAAGTCCGTAGGACTTACTTAGCTACCATCCCTATATTGGGTGTTTGCATGAGTGGTGTGTGTTTTATATGTTTGCTATGATATCATGAGTTGTCGTTTTTATCGACCTATGTTCTATTGACTGCCCCACTGCGTGGCTGTGATAACCTTTCCCTTTCATCCCGCCGTGGAGTCTGGGAGGTTCTCTGATGTCGGGCCAGACTGGTTTACAGGAAGGGCGCAATCCACTCCCATAGGGTACACGGATTGTGTGACCGATACTCGTACAGCTGGACATTGTACTCAGAGGCGGGGATGTATCGGTCCTCGTGTCACATACTTTCACCTATCTATATATATACGGTTTTTGAGTGAATGATTATTATATAAAGATAATAAATGGGTAAATGTGTGATAGCATGCTGATGTGTTTATCTTTCATGATTGTGCTTGTGCTTATGCATTACCTCATATATGTATGGTTAGCTAACGGTTTCATACCGCGTTGTAGATGTTTACAGGTTAGCCGCTACTGGGTGATCTGGCAGGGTGACAGGCCGAGGACTCTCGTACATTAGGTGGTTGGTTTGGGGTTGTTGTGTTTCCCCTCCTGCGTGAGGATGATCTTTTGTACCTCCTATATGAGGATGTCGTTTTATATACTCGGCTATGTTGTTGTTTACTTTGGGTCGTACAGTTTATACTGTTTTATGTATTTGTTTTCTATCTGTCAGTGCCATGTTGTAAGGTCCAGTGAACTTGTTGTCAGGCTAGGGTCAGGATCCATTGTGAGATCCTAGCCCAATGTGACATCCCGAGTCCCGCGGATTCGGGGTGTTACAAAAACCTAGCTCTCAATCTATCGCAATCACCTCTGGGAATTTTTTCATAGCACAATAACGGACCCTCATCAAAGTCCAATCGTAGTGATCCTTGTTCTCGTGTTCCATGAGTACAAAAGAAATTGCAAATATTTGTGCTCGTGATGCCGATGATCTCCAACAATGAGGTATTGTATTTAGAGTAATACAAACAAAAGATTAAGTAAAAGTGATGTAGGAGTAGATGTTTGAGTTTATGAAACAAAGTAAAAACAAGCAAAATATTTACTTGTTGATCTTATATTTTGAGTCCATCACAATAATATAAGAAAACTTGTTGAGCAAATGCCTAAAATTGGGAAGTGAGGTAAAGAAATCAACCACTTCATCGGAGTCTGGACATCTCCTTGTTTTCACATAGTATCCGCGTTCCGTTAACATATGAAGTGCTTGTTGTAATGACCCTCTTCCTTCGGCTTGTTTCATCCTAATCTTTAAACCGGTATTGTAAACTTACCAGATGGTTGTGACATTGTCAGGATCGTCTGACTACACGGATTTCAAAACATATCTCGGTTTTAACTTGGAACCCAATCAACGCTCCACCTTTCAGGATTGCATGGGAGTCAAGCATTTGACATATGCATTACCCCTTAGCACCGAGAGAATTATGTGGTTGTGGACTCCAGATACAAACGTCAATGTCCATTTTTCTACTTCAAATTGTGCCCCTCAAGTTGAAACTTGCACATACACTTTGTCGAATTCTTTTTTCTGGCTAGAACTTGGAACATGATTGGGATCAACATCTTTCTTCTTTCTAGGTCATCCGTGTCTATCACATGTCAAATGTAAGATATGAAACCCCCATCTATTCAACCATGATTTTTTTATTACCAATATCATATTCATTGAGTTTGTCACATACTAAGTCTAACCCAATAAGTTTTTTCTATCTGAAAAAATATCCATGGAGTTCAAACTTGGACGAAAAATCAGTACCGGTCTCATAGGAATTTTCCATAAGATCCTAATTAAAATAAATAAAAAATTAATTCTCAAATTTTGGTTTTATATTCTAACATGAGTAAAACTAATGAAATTTAAATAAAGTATAAATTCAACAATTCCGGTTCTCTGTTCTAACATGTTTCAAAACTAATTTAACAATTTCGGTTCCTTCTAACATGTTTAAAAACTAATTCAAGAATCACAATTCCCTATTCTAACATGTTTAAAAACTAATTCAACAATTTCGGTTCTCTGTTCTAACACGTCTAAAATTAGTTCAACAATTTCGGTGCTCTATTCTAACACGTCTAAAACTAATTCAATAATTTCGGTTATCTATTCTAACATATTTAAAACTAAGTAAATTTAAATAAAATATAAATTGTACACTTACCTCGATATGTGTGACAAGTTCTTCCGAATCACTATATTTATTTACATCGAACGACATATTTATGTTTTCACTATCAGATTCTACATTGGCTTCAACATCGACTTCTTTGAAAATGTCGACATTTGTACGAGCTTTTACAGATTTGATAAATGACTAGTGATTTCGGATGTGAATAGTGATATAATTTAACATGTATATATGTGTATAAACTCGTGTCTTGAATGTATGTATTCTAACGGGTACAATTTTCGCTTGGGAGCACCTCCCCTGAGACGTAAACGCAGTGCGCGTTTGTGACGTCTTTCGACCGGCTGAATAACAACCATGTTATAAAATAAATAAATAAGTATGAATGACAAAATAAGCACACCTCAACAAGTCGAGTATTTCAGTTACCCTCGTTAAAACACTTAACTAATTTAGTTTATCAAAATAAACATCATTTATATAAATTTTGAAATATAATCTATATATCTATCCATATTGAAGGTTTTTGATCGGATGATATAACATTTTGGTGGATTGAGTAGAAAACTACTGAAATTATTAATGTTAGAATTATTTTTGCCACTTGGCTAACGAACGTTTCTGATTGGGCATCATAGATCTATTCAAACTCACCTTCTAATTAATCAATTCAAATTTGTAATGCATCAGCTGCAAAAGACAAACACAAACAAATTTATTCATATTTTTATTTTCAAAAAAAAAAACATGAAATGAAGAACATGGGCGGTGGTCCCCACCAAATCCAACCTGTAAGTTTTATCCATGCAAGAGGAGGAAAAGGGAAAAAGAAAGTCAAGAGGGGTAATTCGGTCATTTACAGCCGTCACATGTCACTCAGACACCCCTCGTCCCTGGAAACAGCCACACTGTCACAAAAAAGTCCAAAAGGAGTTCGCATTACCATAGTGGCATTCTCGTAATTATCTCCCAAGACCAGGGTTGATCTTTTTCCCGTCGAAGAGTAAATTATACTAAAAAATTCTGGTTTGCATCCAACGAAGATCCAACTTGGCCATCTGGAAAGAGACGCCATTTTCCTCCCTCCAACGAGGAGCGACGACTCGCATAGATCAAAGGAGTTTACGCTTTTGTTGTCCTGGTTTGAGTTGAGAGGAACAAGGCATTAATGGCGGAAGGCGAAGTGAAGCACAGCGAAGAGAGCGTCAAGTTGTTCGTAGGCCAAGTCCCAAAGCACATGACAGAGGATGAGCTTCTTTCTATGTTCAAGGAGTTCGCTCTCGTTGACGAGGTCAACATTATCAAGGACAAGGTCACCAAAGCCTCTCGAGGTGCTTCTTCAATTCTTCTTCTCGATTTGTTTTCTTCTTGCTAGTCACAGGATCAACGGCCATCAATTGTGCAATGTCGCTGTAGATTTTAGGCTTTTTCGACTGTGCTCGTGTGTTTGAATCCCTAAATTGCGGAATATGTTGACTTCGTCTTTGTTTGTTTGTTTGTTCGTGCTATGTAGGGTGTTGTTTTGTGATATGTCCTTCAAGGGAAGAGGCTGACAAGACTGTGGATGCTTGCCATAACAAGAAGACTCTACCAGGGGTATGCTCCACTGATAAATTCGATTTGTTTGTTTGCCCATCTTGTCAGATTTCCTCATTTTCGGCTACGCAATTCTGTTATAAATTGTGCAAACCCAACTTGATTGTTAGGACAATAGAATCCCACTTTGAGTAAACAAATGGTGGGCCTGACCGAGGACAATGGACCTAGTGAAGTTTCAGGGCAGGTGGTCTCCTATGAATTTCTAGGGCTTAATGAAGATCGGTTATTTTGGGTTTCAATGATTAGTAATGTCCTTAATTGACAGTAATTCAATCTTTTCTTAATGATTAGTACTGCAATGTCAAAGAAACATCGCCCGTGAATATCGAAAAAAATACTTGTATTACTAAACCATATTGTAGCTGGTTATAATTTATTTGGAGTAGTGTTTAGAAATTGGCTCATTAAGGGCCCGTTTGGTTCCAACTCCGGTAACGGAAACGGAATGGAAACGAATTTAGCCCATATACATATGCTTATTCATGAAATTTTATGGAATCATTCCTTGTGGTTTAGTGCAAAGCGTACTTACTTGCCCACATTTTGTTACCCTATAGGGTATCAAAAGTAATCAAATTCTACTCCAATTACTTCAAACCATAAGAAATGATTCTATAAACTTTCATGAACAAGGGAATACGTATGAACTAGATTCGTTTCCATTCCGTTTCCGATTCCGGAGTTAAAACCAAACGGGCCCTAAATGTTAACAAGCTTTCTATATATAATTTCTAGCACGTTACTCTGTGTTCCATCTTACTTTTGCTGGCTGCGAAAAGAAAATGATTCTTTTCTGAAAGTGGATCTAAGGGTTATGATTTGCATTTCTCATTCCATCAGGTTGAAAGTTTGGGATGGCTCTTGTGCGTCTTAAGTTTCATACAATCTCATGTTATCCATGATTGTTGAAAAATGAAATTCCTTCATGCTTGGTACCACTTCTTTACCATCAAGTCCTAGTTTTAGGCGACAGAAAATTTGCCAATAACATGGGTAATAATTCCTGGAATTAGAGGTGTTGAGTAGAAAAGTGATGCCATCAGATTTGGATGTTGCGTTATACATTTCACATGCATTGTCTTTACCTGTTGTTGGAGACTTGGAGTGACATATCTGTGTCTCAATGGGTCTTGTATTTGATTTTCCTTTTCAGGCTTCTAGTCCGTTGCAAGTCAAGTATGCAGATGGCGAGTTGGAAAGATTAGGTTTATATTTGTTTCCTTTTATGTTTTTACCCAGTTTTGGTATTGCCTAATGTCACTACTTATTTAGTCCAATTGCATGTTGGGGCTGAACTTGATATCTTACATTGTGTCCTACTAAGACAATCTATGATCCCAACTTTGTTTTTCCATGTACTCAGAGCACAAGCTTTTTGTTGGTATGCTTCCAAAAAATGTCTCGGAGGCTGAGCTTTCTGCTCTTTTTTCTCAGTATGGGACTATAAAAGAAATGCAAATTTTGAGAGGCTCTCAAGAAACAAGCAAAGGTATTATACTTTCTGAATTGCTACTGTCTGATAAATATGAAGACTTTATGTTAAACCTTCTAATCATTCAGGTTGTGCATTTCTGAAGTATGAAACAAAGGAACAGGCTGTTGCAGCATTAGAAGCAGTCAACGGAAAACATAAAATGGAGGTTGTCACTTCTAGACAAATGTTGCTGATATTAAAGTGTTTATAAATTTCTATAGCGATAACTTTAAATGATGATTTATTTTTATGTGATAATTTCATTTGCTTTTACCTGAAAGGTCTGTTTTTGTGTGTTTGTCCTTGCACATGTTTCTGATATTGTGAGAATCTGCTGAAAAAAGATCAAGAATCTTTTGCATGGCCCAAAATTTGCTACTCGTTTATTGATAATAATTGAAACACTAAATTTTGCTTCATAGGAGAGTTCTTTGGAAATGAAGGATAAACATGACAACTTATTTGGCAGCAGAAAGCAGGCTAATCAGCTACTATAAAGTTAATACACAGTTTCCTATTTTACATAGATGGAAGTTCTTACGGTTTTTACTGTACTGATTCTGAATTTTTACCCATCAAGAAACAACACAAAATCTCAATGAGCTATGACTGGAAAGTTTCATTTCAGCAGAAAGTTTTCATGAATTATATTTTTCTTCTTCCAAAAGAGCAGTTTAATGTAAAGGTTGAAATTGCCTTGTTCTGTGCGTGCTTTCTTCCTCCAACCATTGATGATATGCTTGCACGTACTTTTGCAATGTCTCTTGAAAGTTGCTTATGATTAACACTCTTGATTCACAAAGACTGAAGGTTTAGTGTATGCCAAATGAACCTTTTTTAGTATCACTGCCTCCTTTTGTTAGATTTGATATATCTGTCTCTCATTTAAAAAAGTAGGCATCATGAATAAAGTCGTATGTTTAAGCTGCACTTGTTTTATGTTAGGATTCGAATGTTGCTTTGGTTGTAAAGTGGGCTGATACAGAAAGAGAAAGGCTAGCACGGAAGGCGCAAAAGGCACAATCTCGGGGCTCTAAATCGCCTTCTGATCCATCACAGAGTCCTTCAGTATTTGGACCAGTACAGATGGGTTATCTTCCTCCATACAACGGATACACCACCGCCTATCAGGTTGCATTTCCTCCTATTATACAACCAAAATCACATCTCCCATTTTCCAGTGGTAAAGTAAACAGTCTAATCTCTTAAACTTTTTAGGCTCCAGGAAGCTATGGCATGATGCCATATCGCTATCCACCAAATCAATCTCCATACCCGAACATGGTTCCTAATCAAGGAAATGCAATGCATGGAGTAAGACCTGATATCACAGCACAAAGAGGTTATGGCCCTGTAAGTTATGTTGGATCAGGCTATCCAAATATACAGTATCCTGTGGCATATCATGGTGGAATGATAGCTCAAAGACCTTCACCTGCTTCCCCGGGATCTGTTACACCCACGGTTCCAAGCAGTCCTTCCACAGCATCTCCAGATGTCAGATCAAGTTCTAAAAGCCATGTTGAAGGTCATTATTCACATTTTGCCTATATATACAATCATTTCCGGAACACGGTCTTTTTGTTGATCGTTCATGCTTTTTAACTCTTGTTTGTCTGTTAAATATAGGCCCACCTGGTGCAAATCTCTTTATTTATCATATACCTCAAGAGTTTGGTGATCAAGATCTAGCAAATTCATTTCAACAATTCGGAAGGGTGTTGAGTGCAAAGGTGTTTGTCGATAAAGCCACGGGGATGAGTAAATGTTTTGGTATATGCCTTGACTGCCTTGTCTTCCAGGGCACTTTAAGCATCATCTGAATGAGTATCTAATGCATAGATGATGCTTAATTTATAAATTATTTTCTACAGGATTTGTGAGCTATGACACGCCTGCGTCTGCACAGAATGCAATTAATGTGATGAATGGGTATCAGTTAGGGAGTAAGAAGTTGAAGGTGGAACTCAAAAGAGACAGTAAACAGAATAAGCCCTACTGATTCGATTCAGGGGAAGGGAAAACTATGTAAAATGACCATTGGGATCGAGCTGATTGAGCATCCATTCTAGGTTGCAAGGGGATGCTATGATCAGCTGGCTTCACAGGCAATGGAAATCACCCACTTGTTGTAATTGATGTATCGCCATCAGATTCATTCGACATTGATCAATTTTTATTGATTTTTTTGTACTGAATTAAGTAGCTAGATTTCTCAATTTTGTATATTTATGCAAAAACAGACAATTTATTTAGTTGAAATGAAAAGAAGAGGACATTGGCCTTCCATTGATTCTTTTTCATCTCTAATTGACTAATATTGCAGGCATGATATCTCATCTTCCATTTGCACTCATTGTGACATTTGCATTTATGGATTATAGGTTAGGTCTCTTTTTGTATTTTGTAGTGCTGAATGAGAGAAGGTAAAGGCTGACAAAATAATGCAGAGTTGGTTGATGGTTAGCAGCCACTATGGTCCACTTCAAATATAAAGGCACGTGGGACAGGTAGGCAGCGACTCCAATGTGCATTAATAGTGCTATTGTAGTTGAATCATTGATGGAAGGTGTCTTCATCTCATGCTATTGGCGTTATGGACGATGAGACCCGTCAAACAGTGAAGGAAATTGGTTCGCATCGGGCTCTAGAGTACAATCCATTAAGCTCCGTAGCTCAACAAAGATGTGAGAAATTATTGGTTCTTCACTTATTAATTTAGGGCAAGGTTTATTTCGTGATTGTTCTTCTTGCATGTTCTAATGAAACCTTGATCGTCTCGATTGTCAAGGTTGTTGATGTGAGCTTGAATTCGAAGAGTGCACTTGGAGCCGTATCTAGATCATGGGTAGGGGTGTCGACGGGTCGGTTCAAGTTGGGTTACAACATGCTCATGTTGGAACGGATAGGGTCAAATCAGGCTTGTTTTTTTAGTTATTTGGTTCTGGCACCAATTGTTCGGGTTGGAGACCGGTTTTCAGGTAGTCTCGGTCTTGGGTCATAACAAACCGGTTTAGTTTGGTAATCGGGTCATTGGTCGGGTAAATTCGGCTTTTAATGGCTTCAGATAGAGGTGACAATTGGGGTGGGTCAATCGGATTTGAATCGGGTCAATATATGATTTTAGGTTGAGTCAAAACCGGATTTGATTGCCTAACATCTTGATTCGGGTCGGTTTTGGGTCGGGCAATTTGCCGGGTTTAATTCGGGTTACCAAGTTAGGTCGAGTAGCTTTTAAATATACATTTTTTTCATTAACATATATATGAAGATATTAATATGATAAAATATTTTGGGAAATCGATTATGAAAAGGGGTCATAACACATCAAGTCGACCAAAATACTCGGATATCCGAATACAAATATTTTGCCCATATTCAAAAGGATATCCAACACTTTTTCCAAATTAGATAATTATCCGTGGATATTTGTTTGACATGTTTAATCCAAATTCTAAAACATGGAATCAGAAAATGACTAAAGTCGGATCGGATAATAATACGCGGATATATGGGTGAGCTATTTGATCTAAATGACTTTTGTCTAATCCGTTTGATTGAAAATGACTTGAACTAGATGCGGATATCCGACTGATCCGTTTGATCCAAATATATAACTGATATGTTTCATCTAGATATGTTTTCCTTCTTTTGTTTGTCATAAAATATATATATAAAAAAGCATAGTTACATAACATAATCAATCCTATTTAAAAGTGATGTTAGTGTTATTTAGGTTGAGCACAACTCTAGTAATGGATGTATTATGTATACACTAAAAATATAGTTGGTGTACTACGAGTTTATTTTTTGAAAGAATTTGGTCAAATAGGCCTTTTTTAATTTTGTTTTAGTAGGTGTGCTTCATTATTTTTTACAACTTTCATTTAATGGTAAGTAAAATAATTAACTTCTCTATTATAATATAAAAAAGAATAAAAAAAAAGAAAGAATTTGGTCTACTTGACCTTTTTTAGTTTTGTTTTTATTAAATGTACCCCATAATTTTTTACCACTTTCATTTAATGGTAGGTAAAAATAATTAACCTCTTTATTTAAAAAACAAGACACTCCTCTATTTAAAAAAAAAGAAAAAAAATAGGAGGACTTTTCAAATAGTTAAGTTACTGAACTTAATTTTTTATTTTTTTTTGTTTTTTTCCTTTTTTATTTTCTTTTTTCTTTTTTTCTTTTTTTATTTTCTGTTTTCATACCGGACATTTACATACCACACATTTACATACCTGACATTTACATACCGGACATTTTACATATCAGACATTTTACATACCGGACATTTTGCATACCGAACATTTACATATTAGATATTTACATACTGGACATTTTACATGGCGGACATTTACATACCGGACATTTACATACCGGACATTTACATACCGGACATGTTACATACCGGACATTTATATATCGAACATTTGCATATCGGACACTTTACATACCGGACATTTACATACCGGACAATTTTCAACCTTATATGTACAAGATCAAGGGAATGCCAGTAGATACAAAATCTGGCATCTCCCCGTCAATTAGTCAAATATATGTGCATTAATTGATACCAGTAGATACAAAATCTCTTCTTGGTCAACTGGTGGTTATTAATAGCAGAAGTTAACCTGCCCAATATGATTGGTCCCTTGAATGTCAACTTCTACCGGGAGCCGAGAGGCACTGATGTTGTTTGAGTAGAATCATCACCTGACTTTGGAGCTCACTAAGTGATGCAGTGCTTATCAGTGACGTTGTCGAAGAGAGTGTAGGTCAAGCTTGTCAATAATCTCAACAACATTATAGCGTTTGGAAGATCCTGGTTGTTAGCAAACACAAGCAACATGGCATCTCGCAACTCATCCTGCTTCAATACAATCAACCAAAAAGGCAAAAATAAACAAAAAATTTAAGGGACCAAATATCAAACAGTTGGCGTGCAAATCTAATTTCATAAGCCTCTTAATCTAAGAACAAGATCCGGTACCCTAGATTAATATAAAACTTGATTCTTAAGTGCCTTTCTCTGTGATCAGATTTGAACAGAACAAGGAAGTGCTAAATTTAAGAGATCGGGAGACGGGTACCGATATGGTGCACAAATTAAATCCCACACAAATGAGGTTGTCCACAAGACCCTTTTGATATGCAAATCCGACACATAATTCTCAACGATGTGCCCTACTTTGGGTATTCCCTAATTGGAGTGCCATTGACACAAAACTCTCAATAATGCCTCTTAATCAATGATATAGATCCAGATCTGAAACCTCTGCGAGGTCCCTGGAATCTCCTACTGAGATGCCTTTGCGAGGTCCAGATGCCGGGCTTGAGAAGCAGGGAGAAAGGGTTGTGGGAATCATTGGGGCGGTAGGCGATAGGGAGGAAGACCACATAGGGAGAAAGTAGCTAATGTGGTGGAAGGGTCGAAGAAGATGGTTCCAGATCTGGAAGGTTTTTGAACGAACGATCGAGATCCAGATCTGGAAGAGGAGGGAGGAGTTGAGAGGAAGAGGTTGGAGGATTGAGATCCAGATTTGGAAGAGGATGAAGGAGTTGAGGGGAAGAGGCTGAAGGAGTTGAGTTTGGTAGGGTTTGACAGTAAAAAATTGAACGGGGAACCTCAGTTAATTGGAAAACACAAAAGGCCTACTTAGTATAATAAAAACTGAAAAAAAAGCTACTTATCTAATTAGCCCTTAAAAAAATAATAGATGTATGTTAGTTGTTATGTAAGTGTAAGTTTTATTTCCTAATTACTGAATTTGTTTTTTTTTCTTTTATTATTTTTTTGTCTTTTTTTATTTATTTTTTTTATTTTATAGAATGAATTTTTGGTAAGAAATTTTTCATACTAGAAATTTTTAATAACAAAAATTTTTATACCAAAAATTTACATACCAGAAATTCGTACCATATTTACATACCAGAAATTTAAATACTAGAAATTTAAACACCAGATTTACATACCAGAACAACAAGAGAATCAAGTTAATGATGCACACATTTTGCAACCTACAAGGCACAATATTCTAACTTTGCGCTATCTAAAGATGGCGAACTACCTTGGTGAGATAGTACTAGGACACAAAACAGTAGCTATGTGGCCGAAAGAGCTTCTCCGGTACTCATCCAGATTATCTGCGGTGGAAATGCTATGAACCACAAGGCTGCAATGAAAGCTCTTGCACAAATATCATCAAACAACATCAATGGCAACATACTATTAGAAACCGGAGTAGTCAAAGTACGATGCCATTTGGGATGCAGTCTCGTAACCATCCACAATTCAAAGCCCACCCATCTCCAGTGGTAAAGTTGGTAAATATACACAAACTACTATTCAAAATGCAGTTTCACACAATTGTGTTTCTGATCCTCATCGTAGGGGTGAGCATCTCCGGATATCCGATCCGAAGGCTCGGATATCCGATCCGACAAACTTTAAAAAGTCCGATCCGAGAACATCCGGATATCCGACAATTTTATCCGGATGGATATCCGATCCGAAGATCTGATCCAGACATTTATTCTTAGACTAGTCGGATATATCCAATCTGATTCGATCCGATCCGATCCGACTTTTTACTCTAAACCCCGATTTGTATCCGATCCGATGATCCGAAAAATATGCCCGGATTGGATCGGACTCGGATCCCCAATTGTCGGATATCTTCGGATTCAAAATTTTCCGGATTGGATTTTCAGATTCGCAGATCAGATTAGTCGGATCGGATATTTTTGCTCACCCCTACCTGATCGGCCGTTGGTGAATACTCCTCCTTTAAGCACAACCTATGACATTCCAATTTCATCTAAGCAACAACAAGTAGTAGAGCACTCTCCCATAGACATCCGTTGCCACATCAACATCCTCATTCACAAGTTTAAAATTCTAGCTCAAGTTTAAATTGAGACACCTAGTGGACGAGTCATTCTTCTTTGGGGTACTTGTTTGCTCCATTGGTGAAGTTGGCATCCTTTCATTGCAGCATTGTACATGTTAGCTTATCCGGACTTTTTAGTCTACATAATTGTCATGATGAATTTGTTCTGCAATAACACTTGCAAATATATTTGAGACAGGGATAGAACTTGAATATCTAAAAGTGAACTTTGAAAGTCAAGAATTGGCTTCATCGTACGTTGTTTTCGATATTATTTACAAGATCATGAACTCAAATCCGGATAAAGTAAACATTAGTCTTATTAGAATCCTCTCACACCTAGTGAAGTCCCCAAAGTTGACAACTGCACTAGTGACAACAGTCAAAGAAAGTTATGCAAGCAGCAGACTTGTTACATTCATCAATCACCATAATGAAGAGTTACAAATCGAATGGGCGTTAGATGGAGTGCACTACCAGCCTTAATTACTTGTTTTTTTAACAAATGAAGCTCTAACACATGAAATCCAACAGAAAATGGAGAGAAAGAAGAAACTAGAAGAAACCCAGATGAAATACAATTAAGATAAGAAATGGGTAAGTATTCAATTTGCGAAGAGAATCCTTACCATGTCAAATTCGAGCTGCAAAGAATATAGAGAGAAAGAGAAATGTCCTTTCTTCCTCTTTTTGCATAGTGATGAAGAAGCCATAATGGGTTGGACCCTCCATCTTCATAGTCTAGTAACCCTAGCCGATCGACAATAGTTCATCTCTTGTGTCAAGAGTTGAAACAACAAGCGGGACCTTCTCTGCACACAACAACCACGCCTTGAGGTCTTCGTTGCTTCTAAACCCGAATCCAACCACATAAGCCGCTTCTGCGAAGAGGAGCTACAAAGACGACCCTTCAACGCCGACAAGCATGGATAGAAGCCTTCTTCGATTGAGAACCCCTCTCCCTTGTCTGTCGTCGTCACTAGCAGTAAGTGTAGAGGTGAGTCTCCTTTTTCGTCACCCTTTCCTTTCTTCGAACACCTAAACTGCAATGGGTGA
This sequence comes from Fagopyrum homotropicum, assembly GCA_033239125.1. Taxonomy (NCBI): domain Eukaryota; kingdom Viridiplantae; phylum Streptophyta; class Magnoliopsida; order Caryophyllales; family Polygonaceae; genus Fagopyrum; species Fagopyrum homotropicum. The sequence goes on from BSWB01000008.1 coordinate 10,570,305, forward strand.
CGAAGAAGAGATGGTTGTGGGTGATGAAGATGAGATGATTGTGGGTGATTAAGAAGAGAGTGAGGTGAAACACGGCTCTCCTTGGGATTGGAGAAGAGGGGAAGATGAGACGTTTGACAGTAAAAAAAAGAAGAAGATGGGGTACGTTTACTTAATACAAAAGTGGTACGGGCCTACTTATTCTACCAAAAACCGAAAATTGCCTACTTACCAAATTAACCCTTTATTTTTTAAACAACTCTCTTTGCATGTAAATTTTTCCTAATTTTTTTCTTGATAAATCACTTATGAAAATAGAAATTTAACTCAAAATTCAATTATACTAGTTAATTTAAATTCAAGTGATTTTATTTTGTTAATGAAAAAAATTAAATATGAAGACGTAAATTAACTTTATATTTATAAGTTATGAATGTATGATACATGTAAGAGGATTTTTGGATCGGGTTACTTCGGGTTAGCAAAATATCAAGTCATTTGTGTCGTGTTACTTCGGATTAGCACATCAATTTTGGGTCTGGTAGTTTTCCCCGGATAAATTCGGGTCAGATTACTTTGGGTTTCTGGTCACTAGGGTCTGGTCAAATTAGTCATCGGGTCGTTATGGGGTTATTATATTCGGGTATAATCAATCCATATCATTTTTTGTGTTCGGATTATTAGTGATTCCGGGTTAAATCAGTTTCAAGCGGTTTAGTTTCGGATATGCTCTTTCTCAAAATTTTCGGGTTCAGGATGTATTTGAGTTTGTCGGATTAGTTTCACGGGTCGGGTCAAGTTTTTCCATCTCTAATAATGAGAGACGCTCCTTGGATCATAGTTTGATTTGGATTAAAAAATGATATCCTCTGATTGGGAATAACCTAGTGATGTGATCCGAGTAACCGACACAAACGGATGCACTTCAGTATATTGATCTTAACTTATTATTCCGATTACCGTTTGAGCTAACTCAAGATGTTTTGGAAAGATAACTTCAAGATCGATAAATATTGACGTAAGTGCTTCATCAAATGGAACACATGAGCAAGTCCAAAACATACGGTTTTCAACAATGTGTTCCCGGAATCTCTTCAGACGACCCTTCATTATTTTGACCCTAATAAGGCTACGTTTGTTCAATGAAGGTCCATAAATACTTGTTGAAAGATGATATAGAGGGATGCAATACTAGTGAAGAACAAGAGAGGTGAATCGTCCAAGATATGACATAAATGCAGTTCTTACAACAATAAGATGCTTTGGTCAAAATGTGAAGAGTCTAACTAATTGCCTATTAAGTGGATTTTTAAGGTTGGTTATTAAATGTGACATCTGACATATTTTGATGTTTAATATAGCCTTATTTTTCCTATTTAAAGGCTTGCATGATTCATAGAAATAAGTGAGAATTGATAATTTTTGAAAAAGTGTTTGGTTCCTTAGTTTTTTGGTGAGATGTCGGGTGGGTTGCCTTTGTGAGAAGTGAAGGCAAAGACATTAGTTCTTATAGATGAGATGCTTATGAGGGTTGATGTGAGTAAAGTAGAGTTTATGGTGAGTCATATCTTAAAGCTCTAGCAATACATATCTTGTATTTTCTTTTCCGTTATCAAAAATCCAATAAAACACGTGCCTAGATTTATTTTTTTGTTTATGTTTGTCTTGCGTATGTGGATCCTTAGTTTGGGACTTATCACCTAGTGAATCTCCGTGAGAATCGATCAATGATAACTCATTGACAAACAAATACGAAAACAAGGCTTATCTTGACAAGATCGAGGAAAGGGATGATAATGTGACAGGTGGATGGGCTACCTCCGTCACCCACCTCAACCTAAAAAGTCTATGGTCCCGTCATCCACCCTCCACCTTGTTCACACAAATATGTACCTATCAGGTGATTCGATTGGTTGAGTTTTATTGGGTGACCCATAAGATACCAGCCAAAGGTTACTTGTCTAATAGTAAGCTTCGTTGCTTCAAACATAAAAGTTCAAAATTAAGTATTGTTAATAAGTCAATCACTAAATTACTAAATTTCTATTTTGAAACATAAACATGATAAGTCGGTAATTCAAGTATCATTACACGTTCTTTGTATGCAAATCATTAATAGTTTGAAGTAGAAAGATAAGTTAACATATTTTTTCCTTCTATTACATCAATTTTTATCAATATTTGGCTGTTGGGTCATCATTTCCGGATTCATTAGCAAATTCATTTTATTAAAAATACATAATAATATACGGGTGAACACGAATCGGGTTATGGTTTAGGTGATGAGTCGGGTGAATGAATGATATACTAGTCACTCAAACCCTCCCCACCACTCGCATCACCCGTCCCCCACATTACACCCGTAATTTGACAGGTTTTCACCCGTTTAAATGTGTCGGGTTTGAGGGTACCCATCGGATGCTGATGAAATTATCTAGCCAAAAACAAATTGTTACAGGATCGCTAACAAGGTTACTAGTCGAACTTGATGCGCGGACGTTGGTATGGGAGAAATGGTGAGCTTTGTTAGTTTGACAAAGTCTTTCTCAACCTTAGCAAGGTTTACAATTGTGTAAGATTTAGAGGGGTATTATGTACATGACGATGAAATTCACAAACACACTACGCATTCGGAACCCGTATCCATCGCAGTTATGGGTTCTGAAATCATGATTTTTTATTTTATTTTTTGGGTTAGAGTGACGGTTACGAGTTCCGGATCCGTAAAAAATTTGTCACGAATTCGGAACCCGTAACCGTGACGATTACGATTTCGGATCCATTGTGCGTGTGTGAATTTTATCGCTGTGCATTTATGACTTCCTAAGATTTATTATAAATCTTATTATAAATATAATTGTTAGTGGGCCATCTAAAGTGATTCGATTAAGTAAAACTCATAGACTTTAATCAAACGGTATGAATTTAATGGGTGAATATTAGATTTTGACCCAATAAGCTTAACGAGATTCTATTATCTCAATATATAAAGAATATTAGGTTATGTACCCTTATACGCCAAATCAATCTACCATTTTCCATTCTCTACCCATAAGAGAGAAAACTTAATGAAATCATAAAGAGATTTAGTTGAGGAAGACGATATACTTGCGGAGCTCATTCGGATTGTAGGTTTTGCATTAAAGTTTGATCCGATTACTACTATGGAGACATAAATGTAATCTTCGATTTTTTAATAACTCTAGCATGATTATTCTTGGTTATTATGGCTTAGAGAATTTAATTATTCCAATAAGTGGTATCAAAATCTTCATCATGTTAGGATAATTCGGTATTCCGTATACTTCCTTTAGAAGTTATACTACATGAAAACACCCGATTTGTTCTGCTATAGAATGAATCGGGTGTTCCAGTTTAATATGTGCAAGAGAATGTGTCGTCTTTTGTCTTGACGTCTAACATGGTTCCACAACGCAACATCAAACCAAGCAACAAGTCCCAATATTCTCTCCACCAACCGTTCAACAAAGTTTCGGGGTAGGGATGACAATGAATCGGGTGGACGACTTTGACCGCCACCCGATCCATCACCCAAAATTGTCCACTTCATCCGACACACCACCCGCTAGGGTATCACCCGCATTCAATCCACCCACATCCAATAAATAAAACGGGTGGATCAGGTGAGATTTTGGGTGTTTTACACCTTATTTATAAATTTGTAAAAAGTTAACTAATAACGAATCAATAATAAGGAGTTAAGTACATTAGAAAAGAATATACAAGGTTTACTTTAATATAATTTATGTAGTAATAAGGTATGGTAAAGTTTTCATAATATAAAAAGAGAAAATTGTCTAAACAGTACCCCATCTTTTGAGTTGACTAAATTTTAGTATCTCATCGTTTAAACTATCAGAACGGTACCTCACCTACTGAGTCCGGCCAAAGATTAGTATATATGTTATTCTTCACACGTTAACTGCACAGATGTGCGTTAAATCTGAGGTGCAAGATTGTCCACCAACCTTAGACATAAATTTCCAATGATCACAATTGAAAAACCATCAAATCTACACAGGCACCCCATCTCCTTCTCTCCCTGCGATTCCCAAATTTATAGGGTTTAGTCTTCGTTTTTGTGTGTTTTTGTGCGTTTTTGTGCAAAGAGATCAAGTGGAAGTACTTTTGTGTTGGAGGAGAAACGTCAATGTACACAAGTAACCCTTATTTTTCTGATTTCTGATGATTAGGGTTTAGTCTCCTCTACTTTTTCTGATTTTTGGTATGTGTAGTGTTTAGGGTTTCAATTCCGATTTCTTTTGGTTCTTATTTGTAGATGATAGTTTCTTTAGTATGAAGATACATCATGGGGTAGATTTTACAATAAGGGAGGGCTAAATCAAAGATATGTTGGAGGGGATATTTTGCATTATGATTATGTAGACATAGATATGATGTCTATGCTATTAGATATGAGGTTCCACCAATTCAATTTTGGTTTAGGATACCTGGTAGTGAAGATGGCTCTAGTTTCTTGCCTATTAGTTGTGATAAGAAGGCATTGAAAATGTCTTATTATGATACTAAAAAAAAGTAGGGAGTTAAAGTTGTTTGTTGTCTCTGAAAATCCTAGGAGAGAGTTCACATAACATGAGTTAACTCTGCATTAGGAGGACATTGATCACATGGTATATTTGGGAGGCAATATTGATGAAATTGTAGACAATGATGATGATATGATGAATGTTGTTGAAGGTATAAATGAGGGGAGTTTCTAGTATGAGGGTACTAATGATGTCAAAGTTGTAGAGACACCCAAATTAAGGCAGTTGCAATGAAGCCTAAAGGACATACATATTCAACAAGAAACAAGGGAGAGTTCTAGGAGCAAAGTTGTTGTGTTTGATGATGAGTCTTCTTCAGATGAACCTAATGTTTCATCTTGTTCTAATGATGAAGATTTTAGGTGTTTGAAGAGTCTATGTATGAGAATGAATCATAGTTGGATGATGAGGATTTTGATGCTAATGTGGATGGAGATGGTGAAAAAAAAGGTGAGGAATTGGATGACAAGGGTTTAGATGGGTTTATTTTAGATGATGAATTGTATGGGGATCCTGATAAGGAAGGTACACAATTTCCTACAAAGTGTAGGAAAAGATTTCATGACTTTGCTTGCTTTAACCCAAAGATCCACATGAAGAATCCCGACTTTAGTTTGGATATGGAGTTTGAAAGCTCTAAAGTTTTCAAGCAGGTTGTGAGGAAGCATGTTGTGCTTACAAGGAAGCAATTGAGATTTCCAACTAATGCTAAGCATAAGGTAGTTGTTAGGTGTGTATCCTCTTCAAGTTGTCCATGGAGAATATATGCATCATCTATAGACAAGAATTGCCCTTCAATCTGGATTAAAAGCATCAACCTAGAGCACAATTGTAGTACCTTAGATAGAAAGGTGTATCGTCTACATGCATCATTCATAGCCTAGGAGTATCAAGATTTCTTCTTGAGTGATCCTAATTGGAGTAGAGAGGATATACAAAATGTCATTAATAAGGACTTTGAGATGCAGATTGACAATCAAACATGTTATAGGGCAAATAAGATAGCGCTAAGAATGGCTTAAGGGCACCATGAGGATCAATATAGCTTGTTGGATAGCTATGCACATGAGCTTACAAAGAAAATACCAAGACATCAGTTTGGATTCAAACTGAATTGGAAAATGACATTCCTATGTTCAAGATAATTTACATATGCATTGATGCATTGAAAAAGGGTTGAAAGGCAGGGTGTAGACCATTCATTTGTTTAGATGAAACCCATCTAAAAGTTGGCTGTGAAACGTCCCCATCTCACCGTGGTTAGATGGTGCACGCCATAGGAATCAGGAGGCTTGGACTTGTAGTCATTGAAAAGAACGGTGCCGCCGAGCTTGTTGGATAGTCCTTCAAGGCACGGGAATGAGTACCGACTTGATGGCGGTTGATTGTGCCGATACTCTTGGAACTAGTGAGCAAAACCTTCCATGGGTGGTAAACATACGGACATCTTAATGTCAAACTTTAGATCGGGCGGCTCAACCTTGTGGTACATGTAGATGGTATCTCCGGTAAGTTTGTCCACCATGCCGTCAAGGCCCTTGATGGTTAACGCTGATGGCATTCTAGAAGGATGAGAGAGCAAGTGGGTGGTAAGTAATTTGACATAACAAAACCAAACCTCGAAACGGGCGGCTCAAATTTGTTGTCCATCAACATTATGGTGCCGGTGTTGGGGTTGACATCTTCGTCTTTGTCAATGACAACTTCAAATATGTTGAAGATGGCTTCAAATTTGTTGATGACGGTTTCTTTCTTGTCCTCTTTAAAAGAATCATATATCGGATCGTCCACTTGAAATGGAAGTACCGGTGAAACATGGACATGGTGTTGTAAGGACGCTGTCAAAGCCTGCATTTGATCCTTCAAATCATTCAGCTCACACCTTAGAATAGCTCTTTCTTTCATCACATCGGCCAAACAATATTTCGGGGCAGCATGCGTTGTTTCGGGAACAACATAGTCATCTTTCGGGTAGACTCTACGTCGGGGGGAACATATGAATCATCATGATAGGCCCGCCGTTGGTCATGAGGAGGCCTTCGGGATCCTTGTTTGTGATTTGGTGGGTACGGGGGAGACAACCACTCCTCGTCTTCATGATAGGCACAACGTCGGTTGTGGAGGTACCGTCGTCGCCCCTCGATGGTTTGTTTGGGCCTTGGTGGATAAGGACGAGGCAACCACTCCTCGCCCTCATCAAAGGACTCGTTGCTTTCATAGAAGAACATTGACGAAAGATAAATTGGAGTAAAGAAATTTAACCTCGATCCCGAGCTCTGATACCAACTTGATGCGTCCTTGGATGCGTCCAAGGACAAATTCCGGATCTAGATCGAGCTTGAACTTCAACTACTCCGTTTTGTTATGTGCGGATGGATTTGATGTAGAAAACAAGTTTGCGGAAGCTTGAGAGATGATGTTGCGGAAGCGTATGATTGATTCGATCTAGAGAGATCGAACAATCCTTGAAGTGGAGCAAACTAGTGATCCTTGAAGGATCCTCGAGTTGGAGACTTGGATCCAAAGCAAGAACTTAAAAAGGAGAGGAAGATGTGATGCCCAAGGAAATACTTCTCAATTGTACTTGATTAATATTGAACATGCTTTTACAAAAAGGTCAACCATCCATTATGTAGTGGAGGGTGGTGGCAAAAATGGAAATCCTTAAGACACAATTGAGAGATGCTAGGCTTAATTTAAGGGATTTGATTGGAATATTCTATGAATGATTCCAAGTCAAATCTTCTTCTTAAAGGGAAATATCCACAAGAATATCACTTTAATTATTTAAATATCTAAAATATTAAATAGATAAAATATGACGGAAATAAATATGCGAGACAAGTCTTCCGTCGCTAGCCAAGGGTGTATCATGCCGGAGGTACGGATGACATCGCATCCAGGGGCGTATCAAAGGGGAGCTGCTTGCATAAGTGGAGTCATTACTCAACACACAATGACCTTAGACTTGAAGACATGCGCATGTAGGAGATGAGATGTGTCAAGATTACCTTGTGGACATGCATGTTGTGCTATTTTCTCACTTGGAAAAACTCCAATTGAATTTGTGGATGAATGTTACAGTAAAGAAGCCTACATGAGATCCTATGAGCTTGTCATGAATCCAATTGTAGGGTTTAGAGAGTGAGAGAAGATGAGTAGACCTATTGCACCTCCATTATATAGAAGGCAACTAGAAGACATCTTGTTGTAAGGGCTCCATCTCAAGGTAAGATTAAGTTCAATGTTTTTTTATACTTATTTGCTAACTAAATTTAATTAATTTTGCTACTGTTTTTTTTTGTAGGTGAGATTCCTCCACCACCTGGTGCAAAGAAGTTGTCCAACTGTCCAATGCATACTATATGCAAGTCACTTGCTCAATATTCAGGAAGAAAGGACACAACATGAAGACATGTGTAAAGAGGAATGAAGCAACACTAAACCAAGAACAAGAGCATGATCACACTTCCTTATGAAAGAATCATTTTGTTAAACTTGTAATGTTCCAACATCTAAACCATGCATGAATATTGATCATTTTGTTCAATTGTTCATTTGATGTCATTTTGTAAAAGTTCTAAATTGTTCAATTTGATCTGTTTCAATTATTCAATCTGTTTTGTGTCAATTGTTCAATTTGTTTTGTCGTCAATCATTTTTGCTGTCAATCTGTTCAATTAGTCATTTTTGTTGTCAATATGTTCACTTAGTTTTCTGTGTTCGATTATTTGTTGTCAATTGTTCAATTTGTTTTGTTCAATATGTTTTGTGTCAATTTTTTTGGCTCTCAACTGTTAAACTTCTAATGGATGTCAATTTTTGGCTTTCATTTGTTAAACTTCTAAATTATTCAATTGTTCATTTTGTAAAACTTCTAATGACTGTCAATTTTTTTCCGTCAATTTTGTAAAACTTCACCATTGTCAATTTTGTAAATATTCTAATAACGACTCTCATTCAATTGACAGATTCATCAATGCCAAAATTTTTAGATTGTTGTTTCACCACTTTCATGACATTAACATAAATATTTTATCATCAAAACGGAACCATTGACAAATTCATCAATGCCAACAACAACTCTCATTCAATCTTAGAACACAAGATATTTGCATAAAGCTTACATTACTACATATTTTCAACATCTCAGAAACGAGATAATAGAACACTTAAACCTTACATAATAGCACAACATCTTAGAATTTCAACAATACTATCATTGCAAAAATTATCAGCACAACAACTAAAAATTTCAACACTATAATATCTTGCTCCATCCTTACAGTGCGTGAGAATTACAAATTCATCAGTTGATCATATTGAGCCTTGCAATATACCTTTTGGCTCCTTCATATCTCTTGTAAACTCACATCCTTGTCCAACCTAAAAACAAAGGTAAAATACCACAATTTCAATCGAAGATAGAAAAACCAATATGTTCACCAAATGGAAATCGAAGACAGAAAAGCTAATCGGACATACCTTCCACATAGAGCAACCATAGAATCGTTTTCCGACGTTAGGAGGTCGCTTGCAGATGGAAATCGTCGCCGGAATCCCATGGTAGCAACAAACACAATCGGATTCTGGCACTCCTCTTCTCCACGAGGTTGAAGACCCAAACGACGACCCTTGCTCCATAGCCTCCATTCTTCAATTCACGATGGGGTAGAAATTTGGATATGAAAGTGGTAGAAATTTGGGGCTTACGACATTTGGGGCTTAGGGTTTATGTGGAAATGAAAGTGGTTGACGGTTTTTCAATTGTGACTGTTACAAATTTATGTCAAAGGTTTGTGGAAAATTTTCCCCTCAGATTTAACGCACATATGTGAAGTTAACGTGTGAACAACAACATATATATAATATGGTCGGACTTAAAAGCTGTGGTACCGTTCTGATAATTTAAACGATGGGGTGCTAAAATTTAGTCAGCCCAAAAGATAGGGTAATGTTTAAACAATTTTCTTATATAAAAGCTATAAATATTAAAAATATATATAATTTTAAACGGGTTAATATGGGTTGGACGGTAGGTCGGGTGATGGATGAAACGTTCACCCGTATTCTACCCGATGAACCATCCTTTTTTCGTTGGATCGAGTGATAAAGATATAGATTGACATGACTGAAATTGTCATCCGTACCACGGGACTTATCCCTCCTCAAAATTGATCTGTTAAAAAATAGTTTCGAAACAAATTTATCTGTTAAAAAATAGTCAGATCTGAAGCGCATGGACATTTGATTTCGGGTTGATAATTGCAATTAGCGTGAACAAGAAGATTGTTACTTAGGGGCGGCTGAAGCGTATGGACCTTTGGTTTGGGCCGGCCCAACACCTTGCTGAAGTGGGCTGTATCAACTCAACAAGAAAAGGCAAATAAATTTTTATTTATTTTTTCCATTTTTAAGGGAAACCCTAACATCTTCTTTGTATAGAGGCGCCGTTGGTGCATACTCACATCTCTCATACTCACAGCTCCCTTCATCTCTCCCCTTCCACAGCCATGGTAAATCTTCCGTCTTTTGTTTCTGAAGCGTTGGATTAAATCAAATGTTTGCTTCTCACTCCTCATCATGTTTCTGGCGAATTTAGTCACCGATCTGTGTCGAATTTGTAGCTTTATCCTCATCATACGCTTCTATTTCATTTCGTATCGCTGAGTTTATCATGTTTTTTGGTTCAGGGTATCGATTTGAAGGCAGGAGGTAAAAGCAAGAAGACCGCGCGTACCGCGCCCAAATCCAATGATATCTACCTCAAGCTTCTCGTCAAGGTTCGCACCACTCTCTTTTCATTCAAATTTTGTTTGATTGCTTGTGATTGATTTTGATGGCATGATATGTTACGTTCAGCTCTACCGCTTCCTCGTCAGAAGGACAGGTAGCAAGTTCAATCAGGTGGTTCTCAAGAGGCTTTTTATGAGCAAGACCAACAAGCCCCCGCTATCCCTCTCCAGACTTGTCAAGTTCATGGAGGGCAAGGTAATCTCTTTGGATATCCTTCTAATGATTCTCCTAATTAAGTTACGTTGTTGTAATGGCTAAATCTTTTTGTTTATTGTGGATTTGTTCCAGGACGGGAAAACTGCAGTTTTGGTCGGCACTGTCACCGATGATATTAGGGTTTATGAAGTCCCAACCCTAAAGGTTTGTGCTTTGAGGTTCACCGAGACCGCCAGGGCCCGTATTGAGAAGGCTGGTGGAGAGTGCATTACTTTCGACCAGTTGGCCCTCAGAGCTCCTCTTGGACAGAACACGGTACTCCCTCATGATTGTGTATATTTTGGTTCTATATGTCGATTGCAATGTGATTATTGTTTAATAAATTTTGTGATGTTTGTATATACTTTATAAATATATAACGAAGAAGATTTATTCAGTATGTTCTTGACTTTGTAAGTGATATTACTGTCATTAAAAAAACTTAAATACCAAAATGGTGATGTTGAGGTCCAAAACATTCACATTCAGGTTTAGTATGACCATCAGATCACAAAAAGTTTGCTGATTGATTTAAGCTACCTATTTGAATCAGTATGATGTGATTCCCTGTGATTTAAGATGCTTTGATATTTGTTCTGCCCCTTTCTGTTTCTGTTAAGGTCATTATTTGAATGCTGAGAAACCACTTTAAAGGAAATTTGATTGTGTTTTAACAACTTGATTTGATAATTTGGCTAAAGAACATAGAATCTAGATAAAGGTCTGGGTTTTTTGCTGAGAGAACGTTTAATGAGCTGTATCAATTTTTCATAGCTTTGAGACATCAACTGAAGCTATGTAAAGTTTAGGTTACTTATAGGGTAGGAGAGGCAAAGACTAGGAACTAAATGTGTAAATTAGTATGATTGTAAAAAGAGCATGTTATATATGCATTTTTGTGTGGTTGCAGTGCAGTAAGTTGTCTAGGCACACATTATCAAACATTGATCATTTTTGAGGTTGTGTTTTATGCTTAAGTGTTGCATTATTGTTGGATATGGCTTTAAATCTACAACTCAAATGCTCGTAGCTGAGATTATTTTGGGTATCATAGACCTTTTGGTTTTTACTTGTACCTGAGGAATGGGGATGCTTAGATGTATGCATATGATATGATGCAGGTCCTCCTTAGAGGTCCTAAGAATGCAAGGGAGGCTGTGAAGCACTTTGGAAGGGCTCCTGGTGTACCACACAGCCACACCAAGCCTTACGTCAGAGCCAAGGGCCGTAAGTTCGAAAAGGCTAGAGGAAAGAGAAACAGCCGTGGCTACAAGGCTTAAGAAGATAGTCATTTACATTTTCGCAAAGAAAAAGACTTCCCTTTTTTTAGTTTCAAATTTTGCTGTAAGACTTTTCTCCACCTTTGTGTGCTAAGCTTGTTTTTCCTCTTAGAACAGAACTTTCTGTGGATTTTCTTCTCTACTGCTCGTGCTGATAACTTATCTTCATGCTTATGGTTTTTATTAATTGGATAACAACGGTCAAATGATTAAGAGACTTAAGAGACGTAAGAGACGTAACGGTGCCATGCTAGACAGTTGCATCATTTTAAGAATTTCAATTGCATCGTGCTTTTCGCCCATGCTGGTTTTCGCCCATGTTGGTTTTCAAACAAACGCACTGTCTTACCCACCACATAACACTTACTATCTTAAGTACTGTCTTACCCACCCCATAACGCTCAGTATCCAAACAAACCAGCGGGGAAACCCATACAAATCAATGAATGCATGTTTTCCACCCATCCAAACACCAATACATTCACCGGCCTCAACGTAGACATTCCTTCACGTGGGTCAGTCAAGAAGGACACATGCACCTCCTTAACCGAAACCCCCGCTCTCCTAAACACATCACACAAAACATCACGGAATATATCGTGCCTATATTTGAAGCTAGGGAGCTCTTTACAATGAACCGCATGCTCCCCAAAAGCATCCAAAACTCTTCAACAATTGGTCATAGGACAAACCTCATCAACCGGGTATAGAGGAATCATAAGGCGATACTTAAGTATCGAGCGATACTCAATCGCAGACATACATTGCGCAAGTCCATCAATTGGTATGCCAAGTAGAAAATCTGACTGTAGACACTTGAAAATCGCTTTTTGTCTAAGGGTCAAATCTAAAACAACTTCCATCTCCTGCACGGTATTACCGAAAAGAGTACTTGCTAAAACGTGTTTAACTTTAGGGGGATGGTGTTCTTGGCAGTAAAGAGGTTTACTATGAAGGTTTGTTGTTTCTTGTCTCTTTTGATAGGAAGAGTTTTACTATAAATATAGACTTAAGTCAAAGTTGTTAATTTGAGATTTCAGTTTAGTTTATATTTATAGTTTTGACGTGAAAGTTACATTCTCCTCAACTAACCTCTTCCAATGTTTTTGATTGAAGGAGAAAATGGGGATCCTCATTTTAAAGAAACTAATGGATTAGCATGAAAAGTAAGTTCCCCGGTAGACTGTCTACCCCTTGTGCGGATTTTATTTAAATAAAAAATATTATATTTTTTTTAATTTTATGCATCAATACATCATATATTAATCTATAAAAAAATAATTTATAATGAAAAACTATTTTTATTTAAAATTAGTCATATTTTATTAACTAATATGACTAATATTTGTGAGGATTAATTTTTTATATATAAATGAAAGGACATAATTAAAATAATTATTATTAGGGTATTATATTTATACCCCAATATATTATTATTTTTACCGGAAGAAATAAAAAATAAATGAAAGTGATGAGAGTAAACTTTGATTCTCAATGGCATCAATTACTTATATAAAGCTTTTTTAATTTAAAAAATGTGTAATTGATTTACTTCTTGATGATGTAAGGGGTCGGGCTATCAATTAATTATATACCGCGAGGCGAATAAAGTAGTGGATTTTGTTGCTAGTTTTGCTATAAACTTATATCTTGGTTTGCTTGTATTAAGTGACCCGCCAGAGGGTGTAGTTGATTTACTTCTTGATGATTTAAAGGGTCGGACTATCCCCGCATGCTGATTACTTAACCCTCGTTTCTATTAATAAAGTGCGTCTAGATGCGCCGGAGACCACTGACTCTCCTTCCCACAAAAAAAAAGACTTTGCTCAAAACCAACTTTTGCTATGACTTCGAAACCTAAAAATCATGCATACACTTTGTGTGACCATTGACAAATAACAAACAATTGAGATATAATAAACGATTGAGATGACCGTTAATAATAACTAAGCACCTCAACCCTTTAAGTTTGAGATGACGCGGACTAAAAGAAATTCATTTGAAAACATTGTTAAAGAAGTATGGTGAGCTAATTTTCCTGGATTAGAAATGTATATGTAGTTAAAAGAACAAACTATTGGAGTCAAATGCTAGAAATTGGAGTAAAAAGAACTTCGACAATCATATATTCAATCACGAAGTCAAGAAAAGAGAATAAAACGATCAATAAAGGTATCTCAATAATCAAAGATGCAAATAGTCAAATCAATTGTCAGTATGTGTTCCAAAAATTGATAACAACTCACTAATAACTTCCCAAAAAAAAAATCACAAAATCTCTTCTCTTCCTTGAACTCCAAGTAATCCTTCCTTAGATCTCTTCCTTCCGTGAATCCTTCCAATAGCCGTCAAAATTCCTTGACGTCTCAGCCGTGTGCCAGCGTGTTTTCTGCGGTATTCACCTTCCATTCTTATAGAAGAGTTTTAGGTCAAAATAATATCTTGTTTCCCTTGAGCTGTGGGCCGTCGACCTCGAGCTAGGCCCAGTTGACCGTCTCGGTCGAGTTGCATGATTGTATCAGTCCGAGATTAGTAGTGGATCACGCTCTTTTCTTCGTATCTTCAATTGAATCATTGCTCCATCCTTTCCCTATGGTTTCTGCCCTTCTTCTCGTCCTTCCAAATGCTTCACAATGTAACTCAATGGCCTCCTTAGACTTTGATGTTCCATTTTGATCCAAAATAAGCCTTATTTCCTACAAATACAATCAAACGTGGTGTATACCTCAATTCTTACAAAGTTGACGAATAATGACATAATCATCAAGAATATATGTCCATGCATGCAGAATAATTATGAGAAAACGCCAAAACCATAACCGGAATATAGACAATAATTCATGCTATCAAAATACCCCATACTTGCCTCTTGCTTGTCCCCAAGCAAGGTTCAAATCTTAGATACAGGATAGTAGGAATTATGAATCATATAAAACTCAATGAAAAACTTTGAAAAACTTTTGGTTGTGTGCTTCTACCCATAGATCAACCTTAGAGAAGGCTTCATATCTATTAAGAATCAATATATAAGTAAAACAAGTTATAGGTATAAGAAAGCTAATCATACTTCACACGAAATCACAAAATCTGTAGCAAATCATACTCATCAAAATCAATCATGGGTAATCCAATTTAAACCACAAAGTCAAACAACATATTCAAGGTCTCAAGGACTTTCAAACGAAGGTCAAGAAACGTGTTAGAGATGGAATGTATAAAGGATATTGTGGTGCTAAAATCCAGGAAAAGGATAAGAACTTCATAACTTCGAACTCAACTTCCATCAATAAACTTTTCTTACTTCTTTTCCGTATCTTTCTTTACTTTCACTTTTTTGAGAACATGGACAAAGATGCACAATAACCGAAGCCTTGAAGATCAGCTAATCTCAATTTCTCGAGATGCCTCAAACCTTGATGCACATACCATGACCCATTTGGACTGTCAATCAATCGTACTTTGGCAAGACACAAACACCCGGCTATATAAATGGTGCCGAGTTACTCATCGTCATGACTAATGTCCCCAAACCTATTGTTTCTAACACTTTTCCACTTTCAGCATCAACTTTCACTTGCCTTTTCACTTTTCTTGCTTCCAAATTCTCGGATAGGTAAAAGAATGCCAATATATATATGAGGGGCTATAAGCATGATCAAGAAGAAGAAGAAAGAAAACAAATTGCCTCAATCATTCCTAATAGAATGTGAGAGAACTTATAACGCAAATATTGGGAAAACAACAATCCTAAAGATCCAAGTATCCAGTTGTGGCAATCGATTCAAGATATACTTAATGATATAAAGACAGAGTTGAGATATGCAAAGGTATACTAATGTAAGGTAATCGTACGGTGAAGTTCCAAAAACCTTATGTAACTCACCTACAAGGCACTCTCTATACAGGTTGTTGAGGCTCAATATAGAAAGATTCTAAAGATGAGAATTTATGTCAAATACCCAAACTTACAACCCAAGGATCAAGACTAACTAAACCAATTGAGGTTGTGACACTCACAATCGAGGTAGAGGTTGTTGAGGCTTCACTACCACCTAGAAAAGACAAGTCTAAACTAAGTTAAAGCAAATCTTTAACTTTGGATTAAAGTAAAAGCAAGTTCGTGGACTTAAGGGAAATCACGGTTAGTTCTTGAGGTTCCACGGCCGTGGACTCAAGAACATGCCGTAATTTAGGGTTGTCGGCGATTCTCTCTAACTCTCAGGGTCTAATCTGTTTGCGATCGATCTATCATCATCTAAGCCACAACTATCAACCCTTCACCTTAGAATTGTTAAGGGTTTTTAGCCAATAACAGTCATGTTGATATCAATTCAAGAAATTAAAAGATAAAAAGATGAAAACTTTCAAGAACTTTCAATAATCTTCAAACCAATCTCAAAGTCACAATGAGAACAAGTATTGTCAAAGGATTCAGGATAAAACAAACAATCACAACCTTAGGAAAGAAGGGAAAACGGGATGTCAATCCTTTTTCCAACTCAAACCTAAACAAGAAGAGAGATCTTCTTGCAAAATCTTCCAAAAGCTTCGATCTTCCACCAATCCGAAGATCTCAACAGCAATATCTACCAAAAGTGCGAGATTAAGGGCAATTCCCCGATGCGAACTTCAATCTCCAACGAGATGATCAATACTTCCAAGCAAAGGCCAAACGGCGTTGAAATTCTCTAGCGGAGATGAACAATCCTAAGCGTCGATAAATGCCGCTAAGCGAAGATGGCGGGTGTAAGCGGTGATGACGGAATCTTGCTTCGTCCGTCTTTTTATAGGGCAAGATAAAATATCGGCCCGGCCCAATCTTCAAAAGATCGTGGCTTCAAAGTGTGGCGAAAAGATTCGCCAAGATCACGGTCGTGGAAGTTTTCACGACCGTAATTTAGGGCGTGTATTAGGTCACGGTTTGTACCATATATTCCACGGCCGTAATAGTTACTGGAATGCATCACGCCTCTCTTGCAAGGTTCCACGGCCGTGGAACTGAACGTGGTTCGTAGTACGGCCGTATTTTAGAGCGTGGTTTAGGGCAAGAACGTGATTCTTCCCTAGCCTCGTGCATTCCTCAAGCTAAAACTCCAATTTGCTTCCAAAGAATGTCCTCAATCTATGGACATATCAAATCAACTCTCCTTTGCTCGATTCCGTTCGAAAATAGCTCCAAATCACCTATAATCAACATAGAACTAGTGTAGACATCCATATCGACAATATAGGTAATACTAGCTCACATATGCACAAAGTTCAATCAAAGACTATCAATATGAATCAAATACGTTTAGAAAACGTGCCTAAAATATCACAATATTTCATGCTAACAAATAACCCCATACTTAACACTTGCTTGTCCCTAAGCAAGGTCTTTCAAAAAGTTTTAAACAAGAGTTAGGATGAAATATGTGTACCTTCTTTTTGGGTGAATGTGACTTCTAAAGAATAGATCATTCTCAAATCTTGCTTCAATCGTTCATCAAACTTTCACACGCTCACTCAAAGAGTAAAAAGCAAAGAAAATTCATGAACCAATTTAACTTCTAACAAGCATTATAACCTTCAAACATTATCAAAATCAATCACAAGAAACTTCAATTTAGATCACCAAGTCATATAACATTCTTTTGATCTTAAGGACTTGCAAAGAAAAGGTCTAGAATATGGAAGGGAAGGGAAAACTTTAAAGGAAAGTGGTGCATAAATCCGGGAAAGTGGACAACTACCTTCTTCTTCTTATGCGGTTCCCGCAACACTTCAACTTAGAGCTTCGCTCTCTTCTTTTCATTTTTCGACTTTACTTTTGGAGTTATGGATAGAGGTGCACAAAAACCGAAGCCTAGGAGATCGGCGTTTCTCAATTTTTCAAGAGATGCCTCAAACCCTTAGCGCAGATACCATAATCCGCTAGGAATATCGCTCAATTCGACTTTGACAAGACACAAACACCCGGCTATGTGAATGGTGCCGAGTTACTCATCGTCATGATTGACTTCCCCAAACCTATAACTTCTTTCTATTCATTTGATTGCAAATAATTGCTCTCATGGCCCTCCCACATCAAACATGCCTTTTTCTCATTCACTTCTCCAAATTCCCGGATAGGTAAAGGAGGCTAATATTTCAATGAGGAGCTAGATGATCAAAGAAAGAAGAAAGAAAGTATCGAATTGCCTTAATCATTTCAACAAGAAGTATAGGAACTTATAATGTGATTTCAACTTCAATTTCCTAGCATGATTTAGGTAACATTTTCACATTATAAAGCTTGCAAAAGAGGTAAAATTCATTCATTCAAGTTCCTTTCAATTCACAATCCTTTTAAGCATGCAATTGTCATCAAACTCAATTCACAAGTAGTGATTATCATGGAAATCATCTCAATTCATTAGAAGCTCAAAATTTTCAAAATTTTTTCAATTTTTTATGGGTTTTTCAAGTTATTTTTCATGCAATGCAGTAAGGAAACGTGCAACACATAATGAACATGCAACGATAGTCTCAAATGAAAGCGAACATAGTAAGTAGAGTTATTACAAACTTTTTAGTACATCCCACCCCATACTTAGGACGAACATTGTCCCTAATGTTCAGAAGAAAGAAGGAAAAGAAAGAAAAGAAAAAAAGAAACTCACAAATTGGTGGCGGGAATGTCTAAAACGAACGGTCATGCATCAAATCACTGCGGCGCCGGCGGAGGCGGGAATGGGGAGAAGCTGGAATCGTAGGGCCGCCCAAACTGCTGGCGGTAGACGTCCCTCATCATGTGGTCGAGGTCGTCGAGGCGTCCGTCTCTAGCGTCGGCCCGGATCTCCAACGCTCCAACTCTCTCTGAAAGTCTGGTAGCCCAATCCGGCATCTGCTCGTACCATCCCGGGGCGTGACTGTACCATGCTGGGGCGTCGGATGGTGCTGGTGCTGGTGGTGGTGCTGTTGGCTGCTCCGTGGACCAAGGAGGGGGAACGCCATACCATGTGGGAGGTGTGGTCATCCACGTGGGCCTCTCACTCATGCTAGCGCGGCGAGATGACGAGCCTGAGGCTCTAGCTGGACGTGGAGAGCGTCTAGGTACATCTGGGGCCGCCTCCGGTTGGTCCGGAAACGTGCCAAACTCCTGCTCCGCTCCTCCTCCACTCTCAAACTGATCTCCCATATCCTCCTCCTCGACAACCGGTGGTGGGACGTAAGGGGGAGCTACTATCCTGTTCGCATGCATCGCAGCGAACGTCTCCTTCCAATTATGGCGTCCCGCCATAATGGAATACTCCGGCAGCCACTCTATACCCCTGCCTGTCCTAGTCTCCCAAGGCATGCCCGCATAAGGCGGACCTCCATGTGTGGGGAAAATGAGACCCCTAACCATGAATGCATGTAGTCCTAAAGGAACGGCCGGTATGCGGGTGCAAGCAGAAAAATCTACACCAAAACTCCTAGAAATGTGGGTAACTATCCCACCATATCCGATGTTTCCCTTCGACTTGTTCTTGAGCTTGCTCATCGTAGCAGCCAAGAGAGTAGCACAATCTGCACGGCGTCCATAGAGCATGCAATAGAGCAAGAATAGCTCATCCGTCTTGATCTTTTGGGGCGTCTCCGTCCTAGGAAAGAGACACTCCGAAAGAACACGGTGAGCTATCTTCAAGGCTAGATGGTACATCAATCTAGCCTTGGTATCGGCGGGTTGCCAACGGTCCTCGTCGGCGTAAATCATTGCAACTTCCTCCCAAAAATCCTTGGGGTAAACACCACTCGGAAATCGACCATTATAGGTCTCATGAAACCCAAAGATAGTCCCAAACTCAACGATACTCAAATGGTAGTCTCTTTCCATGAGACGGAAAGAGACGGTCCTATCTACGTGGCTGTGCTCGAAAGACGTCACAACCTCCCGGGTGATCTCCTCATAGGCGTCTTCTCGGATAGCCGAGAAGATAACTAATCCGGCTCTATCCAAGAGCCAAGTAAGATCATCAACTATGTTGAGAGGATGTAGATCCTCCAACAACAAATATCTAGGGCCAATCACTGGCCTCTTCGTGATCTTCTCAAAAGCAGCAAGATGGTCCTCATGTATGGTCGGAATTCTAGGGTGAGGAGGTGAGGATGGAGGTGAAGGTGAAGATGGAGGTGAAGGAGATGAGGGTGGTGGTGCCCTAGAGGATGAGGAGGTGGAGGGATTGCCTTTCCTTTTCTTATTCTGCTCACCCTTCTTCTCTTTTATCCTTCCCGACATTCTCCTTACAAAATCCATTCTGCAGAAAAATTACGGTCTGTTCTTCAAGAATTACGGCCGTGGTTTACCCAGAGGCCGTGATTCGTCCCAGAATTTCACGAATCTCAGCAAATTCACAAGCAATCACCACAACAAGCAGTCCTAGTCTAATTCCTTCCAGTCTCTATCAGTTCTTCCTAAAAATCTATAGCAAAAACGAACCAAATTGGCGAGAATCAAGAAGAAAGAATAAACCTCTTTTTCGGATTGAAAAATCCGAAATGCGCGTTTGTTGATGAATTTCCGTTCGATTCGTCGCTTGGATATTGTTTGTGGTTGAATTTGCTGCAGTTTAGGAAGAAGAATCGTTAGAAACGATTAAGAAACAAGGATTTTGAGGAGGTCGTGGAATTCCGGCAATTAGGTCGTGGAAAGAGGGGTTTTTGGGATGAGTTTGTGAAGATCGTGGCTTATATAGTTGCAGGCAAAGTTTTGAAAATCACGGTCTGTCGGGGTGTTCCACGGCCGTGGAAGTGTACGGAACCGTGGTTTTGGTGATTTTTCAAAGGCTTTTGGAAATTACGGCCACTGTAGCTATGACGACCGTAATTTAGACCGTGGAACCTCCTGTAAAGCTCCAAAGTCCGAATTTCGTCGCTTTTCTTCAACATTACTCTCCTCTTTTCCTTTTCCATCGATCCTGCAACCAAAAACACGAACATACCGGAAGGAATCGAGGCAAAAAGAAAAGAAAACGTCTATTCTAAGCTAAACTATGAATCGAAAATAAAAACGGAAATGCAATACCTTGGGTTGCCTCCCAAGAAGCGCTTTGTTTAAGGTCCGTAGCTAGACCATTCTCGCACTTATTCGAGTGCGGTAGGCGCAAACTCCTTAGCTTGGAGTTCCGGCGTATACTTCTTGAGTCGTTGGCCGTTCACCTTAAAACTTCCGCTAGCTTCACCCCATACTTCAACTACACCATGGGGGAAAATACGTTTAATTAGAAAAGGTCCGGTCCAACGGGATTTAAGCTTACCTGGGAAGAGGCGAAGTCTTGAATTGAAGAGGAGAACTTGATCTCCTTCTTTGAAGTCCTTTGGAATGATATGCTTATCATGCCAACGCTTTGCTCTTTCCTTGTAGATCTTGGCGTTTTCATAAGCGTTCAAGCGAAGTTCATCCAGCTTATTGATGTCTAGGAGACGCTTCTCTCCCGCTTCCTTCATGCCGAAATTCAGCCACTTGATAGCCCAAAACGCTTTGTGCTCCAGCTCCACCGGCAAGTGACAAGACTTCCCATACACAAGGTTGTATGGTGTGGTTCCTATGGGAGTCTTGTACGCAGTCCGGTACGCCCATAATGCATCATCTAGCTTCAAGGACCAATCCTTCCTAGTCCTTGAAACCGTCTTTTCTAGAATTCCTTTGATCTCCCTATTTGAGATCTCAACTTGTCCACTAGTTTGTGGATGATAAGGGGTAGCGATCTTGTGAGTAACCCCATACTTAGCTAGAAGAGCTTCAAAGCGACGGGCTATGAAGTGAGAACCTCCATCACTAATGATCGTCCTTGGTGTTCCAAATCGTGGAAAGATGGTCTTGTTGAAGAACTTAACCACCACCATGGCATCGTTTGTGGGAGAGGCAATTGCTTCCACCCATCTAGAAACGTAGTCTACCGCCAATAGTATGTATTGGTTTCCACAAGAAGATGGGAATGGTCCCATGAAATCGACTCCCCAAACGTCGAAAATCTCCACCTCTTGGATGTTGTTGAGGGGCATCTCGTTCCTTCTAGAAATATTGCCTGTTCTTTGACAAGCATCGCAGCAAGAAACAAAGGATTGCACATCTCTAAATAAAGTAGGCCAATAGAATCCGGATTGCAATACCTTTGCGCTAGTCTTGTTCGAACTAGCGTGTCCTCCACAAGGTAGTGAATGACAATGGCGGATGACACTTTGCATCTCATCTTCCGGCACACATCGCCGGATGATGCCATCCGGACCTCTCTTAAAGAGGAGAGGCTCGTTCCAATAGTATTCCCGGACGTCCTTAAAGAACTTCTTCCTTTGTGCGTAGGATAGTCCGGGCGGTGTCTCTTGGCAAACCAAATAGTTAACAAAATCAGCAAACCACGGTTCGTTACCTTTGGAGATCACGTTGATGCACTCCTCTATGATGTGTAAGTGTTCTGTTCGCTCCAAACGGTGTGTGCAAGCTTTAAATTTATAACCCTAGACTTAAGCTTAAAACAAGGATGCGAACCCGCAATGTACGGGTCAATCGTAGTAAAAAGCAAGAAAATTCCAGGGGTCGATCACAGGGACTCGGTGAAACAAAGTCAATAACGGTAAGCTTCGTGAATACTAACCACAAGAGCAATTAACACAATCAAAGATGAATAAGAAGTCAATAAAGCAAACATACAATTCTAGGGATTAAAGCATCTAGTTGTGGTTCCAACTCAAGATCTATAGATAAGCGGACAAAGCTGAGATTTTTGCGTGGGGAAGGTGTTACTAAAGTGGAATAGATCACCGGGTAAGTCTCACTACTCACTAATCCTAAACCGTAACTCCTATTACCGGGTAAGTCTTTAGGAATCAAGATAAAGAACTATGACCTCAAACTAACACACCATCTAAGGGAATAGAATCAACCTTTACCGGGTAAGTCTCAGGCTAACTCACAAAGATGGGATGGAAGCACACTCAAACCCCAATAAAGGATCAACCTTTATTACCTACACTTATGATCGTTGGTACACAAACTAAGGAATTACCGGGTAAGTCTCATCCTAAGCTTGCTTTGAACCAGAAAGGTGTAATAAGAATAGGATTTGGCAAACTCTAACACTTAACTCTCAGTTATGGATCAGATAAGTCACCTCGGTCAGCCAGTTTCCACCCCGGCCGAGATGTTCATCGACTGAGCGAGATGCTTAGGGTTAAGGATAAAGACTCGAACTTTCAGGGTCCTACTGGAATCTAAGATTATTCTATCATTGTTTTTCCTACAACCTTCAGCCAATCACCCTAGAATCACACAAGGAAATTAGCCACTCATCATCATTATGAAAGTATTAAAGTATATGGGAAGAAGGTGAATATTTGAACAAGAAGAATTTAAGGAAAAAGACTTCAATAACTGAATCAAATATCACAACAAAAAGCATTCCTTGGATAGCAATCCAACAAGACAAGACAACAAGTGAGGGAATTGAAGACAATCTTACAAAAACCCTCCAAAAAGCTATAAAAGCTATAGACTTCAATCTTCCTTCAACCTTCAAAAAGGTTCTTCGAATCTCTCCAATGAGAGTATGCTGCGGCTGCTGCGTAATCTTTTTGTGTAAGCGGGGGTGATAGCGGATGTATGCGGCCTCCTTAATTTGTGGAAATCCAACCCTTTTTATAGGAAAATAACCCTCCGAAGATAAAATATCTTAGAAAGATATTTTCCCATAAAAATAGGTAAAAATAGGTAAAATATATGATTCTGCATATCTCCTTCCTTCCAGGAGCCAAGCCCAAAAATATAAGATCACTTTCCAATTTTAAAAGATCTCAGCCAAGAATAAAATATTCTCGCCGCGTCCTAGGTGTTCGCCTCGGTCGAGTCGGCGTCTCTGGATCACCTCGGTCGAGATGAATCTCTGGTCAACCGAGGTGAGTCACAACTGAATGTGAAATCTCTCAAAACTGGTCCAAAGTAAATCTTTAATCCATGGCTATGCTCCCTGGATGTAGCTCCAAATGACTCATGACTCCTTTTGCTCCTTTTTGATGCGAAATGTGCCATTTTACCTACGATTACAACAAAACTAGGTGTAGACCTCGATTCCCGCAAAGGTAGATGAAATGGTAATAAAATCACATAATATATATACAAACATGCAGATTATGAAAGATAAAACGTCCAAACAAACCCCAAAATATAGACTAAAATCACATAATATATATACAAACATGCAGATTATGAAAGATAAAACGTCCAAACAAACCCCAAAAGATAAAACGTCCAAACTCGGTCGAGGTGCTCTGACAGTGACCGAGGTGGTACGGACTGAAGCTGGGCCATGATGTGCTGATGGTGCTGCCGCTCCTGCATCTCGCGGATATCCAGCGATAATGCAGCATACGTGTCAATAACCTGATCCGTCAGGTCATCGATCCGTCTGTGAGCAGCTCGATCTCTCACTCCATGCCTCCTGCGTCTAGCAGGTCTGATTGGAGAAGTCTCAGCTGGTGCAGGCTCTGTCTCCTCCTCATCGTCCAAGTCGATGATCGGTGGCGCGCTCGTACCTGCAGTATCCGTCCCTGTATCCATCGGGACTCCACCATCTCTCTCATCCACTGTCTCCTCGTCGTCGTCATCCTCCTCCTCCTCAGTCGGGGCAGCTGCTGCCTCTCTATGATCCTCCATCAGTGGAGCCCAAGAGATCTGCCAATAATGCGGATCGAAAACTGTGAACTGAGCAGACCAGCGGATCCCCTGTGGTGCAGTCCGCTCCCAAGGCATAGCAACATAAGGAGTGGTCAAACCACGGGGAACCAAAATCCTCCGTGTGATCATTTCCTGTAATCCAAGCGGCTTCGGAGCCGCCACCATCGTGCAAACACTAAGGTCCATCCCGTGATAGGTAGCAATATGGGTGACTAGACCTCCGCAACAAATGTCTCCCTTCGCCTTGGCCTTGATCCTGTGCAGGTCCTCTGCCAAGATCAAGCCAAAGTCTGGGAACCCCCCCGTGACCATATAGTAAAGGCTGAAGAGCTCGCCCTGTCGGATCTTCTGGGGCGTCTCAGTACGCGCCAGAAGTGTCTCGCTGAATATCCTATGGGCTAATCTGAAGGCCGGGTGGAAGATGACCTTCTCCCTGGAATCTCCAGGGCGCCATCTGTCTGCATGCTCGGTAATATGGGCAATCTGCCCCCAGAACTCCCTAGCTACGGATCGGGAGGGGAAGTCGGTGGTGGTGGGCTCAGAAAAGCCGAAGATCTCTCTCCAAACCTCTAAGGGAACTATGAAGTTCCGGTTCATCAACCGGTACTTCACAGACCGGTCTGTGGGGAGGTAGGAGAAGGAGCTAACAAACTCTAAGGTCGGCTCCAAATAAGCTGGGGCTCGGATCTCAGTAAACTGATCCAGCCCTACAGTGGCAATCATCCTCCTAAGGTCAGCATCTAACCCTAGGCAATCGAAAGTTGACACGTCCAGAAAACGTGGTGCGATAACTGGACGGCTAGCTATGCGCTCATAGTCTACCCGACATCTCTCGTGGATAACCGGGCGGTAAGGACGGGAAGAAGAAGGAGAAGGGGAGGGTGAGGATCTGTCTCTAAGGGCTAGGCGACGATCGGAACTCATTTTCACTCAACACTGTCAGACCACCTCGGTCACTGACAAGACTCAGAAATCACCTCGGTCGAGATGCAGTTCGACCGGACCGAGGCGCAGCAGTTACGATTCCAATTCTCAGAAATTCAGTTCTTTTCCCCCAAAAATCACTACAATTGCTTCCTAAGGGGTACTTAAGCCTTTTCTCAGCAGAATCAGGGGCAACCAAAGCCCAAATCGAAGCGAATGAACGAGTTAGGGTTTCGACTGTTTTTACCTCGTTTCGGTCGATTTCTTTGCAGATCTGTTGTTGCAATCGGTTCCTCTACTCTTCAATCTCAGTTTAGAAGCGGAAATCTTCAAAAACGAGCAAGAAATGAGAGAGAGCGAAGTGGACTGTCGCCGCGGTCGAGGTGAAGAAGGTAAAAAAGTGAAAAATAAAATTTTCCCCTTTTTATACTGTTCCTGGATCTGCTGTCACCTCGGTCGAGATGGTCTCGACTGGACCGAGGTGGTACGGACCGAGGTGGTTCTGCAGAAAACCCTAGTCGCCTCGGTTGCTCAAGAATCAACTCGGTCGAGGTGCTCTGACAGTGACCGAGATGCTTATGTTTTCCCATAAAAATAGGTAAAATATATGATTCTGCATATCTCCTTCCTTCCAGGAGCCAAGCCCAAAAATATAAGATCACTTTCCAATTTTAAAAGATCTCAGCCAAGAATAAAATATTCTCGCCGCGTCCTAGGTGTTCGCCTCGGTCGAGTCGGCGTCTCTGGATCACCTCGGTCGAGATGAATCTCTGGTCAACCGAGGTGAGTCACAACTGAATGTGAAATCTCTCAAAACTGGTCCAAAGTAAATCTTTAATCCATGGCTATGCTCCCTGGATGTAGCTCCAAATGACTCATGACTCCTTTTGCTCCTTTTTGATGCGAAATGTGCCATTTTACCTACGATTACAACAAAACTAGGTGTAGACCTCGATTCCCGCAAAGGTAGATGAAATGGTAATAAAATCACATAATATATATACAAACATGCAGATTATGAAAGATAAAACGTCCAAACAAACCCCAAAATATAGACTATAATTCATGCTATCAAAATACCCCATACTTAGCCCTTGCTCAATCCTTGATGCACATACCAAGTCAAAGTGAAAGTGAAAGTCGGATTGAGCGATATTCCTAACGGATTGAGCGATATTCTCGAGATGCATCAAACCCTTGATGCACATACCATGACCCGTTAGGAATATCGCTCAATCCGACTTTGGCAAGACACAAACACCCGGCTATGTGAATGGTGCCGAGTTACTCATCTTCATGATTGACTTCCCCAAACCTATTATTGCTTTCTAACACTTTCACTTCCAGTCACTTCTCAACTTGTACTTCACTTGCTTTCACCACTTTGCTTGCTTCCAAATTCCCGGATAGGTAAAGGGAGGCAAAATGTATATGAGGGGCTAAGCATGATCAAGAAGGAGAAGAAGAAGAGAATGAATTGCCTTGGTCTTTCCATGAAGAAAGTGAGAGAACTTAACCTGCGGTGTCAACCTTCAAATTCAACATAATTTGGATAAAAACAAAGTATTAATCATGCTAATAATTTCAAACAAAGCATTTAGCAACTTAAACATATTATAAAACCTTTCAAACACATAAAGAATTTAAAACCAGTCAGTAAACAAGATCTTCACTGAGATCATATCCAGATAAGTAACACAAAAATCGTTTTCGAAAACTCTCAGTTAACACACCTCGGTCGAGATGTTCTTGGTTCAACCGAGGTGAAACGCCTCGTTTGGCCAGAACTGACTCGGTCGAGGTCAAAATTTTTTTTTTTTTTTAAAACCAATTTTTTTATTTCAGTTTCGACGTTTTTCTCAATCAGATAACCTGTAGATATGCATGTAATATCAGATAATCATATAAATACAGAAGTGAAGCATAAATAAAATATCCGATGAAATGTAATACATCAAAAGTAGTCAAATACATCAAGTAGTCATATAAGTACAAACACCCCATACTTGGGACACACTGTCCCAGTGGGTCAAATAAAAGTCTGAAAATGAGAGTACTCACCGGATAAATAGCTGAACTGCATAAAAAATATAATAAGAAAAATCCTGCAGCTCCTCAGTAATCCTGATCCGGCGGT
Organism: Fagopyrum homotropicum; assembly: GCA_033239125.1. Taxonomy (NCBI): domain Eukaryota; kingdom Viridiplantae; phylum Streptophyta; class Magnoliopsida; order Caryophyllales; family Polygonaceae; genus Fagopyrum; species Fagopyrum homotropicum. The sequence goes on from BSWB01000008.1 coordinate 10,597,854, forward strand.
GGTGGTGGTGGTACGTACGGATACTGAGTCGGATCGTACGGATAGCCCATGACATGCTCGAACTGAAGCTGGGCCATGATGTGCTGATGGTGCTGCCGCTCCTGCATCTCGCGGATATCCAGCGATAATGCAGCATACGTGTCAATAACCTGATCCGTCAGGTCATCGATCCGTCTGTGAGCAGCTCGATCTCTCACTCCATGCCTCCTGCGTCTAGCAGGTCTGATTGGAGAAGTCTCAGCTGGTGCAGGCTCTGTCTCCTCCTCATCGTCCAAGTCGATGATCGGTGGCGCGCTCGTACCTGCAGTATCCGTCCCTGTATCCATCGGGACTCCACCATCTCTCTCATCCACTGTCTCCTCGTCGTCGTCATCCTCCTCCTCCTCAGTCGGGGCAGCTGCTGCCTCTCTATGATCCTCCATCAGTGGAGCCCAAGAGATCTGCCAATAATGCGGATCGAAAACTGTGAACTGAGCAGACCAGCGGATCCCCTGTGGTGCAGTCCGCTCCCAAGGCATAGCAACATAAGGAGTGGTCAAACCACGGGGAACCAAAATCCTCCGTGTGATCATTTCCTGTAATCCAAGCGGCTTCGGAGCCGCCACCATCGTGCAAACACTAAGGTCCATCCCGTGATAGGTAGCAATATGGGTGACTAGACCTCCGCAACAAATGTCTCCCTTCGCCTTGGCCTTGATCCTGTGCAGGTCCTCTGCCAAGATCAAGCCAAAGTCTGGGAACCCCCCCGTGACCATATAGTAAAGGCTGAAGAGCTCGCCCTGTCGGATCTTCTGGGGCGTCTCAGTACGCGCCAGAAGTGTCTCGCTGAATATCCTATGGGCTAATCTGAAGGCCGGGTGGAAGATGACCTTCTCCCTGGAATCTCCAGGGCGCCATCTGTCTGCATGCTCGGTAATATGGGCAATCTGCCCCCAGAACTCCCTAGCTACGGATCGGGAGGGGAAGTCGGTGGTGGTGGGCTCAAAAAAGCCGAAGATCTCTCTCCAAACCTCTAAGGGAACTATGAAGTTCCGGTTCATCAACCGGTACTTCACAGACCGGTCTGTGGGGAGGTAGGAGAAGGAGCTAACAAACTCTAAGGTCGGCTCCAAATAAGCTGGGGCTCGGATCTCAGTAAACTGATCCAGCCCTACAGTGGCAATCATCCTCCTAAGGTCAGCATCTAACCCTAGGCAATCGAAAGTTGACACGTCCAGAAAACGTGGTGCGATAACTGGACGGCTAGCTATGCGCTCATAGTCTACCCGACATCTCTCGTGGATAACCGGGCGGTAAGGACGGGAAGAAGAAGGAGAAGGGGAGGGTGAGGATCTGTCTCTAAGGGCTAGGCGACGATCGGAACTCATTTTCACTCAACACTGTCAGACCACCTCGGTCACTGACAAGACTCAGAAATCACCTCGGTCGAGATGCAGTTCGACCGGACCGAGGCGCAGCAGTTACGATTCCAATTCTCAGAAATTCAGTTCTTTTCCCCCAAAAATCACTACAATTGCTTCCTAAGGGGTACTTAAGCCTTTTCTCAGCAGAATCAGGGGCAACCAAAGCCCAAATCGAAGCGAATGAACGAGTTAGGGTTTCGACTGTTTTTACCTCGTTTCGGTCGATTTCTTTGCAGATCTGTTGTTGCAATCGGTTCCTCTACTCTTCAATCTCAGTTTAGAAGCGGAAATCTTCAAAAACGAGCAAGAAATGAGAGAGAGCGAAGTGGACTGTCGCCGCGGTCGAGGTGAAGAAGGTAAAAAAGTGAAAAATAAAATTTTCCCCTTTTTATACTGTTCCTGGATTTGCTGTCACCTCGGTCGAGATGGTCTCGACTGGACCGAGGTGGTACGGACCGAGGTGGTTCTGCAGAAAACCCTAGTCGCCTCGGTTGCTCAAGAATCAACTCGGTCGAGGTGCTCTGACAGTGACCGAGATGCTTCTGTCTTCTCAAAATCTCGAACTTCTGCCCTTCCAGTTATGCTCCTTCCTTAGATATTCCTTGTTGTGTGTCCAGAACGCCAAAAACAAAGCAAAGCAAAGCAAAAACAAAAACTATCTAAGCTATACTAGAAAACGGGAAAAGAAAGCAATACCTTGGGTTGCCTCCCAAGAAGCGCTTGGTTTAAGGTCGCTAGCTGGACCATAATGCGTCTCAAACGAGGTGGGAGGTGCCCTCACCCCATACTTCACCTCCATCGTGGGGTGAAGTAAGTAAATCCATCAAACGCTCCAACAAGTGTAAGTGCTCATCGGGGAATGAATCGTCTATGGGTGGGTTATCCGTCTCGCGGGAAGATTCCGGTAGCCGGCTGAGGTGGTCCGCAACTGAGTTCTCGGATCCCTTCTTATCGCGGATCTCTAGGTCAAACTCTTGAAGCAAGAGAATCCATCGAATAAGGCGCGGCTTGGCATCTTTCTTAGCCAACAAGTAACGAATGGCTGCGTGGTCGGTGTAGACAATGACTTTCGCCCCTACTAGATAGGAACGAAACTTCTCGAAAGCATATACAACCGCCAATAACTCCTTCTCGGTAGTAGCGTAGTTGCGTTGTGCTTCATCTAGCGTCTTGCTAGCATAATAAATGGCGGTGGTCCGTCCATCCTTCTTCTGTCCAAGCACCGCTCCTACGGCTACATCGCTAGCGTCACACATGACCTCAAAGGGCAAGGTCCAATCAGGAGGTTGGATAATGGGAGCGGAGATCAACGCTTCCTTAATCCTGTAAAAAGCATCAAGACACTCCTGCGAAAACTCAAAAACAACACCTTTATTCAAGAGATTAGTTAGAGGTTTAGAAATCTTAGAGAAGTCCTTGATGAATCTCCTGTAGAAACCCGCATGCCCGAGAAAACTCCTCACACCTTTAACAGAATAAGGAGGAGGGAGCTTCTCAATAGTCTCGATCTTAGCTCGATCGACCTCAATACCTCGATTAGAGACGAGGTGTCCTAGTACAATGCCTTCATTAACCATAAAATGACACTTTTCCCAATTCAGAACAAGGTTAGTGTCTTCACATCTCTTAAGCACTAGAGAAAGGTTAGATAGGCAATCATCAAAAGAGGAACCATATACAGAAAAATCATCCATGAATACCTCCATGATCTCCTCTATGTACTCGTAAAAGATAGCCATCATGCATCGCTGGAAGGTGGCGGGGGCATTGCACAACCCGAATGGCATCCTCCGATAAGCAAATGTCCCCCATGGACAAGTGAAAGTGGTCTTCTCCTGATCATCCGGATGGATAGGAATCTGGAAGAATCCACTATAGCCGTCCAAGTAACAAAAGTGCGAATGCTGGGCCAACCGCTCGAGCATCTGATCGATGAAGGGAAGTGGAAAATGGTCTTTCCGTGTGGCCGTGTTCAGCTTCCTGTAATCGATGCAAACCCTCCAGCCCGTAACGGTCCTAGTTGGGATCAACTCGTTGTTCTTATTCGTCACAACGGTCATCCCTCCTTTCTTCGGAACGACATGCACCGGGCTAACCCACTTGCTGTCCGAGATAGGATAAATAATACCTGCATCCAACAACTTAAGAACTTCCTTCTTCACAACCTCTTTCATGATCGGATTTAACCGTCTTTGAGGTTCCCGTGAAGTCTTATGATTATCTTCCATTAGAATTCTATGCATGCAGAAAGAAGGTTTAATGCCAATAAGATCATCCGTGGTATAACCTATAGCCTTTCGATGCTTTCTCAGGACATGCATTAATTTAGACAATTCAGATTCGGTAAGGGAAGCACTAACAATAACGGGATATGTAGAATCCGGTCCAAGAAAGATATACCTCAAGTGACTAGGGGGTTGCTTAAGCTCCACAACTGGGGGTGCTTTCTGAGAGGGATCCTTGCTTCCTCTTTCCAGTGGAGTGGTGTCAGAAACTGGACTCGATGAAGTCTCAGTTAGAATTGTCTCGCCATCGACCTCGGTCGAGGCGCAGAGGCGTTGACCGAGGTGTTCTTCAGTCGCCTCGCTCAGTCCAGAAAGTGCCTCGGTCGAGGTGCTGCTGCTGGAACCGAGACTGGAGATCTTCGTCTCCTGGATTAGCTTCTCAGTTTTAGCTCCTGGATCCTCTTCCAGTGCCTTCAAGCTCCGTATATCTGCATCACAAGAAGCATCTATACCTTCCTCCATTAAACTGAAGCTAATAACTCTTTCGAGTGGATCGTTAATAAGGATAGAGCTCACCAATTCTCTTAATTCTTCTTCATCGTAGATGTTGAAGATATCATCAGTTAGCTGCTCCCCTTTCATGGCTGCAAGTAATGCGGACTCCACCTCATCGCCACCAACGTTGAATTTCAACTTGGCGTTCTTGCAATCCACGTTGCAACCCGAAGTTGCTAGAAATGGCCTCCCGAGAATAATAGGAACAGGATAATCTGCGGAAATGTCAAGTACGACAAAATCTATAGGTAGATAGAAGTTACCTAACTTGACCGGAACGTCCTCCAAGATGCCCACGGGATGGGTAATGGAGCGATCCGCCATATAAAGTCGAATCTTGACCGGCTTGGGCTCTCCAAGACCGATCTTCGTGCATAGCTCCAACGGGATGATGCTCACGCTGGCTCCTAGATCACAAAGGGCTTCGCAAGTGACATCCCCAACTTGAATGGGAATGCAAAACGAGCCGGGATCTCTCAACTTAGGTGGCATCTTTTCCTTCATGATCTTGATAAGCTCCGAAGATTTAGATGTCATCCTAACTTCACCAACATCCTCCAGCTTCCTCTTCCTTGATAAGATTTCTTTTAAGAACTTCCCATAGGCGGGCATACCTAAAATAGCATCAAGGAAAGGGATATTAATATGTAGCTTATTCATCAAGTCAAAAAACTTACCAAAGTGCTTGTCTAGATGTGCTCTGGCTCTGGACTGAGGGAATGGAAGTGGTGGTTTGTATGCAGGAGGTGGAATATAAGTTTCAGTCGTCCCTCCTTCTTTCTGTTGCACTGCCTCGGTTGGCATCTCGGTCGAGGTGTTCTTCGACTGGATCTGGACCGAGGTGGTCTGCGTCGATCGAGGTACTGGATCTGCAGTTTTAAGTCCACTCCTCGTCGTTATGGCCATGCACTGGCCCTTAGGGTTAGTTTCCGTCTTTGCTGGAAGCTTCCTTGGATCTCTTGGCGCTTCATTCGCCCTACTAGCAAGTTGTTGTTCGAAGGACTTTTGGGCCCTCGAAAATGAAGTCATAGAATTCTCCATAGCGCTAAGCTTGATCAAGATAGCCTCCAGAACTGCGTCTTTCTTTTCTGGTTGAGACGAACTTGATCCTTGCCCTTGGCTCTTTAATGGAGTAGAAGAAGAAGAAGAGGAAGAGAGGAAAGGGTTAGAGGAATCGTTAGAGTTGGAGTTTGAATGATTGTTACCGTGATTTTGGTTATTCGCCCTCCAGTTGTTGCTATTGGATCCTCTATTGTTGTTGTTGTAGTTGTTGTTTCGGGGACCGTTGTTGTTGTTACGGTACCCGTTGTTGTTGTTGTTCCTTTGCCCTTGCTCTTCCTTCTTAGTTTGAGCCATCAAGAGTTCCTTCAATTGCTTCACGTCATTCTTCAAAGACGTGAGTTGATTGTTGTTGGATTGAGTCTCTTGAAAGTTGACTCTTTTAACTCCACCTTCAGCTCCTTGGTGGGTATATTTCTCCATGTGCAAGGCTTGCTTCTCAATGAAGTCCCAAGCCTCATCAATCGCCATGTCCATGAAGGTGCCGGCGGAGAGTAGTTGGAGATTAAACTGGGTGCTTCCATCCAGTCCTTTGAAGTAGATCTCCAACAACTCGATCTTTGGAATCCCATGGTGTGGGCAATCCAAAAGGATATCCTTGAACCGCTCCCAAGATTTGGACAAGCTCTCCTTGTCCTTCATAATGAAAGCATTGATCTTCCCTCTCATTTCAGAGGTCTTTGAGGGGGGAAAGAATTTGGTCAAGAATTCCGTAGTCATCTCCTCCCATGTGCTAATTTTTCCTGGAGGAAGAGATTGATACCAATTAAGAGCTCTATCTTTTAAAGAAAAGTAAAAAGGTCTTAGCTTGTAGTTGTTATTTTCAATTCTGGAAAGTCGCAAGGTTTCCATCAAGATCTCGTAGTTTTGAAGATGTTGATGTGGCGACTCCTTCTCTAGCCCTCCGAATTGGCATTGGCGAACCATGGCTAGAACTTGCGGTCGAAGTTCGTAGTCATGATCCGCTGGATCTCCTAGGTTCACTCCTGGACGCCTCAATTGTTGATTAGGGTCCATCCTTTGACCTAGGGTTTGTGGGATTCCTGCAAGAAGAACATCTCGGACTGGCCTCCGAGGTGGAGGTACATCGGCCGGGGCGTCAGGTACTAGAGCCTGCCTCGATCGAGGATCAGCTACCGGATCCTGCATCGGTCGAGGATCAACAGGAGGATCTTCCCTCGGTCGAAGTAGAATCTGGTCTCGTATGACTGCTATCTCAGCTTCGATTGCTGCAGTCCTGGTGCGATTCTCTTCTTTCTCTTGCCTTAGTTCTTCTTTGCTGAGACGTAGCAGCTCTAGCGTCTCTTTCAATTCGGCCGCAAGATCGCGGTCGTCTTGTTGGGCCATCTTCGCTTCTCTTAAGCGTCGCTTGTATGTCTTTTCGGGTTCGGGATCGTAGGGAACGATTTCCTTCCCAGTGCGGGTTCTTCGCATATACCTAAGAAAGAACCTGCAAAAGTCACTCAAGTAGAGTGGTTAGATGACACGGGGGCAAGCGCCCCAAGAGCAAACCGTACCGGCTCGGTCTAGACCAAGTCCCCGGCAACGGCGCCAAAAACTTGTTCGCTCCAAACGGTGTGTGCAAGCTTTAAATTTATAACCCTAGACTTAAGCTTAAAACAAGGATGCGAACCCGCAGTGTACGGGTCAATCGTAGTACAAAGCAAGAAAATTCCAGGGGTCGATCACAGGGACTCGGTGAAACAAAGTCAATAGCGGTAAGCTTCGTGAATACTAACCACAAGAGCAATTAACACAATCAAAGATGAATAAGAAATCAATAAAGCAAACATGCAATTCTAGGGATTAAAGCATCTAGTTGTGGTTCCAACTCAAGATCTATAGATAAGCGGACAAAGCTGAGATTTTTGCGTGGGGAAGGTGTTACTAAAGTGGAATAGATCACCGGGTAAGTCTCACTACTCACTAATCCTAAACCGTAACTCCTATTACCGGGTAAGTCTCTAGGAATCAAGATAAAGAACTATTACCTCAAACTAACACACCATCTAAGGGAATAGAATCAACCTTTACCGGGTAAGTCTCAGGCTAACTCACAAAGATGGGATGGAAGCACACTCAAACCCCAATAAAGGATCAACCTTTATTACCTACACTTATGATCGTTGGTACACAAACTAAGGAATTACCGGGTAAGTCTCATCCTAAGCTTGCTTTGAACCAGAAAGGTGTAATAAGAATAGGATTTGGCAAACTCTAACACTTAACTCTCAGTTATGGATCAGATAAGTCACCTCGGTCAGCCAGTTTCCACCCCGGCCGAGATGTTCATCGACTGAGCGAGATGCTTAGGGTTAAGGATAAAGACTCGAACTTTCAGGGTCCTACTGGAATCTAAGATTATTCTATCATTGTTTTTCCCACAACCTTCAGCCAATCACCCTAGAATCACACAAGGAAATTAGCCACTCATCATCATTATGAAAGTATTAAAGTATATGGGAAGAAGGTGAATATTTGAACAAGAAGAATTTAAGGAAAAAGACTTCAATAACTGAATCAAATATCACAACAAAAAGCGTTCCTTGGATAGCAATCCAACAAGACAAGACAACAAGTGAGGGAATTGAAGATAATCTTACAAAAACCCTCCAAAAAGCTATAAAAGTTATAGACTTCAATCTTCCTTCAACCTTCAAAAAGGTTCTTCGAATCTCTCCAATGAGAGTATGCTGCGGCTGCTGCGTAATCTTTTTGTGTAAGCGGGGGTGATAGCGGATGTATGCGGCCTCCTTAATTTGTGGAAATCCAACCCTTTTTATAGGAAAATAACCCTCCGAAGATAAAATATCTTAGAAAGATATTTTCCCATAAAAATAGGTAAAATATATGATTCTGCATATCTCCTTCCTTCCAGGAGCCAAGCCCAAAAATATAAGATCACTTTCCAATTTTAAAAGATCTCAGCCAAGAATAAAATATTCTCGCCGCGTCCTAGGTGTTCGCCTCGGTCGAGTCGGCGTCTCTGGATCACCTCGGTCGAGATGAATCTCTGGTCAACCGAGGTGAGTCACAACTGAATGTGAAATCTCTCAAAACTGGTCCAAAGTAAATCTTTAATCCATGGCTATGCTCCCTGGATGTAGCTCCAAATGACTCATGACTCCTTTTGCTCCTTTTTGATGCGAAATGTGCCATTTTACCTACGATTACAACAAAACTAGGTGTAGACCTCGATTCCCGCAAAGGTAGATGAAATGGTAATAAAATCACATAATATACATACAAACATGCAGATTATGAAAGATAAAACTTCCAAACAAACCCCAAAATATAGACTATAATTCATGCTATCATGTTCGTCTGGAAAGGAGTCATCAATGGGTAGATGGTCGTCCCCTAGATGTGTTAGACGACTCAAATGATCCGCAACAGAATTTTCTGAACCTTTCTTGTCGCGGATCTCAAGATCGAATTCTTGTAGGAGAAGAATCCATCTAATTAGCCTTGGCTTCGCATCTTTCTTCGCAAGGAGGTACCGGATCGCAGCATGATCCGTGTAGACAATCACCTTTGCACCTACAAGATAACAGCGAAACTTGTCAATAGCGTAGACAATGGCTAGAAATTCTTTCTCGGTAGTGGCGTAGTTGAGCTGCGCTTTATCTAGCGTCTTGCTAGCATAGTATATGGCATGGGTTCGCCCTTCCTTTCGTTGTCCAAGAACAGCTCCAATAGCTACGTCACTAGCATCGCACATAATCTCAAAGGGGAGAGTCCAATCTGGAGGTTGGATAATAGGTGCTGAAATTAGAGCTTGCCGAATGGTGTTAAACGCATCCAAATATTCCTACGAAAACTCAAAAACCGCATCCTTCATCAATAGATTAGTGAGAGGTTTTGATATCTTAGAAAAGTCCTTAATGAAATGTCTATAAAATCCAGCATGTCCTAGGAAACTTCTTATCCCTTTCACCGAAATTGGGGGAGGAAGTTTCTCTATGGTCTCTATCTTAGCCTTGTCTACCTCTATCCCTCTACTAGAGACTAAGTGACCTAACAAAATTCCTTCCTTAACCATGAATTGACACTTCTCCCAATTAAGAACTAGGTTAGTGTCTTCACATCTTTGCAAAACAAGAGAAAGGTTAGAAAGGCAATCGTTAAAAGAGGAACCGTATACGGAGAAGTCGTCCATGAAGACTTCCATGATTTCCTCTACGTATTCGGAGAAGATGGCCATCATGCACCGTTGAAAGGTGGCTGGGGCGTTGCAAATCCCGAACGGCATTCTCCTATAGGCGAACGTACCCCAAGGGCACGTGAATGTGGTCTTCTCTTGATCATCCGGATGTATCGGAATCTGGAAGAAACCACTATAACCGTCAAGGTAGCAAAAATGTGAATGTTGTGCTAACCTTTCAAGCATTTGATCGATGAATGGCAATGGAAAGTGATCCTTCCGCGTTGCGTTGTTGAGCTTGCGGTAGTCTATGCACATCCGCCATCCAGTCACGGTTCGGGTAGGAATGAGTTCGTTGTTCTTGTTGGTGATGACCGTCATCCCTCCCTTCTTCGGAACTACTTGAACCGGACTCACCCACTTGCTATCGGAGATAGGATAGATGATACCTGCATCAAGAAGTTTAAGAATTTCCTTCTTGACAACCTCCTTCATGGTCGGATTCAACCGCCTTTGAGGTTGTCTTGTAGTTCTAAAGTCCTCCTCCATTAGTATCTTATGCATGCATAGGGAGGGTTTAATTCCTACTAAGTCCTCAATAGTATAGCCTATGGCTTTCCTATGTTTCGTAAGGACAATCATGAGCTGTTCATGTTCATCTATGCTTAATTCGGAGCTAACAATAACCGGAAAGGTAGAATTAGATCCAAGAACAGCGTACCTTAGATGAGTAGGAAGCGGTTTGAGTTCCATCACTTTCGGGGCTTCCAATGATCCTTGAGGAGCATCCGACGTTTCCTTAGAAGTTTCTAAGGGTGTTGAGTGAGTTGGAGAGGAATCAAAAGAAGTTGAAGAAGTATGCCGATCACCCCCTTCCACGGTCAGAATTACGGGCTCTCCATATGTTCCACGGCCGTGTAATCCACTAGAATGGAGGTCGATTTTGGTTGTGAAATCCACGGTCGTGGAATACAGGGTATGACCGTGGATTCTAACATTCTCAGCCTCATCGTGGAGTTTCTCAAACTCCACTTCATGCATCTCTTCTTGTGCTTCTAAGGCTTCAATTTCCTCTTTGCACTCTCCTCCTTCCCCTACATCTGTTAGACTCATGGTAATGACTTTCTGTAAAGGATCGTTAAAGAGAATCGCACTTACCTCTTCCCTAGATAAACCTTCTTCATCTTGGACATCGTAAATGTCCTCGTCGAAGATCGGCTCCTTCACTAGAGTGGAAAGAACGAATTCTACTTTCTCTTCTCCAATATCAAAAGCGAGTCTACCATTCTTGCAATCGACCATGCAGCCAGAAGTTGCAAGAAATGGTCTTCCGAGTATGATCGGGACCGGACTATCTGCAGGAATGTCAAGCACGACAAAATCAATGGGGACAAAGAATTTACCTAGCTTGACCGGGACGTCTTCTACAATACCGACGGGGCGAGTGATGGATCGATCCGCCATGTACAACGTCATCTTCACCGGTTTAGGGTCGCCTAAACCGATCTTCCTACACAATGCAAGTGGTATGATGCTCACACTTGCTCCTAAGTCACATAAAGCGTCATATGTGACATCTCCTACTCCAATGGGAATGCAAAATGACCCCGGATCCTTCAACTTTGGGGGCATTTTCTCCTTCATGGTCTTGATGAGATCCGAAGAGTCCGAACTCATCTTGATCTCACCAAAATCTTCTAGCTTCCTCTTGTTGGAGAGGAGCTCCTTCAAGAACTTGCCATAAGCCGGCATACCTACAATAGCATCAATGAAGGGTATATTAATATACATCTTACTCATGAGTTCTATGAACTTACCGAATTGTTTGTCTAGGCGCGCTCGTGCTCTAGATTGAGGAAATGGTAGGGGAGGTTTGTAAGCTGGAGGAGGAATATAGACATCTTCCTTCTCCTTCCCCTTTTCTTTGTCCTTCTCTACGGGGACTTCAACGAACGTAGGCTGCGGATCGGTAGTAGTTACTCCGCTCCTAGTTGTAATCGCCATCACCCTTCTCTTAGGGTTGTCCTCCGTCTTTCCTGGAAGTTTCCCTTGATTTCTAGGAACTTCCTCCGCGTGGTTGAACATTTGGTTTTCCAAAACTTTTTGAGCTTTGTCAACCTTAGAAACTTGATCATCAACCTTGATGAGGCGGTTCTCCAACCCTTGAAGCTTTCCCAAAATTGTTTCCAACATGGGATCGGGCTTCTCCTTTCCCGTATTGTTTCCTCCATTAGATGATTGCCCCTGGCTTTTCAAAGGAGTAGAGGAAGAGGAAGGTGGAGTTAGTGAATTAGAGTTGGAAGGATAAGAGTTACCGGAATTTTGTTGATTGGAGCGCCAATTGTTGTTGTTTGAACCCCTATTGTTGTTCCAATTGTTGTTCCGGTTGTTGTTGTTTCCATTCCAATTGTTATTCCGGTTGTTGTTCCGGTTATTGTTGTTGTTGTTGTTGCGGTTGGTGTTATCACCGCCATTGTTGTTGCCCAAATAGCCAACATCCTTCTCTTGTTGCTTTGGGAAGTTGGTCTTGATAGCCTCCTTCAACTCCTTGATCTCATTGTTGAGGGAGAAAATCTGATTTTGAGCTTCATGTGTGAGCTTCGCTCCTTGCTCCACACGATTTCCCTCCACTTTCCGGTGGGAATACTTCTCTATGACTCTTGCTTGCTTCTCGATGAAGTCCCAAGCGTCATCTTCTCTCATGTCCATGAACGTTCCACATGAGAGGGATTGGAGGTTGAATTGCGTTCCCGTATCCAGCCCCTTGTAATAGATCTCTAGCAAGGCAAGCTTGGATATGCCATGATGAGGGCAATCCAAGAGCAAGTCCTGAAACCTTTCCCAAGATTGAAACAAACTTTCGTTAGGTCTCATGGAAAAAGCATTAATCTTACCTCTAAGTTCCGCCGTTTTGGAGGGCGGAAAGAATTTGGTGAGGAACTCCGCGGAAAGGTCTTCCCACGTATCTAGTTTCCCACTAGGAAGAGCTTGATACCAAGATAACGCTTTCCCTTTCAAGGAGAAGAAGAAAGGCTTGAGCTTGTAGCTGTTGGTGGTAGCACTCTTCGGTCTCATCATCTCCATCATACACTCAAAGTTTTGCAAGTGTTGGTGTGGAGATTCAGCGCTTGTCCCGCCAAATTGATTTTGGCGAACAAGAGTAATAACTTGAGGGTTAAAGCTAAACCCTTGCACATCTTCAGCATCAAAATTCACGCCCAAGCGGCGTGGTTGTTGTGTTGGATCCATCCGCTGGCCAAGAGTTCTTGGCTCATTATCCACACGTTCGATCCTCACATTCCTAGGCGGAATGCGGCGATTAGCAGCTCCTTGTGGATGGAAAGGATTTACATTGATCGTGGGATCAATCTCCTCCAGCGGTGGCATGGAAGAATCACTATCATCAGCGGATGAGTGACTTTTTCTTCTAGACCTTGATGCTTTCCTTGAGGATTTCTTGCTTCCCTTATTCTTAAGGTCGCTCATCTCTACCCTCATCTGGAAGATCATGTTTTGTAAACTGTTAACTTGAGATTGATGACGATCCATCTCATCCTGGCGGAGAGTCTCGTTCCATCGGAGTTGAGCTTCCTTATCCGCCAACTCCGTTTGAAGATCACGTTCGTGTTCTTCAGCCATCTTCTTTTCCTTGCGCTTTTGCCTCAAGGTTTTCTCTAGCTCTTGATCAAGAGGTAAGAGATCTTCAGTGTTCCTAGACCTGCGCATGCACTCAAAGAAATATCAAATAACGAGAGCAAGATCCCAAGCTTGACAACCGGCAACCGGATTCGGCCGAACCCACAGCAAACCCGCAGTGTACGGATCGACGTAGCTAAGCAAGAATTCCAGAGTATCGAACACAGGGATTTGGGTGGGAACAAATTCGATTGCAGATTATCAAGCGAGTAAATATGAGAGTTTGCAAATATTGGGAAAACAACAATCCTAAAGATCCAAGTATCCAGCTGTGGCAATCGATTCAAGATATACTTAATGATATAAAGACAGAGTTGAGATATGCAAAGGTATACTAATGTAAGGTAATCGTACGGTGAAGTTCCAAAAACCTTATGTAACTCACCTACAAGGCACTCTCTATACAGGTTGTTGAGGCTCAATATAGAAAGATTCTAAAGATGAGAATTTATGTCAAATACCCAAACTTACAACCCAAGGATCAAGACTAACTAAACCAATTGAGGTTGTGACACTCACAATCGAGGTAGAGGTTGTTGAGGCTTCACTACCACCTAGAAAAGACAAGTCTAAACTAAGTTAAAGCAAATCTTTAACTTTGGATTAAAGTAAAAGCAAGTTCGTGGACTTAAGGGAAATCACGGTTAGTTCTTGAGGTTCCACGGCCGTGGACTCAAGAACAGGCCGTAATTTAGGGTTGTCGGCGATTCTCTCTAACTCTCAGGGTCTAATCTGTTTGCGATCGATCTATCATCATCTAAGCCACAACTATCAACCCTTCACCTTAGAATTGTTAAGGGTTTTTAGCCAATAACAGTCATGTTGATATCAATTCAAGAAATTAAAAGATAAAAAGATGAAAACTTTCAAGAACTTTCAATAATCTTCAAACCAATCTCAAAGTCACAATGAGAACAAGTATTGTCAAAGGATTCAGGATAAAACAAACAATCACAACCTTAGGAAAGAAGGGAAAACGGGATGTCAATCCTTTTTCCAACTCAAACCTAAACAAGAAGAGAGATCTTCTTGCAAAATCTTCCAAAAGCTTCGATCTTCCACCAATCCGAAGATCTCAACAGCAATCTCCACCAAAAGTGCGAGATTAAGGGCAATTCCCCGATGCGAACTTCAATCTCCAACGAGATGATCAATACTTCCAAGCAAAGGCCAAACGGCGTTGAAATTCTCTAGCGGAGATGAACAATCCTAAGCGTCGATAAATGCCGCTAAGCGAAGATGGCGGGTGTAAGCGGTGATGACGGAATCTTGCTTCATCCGTCTTTTTATAGGGCAAGATAAAATATCGGCCCGGCCCGATCTTCAAAAGATCGTGGCTTCAAAGTGTGGCGAAAAGATTCGCCAAGATCACGGTCGTGGAAGTTTTCACGACCGTAATTTAGGGCGTGGATTAGGTCACGGTTTGTACCATATATTCCACGGCCGTAATAGTTACTGGAATGCATCACGCCTCTCTTGCAAGGTTCCACGGCCGTGGAACTAAACGTGGTTCGTAGTACGGCCGTATTTTAGAGCGTAGTTTAGGGCAAGAACGTGATTCTTCCCTAGCCTCGTGCATTCCTCAAGCTAAAACTCCAATTTGCTTCCAAAGAATGTCCTCAATCTATGGACATATCAAATCAACTCTCCTTTGCTCGATTCCGTTCGGAAATAGCTCCAAATCACCTATAATCAACATAGAACTAGTGTAGACATCCATATCGACAATATAGGTAATACTAGCTCACATATGCACAAAGTTCAATCAAAGACTATCAATATGAATCAAATACGTTTAGAAAACGTGCCTAAAATATCACAATATTTCATGTTAACAACAAGCTGAAAGGTCGATCTCCAAAACGCTGGCGATATGAGTCACCAGCTCTCCAAGACAAATATATCCCTTCTTCTTGTACTTCACTCTGTGCAGCTCTTCCACCAACATGGTTGCAAAGTCCGGTATCCCTCCTGTAGTCATACAAAAAAGAGTAAATAACTCACCTTGGCGGATCTTCTATGGAGTCTTCGTGCGGGCAAACAACATCTCACTCAAGATCCAGTAAGTGATCCAAAATGTGACGTGGTAGATGTTCTTTTCCTTGGAGTCGCCTGGCTATCAGTGGTCTGTACTAGAGGCAATATGGGCAATGCTACTCCAAAACATACGTGCATCGCCTAGAAGGAAAGTCGGTGGCGGTGGGTGGTGAAAATCCGAACAAATCCCCAAAATTCTCCATAGTGAAGGCATATCCTTGTTCATGCGCCGGAACTTAACCCCTTTGTGTTCCGGCACGAGAGTGACGGAACTGATGAACTCATAAGTCGGCTCCAAATAAGCCGGTGTGCGGATGGCCATAAACACTTCTAGACCAACCATGAAGATCAGTCTCTGTAAATCCTCGACGACGTGGAGGCAGTTAAAGTCCTCAACATCTACATATCGGGGAGCTATGACCGGGCGAGAGAAAATCCGCTCGTAATCGTTCTGAAAGCGGCTTAGGATAATCGGCATCTGTGGTGGTGTAGGAGGTGAAGGGGAATGGTGTTCAACATCGGGACGGTGACGGAGAGCTAGTTGCCTGTTTGAATGACACATTTTCACAGTTTTAGGGTTTTATCTCGGTCTATTCTTGAGTGTATCTCGGTCGAGATGCCTAGGTTCAACCGATACGGACAATACTTCGATCGAAATCCTAAATCTGCAAGCTTCTTCCCCCAAATTCACTACCAATTGCTTCCTAGGGGGTTCCTCATTCGATTTCAACACAAAAAACAAACAACAATCTCCAGAATTGAGTGAAATCAACCAAAACTAAGAAAAGGGGGATCAAACAAGATTACCCGATTTCTGCAGAATGTGGTGGATTAAAGTGACGATTGATGCTGGAGAAGTTGATGTCGCGCCTTTCCTGTCGATTTAGAGCCGAAGAATGTCAAAAACGAGCAAGAAATGAAGATTTGGGGATTTTAGGGTTTGACTTCGGTCGAGGCGGCTTGGGGCGAGGAGAAGAGTGAGGAGATCGAGAGAGTGTTCTTCTCCTTTTATACCTGTCGGAAAATTCAACTGCATCTCAGTCGAGATGGTTGACAACATCCGAGATGGTCGAACGAGGTGACTCCTTGTTACTCTTATCTCGGTTGACAACTCAGATGGGTCTCGGTCGAGACAGATCCCGAGATGGTTTCCAGCTCTCGTCCGTTCCTTGAATTCTTGAACCGTAGTTGCTCATTTGATCCCCTATGATGTTCTTCTTGGATTGTACCTAGTTCCTGTTATCACGGACACACAAAAACGCAAAAACTACACTAAACTAATCTAGAATGCATAAAAGAAAGCAATACCTTAGGTTGCCTCCCAAGAAGCGCTTAATTTAAGGTCGCTAGCTGGACCTAACTACTTATGTTCATGTGAGATGCATAGACGTAATATCCTCAACCGGAACTTCTGGTATGCGCCTCTTCAACCTACGCACGTCGACCTTAAAAACTTCTGCAATGTTCACCCATACTTCAACTGCACCATGAGGAGAAACATGTTTCACAATATATGGTCTTGTCGATCTAGATTTTGACTTACCGAGAAGGAGGCGAAGACGAGAATCGAAAAGAAGAGCAAGATCTCCTTCTTTGAGCCTCTTTTGAGTAATATGCTTGTCTTGCCACTTTTTTGTTCTCTCCTTATAGATCTTTGCAACTTTTGCAATCATCCTGTGAAGCTGTGGTTTTGTAGTCCTACCATCATCTTGTGAAGCTTTGGAAGCTTCGGAATTGCTAAGGCTGGCATCTGCAATGCTTGGAATCATCAAATGAGGAAATTCTGCAGAATCAGAGATCTCGTTTGCACCAGAAGTGTCTCGACCGACACCAGGATCGAGGTGACTCCTTGTTGCTTTCACCTCTGTCACTCCAAAAGTCACTTCGGTCGAGATGGTCTGTCCGAGGTTGAGACTGTTTTTTGTCTCCTCTTCAAATTCCTCAAAAGCAGCCTTTGGATCTTCTTCCAAGTTTTCCAAGCTTTGTATATCTCCATCACAAGAAACATCTACACTTTCTCCATCATACTAAAACTCAAAACTCTTTCAAGAGGATCTTTAATAAGGATAGAGCTCACCAATTCTCGAGATTCCTTTTCATCATAGATGTTGTAAATGTCTTCCTCAAGGCCTTGTTCTTTCATCAAAGCTGATAGCACGAACTCAACATGTTCTTCTCCTATTTTGAAAGACAATTTGGCGTTCTTGCAATCCACCAAGCAACCTGAAGTTGCGAGAAACGGCCTCCCAAGGATGATTGGGATTGAATAATCTGCAGGAATGTCCAAACCACAAAATCTATAGGAATGTAAAACTTACCAAGCTTTATTGGGATGTCTTCCGATATGCCAACAGGTCGAGTGATGGAGCGATTCGCCATATATAATGTCATTTTTACCGGTTTAGGTTCTCCCAATCTGACCTTCTCACACAAAGCAAGGGAAATGATTCTCACACTCGCTTCTAGATTACAAAGTGCTTCATATATGATCTCTCAAACTCCAATAGGGATGCAAAATGATCCCAAATCCCGCAGCTTGGGTGACATGTTATCCCTCATGATCTTGATGAGTTCAAATGATCTAGAAGTCATCTTCACTTCACCAAAAACCTCTAGCTTCCTCTTGTTAGAGAGGATATCCTTTAAGAACTTCCCATAGGCGGACATACCTAGAATCGCATCAATGAAAGATATGTTGATATGGAGCTTGCTCATAAGGTCTAGAAACTTACCAAAATGCTTGTCTAGACGTGCTCGCGCTCTAGATTGTGGAAACGGTAGTGAAGGCTTGTAAGCAGGAGGAGGTACGCAGATCTCATCCTTCTTCTTTTATTTCTCTGCGGGAACCTCGACCGAGACGGGCTGCTTCACAACGTCGTTCGTCCGAGGTACGGGATCAATGGTTATCACACCACTTCTTGTGGTAATCGCCATCACTTGGCCCTTCGGATTGTTCTCCGTCTTTCCGGGAAGCTTCCCTTGATCTCTAGGAACTTCTCCAGCCTTACTTCCAAGGCTTTTGTGCCTTAGAAATCGAAGTAACCGAACTTTCCAATCCATTCATTTTCCCATCAAAGTTTCAATCATCGCTTCCAACTTATCCTTGGGTGGTTGACTTGAACTTGAAGATGGTTCCCGACTTTTCAATGGAATAAAAGTAGAGGAAGTAGGTAGAGTTAGAGCATTTTCAGCATGAGAATTAGGGTTACTAGAATTATTTTGATTGGATCTCTAATTGTTGTAGTTCCGGTTGTTGTTCCTATTCCCTTGATTATTTCCTCTTACCACATAGCCAACATCTTGCTCCTTGGGTGCTTGTTCTTGTGACTTCAAAAGCTCCTTCAAAGCCTTAACCTCATTGTTAAGAGTGGTAAGTTGAGCAACACTAGAGGAAGTGAGATTTAGCTCTTGAGTTCCGGGCCTTTGACTTCTATCATCAATCCTCTGATGGGAGTATTTCTGAATAGTAAGAGCTTGTTTTTCAACAAAATCCCATGCTTCATCAACGGATTTATTCATGAAAGTTCCACAAAAAGAGATTGTAGTTTGAATTGAGTTTCCTCATCCAAACCCTAGAAATAGATGAGTAACAAATCAATCTTCGAAATTCCATGATGAGGGCAATCCAACAAAAGGTCCTTGAACCTCTCCCATGATTTAAAATGACTTTCATCATTCCTCATCACAAATGCATTAATTTTACCTCTTAATTTCGCCGTTTTTGATGGCGGAAAGAATTTGGTGAGAAACTCAATAGTCATCTCTTCCCATGCATTCACCCTTCCGGTTGGAAGTGATTGATACCAAGCAAGTTCTTTATCCTTGAAAGAGAAAAAGAAAACATGCAGTTTATAGTTATTATTTTCCACTCTTGAAGGTTTCAAAGTTTTCATGAGAATTTCATAGTTTTGCAAGTGTTGATGTGGAGATTCTCTCTCTAATCCTCCAAACTGATATTGTTGGATCATTGTAATGACTTGAGGCCGAAACTCATACTCATCTTCAGCCGGATCACCTAAGTTAACGTTGGGACGACGTGTTTGTTGAACGGGATTCATCCTTTGACCAAGTGTTTACGGCATACCCACAAACTGGTCATCTATCTCAATCCTCTCCGGAATGTGAGGTGAGGGTGGTGGCACAAAAACGGGTGCTGGTGGATCAACAACAACTCTAGCATCTTTCTCCCGTTCTTCATTCATGCTCCGAATGACTTCCTGTACCTCGGCCATGTTGGCCCGAAGTTCGTATTCTCTAGCACGTTCTCTCCCTGATTAGGGCATCATCTCGTAACTTCAATGATCAAGAGAATCTTCCAACTCAACACGAAAATCTCCATCTTCATCATTATTTGCGGCAACCATTCTAGCTTCTTTTAGTCTTATTTTGTAAGTCTTTTCTAGTTCAAGATCGTAGGGAACAATTTCTTTACCATCTCAAATCCGTCGCATAAACCTAAAAAAAGGTCCTACAAGAGCACTCATGTAGAATAATCAATAGCAACAAGGGCAACAACCCTAAGACAACCAAATACCGGCTTGGTCTAAACCAAGTCCCCGACAACGGCACCAAAAACATGTTCGCTCCAAAGTGTGTGCAGAATAAGTCTTAAATTTATAACAAAGGATAAAGCAAAAGCGAACCCGCAGTGTACAGATCAATCGCAATATTAGCAAATATTCCAAGGTCGATCACAGGGAATATGGTGAAATCAAGCACGATATAAAACTTCAGGTTGTAAACACAAAACTCGAGCAACAAGAACAATGAAGGATATAAATCAGATAAGGAAATACATATTCTAGAGATCAAAGTATCCAGTTGTGGTCTCGACTCAAGGTTTCTCAATGATAAACGCGGACAAAGCTGAGGTTTTCAAAGGGAAGGTATTTCAACGATGGGGATAGATCACCGGGTAAGTCTCACCATCCACTGTCCCAAACCAAAGGTCCTATCACCGGGTAAGTCTCAAGGAACTAAGGAAAGGTACAAGCACTCAAACCAACATCACTCACCTAAGTCAACACAACTAACCCTCACCAGGTAATTCTCAGGTTAACTCATGAAGGTAGGATGAAGGCACACTCAAACCCTAACAAAGGATATACCTTTGTTACCTAACACTCATCATCATCGGTAAACAAGCAAAGGAATTACCGGGTAAGTCTCTTCCTAGGCTTGAATGTAAACCAGGAAAGGTGCAACGAGGATAGGATTTGGCAAACTATAACCTAAACTCAAGATCGGACAATGCAGCAGGCAATCTCGTACAGTTCTAATCGATCTCGGTCGAGATGACTCCAAGAACAACCCGAGACGGATTTCGGTTTAGGGTTTACTCAACTTTCAGGGTCCACTCACGATAAAGGTTCACTCTTTCATCGTCTATACCACAACATTCAACTAATCACCGTAGAATCATAGGGGTTTTAGCCAACAATCATCATGTTCAAAGCAATAATCATATATTCAATCACGAAGTCAAGAAAAGAGAATAAAACGATCAACAAAGGTATCTCAATAATCAAAGATGCAAACAATCAAACCAAGTGTCAATATGTGTTCCAAAAGAATGATAACAACTCACTAATAACTTCCCAAGAAAATATCACAAAATCTTTTCTCTTCCTTGAACTCCAAGTAATCCTTCCTTAGATCTCTTCCTTCCGTGAATCCTTCCAATAGCCGTCAAAAGTCCTTGACGTCTCAGCCGTGTGCCAGCGTGTTTTCTGCGGTATTCACCTTCCATTCTTATAGAATAATTTTAGGTCAAAATAATATCTTGTTTCCCTTGAGTTGTGGGCCGTCGACCTCGAGCTAGGCCCAGTTGGCCGTCTCGGTCGAGGTGCATGACTGTATCGGTCCGAGATTAGTAGTGGATCACGCTCTTTTCTTCGTATCTTCAACTGAATCATTGCTCCATCCTTTCCTTATGGTTCCTGCCCTTCTTCTTGTCCTTCCAAATGCTCCACAATGTAACTCCATGGCCTCCTTAGACTTTAATGCTCCATTTTGATCCAAAATACGCCTTATTTCCTACAAATACAATCAAAGGTGGTGTAGACCTTGATTCTTGCAAAGTAGACAAATAATGACATAATCATCAAGAATATGTCCATGCATGCAGAATAATGATGAGAAAACGTCACCACCATATCCGGAATATAGACAATATATCATGCTATCACATACACACATACATGCATGCATACACGCATACAAACACACACACACAAAATCTTGAAAGATGAAAATTAGCGAGACATACCCGAACAAAACTCAAATGGTTTATTAAAGAATCGAAAACAGAAAGTCGATCGGTGTCGATCGGGGGAGTAAAGGTGAAGTTGTAGAAAAAACTTCACCTAGAATTAAATAATTCTTAACCATTAAATTTTTAATCAACGAATAGATTAAGTTTAGCCTTTATTCAATTATTTTGTATTTATCTTTGTTTTGGTTTTAATTTTTTCCATATGATTTTATAAACTCCAGCTAGAGTAATTCTAGTGAACAAGACCGGTGTTGATAAGTAGGGCCGATAGGCCTTAGGGCAAAATACCCGCGGCGGAAACTCATTATTTGCAAAAAAGAAGATGATAAAAATCTAGGGCGAAATGTCTTATTTTTAGGAACAGAAACTAAGATATCTCCCTAAGATCTATCTTCTAATATACATGATCTATGTAATCTACCAAATTTATCTTATGTAAAGATAAATTTATTACTAATGGATAACTATAGACTAAAAACGTTCAATTAGATGAGATAAAAGGTAGCCTAAAATTAAAGGGAATAAAGAAGAAAGAAGAGTTCCAAGAGTAACAAAGTGGACCCAAGTCGATTGACTTTGTGGGTTTGACACATAAAAATAAGGGAAATTTCGGATGGTACCCTCGTGGTTTGGGATATTCCGGATTTTGCCACCAATTTTTTCACGTTCGGATGGTACCTTTAAGTTTATGTTGTTTTCCGGATTTTGCCCAAATTCATTACACTTTTTTAAGGGAAATTCCGGATGGCACCCTCGTGTTTTGGGGTATTCCGGATTTTGCCCACCAGTTTTTTCAAGTTCGGTTGGTACCCTTAAGTTTATGTTGTTTTCCGGATTTTGCCCAAATTCATTACACTTTTTTAAATTCCAATAAAAACATACAAAAGAAAATAAACTAAAATTAAAAAACAACTTAAAATAGAAATAATAATTTATTTAATTTAAAAATAAAGTAAAACAGTAACTTTTATAAAAAAAAATATATTATATTAATTTAAAAATAAATAAATTAGATAAATTTTAAAAAATTCAAAAATCAGTGTTTTATCTATTTTAAAAATAAATAATTGAATTAGCATATTTTTTACAAAATCTAAAAATATAAGTGTTATACTTTATTTAAAAATAAATAAAATAAGGACTCTTTTAAATAATAAAAAAAAACACTGTTTTAATTTATTATTAAAATAAATAAATAATTTTTCTATTTTATTTATTTCCCAAAACTAAAAGAAAGAAAATAAAGTAATATTAAAAAATAAATAAAAATTAGAAAACTGATTTATTCAATTTAATAATAATTAAAACAGTTATTTTTTAAAAATTTTTCAAAAAATCCTTATTTTATTTATTTTTGAAATAAAGTATAAAACTTATTTTTTTAGATTTTGTTAAAAAATGCTAACCCAATTTATTTATTTTTAAAATAAAAGAAAACACTGATTTTTAAAAAATTATCTAACGAATTTATTTTTAAATTAATATAATATATATATTTTTTTTAAAAAAAGTTACTGTTTTACTTTATTTTTAAAATAAATAAATTATTCTTCCTATTTTAAGGTGTTTTTTAATTTTAGTTTATTTTCTTTTGTATGTTTTTAATGGAATTTAAAAAAGTGTAATGAATTTGGGCAAAATCCGGAAAACAACATAAACTTAAGGGTACCATCCGAACTTGAAAAAATTGGTGGGCAAAATCCGGAATACCCCAAACCACGAGGGTACCATCCGAAATTTATTTATTTTAAAAAACATACAAAAGAAACTAAACTAAAATTAAAAAACACCTTAAAATAGGAAGAATAATTTATTTATTTTGAAAATAAAGTAAAACATTAACTTTTTTTTAAAAAAATATATATATTATATTAATTTAAAAATAAATTCGTTAGATAATTTTTAAAAAATTTACAAAAATCAGTGTTTTCTTATATTATAAAAATAAATAAATTGGGTTAGCATTTTTTAACAAAATCTAAAAAAATAAGTTTTATACTTTATTTAAAAAATAAATAAAATAATGATTTTTTGAAAATTTTTAAAAAAATAACTGTTTTAATTTATTATTAAATTGAATAAATCAGTTTTCTAATTTTTATCTATTTTTTAATATTACTTTATTTTCTTTCTTTTAGTTTTGGGAAATAAATAAAATAGAAAATTTATTTATTTATTTTAATAATAAATTAAAACAGTGCTTTTTTTTATTATTTAAAAGAGTCCTTATTTTATTTATTTTTTAAATAAAGTATAACACTTGTATTTTTAGATTTTGTAAAAAATATGCTAATTCAATTATTTATTTTTAAAATAAATAAAACACTGATTTTTTAATTTTTTAAAATTTATCTAATTTATTTATTTTCAAATTAATATAATATATATATTTTTTTATAAAAGTTACTGTTTTACTTTATTTTTAAATTAAATAAATTATTATTTCTATCTTAAGTAGTTTTTTAATTTTAGTTTATTTTCTTTTGTATGTTTTTAATGGAATTTAAAAAAGTGTAATGAATTTGGGCAAAATCCGGAAAACAACATAAATTTAAGGGTACCATCCGAACTTGAAAAAACTGGTGGGCAAAATCCGGAATACCCCAAACCACAAGGGTACCATCCGAAATTTCCCTAAAAATAACATTTTGTCAACATTGGGACGCTTCAGTGAAATTGAATATTCAACTGTTGTGGTTAGAACTAGAAAATCCACGAATACTACTTTCGAACGTAACTCCAAGCTGTACAACTTTGTATCTGACATGAAAGTCCATATCAATCGGCATCTAGAGGTAAATCGACCAACTTCACACGTCAATAAGGAAATCAACAAATATGCAATGCAAATTTCATTAAATGCTCAAAGAATGGATAAGAATGATAGTGGGATAAGACGTTAAAATGAATGTTATTGCTCTTTAAACTAATTTAAAATAAGTAGACCATATATTTTTTGGGGCTATGTTCCATTAGGTCGAATAAACACTCCAATGGACGGACATGGCTATCTTATGGAAAGGGTTTCCAGCTGACCCTGTTGGAAACCCTTTCCATAAGATAACATTATCTAAAACAGAGCCTCACACTTATGCTAGTGCAACGGACTTGTACGAGGTGCAAGCTAGCTTTTGGACGAGGAGCCGCTTTGTCCTCAATAGAGGTTTTGTTGTCGCGGCTTATGGTTCGTATGAAAACATCTACGTGTTAGTGAGCCACCTTGTTGAGCTTTTGTTTTGATGGTTTAACTCTTTTCGGTGGAAAAAAAATTGCGGCGGTGGTGGAAATTTCAGAGAATGGAGTATATTGGCACATAGACTAGGAATTATAAGGAAAAAGAATTGTAAATATATAAAATTACAAAAAATCTATATTTTTAAAGCGACCATTTATTGAAATTTTTGTATGTGTAATTATCATTGAATGATTGATATATGTTATTTCGGTTGATTTTTTAAAGGTTTTGACAATTTTTTCCGATCATGCTATTAATGAAAATTTGTTGAAAAATTTATTAAAAGTGGTAAAAACTAGATATTCTAGATTAGTCGACTTAACAAGTTCTAGATTAGTCGACTCATTGAGGTAACTTAAATACTTGTTTGACACGGCCGTCTCATTCAACACGACTTTGTTTGACATGTCACCTTATTCGGCTTGGAGGTGACTTGGTTTTTACAATGTCACCTTGTTTGGGGACTTGGATTTATTTGATGTGTCGCAACTTTATTATAATATATATATATGAAAAACAACCCAAAATAATACCAACTATCAACATTCAACCGAAAATAATACTAACTTTGAAAATTACTAGGAGCAATACAAATTATCAACGCATTTAACAAAAATACTGTCTTACTTTTTCGGCAAATATACTAATTCCGGCGATGGCCTAGCAACCGGAATCTTACGTGTCATTAAAAAATAATTATGTGATGTGGATTTTTGTTAATAAAGTTAGTAACATTTAATATGTTAAAAATCTAAATTAAGTTTTTTAAAATCATAATTTTGTAACTATTTTTTTTATAAAAATTATTTTGTAAAATTAATTTTTTTATAAATTTGTTTTTTTTGTAAAAATATTTTTTTATAGAAAATTATTTTTTTTAAATAAATTTTTTAGAAATGTTTTTTTTTAATTTAAAAAAAAATTTAGAAGTTTTTTTATATATATTTTAACTAATTTTTAAATAAAAAAAATATTTTTTAAACTATCATCATATTAAAAATTAGTTAAATATATACAAATTTAAAAAGATCCCCAAAAAGGTTATAAAAATTTCACAATATAACGATTTATTTAAAAAAAATATATTTTCCCAATTTTTTCTTGTTTTAAAAAAGTGTTTATTATAAAATATTTGTAAAAACTGTTTTTACAAAAATATAGTTACAAAATTATAATTTAAATATAATAATTAAAAAAATATTTTTTAAATTTTTTATGTTATTAACTTGACTTAGAAAAACAAAATATACATCACACGATTATTCCTTTTTTGATGACACGTAAGATTTCAGTCATCACGTTATCTTCGGGGTTAGTATTTTTGTCGGAAAAGTAAAAAATTATTTTTTGTAAATTCATTGATAGTTTGTAGCACTCCTAGCAATTTTCAAAGTAAGTATTTGGTAAAAATGTTAATAGTTGATCTTATTTTAGGTTGTTTTTCAAAAAAAAAAAGTATGATCACAAAGGCTTTTGAATTCCACGACCTAAACCACGACCGTGGTTATGCATTGAGTTCGTGAAAGGTGATTTTGAAGAGCAACAGAAAGTTCCACCCCCTAAACCACGACCGTGGTTTATTTCACTAGGACATGATTTCCATGACGTTATGACGTGTCATATTTGCCACGTCGGCAATAGTTATTGGGCTTTCTCGTAACCCTATTTTTCCCTATAAGAAGGCTGAAGGCGGGAGAAAATGGGGAGGTCGCATACGCTTGCATTTACGGCAATTTATACCCGAAGAGAGAGATTTTGGATCGTTGCTTGGGAAGATTCTGAGGTTGATTCTAGCTTTTCAAATCCTGTTCCTGAGTCTTCCTCCACATCTCCTAATGCTTTCACATCATCGTCACAATCATGTTTATTCCTTCCTCCATCATGCTCATACTAAGAACCTTTTGAAGAGGGTCTTTCATTAAGATTGAACTTACTACCTCTCTAGATTCTTCTTCATCAAAGATGTCAAAGACATCTTCTCTCAAGGCTGGCTCTTTGATTAAAGAGGAGAGTACGGACTCCACTTTCTCTTCACCTATATTGAAGGATAGCTGGCCATTCTTGCAATCTACCATGCATCCGGATGTTGCAAGGAATGGTCTCCCAAGGATGATGGGAACTGGATAATCTGCAGGGATGTCAAGAACGACAAAATCTATAGGAATATAAAACTTACCGAGTTTTACAGGAATGTCTTCTAATATCCCAACTGGCTTAGTGGTGGAACGATCAGCCATGTAGAGTGTTATCTTCACCGGTCTAGGCTCTCTTAGACCAACCGCCATGCATAAAGCAAGTGGTATGATGCTCACACTTGCTCCAAGGTCGCAAAGTGCATCATAAGTAGCTTCTCCCAAAGTGATGGGTATGCTAAATGATCTTGGATCATGTAGCTTAGGTGACATATTCTTTGTCATAGTCTTGATGAGTTCGGATGACTCCATACTCATCTTGACTTCTCCAATGTCTTTTAATTTCCTCTTGTTAGAGAGGATCTCCTTGAGAAATTTCCCATAAGCTGGCATACCTAAAATTACATCCATAAAAGGTATATTAATATCCAGCTTACTCATAAGTTCAATAAACTTACCGAAGTGTTTATCTAAGCGTGCTCGCGCTCTAGATTGAGGAAATGGTAGAGGCGGTTTGTAGGCGGGAGGAGGAACATAGACATCTTCCTTCTCTTTTCCCACTCCTTCTTTGGCGGTGGTTTCAACTACTTTAGGTTGAGGATCGGTAGTTCTTACACCACTCCTAGTAGTGATTGCCATAACCCTTTCCTTTGGGTTATCTTCCGTCTTCCCAAGAAGTTTCCCTTGATCTCTTGGAACTTCTCCGGCTTTGCTAAATACTTGGCTTTCCAAAGCTTTGTGAGATTTATCAACGGAAGTTATATAGCTCTCCAATCCTTGTAGTTTCCCTAGGATTGTTTCCAACATGGGATCGGGTTTGTTCGATCCATTTGATGACTGTTCCTGGCTTTTCAAAGGAGTAGAAGAAGATGGAGATCTTAGAGCTTTTTCAGCATGAGAATAAGGATTACCTGGATTTTATTGATTTGACCTCCAATTGTTGCTATTGGAGTTCCTATTGTTGTTATTCCAGTTGGAGTTCCGGTAGTCATTCTTTTGATTGTTATCCCTTCCCATATAGTTGGCTTCCTGCTCCTTAGTCTTTTGAAGACTCGTTTTGATTACTTCCTTCAACTCTTTGATCTCATTGTTGAGGGAAAATATTTGTGTTTGAGAAGCATGGTTCAATTTAGCTCCTGGATCACCTTGATTCCGGCTATTTGGTTCCACCTTTCGGTGGGAATACTTCTCAATCACTTGGGCTTGCTTCTCAATGAAGTCCCAAGCGTCATCCTCTCTCATCTCCATGAATGTGCCACAAGAGAGAGATTGGAGGTTGAATTGTGTTTCCACATCCAATCCTTTATAGTAGATCTCCAATAATTCTAGTTTTGAAATGCCGTGGTGTGGGCAATCCAACAAGAGATCCTGAAACCTTTCCCAAGATTGAAACAAACTTTTGTTAGGTTTCATAGAAAAAGTATTTATCTTACCTCTCAATTCCGCCATTTTGGATGGCGGGAAGAACTTGGTGAGGAATTCCGAAGATAAATCCTCCCATGTGGCCAGCTTTGCAGCTGGAAGTGTTTTGTACCAAGCTAGAGCTTTGTCCTTCAAAGAAAAGAACGGTTTGATCTTGTAATTGCTTGTACTAGCCTTCTTTGGCTTCATAGTCTCCATGAGAATCTCGAAATTCTGCAAGTGTTGATGTGGAGATTCAGCACTTGCTCCACCAAACTGACTTTGGCGAACCATGGTGATAACTTGTGGTGAGAAGCTAAAGTTCTGGATGTCTTCAGCTCCGAAATCCACACCTAGACGGCATGGTTGCTGAATCGGATCCATCCGTTGTCCCAAAGTTCGGGGCCCATCACCTTCATTAGTAACTCTCACATCCCTAGCCGGGAAGCGAGGAACAACCAGTGGTCTTGGGGTGTTTCGAACAAGATGAATCACTGGATCGATCTCCTCAAGTGCCGGCATGTCCGGGTCAAGTTCTTCATCATCGGATGAATCATTCCTAATTGACTTAGTCGGTGTCTTGACTTTCTTTTTGTTCCTGGATTCGTTCAATTCCAACTTCATGTCCAACATCATAGCCCTAAGTTCATCAATTTGGAATTGATGACTCGTTTCAGCATCTACACGAGCTTTCTCACTCAACTTTAGTTGACGTTAAGCTTCATCCAACTCAGCCTGGATGTTTCTCTCGTTATTTTCAGTCATTTTCTTTTCCTTCAACTTTCTTCTTAAAGTTTTCTCCAATTCGGGATCGAAAGGAACTAGATCTTTAGTGGATCCAGTCTTTCGCATATACCTACAGAACCTGCAAAGATCACTCAAGTAGACTAATCAAATCACAAGAGCAAGAGCTCCCAAGCTAGACAACCGAAAACCGAATTTGGTCTAGACCAAATCCCCGGCAACGGCGCCAAAAACTTGTTCGCTCGAAAGTGTGTGCGTCAAAGTCTTAATATTTATATCTAGAACTCAAAGCAAAGCGAACCGTAGTGTACGGATCGACTGTAATAAGGTAAGAATTCCAGAGTCGAACTTAGGGATTTGGTGAGAATAAATTCAAATTCAATTATCTAACAAAAATGCAAAAAGCTTTTGTGATTAATAAAGGGGGAAATGATTCCAAGGATTCAAGTATTCGATTTCGGCTTTCGATTCAAGACACTTCTAAGTGATATAAGAACAGAGTTTATATTGCCAAGATTATGTGTTCAAAGGTAGGTATCGTACGGCGAAGTTCCGAAACCTATTTATCTAATCCAAAGGTTCTCTCTATAAGGGTTGTTGAGGCTACAATATAGAAAGATCTAAAGACAAGAATTATGTTCAAACTAGCTATCTAAAACCTCAGGATATGACTCTCTAAGATAAAGAATAGAAAGCACACTTAAAATCTTAATAAAGGATGTTGAGTCTCTCTATTACCCAAATCTTGTAATCTTAATCTATTAAATGTAGAATCAAGTTTGAAGTCTCTTCATACATTCAATTAGAGGTTAAAAAGGTTAAACAAGGTTAGGATTTAGGCAAGGGTTAACTTTGGTTAAGGAATGAATCAATTAAAGCTCGACAGGATATTAAATCGACCTACCACAAATAAATCGGACGATTTATTCAAGAACAGGGCGATTTTCCTATTTATCGCAAAGTTAAAATCTAAACTCTCAGGGTCCAAATGTTTGAATGAGTTCAGTCTATCATCATCTAAGCCTTAATCATCAACTATTCTCCCCAAAATCACAATGGTTTTAGCCAACCATTTTCAAAATCAAATTAAAGATTGAGTGAAATAATTCAAATAAACCCGAATCTTGAATAAAAACTCAATAACCTTCAAATTCGTAAACCAATCTCAAAACTGATCAATGTATCTCTCAATTAACTCAATATCGTGTTAAAAAACCACAAAGACTTCAATGAAACAAAGAAATCTCACAAATATGATCAAGATTGACTTCCCGGCAAAAGTGCTTCAATCCTTCTCCGAGAATCTTCAATCTCTTCCTAAAGTGTAAAGATTTCCCGCTGCGGCCTCCTTGCTTTCGTTCCTAGGGTTCTAAACTATAGTTTCTTGCTAATGGGCCGTTTGGCAAAACCTTTCTCGAGCCCAAAGTTGATGGGCTTTGTGTCGTCTTTTTATTTGGCCGAAAAACAAAGTAAATCGGGCCGGCCGATTTATCCATAAAACCGTTCGATTTTTAATGATAAAAATCGTCCGATTTATATAGTAAATGGCACGATTTTCTTCAACAGAAAGTGCTCGTCTTTTGGCTTGTTTTCTTCCTCTTCCTTGTGCTTCTTTTACGCAATTCCTTTGCTCTTTGTGACTCCTCTAAGACTCCTTTAGCTTCCTTAATGACCTTAGATGCTCCTTACTCCACTTTTACTTTCAAATCCACTCCATTTACCTATAATTCAACCAAAACTCGTGTAGACCTCTATTTCTGAAATATTATTGAATAGAACACAAAAGGTACACAAGTTCTCCTTAAATGTAAGGTAAATCGAGGTAAACCTCTACAATATGCATGATTATAATGGTATATAATTCATGTCATCACCTTTGCTTTTGCTTTGATCCAAAGTTAAAGATATGCTTTAACCTAGCCTAGCCTTGGCTTGTCTTTCCTAGGTAGTAGTGAGACTCAACATCCTCTATTTCGGTTTCGAGTGTCACAACCTTAACCGTTTTTGCTTGTCTTTGATTCCTTGGGTTTGGTCATGGGTATTTGAGAGTAATTCTTGTCCTTTGATCCTTTCTATACTGCAGCCTGAACAACCTTTATAGAGAGAGTCCTTATATCTTTAGAATATCTTGAATTAATTGCCACAATTGGATACCTGGATCTTTAGGATTGTTGTTTTCCCAATATTTGCAAAGCTTCTATACTTTATTTGCTCGATAGTTTGTGAACTGAATTTGATCCCCCAAATCCCTGAGTTCGATACTCTGGAATTCTTGTTTTACTACGCCGATCCGTACACTGCGGGTTCGCTTTGCTTTGATTTCAGTTTTATAAATTTAAAGCTTATTTGCACGCACACTTTCGAGCGAACAAGTTTTTGGCGCTGTTGCCGGGGATTTGGTTTAGGCCAAATTCGGCTCTCGGTTGTCGAGCTTGGGAGCTTTTGCTCTTGTGATTTTTACAGATTCTTTAGGTATATGCGAAAGACTAGATCTACCAAAGATCTAGTTCCTTTTGATCCCGAACTTGAGAAAACTTTGAGAAGAAAGTTGAAAGAGAAAAAGATGGTTGAAAATAATGAGAGGAACATCCAAGAGGAGTTGGATGAAGCTCGAACTCAACTTCTCTTGAGCGAGAAGGCTCGCTTGGAGGAAAAGGAACGCAATCAGTTTCAAATAGATGAGCTCGAGCAATGATTCTAGACATGAAACTAGAGAGGAATGATGCTAAGAAGAAGAAGAAAGCTAAGAAATCTATTGCTGAATCATCCGACAATGATGACATGTCGGACCTAGAGGATATTGCACAAATAATCCATCCAGTTCATGACAATCCTAGACCACATGTTGATCCTCGCATTCCCGTTGGAGATGTGAGAGCCGCTGATGGAGGGGATGAACCACGAACCCTTATACAACGGATGGATCCAATTCAGCAACCACGCCGTTTAGGTGTGAATTTCGGAGGTGAAGACGTCCAGGATTTCGGGTTTAGCCCGCAAGTTATTACCATGGTTCGCCAAAGCCAATTTGGTGGAACAAGTGCTGAATCTCCACACCAACACTTACAAAATTTCGAGATTCTTATGGAGACATTGAAGCCGAAGAGGGCTGTCAACAACAACTACAAGATAAAACCGTTCTTCTTCTCTTTGAAGGACAAGGATTTGTCTTGGTATCAAGCTCTTCCAGCTGGAAGACTTAACACATGGGAGGATTTATCTTCGGAGTTCCACACCAAGTTCTTTCCGCCATCCAAGACGGCGGAGTTGAGAGGTAAGATTAATGCTTTTTCTATGAAACCTAACGAAAGTTTGTTTCAATCTTGGGAAAGGTTTCAAGATCTTCTATTGGATTGCCCACACCATGGCATTTCAAAGCTGGAATTATCGGAGATCTACTACGGAGGATTGGATATAGAGACATAATTCAAACTCCAATCTCTTTCTTGTGGTACATTCATGGACATGAAGAAGATGACGCTTGGGACTTCATTGAGAAGCAAGCCCAAGTGATTGAGAAGTATTCCCACCGGAAAGTGGATCCGAGTAATCGGAACCAAGGAGATCCGGGAGCTAAATTGACTCAAGCTGCACAAGCTCAAATATTTTCCCTCAACAATGAAATCAAGGAGTTGAAGGAAGTCATAAAAGCTGGCCTTCAAAAGACGAAGGAACAAGAAGCTGGCTACCTAGGGAGAGATAATAACCATGGCAATAGGAACAACTACCAGAACAATAACTGGAACAACAACAATAATAGGAACTCCAACAACAACAATTGGAGATCCAACCAACAAAACTCCGATAATTCCTATTCGAAAAATGACAATTCACTAGCACCTCCATCTTCTTCTACTCCTTTGAAAAGCCAGGGTCAAACATCGAATGGCTCGGGCAAGTCAGAGAAGGATAAGCATGATGCTATGATGGAGACAATCTTAGGAAAGCTCCAAGGACTAGAGAAGCACATCACTTCGGTTGATAAGACAAAAAAAAGCCTTAGAAAACCAAGTGTTCAGCAAGGCCGGAGAAGTTCCTAGAGATCAAGGGAAGATTCCCGGAAAGACGGAGTACAACCCAAAAGGAAGGGTGATGGCAATTACTACTAGGAGTGGTGTAACAACCACCGATCCACAACCCAAGTTTGTAGAAGTCCCCGCTGAGAAAGAAAAAGATAAGGAGAAGGAGAAGGAAGATGTCTATGTTCCTTCTCCAGCTTACAAACCTCCTCTACCGTTCCCCCAGTCTAGAGCAAGAGCGCGTCTAGACAAGCAATTCGGTAAGTTAATTGATCTAATGAGCAAACTACATATTAACATACCTTTTATTGATGCACTTGTAGGTATGCCCACTTACGGGAAGTTCTTAAAAGAGATCCTTGATAACATGATTTATGACGTTAGCTTAGGCACTCATTTAGATAGTTTTTCCGCTCATTCATGCATGGTTTAGCACTAGTTCATGACGTTTGCACTCAATTCATGTATTTTGTCGAGATAGACGTCTACACGGATGTTTGCATGCTTTGTAGGTATTTTGGGAGCTTTAGGAGCTTAATCAATAAATTTGAGGATCGTTCCTCGAGATGACACACCTTCGGACTCATTGGGAAGCAAGCTAGGAGCTAAGGAGGACACATGGGACCTTGTTGGTGCATGCCTTGCACCAAATTGTGGCTTGATGATCCATAAAAGTATGAATCACCAAAACCACGGCCACTGGGACCACGAGCGTGGAAATAGGCCGTGGTTCTCCCTGCACATCTGCGGCAACTGTCCCACGATCTTCATAACCGACCCTTTCCCTTGATGGTGTATAAAAGGTGGTCCTGCAGGCTGTTGAGGGCAGACCCCATCACTCCATTCTCTCCCACACTCTCACACATATTCTCTCATTGTAAGATTGGATTGGAGCTACTCTTGGAGGAGAAGAAAGGCTTCCATTGGAGAAGAAAAGAAGAACACACCATTCTTAGTTTTACATAGCTTTTACAGTGAAGATTGTTGGAAATATTTGCAAGGGTTTGTAAGGAACGATTTGAACCTTCTTTTGAAGGGTTGTAAGTCTTACTTAAACTCATTTTCAGCTTGGATTTCTTTGTTCTACTTGTTCATCTCTTTTTCACTTCATTTACTTGCTATGGAAGCCTTGAATGTATGCTTGTTGAGTTTGACTGTTAAGATGCTTATTGTTGGCTAAATAGATGCGATTCTAGGGTAAGGAAATGACGGTTATGGCTTGGACTATAATAGGATAGACTTAAACGTACCTTTGGATGAATTGTTTGTTCGAACCTAGCCTCTGTTGTAAATCACGGCCTGTTCTAGGTAGTTCCACGGCCGTGGAAGTGAGGAACTGACCGTGATTTCGTCTGACTTGCTTGTATTGATAAATCTAAGTGTTAGGTTGTTAGATTGTTGAAATCCTAGTGTTTATTGAGCTTGATCTATCCTAGGGTGACCTAGTGTTAGCAACTAAGTGTGAGAAGAGACCTACAAGGTGATTCTTGCTCTTACATACCGAAGATGATGAACTCTAGGCAGTAGTGAGCCTCATAAGCCGCTATTGGACTGAGTGTGCTAGGATTGATGTTTAGGACTTGCGTTCCCGAGACTTACCCGGTAAGGAGAGGTTAGATCCCTAGATGACAATCCGGTTTGTGTAGAATTCCTATCCTTAGGCTCTTTGAGACTTACCCGGTGAGGAGACCTTAGGAACGGACTAGCGGACCATGAGACCTACCCGGTGATTGATCCCGATTTAGAAACACCCATTCCCAACACACCATAGTTTATCCAAAGAATGACTAGATAGCTTGAGTCCTATGCCATAACCGGAATTTCTAACCCCTAGAATCCTCTTTTCTCTCTTTGATTACCTATCTCGTGTTTGCTTGTTTATTTGTGTTGTTAGCTTAGTTATTTGTTGATTTTGCATGATTTGTGATCCTTGATTGATCACCTCAAACCCAAACCAAAAACATTGAGATTTTCATTTCTTTATTCCTTTCTCTTTTCCTAGCCTAGATCTTCACTATCCTTAGTCACTATTGACTCAATTTCACTTTAGTCTTTGTTTTCGACCTCAAAATACTATCTTTACTACAAAACGACCCATACACTGTGGGTTCGCTAGGAGTTAGGAAAAATATATCGAGTTATAAATTTAAGACTTTTGCGTGTCACAATCTTAGCGTAATAAGTTTTTGGCGCCGTTGCCGGGGAATAGGGCTAGACTGAGTCATTTTTGTGATTGTTTATAGTGTAGGTCTTTCTTGTTGCTTTTGATCTTGTTTGGTTTGTGTCTTTGCATTTTCAGGACATCTCTCATTCTTTAGGTGCATGTGAAGATCTCGTGGCAAGGATTTAGCTCCATTCGATCCCGAACCGGAGAAAAACCTTAAAGCTAGATCTAAGAGCATTAAGAAGAAGAAATAGATGGCGGCAAGAGATCTTCAAGCTGAGTTGGATGAGGCTTTAGAGCAAATTAGGTTAAGAGATAAGCTCTTGGAGAATGAAAGGAGACTTGCCAATGAGAGGCAAGAAGCAACTAGGAGGGAGATTGAAGAGATTAGGCAAGCTCTTGTGCAAAGAGAGCTTAATCGTCAACAACCTCCACCTCCACCACAACCGCAGCCAGCGGTTAATATTCGGGTTTTACCCATTGCTATTGAGGAGCCACAAACGTTAGGGCAACGTATGGATCCGGCTCAAAGAGTGCACCGTCCGGGTGTGAACTTAGGAGATCCCGCAGCCCATGATTACGAGCTCTGCCCTCAAGTTCTACAAATGATCCGGCATAATCAATTTGGAGGGATGGAAAGAGAGTCTCCTCATCAACACTTGATGAACTATGAAATCTTGATGGAGACTCTAAGACCGCCTAGATTGGAGAACAACAACCATAAGCTTAGGGATTTTTCCTTCTCACTTAAGGATAAGGCCTTGGCTTGGTACCAATCGATTCCACTAGGACGAGTAAGTACTTGGGAGGAAATGACTACCGAGTTCTTGACAAAGTTCTTCCCATCTTCCAAGACCACCGAGTTAAGAGGGAAGATCAATGCCTTCGTGATGAAGGATAGAGAGAGCCTATTCAAGTCTTGGGAGAGTTTCAAGGACCTCCTCCTAGATTGTCCACACCATGGTATACCGAAAATAGAACTTTTGGAGATCTACTTCGAAGGACTTGATGAAGATAGCCAATTCAAGCTTCAATCTCTTTCCGGTGGGACTTTCATGGAAAAGAATGTGGATGAAGCTTGGGAGTTTGTAGAGAAACAAGCTTTGGTGATAGAGAAGTACTCCCATAGGAAGAGTGATGGGAGGAAACCGGGAGCATATGAGGTGAGTGAAGTCACCAGAGCAACTTCAAGCTCGATGCAATCAACAATGAGCTTAAGTCTTTGAGGGAGTTCAACAACAACCGGCAATTAAAAAATTACCGGCCTAACCACAACCATCCCGGGTTTTCCTATTCTAACCCGGATGGAGCCTTGAACCCTCCCGCTTCCACAAGCGCAGCTCCACCACCAAAGGCTTCACAAGAACCTCCACCCGGATTTACTCAACCTCCAAAGGATAGAACCGAGATGATGTTTGAGCAATTGCTTGGAAGGTTGAGTGGTCTTGAGACCACGGTGACTTCCATTTCTAAGGCTCAAAAGGTGTAGGAAGCACAAGTGTTCTAAAAGGCGGGTGAAGCTCATAGAGATCCGGGAAAGCTTCCCGGAAGAACCGAAGATAACCCAAGAGGCCAAGTGTTGGCCATCACAACAAGAAGTGGGTTAAGCATGAAAGATCCCTTACCTAAGGGAAATGAGAAGGGGAAGCAAGTGGTGATAGAGGAAGAGACATCGCAAGAAGAAGGAGGAAATAACAAGGAAGATGAGCCAACATATGTGGCACCACCTCCATACAAGCCACCACTACCATTCCCACAATCACGAGCAAGAGCTCGCTTGGACAAGAACTTCGGTAAATTCCTTGAACTTATGTCTAAATTGCATATTAACATTCCGTTCATGGATGCTATTCTAGGTATGCCGGCATATGGCAAGTTCTTGAAGGAAATACTCTCCAACAAAAGGAAATTGGAAGAGTATGGGGAAGTGAGGATGACAAAGAGGTCCTCGGAATTGATCCAAACTATGAAGGAGGAGATGCCTCCTAAGCTAAGAGATCCGGGATCCTTTTGTGTGCCAACTGGAGTGGGATAAGTGAAGTATGAATCCCTATGTGATCTTGGGGCAAGTGTAAGCATCATACCGCTTGCACTTTGTAACAAGGTTGGGCTAGGAGAGCCAAATCCGGTCAAGATGACCCTTTACATGGCGGACCGTTCAATCACTCACCGCGTAGGAATCTTAGAAGACATACCGGTGCAGCTCGGGAAGTTCTATGTGCCCACAGACTTCGTTGTTTTGGACATCCCGGCGGACTACCCGGTTCCTATCATTTTGGGAAGGCCGTTCTTTGCCATTTCCGGATGCTTGGTGGATTGTAAAAATGGAAATCTCTCCTTCAACATTGGAGAAGAGAATATTAAGTTCAAACTATCCACAATGATGAAGGGGCCAACCCTTGGTGAAGATGTGTTCAACATTGTCGAGCAAGAGGAGTCTAGAGAAGTTGTGAGCTCGATCTTGATCAAGGACCCCTTGGAGAAGGTTCTTATCTTGAGTTTAATGGAGAAAGGAGTTGAGGAGGCTTGCAATGAAGAAATCAAGGCTTTGGATGCATTGGAAAAGGAGACAAGAGCTGAATTTGAAGTACACGAAGGTGTGCTGAATTGCTGTGTGAACCACGGCCTGGGGGGAAGAACCACGCCCGTGGAATGTCCCGTGGAACTCTCTGGTGTGCTCAAAAAGGCTAGCTTTGCAAGTTCCATGGCCGTGGTTGTGCCAGAGCCCGTGATTTTGCCCGTGGTTTCTCCAGAAACTGCATTGGTTGTTGATCAAGCTTCAAGGAGCTTTGGGGAGTCTTCCATGGCTTTGGATTCATCTCAACCAACATTGTATGGAGCGTCTCCAACCGATAAAGGTCCTCCTAAACTTGAACTTAAACCCCTCCCCTCTCATTTGAAGTATGCTTTTCTTGGTGATGATTCTACTTATCCGGTTATTATGAATGCATGCTTAAATGATGATGAGTTGAATAGATTGTTGCATGAGTTGAGATTGCATAGGAAAGCCATTGGTTACACCATCGATGACTTAGTTGGCGGTAAACCTTCCTTGTGCATGCATAAAATCTTGATGGAAGATAATCATAAACCTTCAATTGAACCTCAAAGAAGACTAAACTCAATCATGAAAGAAGTAGTAAAGAAGGAGATTCTTAAATTGCTAGATGCGGGAATCATTTTCCCGATTTCGGATAGTAAGTGGGTTAGTGCCGTGCATGTGGTTCCTAATAAGGGTGGGATGACCGTAGTAACAAATGAGAACAATGAACTAATCCCAACTAGAACAGTTACGGGATGGAGGATGTGTACAGACTATAGGAAACTAAATGTGGCCTCTAGGAAAGATCACTGCCCTCTTCCCTTTATTGACCAAATGCTAGAGAGATTAGCTCAACATTCTCACTTTTGCTACTTAGATGGTTATAGTGGATTCTTCCAAATCCCTATCCACCCCGATGACCAAGAGAAAACTACATTCACATGTCCTTGGGGTATATTTGCATATAGGAGAATGCCATTTGGGTTGTGTAATGCACCCGCCACCTTTCAAAGGTGTATGATGGCTATCTTTTCTGAATACATTGAAAACATCATGGAAGTGTTTATGGATGATTTCTCTGTTTATGGATCTTCATTTGATGATTGTTTAGCTAATTTGTCTTTGGTGCTTAAGAGATATGAGGAGACAAATCTTGTCTTAAATTGGGAAAAATGCCACTTCATTGTAAGTGAAGGCATTGTGTTGGGACACTTGGTGTCCAACCGTGGCATTGAGGTTGATAGGGCTAAGATAGAGACGATAGAGAAGTTGCCACCACCTACCTCGGTGAAGGGGTAAGGAGTTTTCTAGGGCATGCCGGTTTTTACCGGAGATTCATTAAAGATTTCTCTAAGATTTTTAAGCCTCTTACTAACCTACTAATGAAAGATGTTGAGTTTGTTTTCTCCAAGGAATACCTTGAAGCTTTTTGTAGGTTGAAGAATGCTTTGATCTCCACACCCATCATGCAACCTCCGGATTGGAGTTTACCGTTTGAGATAATGTGTGACGCGAGTGATGTAGCCGTCGGGGCTGTTTTGGGGCAAAAGAAAGATGGCGTACACATGCCATCTATTATGCTAGCAAGACGCTAGATGATGCCCAACTTAATTATGCTACCACCGAGAAAGAGTTGCTAGCGGTTGTTTATGCATTTGAGAAGTTCCGCTCATATCTTGTTGGAGGGAAGGTCATTGTGTATACGGATCATGTTGTGATCCGTTATCTCATTACAAATAAGGATGCCAAGCCTCGTTTAATTCGGTGGATCCTTCTTCTTCAAGAGTTTGACTTGGATATCCGGGATAAGAAAGGGTCCGAAAATTCTGTGGCGGACCACCTTAGTAGACTCCCACAATTGGAGATCGAGAGAGATGACATCCCTATTGATGACTCGTTCCGGGATGAGCAATTGCAAATGGTTGAAGAGTGCTTGTTTCAAGTGTCAAGGGGTAATGAGCCATGGTATGCCGACATAGTAAACTATCTCGTTTGTGAGGAGGTGCCACCCGGTTTATCCTATGCCCAAAGGAAGAAGTTCTTTAAGGATGTGAGGCATTACTTTTGGAGTGAACCACTTTTGTTCAAGAGAGGGCCGGATGGAGTCTTTAGGAGATGCATACCAGAGGATGAGGGGGAGAGTGTGATCCGCCATTGTCATTCCTTACCATGTGGAGGGCATGCTAGCTCACACAAGACATGTACAAAGGTGTTGCAATCCGGGTTTTATTGGCCAAGTTTGTTCAAGGATGTGCAGAATTTTGTGGTAGCTTGTGATGCTTGCCAAAGGATGGGGAACATCTCAAGGAGGAATGAGATACCCTTGAACAACATACGAGAAGTGGAGATATTCGATGTTTGGGGTGTGGACTGCATGGGACCATTCCCTTCTTCATGTGGCAACCTCTACATCCTCTTGGCGGTGGACTATGTTTGAAGATGGGTGGAGGCAATCGCCTCTCCCACAAATGATGCCAAGGTTGTGGTGCGGTTCTTCAAACGAGTGATCTTCCCTAGGTTTGGAACACCAAGGGTGATCATAAGTGATGGAGGAAAGCACTTCACCAATAGGAACTTCGGGACACTTTTGGCTAAGTATGGGGTGACTCATAAGGTGGCAACACCTTACCATCCCCAAACTAGTGGCCAAGTGGAGATCTCCAACCGGGAGATAAAAGGAATTCTTGAGAAGACGGTTTCTAGAACGAGAAAGGATTGGGCTATGAAGCTCGATGATGCTTTGTGGGCATATAGAACCGCTTTCAAGACACCAATTGACACCACTCCCTACAAGCTAGTTTATGGCAAGTCTTGCCACCTTCCGGTGGAGATGGAACATAGATCATATTGGGCCATTAGGTGGCTGAATTTTGACCTCAAGGAGGCCGGTGAGAAAAGATTGCTAGACATGAACGCTCTTGAGGAGATCCGGTTGGATGCCTATGAAAACGCCCGAATCTACAAAGAAAGGACCAAACATTGGCATGGCAAGCGTCTCATCCCGAAGGATTTGAGTGAAGGCGACCTTGTCCTTCTCTTCAACTCAAGGCTGAGGCTCTTTCCCGGAAAGCTAAAGTCAAGATGGACGGGTCCTTATATGGTGAAGAAGATCTTTCCCCATGGAGCGGTTGAGATAGGAGGGGAGCATTGTAGAGATTTTAAGGTGAATGGGCACCGGTTGAAGAAGTATATCCCGGGAGCTCCGGTGGACGTGATTGCCCCACTTCACCTTGAGTAGAATGCCCCGAGTTTGGTCAAGCTAATGACCTTAAAGAAGCGCTTGGTGGGAGGCAACCCATTGGTATACATCTTTCCCTTTTCGTTTTTGTTTTTGTTTTTGATTTTTCTGTTTTTGTGTGTTTTTGTGTGTTTGGAGTTTGTGTGCTAGAGTCTAAGTAGCATGGAAGCCTTTCATGGCATATGGATGATGATGATGAGCCCCTCATCAACTATGGGTGGAGCGGACGCGGAACTTGGACGGCTAGCGGTGCCTAGCGCGGGTCCCGACGCCATAACGAACACCTTGAGCTCTCTACCATCGTTGATAGAATCATCCACCATCAATCCACTTGAGTGATCCCAAATACCGAAGCAAACCATTTTTACATTGTGAGAACCCTCTTTCACTCTTCTTTACTTCATTTACACATTGGGGACAATGTGTTTCTAAGTATGGGGTGGGGTTTTCATGATCACTTGCATGATTAGCATCTAGGATTGTTTAATATTGTCACATGTTTTGCATTGTACATAGA
This sequence comes from Fagopyrum homotropicum, assembly GCA_033239125.1. Lineage (NCBI taxonomy): Eukaryota > Viridiplantae > Streptophyta > Magnoliopsida > Caryophyllales > Polygonaceae > Fagopyrum > Fagopyrum homotropicum. The sequence continues at coordinate 10,639,239 of BSWB01000008.1, forward strand.
TATTTTGAAAAATCCAAAAAAAAAATTAGAAAATTTAAAAGTTTTTAGTGCTTCTAAGCTTGGGAATGACCCTTTTGATGAAATTGTCTTGTGAATTGGTTATGGATGGCCTTGTGTATTGAATAGATGAATGCATATGTGGACTTGAAGTACTTATCTTGAATCCCATGTATGAATTGTGATCAAGATGTTTGCCTTGATTGGATTGAGGATTGATAGTCGAAATTACATGCTAGTTCTTGCACATCATTTAGGAGTGATTAAGGCAATTCATCTTTCTCTACTTCTCATCTTGATCATGTTGTTTGAGCACCTCAATTGATATAAAGTTTGACCTCTTTTGACCCATCCGGAAATAGGAGCATGCTAGTGTGTTGATGTGTGTGAAAAGCAAGTGTGGGGTGAAGTTGTTGATAAATAGATGTTGTGAATAAAGTGCTGAATTTGTTGTGAAAAGTGTAGAAAAAATATAGGTTTGGGGACGTTGGTTTAAATGACGAGTAACTCGGCACCATTCACATATCGGGTGTTTGTGCCTTGCCAAAGTCAAATAAACTGATAGTCCTAACGAACTTTGGTATGTGTGCCCGGTGTGGAGCACCTCGAAAAATAAAAAAGCCCGAGGCTCACTAATCACCAAGGTTTCGGCTTTTGTACACCAATGTCATTGTCTCAAAAATAAGTGAAAAAGAAAAGAAAATAAAGAAAAGATGGAGAAAAATATACACTTGTGGGGAAGTTGATCAAAAATGAAGTTGTGGAGTTAGTTCCTTTCCCGGATTAGCATCACATGACCTAAAAATTCCCACCTATTCACAACGTTTTTTGGCCTCTTCCTTCCTAAGTCCTTGTGACCTATTTGCATGTGTGTAAGACTTAGTAATCTAGATTGGATGTACTCATGATCATCTTGACTTCTTCATTTTTACCTTTCATGCATGCTTTTTAGTTAAGTATAATTGTCTTTCCATGCCTTCATTCATTTGATGCATGATTGCTTGTCCATTTGCCATGAAACATGACTATGAAGGTAATCCAATATTAGAAGCACAACTCCAAAAAGATTTTGTTGTTTTTCTGCATGCATAAATGATGTCATCTCTTAGTCTATAGTTGGGACTTTGCTCGGGGACGAGCAAACCTTAAGTATGGGGTATTTTTGATAACATGATTTATGACGTTAGTTTAGGCACTCATTTAGATAGTTTTTCCGCTCATTCATGCATGGTTTAGCACTAGTTCATGACGTTTGCACTCAATTCATGTATTTGTCGAAATAGATGTCTACACGGATTTTTGCATGCTTTGTAGGTATTTTGGGAGCTTTAGGAGCTTAATCGATACATTTGAGAATCGTTTCTCGAGATGACACACCTTCGGACTCATTGGGAAGCAAGCTAGGAGCTAAGGAGGACACATGGGACCTTGTTGGTGCATGCCTTACACCAAATTGTGGCTTGATGATCTATAAAAGTATGAATCACCAAAACCGCGGCCATTGGGATTTCCACGGGCGTGGAAATAGGCCGTGGTTCTCCCTGCACAGCTGCGAAAACTGTCCTACGATCTCCATAACCGACCCTTTCCCTTGATGGTGTATAAAAGGTGGTCCTGCAGGCTGTTGAGGGCAGACCCATCACTCCATTCTCTCCCACACTCTCACACATATTCTCTCATTGGAAGATTAGATTGGAGCTACTGTTGGAGGAGAAGAAAGGCTTCCATTGGAGAAGAAAAGAAGAACACACCATTCTTAGTTTTACATAGCTTTTAGAGTGAAGATTGTTGGAAACATTTGCAAGGGTTTGTAAGGAAGGATTTGAACCTTCTTTTAAAGGGTTGTAAGTCTTACTTAAACTCATTTTCAGCTTGTATTTCTTTGTTCTACTTGTTCATCTCTTTTTCACTTCATTTACTTGCTATGGAAGCTTTGAATGTACGCTTGTTGAGTTTGATTGTTAAGATGCTTGTTGTTGGATAAATAGATGCGATTCTAGGGTAAGGAAATGATGGTTATGGCTTGGACTTTGATAGGATAGACTTAAACGTACATTTGGATGAATTGTTTGCTCGAACCTAGCCTCTTTTGTAAATCACGGCCTGCTCTAGGTAGTTCCACGGCCGTGGAAGTGAGGAACTGACCGTGATTTTGTCTGACTTGCTTGTATTGATAAATCTAAGTGTTAGGTTGTTAGATTGTTAAAATCCTAGTGTTTATTGAGCTTGATCTATCCTAGGGTGACCTAGTGTTAGCAACTAAGTGTGAGAAGAGACCTACCCGGTGATTCTTGCTCTTACATACCGAAGATGATGAACTCTAGGTAGTAGTGTGCCTCATAAGCCGCTATTGGACTGAGTGTGCTAGGGTTGATGTTTAGGACTTGCCTTCCCGAGACTTACCCGGTAAGGAGAGGTTAGATCCCTAGATGACAATCCGGTTTGTGTAGAATTCCTATCCTTAGGCTCTTTGAGACTTAACCGGTGATGAGACCTTAGGAACGGACTAGCGGACCATGAGACCTACCCGGTGATTGATCCCGATTTAGAAACACCCATTCCCAACACACCATAGTTAATCCAAAGAATGACTAGATAACTTGAGTCCTATGCCATAACCGGAATTTCTAACCCCTAGAATCCTCTTTTCTTTCTTTGATTACCTATCTCGTGTTTGCTTGTTTATTTGTGTTGTTAGCTTAGTTATTTGTTGATTTCGCATGATTTGTGATCCTTGATTGATCACCTCAAAACCAAACCAAAAAACATTGAGATTTTCATTTATTTATTCCTTTTTCTTTTCCTAGCCTAGATCTTCACTATCCTTAGTCACTATTGACTCAATTTCACTTTAGTCTTTGTGTTCGACCTCGGAATACTATCCTTACTTCAAAACGACCCATACACTGTGGGTTCGCTAGGAGTTAGGAAAAATATATCGAGTTATAAATTTAAGACTTTTGCGTGTCACAATCTTAGCATAACAATCCTCTCTAACAAGAGGAAGTTGGAAGACTTTGGAGAAGTCAAGATGAGTTCGGAATCTTCGGATCTCATCAAAACAATGACGGAGAAGATGCCCCCAAAGCTGAGGGATCCGGGGTCATTTTGTATTCCAATAGGAGTTGGTGAAGTCACATACGATGCTCTTTGTGACTTAGGAGCAAGTGTTAGCACTATCCCGCTTGCTTTGTGTAGGAAGATCGGTTTAGATGAACCTAAACCGGTGAAGATGACGCTGTACATGGCGGATCGATCCATAACTCAACCCATAGGTATCATTGAAGACATCCTAGTCAAGTTCGGTAAGTTCTATATTCCTATAGATTTTGTTGTGCTTGACATCCCTGCAGATTGTCAGGTCCCGATCATACTCGGGAGACCATTTCTTGCAACCTCCGGTTGTATGGTGGATTGCAAGAACGCTAGACTAGCCTTCGATATAGGAGAAGAGAAGGTTGAATTTTTTCTCTCAACCTTGGTGAAAGAGCCTGCACTTGGAGAGGATATGTTCAACATCTATGACGAAGAGGCGTCTAGAGAGGAAGTAAGTTCGATCTTATTTAAAGATCCATTGAAAAAGGTTATAACCATGAGCATCATGGAAAAGGGAGAAGAAGAGGATTGCAATGCTGAGATTGAAGCTTTGGAGGACCTAAAAGAGGTACAAGATGAAGAGTTCGAGAAATTCTATGATGGCTCGGAAAACAGAAGAAACCACAGCTAGTCGTGCTATTCCACGGCCGTGATCCTACAAATTCAACCCGTATAGTGTTATTTCGAGAACATCAGAGACTTCCACGCCCTAAACCACGGCGGTAGAAGTAACAAGTGTGCCGTGGTTTCGGGAAATTCTGAGAACAATTCCGTCTTCCCTACAACCACTGTTGAGTCTTCTTCCACTACTCCCACATCCTTAGAGACTTCTAAGGAAGCATCGAGCACACCTCAAGACACATCTAAGGCATCAATAACTTTGGAATTGAAGCCGCTTCCCACACATCTTCGGTATGATTTTCTTGGAAATAATTCTACCTTTCCCGTTATTGTTAGTTCCGATTTAAAGGAAGATGAACATGAGAAACTTATGGATGTTTTGAGGAAACATAGGAAAGCTTTAGGCTATACCATAGAGGATATTGTAGGAACTAAACCATTTTTATATATGCACAAGATTCTAATGGAGGAGGATTACAAGCCTTCACGACAACCTCAAAGATGGTTAAACCCGGTCATGAAAGAGGTCGTGAAGAAGGAAATCCTTAAGTTACTTGACTCATGTATCATCTATTCTATCTCCGATAGCAAATGGGTGAGCCCTGTTCAAGTCGTTCCCAAGAAGGGAGGAATGACCGTTGTGACCAAAAAGAACAATGAACTCATTCCAATGAGAACCGTGACGGGTTTGAGGATGTGCATTGACTACCGCAAGCTGAACAATGCAACTGAAGGATCACTTCCCGCTACCATTCATAGATCAAATGCTTGAAAGGTTAGCACAACACTCCTACTTTTGTTATCTTGACGGTTATAGTGGTTTCTTTCAGATTCCGGTTCACCCGGACGATCAAGAGAAGACCACATTCACGTGCCCATGGGGTACGTTTGCTTATAGGAGAATGTCATTCGGACTTTGTAACGCTCCATCCACCTTTTAAAGGTGTATGATGGCCATCTTCTCGGAATATATTGAGGAAATCATGGAGGTTTTTATGGACGATTTTTCAGTTTATGGTTCCTCATTTGACAATTGTCCTGCTAACCTTTCTCTTGTTTTGCAAAGATGTGAAGACACTAACCTTGTTCGAAGTTGGGGGAAGTGTCAATTCATAGTTAAGGAAGGAAATGTGCTAGGACATTTGATCTCTAATAGAGGGATCGAAGTTGACAAGGCTAAGATAGAGACGATAGAGAAGCTTCCTCCTCCATCTTCGGTGAAGGGGATAAGAAGTCTCCTAGGACATGCAAGGTTTTATAGGAGATTGATCAAAGACTTTTCAAAAATTTCGAAACCACTAACTAATCTATTGATGAAGGATGTTGTTTTTGATTTTTCGTAGGAATGTTTAGATGCTTTCTATAAGATTAGAGAAGCTCTCATCTCAGCCCCGATAATCCAACCTCCGGATTGGAATCTTCCATTGGAGGTTATGTGTGATGCAAGTGATGTAGCTGTTGGAGTGGTGCTTGGAAAAAAGAAGGAAGGCCGCACTCATGTCATCTACTATGCTAGCAAGACGCTAGACAAAGCGCAACTCAACTACGCCATAACTGAAAAAGAATTTTTAGCCGTTGTATACGCTTTTGAAAAGTTTCGTTCTTATCTTGTAGGAGCGAAGGTGATTGTATGCACGGACCATTCAGCAATACGGTATTTGCTCGCCAAGAAGGATGCAAAGCCAAGGCTGATTAGATGGATTCTTCTTCTTCAAGAATTCGATCTAGAGATTCGGGACAAGAAAGGTTCCGAAAATTCTGTTGCGGATCACCTAATTCGTCTACCACACACCGATGGCGACGATCTACCCATCGATGACTCCTTCCCGGATGAGCACTTACACATCATGGAAGAGTGTATCGATAAGATTTCTAGAGGTAACGAACCTTGGTTTGCTGATTTTGTAAATTACTTGGTTTGTCAGGAAATACCTCCCAGATGAGCACTTACACATCCTATGCTGATTTTGTAAATTACTTGGTTTGCTTCCGAGGACCATTGGCAACCAGCCGATTCTAAGGCCAAGCTCATCTACCACTTAGCCATAAAGATAGCTCATAGGATCCTATCGGAATGCCTTTTCCCTAGGACCGAAACACCTAAAAAGGTCAAAGCTAACAAGCTCTTCATTCTCTATAGCATGCTTACCGGTCATCCCGCAGATTGTGCCACTTTACTTGCCTCTACCCTTAGTAAGGTGAAGAACAAATCGGCCGGGAAGATAGGATATTGAGGTATGGTGACGCATATTGTTAACCAGCTGAACATTGATTACTCCGCTTGCACTAGGATAGTTGCGAGACCTTTGGGTCTCAATGGCCTCATGACTAGAGGACTTATCTTTCCTCGCCACTGTGGTCCACCCACTGCAGCCATGCCTTGGGAGGAAAGAGGTGGTAGAGGCATTCCATGGCTTTCGGAGTACTCTCTCATGCTTGGCCGCCATAACTGGAAGGAGACCTTTGTTTCAATACATGCCAATAGGTTAGTAGCTCCTCCTTATGTGCCAGATGAGGTTCCAGTTGAGGCTGCAGTTGATGATGATGAGGAGATGGGAGGAGGAGACCATCCGGATGCAGGAGGGGATGAGCATCACATTGGATCATTCCCGGAGCATCCAAATGACTTCCCGGAGCCACCTAGGAGATCCTCCCATCAGCCGAGACCTTCCGGTTCTTCTTCCTCACGCCGAGCTAGTGTCAGTGAGCGCCCGACATGGATGGAAGCTCCATCTTCTTGGTATGGACAGCATCCATCTTGGATGAGAGCTCCACCTCCTTGGTATGATCAGCCACTAGTTGCACCGACGCCTATTCAGCAGCAGCAACCGGAGTGGTTACAGTAGCCTCCAACATGGTATGAGCAGCAGCCAGCATGGGCGACTGATAGGTGATGGAATCACTATCATTTAGGTTAATTTATAGAGTCTTTTTGTTACATTAGTGTTGGTTTATGCTACGAACTCCTTGGTTTAGAAGAAGAAGACTAAAAGAAGATAAAGGAGTTATAAGCACTTAGGAGTGAAGACCATTCACGAAGCAAAGATTTTGTTGCCTTACCGCCCCGCGGAGCATTGTCACCGCCCCTGCGGGTGACACCATACTCCGGAGTGCAGCCTGCGCCTTCGCCAATGCCAGGAACGAAGACTGTCACCGCACCTGTGTTAACCCTTTGGCGCCCCTGCGGTGACTTGCCTTGAAGAAGCGAAGCCAGCGCCCCTGCGCCTCTGCCTGCGTCTCAACCTGGGAGCTGGAAGATGAAGAGTTAGTGTCACCGCCCCCGCGTTGACACTGGGACGCCCCTGCGGCTCGGCATAAAAAACGACAGGAAGTTGAAGAGTCAGACGTTTGAAGATCATTAAATATCCGCCCCTGCGGAATTGCTAGGACGCCCCTGCGGATACAAAGAAGATCAAACGTTTTCACCTATACCGCCCCTGCGGATCTGAAGGCTGCCCCTGCGTTTAGCGACAAAGACTTTACTCCGGCTATTTACACCACCTTTATGGCATTAAAGGTGGCTGTTTTGAGCCGGCCATTTACTCCTATTTAGTTCCATTTGTAGTATAAATAGACCTAGGGTTGATTGCTAGAAGCATCGAATTAGAATCCACTTTTTCCATCATAATTCTCTTGCTACCTTGTAATGAGTTGCTAACTCCCTTGCTACATTGGGTTGGTTTGAAGCTGCATTATTACTTTGGTTATAAGTTCTTTCTAATATAAGTTTTCATTCAGTAATACTTTGTGTTTCCTTGATCTTCATTGTCTAATCATGTTTTACTATCACTTAAGATTGATCACCTTAGGTTCTAAAGTGCATGCAAAGAACTAGGATTAATAGATTCCAGGTTCGGGTCTTTAATCTAGTAGTAAACTTTAAGTAATAACGGGTTGTAGTTGCTTAAAGGAAAGGAACACAAATATAAAGATAAGTTTAACGGTTTTAATCTTTTCTTTATATCCCTTAGTCTTTAAGTTGTGTTGATGCCGGTTGGCTCAACACATATATATGATCAAGACAGGAGATTACTTGAAAACTTGGAAAAAGGAACTCATCAAAGTAGTAATCGCATGCTAAGAATCAACCTAGTGTAGATTCATGATAGCATGAATTATTGTCCATATTTTGGGGCATGTTTAGACGTTTTATCTTCAATAATCTGCATGTTTGGATGTATATTATGTGATTATATTGTCGTTTCATCTACCTTTACGGGAATCGAGGTCTACACCAAGTTTCGTTGTAATCGTAGGTAAAATGGCACGTTTTGCATCAAAATGGAGCTAAAAGAGCTAAGGAGTCATCGGAGCTACATTCAGGAGCTTAAGGAAGAATCCAGGAATCATGGAAATGGATTGAAGATTCACTTTGGACCAGATTTGAGAGATTTCATATTCAGTTTAGAGTCACCTCGGTCAGCTACAGTACCATCTCGACCGAGGTGATCCAGAGGAGCTGCTCGACCGAGGTGAACACCTTGGACGCGGCGAGAGATATTTTATTCTTGGCTGAGATCTTTTATTTTGGGAAAGAGGATCTTATATTTTTAGGCTGGATTCCTGGAAGGAAGAAGATAATTCAGTCCATATATTTTACCTATTTTTATGGGAAAAGATCTTTCTAAGATATCTTATCTTTGGGAGGGAATTTTCCTATAAAAAGGGTTGGATTTTCCACAAATCCAACATCCGCTAGACCGTGTTTAAACACCCGCTTACCCCTCTACATCCGCTTAGGGCTGGAGAACACCCACTACATTTGGGAGATTTGAAGAACCTTTTTGAAGGTTGAAGGAAGATTGAAGGAAGGAAGTTGATAGCTTTTATAGCTTTTGTGAAGGGTTTTGTAAGATTCTCTTAGATTCCCTTCTTGTTGATTGTCTTGTTGGATTGTGATCCAAGGAACGCTTGTTTGTTTGAAAATTGATTCAGTTATTGAAGCTTTGTTCTTAAGGTTTTTGTGTTCAATTATTCACTTTTTCCCTTATATTTGATTATTGCTTTCATGATGATGATTGGCTAATTTCTTTGTGTGATTCTAGGGTGATTGGATGAAGGTTGTGGGAAAAACAATGATAGAATAATCTTAATCACAGTAGGACCCTGAAAGCTCGAGTCTTTATCCTTAACCCTAGAACATCTCGCTCAGTCGATGAACATCTCGGCTGGGGTGGAATTCGTCTGACCGAGGTGACCTATCTGATCCGAAACTGAGAGTTAAGTGCTAGAGTTTGCCAAATCCTATTCTTATTACACCTTTCCTGGTTCAATGCAAGCCTAGGATGAGAGTTACCCGGTGATTCCTTTGTTTGTTTACCAAAGATCATAAGTATAGGTAATAAAGGTTTATCCTTTATTGGGGTTTGAGTGTGCCTTCATCCCATCTTTGTGAGTTAGCCTGAGACTTACCCGGTAAAGGTTGATTCTATTCCCTTAGTTGGTGTGTTGGTTTGAGATTATAGTTCCTTTCCTTAGTACCTTGAGACTTACCCAGTGATAGGTTTTTTTGGCTTGGAATTGTTAGTAGTGAGACTTACCCGGTGATCTATTCCACTTTAGTAACACCTTCCCTTTGCAAAATCTCAGCTTTGTCCACTTATCTTTAGATCTTGAGTTGGAACCACAACTAGATGCTTTAATTCCTAGAATTGCATATTTCCTTAATTGACTTTTTATCATCTTTGATTGTTTTAATCGCTTTTGTGGTTAGTAGTTGCATTGACAACCTATACCTGCTTTGTTTCACTAAGTCCCTGTGATCGACCCTTGGAATTTCTTGCTTTTTACTACGATTGACCCGTACACTGTGGGTTCGCATCCTTGTTTTAAGCTTACATCTAGGGTTATAAATTTAAAGGTTGCACACACCGTTTGAAGCGAACAACTTTTTGGCGCCGTTGCCGAGGACTTGGTCTAGACCGAGCCAGTTGCAGTTGGCTTTCCGGGCGCTTGCCCTTGTTTCTACTAACCACTCTACTTGAGTGACTTTCGTAGGTTCTTTTTCTTAGGTTTATGCGAAAAACCCGCGCTGGGAAGGAAATCGTTCCTTACGATCCCGAACCAGAAAAGACATACAAAAGACGCTTGAAAGAAGCGAAGATGGCCAATCAGGATAATCGCGATCTTGAGGCCGAATTGAAGGAGGCGTTAGAGCAACTACACCTCAGCAAGGAAGAACTAAGACTGGAAAGGGAAGAAACTCGCACGAGGACTGAGGCGATCGAAGCAGATATGGCAGCTTTACGAGACCAGTATCTACCTCGACCGAACCCAGATCCTCGACTGAGGCAAGACCCTGCTCCAGATCCTCGACCGAGGCAGAATCCAGTACCTGTTGCTCCGGCTGAGATACTTCCACCTCGGATGCCAGTCCGAGATGTTGTTTTTGCAGGTATTCCACAAACCCTAGGGTAGAGGATGGACCCTAATCAACAACTAAGGCATCCAGGAGTCAACCTAGGTGATCCAGCGGACCATGATTATGAGCTTCAACCGCAAGTTCTTCCATGATTCGCCAATGCCAGTTTGGAGGGCTAGAGAGGGAATCTCCGCATCAACATCTACAAAACTATGAGATCTTGATGGAGACCTTGAGACCTTCAAGAATAGAAAACAACAACTACAAGCTAAGGCCTTTCTATTTCTCTTTGAAAGATAGAGCACTTACTTGGTGTCAATCTCTTCCTCCAGGAAAAATCAATACTTGGGAGGAGATGACGACAGAATTCTTAACTAAATTCTTTCCCCCCTCTAAAACTGCTGAAATGAGAGGGAAGATTAATGCATTCATCATGAAGAACAAGGAGAATGGGAGAGATTTAAAGACATTCTTTTGGATTGCCCACATCATGGGATTCCAAAGATAGAGTTGTTGGAGATATACTTCAAGGGACTGGACGGAAACACCCAGTTCAACCTTCAACTACTATCCGCCGGCACGTTCATGGACATGCCGATTGACGAAGCTTGGGAGTTCATAGAGAAGCAAGCTTTGCACATGGAGAAATACTCCCACCAAGGAGCTGAAGGTGGAGTTAAAAGAGTCAACTTTCAAGATGCTCCGCCCAACAATGATCAACTCACTTCTTTGAAGAACGATGTGAAACAATTAAAGGAACTCTTAGTTGCTCAAACCAAGAAGGAAGATCAAGGATCAAGGAACAACAATGGATACCGTAACAACAACGGTTCCCGGAACAACAACTACAACAACAATAGAGGATCCAACAGCAATAATTGGAGGCAAACAACCAAAATTCGGGTAACCCTTACTCTAACTCCAATTCGAATGACTCCTCTAATCCTTTCCTCTCTTCTTCTTCTTCTTCTACTCCATTAAAAAGACAGGAGCAAGGATCGAGTTCGTCCCAGCCGGAAAAGAAAGATGCGGTGCTGGAGGCCATCTTGATCAAGCTCAACTCTATGGAGACATCCATGACTTCATTTTCGAAGGCACAAAAAGCCTTGGAACAACAATTCTTTAACAAGGCGAATGAAGCGCCAAGAGATCCAGGGAAGCTTCCAGCAAGGACGGAAAGCAACCCTAAAGGACAGATTATGGCAATAACGACGAGAAGTGGACTGAAGACTGCGGAGCCAGTGCCTCGGTCGATGCCAGTACAGACGAAGACCACCTCAGTCCAGGTACAGTCGAAGAACACTTCGGCCGAGATGCCAACCGAGGTGGAGCCACAGAAAGCAGAGGAGAAAACTAAAGTTTATATTCCACCTCCTACATATAAACCACCACTTCCATTTCCCCAGTCAAGGGCCAGAGCACATCTAGACAAGCACTTTGGCAAGTTCCTTGACTTGATGAATAAACTACACATTAATATCCCTTTCCTTGATGCTATTCTAGGGATGCCCGCCTATGGGAAGTTCTTGAAAGAGATTCTATCAAGGAAGAGGAAGTTGGAAGACTTTGGTGAAGTAAGGATGACATCTAAATCCTCAGAGCTTATTCAAATCATGAAGGAGAAGATGCCACCCAAGTTGAGAGATCCCGGCTCATTTTGCATTCCAATTCAAGTTGGGGATGTCACTTGTGAAGCCTTGTGTGATCTAGGAGCCAGCGTGAGCATCATCCCGCTGGAGCTATGTGTTAAGATCGGACTTGGAGAGCCCAAGCCGGTGAAGATACGGTTATACATGGTGGACCGCTCCATTACCCATCCCGTGGGCATTTTGGAAGACGTTCCGGTCAAGTTAGGTAATTTCTATTTACCTATAGACTTTGTTGTGCTTGACATTCCTGCAGATTATCCCGTTCCTATCATTCTCGGGAGACCATTTCTAGCAACTTTGGGTTGCAATGTGGATTGTAAGAACGCCAAGTTAAAATTTAACATTGGCGGAGATGAAGTGGAGTTTGCATTACTTGCGGCTATGAAGGGAGAGCAGCTAGGAGATGATATCTTCAACATCTATGATTACGCTAAAAAGTGTGCACGCAATAAGCCTTAAATTTATACTCGTTATATTTATCCTAACTTCTAGCGCACCCGCAGTGTACGGGACGTTTGTAGTATGGATAGTATTCCGAGGTCGAACACAAAGGCTAAGGTGAAATTGATTCGGTTTTGTGATTAAGTTTAGTGAAGGTCTAAGGTTAGAAAAGAGGGAAACAAAGAAATGAAAACCTCAATTGTTTTTGGTTGAATTTTTGGTGATCAATCAAAGATCACAATTCATGCAAAGTAAACAATCAAACTAGACTAAAAATCTGCACAAATGAACAAACCAAACAAGATGATGATCAAGGAAAGAGAAGACGGATTCTAGGGGTCGGAAATTCCGGTTATGGCATAAAACTCAAGTCATCTATTCATTCTTTGGATCTCACTATGATATGTTGGGATTTAGTGTTTCTAATTTGGGATCAATTACCGGGTAAGTCTCATGATCCAACTAGTCCACTTCTAAGATCTCATTACCGGGTAAGTCTCTAAGATCTTAAGGATAGGAATTCTGCGCAAACCGGATTGTTAATTAGGGATCTACCTATCCTTACCGGGTAAGTCTTGGAAAGGGAAGTCCTAATCAACTATCCTAGCACATCTATTCCAATGGCGGCTTATTAGGCTCACCATTACCTAAGGTTTGCTATTTTAGATTCTAAGGGCAAGGATTACCGGGTAAGTCTCTCCTAACTCTTAGCCACTACACTAAGTCACCCTAGAATAGGTTAAACTCAGCAAACACTTAGGGTTTCAACAATTCATAGGTCTTAGGCAAGGTCCGTCGAACCAGGAAAATCACGGTTTGTTCTACAGAAACCACGACCGTGGTTCTTCAAGAACTACCCGTGATTTCTAACAGGAACTACGTTCACAAACAAAAATCATCCAAAGGTAAATCTAAGTTCGTCCTATCATAGTTCTAGCCATAACCTTCCTTTCCTTACCCTAGAACCACATCAATTTAGCCTACAACATTCATAATGGAACTCAAAACAAACAAACATGAAATCAAAACATCCATTGCAAGATAATGAAAGAAAAGGGATGAACAAGTAAACTTAATCCAAAACTAAGCTGAAGATTAGAATTAGAACCACTTACAACCCTTCCAAAAGAAGGTTCAAAGTCTCATACAATCTCTAGAAAACGAAATCCGAAATATAAGAAAGCTATGGTGTGTTCTTCTCCTCCTCTTCAATGGAGTTCTTCTCCTTCTCTTTGACACTTTCCTTCCTAGAAAACCTCTTGAATTTTGAGAATATCTTTTGTTAGAGAAATGGATAATGGATGAGCTGCTCACAAACTACCCCAGCTGCCTCAAACAATCCATGAAGGACCACTTTTATAACAAATCTCTCATGAGCTGGCCATGAGAGTCGTGGCACAGCTGTCACGAGAATCTGGCAAAATCCACGGTCATTTCCACGGCCGTGGTTCTTCAGAGAACCGTGATTCTATGCAGAAACTTCGCCTTGGATCATTGAGCTGTGGTTTGGTGCATGGTTTGTGTTGGCAAGGTCCCATGAGTCCTTCTTAGTCCTTGGCTTGCGTCCTAATGAGTCCGAGGACGTGTCATCTAAATGAACGATCCTTAAACGCGTCATTTTAGCTCTAAACTTCCCAAAATACCTACAAAACGCACACAAGTCCGTGTAGACGTCTATCTCGACAAAATACGTGAATTGGTTGCAAAACGTCCTGAACTAATGCTAGATCATGCATGAATGAGCGAGAATTCTATCTAAATGTACACCTAAAACTATGTTATAAATCGTGTTATCAAAATACCCCATACTTAAGGTTTGCTCGTCCCCGAGAAAATTCTCACATATAGACTAGAAGATGACATGATTTATATATGCAGAAAAATGGTAAAATCTTTTTGGGTTTGTGCTTCTACTATTGGATCACCTTCATAGTCATGATCAATGGCAATTGGATAAGCAATTATGTATCAAACAATAAGGGCATGGAAAGACAATTGTACTTAACTCAAAAGCATGCATGAAATGTGAAGATGAAGAGGTCAAGAAGATCAAGAGTCTATCCAATCTAGATCACTAAGTCTTACAAACATGCAAGTAGGTCATAAGGGCTTGTGAAATAAAAGGCCAAGAAACGTTGCAATTGGGCGGGGGATTCTCTAGGTTATGTGATGCTAATCCGGGAATGGAACTAACTCCACATCCTTGTCCTCGATCAACTTTCCCCAAGTGTATATTTTTCCCTATCTTGCTTTCTTTTCTTTTTCTTTAGCTTATTTTTGAGACAATGGCATTGGTGTACAAAAGCCGAAACCTTGGTGATTAGCCATCCTCGGGCTTTTTCTTAGTTTTCGAGGTGCATCCACACCGGGCACACATACCAAAGCTCGTAAGGGCTATTGGTTCATTTGACTTTGGCAATGTACCAACACCCGATTATGTGAAGTGTACCGAGTTACTTGTCATTTAAACCAACGCCCCCAAACCTATATTTTGGCTACACTTCCTCAATAATTTCAGCATTTTATTCACGACATTCTTTTCATTACATCTTCACCCCGCACTTGCCTTTCACACATTTCAACACACTAGCATGCTCCTATTCCCGGATGGGTTTAAAGGAGGTCGATTTTATATCAATTGAGGTGCTCAAGCAATTATGATCAAGATGAGAAGTAGAGAAAGATGAAATGCCTCATTCATTCCTAGATGGTATGCAAGAACTATCATGTAATTTCGACTTTCAATACTCAATCCGTTCTAGGCAATCATCATGATCACAAGTCATTCATATAATTTAAGAGAAGTAGTTCAAGTCTACATATGCATTTATCAATTTAACACATAAGGCCATTCATAGCCAATCACAAGACAAGTTTCATCATTAGGATCATATCCAAGCCTAGAAAGCACAAAATTTTTTTAAATTTTCTGATTTTTATGGGATTTTCGTTTTAAGTATGTACAATGCAAGACATGTGCAAAATATTAGCCTATCCTAGATGCTCATCATGCAAAGGATCATGCAAACCCCACCCCATACTTAGAAACACATTGTCCCCAATGTGGTATTCAAGTAAAGAGAGTGAAAGAACGTTCTCACAATGTAAAATTGTTTGCTATGGTATTTGGGAATTCTCAAGTGAATTGATGTTGGATGATCCTTTCAACCATGGTAGAGAGCTCTAAGCATCCTTCAAAGCTTCGGAACCCGCGCTAGGCACCGCTAGCCGTCCAAGTTCCGCGTCCGCTCCACCCATAATTGGTGAGGGTGTCATCATCATCATTTTCATTGCCAAGAGAGGCTTCCAATGCCACTAATGCTCTAGCACACACACGAAGGTAGACAAAACACACACAAAGCACACAAAAACAGAAAAAATCTAAGCAAAAATGAAAAGGGAAAAATGTTACCAATGGGTTGCCTCCCACCAAGCGCTTCTTTAAGGTCATTAGCTTGACCAAACTCGGGAGCGTCTATTCGAGGTGAAGCGGGGCAATCATGTCTACCGGGGCTCCCGGAAATATACTTCTTCAAGCGATGCCCATTCACCTTGAAATTTCCACAATGCTCCCCTCCTATTTCAATAGCTCCATGGGGAAAGCTCTTCTTCACCACATATGGCCCGGTCCATCTTGATTTGAGCTTTCCGGGAAAGAGCCTTAGCCTTGAGTTGAAGAGAAGGACAAGATCTCCTTCACTCAACTCCTTTGGAATGATCCTCTTGTCATGCCACCTTTTGGTTCTCTCCTTGTAGATCCGGGCATTCTCATAAGCTTCCAACCGGAGCTCCTCAAGGGCATTGATATCAAGCAACCTCTTTTCTCCCGCTTCCTTGAGGTCAAAATTTAGCCACTTAATGGCCCAATAAGCTCTATGCTCCATTTCCACCGGAAGATGGCAAGACTTGCCATAGACCAACTTGTAGGGGGTGGTTCCAATTGGTGTCTTGAAGGCGGTTCTATATGCCCATAGTGCGTCATCGAGCTTCATAGCCCAATCCTTCCTTGTCCTAGACACCGTCTTCTCGAGGATGACTTTGATCTCTCGGTTGGAGATCTCCACTTGACCACTAGTTTGGGGATGGTAGGGTGTTGCCACCTTATGAGTCACCCCATACTTGGCCAAAAGTGCTCCAAAGTTCCTATTTGTGAAGTGCTTCCCTCCATCACTAATAATTACCCTTGGTGTTCCAAACCTAGGGAAGATCACCCGGTTGAAGAATCGCACTACCACCTTGGCATCATTCGTAGGAGAGGCGATTGCCTCTACCCATCTTGACACATAGTCCACCGCCAATAGGATGTAGAGATTTCCACATGAAGAAGGGAATGGTCCCATGAAGTCTACACCCCACACATCAAAAATCTCAACTTCTTGGATGTTATTCAAGGGCATTTCATTCCTCCTTGAGATGTTGCCCGTCCTTTGGCAAGCATCACATGCCGCTACAAAACCTTGCACATCTCTAAACAAGTTAGGCCAATAAAAACCGGATTGCAATACCTTTGCACACGTCTTGCCGCATGGTAAGGAGTGGCAATGCCGGATCACACTCTCCACTTTATCCTCCGGTATGCATCTTTTAAGCACCCCATCCGGGCCTCTCTTGAATAGAAGTGGCTCACTCCAATAGTAATGCCTTACATCGTTGAAGAACTTCTTCCTTTGTGCATATGTAAGTCCGGGAGGCACTTCCTCACACACTAAGTAGTTCACAAAGTCGGCGTACCACGGCTCACTTCCTCTAGCCACTTGGAACAAGCATTCCTCCACCATTTGCAATTGTTCATCCCGGAATGAATCATCTATCGGGATGTTGTCTTTCCCAAACTCCAATGGTGGGAGTCTACTAAGGTGATCCGCCACGGAGTTCTCGGATCCCTTCTTATCTCGTATCTCCAAATCAAACTCTTGAAGAAGAAGGATCCACCGAATCAACCTTGGTTTGGCATCCTTCTTTGTAAGTAGATAACGGATCGCCGCATGATCCGTATAAACTATGACCTTCGCTCCAACAAGGTATGAGCGGAATTTCTCAAATGCATACACCACCGCCAATAACTCCTTCTCGGTGGTAGCATAGTTGAGTTGGGCATCATCTAGCGTCTTGCTAGCATAGTAAATAGCGTGAGTGCGCCCTTCTTTCCTTTGCCCTAAAACGGCCCCAACGGCCACATCACTTGCATCGCACATGATCTCAAATGGTAGACTCCAATCCGGAGGTTGCATGATAGGTGCGGAGATCAAGGCGTTCTTCAACCTACAAAAAACTTCAAGACAATCCTTGGAAAAGACAAAATCAATATCTTTCATTAGTAGGTTAGTGAGAGGCTTAGAAATTTTAGAGAAGTCTTGAATAAACCTCCGGTAAAAACCGGCATGCCCTAAGAAACTCCTTACCCCCTTCACCGAGGTAGGTGGTGGCAACTTCTCTATCGTTTCAATCTTAGCCCTATCAACCTCAATGCCACGGTTAGACACCAAGTGTCCTAACACAATCCCTTCACTTACCATGAAGTGGCATTTTTCCCAATTTAAGACAAGATTTGTCTCCTCACATCTTTGCAACACTAATGACAAGTTAGCCAAGCAATCATCGAAAGAAGAACCATAAACAGAGAAATCATCCATGAACACTTCCATGATATTTTCTATGTATTCCGAAAAGATAGCCATCATACACCTTTGAAAGGTGGCGGGTGCATTACACAACCCAAATGGCATTCTCCTATATGCAAAGGTACCCCATGGACATGTAAAAGTCGTTTTCTCTTGGTCATCGGGGTGGATAGGGATTTGGAAGAATCCACTATACCCATCTAAATAGCAAAAATGAGAGTGTTGAGCTAACCTTTCTAGCATTTGGTCAATGAAGGGGAGGGGGAAGTGATCTTTCCTAGAGGCCATGTTTAATTTCCTATAATCAATGCACATTCTCCACCCCGTAACCGTCCTAGTCGGTATTAGTTCATTATTCTCATTAGTTACTACCGTCATTCCACCCTTTTTAGGCACTACATGAACGGGGCTAACCCACTTACTATCCGAGATAGGGTAGATAATTCCCGCATCTAGCAACTTAATGATTTCCTTTTTGACCACCTCTTTCATTATAGGATTCAATCTCCTTTGATGTTCAATAGAGGGTTTGTGGTTATCTTCCATCATTATCTTATGCATGCACAAAGATGGCTTAATGCCAACCAAATCATCAATAGTATAACCAATGGCCTTCCTATGCGATCTTAGTTCATGCAACAACTTAGTAAGTTCACCATCACTCAAGCATGCATTAACAATCACCGGATATGTAGAATTATCATCAAGAAATGCATACTTTAAATGAGAGGGAAGGGGTTTAAGTTCAAGTGAGGGGGACCTTTTTCGGTTGAAGAAGATCCAAATAAGATTGGATGAGATGAATCCAAAGCAAGGGAAGATTCCTCATGGCTCCTAAAAGCTTCATCATCAAGAGCTGATTCAGGGAAAACCACGGTTGGAAACACGGGTTGCTCATCTTCCACGGCCGTGGTTCTTTGCAAGCTTGCTTCTCGGAGTTGTCCAGAAAGTTTGACGGCCGTGGTTTGTAAATCTCGACCGTGGAACTTGCAGCTGTTTACTACCTCTTCGTGGCTTTCAAATCCAACTCTTGGTTCCTCTTCCAAAGCTTCCAAAGCTTTGATCTCTTCATTGCAGGCCTCTTCAACACCCTCCTCCATCATGCTTAAGGTGAGAACCTTTTCCAAAGGATCCTTGATCAAGATCGAGCTCACAATCTCTCTAGATTCTTCTTGCTCGACTAAGTTGAAGATATCTTCATCAAGGGTTGGCCCTTTCATCATTGTGGAAAGCTTGAACTTGATGCTCTCTTCCCCTATGTTGAAGGAGAGAGTCCCATTCTTGCAATCCACTAGGCAACCGGAAGTAGCTAGGAAAGGTCTTCCTAAGATGATAGGAACCGGATAATCCGCCGGAATGTCCAACACTACAAAATAAATAGGCACGTAGAATCCTCCTAGTTGCACCGGAATGTCCTCTAGAATCCCAACCGGATGAGTGATGGAGCGGTCCGCCATATAGAGGGTCATCTTGACCGGCTTTGGCTCTCCTAACCCGACCTTGTTGCTAAGTGCAAGCGGTATGATGCTTACACTCGCCCCAAGATCACAAAGGGCCTCGTACTTCACATCTCCCACTCCTATTGGGACGCAAAAGGAACCCAGATCCCTTAGCTTGGGAGGCATTTCTTCCTTCATGGTTTGGATCAATTCCGAGGATCTCTTGGTCATCCTTATCTCCCCATACTCCTCCAACTTCCTTTTGTTGGAGAGTATTTCTTTCAAAAATTTCCCGTATGCCGGCATTCCTAAGATAGCATCCATGAACGGAATGTTAATATGTAACTTGGACATTAGTTCAAGGAACTTACCAAAGTGATTGTCCAAACGAGCTCTTGCTCTTGATTGCGGGAATGGTAGTGGTGGCTTGTATGGAGGTGGTGCCACATAGGTTGGCTCTATATCCTTGCTCTTGCCTCCATCTTCTTGCTTTCTTCCCTCTTCTACCACTACTTGTTTCCCCTTATCTTGATCCTTGGGCAAGGGATCCTTTATACTCAACCCACTCCTTGTTGTGATAGCCAACACTTGGCCTCTTGGGTTGTCTTCGGTTCTTCCGGGAAGCTTCCCCGGATCTCTATGTGCTTCACCCGCCTTTTGAAAGACTTGTGCTTCCAAGACCTTTTGAGCTTTAGAAATTGAAGTCACGGTGCTCTCAAGTCCATTCAACCTTCCTAGCAATTGTTCAAACATGACTTCGGTCCTATCCTTTGGAGGTTGAGAAAAACCGGGTGGAGGTGCTTGTGAAGCTCTTTGGGGTGGGGTTGTGCTTGAGGAGGCGGGAGGGTTCAAGGCTCCATCCGGGTTAGAGTAAGAAAATCCGGGATGGTTGTGGTTGGGCCGGTAATTGTCGAATTGCCGGTTGTTGTTGAAATTTCTTGAGCCTTGGTAATTGTTGAAGTTGCTCCTTCCCATATAATTCACATCCTCCTCCTTGGAAGACAAGTTAGCTTGTGGAAGCACTTGAGGAGTTGCTTGGCTCTTCAAGGTTGGAGTACACAACTCTCTCAAGGATTTCAACTCGTTGTTGATGGCGTCAAGCTTGAAATTGCTCATGGTGACCTCGCTCACCTCATATGCTCCCGCCTTTCTTCCTTCACTCTTCCTATGAGAGTACTTCTCAATCACTAGAGCTTGCTTCTCCACAAACTCCCAAGCATCATCTACATGCTTCTCCATGAAAGTCCCACCGGAGAGGGATTGAAGCTTGAATTGGCTATCTTCATCAAGTCCCTTGAAGTAGATTTCCAATAGCTCAATTTTTGGTATGCCATGGTGAGGACAATCTAGGAGAAGGTCCTTGAATCTCTCCCAAGACTTGAACAAACTTTCTCTATCCCTCATCACGAAGGCATTGATCTTCCCTCTTAATTCGGTGGTCTTGGAAGGTGGGAAGAACTTGGTTAAGAACTCGGTTGTCATCTCCTCCCAAGTACCAACTCGCCCTTGTGGAATAGATTGATACCAAGCCAAGGCTTTATCCTTAAGAGAGAAGGAAAAAGCCCTAAGCTTATGGTTGTTGCTCTCCAATCTTGGCGGTCTAAGAGTCTCTATCAAAATCTCGTAGTTCATCAAATGTTGGTGAGGAGACTCTCCTTCCATCCCTCCAAATTGATTGTGCCGGATCATTTGTAGAACTTGAGGGCGAAGCTCATAGTTGTGGGTTGCGGGATCTCCTAGATTCACACCCGGTCGGTGTGCTCTTTGCGCCGGATCCATACGTCTCCCTAGGGTTTGTGGCTCCTCAATAGCAATGGGAACAACCCTAACATTGGCCGCCGGCTGCGGTTGTACCATCGGTGGTGGAGGAGGTGGAGGTTGTCGGCGATTGAGCTCTCCTTGAACAAGGGCTTGCCTAATCTCCTCAATCTCCCTCCTAGTTTCCTCTTGCCTCTCATTGGCAAGTCCTCTCTTCCTCCAAGAGCTCATCTCTTAGCCTTATTTGCTCTAAGGCTTCATCCAACTCAGCTTGGAGGTTTCTACCGGCCATCTCTCTCTCTTTTCGGATGTTCTTGGATCTAGATCGAAGGGTTTTCTCCGGCTCGGGATCGAATGGAGCTAAATCCTTTCCACGAGATCTTCGCATACACCTAAAGAGAAATAAATGTCCTGAAAAGCAAAGACACCAACAAAAGAGAGATCAAAAGCAACAAGAAAGATCTACACTAGAAACAATCACAAAATAGACTCAATCTAGACCTAGTCCCCGGCAACGGCGCCAAAAAATTGTTACGCTAAAAAGTGTGCACGCAATAAGCCTTAAATTTATACTCGTTATATTTATCCTAACTTCTAGCGCACCCGCAGTGTACGGGACGTTTGTAGTATGGATAGTATTCCGAGGTCGAACACAAAGACTAAGGTGAAATTAATTCGGTTTTGTGATTAAGTTTAGTGAAGGTCTAAGGTTAGAAAAGAGGGAAACAAAGAAATGAAAACCTCAATTGTTTTTGGTTGGATTTTTGGTGATCAATCAAAGATCACAATTCATGCAAAGTAAACAATCAAACTAGACTAAAAATCTGCACAAATGAACAAACCAAACAAGATGATGATCAAGGAAAGAGAAGACGGATTCTAGGGGTCGGAAATTCCGGTTATGGCATAAAACTCAAGTCATCTATTCATTCTTTGGATCTCACTATGATATGTTGGGATTTAGTGTTTCTAATTTGGGATCAATTACCGGGTAAGTCTCATGATCCAACTAGTCCACTTCTAAGATCTCATTACCGGGTAAGTCTCTAAGATCTTAAGGATAGGAATTCTGCGCAAACCGGATTGTTAATTAGGGATCTACCTATCCTTACCGGGTAAGTCTTGGAAAGGGAAGTCCTAATCAACTATCCTAGCACATCTAATCCAATGGCGGCTTATTAGGCTCACCATTACCTAAGGTTTGCTATTTTAGATTCTAAGGGCAAGGATTACCGGGTAAGTCTCTCCTAACTCTTAGCCACTACACTAAGTCACCCTAGAATAGGTTAAACTCAGCAAACACTTAGGGTTTCAACAATTCATAGGTCTTAGGCAAGGTCCGTCGAACCAGGAAAATCACGGTTTGTTCTACAGAAACCACGACCGTGGTTCTTCAAGAACTACCCGTGATTTCTAACAGGAACTACGTTCACAAACAAAAATCATCCAAAGGTAAATCTAAGTTCGTCCTATCATAGTTCTAGCCATAACCTTCCTTTCCTTACCCTAGAACCACATCAATTTAGCCTACAACATTCATAATGGAACTCAAAACAAACAAACATGAAATCAAAACATCCATTGCAAGATAATGAAAGAAAAGGGATGAACAAGTAAACTTAATCCAAAACTAAGCTGAAGATTAGAATTAGAACCACTTACAACCCTTCCAAAAGAAGGTTCAAAGTCTCATACAATCTCTAGAAAACGAAATCCGAAATATAAGAAAGCTATGGTGTGTTCTTCTCCTCCTCTTCAATGGAGTTCTTCTCCTTCTCTTTGACACTTTCCTTCCTAGAAAACCTCTTGAATTTTGAGAATATCTTTTGTTAGAGAAATGGATAATGGATGAGCTGCTCCCAAACTACCCCAGCTGCCTCAAACAATCCATGAAGGACCACTTTTATAACAAATCTCTCATGAGCTGGCCATGAGAGTCGTGGCACAGCTGTCACGAGAATCTGGAAAAATCCACGGTCATTTCCACGGCCGTGGTTCTTCAGAGAACTGTGATTCTATGCAGAAACTTCGCCTTGGATCATTGAGCTGTGGTTTGGTGCATGGTTTGTGTTGGCAAGGTCCCATGAGTCCTTCTTAGTCCTTGGCTTGTGTCCTAATGAGTCCGAGGACGTGTCATCTAAATGAACGATCCTTAAACGCGTCGTTTTAGCTCTAAACTTCCCGAAATACCTACAAAACGCACACAAGTCCGTGTAGACGTCTATCTCGACAAAATACGTGAATTGGTTGCAAAACGTCCTGAACTAATGCTAGATCATGCATGAATGAGCGAGAATTCTATCTAAATGTACACCTAAAACTATGTTATAAATCGTGTTATCAAAGAAGAATCAAGAGAATTGGTGAGCTCTATCCTTATTAAAGATCCACTTGAAAAAGTTATTAGTTTTAGCTTAATGGAGGAAGGTATAGATGCTTCATGTGATGCAGATATACGGAGCTTAAAGGCGTTGGAAGAAGATCCAGAAGCTAAAACTGAAAGACTAATCCAGGAGAAGAAGATCTCCAGTTTCGGTTCCAGTTGCAGTACCTCGACCGAGGCACTTCCTGGACCAAACGAGGTGACTGAAAAACATCTCGGTCAACCTCTCTAGACCTCGACCGAGGTCGGAAGCGAGATGATGTCAACTGAGACTTCTGAAAGTCCAGTTCTTCAATCTACTCCACTGGAAGGAGGAAGCAAGGATCCCCATCAGAAAGCACCCCCAGTTGTGGAGCTTAAACAACTCCCAAGTCACTTGAGGTATGTCTTTCTTGGACCGAATTCTACTTATCCCGTCATTTTTAGGGCTTCCCTCTCCCAATCTGAATTATCTAAACTAATGCATGTCCTAAGGAAGCATCAAAAGGCTTTGGGTTATACTATTGATTATCTTATTGGCATTAAGCCTTCTTTCTGCATGCATAGAATACTAATGGAGGACGATCATAAGACTTCACGGGAACCTCAATGACTGTTAAATCCGATCATGAAAGAGGTTGTGAAGAAAGAAATTCTTAAGTTGTTGGATGCAGGTATCATATTTCCTATCTCGGACAGCAAGTGGGTTAGCCCAGTACATGTAGTTCCGAAGAAAGGAGGGATGACCGTTGTGACGAATAAGAACGAGTTAATCCCAACTAGGACCGTCACGGGCTGGAGGGTTTGCATCGACTATAGGAAGCTGAATGTGGCCACTCGAAAGGACCATTTTCCACTTCCCTTCATTGATCAAATGCTCAAACGGTTGGCCCAACCTTCACACTTCTGCTATTTAGACGGCTATAGTGGTTTCTTCCAGATTCCTATCCATCTGGATGATCAAGAGAAGACCACTTTCACTTATCCATGGGGGACGTTCGCATATAGGAGGATGCCATTTGGATTATGCAATGCACCCGCTACCTTCCAACGATGCATGATCGCGATCTTTTCCGAGTATATAGAGGAGATCATGGAGGTATTTATGGATGATTTTTCAGTATATGGTTCCTCTTTTGATGATTGCCTATCTAACCTTTCTCTAGTGCTACAAAGATGTGAAGACACTAATCTTGTTTTGAATTGGGAGAAGTGTCACTTTATGGTTAATGAAGGCATTGTGCTAGGACACCTCGTTTCTAATCGAGGTATTGAGGTCGATCATGCTAAGATCGAGACCATTGAGAAACTCCCTCCCCCTTGTTCTATTAAAGGTGTGAGGATTTTTCTCGGGCATGCAGGTTTCTACAGAAGATTCACCAAGGACTTCTCGAAGATTTCTAAACCACTAACTAACCTCTTGAATAAAGATGTTGTTTTTGAGTTTTCGCAGGAGTGTCTTGATGCATTTTACAGGATTAAGGAAGCGTTGATCTCCGTTCCCATTATCCAGCCTCCGGATTGAACCTTGCCCTTTGAGATCATGTGCGATGCGAGTGATGTGGCGGTAGGAGCGGTGCTTGGAAAAAAGAAGGATGGACGGACCACCGCCATTTACTACGCTAGCAAGATGCTAGATGAAGCCCAGCGTAACTACGCCACCACCGAAAAAGAGCTATTGGCGGTTGTATATGCTTTCGAGAAGTTTCGTTCTTACTTAGTAGGGGCGAAAGTCATTGTCTACACCGACCATGCAGTCATTCGTTACTTACTTGCTAAGAAGGATGCCAAGCCACGCCTTATTCGATGGATTCTCTTGCTTCAAGAGTTTGACCTAGAGATCCACGATAAGAAGGGATCCGAAAATTCTGTTACGGATCACCTCAGCCGGTTACCTTCCTCTTCACGCGAGAAAGATGATCCACCCATAGACGATTCATTCCCCGCTGAGCACTTGCACTTTTTAGGACGTTTGATAGACTTACTTATCTCACCCCATGATGAAGGTGAAGTATGGGGTGAGGATACCTCCCATCATGTTTGAGAGATACCGTACGGTCCAGCTAGCGACCTTAAATCAAGCGCTTCTTGGGAGGCAACCCAAGGTATTGCTTTCTTTTCCCTTTTTCTAGTCTAGCTTTAGATAGTTTGCTTTTGCTTTGCTTTGTTTTGTTTTTGGCGTCCTAGACAGACAACAGGTGACATCTAAGGAAGGAATACAACCCAGGAGCAAAACTGGAAGGACAGAAGTTTGAGAATTTGAGAAGACGGAGTTTGACTGAGACACATCTCGGTTGCTGTCACAACACCTCAACCGAGATGATTTTTGAGCAACCGAGGCGACTAGGGTTTCTGAAGATCCACCTCGGTCCGTACCACCTCGGTCCAGTCGAGACCATCTCGACCGAGGTGACAGCAGTTCTAGAAAAGGGTATAAAAGGGGGCTGAGATTTCTCTCTCCTCCCTCTACCTTCTTCTCGACCGCGGCGCATATTCACCTCGCTTCTTCGTTTCTCGCTCGTTTTCAACGATTCTCGCTTCCACACTGCAAGGAAAGGGTAGAGGATCGATTTGCAACCATCAATATGTAGCAAAAACGAACCGAATCGAGCAAATCTGGGGTAAAATCGAAAAAACCCTAACTCCCTCTTCTTCCACTTATTCCTTTCGATTTGGGCTTTGGTTGCCCCTGCATTCTGCTAAAAAAGGATTAAGTACCCCATAGGAACCTTTGGTAGTGATTTTGGGGGAAAAGAACTGGATTTTTGAGAGTTGCGATCGAACAGTTTTTCGCCTCGGTCCAGTCGGCCTGCGCCTCGACCGAGGTGTTCTTAAGACTTGTCAAAGAGACCGAGGTGGTCTGACAGATTGCAGAAAATGAGTTTTGATAGGCAGCTTGTGTTGAGAGACAGATCTTCTCCTTCTCCTTCTCCTTCTTCTTCTTCACGCCGTACTAGACCGGTGATCCATGAGCGTCACCAAGTCGACTATGATCGCATAGCGGCCCGTCCAGTGGTTGCACCACGCTTCCTGGACATATCTGCTTTCGACTGCCTCTATGTTGATGATGATCTGAGGCGGATGATTTCTATGGTGGGGTTGGAGCAGTTGACAGAGATTAGAGCTCCAGCTTACCTAGAGCCGACCTTGGAGTTTGTCAGCTCCGTCACCTACTTGCCCACCGAGCGCGCCATCAAGTACCGGTTGATGAACCGGAATTACCTAGTTCCCTTGGACCACTGGCGGGACATCTTTGGCTTCCCGGCCCCTATTGTTTCTGACTTTCCCTCTCGAGCTGTAGCTCGAGAGTTCTGGGGACAGATTGCTCATGTGGTTGAGCACGCAGACAGATGGAGACCTGGAGATTCCAAGGAGAGGATTATGTTCCATCTAGCTTTTAGACTTGCTCATAGGATCTTCAGCGAGACACTTCTGGCGCGTACTGAGACGCCCCAGAAGATCAGACAAGGTGAGCTTCTGAGTCTATACTACATGGTGACCGGAGGAGTTCCGGACTTTGGGATGATGCTGGCTGAGGTTTTGCACAGGATAAAGGCAAAGGCCAAGGGAGACATCTGCTGCGGAGGGATTGTGACTCATATAGCGAGTTACATGGACTTGGATCTGAGTGCATGCACTATGGTGGCGGCTGCCAAGCCGCTCGGGCTTAGGAGATGATCACACGGAGGATATTGGTTCCTT
This sequence comes from Fagopyrum homotropicum, assembly GCA_033239125.1. Taxonomy (NCBI): domain Eukaryota; kingdom Viridiplantae; phylum Streptophyta; class Magnoliopsida; order Caryophyllales; family Polygonaceae; genus Fagopyrum; species Fagopyrum homotropicum. Next base: position 10,666,286 of record BSWB01000008.1, read on the forward strand.
GAGGTCATACTACGCCATATGTGGCGATGCCCTGGGAGCAGACTGCACCCCAGGGGATTAGGTGGTCAGCTCAGTTCTTCGTGTATGATCTACATTACTGGCAGACTGCATGGATCCCGCTGATGGAGGATGCCAGAGAGGCAGCAGCAACAGCAGCTCAGGGGCCAGCTGAGGAGGATGAGGCTGAGGAGGATGATGATGATGGTGAGGATGGCGGTGCTCCCATGGATACGGGCACAGATACAGATGGGACTAGTGCGCCGGTCATTGATTTAGATGATGACGAGACTGAGGAGGAGCCGGCAGCAGCACCAGCATGTCTCGCTAGGCGTAGCGTACGCAGGCAGAGGGATCCAGTTGCTCACCGTCGGATCGACGATCTGACGGATCAGATGATAGATTCCTACGTTGCCTTGTCTTTGGACATTAGAGAGATGCAGGAGAGACAACATTACCAGCACGTGATGGCTGAGATTCAGTTTCAGCATATCATGGGCTATCCATTCGACCCATCTCAGTACCCGTACGTGCCACCACCGCCACCACCGGATCGTGATTATTGAGAGCTTGCAGGATTTTCTCTATTTATTTATTATGCAGCTCAGCTTTATCCGGTGAGTACTTTGTTTCTTTAGACTTATTTTGACCCATTTGGACAATGTGTCCCAAGTATGGGGTATTTGATGTATTATTTGACTTTTATGGTTGTATGACTCGGCTCTATTTGGATATTTATGTTTTATTTTGCTCTATGTGCTTATCTGAGATTACATGCATGCATACAGGTTATTTGATTGAGAAAAACGTCAAAACTGGTTTGAAAAAAATTTTATGACCTCGACCGAAGTGATTCTGGCCGAACGAGGTACTTCACCTCGGTTGACTTAGAACATCTTGACCGAGGTGGCTTAACTGGAACAGTTTTCGAAACGATTTTTGTGCTTCTTATATGGATATGACCTCAGTGATGATTTTGTTTGCTGATTGGTTTTGAAATCTTTATATGTTTGAAAGGTTTTATGATATGTTTAAGTTGCTAAATGCTTTGTTTGAAATTTGTGGCATGTTTAAGACTTTGTTTTTATCAAAATTATGTTGAATTTGAAGGTTGACACCACATGATGGGTTCTCTCACTTTCTTCCTGGAAAGACCAAGGCAATTCATTCTCTTCTCTTCTTCTTCTTGAACATGCTTAGCCCTTCATATACATATTTGCCTCCCTTTACCTATCCGGGAATTTGGAAGCAAGCAAATGAAAAGCGAGTGAAAGAAAAGTTGAGATGTTGGCTGAAAGTTAGAAAGAAACAAATAGGTTTGGGGAAGTCAATCATGATAATGAGTAACTCGGCACCATTCACATAGCCGGGTGTTTGTGTCTTGCCAAAGTCGGATTGAGCGATATTCCTAACGGTCATGGTATGTGCATCAAGGGTTTGAGGCATCTCGAGAAGTTGATGATTGCTGATTTCCTAGGCTTCGGTTATTGTGCACCTCTGTCCATGCATCCCAAAAAGTAAAGTAAAAAAGTAAATAAGCAAAGCTTATTGGTGGAAGATGTTGAAGTTCAAAAGAAAGTGAAGTAAAAGATCCCTTTTCCCGGATTCTAGCACCACATTCCTTATATGCATCCCACCCTCACACGTTTCTTGACCTTCTTTTGAAAAGACCTTGAGACCTCGAGCTTGTTGATTGACTTAGTGGTTTAAACTGGATTATACATGATCAATTTCGATGATTATGATTTATTATGCATTCTATGATTTTATGCAAAGATGAACAACTTTCTTATATTTATAAAATGTTTTGATCATATTTTGATTTTATATTCCATGAAGCATTCTCTTAGAGTGATTTATGATTGTAGCACACCATTAAAATGTTTTGAAAGACTTTTTCATTGATCTTTATGACTTATAATCCATTCTATCTTTTATTTTATATTCGGAACTTGCTTGGGGACAAGCAAGGGCTAAGTATGGGGTACTTTGATAGCATGAATTATTGTCTATATTTTGGGGTCTGTTTAGACGTTTTATCTTCAATAATCTGCCTGTTTGGATGTATATTATGTGATTATATTGTCGTTTCATCTACCTTTACAGGAATCGAGGTCTACACCAAGTTTCGTTGTAATCGTAGGTAAAATGGCACGTTTTGCATCAAAATGGAGCTAAAAGAGTTAAGGAGTCATCGGAGCTACATTCAGGAGCTTAAGGAAGAATCCAGGAATCCTGGAAATGGATTGAAGATTCACTTTGGACCAGATTTGAGAGATTTTACATTCAGTTTAGAGTCACCTCGGTCAGTGTTACGCTAGGATGTGTAGCACAAAAAGCTTTACATTTATAAACTCGAACTAAAATCCTAAACTACCTAGCGAAACCCGCAGTGTACGGATCGTTATGTAGGAAGGAAAGTATTCCGAGGTCGAACACAAGGACTAAGGCGAAATCAAGTCATTCAATGATCAAAGATAGTGCAAATCTAGTCTAAGAAAAGAGAAAGAAATAAAGAAATGAAAATGATGATATTTTTGGTTGGGTTTTTGTGGTGATCAAGCAAAGATCACAAATCAAGCAAGGTAATAAAACAAACTAACAACTCAAGCTAGCAAACAAACAAATGACACAAACACAAGATATGAGATCAAAGAGAGAAGAATGTGGATTCTAGAGATCAAGATTTCCGGTTATGGCATTGGACTCAAGCTTCTAAAGATTCTAAGGATAAAGCTGCGGTGTTGGGAAAGAATGTTTCACTAATGGAAGCAATTACCGGGTAGGTCTCTCACTTCACTAATCCCGCATCAAACACCTATTACCGGGTAGGTCTCAAGGGGTTTGAGTAAGGAATTCCGCACAAACTAGATACTACTTAAGGGTAACCCTCTCCTTACCGGGAAAGTCTCGGAATAGGGAAATCTCAAGCAATAATCCTAGCACACTCGATCCAATAGCGGCTTATGAGGCTCGCTACTACCTAGAATTCATCTTCTAAGGTATCTAAGATCGCAAATCATCGGGTAGATCTCTTCCCTCACTTAGGTTGATAGCATTAGGTGATCCTAAGCTAAATTAGGCTTAATAAACACTAGGATTTAACAACCTAACACCCCAATCATAAAGATTCATCAATTAAAGAGCAACAGAAGAATAAATCGGGCTGTTCTACACTAAATCGGCCGATCTATCATGAAGAACAGGGCGATTTTTCTAACTGGTTTGGGTTTCGTGCATACAAATCATCCAAAACTAACATATAAGTCCATTCTATCATCACCCTAGCCATAACCATCAATCCGTCACTCTAGAATCACAATAAACAAGCATACATGGTGTTCATAGATGGATAATGAAAGATAAACAAGCAAAATCAATAAATCCCAGCTGAATCTAAGTTGTAGCAAGACTTACAAACTCTTAAATGAAGATTCAAAACATTCCTAACAACCCTTGCAATAGTTCTTCAATCCAAGATTACAAAAATCACTCAAAAGTCACTCAAAACTCTTAAAATGGTGTTCTTCTTCTTCCTTCAATCCTTGAGAGCTTTTCTTCTCCTCCAATCTTCTCCCCAAAATTGGTGAATTGTGAATGAGAGTGTGGGAGAGGAAAGATTCTCAGCAACAACCTGCAGGACCACTTATATTCTCCACCAAGAGCAAGGCCGGACAAGAGATCGTGGGACACGTGGCTTAAGCTGTCAAAGGCCCAAAAATCGACCCAACAGATTAAATCGGCCGATTTATCTGCTAGCTGGTCTGATTTTCTTCAGCAGTGACATGTTATGATCGTTTAGCCATGAGTTGCTCCATTGCTTGCACCAATAGTGGTCTTTGTGTCCTTTGTTGCTCCAATTATGCTCCTCCAAAGCTTTGGATGTGTACCATCATGAGGCTTGGCCCTCTAATGTATCGGTTAATGTCCAAAAGACCCCTGAAATACCTACAAAGCAACGCACAAGTCCGTGTAGACGTCTATCTCGACAAAATACGTGAATTGAGTGCAAACGTCGCGAATTTGTGCTAAACCATGCATGAATGAGTGATGAATCTATCTAAATGGTTACCTAAACTTAAGTCATAAATCATGTTATCAAAAATACCCCATACTTAAGGTTTGCTCGTCCCCGAGCAAATTCCCAACTATAGACTAAGAGATGACATGATTTATGTATGCAGAAAAATGGCAAAATATTTTTGGAGTTGTGCTTCTAATATTGGATCACCTTCATAGTCATGTTTCATGGCAATGGACAAGCAATTATGTATCAAGTAAATGAAAACATGAAAAGACAATTACACTTAACTTGATAGCATGCAATGAAGTGTAAAGATGAAGAAGTCAAGATGATCATGAGCATATCCAATCTAAATCACTTAGTCTTACACACATGCAAGTAGGTCATAAGGACTTGTGAAATAGAAGGCCAAGAAACGTTGTGATTAGGCGGGAATTTTCTAGGCTATGTGATACTAATCCAGGAAAGGACTATCGGGCTTTTTCTATTTTTTCGAGGTGCATCCACACCGGGCACACATACCAAAGCTCGTTAGGACTATCGGTTTATTTGACTTTGGCAAGGCACCAACACCCGATTATGTGAAGTGTACCGAGTTACTTGTCATTTAAGCCAACGTCCCCAAACCTATATTTTTGGCTACACTTTCGCAACAATTTCAGCATTTTATGCATGATATTCTTTCGTCAACATCTTCACCCCACACTTGCTTTTCAAACACTTCAACACACTAGCATGCTCCTATTCCCGGATGGGTCAAAAGAGGTCAAATTTATCTCAATTGAGGTGCTCAAGCAACATGATCAAGATGAGAAGTAGAGGAAGATGAATTGCCTTAATCACTCCTAATTGATGTGCAAGAACTAGCATGCAATTTCGACTTTCAATCCTCAATTAAATCAAGGCAAGCATCATAATCACAAGTCATTCATGGAATTCAAGATAAGTATTTCAAGTCCACATATGGATCATCAATTTAACACACAAGGCCATCCATAGCCAATCCACAAGACAAGATTCATCATTAGGGTCATATCCAAGCCTTAGAAGCACTAAAAATTTTTAAAATTTTCTGAATTTTTTGGAATTTTCGAAATATGTATGTACAATGCAAGACATAATGAAACGTGTGACAAAATTAAGCTATCCTAGATGCTAGTCATGCAAGTGATCATGAAAACCCCACCCCATACTTAGAAACACATTGTCCCTAATGTGTAAACTAAATAAAGAAGTGAAAGAGAGTCCTCACAATGTAAAATTGGTGATGCTTTGGGTATTTCGGTTCTCATTGGATGATGATGGTGGATGATCGATCAAGGATGGTAGAGAGCTCTTGATGTTCGTTATGATGTCGAAACCCGTGCTTGGCACCGCAAGCCATCCAAGTTCCTCGTCCGCTCCACCCATGCTTGATTGGAGATCATCACTTTCCTTTATACAGAGGAAAGATCGCCCCATAGCCCAGGAAAATCGGCCGATTTTGTGCATGAACAATCCGATTTTTCCGGGTGATTTCCTCCTCGTCTATGTGCTTGGAACTTGTACTTTAAATAGCTCCATGAGGTCTTCTCATGACCTCCAACATCTCATAACTCATGACAATCAACAAGATCTAGCACCCAAAAACACAAAAGAAAAACAAAGCACACCAAGAGTGAGATTAAACAAAAGCAAGAAAAACAAAAGGGAAAAATATATACCAATGGGTTGCCTCCCATTAAGCGCTTCTTTAAGGTCATTAGCTTGACCAAATTCAGGAGCGTTTCAATCAAGGTGAAGCGGGGCAATCACTTCCACCGGGACTTCCGGGATATACTTCTTCAAACGATGCCCATTCACCTTGAAGTTACCACAATGATCTCCTCCTATCTCCACCGCTCCATGAGGAAGAACTTTCTTCACCACATATGGCCCGGTCCATCTTGATTTGAGCTTCCCGGGGAAAAGCCGCAGCCTTGAGTTGAAGAGAAGGACAAGGTCTCCCTCACTCAACTCCTTCGGGATGATCCTCTTGTCATGCCATCGCTTGGTTCTCTCCTTGTAGATCCGAGCATTCTCATATGCATCCAACCGGATCTCCTCAAGGGCGTTCATGTCTAGCAACCGCTTTTCTCCGGCCTCCTTGATATCAAAATTTAGCCACCTTATAGCCCAATATGCTCGATGCTCCATCTCTACCGGAAGGTGGCAAGACTTTCCATAGACCAACTTGTAAGGAGTGGTGCCAATTGGTGTTTTGAAGGCGGTCCTATATGCCCACAAGGCATCATCGAGCTTCATAGCCCAATCTTTTCTCGTCCTTGATACCGTCTTCTCAAGAATGGCCTTGATCTCCCGGTTGGAGATCTCCACTTGGCCACTAGTTTGGGGATGGTAAGGTGTTGCCACCTTATGAGTCACCCCATACTTAGCCAAAAGTGCTCCAAAATTCCTATTGGTGAAGTGCTTTCCTCCATCGCTTATGATCACCCTAGGTGTTCCAAACCTAGGAAAGATCACTCGGTTGAAGAACCGCACCACAACCTTGGCGTCATTTGTAGGAGAGGCGATTGCCTCCACCCATCTCGAAACATAGTCAACCGCCAATAGGATGTAGAGGTTGCCACATGAAGAAGGGAATGGTCCCATGAAGTCCACACCCCACACATCAAATATCTCTACCTCTTGTATGTTGTTCAAGGGAATCTCATTTCTCCTTGAGATATTGCCCGTCCTTTGGCAAGCATCACAAGCTACCACAAAGCTTTGCACATCCTTGAACAAGTTTGGCCAAAAGAAGCCCGATTGCAACACTTTCGCACATGTCTTGTGTGCACTAGCATGCCCTCCACATGGCAAGGAATGACAATGGCGGATCACACTATCCGCCTCATCCTCCGGTATGCATCTTCTAAACATTCCATCCGGCCCTCTTTTGATCAAAAGTGGCTCGCTCCAATAGTAATGCCTCACATCTTTGAAGAACTTCTTCCTTTGGGCATATGTCAAACCGGGAGGCACTTCCTCACACACAAGATAGTTCACAATGTCGGCATACCATGGCTCACTTCCTCTAGACACTTGGAACAAGCATTCCTCCACCATTTGCAATTGCTCATCCCGGAATGAGTCATCAATCGGGATGTCCTCTCTTTCAAGCTCCAATGGTGGGAGTCTACTAAGGTGATCCGCCACGGAGTTCTCGGATCCCTTCTTGTCCCAGATTTCCAAGTCAAACTTTTGAAGAAGAAGGATCCACCGAATCAACCTAGGCTTGACATCCTTCTTGGTAAGTAGATAACGGATCACAGCATGATCCGTATAAACAATGACCTTCGCTCCAACAAGGTATGACCGAAACTTCTCAAAGGCATACACTACCGCTAGCAACTCTTTCTCGGTTGTGGCATAGTTAAGTTGGGCATCATCTAGCGTCTTGCTAGCATAATAAATGGCATGAGTTCGCCCATCTTTCCTTTGCCCCAAAACAGCCCCAACGGCTACATCGCTTGCATCACACATGATCTCAAATGGTAAACTCCAATCCGGAGGTTGCATGATAGGTGCGGAGATTAAGGCGTTCTTCAACCTACAAAAAGCCTCAAGGCAATCTTTGGAGAAAACAAATTTAACATCCTTCATTAGTAGGTTAGTAAGGGGCTTAGAAATTTTAGAGAAGTCTTGAATAAACCTCCGGTAAAAACCGGCATGCCCTAAGAAACTCCTTACCCCTTTCACCGAGGTAGGTGGTGGCAACTTCTCTATCGTTTCAATCTTGGCCCTATCAACCTCAATGCCACGGTTAGACACCAAGTGTCCTAACACAATACCTTCACTTACCATGAAGTGGCATTTTTCCCAATTTAAGACAAGATTTGTCTCCTCACATCTTTGCAATACTAATGACAAGTTAGCCAAGCAATCATCAAAGGAAGAACCATAAACAGAGAAATCATCCATGAAAACTTCCATGATATTTTCAATGTATTCCGAAAAGATAGCCATCATACACCTTTGGAAGGTGGCGGGTGCATTACACAACCCAAATGGCATTCTCCTATATGCAAAAGTACCCCATGGACATGTAAAGGTTGTTTTCTCTTGGTCATCGGGGTGGATAGGGATTTGGAAGAATCCACTATAGCCATCTAGGTAGCAAAAATGGGAATGTTGAGCTAACCTCTCTAGCATTTGGTCAATGAAAGGAAGAGGGAAGTGATCTTTCCTAGAGGCCATGTTAAGCTTTCTATAATCAATACACATCCTCCATCCCGTAACCGTTCTAGTGGGGATTAGTTCATTGTTCTCATTAGTCACTACGGTCATCCCACCTTTGTTAGGTACTACATGAACGGGACTAACCCACTTACTATCCGAGATAGGGTAGATAATTCCCGCATCTAGCAACTTTATGATCTCCTTCTTAACTACCTCTTTCATTATAGGATTTAACCTTCTTTGATGTTCAATAGAGGGTTTAAGATTATCTTCTATCATTATCTTATGCATGCACAAAGAGGGTTTTATGCCAACAAGGTCATCAATGGTGTATCCTATTGCCTTTCTATGCAGTTTCAATTCATTCAACAATTTATCAAGTTCATCATCATTCAAAGATGCATTCACAATCACCGGATAAGTAGAATTTGAACCAAGGAAAGCATACTTTAAATGAGAAGGAAGAGGTTTAAGATCAAGTTGAGGAGGACCTTTTTCGGTTGGAGATGATCCATACAATGTAGGTTGAGATGATTGCAAAGCCATGGAAGCCTCCTTGAAGTCCCTTGATGATTGCTCACACTCAAGTGGTTGATGCTGAAAAGACTCAGGAAAATCGGCCCAAGAGGAAAAATCGGACGATTTTTCTAGCAGTGGGTCGATCTGAGTTTCTGTTTTTGCAAAATTGGCTGAAATTTCAGCACAAGGACAAAAATCGGCCGATTTTGCTCAGGCAGGCCGATTTTTCTGGCAGTTTTTCTCTTCTTCTAGCACTTCAAATCCAACGCTTGGTAGCTCGTCCAATGCATTCAAGGCCTTGATTACTTCATTGCTACTCTCCTCAACTCCTTCTTCCATCAAGCTTGAGCTAAGAACTCTCTCAAGCGGATCCTTGAGCAAGATTGAGCTCACAACCTCTCTAGACTCCTCTTCTTCAACTATGTTGAATACATCTTCATCAAGGGTTGGCCCTTTCATCATTGTCGATAGTTTGAACTTGATGTTTCTTCTCCAATGTTGAAGGAGAGAGTCCCATTCTTGCAATCTACTAGACATCCGGAAGTAGCTAGGAAAGGTCTCCCCAAGATGATAGGAACCGGATAGTCCGCCGGGATGTCCAAAACAACGAAGTCTATGGGCACATAGAACTTCCCTAGTTGCACCGGAATGTCTTCCAAGATCCCAACCGGATGAGTGATTGAGCGGTCCGCCATGTAGAGGGTCATCTTGACCGGCTTTGGCTCCCCTAGCCCAACCTTGTTGCAAAGTGCAAGCGGAATGATGCTTACACTTGCCCCAAGATCACATAGGGCGTCATACTTCACTTCTCCTACTCCGATTGGCACACAAAAGGATCCCGGATCCCTTAGCTTAGGAGGCATCTCCTCCTTCATCGTTTGAATCAACTCCGAGGATCTCTAGTCATCCTTATCTCCCCATACTCCTCCAACTTCCTTTTGTTGGAGAGTATTTCCTTCAAGAACTTGCCATATGCCGGCATTCCTAAAATAGCATCCATGAACGGAATGTTAATATGCAATTTAGACATTAGTTCAAGGAACTTACCAAAGTGATTGTCCAAGCGAGCTCTTGCTCGTGATTGAGGGAACGGTAGTGGTGGCTTGTATGGAGGCGGTGGCACATAGGTTGGCTCTACATCCTTTCTCTTGCCTCCATCTTTTTGCAAAGTTTCTTCTTCATTCACCACTTGCTTCCCTTTAGCATTCTCCTTGGGCAAAGGATCCTTCATGCTCAACCCACTTCTTGTTGTAATAGCCAACACTTGGCCTCTTGGGTTTTCTTCGGTTCTTCCGGGAAGCTTTCCCGGATCTCTATGTGCTTCACCCGCCTTTTGGAACACTTGTGCTTCCAACACCTTTTGAGCCTTAGAAATGGAAGTCACGGTGCTCTCAAGACCACTCAACCTTCCAAGCAATTGCTCAAACATCATCTCGGTTCTATCCTTTGGAGGTTGAGTAAATCCGGGTGGAGCTTCTTGTGAAGCTTTTGGTGGTGGAGTTGTGCTTGTGGAAGCGGGAGGGTTCAAGGCTCCATCCGGGTTAGAATAGGAAAACCCGGGATGGTTGTGGTTGGGCCGGTAATTGTTGAATTGCCGGTTGTTGTTGAAGTTCCTTGGGCCTTGATAGTTGTTGTAATTGCCCCTTCCCATGTAATTTACATCCTCCTCCTTGGAAGATAAGTTAGCTTGTGGAAGCACTTGAGGAGTTGCTTGGTTCTTCAAAGTTGTAGCACACAACTCTCTCAAGGATTTTAGCTCGTTGTTGATGGCGTCAAGCTTGAAATTGCTCATGGTGACCTCACTCACCTCATATGCTCCCGCCTTTCTCCCTTCACTCTTCCTATGGGAGTATTTCTCAATTACTAGAGCTTGCTTCTCCACAAACTCCCAAGCATCATCTACATTCTTCTCCATAAAAGTCCCACCGGAAAGAGATTGGAGCTTGAATTGGCTATCTTCATCAAGTCCTTTGAAGTAGATCTCCAATAGCTCAATTTTCGGTATGCCATGGTGTGGACAATCTAGGAGAAGATCTTTGAATCTCTCCCAAGACTTGAACAAACTCTCTCTATCCTTCATCACGAAGGCATTGATCTTCCCTCTTAATTCGGTAGTCTTGGAAGGTGGGAAGAACTTAGTCAAAAACTCGGTTGTCATCTCCTCCCAAGTACTCACTCGCCCTTGTGGAATGGATTGATACCAAGCCAAGGCTTTATCCTTAAGAGAGAAGGAAAAAGCCCTAAGCTTATGGTTGTTGCTCTCCAATCTTGGCGGTCTAAGAGTCTCCATCAAAATCTCGTAGTTTATCAAGTGTTGATGAGGAGACTCTCCTTCCATCCCTCCAAATTGATTGTGCCGGATCATTTGTAGAACTTGAGGGCGGAGCTCATAGTTGTGGGTTGCAGGATCTCCTAAGTTCACACCCGGACGGTGTGCTCTTTGTGCCGGATCCATACGTCTCCCTAGGGTTTGTGGCTCTTCAATGGCAATGGGCACAACCCTAACATTAACCGCCGGCTGCGGTTGTACCACCGGTGGTGGAGGAGGTGGAGGTTGTTGACGATTAAGCTCTCCTTGTACAAGGGCTTGCCTAATCTCATCAATCTCCCTCCTAGTTGCCTCTTGCCTCTCATTGGCAAGTCTCCTTTCTTCCTCCAAGAGTTCATCTCTTAGCCTTATTTGCTCTAAGGCTTCATCCAATTCAGCTTGGAGGTCTCTTCCGGCCATCTCCTTTCCCTTCTTAATGCTCTTGGATCTAGATCTAAGGGTTTTCTCCGGTTCGGGATCGAATGGAGCTAAATCCTTGCCACGAGATCTTCGCATACACCTAAAGAGTGAGAGATGTCCTGAAAAGAAAAAACACACACCAAAGAGAGATCAAAAGCAACAAGAAACATCTACACTATAAACAATCACAAAATGACTCAATCTAGACCTAGTCCCCGGCGACGGCGCCAAAAACTTGTTACGCTAGGATGTGTAGCACAAAAAGCTTTACATTTATAAACTCGAACTAAAATCCTAAACTACCTAGCGAAATCCGCAATGTACGGATCGTTATGTAGGAAGGAAAGTATTCCGAGGTCGAACACAAGGACTGAGGCGAAATCAAGTCATTCAATGATCAAAGATAGTGCAAATCTAGTCTAAGAAAAGAGAAAGAAATAAAGAAATGAAAATGATGATATTTTTGGTTGGGTTTTTGTGGTGATCAAGCAAAGATCACAAATCAAGCAAGGTAATAAAACAAACTAACAACTCAAGCTAGCAAACAAACAAATGACACAAACACAAGATATGAGATCAAAGAGAGAAGAATGTGGATTCTAGAGATCAAGATTTCCGGTTATGGCATTGGACTCAAGCTTCTAAAGATTCTAAGGATAAAGCTACGGTGTTGGGAAAGAATGTTTCACTAATGGAAGCAATTACCGGGTAGGTCTCTCACTTCACTAATCCCGCATCAAACACCTATTACCGGGTAGGTCTCAAGGGGTTTGAGTAAGGAATTCCGCACAAACTAGATACTACTTAAGGGTAACCCTCTCCTTACCGGGTAAGTCTCGGAATAGGGAAATCTCAAGCAATAATCCTAGCACACTCGATCCAATAGCGGCTTATGAGGCTCACTACTACCTAGAATTCATCTTCTAAGGTATCTAAGATCGGAAATCATCGGGTAGATCTCTTCCCTCACTTAGGATGATAGCATTAGGTGATCCTAAGCGAAATTAGGCTTAATAAACACTAGGATTTAACAACCTAACACCCCAATCATACAGATTCATCAATTAAAGAGCAACAGAAGAATAAATCGGGCTGTTCTACACTAAATCGGCCGATCTATCATGAAGAACAGGGCGATTTTTCTAACTGGTTTGGGTTTCGTGCATACAAATCATCCAAAACTAACATATAAGTCCATTCTATCATCACCCTAGCCATAACCATCAATCCGTCACTCTAGAATCATAATAAACTAGCCAATAATATGCATACCAAGATCCAAAATTATCAAACAAGCATACATGGTGTTCATAGATGGATAATGAAAGATAAACAAGCAAAATCAATAAATCCCAGCTGAATCTAAGTTGTAGCAAGACTTACAAACTCTTAAATGAAGATTCAAAACGTTCCTAACAACCCTTGCAATAGTTCTTCAATCCAAGATTACAAAAATCACTCAAAAGTCACTCAAAACTCTTAAAATGGTGTTCTTCTTCTTCCTTCAATCCTTGAGGGCTTTTCTTCTCCTCCAATCTTCTCCCCAAATTTGGTGAGTTGTGAATGAGAGTGTGGGAGAGGAGAGATTCTCAGCAACAACCTGCAGGACCACTTATATTCTCCACCAAGAGCAAGGCCGGACAAGAGATCGTGGGACACGTGGCTTAAGCTGTCAAAGGCCCAAAAATCGACCCAGCAGATTAAATCGGCCGATTTATCTGCTAGCTGGTCCGATTTTCTTCAGCAAAGACATGTTATGATCGTTTAGCCATGAGTTGCTCCATTGCTTGCACCAATAGTGGTCTTTGTGTCCTTTGTTGCTCCAATTATGCTCCTCCAAAGCTTTGGATGTGTACCATCATGAGGCTTGGCCCTCTAATGTATCGGTTAATGTCCAAAAGACCCCCGAAATACCTACAAAGCAACGCACAAGTCCGTGTAGACGTCTATCTCGACAAAATACGTGAATTGAGTGCAAAAGTCGCGAATTTGTGCTAAACCATGCATGAATGAGTGATGAATCTATCTAAATGGTTACCTAAACTTAAGTCATAAATCGTGTTATCAGTCAGCTACAGTACCATCTCGACCGAGGTGATCCAGAGGAGCTGCTCGACCGAGGCAAACACCTTGGACGCGGCGAGAGATATTTTATTCTTGGCTGAGATCTTTTATTTTTGGAAAGAGGATCTTATATTTTTAGGTTGGATTCCTGGAAGGAAGAAGATAATTCAGCCCATATATTTTACCTATTTTTATGGGAAAAGATCTTTCTAAGATATCTTATCTTTGGGAGGGAATTTTCCTATAAAAAGGGTTGGATTTTCCACAAATCCAACATCCGCTAGACCGTGTTTAAACACCCGCTTACCCCTCTACATCCGCTTAGGGCTGGAGAACACCCACTACAGTTGGGAGATTTGAAGAACCTTTTTGAAGGTTGAAGGAAGATTGAAGGAAGGAAGTTGATAGCTTTTATAGCTTTTGTGAAGGGTTTTGTAAGATTCTCTTAGATTCCCTTCTTGTTGATTGTCTTGTTGGATTGTGATCCAAGGAACGCTTGTTTGTTTGATAATTGATTCAGTTATTGAAGCCTTATTCTTAAGGTTTTTGTGTTCAATTATTCACTTTCTTCCCTTATATTTGATTATTGTTTTCATGATGATGATTGGCTAATTTCTTTGTGTGATTCTAGGGTGATTGGCTGAAGGTTGTGGGAAAAACAATGATAGAATAATCTTAATCACAGTAGGACCTGATAACACGATTTATGACTTAGGTTTAGGCACTCATTTAGATAGTTTTCCGCTCATTCATGCATGGTTTGCACTAGTTCGTGACGATTTGCACTCAATTCATGTATTTTGTCGAGATAGACGTCTACACGGACTTTTGCATGCTTTGTAGGTATTTTAGGAGTTTTAGGAGCTTAATCAATACATTTGAGGATCGTTCCTTGAGATGACACACCTTCGGACTCATTGGGATGCAAGCTAGGGGCTAAGGAGGACACATGGGACCTTGTTGGTGCATGCCATTCACCAAGTTGAGGCTTGATGATCCAAAACAAGCTGAGGCAGCAAAACCACGGCCACTGGGACTTCCACGGGTGTGGTTTTGGCCGTGGTTTTCCCTAGATAGCTGTGACAGCTGTCCCACGATCTTCATGGCCGACTCTTGCAAATTTGGAGGATAAAAGGTGGTCCTGCAAGGCTGTTAGGGGCAGACCCCTCACTCCCATTCTCTCCCACTCTCAACAACAAAGATTCTCTCATTGGAAGATTGGATTGGAGCTACCATTGGAGAAGAAGAAAGGCTTCCATTGGAGAAGAAGAAGAAGCACACTAGTTCATAGTTCCATAGTCTTTTTGAGTGATTTTGAGTGAGCTTTGTGAAACGTTTTGCAAGGGTTTGTAAGAAACGATTCGAACCTTCTTTTGAAGGGTTGTAAGTCCTTCTTGAACCTTGATTTAGCTTATTTTACTTGTTTCATTTTCTTAATCAATCTTTCATTTCATCTTCTTGCCATGGATTCTATGATTTTATGCTTGTTGAGTTTGATTGTTAAGATGCATGTTGTAGGCTAAATAGATGCGATTCTAGGGTAAGGAAAAGATGGTTATGGCTTGGACTATGATAGAATTGACTTAAATGTATGCTTGGATGACTCGCTTGATTGAACCTAGTCATTGTCGAAAATCACGGTTTGATCTTGCCTTTCCACGGCCGTGGAAAGGGATGAACACCCCGTAATTTTGATTTACTTGCTTGTATTGATAAATCTAAGTGTTAGGTTGTTGATTTGTTGAAATCCTAGTGTTATTTGAGCTAAATCTATCCTAGGGTGACCTAGTGTTAGCAACTAAGAGTTAGAGGAGACCTACCCGGTGATTCTTGCTCTTAGATACCGATGATAACGAACTCTAGGTAGTAGTGAGCCTCATAAGCCGCTATTGGACTGAGTGTGCTAGGATTGATGTTTAGGACTTGCCTTCCCGGGACTTACCCGGTAAGGAGAGGTTAGATCCCTAGATAACCATCCGGTTTGTGTAGAATTCCTATCCTTAGGCTCTTTGAGACTTACCCGGTGATGAGACCTTAGGAACGGACTAGTGGACCATGAGACCTACCCGGTGATTGATCCCAATCTAGAAACGCTCACTCCCAACATACTATAGTTGATCCAAGGAATGATTAGATATCTTGAGTCCTATGCCATAACCGGAATTTCCAACCCCTAGAATCCGCTTTTCTCCCTTTGATTACATATTTCGAATTTGCTTTTTTACTTGTGGTGTTAGCTTAGTTGATTGTTGATTTCGCATGATTTGTGATCTTTCATTGATCACCTAAAAACCAAACCAAAAACATTGAGATTTTCATTTCTTTATTCCTTTCTCTTTTCTTAGCCTAGATCTTCACTATCCTTAGTCATTAATCGATTCAATCTCACCTCAGTCTTTGTGTTCGACCTCGGAATACTATCCCTACTACAAAATGTCCCGTACACTGCGGGTTCGCTAGGAGTTAGGAGAAATATATCGAGTATAAATTTAAGACTTTTTGCGTGTCACGTTCTTAGCGTAACAAGTTTTGGCGCCGTTGCCGGGGACTAGGTTAAGATTGAGTCATTGTTTGTGATTGTTTATAGTGTAGGTCTTTCTTGTTACTTTTGATCTCTTTTGGTTTGTGTCTTTGCTTTTCAGGACATCTCTACTCTTTAGGTGTATGCGAAGATCTCGTGGTAAGGATTTAGCTCCATTCGATCCCGAACCGGAGAAAACCCTTAGATCTAGATCCAAGAGCATTAGAAAGGAAAAATAGATGGCCGGAAGAGATCTCCAAGCTGAGTTAGATGAAGCTTTAGAGCAAATTAGACTAAGAGATGAGGCCTTGGAGAATGAAAGGAGACTTGCCAATGAGAGGCAAGAAGCAACTAGGAGGGAGATTGAAGAGATTAGGCAAGCTCTTGTGCAAAGAGAGTTTAATCGTTAACAACCTCCACCTCCACCACAACCGCAGCCGGTGGTTAATATTCGGGTTGTGCCCATTGCTATTGAAGAGCCACAAACGTTAGGGCAACGTATGGATCCGGCACAAAGAGCACACCATCCGGGTGTGAACTTAGGAGATCCCGCAACCCATAATTACAAGCTCCGCCCTCAAGTTTTACAAATGATCCGGCATAATCAATTTGGAGGGATGGAAGGAAAGTCTCCTCATCAACACTTGATGAACTATGAGATATTGATGGAGACTCTAAGACCGCCTAGATTGGAGAGCAACAACCATAAGCTTAGGGCTTTCTCCTTCTCACTTAAGGATAAAGCCTTGGCTTGGTATCAATCTATTCCACAAGGGCGAGTGAGTACTTGGGAGGAGATGACACCCGAGTTTTTGACAAAGTTCTTCCCACCTTCCAAGACTACCGAATTAAGAGGGAAGATCAATGCCTTTGTGATGAAAGATAGAGAGAGCTTATTCAAGTCTTGGGAGAGGTTCAAAGACCTTCTCCTAGATTGTCCGCACCAAGGAATCCCGAAGATAGAGCTATTGGAGATCTACTTCAAGGGACTTGATGAAGATAGCCAATTCAAGCTTCAATCTCTTTCCGGTGGGACTTTCATGGAAAAGAATGTGGATGAAGCTTGGGAATTTGTAGAGAAACAAGCTCTGGTGATTGAGAAGTACTCCCATAGGAAGAGTGATGGGAGGAAAGCGGGAGCATATGAGGTGAGTGAAGTCACCATGAGTAACTTCAAGCTTGATGCAATCAATAATGAGCTGAAATCTTTGAGGGAGTTGTGTGCTATAACTTTGAAGAATCAAGCAACCCCTCAAGTACAAGTGCAAGCAAACTTGTCTTCCAAGGAGGAAGATGTGAACTACAGGGGAAGGGGCAATTACAACAACTATCAAGGCCCAAGGAACTTCAACAACAACCGGCAATTCAACAATTACCGGCCTAACCACAACCATCCCGAGTTCTCCTATTCTAACCCGGATGGAGCCTTGAACCCTCCCGCTTTCACAAGCGCAGCTCCACCACCAAAGGCTTCAGAAGAACCTCCACCCGGATTTACTCAACCTCCAAAAGATAGAACTGAGATGATGTTTGAGCAATTGCTTGGAAGGTTGAGTGGTCTTGAGAGCACGGTGACTTCTATTTCTAAGGCTCAAAAAGTGTTGGAAGCACAAGTGTTCCAAAAGGCGGGTGAAGCTCATAGAGATCCGGGAAAGCTTCCCGGAAGAACCGAAAATAACCCGAGAGGCCAAGTGTTGGCCATCACAACAAGGAGCGGGTTGAGCATGAAGGATCCCTTACCTAAGGGAAGTGACAAGGGGAAACAAGTAGTGGTAGAGGAAGAGTCATTGCAAGAAGAAGGAGGAAAGAACAAGGAAGATGAGCCAACATATGTGGCACCACCTCCATTCAAGCCACCACTACCGTTCCCACAATCACGAGCAAGAGCTCTCTTGGACAAACACTTTGGTAAATTCCTTGAACTTATGTCTAAATTGCATATTAACATTCCGTTCATGGATGCTATTCTAGGCATGCCGGCATATGGCAAGTTTTTGAAGGAGATACTCTCCAACAAAAGGAAGTTGGAGGAGTGTGGGGAAGTGAGAATGACAAAGAGGTCCTCGGAATTGATTCAAACTATGAAGGAGGAGATGCCTCCTAAGCTAAGAGATCCGGGATCTTTTTGTGTGCCAATTGGAGTGGGAGAAGTGAAGTATGAAGCCCTATGTGATCTTGGGGCAAGTGTAAGCATCATACCGCTTGCACTTTGCAACAAGGTTGGGCTAGGGGAGCCAAAGCCGGTCATGATGACCCTTTACATGGCGGACCGTTCGATCACTCACCCAATAGGAATCTTAGAAGACATACCGGTGTAACTAGGGAAGTTCTATGTGCCCATAGACTTCGTTGTTTTGGACATCCCGGCAGACTATCCGGTTCCTATCATCTTGGGGAGACCTTTCCTAGCCACTTCCGGATGCTTGGTGGATTGTAAAAATGGAATTCTCTCCTTCAACATTGGAGAAGAGAATATCAAGTTCAAACTATCCACAATGATGAAGGGGCCAACCCTTGGTGAAGATGTGTTCAACATTGTCGAGCAAGAGGAGTCTAGAGAAGTTGTGAGCTCGATCTTGATCAAGGACCCCTTGGAGAAGGTTCTTAGCTTAAGTTTGATGGAGGAAGGAGTAGAGGAGGCTTGCAATGAAGAAATCAAGGCTTTGGAATCATTGGAAAAGGAGACAAGAGCTGAATTTGAAGCACACGAAGATGTGCTGAATTTCTGCAAGAACCACGGCCAGGGACCAAGAACCACGCACGTGGAAAGTCCCGTGGAACTCTCTATAATGCTCAAAAAGGCTAGCTTTGCAAGTTCCACAGCCGTGGTTGTGCCAGAGCCCGTAATTTTTCCCGTGGTTTCTCCAGAAACTGCATTGGTTGTTGATCAAGCTTCAAGGAGTCTTGAGGAGTCTTCCATGGCTTTGGATTCATCTCAACCAACATTATACGAATCGTCTCCACTCAATAAAGGTCCTCCTAAACTTGAACTCAAACCCCTCCCCTCTCATTTGAAGTATGCTTTTCTTGGTGAAGATTCTACTTATCCGGTTATTATGAATGCATGCTTAAATGATGATGAGTTGAATAGATTGTTGCATGAGTTGAGATTGCATAGGAAGGCTATTGGCTATACCATTGATGATTTAATTGGCATTAAACGTTCTTTGTGCATGCATAAGATCTTAATGGAAGACAATCATAAACCTTCAATTGAACCTCAAAGAAGACTAAACCCTATCATGAAAGAAGTAGTCAAGAAAGAGATCCTTAAATTGCTAGATGCGGGAATCGTTTTCCCGATTTCGGATAGTAAGTGGGTTAGTCCCATACATGTGGTTCCTAAGAAGGGTGGGATGACCGTAGTAACCAATGAGAATAATGAATTAATCCCAACTAAAACGGTTACGGGATGGAGGATGTGTATAGACTATAGGAAACTAAATGTGGCCTCTAGGAAAGATCACTTCCCTCTTCCCTTTATTGACCAAATGCTAGAGAGATTAGCTCAACATTCCCATTTTTGTTACTTAGACGGTTATAGTGGATTCTTCCAAATCCCTATACACCCCGATGACCAAGAGAAAACTACATTCACATGTCCTTGGGGTACATTTGCATATATGAGAATGCCATTTGGGTTGTGTAATGCACCCGCCACCTTTCAAAGGTATATGATGGCCATCTTTTCTGAGTATATTGAAAACATCATGGAAGTGTTTATGGATGATTTTTCTGTTTATGGATCTTCCTTTGATGATTGTTTAGCTAACTTGTCTCTAGTGTTAAAAAGATGTGAGGAGACTAATCTAGTCTTAAATTGGGAGAAATGCCACTTCATGGTAAGTGAAGGCATTGTGTTGGGACACTTGGTGTCCAACCGAGGTATTGAGGTTGATAGGGCTAAGATAGAGATAATAGAGAAGTTGCCACCACCTACCTCGGTGAAGGGGGTAAGGAGTTTTCTAGGGCATGCCGGTTTTTAACGGAGATTCATTAAAGATTTCTCTAAGATTTCTAAGCCTCTTACTAACCTACTAATGAAAGATGTTGAGTTTGTTTTCTCCAAGGATTGCCTTGAGGCTTTTTGTAGGTTGAAGAATGCTTTGATCTCCGCACCCATCATGCAACCACCGGATTGGAGTCTACCGTTTGAGATCATGTGTGATGCAAGTGATGTAGCCGTTGGGGCTGTTTTGGGACAAAAGAAAGACGGGCTTACACATGCCATCTATTATGCTAGCAAGACGCTAAATGATGCCCAACTTAATTATGCTACCACCGAGAAGAAGTTGCTAGCGGTTGTGTATGCATTTGAGAAGTTTCGCTCGTATCTTGTTGGAGCGAAGGTCATAGTGTATACGGATCATGCTGCGATCCGTTATCTCCTTACAAAAAAGGATGCCAAACCTCGTTTGATTCGGTGGATCCTTCTTCTTTAAGAGTTTGACTTGGAAAACCGGGATAAGAAAGGGTCCGAAAATTCTGTGGCAGATCACCTTAGTAGACTCCCACCATTGGATCTTGAGAGAGATGAAATCCCGATTGATGACTCATTCCGGGATGAGCAATTGCAATTGGTGGAGGAGTGCTTGCTTCAAGTGTCAAGGAGTGAGCCATGGTATGCCGACATAGTGAACTATCTCGTTTGTGAGGAGATGCCACCCGGTTTATCCTATGCCTAAAGGAAGAAATTCTTCAAGGATGTGAGGCACTACTATTGGAGTGAACCGCTTCTGTTCAAGAGAGGGCCGGATGGAGTCTTTAGGAGATGCAAACCGGAGGATGAGGTGGAGAGTGTGATCCGCCATTGTCATTCCTTGCCATGTGGAGGTCATGCTAGCTCACACAAGACATGTGCTAAGGTGTTGCAATGGGGTTTCTTTTGGCCAAGTTTATTCAAGGATGTGCAGAATTTTGTGGTAGCTTGTGATGCTTGCCAAAGGACGGGCAACATCTCAAGGAGGAATGAGATGCCCTTGAACAACATACAAGAGGTGGAGATATTCGATGTTTGGGGTGTGGACTTCATGGGACCATTCCCCTCTTCTTGTGGGAACCTCTACATCCTATTGGCGGTGGACTACGTTTCAAGATGGGTAGAGGCAATCGCTTCTCCCACAAATGATGCCAAGGTTGTGGTGCGATTCTTCAACCGAGTGATCTTCCCTAGGTTTGGAACACCAAGGGTGGTCATAAGTGATGGAGGGAAGCACTTCACCAATAGGAACTTCGGGACACTTTTGGCTAAGTATGGGGTGACTCATAAGGTGGCAACACCTTACCATCCCCAAACTAGTGGCCAAGTGGAGATCTCCAACCGGGAGATAAAGGGAATTCTTGAGAAGACGGTCTCTAGGACGAGAAAAGATTGGGCTATGAAGCTCGATGATGCTTTGTGGGCATATAGAACCGCTTTCAAGACACCAATTGGCACCACTCCCTACAAGCTAGTCTATGGCAAGTCTTGCCACCTTCCGGTAGAGATGGAGCATAGAGCATATTGGGCTATAAGGTGGTTGAATATTGACCTCAAGGAGGCCGGAGAGAAGAGATTGCTTGATATGAACGCCCTTGAGGAGATCCGGTTGGATGCCTATGAAAACGCCCGGATTTACAAAGAAAGGACCAAACGTTGGCATGACAAGCGTCTCATCCCGAAGGAGTTGAGTGAAGGCGACCTTGTCCTTCTCTTCAACTCAAGGCTGCGGCTCTTCCCCGAAAAGCTAAAGTCAAGATGGATGGGTCCTTATGTGGTGAAGAAGATCTTTCCCCATGGAGCGGTCGAAATAGGAGGGGAGCATTGTGGAGATTTTAAGGTGAATGGGCACCGTTTGAAGAAGTATATCCCGGGAGCTCCGGTGGATATGATTGCCCCACTTCACCTTGAGTAGAACGCCCCCGAGTTTGGTCAAGCTAATGACCTTAAAGAAGCGTTTGGTGGGAGGCAACCCATTGGTAGACATCTTTCCCTTTTTATTTTGTTTTGTTTTTGATTTTTCTGTTTTTGTGTGTTTTTGTGTGTTTGGTGTGCTTTGTGTGTGTGCTAGAGTCTTGGTAGCATGGAAGCCTTGCATGGCATGTGGATGATGATGATGATGAGTCCCTCATCAATTGTGGGTGGAGCGGACGTGGGACTTGGACGGATAGCGGTACCTAGCGCGGATCCCAACGCCATAACGAACACTTTGAGCTCTCTACCATCGTTGATAGGATCATCCGACATCACTCCACTTATGTGATCCCAAATACCAAAGCAAACCATTTTTACATTGTGAGAACCCTCTTTCACTCTTCTTTACTTAAATACCACATTGGGGACAATGTGTTTCTAAGTATGGGGTGGGGTTCGCATAATCTTTTGCATGATTAGCATCTAGGGTAGTTTCTTTTAGCCACATGCTTCATTATGTCTTGCATTGTACATACACATTTCGAAAAATCCAAAAAAAAAAATCAGAAAATTTTAAAAAAATTTTAGTGCTTCTAAGCTTGGGAATGACCCTTATGATGAGATTGTTATGTGGATTGGCTATGGATGGCCTTATGTGTTGAATAGATGAATGCATATGTGGACTTGAAGTACTTATCTTGAAACCCATGAATGGATTGTGATCATGATGTTTGTCTTGATTGGATTGAGTATTGAAAGTCGAAATTACATGCTAGTTCTTGCACATCATCTAGGAGTGATTAAGGCAATTCATCTTTCTCTACTTCTCACCTTGATCATGTTGTTTGAGCACCTCAATTGATATAAATTTGACCTCTTTTGACCCATCCGGGAATAGGAGCATGTTAGTGTGTTGAGTGTGTGAGGAGCAATTGTGGGATGAAGTTGTTGATGGATGAATGTCATGAATGAATTGCTGAATTTGTTGTGAAAGTGTAGACAAAAATATAGGTTTGGGGACGTTGGTTTAAATGATGAGTAACTCGGCACCATACACATAATCGGGTGTTTGTGCCTTGTCAAAGTCAAATAAACCGATAGTCCTAACGAGCTTTGGTATGTGTGCCCGGTGTGGATGCACCTCGAAAAATAAAAAAGCCCGAGGACGGCTAATCACAAAGGTTTCGGCTTTTGTACACCAATGTCATTGTCTCAAAAATAAGTGAAAGAAAAAGAAAAGAAAAGAAAGAAAAGATGGAGAAAACATACACTTGTGGGAAGTTGATAAAAATATGAAGTTGTGAAGTTA
This sequence comes from Fagopyrum homotropicum, assembly GCA_033239125.1. NCBI lineage: Eukaryota > Viridiplantae > Streptophyta > Magnoliopsida > Caryophyllales > Polygonaceae > Fagopyrum > Fagopyrum homotropicum. Next base: position 10,689,541 of record BSWB01000008.1, read on the forward strand.
GTTCCATTCCCGGATTAGCATCACATAGCCTAGAAAAATTCCCACCTAATCACAACGTTTCTTGGCCTTTTATTTCACAAGCCCTCGTGACCTATTTGTATGTGTGTAAGACTTAGTGATCTAGATTGGATATATGCTCATGATCATCTTGACTTCTTCATTTTTACATTTCATGCATGCCTTCGAGTTAAGTATAATTGTCTTTCCATGCCTTCACTTATTTGACACATGATTGCTTGTCCATTACCATGAAACATGACTATGAAGGTGTTCCAATATTAGAAGCACAACTCCAAAAATATTTTCAGTTTTTTATGCATGCATAAATCATGTCATCTCTTAGTTTATAGTTGGGGACTTGCTCGGGGACGAGCAAACCTTAAGTATGGGGTATTTTTGATAACACGATTTATGACTTAGGTTTAGGCACTCATTTAGATAGTTTTTCCGCTCATTCATGCATGGTTTGCACTAGTTCGTGACGATTTGCACTCAATTCATGTATTTTGTCGAGATAGATGTCTACACGGACTTTTGCATGCTTTATAGGTATTTTAGGAATTTTAGGAGCTTAATCGATACATTTGAGGATCGTTCCTCGAGATGACACACCTTCGGACTCATTGGGATGGAAGCTAGGGGATAAGGAGGACACATGGGACCTTGTTGGTACATACCATGCACCAAATTGAGGCTTGATGATCCAAAACAAGCTGAGGCACCAAAACCACGGCCACTGGGACTTCCACGGGCGTGGTTTTGGCCGTGGTTTTCCCCAGACAGCTGTGACAGCTATCCCACGATCTTCATGGCCGACTCTTGCAAATTTGGAGGATAAAAGGTGGTCCTGCAAGGCTGTTAGGGGCAGACCCCTCACTCCCATTCTCTCCCACACTCTCAACAACAAAGATTCTCTCATTGGAAGATTGGATTGGAGCTACCATTGGAGAAGAAGAAAGGCTTCCATTGGAGAAGAAGAAGAAGCAAACTAGTTCATAGTTCCATAGTCTTTTTGAGTGATTTTGAGTGAGCTTTGTGAAACGTTTTGCAAGGGTTTGTAAGAAACGATTCGAACCTTCTTTTGAAGGGTTGTAAGTCCTTCTTGAACCTTGATTTAGCTTGTTTTACTTGTTTCATTTGCTTAATCCATCTTTCATTTCATCTTCTTGCCATGGATTCTATGATTTTATGCTTGTTGAGTTTGATTGTTAAGATGCATGTTGTAGGCTAAATAAATGCGATTCTAGGGTAAGTAAAATATTGTTATGGCTTGGACTATGATAGAATTGACTTAAATGTATGCTTGGATGACTCGTTTGATAGAACCTAGTCACTGTCGAAAACCACGGTTTGATCTTGCCTTTCCACGGCCGTGGAAAGGGATGAACACCCCGTAATTTTGATTAACTTGCTTGTATTGATAAATCTAAGTGTTAGGTTGTTGATTTGTTGAAATCCTAGTGTTAGTTGAGCTAAATCTATCCTAGGGTGACCTAGTGTTAGCAACTAAGAGTTAGAGGAGACCTACCCGGTGATTCTTGCTCTTAGATACCGATGATAACGAACTCTAGGTAGTAGTGAGCCTCATAAGCCGCTATTGGACTGAGTGTGCTAGGATTGATGTTTAGGACTTGCCTTCCCGAGACTTACCCGGTAAGGAGAGGTTAGATCCCTAGATAACCATCCGGTTTGTGTAGAATTCCTATCCTTAGGCTCTTTGAGACTTACCCGGTGAGGAGACCTTAGGAACGGACTAGTGGACCATGAGACCTACCCGGTGATTGATCCCAATCTAGAAATGCTCACTCCCAACATACTATAGTTGATCCAAGGAATGATTAGATAGCTTGAGTCCTATGCCATAACCAGAATTTCCAACCCCTAGAATCCGCTTTTCTCCCTTTGATTACATATTTAGAATTTGCTTGTTTACTTGTGGTGATAGCTTAGTTGATTGTTTATTTCGCATGATTTGTGATCTTTGATTGATCACCTAAAAACCAAACCAAAAACATTGAGATTTTCATTTCTTTATTCCTTTCTCTTTTCTTAGCCTAGATTTTCACTATCCTTAGTCATTAATCGATTCAATCTCACCTCAGTCTTTGTGTTCGACCTCGGAATACTATCCCTACTACAAAACGTCCCGTACACTGCGGGTTCACTAGGAGTTAGGAGAAATATATCGAGTATAAATTTAAGACTTTTTGCGTGTCACGTTCTTAGCGTAACAGGACCTTGAAAGCTCGAGTCTTTATCCTTAACCCTAGAACATCTCGCTCAGTCGATGAACATCTCGGCCGGGGTGGAATTTGTCTGACCGAGGTGACCTATCTGATCCGAAACTGAGAGTTAAGTGCTAGAGTTTTCCAAATCCTATTCTTATTACACCTTTCCTGGTTCAATGCAAGCCTAGGATGAGACTTACCCGGTGATTCCTTTGTTTTTTTACCAAAGATCATAAGTATAGGTAATAAAGGTTTATCCTTTATTGGGGTTTGAGTGTGCCTTCATCCCATCTTTGTGAGTTAGCTTGAGACTTACCCGGTAAAGGTTGATTCTATTCCCTTAGTTGGTGTGTTGGTTTGAGATTATAGTTCCTTTCCTTAGTACCTTGAGACTTACCCGGTGATAGGTTCTTTTGGCTTGGAATTGTGAGTAGTGAGACTTACCCGGTGATCTATTCAACTTTAGTAACACCTTCCCTTTTCAAAATCTCAGCTTTGTCCGCTTATCTTTAGATCTTGAGTTGGAACCACAACTAGATGCTTTAATCCCTAGAATTGCATATTTCCTTAATTGACTTTTTATCATCTTTGATTGTTTTAATCGCTTTTGTGGTTAGTAGTTGCATTGACAACCTATACCTGCTTTGTTTCACTAAGTCCCTGTGATCGACCCTATAATTTCTTGCTTTTTACTACGATTGACCCGTACACTGTGGGTTCGCACCCTTATTTTAAGCTTACATCTAGGGTTATAAATTTAAAGCTTGCACACACCGTTTGGAGCGAACAATTCACCCATTATTGTCTTACTCGTTGTGTTACTTGCTTTCATAAGTTTTGTGTGCATAAATTCACCCAAAATCCCCCCCCCCTTGTTACTGGAATCTATAATCAATAATTGAATTTAATACGAATAACAAAACTCTCTTGGGTTCGACCCTTACTTAACCACTATACTTGTTTTAGTGCTAAGTCGGGATTATATTTTGATAAGATAAAAACGACCATAGGAAAAGGTCTTGTCAAATTTTGGCGCCGTTGCCGAGGAGTTTAGTTATTTTTATTTTACTATTGTTGATTATTGGTTTGAACCCATTTTATGGTTCAAACTCGTGCTACTAACTCCGGATTTTCTTCCTTTGATTCAGAAATTGAGAGGACGCACATCCGGAAACGTAGACAACAACAACTCCAACAAGAAATGGCTGATCGTACTCTTCGTCAACTCACTCTACCCACTTTGGTTCAAAACCCTCTTGCGGTTACTATACCGGCATTAGGGGAAGGAATCAACTTCGAGCTCAAGCCGGGTCTCATTCACTTGCTCCCATCTTTCCATGGGTTAAGTGGTGAAGACCCCATCAAACACCTTGGGAAGTTCCATACCGTGTGTATGAGCATGAAGCCGGCCAACATTACTGAAGAGCAAATCAAGATAAGGGCATTGGGTTTGACACTCAAAGATGCAGCGGATGATTGGTATTACCACCTTCCACCCGGGAGTATCGACACTTGGTAGAACCTCCACAAGGAGTTTTTGAAGAAATACTTCCCAGCCAAGAAGGCAAATAGCTTGAAGAAAGCTATAAGCAACATTGAGCAAGAGGCGGACAAAACTCTCTATGAGTACTTTGAAAGATTCACATGCCTTCGATCCAGCTGTCCTTTCCATAGATATTCGACTCAAGATCTAGCCTTGTACTTGTACAATGGCTTGCTAGACAATGAAAGGAGGATCGTCGATGCGGCTTGTGGAGGTAACATTCTTAACTCTACCCCTGACCTTGCTTTGAAAAAGATACAGGAACTAGCTGAAGGGACTCAGAACTTTGGAAGGACCCCTTCCAAGAGAGGTGTTCATACTGTGAATTCCGGGAAGAGTGAGATCTCCACTAAGCTTGCGGAACTGAAGGAGATGGTGAAGAGATTAACACTTATAGGAACCCCACAGCAGCTAAAGGCATGTGGAGTGTGTGCTGACCCATACCATCCAACGGACATGTGTCCCCAAGTTCAGGATGACGATGTTGAGATGAATGCAATGGGTTATGGACAACCACAGCAACAAAGGCCTAGGAACGATCCCTATGCGTAGAATTCCATGCCCAACTAGCGTGATCAACAGAACTTTCGTTGGAGGGATCAACAAAACCAACAACAGCTCCGACAAGGTAAGTATCAAACAACTGAAGATATGTTGCAGGTTTTGACTAAGCATTTTGCTACTCATGTCCAAACAACAGAATCCAGCATCAAGAACCTTGAAAAAGAGGTTGGGCAAATGGCGGAAGCCATAACAAGGATTGAACCTAGATCCTCCGGAGGATTGCCTTCACAGACAGTTATAAACCCCAAGGTGATGCTATAGGAGGCTCAATCAGAGAGGTAGAGTCCTTACGTCGAGCCAACGACGTAAAACAAAGGCGCTGCTCGGAAGGCAACCCGAAGGAATAAGAAGAGGAGCCTCTGTCAAGAAAACTGCCCCTCCGGCTCAATGTCCCCGCCCCCGCGGTGACACCCATGCCCAGCGCCGCCCCCGGCACTGGGCCTACGTCTGCAACATACTGGTCACCGCCCCCGCGCTAACCCCTTACGCCCCTGTAGTGACCACCCTTGACAGGCATCCTCACCGCCGCCCCGGCGCTGAGCCTGCGTCCCTCTTCCTTGTCACCGCCCCCGCGGCGACAAGCCCCCGCCCCTGCGGTTTTATCAAGGAAAGAAAAAAAATACACTTCCCAAAAATAACCTACAACTATCCCACCAATCTCTCTATCACCTCATCTACCCGAGCCTCTTCATCTCACAAACGCCCCTGTGCCCTCACCGGAATTCTTACAAAACCACCACTAGTACCAATGCTCCTGCGCCACTTACCCCGCTCACCATCAACACCTCCCTCAATCTCTCACAAACCTAATCCTACCACCCCTTCCCCCTCACAACCTCTTCCCTCCACCGCTCATCACCGCCGGCGACATCTTCACCAACAAGAAGCCCTCAAAACGCCCCTTAGCACCGCCACCTTGGTAGCTGTCAAAAATCGCCCTCTGCACTTCTCCCGCCCCTGCACCTGCAAGCTGCCGCCCCTGCGCCTGCAAGCTGCCGTCCCTGCGCCTCGCCGCCCCTACGCATCCTTCAGCCGCCCCTGCGGAAATAGCAACAGAGGGTTCGTCTCTTAATTCAGTTTCTGAACTTTCTAATTCCTTTACTTGTTCAATTGCAAAAAATGGAAAAACAGAAGAAATACAAGTTATCGGAAGCTGAGAAGGAGCGGTATAGGATTGTGCAAGATCGGGTTGTGTATGCAACTCGGTTTTTGCACGTTCCTACTTTGGAAAAATTGGGCATGTTGGAGAGCATGTAGGCATTCCTCACCAATGCTGGGCTCGGCAATTTTCTGGACATGAATGCTCCAACATACCCCGAGCTCAGCTGCCAATTCATCGCCACATTCACTGTTCGCCCAAAAGCGTGCGTGCAATCAAGTCTTAAATTTATAAAACTAGAATAAAAGAAAGCGAACCCGCAGTGTACGGATCAGCGTAGATCAGCAAGTATTCCAGAGTGTCGATCACAGGGATTTGGTGAAACAAAACCCAGTCTCAAGTTATCGAGCAAATAAAAGGTAAAGCTTTGCAAATATTGGGAAAACAGCAACCCTAAAGATCCAGGTACCCAATTGTGGCAATCGATTCAAGATATACTAAAGAACTAAGGACACAGTTAAGAGTTGCAAAGGTATGCTAAAGTAAAGCAATGTACGGTGAAGTTCCAAGACTTTATATGACTTATCTAAAGACACTCTCTATAAAGGTTGTTGAGGCTTCAGTATAGAAAGGATCTATGGATAAGAATTAATCTCAAATACCCAAACTTGTAACCCAAGGATGAAGACTAACTAAAACGATTAAGGTTGTGACACTCAAAATCGAAATAGAGGGTGATGAGTCTCACTACTACCTAGAAAAGGATAAACCTAGACTAGATAAAAGCTAATCTTTAACCTTGGATCAAAGTAAAACCAAAGTTTGTAAACTAGAATAAATCACGGTCAGATCTTGAGAACCACACTCGTGGACACCCAAGAACAGGCCGCGATTTGGGTTCGTCGACGAGATCTCTCTAACTCTCAGGGTCCAATCAATTTACGATCGATCTATCATCATCTAAGCCACAACTATCAACCCTTCACCTTAGAATTGCTAAAGGGTTTTAGCCAACAACCATTGTCCTGATATCAATATTCAAATCAAAGGGAATAAAAGACGAAAATCCTCGAATACTTAATAAAACTTCAAAACCAATTCTCAAATCCGAACACAAGAAGCGATAATTAATGGATTCAGAATATAGAACACAAAACCTCACAATGATCTAAGGTAAGTATGAAGAACAGGTTGTCAATCCGTCTCCAATGTCAAAACCTAAGAAAGAGGTTAAAACCTTCGGCGATCTTCTATCCACCCTAGGCGAGAATGCTCCAAGCAAGGTAAGCGGCCGTCAGCGTCTCCGCGGGATCAATCGTAAATGTTGCGAGATTAAGTGGTTGTAAGCGCGGATCCTCAAAACTCTCTTTTCTGACCTATTTATTTTACGGGAAAGAAATAACCGTCCCGGCCTATCACGTAAATAACGTGGCAAATAAAGACTCGTTAAAAGATCGCCTAAATCACGGTCTCAAGGGTTTTCACGACCGTGGTTTAGGGCGTGGAAATGGATTACGGTCTCTTGTGACTTCCACAACCGTAATTTAGGCCGTGTAACTTACTGGAATGCTCCACGCTCATGATGCCAAGATCCACGGCCATGGTTTAGAGCGTGGACTCTTCTACGGCCGTAATTTAGGGCGTGGAAGTGTAGAATACTTGTAGTTTCCTTTGTGTCGTGACATTCTTCATCCTAGCTCCTTCCTTAGCTTCCTTGATGTGTTCCTAATCCTCTGATATGATCGAATCCTCTCTTTTCTTTCTTAATAGCTCCCATTTAGCTCCTTTTCGCCTACAATCAACACAAAGCTAGTGTAGACATCCATCTCGACAATAATAGAGGAACAAGCTAACAATTGCTTCTAAACTTCATCCATGTACACAATAATGAGAGAAAAACAACCAAAATAAGTGCCTGGAATATCGCAATATTTCATGCTAACATTCACCATGGAAAAGGAGGACCATATTTGTGTTGGACTTTCATTTAAGTTCAACAAGAGAAAGTATACATTGGACGACACCCAACTGCAGAATGCATTCGGGGTGACTATTTGTGCCTCCGAAGACTGGTGGGAACCCGTCCCGACACCCGACTTATGCGAGTTTTGGCAGGCCGCCACCAGATCCGAGTTTCATGCAGGGGGTGAGTATTCCAACAAACTCACTCACCCCTATTTGAGGCTCATCTCCAAGATCTTTATGAGTGTCTTCTGTGGACACAAGGAGGAGAACAAGGTCGCTCTCAAGGACCTTCCACTGTTGTACGCATGCCTCCCCACGAACGACAAGATACCAGATTGGCCATACCTCTTCCTTACCGCTTTGAAGCGGATTAGGAAGAACAATCCACGAGACATTGTGGGTGGTGGGGTGATCTCTTTGATCGCTGCACAGGTGATGGACCTCTCCGACTTGGAGGATGGGTTAGAGGCCCCACTGTACACGGAAGGGATGTTGAGGAGGTGCAGGCTCCTCAAGAGAGACGAGGAGAACCTCTTTTGGCTCTCATTGGCAGATGGGAGTCACATCACATACCTCCCCCGGCCACTTCCACTTGGAGACGATCTCTCCGATCTATACATACCAGCTGACCCCTTCGTGCCGAGACGGCCTCAAAGGGCCATTGCTGAGAGATATGCTGCGAGCTACAACCGGGCTCCTATTGCTGACCACGTGCCCATACCGGATGATGAGAAGATGCCTACTGCAGCAACGGACGACAATCCGTCCATGGAGAGCCTTCAGACTCAGATGGCAGCCTTGACCACCCAGCATCAGGCATGGCAGACCAAGTACCAGCGGTCCATGCTTGAGCAGCAGCAGGCGTGGCAGTCCAACTTCGCTTCCTCTATAACCACCCATTTTGACCGCCGGCAAGATGCTTGGCAGGCGGCTCATCAGCAACAGCTCGAGGCTCAGCAGCAAGCTTGGCAAGCCAGCTTGGAGACTTCATTTGGGCAAAGGATGGACGCTCAAGAGGACCGCATCGACACGCTCTACCGCCGGCAGGAGCACTTCTTCAGCCACTTCCCGTACCCACTGGAGGAGGGTCCGGATGGTCCAGCCGGACCATCCCACTAGTGGTATCATCATTTCTCCCTTTCCCACATTTATCTTTACTTTATTTTCCACTTTGAGGACAAAGTGTGCTTCAAGTATGGGGGAGGGAATTATCATTGCTTGTGTAGTTGCTTAAGTTGTTCGCTTTTAGTTCTTTTGTAGTTTGAATTCAGTTTGAAATTCAGTAAAAAAAAAAAGAAGAAGAAAAAGCCAAAGAAAATGAAAAAAAAAAGGGGCATGAAAATCCTTGGATAAACCGAAAACCCGAAAGGGCGGTTTAGGCAAAAAGAAGGTAGTCCCACCAACCTTAGGTTGGTGCAAAATTGGACTAGAGGGAAGTGAGTTCCAAGTGAGATCATCAAAAGAAGAAGAGTGGCAAGGTGAAAACCCGAAAGAGCACCTTGGCAAAATGAGCGGCATCGAGTGTAGGTTTCCCTTCCGGCGTTTGGCGGCATAAGAAGGGGAGTCATAAGGAGGTTGTTCGGGTAGGTCACTCTTGGAGAAATAAGGATGGTAGTGTTCTCACCTTTTTCTCACATTTTCTCTCTTTTCCTTCTTTCTTTCTTGGCTTTTCTTTTGTTTTCATTGTCTTCTCTGCTTGCACATGCTTCCTGAGGCCTTTGAGTTTAAACACTGTTGTCATTTGTTTTACTCGGGACGATTAAAAGGTCTAAGTACGGGGGAGTTTGATAGGTGATGGAATCACTATCATTTAGGTTAGTTTTTAGAGTCTTTTTGTTACATTAGTGCCGGTTTATGCTACTAAGTCCTTGGTCCAGAAGAAGAAGACTAAAAGAAGATAAAGAAGGAGTTATAAGCACTTAGGAGTGAAAACCATTCACGAAGCAAAGCTTCCCGCGGAGCATTGTCACCGCCCCTACGGGTGACACCATACTCCGGAGCGCAGCCTGCGCCTTCGCCAGCGCCAGGAACGAAGACTGTCACCGCACCTGCGTCAACCCTTTAGCGCCCCTGCGGTGACTTGCCTTGAAGAAACGAAGCCAGCGCCCCTGCGCCTCTGTCTGCGTCTTAACCTGGGAGCTGGAAGATGAAGAGTCAGTGCCACCGCCCCCGCGTTGACACTGGGACGCCCCTGCGGCTCGGCATCAGAAACGACAGAAAGTTGAAGAGTTAGACATTTGAAGATCATTAAATATCCGCCCCTGCGGAATTGCTAGGCCGCCCCTGCGGCTACGAAGAAGATCAAACGTTTTCACCTATACCGCCCCTGCGGATCTGAAGGCCGCCCCTGCGGTTTAGCGACAAAGACTTTACTCCGGCTGTTTACACCACCTTTATGGCATTAAAGGTGGCTGTTTTGAGCCGGCCATTTACTCCTATTTAGTTCCATTTGTAGTATAAATAGACCTAGGGTTGATTGCTAGAAGCATCGAATTAGAATCCACTTTTTCCATCATAATTCTCTTGCTACCTTGTAATGAGTTGCTAACTCCCTTGCTACATTGGGTTGGTTTGAAGCTGCATTATTACTTTGGTTGTAAGTTCTTTCTAATATAAGTTTTCATTCAGTAATACTTTGTGTTTCCTTGATCTTCATTGTCTAATCATGTTTTACTATCACTTAAGATTGATCACCTTAGGTTCTAAAGTGCATGCAAAGAACTAGGATTAATAGATTCCGGGTTCGGGTCTTTAATCTAGTAGTAAACTTTAAGTAATAACGGGTTGTAGTTGCTTAAAGGAAAGGAACACAAATATAAAGATAAGTTTAACAGTTTTAATCTTTTCTTTATATCCCTTAGTCTTTATTTGAAAGCTAACTTGTTAATTGTTCTTGTAGGTTTACCAAACACTAACCTGTTAAGTTGTGTTGATGCCGCTTGGCTCAACACATATATATGATCAAGACGGGAGATTACATGAAAACTTGTAAAAAGGAACTCATCAAAGTAGTAATCACATGCTAAGAATCAACCTAGTGTAGATTCACCCATTATTGTCTTACTCGTTGTGTTACTTGCTTTCATAAGTTTTGTGTGCATAAATTCACCCAAAATCCCTCCCCCCCCCCTTGTTACTGGAATCTATAATCAATAATTGAATTTAATATAAATAACAAAACTCTCTTGGGTTCGACCCTTACTTAACCACTATACTTGTTTTAGTTCTAAGTCGAGATTATATTTTGATAAGATAAAAACGACCATAGGAAAAGGTCTTGTCAACAACTAACCTTTCCAGGAGGGTGGGAGACTTGGAGATTCACCAGCAGGCGCATGATGTGGAGTGATAGGAGAAAGCCAGGATCTTACGTGATGTATACCGCCAGCAGTTTGGGCGTCCCTTCAGCTCCGACTTCTTTCCATATCCGCCACCTCCTTCACAGTGATCGTTGATGGATGCTTTGAGCCACTCTACCACCATTAGTGAGTTTTCTTTGTTTCTTTTCTTTTCTTTATTTTTCTTGAACATTGAGGACAATGTGTATGTTAAGTATGGGGTGGGGTGTGACTCTCGTTTGTAATAACTCGATACACTTGCTTGCTTTTAATTCCATGAACACTTGCATCTTTCTTTTGTTTGTCACACGTTTCATTATTGCATTGCATTGGAAAGCTTTGAAAAATCCATAAAATTTTTGAAAATTTTGAAAAATTATTGTGCTTCTAAGATTAGAGATGATTTCTATGATGAATCTACTTGTGGAATAAGTTTTTGATGACTTTTGTATGCTTGAATTGAATTATGAATTCTGAAGAAATTGAGTATGTTGTTTAATCTTTCTTGCAAGTTTCATAAGGTGAAAGTTTTATCTAAATCATATTTAGGAAGGAAGGTTGAAATCACAATATAAGTTCTTATACTTCTTTATGAGATGATTAAGGCACCTCAATTTTCTTGCTTCTTTCTTTGATCATTTAGCCCCTCGATGAAAATATGTGCCTCCTTTACCTATCCGGGATTTAGGAAGAGTTGATTTTGGCATATTTGATGTGGGAGGGCCATGAAAGCAATTGTTTGAATTCAAAGTATAGAAAAATAGGTTTGGGGAAGTCAATTATGATGATGAGTAACTCGAAACCATTCACATAGTTGGGTGTTTGTGTCTTGCCAAAGTCGGATTGAGCGATATTCCTAACGGATTATGGTATGTGCATCAAGGGTTTGAGGCATCTCGAAATTGAGAAACATCAATCTCCTAGGCTTTGGTTTTTGTGCACCGCTGTCCATATTTCCAAAAGTATAGTCGAAAAATTATGTGCAAAAAGTAAAGAGCAAAGCTCTAAGTTGGTGGTTAGTTCAATTGGTGAAAAGAAAAGAGTTTGTTTTGTTCCTTTTTCCCGGATTCATACACCACATTCCTTTACAAGTTTCCCTCCCTTTCCATATTCTTGACCTTACTTGAAAGTCCTTGAGATCATAAGAATCTTATTTGACTTGGTGATCTATATTGAAGTTCCACATGTTTGATTTTGACAATACTTGAAGGTTATGATATTTGTCTTGAAGTTTATGCAATTTATGATGTTACCTTTGCTTTACACATTTTGGTTTATGTATATGAACGTTTTCAAGGGTGCATGAAGCAAGATTTGAGGATGATCTATTGATTAGAAGCACATTACCAAAAGGATTGTTTTTATTTTATTATGCATTCATATTTCATTCTACCTTATGTTCTAAGCTTTTGAAAACCTTGCTTGGGGACAAGCAAGCGACAAGTATGGGGTATTTTGATAGCATAAAATATGACTATATTTTAGGCACTTGTTTTGATCGTTTTTCCCTCTTAGATGTGTACATGGATATGAGTTTGAAGCATTTATGAGCACATTCACCTATTTTGTCAATATAGAGATCTACACAAGCTTTGTTATGTTTATAGGTAAATAAAGGCTATAATTGGAGCATATATGAAGGGAATGGAGTATTAGATCATGCTAGATGTCAAGGAGATGCTTTGAAGAAGCTAAGGAAGGAGCATGAATTGAGAACTTTGCGAAACAAAGGCTTTCACAAAGACTTTTGAGTTCCACGACCGTGGTTATGCATTGAGTTCGTGAAAGGTGATTTTGAAGAGCAACAGAAAATTCCACGCCCTAAACCACGACCGTGGTTTATTACACTAGGCCGTGATTTCCATGACGTTATGACGTGTCATATTTGCCACATCAGCAATATTTATTGGGCTTTCTCGTAACCCTATTTTTCCCTATAAGAAGGCTGAAGGCGGGAGAAAATGGGGAGGTCGCATACGCTTGCATTTACGGAGGTTTATACCCGGAGAGAGAGATTTTGGATCGTTGCTTGGGAAGATTCTGAGAAAGACGCAATTTGAAGATTGTGTACTTTGAGATTATCTTAGGGTTTACATTTGGAGACGGATTGACATCCCGTTCTTCGTTGTTCCTTAAGATTGTTGTGAGGATTTCTATTCCCTATTCTGCATTCATTAAACACATACTTTGGTTGTTCGGATTGGATTTTGATTTCGATTGTTATTGAGTTTTCGAGGGTTTTACCTTTTTCTCTTTTAAACTTGATATTTGATTCAATGATGATGGTTATTGGCTAAAACCCTTTAGCAATTCTAAGGTGAAGGGTTGATAGTTGTGGCTTAGATGATGATAGATTGATTGTAAACAGATTGGACCATGAGAGTTGTGAGAAACCTCGTCGACAGCCTTTTCCATGGCCTGTTCTTGAGTTCCACGGCCGTGGTTCTTGAAGATCTAGCCGTGGTTTCCTCTGTTATACGTCCTTTGCTTTTGTTTTGATCAAAGTTAAAGATATGCTTTAACCTAGCCTTGGCTTGCCTTTCCTAGGTAGTAGTGAGACTCAAAATCCTCTATTTCGGTTTCGAGTGTCACAACATTAACTGTTTTGGCTTGTCTTTGATTCCTTGGGTTTGGGCATGGGTATTTGAGAGTAATTTTTTACCTTTGATCCTTTCTATACTACAGCCTCAACAACCTTTATAGAGAGAGTCCTTGGGTGAGACATATAGGTTTGGAACTTCACCGTACATAACCTTACATTAGTTTTACCTTTGCAATCCCGACTCTGTCCTTATATCTTTAGAATATCTTGAATCAATTGCCACAATTGGATACGTGGATCTTTAGGATTGCTATTTTCCCAATATTTGCAAAGCTTCTATACTTTATTTGCTCGGTAGTTTGTGAACTGAATTTGATCCCCCAAATCCCTGAGTTCGATACTCTGAAATTCTTGCTTTACTACGCCGATCCGTACATTGCGGGTTCGCTTTGCTTTGATTTCAGTTTTATAAATTTAAAGCTTATTTGCACGCACACTTTCGAGCGAACATTACGTTTCCCTAGAGTGTTGCAGTCTTTCCCCTATGTTCTTGCTGAACGTGTAAGTTCTTCATCACTTGTTCTTCATCACGTTCATGTAGTTGTTGATGCCATTCTCTTCTATTTCGCTTCTTCCCTTCGTTCTTCTTTTTCTTCTTCTCCAAGGATCAAGATCGAGTCTTGATCCTTGTTGTTGGTTCTGTTGTTCATATGTTGATGTTCACAGACTCCCTTGGTTGAGTTTTGAAGAGTTGGATCAAAGGTTTGAGCTTTGGATTCCTTGCTGTGAAGTTTCTGTCGAGAGAAACCTCGACAGCGCCCTCTGTCACGCAGCCGCCCCCGCGCCTGTACATCCCCTCCCCCGTGGCCATCCGCCCTTGCGCCTTGTCCAGCCGCCCCTGATGTTTCCTCTACAATAGCTCCCGTCTTTGGTGAGTTGCTTTCTTCTTTCCTTTCCTCGTTCCTTTCCTTGTTTCTTATGGTGGTTTCTTATTTTCTGAGTATGCTGTTAGACTAAGGTTGAGCCCTTAGCTTGTGTAGATCTCTTAGAGATCATTGAGACTAGAAGTTATAGACTTCTAGCAACCGTTTCGTTCCTGATTCGTGATGCTTGTGTGAACAGGCTTTTCTTGCTCCTTTCCTGAGGGAAACTGAGCCATCTCTGAGTTGTTTGTTGACCTTTGAGTCACCTTCGAGTGAGGTAAGTCCCTTGGACTTACTTAGCTTCATTTCGTATATTGGTTTGAGTGTTTTGGCTTGCTTGTGTTGTTTATCATGTTTATAATGGATAACCGGAATAGGATTCAACCTTTATAACCTTAACTTGCCCAAGTGTATAACCGGGCGGTGACCACTTGTGTAGTTCTTCAGGAGGCTAGAATGTGCTCTTGCAACCCAGGCACATAGGTAACGGATAGTACTAATCTATTCCTATTGGTAGACGGAAGCGGAGGCGAGTTCGGGAGATTCTCGTGTGCCAAAAGAAGTTGAATTAGTAATTGATAACTTTAAGAAAGATTATAACCGGTTGTGTGCAAGCATGCTATGTGTTTTCTTTACCTTATGTCTGTTTGTGCCTTTACGCTCTTGCTAGTATCTAGAATGTTAGCTAACGGTTTATACCGTCGTTATAGATGTTCCGCAGGTTCAGGATGCTGCTGAGTGATCCGGATGGTGTGGTCAGCCGGGGTTCCCGTACATTATAGGACGGGATCGGGTTTATGTTTATGTTATTGCTTTTCTCTTTTGTTTTGAACTCGTTTGCGAGTCTTTTATGCTTTATTTTGTTTAAAGGTTTGGTTTTATATTGAGTTTTGGTTTTTATTCGTTTGTGCTTTGTTGTAAGATCTGTTGTGTTGTTGCTACTCTTAGGGTCGGGACCCATTGTGCGGTCCTAACCCGTAGCGCTTCGAGTTCCCAAGACTTGGGGTATTACAATATGTAAAACCATAAAAATCAGTAAAACTTAGATTTTTGAATCTCCAATTGCAAAATCACGTCACTAAAATATATATTTAAATTGAATTTCGAATTCGGTTAAATAATTTTATTTATTTTTAATTTTTTATTATAAATATTGATTTTAATTAAACTTGTTAAAAAGATTCTCCTCATTCTCAAAAACCTCTTTATCGTCTAAAATTATTTTTAAAAAATTATAAATTAATTTAAATCGAAGAGATACTGTCGGATTTTAAAAAAAACAGCTTATAAAAAATATATTTTTCCGTAAAAATAGAACTATTTAAAAACGATTAAGCTTTAGAAATAGGTTCATGCTTATCCAATATCCACTTTTCCGTAAAGTATAACTATTTAAAAAGATAAAACATTAGAATAAAAACTTAAGCTTATCCAAAATCTACTTTGTTATAAAAATAAAATAATTTAACAAAGATTAAGATTTTAAAAAAAATTAATTAACTATAATTCAAAACGTCAGGTTGTTTTCAAAAATATCAGGCTATTTTCTAAGATTTGTTAATTAAATATTTAATATATTGTAAATCGTGAACAAATCAGCATAATAATGCTCACTTTTTTTTCTTCCAAAAACCTTTAACTAATCATGTAAATATAATAAACTTATAAAAAAGACAATTTTAAAGGAATTTAATTTTACAAATTTGGAGAAATATATATATATCTCCTCTAAATGTGTATTAAGTAATATTGTTACTGCCAACATAATTAAAATATTAAATCATATTGAAATACAATACTAAAGAATAAAATAAAAATAAAATAGATATATGTATTGATATCCTAACTTAATAGTAAATTTTAGTTTCAAAGTGTATCAACTTTTTGATTAATAATTTGGCTAATATTTTTTAACTTTAATTTTTAATATTTTAATTTAAATTGTTGAATTTTTTTAAAAAAATTATTTACACTAAAAATAAAAAGGTTATTCAAAATTTAATCAGTAACTTTATTTAAGATTTTGTTATATATTTGGTTACAAAAATATAATTTTTTACATAATCTGGTATTTTAATATTAAGAAATTTAAATGAATTATTTTAATATAAATTGTACTTGTTAGAATTTGCACAATGAGTTCCCTTATAAAAGTTATTAATAATAAATAATAATAATAATGATAGTAATTACTTTAGAGATTAATTAAAATGGCAGTTTAGTAAATATTTTACAAAAAAAACTGAGGTGGCACCCTCGTTGCTTGACACGTGGCATTAGCGTCCTTAATTTTAGTAAGTAATATAGATTCCTAGTCTATGTGCCAATATACTCCATTCTCTCAAACTTCCACCACCACCGCAAATTTTTTTTTCCTTGACCAAGAAGAGTTAAACCGTCAAAACGAAGGCTTAAAAGCGTGCGAGCCTCGGTTTTACATAGTGTTAGCCTCAACATCGTCCAAGTCCATTTAAGGTTGATATCGGAATCACCCCATTGGAAACCCTTTCAATAAGATAGACATGCCCGTCTATTGGAGTGTTTATTCGATCTTATGGAACAAAGCCCCATAAAATATATGGTCTAAATATTTTAAATTAGTTTGAAGAACAATAACATTTAAGCGTCTTATTCCACCATTATTTTTATTCATTCTTTGAGCATTTAGTGTAAATTTGCATTGCATATTGGTTGATTTCCTTCCCTTTTGTGTTTTGGATATCTAATCGTATTTTAACGATAATGCATCCATTATAATCATTCTTGGAGATAAAAAGGAGTTATTCTTGGAAGAATACATGCTACACACTTTGGATCTCCATTCAATCAAGAAAATCATGATGAAAACTTAAGTTATCATGAATTGAGAGCAAAATAACAAAGACAACTCGATCATGATGTGTGAAGTCGGTCGATTAACCTCTATATGCCGACTGATATGGACTTTCTTATCAACCTCTTTTGATCCATCATGGTCTTCTTTACCATCTGCACCATTATTGTATATGCTTAATCTTTTTAAATCATAGAATGCTTATTGTGTAATGAATAAGAGATCTTATGGACTCAATGTTATGGCCTACCAACTATGCAATGTTTACACCATTATTATATATACTTGATCTTTTCTTTTTTTTAAAAATTAGACTCTTTATTACTTCCACTTAAATTTCCCTTAACTTCAACAAACACTTTAAAATCTTGTAAATTTATATTATAAAGTCCGCCAACATAGAGACCATAATGTATATTATAATAAATTAGTGACGTATTGTCACGCTCAGGATGTGTGTACAATAAGCTTTAAATTTATACTCGTTATATTTCTCCTAACTCCTAGCGCACCCGCAGTGTACGGGACGTTCGTAGTATGGATAGTATTCCGAGGTCGAACACAAAGACTAAGGTGAGATTGATTCGGTTTATGATTGAGTTTAGTGAAGGTCTAGGTTAAGAAAAGAGAGAAATAAAGAAATGAAAATCTCAATTGTTTTTGGTTGGTTTTTAGGTGATCAATCAAGGATCACAATTCATGCAAAAGTAAGCAATCAACTAAGCTAACAAATCAACACAAGAAACAAGCTAAACACGAGATATGAATCAAAAGAGAGAAATGGGTTCTAGGGGTTGGAAATTCCGATTATGGCATAGGACTCAAGCTATCTAATCATTCCTCGGATGATCTATGATATGTCGGGAGTAGGTGTTCTAGAGTGGGATCAATCACCGGGTAAGTCTCATGGTCCACTAATCCATTCCTAAGATCTCATTACCGGGTAAGTCTCTAAGAACCTAAGGATTGGAGTTCTACACAAACCGGATCGTTGCCTAGAGGTCTAACCTGTCCTTACCGGGTAAGTCTCGGAAAGGGAAGTTCTAAGCAACTATCCTAGCACACTTAGTCCAATGGCGGCTTGTGAGGCTCACCACTACCTAGGGTTTGTAATCTTCGAAATCTAAGGGTAAGAATCACCGAGTAGGTCTCTTCTAACACTTAGTAGCTAACTCTAGGTCACCCTAGGGTTAGATTAACTCAACAAACATCTAGGATTTCAACATTCTAACAATCTAAGATTAGATCCATCGAACCAGGGAAGATCACGGGTTGTTCTACACATCCACGGCCGTGGAATGGGAAGATCCACCCGTGGACTTCAACAGAGAGTTCGTTCTTGTAAGTTACTCATCCAAAGGTAAATCTAAGTGCATTCTATCATAGTCCTAGCCACAATCATCCTTTCCTTACCCTAGAATCACATCTATTTAGCCTACAACATTCATCATAGAAATCGAAACAATCAAGCATAAAATCATGGCATCCATTTGCAAGGTAATGAAGAGAAAGAGATGAACAAGTGAACTAAAACAAACCAAGTTGAAGATGGAATTAGAATAACTCACAATCCTTCTTAAAGAAGGTTCATATGGTTCATACAACTCTAGAAATTGAATCCCAAGTTCTTCACTACAAGCTACCAAAATCTATCAATGATGTGTTCTTCCTCTTCTCCAATCAAGCTCCTCTCCTATGGTGGTTTCCTTCTACCTTCTTCTTCCCAAGGGTCTTCTTGTTGAGAGAATATTTTTGTTAGAGAGTAGTGGATAATGGAGAGCTGCCCCAAGATGCTTTTCTCAGCCAATGAAGGACCACTTTTATAACAAATTTTGCATGAGCTGGCCATGAGAGTCGTGGCACAGCTGTCACAAGAATCTGGCAAAATCCACGGGTAGAATCACGGCCGTGGAATGTGCCAGTGAACCGTGATTTGCTCCAGAAACTTCGCCTTGGATCATTAAGCTGTGATTTGGTGCATGGCTTGTGTTGACAAGGCTCCATGAGTCTTCCTTAGCCTCTAGTTTGCATCCTAATGAGCCCGGAGGTGCGTCATCTCGAGGATTGATTCTCGAATTCATCAATTAAGCTCCTAAATCTCCCAAAATACCTATAAAACACGCACAAGTCCGTGTAGACGTCTATCTCGACAAAATACATGAATTGAGTGCAAAACGTCGTGAACTAATGCTAAATCATGCATGAATGAGTGAGAAATCTATCTAAATGATTACCTAAAACTATGTCATAAATCGTGTTATCAAAATACCCCATACTTAAGGTTTGCTCGTCCCCGAGCAAATTCTCGACTATAGACTATGAGATAACATGATTTATGTATGCAGAAAAATGGCAAAATCTTTTTGGGTTTGTGCTTCTACTATTGGATCACCTTCAAAGTCATGTTTCATGGCAAAGGATAATCAATCATGCATAAAACAAGTGAAAGCATGGAAAGACAATTGTACTTAGCCTGAAAGTATTTATGAAATGTAAAAATGAAGAAACCAAGAAGATCAAGAGCATATCCAATCTAGATTACTAAGTCTTACAAACATGCAAATAGGTCATAAGGTCTTGTAAAATAAAAGGCTAAGAAACGTTGTGATTTGGTGGGGATTTTTCTAGGCTATGTGGTGCTAATCCGGGAATGGAACTAACTTCGCAATCTTGTCCTCGATCAACTTCCCTCAAGTGTATATTTTTCTCTATCTTTTCCTTCTTTTCTTTTCTTTTCTTTTTCTTTGACTTATTATTGAGACAATGGCATTGGTGTACAAAAGCCGAAACCTTGGTGATTAGCCGTCCTCGGGCTTTTTCTTAGTTTTCGAGGTGCCTCCACACCGGGCACACATACCAAAACTCGTTAGGACTATTGGTTTATTTGACTTTGGCAAGGCACCAACACCCGATTATGTGAAGTGTACCGAGTTACTTGTCATTTAAGCCAACTTCCCCAAGCCTTTATTTTTGACTACACTTTCACAACAAATTCAGCATTTTATGGATGATATTCTTTCATCAACATCTTCACCCCATACTTGCTTTTTATGCATATCAACACACTATCATGCTCCTATTCCCGGATGGGTCAAAAGAGGTCAAATTTATCTCAATTGAGGTGCTCAAACAATCATGATCAAGATGAGAAGTAGAGAAAGATGAATTGCCTCATTCATTCCTAGATGGTATGCAAGAACTATCATGTAATTTTGACCTTCAATACTCAATCCATTCTAGGCAAACATCATGATCACAAATCATTCATGGTTTCAAAAGAAGTACTTCAAGTCCACATATGCTATCATCAATTTAACACATAAGGCCATCCATAGCCAATCCACAAGACAAGATTCATCATTAGGGTCATATCCAAGCCTAGAAAGCACAAAAAAAAAATTTTAAATTTTCTGATTTTTGGATTTTTCGAAATGAGTATATACAATGCAAGACATGTGAAAATATTAAACTACTCTAGATGCTAGTCATGTAAAATATCATGCAAACCCCACCCCATACTTAGAAACACATTGTCCCCAATGTGGTATTCAAGTAAAGAAGAGTGAAAGAAGGTTCTCACAATGTAAAAATGGTTTGCTATGGTATTTGTGATTTCTCAAGTGGAATTTATGTTGGATGATCCTATCAACAACGGTAGAGAGCTCTAAGTGTTCATCAAAGCGTCGGGACCCGCGCTAGGCACCGCTAGCCGTCCAAGTTCCGCGTCCGCTCCACCCATAGTTGATGAGGGGTTCATCGTCATCATTCACATGCCAAGCAAGGCTTCCAATGCTACTAAGGTTCTAGCACACACACAAAGTAGACAAAACACACACAAAGATAGAAAAATCTAAAACAAAAGCAAAACAAGAAAGGGAAAATGTTACCAATGGGTTGCCTCCCACCAAGCGCTTCTTTAAGGTCATTAGCTTGACCAAACTCAGGGCGTCTACTCAAGGTAAAGTGGGGCAATCATATCCACCGGAGTTCCCGGGATATACCTCTTCAACCGGTGCCCATTCACCTTAAAGTTCCCACAATGTTCCCCTCCTATCTCAATAGCTCCATGGGGAAAGATCTTCTTCACCACATATGGCCCGGTCCATCTTGATTTGAGCTTTCCGGGAAAGAGCCGCAGCCTTTAGTTGAAGAGAAGGACAAGGTCTCCTTCACTCAACTCCTTGGGGATGATCCTCTTATCATGTCATCTTTTGGTCCTCTCCTTGTAGATCCGGGCATTCTCATAAGCATCCAACCGGATCTCTTCAAGGGCATTCAATTCAAGCAATCTCTTCTCTCCCGCCTCCTTGAGATCAAAATTTAGCCACTTAATGGCCCAATAAGCTCTATGCTCCATCTCTACCGGAAGGTGGCAAGACTTGCCATAGACTAACTTGTAAGGAGTGGTGCCAATCGGTGTCTTGAAGGCGGTTCTATATGCCCACAAGGCATCATCAAGCCTCATAGCCTAATCTTTTCTCGTTCTAGAGACCGTCTTCTCAAGAATGGCTTTGATCTCCCGGTTGGAGATTTCCACTTGGCCACTAGTTTGGGGATGGTAAAGTGTCGTCACCTTATGAGTCACCCCATACTTAGCCAAAAGTGCTCCAAAGTTCCTATTTGTGAAGTGCTTCCCTCCATCGCTTATGATCACCCT
The DNA here is from genome assembly GCA_033239125.1 of Fagopyrum homotropicum. Lineage (NCBI taxonomy): Eukaryota > Viridiplantae > Streptophyta > Magnoliopsida > Caryophyllales > Polygonaceae > Fagopyrum > Fagopyrum homotropicum. The sequence continues at coordinate 10,711,233 of BSWB01000008.1, forward strand.
TGGTGTTCCAAACCTAGGGAAGATCACCCGGTTGAAGAACCGCACCACCACCTTAGCATCATTTGAAGGAGAGGCGATTGCCTCCACCCATCTCGACACATAGTCCACCACCAATAGGATGTAGAGATTGCCACATGAAGAAGGGAATGGTCCCATGAAGTCTACACCCCACACATCAAATATTTCCACTTCTTGGATATTGTTCAAGGGCATCTCATTCCTTCTTGAGATGTTGCCCGTCCTTTGGCAAGCATCACATCCCGCTACATCTCTAAACAAATTAGGCCAATAAAAACCGGATTGCAATACCTTTGCACACGTTTTGTGTGAGCTAGCATGGCCTCCACATGGTAATGAGTGACAATGCCGGATCACACTCTCCACTTCATCTTCCGGTATGCATCTTCTAAACATTCCATCCGGCCCTCTCTTGAATAGAAGTGGTTCACTCCAATAGTAGTGTCTCACATCGTTGAAGAACTTCTTTCTTTGGGCATATGTCAAACAGGGAGGCACTTCCTCACACACTAAGTAGTTCACAATGTCGGCGAACCATGGCTCGCTTCCTCTAGATACTTGGAACAAGCATTCCTCCACCATTTGCAATTGCTCATCCCGGAATGAATCATCAATCGGGATGTCATCTCTTTCAAGCTCCAATGGTGGGAGTCTACTAAGGTGATCCACCACCGAGTTCTCGGATCCCTTCTTGTCCCGGATTTCCAAATCAAACTCTTGAAGAAGAAGGATCCACCGAATCAACCTAGGCTTGGCATCCTTCTTGGTGAGTAGATAACGGATCGCAGCATGATCCGTATACACTATGACCTTCGCTCCAACAAGATATGAGCGGAACTTCTCAAATGCATACACAACCGCTAGCAACTCTTTCTCAGTGGTAGCATAATTGAGTTGGGCATCATCTAGCGTCTTGCTAGCATAATAAATAGCATGAGTGCGCCCATCTTTCCTTTGCCCCAAAACAGCCCCAACGGCTACATCGCTTGCATCACAATGATCTCAAATGGTAGACTCCAATCCGGAGGTTGCATGATAGGTGCGGAGATCAAGGCGTTCTTCAACCTACAAAAAGCCTCAAGACAATCTTTGGAAAAGACAAAATCAACATCCTTCATTAGTAGGTTAGTTAGAGACTTAGAAATTTTAGAGAAATCTTGAATAAACCTCCGGTAAAAACCGGCATGCCCTAGGAAACTCCTTACCCCCTTCACCGAGGTAGGTGGCGGCAACTTCTCTATCGTTTCAATCTTGGCTCTATCAACCTCAATGCCGCGGTTAGACACCAAGTGTCCTAACACAATGCCTTCACTTACCATGAAGTGGCATTTTTCCCAATTCAAGACAAGATTTGTCTCCTCACATCTTTGCAATACTAATGACAAGTTAGCCAAGCAATTATCAAAGGAAGAACCATAAACAGAGAAATCATCCATAAACACTTCCATGATATTTTCTATGTATTCCGAAAAGATAGCCATCATACGCCTTTGGAAGGTGGCGGGTGCATTACACAACCCAAATGGCATTCTTCTATATGCAAAAGTACCCCATGGACATGTAAAGGTTGTTTTCTCTTGGTCATCGGGGTGGATAGGGATTTGGAAGAATCCACTATAGCCATCTAGGTAGCAAAAATGAGAGTGTTAAGCTAACCTTTCTAGCATTTGGTCAATGAAGGGGAGAGGGAAGTGATCTTTCCTAGAGGCCATGTTCAATTTCCTATAATCAATGCACATCCTCCACCCCGTAACCGTCCTAGTCGGGATTAGTTCATTGTTCTCATTAGTCACTACGGTCATCCCACCCTTCTTAGGTACTACATGAACGGGACTAACCCACTTACTATCCGAAATAGGGTAGATAATTCTTGCATCTAGCAACTTAATGATTTCCTTTTTGACTACCTCTTTCATTATTGGATTCAATCTTCTTTGATGTTCAATAGAGGATTTGTGGTTATCTTCCATCATTATCTTATGCATGCACAAAGAAGGCTTAATGCCAACCAAATCATCAATAGTATAGCCTATGGCTTTCCTATGCAATCTTAGTTCATGCAATAATTTAGCAAGTTCATCATCACTCAAGCATGCATTCACAATCACCGGATATGTAGAATCAACACCAAGGAAAGCATACTTTAAATGAGATGGGAGGGGTTTGAGTTCAAGTTTAGGAGGACCTTTATCGATTGGAGACGATCCAAACAAGGTTGGATGAGATGAATCCAAAGCAAATGAAGACTCCCCATGGCTCCTAGAAGCTTGATCACCATCAAGGGCTAATCCAGGGAAAACCAAGGCTGGAACCACGGTTTGCTCAACTTCCACGGCCGTGGTTCTTGCCAAGCCTGCTTCCCGGAGTTGTCCAGAGAGTTTGACGGCCGTGGAACATAAATCTCGACCGTGGAACTTACAGTTGTTCAACATCTCTTCGTGGCCTTCAAATCCAACTCTTGGCTCCTCTTCTAATGCTTCCAAGGCCTTGATCTCTTCATTGCAAGCCTCCTCAACACCTTCCTCCATCATACTTAAGGTAAGAACCTTCTCCAAGGGATCCTTGATCAAGATCGAGCTCACAACTTCTCTAGATTCCTCTTGCTCGACTATGTTGAAGACATCCTCATCAAGGGTTGGCCCTTTCATCATTGTGGACAACTTAAACTTGATGTTCTCTTCTCCAATGTTAAAGGAGAGAGTTCCATTCTTGCAATCCACTATGCATCCGGAAGTGGCTAGGAAAGGTCTTCCTAAGATGATGGGAACCGGATAATCCGCCGGAATATCCAAGACGACGAAATCAATTGGCACATAGAATCCTCCTAGTTGCACCGGGATGTCTTCTAAGATCCAAACTGGATGAGTTATAGAACGGTCCGCCATATAGAGGGTCATCTTGACCGGTTTTGGCTCTCCTAGCCCAACCTTGTTGCAAAGTGCAAGCGGTATGATGCTTACACTTGCCCCAAGATCACAAAGGGCCTCGTACTTCACATCTCCCACTCCAATCGGGACACAAAAGGAACCCGGATCTCTTAGCTTGGGAGGCATTTCCTCCTTCATTGTTTGGATCAATTCCGAGGATCTCTTGGTCATTCTTATCTCTCCATACTCCTCCAACTTCCTTTTGTTGGAGAGTATTTCCTTCAAGAACTTGCCATATGCCGGCATTCCTAAAACAACATCCATGAACGGAATGTTAATATGCAACTTAGACATTAGTTCAAGGAACTTACCAAAGTGATTGTCCAAACGAGCTTTTGCTCGTGATTGCGGGAACGGTAGTGGTGGCTTGTATGGAGGCGGTGCCACATAAGTTGGCTCTACATCCTTGCTCTTGCCTCCATCTCTTTGCAAAGTCTCTTCCTCTATCACAACTTGTTTCCCTTTAGCATTGTCCTTGGGCAAAGGATCCTTTATGTTCAACCCACTCCTTGTAGTGATAGCCAACACTTGGCCTCTTGGGTTGTCTTCGGTCCTTCCGGGAAGCTTTCCCGGATCTCTATGGGCTTCACCCGCCTTTTGGAACACTTGTGCTTCCAATACCTATTGAGCTTTAGAGATTGAAGTCACCGTGCTCTCAAGACCACTCAACCTTCCAAGCAATTGCTCAAACATCATTTCGGTCCTATCCTTTGGAGGTTGAGTAAATCCGGGTGGAGGTTCTTGTGAAGCTTTTGGTGGTGGAGTTGTGCTTGAGGAAACGGGAGGGTTCATGGCTCCATCCGGGTTAGAGTAAGAAAATCCGGGATGGTTGTGGTTGGGCCGGTAATTGTTGAATTGCCGGTTGTTGTTGAAGTTCCTCGGGCCTTGATAATTGTTGTTGTAGTTGCCCCTTCCCATGTAATTCACATCCTCCTCCTTGGATGACAAATTGGCTTGTGGAAGCACTTGAGGAGTTGCTTGATTCTTCAAGGTTGTAGCACACAACTCCCTCAAAGATTTCAATTCATTGTTGATGGCGTCAAGCTTGAAATTGCTCATGGTGACTTCACTCACCTCATATGCTCCCGCCTTTCTCCCCTCACTCTTCCTATGGGAGTACTTCTCAATCACAAGAGCTTGCTTTTCCACAAACTCCCAAGCTTCATCTACATGCTTCTCCATAAATGTCCCACCGGAAAGAGATTGGAGCTTGAATTGGCTATCTTCATCAAGTCCTTTGAAGTAGATCTCCAATAGCTCAATTTTCGGTATGCCATGGTGTGGACAATCTAGGAGAAGATCTTTGAACCTCTCCCACGACTTGAATAAACTCTCTCTATCCTTCATCACGAAGGCATTTATCTTCCCTCGTAACTCGGTAGTCTTGGAAGGTGGGAAGAACTTAGTCAAAAACTCGGTTGTCATCTCCTCCCAAGTACCAACTCACCCTTGTGGAATAGATTGATACCAAGCCAAGGCTTTATCCTTAATAGAGAAGGAAAAAGCCCTAAGCTTATGGTTGTTGCTCTCCAATCTTGGCGGTCTAAGAGTCTCCATCAAGATCTCATAATTCATCAAGTGTTGATGAGGAGACTCTCCTTCCATCCCTCCAAATTGATTATGCCGGATCATTTATAGATCTTGAGGGCGGAGCTCGTAATCATGGGTTGCGGGATCTCCTAAGTTCACACCCGGACGGTGTGCTCTTTGTGCCGGATCCATTCTTTGCCCCAACGTTTGCGGCTCTTCCATAGCAATGGGCACAACCCTAATGTTTACCGCCGGTTGCGGTTGTGGTGGAGGTGGAGGAGGTTGTTGACGGTTAAGCTCTCTTTGCACAAGAGCTTGCCTAATCTCCTCAATCTCCCTCCTAGTTGCCTCTTGCCTCTCATTGGCAAGTCTCCTTTCGTTCTCCAAAGCTTCATCCCTTATCCTAATTTGCTCTAAAGCCTCATCCAACTCAGCTTGGAGATCTCTTCCGGCCATCTCTTTTCCCTTCTTAATGCTCTTGGATCTAGATCTAAGGGTTTTCTCCGGTTCGGGATCGAATGGAGCTAAATCCTTACCACGAGATCTTCGCATACACCTAAAGAGTAAGAGATGTCCTGAAAAGCAAAGACACACACCAAAGAGAGATCAAAAGCAACAAGAAAGATCTACACTATAAACAATCACAAAATGACTCAATCTAGACCTAGTCCCCGGCAACGGCGCCAAAAACTTGTCACGCTCAGGATGTGTGCACAATAAGCTTAAAATGTATACTCGTTATATTTCTCCTAACTCCTAGCGCACCCGCAGTGTACGGGACGTTCGTAGTATGGATAGTATTCCGAGGTCGAACACAAAGACTAAGGTGAGATTGATTCGGTTTATGATTGAGTTTAGTGAAGGTCTAGGTTAAGAAAAGAGAGAAATAAAGAAATGAAAATCTCAATTGTTTTTGGTTGGTTTTTAGGTGATCAATCAAGGATCACAATTCATGCAAAAGTAAGCAATCAACTAAGCTAACGAATCAACACAAGAAACAAGCTAAACACGAGATATGAATCAAAAGAGAGAAATGGATTCTAGGGGTTGGAAATTCCGATTATGGCATAGGACTCAAGCTATCTAATCATTCCTCGGATGATCTATGATATGTCGGGAGTAGGTGTTCTAGAGTGGGATCAATCACCGGGTAAGTCTCATGGTCCACTAATCCATTCCTAAGATCTCATTACCGGGTAAGTCTCTAAGAACCTAAGGATTGGAGTTCTACACAAACCGGATCGTTGCCTAGAGGTCTAACCTGTCCTTACCGGGTAAGTCTCGGAAAGGGAAGTTCTAAGCAACTATCCTAGCACACTTAGTCCAATGGCGGCTTGTGAGGCTCACCACTACCTAGGGTTTGTAATCTTCGAAATCTAAGGGTAAGAATCACCGGGTAGGTCTCTTCTAACACTTAGTAGCTAACTCTAGGTCACCCTAGGGTTAGATTAACTCAACAAACATCTAGGATTTCAACATTCTAACAATCTAAGATTAGATCCATTGAACCAGGGAAGATCACGGGTTGTTCTACACATCCACGGCCGTGGAATGGGAAGATCCACCCGTGGACTTCAACAGAGAGTTCGTTCTTGTAAGTTACTCATCCAAAGGTAAATCTAAGTGCATCCTATCATAGTCCTAGCCACAATCATCCTTTCCTTACCCTAGAATCACATCTATTTAGCCTACAACATTCATCATAGAAATCGAAACAATCAAGCATAAAATCATGGCATCCATTTGCAAGGTAATGAAGAGAAAGAGATGAACAAGTGAACTAAAACAAACCAAGTTGAAGATGGAATTAGAATAACTCACAATCCTTCTTAAAGAAGGTTCATATGGTTCATACAACTCTAGAAATTGAATCCCAAGTTCTTCACTACAAGCTACCAAAATCTATCAATGATGTGTTCTTCCTCTTCTCCAATCAAGCTCCTCTCCTATGGTGGTTTCCTTCTACCTTCTTCTTCCCAAGGGTCTTTTTGTTGAGAGAATATTTTTGTTAGAGAGTAGTGGATAATGGAGAGCTGCCCCAAGATGCTTTTCTCAGCCAATAAAGGACCACTTTTATAACAAATTTTGCACGAGCTGGCCATGAGAGTCGTGGCACAGCTGTCACAAGAATCTGGCAAAATCCACGGGTAGAATCACGGCCGTGGAATGTGCCAGTGAACCGTGATTTGCTCCAGAAACTTCGCCTTGGATCATTAAGCTGTGATTTGGTGCATGGCTTGTGTTGGCAAGGCTCCATGAGTCTTCCTTAGCCTCTAGTTTGCATCCTAATGAGCCCGGAGGTGCGTCATCTCGAGGATTGATTCTCGAATTCATCAATTAAGCTCCTAAATCTCCCAAAATACCTATAAAACACGCACAAGTCCGTGTAGACGTCTATCTCGACAAAATACATGAATTGAGTGCAAATCGTCGTGAACTAATGCTAAACCATGCATGAATGAGTGAGAAATCTATCTAAATGATTACCTAAAACTAAGTCATAAATCGTGTTATCACGTATCAAATAAAACCAAGTCGCCTCCAAGTGGAATAAGTCGTCGTGTAAACAAAGTCGTGTTGAATGAGTCGACTGTGTCAAATAAGTAGTTAAGTTACCTTATCAATGAGTCGGCTGATCTTGAAATTGATAAGTCGACTAATCTAAAACATAATTTTAAATTAGAACATCTAGTTTTAACCGATCTTAAAAAATTTGTCATCAAATTTTCACTAAAAGCATGATCGAAATAAATTGTCAAAAACTTTAAAAATCAACCGAAATAACACAAACCAAAATTTCAATAATAATTACACATAGGAAAATTTCAATAAATGAAGGTCGCTTTAAAAATATAAATTATTTGTAATTTTCTATATTTAAAATTCTTTTTCTTCGTAATTCCTAGTCTATGTGCCAATATACTCCATTCTTTGAAACTTCCACCACCACCGCAAAGTTTTTTTCATCGAGAACAGTTAAATCGTCAAAACGAAAGCTCAACAACGTGGCTCACTAAAACGTAGATGTTTTCATACGCACCATAAGCCCCGGCAACAAAACCTCTATTGAGGACAAAACGGCTCCTCATCCAAACGCTAACTTGTATATCGTGCAAGTCCATTGCACTAGCATAAGTGTGAGCCTCGGTTTTAGATAATGCTATCTTATGAAAGGGTTTCCATAAGATAGCATTATCATAGAATGCTTATTGTGTAATGAATGAGAGATTTTATGGACTCAAGGTTATGGCCTACCAAGTATGTAATGTTTACACATCTGCTTTATCATGGTATGAATTGTTAGGATCTTCAAAGCATTATCATTGTTTTGTAAAGGGTTTCCATAAGATAGCATTATCATTGTTTTGTAAAGTTCTTTATTCATGCTCCTGCCTTGGCTTCTCCAAAGCATCTCCTTGACATCTAGCATGATCTAATACGCCATTCCCTTCATATATGCTCCAATTCTAGCCTTTATTCACCTATAAACATAACAAAGCTTGTGTAGATCTCTATATTGACAAAATAGGTGAATGTGCTCATAAATGCTTCAAACTCATATCCATGTACACATCTAAGAGGGAAAAACGATCAAAACAAGTGCCTAAAATATAGTCATATTTCATGCTATCACGTAAGCAAGAAACGGTAAAAAGGAGAAAAGACGGAAATATATAGAGAAGGGTTGGAAAGATAGAAGGAAGGACGTCTAGGGTTAGTAAGAAGATAAGAAAACCGGCCCATAAGATAAAATATCGGATCTTCTATCTATGGAAAGAAGATAAAATGAACGAAAGAAAGATCGGGCGCAATGTGGGGTCAGCCGCAGGGGCGGCTGACCCTGTTGCGGGTGCGGCCTGCCGCAGGGGCGGCACACTTCACCGCGGGGGCGGTGAAGGTGAAAAACTAGAGTCTTACATCAGATCCCCCAACAAAGAAGTTTTGTCCCAAAACTTGCAAAAACCAAACGATCACATAACAACACACAGAAACAGAACTGACTCATATATTCCCACTCGGGGCACGTAACTCAAAACGTCACAAAAAGCATACGCAACGCAATAAAAGATAACTAGAACAAAACGACTACGCAAAAGGTTCATCCAGTCCAGCGTAAAACTCCGGATACTTCCTCAGGACACTGACCTCCATCTTTCAAGTCGACTCATAAGCTCCTCGCATCAACCACTGAATCCTCATCATCGGTATGTCCTTCGAACGCAAGCGTCTCGTACTACGCTCTAAGACAGCCACCGGGTGCTCTATGAACGTGTGGTCTGGCTCGATCACTAGATCTTCATGACCGACGATGTGTCTCGGGTCTGGTTTGTACTCCCGTAGTTGAGACACATGGAAGACTGGGTGAAAACCCACGAGTCTCGGTTGCAAAGAAAGTCTGTATGTTGCCTCTTCAACTCGCTCAAGAATCTCGAACGGTCCGACATATCGGGGACTCAACCTCCCCTTAATGCCGAAATGTCTAACACCTCGGGTCGGAGATACTCTCAACCAAACCTGAGCTCCGACTCTAAACTCCAGAGGTTTGTGCCTCATATTTGGATAAGACTTCTATCGACTCTGCGCTGCTAACATCCGCTCGCGGATCACCGCTACTCAAGTCATGTCATCCTGAATCTACTCAGGTGTTACTCCGCTAGCACTACTCGGATCATCCCAACACAACAGTGTACGACATCTCTGTCTGTATAAAGCCTCATAAGGAGTCATCCCGATCAGTGGCGGCCGTAGGATTTTAAAAGGGGGGGACAAAATTTTATTTTCGATAAAAATATTTATGAAAATAAAATTGCGATAAAAACAAAGTCAATATGTCATCTACTTACAATAAACAACAATACAAAAAAATTATAAAAACATTACACTTAAAAGGCGCGGTCATAGACCGCGCCTATATATTTAAAAAAAAAAAGCTGTCCTATAGGCGCGGTCTATAACCGCGCCACTTTAGTTTTTTTTTTCAAAAACGTTGCACTATAGCCGCGGTCTAGGACCACACCTTTATTTGTGTTTTTGTTATCTTTATTTCAGATATTAAAACGTTGTCCTCGACAACGCTTTTTACAAATAAGAGTGTGATCTAAGACCGCGTTTCTAATCCAAACAACAAATCTCGTGCATTTTGGTGAATTATTTCACTCTAGAGTCTAAAACGGAATATACTTATGAAGTTTCGTTCACTTCGACGAAAGATCCAAAAAAACATTTAAATATAATACAAGAATAGTGATATTTAAAAAAAATAAATTGTAGAAAATTTTTTTATAAACGAGAGAAGCACAACCCATTTTAAAACGATTTTTTTCACAAAAAAAAAAAAAAAAAAAAATTTCTCGGATGGTGGGCGGCCGCCCCACCCCGCCCCCCCTTGGGGCCGCCCATGATCCCGATCGATGCGTGCCAACTTTTGTTATACGAAAACTCTACTAAGGGAAAGTGATTTGGCCACACACTTGTCCCCGTCTAACACGCAGTCTCGCAACATGTCCTCTAGATTCTAGATGGTCCGCTCAGACTGACCATCAGTTTGAGGATAATAAGCAGTCGTGAACTGTAGACTCATACCTAGGGCGGCATGAACCTGCTGCCAGAACCTCGATGTGAACCGTCCGTCTCTATCAGAGATTATAGTCCTAGGTATCCATGAAGTCTCACTATCTGTCTAGTGAACTCCTCTGCCAATCGACTCACCGACCATGTCTCTTTGATCGGAATAAAACGTGCGGTCTTCGCCAGTCGATCTAATTTGACCAAGATAGCATCGAAGCCTCGACTCGGTCTCAAACCGGTAACGAAATCCATAGAGATGTCTTCCCACTTCCACTGAGGGACAAGAAGTTGGTGTAGCTCGCCTCTTGGTTTATGATGCTCGATCTTGACCTGCTGACAGGTCGCGCACTGAGCTACGTATCTCGCGACATCTGGCTTCAGACCTCCCCACCAGAAAGAGCGTTTGATATCCTGATACAGCTTACTCGCGCCTGGGTGCACTGAATAAGGTGAAGAGTGAGCCTCTTGGAGGATCCTCTGTCTCAACTCTCGATTTGAAGGCACACAAAGACGCTCCTAGCGTCTCAAAACTCCATCAGCACCAACTGCAAACTGTGGTGCCTCTCCTCGAGACATCCGGTCTCGGATCTACGTCAAAGTTGGGCAACTCTCTTGTTTCTGTCGGATCTCGGTCAGCAAATCACGAACTATCTCCAAGGTGGATAGGTAGTTGTCGGAATCTGGAAAGTGGATGTCCATCTCTAGCCACGCAAGGTCTCGCTGTAAATGGGGTTGAGCTGTCAGCCTAGCGATCGCCATCCCGGGGAGTCTTCCTACTAAGGACATATGCTACCACATTAGCCTTCCCCGGGTGGTATAAGATCTCAAGATAAAAGTTCTTGATCAACTCCAACCATCTGCGCTGGAGGTTATTCAACTCCCGCTGAGTGAATATGTACTTCAGACTCTTATGGTCTGTGAATATCTGACACTTAGCTCCGTACAAATAATGTCTCCAGATCTTCAAAGCATGAACGACAATAGCCAACTCAAGGTCATGGGTAGGGTAATTCTCATCATACGTCTTCAGTTGTCTTGACGCGTAAGCAATCACCTTACCCCTCTACATCAGAACACATCCCAATCCCAGCTTGGATTCGTCACTGTAAACCACAAAATCCTCAATGCCTTCTGGTTGAGCTAGGATAGGAGCAGAGGTCAACCTCTTCTTCAGCTCCTCGAAGCTCTGAAGGCACAACTCGGACCACACAAACCTCGTAGACTTCCACAACAAGGAAGTAAGCGGTCCGGCGATAATTGAAAAGCCCTCAACAAAACGCCGGTAGTAGCCCGCCAATCCTAAGAACCTGCGTACCTCCTTGACGTTCTTAGGAGGCGGCCAAGATGCTACTGACTCGATCTTGATTCCTTTAGCTGAAACTATGTGAACAAGGAATGCTACCTCACACATCCAAAACTCGCACTTAGAGAGCTTGGCGTAAAGCTCTCGATCTTGTAAGACCTGAAGAACGATCCTCAAGTGTCCTGCATGCTCTTATCTGCTGCGAGAGTATACCATAATGTCGTCTATGAAAACAACTACAAACTGGTCTAAGAAGTGGATGAAGATGATGTTCATTAACTCCATGAAGACTGCGGGCGCATTCGTGAGCCCAAATGGACATCACTACAAACTCGTAGTTTCCATATCTGGTCCAAAATGCCGTCTTGGCTATGTCCTGCTCTCTCACCCTAAACTGTTGATATCTAGATCTCAGATGAATCCTCGAAAACACTGAAGCTCCATGCAACTGATTCAAAAGGTCGTCGATACGGGGCAATGGGTACTTGTTCTTGATCGTCACCTTGTTCAGCTCTCGGTATTCGATACATAACCTCATTGACCCGTCTTTTTTTTTACGAGGAGAATTGGTGCGCCCAAGGAGATACACTAGGGAGGATGAAGCCCTTCTCTACTAACTCCTCGAGCTTCTTCTTCAACTCAAGCATCTCGATAGGCGCCATATGATAAGGAGCCTTAGAGATCGGTCTCATACCGGGCTCTAGCTCAATGACAAAGTCTACACTCCTCTATGGAGGTAAACCTGATGGCTCTCCAAAGACGTCATCAAACTCGCAAGCTACTGGAATCTCCTCAAAAGCCGGACTCGTACTATCCTTCATGGCATAGCACCAAAAAGCCTCACAAACTGACTAATAAGCCTCGCAGCTCGCACTGCACTGATGGTTGTACCAGTCTTCCCGAGATTCCATCTTCGGAAGATCTCAACATGGCCTCCATCTGTAGTTACCGTCACTGTCCTCTTGCCGATGTCCAGAACTGCTCGATGTCGATTCATCCAATCCATACCTAGAATAACTTCTTCATGTACTAAGTACATGATGAAGAAGTCAGCTGGCCAATCGCGACCTCCCAATCTAATAGGGCAATTGAAAACCTCTCGTGTACCTCGAATCTTACCCCCATCGGGTAATCCTATTGTTACGCTAAGATTGTGTAGCACAAAAGTCTTAAATTTATAACTCGATATATTTTCCTAACTCCTAGCGAACCCACAGTGTATGGATCGTTTTGTAGCAAGGATAGTATTCCGAGGTCGAACACAAAGACTAAGGTGAAATTGAATCAAACATAGTGATTATGCATAGTGCAAGTCTAGTTTAAGAAAAGAGAAAGGAATAAAGAAGTGAAATGATAATGTTTTTGGGTTGGTTTTGTGGTGATCAAACAAGATCACAATTGATGCAAGATTGTAAAATAAACTAACAAATCTAGCTAGCAACTCAAACAAGCAACACAAACACGAGATATGTGATCAAAGAGAGAAAAGTGAATTCTAGGGGTTAGGACTTCCGGTTATGCCATTGGACTCAAGCTTCTAATCAACCTTGGACTAGCTATGGTATGTTGGGAAAGGGTGTTTCTCAATTGCGATCAATCACCGGGTAAGTCTCATGGTCCACTAATCCCGCACCTAAGGTCCTATCACCGGGTAAGTCTCTAGGGGCCTAAGGTTGGGAATTCTACACAAACTGGATTTTTATCTAGGGATCTAACCTCTCCTTACCGGTTAAGTCTCGGGAAGGCAAGTCCTAAACGTCAATCCTAGCACACTCATTCCAATAGCGACTTGTGAAGCTCACTACTACCTAAAGTTCATCATCATTGGTACCTAAGAGCGAGAATCACCGGGTAGGTCTCTCCTCTCACTTAGTTTGCTAGCATTATGTCACCCTAGGCTAGATTAACCTTAACAAACACTAGGGTTTCAATAATCTAACATCCTAACATTCAGATTTATCAATACAAGCACAACAGAGAAAACCACAGGCTGATAATCCAGAACCAGGGCCGTGGTTAGGCAAGAACAGACCGTGATTTGTAACAGAGGTTAGGTTCGAGCAAGCGAATCATCCAAGGATACATTTAAGTCTATTCTATCATAGTCCAAGCCATAACCATCATTCCATTACCCTAGAACCGCAACTATTTAGCCAACAACAAGCATTTTAACATTCAAACTCAACAAGCAAACATTCATGGATTCCATAGCAAGAAATGAAATGAAAGAGAAGGGAAACAAGTAAACACAAGTAAACCAAGCTGAATATATGTTTAGGAAAGACTTACAACCCTTCAAAAAAAGTTCCAAATCGTTCCTTACAAATCCTTGCTAATTTCTTCAACAAGCTCACTCAAAAACCACTCAAAAGCTATGAAAACTCTAATACTAGTGTTGGTCTTCTTCTTCTCCAAATGAGAGTGTTTTCTTCCTCTCCAAGAGTAGCCTCCAATGGAATGATGTGTTGTGACAAAGTGTGGGAGAGAATCCTCTAGCAACAGCCCGCAGGACCACTTATATTCTCCACCAAGAGCAAGAGTCGGTTATGGAGATCGTGGGACAACTGTCACAGCTGTCCAGAGAGAACCACGGCCAAAATTACGGGCGTGGAATCTGGGTCTGGGCCGTGGTTTTGCATAGACAGCTCTCTTTTGATCGTTAAGCCATGATTTGGTGCAAGGCATGCACCAACAAGGTCCTATGTGCTCTCCTTTGCTCCTAACTTGCTTCTCAATGAGTCCGGAAGTGTGCCATCACGAGGAATGATCCTCGAATGTATCGATTAAGCTCCAAAAGTTACCCAAAATACCTACAAAACCGACAATAGTTCGTGTAGACGTCTATCTCGACAATATGCATGAATTAATCGTAAACGTCATGAACTAATGCCAAACCATGCATGAATAATGGGAAAACTATCTAAATGAATGCCTAAACTAACGTCATAAATCGTGTTATCACCTATATAGAAGGGTCTACCTTCTACGGTAACTAAGGCCAATCTATCCACATATGCATCAGATATAAAAGGATGCATATCACCGGTATCGAAAAGAACTCTGACAGGAAAACCATTAATATGAATGGTACTTGTGGTTGCTGGCGCTGTCGGCTCTAAAGCACTCCTCAGCTCATACACTCTAGCTTTTGCATCTCTGATGTCTGTAGATCTACTAACACATCCTCTACCTCTCCCTTGTCCCGGAGTGGAACTCTGAGGAGCAGTAGAACCAGAAACTCTCTATTGTTGCTGTTGATACTGAGATCTCTACCCGTCTCCAACAACACTGGTAGGTGAAGAACCCTGCTGGGATAACGCCTTGCCCTGGCGAAAAAAGGCAGCTCTGTGTCCGGGCTTACCACAAGAAAAGCAAGCCAATGTTGGCTTCTTGCAATTAGATCGGATGTGTTCTGCACCTCCGCAGTTATGACACTGCCGTCCTTTGTCAAAACTCTGCTGGAAACCAGAATGTCCCAGCGTCTGACTACACCCAAAACCAGCTGATCCAGCTCCAGCACTGGTTGATCCAATCTTTTGTCTCTTCTCAGGACCTCCTGTGTGAGAAGCTCTCCTCTGACCCGGTCGGTCTCTCTCATAGGCATAAGCTCTATCCTGATAGTCCGTCAAAGAATCACAACGGAAACCAGCAAAATAAGAGCGTGTAGACTCTCTCAACCTCCGAGAGAAAAGGTAAACATGCTGATCCTCAGGTGGTGCAGACGGACCCAACAAAGACAACTCATCTTGAAACTTGTTGATGATCTCAACATTAGGCAAATCCTCAAATCCAACCTCAAGGAAATCCTGAAGACGGTCTCTCCTCATAGCTGCAGGGCAGTAGCGATCTCTGATCATCGTCTTCATATGCTCATAACTAGTGACCTTACTGCGAACGGTCCTCCATCAAGAATGAGCATGATCCTTCAATAATGTATGTGCTATGATGACTCGATGTCCTTCTGGGCAACCGATAGCCTCCATACCATAATCAAGCTTCCTAGCCACTGCTCCACCTCCAATCCAGTCTTTCCCATGAAAGTGAGAACCTTCAGCTGGTCGAAAGCCTTCAACCAACTGTCGGGCTTCGGCTCCTTCGCCTCAGCCAGTGCTCTAACAACCTCAACAACTCTAGCAGGTGGGGCAACGATTTGTGTAACTCTTTGCAAAATCTCAGCTGATCTTGCAGGAACTGGCGGCACTGGCGCTGGTCCTCCAGTCCTGATAGCCTCCTCAACTCTCTACACATAGTCGCGATATGCAGAAGCTCCGATAGACACTCGTGTGGACTCATTCAATGACGCTCTTTGTGCTTCAGACCTAGTAGCGGTCCCATTCCCAGCCTCAGGAATAGCACTCTCAGCAACCTCTTTAGCAAACGCCTCAGTGATAGGCGGATCATCAACTGGATCCTGGCCCCGACCTCTAGCTAGTGGAGGTCTTCCTGCACGTCCTCGTCCACAAACGGCAGGTGGAAGTGGTGGTCGATCCTTTCCTTGCCCTATAGCAGCGGTAGCTCTAGTGTGTGTCATCTGCTATAAGGATAGATATATAAGACTATATATATACATATAAGGCCACGCTACAGCTAAAGTGGAAAACCAAGAAAAATTACATATAAAGGCCAGCATGTAAGAAACTATACTGCTGAGATCCGCGGAGGTAGTGGTGGTCGCCCGTAAATCTATCCCAAACCGACAAGTTTAAAAACAAAACCCCTTTTGAAAACGTCAGACCCCTTGCAGGTTCTAATTATATATCCATCCGACCTTTAGAAGATTTCGAGTGCCATTGTTGCCAACCTAGAGCTCTGATACTATATTGTAACACCCCAAGTTCTGGTAACTCGAAGCGCTACGGGCTAGGACCGCACAATGAGTCCCGACCCTCCGAGTAGCAACAACACAACGGATCTTACAATAAGGCACAGACGAATCAAAACCAAAACTCAATATAAACCCAAAGGTTTAAACAAAAGAAAGCATAAAAGACTTGCAGCCGAGTTCAAAACAAAAGGGAAAAGCAACAACATAAACATAAACCCAATCCCGTCCTATAATGTACGAGAACCCCGGCTGACCATACCATCCGGATCACTCAGCAGTATCCTGAACCTGCGGAACATCTACAACGATGGTATAAACCGTTAGCTTACATTCTAGATACTTGCAAGAACGTAAAGACACAAACACATATAAGGTAAAGAAAACACATAGCATGCTTGCACACAACCGGTTATAATCTTTCTTAAAGTTATCCATTACTAATTAAACTTATTTTGTCACACGAGAATCTCCCGAACTCGCCTCCACTTCCGTCTACCAATAGGAATAGATCAGTACTATCCGTTACCTACGGGCATGGGTTACAAGAGCACATTCTAGTCTCCTGAAAAACTAGACAAGTGGTCACCGCCCGGTTATAATACACTTGGACCAGTTAAGGTTATAAAGGGTGAATCATATTCCGATTATCCGTTATAAACATGATAAACAACACAAACAAGCCAAAACACTCAAACCAATATACGGATTGAAGCTAAGTAAGTCCAAGGTACTTACCTCACTCGAAGGTAACTCAAAGGTCAACAAACAACTCAGAGATGGCTCAATTTCCCTCAGGAAAGGAGCAAGGAAAGCCTGTTCACACAAGCATCACGAATCAGGAACGGAACGGTTGCTAGAAGTCTATAACTTCTAGTCTCAATGATCTCTAAGAGATCTACACAAGCTAAGGGCTCAACCTTAGTCTAACAGCATACTCAAGAAACAAGGAACAACCATAAGAAACAAGGAAAAGAACGAGGAAAAGAAGAAAGGAAGCAGCTCACCAAAGACGGGAGCTACTGCAGAGGAAACCGCAGGGGGTGGCTGGACAAGGCGCAAGGGCGGATGGCCGCGGGGGCGGGGATGTGCAGACGCAGGGGCGGCTGCGTGACAGAGGGCGCTGTAAAGCTCGAACCTTTGATCCAACTCTTCAAGACTCAAACAAGGGAGCCTGTGAACATCAACATATCAACAATGGAACCAACAACAAGGATCAAGACTCGATCTTGATCCTTGCGGAAGAAGAAAAGGAAGAACAAAGGGAAGAAGCAAAATAGAAGAGAATGGCATGCAACAACTACATGAACGTGATGAAGAACAAGGGAGGAGAACTTACACGTTCAGCAAGAACATAGGGGCAAGGTTGCAACACTCTAGGGTTGAAGAAATATAAGCAAGAAACGGGAAAAAGGAGGAAAGGCGGAAATATATAGAGAAGGGCTGGAAAGATAGAAGAAAGGACGTCTAGGGTTAGAAAGAAGATAAGAAAACCGACCCATAAGATAGAAGATCGGATCTTCTATCTATGGAAAGAATATAAAACGAACGAAAGAAAGATCGGGTGTGATCTGGGGTCAGCCGCAGGGGCGGCACACTTCACCGCAGGGGCGGTGAAGGCAAAAGACTGGGGTCTTACACATATTTAATCAGAAAATATCAAGATCTTTTCGGTACATTTTTCTCAAATTTTAACGTAAAAACTTTCTTTTTAAATTACATATTTATACTTTTATTATATTCATATAAATTTTGTATCTTTAGAATTTGTTGTTGGAAACAAAATCCATATATCTGTTTTATATATTTTCTTTAGATATGACGAATGAATTTTAGTTTAAATTTAATTTGTAATCAAAAATCGAAATATATTTGTTTTGATTTCATGGAACAAGATCGTGAGTATCTTGATATCGATCAATTTACCATTAATTTATTTTAGAAAATCAATATTAGTTATACTAACAAAATTGTTTACTTTGTACGCTAAATAAGATTGCTAAATAAGATTGCTCTACACGCTGAATTAGATTTAATTGCTATAAATACGATGTCCTCTTTCTTCCTTGATGTATCCTCTAGAACAATAGGTCCTTCTGAAACAAATTAAAGTCAAATCGAATCAACATTTATTGTTTCATACTGTAGAGAAGAGAAATTAATGATGATTTCTTAGGATGATGCATGATTAAAGAATAAAAAGCAAGTGAATCAAGGTGCTTCATCAGCAAGGAGGTGTTGATACTCAGATGGGGAGATGATGTTTCGGAGGAATCCGTAAATGAGAGTGGTGATGGTTGAGCCTGAGGAGTGGGTCGAGTCAATAGATCCAGTGGTTGTCCCATGTCCAGCTGACTACAGCGGTCCAAATCAGATAGTTGGGTTCATGGAGGCTTTGTCGAATGCCTCCTGACCAAGATGTTAGACCAGTCTGAAGGTTATCACGATCTCCAAAACTAGGGCGTTCCATACGGTGACTCGGGAAGAAAGCGAGAATGGCAAAGTAGTATGCGCGTATTGCATTTGTGTAGGTATGTGTATATATATATATAGAGTGTATAGATC
The DNA here is from genome assembly GCA_033239125.1 of Fagopyrum homotropicum. Lineage (NCBI taxonomy): Eukaryota > Viridiplantae > Streptophyta > Magnoliopsida > Caryophyllales > Polygonaceae > Fagopyrum > Fagopyrum homotropicum. Next base: position 10,729,966 of record BSWB01000008.1, read on the forward strand.
CTATGAGAACAAGTCTTATCGTGTAAGCATGAGAACATGCCTTATTGTTTAATATACTATTCGTAGTTATTATTAGTTTTGTAAGAAGGTGTCATATCGTTTAATGTATTATTCGTAGTTATTGTTGGTTGAATGGATTATTCGTAGTTATTGTGGTTAAATGGATTATTCGTAGTTATTATTAATTATGATAGCTACCCTAAATCTCGACCCTTAATACTCACCATTCGACGATCTAAGATTGTCTCATGATATAATAAGATTGTTCTTTTTTTTTGGTAGAAAGGGATTAATGCTATATACAAAACGTCTTACAAACGAGTCATACGAGGAAGCGTAGTTCCTCTAGTATCATCTAAAATAATAGAAACAACACCAGGAGGCGGATGAAGCAAGTGATGCACCCCAATATCGCATGTGAAAGTGAAACTTGCAAGCGCATCCGCAACTCGATTACCTTCCCTGAAGATATGTCCGAGATTAACAATCCAGTCCCGGGTAAAGAAGCCTTGGCACAACGTCACCAGGCTAAATAAGGGGTGTTGTGGGCCCACACCCTTCAAAATCAAGTTCACCGTTAAAGATGAGTCGACTTCAGCAATAACTCTCCTATATCCGTTATTCCATGCTAATTCGAGTCCATAATGTAATCCCCAGAGTTCAGCTTCCAGAACCGAAGCAATGCCAAGATTGACTACAACACCACTTACCCATTCTCCCTTATCATTCCTCATGACCGCAGCCGCCGTTGCCTGTCCATCTTGCACTCTTCTTGCCCCGTCACTATTAATCTTAATCCACTGCTGTTGAGGTTTGGTCCACTTAACCAACCTTTCCCTCTTTGGTAATTCTGTGCTTCTCTTTGTTCCAGCTCTAGCATTATTATACTCCAGAATCTTAGCTCTAAGGAACTCAATCGGATGTCTTTCTCCATTCTGATTCCGGAACACCCTTTCATTTTGCCATTTCCATAGCCACCACACCACAACGACGAATGTTTGATTCCAAGGTCCATTGAAATTGGAATTACTAACAATATTTAAATTCCTCACCAACCATTCAGTCCATTTCAACTCAAAAAATATATCTTGATGCGTACCTGGTACAATCTGTCGCCAAACATTCATGGCCTTAGGACAATCCCGAAGTATATGCAGAAGTGTTTCCTCCGTTCGATCACAACATGAACAATTCGATTCATCCGTCATATGACGTCTAAATCTTTCAACATTAGTGAGAGGGACTCCCCAAATCACTAACCACATAAAATAACGTATTCTTTCACTGACATCAATTTTCCAGATCTTTGAAAATAGCCCATCATTGGTCTGGCTAATCGCTCTACTCCTTGCTATGAATCTGTAAGCCAGTGCAGTGGAAAAGATCCCATCTGTAGATCCGATCCAGCGGACTGTATCCTCTCCTCTATAATCTTCCAAGAGAATCCTAGCTCTGAGTTGTAGAGATCCCTCACTATTAAGCCTTCCAATAATATATTCCCAATCCCAGGATCCTGATGGCAGCCAAACATCCCTCACTAACATTTTAGTCTCATCATTGCTAAGAGGTCCTTTACTGTAATATTCCAACGTAGAATTCCCCAACCAGCAGTCAGTCCAGAATCGTGCTTTCCTTCCATTGATAACACTCCAACCCAAGTTGGGCACCACAATTTCATTATAGACCAACACAACTCCTTTCCAGGTGTAGGAATTCCCCCCCTTGTAAACAAGCTGCCTCGGCCATTCAACTCCTCTGATGGAGTACTTATTCAATAAAATACGAGCCCACAATTCATTTTTATTCACGAGTAGACGCCATCCCAGTTTAGCAAGCAAAGCCATATTAGAATCGATGGCTTTCCTAATTCCCAGTCCTCCGGCGCTTTTTTCTTGACAGACTTTATCCCAGTTTAGGAGATGGATCTTACGATGCTCCAAGGAACTTCCCCACAAGAAGTTTCGGCAAAGCCTGTCAAGATTACTTAACACACTCTTTGGAAGAAGGATTGTGTTCATATGGTAAACCGGAAGCGCCGTAAGAACCGATTTGACTAATGTTGCTCTCCCCGCAAAAGAGAGAGACTTCGCTTTCCAGCCCGCCAGTCGTTTATTCACTCTTTCAATCAAGGGGTTGAAGATGTTCGTGGAAACTCTGTCATGGAACAGCGGAATTCCGAAATACTTCCCCAAATGTCTAGTAGTTGGTATGCCACATAGCTCACTCAGGAGACCCTCTAGCGGACCTTGAACATTCTTTGACACATAGATCCTTGATTTAGCTAAACTTATCTTCTGACCGGATGCATTGCAAAACTTATCCAGAACGGTTTTGATGATGGTAAGTTGGTCAATAGATGCCTCAGCAAAAAGAAGAATATCATCCGCGAACATAAGATGAGAGATGCGGGGCCCTCCCCTATTCAGTTGCATCGGTTTCCAGAGACCCTCCCCAACTGCATGATCGATCAAATGGCCAAGCCTTTCCAAGCACAACACAAAGAGGTAAGGTGAGAGCGGGTCACCTTGTCGGAGGCCCCTCGTCATAGGAAAACCATTTGTAGCCTCACCATTCCAAAGCACTTTCATTGAGGCCTTGCGCAAGCAATCTGACACCCAAGTGATCCACCGGGGAGGCAAACCAATATCCGATAAAGTCTCAATCACAAACTCCCACCGGAGCATATCATATGCCTTTTCGAGATCTAGTTTCAAAATCATCCATCCTTTTTTCCCCGTTTTCCGCTTCATTGAGTGGATAGCCTCTTGAGCGATGACAACATTATCAGAAGTCATACGGCCCGGAATAAAACTCGCTTGCATAGGGGAAACCAAATGATTCATCACACCCTTAAGTCTAGATGTGAGCACTTTGGTTATCACCTTATAACAAACATTGCATAAGCTAATAGGGCGGAATTGGCTTATAAATTCAGGCTTCTCCACTTTCCCAATTAGGACGATGAATGTTTCATTTGACTCAGGTGGAAGAACGCCATTATACAAGAAATTCTGCACAAATTCAATAAGAGATTTACCAACAGTAGACCACAATTGTTTGTAGAATATGGGTTGATAACCATCCGGGCCCGGCGCCTTCATCGATCCCATAGCCATGACAGCACTACGAATTTCCTCCTCATCACACATTTTGTTCAGTTCTGTCAATTGGGTCTGATTAAGAATAGGAAACTGTCCCTGCTGTATAGCACTTAGAGGTGGAAGCTCAGTCGGACCATACAATCCTCGAAAGAAGTCCACAACATGTACTTCAAGAGAATCCTTATCAAAGCACCACTCCCCATCTCCCATTCTATGAGCCTCAACTTTATTGTACTGCCTCCGGATGATAGTCGAAAGATGGAAGAAGCTTGTATTACGATCTCCAAACTTTAGCCAATCTTGTCTTGATTTCTGACACCACATGATCTCCTCTTGTTCTAATACTTCATTCAGTCGAGCCTTTGATTCATGTTCCCTTTCCAGAAGGTTTGTTGTAACCAACTGCTCAAGGTTACAATTAATCTCCTCAATCTCTCTGATCAAAGCCTCCTTCCTCTGATTAATATTGCCGAACACCTCCATATTCCATTTCCTTAGTAAAACCTGGAGTTTCTTTAAGGCCCCCGGAAGCCGATCAAGACTATCCCATGTAGAGTCAATGAGTTCTGCAAATTCAAGATGTGTTGTCCATGCTACCTGAAACCGAAAAGGCCTTCTTCTGCTATTCACTTTGTTGGTCCTATGAAAATAAAGTAGAAGAGGATTGTGATCAGATGACAATCTAGGAAGATGCCTAACCCCAGCCTCTTGCCAACGTACTCTACCCTCGGAGGACATAAAAATTCTATCCAATCTCTTTGATATTCTTGTTGATACCTCTCCCCCGCGTACCCATGTGAATTGAGAGCCTTGGTATCCCAGGTCCACTAACTGATTACGGGTAATCCATTCTCCAAAAGCAATTGCTTCCCTAGAGAGTCTGCTTGAGCCACCTTGACGTTCTACAACACATTTGATAGAATTGAAATCACCTCCCATGACTAAAGGAGATTGGATAGAAGCCACAAGAGTAGAGAGTCTCTCCCAGATATCATCCCTTCGTTGGGGTTCGGGCAAATATAAACCACAATTAGGTGGAATGCGTCCTCTCCTTCACTGATAATGGCATGTATATATTGTCTATCTTTCGAAATCACCTTAAGCGGGCAATCGATATTGTTCCACAGAATCCATATTCCTCCACTCTGACCAATTGCCTCAACTCTGTCATGGGAATCAAAGCCCATTCGTTCACAAATAGTATCTGCAGTATTCCCCGCACAATGAGTCTCCATAAGTGCCACAAAGTTGGGCTTATGCTTCCGTAGCATGTAACGCATTGACCGTCGGAAATCGGGTTTCACCGTTCCACGGCAGTTCCAAAATAAACCTATCATCTAAATAATAGAAGGAGGGTATAGCCATGTTGACTGGGTCAGACAGCCTGAGTCTTTGGAACCACTGAGATCTGCGATCCAGATTCAATATCATTAGGGAGCTCTATGTCCATTCCGTCAGTGTTTTCCTTTACTTTCGTGGTATTAGCAGATACTTTAGAAGTACCCTCTCCGAAAGTTAGGACTGCAGATGGCTCTCGTTGAAGTATCTTAACTTGTTGAGTTTTGGGACCATCATTAGGGTTAGAGATCACATTCCTTCCAGAAAGATTATCACCAACTAAAACTCCAGCACCATTGTTCAACGTCCTATGGGTTGGTATAGTAGCACCCTGACGAGCTCTCTTCTTCATGTTGTTACTTGACACATAGTTTGCTCCCGGTATTTGTCTAGGCATCACACCCTGCTTCCCTCTGCTAATTGATTCTTGAACATTTGCATGGTTATTTTCAACAGGTAATGTTCTCCCCTTCTTTTGGCCTTCCTGAACCCCACTGTCTCCTCCTGTGTTTCTTGGGTTATTCTTACGTTGGGGTACTATCATCCATGGACCCAGACTAGCCTCCACTTCAGTCAGATGGTCAGCCAACTCAGCAGGTTGTGTTATTGCCCTCTCTAGATCAACGTGGTTTCCCTCACCTGTAGGGATTGGTGGTATGTCCATAGCTTGAACATCCTCCGCTTGTCTATCAGCCTTTTTTGGTACTTCTTGCACACCAGTGAGCTTGCACTTCTCCTTGTTATGACCATAGCAACCGCAATTAAAACAAATGGCGTGAAGATTCTCGTATTCCAATAGGAGTCTTTTACCATTCAGTAAAACATCACCCTTCAAAGGTTTCTGCAAATCGATGCTTACGCAGATCCTAGCAAACCTTCCCCGGTCCATACGTAGCGTTTTTTCGTCTATTCTCAAGGGCACTCCAATAGCAGATGTTATAGCCTTGAGGACTTCCGTGTTATACATTGAGAAAGGTAACCCGGAAATACGTACCCAGACTCCAGTGGTTGTTATAGTTGAGGTTAGCGGATCAAAGGATGGACTCCATTGTTGCATGAGTAAGTAGTGTCCAAACATCTTCCATGGACCACTACTTAGGGCATCGTCCATATCCGATTCAAGTTCGAATCTGACGAGAAAGTAGTTATTTGGTAAGTCAATCACCGACCACCCACCTTTGGGATTCCATAATTGACGAATACTTTTCTCGAATGCTGTAAAGGAGATCATTCGTCCTAGAAGCTTCAGCACAATAGAATTCCGCCATGGCGCGTTAAGTACTTGAACTATATCCTGCGCAATCGTTATGGATGGGGTGGCATCCTCCCCATTCGGGTAAGCAATCTGTATTTGTCCTGATTCGATAAGATTGGTGGGGAGAATCGGTAGACATCTCCACGTGTTGTTTCCAAACAGTAGTCTGCTCCAAGAAGTTTGGAGTTCTGAAGGTGCATCAGTAGATGGACCATCTTTCAACTCCCGTCCCTTATCGACACCATGATTGGGATTCTCGGAGGTTTGGGGAGGTGGAGGGTGAGTGGCGGCGGGGGGCAGGAGTCTAGGTTTTGTCGCCTGTTGTATCGCCTGGTGATTCGCCATTATTAATAAGATTGTTCTTATGGGAATTGCACCCTCTCTCTCTCTCTCTCTCTCTCTATATATATATATATATATATATATATATATATATATATATATGAGAGGATAATGTATATCTCAAAAAGTAGGGCGTACGACCAAGCCCCCTATGATGAAGTTGAGGAGCAAGCAAGCAACGACAAAGCCAAGGCATTGGGCGACCCAATAGAAAGCAGTCCTAACCAAGCTAATGTGTCCACCTAGAAGGGCTCTAAATGTGACAGTTGGGTTGACGTGGCATTTCGAGACGTGGATTCATCAATGTCGCACCTTCTTATAAGGAGGTGTCATTTTCATTATTTTAGGCAAAAATTCAATCACTTCGTGTTGGAAAATAATTTTTTTCGTTGTTGTGTCTCATAAGCCGTCGATTCTAGAGGGTTCAAAATAATCAAATATTAGATTAGTAGTTTTATGTTCTCGACTCATCATGTCATAGAAAATTTTATTAATGTATATGTTATTGCAAATAAAAAAAGATATGCTTTTCATATATTTTTATGTCGAACTAATTATATATAGTGATTGTATTCTTTGGTTTATATCATTAGCATACGCACGTTTTAAATCATTTATTAACAATTACCCGTGCAAGGCACGGACTATGAACTAGTTACAAAGAAAAAGAATTGTAAATATAGAAAATTAAAAATAATTTATATTTTTGAAACGACCTTCATTTATTGAAATTTTGGTATGTGTAATTATCATTGGTATTTTGGTCTATGTTATTTTGTTGATTTTAAAGTTTTTGACAATTTATTTCGATCACGCTTTCACTGAAATTTTGATGAAAAATTAGTTAAATTGGTAAAAAAAAAAAAAAAAAAAAAAAAAAAAAAAAAAACTAGATGTGTTCTCATCCAAAATTAGATTAGTCTTCTCATTGATAAGGTAAGTTAATGATAAGGTAAGTTTGGTCTAGATTAGTCTACTCATTGATAAGGTAAGTTAACTACTTGTTTGATACGGTCATCCCATTCAACACGACTTTATTTGACATGTCCCCTTATTCGGTTTGGAGGCGACTTGGTTTTATTTCATACGTCGTAACTTTATTAGAGATCCTACACTAAAGGTTTTTAAGCTTTGTTAATATTAAATTTCTTACAAAAACTATACTTTTTGTTAAACAACCAACTTTTGGTTGCTTACTACACAACCTCTTAAAAATCAAATAAAGCACATATCATAATATTTTGTATTTGTTTAGTAAGAACAAGTATAATATAAATAGAGTTTAAAATTAAAAATAAGAAACCAGTAGTGTGTAGAGTGGTTGTTAAAATAAGTGGAAGAGAGAGAAATAGAGAATATAATTAAATTAATTGGGTTAAAAAATTATTGATGTACATGCTTTTATAACATCTCATTCTATGTTTAAAAGACCATAAAAAGATTTAAGCATATATAATAATGGTGCAGATGGTAAGGAAGACGATGATGGATCAAAAGAGGTTGATGTAATCGAGAATATGCTTGTTGATTTCATCAGGCCTTTCCTATTGCACAAATTGAGCAGCATCTTTAACAATCACAATCTCATCAAGAAGTGGAACATCCTTCTTGAATCCACCCTTTCTCATATAATCCTCCACTCCAGGGAATCTGAGACACATATCCAGTTCCCCTGCTATGAACTTCACCGGCACATTGATCTTTGCTCCCGTCCATGGCGCCGTCAGTTCCCAGTTCCTACATTGCCAGAAAATGTTAGGGTTTTGCTTCACTTCACTTTATGAATGCCAAAATGAATCCGTACATACATGTTCAATGCTCGGTTGTAATTTAGACAGCCTGTAAGCCCTCTCTTCTCAATCTTCTCTGCATAGTAACTGATGTCTTCTTCCGACAGCCATGGCGAACACTCAACATGAACATCATTCACGCCTCTCAATTTCCCTCTAGAGATGCAAGTCGGCCGTGAATCTCGAGATCCCAGTACTTTCTTCAACCATTTTGCTATGTCTACTTCTGCAAATTCCTCTTCCATACTAGGATCCTGCATCAGATTCAAATTAGACTTTGAATAGCATGGATATTGGAGAAACCTTTACAAAATATGGTGACAAACACAAACCTTATAAATAATGCGGAACTAACTTCCGCGTACATTAAGGATATTTCATGGGACATCCAACAAATCGACCAATCAAGTACTATACTACCTTTGAACATTATTGACAAAATAAAAAAAGTATAATCTTCCCAATAGTTACATTCAAGATAGAATTTACTGGTCGGGGAACGAAGAAGGATGGTATTCGACAAAATCATCTTTAGAATTGATTCAAAAGCAAAAGGTCGGGGTTACCATGGATAAATCTTGGATCTGAAAAATGGACGTAATGCCTAAAATTAAAAACTTTTTATGGAAATTAGTTATGGATGGACCACCAACAAAGAAAAATCTTGATAGACAAAAGATGCCCGTCGTAATGCACTGTGAATTCTGTGATCACCATACTGAAAATGTCAAACACATCTTCTTCCAGTGTCCCTTTGTGATATCAACCATAAAAAACCAGAATATAACAATGATCTTAAAAAACTACGATTTTGATAACTGGAGAATAGCCGAGGCTCTTCATGACTTAAAAGGTTTAATATCAACAAATGAATTGAATCTAACTGTAGTCATCTGGTGGAATATAAGGATGGCAAGAAATCAACTAATTTTTAACAAAATAAAAATTCCGGAAAATATTAAAGATTCAGCAATGAATCAACTAGAAGTATGGACCAAAGCTAATAGGAACCAAAATACGAATAATATAACAAATAACGCAACTCGAAGAATAAAGAAACACCGGAGAACGATTTTTACAAACTTAATTTTGATGCATCACAAAACCAGGCAGGAATATGTTCCTTTGGTTTTATCATCCGTAATCACAATGCCGTCCCAATCGAAATTGGAAGTGGCCGGTGTGACGCTGAATCTGTTCTGGAAGCAGAAGCTCTTGCCTTACGTAATGGGCTCAAAAAGGCCAAGGAGAAGGGAATTAAACTCATTGAGATTGAAGGAGATAATCTGATGCTTGTCAACTCGATCAATCGTATCTGAAAACCGCCTTGGGAACTTGATATGATTATCAACGATATTTCGATAATCATCTCAGAATTCACTACCTCCAACACTCGGAACATTTATAGGGAAATTAATATGGTTGCGGACAAGATAGCTTCATATGGACACAATGCCGACCTACACATTGAAGCGATTTCAAAAGATGTTCAAGACCTCATCCACAAGGATGCCATAGGCCGATTGGTTTCTTGAAACTGATCCACCTATTTTCTTACCTATGTATAAAAAAACTAGTCTACTCATTGATTAGGTAAGTTTGGTATAGATTAGTCTACTCATAAGTTAACTACTTCTTTGAATTCATCACGACTTTATTTGACATGCTGCCACGACTTTATTTGACATGCCGCCGTATTCGGCTTGGAGGCTACTTGGTTTTATTTCATACGTTGTAACTTTATATAATATCTATTATGGTCGGTAAGTTGGAGGACTTTAAAAAAAATTACAAGATTTTAAAGTCTTTGTTGAAGTTAAGGGAAATTTAAGTGGAAGAGAATAAGGAGTTTGACAACTCCGCCTTGATTAAAATGGTTTACAGGTGTTGATGATGGAAGACTTCACACAAATGTAGTTGTTGGATATACTAACAAAGAATTTGATTATATTCTCTAGATATTTGGTTGGTTTGAATTCAGTGCATGTTTTATGCAAATGTCAAGGGCCTTGAAGTATAATTCAAGGACAAAGGAAGATAGCAAGTACAAAAGGATGAAATCAAGGGCCTTGGAATTATAGATGCACGGAACAAGGATTCAAAATGAGTTGAAGATTTTCTTGGAAGATTTTGTAACAGAAAGAGCTCATCACCCAAAGATCTTATCGAACGAAAGAAGATCTCAATCGAAGAATAGAGAATCTTTTCTAGAAGATTTTGTAAACAACAAACCGCAAAAATATCTTCTCTCTCGATTAAACAGAAGACGAGAAATCAAGGAGTTAAGGACTCGACGTGTTCTCAAGAGCTGAAGACTTGCAACGTCTACCTTATCTCGAAACAAGAAATGATCTTCATGGAAAAGAAGATTCATCTTCAAACGGTCATCTCTACAACGGCTAGAAGACCTTTCTATAGAAGAGTATAAATGAAGATGATGGTCGAAGAAGACAAGTACACAAGCTTACACGGGAAAACATCTTTACATCTTCAAGCAACCTAATCATCTTCATTCGTTGTTTTTCTTTCTGTCATTCACGAAAAAGCCTTATCCCCTTAGAGAGAGAAAACACTAGAGCTCCAATGAAAGATCTAAATAGTGTTATACTAGAGTGTGTGTTACTCTGCGAAGTAACTAGGCTATTATAGCTAGGTTAAGAGTTGGAGCTAGATCGTAGCATTGGCTACAGTGAGAGAATAAGGGGATTTCTTCTAGTTTGTATCTAGGACTCTTTAAAGCTGATAATAGATAGTTAGATCCTACGGATATACCCTGGGACGGAGAGTAGGATATTTAGAGCCGAACTTCGTAAACATATCCTCATGTCAATCTTTTCAATTCCGCACCATACATGCTTTATTGTGACTAACTTTGTTTTGCAGGAGCAAGAAGTCAAGGTCCTTGAAAGGAGTTTCAAAGCCCTTGAAATCAAAGTTTCACAAGAAGCACAGATTGACATCAAGGTCCTTGAAAGGAGTTTCAAGGCCTTGAGATTTGGTTTGCGAAAAGTTCTCATACTCTGTTCAACCCCTTCTAGAGTATCATTTAACTTATTTATTTTACCTACCGGTTCTTCAATTAGTATCAGCTAGACTCACGTTTATTGATTTAACCATCAGTGAGACTAATCATGAAACTTGTAGGTGATGGTGGATTTGCTCAAGGAAGATCCTCATCCCGACCACCACTCTTCTGTGGCAACAACTTTGCTTATTAGAGAGCACTCATGCGTATGTTCATTATTGACCAGGATATGGAGCTTTGGAGCATTACTCAAAATGGACCTAAAGTTTTAATGACAACGGTTGAAGGCGTCCAAGTCCCAAAGAAGGAATCAGACTTCACACAGACTGACCTGGACAGTGTGTCAAAGAATTACAAAGCAATGAATCTACTTTACTATGGATTAGATGCAAATGAATTCAACCGCATCTCATCATGCAAGAGTGCTAAAGAAATATGGGACAAGCTTGTTGTCACTTACGAAGGAACAAGTCAAGTCAAGTAAATAAAGATTAGCATCTTTCTCAGACAATACGAGCTATTCAAGATGAATCCAAATGAAACAGTCAAAGAAATGTTCACCAGATTCACTGAGATCGTGAACAATCTTGACTCACTAGGAAAGATCTTCACAAATGAGGAGAAAGTGAGGAAGGTTCTAAGGAGCCTACCTAAAGTCAAGTGGGGACCAAAGATGATTGCTATTGAAGAAGCTCAAAATCTCACAACTCTTCCTCTTGATGAACTACTTGGAAAAATCATCACACATGAAATGGTTCTTGGTGAAGAAGATGGAGAACTCCCATCCAACTCCAAGAATTTGGCATTAAAATCCAGAAGAGATGAGTTACCTTCTGATGAAGACGATAGTGATGATGATGATGATGAAGAAGATGCAATCGCCATGATCTCCAAGGGTCTTGCAAGAATTCTCAAGTTAAAGAAACAATCTGCAAACAGAGAATTTCCACGAGCATCAAAACCCCAAGGTAAGTTTTCTAACACTAATAAGAAAACGAGAGTACTGACTTGTTTTGAATGTGGTGAAACAGATCATTTCATGAAGTATTGTCCATAAAAGAAGAGGACCAACTTCAAGAAAAATGATCGAAAGAAGAAAGATATGGTTGCTTTATGGAGTGATTCAGAATCAACAAATGAATCAGAAGATGAAAAAGAACAAGCAAACTTGTGTCTCATGGCCAATCATGAAGATGACTCAAATCTGTACATCGACAATGTGGTAAGTACAATTATGTCTCAACCTGAGATTGACCTTAAACAATTCCATAAAGATATTATCTTAAGTGATAAGGAACATAGAATAAGGATAAATTCTTTAAAAGAAAAGCTTCATGAACAAGATAGACAATTGAGTGAAATGTCTCTGGAGATTGAAAATCTTAACACAGAAAAGGAAGACCTTGATGACAATATCAAGGCCTTGGAATCAGAAAACCTGATTCTCAAGGACAACCCTATTCTCTTCATCGAAACTATATCGATCTAGAGAAATACAAAGTTGATCTGACTTTAACGTGTCAAGACCAGAAGGCAGCACTCATTAAGTTTACTCGTTCAAAAGACAATCTGGAAAGAATGATGGGTGAACAACAATCTTTCCTTAACAAAAATGGTATAGGGTATCATAGGAGCTTTCCTAGAAAACCTACCACCACTTTTGTCAAGGCCAAAGGAAGCATTCATATGCCTACATGCTTCTACTATTGTAAAAAGGGTCATGTTAAATCTATGTGTCCTTATAGAAGAAATGATCCTTATATTATCAGAAACACCTATCATTTATGTCTAAGAAAACAGGTCAAACAAATCTGGGTTCCTAAAGGTACTAGACCACCAAACATGATCGAACCTAAGTATAAACTAAAATATGTCATTTGGTCGACCCGGAAAGGTTGATGTTTGTTGTTTTGCAGGATATCACCAAGGTAAAGGAGCACAAATGGATATTAGATAGTGGTTGCTCAAGACACATGAGTGGAAAAAGCTCTTTATTTTCATATTTAAAGAAGCAATCATCTAGAACTATTACTCTTGGTGATAAAGGAAAGTGTGACATAATTGGCATTGGTAAAATTTGCTATAATTCATCCAACTTTATTGATGATGTTTATTTAGTTGATGGCTTGAAATATAATCTGCTAAGTATTTCTCAAATTTGTGATAAAGGTAAGTCATGTTTGATTCAGAAAAATGTGAGGTTCAAGACATAAAGACGGGAGAAGTGTTGCTTACTACTCCTAGATGTAATAATATTTATTCTTTGAGTACTAACCAAGTTGCAGGAACTAAACTAAAATTTCTAAAGGCCTTGACTGATGATCCAAGGCTTTGGTATAGAAGACTTGGTCACGTAAGCATGCACACCATACAGAAGCTACTTACAAAAGACTTGGTACGTGGGTTACCAGACATAAACTTTAAGGTTAATGATCTATGTAAGGCGTGTACACAAGGTAAACAAACAATAGGTTCCTTCAAACCCAAGAAAGTTGTAAGTTCTTCTCGACCCATTGAACTTTTACACATGGATCTTTGTGGACCTATGCGTGTCAAATCTCCTAGAGGAAAATAGTACATCCTTGTTATAGTGGATATTTCTCTCGCTTTACATGGATATCTTTTCTACAAGAAAAATCTGAAGCTTTATTTGAGTGTTCAAAATTGTGTAAGGAGTTACAAAGTTTGAAAAATCTACCAATCGTTTCTATAAGAAGTGATCATTGTAGAGAATTTGATCAACTAAAGTTTGATTTGTTTTGTGCAAAATATGGTATTTCTCATAATTTTTCAGCTCCTAGAACTCCTCAACAAAATGGAGTTGTGGAACATAAGAACCGCACTCTTGAGGGTATGTCTAGAACGATGCTTTTAGAAAATAATTTGCCAAAAAGTTTTTGGGCTGAAGCAGTAAACACTACAAATTATATTTAAAGTAGATGTTTAATTTGCCCTATTTTGAAAAAGACTCCTTATGAACTCTTTAAAGGAAGAAAACCAAATATTTCATATTTCCAACCCTTTGGATGTACTTGTTTTGTTTACAACAATGGGAAAGACAATATTGGGAAATTTGATGTACGTAGTGATGAAGCTATATTCATTGGATATGCTTCAAATAGCAAAGCTTATCGAGTATATAAAAAGCGTACCAAAGTTGTTGAGGAAAGCATTCATATTATTTTTGATGAAAGCAATGATGGTACTTTGAGTGAGAGTTTTGCAGATGTAAATCTGACTCAAAGAGAAGATCACATTTCGGATGAAGAGGAAGATCCTAAAGATTAAGACAAGAATATACAGGAAAAGATTCAAGATACCAAAGAAAACCCTCAAGACCTTGAAATACACCTTCAAGACCTTGAAACTGAAACCGTGATAATAGAACTCCACTTCAAGGGCTTGAAACCCAACTTCAAGGCCTTGATATTGGAACAACAAGTAATACACAAACGGTACCTGAATCTAGTCAAACATATGCAGCTCAACCTTCTAGATCTACTTCAACTGTTAAAAGAAGAAAAGTTCAACACTCCTCGTATCATCCACAAGAGAATGTGATCTCAGATCCAAAAGCTAGAGTTCAAACTAGATCTAAAGTGAACAATCCATGTGCCTTCTCTGCATTTGTATCACTTATCGAGCCAAATAACTACATTCAAGCTCTTCAAGAACCAGATTGGATTATTGTCATGCAAAATGAATTAAATGAATTTGAGAGGAACAAGGTATGGACTCTTACTTCAAGACCAAAGCATCAATCATTTATTGGCACGAAATGGGTCTTTCGAAACAAATTGGATGAAAGTGGTAAAATCATACGAAACAAAGCACGACTTGTAGCACAAGGTTATAACCAAGAAGAAGGTATTGATTATGAGGAGACTTTTTGTAACAGTCAAAAATCGAAGATGACCTAATCGAGAATTTTAAGGAATTAAATCCGTTATAACACGAGATACCTCTCGAGGTAACCTACTCCTAGATGATATTACACCCCGGTGTTATTTGGAGCATTTGGGAGCTTCAATTAATAAAAATGCAGTTGAGAGAAATGATCAGGACATCGGACATGTCCTATATATGAAAAAATATAGAAAGGCAAAACGGCCAAAAGAGTCGTTATTTCGTTTCTTAGCGGCTAAGAAAGACGGCTTAGGAATACGCGTTTTTCGAGACAATTGCGGAATAATTATCCATACAATATTCCATATTTATTATTCCAATTTCGAGAAGTTTGGAGAAGGGTGCTTAAACCGCTTTCGGATCGGTGAAAGGATAATTATCGACTCCATTAAAGGATAATTATCGTCTTCGCTATAGCGGAAATAACGTTTATTAATTCATTTCCTTTCACGTTTTCTCGTAAAAGCTCTGATTTCTCTCAACTTCAAACTCAGATCTATTCTTCGTTTCTAATCCGATTTCAAATCCGTTTGAGTTTTTGGATTCCTCTCTTCATTCTCTTCATTTTGGTACCGAGTTTCTACATTTCCGAGCAAGGGAAGGTCTGGTCGAGCATATATGATACTAGGTAGGTTCCGTCGCTCAGATTCCGGTGAATTTGATGGTGTTCGAGTGTAGCCTGCGTCGTTGTGATTCCGAATCTTCTTTCGGATCGTAAATCGGGTTAGTAACAAATAAGTTATGAATTTATTCGTTTTCCGTATTGAGATTTGGCCTAAATTGACCTTAGGCTTGCCAAATGGATAACTGGAAATTCCATTATACTCGTTACATTATTCTGGTGATTATGGGTTGTTTGTTTGTTGAGATTTGATGACAGGTGGGTTCAGAAATTGTCTGCGGGCAAAACGTTATTCTGGCGAAATTTAATTAATCAATTGAAGGTTAAATTAATTAAATTGGGATTATAGAGGAGGATATAAGTTAATTAAATTCAAAGAAATGAATTTAATTGGTGTTTGAATCGAGAAGTTTAATACGAGGAATATGATATTCTCCGCAGGTGTTGTTGAAGGTTTTGGTTAACTATAGCTTAGTCTTTGTGAGCGTATCCAAGCACGATAAAGGAGGATAGTCCGAGTGGAAAACGGACTCAATAGTTGGTTTGCGAGGTTTTATTGTTCTTACCTGCGAGGTAAGTGTATATGAATTACACTTGCTTAATATATGTTATGTATTTAATATGCCATGATTTTATGCATGCTTGAGTGTATATATCTGTTTGTTATGATTTTATGCATGCTTATATATATGAGTGGAATGATGATGATGACTTGATATGATTTATGAATGCATGCATGAGGTACATGAGATGATAATGGAAAGAATATGATGGAAGAATATGATGAAAGCATGAAATTGAGTTATGATATGGAAGTGATAATATAGGATGGTAATTGATTAATTAGCCCAACTCGGTCCCGCACGGGTTTTCGAGGGACGAGGTCGCTACCTGATCTACAGGGGGCCTCAAAGGTCGCTACCTGATCTACAGGGGGGCTCAAGATGAGAAAAATAGTCCAAGATCGCAACCTGATCTATAAGGGGGTCTTAGGACAAGATGGCCGAGGTCGCTACCTGATCTACAGGGGGCCTAGGACGCTATCAGGTTGGCCAACCGAAAGGAAAAAAAAGAAAGAAAGAAAGAAAGAAAGAAAAGAAATACGAAAGCACATGAGAAAATATATCATACGATCAGTTGGGGCTAGTTAGTTAATTATCACTTATGCATCGATGCGATCAAGTCTAGCATGCTATATGTTATGTTATGATTATTTATATGTGATGGTATGATATGAGATATTTATATGAGATTATATGTTTATATGTGGTGTGATAATATGCTTGATTGTTTATATGCTATGTGTTATGGATGGTTGTGGATGTAATGTGAATGTGGGTATGTATGTATTGATCGACTTTGGAATGTAAGAAAGGGTATAGAGTATTCTTTGGGGATGGGATATTAGATACTTATATATATTGGGGAGTGTGATTTGTATACCCTTACTAAGCGTGTGGCTCATTGTTATTATATCCACATTTTTTTCCAGCTACTAGACTCGGCCTGAACAAGGCAAGAACGTTGGACCCAACACCTGGATTTGAGATCATATCAGGTGGGCTGTTATGGGATGCTACCGCCTAGGATGTTTTGTGTGGTTTTAAACAGTTGTGTTTTGTTAAACAGAGTTTTATGATGTATGTTAGTATGTATATATGTTGTGAATATGGTTGTAAGATAAAGTTTTAAAAATTTATGTTTTCCGTTTCTCCGCTTTTCCGCTTATTGCTTTAAATAGGGTTAATTAACTGGTAATAAACTAGAAATGAAATAGGTGTCACACTTTTGCTCCAGTTGCCAGGTTAGAAGTCATATGTATGCTACTTGCATTTGCATCTTTCATGAGCATAAAACTTTTTCAAATGGATGTAAAATGTGCTTTTTTTAATGGCTTCTTAGAAGAAGAAGTCTACGTTGCTCAACCTCCTAGTTTTGAAAATGATGAATTTCCAGATCATGTTTTTAAATTAGACAAAGCTCTTTACGGTCTTAAGCAAGCTCCTCGAGCTTGGTATGAAAGATTGTCTAAATATCTTCTTTAAAATTTTAAAAGAGACTTGATTGATAAAACATTGTTTATCAAAACTAGAGGCAACGACATTCTAGTAGTACAAAACTATGTTGATGATATATTATTCGGTGCTACTAATGATTCCCTTTGCAAGAAATTTTCAGATATTATGTGCAGGGAATTTGAGATGAGCTTAATGGGAGAGCTAAATTTCTTTCTTGGACTTCTAGTTACACAAGCAAAGAAATGAATTTTTCTCAATCAAAGCAAGTATACTAAAGACTTGCTTAAAAAGTACAAAATGGATCAATCTAAGGTTGCAAAGACTCCTATGAGTTCAACACTTCCGCTAGATCATGACAAGAATAGCAAACGTGTAGTACAAAAGGAGTATCGAGGTATGATCGGTTCATTGTTGTATTTAACTGCTAGTCGTCCTGACATTATGTTTAGCGTGTGCATGTGTGCAAGATTTCAAGGTGATACTAAAGAGTCACACTTGATAGCTGTGAAAAGAATTTTTCGGTATCTCAATGGCACTAAGGATCTAGGGTTATGGTACCAACGTCAAAGCTCGTGTCATCTTGTTGGCTATTCAGATGCAGACTTTGCAGGTTATAAGGTCGATAGAAAAAGTACTTTAGGATGTTGCCAATTCTTAGGGTCATTCCTAATCAGTTGGCACTCTAAGAAGCAAAATTTTGTTGCCCTATCCACAACTGAAGCCGAATATATAGCTGCAGGAGCCTATTGTGCTCAAATTTTTTGGATTGCTCAACAACTTCGTGACCTTGGCTTTGACTTGAAAGGTATTCCTATAAAATGTGATAATACTATTGTTATTTCTATAATCAAAAATCATGTGCAGCATTCAAGGACTAAGCATATTGATGTAAGACATCACTTCATACGTGATCATGTTGAGAAAGGTGATGTTTCGATTTCTTTTATCTCAACTAATTTGCAGCTTGCAGATATCTTTACCAAGCCTCTTCCTGAGGAACAATTTAATTTTATTAGATTAGAGCTTGGTATGTTGAACAAGGAAGCATTAACGTAGGGGAAGTAAACGAGTTTTAATCGTTCCTACGCATGCAACCCAATTGGTGTTTTCAAGGGGCTTTGAAACATTTTTCAAAGGGTATATTAATTAAAACGGATTAATTAGAAATTCATATCTTTTAGATATTAAATTATCTATTTTTTATTATTTTAAAGGGACTTCAAAAGGTTTTGTTTTTAGATTCAAAGAATTTTGAAAAGTGGTTACCAAAATTTATGGAAGGTTTTATCATATATGATTTTCCCAAGATTTTAAAAAATCTTTTGATCTTACGTTGATAAGACTTCTTGCCATAAAAACCTCTTCTCTTCCCTCTTTATTTCTTCCGCTTCTTTTTTCTTTGAAAGAACGGTGTTTTACTCTTCAGATTTTCAAACCCTTTTCATCTTCTTCTCAAAACTTTTCTCAATGGCATCCAAGAGAACTTCAGTAAATGAAGCAACATCTTCTATCCCTAAACGACAGAGGATTGTTCATGTGTCGTCTGATTTTGACTCAAGCTCTGGATCTAGATCAAGTTCAAGTTCATCTGGGTTCTCAAGCGACGCTGATATTTTTGTCAAAACTGGGCTCCCATCGAATTGGTTTGCTAACCCAACAGCGGCTAAGAAGTGGATCACTGAGTACGATGATCGTTATCAGTGCATGTGTGAGCCGGTCCATTGCGAATTGTTTACCTGTTCTTCTTTGTCGGGATTAGAAGTACTCCAAGCAAGCTCTATATGGATAATGATAAACCCAGGAGAATCTTCATACCCACGGTTAACCAAATTATTCTATGCAAACTTGACGGCAAGATGAGAAAGAAGTGAATGGATTCTTGAATCTGTCATCAAAGGTAAGAAAATTACCATTACTTTTGAGATTTTAGCCGATATTTTTGGAATTCCTCTTTATGATGCATCAGAATGGTCAAACCCTACTCAAACCATAAGGTTAGCCAAAGAACAGTTTGTCCTTTCTAATGCCTTATCACCTCCCACTATCACCTGTTTAACTCTGAAGGCCAGAATAATTTATGTTATTTTAGACAGATGCATAGTCTCCAGGTTTGCCAACAAAGACATTATAACTAATGTTGTGCTATCTTTAGTTTACAATGTCATGAATGGGTTGAAAGTGAATCTGCCTGAAATAATCTTGTCTCACATGGTGAATGTCATTAATTCTCCAAGCATCAGTCACCTGCCTTATGGGAATCTGCTTCCCATGATATTCATGCATTTTTCAGTTGATTTTTCAGATGAGGAAATGCATTTTTACAATGATGGTTTGGATGAAGCTTTCTTCGAGACAATAGGAATTCAGAAGACTAAAGTGGGATTTAGTACTGTATGGTTGTTAAAGGAGCAGCCTAAATGAAATTTTTCTACACAGCAGTGGCTGGAATTTGTGAAAGAGTCATTGAACTCACTAAGATCTGATTTTGTGGATTTTAGAGTTTCATTGACTGATAAGATGGACAAAACTCAAGACTTACTGGGCATTCTCAATCAGAAAATTAATCAGTTGTTCCATGTAAGTGTTATGTCTTTAACAGCTGCTAGTAGTATTAAGCCCATATCAGAGGTGGATGGACAAGAGACTCATAAGGATGCTGAGAAGGTTATGGATCAATGTCATAAGATTGTCAAGGATAAACCCATTCGTCAACCATTGCCAGAAGATCCAGATATTCTAACGATCGAAGAGTTTAGGGTAGTCAAGAAATATGACAAGCATTCTTCACAAAGAGGAACGGACTTATCTCTCAAAGAGCGTGATCTTGCTGATGCTAAGGATCGATGGAGAGATATGTGCTTAAGAGACTATTATGGGAAAGGAAGTTCCTCCAAGTGGTACAAGGAAAACTGAAGCTCTCTGCCTGTCATGAGTTTTTAAAAAAACAATTTATGGTTTGAAAATACTTTTGTTTTTGGGTCTGTAATCGTATTTTAAGACTCGTTGTTTTAACTGGTTTTTCTCCCTTGTTGAAAGACAAAGGGGGAGAAATATGATCCGACATTTCGATATACTACATTCTGCAATTTTAGTTTTGAGATTTTCATATGCATTGCTAAACTAACAAATGCAGGTACGATAAAACATTTGTGTTGTCTTCCATCAAGGGGAAGATTGACAACTCCACCTTGATTAAAATGGTTTACAGGTTTAGATGATGGAAGACTTCACACGAATGTAGTAGTTGGATATACTAACAAATTATTTGATTATATTATCTAGATATTTGGTTGGTTTGAATTCAATGCAGGTTTTATACAAATGTCAAGGGCCTTGATATGGACTTCAATGGCCTTGAAGTATAATTCAAGGACAAAGGAAGATAGCAAGTACAAAAAGACGAAATCAAGGGCCTTGGAATTATAGATGCACGGAACAAGGATTCAAACTGAGTTGAAGATTTTCTTGAAAGATTTTGTAACAGAAAGATCTCATCAACCAAAGATCTTATCAAACGAAGGAAGATCTCAACCGAAGAATAGAGAATCTTTTTTAGAAGATTTTCTAAACAACAAGCGGCAAAAATATATTCTCTCTCGATTCAACAGAAGACGAGAAGATCAAGGAGTTAAGGACTCGACGTGTTTTCAGGAGCTGAAGACTTGCAACGTCTACCTTATCTCGAAACAAGAAGCGATCTTCATGGAAAAGAAGATTCATCTTCAAACGGTCATCTCTACAACGGCTAGAAGACCTTTCCATAGAAGAGTATAAATGAAGATGATGGTCGAAGAAGACAAGTATAAAAGCTTACACAGGAAAACATCTTTACATCTTCAAGCAACCTAATCATCTTCATTCGTTATTTTTCTTTCTGTCATTCACGAAAAAGCCTTATCCCCTTAGAGAGAGAAAACACTAGAGCTCCATTGGAAGATCTAAATAGTATTATACTAGAGTGTGTGTTACTCTGCGAAGTAACTAGACTATTATAGCTAGGTTAAGAGTTGGAGTTAGATCGTAGCATTGGCTACAATGACAGAAGAAGGGGATTTCTTCTAGTTTGTATCTAGGACTCTTTGAAGGTGATAATAGATAGTTTGATCCTAAGGATATACCCTGGGACGGAGAGTAGGCTATTTAAAGCCGAACTTTGTAAACATATCCTCGTATCAATCTTTTCAATTCTGTGACTAACTTTGTTTTGCAGGAGCAAGAAGTCAAGCCTTGAAAGGAGTTTCAAAGCCCTTGAAATCAAAATTTCACAATAAGCACAAATTGACATTAAGGTCCTTGAAAGGAGTTTCAAGGCCTTGAGATTTGGTTTGCGAAAAGTTCTCGTACTCTGTTCAACCCCTTCTAGAGTATCATTTAACTTATTTATTTCACCTACCGGTTCTTCAGTTTTTTTTTTTTTTAAATGATTAAGCATATATAATAATGGTGTAAACTATGGATAGTTGGTAGGCCCTAACTTAGAGTCCATAAGATCTCTCATTCATTACAATATAAGCATTCTATGATTTAAAAAGGTAAGCATATATAATAATGGTGCAGATGGCAAGGAAGACGATGATGGTCATCATCAAAAGAGGTTGATGTAGTCGAGAATGTGCTTGCTGATTTCATCAGGCCTTTCCTGCTGCACAAAGTGAGCAGCATCTTTAACAATCACGATCTCATCAAGAAGTGGAACATCCTTCTTGAATCCACCCTTCTTCATATAATCCTCCACTCCTGGGAATCTGAGAGACAGATCCAGTTCCCCTGCTATGAACTTCACCGGCACTTTGATCTTTGCTCCTGTCCATGGCGCCGTCAGTTCCCAGTTCCTGCATTGCCGGAAAATGTTAGGGTTTTGCTTCACTTCACTTTATGAATGTCAAAATGAATCTGTGCATACATGTTCAATGCTCGGTAGTAATTTAGACCGCCTGTAAACCCTCTCTTCTTAATCTTCTCTGCATAGTAACTGATGTCTTCTTCCGACAGCCATGGCGGACACTCAACAGGAACATCATTCACGCCTCTCAATTTCCCTTTCGGGATGCAAGTCGGCCGTGAATCTCGAGATCCCAGTACTTTTTTCAACCATTTTGCTAGGTCTACTTCTGCAAATTCTTCTTCCATACTAGGATCCTGCATCAGATTCAAATTAGACTTTGAATAGCTACTGAGTTGTGTTGTGTTGTGGGGTTCGATAACATTTGTCTGCTATCGCATTAAATTCTCACCAACCTCTACAATACTAAACCCAGAATTGAAAGCTATGGTAAGTGAATTCGTATAGGTTAATCTTGATCGTCCAGAAAAAGACAAAAACCCCTTTCCAGAGATTGATCAATTCCAAATTCCATCAGACCAAACCCTAGATGCATAAATTATCAATTAATTCATCCACCTACCTACCAAGAATCAATAAAATTTGTCGTGAATTCATCAATAGGCTAACCTGAAATCTGCAAATGTAGAGATCCTCTCCAAAAACGAACCGCAAACCATCGATGGGCTTGATTTGGGGGTTTCGGGGCATGAAAGGGACACTCAAGTTGACAAGAGCCTTAATCCTATCATGACGGAAAAGAGCGAAATACCAGGCGATTATAGCGCCCCAGTCGTGGCCGACAACGAAGACAGGCTCGTGGAGGCCGAGCTGATCAAGGAGATCAATCAAGTCGCCGACGATGTGAAAGGCGGTGTAGCTGGCGGCGGAGGGTGGGGAATCGGAGTCGCCGTAGCCTCGGAGGTCAGGAGCGATGGCTCTGTATCCGGAGGCGGAGACGGCCAGCATCTGGTGGCGCCATGAGTACCATAGCTCCGGGAAGCCGTGGATGAAGAGCACCGGTGGTCGGTTTCCGGCAGAGGAATCGACACCAGCGATCTCGGCCACATGCATGTTGATTCCATTGACTTTGACTGTCCTGTGCTGGATTTTGTCCATTTTTGTGAAGAATTGAGTAAAAAAGAATGTCGAATTGTAATCAGTAGGGTCTGTTGGGTCTTTGTATTTATGGAGTGAAAGACTCAAGTAACAAAGGTTGCCATACATACATACATATCTACTCATGTAGATGGCGTGTACTCATGAGTGAACGCCCCCAACGGATTTTGTCATTATTTCATTAATATATTAATACATTATAATATTATATCAACTAATCCCGGTTTGGTTATAGCTGTAAAACGAAATAACCATAACGAAAATGGAATAAAAAATAAATCAAAAAAAATTATTTCTTGTGAGATAAAATAATTGGAGTGTAATTTGAATCATATTGATTCTTTATAGAAAAACAAAATGGAAGAACTATTACACTTTTTATTATTTTATTTTGATGAACTAACCTTCATATACTTGAACAACTATTACACATTTTGTATCACATATATTTCTCCTACACTGATACTCCGCATTTATAATATAATTAACCATTATTATTATTTACTATTATTGTAATCAATTGTATTTAAGCAAATATTGAATTCATTGTACTAGTTTGAAATTTAGGATTCTATTTTTGATTCATTGTATGAAGCCAAAAGAAAAGGATGTTTCGGAAAATGGTACAAAACACGTGGTAATATATTGATTCAATAGTTCAATTTCATAAACCATGTGCTTAGAATTGTAGAATTGAGTAATAATAGCACAGCTTTTATTTAGTTCACTTGATATTGTTTATATTATCTAAATGTAACCTAAAATGATAGAGTATATATAATTTAAAGATAATCCTAAATATATGTCTCATATTTCCCTTCAATAAGAGGTGAGATTCAAAATTCCAAACTTAAATATGGACTGAAAGTTGTGGGAGCGAAAAGATGTAATGAGAAATGTGGATCTTCCTCTCTTATTTGCTTTTCGTTTTGTTGATAACAATATGACGTTGGTAAGTTGTTGGAGTCAGATGCATTGAATATTTGATGGCCCTCCCTCTCGTCTTTCCTCTTTGTTTGTTTGCGACAATATAACGTCGGTAAGTTGTTGAGCGAAGAAATGCGATGAGAATTTGACGGACCATCTCTTCTTTGTTGGAGTGAAGGATTTAATGGACCTCCCTCTGTTCCTTTCTCTTGGTTTTATTGGTGTCAATACAATGCTGATAGACTGACGATAACAGCACGCTGGTAGGTTCGCCCCTAGGCGTGATAAGTTGGTGTCCTAGGACACCACTAGGTTTAGGTTGGCGTCATAGCTCCACCATCACGACGATGGCGGCGCGAATAGGGTGTGTTTAAGGTTTGTTTAGAGTTAGCGCATTTTAAATATCGCACACTCTAATACCACCTAGAATTTAATAACCGTAAAACTTGTTTTTTATTAACTTGATTCCGTTTATATTATATAAATGTAGAATAAAATGTAAGAGAGCATATAGCTTTAAGATAACCATAAATTGATTTCTAATAGAATTATAAAAATGGAAACAAAAAAAGTAAGTTAAGAGAAAAAAAAAATTAAAAAGATGGATTTTTCGTCTTGTTACTCTTCAAGTTTCAACTTTTATTCTTGATATCCACAAGTTTCAAGTTTCCTCTTATTACCCTCATTGTTTAATTTGTTTCCCCTTATACTCATTCTTTATAGATTATATTAAAAATTCAACTATAAAATATCAAAATTCTGAAAAATATTTTAAAACTAATTATGACCTAATTAAATTTTAAACTAACTGAATTTATAATAGAAATGTTTTTTTAATGTTTATTAAAATTAAAAAAACTAAAAAGTTTAATTTACAGCTATTTTTATTTTTTGAATTAAAATAAAATATAAAAATTAAAATTTATACTAATTAAAATAAATAAATAAAATTATTATATTTTTATTTTAAATAAGAGTACATAATTAATTTTAAAACTTATCATGACCATATATAGAAGGAGATTAACGTGAAAGCGTTAGGTATTAATTATGCGAAATTAGTACAAAAGCCCTAACTAGTAAATGAGTGTATATCGCTATTCATCTATCATTTTTATCCTATAGTATAGGAAATGACAATAAGTCAAATTAAATTTGTAGATGAACAATAATATTAAAGTAGGTTATATTATTTTCTTATCGTTTTTGTTTTTATAATTAGAATCAAACAACTGATAAGAGTCATGTTTAAGAATGATAATGAATCGTATGTTCCTATATTAAATCATGTAAATTTGAAGCAAAAACAACTAAACCGCGAGTTAATTAGAAATGTATGGTGAATTTGTGTTATCAAATTTCAGCAAATTGTTCTATTTTAAAATTGTGTTATATACGTATTTTCAGTATATTTATAAAATAAAGATAAATATAAAGTTATAAAAGTAGAAGAAAAATAATGCGAGGAGAGAGAAGGCAGGTTAGTGAGTCAACTCTGTGGTGTTGGGTATGAGGTAGGCAGCTGCCACTTCATGTCCTCCAAGTGTTGTTCTACTTCATCCACCTCTGCATTTATTACGTACCCCAACTTAAATGCTATACAAAATAAATATGTACTTACATTTAAGAGGGTACAAATATACATGTTTGTTTCATCATCTTTCCATACATGACTTGAGTTCACCTACTTCATAAAGAAAGAGGGTTCAGATAATATGTATGAGAAATTTGATCCATTCATGGCCGTCACCGTTTCTCAAATCAGAAAAAAATAAAAAATGAACCCAAAAATGAAACCATCCACAAATACTGGAAAGAAAACGATGGATCAAGGTGGTGACGAAGGACAATCCTTCCACAATTGAAAACAACACTCCGACAGAGGTAATGAAACGATTACGAGTTTTTCGGTATTTTAGGTCGGGATCGGGAATGAAACGATTTTGTTTAGATTAGTTTGAACTGAGTTTGTTTAGGTAGATTTGAATAGATTTGGTTAGATTAGATCGAAATCGGTTCGAAAAAAACTCGAGCAAACGCCATTGAAGGCGTTCGTTCAAGAAAGATGAACAGTGGCAGCCACGGTCACGGGTTCCGGAATCGTGGGTGCCATTGAAAATGCATTCTCCGGTAAAACGTACTATATTGAATTATATTGAATTAAATTAAATTGAATTAAATTAAATTAAACTGAATTAAATTGAATTAAATTGTATTTAATAAAAATAAACTATATCTACAAAATTAAGTTATATTAAATTTAACAAAAATTGTGACATTAATTAATATTAGTTGATTAAATTAATTTTATTTTCAATTTAACTATAATAAACTTAATAAATATAATATTAATTATTAATTTAATGTAACTTAATATAATTTATTTTATTTTAATAAATCTGTAAATGCAATTATATTAAACTAAATAAATATAATTAATTAAAATCAATTAAGTGTATAAAATTAATTATATTAAATTTAATTAAGTAGAAATGAATAGTATATTAAATTTAATTAGGTAACGCCTTTACTCCTACATATATTAGCGGGGATGGAGAGATAGATCTAGCGGGTTAGGTCGAGATACTACTACGTCTCAAGTTGTAGCCCCGGAAATATGACCACCATTTCAGTCATCTCGGCCACTAGGACCGTATTCATCGGAGCCATCCCCAATTCTTCGTTTGGATGTGTTACCGGACCCTTTATACGCTACCAAGTCCGAGGAGGAGGAGGATTTGAGTTAAAATTTTACTGAACAGCTAGAGCTAAGATGGTTTTATCCCGACAAATCGAGGCCGCATTGTTGCTGACACGGGACACCCATGATCGACGATGTGTTGACATGCTATGTTGGTCACCGTGCTCGCGGCGTTTGGATGGGTGAGGTAGATAACTAGATCATACTTGTAACAAATTATCTTACAATATAAATTAATAAAATATTTATTTGAATCTAAATTTTTCGTGAAGGAGGATTTTAAGAAGCCCATTACAACACTGAGGCGGTTGGACCACATCAACATGTTGAGTATGTGGATATGAGACATGGATAGAGAGGACCATACATCCTTGTTTGCGATCGCATCTCAAAGTGGTCTGACTGATCTACTAGATGTCACATTCGTCGGTGTCGACCATGCACTTATTCATGCATTCTTGGAGGGATGACATCTTGAGACTAGTAGTTTTTACCTTCCATGGGGTGAGATGACCATCACTCTCCACGACGTTGCTTTTATCATGGGCTTGAGGATTGACGGGGCTCCTCTGTTGACCTCGCTCACCCTACGTGACCGCTTATTCTAATTGTGTGATATGTTTTACATCATTGAGGTTGAGGCATGGGCACACCAGACAACACTATTTGTCGATGTCACGAGGACAACATTCTCCATTTTACGTCGCGACCCATCCACCCCAATTGAGGATATAGCGTATGTATTCCTTTTATTCTTCTTGGGGTCCTCTTTGTTCGTCGACTTATCGACAAACAAGATTCGTCCCCGGATGGTTGATTTGGTTCGAGATCACAGTGCACGGGAGGATATGCATGGGGCACTATCGTCTTGGCATATTGATACTAATACTTACTACTATCACTTTAGTTGACTATTTTGATATTCATTTATATTGATAGTAATCTTCATTTAGCTAATTGTCGAATAGAATGTTGGGCGACGCTTCACGATTGAAGGTGAAGACGATTGGTGGTTGTACATCGCTCTTACATGATCATTTTTTGAACCCTAAATACGATTACATCATAACTATCTAATAATAACGATTATATTTAATTAAATGCGGACAATTTTGGATATATGCACACTTTCCCTCGTTGGGCTTTTCTACGGCTGAGGATTATGGAAGACACAAATCAACTTGGTGGGCTTCAAGACTAGTTGTCCCAAAGACACCACCACAAACATTGGAGAGATTGAGATCAGTTCGTGCGCTAATAGACTAGATGAGAGCTGGTGATATCAATTTTATGCCCCATGGAGATCGAGTTCTAGATTTTGAGGGTGAGTTCGAGGTGCCTACTTATAGAGGCACAATCCAAGTGAGAGACATTATCGAGTCATACATGCCAAATAGGGTCCTCAAACAATTTGTGTTTGTGTAGACCGTTCCACTACAGAGGATCAACACATATCTCGAGGTTCATCCAACTTCTGGCAGCAAGGGGTACAATGTCCGGTTTAGTTCCTCGGAGAATAGGTGGACTAGTAGACATGATGCCACGATCAGAGTATCACTAGATGGTCGGATTCCGACTCCTAATCCGTGGTCTGTATCGGAGGACTACATGTCTTGGTTCAGTGAGCGAGATGACCATCACTCTCCATGACATTGCTTTTATCATGGGCCTGAGGATTAATGAGACTCCTCTGTTGACCTCCCTCACCCCACGTGACCGCTTATTCTAATTGTGTGATTTGTTTCACATCACTGAGGTTGAGGCATGAGCACACCAGAGCACACAATTTTTTGTCGATGTCACGAGGACAATATTTTGTCGATGTCACGATGACATCTTGAGACTAGTAGTTTTTACCTTCCAAGGGTGAGATGACCATCACTATCCACGACGTTTCTTTTATTCTTCTTGGGGTCCTATTTGTTCGTCGATAAGTCGACAAAAAAGATTCGTCCTCGGTTGATTGATTTGGTTTGAGATCACCAACGCACGGGAGGATATGCATGGGGCGCTAGTGTCTTGGCATACCGATACTGGTACTTACTACTATCACTTTATTGATATTCATTTATATTGATAGTAATCTTCATTTAAAAAATTATCGTATAGAATGATGGGCGACGCTTCACGATTGAAGGTGAAGCCGATCGGCGGTTGTACATCGTTCTTACATGATCATTTTTGAACCTTAAATACGATTATGTCATAACTATCTAATAATAACGATTATATTATAATTAAATGTAGACAATTTTGGATATATGCACACTTTCCCTTGTTGGGTTTTTCTACCAGTGAGGATCCCGATAGACACATATCAGCTTGGTGGGCTTCAAGACTAGTTGTCCCAAAGACATCACCACAAACATTGGAGAGACTGAGATAAGTTCGTGCGCTGATAGACTAGATGAGAGCTAATGATATCAATTTTATGCCCTATGGAGATCGAGTTCTAGATTTTGAGGGTGAGTTCGAGGTGTCTAGTTATAAAGGCACAATCCAAGTGAGAGACATTATCGAGTCATACATGTCAGATAGGGTCCTCAAACAATTTGTATTTGTGCAGACCGTCCCACTATAGAGGATCATCCCATATCTCGAGGTTTGCCCAACTTTTGGCAGCAAGGAGTACAAGGTCCGGTTTAGTTCCTCGGAGAATAGGTGGGCTAGTAGACATGATGCCATGACCAGAGTATCAATAGATGGTCGGATTCCAACACCTGATACATGGTCTGTATCGGAGGACTACATGTCTTGGTTTAGTGAGCGGGGTCACCTATTCGTATTACCCGGATCTACTTTGCAGACTCCACCACCGGATCGTCCTCCTCTAGTTCTTGTTTCAGATATCCGGGTAGGTGTTTACTAATTTTTGTCTATTATACAAGTTAAAAATCTAAATAATTACTAACAAATGTATGTATCATTACATTGCACATACTTCAGGCACGTATTAGAGATCTTATTGCCCGATGTAAGCCATGCACAGTATCGAAGCTACATTCCCTTTATGACGAGTCCGTTGCACATCAGGTTCATATTGCATCGTGTCAAGTCAGGACATCGAAAACCAAACAAGATTGATATCGGATTAGTTAGGAGTATTCCGGATTATCATTTTGGATTATGTGTATATCGGTTTGAAAATATGTTTATTGCTTTGACTATGTGTTTATTAGTTTGCCTATGTGTTTATTTGTTTGATTTTATGTATTTTTGTTTGACGCGTATTTCTTTTTGACACATATTGCAATTGAATAAAATAACAAAAATGAATATTTCATCCATATTATACTTAGTCATAAAACAAGAATAAGACATAACAAAAGAGTAACACACATTTTACACTTAGTCGATCAATATGGTTGTTTTTTAGGACACTCTAGGCGTCGGAGGTCATCGTGTTGCTAAAAGCTATCGCGAAAAGGAATGTTCCATCCATCTATGCTTGAATTGTGATGGAGTTTCCATAGAATTGACAAAGTAGATAATGGTGAATTTGGTTTAATTCAAACTTGTGAAAAAAGCCACATTACATTTACTCATTACACTTAGTCATTATAGTAGGATCATAAACAAGTTATTAAAGTGAACTAACTTACAACTACAAAGTGATTACCGCCAAGTAATGTTATTGTAAGAATCTTCGTCGGGGTTCTTGGTTCTTAACCATTGTCATCATAGGTAAACTTGTCTCAGGACTCCGTCTAAGTATAACCACAATACAATGATAATATGTCGTTGTTGCCAAACCGACAATTGATAACTTCATCCAATTCTCTAGCAGGCAAGGTACATCTTGTAACACCCTAAATTTTCGGAACTCAGGTCGCTACTGGTTAGGACCTCACAATGGGTCCCGAACCTAGCTTGACAATAATTTCACTAGATCTTGTAACACCCCAAGTTCTGGACTCTCGAAGCGCTACGGGCTAGGACCGCACAATGGGTCCTAACCCTCAGAGTAGCAACAACAACGGATCTTACAACAAGGCACAGACGAATGAAAATCAAAGCTCAATATAAAACCAAAGGTTTAAACAAAGGAAAGCGTAAAAGACTCGCAATCGAGTTTAAAACAAAAGGGAAAGCAACAACATAAACATAAACCCGATCCCGTCCTATAATGTACGGGAACCCCGGCTGACCACACCCTCCGAATCACTCAGCAACATCCTAAACCTATGGAACATCTACAACGACGGTATAAACCGTTATCAAACATTCTAGATAATAGCAAGAGCGTAAAGGCACAAACACACATAAGGTAAAAGAAAACATATAGCATGCTTGCACACAACCGGTTATTATCTTTCTTAAAGTTATCCACTAATTCAACTTCTTTTGTCATACGAGAATCTGTAGAAACTCGCCTCCGCTTCCGTTTACCAATAGGAATAGATCAGCACTATCCGTTATCTACGGGCCTGGGTTACAAGAGCACATTCTAGTCTCCTGTAGAACTAGACAAGTGGTCACCGCCCAGTTATAATACACTTGGGCCAGTTAAGGTTATAAAGGGTTAATCATATTCCGGTTATCCGTTATAAACATGATAAAAAACACAAACAAGCCAAAACACTCAAACCAATATACG
The DNA here is from genome assembly GCA_033239125.1 of Fagopyrum homotropicum. Taxonomy (NCBI): domain Eukaryota; kingdom Viridiplantae; phylum Streptophyta; class Magnoliopsida; order Caryophyllales; family Polygonaceae; genus Fagopyrum; species Fagopyrum homotropicum. Next base: position 10,761,529 of record BSWB01000008.1, read on the forward strand.
AAATGAAGCTAAGTCCAAGGGACTTACCTTACTCGAAGGTAACTCAAAACTCAACAAACAACTCAGAGACGGCTCAATTTCCCTCAAGAAAGGAGCAAGGAAAGCCTGTTCACACAAGCATCAAGAATCAGGAACGAAACGGTTGCTAGAAGTCTATAACTTCTAGGCTCAATGATCTCTAAGAGATCTCCACAAGTTAAGGGGCCCACCTTAGTCTTACATCATACTCAAGGAACAAGGAACATCCATAAGAACCAGGAAATGAACGAGGAAAGAAAGGAAGGAAGCAACTCATAAGAACGGGAGTTACTGTAGAGGAAACCGTAGGGGCGGCTGGACAAGGCGCAGGGACGGATGGCCGTGGGGCAGAGATGTGCAGGCGCGGGGGTGGCTGCGTGATAGAAGCACCGTCGGGCTTCTCTTCGACAGAACTCACAGCAAGGGAAACCATAGCTCAAACCTTTGATTCCAACACGTCAAGACTCAACTCCAAAGAGCTTGAGAACAACGATACATCAACAACGAGAAGCCAACAAGGATCAAGGTTCAAACTTGATTCTTGGAGAAGAAGAAAAGGAGAGAAAGAAAGAGAAAACGAATAGAAAGAAGGAAGCATGCTGCAGTACATGAACGTAAGGAAGAACATAGGATGATGAACTTACACGTTCGGCAAGATTACAGAAAGCAAGGTGACTGTTGCAACTCTCAAGGGTTGAAGACGAATGCAAGAAACGGGAAAAAGGAGGAAAATGCGGGAATATATAGAGACGGACTAGAAAGATAGAAGGAATGACGTCTAGGGTTAGGAAAAAGATAAGGAAACTGGCCCATAAGATAGAATATCGGATATTCTACCTATGGAAGGAAGATAAAACGAACGAAAACAGATCGGGCGCGATCTGTCGTAAATCCGCAGGGGAGGATCACCTTAACCGTAGGGGTGGCCGTCCGCTGGGCCGGCCTTCTTCACCGCGGGGCGGTGAACGCAAAACTGGGGTCTTACATCAGATCCCCCTAAAAAGAAGTTTCGTCCCAAAACTTGCAAAATCCCAATGATCTCAACAACACACAAAAACAAAACTGAACTCATATATTCCCACTCGGGGCACGTAACTCCAATGTCACAAAAAGTGTACGCAATGCAACCAAGGAAAAACCAAACAAAATGACTACGCTAACGGTGCATCCAGCTCAGCGTAAAACTCCGGATAGTTCCTCTGGTACTATCCCCTGTCTCCCAAATCGCCTCATCAGCTCCTCGCATCGACCACTGGATCTTCATCATCGTTATGTCCTTCGAACGCAAGCGTCTCGTACTATGCTCCAAGACAACCACTAGGTGCTCTACGAACATGTGGTCTGTCTTGATCACTAGGTCCTCGTGACCGACGATGTGTCTCGGGTCATGTATGTACTCCCGTAATTGAGACACATGGAAGACCGGGTGAACACCCTTGAGTCTCGATGGCAAAACAAGTCTGTATGCTGCCTCTCCAACTCGCTCAATAATCTCAAACGGTCTAACATATCTGGGGCTCAGCTTCCCCTTGACACCGAAACATCTGACGCCTCGTGTCGGGGATACTCTCAACCAAACCTGAGCTCCAACTCTGAACTCCAGAGGTCTGCTCCTCTTATCTGCATAAGACTTCTGTCGACTCTGCGCTGCTAACATCCGCTCTCGGATCACTACTACTCGAGCCATGTAATCCTGAATCTGCTCAGGTACTACTCCACTAGCACTACTAGGCTCATCCCACCACAACGGTGCACGACATCTCTGTCCGTATAAAGCCTCATAAGGAGCCATCCTGATCGATGCGTGCTAACTGTTTTTATACGAAAACTCCACTAAGGGAATGTGATATGGCCACACATGTCCCTAGTATAACACGCAGGCTCTCAACATGTCCTCCAGAGTTTGGATGGTCCGTTTGGACTGACCATCGGTTTGAGGATGATAAGCAGTCGTGAAATGCAGACTCGTACCTAAGGCGGCATGAACCTGCTGCTAGAACCTCGAAGTGAACCGTCCGTCTCTGTCAGAGATTATAGTCCTAGGTACTCCATGAAGTCTCACTACCTATCTAGTGAACTCATTTGCCAATCGACTCACCGACCACGTTTCCTTGATCGGAATGAAACGTGTGGTCTTTGTCAATCGATCAACTATGACCCAGATAGCTCAAAGCCTTGACTCGGCCCCAAACCGGTAACAAAATCCATAGAGATGTCCTTCCACTTCTACTGAGGGACGGGAAGTGGGTGTAGCTTACCTCCTGGTCGATGGTGCTCGATCTTGACCTGCTGACAAGTCGCACACTGAGCTACATATTTTGCGACATCTGGCTTCAGACCTCCCCACCAGAAAGAGCGTATGATATCTTGATACATCTTACTCGCACCACGGTGCATTGAGTAAGGTGAAGAGGGTGCCTCCTGTAGGATCCTCTCTCTCAACTTTCGATCTGAAGGCACACAAACACACTCCTGCCGTCTCAAGATCCCATTAGCACCAACTACGAATTGTGGTGCCTCTCCTCGAGACATCCGGTCTCGGATCTGCGTCAAAGTTGGTCAACTCTCCTACTTCTGTCGGATTTCGGCCAATAGATTAGGTACTATCTCCAAGGTGGATAACTGGTTGTCGGAATTTGGAAAGTGGATATCCATCTCTAGCCATGCCAAATCTCGTTGTAACTGTGGTTGAGCTGTCAGCCTAGCGATCACTATCTCCCGGGGAGTCTTCCTACTGAGGGCATTTGCTACCACATTCGCCTTTCCCTGGTGGTATAAGATCTCAAGGTCGAAGTCCTTGATCAACTCCAACCATCTGCGCTGACGGTTATTTAACTCCCGTTGAGTGAATATGTACTTCAGACTCTTATGGTCTGCGAATATCTGACACGTAGCTCCGTACAAAAAATGTCTCCAAATCTTCAAAGCATGAACCGCAACAGCCAACTCAAGGTCACGGGTAGGGTAATTCTCCTCGTACGTCTTGAGCTGTCGAGACGCGTAAGCAATCACCTTACCCCTCTGCATCAGAACACATCCCAAGCGCAGCTTGGAAGGGTTGTTGTAAACCACGAAATCCTCAATGCCCTTTGGCTGAGGTAGGATAGGAGCAGAGGTCAACCTCTTCTTCAGCTCCTCGAAGCTCTACAGGCACGGCTCGGACCACACGAACCTCGTAGACTTCCGCATCAAGGAAGTGAGCGGTCGGGCGATAACCGAAAAGCCATAAACAAAACGCCGATAGTAGCCCGCCAATTCTAAGAAGTTGCGTACCTCCTTGACGTTCTTAGGAGGCGGCCAAGATGCTACTGGCTCAATCTTTGCCGGATCTACCTTGATTCCTTCAGCTGAAACTATGTGACCAAGGAATGCTACCTTAGACATCCAACACTCGCACTTAGAGAGCTTCACATAAAGCTCTTGATCTTGTAAGACTTGAAGAACAATCCTCAAGTGTCCTGCATGTTCCTCTCTACTGCGCAAGTAATCCAGAATGTCATCTATGAAGACAACTACAAACTGGTCAAGGAAGTCGACGAAGATGTTGTTCGTCAACTCCATGAATACTGCGGGCGCATTTGTAAGCCCAAATGGCATCACCACAAACTCGCAGTGTTCATATCTGGTCCGAAATGCCGTCTTGACTATGTCCTGCTCTCTCACCCTCAGCTGGTGATATCCGGATCTCATATCGATCCTTGAAAACACTGAAGCTCCATGCAGCTAATCCAAAAGGTCGTCGATACGGGGCAATGGGCACTTGCTCTTGATCGTCACCTTGTTCAGCTCTCGGTAGTCGATACATAACCTCATTTACCCGTCTTTCTTCCTGACGAAGAGAGCTGGTGTACCCCAAGGAGATACACTATGGCGGATAAAGCCCTTCTCTGCTAACTCCTCGAGATGCTTCTTCAACTCAAGCATCTCGATAGGCACCATACAATAAGGAGGCTTAGATATCGGTCTCGTACCGGGCTCTAGCTCAATGCCAAAGTCTCCACTCCTTTATGGAGGTAAACCTGATGGCTCTCCAAAGACGTCAACAAACTCGCAAGCTACTGGAATCTCCTTCAAAGCCGGACTCATACTATCCTTCATGGCATAGCACCAAAAAGCCTCGCAACCTTGACTGATAAGTCTCGCAGCTTGCACTACACTGATGACTGTACCAGTCTTCCCGAGATCCCATCCTCGGAAGATCTCAACATGACCTGCATCTGTAGTTACCATCACTATCCTCTTGCCGATGTCTAGAATCGCTCGATGTCTATCCATCCAATCCATACCCAGAATAACTTCTTCATGTACTAAGTACATGACGAAGAAGTGAGCTAACCAATCGCGACCTCCCAATCTAATAGGGTGATCGCGAACCTCTCGTGTACCTCGAATCTTACCCCCATCGGGTAATCCTATAAAGAAGGGTCTACCTTTTATGGTAACTAAGGTCAATCTATCTACACATGCATTAAATATAAAAGAATGCGTAGCACCGGTATCGAAAAGAACTCTGACAGGAAAACCATTAATATGAGTGGTACCTGTGGCTGCTAGCGTTGTCGGCTCTATAGCACTCCTCAACTCATACACTCTGGCTAATGCATCTCTGGTGTTTGCAGATCCACCAACACGTCCTCTACCTCTCCCTTGTCCCGGAGTGGAACCCTGAGGAGCGGTAGAACCAGAAACTCTCTGTTGCTGCTGCTGTTGATACCGAGATCTCTGTCCTCCTCAACCAACACTGGCAGGTGAAGAACCCTGCTAAGATAGCGTCTTGCCCTGATGGCAAAATGCAGCTCTATGTCCGGGCTTGCCACACGAAAATCAAGTCACGGTTGGTGTTCGCTCGAAAGTGTGTGTGCGTCAAAGTCTTAAATTTATATCTAGAACTCAAAGCAAAGCGAACCCACAGTGTACGGATTGGCTGTAGTAAGGTAAGAATTCAAGAGTCGAACTCAGGGATTTGGTGAGAGTAAATTCAAATTCAATTATCTAGCAAAAATGCAAAAGCTTTTGTGATTAATAAAGGGGGGAATGATTCCAAGGATTCAAGTATTCGATTTCAGCTTTCGATTCAAGACACTTCTAAGTGATATAAGGACATAGTTTATATTGCCAAGATTATGTGTTCAAATATAGGCATCGTACGGCGAAGTTCCGAAACCTATTTATCTAGTCCAAAGGTTCTCTCTATAAGGGTTGTTGAGGCTGCAATATAGAAAGATCTAAAGACAAGAACTATGTTCAAACTAACTATCTAAAACCTCAGGATATGACTCTCCAAGATAAAGAATAGAAAGCACACTTAAAATCTTAATAAAGGATGTTGAGTCTCTCTATTACCCAAATCTTGTAATCTTAATCTATTAAATGTAGAATCAAGTTTGAAGTCTCTTCATACATTCAATTAGAGGTTAAAAAGGTTAATCAAGGTTGGGATTTAGGCAATGGTTAACTTTGGTTAAGGAATGAATCAATTAAAGCTCGACAAGGTATTAAATCGACCTACCACAAATAAATCGGACGATTTATTCAAGAACAGGGCGATTTTCCTGTTTGTCGCAAAGTTAAAATCTAAACTCTCAGGGTCCAAATGTTTGAATGAGTTCAGTCTATCATCATCTAAGCCTCAATCATCAACTATTCTCCCTAGAATCACAATGGTTTTAGCCAACCATTTTCAAAATCAAATCAAATTAAAGATTGAATGAAATAATTCAAATAAACCCGAATCTTGAATAAAAACTCAATAACCTTCAAATTCGTAAACCAATCTCAAAACTGATCAATGTATCTCTCAATTAACTCAATATCGTGTTCAAAAAAAACACAAAGACTTCAATGGAATACAGAAATCTCACAAATATGATCAAGATTGACTTCCCGGTCAAAGTGCTTCAATCCTTCTCCCCGAATCTTCAATCTCTCACTAACGTGTAAAGATTTCCCGCTGCAGCCCCCCCATTTTCGTTCCTAGGGTTCCAAACTATATTTTCTTGCTAATGGGCCGTTTGGCAAAACCCTTCTCGAGCCCAAAGTTGATGGGCTTTGTGTCGTCTTTTTATTTGGCCGTAAAACAAAGTAAATCGGGTTGGCCGATTTATCCATAAAATCGTCCGATTTATATAGTAAATGGCACGATTTTCTTCAACGGAAAGTGCTCGTCTTTTGGCTTGTTTTCTTCCTCTTCCTTGTGCTTCTTTTACGCAATTCCTTTGCTCTTTGTGACTCCTCTAAGACTCCTTTAGCTTCCTTAATGACCTTAGATGCTCCTTGCTCCACTTTTGCTTTCAAATCCACTCCATTTACCTATAATTCAACCAAAACTCGTGTAGACCTCTATTTCTGAAATATTATTGAATAGAACACAAAAGGTACACAAGTTCTCCCTAAATACAAGGTAAATCGAGGTAAACCTCTACAATATGCATGATTATAATGGTATATAATTCATGTCATCAGTTGACTTCTTGCAATCAGCTCGGATGTGTCCTACACCTCCGTAGTTATAACACTACCGTCCTCTATCAGAACTCTGTTGGAAACCAGAACATCTCGGTGTCTGACTACGCCCAAAACTAGTTGCTCCTACACTGGCTGATCCAGTCTTTTGTCTCTTCTCAGGACCTCCTGTCTGAGAAGCTCTCCTCTGACCCGGTCGGTCTCTCTCATAAGCAGAAGCTCTATCCTGATAGTCCGTCAAAGAATCACAACAGAAACCAACAAGATATGAGCGTGTAAACTCTCTCAACCTCCGAGAGAAAAGGTAAACATACTGATCCTCAGGTGGTGTAGACGAACCCAGCAAAGACAACTGTCACGCTCAGGATGTGTGCACAATAAGCTTTAAATTTATACTCGTTATATTTCTCCTAACTCCTAGCGCACCCGCAGTGTATGGGATGTTCGTAGTATGGATAGTATTCCGAGGTCGAACACAAAGACTAAGGTGAGATTGATTCGGTTTATGATTAAGTTTAGTGAAGATCTAGGTTAAGAAAAGAGAGAAATAAACAAATGAAAATCGCAAATGTTTTTGGTTGGTTTTTAGGTGATCAATCAAGGATCACAATTCATGCAAAAGTAAGCAATCAACTAAGCTAACGAATCAACACAAAGAAACAAGCTAAACACGAGATATGAATCAAAAGAGAGAAATGGATTCTAGGGGTTGGAAATTCCGATTATGGCATAGGACTCAAGCTATCTAATCATTCCTCGGATGATCTATGATATGTCGGGAGTAAATGTTCTAGAGTGGGATCAATCACCGGGTAAGTCTCATGGTCCACTAATCCATTCCTAAGATCTCATTACCGGGTAAGTCTCTAAGAACCTAAGGATTGGAATTCTACACAAACCGGATTGTTGCCTAGAGGTCTAACCTATCCTCACCGGGTAAGTCTCGGAAAGGGAAGTTCTAAGCAACTATCCTAGCACACTTAGTCCAATGGCGGCTTGTGAGGCTCACCACTACCTAGGGTTTGTAATCTTCAAAATCTAAGGGTAAGAATCACCGGGTAGGTCTCTTCTAACACTTAGAAGCTAACACTAGGTCACCCCAGGTTAGATTAACTCAACAAACACCTAGGATTTCAACATTCTAACAATCTAAAGCTAGATTCATCGAACTAGGAAGAATCACGGGCTGTTCTACACATCCACGGCCGTGGAATGGGAAGATCCACCCATGGACTTCAACAGAGAGTTCGTTCTTGTAAGTTACTCATCCAAAGGTAAATCTAAGTGCATCCTATCATAGTCCTAGCCACAATCATCCTTTCCTTACCATAGAATCACATCTATTTAGCCTACAACATTCATCATAACAATCGAAATCATCATAAAATCATAGCATTCATTTGCAAGATAATGAAGGGGGAGGAGATGACAAGTAAGGAAACAAAACCAAGCTGAAGTTTAGATAAGAATGACTCACAACCCTTCCAAAAGAAGGTTCAAATGGTTCATACAACTTTAGAAATCAAATCCGATACTCTTCACTACAAAAGCTATCAAAGTGTGGCAATGGTGTGTTCTTCCTTCTCCTCTCCAATGGAGCTCTTCTCTAATGGTAGCCTTCTTCTTCCTTCCTTCCTTGTTTTAATCTTCTTGTTGAGAGAGTATTTTTGATTGGATGATGGTGGATAATGGAGGGCTGCTCCAAGATGAATCTCTCAGCCAATGCAGGACCACTTTTATAACAATCTTTCATGAGCTGGCCATGAGAATCGTGGCATAGCTGTCACAAGAATTTGGCAAAATCCACGGGTAGAACCACGGCCGTGGACTGGCTCCTAACCGTGGTTTTTCTCCAGAAACATTCTTAGGCTCGTTTAGCCATGATTTGGTGCATGGCTTGTTCAGGCAAGGTTCCATGAGTCTCCTTTGGCCTCTAGTTTGTATCCTAATGAGTCCGAGGGTGTGTCATCTCGAGGATTGATTCTCGAATGCATCGGTTTAGCTCCTAAATCTCCCAAAATACCTATAAAACAAGCACAAGTCCGTGTAGACGTCTATCTCGACAAAATACATGAATTGAGTGCAAAACGTCGTGAACTAATGCTAAACCATGCATGAATGAGTAAGAAATCTATCTAAAAGAGTGTCTAAATCTAAGTCATAAATCGTGTTATCAAAATACCCCATACTTAAGGTTTGCTCGTCCCCGAGCAAATTCCTAACTATAGACTAAGAGATGACATGATTTATGTATGCAGAAAAATGGCAAAATCTTTTTGGGTTTGTGCTTCTACTATTGGATCACCTTCATAGTCATGCTTCATGGCAACGGATAAGCAATCATGCATTCAAACAAGTGAAAGCATGGAAAGACAATTGCACTTAACTTGAAAGCATGCATGAAATGTAAAAATGAAGAAGTCAAGATGATCAAGAGCATATCCAATCTAGATTACTAAGTCTTACAAACATGCAAATAGGTCATAAGGTCTTATGAAATAAAAGGCCAAGAAACGTTGTGATTAGATGGGGATTTTTCTAGGTTATGTGATGCTAATCCGGGAATGGAACTAACTCCACAATTTTGTCCTCGATCAACTTCCCTCAAGTGTATATTTTCTACATCTTTTCTTTCTTTTCTTTTTCCTTCACTTATTTTTGAGTCAATGGCATTGGTGTACAAAAGCCGAAACCTTGGTGATTAGCCATCCTCGGGCTTTTTCTATTTTTCGAGGTGCATCCACACCGGGCACACATACCAAAGCTCGTTAGGACTATCGGTTTATTTGACTTTGGCAAGGCACCAACACCCGATTATGTGAAGTGTACCGAGTTACTTGTCATCTAAACCAATGTCCCCAAACCTATATTTTTTGCTACACTTTCACAACAATTTCAACACTTCATTCATGATATTCTTTTCATCAATGACTTCACCCCACACTTGCTTTTCAAACACATCATTCACACTAACATGCTCCTATTCCCGGATGGGTCAGAAGAGGTCGAATTTATATTCATTTGAGGTGCTCAAATATCATGATCAAGATGAGAAAAAGAGAAAGATGAATTGCCTCATTCATTCCTAAATGGTGTGTAAGAACTAGCATGTAATTTCGACTTTCAATACTCAATCCATTCTAGGCAAACATCATGATCACAAATCATCCATGGGATTCAAGATAAGTATTTTAAGTCCACATATGCAATTCACCAATTAAACACACAAGGCCATCCATAGCCAATCCACAAGACAAGATTCATCATTAAAGTTATATCCAAGCCTAGAAAGCACAAACATTTTTAAATTTTCTGATTTTTATGGGATTTTCGAAATGAATATATACAATGCAAGACATGTGCAAATATTAAACTACCCTAGATGCTCATCATGCAAAGGATCATGCAAACCCCACCCCATACTTAGAAACACATTGTCCCCAATGTGTATTCAAGTAAAGAAGAGTGAAAGAAGGTTCTCACAATGTAAAAATGGTTGCTATGGTATTTGGGATTTCTCAAGTGGAATTTATGTTGGATGATCCTATCAACAATGGTAGAGAGCTCTAAGTGTTCATTAAAGCGTCGGGACCCGCGCTAGGCACCGCTAGCCGTCCAAGTTCCACGTCCGCTCCACCCATCGTTGATGAGGGGTTCATCATTATCATTCACATGCTAAGCAAGGCTTCCAATGCTACTAAGGTTCTAGCATACACACAAAACACACCAAACACACAAAGCACACAAAAACAGAAAAATCTAAGCAAAAACGAAAAATGAAAAGGGAAAAACGTTACCAATGGGTTGCCTCCCACCAAGCGCTTCTTTAAGGTCATTAGCTTGACCAAACTCGGGGGCGTCTACTCAAGGTGAAGTGGGGCAATTATGTCCACCGGAGCTCCCGGGATATACTTCTTCAACCGGTGCCCATTCACCTTAAAGTTCCCACAATTTTCCCCTCCTATCTCAATAGCTCCATGGGGAAAGATCTTCTTCACCACATATGGCCCGGTCCATCTTGATTTGAGCTTTCCGGGAAAAATCTGCAGCCTTGAGTTGAAGAGAAGGACAAGGTCTCCTTCACTCAACTCTTTGGGGATGATCCTCTTGTCATGCCACCGCTTGGTTCTTTCCTTATAGATCCGGGCATTCTCATAAGCATCCAACCGGATCTCCTCAAGGGCATTCAATTCAAGCAATCTCTTCTCTCCCGCCTCCTTGAGATCAAAATTTAGTCACTTAATGGCCCAATAAGCTCTATGCTCCATCTCTACTGGGAGGTGGCAAGACTTGCCATAAACCAACTTGTAAGGAGTAGTGCCAATCGGTGTCTTGAAGGCGGTTCTATATGCCCATAAGGCATCATCAAGCCTCATAGCCCAATCTTTTCTCGTCCTAGATACCGTCTTCTCAAGGATGGCTTTGATCTCCCGGTTGGAGATCTCCACTTGGCCACTAGTTTGGGGGTGGTAAGGTGTTGCCACCTTATGAGTCACCCCATACTTGGTCAAAAGTGCTCCAAAGTTCCTATTTGTGAAGTGCTTCCCTTCATCACTTATGATCACCCTTGGTGTTCCAAACCTAGGAAAGATCACTCGGTTGAAGAACCGCACCACCACCTTGGCATCATTTGTAGGAGAGGCGATTGCCTCCACCCACCTTGACACATAGTCCACCGCCAATAGGATGTAGAGATTGCCACATGAAGAAGGGAATGGTCCCATGAAGTCCACACCCCACACATCAAATACTTCCACTTCTTGGATGTTGTTCAAGGGCATCTCATTCCTTCTTGAGATGTTGCCCGTCCTTTGGCAAGCATCACATGCCGCTACAAAACCTTGCACATCTTTAAACAAGTTAGGCCAATAAAAACCGGATTGCAATACCTTTGCACACGTCTTGTGTGAGCTAGCATGGCCTCCACATGGTAAGGAGTGACAATGCCGGATCACACTCTCTACTTCATCTTCCGGTATGCATCTTCTAAACATTCCATCCGGGCCTCTTTTGAACAAGAGTGGCTCACTCCAATAGTAATGCCTCACATCATTGAAGAACTTCTTCCTTTGGGCATATGACAAGCCGGGAGGCACTTCCTCACACACAAGATAGTTCACAATGTGGGCATACCATGACTCACTTCCTCTAGACACTTGGAACAAGAATTCCTCCACCATTTGTAATTGCTCATCCCGGAATGAGTCATCGATCGGGATGTCATCTCTCTCAAGCTCTAATGGAGGCAATCTACTAAGGTGATCCGCCACTGAGTTCTCGGATCCCTTCTTGTCCCGTATTTCCAAATCAAACTCTTGTAGAAGAAGGATCCACCGAATCAACCTAGGCTTGGCATCCTTCTTGGTAAGGAGATAGCGGATCGCAGCATGATCCGTGTACACTATGACCTTCGTTCCAACAAGATATGAGCGGAACTTCTCAAAAGCATACACAACCGCTAGCAACTCTTTCTCGGTGGTAGCATAACTGAGTTGGGCATCATCTAGCGTCTTGCTAGCATAATAAATGGCATGAGTGTGCCCATCTTTCCTTTGCCCCAAAACAGCCCCAACGGCTACATCGCTTGCATCACACATGATCTCAAACGGTAAACTCCAATCCGGAGGTTGCATGATAGGTGTGGAGATCAAGGCGTTCTTCAACCTACAAAAAGCCTCTAGACAATCTTTGGAAAAGACAAAATCAACATCCTTCATTAGTAGGTTAGTGAGAGGTTTAGAAATTTTAGAGAAGTCTTGAATAAACCTCCGGTAAAAACCGGCATGCCCTAAGAAACTCCTTACCCCCTTCACCGCGGTAGGTGGTGGCAACTTCTCTATCGTTTCAATCTTGGTTCTATCAACCTCAATGCCACGGTTGGACACCAAGTGTCCCAACACAATGCCTTCACTTACCATGAAGTGGCATTTTTCCCAATTCAAGACAAGATTTGTCTCCTCACATCTTTGCAATACTAATGACAAGTTAGCCAAGCAATTATCAAAGGAAGAACCATAAACAGAGAAATCATCCATGAACACTTCCATGATATTTTCAATGTATTCAGAAAAGATAGCCATCATACACCTTTGGAAGGTGGCGGGTGCATTACACAACCCAAATGGCATTCTCCTATACGCAAAGGTTCCCCATGGACATGTAAAGGTGGTTTTCTCTTGGTCATCGGGGTGGATAGGGATTTGGAAGAATCCACTATAGCCATCTAGGTAGCAAAAATGAGAATGTTGAGCTAACCTCTCTAGCATTTGGTCAATAAAGGGAAGAGGGAAGTGATCTTTCCTAGAGGCCATGTTAAGCTTCCTATAATCAATGCACATCCTCCACCCCGTAACCGTCCTAGTTGGGATTAGTTCATTGTTCTCATTAGTTACTACGGTCATCCCACCCTTCTTAGGTACTACATGAACGGGACTAACCCACTTACTATCCGAGATAGGGTAGATTATCCCCGTATCTAGCAACTTAATGATTTCCTTTTTGACTACCTCTTTCATTATAGGATTCAGTCTCCTTTGATGTTCAATAGAGGGTTTGTGGTTATCTTCCATCAATATTTTATGCATGCACAAAGTAGGTTTAATTCCAACCAAATCATCAATAGTATAGCCAATGGCTTTCCTATGCAATCTTAGTTCATGCAACAACTTAGCAAGTTCATCATCACTCAAGCATGCACTAACAATCACCGGATATGTTGAATTATCACCAAGAAAAGCATACTTCAAATGAGAGGGGAGGGGTTTGAGTTCGAGTTTAGGAGGACCTTTATCGATTGGAGACGATCCAAACAAGGTTGGATGAGATGAATCCAAAGCAAATGAAGGCTTTCCATGGCTCCTAGAAGCTTGATCATCATCCAGGGCTGATTCAGGGGAAACCACGGCTAGAACCACGGTTGGCTCTACTTCCACGGCCGTGGACCTTGCCTGGCTTGCTTCTCGGAGTTGTCCAGAGAGTTCTACGGCCGTGGAACCACTTCCACGCCCGTGGAACGTCCAGTTGCTCAGCTCCTCTTCGTGGACTTCATCTTGAGCACTTGTCTCCTCCTCTAATGCTTCTAAGGCTTTGATCTCTTCATTGCAAGCCTCCTCAACACCTTCCTCCATCATATTTAAGGTAAGAACCTTCTCCAAGGGATCCTTGATCAAGATCGAGCTTACAACTTCTCTAGATTCTTCTTGCTCGACTATGTTGAATACATCCTCATCAAGGGTTGGTCCTTTCATCATTGTGGACAACTTGAACTTGATGTTCTCTTCTCCAATGTTGAAGGAGAGAGTCCCATTCTTGCAATCCACTAGGCATCCGGAGGTGGCTAGGAAAGGTCTTCCTAAGATAATGGGAACCGGATAGTCCGCCGGAATATCCAAGACAACAAAATCAATTGGCACATAGAATCCTCCTAGTTGCACCGGAATGTCTTCTAGGATCCCAACCGGATGAGTGATAGATCGGTCCGCCATATAGAGGGTCATCTTGACCGGTTTTGGCTCTCCTAACCCAACCTTGTTGCAAAGTGCAAGCGGTATGATGCTTACACTTGCCCCAAGATCACAAAGGGCCTCATACTTCACATCTCCCACTCCAATCTAGACCACTCAACCTTCCAAGCAATTGCTCAAACATCATTTTGGTTCTATCTTTTGGAGGTTGAGTAAATCCGGGTGGAGGTTCTTGTGAAGCTTTTGGTGTTGCAGTTGTGCTTGTGGAAGTGGGAGGGTTCAAGGCTCCATCCGGGTTAGAGTAGGAAAATCCGGGATGGTTGTGGTTAGGCCGGTAATTGTTGAATTGCCGGTTGTTGTTGAAATTCCTTGGGCCTTGATAATTGTTGTAATTGCCCCTTCCCATATAACTCACATCCTCCTCCTTGGAAGATAAGTTAGCTTGTGGAAGCACTTGAGGAGTTACTTGGTTCTTCAAAGTTGTAGCACACAACTCTCTCAAGGATTTTAGCTCGTTGTTGATGGCGTCAAGCTTGAAATTGCTCATGGTGACCTCACTCACCTCATATGCTCCCGCCTTTCTCCCTTCACTCTTCCTATGGGAGTACTTCTCAATCACTAGAGCTTGCTTCTCCACAAACTCCCAAGCTTCATCTACATGCTTCTCCATAAATGTCCCACCGGAAAGAGATTGGAGCTTGAATTGGCTATCTTCATCAAGTCCCTTGAAGTAGATCTCCAATAGCTCAATTTTCGGTATGCCATGGTGTGAACAATCTAGGAGAAGATCTTTGAACCTCTCCCAAGACTTGAACAAGCTCTCTCTATCCTTCATCACGAAGGCATTGATCTTCCCTCTTAACTCGGTAGTCTTGGAAGATGGGAAGAACTTAGTCAAAAACTCGGTTGTCATCTCCTCCCAAGTACCAACTCGCCCTTGTAGAATAGATTGATACCAAGCCAAGGCTTTATCCTTAAGAGAGAAGGAAAAATCCCTAAGCTTATGGTTGTTGCTCTCCAATCTTGGCGGTCTAAGAGTCTCCATCAAAATCTCGTAGTTCATCAAGTGTTGATGAGGAGACTCTCCTTCCATCCCTCCAAATCGATTATGCCGGATCATTTGTAGAACTTGAGGGCGGAGCTCGTAATCATGGGCTGCGGGATCTCCTAAGTTCACACCCGGACGGTGTGCTCTTTGTGCCGGATCCATACGTTGCCCCAACATTTGTGGCTCTTCCATAGCAATGGGCACAACCCTAATATTCACCGCCGCCGGCTGCGGTTGTGGTGGAGGTGGAGGAGGTTGTTGACGGTTAAGCTCTCTTTGCACAAGAGCTTGCCTAATCTCCTCAATCTCCCTCCTAGTTGCCTCTTGCCTCTCATTGGCAAGTCTCCTCTCATTCTCCAAAGCCTCATCTCTTATCCTAATTTGCTCTAAAGCTTCATCCAACTCGGCTTGGAGATCTCTTCCGGCCATCTCTTTTCCCTTCTTAATGCTCTTGGATCTAGATCTAAGGGTTTTCTCCGGTTCGGGATCGAATGGAGCTAAATCCTTGCCACGAGATCTTCGCATACACTTAAAGAGTGAGATGTCCTGAAAAGCAAAGACACAAACCAAAAAGAGATCAAAAGCAACAAGAAAGATCTACACTATAAACAATCACAAAATAAACTCAATCTAGACCTAGTCCCCGGCAACGGCGCCAAAAACTTGTCACGCTCAGGATGTGTGCACAATAAGCTTTAAATTTATACTCGTTATATTTCTCCTAACTCCTAGCGCACCCGCAGTGTAAGAGACGTTCGTAGTATGGATAGTATTCCGAGGTCGAACACAAAGACTAAGGTGAGATTGATTCGGTTTATGATTAAGTTTAGTGAAGATCTAGGTTAAGAAAAGAGAGAAATAAAGAAATGAAAATCGCAAATGTTTTTGGTTGGTTTTTAGGTGATCAATCAAGGATCACAATTCATGCAAAAGTAAGCAATCAACTAAGCTAACGAATCAACACAAAGAAACAAGCTAAACACGAGATATGAATCAAAAGAGAGAAATGGATTCTAGGGGTTGGAAATTCCGATTATGGCATAGGACTCAAGCTATCTAATCATTCCTCGGATGATCTATGATATGTCGGGAGTAAATGTTCAAGAGTGGGATCAATCACCGGGTAAGTCTCATGGTCCACTAATCCATTCCTAAGATCTCATTACCGGGTAAGTCTCTAAGAACCTAAGGATTGGAATTCTACACAAACCGGATTGTTGCCTAGAGGTCTAACCTATCCTCACCGGGTAAGTCTCGGAAAGGGAAGTTCTAAGCAACTATTCTAGCACACTTAGTCCAATGGCGGCTTGTGAGGCTCACCACTACCTAGGGTTTGTAATCTTCGAAATCTAAGGGTAAGAATCACCGGGTAGGTCTCTTCTAACACTTAGAAGCTAACACTAGGTCACCCTAGGTTAGATTAACTCAACAAACACCTAGGATTTCAACATTCTAACAATCTAAAGCTAGATTCATCGAACCAGGGAGAATCACAGGCTGTTCTACACATCCACGGCCGTGGAATGGGAAGATCCACCCGTGGACTTCAACAGAGAGTTCATTCTTGTAAGTTACTCATCCAAAGGTAAATCTAAGTGCATCCTATCATAGTCCTAGCCACAATCATCCTTTCCTTACCATAGAATCACATCTATTTAGCCTACAACATTCATCATAACAATCGAAATCATCATAAAATCATAGCATTCATTTGCAAGATAATGAAGGGGGAGGAGATGAACAAGTAAGGAAACAAAACCAAGCTGAAGTTTAGATAAGAATGACTCACAACCCTTCCAAAAGAAGGTTCAAATGGTTCATACAACTTTAGAAATCAAATCCGATACTCTTCACTACAAAAGCTATCAAAGTGTGGCAATGGTGTGTTCTTCCTTCTCCTCTCCAATGGAGCTCTTCTCCAATGGTAGCCTTCTTCTTCCTTCCTTCCTTGTTTTAATCTTCTTGTTGAGAGAGTATTTTTTATTGGATGATGGTGGATAATGGAGGGCTGCTCCAAGATGAATCTCTCAGCCAATGCAGGACCACTTTTATAACAATCTTTCATGAGCTGGCCATGAGAATCGTGGCACAGCTGTAACAAGAATCTGGCAAAATCCACGGGTAGAACCACGGCCGTGGACTGGCTCCTAACCGTGGTTTTGCTCCAGAAACCTTCTTAGGCTCGTTTAGCCATGATTTGGTGCATGGCTTGTTCAGGCAAGGTTCCATGAGTCTCCTTTGGCCTCTAGTTTGTATCCTAATGAGTCCGAGGGTGTGTCATCTCGAGGATTGATTCTCGAATGCATCGGTTTAGCTCCTAAATCTCCCAAAATACCTATAAAACAAGCACAAGTCCGTGTAGACGTCTATCTCGACAAAATACATGAATTGAGTGCAAAACGTCGTGAACTAATGCTAAACCATGCATGAATGAGTGAGAAATCTATCTAAAAGAGTGTCTAAATCTAAGTCATAAATCGTGTTATCAACAACTTATCCTGAAACTTGCTAATGATCTCAGCAATAGGCAAATCCTCAAATCCAGCCTCAAGGAAATCCTGAAGACGGTCTCTCCTCATAGATGTAGGGCAGTAGCAATCTCTTATCATTGTCTTCATCTGCTCATAGCTGGTGACCTTACTACGAGCTAGCATCCACCAAGAATAAGCTTGATCTTTTAGTAGCATTTGTGTTATCTTGACTCAACGTCCTTTTGGGAAACCGATAGCCTGCATAGCTGAATCCAACTGTCCTAACCACTGCTCCACCTCCAATCCTGTCATTCCCATGAAAGTGGGAACCTTCAGCTGATTGAAAGTCTTCAACCAACTGTCGGGCTTTGGCTCCTTCGCCTCAGCCGGCGTTCTAACAACCTCAACAACTCTAGCAGGCGGGGCAACAACCTGTTAAACTCTCTGCAAAACCTCAACTGATCTTATAGGAACTGGCAGCACTGGTGTTGGTCCTCTAGTCCTGATAGCCTCCTAAACTCTCTACACATAGTCGCAATATGCAGAAGCTCCGATAGATACTCGTGCAGACTCAGTCAATAGCGCTCTCTATGCTCCGGACCTAGCAGCGGTCTCGTTCCCAGCCACAGGAACAACACTTTTAACAACCTCTTCAGCAAATGCCTCGGTTGTAGGCGGATCAGCAACTGTGGCCTGGCCCCGACCTCTAGCTAGTGGAGGTCTTCGTGCACGTCCTCGTCCACGGACGGCAGGTGGAAGTGGTGTTCGACCCCTTCCTTGCCCTATAGCAGCAGTAGCTCTAGTGCGTGTCATCTGCTATAAGGATGGATATATAAGACTATATATAAATATAAGGTCATGCTACATCTAAAGCACAAATCCAGAAAAAGCACATATAAAGGCCAACATATAAGAAACTACACAACTGAGATCCGTAGAGGTAGTGGTGGTCGCCCGTACATCTATCCCAGACCGACAAGTTTAAAAACAAAACCCCCTTTTGAAAATGTTAGACCCCTTGCGGGTTCTATTTATTTATCCATCCGACCTTTCGAAGATTTCTAGTGCCATTGTTGCCAACCTAGAGCTCTGATACCATATTGTAACACCCCAAATTTTGGGAACTCAAAGCGTTACGGGCTAGGACCGCACAATGGGTCCCGACCCTCAGAATAGCAACATCAATGGATCTTACAACAAGGCACAGACGTATGAAAACCAAAATTTCAACATAAAACCAAAGGTTTAAACAAAGGAAAACGTAAAAGACTCGCATCCGAGTTCAAAACAATAGGGAAAGCAACAACATAAACATAAAACCGATCCCGTCCTATAATGTACGGGAACCCCGGCTAAACACACCCTCTGCATCACTCAGCAGCATCCTGAACATGCAGAACATCTACAATGACTGTATAAACCGTTAGCTAACATTCTAGATACTAGCAAGAGCGTAAAGGCACAAACACACATAAGGTAAAAGAAAACATATAGCATGCTTGCACACAACCGGTTATTATCTTTCTTAAAGTTATCCATTACTAATTCAACTTCTTTTGTCACACGAGAATCTCCCAAAACTCGCCTCCGCTTCCGTCTACCAATAGGAATAGATCAGTACTATCCGTTACCTACGGGCCTGGGTTGCAAGAGCATATGCTAGTCTCCTGTAGAACTAGACAAGTGGTCACCGCCCGGTTATAATATACTTGGACCAATTAAGGTTATAAAGGGTGAATCCTATTCCGATTATCCGTGATAAACATCATAACCAACACAAACAAACCAATATACGGTATGAAGCTAAGTAAGTCCAAGGGACTTACCATACTCGAAGGTAACTCAAAGCTCAACAAACAGCTTAGAGACGGCTCAGTTTCCCTCAGGAAAGGAGCAAGGAAAGCATATTCACACAAGCATCACGAATCAGGAACGGAATGGGTTCTAGAAGTCTATAACTTCTAGGCTCAATGATCTCTAAGAGATCTCCACAAGCTAAGGGCCCCACCTTAGTCTTACATCATACTCAGGGAACAAGGAACATCCATAAGAACTAGGAAATGAACAAGGAAAGAAAGGAAGGAAGCAACTCATAAGAACGGGAGTTACTGTAGAGGAAACCGTAGGGGCGGCTGGACAAGGCGCATGGACGGATGGCCACGGGGGCAGAGATGTGCAGGCGCGGGGGCGGCTGCGTGACAGAAGCATTGTCGGGCTTCTCTTCGACAGAACTCACAGCAAGGGAAACCATAGCTCGAACCTTTGACTCCAACACGTCAAGACTCAACTCCGAAGAGCTTGAGAACAACGATACATCAACAACGAGAAGCCAACAAGGATCAAGGTTCAAACTTGATTCTTGGAGAAGAAGAAAAGGAGAGAAAGAAAGAGAAAACGAATAGAAAGAAGGAAGCATACTGTAGTACATGAACGTAAGGAAGAACAGAGGATGATGAACTTACACGTTCAGCAAGATTACAAGAAGCAAGGTCATGGCTGCAGCTCTCAAGGGTTGAAGACGAATGCAAAAAACGGGAAAAAGGAGGAAAAGGCGGGAATATATAGAGACGGGCTAGAAAGATAGAAGGAAGGATGTTTAGGGTTAGGAAAAAGATAAGGAAACCGGCCCATAAGATAGAATGTCGGATATTCTATATATAGAAGGAAGATAAAACGAACGAAAACATATCGGGCGCGGTCTGTCGTAAATCCGCAGGGGCGGATCACCTCAGCCATAGGGGTGGCCTTCTTCACCGCGGGGCAGTGAAGGCAAAACTGGGGTCTTACAGATCTTACAACAAGGCACAATTATAAATGAAAACAAATAGAAAAGTTATAAAAAGGTAATGATATGAATGCATAAAATGTGACATCCGTTTAAGACGTAACTACTAATATCCTAAAAATGTTTTTCTATTTATTTGCATGCAAAAATTTGAATGACAGCCAAAACCCCATCTATATGAGTACGTGGACACGGCTGACCATCCGCTTTGGACCACTATGCAACTTCCTTGGTGGCTCGATCGACCGCAAGAGCGATAATCATTGTGGGCCAAAAGAAGAAAGTTAAACCATACAAGTCAGAGACATGCATCGAGCTACGAGAATCATTGGGAAAGAGGTCGTAATTTAAAGTCAAACGATTGTAGTTTGTAAAACAAGTTGTTGTTGAAGAAAGTGCACAGAGGATACATGAAGAATCATTGTGTACGTCTCATATTTGGACTTCGTGTATAACCTTCAAGTCAAACCCAAATCAACAACCCTCCATATAACCACATCGACCACAATCTCAAAATATTTTTCATTTAAAACCAACTTATACAAGTAATTCAAAACGGACTTAAATGATTTTTTGTCGATGAAATTTATAAAATTACACACAATGGTATATATAAACAATAATGTTTCAACAAAGATTGGATATGAAGCATTCCAACTAACCTAGCAATTATGCTTTTGACTCTTTTTTGATATTTATTTATTTATTTTCCAATTATTTTATTCATTAATAGTAACTAGAGATGGGTAAATTCTTCTTGTTATATCTGGGGTATCTCTAAACATTTCAATAAGATGATAAGAACTATTCATATAGAGAAAATTACGTCAATCCATTTGTTCAAATGCAAGAAGGATAAATCGCTTCATTCTTCTTATATCTATCTTCAAATTCAACATAAAATAGATGCAAGATAAATAAATTTATAGAGAAAAATCAACTCACGGGTTCAAAGAAACAATTCACTTAAGAATTCAAGGGAGAGAATATCTCTCATATTGTTCACAATAACACATATCCCTCAATATTTAAAGAAAGACCAAATTGCTCGATATTGTTCAAAGAATATATTGATTGTTCGAGATTGTTAAGGAATAAGTTTGATTCAAAAACTCCAAGGCTTCTTGTTCTTATCCCTCTGATTCTTCCCCTTAACTCAAAGATCAAGTGTTGATGAATGATATTTTCGATTCTGGGTTGGTCTGAAGCTATACCATGGATGATTTGAGCGAGAAAAAGGTTCTAGGTTGGATTGGTGTTTGGTGTAAATATGAGTTGTTTAGAGAGAAATTCAAACAACGTCGAAAATCAGAAGGGAGGTTGAAAGAAGTGAACTAGGATTACATTAAAAATTACCAAACTTTGAAACATAAGAAACAAAAGACAAACCTAAAATATAAGAGTGAGTTAAGAATATCGAAAAATAAAAAAATAAAGGAACTAGATTTACAGATTCATCTCAAAATATAAATCACAATTTTTACCTACAAACGATCTCGTGTTGTCATCCCTTAAAATCTATAAATAAAAACACACATTCTTAAATAATACTACATTTATAACATTTGAACATTTCTACAATTTTTGGATTAGTTATTCAGGGGTTTCAAGTTTACAAATTGTGACTCCAATATTTAGGGTACGCTTTAGGGTTTTTGGTGTTTAAGATTTATACATTTTAATAGTAAAATTGGAAGATTTTAAGACACCAGATTTGAACCGTTCAAATCCTCTGTGTAACACCCCAAGTTTTGAGAACTCAAATCTTTACGGGGTAGGACTTCACAATGGGTCCCGACCCTCAGAGTAGCAACGACAACATTGGATCCTACAACAAGGTACAAATAAATGAAAATCAAAACTTATAATAAAGCAAAAGGTTATAACAAAGGAAAGCGTAAAACACTCGCAACCAAGTTCAAAACAAAGGGAAAGACAACAATAGAAATATAAACCTGATCCCGTCCTACAATGTACGGAATCCCGGCTGACCACATCGTCCGGATCACTCAGTAGCATCCCTAACCTGCGGAACATCTACAATTTTTATTCCATTCTATTTCTTTCGGTATTGATTCTTGTTAGCCTTTCCGTTGTTGAAACGTTGATGTTCTCAGGCTCCCGTCTTCTCTTCCTTTTTCCGTTCAGCAAGGTTCACAAGGGAAGAAGGTTGCAGCTTTCGAGGTTAAAGAAGAATGCATGCAAGAAATGGAAAAAGGAAGAGAAGACGGGAGTTTATAGAAAACGGGGGGAGATAGAAGGAAGGACGTCTTTAGGGTTAAAAGATCATAGGAAAGTCGGCCCATAAGATAGAAGATCAGATCTTCTATCAATGGAAAGAAATAGAATGGAATAAAAATTAGATCGGCGCGATCTGGGGCAAAATCGCAAGGGCGGTTGGCCCTGCCGCAGGGGCGGCTCTCTTCATCGCGGGGGCGGTGAAGGCAAAAGTTTGGGTCTTACATCAGATCTCCCTAAAAAGAAGTTTCGTCCTGATATTTGCAACGAACCAAAAGATCACACAACGGCATAACAGAAACGTTGAACTCGACTCATTTATTCCCTCTCGGGACACATAACTCAAAACGTCACACAAGCATACACAACTTAACAAAAGAAAACCGCAACTCAAACATCTACGCTAAAGGTACATCCAACTCAGCTAAAACTCGGATAGTTCCTCTAGATATTATCCTCTATGTCCCAAGTCGCCTCATCTGCTCCTCGCATCGACCACTGAATCTTCATCATCGGTATGTCCTTTGATCGCAAGCGTCTCGTACTACGCTCTAAGACAGCTACCGGATGCTCTACGAACGCATGGTCTGGCTCGACTACTAAATCCTCGTGAGTGACGATGTATCTCGGGTCTAGTACGTACTCCCGTAACCAAGACAGATGGAAGACCGGGTGAACACCCTCTAGTCTCTGTGGTAGAGCAAGTCTGTATGCTGCCTCTCCAACTCGCTCAAGGATCTCAAAGGGTCCGACGTATCTGGGACTCAGCTTCCCCTTGACGTTGAAACGTCTAACACCTCGTGTCGGGGATACTCTCAACCATACCTGAGCTCCAACTCTGAACTCTAGAAGTATGCGTTTCTTATCCGCGTAAGACTTCTAGCAACTCTGTACTGCTAACATACGCTCTCTGATCATCGCTAATCGAGCCATATTGTCCTGTATTTGCTCAGGCGCTACACCACTAGCACTACTCGACTCGTCCTAACATAGCGGTGTACGGGATCTTTGTCCGTATAAAGCCTCATAAGGAGTCATCCTGATTGACGTGTGCCAACTGTTATTATACGAAAACTCCACTAAGGGAAGGTGACCTGCCACACCTGTCCCCAATCTAATACGTAGGCTCTCAGCATATCCTCCAGAGTCTAGATAGTCCGCGCCGACCAACCATTGGTCTGAGGATGATAAGCAGTCGTGAACTGCAGACTCGTACCTAGGGTGGCATGCACTTGTTGCCAAAACATCAAAGTGAACCGTCCGTCTCTATTAAAGACTATAGTCCTAGGTACTCCATGAAGTCGCACTATTTGTCTCGTGAACTCCTTTGTCAATCGACTTACAAGCCACATTTTCTTGATGAGATAAAATGTGCGGTCTTCGTCAGTCGATCTACTATAACCCAAATGGCATCAAAGGCTCGACTCGATTTCAAACCGGTAACAAATTCCATCGATATATCCTCCCACTTCCATTGAGGAACGGAAAGTGGGTGAAGCTCTCGTCCTGGTCGATGATGCTCGATCTTGACCTGCTGACGGGTCGCACACTAAGCTACTTATATCGCCACATCTGGCTTCAAACCTCCCCACCAAAAAGAGCGTTTGATATCCTGATACATCTACTCGCACCGGGATGCACTGTGTAAGGAGTGGAGTGACTCTCCTATAGGATCCGCTGTCTCAGCTCTCAATCTGAGGCACACATACTCGCTCTTGACGTCTCAAAACTCCATTGGCACCGCCTGTAAACTGTGGTGCCTCTCCTCAAGACATCATGTCTCGGATCGGTGTCAAAGCTGGGCAACTCTCCTCCTTCTGTCGGATTTCAACCAACAGATCAGGTAACACCTCCAAGGTGGATAAATGGCTGTTGGAATTCAAAAAGTGGATATCCATATCTAGTCATGCCAAGTCTCGCTGTAACTGAGGCTGAGTTATCAGCCGAGCGATCGCCATCTCCTGGGGAGTCTTCCTACTAAGGGCATCAGCTACCACATTCGCCTTTCTTGGGTGGTACATGATCTCTAGATCGAAGTCCATGATCAACTCCAACCATCTGCGCTGGAGGTTATTCAACTCCCACTGAGTTAATATGTACTTCAGACTCTTATGGTCTGTGAATATCTGACACGTAGCCCCGTACAGATAATGCCTTTAGATCTTCAAAGCGTGAAACACAACATCTAACTCGAGATCGTGGGTATGGTAATTCTCCTCATACGTCTTCAGTTGTCTCGACGCGTATGTTATGACCTTACCCCTCTTTATCAAAACACATCCCAAGCCGATCTTTGATGCGTCGCTATAAACAACAAAGTCCTTAAAACTATGTAGGCACGGAGGTCAACCTCCTTTTTAGCTCCTCAAAACTATGTAGGCACGGCTCGGACTACACGAATCTCGTAGTCTTCCTTAGCAAGGAAGTGAGTGGTCGTGCGATAACTGAAAAGCCCTCCACGAAGCGACGGTAGTAGCCTACAATCATAGGAAGCTGCGTACCTCCTTGACGTTCCTAGAAGGCGGCCAAGATGTTACAGACTCGATATTTTCCGGATCTACCTTGATCCCTTCTGCGGAAACAATGTGACCAAGAAAGTCCACCCCGGAATTCCAAAACTCGCACTTAGAGAGTTTAGCGTAAAACTCTCTATCCTGCAGGACTTGGAGTACGATCCTTAAGTGTCTTACGTGCTCCTCTCTGCTACAAGAGTATACCAGAATATTATCGATGAAGACAACCACAAACTGGTCTAGAAATTCAATTAAGATGTTGTTCATCAACTCCATGAACACAGCGGGCGCATTCGTAAGCCCGAAAGGCATCACTACAAACTCATAGTGGCCGTATCTTGTCCAAAATGCCATTTTGGCTATGTCCTGCTCTCTCACCCTCAGCTGGTGATATCTGGATCTCAAATCGATCCAAGAAAACACTAAAGCTCCGGGTAGTTGGTTCAAAAGATTGTCAATACGGGGCAATGGTTACTTATTCTTGATTGTCACCTTGTTATGCTCTCGGTAGTCAATACATAGCCTCAATGACCCGTCTATCTTCCTGACGAAGAGTATTGATGCACCCCAAGGAGATACACTAGGGTGGATAAAGCCCTTCTCAGCTAACTCCTCGAGCTACTTCTTAAGCTCAAGCATCTCGATAGGCGTCATGCGGTAAGGAGCCTTT
The DNA here is from genome assembly GCA_033239125.1 of Fagopyrum homotropicum. NCBI lineage: Eukaryota > Viridiplantae > Streptophyta > Magnoliopsida > Caryophyllales > Polygonaceae > Fagopyrum > Fagopyrum homotropicum. The sequence continues at coordinate 10,787,197 of BSWB01000008.1, forward strand.
GAGATCGGTCTCCTCCCGGGCTCTAGATCAATGTCAAAGTCTACACTCCTCTGTAGAGGTAAACCTGATGGCTCTCCAAAAACGTCGGTAAACTCGCATGCTATCGGAATCTCCTCCAATGCTAGACTCGTACTATCATTCATCGAACAGCACCAGAAAGCCTCGCAACCCCGATCGATAAGTCTCACAACTCGGACTACACTGATGACTGTACCGGTCTTTCCGAGATACCATCCTCTGAAGATCTCAACATGGCCTGACTATGTAGTTACCGTCACTGTGCTCTTGCCGATGTCCAACACAACCTGATGTTGATCAGTCTAATTCATGCCTAGAATAACTTCTTCATGTACTAAGTACATGACGAAGAATGCCAATCTATCTACACATGCATCAAATATAAAAGAATGTGCAACACCGGTATCGAAAAGAACTCTGACAGGAAAACCATTAATATGAATGGTACACGTGGTCGTTGGAGTTGTCGGCTTCACTGCACTCCTTGGCTCATAAACTCTAGCTGAAGCATCTCTAGTGTCTTACGTACCACCAACTCGTCCTCTACCTCTCCCTTGTCCTTGAGTAGAATCATGAGGAGTAGTAAAATCATGAGCTCTTTGTTATTGTTGTTGCGGGTACTGAGGTCTCTACCTACCTCCTACGACTCTAGCAAGTGAAGATCCCTGTTGAGATAACGCCTTGCCCAGACGGCAAAACGCAGATCTATGTTTGGGCTTGCCACAAGAAAAACAAGTCACTGTAGTCTTCTTACAATCAGCTCGGATGTGTCCGACTCCTCCGCAATTATGACAATGTCGTCCTCTGTCGGGACTTTGCATCGTCTGTTGGAAACCAAAGCGTCCCGGTGTCTGACTATGCCCGAACCCAGCTGCTCCAGCTCTGGTACCGGTTGGTCTAGTCCTTTTCCTCTTCTCAGGACCACCTGAATGAGAAGCTCTTCTCTGACCCGGTTGGTCTCTCTCATAAGCAGATGCTCTATCCTGATAGTCCATTAAGGAGTCACAACAGAAACCAACAACACAAAAGCGGGTAGACTCTCTCAACCTCCGAGAGAAAAGATAGACATAATGATCCTTAGGTGGTGCAAAAGTACCCAACAAAGACAACTCCTCTTGAAACTTATTGACTATCTCAGCAATAGGAAGATCCTTGAATCCAGTCTCGAGAAAATCCTGAAGTCGATCCCTCCTCATAGCTGCAGGGCAATAGCGATCCATGATCATTGTCTTCATCTGCTCATAACTAGTGACCTTGCTGCGAATGGTCCTCCACCAGTGATGAGCCTGATCTTGCAAAAAACGTATGTGCTATATCGGCTCATCGACCCTCTGGGCAACAGATCGCCTCCATAGCAGAATCCAACTGGCCTAGCCAAAGCTCCACCTCCAATCCGGTCTTGCCTCCGAAAGAAGGAACTCTCATCTTGTAACAGTCAAAAAATCGAAGATGACCTAATCGAGAATTTTAAGGAATTAAATCCGTTTTAATACGAGATACCTCTCGAGGTAACTTGCTCCTAGATGATATTACAACCCGGTGTTATTTGGAGCATTTGGGAGCTTCAATTAATAAAAATGCAGTTGAGAAAAATGATCAGGACATCAGACATGTCCTAGATATGAAAAAACATGGAAAGGCAAAACGGCCAAAAGAGTCGCTATTTCGTTTCTTAGCGGCTAAGAAAGACGGCTTAGGAATACGCGTTTTTCGAGACAATTGCGGAATAATTATCCATACAATATTCCAGATTTATTATTCCAATTTCGAGAAGTTTGGAGAAGGGGGCTTAAACCGCTTTCGGATCGGTAAAAGGATAATTATCGACTCCGCTAAAGGATAATTATCGTCTTCGCTATAAATAGCTGAAATATCGTTTATTAATTCATTTTCTTTCACGTTTCCTCGTAAAAGCTCTGATTTCTCTCAACCTTCAAACTCAGATCTACTCTTCGTTTCTAATCCGATTTCAAATCCGTTTGAGTTTTTGGATTCCTCTCTTCATTCTCTTCATTTTGGTACCGAGTTTCTACATTTCCGAGCAAGGGGAGGTCTGGTCGAGCATATATGATACTAGGGAGGTTCCGTCGCTCAGATTCCGGTGAATTTGATGGTGTCCGAGCGTAGCCTGCGTCGTTGTGATTCCGAATCTTCTTTCGGATCGTCAATCGGGTTAGTAACGAATAAGTTATGAATTTATTCGTTTTCCGTATTGCGATTTAGCCTAAATTGACCTTAGGCTTGTCAAAATGGATAATTGGAAATTCCATTATGCTCGTTACTTTATTCTGGTGATTATGGGCTGTTTGTTTGATGAGATTTGATGACAGGTGGGTTCAGAAATTGCCTGCGGGCAAAACGTTGTTCTGGCGAAATTTAATTAATTAATTAAAGGTTAATTAATTAAATTGGGATTCTAGAAAATGCTATAAGCTAATTAAATTCAAAGGAATGAATTTAACTGGGGTTTGAAGCGAGAAATTTAATACAAGGAATATGATATTCTCAACAGGTGTTGTTGAAGGTTTTGGTTAACTATAGCTTAGTCTTTGTGAGCGTATCCAAGCACGATAAAGGAGGATAGTCCGAGTGGAAAACGGACTCAATAATTGGTTTGCGAGGTCTTATTGTTCTTACTTGCGAGGTAAGTGTATATGAATTACACTTGCTTAATATATGTTATGTATTTAATATGCCATGATTTTATGCATGCTTGTGTGTATATATCTGTTTGTTATGGTTGTATGCATGCCTATATGTATATGAGTGAGATGACGATGATGATGAATTGATATTCTTTATGAAAGCATGCATGAGGTACATGAGATGATAGTGGAAAGAATATGATGAAAGAATATGATGAAAGCATGAAATTGAGTTATGATATGAAAGTGATAATATAGGATGGCAATTGATTAATTAGCCCAACTGGGTCCCGCACGGGTTTCCGGGGGACGAGGTCGCTACCTGATCTACAGGGGGCCTCAGAGGTCGCTACCTAATCTACAGGGGGCCTCGAGATAAGAAAAACAGCCAGGGGTCGCTACCTGATCTACAGGGGGCCTCAAGATAAGAAAAATAGTCCAAGATCGCGACCTGATCTACAGGGGGTCTTAGGACAGATGGCCGAGGTCGCTACCTGATCTACAGGGGGCCTATGACGCTATCGGGTTGGCCAACCGAAAGAAAAAAAAAAGAAAGAAAGAAAAGAAATACGAAAGCAATGAGAAAATATATCGTACGATTAGTTGGAGCTAGTTAGTTAATTATCACCTATGCATCAATGCGATCAAGTCTAGCATGCTATATGTTATGTTATGATTATTTATATGTGATGGTATGATATGAGATGCTTATATGAGATGATATGTTTATATGTGATGTGTGATAACATGCTTGAATGTTTATTTGAAACGTGATATGAATGGTTGTGGAATTATATGTGATGTGTGATAACATGCTTGAATGTTTATGTGAAATGTGATATAAATGGTTGTGGAATTATATGTGATGTGTGATAACATGCTCGAATGTTTATGTGAAATGTGATATGAATGGTGGTGGAATTATATGTGAATGTGGATATGTATGTGTGCTTTGAAATGTGAAGAAGGGTATAGAGTGTCCTTTGGAGACGGGATATTAGATACTTATATATATTGGGAGAGTGCGATTTGTATACCCTTACTGAGCGTGTGGCTCATTGTTGTTATATCCACATATTTTTCAGCTACTCAGACTCAGCCTGATCAAGGCAAGGACGTTGGACCCAACACCTGGATTTGAGATCATATCAGGTGGGCTGTTATGGGATGCTACCGCCTAGGATGTTTTGCATGGTTTTAAAACAGTTGTGTTTTGGTTAAACGGAGTTTTATGACGTATGTTAGTATGTGTATATGTTGTGAATATGGTTGTAAGATAAAGTTTTAAAATTTTATGTTTTCCGCTTTTCCGCTTATTGTTTTAAACAGGGTTAATTAATTGGTAATCAACTAGAAATGAAATAGGTGCGTCACATTTGGTTGGTATCAGAGCAGGGATATGATTCCTTGGCTTGGGGTTGTGGGAAGTTTTCTGAAAAGCTTTTGAAAGTTTATTTTTCTTTTAGATGGCGGAGCACAGCTAAAGGGTCGACTGAGTGTGTACATGCTCAGGGTAGAAATGATCTGGAGCACCCTAAGGTGTCAGTTTAGCTAATATCACTACCATCATCGGATATGGATGGTATATCTGATTTAGTGATATATTTGAGAAAGGTTATACCACCACGGGCACAGCTAATGCCTCAAGTGGGTATTATTCTAGTAAAGATGGATAAGAATTTCGAGAAGATTTGCCGTCAAGAGGCAAAGTCGTTTGAGGGGACTATTGATCCATTAGTAATGGATGAGTAATTGAGGAACGCTGCGTCCATTCTAGATGGAGTTATCTGCGCTACTGAGAGACATGTACAATATGGTATATCCTTGCTTGAGGAAGCAACTAGAAATTGACGGGACACGGTCCCTAATGGCCATAATATACCACTTGTGCTGACATTGGATGATTTCTTGAGAGAGTTTGATGTGATGTTAGTAATGGGTTGGTCATCCACTCATATAACTTTGATTAAGTGTTATACAAAGTAAGTCACCATGGAGGTAGATGGGGTGAGAGAGGTGATTCTAACATGTGAGAGGAATATGATTCCTACTTGCCTCATATCTGTAGTAACAACTTTTAGATTACTTCGAGAAGGGTGTCAAGCTTATCTGGCTAGTGTGTCAGATTCTATGATTGTTAGTCCCAGAGTATCTAAGGTGGATGTTGTCAAAGAATTTTTTGACGTTTTCCTTGATGATTTACATTGTTTACCTCCGAGTAGAGAGGTAGAGTTCGAGATTGAGACATTACCAAGTGCAACACCGATATCGATTGCTCCTTACAGAATGACTCCGCTAGAGCTAAAGGAGTTAAAGAAACAACTAAAGGAGTTACTCGAGAAAGGTTTTATACGCCCGAGTTTTTCTCCTTGGGCTACACCATTGCTTTTTGTGAAGAAGAAGGACGGTAGTTTACGATTGTGCATAGACTACCGTCAGCTCAATAAAATCACAATCAAGAACAAGTATCCCTTACCGAGAATAGAGGATTTGCTTGATCAGTTAAGGGGTGCTACAGTGTTTTCAAAGATTGACCTTCGATTGGGATACTGGTAGTTGAGGATAGTAGAGAATTCTATACCGAAGACAACTTTTCATACTCGGTATGGACACTATGAGTTTACAGTTATGCCTTTTGGGTTGACGAATGCACCTGCAGCATTCATGGCGTTGATGAACTCGATCTTCCAACCTTATCTAGATCAGTTTGTCGTGGTCTTCATTGATGATATCTTGATATATTCTCGAGATGCAGATACTCATAGAGAACATCTGAGACGTATCTTAGGGATTTTGAGGGAGAGACAATTGTATGCGAAGTTCAGCAAGTGCGAGTTTTGGACGGATCAGATTGCCTTTCTAGGGCATGTGATATCACGAGATGGTATACAACCTGATCCATCCAAGATCAAGGCTATTACAGAATGGGAAATTCCGAAGAGCATTACGGAGATTCGCAGCTTCTTAGGACTGGCGGGTTATTACAGGAGGTTTGTAAAGAACTTCTCGATTATCGCGCGCCCATTGACTAACTTGCTAAAGAAGAATCAGCAGTTTATATGGGATAACAGTTGTCAAGAGAGCTTTGAAGAACTTAAGAAAAGATTGACTACGTTCCCTATTCTGGTTGTACCCTCAGATAAGGGTAACTTTGTGGTTTACACCGACGCATCTGGGAGTGGCTTAGGAGGAGTTCTAATGCAGGAAGGGAAGGTAATAGCTTATACATCTAGACAGTTGAGACCTCATGAGCAGAACTACCCTACACACGACCTAGAGCTTGCTGCTATAGTTCATGCTCTTAAGACCTGGAGGCACTATCTTTATGGTGATACATTTCCGGTGTTTACCGACCATAAAAGCCTGAAGTATATTCCCACTCAAAGGGATCTGAATCTAAGGCAGAGAAAATGGATGGAGTTACTCAAGGATTATGATTGCACTATAGAGTACCATCCAGGAAAGACGAATGTGGTAACTGACGCTCTCAGCAGAAAGAGCAGTGACCAAGGCGGTAAGGTCAACTACAAAGTTGAGCATCTATTAGCTCTCAGAGTTATGAGAGTAGAGATGGATGTAAGAGGATCTGAGTTGATAGCGAACATTCAGGTAAGACCGTTGATTCTTGATGAGATTTCAACTAGACAAGATGAGGATGCTACACTGAAGAAGTTGAAAGCTAAAGTGGGAGATGCTACCATTACACACTTCCAGTTGTCTGATCAGGGAGTGTTATACAGAGGTGCACGGATATGCGTGCCCAACATTGAGGAGTTAAAGAAGAAGCTACTTGAAGAGGCACATTCCTCGAGGTATTCCATGCATCCTGGGAGTACGAAGATGTTTAATGACCTGAGGAAGATCTATTGGTGGCCTAGGATGAGACGAGAGGTAGCTCATTTTGTGGCTCGATGTTTAGTGTGTCAACAAGTGAAGGCTGAACACCAAGCATCAGCAGGAAAGTTACAATCTTTATCAGTTCCTGAGTGGAAGTGGGAGCGGATTACAATGGATTTTGTTGTTGGACTTCCTAGGACTTTCAGAAAGAATGACACGGTATGGGTGATTGTAGACAAATTGACGAAGTCTGCTCACTTTCTTACCGATGAGACAAGATAACTCCTTGGATGAGCTGGCAGAGTTGTATGTGAGAGAGATTGTTCGACTGCACGGAGTCCCTGTATCGATTGTATCCGATAGAGATCCGAGGTTTACCTCGCATTTCTGGGGAAGTCTGCAAACTGCCTTAGGTACAAGATTGCATTTCAGTACGGCATTTCATCCTCAGACAGACGGACAATCAGAGAGAATGATTCAGACCTTGGAGGAGATGTTGAGATCTTGTGTTTTGGAGCTTAAAGGTAACTGGGATTCTAACCTGCCATTGCTCGAATTTGCGTATAATAACAGTTTCCATTCAAGTATTGGTATGGCCCCTTACGAGGCCTTGTATGGAAGGAAGTGTCGCACACCTGTATGTTGGGATTTTGAGGGCATGCGACAGATAGAGGGTCCCGAACTTGTACAACAGACAATAGAGAAAGTACAAGTAGTAAAGCAGTGCTTGAAGGCAACACAAGATCGTCAAAAGAGCTACTTTGATCGCCATAGACGAGAGATGACATATGAGATAGGCGATAGAGTGTTTTTGAAGGTATCTCCTTGGAGGGGAGTTATGAGATTTGGGAGGCATGGGAAGTTAGCACCGAGATACATTGGTCCATATGAGATCTTAGAGAAGATCGGACCACTTGCGTATAGATTGGCGTTACCACCAGAGTTATCAAGATTACATGACGTCTTTCACGTATCGGTGCTACGGAGGTATAGGTCAGATCCGAGTCATATCATTCCCGAACCTGAGATAGAAGTATCTGAGAACTTGTCCTACCCAGAAGAACCAGTTGAGGTTTTAAGCAAGCAGGTTCGAAGATTGAGAAACAAGGAGATTCCGATGGTGAAGGTCAGATGGGGACATCATTCAGCTCGAGAGGCTACATGGGAGACCGAACGAGATATGAAAGCGAAATACCCCTACCTTTTTAAGTAAAAACCTCGAGAAATTGTGATCCGGTTGTGCATCCTTTTTATATATCTACGAGTTTGGTTCTACGTCCTTTCTTAAATTTCGGGACGAAATTTCTTAAAGTGGGAGATATTTGTAACAGTCAAAAAATCGAAGATGACCTAATCGAGAATTTTAAGGAATTAAATCCGTTTTAATACGAGATACCTCTCGAGGTAACTTGCTCCTAGATGATATTACAACCCGGTGTTATTTGGAGCATTTGGGAGCTTCAATTAATAAAAATGCAGTTGAGAAAAATGATCAGGACATCAGACATGTCCTAGATATGAAAAAACATGGAAAGGCAAAACGGCCAAAAGAGTCGCTATTTCGTTTCTTAGCGGCTAAGAAAGACGGCTTAGGAATACGCGTTTTTCGAGACAATTGCGGAATAATTATCCATACAATATTCCAGATTTATTATTCCAATTTCGAGAAGTTTGGAGAAGGGGGCTTAAACCGCTTTCGGATCGGTAAAAGGATAATTATCGACTCCGCTAAAGGATAATTATCGTCTTCGCTATAAATAGCTGAAATATCGTTTATTAATTCATTTTCTTTCACGTTTCCTCGTAAAAGCTCTGATTTCTCTCAACCTTCAAACTCAGATCTACTCTTCGTTTCTAATCCGATTTCAAATCCGTTTGAGTTTTTGGATTCCTCTCTTCATTCTCTTCATTTTGGTACCGAGTTTCTACATTTCCGAGCAAGGGGAGGTCTGGTCGAGCATATATGATACTAGGGAGGTTCTGTCGCTCAGATTCCGGTGAATTTGATGGTGTCCGAGCGTAGCCTGCGTCGTTGTGATTCCGAATCTTCTTTCGGATCGTCAATCGGGTTAGTAACGAATAAGTTATGAATTTATTCGTTTTCCGTATTGCGATTTAGCCTAAATTGACCTTAGGCTTGTCAAAATGGATAATTGGAAATTCCATTATGCTCGTTACTTTATTCTGGTGATTATGGGCTGTTTGTTTGATGAGATTTGATGACAGGTGGGTTCAGAAATTGCCTGCGGGCAAAACGTTGTTCTGGCGAAATTTAATTAATTAATTAAAGGTTAATTAATTAAATTGGGATTCTAGAAAATGCTATAAGCTAATTAAATTCAAAGGAATGAATTTAACTGGGGTTTGAAGCGAGAAATTTAATACAAGGAATATGATATTCTCAACAGGTGTTGTTGAAGGTTTTGGTTAACTATAGCTTAGTCTTTGTGAGCGTATCCAAGCACGATAAAGGAGGATAGTCCGAGTGGAAAACGGACTCAATAATTGGTTTGCGAGGTCTTATTGTTCTTACTTGCGAGGTAAGTGTATATGAATTACACTTGCTTAATATATGTTATGTATTTAATATGCCATGATTTTATGCATGCTTGTGTGTATATATCTGTTTGTTATGGTTGTATGCATGCTTATATGTATATGAGTGAGATGACGATGATGATGAATTGATATTCTTTATGAAAGCATGCATGAGGTACATGAGATGATAGTGGAAAGAATATGATGAAAGAATATGATGAAAGCATGAAATTGAGTTATGATATGAAAGTGATAATATAGGATGGCAATTGATTAATTAGCCCAACTGGGTCCCGCACGGGTTTCCGGGGGACGAGGTCGCTACCTGATCTACAGGGGGCCTCAGAGGTCGCTACCTGATCTACAGGGGGCCTCGAGATAAGAAAAACAGCCAGGGGTCGCTACCTGATCTACAGGGGGCCTCAAGATAAGAAAAATAGTCCAAGATCGCGACATGATCTACAGGGGGTCTTAGGACAGATGGCCGAGGTCGCTACCTGATCTACAGGGGGCCTATGACGCTATCGGGTTGGCCAACCGAAAGAAAAAAAAAGAAAGAAAGAAAAGAAATACGAAAGCAATGAGAAAATATATCGTACGATCAGTTGGAGCTAGTTAGTTAATTATCACCTATGCATCGATGCGATCGAGTCTAGCATGCTATATGTTATGTTATGATTATTTATATGTGATGGTATGATATGAGATGCTTATATGAGATGATATGTTTATATGTGATGTGTGATAACATGCTTGAATGTTTATGTGAAACGTGATATGAATGGTTGTGGAATTATATGTGATGTGTGATAACATGCTTGAATGTTTATGTGAAATGTGATATGAATGGTTGTGGAATTATATGTGATGTGTGATAACATGCTCGAATGTTTATGTGAAATGTGATATGAATGGTGGTGGAATTATATGTGAATGTGGATATGTATGTGTGCTTTGAAATGTGAAGAAGGGTATAGAGTGTCCTTTGGAGACGGGATATTAGATACTTATATATATTGGGAGAGTGCGATTTGTATACCCTTACTGAGCGTGTGGCTCATTGTTGTTATATCCACATATTTTTCAGCTACTCAGACTCAGCCTGATCAAGGCAAGGACGTTGGACCCAACACCTGGATTTGAGATCATATCAGGTGGGCTGTTATGGGATGCTACCGCCTAGGATGTTTTGCATGGTAAACAGTTGTGTTTTGGTTAAACGGAGTTTTATGACGTATGTTAGTATGTGTATATGTTGTGAATATGGTTGTAAGATAAAGTTTTAAAATTTTATGTTTTCCGCTTTTCCGCTTATTGTTTTAAACAGGGTTAATTAATTGGTAATCAACTAGAAATGAAATAGTTGGGTGTCACACATCTGGTTGAAAGCCTTCAACCAACAGTCGGGCCTCGGCTCTCTTGCCTCGTCCGGAACTCTAGCAACCTCAACAGCTCTAGCAGGTGCAGGGACAACATGCATCACTCTGCAAAACCTCAACTGAAGTCACGGGTATTGGCGTTGCTGGTACAGGTCCTCCAGTCCTGATAGCCTCCTCAACTCTCTGCACGTGGTCGTGATATGTAGAAGCTCCGATGGATATTCGATCGGACTCGGTTGACTGCACTCTTTGTGCCCCAGACCTAGCGGCGGTCCCGTTCCCAGCCTTAGGAACAACACTCTCAGCAACATCTTCGACAAATGCCTTAGCAATAGGTGGATCAAAAATTTGGGCTTGTCCCCGACCTCTAGCTATTGGAGGTCTGCCTGCACGTCCTCGTTCATGGATAACAAGTGGAAGAGGTGGTCGACCCCTTCCTCGCCCTACAACAGATGTAGCTCTAGTACGCGCCATCTACGATAGGGATATATAGGTATGTAAGGCCACGCTATTAACTACTACAGAAATCCAAAAAAAGCATATAAAGGCCAACATAAAATATAACTAACTATTGATATCCGCGGAGGTAGTGGTGGTCGCCCGTACATCTATCCCAGACCAAAAAGTTTAAAAACAAAACCCCCTTTTGAAAACATAGACCCCTTGCGGGTTTTGTTTATTTATCTAGTCGACCTTTAGAAGATGACGAGTGTCATTGTTGCCAACCTAGAGCTTTGATACCATATTATAACACCCCAAGTTCTAGGAACTCAAAGCGTTACGGGCTAGGACCTCACAATGGGTCCCGACTCTCAGAGTAGCAACGACAACATCGGATCTTACAACAAGGCACAAATAAATGAAAACTAGAAATTATAACAAAACCAAAGGTTATAACAAAAGGAAGTGTAAAAGACTCGCAACCGAGTTCAAAACAAAGGGAAAGATAAAAACAGAAATATAAACCCGATCCCGTCCTATAATGTACGGGAACCCCGGCTGACCACGCCATCCAAATCACTCGGCAGCATCCCTAACGTGTGGAGCATCTACAACATCGGTATAAACCGTTAGCTAACATTCTAGATATCAAAAAGATAGTAAAGGCACAAACACACATAAGAAAGGTAAACACATAGCAAGCTTTCACACAACCGGTTGTTATCTTTCATTAAGTTTTCCATTACTAATTCAACTTCTTTTGTCACACGAGAATCTCCCAAAACTCGCCTCCACTTCCGTCTACCAACAAGAATAGATCAGTACTATCCATTACCTGCACGCATGGGTTGCAAGACCACACCCTAGTCTCTTGTAGAACTACACAAGTGGTCACCTCCCGGTTATCATACACTTGGGCCAATTACGGTTATAAAGGTCAATTCTAGTCCGATTATCCGTTATAACAATAATAACAACGCAAACAAGCCAATACACTCAAACCAATATACGGAATGAAGCTAAGTAAGTCCAAGGGACTTACCTCACTCGAAGGTAAATCAAAGATCAACAAACAACTCAATTTCCCGTAGGAAAGAAGAACGGAAAGTCTGCTCAACAAGGCATAACGAATCAGGAACGAAACGATTGCTAGAAGTCTATAACTTCTAGTCTCTAAGATCTCTAAGAAATCTCCACAAGCTAAGGTCTCAAACCCTAGTCTTACAAATCAACAAGGGTCAACAATGACCAACACAACTCAAGGAAGGAACGAGGAAACAAGGAAAGGAAGCATCTCACCAAAGACGGGAGTAACTGCAGGAAACCCGTAGAGGCGGCTGGACAAAGGCGTGGGGGCAACACTAGGCAGATCCGCAGGGGCGGCTCTGTGCAGGTGCGGGGGCAGTTTCGGCACAAAAGGTGGCGTCGGGGCTTCTCTTTGACAGCTACTCACAACAAGGAACCAAAGCTCGATCCTTTGTTCCACACTCTTCAATTCTCAACCAAGGAAGCCTGAGAACATCAATGTATCAACAACGGAAAGGCCAACAAGAATCAATACTCGATCTTGATCCTTGAAGAAGAAGAAGAAGAAGAAGAAGAAGAAGAAGAAGAAGATGATGATGCAGCAAGCTCAAGAACGTGAGGGAGAATCCAAGGGAAGAAGAAGACTTACACGCTTAGCAAGGTTCACAAGGGAAGAAGATTGCAGCTTTTGAGGTTGAAGAAGAACGTACATAAGAAACGAAAAAAGGAAGAGAAGGTGGGAATTTATAGGAAACGGGGGGAGATAGAAGGAAGGACGTGTTTAGGGTTAGAAGATCACAGGAAAGCCGACACATAAGATAGAAGATCGGATCTTCTATCTATGGAAAGAAATAGAACGGAATAAAAATCAGATCGGCGCGATCTGAGACGAAACCGTAGGGGCGGTTGCCGGTTGGCCCTGTCGTAGGGGCGGTGAACGCAAAAATTGGGTCTTACAGCCCCATTAGTGGCCCAAATCTTGTTCCAAACATATCATTGGTCCACATAACCTGTCACGTTTTAAAAAAATTAAGGCTTTGGAGGGGTTCGATTATGTTATTAAAAACCAAGATTTATGGGTTTTGTTATTAAAAACCGGTCCACGCTTAGATTCAGGACAAAAGTGATATGGTCTTTTTGATTTCATGATGTTGTCGTCTTCATCGTTGCCAAAGAAATAACTTGTTGAGCATCGCTGCAGGTAACATTGTATCGTTGCTAAAGAAATACCTTGTTGAGTATATATCAAAAGCATATTCTTAATCTAGTATTTCTATAGCTCACAGTAACATCATCATGGAGAGAAGTTTGTTATAATGAACTAATAGTTTTCTTAGGTTCACCATTTCATTGTCTAGGTTTTTTGGTAAGTGTGCAAGGTTGTTGAAACTCGTATCCAGTTCCATCAAGGACCTAAGAAAGATTAAACCAAATTATAAGCTTGTAGCTAAAGATGGAAATTTGATGGGCTTAGGGTTTAATGTGGTAAGACGAGGAATGAACTTCAGATGAGAAGTTCCAATCAACCAATCGAATCACGCAACGATTCTAGGACATTGTAAGAAAGGTTAAATACTCTAGACCTTCTAATCCAGCAACCGTTTCGGGCAACACCTGCATCCATAGATATCGGAAATTTGAAACAACTGAATGCTGCTAATATGTTGAATATAAAGAGCTTTCTAATGCAATGACCAGCTCAAAAAAACTGAAACCAGAGCATTTGAAACTAGGGGCCGCACATATTCAGACCGGACCGGAAATTACAGTCCGGTCCGTTCCTGGACCGTAGCTGTAAATATCCGGCCCGATCCGATTTATGGACCTTTTCACACAAGTCGTGAAACAACGGGTCTTCATTATAAAGGAAGCAAGTCAACAAAGTAACAACAAACATTAGGCCAAATATTAATATAGTGGATACAGGATTTGGATTTGAAGAAACTGTGAGAGATGGAAGCAGTTACTGTTCAATAAAAGAGATACATTTGCATAATTTGATTTGTATACATTCCTTCAAATGGATGCCCAAATACCACAATGCTTTGTATAAGAGTTTACGCAAACTACACAGTGCTTCAAATAGTTAACCAACAAAACAGTATAGACTGCTAACCTCGTAATTGCTTTAAAGTGCTCTTAAACCTAGCCTGTTGATCACTGCACTATTTCCTTCACAAATATGTGATTTATGGCAAAAAAAGATCAAGTGATACGAACTGATCCACACAAGGTTAGTTAGGGGAAAGTTCTTTGCCACGCTTGGCAGCTGCAACCACGGCATTCATCAGAACGCCACGGAACCCACCCTTCTCCAGCTCGTGAATCCCAGCTATGGTTGTCCCACCGGGCGATGCCACGTCATCTTTCAGCTGACCTGGATGCTTCCCGGTGCTCACCGCCATTGTTGCCGCTCCTAAAACCTGTTGCAAGCATATCCAGACGCATTTTTGTTTATTTTCAATGTTGTCTGCCAAACAAACCCTAAAGCATTAAGTAACAAGTGAAAACCTCAAATAAGAACTCACAGTTTGGGAAGCTAGACCGAGAGCAAGGTCGCGTGGAAGCCCAGCAGCCACTCCTCCGTCTGCTAAGGCTTCTATTGCCAGGAATACATATGCTGGTCCACTTCCACTGTACAATTCAACCATATAATCTCAAATTTTAGTTGAATGATCTGTAGTATTAAATAACATGATTGGAAGAAGATATCTTGACAGTAGATGACCTAAGGGCAGTAATGGCATCAAATAGTTTCTCATCAGCTTTCCAAACCTTGCCTATGGCTCCAAATAAAGCACTAATTTTCTCCTCATCTTCTTCTGTTGCTGTTCCTCCTCGGGTAATCACTACACACACAAGAATGTTAGTCATTTGCATCTGAAGCAACCTCTGAATTCATCAACAGGGTAAACATCAGCATCACAACAGATGAATATAAAAGAGTGCATATCACATTTCCATGGCCTTCTTCTATTTGGATTCTCATCAAACAAGGTTTCATAATGATGGTCACCATTACATATGAACTGAAAGAATTGAGGGTACAATTTTATAAGAATTTGATACCTGAGGCTGCCTGGCCAACTGCAGCAGGAGTATTGGGCATTACCCTAATAAAACGGCTATTTCCAGCCCATTCCTGTACATGATATGAAATAATTGGTCAGTTACAACCAAAATGTATGTGAAAATTAATCAAAGAAATTTCAAACAAAAGTCTGAAACATTACTGGAGGAGTGGAGGGCTAAATAGAAAGTTTTTGGGTGAAAAAATTATATTTTCATCGCAACTTATGCCTGCTCTCTATATCCAGCAAAACATGATGTTCTTAAGCAAGCTCCAAACAGATGTTTATCATCCATAGTTTCAAGCCTTAATTACAGCACACCATTACGTTTTTATCATGCAATGTTTGAGGCCTTAATCAAACTGGCGATATGAAACCAGCAAAATATGATGGTTCTTATCAGACAGTTTGTCAGCTGTTGATACCCAATTATTATTGAACCCAATTATTTTTCTTTTCGGAAAGTACTGGTGGGCTTCATGATGTGAAATAAGCAAAGTAAGATGTTTATCATACAGTGTTGCAAGCATCATCAAACTCCAAATATGAAAGAGAAGGTTACAAAAGAAGGTTCACTAACCTGTAAATCTTTCAACTTAGTACCAGCAACAACAGATACTAGAAGCTTGTTGGAGAGTTTGGGCTTCAACTTTAAAACAACATCTTTCACTGCAAACCCACAAGTTGAAAAACAGGTCCGTACAAGCAAGTCAGAAATGAAGTTACAACAAGAATGCGATAAAGACAAACACACAAGTTCTGACTGGAACAAGCTTTTGAAAGTAGTACCCAATTTGGGGTTTTACAGAGAATCATTTATTAGTAGCAAAGGAGAAGAAAGCAGTACCAATTTGGGGTTTTACAGAGAAAACAATCACGTCAGAGTCTTCTACAACCTATTGGAGGATCAAAAGAAGCGTCAACCGCTAATCCAAGAGGGACAATAAATCAATTCTAGAAGGATCAGAGAGAGAGAGAGAGAGGAGGACCTGGTGGTTGTGATCGAAGACGGAGACGCCGAAGGATTGAAAGGCCTGGCGGCGATGAGGGCCGAGGTGGGCGGTGGAGATACGGGAAGCGGGCAAGACACCAGAGGTGACGACGCCTCTGGCGATGCTCTCGGCCATTTTGCCGGCGCCGATGAAGCCCACCTTGAAGGTGTCTGAAGGAATTGAGGCTATGGCTGCCATGTCGCTGGTGGGCGTGCAAACTGGCATTTCAGATTTGCTTACTTGGTCTCTAATTTCACAACCTAATACACTGATCACATTTTTATAATACTAAAATGGATTGTGGGATATTACTGCTAATAATAAATTCATGAATAAAACAAAATTCTACCAAAAAAAACTTTAATTTTATAAATGTCATTCTAGACTTTCTAGTCTGAATACAGGTAATAAGAAAAGTATAAATAACTTTAATTTTATAATTTTTATTTTATTTTAACATTTACTCCCTCAAATTTTCAATAATTAACATTAGAAAAAAAATACACGTATTAAAAAAAAACTAAAAAAAAGAGGTGAAAGTTATTTATACACTATAATTCAAAATAGTTCGGTACGAATTTTATCTAACTTAAAAAATATTTTTTGTAGGAAGGAGGTTCAATGGCCTCCGCGCATCTAGCCGCGCTTCATATAAATAAAAAAGGTTAATTGTTCATCACACGAGGATAGTCGTACCCCTAACATCATGAGAAAGCAAACTTAAAACACCTTCAGGCGGGTCACACAAATCATGAGAACCACGTTCGAAAGAAAAAGCTAAACTAGCTAAAAAATCTGCAACCCGATTACCTTTACGGTAAATGTTACGAACTTGGATAATCCAATCTCTTTGCAAAAAGTCTTGGCATAAATGTACCAGGCTAGACAATGGATGACAACGAGGAAGATACTTCCCAATAAGAATAGTAGCTGGTTGCGAATCCATTTCAATGATAACCTTACGATATCCGGATTCCCAAGCCAACTTCAAACCATAAAAAACACCCCACAATTCCGCAACTGGAAATGTGCATATTCCTATATTGTGAACTCCTCCCCGTATCCATCCACCATCTTGATCCGTAGCAACACATCCTGCCGCCGCTAGTCCGTAACTCCGAACAGCTCCGTCAGTGTTAACCTTCACCCATCCTTGTGAAGGAGGCGTCCATGCAATGAAAACAGTTGAAGGATACCTACTATGATGACTTGAGGATCTCGCGTTGCAAGCATTGTAATAAGTCATCGTCTTTTGAAGAATGAAGTCCAATTTATTCGGCATAATGATATCACCAAAGACGAATTTATTTCTCCATTTCCAAATATTCCAAAGCGTTTCTGCAATACATCACACCAAGCATAATTTAATTTATCCATGCGTTAAATTGCATATCAAATAATCCTTTAATCATATCCGGAGCCTGTAGATCAATCCACAATCGCTTAGTGCTTAAGCAATCCCGAAAGAGATGAATCGTGTCTTCAGGTATCCCAGTTAAATATTTGCAAGTCGGATCCATTGTTAGATGCCTCCGATACCGCTCCCTGTTGGTAAGACAACCACCACTGAGTATAGTCCAGATAAAAAGTCTTCCCCTTTCCTGTACCTTAAGTTTCCACAGCTTCTTATACAAAGTAATATATCAGGTGATATATAATGCAGGTTATTGGTTATAACTCGGCAACCAGATGCAACCGAGTACACTCCGGATGAAGTATAGGGTCATGACAAAGTATCAGTCTCAGTGCCATCAAAGGGACAGCCACAATAGCATTCCTGTAATCCAATGGAAGAACATCCATAATTGCATTCCAATTCCAACCTTCTGCAGTCCAAAACGCACCTACGGTACTAGCTTCTTCAACAGAATTAAGATCCCGAGTAGCTACGTCCTTTAGAGGTATAGTATCGAGCCATTTATCCGTCCAAAAACGAGTCCGAGACCCATTTCCAACAATGTATGCAGAGTTCTGATTAATAATAGAAGTTAATCCCACAACAATGGCTTTCCATCCATTAGACCGGACTCTAGTTCTGCAACCATTAATGTAGTAATACTTGTCTTGCAAAACGCGAGTCCACAACAAATCGGTATTATTGATGAATCTCCAAGCTAATTTACCAGCAAAAGCTTTATTCAAAGTCCCAATTTGAACCAGCCCTAGACCACCATGATCCCGAGGCTTACATACGTTACTCCATCTTACTAAGTGCAGTCTCCTTTTCTCATTCGAGCTACCCCAAATGAAATTGTGGCATACCTTGTCAATCTTCCGAGCAGTCCCAGTAGGAAGAATGATTGTCGACATAGTGTATAGTGGTATAGATTGTAAGACTGATCGAGCCAGCGTAACTCTTCCCGCAAAACTCAACGATCGACGCTTCCAGCCACTCAACTTTGTATACATCTTATCCAAGATAAAATCAAAGTCACAATTCCAAGCCCTTGCTTGTAACACCGGCATGCCCAGATATCTCCCAAAATTATCAGTAACTTCCACTCCACTCAAGCAATGAATCCGATGTGTAAGATCACTATTAACATTAGGAGATACATAAATATGGGACTTTTTCACATTAACTTTCTCTCTAGAGGCCATTCAGAATTGCTCAATAATACTCTTAACTACACGCACCTGAGCACAAGAAGCTTCAGAAAAAACAAAAGAAATGTCATCAGCAAAGAACATATGCGATAGATGAGAACCATTTCTAGATAACCGAATTGGCAACCAATCACCCATATGAACAGCTTGATTAATCAAATGACTTACCCTCTCCAGACAGATAACAAAAAGATAAGGTGAAAGTCGATCTCCTTGCCTTAACCCTTTCTCAGGAATAAAGCGTTCTGCTATCTCTCCATTCCATTGAACATGCATACGAGAAGTGGTGATACATTCCTTATACATCTTAATCCAATCCTCCGGAAATCCCGCCCAACGAAGAGAATCAATAACGAAACACTAGTTAAGACGATCATATGCTTTCTCCAAATCTAATTTCATAATCATCCACTTTCGTCCCGATCTTTTACGTTGAACCGAATGAATAATTTCTTGCATAAGGATAATATTATCCTGGATAAGTCGTCCCGGAATAAAACTACCTTGTGTAGGTCCAACAAGATCACCAATAACACCTTGCATCCTTTGTACCATGACCTTAACAATGATCTTATAAATAATGTTACACAAAGCAATAGGCCGAAATTGGTTTATTCTACGGTACTCCCACCTTAGCAATAAGACAAAGCAGTGTATCATTAAGACCTCTCGGGAGCACTTTGAAAAACTTCGCTTTACTGTAACAAACTGCACTTAACTGCTCTGATAACTGCTCATGGAGGTCGGGACTGGAGGCTCTTAGCCGCCGGTATAGGTTTTGCCACCCCCCCCCCCAGCCACCAGAGGTTGGAATGAAGGTAAGTGTTACACAGCCAAATGAGATTGTGATGGGAGGAGAGGGTCCTTTACCACAGGTATCGGTTCTTGAAATCACTCTGGAACAGACTACTACTGACACCCCATCTACGAGTACATTACGGTCCCTGCTTCTGATACGATTTGCAATAAGCAAACATGGAAGGAGGTGGTTGTATTCGGGGGCGGCATAGGACAACAGCGCACTATTTTGGATAAAGAATTTATGAATGGAACGATTAACCTTACATTTCTTGATGGTGAGGATGGTGATCCTTATGTCTCCCTTGATAATAAAGTTGAGTATGCTCTCAACAAGGTATGGGAAAAGTCCATTGTTTTCAAGCCTATTGGCTTCCCAATCGCATTTCCGGTGATAGAGAGGAAGATACGTGAGCTATAGAAGTTTGGTAGTTGTATGCAAGTGGTTGATCTATCTAATGGATACTTTATGGCTAAATTTGACAATGAATCAGATCTGATAACAGTCTTGACTGGAGGGCCTTGGTCGATCTTTGGTAGGTGTTTGACGCTTAAACGATGGAGCCCTTCCTTTAGGCCATCTATGGTCACAAAATTAAGTTATTTTACTAATTATTTATATAAATATACCTTAACAACTTTAAATAGAATCAATTAAAAAATTGATATATGCAATAAAACAACGAAGAGTGTATGATTAATATTTGTCGAACCAAGAAATTTCGTTAGAGAAAATATTTAATTATATATTTAATTTAAGAACATCAAAATTGTTATTTGCCTTCATATATAATTCAATCCGGTTAAAATTAATAATATTTCATTAGACTATTATAATTACGTATTTTATGCAATAAATGTACTAAAATTGAAATTTTAAAAGGAAGAGTCATTCATGTAAATTTAAAGTACAATCCAAAATAATATATACATCGTAAAACCAACAATCTTCATAAATAAACAATAAAAATGAATCACTAATACCAAAATTGTAGTGATAAGCTTAACCGTAAATATTAGATTTGTAGAACCAACACTAACCAACAACTAACCTTGAAGCCCATACACTAACCAACAACTAACATTTTAAAATCAACACTAGAGTTTTCTTTCTTTTCTAAGGACAAAGAAACGGGGGATTTCTCAAATTTCTATAGAACCCTAAAGTCTTCTATTATAGTTGGAATCTTCAGGTCTTCGGTTCTCTTTTTTGAAATGTATTGGCATTCGAGAATCACTCTATCAGTCATGCAAACTCCTTCCCTTATATTCTCGTGTCAATGATTTTCTTTCGATACAGGACAACCAGCAGAATCAAGGTCCTTCCTCTCTATTAACACCCCTTTTTCATTTATTTGTAGAACTTAGGTTATTGTGCCTTTTGTCAAATTGGAAAGAAAGCCAGATGTTGTTTATAAATTAACATAAGAGCAAGAACACTAGTGATTTCTTAATGTGGGTTTTAAATACTTTTTTTCAATTTGTCTTTCTAAACATCATCTAAAGAACTACACATTATTTTTTGATAAACGAAAAGCGGTTAGGTTAGACTACTATCTCCTAGAGGTAGTCACCCTAAAACCCTTGATGCATCTTTGCGGATGAGAAAACGAAGTTCGAGGAACTTCAGAAAAACAAATGTTGGGGTTCGATATTCCCAGATGCGTTAGTCGGTCAACCTCACCCTTGTGATTCCGAATCACCGAGTTAAACTTCAGCTTTTATTAACGAGTTAAAGTTATTTTTTACCACATCGAGGCTAACAACCTCACCCTTGTGATTCCGAATCACAAAGCCAATGAATGTTATTCCCAAATCGAGTTTAGATTCATCAAAATTAATTTTATGAAAACTAGATTTTGGTTTATCCCACCTTTATTGTGTTTATTCCTTTTGGAAGAGAAAATGTCTTTTTGTTGTTATTTTATATCGTAATCATCTCATCAATGATGTGAGTTTTCTAGATTTAAAAAAAAACAAATCTCAGAAATATTACACCTTATTTACAAAGAATGTCTCTATTATATATTAATTATTACTCTCTCTCCCATTTTTATAACAATTGCTTAGCAAGCAACCAAACAACCTTCTCCCTTTCATTTCTTACCTCAAGATCACTTTTATCTAAAAATCACTTCCAAACAACCGAACAACCTTCTCTCTTTCATTTCTTACCTCAAGAATCACTTTTATTTAGAAATCACTTCCATTTCTCAACTCAAGGATCACTTTTATCTAAGGATAACTTTTTATCTAGAAATTAATATTATTATATGTTAAGAAACTTTAACTCAAAGATCATTTTTATCTAATGATCTAGAAATTAATATTATTATATGCTAAGAAACCACTAGTGTATCGCTCAAAATTATTAGGTGAATATCACTAACTAGACTAGGGGTGGGCATGAGACGGGACAGGACGGGATTGAGGTCGTCCCGTGTCCCGTCCCGCAAATTATTTAGCGGGATGAGACGGGATTTACATCTTTTTTTCTTCGTCCCGCGTGGGATCTGTCCCACGTGGGACGGGACGGGGTGAGACGAGCCTAATTCCGCAAGAGTTATGCATTGACGTTTAAAGACACAAATGATCAAAAAAACTCGATACCTAATTACCAATTCAAGAGGCCTACATTAGTAGTTAGTACATTCTTTGTCCAGAGCGGGTCCTATCCAATGTGGGATGCGACATGACGAGTCTAATTTCGTAAAAATTATGTATTGATTAAAATTATTGTACGTCAGTGGGTATAAGTGTATAACCGTATAAGAAAATTAGTGTTTACTACCCTTTTTAGTATTTTATTACTTTTATAAATATAAAATTATAATATATATATTATTTATCTTTAAAGTTTTTATAAATATTATTTATATATATGTGCGGGATGGGACGGGATTAACAAGGATGAGAAGTTTTTGTCCCGCGTTCCATCCCGTAAATTTTTCACGGGACGGGATACACAATATATTTTCCAAGTCCCGGCGGATCAGTACGGGACCAGGACGAGATTTATTCCCACCCCTAAACTAGACCTTTTAGCAATATTGCTCTATTAAGTAGACTCATAACATAATCTGATTTAGTAAATACATTTCTAATAGAGTAATAGTAATAAGTCAATTAGAGTGGTAAAAACTAGAGGGGTTCACAAAAATAAAAGTTCATGAAAAAAAACATACTTCACCAAATTCTTTCATATTATTATATGCTAAGCTAAGAAACCACTAGTGTATGTGCTCAATATTATTATACGCTAAGCTAAGAAACCACTAGTATATGTGCTCAATATTATTATACGCTAAGAAACTACTAGTGTATGTGCTTAAAAGTCTGTGCTTATGTGCTCAATATTGTCAATATTGTTATACGCTAAGACCACCCACAATGGTGGTATCTAAACAATATAATATATTAAATATTCAGAAAACAGTAATTAATTCCTCTAAAGACTTTACTGAAGTATGGAAGGTAGATACCGGTTAAAAACGAAGAGAGAGAGAAGACTACTTTAATTTACCTTTTTTTCTATCCAAAATTAATTATACTTTTATTAGATTGTCAAATAGAGAAGTGTCATTTGGCAATAGAGGAGTGGTGAAGAGTGGTAAATTTTGATCCGTTAGATCTAAGCGAGATCAGCGGTTCATATTTTTACATGTTTTCCATATTTTCATTAATCATTTGTGGTAGTTTTTTGTTCAACTAAATATATTTTGATAATTTTTATTTTATAAATATTTTTATTTTATTTTTATCTACCCATAGAGTCCAATATTGACTATATTTCGAATGATAAAAAAATATTTTTTTTATCTATTGTAGAGTCCAAAGATTTTGTTTTTCTATCTATAAAGTCTATAGTGAGTATCTTTCGAATAATTTTTTAAAATTAAAAAACAAATTGTGAATGATTTTATTTTATAAATATTTAATAATAATATTTATATATATCATCAAGATTATTATTACAAAAATTACACATAAAAATCAATATATTACAAGACATCGTGCATAAAATATATATTATAAGAATTTTATTCACATAAAATTGTTTATATATTTATTATTTATTTTTTGAAATAATTTTAATTATAAATAAAATTAATAATAACAACATTTTAAAAAGAATATAAATATGGTGGGTAAATAAATATAGAGTTAAAAGATTGAGAGTTAAGAAACTATGAATGTGGATAAAAAGTAGATGAAGTTTTATAAGCTGATGAGGCGGAGAGAGATAGTTTAAAAACTTTTGTTTAGATACCCACCATTGCGGGTGGTCTAAGAAACCACTGTATGTGCTTAAGTTAAGAGACTTCCCGCCGGAGAGATAGTTTAAAAACTTTTGTTTAGATACCCACCATTGTGGGTGGTCTAAGAAACCACTGTATGTGCTTAAGGCCATCTTCATCCCAAAAATCTAATTTTGGTTTCTTTACTGATTTTTTTTGCTTTATTGTTAGAACCCAAAATATATGTCAGATTTAGTTTCTATGCAGAAAAACTTCTCTCTATTCATCACCTTGATTCTCTCCCCAAATCCAAGAGCATTTTTATTTATTTTTTATTCATAAAAATATTTTAAGAACCTCTCTTCTCCATCCCAAAATTTACCAAAGTTTCTTCAATTATTTATTTACCAAAGTTTCTTCAATTATATTTGTGGAGTTGGACAGGAAACTTGTTAGATTGAATTTCTTACTTGAGATACTTCTCTCCACTCATCACCTTGGTTCTATAATCAAATCTGACATTTATTTTTATTGTTAAAATAAGAAATGGTTAAAGAAACTTCAAATTTCTGGGATGAAGATGCTCTAACATTTTAATAATTAAATTGTTTCTTATATAAGGGAAGAAACTCAGAGTTTCTGGAACGAAGATGCTTACTGTACATGTTCCCTGATTGATGTTAGGGAAAGCATCAGCAGAGTGGTCAGAGCAGCAGGATAGAATGAAGGATTCAAAAGTATAACTTGAAACTACTGTTGAATTGTTGTACAAATAAAATTTCATCTATCTAAAATTTGATAAAAGGATCAACAGTAGATTCATAACGTCAACAAATAATGATGGTTAAAGAACGCTGCTACCTCTACATCTCTATATCTCGCAAACAACTCACACACAAAGAAAAAAGAAAAACCATTTTCTGTAGTCATTGTAATCCAAAGAGAAGAAAAAACCGAAACCGGCTGGGGTTTGCCTGGGATCTTACTACAATGATCTGATGTTGAATGAAACATCCCTTCTTCTGTATCTATGCATCTTCTTCGCATACCCAACAAGCTCACTGTGCAGTTGTACTCGTGCTGCTCCCTTCCTTTTGGTCTCCAAAGATACGCTGCCTGAAATCGGTGACCATCATCGGAAGTCCATTTTGGAGTGATATCTTGGGTTCCCACCCGAGCAGCTCCTTGGCCCTTGAAATGTCCGGCTTTCGCTTGTGTGGGTCGTCCTCTGTATTTGGCCTGAATGCAATCTTTGCATTCGGGTCTATAGTTTCTTGCACAACCTGCACACAATTTCAAGAATGGGACAATGTGGAGATTATTAGTTTCATAGAATTTAGGAATTTTACAGCAAATATCTGATCAGAGGTAAAGTACCTGAGCAAGTTCAAGCATGGTGAATTCACCAGGGTTCCCGAGGTTGAAAGGACCAACATGTTCGCCTTCCATTAGGCGCATCAGTCCCTCCACCTATCCAAAATTATTTTCTTTTAGCCAACTCATATCAAAGATCCAAGCATTTTAATGAAAGATCCCACTAATTTGAGACAGATCAAAGCAAGCTGATGCTATATATCAATGACAGTACCACACATAAGTAAACAATAATTTCAGTAAGCAATGCAATTGGTAATCAGAACAGACTGAAATGACAAATTTAATGAAAAAGAGTCTTCTTCTGCTACTCAATACAAAGTCCATACTAATTGGTAATGCTCATGATTTGTTACTCAGCAGTGATAGACACCATAAGATCCATCTGGAAAAGATTTTTCTTTTAGTGACGCTATTAGAAACATGGATAGTTCACCATGATTTGGGGTTTAGGGCACCGAGCCTCATGAACAATTTATCAAGAAAATAGTATTTTGGAAGGCTTAGGCCTTATGCGCATGGGCGTTTTAACCCTTGTAATCCTGATGGTTTCATCCCCTCTTTTTTCATTGTTTATGACTAATCTATTTGTATTTTTGTGAAGCCTGCTTTGTGCTCTATCAGAGCTCGTTTTTCTATTTCGACCACAATGCCATATTTAATCCCTAGACCAACCGATACAGCCTTCGATTTCACAGTTTGAACATAAATGATGACAAGAGCCTTGCAGTAACCAGAGGTTACGATCAAAACAGATTTGTCCTCCTCTCACCTTTGAGATACAATTCACAATGTAAATCGCAATTTGCAAGTCTGAATCACATAAGTAAGCATTTTGTATACAAACATGAAAGAGTGAATCAAAGACTAATAAATGCTGGAATTATTAAAGAACAACTTACCAAATCAGAAACAAATTGGAAACTCCTAGTTTGTTTCCCATCCCCGTATACAGTCATTGGCTCCTTCCTCAATGCCTACATTATATAAGAAGGAATGATCCCAAATTTTGCAACATCAAGATAAATTAGAGTTTCCACACAGAGCAGATGTAGAAGAAGCACACTCAGTTCAGATCTAAGTTCTAACAAAAAAAATCACCTGAGCAACAAAGTTGCTAACAACACGGCCATCATCAATGCACATACGAGGACCATAGGTGTTAAATATCCTGGCAATCCTCACCTACCATTCACCACAGCAAATATTTACCTTAATTAAAAATTTCACAAATGCAAAAACACAAAACATAAGCAAATAATGAAATTCAACGCATTCACCAACCTCCACACCGGCACCTCGGTGATAGTCCATTGTCAATGTCTCAGCAGTACGCTTTCCCTCATCATAGCAACTCCTTACACCTGTCATTCACCCATAGGCCCAGTTCCTATCACTTTCTAAACGATAGCTTCATTTGTTCAAAAGAATACTAATCAATAATTAAAACGAGATTCCTGTGAATTGTCACATGAACGAACTCCCAAACCTTTCTCTTTCTCATTGACCCCTATTTTATAATTCTCAACAACTAGCACTTATAACAATACACTTGGTAGATGGTTTGTATAATATAAAGTGGACCAGAAAGTACCGGTAGGAAACTAGATAACCGAGATCCGGGTTCCAACTAGATCTGAGGGAGTTCAAGATAACAGGCTTCCCACGCAACGCCTACCATATCCCACGTTGTTCAAGCCTCCACAAAGCACAAACAGAAAGCAAAAAGGCCAAAAAGATTTCAAGGGCCAACAATAAAAAACTGAAAAATTATTGCAGAACCCTTTGTTTCCTTCTACATTCCTCTTTCTCACTTCCTCACAACCCCGCTTATCCCTCCCTGAACACGGGAATCCAGCTAACATGCACAAACTCATACATGCAAATTGGAGGATGAAGAAAAAGAGAATTGGTTTACCAATGGGGTTGACATTTCCCCAGTAGGTTTCCTTCTGCGGATGCTCCAATGGATCTCCATACACCTCACTAGTGCTCGTAAGCAAGAACCTCGCTCCAACCCTCTTGGCCAACCCCAGCATGTTCAGGGTACCAACTACATTCGTCTTGTGCGCCAGAATGGTGTCGTTAAGAAAAACCACAACAACAGAAATATAACTTTCATGACGAAAAATAGATCTTTGAATCTCATAATTGAAATTAGTATCACACTAAAAGAAGAAAGTAAAAAAGGATATGATGGTTTTGACGGGATTGTGCTTGTAGTGAACCGGGGAGGCAGGACAAGCGAGGTGATAGATCTGATCAACCTCCAATAGAATCGGCTCAACGACGTCGTGTCGGATGAGTTCAAAATTAGGGTTCCCGAAATGGTGAGCGACATTCTCCTTCCTTCCAGTGAAGAAATTATCGACGACGATGACGCTATCGCCTCTAGCGATCAATCGATCCACCAAGTGGGAGCCGACGAATCCGGCCCCACCGGTGACAACGATCCGGAGTCCCTTCCTTTTGAGGCCGAGAGGGATCTTGCCGCTGACCGATCCGAAACCGACAGCGCCATAGTAGGGGCGAGTGGTGATCCGAGTTGACTCGGCGGAGAGGAAGGATTCACGGTCGAAGATGGAGGGGTAATTGGAGGGAGAGGAAGAAGGAAGGAGGGTGAAGAAGACGCTGGCGATGGCGACTCCAATGAGGATGAAGAGGATTCGTTGCTCGCGGAGGAGGTAGTGGATCGGACGAGTGACGGCGATCCAGGGCTTGGGAGGCTTGGGAGAGTATGCGTCGGTGGATGTCTGGGCTTCGTCGTCTTCGTGGCCGCGGAATATGAGCTCCGACCCCATTGTCGTGTCTCTGCCTGCGTGTCTCCGTGTAAACTATGGAGCTTCTGATTTGAGGATTGAATAGTCGTAATTCATAAATTGGGAAATATAGAAGGAAATAAGGGAAAATAGATGAAACAAAGTGGGAATTGGAAGAGCTAAATAAGCATTTCGTAGCGAGCATTCATTTACGAAAATGCCCCTACACTTCAATCTTATTTCCACAAACCCAGAATTGCCTTTGCTTGGTTTATCCCAAAAATTGTGATGAGGGGAAAGGGTTACATTTTTCTTTTTTTATAACGTTTTTTTGCAAAATATAATATACTACAAAAAAAAAACTTAGGATTCAAGTTTCTTTTGGTTCATGTAGGATTCAAGTTAAAGCTCTCAAAAGTGGTATATAAAAATGCTAAAGCTCAAAAGTAACTACTTTTTATATAAAATATTGACAGTACACTTCAATATAAAAGTGTCAAATTTCATTATATAAAATCCCGATGGAGTATTATAGGTGTCCTAATAAGGCGTCTACCACATTTAATAAAAATAATTAATTAGTTTACCAGTTATCTTCTTTGATTAATTAAACGTATAATGTTTGTTTGACTTATAATCTATATATTTATTTATATTATATACTAAAAACACTACATGTCGGCTATCTATCATCACTACGTGTCACAATTTTATCATTATTTAACTGAAATAGATTTATTTTAATTTAATTAGATTTGTTTAGATTTTATTAATATCAATATTGCTCATAGTTTAACCGAACGAAATTCTTAACCTGATTAGCTTTATTTAGATTTTGTTCAAATAAAATTTTCTCATATTTGTTAGAGCTTTTACATCAAAGAAATAATAAGATTAATCTTACCCCGTGGGCTCCCCACTTTCATTCCATAAGATGAAATCCTCCACCTCCCTCGCTTGGAACTCGTTCAAACAACCGTTAACCCTTCGTAACGAACATGGAATATTCATATTCCACTTTGACAACGAGGATGATCTTAATGGCGTTTTGCTTGACAGTCATTGGTTCTTTAACGGTTTTTCCACCCTCATCTTGAAATGCTAGAGCCACGGAATGAAGCTCGATTACTCATCTCTTTCCTCCATACACATATGGGACACCTTGCATGGCTTGGATTATAGGTTTTAGTCTCCGGGTATGCTGCGCAAGATTGGATAGGATTTAGGAATCCCTATCCTTACGGACTCATGTTTTGCTTATTAAGAAAGGCTCGACTTTGCTAAAATCCCCGTCGATGTGCCAGCCTCTAAGCCTCTTGTCCGGATGATTACCTTCAAGGGTCCTGATGGCGAATAGATATCCCAAAAGGTTTCTTATGAACGGATCCCGGACCATTGCAACACTTGCAGCAAAGTGTTTGGCCACTGTTGCAAAAGTACACGTGATCCGTCCTCTACCCGTCCGCATGCACACCAAACCCTACCCCGTCAGTTTCACAACCACATCGCCTCCTCTAAACCACTACTACCAACTTCTGATGACTCATTTCCTATGCAGCCCAACTCGAACCCTAAACCTTTACCCCAGGCCACATCCTCTACCTCAAACAACCCTAACATTATCTCCCTTGTTGGGCCTTGTAACCCGCCTAGATTCACCTGGCGGTTGACCTTCTTAACGGATCCCCACACGTAATCTTTAACCCTACCTCACTATCTACGTCTCGCTGTCCTAATTCTCCCTCAAACCCCTTGTTGCCTCATAAGCACCCCCTTGCCAGAATTTACCATGGAATTGCCACCCCCTCGTCATCTATCTCTCCAACCAACACGAACTCTCCCCTCCGGCTTCCTTATCCTTCCTACCTCCAGCTTCTACTTCGGACGCCAAGAGTTGCCCGATTACTACTCACACCTCCTTATGTATCTAAGCATATGCTCCTGGAATGTTAGGGGCATGAATCACCCTAACAAGCATAAGGCCATTCAGGATATTGTTAAAAGACATCGGCTTGACGTGATCGCTATCCTCGAAGCAAGGCTAAAGAGGCAAATATTGGATAAGATTGCCAATCACCTTCTCCCAAATTGGAACAATATCTACAACTTTTCCCTTGCTCACAACTGCAGGATCTGAATTTTGTGGAACCCGCAAATCCTTCACATTACCCTCTTCCTCACAACAGACCAGATTATCCATTGTCACCTTCACCCTCCTCTCAACCTCATCTCCACATCGCCTACACCTCATACCCTTCTTGAATGCACATTCATATACGCCCATAATCTTCCCCAAGACCGTTGTTCCCTTTGGGATTCCATAGCCTCCATCAGGCTCCTTAATAACTCCAACCCCTGGGCCTTGCTAGGGGACCTCAATGTCACGTTAACGCCGGACGAGAAGATCATAAAGAATGCTCCTTATATCTCTCAATCTTCCACTGAGCTCTCAACTTGATTCTCTATCAGTAATCTCTCTTACCATGACTAATCTAGGTGCAAGTACATGTGGAGTAATAAGTAGTCGGATAATAGTACTTGGTGTAAGATGGATAGAATCTTCACTAACCAAAGATGGGTGACAGCTTATCCCAACTCTTCAGCTTTCTTTGACAATTCTTTCATATCCGATCACTCACTTGCTATCCTCTACATTGACAAGAAGAACCCCACCCATCATGCTCCATTTAGATTCAAAAACGCTTGGGATTCTCACGAGGACTTCTTGCCTGCCATCTGCAAGATTTGGGAGCAACCCATACACGACCACCTTATGTTTTAACTTTCCTCTAAGTTAAAACTTATCAATCCCATCCTTAAGAGATTCCCAAACAAGAGGATTGAAGATCTTTAGGACACTGTTGAAGGTCTCAAAAGCCAACTGGAAACTACTCAAAGTGATCTCTAGAGAGATCCCCTCAATGTTCATCTTCTCTCCTTAGAGAAGAACTCCACCTCAAGGCTCTGTAGTGCTCTCGAGCACCTTCATGTCACCCTTGCCCAGCTTACCAAGGCAAACTGGATTCGTCACGGTGACCAATGCTCGTCCTACTTCTTCAAATGCATCAAGTCCACAAGAACCGGAAATAGCATCAACTTCATTGTCGATCCTTCCAACACTACCTCCCATGATCCCGAAGTAATTTCATCTACCATCACAAATTACTTCTCCTCCATTCTTAATTCCTTAACCACTTTTATTCTTTCACCTATACCGAACCTTGCCTATCCAACGATCCCCCATTCGGATTTCCTTGCCCTTTCTTGCCTTGTCTCTCCTGAGTTGATCAAGAATACACTTTTCAACATGGGCGATAACAAGGCTCATGGGCCTGACGGCTTTAATGCATTTTTCTTCAAGGCCTCCCGGAGTATCGTAGGGCATAACTTCACTCAAGTTATCCTTAAGTTCTTTAACACTAGACGTTTGCTCAAGCAACTAAATTACACCTCTATATCCCTCATTGTCAAGAAGATTAACCCTTCCCACCCCTCCGACTATAGACCCATTTCTTGCTGCAACGTCATCTATAAAACCATCTCCAAGATCTTGGCTTCCAAGATTAACGCAACCCTCCCTCACATCATCGATAAGTATCAAAGCACCTTTGTCAAAGACCGATCTATCAAGCACAACATCCTTCTTTGTCAAGAGATTTTTATGAAATATAACCAAACGCACATCTTCCCTAGATGTGCCATCAAAGTTGATATCTCCAAGTCCTTTGATACAACGATCACACCTTCATCTTGCAAAGCCTAAAAAAGTTTGGGTTCCCCCTTGCCTTCATCCATATGGTTAAAGCCTGCATCACACAAGCCTCCTATTCAATCAATATCAATGGGTCTCTGCGTGGGTATTTCAAAGGCTCCAGGGGGCTTCGCCAGGACTGTCCCCTTTCCCCTCCCCTATTTGTCTTATCCATGGAAATCCTGTCCTTAATGATCAAAGCCGATACCCTTAATCCCAACTTCAACCACCACCTAAGTGCAACAACCCATCCCTAACCCACCTTTGTTTTGCTAACGACCTTATTCTTTTTTTGCAGGGCTGATCTCACCTCCATCTCCATTCTCAAAAGTTCCTTGGACACTTTTGGTAACTGCTCGGGACTGCGTATCTACATTGAGAAGTCCTCCCTCTTTCTTGGCGGAATCCGCCCTCAAGACTATCATACCTTCACCACCACTATTGACATCGCTCTTGGGCACCTTCCCTTCCACTAACTTGGCATCCCCATTGGAAGCAAGAGGCTTCATATCACCATGTATCAACCTCTCATCAACACAGTCACCGCAAAAATAAACTCTTGGCATGCAAAGAACCTCTCTTATGCAGACAGAAAACAAGTAATATCCTCCATCCTCCTTGCTATGTCCCATTATTGGTGCAACGTTTTTCTCATTCTCACCAAAATCCTTCATACCAACCAAAACCTTCTCAAATCCTTCCTTTGGTTCGGCACCTCCTCCAGTAACCGTGCCCTCATTCCTTGGAGTATTGTCTGCTCGCCTATCAATCATGATGGCCTCGGTTTTAAGGAACTCCTTTCCTGGAACAAAGCGTGCTTGCACAAAGCTCATCTTCGAGCTTGACCATAGGCACGATATTTGCTGGAGTAACTGGGTCCATCAGAGTCTCCTTAAGAGATCCATCATCTGGAACGTCGAGCACAAGAGATATCATAGCCACACATGGACCATGATTCTCAAAGTGAGAGACGAGAACCTTGTCTGGCCCCTCCCCGTAACTCATAACCCATCACCCATCCTAACGGATCCTTCAACACCTCTACAACCTACCTCCTTTTCAAGATTAACACACTCTCTGCCAACCTCATCAACCTTAAGCATGTCTGAAAGGGGCTCAACATTCCCAAGTGTAGTTTCATCTCCTATATCGGTGTCCATAAAAAACTTCCTATTCTTTCCAAGCTTAGGCAATGGAACCTCATCCTGGACGATACTTGCAAACTCTGTGGTGCTCTTCCCGAAGACTCTACCCATCTCTAGAGCTCTTGTAACTTCACTAGCCTTGTCCTAGACTTCATCTCCCGCTAGACTAAGACTCCACCCCCTTAACCTTACTCTAGCGATATTTGGTCATGGATTGGAAACTATAAGCCTAGGAAGCTTGACCTAATCGCTAACATCCGCCTCTCCTCGATCACTGCATATGTTTACTGATAGCATGAATTATAGTCTATATTTTGGGGTTTGTTTGGACGTTTTATCTTCAATAATCTGCATGTTTGTATGTATAATATGTGATTATATTACCATTTCATCTACCTTTGCGAGAATCGAGGTCTACACCTAGTTTTGTTGTAATCGTAGGTAAAATGACACGTTTTGCATCAAAAAGGAGCAAAAGGAGCTAAGGAGTCATTGGAGCTACATTCAGGAACATAAGGAACCTTCCAAGAAGCATAGCCATGGATTAGAGATTCACTTTGGACCAGATTTGAGAGATTTCACATTCAGTTGTGACTCACCTCGGTTGACTACAGATTCACCTCGACCAAGGTGATCCAGAGAAGTCGACTCGACCGAGGCGAACACCTGGGACGCGGCGAGAATATTTTATTCTTGGCTGAGATCTTTTATCTTTGGAAAGAGATCTTATATTTTTGGGCTTGGCTCCTGGAAGGAAGAAGATATGCTAGATCATATATTTTACCTATTTTTTATGGGAAGAGACCTTCCTAAGATATCTTATCTTTGGAGAGTAATTTTCCTATAAAAAGGGTCGGATTTCCCACAAATCCGACACCCCGCATATGATGTTATACCACCGATCAGGGTTTATACACCGCAGCAGCCATACTCCAGTGGGGA
Organism: Fagopyrum homotropicum; assembly: GCA_033239125.1. Taxonomy (NCBI): domain Eukaryota; kingdom Viridiplantae; phylum Streptophyta; class Magnoliopsida; order Caryophyllales; family Polygonaceae; genus Fagopyrum; species Fagopyrum homotropicum. Next base: position 10,820,758 of record BSWB01000008.1, read on the forward strand.
GATTTGAAGAACCTTTTTGAAGGTTGAAAAAGGAAGATTGTAGCTTTATAGCTTTTGAAGGGTTTTTGTAAGATTATCTTAGATTCCCTTCCTTGTTGTCTCGCCTTGCTGGATTTCTATCCAAGGAACGCTTTGTTGAGATATTTGATTCAGTTATTGAAGTCTTTTCATTAAATTCTTCTTGTTCAAATATTCACTTTCAATTCTTCCCATTGATTAATACTTTCATGATGATGAGTGGCTAATCTCTTTGTGTGATTCTAGGGTGATTGGCTGAAGGTTGTGGGAAAAACAATGATAGAATGATCTTAATCACAGTAGGACCCTGAAAGTTCGAGTCTTTAATCTTAACCCTAAGCATCTCGCTCAGTCGATGAACATCTCGGCCCGGGTGAAATTTGGCTGACCGAGGTGACTTATCTGATCCGAAACTGAGAGTTAAGTGTTAGAGTTTGCCAAATCCTATTCTTATTACGCCTTTCCTGATTCAATGCAAGCTTAGGATGAGACTTACCCGGTAATTCCTTAATTTGTTTACCTAAAATCATAAGTATAGGTAATGTAACACCCCAAATTCTCGGAACTCGGAGTATCACTGGTTAGGACCTCACAATGGGTCCCGACCTCAGTTTGACAACAACATTACTAGGACCTTGCAACAAGACACAAATAAAGAAACCGAAATTCATAAAAACCCTGTTTTTAGAGTAATGAATGCAACACTGTCTAGCAGCCTACAGTACTTAAACAAGAGAAAAGAACAACTGTCTTAACCAAAAGAAAGGAAAGACAAAACAACCCCAACCCCACTCTAAGGAGTACGGAGACCCGGCTGACCACTACTTCCGGATCACTCAGCTGCTGATCTAACCTGCGGTAAATCTAAAACAACAACAAGAGGAACCGTTAGCTAGTTATCTAAATATTAGTAGAATAATAGCAGCACAAACACACTCAGATAAACATAAAACACTCAGCATGCTTTCAAACAAGTCCGTTTTATTATCTTGCTTTAATTTACTCATTCACTCTAGTGATACTTATTTTGTGACACGAGGGATTCCCAAACCTCGCCTCCGCCCCCGTGTACCCATCAGGAATGGATCCGATGCACCTCACCTTGTACCTGTATGGTCTGGGTATAGAGAACCTCCCAGTCTCCTGTCAGAGCTGGGCAGTGATGTCACGGCCCGTTATATATACACTTGGGCCTTAAACGTAATAAAACTGTCGTCCTAACAAGTTATTATTATTAAACACGCAAATAGCACACACAACTACCATCACTCAACTAACACTCAGAAACTGGCTAAGTAAGTCGCAAGGACTTACCTGAGTCAAAATGCACTCTAATACGTCTCAGATAGTCCGTACTCGTGGTAACTCAAGAGTCTGTCAAATGAAGGCATGTGTATCAAAATCACATTCCGATGTCCAACCTCATGCTAAGGAATTACGGAACAAGTTCTTACGGTAGAAGACCATTTTACCCTCAGCCGAAGGCTTCTCAAATTTATTCTTAAACTTTCTTATCACCCACTTATTTAATTATGTAATTATTCGGTACTCATATATATATCTACATATTTAATTTCTCATCTTGTACGGATTTGGGTACACTTACGTCCTGAGTATATATATATATATATATATATATATATATTCTTATGTTATGTATATAAACTTGAAATCCCAACTTATTTCTATATACTTATATCTCTTTTATATAGTTTTCCTAAATCCCAACTCGTATTTATGTGTAGATACTCGCATTTTTATATATTCTATATATTATGTTTATAAATATACTTTTATATAAAAATTATATACCCATTAAATTCCAAGCTTCTATAAACGTTAATAGACTTTAAAATACTTATATGTACTCTTTTATTTCATATATATATATATATATATATATATATATATATATATATATATATATATATCTATATATATATTTATATATATATATATATGTATCCGTATATGTGTATACTCGGCATTCATAACTCCTATATATAAGTTCACCAAACCGCTCTTACTAATCTTCCGTACTCGAAAGTACATAAGTACATATATGTATCCTATATATATATATATATATATATATTCCGAATCCGGCTATTCATACACAACTTGCATCCACACACGTTTCTCACCCTATATTAACACCGTACTCGTATATTATACACACTTACGTCTCTTATACTTATCATTCCACACATATATATATACGGGTAAGATACGTCTCTAAATATACATATATATGTACTGCAGGTGGGGAGGAAGAACGGAGAAGCCGGCTTACCGGGCTGCAGTCCGGCAGGGCGGCGCACTGGCTTTCCGGCGGCAGCACTGGTGTTCCGGCGGCCCCTCCCTGGTGGTCGACTGGCTGCTGCTGCGGAACGATCGAAGAGGCAGCGGTTAGGTTCTCGAAGTCGACAGAAGGCGAGGAGAAGGAAGGGAGGCGACTTACCGGGATTAAGGCGATGCGAGGCGGCTCCTGCAGCGACCCTGGCTCCGGCGTCGGAGGAGACGGTGGTCCGGTGGCAGTGCTACTGCAGGCCGGGAGAAGGCGCGATTAACGATCCGGAAACGAGAGAAAGAAGGGTGAAGAGAAGGGAGGCACGCACTTACCGAACCTACTGCGGCGGTCGGCGGGGAGCGGCGCGGCTCGGTGGCGGCTCGGTGGCGGTCGACAGCGGCGGTCTCAATCCGGTGTGTGTCTTGCGGTGGTCGAACGATATTACAGAGAGGGATGGGGGAAACACAGCGGCAGGTGAGGGAGAGTTAGATTAGGTTTAGATTAGGGTAGTTTAAGGTTAGTAATTATGTTTAATTAGAGGTTAAGAAACAATGGGCTGGTTGGGCCGGCAGTCTTCAAGACAATTTGGGCCCACTTGGGCTTCGTTAAAACGAGCTGACGCGAAACCCGTTTCTCGTATGGATCGGTAGGGCATTTGCGGAAAATTTTACGGAATTATTCCGTACTAGGTAAATTATTATTTTTATTTTAAAATACGTAAATTATTTCCGATCAATTATTTTATCATCTTAGGTGCATCTAAGTCACGTAAAATGATAGAACTAAACTCGTTTTATGTTACTTATTTATTTATATACATTTGTCTCATCGGACTTTGGTTACTTTCACTTTACCGGAACTTAAAATTCTCGGTTATTACATCAGTGCCCCCTTAAAAGAAGTTTCGTCCCGAAACTTAGATTGTTTCCCTTACTCACACACTTCTTTCGGTATATTTTAGTTTTCTTGACATTTTTGTTTTCTACCATGCAACTACTCAGGCATCAAACAAACAAGTATCACAAAAGAGAAACAGAAACACTCAAAACAATATGAAAACCGGAAGGGTCAAACAACACAACATCCGAGTACTAACTCGTCAACCAGAAGTAACCTCTAACCCCGCAAAGAACTCGGGATAGTTACGTCTAATACTCTCCTCAGTCTCCCAAGTGGCCTCATCAGCTCCTCTCCTAGACCACTGGATCCTCAGCATAGGTATCTCCTTGGATCGCAGACGTCTGGCACTGCTCTCCAAGACAGCTACTGGATACTCTACAAATGTATGGTCAGGCTCAACTATCAGATCCTCATGGCTGATGACGTGTCTCGGATCCGGAATGTACTCTCTCAACTGAGATACATGAAAGACCGGATGAACACCCTCTAGTCTCGGTGGTAGTGCTAGTCTGTAGGCCACCTCTCCAACTCTCTCTAAGATCTCAAAAGGTCCGACATATCGGGGACTCAACTTCCCTTTAATGCCGAAACGCCTAACTCCTCTCGTGGGTGACACTCTCAACCACACCTGAGCACCTACTCTAAACTCCAAAGGTCGACGCCTTTTATCGGCGTAGGACTTCTGACGACTCTGGGCTGCTAACATCCGCTCTCGGACTAGGGCAATCCGAGCGATGTCATCCTGTACCTGATCTGGAGCTACTCCATCAACTCTGCTAGGCTCATCCCAACATAAGGGTGTACGACATCTCCGCCCGTACAAAGCCTCATAAGGAGCCATCCCAATAGATGCGTGCCAGCTATTGTTATACGAAAACTCTACCAGTGGAAGATGATCTGGCCATACCTGTCCCCAATCAAGTACACACGCCCGAAGCATGTCCTCTAAGGTCTGAATGGTCCTCTCAGACTGCCCGTCTGTCTGTGGATGATAGGCGGTAGTGAAGTGGAGACTCGTCCCCAAAGCAGTATGTACCTGCTGCCAAAATCTCGAGGTAAAACGTCCATCTCTGTCAGAGACGATAGTCCTCGGCACCCCATGGAGTCTCACAATGTGCCTGGTGAACTCCTCAGCCAGACGACTCACCGGCCACGTTTCCTTAATCGGAATGAAACGTGCGGTCTTCGTCAGGCGATCTACCACTACCCAAATAGCATCAAATCCTCTGCTGAGCCTCAAACTAGTGACAAAATCCATAGATATGTCCTCCCACTTCCACTGTGGTACTGGAAGTGGGTGGAGCTCTCCTCCAGACCTACGGTGCTCAATCTTGACCTGCTGGCAGGTCGCGCACTGAGCTACATATCGAGTCACATCGGGCTTCAAACCACCCCACCAGAAGGACCGTCTCACATCCTTGTACATCTTACTCGCTCCAGGATGTACTGAGTATGGGGTAGCATGAGCCTTACCTAGTATCCTCTGTCTCAACTCACTGTCTGACGGTACACAAACGCGATCCTGACGCCTCATCACTCCATCTGCACCAATAGTAAACCGTGGGGCCTCATCTCGAGACATCCTGTCTCGGATCCTGATCAAAGTAGGGCAGATCTCCTGCTTCTGTCGGATCTCATCCAACAGATCAGGAAATAACTCCATAGTAGACAACTGACCATCCATATCGGGAAACTGAACCTCTATCTCCAACCAAGCCAGGTCCCTCTGCAACTGTGGCTGTACTGTCAACCGGGCTATCGCCCTCTCTCTAGGCGTCTTCCGGCTCAAAGCATCAGCTACCACATTCGCCTTTCCGGGGTGGTAAAGGATCTCAAGGTCGAAGTCCTTGATCAACTCTAACCACCTTCTCTGGCGGTTATTCAACTCCCTCTGAGTGAATATGTACTTCAGACTCTTGTGGTCTGTAAAGATCTGACATGTCGCTCCATAGAGATAGTGACGCCAGATCTTAAGAGCATGGACTACTACAGCCAACTCTAGATCATGTGTGGGGTAGTTCTCCTCATACGTCTTTAACTGTCGAGACGCATAGGCTATGACCTTACCCCTCTGCATCAAAACACACCCCAAGCCCAGCTTGGATGCATCGCTGTATACCACAAAGTCATCAATACCCTCAGGCTGTGCTAAAATCGAAGCGGACGTCAATCTCCTCTTCAGCTCCTCAAAACTCTGCTGACACGGCTCAGACCAGACAAACCGAGTAGTCTTCCTCAGAAGACAAGTAAGTGGTCGGGCAATCAAAGAGAACCCTTCCACAAACCGGCGGTAGTAACCTGCTAAACCTAGAAAGCTGCGAACCTCCTTAACATTCTTAGGAGGTTGCCAAGAAGATACTGACTCGATCTTCGCCGGATCAACCTTAATACCCTCAGCAGTCACTACGTGTCCTAAGAAAGCCACCTCTGACATCCAAAACTCACACTTGGATAGCTTAGCATACAGCTGGCTATCCTGTAGAATCTGCAGTACTGTCCTCAAGTGTCCGGCATGCTCCTCTCGACTCCTAGAGTAGACTAGGATGTCGTCGAGGAAGACCACTACAAACTGGTCTAGAAAGTCAATGAATATCCCATTCATCAACTCCATGAACACCGCTGGGGCATTAGTGAGCCCGAATGGCATCACTACGAACTCATAATGACCATACCTAGTCCGGAATGCCGTCTTAGGTATGTCCTGATCTCTCACCCTCAACTGGTGGTAACCTGACCTCAAGTCTATCCTTGAGAACACGGACGCTCCATGCAACTGGTCCAACAAATCATCTATGCGTGGCAGTGGATACTTGTTCTTGATGGTTACTTTGTTCAGCTCTTTGTAGTCTATGCACAGCCTCATCGATCCGTCCTTCTTCTTCACAAACAACACTGGCGCACCCCAAGGAGACACACTAGGGCGTATGAAACCCTTCTCTGCTAGCTCCTCTAACTGCTTCTTCAGCTCAAGCAGCTCTATAGGTGCCATACGGTACGGAGCCTTCGAGATAGGTCTCGTGCCCGGCTCCAAGTCAATGCTGAAATCAACGCTCCTCTGTGGGGGTAGTCCTGGCAGGTCGTCACTGAATACCTCTGCAAACTCGCATGCAACAGGTATCTCCTCTATAGTCAGGCTCTTGCTTTCCTTCATGGCATAACACTAGAAGGCTTCGCAACCCTGGGCTATCAGTCTCGCTGCTCTCACTGCACTGATAACTGTACCTGACTTTCCGAGGTCCCAACCTCGGAATATTACCCTATGACCCTCCTCCGTGGCAACGGTCACTGTCCTCCTACCAATGTCTAAGACTGCTCCGTGTTTTCTCATCCAGTCTATCCCTAAAATGACATCCTCATGAGCTAAGGGCATGACTAGAAAATTGACTAGCCAGTCTCGATCTCCCATGCGAACAGGACATCCAAGGATCTCTCTAGTCCCTCTTACCTTACTCCCATCAGGTAAGCCTATCGTAAAAGGTATCCCCTCTACAGTAGCTAAGGACAACCTATCTACGCATGCATCTGATATGAAGGAGTGTGTAGCACCCGTATCAAATAAAACTCGTACAAGTAAGTCATGAATCTGGATCGTACCTGTGGCAGTAGGTGCATCTGGCTGATCAGCATCTCTCAACTCAAACACTCGTGCCTGAGCTCCTCTAGTATCAGTCACACTACCACGTCCTCTGCCCCGACCTGATCCCTGCATAGAACTCTGTGGTGGTGTGTGTCTTGGAGCCCGGTAAGACTGCTGCTGAGTAGGAGCTCTGTACTGCTGCTGCTGACTAGGAGCTCTGTACTGCTGCTGCTGACTAGGAGCTCTGTACTGCTGCGATCTCTATACACTCCCTGATAAGCCTGCAGGAGAAGAACCCTGCTGAGATGGAGCCTTGCCCTGACGGCAGAAGGCAGCTCTATGTCCAATCTTACCGCACTGGAAGCAAGTCACTGCTGGCTTCGTACAGTTTGATCGGATATGCCCATAGCTATTGCAGTTGTGGCACTGCAAGCCACCAGCTGAAGTCTGACCAGTAGCTGTATGACCCTGTCGCCCCTGAGTCTGTCCCCGTCCAAAAGCAGCTACTCCTGAACTACCACTAGCATAACCTGTCCTCTGCCGCTTATCCGGCCTGTCTGACTGAGCAGCTCTCCTCGACACTGGTCTGTCTCTCTCATAAGCAGATGCTCTATCTTGATAGTCTGACAGAGTCTCACAGCGAAATCCTGCCAGATAGGAACGGGTACTCTCTCTCAATCTCCGAGAAAAGAGATAGACATGCTGCTCCTCAGGAGGTGTAGCTGGTCCAAGCAGTGTCAGTTCCTTCTGGAACTTCTTGATGGCAGCAGCGATCGGAACGTCCTCAAATCCAGCCTCAATGAAGTCCTGAAATTTCTCTCTCCTCAACGAAACAGGGCAGTATCTGTCTCTAACAATGCTCCTCATCTGCTCCCAACTGGTGACTCGACTACGCATGGTCCGCCACCAGGAATGAGCATCTCCAGTGAAGCAAGTCTGCACCAAGTCTACCTGCCGATCCTCTGGGCAGCGTATTGCCTCTAACGTAGTCTCTACCTGCCCAATCCAGTGCTCTACCTCCAATCCTATCTCTCCATTATATGAGGGGACCTTCTGAGAGTTGAAAGCCTTCAACCACTCATATGGCCTTGGTGCTCTAGTCCCAGTAGGCGCTCTATCAGTCACAACTCTCCTCTCATGTACAGTTGGCACCTGAGGCACTTCCTGTGTCACCTGTACAGATCTAGCCGGTACTGGTGGTACCTGGGTAAGTCTCTCTGTCCTAGCAGCCTCCTCCCTACGCTCAACGTAGGCTCGGTACTCTCTGTACTCAGTCGCTCCAATGGAAACACGCCCTGACTCTGTCGAACGCGCTCTCTGTGCTCCAGACCTAGCAACGGTCTCATTCCTGACCTCAGGACCAACACTCTCAGCTACTTCCTCCACTCCAGCCTCTGGCATGATCACTGTTGGGGGATCTTCTCGTGGAGCTCGACCTCGACCTCGGGCTAGTGGGGGTCTACCTCCACGGCCGCGTCCTCTAACTGTAGGGGCCCTATCTCCCCTACCTGGTCCAGCTGGAGGGAGAGGTGGACGACCTCTGTCTCGACCAGTAGCTAGCGTAGCTCTAGTACGTGCCATTTGTGCAAGAATACAAACTATAATTACTACTAGCTGAAAGTCCAAAAGTCTAACTACAATAACTTAAAGTCCAACTAAGCATACTGAGATCCGCGGTAGTAGTGGTGGTCAGCCGTACTTTTCTATTCCCAACCAGACTATGCATGCATTTAAAACCAAAAATTTTCCTTTTTAAAACTCAGATCCCTTTTCGGGTTCTGCTTAAAACTTATTCGGTCTTTTCAGAAGATTTCAAGTGCCATTGTTGCCAACCTAGAGCTCTGATACCATGTTGTAACACCCCGAATTCTCGGAACTCGGAGTATCACTGGTTAGGACCTCACAATGGGTCCCGGCCTCAGTTTGACAACAACATTACTAGGACCTTGCAACAAGACACAAATAAAGAAACCGAAATTCATAAAAACCCTGTTTTTAGAGTAATGAATGCAACACTGTCTAGCAGCCTACAGTACTTAAACAAGAGAAAAGAACAACTGTCTTAACCAAAAGAAAGGAAAGACAAAACAACCCCAACCCCACTCTAAGGAGTACGGAGACCCGGCTGACCACTACTTCCGGATCACTCAGCTGCTGATCTAACCTGCGGTAAATCTAAAACAACAACAAGAGGAACCGTTAGCTAGTTATCTAAATATTAGTAGAATAATAGCAGCACAAACACACTCAGATAAACATAAAACACTCAGCATGCTTTCAAACAAGTCCGTTTTATTATCTTGCTTTAATTTACTCATTCACTCTAGTGATACTTATTTTGTGACACGAGGGATTCCCAAACCTCGCCTCCGCCCCCGTGTACCCATCAGGAATGGATCCGATGCACCTCACCTTGTACCTGTATGGTCTGGGTATAGAGAACCTCCCAGTCTCCTGTCAGAGCTGGGCAGTGATGTCACGGCCCGTTATATATACACTTGGGCCTTAAACGTAATAAAACTGTCGTCCTAGCAAGTTATTATTATTAAACACGCAAATAGCACACACAACTACCATCACTCAACTAACACTCAGAAACTGGCTAAGTAAGTCGCAAGGACTTACCTGAGTCAAAATGCACTCTAATACGTCTCAGATAGTCCGTACTCGTGGTAACTCAAGAGTCTGTCAAATGAAGGCATGTGTATCAAAATCACATTCCGATGTCCAACCTCATGCTAAGGAATTACGGAACAAGTTCTTACGGTAGAAGACCATTTTACCCTCAGCCGAAGGCTTCTCAAATTTATTCTTAAACTTTCTTATCACCCACTTATTTAATTATGTAATTATTCGGTACTCATATATATATCTACATATTTAATTTCTCATCTTGTACGGATTTGGGTACACTTACGTCCTGAGTATATATATATATATATATATATATATATATTCTTATGTTATGTATATAAACTTGAAATCCCAACTTATTTCTATATACTTATATCTCTTTTATATAGTTTTCCTAAATCCCAACTCGTATTTATGTGTAGATACTCGCATTTTTATATATTCTATATATTATGTTTATAAATATACTTTTATATAAAAATTATATACCCATTAAATTCCAAGCTTCTATAAACGTTAATAGACTTTAAAATACTTATATGTACTCTTTTATTTCATATTATATATATATATATATATATATATATATATATATATATATATATATATATATATATGTATCCGTATATGTGTATACTCGGCATTCATAACTCCTATATATAAGTTCACCAAACCGCTCTTACTAATCTTCCGTACTCGAAAGTACATAAGTACATATATGTATCCTATATATATATATATATTCTGAATCCGGCTATTCATACACAACTTGCATCCACACACGTTTCTCACCCTATATTAACACCGTACTCGTATATTATACACACTTACGTCTCTTATACTTATCATTCCACACATATATATATACGGGTAAGATACGTCTCTAAATATACATATATATGTACTGCAGGTGGGGAGGAAGAACGGAGAAGCCGGCTTACCGGGCTGCAGTCCGGCAGAGCGGCGCACTGGCTTTCCGGCGGCAGCACTGGTGTTCCGGCGGCCCCTCCCTGGTGGTCGACTGGCTGCTGCTGCGGAACGATCGAAGAGGCAGCGGTTAGGTTCTCAAAGTCGACAGAAGGCGAGGAGAAGGAAGGGCGGCGACTTACCGGGATTAAGGCGATGCGAGGCGGCTCCTGCGGCGACCCTGGCTCCGGCGTCGGAGGAGACGGTGGTCCGGTGGCAGTGCTACTGCAGGCCGGGAGAAGGCGCGATTAACGATCCGGAAACGAGAGAAAGAAGGGTGAAGAGAAGGGAGGCACGCACTTACCGAACCTACTGCGGCGGTCGGCGGGGAGCGGCGCGGCTCGGTGGCGGCTCGGTGGCGGTCGACAGCGGCGGTCTCAATCCGGTGTGTGTCTTGCGGCGGTCGAACGATATTACAGAGAGGGATGGGGGAAACACAGCGGCAGGTGAGGGAGAGTTAGATTAGGTTTAGATTAGGGTAGTTTAAGGTTAGTAATTATGTTTAATTAGAGGTTAAGAAACAATGGGCTGGTTGGGCCGGCAGTCTTCAAGACAATTTGGGCCCACTTGGGCTTCGTTAAAACGAGCTGACGTGAAACCCGTTTCTCGTATGGATCGGTAGGGCATTTGCGGAAAATTTTACGGAATTATTCCGTACTAGGTAAATTATTATTTTTATTTTAAAATACGTAAATTATTTCCGATCAATTATTTTATCATCTTAGGTGCATCTAAGTCACGTAAAATGATAGAACTAAACTCGTTTTATGTTACTTATTTATTTATATACATTTGTCTCATCGGACTTTGGTTACTTTTACTTTACCAGAACTTAAAATTCTCGGTTATTACAGGTAATAAAGGTTTGTCCTTTATTGGGGTTTGAGTGTGCTTTCATCCCATCTTTGTGAGTTAGCTTGAGACTTACCCGGTAAAGGTTGATTCTATTCCATTAGATGGTGTGTTAGTTTGAGATTATAGTTCTTTATCTTAATTCCTTGAGACTTACCCGGTAATAGGAGTTACGGTTTGGGATTAGTGAGTAGTGAGACTTACCCGGTGATCTATTCCACTTTAGTAACACCTTCCCCGGGCAAAAACCTCAGCTTTGTCCTCTTATCTTTAGATCTTGAGTTGGAACCACAACTAGATGCTTTAATCCCTAGAATTGCATATTTCCTTTATTGACTTCTATATCATCTTTGATTGTTTTGATCACCTTTTGTGGTTAGTAATTACTAAAGCATACCGTGATTGGACTTTGTTTCACTAAGTCCCCGTGATCGACCCCTGAAATTCCTTGCTTTTTACTACGATTGACCCGTACACTGCGGGTTCGCATCCTTGTTTTAAGCTTACGTCTAGGGTTATAAATTTAAAGCTTGCACACACCGTTTGAAGCGAACATTTACTTCACTTGGAAAGCCAAGATGACCTAGTCTATGACAACACCTCTCTCTTCCCTACAGACTGTTTACATCAAGCCATCTTTACAATCAAGAACTTCACCTCTCAAAGATGGAAAGACTGCTTCGTTAGCTCGCTTTGGTGGGCTCGCTTACTAGGCATTCACTTAGCCTAGGTTGTCCTCTCGGTCTGTTTGTTGCTTGTTTCTGTTACCTCTCATTTTTCGTTTATTTGGACAAAGTGACTCTTGTGAATTCCCTCTCAATATACGCAATCTTTTCAAAAAAAAAAGATTAATCTTACCCGACTTTTTTATTGTTATCTCTTGGCCACATCATCTTAAAGCAACAAATTATTATTTTTTTCATCCCATCAATATAATTAGTAGATAAAACTATTTTATGTATAAAATACTATTTTTAAAGTGGTATAAATATATACAAAATGGATGTCTATTAGTAGATAAAACTATTTTATGAATTATAAAAATATTTATTTATTTTTTTAGATTATGAAAATGATACTAAAAAGTATTTAAAATATTTATAAATGTGCTATGCTATGTGTCATATGATGATTGGTTGATGGGTGATTTTAAGATGTGCTTTAAAAAGACCAAAATTTATTGGTTATATTAAAAAAATAATTCTCTCTCCTACATAGATACTAAGATTAGGGGATGAACACTCCAATGTGTACGTGAGTACTCTTTAATCTATTCAAATTAAAATTTAATTACAATAATCTTATTTAACTATTACATTATTAGTATTTTTCTTCCTTTTACCCAAACTATATATTAATGTTGGTAAGAGTAAAATATCAAACATAATATATACATATCGGTGATTTAGCGTGGAGGAAAATGTAATTCTAACGATAAATTATTATTGTTTTTTATTTTTAAATTAATATATATCTATATTATATACTGAAATAGAGCTTGAAATCGACATTTGACGCAGAATCCCGCACAAGGTACGAACACTAAAACTAGTCAATACTAAGACATGAGACACTAATTTTGACGTGACGGCCTCCTAATCTCACAATATCTTTTTTAATAAAATGGTTTAAATTAAACATATATCATCTTTATTAATTTACTAAAAATGGTTCAAAATAAATATATAGTTATACATCGTACTATAGTATTGTAATAAAACATTTTTTTTTCTTTACTACAAACAATTAACAAGGAGATTTTTTTTATAATGAAAAGCGGTTTAAACCATCGTTTATTGAAACAAAAGACCAAAAAAAATCGGCAAACGGACTAACTGTCATGAAGGATCACAACAAAGGAGAAAAGAAACACACAAATATACATCACAAAAAAAACCTGAACGCAAGGAGATCTTGAAGGAAAATCAAGATGATTCAGGCAACAAGAAGCAACGAGCATAGAAGTTCTTCGAAGGAAGTACACATGAAGGAAGCTTGAAAAACAATTGTGGACACCTCATATTTGGATTGCAACAAAGCCGTCAAGAGTCGATCACAAATCCACGTCTACTCGACAAAACGCTCAAAACCGCCAACAAAAGACAACATCAAACCTAAGAAGACAATTCTACAAACACACGAGTATCATGATATATAAAGGTATACCTTGATGGTTAAAAGAAAAATGATTTATAAGGAGAAAACTGTTCATACCGATTTGGTTTAACAAATGATGGATTTTTCCTATTGGTGCCCTTCAAATTTGGCCTTTTTTCTCTTGGTATCACATTTTCAAGTTTTCTCTTAATATCCTCATGTTTTAATTTGTTTCCCCTTATATTCATTGTTGATATATTACATTGAAATTTCAATTATAAAATATTAAAAAATCAGAAAAATAAATTTAAAATTAATTATGACCTCACTAAATTTAAACTAATTAATTGTATAACAGAATTATTTTTTATATAATTTTTTTTTGGATTAAAATACAACTTATAAATTTTACTTATTTTTAGATTAAAATAAAAATCATAAGTTTTTATTTATTTACAAATTAAAATAAAATATAGAAATTAAATTTAAAAATAAATAAATATTGCTATAACTTAATTTTAAGTGAGGTACATAATTAGTTTTAAAACTTATTATGACCCTTATTAAATTTTAAACTTATAAATTTAAAGAAATACCGAGTTATGGTTATAGAAGTATTTCTATGTTTTAAATTTTATTTTATTTTAATTTTAAAAGTCTAGAAAAGTATATTTAAAACTAATTATGTACCCTAAGTTACACTAAAAGTATGGTCAATTTTATTTATTTTAGAAATATTTTTTAAATTTATATTATCTATATTTTAATTTTAATTAAAAAATATAAAAAATTACTATAGTTTTTATTTTAGTTCAAAAATTAGAAAAAGCTATAGTTTTTTAAAGATTTTTTTATACATTACTTAGTATTTTATAAAATTAATATTTTAATATTTTCATAAATAGTTTTCTATTTTTCTAGATTTTTTAATTTTATAATTGAACTTTGAATAAAATATATTAAGAAAGGGTACAAAAGGGGACACAAATCAACCATGTGGGTATGAAGAGAAAACTTAGAAACTTGTTAATGGCGAGAGTAAAATTCTAAACTAGAAGGGCACAGAGAAGAAAAATCCATAAAAGATTTGATACGCAGGGTGTTGTGGAAATGAGTGCTTTTGTGTTAATTGTTGTAACACCCCGAATCCGCGGGACTCGGGATGCTACGGGAGGAGACCTCACAATGGGTACCGACCCTTAGCCTGACAACAATTTCACCGGATCTTGCAACAAGACACAAATAAAGGCCAAAACCGAAATACATTTTTATGCAATGTTATGAAACCCGAATACAAAAGAAAGGAAAGACTTCAGCCGTCCTTACAACAACATCAACATAATACAAAATAACAACAACACGAGGACTTCAAAACCCAACTCAACCTAAGATGTACGGGGACCCCGGCTATCCACTCCTCCGGATCACTCGGTGACATCCCTAACCTGCAAGGTATCTACACAAACGGTTTAAAACCGTTAGCTCACATTATAGGCATTATATAGATAGTATGACACACACATAAACAAGCAACCATATCACACAACTCATACTCATCCACATACAACAGATTATTATCTTCTTTATAAGTTATTCCATTACTAGTTCCATTCGTTTTAAATGTGACACGAGAGTATTATAACTCTCGCCTCTGTCCCCGTGTAACCAACAAGAGTGATGCGGAGCTCAACCCATATACCATGTGGAGTGGCAAAGAAGCCCGTCCGTATACCATGTATGGCCTGGTCGTAGAGAACCTCCCAGTCTCCCTCGGGAGCTGGGCAGTGATGTCACCGCCCGATAATAATAAACAATGGGCCAACAATATAAATAACCAAGTTGTCCTAATCCGGTTTCATAATCATAAGCAATTAAACACACACCACCATCACATATCCAAATAATGCATAAAAGCGGCTAAATAAGTCCGATGACTTACCTCGTCCCAAATCTAGCCAAATAACCGATCTCACTTCCCGTAGGAATACAACCAAGGCTTGTGCAAGACAAGACACGATAATCAACAACCACTCACGCAAGCTAGAAGTCCTTAGACTTATAGTCCTATATACTCTTACAAGATCATACACTCTCATAAACTAGAATAGCACTCCTAGTCCTCACAACTCACAAGATCACAACTAAACCCCCATGTGCTAGGATACTCTCATCCTAAACTCCGCAATCTCAGCCAACATATAAATACCACCTCAAGTCTCACAAGATCAACCACAAGGCTTACAACTGTATAACAACTCAAGAACAACACACCACATGTCATAAAACATCAATAACCTCAAACACTCACCTAAGGTTCCAAACCACTACTTGACATTCACTCTAAGTTATGCTAGATCCAACCTAGCATGATTCTACCACTAAACATAACTAGATCGAGGAAGAAGATACTCACACGAGGTCAAAGGCGGAAGACGATCCACGGATGTCAAGAATGGATTCGATGGCCTTTATCGGGGCGCTTCCGGACCTAAAATCAAAGCTATGAAAATTTAGCTTATACGCTAAATTTGAACGGAAGATAACTTATATAAATCTAAGGTAAAAACTCGTTTTCAAAATCAAGGTTAAAAAAAACCGCTCAACCATTTTCCAGGCCAAAAATACACTTATATGAACATGAGTCATAATCTGCAATTAGATCTTTAGCATAAACCGAGATTAATCAACAAGGCATAAATCATTTGTAAAACCGGGTCACAAACTGCATTATAATATATGGATCCATTTATGTAAATAATATCCGCATGAGGGCATATTGCTCAGATTCCAAAACTTGGGTTCAAAACTGCAATAATCAAATATGGGGCACAAACTATAATTTCACCAAAATTAAGTGGGGCCGAAGAAATAAAAGAAAAAGGGCTTCTGAACCCTGCTTCTGTTGGCGGCAGATGAGGAACGCAAAGAGCGCCGAAAGCTTCGGCTTCGGCTCTGGTGGGCTTTAGCGGGGAGCACGAACGGCGAGGAAGGTAACGTGTCCCTCCGGTGGCTTCAACGACGGCGAGGGCAGTGTAGGAACCTGTAATACGATAGTTAAACTTTATGCAGTATAACGATAAGGTTCAGAATTTCATACCACCGCAGTGCATATGTTGAGCAGAGTCGAGATCGGAATCTCTTTCCTTAATTCTAAAAACACCCCGTATTACGACGGTTACCGGTGTTTAAGAATCTCAGGATACCACTACTGTTCGAATCCGTTCTTCGTAATAGAACCGGAAGCCTACGAACCAGTAGTGCGTTGCACTCTTGAGATAAGAAAAGCTGGCAAGCTTGAGAGAGAGAAGAGAGAATGATTGTTGGTGTGTTTTGGAATGAATGAAGAGCTCTCTATTTATAGGAGCTGGAGGAGCTGAATTGGGCTGTGGGCCTCGAGGCCCATTGAACCAGCCCAAAACCAGAGCCAATAGGAGAGTGACACGTGTCCGCAATCCAAAAGATTTCAGATTCACCTTGGAAGCCACGTTTTTAGGAGTCAATTGAAGATCATAACCGCCCACTTTTGTAGGGGTTGTTGACTGATCCGTTGGACTGGATATTCGGATATCCAGCCCGGTCCGCTGATCCGATTGCACATATGGGTCTGGCCCAAGGCCTTCCTCATCTGGACTGTTGGATTTTGAGTTGGGTCGGCCCAAAAATAATATAGGTGGCCAGCCCAGATTATAATTAGGTCCACCCGCCCCGTCCCACAGCACGGTGCGGCTCGGCACGACCACGAGCTCGAACTCGAGCTCGGCTCGGCTCGGCGGCGCGCGTGTGGTGTTTTGCCTACGCCGTTCCCCATTGAAAATGGGTAGTCACCCAAGGCCACATGCCTTAGAGCAAACTTTCCCCTTATATTCTACTCCCTTTTACCTCCATATAGTCCATGTGGGATTCTCCCAATTTTGACTATTTTCCCAAGTTATTGCCTATCACGCAACCAACTTTGGGCATCCATTTCTCATTCAAACGGAACTCAAATTTAATGTATGAATATACCACGAGCAAGATCTCGCGGAGATGAAGCCAACGCTCCCACTTTCCGGTGTTGATAATGGCCGGAGCCCACCGGAAATGTGCCCGGAAAAGTGTCCGGCGCACACATGTGTTAAAACATGTTTTATTTCTTCTTTTCATGAAATTAGTTCCAACAATCCCCCACATGAATAGAAATGATTCTAAACATATGCTTCTCTGCTTTTAGACAGACAAAATTCTCAAGAGTATAGTCAAAAAATCACTGCATCTGGACTGGTGCCATGTTTCATGCTTGAACCGTCCATAGTGAATAGCTATCGGATTTACTCGACCAGGTAGTGACTTTGATGTCTTGAACCACCCGGGCTTTTATGTAAACCGAGACAAAAACTATCACACAGTTTCATTTTCTCGCAGAATGTTTGGTTCTCTGGTTGTGTTCATTTTGGCCTTGAACATCCCTGGTTTATTCATGAGTGAATTTGGAGAATTCAGCCTCACTTTATTCTCCTAGACACGGCCCCATGTCACACTCACAAGGTGATTTACCATAAAGAGTATCTTTCATACTCCCCTTTGTTTCAAGGCGATGGAATCAATAAAAGCCAAGCTTAACCTTAACTCATACAATTTGCACTGTTTATCATCCTTAGGAACTAGGTAGAGATAGTGCTCCACTTGATTCAACTTAGTTAGGTTTTCCTTTTGAACCTACATCATGGGATCTCCAGTCACGTAGGTAGGGTTTTCCTTCAAGCATCCTCTTTCGTAATAGGCTTTAAACCCATTCCTTTTGATGATTTTAAAACTTGATCTCTTAACAAACCTTTAGTAAATGGATCCGCTAGGTTGTCAGCTGATTTGATATAGTCTATCGAGACTATACCTGTTGAGATCAGTTTTCTAATGGACTTATGTCGTCGTCTAATATGACGTGACTTTCCATTGTATAAAATGCTCAATGCCCGAGCTATAGCCGATTGACTATCACAGTGTACACACAATGCCGGCACTGGTTTTTCCCACATCGGAATATCTTCCAAGAAGTTCCGAAGCCACTCAGCTTCTTCTGTTGCTTTGTCTAACGTAATGAACTCAGACTCCATTGTGGATCTGGCCAATAACGTTTGTTTGGAAGATTTCCAAGACACTGCTGCACCACCAAGTGTAAACACATATCCACTTGTGGATTTTGAGTTTCTAGAGTCGGATATCCAGTTTGCGTCACTATATCATTCTAGAACTGCCGGTTGGTTACTATAGTGCAGCCCATAACTTTGAGTATAACGGAGATAGTTCAATACTCTAGTTATCCCTTTCCAATGTTTATGTCCTAGGTTACTTGTATAACGACTTAGTACATTAACTGAGTGCGCTAAGTCAGGGCGTGTACAATTGGTTAAGTACATAAGACTCCCAATTACACTTGCATACTCAAGTTGTGACACTGAGCCCCCCACATTTTTGGTCAGATGGAGTTGAGGATCCACTGGACTCTTTGCTGTTCCACTCGAGTAGTTCTTGAACCTCTCAAGAATCTTTTCAGCATAATGAGCTTGGGACAGGGTAATACCTTCGGATTGTCTAGTGATTTTAATCCCTAAAATGACATCCGCTAATCCCATATCTTTCATGTCAAATTGACCCCTAAGTAAATTCTTAGTTCGGTTGATCATGTCTTTGTTGCTTCCAATGATAAGCATATCATCGACATATAGACATAACAAGACATATCCCGTAGGAGTATTCTTGATATATATGCACTTGTCGCATTCATTAATGCTGAAACCATTCGACATCATTATGTTGTCGAATTTTTCATGCCACTGCTTAGGAGCTTGTTTGGGTCCATAAAGGGACTTTACAAGTCTACACACCTTGTGTTCTTGTCCAGACACAACATACCCTTCAGGTTGTTTTATGTAGATCTCCTCTTCTAAATCTCCGTTTAGAAAGGCAGTTTTTACATCCATTTGATGGATTTCTAGGTTCCGTAATACCGCTATTGCTATTAGCATTCTTATAGAAGTTATTCTCATAAGTGGAGAATATGTGTCAAAGAAATCGAACCCTTCTTTTTGTCGGAATCCTTGCACTACAAGCCTAGCCTTGTACTTTTTGATTGAGCCATCGGTTTTCAACCTGGTTTTGAAAATCCATTTAGTGCTTTACACCCTTTTGGTAAGTCAACTAACTCCCATGTATGGTTTTGCATAATGAAGTCCATCTCACTTTTGACTGCTTCCTTCCATGAAGGTGCGTCAGGTGTAGACATGGCTTCTGTGTAACTTCTTGGTTCTTTCTCCATGAGAAATACTGTTATGAAGTCATCCCCAAATGATTTTTCCGTTCAAGTTCTTTTGCTTCTTCGAGGTTCTTCCTTGACTATTTCATTTCCAGAAGTGCCTTCTTCCCTTTGTTCACGAGTTCGTTTTGGATTTTCTTTATCCTTACACGGAAACACGTTCTCAAAGAAAGAAGCATTCCTAGATTCCATTATTGTATTAACATGTATATCTGGTATATCTGATTGATGTACCAAAAATCGATAAGCACTACTGTTGTGTGTATATCCTATGAAAATACAATCAACGGTTTTAGGTCCGATGGTGACCTTTTTAGGAGGTGGTATAGCCACTTTTGCTAGGCACCCCCACACTTTGAGGTATTTGTACGATGGTACTTTACCTTTTCAAAGTTCATATGGCGTTTTGCCAGTTACCTTATGAGGTATTTTGTTGAGGATGTAATTGGTAGTAAGCAATGCTTCCCCCCACATGTTCTGGGGTAACCTGGAATCCTGCAACAAGGCGTTCATCATCTCTTTCAGAGTTCGGTTCTTTCGTTCCGCAACTCCGTTAGATTCAGGTGAATAGGGAGCAGTTGTTTGATGAACTATCCCATTTTCTCTACAGAACGTGTTGAAAGGTTCATCGTACTCGCCTCCTCTATCACTTCGTACGACTTTGATTGTCTTACTAAGTTGGTTTTCAACTTCCAACTTGTATTCCTTGAATTTTTCCAAGGCCTCATCCTTGCTTCTAAGCAAGTAGATATAACAATATCTTGTACAATCGTCAATAAATGTGACGAAGTACTTTTTACCTCCTCTAGTTTGGATAAACTTCAAATCACACAAATCAGTGTGAATTAAGCCTAGAGGTTCTATAGTTCTCTCCATTTGTGGAGATGGCGTTTTTGTGAGTTTTGCCTGTACGCAGACTTCACATTTGTCTTTGTTTAATTTGCATTTTGGAATTAGGTTGAAATTCATTAGTCTTTGGATAGACTTATAATTTACATGTCCTAAACGTTCATGCCAAATATTAAAAGACTCAACAACATAAGCAATAGGAGTTTTATTCATTGAAACTTCGGTTACAACCTTCGGGATGACTGTCATTACACACATTTTGAACAGTCCATCCTTGACATATCATTTGCCTACATAAATCCCATTCTTCATGAGAGTTAGCTGACCAGACACAAGCTTCACGGAGAATCCATGCTTGCTAAGCAAAGAGCTGGAAATCAGGTTCTTCCGAATGTCAGGCACGTGCATGACATTCATGAGAGTTAGCTCCTTCTCAGATGTCATCTTTAGCACTATCTTTCCGTGTCCTTCGACCTTTGAGGTGGACGAATTTCCCATAAACAGGTGCTCCTCCTGCTTATTCTTCTGATAGGTGGAAAACATCCCCTTGTCAGAATAAATATGGCGGGTAGCACCAGTGTCAAACCACCACTCCATCGGGGTGCCGCCGACCATGTTGACTTCAGAAGTTACAACACATAAGTTAGTTGGCCCATCCTTAGCAATGTGGGCCTTTGCTTTCCCCTTGCTCTTGTTAGAATCACTCTTGTTCCGACATTCGTCGGATTTGTGACCTATTTTACCGCAGGCATGACACTTGCCGGCGAATTTCTTCTTTGCCAGTTGCTTGTCGGGGACCTTGGGTTGAAATTTCCGTTTCTTGTCCTTCGGTTCAGTTAGATGAGCTTTCTCGGTCTGTTCCCCTTCATTGCTCTTGCGGTTGCTAGATTCAATCCGCAGCTTGACCATGAACTTTTCCACAGTCATTTCCTTTCGCTTGTGCAAAAGGTAGCTCTTGAAATCCTTCCAAGATGGAGGGAGATTCCTAATGAATGTTGCTACCTGAAATCTTTCACAGATATTCATCCCTTCAGCAATGATCTCATGGGCTAGAAGTTGTAGCTTCTCAGCTTGCTCCATGACCGGCTTGTTGTCTACCATTTGGAAGTCCATGAACTTTTGAACAACGAACTTTTTATGCCCTGCATCCTCAGCTTTGTACTTCTTTTGTAAGGCAAGCCACAACTTCCTAGAAGTATCGACTTTGATGTATACTTGATACAGTGAGTCGGACAGGCGGCTAAATCCACCCTTTGCATGCATAATCATTGTCCAGATCAGCTTGGAAGAATACCTCTTTATCCTCGGTGACGTATTTGTCCAGTTTGTTCATGGTTAGGAAGAACACCATCTTTTGTTGCCAGGTCTTGAAATTAGTTCCATCGAACTTGTCTGGCAGCAATCCCACGCTTAGAGAGCCAGGCATCGGTACTGTCTGAGGGGCAGGTTGTTGACTAGCCTGTACAGCAGTTGAAAGTGCAGTAGTCCTAGTCGGTGGGTTTGGCAAGATAGCTGGTGGTAGACCACTCCCAAAATGGATTTGGGACGTCTGCTCACCCCCATTTGCAGCCTCAGTCAACATCCGTATGATACTTCCATCATTAGTAGTGTTCGGATTCACGGAAGTGTTTGAATCCACAATAGTTTCTTTTGTGGTATCAGCCATTTCTGTGACACAGACACAACCACAGTCAATATTTCAATTTTTTGATCAGAAATCGAAACTCAAAAAACCGATTTTTAGAAAATTCGGGTATAAGTCCGTACAAGAACAGACTTGTTTTCGATTTAATATTTAATCGAATTCAGGTTTAAAAACAAAAATTGTTTTTGTTTTAAAATTAATTTTAAAAACTGAATTTAAAATTCAAATTCTAAAATTAATTCCGGTAGAAAAAACCCGGTTTGAGTATTCCGGCGCCTTATCTGCAACACTTAATAAACGGTTAGTGCACAACAACTTAACATGTTTTAGAATTAAGACTGTAGGAACCTGTAATACGACAGTTAAACTTTATGCAGTATAACGATAAGGTTCAGAATTTCATACCACCGCAGTGCGTATGTTGAGCAGAGTCGAGATCGAAATCTCTTTCCTTAATTCTAAAAACACCCCGTATTACGACGGTTACCGGTGCTTAAGAATCCCAAGATACAACTGCTGTTCGAATCTATTCTTCGTAATAGAACCGGAAGCCTACAAACCAGTAGTGCGTTGCACTCTTGAGATAAGAAAAGCTGGCAAGCTTGAGAGAGAGAGAAGAGAGAATGATTGTTGGTGTGTTTTGGACTGAATGAAGAGCTCTCTATTTATAGGAGCTTGAGGAGTTGAATTGGGCTATGGGCCTCGAGGCCCATTGAACCAGCCCAAAACCAGAGCCAATAGGAGAGTGACACGTGTCCGCAATCCAAAAGATTTCGGATTCACCTTGGAAGCCACGTTTTTAGGAGTCAACTGAAAATCATAACCGCCCACTTTTGTAGGGGTTGTTGACTGATCCGTTGGACTGGATATTCGGATATCCAGCCCGGTCCGCTGATCCGATTGCACATATGGGCTTGGCCCAAGGCCTTCCTTATCTGGACTGTTGGACTTTGAGTTGGGTCGGCCCAAAAATAATATAGGTGGCCAACCCAGATTATAATTAGGTCCACCCGCCCCGTCCCGCAGCATAGCACGGCTCGGACTCGGACTCGGCTCGACTCTACGTGCGCGCGTGTGGTGTTTTGCCTACGCCGTTCCCCATTGAAAATGGGTAGTGACCTAAGGCCACATGCCTTAGAGCAAACTTTCCCCTTATATTCTACTCCCTTTTACCTCCATATAGTCCATGTAAGATTCTCCCAATTTTGACTATTTTCCCAAGTTATTGCCTATCACGCAACCAACTTTGGGCATCCATTTCTCATTCAAACGGAACTCAAATTTAATGTATGAATATACCACGAGCAAGAGCTCGCGGAGATGAAGCCAACGCTCCCACTTTCCGGTGTTGATAATGGCCGGAGCCCATCGGAAATGTGCCCGGAAAAGTGTCCGGCGCACACATGTGTTAAAACATGTTTTATTTCTTCTTTTCATTAAATTAGTTCCAACAGGCAGCACTGAGACGGCTCAACGAGCGAGGCGACGACAGCTTACCGATGGAGCTCCTCGACGGAACTAGGGCTGAGTCGGCGAGACTGGGCTTGTTTGGCGGCAGAATTCGCCCGGCGTGGCTATTGAAGGGAACGATGAAGCCTTTCCGATGTCTTAGATGGTTGACTGCTCCGAAAGCTCTCCGGCGGTGTGAGAAGGAGAGGAAAACAGAGAGTGCGAGATTGAGAGTCGAGGGAGATGAAATGAGAGATTGAGTGAGTGAGCAAAGGGAGCTGAAGGAGGTGCTGGTTTGGTTGGAAGCAACAGGGAAACGAGGGGTCAGAGTAGGGCAAGGTTGCTCAGGCTAGAGAAAGACTGTAAAAATCATAGGTTGGGCGGTGTTGCACAGGTCAAAGGTCGGGGAAGGGAAGGGTCAAGGAAGAAAAAAAATAAAGGGAAAGAAAAAGATAAAAACAATTAATTAAAAACATGACATCGGGATTAAAATAAACTCTATCAAAATAACCGGAACGGGATTTCCGGTTTGGAAAACTCCCAAACTTTCCATGAAATAAATTACAGAATATATATAAATGTAAAATATATAAACTCATAAAAGTTTAAATTCTATTTTAAATACTCGTAAAAATTATTTAAGTTATTGAAATATCGATAAAAGCCGCAAAAAATAAATATCGCAAACACGCCTAAAATTGGGGCGTTACAATTGATAAGATTTTGATCGATTTTGTTTTAAAACGAGCAAAACATGATCGAGGTTTGAGCCTTGACTCATTCGAAATTATTTTTCATATTTGTATTTTGTATCATTGTTGGGTGTTTTTGAGCCGTTCGGCCGAGAACGGTGCCGTTAGGTCGCGAGGTTGGTGTCGGTAGGTCAAGATTGTGAAACTGAGATAGTCTTACCTTTTTATGTTTTTATAAAAACCAATTGAATGTAACCACATTGATTTGGAAATTGGGCCATTAGGCCTAATGCTGAAACAAGGAGGTAGAGAGGCGCAGGTTGAAGGCCAACGAAACCAAGACCAAAACTCGCCGCTTGAATCGATAATCCAAAGAAAATGGAGTCGTCCAGTTGCGGAAGGGATGTTGAACAAAATACCTAGCCACCAAGGGCCGTAAGAAGGAGGCGGTCACCCAGGAGTACACCGAGAACCTCCACTGACGCCTTCATGGTTGTATCTTCAAGAAGAAGACGCCAAAAGCCATAGACGAGAACAAGAAGTTCGTCAAGAGGCCAAGGGAACAACCAAATTAAGAGTAGATGTGAAGTTGAACAAGCAGATCTAAAGAGTCGATTAAGAGAATGAGATAAGAAGAGGGGTTTCCTCGTCAGACGTCGGCTTTGTTTTACTCTATTGGTGTTGAATGTTGAATGTTGAATGCCTGTTGTCAGCTAGGGTTTTGCCCTTCTTGTTTTTTGCTTTCTAATGTTTGTAAACAAAATGGAGCGTCTATTACTAAAAAATTTCATTAATTCATTAAAGAAAAAGAAATTAATTGATTCTTTGTTTAGCTAGGAAAAAGAGCGGCCTAGTACAGTCATTGATGTGGGACAATCCTATAAATATCCTACTATACATGAATCCATCACTTGTCCAAGAGTACAAGGCACTCAAGGAGAAGTTGCTAGCAAGAGTCAAACATTGGAGGATCTCGTAGAAAGGAGAAATACATAGGATCGGCCCATCCTAATAATCTCGCCTGAGATCATACAATCCAAGACCGAAATTCCTACTGTTGTAGAAGATCGAGTCGAATCTCGACCATAAGAATTTAAATACTTCTAGCTATCTTTTGTTTAATACCTTTTGAAGCTCTCAACATTCTAAATGTATCTTTTGGTTTTGATCCTATCTTGTAGGATTATCTTTATTTTATCTTTTAGAGGAGTCTCTCCTACAAATAACCTTAGAGGGCAAGAATCCTAGTTAGTTTTGATTTGATATTTTTCCACATACATTGTGAAATACATCATGCTTCACTTACAAAGTTTGTGTTTTATTCATTTCAATTCAATCAAAAAGAGAGCTTCTGATTGAATAGTTGTGAGTCCTTGTTAGGTTGTTTTTGTGAGTGTTAATCTTATTGAAGATTGGTGCTACTAGTCAAACTAGTCCCTCCTTGTGCTTGTCTTATTCAGAAGGTTTGTGTAAGGTTAAAGAAAAAAGGGTTAAGGTAATTCTTTGTTGAGGGTTTTGATCCATTGGTCAAGGTTCTTTGCAAGTCTAACATTAAGTCCTATCTTCCTATTCTAGGTAGTAGCACAAAAAGCTTTGCATTTATAAACTCGATATAATCTCCCAAACTTCCTAGCGAACCCACAATGTATGGGTCGTTTCGTAGAAAGGAAAGTATTTCGAGATCGAACATAAGGACCGAGGTGAAATTAAACCATTCAATGACCATAGATAGTGCAAATCTAAACTAAGAGATAAAAGAAAATCACAATGTTTCTGGTTGATTTTTGAGGTGATCAGACAAGATCAAAAGATATGCAAAACAAGCAAACAAACAACACACAAACACAAGGATAGGTAATAAGGGTAAGAGTGCGGATTCTAGAGATCAAGAATTCCGGATATGACCTTGAACTCAAGCTTTTAATCGTCAAAGTATAAAGCTGCGGTTGTTGGAAAGGAGTGTTTCTCTAATGGGAACAATTACTGGGTAAGTCTCATGTTCCACTAGTCTCAAACCTAAGTCCTATTACCGGATAAGTCTCAAGGAGCTAAGGTCAAGAATTTTACACAAACCGGGCCACTATCTAAGGGTCAAACCCCTCCTTACAGGGTAAGTCTCGGAAAAGGTAAGTTTTAGGCAACGATCCTAGCACACTAAATCCAATAGCGGCTTTTTTGGCTCACTACTACCTAGAGTTCATCATCTTCTAGATCTAAGAGCGGAAATCACCGGGTAAGTCTCATTCGTCAATTAGTTTGCTAGCAAAGGTCACCCTAAGCAAGATTAAGCTCAACAAACACTATGATTTCAACAAATCTACATTCTAACATCTGGATTAATCAACGTAAGGACAATAGCACAACAATCTCGGGTGGATCATGAACATCTCGGCCAAAATGGCGTGAAGAACAAGCCGATATCTTAAATTGAGCTAGGTTTTCGAACACAAAATCATCCTAAGCTAACATGCAAGTCCATACAATCACCATCTGTAACACCCCAAGTTCTCGAAACTCGGGGAGCTACTGGTTAGGACCTCACAATGAGTCCCAACCTTGGTTTAACAATAATATTACTAGGATCTTACAACAAGGCACAAATGTATTTAAAACAATTTTCAAAACATAATATTTTTATTGCATGAATGCACACACGTGACAGCCTTACAAAACACACACACACAGACACACACAGACACACACACACACATATATATAGACTCCCCCGTCCCCATCTAATGAGTACGTGGACCCGGATGACCATCCGTCCCGAATCTCTTTGCAACTGTTTATCTCTACAAAATCTACAACACGGATAAACCGTTAGCTAACAATCTAAATATAAGAAGAATAAAGATAGTACAAACACAACCAAGATAACATAAAACAATCATTACGTTGGCACACAAACCGGTTATTATCTAGTAGGCAAATGATTCATCTTATTCCATTTTATAGTTGTGGCACGAGAATCTTAAGAGTTCTCGCCGCCGTTCCTTATCCAACTGGGTATAGGTCTAGCTTACCTCCGCCGGTAGCATCACTACAAACCGAGTGTGGACTAGTCCCTAAAGAAACCCCCAACGCCCTCAGGCTAACTGAGCAGAATGCCACCGCCCGTTACTCTTAGGCCAATGTATAGGTCGGTATATACTAAAAACAACTATAAAGACATCATTCAAACACCACTATCATTATCCACACTCATATCTAGAAGCTAGCTAAGTAAGCCCAAAGAACTTACCTAAATCAATCTCGACTATCTAAATCTCAATTTGGTCAGCAACCGTAGAATACTCCATCGCTTGTTATACAAGGCAAGTGGATCAATAATGTTTGTCACTTTCTTAGAAGTCTCCAACTTCTAAGATATATAATCGATCATAAAGAAATTACCAAAATACCCTATACGGGTAAATGACCATTTTACCCCTGCTCCCGAAACTCTATAAAATTCTATAACAAAGTTCCAAACTATTCTTTGGAACTCAAAACCACACTCAAAACTTTCAAAAGGAAGTTAGCTAAAGATTTAGAAGAGTTAACTACATTCTCGACTTTCATAAAAAGTCGCTAAGGTCCAACTTTGGCTTAAGATATGAGAACCGAATAAAAATATAAAAATTCCAACTAAAATATCTTGGTCTTCTACATGATGCACTCTGCTCTAAGAAGCAAGAAAATCTCAAAAATACCCAACAACAACTTCTACACAATTCTCCAAAGTTGGATACAAAATCCAGGAATTCTATACTTAGCCAAATTCTGAATCATTTCACAAACTACACAAACAGTCTACTTTAGAAGACTATAATTCTAATCCGACCGTTGTATTGTTCCCAAATTTTAATACCTCTAACTACTCATATCCACCTCCAACATATCAGAAATTCAACGGTGGATGATCATTATAAAGCATCGAAATACAACCTCAAAGTCGGCAGGTCCCAATATAGATTGTGAAATTAAAAAGGAAAATAGTAGATCCCCACTTTGACTCTCCCTGGCAGCGTTATCTATGATTTATACTATCTAATGTCACAAGTTCGATTCTTTTAGGAGACATCCACAAAGCTTAGCCTATCCTACACTACTACTCACACAATCCAGAGTTCGAGCCTATCAATCATTCTAGTCCTAACATGGCCAACCATAGACACCCTAACCCACCAACTTCAGCCCCTGATATACTCTACTAAAACCACTTACGCCTCAACTACTGCAACAAACAATACAGTGAAAGAAGGCAAGAGATTGATGTGTAGAGGACTCACGGATCCGGTATACTCGATCAAAACCATCGATGGTAGTCCTCGGAAAGGGAAGAGGGAAGACTGGCGTGGTGGTGTAGCTCGTGATGATGTAATGAGGAGGCCCCAGTGTCACGTGAGAGATGGATCTCTGATCTGCAGGGGAGTCTCTTGTACAAAAGGTTGAAGAAGGCCCGATCCAACTGTTGCGTCTGTTTCAAAGGGGCGTGCAGAAGGGCTGCTACAGTTGTTTCAAAGAGAAGGCTGGAGGACGCTCCTTGCTCGAGTTGTTGGTTGTCGTCTGTTGCTACTAATCTGCAGGAAGGATTCCATAGAGGCGGGAGAAACAGGAACTTGTGTGAAACGTGCTCCTGTGCGCCACTGTTGTTACTGATCGAGGAGGAAGATGATGTTGCGTCGGCTTTTAGCGAGTCTAGGGTGTCTCTTGTTGCGTGCAGAGGGTTCCGAGTGGTTTAGATTAGAAGATGGGTATGGAGGGAGGTAGCGAGATATGGGGATAGAGGGAAGGAGGAAGACAGTTCCGGCTTGCTGGCTGTTACGTTTTGAATCGACGGAAAGATCTTTCCTTTCAAGATCTGGCTGTTACCTTTTTAAGGAGAGAGAGCTCATCCGGCTTGCTGGCTGACGTGTTGCAGGGTTGGACCGGCTGGTGTGAGGCAATGAATTGTTGGGCCGGACGTAAAGCATAGAGTGTTGGCTGGACATCAGGCAAGTGAGTTCCTCCTTTTGGGCTGAGCAAAGCTGTGATGTGGGCTTCTCATCAGGCCGGCTGGCATGTCAACAGTGGGCTGGAGCAAAAGACTATACAAGGCAAGGGAAGTCATGGGTTGACTTTGGTATGGCTGAAGCAAAGAGGAGGGAGTGGGCTGAAAGATTTATTTCAAGGTCTTGTCATGGCTTTGTCCTAAACGTAGTCATGGTCTCGTCATGATCTCGTCTAGGATATGAACTGAAGGTTGAAAATTAGGGTTTAGTGTTATTTTTCTATCATTTTATGTGAGAAAAAGGCCTCACATAAAATGATAGAATTTGTGATGACACCGGAAATTGGTGACATGAAAAGGTCAACGGATCGAAATCCGGTTTGACTCGGAATTAATTGAAAGAAAAATTTCCGGATATTACACCATCCAAGCCATAACCATCATTCCATCACCCTAGAATCACAACTATTCAGCCAATAACATATATTTTAAGATCAAACATCATCATACAACCATGCATGCATGCTTTCCATAGAAAAATAATGAAGATAAGAACAATGAAAGAAGGTTACTTAGTTGGAATAGAAGTTTAAACAAGTCTCACAAATGCTTCAAGAGCAGCTTCAAGATCCAAACTTACAAGCCACACAAGAACCTCACTAAATACCACTCAACCCACTCTAGATCTTTAAGATTGATAATGTTATACACTAATCTCCCCCAAAAACACCCACAAGGGTCTTGGAATAGAATTTCAAGAAGGGAGAAGAGATCCCAAAAACAGCGTCCAAAGCAACTCAAGTACTCCAAGGGAAGGCAAAGGTTGGACATAGAGAAAGTGTGCCATGTGTCGAGGCTGTCCAAAGAGGAATCTCGGTTGGCCATTAATCCATCTCGGCCGAGATACACTTGCCTTGGACAGAGATTGCACTAATTCAGCCCTAATAATCACTTTAACATGAGTTTGTCCAAGCCTTGCACCAACTACGGTCCTTGCCTTCATCTTTTTTCCGAGCATGAGTCTTTTGGAACCTCGAATCCGGACCATCATGAGGCTTGAACCTCGAATGTATCAATAATGTCTCAAAGATCCCCAAAATACCTACAAAACCGACAAAAGCTCGTGTAGACACCATTTCTTGCAATATGACTCGATTAAGCGTAATTGTCACGAACTAGTGCGGAATCATGCATGAATAAAAGGAAAAACTAACTAAAAGAATGTCTAAACTAGTGTCACAAATGATGTCATCAAAATACCCATAACTTCCACTTGCTCGTCCCCGAGCAAGGCTCAAACCTAAACTACGAGATGACATGAGTTATGAATGCGGAAAAACAGAAAAACTTTTTGCAATTGTGCTTCAAAACATAGATCACCTTCATATTGATGTTTCATGGCAAAGGATGAACAATCATGTATCGAAGGAAAAATGGCACGAAAAGACAATCACACTTAACTCGAAAACATATATGCAAAGCAAATCGAAAATGATTAGAATGATCATGAGAGTATCAAATATAAAGTACTAAGTCAAAACACATGTGCATAGAGGTCTTAAGGACTTAGGAAAGAAGAGGCCAAGAAACGTGTCAATAGGTGGAAAATCTTAGGTCATGTGGTGCAAATCCGGGAAATGAACAAAAAACCACAACTTCATTTTTGTTCATCAACCACCATAAGTGTACATTTGTCCTTTTTCTTTTCTTTAATTTTTTTATTCAGTTGAAGAAATGACATTGGTGACAAAAGCCGAATCCTTGGTGATTAGCGGTCCTCAGAAATTTTCCGAGGTGCCTCACAACGGATGCACATACCAAGTCTCATTAGGAAAATTGGTTAATTCAACTTTGGCAAGACACAAACATCCGATTATGTGAATGTGCCGAGTTACTCGTCATCAAAACCAAATTCCCCAAACCTATATTTTTTTTCTACACTTTTCACAACACTTTCAACCACTTCATTCACGACATTCATTTATCAACTTCAACATCGCCCCATACATGCTTTTCACACACTCAACACACTAACATGCTCCTAATTCCCGGATGGGTCAAAAGAGGTACAATTGTTTTGGAATGTGAGACAAATACGAGGTAAGAGTGCCAATAACTTATTCGCCCAAAACATGCACACACAAAGCCTTAAATTTATAACTCAATCTAATCTCTTAAACTCCAAGCGAACCCACAATGTACGGGTCGTTTCGTAGAAAGGAAAGTTTTCCGAGGTCGAACACAAGGACTGAGGTGAAATTAAACCATTCAATGACCATAGATAGTGCAAATCTAAACTAAGAGATGAGAAAGGAATAAAGAAATGAAAATCACAATGTTTTTGGTTGTTTTTTTAAGTGATCAAACAAGATCAAAAGATATGCAAAACAAACAAACAAACAACACACAAACACAAGGATAGATGATAAGGGTAAGAGGTGCGGATTCTAGAGATCAAGAATTCTGGATATGGCATTGGACTCAAGCTTCTAATCATCAAAGTATAAAGTTGGGGTTGTTGGGAAGGAGTGTTTCTCTCATAGGAACAATTACCGGGTAAGTCTCATGTTCCACTAGTCTCAAATCTAAATCCTATTACCGGATAAGTCTCAAGGAGTTAAGGTCGAGAATTTTACACAAACCGGGCCACTACCTAAGGGCCAAACCCTCCTTACCGGGTAAGTCTCGGAAAAGGTAAGTCTTAAGCAACGATCTTAGCACACTCAATCCAATAGCGGCTTTTTTGGCTCACTACTATCTAGAGTTCATCATCTTCTATATCTAAGAGTGGAAATCACCGGGTAAGTCTTAGTCCTCATTTAGTTTGCTAGCAAAGGTCACCCTAAGCTAGATTAAGCTCAACAAACACTAGGATTTCACCAAATCTACATCCTAATATCCGGATTAATCAACGTAAGGACAATAGCACAATAATCTCGGGTGGATCATGAACATCTCGGCCAAAATGGCATGAAGAACAAGCCGAGATCTTAAACCGAGCTAGGTTTTCGAACACAAAATCATCCTAAGCTAACATGCGAGTCCATACAATCATCATCAAAGCCATAACCATCACTCCATCACCCTAGAATCACAACTATTCAACCAATAACATAGATTTCAAGATCAAATATCATCATACAAGCATGCATGCATTCCATAGCAAGATAATGAAGATAAGAACAATGAAAGAAGGTTACTTAGCTGGAATAGAAGTTTACACAAGTCTCATAATGCTTCAAGATCCAAACTTACAAGCTACACAAGAACCTCACTCAAAACCACTCAACCCACTCTAGATCATCAAGATTGATAATGTTATACACTAATCTCCCCCAAAAACACCCACAAGGGGCTTGGAAGAGAGTTGCAAGAAGGGAGAAGAGATCCCAAAAACAGCCTGCAATGCAACTCAAGTACTCCAAGGGAAGGCAAAGGTCGGACATAGAGAAAGTGTGCCATGTGTCGAGGCTGTCCAGAGAGGAATCTCGATTGGACATGAATCCATCTCGGGCGAGATACACTTGTCTTGGACCAAGATTGCACTAATTTAGCCCTAATCATCACTTTAACATGAATTTATCCAAGCCTTGCACCAACTAGGGTCCTTGCCTTCATCTTTTCTCCGAACATGAGTCTTTTAGAACCTCGAATCCGGACCATCATGAGGTTTAAACTTGAATGTAGCAATATTGTTTCAAAGATCCCCAAAATACCGATAAAACCGACAAAAGCTTGTGTAGACACCATTTCTAGCAATATGACTCGATTAAGCGTAAATGTCGCAAACTAGTGCGGAATCATGAATGAATAAAGGGAAAAACTAACTAAAATAATGCCTAAACTAGTGTCATAAATCATGTCATCAAAATACCGCATACTTGCCACTTGCTCGCCCCCGAGCAAGGTTCAAGCCTAAGCTACGAGATGGCATGAGTTATGAATCCGGAAAAATAGAACATCTTTTTGCAATTGTGCTTCTATACATAGATCACCTCCATAGTGATGTTTCATGCCAAAGGATGAACAAATCATGTATCAAAGGAACAAAGGCAAGAAAAGACAATCACACTTAACTCGAAAACATATATGCAAAGCAAATCGAAAATATCTAGAATGATCATGAGAATATCAAATCTAAATTACTAAGTCAAAACACATGTGCATAAAGGTCTTATAGACTTAAGAAAGAAGAGGCCATGAAACGTGTTAATAGGTGGGAAATCTTAGGTCATGTGGTGCAAATCCGGGAAAAGAACAAAAAACCACAACTTTATTTTTGTTCATCAACCACCATAAGTTTACATTTTCTCCTTCTTTTTCTTTTCTTTCGTTTCTTTTTCTTTTATTTTTTATTCACTTGAGGAAATGGCATTGGTGCACAAAAGCCGAAACCTTGGTGATTAGTGGTCCTCGGAAATTTTCCCAGGTGCCTCACACCTGATGCACATACCAAGTCTCGTTAGGACAATTGGTTAATCCGACTTTGGCAAAACACAAACACCCGATTATGTGAATGGTGCCGAGTTACTTGTCATCAAAACCAAAGTCCCCAAACCTATATTTTTTCCACACTTTTCACAACACTTTAAACCACTTCATTCGCAACATTACCCCATACTTGCTTTTCACACACTCAACACACTAACATGATCCTAATTTCCGGATGGGTCAAAAGAGGTAAAAAAAACTTTAGAATGGAAGACAAATCCGAGGCAAGAGTACCAAGAACTTATTCTCCCAAAACGTGCACACACAAAGTCTTAAATTTATAACTCAATCTAATCTCCTAAACTCCTAGAGAACCCACAACGTACGGGTCGTTTCGTAGAATGGTAAGTATTTCGAGGTCGAACACAAGGACTGAGGTGAAACTAAACCATTCAGTGACCATAAATAGTGCAAATCTAAACTAAGAGATGAGAAAGGAATAAAGAAATGAAAATCACAATGTTTTTGGTTGGTTTTTGAGGTGATCAAACAAGATCAAAAGATATAGAAAACAAACAAACAACACACAAACACTAGGATAGGTGATATGGGTAAGAAGTGCGAATTCTAGAGATCAAGAATTCCGGATATGGCATTGGACTCAAAATTCTAATCGTCAAAGGATAAAGTTGCGGTTGCTCGAAAGGAGTGTTTCTCTAATGGGAACAATTAGTGGGTAAGTCTCATGTTCCACTAGTCTCAAACCTAAGTCCTATTACCGGGTAAGTCTCAAGGAGCTAAGGTCCAGAATTTTACACAAACCAGGCCACTACCTAAGGGTCAAACCCCTGCTTACTGGGTAAGTCTCGGAAAAGGTAATTCTTAGGCAACGATCCTAGAACACTCAATCCAATAGTTGATTTTTTGGCTCACTACTACCTAGAGTTCATCATCTTCTATATCTAAGAGCGGAAATTACCGGGTAAGTTTCATTCCTCAATTAGTTTGCTAGCAAAGGTCACCCTAAGCTAGATTAAGCTCAACACATAATAGGGTTTCAATAAATCTACATCCTAACATCCGGATTTATCAACGTAAGGACAACAACACAATAATCTCGGGTGGATCATGAACATCTCGGCTGAAATGGCATGAAGAACATGCCAAGATCTTAAATTGAGCTAGGTTTTCGAGCACAAAATCATCATACGCTAACATGCAAGTCCATACAATCATCATCGAAGTCATAACCATCATTCTATCAGCCTAGAATCACAATTATTTTGCCAATTAACATAGATTTCAAGATCAAACATCGTCATACATGCATGCATGCATTCCATAGCAAGATAATGAACATAAGAACAATGGAAGAAGGTTACTTAGTTGGAATATAAGTTTACACAAGTCTCACAATGCTTCAAGAGCAGGTTCAAGATCCAAACTTACAAGCTACACAAGAACCTCACTCAAAACCACTCAACCCACTCTAGATCTTTAAGATTGATAATGTTCTACACTCATCTCCCCCAAGAACACCCACAAGAGGCTTGGAAGAGATCTGCAAGAAGGGAGAAGAGATCCCCAAAATAGCCTGCATAGGAACTCAAGTACTCCAAGGGAAGGAAAAGGTCGGACATAGAGAAAGTGTGCCATTTGTCGAGGCTGTCTAGAGAGGAATCTCGGTTGGCCATGAATCCATCTTGGTCGAGATACACTTGCCTTGGACCGAGAATGCACTAATTCAGCCCTAATCATCACTTTAACATGAGTTTGTCCAAGCCTTGCACCAACTAGGGTCCTTGCCATCATCTTTTCTCTGAACACGAGTCTTTTGAAACCTCGAATCCGGACCATCATGACGCTTGAATCTTGAATGTATCAATAATGTATCAAAGATCCCCAAAATACCTACAAAACCGACAAAATCTCGTGTAGACACCATTTCTAGCAATATGACTCGATTAAGCGTAAATTTCACGAACTAGTGCGGAATCATGCATGAATTAAGGGAAAAACGAACCAAAAGAATGCCTAAACTAGTGTCATAAATCATGTCATCACTTCCTATTATTCCATATTTTCATTCCATTATTCATCTTCTTATCTATCCATGATCATTCCATCAAACTCACGTTCTTTGTGTTTGAGTTTCACTAATCTCGGCCTTACCATACATATCTCGCCCGGGATTTGCACTAGGATTTGCTTATGCCATTCTCTTCATGAACTTCAGTCTAGATCAGGAAACTACGGCATCAACACCGCATTATTTTTCTTCAACAAAGAGAACAAGAACCCGAATCTGGATTTAGCAGGATGAAGACCATATTTTGTCGGAGAAGGTAGGTAACTTACACCGGTGGAGGTGGCTTTCACCGGAGTTGATAAAGACTTCGGCTGTAGAAGATTTGACCAAAGAAACAAAAAGGGTGAGGTCAGAGTGAGTGTAATACCTAGAAATTTTTTATTTCCGATAAATTTCGAATCCAACCGGATTTTTGACCGGTTTGGACTTCTCCTATATGCTTATCATTTTTTTGTGATATAGTGTTCATGATTTTCCAATCTTTCATCATTTTATGTGAGGAATCTACTCATATAAATTTGGTACCTTTAAGTTAATCCATCCGGGCCCATTAGGACATGTCATCCGGGCCCATTATGAAGCGGGTTAAAGCCAACTTTTTCTCTTCTTTCACGTAACTTGCAGTCTCTTCCTCATGTACATTCAACCTTCTTCTCGTCCCCTATCAATCTTCCTCATGTGCAGCAACGCCACTCGCTCACGTATAGTCACCGACAGCCCCCTTTGTCTTCTCTCATTCTTGCTGGCTGAAGGCAACAACCCCTCTGGCATTCATCTTCGAATAACGACAACCTCTTCCTGGATTTGTCGAAAACAACAAACATCAAGACTCTTATTTCACGTAACTAGCAGTCTCATCCTCATGTACATTCAACTTCTTCTCATCCCCTATCAATCTTCCTCATGTGCAGCAACGCCAACTGATCCTTCATCTTCCCTCGTTCACGTACAATCGTCCGCAACCCCCTTTGTCTTCTATTGTTCTTGCCGGCCGAAGGCAACAACCCCTCTTGCATCCGTCTACAAACAACGACGACCTGTTCTTGGATTTGTCGACAAAATCATCCATCAACACTCTTCTATGCAAGGACTTCACAAGCAGCCACCATCGACGCTGAATCGGTTCTCTCCTCGCCTTTTGCACACACCAGGCCGACGTCAGCAACGAGGAAGTCTCGACCACCCTCTCCTATTCATTGTGAGTCCAACAACTAGAGTGGAGAACCCAACAGTCAGGAGCCTTTTTGGTGCACAATTGGCGCTGTTCTTCCCTTGGTGTACAACAATCGATGTAGTAGCCAATTTGGCTACCCGTAGTTGCGCCTAGAACTTGGCCGCGGGTGCGCTTAGAACCTTGCCGCGGGTGCGCCTCGACCTGGCCATGGGTGCGCATCAACCACGTTGCGGGTGTGCCTCCATGGACAGTGGCCACATCTTCTTTTTCTTCCTCGTGCATGCTAGCGGTTCGAGCCTTGTTAATCAGGTAAGAACCTCAACTCTCTTCATTGCCTTTCTCTCCATGTATATACACTGATGGGAGCCTAAAATGTGTCTTAGGGCCCATTTGGTTTTAAGTCCGGAATTGGAAACGAATCTAGTCCATACGTATACCCTTGTTCATGAAAGTTTTTGGAATCATTCCTTGTGGTTTAAAGTAATTTAAGAAGAGTTTGATTACTTTTGATACCCTATAGAGAAACAAAATGTGGGGAAGCAAGTGCATTTGCATTAAACCACAAGGAATGATTCCAAAAATTTTATGAATAAGGATATGCATATGAACTAATTCGTTTCCATTCCGTTTCCGTTTCCGGAGTTGGAACCAAATGGGCCCTTAATCTCTTTCATAACAACCATGGAGTAAACTAAAGGAGATGCTTTATTTCTAATTTTCAAGGGGTGACGAACAACAAACTTTGGGTCCAGATTTGGGTAAGAAAAACTCTTCCTTTGTGGCTGAACTTTGGATATGTTAAAGTTAGGATTGTAAGACCCCAATTTTGCCTTCACCGCCCCCGCGGTGAAGAAGGCCGCCCCCTACGGCTGACGACAAATCCCGTCCGATCTTTCTTTCGTCCTTTTTATCTTCCTTCCATAGATAGAATATCGATATTCTATTTTATGGGCCGGTTACCTTATCTTCTTTCCAACCCTAGACGCCCTTTCTGTCTATCTTTCCAGCCCATCCCTATATATTCCTGTCTTTTCCTCTTTTCCCTGTTTCTTGCTTACGTCTTCTTCAACCCTAAGAGCTGCAGCCGTTCCCTTGCTTCGTGCAACCTTGCTGAACGTGTAAGTTCATCTCTTCTGGTTTTTTTTATCACGTTCTTATAGTTGCTGCATGCCTTATCCTTATGTTTTTTTCTTCTTCGTTCTTCTCTTTTCTTCTTCTCCAAGGATCAAGCTTGAGCCTTGATCTTGTGGAGCGTTCCGTTGTTGATCCTTTGATATTCACAAGCTCCCTTTGTTGAGTTGTGATGTGTGTGTGCACTGAGTAGAGCAAGCTTTGTCCCTTGTTGCGTTCCTTGCTGTCGAAGGAGTCGACAATGCTTCTGCACTTTAAACCGCCCCCGCGCCTCTACTTTGCCGCCCCCGCGCCTGGTCCAGCCGCCCCTGCGTTTCCTCTGCAATAACTCCCGTCTTTGGTGAGTTGCTTCCTTCCTTCCTTTCCTCATTCTTTTCTTGGTTTCTCCTGGTTGTTCCTTGTCCCCTGAGTTGCTGTAAGACTAAGGTTGAGGCCTTAGTTTGTGGAGATCTCTTAGAGATCATTGAGACTAGAAGTTATAGACTTCTAGCAACCGTTTCATTTCTAATTCGTGATGCTTGTGTGAATAGGCTTTCCTTGCTCCTTTCCTGAGGGAAACTGAGCTTTTCCTGAGTGTTCTTTGAGTCATTGCTGAGCTTTTGAGTTACCTTCGAGTGAGGTAAGCCCCTTCGACTTACTTAGCTTCATTCCGTATATTAGTTGGATTGTATTGGCTTGTTGTGTTGTTCATAATTGTTATAACGGATAACCGGAATAGGATTCACCCTTTGATACCTTAACTGGCCCAAGTGTATGACAACCGGGCGGTGACCACTTGTCTAGTTCTACAGGAGACTAGAATGTGCTCTTGCAACCCAGACCCGTAGGTAACGGATTGTACTAATCTATTCCTATTGGTAGACGGAAGCGGAGGCGAGTTTCGGGAGATTCTCGTGTGACAAAAGAAGTTGAATTAGTAATAGATAACCTTAAGAAAGATAATAACCGGTTGAGTGCAAGCATGCTATGTGTTTTCTTTACCTTATGTGTGTTTGAGCCTTTACGCTCTTGCTAGTATCTAGAATGTTAGCTAACGGTTTATACCGTCGTTGTAGATGTTCCGCAGGTTCAAGATACTGCTGAGTGATCCGGATGGTGTTGTCAGTTGGGGTTCCCGTGCATTATAGGACGGGATCGGGTTTATGTTTTGTTGTTTCTTTTCTCTTTTGTTTTGAACTCTGCTGCAAGTCTTTTATGTTTTCCTTTGTTTAAACCTTTGTTTTATTATGAGTTTTGGTTTGAATTCATCTGCACCTTGTTGTAAGATTCGTTTGTTGTTGCTACTTTGAGGGTCGGGACCAGTTGTGCGGTCCTACCCCGTAGCGCTTCGAGTTCTTAGAACTTGGGGTGTTACAAGGACTTCATAGTAGAATATATCAAAAATTTAGAGGCATCTAGCGAGTGATTTAGGAGTTATAATTTTCCAAATTGGGACTTTAACTAGTTTTTGTAGTTCTTGCTGCAATATTCTAAGTCTTGGAAAAACTACATGTTAATACAGTTTTGTGATTCAGAAATGAATGGGTTAGACATCTCTGATATACATGAATTTTTGATAAATTATATATGGGCATGCTTAGTATATTGTATCAAGTTTTGAGAGCGATCCAATTATTAGATTTGGATTTATGATGTCCCGAAGTAGGGTGTAAACGTAGTTTGTAATAAGAAGATAATTTTGGCTAAGTATAGAATTGTGTGTTCTTGGAGATGACTTTGAGATTTGTTTGACTTTGTGGATTAGTATTGTCGGAATTTTATCATCCTAGCTAGCAGTAGACATGGCATTGTAAGTAAGTATGTATTCTTTAAATGTTTGGGATTTAGTAGTAGCATTTTAGTTGATCCTCATTTAGTTTATATAGGGAGTTTGAAAGTTGGAAACCTTTCAAACTCATTAGATCCTTTCGTCTTAGATTTCTACATTATGCCTTTGGATTCTAGTAGAAGCTCATGAGACTTCATAGAGCCTTAAGGCTTTTCTGGATCCTAGGGGTAAAATTGTCTTTTTTATAGAAAATGGTTAGTTTTAGTACGTTTCTCATATATTCGTGTTTATCCTAGAAGCTGGAAATTTTTAGCTGTTGGATAATTTATATTGATCCAAGTTTCCTATTATGATCATGTAGTTGAGATCATACTCAGACGGGATTAAGTGTTATTGTTGATTGGACTTGAGTTGTTATTGGTAAGTCCTTTGGGCTTACTTAACTAGCTTTCTGCATGTTGGTATGAACTATGATAGTGGTGTGTGAATTGTGTGTTTAATAATTATAACCTGACTAGGACGACATTGTTATTAATTTGGCACAAGTGTATGTATAAGGGGCAGTGGTATCACTACCCAACTTTGATATGAGACCGGGAGGTTCTCTGTGACTAGCCTAGACAGGCACACGGTGAGGTGCATCAGATCAGTCCTGTTGGTATACCGGGGCAGAGGTGAGGTTCGGGAAATCCTCATGCCACACCATAAGTTGAATTAGAAGTGAATAACATAATAAAAGATAATAAATGGATTTTTGTGTAAGCATGATGCATGCTTCATTTCCGTAATAACATGTGTGTGATATTGTAGTTCTTTTGATATATTAGAGTTTTTGAGGTTGTTAGAGCGCCAGCTGAGGCACATGAGCCAAAGCCCGACAATTGGTTGAAGGCTTTCGACCAGCTGAAGGTTCTCACTTTCATGGGAAAGACTGGATTGGAGGTGGAGTAGTGGCTAGGACAGCTGGATACTGCTATGAAGGCTATTAGTTTCCTAGAGGGACGTCGAGTCAACATAGCACAGACGCTGCTGAAGGATCATGCTCATTCTTTGTGGAGGACCGTTCGTAGTAAGGTCACCAAATATGAGCAGATGAAGACGGTGATCAGAGATCGCTACTGCCCTACAACTATGAGGAGATACCATCTTCAGGATTTCCTTGAGACTGGATTTGAGGATTTGCCTATTACTTAGAGCATGAGCAAGTTTCAGGATGAGTTGTATTTGTTGGGTCTGTCTGCACCACTTGAGGATCAGCATGTTTACCTTTTCTCTCGGAGGTTGACAGAGTCGACACGCTCTTATCTTGCTTGTTTCCATTGTGATTCTTTAATGGACTATCAGGATAAAGCTTCTGCTTACGAGAGAGACCGACCGGGTCAGAGGAGAGCTTCTCAGACAGGAGGTCCTGAGAAGAGACAAAAGACTGGATCAACCAATACTGGAGCTAGAGCAGCTGGTTTTGGACGTAGTCAGACGCTTGGACGTTCTGGTTTCCAGCAGAGTTCTGACAGAGGATGGCAATGTAACAACTGCGGAGTAGCTGGATACATCCGAGCTGATTGCAAGAAACTAGCAGTGACTTGCTTTTCTTGTGGCAAGCCCGGACACAGAGCTGCCTTTTGCCGTCAAGGCAAGGCGCTATCACATCAGGATTCTTCACCTGCCAGTGTTGCTGGAGGAGGACAAAGATCTCAGTATCAACAGCAACAACATAGAGTTTTTAGTTCTACCGCTCCTCAAGGTTCCACTCCGGGACAAGGGAGAGGTAGAGGACGAGTTGGTGGATCTGCAAACACCATAGATGTATCAGCTAAAATGTATGAGT
The DNA here is from genome assembly GCA_033239125.1 of Fagopyrum homotropicum. Lineage (NCBI taxonomy): Eukaryota > Viridiplantae > Streptophyta > Magnoliopsida > Caryophyllales > Polygonaceae > Fagopyrum > Fagopyrum homotropicum. The sequence continues at coordinate 10,862,412 of BSWB01000008.1, forward strand.
TGCGGAGTGTTGTAGAGCCGACAACGCCAACAACCACATGTACCATTCATATTAAGGGTTTTCCTGCCAGAGTTATTTTCGATACTGGTGCTACACATTCTTTTATATCTGATGCATGTGTACATAGATTGGCCTTAGTTATTGTAGAAGGTAGACCCTTCTTTATAGGACTACCCGATGGGGGTAAGATTCGAGGTACACGAGAGGTTCGCGATTGCGCTATTAGATTGGGAGGTCGCGATTTCCCTGCTGAATTCTTCGTTATGTACTTAATACATGAAGAAGTTATTCTGGGCATGGATTGGATGGATCGACATCGAGCAGTTCTATCGGCAAAAGGACAGTGATAGTAACTACAGATGCAGGCCATGTTGAGATCTTCCGAGGATGGAATCTCGGGAAGACTGGTACAATCATTAGTGCAGTGAGAGCTGTGAAACTTATCAGTCAGGGTTGTGAGGCTTTTTGGTGCTATGCAATGAAGTATAGTACGAGTCTGGCTTTGGAGGAGATTCCAGTAGCTTGCGAGTTTGCTGACGTCTTTGGAGAGCCATCAAGTTTACCTCCACAGAGGAGCGTAGACTTTGGCATTGATCTAGATCCCGGTACGAGATTGATCGCTAAGGCTCCTTATCGTATGACGCCTATCGAGATGCTTGAGTTGAAGAAGCAGCTCGAGGAGTTGGCAGAGAAGGGCTTCATCCGCCCTAGTGTATCTCCTTGGGGCACACCAGTTCTCTTCATCAAGAAGAAGGACGAGTCAATGAGGTTATGTATCGACTACCGAGAGCTGAATAAGGTGACGATCAAGAATAAGTACCCATTGCCTCGTATCGACGATCTTTTGGATCAGCTGCATGGAGCTTCAATGTTTTCGAGGATCGATTTGAGATCTGGATATCACCAGCTGAGGGTGAGAGAGCAAGACGTAGCCAAGACGGCATTTCAGACCAGATATGGACACTACGAGTTTGTAGTGATTCCATTCGGGCTCACGAATGCACCCGCAATCTTCATGGAGTTGATGAACATCATCTTCATCGACTTTCTAGACCATTTCGTAGTTGCCTTCATAGATGACATTCTGGTTTACTTTCGCAGTAGAGAGGAGCATATAGGACATTTGAGGATCGTTCTTCAGGTCTTACAAGATAGAGAGCTCTACGCCAAGATCTCTAAGTGCGAGTTTTGGATGTCCGAGGTAGCATTCCTTGGCCACACAGTTTCAGCTGAAGGGATCAAGGTAGATCCGACGAAGATCGAGTCAGTAGCATCTTGGTCGCCTCCTAAGAACGTCAAGGAGGTAAGCAACTTCTTAAGATTGGCGGGCTACTCTAGGTGTTTTGTTGAGGGCTTTTCAGTTATCGCCCGACCGCTCACTTCCTTGTTACGAAAGTCTACGAGGTTCGTATGGTCCGAGCCGTGCCTACAGAGCTTTCAGGAGCTGAAGAAGAGGTTGACCTCTGCTCCTATCTTAGCTCAGCTAGAGAGCATTGAGGACTTTGTGGTTTATAGTGACGCATCGAAGCTCGGCTTGGGATGTGTTTTGATGCAGACGGGTAAGGTGATTGCTTATGCGTCTAGATAACTGAAGACGTACGAGGAGAATTACCCTACCCATGACCTTGAGTTGGCTGTTGTGGTTCATGCTTTGAAGATTTAGAGGCATTATCTATACGGAGCTACGTGTCAGATATTCATAGATCATAAGAGTCTGAAGTACATATTCACTTAGCGGGAGTTGAATAACCGCTAGCGTCGATGGTTGGAGTTGATCAAGGATTTTGATCTAGAGATCTTATACCACCCGGGGAAGGCTAACGTAGTAGCCGATGCCCTCAGTAGGAAGACTTCCCGGGAGATGACGATCGCGAGGCTGACAGCTCCGCCACAGTTACAACGAGATCTTGCATGGCTGGAGATGGATATCCACTTCCCGGATTCCGACAATCAGTCGTCCACCTTGGAGATAGTACCTGATCTGTTGGCCGAAATCCGATAGAAACAGGAGAGTTGCCCAGCTTTGACACAGATCTGAGACCGGATGTCTCGAGGAGAGGCGCCGCAGTTTGTAGTGGGTGCTGATGGAGTTTTGAGACACCAGGAGCATGTTTGTGTGCCTTCAGATCGAGAGTTGAGACAACGAATCCTTCAAGAGGCTCACTCTTCACCTTACTCAGTACACCCTGGTGCGAGTAAGATGTATCAAGACATTAGACACTCTTTCTGGTAGCGAGGTCTGAAGCTAGACGTGACGAGATATGTAGCTCAGTGTGCGACCTATCAGCAGGTCAAGATCGAGCATCATCAACTAGGAGGCAAGCTACACCCACTTCCCGTTCCTCAATAGAAGTGGGAAGACATCTATATGGATTTCGTTACCTTTTTAAGACCGAGTAGAGGTTTTGATGCTATCTGGGTCACAGTAGAACGACTGACGAAGACCGCACGTTTCATTCTGATCAAGGAAACGTGGCCGGTGAGTCGATTGGCAGAGGAGTTCACGAGATAGATAGTGAGACTCCATGAAGTACACCGTTGTGTTGGGACGAGCCTGGTAGTGCTAGCGGAGTAGCACCTGAGCAGATACAGGATGACATGGCTCGAATAGCAGTGATCCGCAAGAGGATGTTAGCAACACAGAATCGACAGAAGTCTTATGTAGATAAGAGGCGCAAACCTCTAGAGTTCAGAGTTGGAGCTCAGGTTTGGTTGAGAGTATCCGTGACACGAGGCGTCAGACGTTTTGGTGTCAAGGGGAAGCGTAGCCCCAGATACGTTGGACCGTTCGAGATTCTTGAGCGAGTTGGAGAGGCAGCATACAGACTTGCTTTGCCACCAAGACTCGAGGGTGTTCACCCAGTCTTCCATGTGTCTCAGCTACGGGAGTACATACCAGACCCGAGGCACATTGTCAGTCATGAGGATCTAGTGATCGAGCCAGACCACACGTTCGTAGAGCACCCGGTGGCTGTCTTAGAGCGTAATACTAGACGCTTGCGTTCGAAGGACATACCGATGATGAAGATTCAGTGGTCGATGCAAGGAGCTGATGAGGCGACTTGGGAGACAAGATATATCTAGAGGAACTATCCGGAATTTTACGCTGAGCTAGATGCACCTTTAGCATAGTCGTTTTGTTTCGGTTTTCCCTTTGTTGCGTTGTGTACGCTTTTTGTGATGTTTTGAGCTACGTGCCCCGAGTGGGAATATATGAGTTTAGTTCTGTTTCTGTGTGATGTTGTGATCGTTGGGCTTTTGCAAGTTTCGGGACGAAACTTCTTATTAGGGGGATCTGATGTAAGACCCCAGTTTTGCCTTCACCGCCCCCGCGGTGAAGAAGGCCGCCCCTGCGGCTGAAGACAGACCGCGCCCGATCTTTGTTTCGTCCGTTTTATCTTCCTTGCATAGATAGAATATCCGATATTCTATCTTATAGGCCAGTTTCCTTATCTTCTTTCTAGCCCTAGACGCCCTTTCCGTCTGTCTTTCCAGCCCGTCCCTATATATTCCCGTCTTTTCCTCTTTTCCCCGTTTCTTGCTTACTTCTTCTTCAACCCTAAGAACTGCAGCCGTTCCCTTGCTTCCTGTGACCTTGTTGAACGTGTAAGTTCATCTCTTCTGGTTTCTTCATCACGTTCTTATAGTTGCTGCATGTCTTCTCCTTCTGTTTCATTCTTCTTCGTTCTTCTCTTTTCTTCTTCTCCAACGATCAAGTTTGGGCCTTGATTCTTGTGGAGCGTTCCATTGTTGATCCTTTGATGTTCACAGGCTCCCTTGGTTGAATTGTGACGTGTGTGGCACTGAGTAGAGCAAGCTTTGTGATACGCCCCCGGATGGCGATGCCATCCGTGTTCCGGCTAGAAGGACCCGCACATTTTGGAAGACATTTATTATTTTTCGGCTATTTAATAATAAGTCTTTTTGTATTCGGAACTTTAATTCCGGAACTTAATTCCGTGAATTAAATTCCGACCTTTCATATTTTAGGCTTTTCATATTCGGAACTTAATTCCGACTTTTAATTCCGTCATTTATGTTAAGACTTTTTGTATGGCCTCCATCCACTATATAAGGATGGCTTGACTCATTTGTAAATTCATGTCTAAGTTGAATACTAAGTATTGAGAAGGAAAAACCCTCTTACTTAGTTTAGGCATCATCTCTTCTTCCACCCTCTAAAGTTCTTATCTTCGATCTAGTCTTTGATCCAAACATTCACAATCGAGGATCCTTTTGAAGGATCAACCAAACGCGTCCGCCACCCAAACTCTCAGTTTGATCCATCTCGAACGATCAAGAAGACGTAGTTGAAGTTTCTCCTCGATCTAGATCATCCGTAATTCTATCATTGAAAGGGATCTAAGCTAAGTTATCTTTACTCTTGTTTTTGTGCGTTATCTTATTCATCCTTTTTGCCTTTTATTCATCATCATCTTCATCTCGTTCTTCGCATCTTCAACCACGTTCTTGAAAATTTTTTTTCTCGATCCAGTTTGCAAAGCAAATTTAGGAGATTTTTGGTTTGCCATCAAACCATTGATCAAAAAAACATTTTTTCTCACCCAATCTGACATTTTTGTTAATCAATTTCACCATTTTCTTGGGATTTTTTGTTGACAAAATCGGATATCACGCCTTTTTATATTCCAAAAACCAAAAACAAAGCAAAAACTCTTCAAAAAACGGATTTGTTTCAAAGAAAAGTGGATTCATCTCTTGCATTCCAAAGGTTGCATTCAAAAGTTTCAAAAAGAAACAATTCCACAAAAACAAAAGTAAAAGACGTCCGGAAAACCGGTCCATCCGAAAAATCGGATTTTTGAAAAGGTCAAAGACCAAAGCAAGTAAAACTTGCCGATAAACAATCCGTCCATTTCCTATCTCTCCATTTTCTTACAAGTTGCAAAGTTTCTCTTGAATTTGTGTGCATTTTGGTTCAAATTTGTTGGATTTGCCTTCCTTGCGTAACCGCCAAACGGCTTTCCCAAAGGTAGAACCCTAACGCACTTGAACTTGGGTAACGTTGACTTATCTTGTCACCTTGCTCATTTGATTACTTGCAATTTGTGTCCAATCTTGGAGTTATGACTAACGTCACGATGGAAAATTCTCAGGAATCTAGTGAAAGGCAAGAGCTCGCTACTTTGACCGAAGAAAATGCCTCCCTTAGGCAAGAACTTGAAGCTTTGAAGGCCCAAATGCTTACCCTTACGACCGCCCCACCGAATCCAAATGGAACCTTGGTCGATGCTTCCACATCCGATGGACGTCGCAAAGGCAAAGGTATATTGGGAGCCGAACCATCTAACGGTCGACGGCTTGCCTCCGTCATTGAAAACCACAGGCCTTCCCAAAATGACGGTCATGAGTCCCACAATGAAGGTGACGAGAACCCTGACCCTTCTCCAAATGACTTGCTATATGTTGACACGGAGAATCGGCACAAACACTATGAGCACAACCGACGTAAGTATGACACTTCCCCTCCTCCATCTAGTGCCCAACGCACCAACCGTCCCTCCCGGATTGATGACCGGTACCATCATCAAACAAATGACCGCTCTCAACGTCCCGAGAATGATCGGTCCGGACAACGCCGCCAACGGCATAGCCGGCAACCGATGTATCATGATTATGAAGAGTATGACGAAAGAGATGACTTTGACGAGTTCTCCGATGATGAGTCGGACTTGGAACGGGTGGCACATGTCCGTCCATGGCACCCACCCATCCGAGAGCCTTTTGAGAACCAGGATCGAGGAGAAGAATGGTTACCTCCTCCTAACCCACCAAGGCGTGCCCCACCTAATCATGGGCGCCAACGGCATAACGATGGCCACCGGCGAGCCCATCACGAAGAGGCATACATGGTACCGCCTCGACCGGATCCCTACCGAGCTCGTAGGGAAGGTAAGGTTAAATTTCCGATCTTTTATGGTGAATATGATCCTTGTGCGTTTCTTGATTGGGCACAGGATATGAAAAGAGCTCTCAAGCATTGCCATTATGAAGAGTATGAGAAAATCGAAGCGGCGACACTTTACTTTGAAGGTGATGCAAAGTCTTGGTGGAACCGGTACGAGACCAACCGTGAGAACCGAGGATGGGCACCGGTTGCGACATTTGATCAATTGATCTATGTCATGACTAAGAAGTACGTGCCCGACGACTTAAAAAACGACATGCGGTTGCAAATTGCCGAATTCCAACAAGGAAGCCTTACTCCAGTGGCTTACTTAGCCAAGCTGGAGGACATGCATATGAAGGCCGGCATCTCGGCCTCCGCCTCCGCCCTTCGAACCAAATTCATGAGTGGCCATAATCCGTCAATCCGGCGCCCCCTCGAGATTGTCCCTTAAAAGGACTTGGGAGCCTTATGTCATGCCGCCATTAAACTTCACAAGCAACAACTTGAAATGCTTCGATACTCAAGGTATAATTCTTTCACTAGTCAATACTCTTATACCACTAATTCTCGTTCTCGAGATGTTGCTAGTCCCCAAGATTCCGGAGCCGCTAAAGGATTACCACGGATGAGTCAACCCACTCGGCAAGCGGCTACCGAGAAACCACCATACCGTGGCACCATTGCTCCATCACAAACGCCTCCGGGCCGAACCCAACAAGGATCTCAAACGGTGGCCCGTCCAAGAGAACCCGTGTGTTTCAAATGTAGCGGGTTTGGTCATGTCCAACGTGATTGCCCGAACACCAATTGGGTGATGTTTGCCAACCCATCATATGACGATGGCGAAGAGGAATATAATGGTGATATCCTCTTGGAAGATGACCACGATGCCGACCCATACTATGGCATGGAGCCATGCGACGACCAACTTGCTTGTGGTCCGGCACAACCAGGTAAGCTTTCTCTAGTCTCTCGTCGTATTTTGGCTATCAAAGAGCATCTCCCTATTGACCAACGCGAGAATCTCTTCCACTCTCGTTGCTTGGTCAATAACACTGGTCTCTCTCTAATCATCGATGGGGGTTCGTGTTGTAATATTGTCAACGAAAAAGTGGTGAAACACTTTAAGTTGCCTACAACCCCCCACCCACAACCTTACGGACTCCAATGGATTTCCGATAAGGCAAGTGACACCGTCACACAACAAGCGTGGGTGACGTTTTCTATTGGCGCCTATGTTAATAAGGTCCTTTGTGATGTTATTAAAATGGACGCCACACATGTATTGTTGGGACGACCATGGTAATTTGACCGTAAAACTTTTCATGATGGTTATCTCAACCGGTACATGTTCCAATATAATGGAAAACGGATCACACTTTTGCCTATGACTCCACAGGAAATTTTAGTTGACTATGCAGAATGAAAGAGGTAACAAGTGATCGATGACACCACTAAACCGCCGGCCACATCGGACCCTCCTCGCCTCTCTCCCGATGTTGTGGATGTTCATACTTCCGGTGCCCGTAATTCCGGCCCTAAGGTTAATGCTACCGAAGCAAGAAGTAGTAAGAGCATTGTCCCGACACATGCACCTCCCGATCCTACCATTCAAGGGCGATGTGAGCCCCGAATCCTTTTGGCCCGACGACATGACTTGACACCGGTCATGGAAGGTAAGTTTCCTTGTTTCTTACTTGTCCCTTTTTGTTTATCTATTTCCCATGACCCTAGTAATGTGCCACACGAGGTGTCCTTGTTTTTGTCCGAATTTCAGGACATCTTGACCGACAAACTACCACCCGGCTTGCCACCAATCCGAGGAATTGAGCACCAAATCGATTTGGTGCCCAGCGCGTCTTTGCCCAACCATGCCGCTTACCGTGCAAGTCCGGAAGAGACCAAGGAGCTACAACGCCAAGTCCAAGAGCTCCTAGACCGGGGATATGTTCGTGAGTCTTTGTCTTCATGTGCCGTGCCGGTCATACTTGTGCCCAAGAAAGACGGATCTTGGCGGATGTGCGTCGATTGCCGAGCCATAAATCAAATTACCGTCAAGTACCGCCATCCGATCCCGCGCCTCGATGATATGTTGGACGAGCTCCTAGTGAACCCGCAGTGTACGGGATGTTTGTAGTAGGGATAGTATTCCGAGGTCGAACACAAAGACTAAGGTGAGATTGATTCGATTTAGGATCAAGTCTAGTGAAGATCTAGGTTAAGAAAAGAGAAGGAAATAAAGAAATGAAAATCTCAATTGTTTTTGGTTGGTTTTTCGGTGATCAATCAAGGATCACAAATCATGCGAAACGTAATAATCAACTAAGCTAACAAATCAACGCAAACAAACAAGCAAAAATACGAGATATAGATCAAAGATAGAAAAGCGGATTCTAGGGGTTGGAAGTTCCGGTTATGGCATAGGACTCAAGCTATCTATTCTTTCCTTGGATTAACTATGATATGTTGGGGTTAAGTGTTTCTAGATTGGGATCAATCACCGGGTAGGTCTCATGGTCCACTAGGCCATCCCTAAAGTCTCATCACCGGGTAAGTCTCTAAGAACCTAAGGGAAGGAATTCTACACAAACCGGATTGTTACCTAGAGATCTAACCTATCCTTACCGGGTAAGTCTCGGAAGGGTTAGTCCAAAACAACCATCCTAGCACACTTAATCCAATGGCGACTTATGAGGCTCACCACTACCTAGGGTTTGTCATCCTTGAGATCTAAGAGCAAGGATTACCGGATAAGTCTCTCCTAACACTTAGTTGCTAACACTAGGTCACCCTAGGATAGATTGACTCAACAAACACTTAGGATTTCAACATTCTAACAATCTAAAACTAGATCCATCGAACCAGGTAAGATCACGGTTTGTTCTACCTTTCCACGGCCGTAGTTTGGCAAGAACTGGCCATGATTCCTAACAGAAACTATGTTCATGCACACAAGTCATCCAAAGGTAAATCTAAGTCCGTCCTATCATAGCCCTAGCCATAACCATCCTTTCCTTACCCTAGAACCACATCTATTTAGCCTAAAACATTCATAATAGAAATCGAAACAATCAAACATAAAATCATGGCATCCATTTGCAAGATAATGAAGAGAAAGAGATGAACAAGTGAACTAAAACAAAACCAAGCTGAAAATGGAATTAGAATAACTCACAATCCTTCTTAAAGAAGGTTCAAATGGTTCATACAACTCTAGAAATTGAATCCGAAGTCCTTCACTACAAAAACTCTCTAGTCTATCAATGGTGTGCTCTTCTCCTTCTCCAATGAAGCTCTTCTCCAATGGTAGCTTCCTTCTACCTCCTTCTTCCCAAAGAATCTTCTTGTTGAGAGAATATTTTGATTAGGGATAGTGGATAATGGAGAGGTGCTCCAAGATGATTTTCCCAGCCAATGCAGGACCACTTTTATACTACAACTTTGCAAGAGCTGGCCAAGAGATCGTGGCACAGCTGTCACGAAAACCTGACAAAATCCACGGTTGAAACCACGGCCGTGGAGTGCCAGTAGACCGTGATTTTGTGCTTCAGCTTTGCCTTTGATCATTAAGCTTCGATTTGGTGCATGTCTTGTGTTGGCAAGGTTCCATGAGTCCTCCCTAGCCTTTAGCTTGCATCCTAATAAGTCCGAGGGTGTGTCATCTTGATGAACAATCCTCAAACGTATCGTTTTATCTCCTAAATCTCCCGAAACACCTACAAAGCAATGCACAAGTCCGTGTAGACGTCTATCTCGACATAATACGTGAATTGAGTGCAAACGTCGCGAACTAGTGCTAAACCATACATGAATGAGCGAGAATTCTATATAAATGATTACCTAAACCTAAGTCATAAATCGTGTTATCAAAAATACCCCATACTTAAGGTTTGCTTGTCCCCGAGCAAATTCTCAACTATAGACTACTAGATAACATGATTTATGTATGCAGAAAAATGGCAAAATCTTTTTGGGTTTGTGCTTCTACTATTGGATCACCTTCAAAGTCATGTTTCATGGCAAAGGATAAGCAATCATGCATCAAATAAATGAAGGCATGGAAAGACAATTGTACTTAACTCAAAAGCATGCATGAAATGTAAAAATGAAGAAACCAAGAAGATCAAGAGCATATCCAATCTAGATTACTAAGTCTTACAAACATGCAAATAGGTCATAAGGTCTTATGAACTAAAAGGCCAAGAAACGTTGTGATTAGGTGGGGATTTTTCTAGGCTATGTGGTGCTAATCCGGGAATGGAACTAACTCCACAATCTTGTCCTCGATCAACTTCCCTCAAGTGTATATTTTTCTCTATCTTTTCTTTCTTTTATTTTCTTTTGACTTATTTTTGAGACAATGACATTGGTGTACAAAAGCCGAAACCTTGGTGATTAGCCATCCTCGGGTTTTTTCTATTTTTCGAGGTGCATCCACACCGGGCACACATACCAAAGCTCGTTAGGACTATTGGTTTATTTGACTTTGGCAAGGCACCAACACCCGATTATGTGAAGTGTACCGAGTTACTTGTCATTTAAGCCAACGTCCCCAAGCCTATATTTTTGGCTACACTTTCACAACAAATTCAGCATTTTATGCATGATATTCTTTCATCAACATTTTCATCCCATACTTGCTTTTCACACACATCAACACACTATCATGCTCCTATTCCCGGATGGGTCAAAAGAGGTCAATTTATATCCATTGAGGTGATCAAGCAATCATGATCAAGATGAGAAGTAGAGAAAGATGAATTGCCTCATTCATTCCTAGATGGTATGCAAGAACTAGCATGTAATTTCGACTTTCAATACTCAATCCATCCTAGGCAAACATCATGATCACAAATCATCCATGGAATTTAAGAGAAGTACTTCAAGTCCACATATGCATTCATCAATTTAACACATAAGGCCATCCATAGCCAATCCACAAGACAAGGTTCATCATTAGGGTCATATCCAAGCCTAGAAAGCACAAATTTTTTTTTTTAAATTTTCTGATTTTTATGGGATTTTCGAAATGAATATATACAATGCAAGACATGTGCAAATATTAAACTACCCTAGATGCTCATTATGCAAAGGATCATGCAAAGGATCATGCAAACCCCACCCCATACTTAGAAACACATTGTCCCCAATGTGTAAATGAAGTAAAGAAGAGTGAAAGAAGGTTCTCACAATGTAAAAATGGTTTGCTATGGTATTTGGGATTCTCAAGTGGAATTGATGTTGGATGATCCTATCAACCATGGTAGAGAGCTCAAAGTATTTATCAAGGCGTCGGCACCCGCGCTAGGCACCGCTAGCCGTCCAAGTTCCGTGTCCGCTCCACCCACAATCGATGAGGGTTTCATTATCATCATTCACTTGCCAAGCAAGGCTTCCAATGCTACTAAGGTTCTAGCACACACAAGGCACACAAAACACAACCAAAAACAGAAAAATCTAAACAAAAACAAAACAAGAAAGGGAAAACGTTACCAATGGGTTGCCTCCCACCAAGCGCTTCTTTAAGGTCATTAGCTTGACCAAACTCGGGGCGTCTACTCAAGGTAAAGTGGGGCAATCATATCCACCGGAGCTCCCAGGATATACTTCTTCAACCGGTGCCCATTCACCTTAAAGTTTTCACAATGCTCCCCTCCTATCTCAATAGCTCCATGGGGAAAGATCTTCACCATATATGGCTCGGTCCATCTTGTTTTGAGCTTTCTGGGAAAAGCCGCAGCCTTGAGTTGAAGAGAAGGACAAGGTCTCCTTCACTCAACTCCTTGGGGATGATCCTCTTGTCATGCCACCGCTTGGTCCTCTCCTTGTAGATCCGGGCATTCTCGTATGCATCCAACCGGATCTCCTCAAGTGCGTTCATATCAAGCAACCTCTTTTCTCCGGCCTCTTTGAGATCAAAATTTAGCCACTTGATGGCCCAATGTGCTCTATGCTCTATCTCTACCGGGAGGTGGCAAGACTTGCCATAGACCAACTTGTAAGGAGTGGTGCCAATTGGTGTCTTGAAAGCGGTCCTATATGCCCACAAGGCATCATTGAGCTTCATAGCCCAATCCTTTCTAGTTCTAGATACCGTCTTCTCGAGAATGGCCTTTATCTCCCGGTTGGAGATCTCCACTTGGCCACTAGTTTGGGGATGGTAAGGTGTTGCCACCTTATGAGTCACCCCATACTTAGCCAAAAGTGCCCCAAAGTTCCTATTGGTGAAGTGCTTCCCTCCATCACTTATGATCACCCTTGGTGTTCCAAACCTAGGAAAGATCACTCGGTTGAAGAAGCACACCACAACCTTGGCGTCATTTGTAGGAGAGGCGATTGCCTCCACCCATCTCGAAACATAGTCAACCGCCAATAGGATGTAGAGGTTGCCACATGAAGAAGGGAATGGTCCCATGAAGTCCACACCCCACACATCAAAAATTTCCACTTCTTGTATGTTGTTCAAGGGCATCTCATTCCTTCTTGAGATGTTGCCCGTCCTTTGGCAAGCATCACAAGCTACCACAAAGCCTTGCACATCCTTGAACAAACTTGGCCAAAAGAAGCCCGATTGCAACACTTTAGCACATGTCTTGTGTGAGCTAGCATGCCCTCCACATGGCAAGGAATGACAATGGCGGATCACACTCTCCACCTCATCCTCCGGTATGCATCTTCTAAAAATTCCATCCGGCCCTCTTTTGAACAAAAGTGGTTCACTCCAATAGTAGTGCCTCACATCCTTGAAGAACTTCTTCCTTTGGGCATATGTCAAACCGGGAGGCACCTCCTCACACACTAAGTAGTTCACAATGTCGGCAAACCATGGCTCACTTCTTCTAGACACTTGGAACAAGCACTCCTCCACCTATTGCAATTGCTCATCCCGGAATGAGTCATCAATCGGGATGTCATCTCTTTCAAGCTCCAATGGTGGGAGTCTACTAAGGTGATCCGCTACTGAGTTCTCGGATCCCTTCTTGTCCCGGATTTCCAAATCAAACTCTTGAAGAAGAAGGATCTACCGAATTAACCTTGGCTTGGCATCCTTCTTGGTAAGGAGGTAACGGATCGCAGCATGATCCGTATAAACTATGACCTTCGCTCCAACAAGATATGAGCGGAACTTCTCAAAAGCATACACCACCGCTAGCAACTCTTTCTCGGTGGTAGCATAATTGAGTTGGGCATCATCTAGCGTCTTGCTAGCATAATAAATGGCATGAGTGCGCCCCTCTTTCCTTTGCCCCAAAACAGCCCCAACGGCTACATCGCTTGCATCACACATGATCTCAAACGGTAAACTCCAATCCGGAGGTTGCATGATAGGTGCGGAGATCAAGGCGTTCTTCAACCTACAAAAAGCCTCTAGACAATCTTTGGAAAAGACAAAATCAACATCCTTCATTAGTAGGTTAGTGAGAGGTTTAGAAATTTTAGAGAAGTCTTGAATAAACCTCCGGTAAAAACCGGCATGCCCTAAGAAACTCCTTACCCCCTTCACCGAGGTAGGTGGTGGCAACTTCTCTATCGTTTCAATCTTGGCTCTATCAACCTCAATGCCACGGTTGGACACCAAGTGTCCCAACACAATGCCTTCACTTACCATGAAGTGGCATTTTTCCCAATTCAAGACAAGATTTGTCTCCTCACATCTTTGCAATACTAATGACAAGTTAGCCAAGCAATTATCAAAGGAAGAACCATAAACAGAGAAATCATCCATGAACACTTCCATGATATTTTCAATGTATTCCGAAAAGATAGCCATCATGCACCTTTGGAAGGTGGCGGGTGCATTACACAACCCAAATGGCATTCTCCTATATGCAAAAGTACCCCATGGAAATGTAAAGGTGGTTTTCTCTTGGTCATTAGGGTAGATAGGGATTTGGAAGAATCCACTATAGCCATCTAAGTAGCAAAAATGAGAATGTTGAGCTAACCTTTCTAGCATTTGGTCAATGAAGGGGAGAGGGAAGTGATCTTTCCTAGAGGCCATGTTCAACTTCCTATAATCAATACACATTCTCCACCCCGTAACCGTCCTAGTCGGGATTAGTTCGTTGTTCTCATTAGTCACTACGGTCATCCCACCCTTCTTAGGAACCACATGTACTGGACTAACCCACTTACTATCCGAAATAGGGTAGATGATTCCCGCATCTAGCAACTTAATGATTTCCTTTTTGACTACCTCTTTCATTATGGGATTTAGTCTTCTTTGATGTTCAATAGAGGGTTTATGATTATCTTCCATCATTATCTTATGCATGCACAAAGAAGGTTTTATGCCAACCAAATCATCAATAGTATAGCCAATGGCTTTCCTATGCAATCTTAGCTCATGCAACAACTTAGCAAGTTCATCATCACTCAAGCATGCATTCACAATCACCGGATATGTTGAATTATCACCAAGAAAAGCATACTTCAAATGAGAGGGGAGGGGTTTAAGTTCATGTTTAGAAGGACCTTTATCGATTGGAGACGATCCAAATAAGGTTGGATGAGATGAATCCAAAGCAAATGAAGGCTCTCCATGGCTCCTAGAAGCTTGATCATCATCAAGGGCTGATTCAGGGGAAACCACGGCCACATCCACGGTTTGATCCAAGTCCACGGCCGTGGACGCTGCCAAGCCTGCTTCTCGGAGTTGTCCAGAGAGTTCTACGGCCGTGGAACATGAATCTAGACCGTGGAACCTACAGGTATTCAGCACTTCTTCGTGGCCTTCAAATTGAGCCCTTGTCTCCTCTTCTAATGCTTGTAAGGCCTTGATCTCTTCATTGCAAGCCTCCTCAACACCTTCCTCCATCATACTTAGGGTAAGAACCTTCTCTAAGGGGTCCTTGATCAAGATCGAGCTCACAACTTCTCTAGATTCTTCTTGCTCGACTATGTTGAAGACATCCTCATCAAAGGTCGGCCCTCTCATCATTGTGGACAACTTGAACTTGACGTTCTCTTCTCCAATGTTGAAGGAGAGAGTCCTATTCTTGCAATCCACTAGGCACCCGGAAGTGGCTAGGAAAGGTCTTCCTAAGATGATGGGAACCGGATAGTCCGCCGGAATATCCAAGACAACAAAATCAATCGGCACATAGAATCCTCCTAGTTGCACCGGGATGTCTTCTAAGATCCCAACCGGATGAGTGATAGAACGGTCCGCCATATAGAGGGTCATCTTGACCGGTTTCGGCTCTCCTAGCCCAACCTTGTTGCAAAGTGCAAGCGGTATGATGCTTACACTTGCCCCAAGATCACAAAGGGCCTCATACTTCACATCTCCCACTCCTATTGGGACACAAAAGGAACCCGGGTCTCTTAGCTTGGGAGGCATCTCCTCCTTCATTGTTTGGATCAATTCCGAGGACCTCTTTGTCATTCTTATCTCCCCATACTCCTCCAACTTCCTTTTGTTGGAGAGTATCTCTTTCAAGAACTTGCCATATGCCGGCATTTCTAAAATAGCATCCATGAATGGAATGTTAATATGCAATTTAGACATTAGTTCAAGGAACTTACCAAAATGATTGTCCAAGCGAGCTCTTACTCGAGATTGTGGGAACGGTAGTGGTGGTTTGTATGGAGGTGGTGCCACATAGGTTGGCTCTACATCCTTGCTCTTGCCTCCATCTCTTTGCAAAGTCTCTTCCTCTATCACCACTTGTTTCCCTTTAGCATTCTCCTTGGGCAAAGGATCTTTCATACTCAACCCACTACTTGTTGTAATAGCCAACACTTGGCCTCTTGGGTTGTCTTCGGTTTTTTCCGGGAAGCTTTCCCGGATCTCTATGGGCTTCACCCGCCTTTTGGAACACTTGTGCTTCCAAAACCTTTTGAGCTTTAGAGATTGAAGTCACGGTGCTCTCTAGACCACTCAACCTTCCAAGCAATTGCTCAAACATCATTTCGGTTCTATCCTTTGGAGGTTGAGTAAATCCGGGTGGAGGTTCTTGTGAAGCTTTTGGTGGTGGAGTTGTGCTCATGGAAGCGGGAGGGTTCAAGGCTCCATCCGGGTTAGAATAGGAAAACCCGGGATGGTTGTGGTTAGGCCGGTAATTGTTGAATTGCCGGTTGTTGTTGAAGTTCCTTTGGCCTTGATAATTGTTGTAATTGCCCCTTCCCATGTAATTCACATCTTCCTCCTTGGAAGATAAGTTAGCTTGTGGAAGCACTTGAGGAGTTGCTTGATTCTTCAAGGTTGTAGCACACAACTCCCTCAAGGACTTTAGCTCGTTGTTGATGGCGTCAAGCTTGAAATTGCTCATGGTGACCTCACTCACCTCATATGCTCCCGCCTTTCTCCCTTCACTCTTCCTATGGGAGTATTTCTCAATCACTAGAGCTTGCTTCTCCACAAACTCCCAAGCTTCATCTACATGCTTCTCCATGAAAGTCCCACCGGAAAGAGATTGGAGCTTGAATTGGCTATCTTCGTCAAGTCCTTTGAAGTAGATCTCCAATAGCTCAATTTTTGGTATGGCATTGTGTGGACAATCTAGGAGAAGATCTTTGAACCTCTCCCATGACTTGAATAAACTCTCTCTATCCTTCATCACGAAGGCATTGATCTTCCCTCTTAACTCGGTAGTCTTGGAAGGTGGGAAGAACTTAGTCAAAAACTCGGTTGTCATCTCCTCCCAAGTACCAACTCGCCCTTGTGGAATAGATTGATACCAAGCCAAGGCTTTATCCTTAAGAGAGAAGGAAAAAGCCCTAAGCTTATGGTTGTTGCTCTCCAATCTTGGCGGTCTAAGAGTCTCCATCAATATCTCATAGTTCATCAAGTGTTGATGAGGAGACTCTCCTTCCATCCCTCCAAATTGATTATTCCGGATCATTTGTAGAACTTGAGGGCGGAGTTCGTAATCATGGGCTGCGGGATCTCCTAAGTTCACACCCGGACGGTGTGCTCTTTGTGCCGGATCCATATGTTGCCCCAACGTTTGTGGCTCTTCCATAGCAATGGGCACAACCCTAATATTCACCGCCGCCGGCTGCGGTTGTGGTGGAGGTGGAGGAGGTTGTTGACGGTTAAGCTCTCTTTGCACAAGAGCTTGCCTAATCTCCTCAATCTCCCTCATAGTTGCCTCTTGCCTCTCATTGGCAAGTCTCCTTTCATTCTCCAAAGCGTCATCTCTTATCCTAATTTGCTCTAAAGCCTCATCCAACTCGGCTTGGAGATCTCTTCCGGCCATCTCCTTTCCCTTTTTAATGCTCTTGGATCTAGATCTAAGGGTTTTCTCCGGTTCGGGATCGAATGGAGCTAAATCCTTGCCACGAGATCTTCGCATACACCTAAAGAGTGAGATGTCCTGAAAAGCAAAGACACAAACCAAAAAGAGATCAAAAGGAACAAGAAAGATCTACACTATAAACAATCACAAAATAGACTCAATCTAGACCTAGTCCCCGGCAACGGCGCCAAAAACTTGTCACGCTCAGGATGTGATACGCAATGGGTTTTAAATTTATATTCTCGTTATAATTATCCTAACTCCCAGCGAACCCGTAGTGTACGGGACGTTTGTAGTAGGGATAGTATTCCGAGGTCGAACACAAAGACTAAGGTGAGATTAATTCGATTTAGGATCAAGTCTAGTGAAGATCTAGGTTAAGAAAAGAGAAGGAAATAAAGAAATGAAAATCTCAATTGTTTTTGGTTGGTTTTTCGGTGATCAATCAAGGATCACAAATCATGCGAAACGTAATAATCAACTAAGCTAACAAATCAACACAAACAAACAAGCAAAAATACGAGATATAGATCAAAGATAGAAAAGCGGATTCTAGGGGTTGGAAGTTCCGGTTATGGCATAGGACTCAAGCTATCTATTCTTTCCTTGGATTAACTATGATATGTTGGGGTTAAGTGTTTCTAGATTGGGATCAATCACCGGGTAGGTCTCATGGTCCACTAGGCCATCCCTAAAGTCTCATCACCGGGTAAGTCTCTAAGAACCTAAGGGAAGGAATTCTACACAAACCGGATTGTTAC
The DNA here is from genome assembly GCA_033239125.1 of Fagopyrum homotropicum. NCBI lineage: Eukaryota > Viridiplantae > Streptophyta > Magnoliopsida > Caryophyllales > Polygonaceae > Fagopyrum > Fagopyrum homotropicum. The sequence continues at coordinate 10,880,327 of BSWB01000008.1, forward strand.
CTAGAGATCTAACCTATCCTTACCGGGTAAGTCTCGGAAGGGTTAGTCCTAAACAACCATCCTAGCACACTTAATCCAATGGCGGCTTATGAGGCTCACCACTACCTAGGGTTTGTCATCCTTGAGATCTAAGAGCAAGGATTACCGGATAAGTCTCTCCTAACACTTAGGTGCTAACACTAGGTCACCCTAGGATAGATTGACTCAACAAACACTTAGGATTTCAACATTCTAACAATCTAAAACTAGATCCATCGAACCAGGTAAGATCACGGTTTGTTCTACCTTTCCACGGCCGTGGTTTGGCAAGAACTGGCCGTGATTCCTAACAGAAACTATGTTCATGCACACAAGTCATCCAAAGGTAAATCTAAGTCCGTCCTATCATAGCCCTAGCCATAACCATCCTTTCCTTACCCTAGAACCACATCTATTTAGCCTAAAACATTCATAATAGAAATCGAAACAATCAAACATAAAATCATGGCATCCATTTGCAAGATAATGAAGAGAAAGAGATGAACAAGTGAACTAAAACAAAACCAAGCTGAAAATGGAATTAGAATAACTCACAATCCTTCTTAAAGAAGGTTCAAATGGTTCATACAACTCTAGAAATTGAATCCGAAGTCCTTCACTACAAAAACTCTCTAGTCTATCAATGGTGTGCTCTTCTCCTTCTCCAATGGTAGCTTCCTTCTACCTCCTTCTTCCCAAAGAATCTTCTTGTTGAGAGAATATTTTGATTAGAGGATAGTGGATAATGGAGAGCTGCTCCAAGATGATTTTCCCAGCCAATGCAGGACCACTTTTATACTACAACTTTGCAAGAGCTGGCCAAGAGATCGTGGCACAGCTGTCACGAAAACCTGGCAAAATCCACGGTTGAAACCACGGCCGTGGAGTGCCAGTAGACCGTGATTTTGTGCTTCAGCTTTGCCTTTGATCATTAAGCTTCGATTTGGTGCATGGCTTGTGTTGGCAAGGCTCCATGAGTCCTCCCTAGCCTTTAGCTTGCATCCTAATGAGTCCGAGGGTGTGTCATCTTGATGAACGATCCTCAAACGTATCGTTTTAGCTCCTAAATCTCCCGAAACTCCTACAAAGCAATGCACAAGTCCGTGTAGACGTCTATCTCGACATAATACGTGAATTGAGTGCAAACGTCGCGAACTAGTGCTAAACCATACATGAATGAGCGAGAATTCTATCTAAATGATTACCTAAACCTAAGTCATAAATCGTGTTATCAGTTCTCCTACAAGAGAATCGACCCATTTCTTATTTTAGCGAAAAACTTTCCGGTCCCTCACTCAACTATCCAACTTATGACAAGGAACTATATGCTTTAGTTCGTTGTCTTAAAACATGGCAACACTACTTGTGGCCGAAGGAGTTCGTGATTCATTCGGATCATGCGGCTCTTTCGTATCTCAAGGGTCAAACTACCTTGAGTCGGCGCCATGCGAGTTGGGTAGAGTTTTTTGAGACCTTTCCTTATGTCATTCGACATAAGAAAGGTAAAGAGAATGTGGTAGCCGACACCCTTTCTTGCCGATATATCCTTCTTGTGCATATGGACGCCAAGATCCATGGCTTTGCTCTTATCAAAGAGTTATATGCCACGGATCTTGACTTCAAGGATATATTTGCTCAATGCCTTGACCTCCGAGAGCATGAGTCTTTCTTTATTAACGATGGCTACTTATTCCGTGCGGGCAAACTTTGTATCCCGCGCTCGAGTATTCGTCATTTGTTGATAAAGGAGGCCCATGAGGGTCGTGGTCACTTCGGTGCTACCAAGACTCTCGCCGCTCTACAAGAGCACTTCTTTTGGCCCCGCATGCGCAAGTATGTGACACGGTTTTGCACAAGTTGCATCACATGTCACCATGCAAAATCGCGTCAAGGTCCGGATGGATTGTATTCTCCTTTGCCTATACCAATGGGACCTTGGGAGGATCTTTCTATGGACTTTATGGTTGGCCTACCCATATCAAAACGAGGCAAAGACTCCATTTTTGTGGTAGTCGATCGTTTTTCGAAAATGGCACATTTTATTGCATGTAAGAGCACACAAAATGCTAGTGAAGTAGCTACTCTTTTCTTTGACAATGTTGTGCGCTTACATGGAATACTGCGTTCCATCCTTAGTGATCGGGACGTAAAGTTTGTGAGCCATTTTTGGAGAACCTTATGGGGGAAACTTGGAACCAACTTGTGGTTCTCAAGTAGCTATCATCCCCAAACCGATGGTCAAACGGAGGTGACCAATCGGACTCTCGGCGCTCTACTTAGAGCGACCCTTAGGAATAACCCACGCAAGTGGGATGACTTACTTTCTATTGTGGAGTTTTCTTATAACAGGTCTCGACACTCGGCAACAAAGCTTTCACCCTTTGAAGTTGTCTACGGCCTTAATCCACACACCCCGATGGACTTCACTCCGCGTCCACTCAAAGACGGAGAACACATCACCGGAGCAAGTCGTGCCGCTCACATCATTGAACTTCATGAGCGGACTAGGACACAACTCCAACGGCGTGACAATCAACTTGCCACACAATGCAACAAAGGGCGCCGTCCAATGTCATTCGAGCCCGGTGATCTTGTTTGGCTCCACTTAAGGAAGGAGTGTTTTCCATCCCACCGCAAAGGCAAGCTCTCGGACCGCGATGATGGACCATTCCGCATCTTATCCCGCCATGGCCCGAATGCTTACAAATTGGAGCTTCCGGACGACTATGGCGTGCACCCGATGTTCAATGTCAAGGACCTTGCACCGTACATTGAGCCCCTATTTGACGAAGGTGAAACGGGGACGTTTCACATCCAAGATGGGGGGACTGATGCGCCCTTGACCCCTATGTCCCAAGACGAGGAAGACGAGGCACTTCGGGTTCGCTCCGATGGACCGCTCACCCGTTCCCGTGCTAAAGCAATCGCTCAAGCTACCGGCTCCATCATTAGCCACACCGTTGCTTGTCACGGACCCATTGGTTGCAAACCGTGTCTCTACGCCACTATGACTTGAAGCTTGTCAAGCCGGCACCGTTCCGGCGCATTTTCCGCATTTTCCGTAATTCTATCATTGGTATTAGAGCTCGGGATCGAGGTCAAGTTCTTTACTTGTGTTCTTGATTGTTCTTCGCAAAATTTTTTTTCTCTCTTTGGTGTTCATTGAATATCTTCAAGCGTTCTTTGGTGTTCTTCGAAGATCTTCAACCGTTCTTCGAAGATCTTCAACCGTTCTTCAAGTGTTCTTCATCGTTCATCATGTTCTATGACGATTCTGATTCTTATGATGAGGATGAAGAATGGTTACCTCCTCCATATCCACCGAAGGCCAAACATACCAATCGGAGGTACCAACGGAGAGAATACTTTAAGGAGGAGGTGTGGTTGCCTCCTCCGGACCCACCAAGGCCCCACCGGCGGCATCCTAGTCTCCAAGAGGAGTGGTTGCCTCCTCCAAATACACTAAGGCCTAAAGAGCGCATCCATGGGTATCCACATGAACACCGACAATGTGTTGCCGTCTTAGCCAAAGAGAATGTTGCTCTAAAGCATGAGATAGAAGCTTTGAAGGCACAAATGGCTTCCCTCATGACGGCCGCCCAACAAGAACAACCGTTGTGTGATGATCCATTAGAAGAGGCCAAGGAAGAAATCATCATTCCCGAGGTATCCCCGATCATTCCAATTCATCTTGTCAATCCGTTATGTGGAGAATATTTTGAAGATGACAAAGATGAGATCATCATCAAGGGTGAAGAAGCCATCAACCATGACAATGACACGTTTATGTTGTTGGACTACAAATTCGAGCCGGTTGACCCGAGGTTTGATTTTGTTTTGTCTAATGACATATTTACCGGTTTACCCTTGCTTCTTTCCGGCATGCCTCCGACGTACAATGTCATAAGCTTAAAGGGCATGGAAGACAAACTCACCGGCGAGGCCATCCTCATGTACTACAAGTTTGAGCCTCCCGATTTCAACAAGCTTGGCGGCCCCAACATCCTTGTGAAAGGCTACAAGTCGAAGCCGCCCGACTCCGACATTATGCATCCAAGGTTGATTTTCAAGGGTCTTGTTCTTCAAGTGACTCCTTTCTTTTTTGACGGTGAAACGAGGACGTTTCACATTTAAGAGGAGGAGAATGATACACCCCCGGATGGCTATGCCATCCGTGTTCCGGCTAGAAGGACCCGCACATTTTGGAAGACATTTATTATTATTCGGCTATTTAATAATAAGTCTTTTTGTATTCGGAACTTTAATTCCGGAACTTAATTCCGTGAATTAAATTCCGACCTTTCATATTTTAGGCTTTTCATATTCGGAACTTAATTCCGACTTTTAATTCCGTCATTTATGTTAAGACTTTTTGTATGGCCTCCATCCACTATATAAGGATGGCTTGGCTCATTTGTAAAATCATGTCTAAGTTGAATACTAAGTATTGAGAAGGAAAAACCCTCTTACTTAGTTTAGGCATCATCTCTTCTTCCACCCTCTAAAGTTCTTATCTTGGATCTAGTCTTTGATCCAAACATTCACAATCGAGGATCCTTTTGAAGGATCAACCAAACGCTTCCGCCACCCAAACTCTCAGTTTGATCCATCTCGAACGATCAAGAAGACGTAGTTGAAGTTTCTCCTCGATCTAGATCATCCGTAATTCTATCACTTTGGCCCTTGCTGCGTTCCTTGCTGTCGAAGGAGTCGACAGGGCTTCTGTACTGTAAACCGCCCCCGCGGCCATCCGCCCCTGCGCCTGGTCCAGCCGCCCCTGCGGTTTCCTCTGCAGTAACTCCTATCTTGTTGAGTTGCTTCCTTCCTTCCTTTCCTCGTTCCTTTCTTGGTTTCTTTTGGTTTTTCCTTGTCCCCTGAGTTGATGTAAGACTAAGGTTGAGCCCTTAGCTTGTGGAGATCTCTTAGAGATCATTGAGACCAGAAGTTATAGACTTCTAGCAACCGTTTTGTTCCTGATTCGTGATGTTTGTATGAACAGGCTTTCCTTGCTCCTTTCCCGAGGGAAACTGAGCTTTTCCTCAGTGTTCTCTGAGTCGTTGCTGAGCTTTTGAGTTACCTTCGAGTGAGGTAAGTCCCTTGGACTTACTTAGCTTCATTCCGTATATTAGTTGGATTGTATTGGCTTGTTGTGTTGTTTATAATTGTTATAACGGATAACCGGAATAGGATTCACCCTTTGATACCTTAATTGGCCCAAGTGTATGATAACCGGGCGGTGACCACTTGTCTAGTTCTACAAGAGACTAGAATGTGCTCTTGCAACCCAGACCCGCAGGTAACGGATTGTACTGATCTATTCCTATTGGTAGATGGAAGCGGAGGCGAGTTTCGGGAGATTCTCGTGTGACCAAAGAAGTTGAATTAGTAATGGATAACCTTAAGAAAGATAACAACCGATTGAGTGCAAGAATGCTATGTGTTTTCTTTACCTTATGTGTGTTTGTGCATTTACGCTCTTGCTAGTGTCTAGAATGTTAGCTAATGGTTTATACCGTCGTTGTAGATGTTCCGCAGGTTCAGGATGTTGCTGAGTGATCCGGATGGTGTGTCAGCCGGGGTTCCCGTACATTATAGGACGGGATCGGGTTTATGTTTTGTTGTTTCTTTTCTCTTTTGTTTTGAACTCTGCTGCGAGTCTTTTACGCTTTCCTTTCTTGAAACCTTTGTTTTATTTTGAGTTTTGGTTGGAATTCGTCTGTGCCTTGTTGTAAGATCCGTTTGTTGTTGCTACTCTGAGGGTCGGGACCCGTTGTGCGGTCCTAGCCCGTAGCGCTTCCCAAAACTTGGGGTGTTACAAGGACTTCATAGTAGAATATATCAAAACTTGAGAGGCATCCAACGAGTGCTTTAGGAGTTATAATTTTCCAAATTGGGACCTTAACTAGTTTTTCTAGTTCTTGCTGCAATATTCTAAGTGTTGGAAAAATTACATGTTAATACAGTTTTGTGATTCAGAAATGAATGGGTTATCTCTGATAGACATGAATTTTTGATATGTTATATATGGGCATGCTTAGATGTGAATAATATAATGAAAGATAATAAATGGATTTTTGTGTAAGCATGATGCATGCTTCATTTCCGTAATGACATGTATGTGATATTGTAGTTCTTTTGATATATTAGAATTGTTAGCTAACGGTTTATCCGATGTTGTACATGCCTTGCAGGACAGGATAACTACAGAGTGATCTGGACGGAGTGGTGATAGGTGTAGGAATCACTATCAATTAGAATAGCTTTTAGCGTCTTTTTATTATCTTAGTGTCGGTTTGTATTGCTAACATCTTAATCTAGAAGAAGAAGTCTAAAAGAAGCAAAAGAGATGTTAGAAGCACATGGGAGTTGAAGATCATTCATGAAGACAAGCTTCTATTGCCACACCGCCCCCACGGGTGACACTACACTCCGGAACGCAGCCTGCGCCTTTGCCATCGCCCAGAACAAGCATGTAAACGCCCCTGCAGCCAGCCTGCGGTGACTTACCCTGAAGAAGCGAAGCCGGCACCCCTGCGGACCAACCTGCGGAGCTATGAAGCCGAAGAGCCAGTGTCACCGCCCCTGCGGTGACATTGGGCCGCCCCTGCGGCTCGACATCAGAAGCGACAGAAAGATGAAGATTCAGGCGTTTGAAAGCATTAAAGACCCGCCCTTGCGGGAGTGCCAGGCCGCCCCTGCGGCCAAGAAGAAGATCAAGCGTTTTGGCCTAAACCGCCCCTGCGGCTCTACAAGGCCGCCCCCGTGGTTTAGCGCAAGAGGATTTTACTCCGGCTGTTTGCACCGCTTTATGGAATTAAACGTGGCTGTTTAGAGTGGCCATATACTCCCATTTACTGCCAATTCTAGTATAAAAAGGGCCATGGCTGATTGCTAGAATCATCCATCATTTTCCCTACTTTAGCTCTATTTCCCTTACTTCCAAGTGTAATGTTTTTCTAAGTTCCTTGCTACATTGGGTTGTTTTGAAGCTGCATTGCTGCTTTGGTTGTAAGTCTTTATTAATATAAGTATTATTCAGTTATATGTGTTATATTCCTTGAGCTCTAAACTTATGTTTGAATGTTTCTTACCACTTAGATTGATCACATTAAGTGTTTAGTTTCATGCAAAGAACAGTGATTAACTGACTCCGGGTTCGGGTCCTTAATCTAGTAGTAACCCTTTGGGTGAAAGCTGGTTGTAATCTCTTAAAAGGAAAATGAATATAACTATAAAGAAAGTCTAACGGTGTTTATGCTTTCTTTGTATCTCTTTGTCTTTGTTAAAATGCTAACTTGTGTTTTGATCTTGTAGGTATACGGATCACTAAACTTGTTAAGTTGTGTTGATGCCGGTTGACTCAATACATATTTAAGATCAAGACGAGACGTTAATGAATAACTTATAAAAAGAACCAACCAAAGTAGTGTCCATGCTAAGACTCAACCTAGTGTAGCTCTCTTCTCCATTCTATTATCACATCTTTACTTGTTCTCATATTGCTTTTGTCTTGTTTCGTTACAATCCAACCCCCCCCCATTTGGTTACATTTATAGATAATTGAACTTAATCATTACTTGGCAAAACTCTCTTGGGATCGACCATTTCTTATACTATACAAACCAACTAGTGTAACATTAGGCAATTACTTTGACTTAAGCTAAAAAACAACGACCTTAGGATTTTAACCTCGTTAAGTGGTCAGCTGGGTTCTCATACCTTATAGGACATGATTTAGATTTTCTATATTCCAACCTTTCATTTGTGCATTTGTCATTTCAGATTGTCGTATTGATGTATTACTCGGCTGAGAGCCTTTCTTTTCTATTCATGACATTATTGCATATTATTTTATTCAGTTTTTCCTTTTTATTTGTGCCTTGTTGTAAGATCTAGTGAGATTGTTGTCAGATTAGAGCATCCCCAACAGCTTCTCCATTTTAGAATATTTGAAGAATTTTAAAGATTTTTTGGTCCAACAGATTCTCCATTTCATTCTCCAAAATGGAGAATAATGGCAAGAAGTGGGGAGTCTTCCCTAAATTTGCACACATTCTCCAAATAAATGGAGAATTCTCCAAGTTAGGGAATCTGTTGGATTTGATAAAAATATAAATGGTAGATTTTTAGTTTTAATTCTCCATTTTGAAGAAGAGTTTGGAGAAACCGTTGGGGATGCTCTTAGGGCCAAGACCCATTGTGAGGTTCTAACCCGTAGCGCCCAGAGTTATGAGAATTTAGGGTTTTACAACATGGTATCAGAGCTCTAGTTTGACAACAATGACATTTGCAATCTTTTGAAGGGCCAAATAAATAAATAGAACCCGATGGGGGGGGGGGTCTGAGTTTTCTAAATGAATTTCTTTTTCAAATCATGTGCATAGTCGGGATGGGATAGAAAGTACGTGGACCACCACTGACTCCGTGGATTTCTACAACGTAGTATTATAGAAGATGTAATATGGACTCATATATTTATTCATTATGATATAATATATAGTTTATAACACCCCGAATCCTAGAGGACTCGAAATGCTACGAGCTGGGACCTTACAATGGGTCCCGGCCCTTAGCTTGACAACAACTTCATCGGACCTTACAACATGACACAAATAAAAAGGCAAAACATAGAGTTTTATATCATGAGCGAAAGGAAAATTACAAATCTGAAAGCCATATAACCAAGTCTCAAAACCGAAATAACAACATCAGTCTCAACAGTCGTGAAATAAAAGATAACAGTCCCGGCCTATAATGCATGGAACCCCGGCTGCCCACTACCGCCGGATCACTCGATCGGCTCCCTAACCTACAAGGCATCTACAAGCGGTATAAAACCGTTAGCTAACAATGTATGCATAAGTATAAAGGTAAAAACACAAACACACAACATACACAATCAATATGCAACACTCATTTCTTTTTGTATCTTTAATTAAGTGATATGTCATTACTAATGATAGTTATTTTGTGACACGAGGGATTTCTAAACCTCGCCCCTGTCCCCGTTTACCAACGCAGAATGGTACTAATGCATTTGACCGTCTACCTGACTGGGCTGGTCGCAGGGAACCTCCTAGACTCTCGCAAGAGCTAGATAGATGATGTCACGACCCATTATCATACACTTGGGTCAATTACACAATATACTAAAGTCGGCCTATTCCAGTTTCGTTATTTATCTTAACTAACAAACACCACTCATACACATCACACTCATGCAAGAAGCCAGCTATGTAAGTCTGTGGACTTACTAGAATCAAATCTCGACTCTCTCTTAACCACCACTCAATCGGTAACTGCAGAAACTCAGTTGCCTGTCAAAGGAGTCACGTGGGTCAACACATTTCCCTAGGTACTTAGAAGTGTAAAACTCCTAAGAAGTAAGATCCTATTTGTAGAAATTATAACAGTGCTTATTTAAGGTAAAATGACTATTTTACCCTTGGTCCCGGAACTTCCAAAAACCCGGAATACGTACTTAAATTCTTACTTGAGGCTAATTAACCATATTCTACTTCCTAGGATGATTTTAGGTAAAACTTGAGAAACTACCCACTTTTCTATTTCCCGAAAAGTCACTAAGGTCCAACTACAGCTTCAAATATGAAATTAAAATAAACTTATAAAAATTCAGAAATAATTTATTAAATTATCTATGACATCTTATCTACTCATAGGAGCAAGAATTTTTAAAACTGTTCAACCATTACTTCTACAAAAATCTTTAAAGTTGGCTACAACACTAAAAGTGTTCCCATACTTAGTCAAAATTCACTGTTGGAAAAACAGCTCAACTACTCTACTTTGTGACCCTATAAATTTCAATCCGACCGTTCATTTATTCTCAAATTTTAACACAGTAAACTATGTATATCCATCTATGATCTATCAAAAATTCAATGGTGGATCTTCGACCAATATTTTTAACATTGATTCACAACAGTGACCATTCTTAACCTACCGAACTAATGTTTAAGAAAAGTTTCTCACTTTTATTTTGGATGTTCACCTTTATAGCCACAACACACTCCTATAGGTCTCTAGTTCGAATCCTATTATCAGTATAACTCACCCTTTACACTACCCCTAAGTCCTTAGTTCGTATCTTTCAAGGCACCATCTAAACATCGACCTAAATCTAACATCCTAAGGTCTTTTCTAGTGCAGTCATCCTTGTATGCATACATGATTAATCTATCTGGTGTGCCAACTTATCATCATAGTGATTTTACTTACTGGACTGAATAGAAAGAGAACAACTAGGGTGTGGGAGACCAACCGAACATATGTAGAAACGAATGTTGTAAAGGTGCTCCTGGGGTCGACTAGGGTGTGCAGAACGTCCTCACTACTGTGCTGAAGGCCGTCCACAACTAGCCTTCAACTACCACTTCAAAAGGTCTCGTTCAGATGGGTAGGGATGACAGAATAGTGGGTGAAGAGAGGGTCGAAGGATTTAAACTCACCACAGCCGCTGTGTGAAGGAATGTGTGCAGAACGTGGGCAGTAGAAGGACAGCTTGGCTGCGTGAATCTGGAAGCAAGGAAGGATGACTGGGCTACGTGAATCTGCAAGCAAGGAAGGACGCCTAGCTGCGTAAATCTGGAAGCAAGGAAGGACGTCTGGCTGCGTGAATCTGGAAGTAAGGAAGAACGTTGCAGTTTCCTTCTCTTCTGGCGTGAATATAAGCTGTTACAGCTCTTTAATTATCTCATTTATGCAGTTGTTACCAGCAGATGGGGAGAGAGGGCAGCTGACGGTTCTGGCGTGAATTCCTTGGGTTGCTTCTGGCTGGGCTGAAGCAAGAGCTGGGCTGAGAGAGGAGCAGCTACATCTAGGTTGGCGGGTTATCTTCAGCAACAAAAATGGCAAGGAGTTGGGCTATCACAAGTTGTGTGGGCCTTGTCAATAGGTTGTCGGGCTTCGTCATGGTCTCGTCTCAGCCTTGTCATGATCTCGTCTCAACCTTGTTATGATCTCGTCTCAGCCTTGTCGTTAAGAATTAATTATAAGAATTAGGGTTTGAAATAATTCTATCATTTTATGTGAATTAAATTCTACATAAAATGATAAAATTTGTCGAGAAAGAAATACTAGATAGAATGGGAAACCGTCAACGGCTCGAAGTCCGATTTGATTCGGAATTAAACGGAATAAAAATTCCGGATATTACATCAGTACCCCCTTAAAATAAGTTTCGTCCCGAAACATAGAACAAGGTACTTAATTAAACGACTTCCATAAATAAACTGGTATATCCTAGTCTCACTAAATTTTTATTCGTTTCCAAAACTTCTCTAACCCTATCAAAGCATAACGAAAAAAAATTGGTCGTTACATAGTTATATATATGTGTAGTATGTTAGTATCTTAGTAAGCATATTATATCCTTTAGCTAAGATAGCATGATACGATCATCGCTCCGTTGATAACACCTAAGTTGAATTCAAAGAGTGTCCATATGAGGATAGCATGCTCAGATTATTGATTTGAGTATTTTGTTGTGGCAAACACCCAGGTAACTCCTACGAATCTTCTGAAGAACGTCGAGACAGAAGGGTGAGGATTACAAGATGACATTAACAACAATGAAAGCCAAATAAGAAGGAGATCTCGAGTCAACTCAAGCAAAACTGATTTAAAAGCCGCATGATAACACGATTTATGACTTAGTTTTAGGTAATCATTTAGATAGATTTCTCACTCATTCATGCATGGTTTAGCACTAGTTCACGACGTTTTGCACTCAATTCATGTATTTTGCCGAGATAGACGTCTACACGGACTTGTGCGCGTTTTATAGGTATTTCGGGAGATTTAGGAGCAAAACGATACGTTTGAGGATCGTTCATCTAGATGACACACCCTCGGACTCATTAGGACACAAGTTAAAGGCTAAGAAGGACTCATGGAGCCTTGCCAACACTTGCCATGCACCAAACCACAACTTAATGATCCAAGGCGAAGTTTCTGCACAGAATCACGGTTCTCTGACATTCCACGGCCGTGGAATCAACCGTGGATTTTGCCAGATCCTTGTGACAGCTGTGCCACGACTCTCATGGCCAGCTCATGCAAGTTTGTTATAAAAGTGGTCCTTCATGGGCTGTGAGAGGCAGCTGGGAGTTTGGGGAGCAGCTCATCCATTATCCATTTCTCTCTAACAAGAAAATATTCTCTCAACAAGAAGTTTTTCTAGGAAGGAAAGTGTCAAAGAGAAGAAGAAGAGCTCCATTGAAGAGGAGAAGAAGAACACACACCATCACCACACTTGATAGTTTTGTAGTGAAGAGTCCCGGATTTTATTTCTAAGAGTTGTATGAATCATTGAACCTTCCTTTGGAAGGATTGTAAGTTGTTCTAATTCTATTTTCAGCTTGGTTTTGTTTTAGTTCACTTGTCCATCTCTTTTCCTTAATTATCTTGCAATGGATGTTATGATTTTATGTTTGTTTGTCTCGATTTCTATTATGAACGTTGTAGGCTAAATTGATGTGGTTCTAGGGTAAGGAAAGGATGGTTATGGCTAGGGCTATGATAGGAGGGATTAGATTTACCTTTGGATGACTTGTGTTTATGAACGTAACTGCTGTTAGAAATCACGGGTAGTTCTTGTCTGACCACGGCCGTGGTTTAGGTAGAACAAACCGTGATTTTCCCTGGTTCGAAGGGTCTTGCCTTAGATCAATAAAATGTGGAAATCCTAAGTGTTTGTTGAGTTCAATCTACCCTAGGGTAACCTAGTGTTAGTAACTAAGTGTTAGGAAAGACTTACCCGGTAATCCTTGCTCTTAGGTTCTAAAGACAACAAACCTTAGGTAGTGGTGAGCCTAATAAGCCGCCATTGGATTAGATGTGCTAGGATAGTTGTTTAGGACTTTCCTTTCCAAGACCTACCCGGTAAGGATAGGTTAGACCCCTAATTAACAATCCGGTTTGTGTAGAATTCCTACCCTTAGGTTCTTAGAGACTTACCCGGTAATGAGACCTTAGGAGTGGACGAGTTGGACCATGAGACCTAACCGGTAATTGATCCCAATTTAGAAACACTTAATCCCAACATATCATAGTTAATCCAAGGAACAAATAGATAACTTGAGTCCTATGCCATAACCGGAACTTCCAACCCCTAGAATCCGTCTTTTCTTTCTTTGATCATTGTCTTGCTTAGCTTGTTTATTTGTGTTGATTCCTAGTTTAGTTTGATTGTTTACTTTGCATGAATTGTGATCTTTGATTGAATAGCAAAAACCAACCAAAAACATTTGAGATTTTCTTTTCTTTATTTCCTTCTCTTCTTTCAACCTAGATCTTTACTAAATTCAATCAAAATTCGAATCAATTTCACCTTAGTCTTTGTGTTCGACCTCGGAATTCTAACCCTTCTACAAACGTCCCGTACACTGCGGGTTTCGCTAGGTAGATAGGAATTAGTTCGAGTTATAAATTTAAAACCCATTTGCGCATCACGATCTTAGCGTAACAAGTTTTTGGCGCCGTTGCCGGGGACTAGGTCTAGATTGAGTCATTTTGTGATTGATTATTAGTGTAGATCTTTCTTGTTGCTTTTGATCTCTTTGTGGTTTGTGTCTTTGCTTTTCAGGACATCTATTACTCTTTAGGTGTATGCGAAGATCTCGTGGCAAGGATTTAGCTCCATTCGATCCCGAACCAGAGAAAACCCTTCGATCTAGATCCAAGAGCATCCGAAAAGAGAAAGAGATGGCCGGTAGAAATCTCCAAGCTGAGTTAGATGAAGCCTTAGAGCAAATAAGGCTAAGAGATGAGCTCTTGGAGGAGGAAAGGAGACTTGCCAATGAGAGGGAAGAGGAAACTAGGAGGGAGATTGAGGAGATTAAGCAAGCCCTTGTTCAAGGAGAACTTAATCGCCGACAACCTCCACCTCCTCCACCACAACCGCAGCCGGCGGCTAATGTTAGGGTTGTGCCCATTGCCATTGAAGAGCCACAAACCCTAGGGAGACGTATGGATCCGGCACAAAGAGCACACCGTCCGGGTGTGAACTTCGGAGATCCCGCAACCCACAATTATGAGCTCCGCCCTCAAGTTCTACAAATGATCCGGCATAATCAATTTGGAGGGATGGAAGGAGAGTCTCCTCATCAACACTTGATGAATTATGAGATCTTGATGGAGACTCTTAGACCGCCAAGATTGGAGAGCAACAACCATAAGCTAAGGGCTTTCTCCTTCTCTCTTAAGGATAAGGCCTTAGCTTGGTATCAATCTATTCCACAAGGGCGAGTTGGTACTTGGGAGGAGATGACAACCGAGTTTTTGACTAAATTCTTCCCACCTTCCAAGACTACCGAATTAAGAGGGAAGATCAATGCCTTCGTGATGAAGGATAGAGAGAGTTTATTCAAGTCTTGGGAGAGGTTCAAAGATCTTCTCCTTGATTGTCCACACCATGGCATACCGAAAATTGAGCTATTAGAGATCTACTTCAAAGGACTTGATGAAGATAGCCAATTCAAGCTCCAATCTCTTTCCGGTGGGACATTTATGGAGAAACATGTAGATGAAGCTTGGGAGTTTGTGGAGAAGCAAGCTCTAGTGATTGAGAAGTACTCCCATAGGAAGAGTGAAGGAAGAAAGGCGGGAGCTTATGAGGTGAGTGAAGTCACCATGAGCAATTTCAAGCTTGACGCCATCAACAACGAGTTGAAGTCCTTGAGGGAGTTGTGTACTACAACTTTGAAGAACCAAGCAACTCCTCAAGTGTTTCCACAAGCCAACTTGTCTTCCAAGGAGGAGGATGTGAATTACATGGGAAGAGGCAACTTCAACAATCACCAAGGCCCAAGGAGTTTTAACAACAACCGGCAATTCAACAATTACCGGCCCAACCACAACCATCCCGGATTTTCCTACTCTAACCCGGATGGAGCCTTGAACCCTTCCTCCTCCACAAGCACAACACCACCATCAAGAGCTTCACAAGAACCTCCACCCGGATTTACTCAACCTCCAAAGGATAGAACCGAAATAATGTTTGAGCAATTGCTTGGAAGGTTGAGTGGTCTTGAGAGCACGGTAACTTCAATTTCTAAGGCTCAGAAGGTTTTGGAAGCACAAGTATTCCAAAAAGCGAGTGAAGCCCATAGAGACCCGGGAAAGCTTCCCGGAAGGACCGAAGACAACCCAAAAGGCCAAGTGTTGGCTATCACAACAAGGAGTGGGTTGAGTATGAGAGATCCTTTGCCCAAGGATGATGCTAAGGGAAAGCAAGTAGTGGTAGAAGAGGGAAGGTTGCAAGAAGATGGAAGCAAGAGCAAGGATGTAGAGCCAACCTATGTAGCACCGCCTCCATACAGGCCACCACTACCGTTCCCACAATCAAGAGCAAGAGCTCGTTTGGACAATCACTTTGGTAAGTTCCTTGAACTAATGTCCAAATTACATATTAACATTCCGTTCATGGATGCCATTTTAGGAATGCCGGCATATGGCAAGTTTTTGAAGGAAATACTCTCCAACAAAAGGAAGTTGGAGGAGTATGGGGAGATAAGAATGACCAAGCGATCCTCGGAATTGATCCAAACAATGAAGGAGGAGATGCCTCCCAAGCTAAGAGATCCGGGCTCTTTTTGTGTCCCAATAGGAGTGGGAGATGTGAAGTACGAAGCCCTTTGTGATCTTGGAGCAAGTGTAAGCATCATACCGCTTGCACTTTGCAACAAGGTTGGGCTAGGAGAGCCGAAACCGGTCAAGATGACCCTCTATATGGCGGATCGTTCTATCACTCATCCGGTTGGGATCCTAGAAGACATCCCGGTGCAACTAGGAGGATTCTATGTGCCAATCGATTTTGTAGTCTTGGACATTCCGGCGGATTATCCGGTTCCCATCATCTTAGGAAGACCCTTCCTAGCCACCTCCGGATGCCTAGTGGATTGCAAGAATGGAACTCTCTCCTTCAACATTGGAGAAGAGAACGTCAAGTTCAAGTTATCCACAATGACGAAAGGGCCAGCCCTTGATGAGGATCTCTTCAACATAGCCGAGCAAGAGGAATCTAGGGAAATTGTGAGCTCGATCTTGATCAAGGATCCCTTGGAGAAGGTTCTTACCTTAAGTATGATGGAAGAAGGTGTTGAGGAGGCCTGCAATGAAGAGATCAAGGCCTTGGAAGCATTGGAAGAGCAGCCAAGAGTTGGATTTGAAAGCCACGAAGAGGTGTTGAACAGCTGCAAGTTCCACGGTCGAGATTTATGTTCCACGACCGTCAAACTTTCTGGACAACTCCGAGAAGCAAGCTTGGCAGGAACCACGGCCGTGGAAGTTGAACCAACCGTGATTCCGACCGTGGTTTTCCCTGGACCAGTCCTTGATGATGGTCAAGCTTTTAGGAGCCATGAGGAGTCTTCATTTGCTTTGGATTCATCTCATCCAACTTTATTTGGATCATCTTCAACCGATAAAGGTCCTCCTCAACTTGAATTCAAACCCCTCCCCTCTCATTTGAAATATGCATTTCTTGGTGAAAACTCTACATATCCTGTGATTGTTAATGCATGCTTGAGTGATGATGAACTTGCTAAATTGTTGCATGAACTGAGGTTGCATAGGAAAGCCATTGGCTATACTATTGATGATTTGGTTGGCATTAAGCCTTCTTTGTGCATGCATAAGATAATGATGGAAGATAACCATAAACCCTCTATTGAACATCAAAGGAGATTGAATCCTATAATGAAAGAGGTAGTCAAAAAGGAAATCATTAAGTTGCTGGATGCGGGAATTATCTACCCTATCTCGGATAGTAAGTGGGTTAGCCCCGTTCATGTAGTTCCTAAGAAGGGTGGGATGACTGTAATAACTAATGAGAACAATGAACTAATCCCGACTAGGACGGTTACAGGGTGGAGAATGTGCATTGATTATAGGAAGTTGAACATGGCCTCTAGGAAAGATCACTTCCCTCTCCCCTTCATTGACCAAATGCTAGAAAGGTTAGCTCAACACTCTCATTTTTGCTATCTAGATGGCTATAGTGGATTCTTCCAAATCCCTATCCACCCCGATGACTAAGAGAAAACAACCTTTACATGTCCATGGGGTACCTTTGCATATAGGAGAATGCCATTTGGGTTGTGTAATGCACCCGCCACCTTCCAAAGGTGTATGATGGCTATCTTTTCGGAATACATAGAAAATATCATGGAAGTGTTTATGGATGATTTCTCTGTTTATGGTTCCTCCTTTGATAATTGCTTGGCTAACTTGTCATTGGTATTGCAAAGATGTGAGGAGACAAATCTTGTCTTGAATTGGAAAAAATGCCACTTCATGGTAAGTGAAGGCATTGTGTTAGGACACTTGGTGTCCAACCGTGGCATTGAGGTTGATAGGGCCAAAATTGAAACGATAGAGAAGTTGCCGTCACCTACCTCGGTGAAGGGGGTAAGGAGTTTTTTAGGGCATGCCGGTTTCTACCGGAGGTTTATCCAAGATTTCTCTAAATTTGCTAAGCCTCTCACTAACCTACTAATGAAAGATGTTGATTTTGTCTTTTCCAAGGATTGTCTTGAGGCTTTTTGCAGGTTGAAGAACGCCTTGATCTCCGCACCTATCATGCAACCTCCGAATTGGAGTTTACCATTTGAGATCATGTGCGATGCAAGCGATGTAGCCGTAGGGGCTGTTTTGGGGCAAAGGAAAGAAGGGCGTACTCATGCTATTTATTATGCTAGCAAGACGCTAGATGATGCCCAACTCAATTATGCTACCACCGAGAAGGAGTTGCTAGCGGTGGTGTATGCATTTGAGAAGTTCCGCTCATACCTTGTTGGAGCGAAGGTCATAGTTTATACGGATCATGCTGCGATCCGTTATCTACTTACAAAGAAGGATGCCAAACCAAGGTTGATTCGGTGGATCCTTCTTCTTCAAGAGTTTGATTTGGAAATACGAGATAAGAAGGGATCCGAAAACTCCGTGGCGGATCACCTTAGTAGATTGCCTCCATTAGAGCTTGGAAGAGATGACATTCCAATTGATGACTCATTCCGAGATGAGCAATTGCAAATGGTGGAGGAATGCTTATTCCAAGTGTCTAGAGGAAATGAGCCATGGTATGCCGACATTGTGAACTACTTAGTGTGTGAGGAAGTGCCTCCCGGATTGACATATGCACAAAGAAAGAAGTTCTTCAACGATGTGAGGCATTACTATTGGAGTGAGCCACTCTTGTTCAAGAAAGGCCCGGATGGAATGTTTAGAAGATGCATACCGGAAGATGAAGTAGAGAGTGTGATCCGGCATTGCCACTCCTTACCATGTGGAGGCCATTCTAGCTCACACAAGACGTGTGCAAAGGTATTGCAATCCGGTTTTTATTGGCCTAACTTGTTTAAAGATGTGCAAGGTTTTGTAGCTGCGTGTGATGCTTGCCAAAGGACGGCAACATCTCAAGAAGGAATGAGATGCCCTTGAACAACATCCAAGAAGTCGAAATATTTGATGTGTGGGGTGTGGACTTCATGGGACCATTCCTTTCTTCATGTGGAAATCTCTTCATCCTATTGGCGGTGGACTATGTGTCAAGATGGGTGGAGGCAATCGCCTCTCCTACAAATGATGCCAAGGTGGTGGTGCGGTTCTTCAACCGGGTGATCTTCCCTAGGTTTAGAACACCAAGGGTGATCATTAGTGATGGAGGGAAGCACTTCACGAATAGGAATTTTGGAGCGCTTTTGGCCAAGTATGGGGTGACTCACAAGGTGGCAACACCTTACCATCCCCAAACTAGTGGTCAAGTGGAGATTTACAACCGAGAGATCAAGGCCATCCTTGAGAAGACGGTGTCTAGGACTAGAAAGGATTGGGCTATGAGGCTAAATGATGCCTTATGGGCATATAGAACCGCCTTCAAGACACCGATTGGCACCACTCCCTACAAGTTGGTCTATGGCAAGTCTTGCCACCTTCCGGTAGAGATGGAGCATAGAGCTTATTGGGCCATTAAGTGGCTAAATTTTGATCTCAAGGCTGCGGGAGAAAAGAGATTGCTTGAATTGAATGCCCTCGAGGAGATCCGGTTGGACGCTTATGAGAATGCCCGGATTTACAAGGAGAGAACCAAAAGATGGCATGACAAGAGGATCATCCCCAAAGAGTTGAGTGAAGGAGATCTTGTCCTTCTCTTCAACTCAAGGCTAAGGCTCTTTCCCGGAAAGCTCAAATCAAGATGGACCGGGCCATATGTGGTGAAGAAAATCTTTTCCCATGGAGCCATTGAGATAGGAGGGGAACATTGTGGGAACTTTAAGGTGAATGGGCACCGGTGGAAGAAGTATATCCCGGGAGCTCCGGTGGAAATAATTGCCCCACTTCACCTAGAGTAAACGCCCCCCGAGTTTGGTCAAGCTAATGACCTTAAAGAAGCGCTTGGTGGGAGGCAACCCATTGGTAACATTTTTCTTTTCTTAATTTGCTTTTGTTTATAGATTTTTCTATCTTTGTGTGTGTTTTGTCTACTTTGTGTGTGTGCTAGAACATTAGTGGCGTTGGAGGCCTTGCTTGACATAGGAATGATGATGATGAAACCCTCATCAATTATGGGTGGAGCGGACGCAGAACTTGGACGGCTAGCGGTGCCTAGCGCGGGTCCCAAAGCTTTGATGGATGCTTAGAGCTCTCTACCATGGTTGATAGGATCATCAAACGTCAATTCACTATTGAGCAATCCCAAATACCATAACAAACCATTTTTACATTGTGAGAACCTTCTTTCACTCTCTTTACTTGTACACCACATTGGGGATAATGTGTTTCTAAGTATGGGGTGGGGTTTGCATGATCCTTTGCATGATGAGCATCTAGGATAGTTTAAAATCTTCACATGTCTTGCATTGTACATACTTAAATCGAAAATACCATAAAAATTCAGAAAATTTAAAAATTTTCTGTGCTTTCTAGGCTTGGATATGATCCTAATGATGAATCTTGTCTTGTGAATTGGCTATGGATGGCCTCATGTGTTAGGATTAATGAACGCATATGTGGACTTGAACTACTTCTCTTGAAATTCGATCTATGAATGATTTGTGACCATGATGTTTGCCTAGAAAGGATTGAGTAGTGAAGATCGAAATTACATGATAGTTCTTGCATACCATCTAGGAATGAATGAGGCAATTCAATCTTTCTCTACTTCTCATCTTAATCATGATTGCTTGAACACCTCAATTGAGATAAATTTGACCTCTTTTAACCCATCCGGGAATAGGAGCATGCTAGTGTGTTGATGTGTGTAAAAAGCAAGTGTGAGGTGAAGTTGTTGATGAAAAGAACACCATGCATAAAATGCTGAATTTGTTGTGAAAAGTGTAGCCAATAATATAGGTTTGGGGACATTGGTTTAAATGACAAATAACTCGGTACACTTCACATAATCGGGTGTTGGTGCCTTGCCAAAGTCAAATGAACCAATAGTCCTAACGAGCTTTGGTATGTGTGCCCGGTGTGGATGCACCTCGAAAACTAAGAAAAAGCCCGAGGACGGCTAATCACCAAGGTTTCGGCTTTTGTACACCAATGCCATTGTCTCAAAAACAAGTCAAAGAAAAAGAAAAGAAAGAAAAGATAGAGGAAAATATACACTTGAGGGAAGTTGATCGAGGACAAGGATGTGGAGTTAGTTCCATTCCCGGATTAGCATCACATAACCTAGAAATCCCCACCCAATCACTACATTTCTTGGCCCTTTTATCTCACAAGACCTTATGACCTATTTGCATGTTTGTAAGACTTAGTGATTTAGATTGGATGTACTCTTGACCTTCTTGACTTCTTCATCTTTACATTTCATGCATACTTTTGAGTTAAGTACAATTGTCTCTTCATGCTTTCATTTGTTTGATGCATGATTGCTTGTCCTTTGCCATGAAACATGACTTTGAAGGTGATCCAAAAATAGAAGCACAAACCCAAAAAGATTTTGCCATTTTTTCTACATACATAAATCATGTCATCTCTTAGTCTATAGTTGGGAATTTGCTCGGGGACGAGCAAACCTTAAGTATGGGGTATTTTGATAACACGATTTATGACTTAGTTTTAGGAAATCATTTAGATAGATTTCTCACTCATTCATGCATGGTTTAGCACTAGTTCACGACGTTTTGCACTCAATTCATGTATTTTGCCGAGATAGACGTCTACACGGACTTGTGCGCGTTTTATAGGTATTTCGGGAGATTTAGGAGCAAAACGATACGTTTGAGGATCGTTCATCTAGATGACACACCCTTGGACTCATTAGGACAGAAGTTAAAGGCTAAGAAGGACTCATGGAGCCTTGCCAACACTTGCCATGCACCAAATCACAGTTTAATGATCCAAGGCGAAGTTTCTGCACAGAATCACGGTTCTCTGACATTCCACGGCCGTGGAATCAACCGTGGATTTTGCCAGATCCTTGTGACAGTTGTGCCACGACTCTCATGGCCAGCTCATGCAAGTTTGTTATAAAAGTGGTCCTTCATGGGCTGTGAGAGGCAGCTGGGAGTTTGGGGAGCAGCTCATCCATTATCCATTTCTCTCTAACAAGAAAATATTCTCTCAACAAGAAGTTTTTCTAGGAAGGAAAGTGTCAAAAAGAAGAAGAAGAGCTCCATTGGAGAGGAGAAGAAGAACACACACTATCACCACACTTGATAGTTTTGTAGTGAAGAGTCCCGGATTTTATTTCTAAGAGTTGTATGAATCATTGAACCTTCCTTTGGAAGGATTGTAAGTCGTTCTAATTCTATTTTCAGCTTGGTTTTGTTTTAGTTCACTTGTCCATCTCTTTTCCTTAATTATCTTGCAATGGATGTTATGATTTTATGTTTGTTTGTCTCGATTTCTGTTATGAACGTTGTAGGCTAAATTGATGTGGTTCTAGGGTAAGGAAAGGATGGTTATGGCTAGGGCTATGATAGGACGGACTTAGATTTACCTTTGGATGACTTGTGTTTATGAACGTAGCTGCTGTTAGAAATCAAGGGTAGTTCTTGTCTGACCACGGCCGTGGTTTAGGTAGAACAAACCGTGATTTTCCCTGGTTTGAAGGGTCTTGCCTTAGATCAATAAAATGTTGAAATCCTAAGTGTTTGTTGAGTTTAATCTACCCTAGGGTAACCTAGTGTTAGTAACTAAGTGTTAGGAAAGACTTACCCGGTAATCCTTGCTCTTAGATTCTAAAGACAACAAACCTTAGGTAGTGGTGAGCCTAATAAGCCGCCATTGGATTAGATGTGCTAGGATAGTTGTTTAGGACTTTCCTTTCCAAGACCTACCCGGTAAGGATAGGTTAGACCCCTAATTAACAATCCCGTTTGTGTAGAATTCCTACCCTTAGGTTCTTAGAGACTTACCCGGTAATGAGACCTTAGGAGTGGACTAGTTGGACCATGAGACCTAACCGGTAATTGATCCCAATTTAGAAACACTTAATCCCAACATATCATAGTTAATCCAAGGAACAAATAGATAACTTGAGTCCTATGCCATAACCGGAACTTCCAACCCCTAGAATCCGTCTTTTCTTTCTTTGATCATTGTCTTGCTTAGCTTGTTTATTTATGTTGATTCCTAGTTTAGTTTGATTGTTTACTTTGCATGAATTTTGATCTGTGATTGATCACCAAAAACCAACCAAAAACATTTGAGATTTTCTTTTCTTTATTTCCTTCTCTTCTTTCAACCTAGATCTTTACTAAATTCAATCAAAATTCGAATCAATTTCACCTTAGTCTTTGTGTTCGACCTCGGAATTCTAACCCTTCTACAAACGTCCCGTACACTGCGGGTTTCGCTAGGTAGTTAGGAATTAGTTCGAGTTATAAATTTAAAACCCATTTGCGCATCACGATCTTAGCGTAACACCGCACAAGAAGCGTAGCATTATGAAGACATGAGAGTGGTCCGAAGAAGCAATGAATGACCGATGATTATGAAAACTGGATACAACAACTTAGGAATTCTTCAATGGGTCATATTAACAACCTAAAGACGCGAATCAAGAAGAGTGGAGTATAATCACGCTTAGTGGTTGAAGTGATATTACAATCAAGGTGGAAGGCTTCCCAGAAAATCATAAGCATGGGTGTTAAGATGTGTAATATCCGGAATTTTTATTCTAGTTAATTCTGTAGCAAACCGGGTTTCGATCCGTTGATCCCATCTGTCTACTTAGTCGGACACAATATCTCGAAATTTTATCATTTTATGTAACCTCGCTTCATATAAAATGATAAGATTTTTATAGCAAACCCTAATCCATCAAACCCTAGTGTATAACATGACTTGTCCTTGACAAAGTCATGACGTCCTTTTGACTAGACCAAGACGAGACTATGACGAGATTTGACGAGACCGTGACAAGAGCATAACAAGGCCATGCATGGGCTTGACAAAGCCATGACACGTTTTGACAAGGTTGTGACAGAGAGTGACTCAGGCGCCGGCTGTGACTGAGAGGAGAGTTGAGGCTGACAAAGCTCCTGCTGGGTCTAGAGGCCCGAGACCGGATGAGTGGTTGAAGGCTTTCAACTCCTTGAAAATTCCCTCATTCAATGGAGAGATAGGGTTGGAAGTGGAGCATTAGATAGGGCACGTAGAGACTGCACTGGAGGCGATACGTTGCCCAGAAGATAGACAGGTGGAGTTAGTACAGACCTTGTTCACGGAGGAGGCTCATTCCTGGTGGAGGATGATTCGTAGCCCAATCACCAGTTGGGAGCAGATGAGGAGCAGTATTAGAGAGAAGTACTGCCCTGCCTCGTTCAGCTACCACATTCGCCTTCCCCGGGTGGTATAAGATCTCAAGATCAAAGTTCTTGATCAACTCTAACCATCTCCTTTGGCAGTTATTCAACCCCCACTGAGTGAATATGTACTTCTAACTCTTGTGGTCTGTGAAAATCTGGCACGTAGCTGCGTACAGATAATGCCTCCAAATCTTCAAAGCGTGAACAACGACAACTTACTCGAGGTCATGGGTAGGGTAATTCTCCTCATACGTCTTCATCTATCTAGATGCGTATGCTATAACCTTACCCCTCTGCATAAGAACACATCCCAAGCTAAGCTTGGATGCATCACTGTATACCACAAAATCCTCAATGCCTTCTGGCTGAGCTAAGATAGGAGCAGAGATCAACCTCTTCTTCACCTCCTCGAATCTCTGCAGGCACGGCTCGGACCATACAAATCTCGTACGTTTCCTCAGCAAGGAAGTGAGTGGTCGGGCAATAACTGAAAAGCCCTCCACAAAAAGCCGGCGGTAGCCCGTCAATCCTAAGAAGCTGCGTACTTCCTTAACGTTCTTAGGAGGTGGCCACGATACTACTGACTCGATCTTCACCGGATCTACCTTGATCGCTTCAGCTGAAACGATGTGATCAAGGAATGCCACCTCGGACATCAAAAACTCACACTTAGAGAGTTTTGCGTAAAGCTCTCAATCCTGCAAGACTTGGAGTACGATCCTTAAGTGTCCAACATGCTCCTCTCTACTACGAGAGTATCGCAAAATGTCATCTATGAAGACAACTACAAACTAGTTTAGGAAGTCGATGGAGATGCTATTCATCCACTCCATGAAAACTGTGGGCGCATTCGTGAGCTTGAATGGCATCACTACAAACTCATCGTGACCATACCTTGTCCGAAACGCCGTCTTGGCTATGTCCTGCTCTCTCACCCTCATCTGTTGATAACTGGATCTCTGATCGATCCGTGAAAACACTGAAGGTCCATGTAGCTGGTCCAAAAGGTCGTCCATACGGGGCAATGGGTACTTCTTCTTGATCGTCACCTTGTTAAGCTCTCGGTAATCAATACATAACCTCATCGACCCGTATTTCTTCCTAACGAAGAATACCGGTGTGCCCCAAGGAAATACACTATGGAGGATAAAGCCCTTCTCAGATAACTCCTCGAGCTGCTTCTTAATCTCAAGCATCTCGATAGATGCCATATAGTAAGGAGCCATCGAGATCGGTCTCGTCATGGGCTCTAGATCAATGCCAAAGTCTACACTCCTCTGTGGAGGTAAACCTGATGTCTCTCCAGAGACGTCGGTAAAATCGCATGCTACCGAAATTTCCTCCAACGTTGGACTCGTACTATCCTTCATATCATAGCACCAGAAACAACACTGCCCGATAAGTCTCGCAACTTGGACTGCATTGATGAATGTACCGGTCTTCCCGAGATCCCATCCTTGGAAAATCTCCACAGGGCCTGACTCTGTAGTTAACATCACTATTCTCTTAACGATGTCTAGAACAACCTAATGTCGATCCATCCAATCCATGCCCAGAATAACTTCTTCGTGTACTAAGTATATAACGAAGAACCCAACTGGCCAATTGCGACCTCTCAATCTAATAGGGCAATCGCGAACATCTCGGGTACCTCTAATCTTACCCCCATCAGGTAATCCCATAAATAAGGGTCTCCCCTCTACGGTAACTAAGGTCAATCTATCTACGCATGCATATGATATAAAGGAATGCATAGCACCGGTATTGAAAATAACTTTGACAAGAAAACCATTATTATGAATGGTACTTGTGGTCGTTGGCGTTATCGGCTCTACAACACTCCTCAGCTCATAAACTCTAGCTGACGCATATCTGGTGTCAGCGGGACCTCCAACTCGTCCTCTATCTCTCCCTTGTCCTTGAGCGGAACCTTGAGGAGCGGTAAAGCCAAGAGCTCTTTGTTGCTGCTGATACTGAGCTCCCTGACCACCTCTTGCAACGCTAGCAGGTGAAGATCCCTATTGAGATAGCACCTTGCCTTGACCGCAAAATGCAGCTCTGTGTCCCGGCTTACCACAAGAAAAGCAAGTCACTAGAGTCTTCTTGCAATCAGCTCTCATGTGTCCAACACCTCTGCGGTAAAAGCACTACCGTCACCCGTCGAAACTCTATATATACTGTTGGAAACCAGAGTGTGCCGGCGTCTAACTACGCCCGAATTCAGTTGCTACAGCTCCAGTACTGGTTGGTCCAGTCCTTTGCCTCTTCTGAGGACCTCTTATCTTAGAACCTCTCCTCTAACCCGGTCGGTCTATCTCATAAGCAGATGCTCTATCCGGATAGTCCGTCAAGGAATCACAATGGAAACCAGCAAGATAAGAGCGTGTAAACTCTCTCAATCTCCGAGAGAAAAGGTAAACATGCTGATCCTCAAATGGTGCAGACGGACCCAACAGAGATAACTCCTCCTAAAACTTGCTGATAATCTCAACAATCGGGATATCCTCGAATCCAACCTCGAGAAAATCCTGAAGGCAATCTCTCCTCATAGCTGCAGGGCAATAGCAATCCCTGATCACCGTCTTCATCTGCTCATAGCTGGTGACCTTACTGCGAACGGTCATCCACCAGGAATGACCATGATCCTTCAGCAACCTCTTTGCTATGTCGACTCGACATCTCTTTGGGCAATCAATCGCCTTCATAGAAGAATCCAGCTGTCCTAGCCACAACTCCATCTCCAACCCGGTCTTTCCTTAGAAAGAAGGAACCTTCAGCTAGTTGAAAGCCTTCAACCAACAGTCGGGTCTTGGCTCTCTCGCCTCGTCTGAAACTCTGGCATCCTCAA
Source organism: Fagopyrum homotropicum (assembly GCA_033239125.1). NCBI lineage: Eukaryota > Viridiplantae > Streptophyta > Magnoliopsida > Caryophyllales > Polygonaceae > Fagopyrum > Fagopyrum homotropicum. Next base: position 10,906,976 of record BSWB01000008.1, read on the forward strand.
CAACTCTAGAAGGTGTAGCAACAACATGTGTAACTCTCTATGAAACTCAGCCGATCTTGCGGGTACTGGCGGCGCTAGTGCAGGTCCTCCAGTCCTGATAGCATCCTCGACTCTCTACACATATTCGAGATATGTAGAAACTTCGATTGACACTCGACCGTACTCAGTCGATTGTGCCCTCTGTGCTCGGACCTAGCAGCGGTCCTGTTCCCAACCTCAGGAACAACACTCTTACCAACTTCCACGACAAACACCTCAACAAAGGGATGGTCAACAACTGGGGCTTGGCCCCGACTTCTAGCTAGTGGAGGTCTATCTGCACGTCCTTGTCCACAAACGGCTGGTGGAAGAGGTAGTCGACCCCTTCCTCGCCGGCTCGCCCCATAGCAGATGTAGCTCTAGTATGTGCCATTTGCGATAGGGATATAGATATATATAAGGCAACGCTACAACTAAAGCAAAAATCCAGGAAAAGCATATAAAGGCCAACATATAATAAAACTAACTGTTGAGATCCGTGGAGGTAGTGGTGGTCGCCCGTACATCTATCCCAAACCGACGAGTTTAACCCCCTTTTGAAAATGTAGACCCCTTGCGGGTTCTGTATATTTATCTATTCGACCTTTATAAGATTTCACGTTCCATTGTTGCCAACCTAGACCTCTGATACCATATTATAACACCCCAAGTTCTAGGAACTCGAAGCGTTACGGGCTAGGACATCACAATGGGTCCCAACCCTCAGAGTATGAACGACACAACGATCTTACAACAAGGCACAAATAAATGAAAACCAAAACTGAATATAAAACTAAAGGTTTAAACAAAGGAAGTGTAAAAGATTCACAACCGAGTTCAAACAAAGGAAAAACAACAACAAAAACATAAACCCGATCCCGTCCTATAATGTACGGAAACTCCGACTGACCACACCATCCAAATCACTCAGCAACACCTATATCTTGCAAGACATCTACAGCATCGGTATAAACCGTTAGCTAACATTCTAGATATCAGAAAGACAGTAAAGGCGCAAACACATATAAGGTAATATAAACAAATAATAGGCTCGCACTCAGCCGGTTATTATCTTTCATTAAGGTTAAACCCTTTACGAATTCAACTTATGTTGTAACACGATGATCGCTACGATCATGCCTCTGTCCCCTTTCACCAAAAGGAATAGAACGTATGCATCCTTCCGTCACCTGCTGGACTGGTCACAAGAGCACCTCCCAGTTTTTGCATTTTGAACTGGACAAGCGGTTACCGCCCGGTTATAATACACTTGGGCCAATTAAGGTATAACAAGGTCAATCCTATTCCGGTTATCAGCTATATCATAAACCACAACAAAAACATCCAATACAATCCAACTAATATACGGAATAAATCTAAGTAAGTCCAAGGGACTTACCTCACTCAGATAATAATGCAACAACTTAGTTCCCGAAGGATAGGAAGGAAGGAATGCCTGCTCAAACAAGGCATTCAGAATCAAGAACCGAAACAATTGCTAGTTGTCTATAACTTCTAGTCTCCATGATCTCTAAGAGATCTCCACAAGCTAAGTTCTCAAACTTAGTCTTACAGATTACTAAGGGTCAACAACAACATCATAAGCCAAGGGAAGGAACGAAGAAAGTAAGGAAGGAAGCAGCTCACCAAAGACGGAGATACTACAGAGGAAACCGCAAGGGTGGCTGGACAGACCGCGAGGGCGGTAAAACAGACAGCCGCAGGGGTGGCTCTGTGTAGGTGTGGGGGCGGCGGTGTGACAAAAACTGATGTCGACTCCTTCGACAAAAAGGAACACAACAAAGGTCAAAGCTTGCTTCTCTCAACACACATACACACGTCACAACTCAACCAAGAAAGCTTATGAACATCAACGAACCAACAACGGGAAGGCCAACAAGAATCAAAGCTCAAACTTGTTTCTTGGAGAAAAAGAAAAGGAAGAACGAATGAAGAAAGCAAAACAGAAGGGAAATGAATGCAACAACTCATGAACGTGAGGAAGAAACAAAGAAGGAGAAGACTTACACGTCCAACAAGAGATCACAGGGAAGGAAGGCTGCAGCTTTCGAGGTTGAAGGAAAATGTATGCAAGAAACGCAAAAAAGAAGAGAAAGAAAGAATTTATAGGGAACGGTGGAAAAAGATAGAAGGAAGGACGCTCTAGGGTTTAGGAGATCCTAGAAAGCCGGCCCAAAGATATAAAATCGGATCTTCTATGAAAGGAAACAAGATAGAAACAAAAAAGGAGCGAAGATCTTCGTGATCTGGGTCTACCGCACCCGCGGCTCGACTCTGTCGCGACCGTGGTTGGCCGCAGGGGCGGCCACTGTCACCGCGGGGGAGGTGACAGACACGGCTTGCCTCCGGGCGTCCACTGTCACCGTGGGGGCGGTGACAGCCAAAAACCAGCTATTACAAAGGGTCGGAACCCATTGTGAGGTTCTAGCCCGTAACGCTTCGAGTTCTCAGAACTTAGGGTGTTACATTATTTTACTACAAACCTCTTGTAAATTATAATTGTTTCAATTGTTTTATGATATCAATTTTCTCTTTATAATTCTTTAATAAATGACACTAAAGTTGTGTGTATATAAATATATAGGTATATATATGATTGTGTGATGTATGATATTTTTGTCTTGATTTTGACATGAAAGACGCCGCAAAATTAGTTCCCAACACGGTTGATGTATATTGGATGGGACGGGAAATTTCAATCTAATTATAGAGCCGCGAGTAATAACATCAATACACGGTTTACAATATATGTAAGGAGTATAACATGAGTATTTAGTGTTTAATAAACCTAACATTCTCATGTACGTCGATGAAATTGATGTAGCTATAGTAACCGGAAACCCACCAGAGTGCCGATAAATGGGGAACATATTAATCTGTAACATTTGATAAATCCTTTCGAAATTGATTAACCACTATAATATGTTTTAAATATAATTTTATTTTGTCACAAGTTAGTAATTAAGTAAGAAAAGTAATTAAAGGATGACAAATACAAAATAAAAAGAACGAATGGTTATCCATAACACGTAAATTGAGTTCTAGACTATATCATCTTTTGAGATAATTGGTGTATAAAAGACTTTTTTGTATATAAGACACAAAATAGGGCCCTAGTATTTAACAATTTTTACCAAAAGATAAATTAGATATTAAGATGATCTTTATTAGGCATATTTTAAGGCGAGATAATTAAATACTAGAATATATTAATTATGTTAAAAGATAAATAGATATTGAGATATCCCTATTAGTTAGTTACCGATTTTAAGGAGAGATTTATGCTAAAAGGTAAATTAGATATTAAGATTATCTTTATTAGGTAGTTACCGATTTTAAGGAAAGATAAATAAATATTAGAATATATTAATTATGCTAAAAATAAGGAAACCGGTTAACAAATTTTGGTAACCCCTATAAAATCACCCCAATCGCCCAGTTAGGATTTTTGGCGGTTGGTCGTCTCGCCAAAAAGCAGTCTGCTTCTCCATTGGAAGAAACTGCTCGGAACCGAAGGAAACCTTCACGTGGGAAAAGACAACTAGATCGAAGAAAAGGTGCGTGCACGAAGAGACCTCCTTTGATGAAGGCGGCTGCAAGGCTTCAATTAATCGCGGATCTAGTAAGGTTTCTCTTTCGATTGTATGTTTCTCTTCTTTTTTTAGCTTATGTGTGTGGTTCGTGTTCTATGTGTCGTTGAGTGAATACAGTGTAACACCCCGAATTCTTGGAACTCGGAGAGCTGCTGGTTATGACCTCACAATTGGTCCCGACCTTGGTTTAACAACAACTTTACTAGGATCTTACAACAAGGCACAAATGTATTTAAATTCTTTGAAAATAACAAACACTATATGTATGAATGAACAACACATGACAGCCTTACAAAACATATATATATATATATATATATATATATATATATATATATATATATATAGAGAGAGAGAGAGAGAGAGAGAGAGAGTATAGATCATATGAGAACATGCTTATCGTGTAATCATGAGAACAAATTCGTAATTATTATTAGTTTTGTTACGAAGGTGCCATATCGTTTAATGTATTATTCGTAGTTATTGTTGGTTGAATGGATTATTCCTAATTATTATTATTCGTAGTTATTATTAATTATGATATCTACTCTAAATCTCGACCCTTAATACTCACCATCCGACGGTCTAAGATTGTTCTCATGATTACACGATAAGCCTATTCTCATGGGAACCGCACCATATATATATATATAACATGAATGCCGAATGGAAGAGTCCCCCGTCCCCACCTAATGAGTACGTGGACCTGGATGACCATATTTTCCGGATCTCTCTGTAACTGTCTATCTCTACAAAATCTACAATACGGAATAACCGTTAGCTAACAATCCAAATATAAATAGAATAAAGATAGCACAAACACATCCAAGGTAACATAAACACTCATCATGCTGGCACACAATCCGGTTATTATCTGATAGCTTAAGTGATTCACTCAATTCCATTTTAAAGTTGTGGCACGAGAAATCTAAGATTTCTCGCCTCCAATCCTTATCCAACTGGTGCGGGTCTAGCACACCTCCGCCGGTAGCATCACCACAAACCAAGTATAGACTAGTCCCTAAAGAAACCCCTAGCGCCCTCGGGCTAACTGAGCAAACTGCCACCGCCCGTTACTCTTAGGCCAAATTTGTAGATCGGTCCATAATTAATAAGTACAACTATAAACACATCATTCAAACACCTCTATCATTATTTACACTCATATCCATAAGCTAGCTAAGTAAGCCCAAAGGACTTACCTGAATCAAAACTCGATTCCCGTTATCTCAACTCGGTCCGCAACTGTTGGGACTCAATTGCCTGTCATAAGGGCCAGTGGATCAAAATACATCCCATATTCTTAGAAGTCTATAACTTCTAAGATGTACAATCCCTTCAAGAGAAATTACTAAAATGCCCTCCTAAGGAAAAATGACCATTTTACCCCTAGTCCCGAAACTCTCAAAAATCCTATAATATATGCCCCAAACATTTATTTGGGACTTAATTCCATAATCTAACACATAGGAGTTAGTTTAGGTAGAACTTATAGATTACACATTTTTCTTAACTTTTAAAAAGGTCACTAAGGTCCAACTTTAGCCTATAATACGAGACTCAAATAAATTTATAAAAATTCTAAGAAAATTACCACAAGTCTTCTATGATATGCATACAAATCATAATGTCAAAGATCTCCCAAAAAATACTCAGTCAAGAATCCTACGTAACTTCCCAAAGTTGGACCTTCATAAATCTGAATCTAACTGTTGGATCAACCTCAACTTTTGATACATTACCCTATGCATGGCACTTTACAACATAATAACAATTGAACGGTGGATTATATTTCTAAGGTATCTAAACGTAAGTTCAAACATTACTTCACAACACAAAATCTTTCCAGTACTTAGAGAACTTCAGCAACATCCAGAAAACTACTTACAGCCTCGACTTTGAAAAATCATAACTACTAAACCTTTTAATAAAATCCTCTCAAATTTTGATATATTCTAGTATGTAATCCTAACTATACAGATCCAAAATTCAAGTCCAACAGAGGTCAATAACCTATCCAATCTATCTCACAAAACTGCATCACGAGCAATTTTTCTCAACACTTAGAATATTCAGCACACTTATAAAAACGGCGTGAGGAACCAACTTTAGGACACCATAACTCTCAAACCGTAGCTCGGATTACTCTCAACTTTTAGTATGATCTACTATGCAATAATAACTACAACATATCCGAAATTCAGAAACAAAAGAGGAGTCTAACTTACCCAAATCTGGACTCCAAGTCGGCTGTTTGTCACCTTACAACCCGGAAAAATGCATCAGCTTTCAAGCCATCTTCTAGGGCTGCTATGAAAGGGTCTAGGATACAAATGAGGCTTTCATCAGCATATAAGTAGAGAGTGCAATGCAGAGAAGGGAGGGGAGGTGTTTACCGGACAATAGAGACTCGATGTGCTCCCGTGTACGGAAACAAAGATGAAGGTGGATCTAGTCCACAAAACAACACCAACGGCTGGGAAAGGCTGCACTGGCGGGACCTGAGCCCGCAACCGCGGCTCTTAACCTCTGCCCCTGCGGCCAGGACTCCAAGGCACTCCCTGCGGTCTTCCTCTGGCGCAGCTGCATCGAAACCGCTGAGGTGTTGTGTGAACGCGGTGGTTGTCCCCGACTCGTGCTGAACTCGGACCTTCGTCTCAAAGGTATCCGATCTAGGATATCACCCTTATACATAGTTAATTCTTTCCTCACTCCTTCAAGGGAACTCACTCTAGAGTATTCCGTTAGGTAATGAATTCCGAAACTACTTGTCTGACAACATGTGACGAAGTCGTCATACTTCACTGAGCACCATAACATGGTACCACTCCTTCTCTATAACCTTTATATGCACATACTTTCCTTGTCTACCTTGTTGGGTGATACATTTGCTGTACAATATTTCCAGTCACTCTGCGTATCCGATCTCATGTTCCTTCCAAACGAGATGCATTTTACCAACTATCGTCATCTTAAACTCGACACGTCGTTGAATGTACCATTGAGCTTCCTGCTCTGTGGGTTATGACCCACCACGCTTCCGTTGCGCTACCCTACTAGTTCTTTTGTCACCCATTAATCATAAAGACATTTTCTGTGAGTCCAAAGTGATTGATCACAAAACTCTTTCTCCTAATTACACCATAAGTCCTATCCGGATGAGGTACCAAGTATCTTCCTTACTTGCCTTACAGAAATAAGATAACGGTTGGAAGACAACCTCTTATGTTTACTTTCTGAATTCTTCTAACACGGACCCAAACTCTCTGACTCGACCGGAGTTTGATCTTAACCAGCCAGTAAGTAATCTCTAACTCGATTCTCTTTATATCTTTAGTTCATCCAAGAAGATTGTTGTTGCCCACTTGAGGAAATCCTCCAAGGCATCGATAAAGCTACTTCATAAATCCACAATCGCAAATATCTCTTCTTAATGGCACATAGCTCATCAATACCAAACAACACTTACACGTCCTCCGTTGACATTGGTTAGTCTATAGTTGACTTATCTAAATATCCCGTACTCACTCTTCTCATACCTCTACTGCCATGAAATTCTTGTTAAGCATCAACTACTCGGTTAATCCTTTTAACCTTCGTTAGTTCGTTCTATCTTCCACACTTCCATTTTCCTTAGGGCCAGCTCTCTTTCTCGAGTCAAATTGTGTCATTCACCTGACATCAATAGTATTTCCAGTCCTCAACGATAGATTGTAAGCGTCTTTGTAGTTCCGATGACTTTAATTACCTCCCACTTGCAGTCCCTTTACATGGAGCGTTTGTTTTGATGATCTATGTTTCGTTATAATTGGGTTTACCTTGGACTCTCGAGTCCACCAAGGTCATTCTCCCATGTTCCTTCATTAGTGTTGTTTTTAATATAGCTCTGTTGAACTCTATTGACTCTGCTACCGGGCTTCTATCCTTTTGGTACCAGTGTCGTGATTTCTTTCAAAGTTCTTATATCTTCGAAGAAGACAAAACGTCTCCATGCTTGTGATGTCTACCTTTCACCCTTACACTAAATTGTAAGTCTCTATTCCGTGTTAATTGTAATCTGTCAAATTTCCCTTAACTAGGAGGTAGACAGTTGCTCACAACAATTCTCTTTATACCCTTAATGATTAAGGAGTCAAATCCGACCGTCAAAATCTTCTTCTTAAATTTAATTAGAGTTACTAACTTGAACTTATTCAGTGTTACTAACACTCATTTTGATTTAATTTCACTATTGTTACAGTTGATCACTTGAAGGATTTCTCTAGATGTTGATAAAAGTCCTTTATAAATATGTGGTTATTCTTCTTATCTTCCACCCAGTCAACTAGTCACCCATACGTGTAAGTTCTCAGTTGTTACTAGCTAGTATAAAGTTGGTCTTCTACAAGATCATAACCTTACTCTTCTTCTATTTCCTTCGATGTGGATATACTGAGTAGAAAGTTATCCACTAGGTTATTCATTTTATACACCTTTAGCTTCTTCTACAATCAACACTTTTTTTCCTCTCTGTAAGATCACTTTACCCGAGTCTAGTTGTATTACCATATGCCATATGTGACTTATCAAATCTTCTTTGATAGCTTGTATATGCCTCTTTCGAGAACCCTTTAAACTAAATTTTCCATCCACTGGTGGTTTCTCTTGTATGGATCGTTGGACTTAAGTCCCGTCTTGAGTTATAGATCATGGTGGACACTTAAGTCTACCCTAATCATTCTCACTCACTCTTTCCTTTCGCTAGCATTGTATTGTAACATTTCCTTCAAGGACATCCCTTGTCTCAGTTACAGACTTCCATTCCCTTTAATAATTGTGTCATGATTTCTTTCAAAATTTTTGTATCCTTGAAGAAGTCCACCATTCTCAATGGTTATGAATTTTACCTTTTGTCTTTTAATTCAATTTAAATGTCTGTCTTTGTGCTCCTTTAGTCCTTCCTATCTGTATCATACTCTATCTTCTATAGATTCTCGTGCCCATCCTTGCCTATGGTGGTATCCACCTTGGTTGTACTGTCATTTCACCTGTCAAGTGTGGTTGTATACTACCTTGCTTGATTTGTATTCTCATATTGTCATCTTCGATTCGCGCTCCTATCTATTCTTACCAGCATCCTGGAATTTCATCTCTCATCTTCATACCGCTAAGTCTTTGGGACGTCTTTCTATCACCTCTATCTGAGTTGATTTAATATTATTTCTCATCTGATTGTTTTTTTTGTTGTTGTTAAGAATCCTCTCGTAGTCTTCACGTTTTGTCCACTTGTTCTTCGGAAGATTGTAGGAATTGTCTGGGTGTTGTTCCCACTTGATCAGGATGTCGATTTAAGTTGTTAATAGTTGTAACACCCCGATTCCGCGGGACTCGGGATGCCACATTGAGCTAGGATCTCACTATGGATCCTGACCCTAGCCTGACAACAAGTTCACTTGACCTTACAACATGGCACTTATAGATATAAAACAAATACATAAAACTGTATAAACTGTACATCCAAAAGGTAAGACAACATAGCCGAGTATATAAACCAACACCCTCACAAAGGAGGTAACAAAAGATCATCCTCACGTAGGAGGGAAAAGGTAAACAAACCCAAAAGCCCATAACAACCTATGTACGAGACGTCCTCGGCCTGCCACTCTGCTAGATCACCCAGCAGCATGCCTATCCTGTGGGGCATCTACAACATGGTAATAAACCATTAGCTATCCATACACATATATAAGTAATGCATAAGCACAATCACAAGTAAGGAAAGATAAACACATCAGCATGCTTTCACACATTTACCCATTTTATCATCTCAATATACTGGTCATTCATTCGAATCGTATATATAAATGTATATGAAACTATATGACACGAGGAACGATACATCCTTGTCTCTGAGCCTGCTAGCCAGCTGCACAAGTATCGGTCACACAATCCGTGTACCCTGTGGGAGTGGATTGTGCCCATCTTGTAAAGTCAGTCTGGCCTGACATCAAAGAACCTCCCAGACTCCACGACGGGATGAAAAGGAAAGGTTATCATATCCACACATACGGGGAAATCAATATAACATAGGTCGGTATAACGATATCTCATGCTATCATAGCAAACATACAAATCATACACCACTCATGCAAACACCCAATATAAGGATGACAGCTAAGTAAGTCATATGGACTTACCTCAACCTCGACCACAACTCAACCATGATCAACACAGCCTATAAACAGGCATAAAGAGATATATCAATCTCCTAACAACACAAGGGTCACACCTAGACCCAAAGGGATCCATAGGATCTCCTCAACCTAAACTCACAACCTAATGAGCCTCAAAAGCCATACAAGGCATAAATCGATCATAACCTCAACAAAACACATCTTCACACCTCTAGCATGATCCTATACTCTCACACTAGGAAAGGAGGGAACAAAGGCATCCTAAGAAAAGCCTAGAAGCAACACACCTGCAGAACCAAGTGAAACACCAAGCTAGTGCAGGTGGCACAGGGGCGGCTCACTAGTGGCGTAGGGGCGACTCACTGGTGGCGCAGGGGCGGCTCACTGGTGGCGCAGGGGCGGCTCAAGGCAGGTGTTGGGGTAGCTGGTGTGCAGAAGACATCCCTTCAACTCCTTCATCACTCCTTTCGATTCCTTCACTTGTTCTTCATCCAACACACATATATATAGAAACATACATATATACACATCAACATAAGCCAATTAAGGCTGGAACAAGATCCAAACCTAAGGAACTTAGCTAAGCTAAGAGAAAGAGAGGGAAAGAAGAAGAAAGGAAGAAAGGAAGAAGAAAAGCCATAGAACTCACCAAGCTGAGCTCTCCAAAAGATCAGCACCAAACCAAAACAACCTCAAGCTGGCTCCACAAGGCACAAAAACCTCATCAACATCAAAGCCAAGCAAAACTAGGCAAGATCTCTCACAAACTAACAAAACTCAAGAAAAGATCAACAAAGGTGATCCAATGGAGAAGAGAGAAGAAGATGTACGTATGGAGAGAAAGATGGAGCTGAGAATGGTAAACCCTCATCAAAGGGAGAAGATGAAGTATATAAAGGAGGTAAAAAGGATAAAGCACGGGTCAAAGGGTCAAAGAAGACGGATGCAGCACACAGAGCCGCGGGGGCGGCCTCTGTGAGCCGTAGGGCGGCCCAAGGAACCCGCAGGGGCGGATCCAGGGTCATGCAGGGGGGGAATAGGCTGAATCTAGGTCCTCAGCTCACCCTCTCAACAACTCAACAACTAGGCTCTTACATTTCACCCCCCTAAAAATAAGTTTCGTCCCAAAACTTGCAAGATCCCAAAACCTCTCGGACCCACAAGACGAGGTATGACTCTCTCGCTCTATCGCAGGTATCACATCTCCGCTCAAAAGGTCAGAACCTATACAAATCTATAACCTCAAACACCACCATGGAGGAATCATCAACTCCATAAAACAGGGCCATAACGCTACCCAAAGGAGTAGAGGAATCACATCTCTCGCCATATCACATCACAAGGCATAGAGGAAGCACATCTCTAGCCAAAACATAAACATATACATCGCATGGAGGAATCAAATCTCCACTGAAACTATGTCTATCAAGGTAGCATGGAGGAAAGAGCCATCTCCAACTGAATCCTAATCAACTCATATAGCCTGGAGGAAAGAACCATCTCCAGCTATAAACATGTATCATACTCAAATAGCATGGAAGGAATAATCATCTCCAACTATAACATACAACATGCTAGCATAGCAAGATCTAATAAGATCAGAAAGCACATCATAACTAGCATGGAGTAGACACATCAAGGCATGTAAGTACATAAGCACATAATCACATACTCACCAAGATAGCACTAAGATCTACTCCTCGACCCTAGGTGCATCTACCTCGGCATAAAACTCTGAATAGTTCCTCTGGATACTATACTCAGTCTCCCATGTAGCCTCCTCAGGTCCACGTCTCGACCATTGTATCCTCATCATAGGAATATCCTTCGAACGCAATCGTCTCACATCTCATTCTAGGACTGTAATAGGATGCTTAGCAAAGGTATGTTTTGGATGTACCACCAAATCATCATAACTCACAATGTGCCTCGGATCTCACATGTACTCTCTCAGCTGAGACACATGAAACACAGGGTGAACACCCTCTAACCTCGGAGACAAAGCTAATATGTAGGCTGCCCTGCCAACTCTATCCAGTATCTCAAAAGGACCGACATATCGGGGACTCATCTTCCCCTTTATGCCAAAAATGTCTAACGCCACGCGTCGGAGATACTCTCAACCAGACATGAGCTCCTACCCAAAACTCTAGAGGCCGACGCCTCTTGTCTGCATATGACTTCTAGCGACTCTGTGCAACCAGCATCCTCTCTAATCAGCGCTACTCAAGCCATATCATCCTGAATTTGCTATGGCGCTATCCCACTGATACTACTAGGCTCGTCCCAACATAAAGGTGTACGGCACCTACGTCCATAAAATGCCTCATAAGGAGCCATCCCAATAGATGCATGCCAGCTGTTGTTGTATGAGAACTCAACGAGTGGGAGGTAATCAGACCATCCCTGTCCCCAATCCAACACACAGGCTCGCAGCATATCCTCCAGGATCTGGATGGTCCTCTCAAACTGACCATCGATCCGGGGGTGAAACGCAGTCGTGAAGTGTAGACTCGTCTCCAAAGCAATCTGAATCTGCTGCCAAAACCTCGAGGTAAACCGTCCATCTCGATCAGAGACGATCGTCCTTGGTACACCATGGAGTCTCACTATCTGTCTATTGTACTCCTCAACCAATCTACTAACTAGCCACGTCTCTCTAATAGGAATGAAACGTGCCGTCTTCGTCAATCTATCAATCACAACCCAGATAGCATCAAAACTTCTACTAGGCCTGAAACCGGTCACAAAGTCCATGGAGACGTCCTCCCACTTCCACTACGGTACTGACAATGGATGGAGCTCACCTCCAGGTCTGCAATGCTCGATCTTGACCTACTGACAGGTCGCAGACTGAGCCACAAATCGGGCTACATCGGGCTTCAGCCCTCCCCACCAATATGAACGTCTCACATCATGGTACATCTTACTCGTACCTGGATATACAGAGTAAGGTGTACAGTGAGCCTCCTATAGAATCCTCTGTCTCAACTCTACATCAGCAGGAACACATATGCGGTCATGTCGTCTCATCACTCCATCTTCCCCAATGGAAAACTGTGGTGCCTCTCCACGAGACATCCTCTCTTTGATCCTCATCAAAGTCGGGCAGGTCCCCTGCTTCTGTTGGATCTCATCCAGCAGATCAGGTAAAACCTCTAAAGCACATAATTGGGCATCCTCATAAGGGAACTGGGTGTGCAACTCTAGCCAAGCTAGATCTCTCTGAAGTTGAGACTGAACTGACAATCTAGCAATCGCCTTCTCTCGAGGCGTCTTCTTGCTCAAGGAGTCAGCTACAACATTTGCCTTTCCAGAATTATACAAAATCTCAAGGTCAAAGTCCTTGATCAACTCAAGCCATCGACGTTGGCGGTTATTCAACTCCCGTTGCGTGAAAATGTACTTCAGAATCTTATGGTATGTGAAGCTCTGACATTTAGCACCAAACAGGTAATGTCTCCAGATCATCAAAGCATGAACTACCGCTGCCAACTCCAGATCATGAGTTGGGTAGTTCTCCTCATACGTCTTCAGTTGTCTAGACGCATAAGCAATCACTCTGCCTCTTTGCATCAACATACATCCCAAGCCTAGCTTGGATACATCAATGTAGACCACAAAATCATCAAAACCCGCTGGCTGTGCCAAGACATGAGTAGAAGTTAAACGCCTCTTCAACTCCTTAAAACTCTGGGCACACTGGTCGGTCCACACAAACCTGGTGGTCTTCCTCAAAAGACTCGTTAGTGGACGGGAAATCATAGAAAAGCCCTCCACAAAGCGTCTGTAATAACCGGCTAGGCCAAGAAAGCTACGCACTTCCTTGACGTTCGTCGGTGTCATCCATGCAGCAACAGACCAATCTTCTCCGGATCAACCATAATCCGGTCGACGGAGACGATATGCCCAAGGAAAGCAACCTCATACATCCAAAACTCGCACTTAGAGAGCTTGGCATACAACTCTCTATCCCTCAAAATCTGCAAAACCGTCCTCAGATGCCCAACATTCTCCTCTCTGATACGAGAGTATACCAGTATGTCGTCAATAAAGACCACCACAAACTGATCAAGGAAGTCGATGAATATACTATTCATCAACTCCATAAAGATTGTTGTGGCATTTGTCAGCCCGAATGGCATCACTACAAACTCGTAGTGTCCAAAACGGGTACGAAATATCGTCCTGTGTACATCCTGTTCTCTCACCCTCAGCTGGTGATATCCTGAGCGCGAGTCAATTCGGGAGAAAACTATAGCTCCTTGAAGCTGATCAAGTAGATCATCAATACGAGGCAATGGATACATGTTCTTGATGGTCACCTTGTTCAGCTCTCTATAACCAATGCGTAACCTCAAAGATCCGTCCTTCTTCCGCACGATGAGGACAGGTGCACCCCATGGTGAAACGTTAGGGAGTATGAATCCCTTCTCAGCCAACTCCTCGAGTTGCTTCTTCACCTCCAACATCTCGACATGTGTCATACGGTATGGGGCCTTCAAGATGGGTCTCGTGCCAGGCTCTAACTCTATGCTGAAATCCACACTCCTCTGAGGCGGCAAGCTCGATAGCTCAGCAAATACGTCTGCACACTCATAGACCACTGGAATGTCCTCCAAAGTTGGACTCTCTCCATCGTTCATGGCGTAGCACCAGAAGGCATCACATCCCTGTGCAACCAATCTAGCTGCTCGTACAGTGCTGATGACCGAACCTGTCTTCCCAAGGTCCCAACCTCGGAAGACCTCAATCTGTCCAACCTCGGTAGAGACTGTAACAGTCCGTCTACCAACATCTAAAACCGCACGGTGTCTACGCATCCAATCCATACCTAATATGACTTCTTCATGCATCAATGGCATGACTATGAAGTCAACAAGTAAAACACGAGTCCCTAAACGAAGGGGACAACTATGTATCTCACGGGTACCTCTGACCCGACTGCCATCAGGTAACCCTATAGTAAAGGGTATCTCCTCTATGGTAGCTAAACTCAGACGCTCAACACATGTATAAGAAATAAATGAATGCGTAGCACCAGTATCAAACAAAACTCTCACACGTAAACCATGAAGCATAATGGTACATACAGCAGCCGGTGCAGGTGGATCCTCTGCACTCCTCAACTCAAAAGCTCGCCCTTGGGCTCCTTTGGCATCACTAGTACCAACATCTCTACCTCTGCCTCTACTCGGTCCTGGAGCAGAACCCTGAGTAGATGGCAGGGGAAGAACCCTGCTGAGATGCAACTCCACCCTGCCTATAGAAGGCAGCTTTGTGGCCTAGTCTACCACAAGTAAAGCAAGTCACAACTGGTCTGGGACAATTAGGCCTCAGATGGCCAGGGTCACCACAGTTGTAACACTATCGTCCCTTATTTGCAATCGGTACAAACGAGGGGTAACTCTGCCGTCTCTAGTCTCGTCTAGAACCAGAAGGTCCTCCAACTCCACTGGTTTGCCTAGTGCGCTGCCTCTTCTCAGACCGTCCGGTCTGAGAAGCTCTCCTTTGACTGGCTCGCTCCCTCTCGTAAGCAGAAGCCCAATCCTAGTAGTCAACTAGGTCTCGTAGTGGAATCCCTCCATGTATGAACGTGTGCTCTCCCTCAAACGATGAGAGAACAGATACACATGCTGGTCCTTAGATGGTGCAGCTGGACCCAACAAAGCTAACTCGGTTTGGAAGCGGCGGATGGAGTCTGCATTAGATACGTCCTCAAAGTTGGCTTCCACAAAATCCTGCAGCTTCTCCCTCCTCAGTGAGACAGGGCAAAACTGCTCCCTAATCATGCTCCTCATGTGATCATAACCGGTGGCTCTGGTCCGTACAGTCCTCCACCACTAGTGTACAAGGTCACGGAATAGAGACTGCACCAACTCTATCTATCTGTCCTCAGGGCACCTGATAGACTCTAAAGTTGAGTCTACATGCCCAATCCACACCTCAGTCTGTAAGCCAATCTCTCCTGAGAAATGTGGCACTCCCTGCTGGTGAAATGCCTTCAACCAGGCATCTAGTTGAGGCCCTCTAGTCTCTCAAAAGATCCCTCGTGAACTGAGGGATTTGGGGGCCGTCTGCCAGCCCTGATATCCTCCTCAAAACGTCGGAGGTACTCTTTGAACTCCGGTCCTTCCATGGAGACACGTTCAGCGTTATCAGATTGAGCTCGATGTGAGTGATGTCTCATAAATCCACCACTCCTCGTCTCTGGGACGACGCTCTCTACAACCTCCTCATGTATCTCCTCCACCACTAGTGGATCAGCAACAGGAACTGGTCCCTCACCTACCACACCCGGAGGACGGGGTGGTCTACCTCAACCTCTGCCTACAGCGGCAGTAGCTCTAGTTCGAGTCATCTGCGGGGTATGCACACCTAACGTATAAGGCTCTATATAGGCCATATATATATATATATATATATATATATATATATATATATATATATATATATAGGGTCCGGTTCCGGTGAGGAGAACCCTTGCAGATAGGAATAAGGAGAGACGGGGTGGTGACATGTGGCATGCCACATTTTTTTTCTTCAGATTTTCTTTTTGTAAATAAAAACTGATGTTCATATTTTTCTAAGTATGTGTTCATTTTTAAAAGAGTCATTGTTCATATTTTTCTAAGTATGTGTTCATTTTTAAAAGAGTCATTGTTCATATTTTATCAATAAATATTCATTTTTTCTCAACACTAACGGTTCATTTTTTAACAGTAATTGTTCATTTTTTTATTTTTTTTAAAACATTTTTTCAGATTTTTTTTGAAAAGTATGTTATTGTTTCAAATCGTGTTAGTAAAATATGATGTTCATTTTTGTACGAGTATGTATTCATTTTTTTTACAATTATGATGTTTATAATATGATGTTCATTTTTTTTGAAAATTATACTTTTTCTTAAAATCGTGTTTATAATATTCAAGGATCGATTACATAAGAAATTGTGACATCAAAGAAAATATAAGACGATTTTGGTTTTGTTTCTTCAAATTTCTACTCTCATTGTTTAAATTTTCATTCTTAAGGTTTAGGTGTCATTATGATTGATGTTTGTGTTCGAAATCAAATTTGTTTCAATAATTTTGTGTTTGATAAGTTTGATTGAGAAAATACATGTATATACATATGTTGAGTTGGTCTAATAGCTCCAATTGAATAATCTATATGCTCCTTTTAGTGTGCACGAAAACTATTCGACAAAATGCCTTACAGAAAAATAGTTTATAATATTTACAGAACAATAACATAAAAAGTATGAACACTAACAAATAAAAACATGAAAAATAACGTATAAAAGTATGAACACCGATGAGCTATCTACAAATTTGACACATACATAACATATTATGATCATCTTTTAACGTTTTGTGATGAGTTTTTTATTTTTTATGGTTATATACTGTAAATGAACATCTATGCATTATAAAATGAACACAAAAGAATAAATGGACATGACACTTTGATGATTAAAAATATTATGAACACCGTTGTATAAAAACATGAACAATAACATATAAAAGTATGAACACCGATGACTATTTTGAACGTAAGGATATTTTTCCATATTTTAAGTCAATTTACAAAAATGTCATTAATGATGAGCGTGTGAGAGCCCTTGATTTGAATCCATCTAATGGCTTACAGCCCTCCTAATTCCTATCTACAAGCTCTCTCCTCACTTGAACTAAAATATATATATATATATATATATACTCAACACATACACATACATAATCCATATTTCATATATACAGAACTATACTGCAGAGATCCATAAGCAGGAGTGATGACTTCTCGTACATCTAACCCAAAACCACATTTAAAACCAAAGACCTTTGAAAACGTCAGACCCCATATGGGTTCTGTTTATTTTACCTATCAAACCTCATTCTAGGTAGGAAGTGCCATTGTTGTAAACCGAAGGCTCTGATACCAAGTCTGTAACACCCCGATTCCGCGGGACTCGGGATGCCACATTGGGTTAGGATCTCACTATGGATCCTGACCCTAACCTGACAACAAGTTCACTGGACCTTACAACATGGCACTGACAGATATAAATACAAATACATAAAACTGTATAAACTGTACATCCAAAAGATAAGACAATATAGCCGAGTATATAAACCAACACCCTCACACAGGAGGTAACAAAAGATCATCCTCACGCAGGAGGGAAAAGGTAAACAAACCCAAAAGCCCATAACAACCTATGTACGAGACGTCCTCGGCCTGCCACTCTGCTAGATCACCCAACAACATGCCTATCTTGTGGGGCATCTACAACATGGTAATAAACCAGCTATCCATACACATATATAGAGTAATGTATAAGCACAATCACAAGTAAGGAAAGATAAACACATCAGCATTCTTTCACACATTTACCCATTTTATCATCTCAATATACTGGTCATTCATTCAAATCGTATATATAAATATATATGAAACTATGTGACATAAGGACCGATATATCCTCGCCTTTGAGCCTGCTAGCCAGCTGCACAACAAGTATCGGTCACACAATTCGTGTACCCTATGGGAGTGGATTGTGCCCTTTCTGTAAAGTCAGTCTAGCCTGACATCAGAGAACCTCCCAGACTCCACGGCGGGATGAAAGGGAAAGGTTATCACAACCATGCATACGGGGCAATTAATAAAACATAGGTCGGTATAACGATATCTCATGCTATCATAGCAAACATACAAATTACACACCACTCATGCAAACACCCAATATAAGGATGGCAGCTAAGTAAGTCCTATAGACTTACCTCAACCTCGATCACAACTCTCAAACATAATCCCCTCTACACTGGAGGGACAACACAACCTATAAACAAGCATAAAGAGATATATCAATCTCCTAACAACACAAGGGTTACACCTAGACCTAAAGGGATCCATAGGATCATCCTCAACCTAAACTCACAACCTAATGAGCCTCAAAAGCCATACTAAACCGATCATAACCTCAATCAAACACATCCTCACACCTCTAGCATGATCATATACTCTCACACTAGGAAAGAAGGGAACAAAGGTATCCTAAGAAAATCCTAGAAGCAACACAGCTGCAGAACCAAGTGCAACACCAAGCTGGTGCAGGTGGCGCAGGGGCGGCTCACTGGTGGCGTAGGGGCGGCTCAAGGCAGGCGTTGGGGCGGCTGGTGTGCAGAAGACACCCCTTCAGCTCCTTCTTCACTCCTTCCTTCGATTCCTTCACTTGTTCTTCATCCAACACATATATACATAAACATACATATATACACATCAACATAAGCCAATTAAGGTTGAAACAAGATCCAAACCTAAGGAACTTAGCTAAGATAAAGGAAAGAGAGGGAAAGAAGAAGAAAGGAAGAAAGGAAGAAGGAGAGCCATAGAACTCACCAACCTGAGCTCTCCAGAAGATCAGCACCAAACCAAAACAACCTCAAGCTGGCTCCACAAGGCACAATAACCTCATCAACATCAAAGCCAAGTAAAACTAGGCAAGATCTCTCACAAACTCACAAAACTCAAGAAAAGATCAACAAAGGTGATCCAAGGGAGAAGAGAGAAGAAGATGTACGTATGGAGAGAGAGATGCAGCTGAGAATGGTAAACCCTCATCAAAGGGAGAAGATGAAGTATATAAAGAAGGTAAAAAGGGTAAAGCACGGGTCAAAGGGTCAAAGAAGACGGCTGCAACACACATAGCCACGGGGGCGGACTCTGTGAGCTGCAGGGGCGGCCCAGGCAACCCGTAGGGGCGGATCCAAGGTCACGCAGGGGCACAATAGGCTGAATCTGGGTCTTCAGCTCACCCTCTCTCAGCAACTCAGCAACTAGGCTCTTACAATAGTGAACATATTCCGCCCTAATTTTGACAACAGACTTTCCCTTCTAGTCCGTTTGTAAGCTTAGATTCCATGTCTCTTGTCTGGATCGCTACTATGTCTTTCTTTGACTTTCTTCCAAGAAAGAACTTCTAGGTTGCCGTTCTCAAATTACATAAGTGTCGGTCATCCAACGTTTCTCCGGAACTACTCTCATGTATATCCTTCACTCAATCCTATTTAGTTGACTCGGAACCCCTTACTTTCCATTGTCGTTGTGTCATCTTGTAGTCTTCACTCTACCGTCTCTATGTTCCTCAACAAATTCGAAGGAGTTGTCCGGATGTTTGCCTGACCTAATGTTCCTAAGCTGAGTATACTTATCCTCGCGTTGCCACCTTCAAAATCTATAACCATTATGCTACTAACATACTTCCTATACTCATCTATATTACATATCTTTGTAATCAAAATAAGTCAACCTAATATTTCTAAAATACTAAGATGCCGAGATCTGCGGAGAGCGATGGTGGTCCGACGTACTACTATCCCAACAACCCGACTATGCATGTGGGGAACCAACTTTGGGATACCATAACTCTCAAACCGTAGCTCGGACTCCTCTCAAATTTTAGTATGATATACTATGACATACTAACTACAATATATACAAAATTTCAGCTACAAAATAGGAGTCTAACTTACCCAAATATGGACTCCAAGTCAACTGTTCGTCACCTTACAACCCGGAAAAATGCATCAACTTTCAAACCATCTTCTAGGGCTTCTATGAAAGGGTTTGGGATACAAATGAGGCTCTCATCAGCACATAAGTAGAGAGTACAGTGCAGAGAAGGGAGGGGAGGTGTTTACTAGACAATAGAGACTCGATGAAAGATGGAGGCAGATCTAGTCCACAAAACAAAACCAACGGATGGGAAAGGCTGCACTGGTGGGACTTAAGCCCGCAACCGCGGCTCGAAACCTCCGTCCCCGTGGCCAGGACTCCAAGGCGCTCCTTGCGGTCTTCCTTTAGCACACCTGCGTCAAAACTGTTAAGGTGTTGTGTGAATGCGATGGTTGTCCCCGACTCGTGCAGAACTCGGACCTTCGTCTCCAAGCGTGTGCAGATGCATCGAGGGCCTCTATTCGTGGTTGGTATGGCTGCAGCAATAAGCCACACGGGCTGGTCACGCGACTACAGATCCGGACTGAAGAATGGGGCAAGCGAGGAGACGATACCTATAGGTTGGCTGTTGCTCGACAAAAAAGAGGGGAGGGATGGAGGCACCGGAGCCTGCTGTGCACGACGAAGACGAGGAGGGAGGTCCGATGCTTGGTGTTGGCTGGACGGCAGAAGAGCTCGCCGGTGTGGTGGTCGCTAGGGTTTAAGTAGGGAGAAGAGCGACGTGATTTCATTTCACATAAAGGAAGAAGGGGAAGGGTAAAGGAGGTTGCAAAGACACCGACTTCTAACCCTAATGGGCCTGGATGGCCTGTTCATGACGGCCCCAGCTGGTCTATCATGACAAGCCCGGTAATCGTGATCTTGAATTATAACCCGAAAGAAGATTGAATCGGTCGCAGTCTCGTGTACTTGGAATTATCGGAAATTAAATTTTATTATTATTATTTTTATTTTTATTTAGGATATTACATTAGTTCCCCTTTAAATTAAGTTTCGTCCCGAAACTTAAAAGAAGCCAACATAATGACGGAGTCCAAACAAAAGGCATAGAGTGTCGAAGAAGGTCACAAACGGTCGAGTTCTGATTCGTTCTAGAGGTAGCGAGAAGTAGCATTTTTGGGTATCACATGCAGATCTAGTAAGGTTTCTCTTTCGAGGACCGCCCAGCCCCGTGATTGTTGAAGGCTGCAAAGATATTCGAGGATCTACTTGAAGTACGAGCTTGCAATCATCGGAGAAGACGACTTTGGAAACCCTCGCCGGAACCCCCACAAATTCCACAACCATCGCCTATAACATTCAGAGCCACCTACAACTCTATATCGTTGGGAGAAGGTACTACACACATGGAGAGGAGACGGAGGGAGGCCAAAGGTTCAAGGCGTTGATGAGAGACTTGTGTAAATTGTAAGATCCGAGTTTTTTCCTTCACCGACCCCGCGGTCAAGGCATTGATGAGAGACTTGTATTGGCTTGTTTATGTTGTTATCATGTTTATAACGGATAATTGGAAGTATGATTCACCTTTTGTTAACCTTAACTGGTGATAACACGATTTATGACGTTAGTCTAGACATCCATTTAGATAGTTTTTCCGGCTATTCATGCATAGTTTGGCATTAGTTAGTAACGATTTGCACTTAATTCATGTATGTTGTCGAGATAGACGTCTACACGGACTTTTGCCTGTTTTGTAGGTATTTTGGGAGCCTTTGGAGCATAATCGATACATCCGGGGATCATTCCTCATAATGACACATTTCCGTGCTCATTGGGAAGCAAGTTAGGAGCAAGGGAGAACACATAGAATCATGTTGGTGCATGCCTTGCACCAACTCATGGCTCAACGATCAAAAGAAGGCTGAAGCACTAGAATCACGGTCATTGGGAGTTCCACGGCCGTGGAATGGACCGTGATTCCCTCTGCACAGATGGGACAGCTGTCCCACGGTCTCCATAACCGACTCTTGCAAATGATGAAGGCTATAAATACTCTTGCAGGTTGATTCTAAAGGGGACCTCTCCACACACACCCTTTCCCACATTCTCTCATTTGGATTGGAGCTACTCTTGGAGGGGAAGAAACACTCTCATTTTGGAGGAGAAGAAGAAGCACACTAGTCTCATAGGTTTCATAGTTTTTGAGTGGTTTTGAGGGAGTTTTGTTGAAGACATTTGCTAGGGTTGTAAGAAACGATTCGAACCTTCTTTTGAAGGGTTGTAAGTCCTTCTTAACTTTTATTCAGCTTGGTTTTGTTATCCTACTTGTTTCGTTTCTCTTTCATTTCATACTCTTGCTAATGGAAGCCATGAATGTATGCTTGTTGAGTTTGATTGTTATGATGCTTGTTGTTGGCTAAATAGAAGCGATTCTAGGGTAATGGAATGATGGTTATGGCTCGGACTATGATAGAATAGACTTAAATGTATCTTTGGATGATTTACTTGCTCGAACTTGAGTGTTGTTAGAAATCACGGCCTGTTCTAGCCAGACCACGGCCGTAGTTCTTAGGATCTGACCGTGATTTTTTTTTGTTGAGCTTTAAATGATAAATCTGCATGTTAGGATGTTATATTGTTAAAATCCTAGTGTTTGTTAAGCTTAAACTAGCCTAGGGTGACCTAATGCTAGCAATCTAAGTGAGGAAAGAGACCTACCCGGTGATTTCCGACCTTAAGTACCAAAGATGATGAACTCTAGGTAGTAGTGACCCTCATAAGCCGCTATTGGATTGAGTGTGCTAGGGATGATGTTTAGGACTTGCCTTCCCGAGACTTACCCGGTAAGGAGAGGTTAGATCCCTAGATAGCAATCCGGTTTGTGTAGATTTTCCAACCGTAGGCTCCTAGAGACCTACCCGGTAATAGGATCTTAGTTGCGGGATTAGTGGATCATGAGACCTACCCGGTGATTGGTTCCATATGAGAAACACCCTTTCCCAACATAGCATAGTCGATCCAAGGAATGATTAGGAGCTTTATTCCAATGCCATAACCGGAATTCCCAACCCCTAGAATCCGCTTTTCTTTCTTTGATTACTTATCTCGTAT
Organism: Fagopyrum homotropicum; assembly: GCA_033239125.1. Taxonomy (NCBI): domain Eukaryota; kingdom Viridiplantae; phylum Streptophyta; class Magnoliopsida; order Caryophyllales; family Polygonaceae; genus Fagopyrum; species Fagopyrum homotropicum. The sequence continues at coordinate 10,930,350 of BSWB01000008.1, forward strand.
TTGTGTTTGCTTATTTGTGTTGATAGTTTAGTTTGTTTTTAGACTCTTGCATGATTTGTGATCCTTGATTGATCACCACAAAAACCAATCCAAAAACATTGAGATTTTTATTTCTTTATTCCTTTCTTTTCTTTTGCCTAGATCAACACTATCCTTAGTCACTATTTGATTCAATTTCACCTTAGTCTTTGTGTTCGACCTCGGAATACTATCCTTACAACAAAATGACCCATACACTGTGGGTTCGCTAGGAGTTGGGAAAAATATATCGAGTTATAAATTTAAGACTTTTACGTGTCACAATCTTAGCGTAACAAGTTTTTGGCGCCGTTGCCGGGGACTAGGTCTAGATTGAGTCATTTTTGTGATTATTTATAGTGTAGGTCTTTCTTGTTGCTTTTGATCTCGTTTGGTTTGTATCTTTGAATTTTCAGGACATCTCTCATTCTTTAGGTGCATGCAAAGATCTCGTGGCAAGGATTTAGTTCCATTCGATCCCGAACCGGAGAAAACCCTTAAGGCTAGATCTAAGAGCATTAAGAAGGGAAAGGAGATGACTGCAAGAGATCTTCAAGCTGAGTTAGATGAAGCCTTAGAGCAAATTAGACTAAGGGATGAAGCCTTGAAAAATGAGAGGAGACTTGCCAATGAGAGGCAAGAAGCAACTAGAAGGGAGATTGAAGAGATTAGGCAAGCTCTTGTGCAAAGAGAGCTTAATCGTCAACAACCTCCACCTCCACCACAACCGCAGCCGGCGGTTAATATTCGGGTTGTGCCCATTGCTATTGAGGAGCCACAAACGTTAGGGCAACGTATGGATCCGGCTCAAAGAGTGCACCGTCCGGGTGTGAACTTAGGAGATCCCGCAGCCCATGATTATGAGCTCCGCCCTCAAGTTCTACAAATGATCTGACATAATCAATTTGGAAGGATGGAAAGAGAGTCCCCTCATCAACATTTGATGAACTATGAGATATTGATGGAGACTCTAAGGCTGCCTAGGTTGGAGAACAACAACCATAAGCTTAGGGCTTTTTCCTTCTCTATTAAGGATAAAGCCTTGGCTTGGTACCAATCGATTCCTCTAGGGCGTGTGAGTACTTGGGAGGAAATGACAACCGAGTTCTTGACTAAGTTCTTCCCACCTTCCAAGACAACCAAGCTATGGGGGGAGATCAATGCCTTCGTGATGAAGGATAGAGAAAGCCTATTCAAGTCTTGGGAGAGGTTCAAAGACCTCCTCCTAGATTGTCCACACCATGGTATACCGAAAATAGAGCTTTTGGAGATCTACTTCAAGGGACTTGATGAAGATAGCCAATTCAAGCTTCAATCTCTTTCCGGTGGGACTTTCATGGAAAAGAATGTGGATGAAGCTTGGGAGTTTGTAGAGAAACAAGCTTTGGTGATTGAAAAGTACTCTCATAGGAAGAGTGATGGGAGGAAAGCGGGAGCATATGAGGTGAGTGAAGTCACCATGAGTAATTTCAAGCTTGATGCAATCAACAATGAGCTTAAGCCTTTGAGGGAGTTGTGTGCTACAACTTTGAAGAGTCAAGCAAGCCTTCAAGTGCAAGTGCAAGCAAACTTGTCTTCCAAGGAGGAAGATGTGAACTACATGGGAAGGGGAAACTACAACAACTATCAAGGCCCAAGGAAATTCAACAACAACCGGCAATTCAACAATTACCGGCCTAACCACAACCATCCCGGGTTTTCCTATTCTAACCCGGATGGAGCCTTGAACCCTCCCGCTTCCACAAGTGCAGATCCACCACCTAAGGCTTCACAAGAACCTCCACCCGGATTTACTCAACCTCCAAAGGATAGAACCGAGATGATGTTTGAGAAATTGCTTGGAAGGTTGAGCGGTCTTGAGAGCACGGTGAATTCCATTTCTAAGGCTCAAAAGGTGCTAGAAGCACAAGTGTTCCAAAAGGCGGGTGAAGCTCATAGAGATCCGGGAGAGCTTCCCGAAATAACCGAGGATAACCCAAGAGGCCAAGTTTTGGCCATCACAACAAGGAGTGGGTTGAGCATGAAGGACCCCTTACCTAAGGGAAATGATAAGGGGAAGCAAGTGGTGATAGAAGAAGAGACATTGCAAGAAGATGGAGGCAAGAGCAAGGATGATGAGCCAACATATGTGGCACCACCTCCATACAAGCCACCACTAGCATTCCCACAATCACGAGCAAGACCTCGTTTGGACAAACACTTCGGTAAATTCCTTGAACTTATGTCCAAATTGCATATTAACATTCCGTTCATGGATGCTATTCTAGGTATGCCGGCCTACGGAAAATTCTTGAAGGAAATACTCTCCAACAAAAGGAAGTTGGAGGAGTATAGAGAAGTGAGGATGACAAAGAGGTCTTCGGAATTGATCCAAACTATGAAGGAGGAGATGCCTCCTAAGCTAAGAGATCCGGGATCTTTTTGTTTGCCAATTGGGGTTGGAGAAGTGCAATATGAAGCACTTTGTGATCTTGGAGCAAGTGTAAGCATCATCCCGCTTGCACTTTGCAACAAGGCTGGGCTAGGAGAGCCAAAGCCGGTCAAGATGACCCTCTACATGGCGGACCGTTCAATCACTCACCCCGTTGGAATCTTGGAGGACATACCGGTGCAACTCGGGAAGTTCTATGTGCCGATAGATTTTGTTATCTTGGACATCCCGGCGGACTATCCGGTTCCTATCATCTTAGGAAGGCCTTTCTTGGCCACATCCGGATGTTTGGTGGACTGCAAAAATGGAGTTCTCTCTTTCAACATTGGAGAAAAGAATATTAAGTTCAAATTATCCACAATGATGAAGGGGCCAACCCTTGGTGAAGATGTGTTCAGCATTGTCGAGCAAGAGGAATGTAGAGAAGTTGTGAGCTCGATCTTCATCAAGGACCCCTTGGAGAAGGTTCTTAGCTTAAGTTTGATTGAGGAAGGGGTTGAAGAAGATTGCAATGAAGAAATCAAGGCCTTGGATGCATTGGAAAAGGAGACAAGTACTGAATTTGAAGTACATGAAGGTGTGCTGAAAAGCTGTAGGAATCACGGTCTAGCACCAGGAACCACGGCCGTGATTTGTCCCGTGGAACTCTCTGGAATGCTCAAAAGTGCTAGCTTAGCAAGTTCCACGGCCGTGGTTGTGCCAGAGGCCGTGATTTTACCCGTGGTTTCTCCAGAAAGTGCCTTAGTGTTGATCAAGCTTCAAGGAGTCTTGGAGAGTCTTCCATGGATTTGGATTCATCTCAACCTACATTGTATGGGGCGTCTCCAATCGATAAAGGTCCTCCTAAACTTGAACTTAAACCCCACCCCTCTCATCTTAAGTATGCTTTTCTTGGTGAAGATTCTACTTATCCGGTAATTGTTAATACATGCTTGAATGATGATGAGTTGAATAGATTGTTACATGAGTTGAGATTGCATAGGAAGGCTATTGGCTATACCATTGATGACTTAGTTGGCATTAAACCTTCTTTGTGCATGCATAAGATCCTAATGGAAGATATTCATAAACCTTCAATTGAACCTCAAAGGAGACTAAACCCCATCATGAAAGAAGTAGTAAAGAAAGAAATCCTAAAATTGCTAGATGCGGGGAATCATTTTCCCGATTTCGGATAGTAAATGGGTTAGTCCCGTGCATGTGGTTCCTAAGAAGGGTGGGATGACCGTAGTGACAAATGAGAATAATGAACTAATCCCTACTAGGATGGTTACGGGATGGAGGATGTGTATAGACTATAGGAAACTAAATGTGGCCTCTAGGAAAGATCACTTCCCTCTTCCTTTCATTGACCAAATGCTAGAGAGATTAGCTCAACATTCCCATTTTGTTACTTAGATGGCTATAATGGATTCTTCCAAATCCCTATCCACCTGGATGACCAAGAGAAAACTACATTCACATGTCCTTGGGGTACATTTCATATAGGAGAATACCATTTGGGTTGTGTAATGCAACCCCCACCTTTCAAAGGTGTATGATGGCCATCTTTTCTGAATATATTGAAAACATCATGGAAGTGTTTATGGATGATTTCTCTGTTTATGGATCTTCATTTGATGATTGTTTAGCTAACTTGTCTTTGGTGCTTAAGAGATGTGAGGAGACTAATCTAGTCTTGAATTGGGAGAAATGCCACTTCATGGTAAGTGAAGGCATTGTGTTGGGACACTTGGTGTCCCACCGTGGCATTGAGGTTGATAGGGCTAAGATAAAGATAATAGAGAAGTTTCCACCACCTACCTCGGTGAAGGGTGTAAGGAGTTTCTTAGAGCATGCCGGTTTTTACCGGAGATTCATAAAAGATTTCTCTAAAATTTCTAAGCCTCTTACTAACCTACTAATGAAAGATGTTGAGTTTGTTTTCTCCAAAGATTGTCTTGAGGATTTTTGTAGGTTGAAGAATGCTTTAATCTCCGCACCTATCATGCAACCACCGGATTGGAGCTTACCGTTTGAGATCATGTGTGACGCGAGTGATGTAGCCGTTGGGGCTGTTTTGGGAGAAAGGAAAGATGGGCTTACACATGCCATCTATTATGCTAGCAAGACGCTAGATAATGTCCAACTTAATTATGCTACCACCGAGAAGGAGTTGCTAGCGGTTGTGTATGCATTTGAGAAGTTTCGCTCGTATCTTGTTGGAGCGAAGGTCATTGTGTATACGGATCATGCTGCGATCCGTTATCTCCTTATAAAGAAGGATGCCAAGCCTCGTTTGATTCCGTGGGTCCTTCTTCTTCAAGAGTTTGATTTGGAAATCCGGGATAAGAAGGGGTCCGAAAATTCTGTGGCGGACCACCTTAGTAGACTCCCACCATTGGAGATTGAGAGAGATGACATCCCGATTGATGACTCATTCCGGGATGAGCAATTGCAAATGATGGAGGACTGCTTGCTTCAAGTGTCTAGAGGAGGTGAGCCATGGCATGCGGATATAGTGAACTATATCGTTTGTGAAGAGGTGTCACCCGGTCTATCGTATGCCCAAAGGAAAATTTTCTTCAAGGATGTGAGGCATTACTATTAGAGTGAACCGCTCTTGTTTAAGAGGGGGTCGGATGGGGTCTTTAGGAGATGCATACCGGAAGATGAGGTTGATAGTGTGATCTGCCACTGTCATTCCTTACCATGTGGAGGCCATGCTAGCTCACACAAGACATGTGCAAAGGTGTTGCAATCCGGGTTTTATTGGCCAAGTTTGTTCAAGGACGTGTAGAATTTTGTGGTAGCTTGTGATGCTTGCCAAAGGACGGCAACATCTCAAGGAGAAATGAGATGCCCTTGAACAACATACAAGAGGTAGAGATATTTGATGTTTGGGGTGTGGACTTCATGGGACCATTCCCTTCTTCATGTGGCAACCTCTACATCCTATTGGCAGTGGACTATGGGTGGAGGTAATCGCCTCTCCCACAAATGATGCCAAGGTTGTGGTGCGGTTCTTCAACCGAGTGATCTTCCCTAGGTTTGGAACACCAAGAGTGATCATAAGTGATGGAGAGAAGCATTTCACCAATAGGAACTTTGGGACACTTTTGGCTAAGTATGGGGTGACTCATAAGGTGGCAACACCCTACCATCCCCAAACTAGTGGTCAAGTAGAGATCTCCAACCGGAGATAAATGGGATCCTTGAGAAGACGGTTTCTAGGACGAGAAAGAATTGGGCTATGAAGCTCGATGATGCTTTGTGGGCTTATAGAACCGCTTTCAAGACACCAATTATCATCACTCCCTACAAGCTAGTTTATTGCATGTCTTGCCACCTTCCGGTGGAGATGGTGAATTTTGACCTCAAGGAGGCCAGTGAGAAGAGGTTGCTAGACATTAACGCTCTTGAGGAGATCCGGTTGGATGCCTATGAAAACGCCCGGATCTACAAAGAAAGGACCAAACGATGGCATGACAAGCGTCTTATCCCGAAGGAGTTGAGTGAAGGAGACTTGGTCCTTCTCTTCAACTCAAGGCTGCGGCTCTTCCCCGGAAAGCTAAAGTCAAGATGGACGGGTCCTTATGTGGTGAAGAAGATCTTTCCCCATGGAGCGGTTAAGATAGGAGGGGAGCATTATGGAGATTTTAAGGTGAATGGGCACCGGTTGAAGAAGTATATCCCGGGAGCTCCGGAGGACATGATTGCCCCACTTCACCTTGAGTGAACGCCCCCGAATTTGGTCAAGCTAATGACCTTAAAGAAGCGTTTGGTGGGAGGCAACCCATTGGTAGACATCTTTCCCTTTTCGTTTTTGTTTTGGTTTTAATTTTTTTGTTTTTGTGTGTTATTGTGTGTTTGGAGTTTGTGTGCTAGAATCCAAGTAGCATGGAAGCCTTGCATGACATGTGGATGATGATGATGAGTCCCTCATCAATTGTGGATGGAGCGGATGCGGAACTTGGACGGCTAGCGGTGCCTAGCGCGGTCCCGACGCCATAACGAACACTTTGAGCTCTCTACCATCTTTGATAGATCATCCACGATCAATCCACATGAGTGAACCCAAATACCGAAGCAAACCATTTTACTTTGTGAGGACCCTCTTTCACTCTTCTTTACTTCATTTACACATTGGGGACAATGTGTTTCTAAGTATGGGGTGGGGTTTTCATGATCACTTGCATGATTAGCATCTAGGATAGTTTCTTTTAGTCTCATGTTTCATTATGTTTTGCATTGTAGATACATATTTCGAAAATCGAAAAAAATCAGAAAATTTAAAAATATTTTAGTGCTTCTAAGCTTGGGTATGACCCTTATGATGAGATTGTCTTGTGAATTGGTTATGGATGGCCTTATGTGTTGAATTGATGTATGAATATGTGGACTTGAAGTACTTATCTTGACTCCCATGTGTGAATTGTGATCATGAATATTTGCCTTGATTGGATTGATGATTAAATGTCGAAATTACATGCTAGTTCTTGCACATCATTTAGGAGTGATTAAGGCAATTCATCTTTCTCTACTTCCCATCTTGATCATGTTGTTTGAGAACCTCAATTGATATAAAATTTGACCTCTTTTGACCCATCCGGGAATAGGAGCATGCTAGTGTGTTGATGTGTGTGAAAAGCAAGTGTTGGGTGAAGTTGTTGAGGAAAGAATGTGATGAATGAAGTGCTAAATTTGTTGTGAAAAGTGTAGAATAAAATATAGGTTTGGGGACTTTGGTTTTGATGACGAGTAACTCGGCACCATTCACATAATCGGGTGTTTGTGCCTTGCCAAAGTCGGATAAACCGAATGTCCTAACGAGCTTTGGTATGTGTGCCCGGTGTGAAGCACCTCGAAAAATAGAAAAAGCCCGAGGCTCGCTAATCACCAAGGTTTCGGCTTTTGTACACCAATGTCATTGTCTCAAAAATAAGTGAAAGAAAAAAAAAGTGAAAAAGAAAAGAAAACAATGAAAAGATGGAGAAAATATACACTTGTGGTGAAGTTGATCAAAAATGAAATTGTGGAGTTAGTTCCTTTCCCGGATTAGCATCACATAACGTAAAAATTCCCACCTAATCACAACGTTTTTTAGCCTCTTCTTTCCTAAGTCCTTGTGGCCTATTTGCATGTGTGTAAGACTTAGTGATCTAGATTGGATATGCTCATGATCATCTTGACTTTTTCATTGTTACCTTTCATGATGCATGATTGCTTGTCCACTTGCCATGAAACATGACTATGAAGGTGATCCAATATTAGAAGCACAATTCTAAAAAGATTTTGTTATTTTTCTGCATGCATAAATCATATCCTCTCTTAGTCTATAGTTGGGACTTACTCGGGGACGAGCAAACCTTAAGTATGGGGTATTTTAATAACACGATTTATGACGTTATTGTAGACATCCATTTAGATAGTTTTTCCCGCTATTCATGCATAGTTTGGCATTAGTTCGTAACGATTTGCACTTAATTCATGTATGTTGTCGAGATAGACGTCTACACGGACTTTTGCATGTTTTGTAGGTATCTTGGGAGCCTTTGGAGCATAATCGATACATCCGAGGATCGTTCCTCGTAATGACACATTTCCGTGCTCATTAGGAAGCAAGTTAGGAGCAAGGGAGAACACATAGGACCATGTTGGTGCATGCCTTGCACCAACTCATGGCTCAACGATCAAAAGAAGGCTGAAACAGTAGAATCATGGTCATTGGGAGTTCCACGGCCGTGGAATGGACCGTGATTCCCTCTACACAGCTGGGACAGTTGTCCCACGATCTCCATAACCGACTCTTGCAAATGGTGAAGGCTATAAGTACTCTTGCAGGCTGATTCTAAAGGGGACCTCTCCACACACACCCTTTCCCACATTCTCTCATTTGGATTGGAGCTACTCTTGGAGGGGAAGAAACACTCTCATTTTGGAGGAGAAGAAGAAGCACACCAGTCTCATAGTTTTCATAGTTTTTGAGTGGTTTTGAGGGAGTTTTGTTGAAGACATTTGCTAGGGTTGTAAGAAACGATTCAAACCTTCTTTTGAAGGGTTGAAAGTCCTTAACTTTTATTCAGCTTGGTTTTCTTATCCTACTTGTTTCGTTTCTCTTTCATTTCATACTCTTGCTAATGGAAGCCATGAATGTATGCTTGTTGAGTTTGATTGTTATGATGCATGTTGTTGGCTAAATAGATGCGATTCTAGGGTAAGGGAATGATGGTTATTGCTTGGACTATGATAGAATAGACTTAAATGTATCTTTGGATGATTTACTTGCTCGAACTTGAGTATTGTTAGAAATCACGACCTGTCTTAGCCAGACCACGGCCGTGGTTCTTAGGATCTGACCGTGATTTGTTTCTGTTGAGCTTTAAATGATAAATCTGCATGTTAGGATGTTAGATTGTTGAAATCCTAGTGTTTATTAAGCTTAAACTAGCCTAGGGTGACCTAATACTAGCAATCTAAGTGAGGAAAGAGACCTGCCTGGTGATTTCCGATCTTAAGTACCAAAGATGATGAACTCTAGGTAGTAGTGACCCTCATAAGCCGCTATTGGATTGAGTGTGCTAGGGTTGATGTTTAGGACTTGCCTTCCCGAGACTTACCCGGTAAGGAGAGGTTAGATCCCTAGATAGCAATCCGGTTTGTGTAGATTTTCCAACCCTAGGCTCCTAGAGACCTACCCGGTAATAGGATCTTAGTTGCAGGATTAGTGGATCATGAGACCTACCCGGTGATTGGTTCCATATGAGAAACACCCTTTCCCAACATACCATATTCGATCCAAGAAATGATTAGGAGCTTGAGTCCAATGCCATAACCGGAATTCCCAACCCCTAGAATCCACTTTTCTCTCTTTGATTACTTATCTCGTATTTGTGTTTGCTTATTTTTGTTGATAGTTTAGTTCGTTTTTATACTCTTGCATGATTTGTGATCCTTGATTGATCACTACAAAAACCAATCCAAAAACATTGAGATTTTCATTTCTTTATTCCATTATTTTCTTTTGCCTAGATCAACAATATCCTTAGTCAATATTTGATTCAATTTCACCTTAGTCTTTGTGTTCGACCTCGGAATACTATCCTTACTATAAAACGAGTCATACACTGTGGGTTCGCTAGGAGTTGGGAAAAATATATCGAGTTATAAATTTTAGACTTTTGTGTGTCACAATCTTAGCGTAACAACTAGCCCAAATGTATTATAATCGGGCAGTGACCACTTGTCTAGATCTACAAGAGACTAAAATGTGCTCTTGTAACCCAGGCCCGTAGGTAACGGATAGTACTGATCTATTCCTATTGGTAAACGGAAGCGAAGGCGAGTTTCGGGTGATTCTCGTGTCACAAAAGAAGTTGAATTAGTAATGGATAACCTTAATGAAAGATAATAACCGGTTGATGTGTGAGCATGCTATGTGTTTTCTTTACCTTATGTGTGTTTGTGCCTTTACGCTCTTGCTAGTACCTAGAATGTTAGCTAACGGTTAATACCGTCGTTGTAGATGTTCCGTAGGTCCAGGATGCTGCTGAGTGATCCGGATGGTGTGGTCAACCGGGGTTCCCGTACATTATAGGACGGGATCGGGTTTTTGTTTCTTTTGTTGTTTCCCTTTTGTTTTGAACTCGGCTGCGGAGCTTTTGTGTTTTCTTTTGTTTAAACCTTTGGTTTTAGTTTAAGTTTTGGTTTTCATTCGTTTGTGCGTTGTTGTAAGATCCGTTTGTTGTTGCTACTCTGAGGGTTGGGACCCATTGTGCGATCCTAGCCCATAGCGCTTCGAGTTCCCAGAACTTGGGGTATCAGAGCTCTAGGTTGGCAACAATGGCACTCGAAATCTTCTAAAGGTCGGATGGATAAATAAATAGAACCCGCAAGGGCTCTAACGTTTTCAAAGGGGGGTTTTTGTTTTAAACTTGTCGGTCTGGGATAGATGTACGGGCGACCACCACTACCTCCGCAGATCTCAGCGGTGTAGTTTCTTTTGTGTTTGCTTTTATATGTGCTTTTTCTGGTTTTTGCTTTACCTGTAGCGTGGCCTTATATATATAGTTTCTTATATATCTATCCTTATAGCATATGGCGCGTACTAGAGCTACATCTTCTATGGGGTGAGAAAGGGGTCGACCACCACTTCCACCTCCCATCCGTGGACGAGGACGTGCAGGAAGACCTCCACTAGCTAGAGGTCGGGGTCAGGCCCTAGTTGCTGATCCGCCTATCGCTGATGCGTTTGCTGAGGAAGTTGCTGAGAGTGTTGTTCCTGAGGCTGGGAACGAGACCGCTGCTAGGTCTGGAGCACAAAGAGCTCCATCAACGGCGTCAGCACGAGTGTCTATCGGAGCTTCTGCATTTCGCGATTATGTGCAGAGAGTTGAGGAGACTATCAAGACTGGAGGACCAGCACCAGTGCCGCCAGTTCCCGCGAGATCAGCTGAGTTTCCGCAGAACGTTTCACAGGTTGTTGCCCCACCTGCTGGAGTTGTTGAGGTTGTTAGAGCGCCGGCTGAGGCAAGGGAGCCAAAGCCTCACGGTTGGTTGAAGGCTTTCGATCAGCTGAAGGTTCCCACTTTCTTGGAAAAGACTGGATTGGAGGTGGAACAGTGGCTAGGACAGCTGGATACTACTATGGAGGCTATCAGTTGCCTAGAGGGACGTCTAGTCAACATAGCACAGACGTTGCTGAAAGACTAGGCTCATTCTTGGTGGAGGACCATTCGCAGTAAGGTCACCAGTTATGAGCAGATGAAGACGGTGATTAGGGATCACTACTACCCCGCAGCTATGAGGAGAGACCGTCTCCATGATTTCCTTGAGGCTGAATTCGAGGATTTGCCTATTGTTGAGATTATCAACAAGTTTCAAAATGAGTTGTCTGTAATAGCTAGGATTTCCGAATTCTAATTAATTTTGATTAACTTAATCCGTGATAGTAATTGACATATAACTCGCGAAGATTTCGTAAGTGTCGAGTATAAGTCCCACCGTTATGTTCCTGGCGTAATTTTGGGCTTATGGTGAAATTTTCACTTTTTCCCCCGGGTAATTATTTTTACCCTCCGGTATTATTTGGAGCATTTGGGAGCTCCAATTAATAAAAATGCAGTTGAGAAAAATGATCAGGACATCGGACATTTCTTAGATATGAAATAGCATGGAAAGGAAAAACGGCCAAAAGAGTCGCTATTTCGTTTCTTAACGGCTAAGAAAGACGGCTTAGAAATACACGTTTTCCGAGGCAATAGTGGGATAATTATCCCTACAATATTCAAGATTTATTATTCCAATTTCGAGAAGTTTGGAGAAGGGGGTTCAACCCGCCATTGGATCGGTTAAAGGATAATTATCGACTTCGCTAAAGGATAATTATCGGCTTCACTATAAATAGCGAAAAATCGTTTATTAATTCATTTCCTTTCACGTTTCCTCATAAAAACTCTGATTTCTCTCAAACTTCAAACTCAAATCTACTCTCCGTTTCTAATCCGATTTCAATTCCGTTTGAGTTTCTGGATTCCTCTTTTCATTCTCTTCATATCGGTACCGAGTTTCTGCATTTCCGAGCAGATAAGGGCCTGGTCGAGCATATATGTCACCAGGACAGTTCCGTCGCTCAGATTCCGGTGAATTTGATGTTGTACATGCGTAGCTTGCGTCGTTGTGATTCCGAATCTTCTTTCAGATCGTCAATCGGGTTAGTAACGAATAAGTTATGAATTTGTTCGTTTTCCGTACTACGATTTGGCCTAAATTAACCTTAGGCTTTTCAAAATGGATAATTAGAAATTCCATTATGATCATTATATTATTCTGGTGTTTATGGGTTGTTTGTTTGATGAAATCTGATGACATGTGGGTTTAGAAATGGCATGCGGGCAAAACGTTATTCTGGTGAAATTTAATTAATTAATTAAAGGTTAATAAATTAAATTAGGATTAAATTTGAGATTGAGGAATATTGTTTAGATGCATGCTAGGTGTCAGAATGAGTTGAGGATCATGATGATGTTATGGATATCGGTTATGGCTTTAAGGTTTAGTATGTGTACGAGTATGATGAGATGTTATGTTGAGGATATGCCTTAGGCATTTATGAATGTGTTGAGGATCTGAGGTTTAGATTTTGAGATATAGGTTGGTTGTGGTTAGTGAGACGAGTCTCCTAACCTTTGTAGTATGTGATTGTGTGTGCCTTGCTATTGCAGGCGTTGATTACTTTCCCAAGGGGAAGCTGTGACGTGGTACAAGTTACGAGTATATCAGGTAAGTCCATAGGACTTACTTAGCTTGCAGTTGTGGATTGTATGATTGTGATGGTTGTGTGTGTTCATATGATTGTGCATTTATAACTTAAACCGGACTAGGATGACCATTCATTACATTTATTTGGCCATAGTGTATTATAACGGGCGGTAACTGCCGGTCTCCGCCTGCTGGTAAGGAGGAGGTGCCCTGAAGATGATCTCACAAGAGGGGACGAGTGAAGGTCACCCCCATGCAAAACTCCTGTGTTACGTTGGATGGGACGGGGTTCTTGAGGCTCCTCATGTTACAAAAGAAGTTGAATTAGTAATAGAATAACGTAATGAAAGATAATAAATAAATGTGTGTGGCATTGCATGTTTGAGATGTTAATGTGTGGTTGTGCTATTACCTTCATGCTTTTCATTGCTGTAGCTAACAGTTTCATACCGTGTTGTAGTGTTCTGCAGGTTAAGAGTACTGTAGAGTGAGCCAGATGGTGTGACAAGCCGAGGACTTCTATACATTAGGATGCGTGGGATGTGGGATCTTTTGTGGTTGTGGTTTATGTTGTTGTTTTGTACTCGGCTATGAGTTTGTAAACTCTTTTGATGTATCATACTCAGCTTTTATGTATTTGATTTTAATCTACATGTGCCTTGTTGTAAGATCCAGTGAACTTGTTGTCAGGCTAGGGTTAGGATCCATTGTGAGTTTCTAGCCCAATATGACACTCCAAGTCCCGCGGATTTGGGGTGTTACAGAGTTGGTATTAGAGCTTTAGGTTGACAATAATGGCACTTGCTATCTACAATAAAGGTAGAGTGGATAAATAAACAGAACCCACATGGGGTCTGACTTTTCAAAAGGTTTTGGTTTTAAGCGAGTACAGATGTTTTGGGATAGTATGTACAGAAGTCGTCACCCATCTAAGGATCTCGACAGTGTAGATATATATATATATATATATATATATATATATATATATATATATATATATATATATATATATATATCTATATATATATATATATATATCTTTTATGTGCTGATGTGTATGCATGTAATAATGAGTATTATATATATATATATATATATATATATATATATATATATATATATATAATACTCATTATTACATGCATACACATCAGCACATATATATATATATATATATATATATATATATATATATATATATATATATATATATATATATATATATCGATACATATGGCATATATATAGCCCTATAAGTTTAGGTGCGTATATTCTACAGATGGCTCAAACTAGAGCAGTATCTGTAGTGGGATGAGATAGGGGTACACCCCCTCTTCCTTCAGTAGCGCCAAGTCAGGGACCAGTATCCGCTATTGTGTTGCCTATGGCAGAGAACGAGTTTGAAGAGGATGATCGTGTCTCCATGAGTATATTCGAGTTTCAAGAGTATATGCAGCAAGTATATGAGGCGGCAATAGCGGGTAGATCTACACCGGATTTACCAACATCTGTGAGATCAACTGAAGCTTCTGGATTAGAGAAGAAACAACGGGTTGAATCAGTGAAAGATGAGGTTGGATATCCGGGTTACAAAGTGAGCCCTTCTTGTGGACGTTTGAGTACTTCTCGTTCACACGGACTTCTGGTGAAACGAGGACTTTTTACAATTGTGGGAAGCCTGGACATGTACGACCACAGTGTCCAAGATCGCCAGTGACTTGCTTTACTTGTGGTAGACAGGGTCATAGAGCTATTTTCTGTAAGCAAGCTGGAGTGGCATCACGACAGGGTTTTATTTCTACTAGTGTGACGGGAGGTGGTCAGAAGACACCTCAGCAGCAGACGTGGGGGCAATAGAGAATCCCAGATCATTCGCCTACTCAGGAATCCGTTCCCATGCTGAGTAGAGGTAAGGGTCGTGGTAGGAGTACCACGGATACTAAAAGAGCTCAAGGTAGAGCCTTTGAGCTGGGCAGTGCAGAGGAGCCACCCGTACTAGTGGCAGGGATGAGACGTATATGTCTCAGCTATGGTTATCCAGATTATTTGCGCTCTGAGTGCCCCATGGCACCGATAGCTTGCTTCACCTGTGGTGAACTAGGCCATCTGGCCCCTTTCTGTCAGCAAGGTAGTGTTTCTTCTCATCAAGACCTTCCTCTTTCCGATGCAGAAAGAGTGGAAGTGGAGGCTTTGGCGATGACCTCAATGATACCTGAGGAGCATAGGTCTGAGATTGAGCAATGATATGCAGTAGAGCTTCGGGCATTAGCTGTTACAGGTACCATTCTTGTTAATTGTTTACCTAGTGGAGTTTTGTTTGTTGTGAGTGTTATGCACTTCTTGTCTTTCGATGCATGTGTTTATAGGTAATTGTGGATACAGTAGAAGATAGATCTTCCTTTATAGGATTACGAGTTACGGGTCTTAAGTACCCGCGAGATATGTGGTTGTTCCCTTTGTTCAGGGACTTGTGTATGGCTTGAAGACTTCTTTGTCATGCCTTAGGTGCATGAGAAGGTCTTTATGTGTGTGGTGGACGAATAGATATCATGTTGGTTTAGATAGTAGTAGGAGGACTATTATAGTCTCTACTGAGATCGACTAGGTAGAGGTTTTTCAAGGTTATGAACCTTGAAGAGGCAAGTTGCCGACAGTACCGTATTTACAGCAAGGTTGATAACACCAGAGGGTGATGTTTTTTTTAATGTTGTGCCATGAAGGAAAGAGATAGTTCCACGCTGAAGAGTATTCCAGTGGTATATGATCTTATAGACGTGTTACTGAACCGTCTAATCTATCGCCTCAGCGGAATAAGGACTTTGATATTGTGTTGAAGTATGGTACGAGATTGGTTGGGAGAAGGCCTATGAGGTATATCGCTTGTTGAGTTGTTAGAACTTGAAGAAGCAATTTGAAGAGTGGATTGAGATGGGCTTCGTTCGCCCTAGTATATTCATCGTTATGTATTGATGACTTGTCGTATCAACTAAAAGAAGCAATTGTGTTCTCAAGATTTCCATATCCTTAGGATATCATCAGCTAAGGATGAGAGAGCATCGTGGGCATAGGACAGCATTCCATACCCGTTATGGACACGACGAGTTGTAGTGCTGTCATCTGAGTTGAGGAATGTCCTAGCAGTCGTTATAGGAGTTGATGAACAATGTCTTCATCTACTTCCTTGATTAATTGGTGGTAGACCTTATTGATGACGTTTGGTGTACTCTAACAATGGAGAAGAACGTACCGGTTATTTGAGGATGGTTTTGCAAAATCCGAGGGATAGAAGCCAGTGTGCTATGCTCCTTAAATGTGAATTGAGATGCCAGAAGTAACCTTCAAGGTCATATTGTTCCGCCAGTAGGATCATGATTGATGTGACGAGGAGTAAGTCTGAAGTCTTATGGATGATACTGATGAACGTTAAGGGAATGCGTAGTTCTCGGCCCAGCCGATTGCTAACAATGCTTTGAGGAAGGATTCTATGTGATTGTGCATCCAATTACGAGTCTTCTGAGGAAGACCACCACAATTGTGTGGTTGAAGTAGTATATCGGAGTTCTGAAGAGTAGAGGAAGCATTTGAACTCTGCTTCTATTCGGTGATAATCAGAAGATTTTGGGAATCACGTGATTACGGTGTTGAGAACGTATGAGGAGAACTGCCCGACTCATGATTTTGAGTTAGTAGTGGTAGTTCAAGTGTTCAGATTTGAAGGCAATATCGGTGTGATATTTCATGTTAGATTCCCACCGATCATAAGTGTTTGAAGCATATTTTTATGCAACATAAGCTGAATAACCGCGAGCGTCGTTGACTGGAGTTGATCAAGGAGTTTGATCATGAAGTTTGGTACCATTCTGGCAAGTGGCAAGGAGAATGTGGTAACTGATACCTTGAACAAGAAGACGCCTCGAGAGAAGGCGGTTGTTGGAATTGTTGTACAGCCTCGGTTGTAGAATAATCTAGCTTGGTTAGAGTTGGACCTACACTGCTGATAAGGACGTTAGTTTGATGTTTTAGGGGTTCTACCTTATTTGTTGGATGACGTCCAACAAAAACAGGGGACTTGCCTGACCCTGAGGGAACTTGATGGAAGGATGTCTCATGGCGAGGCACCACAGTTCTTTAATGGAACAGAAGGAGTATGAGGCACCGCAACTGCGTCAGTATAACCGCTTATGCGGAGTCGAGTGGAGAAGATTACAATACACTCATCGTACACCTTCTTTAGTACATCCATGTACGAATAAGAGGTACCACTAAGTAGTAAATCAGGTTAAAGTGTTACTGACCTGGAGATGAGCTCATCCACTACCAGTGTTGTAGTGGAAGTGAGAGGACTTTTCTGTGGACTTGTGATGGGATTGAGACCCAGTAAGAGTTTTGGTGTTATCCAGATTATTAGTAACAGATTTACGAAGTCGAAACGTTCCATCTCTATAGAGAGATGTGGCCAATGAATGAAGTAACAAGGGATTACACTAGACAGATGGTTGGACTCCATAAGTGTACGAGGATGATCGACTATGATTGTAGTAGACGGTTTACTTTGAGGTTTTGATAGCAGATTCAGACTGCTTGGGGAACGCGTCTACATATCATGATTGAGTTTTACCTCAGACAGATGGTCAGTCTGAGAGAACCCTCCAAACCGTAGAGGACATGTTGTGAGCTTGTGGGATGGATTGAGAACAGGGACGATCTGTGTATCTCCCACTCGTTGAGTTCTTATACCACCACCGTTGGTATGCATCTATAGGGATGGCCCCTATGAGGCGTTGTGTAGACATAGGTGTCATACACCTTTATGTTGGAAGGAGCCTAGCAGTACTAGTGGGATAAAGTCAGAATAGATTCAGGATGATATGGCTCGAGTAACGCTGATCAGAGAGAGGATGCTGGCTGCACAGAGTCGCCAGAAATTGTATGCATATAGGAGGCGTAGACCTCTAGAGTTCAAGGTAGGAGCTCATGTCTGGTTGAGAGTAACTCTGACGCGAGGCGTCAGACGTTATGGCATAAAGGGGAAGCTGAGTCTCCGATATGTCAGTCCTTTCAAGATACTGGATAGAGTTGGGAGAGTAGTGCACAGATTGGCTTTGCCACCAAAGTTAGAGGGTGTTCACCCTATGTTTCATGTGTCTCAACTAAGAGAGTACATATCAGACCTGAGGCACATTGTGAGTTATGATGATCCAGTGGTTGAGCCGGACCACACTTTTGCAGAACAACCTTTTGCAGTCCTAGAGCGAGGTGTGAGACATCTACGTTCGAAGGATATTCCTATGATGAGGATACAGTTGTCGAGACGAGGACCGGATGAGGCTACTTGGGAGACAGAGGATAGTATCCGGAGGAACTATCCAGAGTTCTATGCGGAGTTAGAGGCACCCGTAGGATCCACGAGTAGATCTTAGTGCCTTTTTGGTGAGTGCTTGTATGCTATGTGCTTATGTGATATGATGTGTTTTCGTACTAGCTTTGATATGTGCATCTAATCTGTTAGATCTTGTTTGCTAGCACGATATAGGTATAGCTGGAGATGGTTCTTTCCTCCATGCTATTATAATATGTTTAGGATTAGCTGGAGATGGTTCTTTCCTCCATGTTATTGTAATATGTTTAGGATTAGCTGGAGATGGTTCTTTCCTCCATGCTATTATTGATGAACATAGTGTGAGTGGAGACGGTTTTCCTTCACATACTTGTGTTACGAGTACGATTGGCTGGAGACGGCTTTCCTCCATGCCTTGTGACGTGGTTAGTAGTTGGCTAGAGATGATTTTTCCTCTATGCCTTTGGATAGCGTTATGATCTTGTTGCTGGAGTTGGTGATTCCTCCATGATGTGTTTTGAGGTTATAGAGTGTTATAGGTTGATACGTTTGAACGGAGATGTGATACCTCCGATAGAGAGAGTGTTTATACCTCGGCGTTTGGGTCTGAGAGGATTTGGGAACTGTTCAAGTTTCGGAACGAAACTTTTTCTTAAGGGTGTGTGATGTAATAACTAGGATTTCCGAATTATAATTAATGTTGATTAACTTAATCCGTGATAGTAATTGACATATATTCGCAAAGATTTCATAAGTGTTGAGTATAAGTCTCACCGTTATGTTCCTGGCGTAATTTAGGGCTTATGGTGAAATTTTCACTTTTTACCCCGGGTAATTATTTTTACCCTCCGGTATTATTTGGAGCATTTGGGACATCCAATTAATAAAAATGCAGTTGAGAGAAATGATCAGAACATCCGACATATCCTAGATATGAAATAACATGGAAAGGCAAAACGGCCAAAAGAGTCGCTATTTCATTTCTTAACGGCTAAAAAAGATGGCTTAGGAATACACGTTTTCCGAGGAAATTGTGGGATAATTATCCCTACAATATTCAAGATTTATTGTTCCAATTTCGAGAAGTTTGGAGAAGGGGGTTCAACCCGCCATTGGATCGGTTAAAGGATAATTATCGACTTCGCTAAAGGATAATTATCTACTTCACTATAAATAGCGGAAAATCGTTTATTAATTCATTTCCTTTCACGTTTCCTCGTAAAAACTCTGATTTCTCTCAAACTTCAAATCAGATTTACTCTCCGTTTCTAATCCGATTTCAATTCCGTTTGAGTTTCTGGATTCCTCTCTTCATTCTCTTCATATCGGTACCGAGTTTCTGCATTTTCGAGCAGATAAGGACATTGTCAAGCATATATGTCACCATGATAGTTCCGTCGCTCAGATTCCGGTGAATTTGATGTTGTACATGCGTAGCCTACGTCGTTGTGTTTCCGAATCTTCTTTCAGATCGTCAATCGGGTTAGTAACGAATAAGTTATGAATTCATTCGTTTTCCGTACTGCGATTTGGCCTAATATGACCTTAGGCTTTTCAAAATGGATAATTAGATATTCCATTATTATCATTATATTATTCTGGTGTTTATGGGTTGTTTGTTTGATGAAATCTGATGGCATGTGGGTTTAGAAATGGCCTGCGGGCAAAACGTTATTCTGGTGAAATTTAATTAATTAATTAAAGGTTAATTAATTAAATTAGGATTAAATTTGAGATTGAGGAATACTGATTAGATGCATGCTAGGTGTCATAATGAGTTGAGGATCATGATGATGTTATGGATATCGGTTATGGCTTTAAGGTTTAGTATGTGTACGAGTATGATGAGATGTTATGTTGAGGATATGCCTTAGGCATTTATGAATGTGTTGAGGATATGAGGTTTAGATTTGAGATATAGGTTGGTTGTTGTTCGCTCCAAACGGTGTGTGCAAGCTTTAAATTTATAACACTAGACGTAAGCTTAAAACAAGGATGCGAACCCGCAGTGTACGGGGCAATCGTAGTAAAAAGCAAGGAATTCCAGGGGTTGATCACAGGGACTTAGTGAAACAAAGTCCAATTACGGTATGCTTATGTGTAAATACTAACCACAAAAGGTAATTAAAACAATCAAAGATGATATAGAAGTCAATAAAGGAAACATGCAATTCTAAGGATTAAAGCATCTAGTTATGGTTCCAACTCAAGATCTAAAGATAAGCGGACAAAGCTGAGGTTTTTGCATAGGGAAGGTGTTTCTAAAGTGGAATAGATCACCGGGTAAGTCTCACTACTCACTAATCCTAAACCGTAACTCCTATTACCGGGTAAGTCTCAAGGAATTAAGATAAAGAACTATAACCTCAAACTAACACACCATCTAAGGGAATAGAATCAACCTTTACCGGGTAAATCTCAGGCTAACTCACAAAGATGGGATGAAAGCACACTCAAACCCCAATAAAGGACAAACCTTTATTACCTACACTTATGATCTTAGGTACACAAACTAAGGAATTACCGGGTAAGTCTCATCCTAGGCTTGCATTGAACCAGGAAAGGTGTAATAAGAATAGGATTTGGTAAACTCTAACACTTAACTCTCAGTTTCGGATCAGATAAGTCACCTCGGTCAGCCAAATTCCACCCCGGCCGAGATGTTCATCGACTGAGCAAGATGCTTAGGGTTAAGGTTAAAGACTCGAACTTTCAGGGTCCTACTGTGATTAAGATCATTCTATCACTGTTTTTCCCACAACCTTCAGCCAATCACCCTAGAATCACACAAGGAAATTAGCCACTCATCATCATGAAAGTATTAATCAAGTATATGGGAAGAAGGTGAATATTTGAACAAGAAGAATTTAATGAAAAGACTTCAATAACTGAATCAAATATCACAACAAAAGCGTTCCTTGGATAGAAATCCAACAAGGGAAGACAACAAGGAAGGGAATCTAAGATGATCTTACAAAACCCTTCAAAATCTATAAAAGCTATAATCTTTCTTCTTCAACCTTCAAAAAGGTTCTTCAATTCTCCCAACTGGAGTATGCGGATGTATGCAGCATGTTTTTCGGTGTAAGCGGGATGTTGGATTTGTGGAAATCCAACCCTTTTTATAGGAAAATAACTCTCCAAAGATAATATATCTTAGAAGATCTTTTCCCATAAATATAGGTAAAATATATGATCTAGCATATCTTCTTCCTTCCAAGAGCTAAGCCCAAAAATATAAGATATCTTTCCAAAGATAAAAGATCTCAGCAAAGAATAAAATATTCTCGCCGCATCCCAGGTGTTCGCCTCGGTCGAGTCGACTTCTTTGGATCACCTCGGTCGAGGTGAATCTGTGGTCAACCGAGGTGAGTCACAACTGAATGTGAAATCTCTCAAATCTGGTCCAAAGTAAATCTCTAATCCATGGCTATGCTTCCTGGATGTAGCTCCAATGACTCCATAGCTCCTTTTGCTCCTTTTCGATGCAAAACGTGCCATTTTACCTACGATTACAACAAAACTAGGTGTACACCTCGATTCCCGCAAAGGTAGATGAAATGGTAATATAATCACATAATATACATATAAACATGCAGATTATGAAAGATAAAACGTCTAAACAAACCCCAAAATATAAACTATAATTCATGCTATCAAAATACCCCATACTTAGCCCTTGCTTGTCCCCAAGCAAGTTCCGCATATAAAAGACAAGATAGAATTTATTATAAGTCAATAAAATCAATGAAAAGTCTTTCAAAAAACATTTTTATGGTGTGCTAAAATCATAGATCACTCTAAGAGAATACTTCATGGAATTTAAAATCAATGTATGATCAAAATATTTTATAAATATAAGAAAGTTGTTCATCTTTGCACAAAATCATAGAATGCATAATAAGTCAAAATTATCGAAATTAATCATGCATAATCCAGTTTAAACCACTAAGTCAATCAACAAGCTCAAGGTCTCAAGGGCTTCCCAAAAGAAAGGTCAAGAAACGTGTAGGGTAGGGATGTATGTAAGGTAATGTGGTGCTAGAATCCGGGAAAAGGATATACTTCACTTTCACTTCGACTTGCAACATCTTCCACCAATAAGCTTTGCTTATGTCACACTTTTTCTTTTACTTTACTTTTTGGGATGCATGGACAGAGGTGCACAATAACCGAAGCCTAGGAAATCAGCAATCATCAATTTCTTGAGATGCATCAAACCCTTGATGCACATACCATGACCCGTTAGGAATATTGCTCAATCCGACTTTGGCAAGACACAAACACCTGGTTATGTGAATGGTGCCGAGTTACTCATCTTCATGATTGACTTCCCCAAACCTATTATTACTTTCTAACACTTTCACTTCCAGCCCACTTCTCAACTTTAACTTCACTCGCTTTCGCCACTTCGCTTGCTTCCAAATTCCCGGATAGGTAAAGGGAGGCAAAATGTATATGAGGGGCTAAGCATGATTAAGAAGAAGAAGAGAGAAGAATGAATTGCCTTGGTCTTTCCAGGAAGAAAGTGAGAGAACTCATCATGTGGTGTCAACCTTCGAATTCAACATAATTTGGATAAAAACAAAGTATTAAACATGCCAAAAATTTCAAACAAAGCATTTAGCAACTTAAACATATTATAAAACCTTTCAAACACATAAAGATTTCAAAACCAGTTAGTAAGCAAGATCTTCACTGATATCATATCCAGACAAGAAGCACAAAAATCGTTTTCGAAAACTCTCAGTTAACCCACCTCGGTCGAGGTGTTCTTAGGTCAACCGAGGTGAAATACCTCGTTCGGCCACAACTGCCCCGGTCGAGGTCAAAAATTTTTTAAAAACAGTTTTTTTTCAGTTTTGACGTTTTTCTCAATCAAATAACCTGTAAGTATGCATGTAGTCTCAGATAAACACATAGATGCAAAAGTGAAGCATAAATATAGATATCCGGTCAAATAGAGTCATACATCAAATAAATGTCAAGTAATACACAAATACCCCATACTTGGGACACACTGTCCCAGTGGGTCAAAATAAGTCTAAGAGAATAAAATACTCACCGGATAATAAGCTGAACTGCATAAAAAATAAGAAAGAAAATCCTACAGCTCTCAATAATCCTGATCCGGTGGTGGTGGTGGTGGTGGCACATACGGATACTGGGATGGGTCGAACGGAGAGCCCATAGTCTGCTGGAACTAGATCTCCATCATCCTGCGCTGATAGTGTTGTCTCTCTAGCATCTGATGAGTCCAGCTGTCAATCTGTCGGTGTTGGGCAGCAAATCTCTCATGCATGTCCACAGTAAGGGCAACATAAGAGTCTATCATCTGATCCGTCAGATCATCGATCCGACGATGAGCCTCTGGATCTCTATGTCGGCGTGTCCTACGCCTAGCAAGTCTTGTAGGTGATGCAGAAGGTGCAGGCTCAGTATCCTCATCATCCAGATCTATAACTGGTGCGCTCGTCCCTGCAGTATCCGTCCCTGTATCCATCGGGACTCCACCATCTCTGTCACCAGCTGTCTCCTCATCATCTGCCTCCTCCTCAGTTGGGGCAGTTGCTGCCTCTCTGTAATCCTCCATCAATGGAGCCCAAGCGGTCTGCCAATAATGAGGGTCAAAAACAGAAAACTGGGCAGACCACCTGATCCCCTGTGGTGCAGTCAGCTCCCATGGCATAGCCACGTACGGTGTAGTCAAACCTCGGGGAACCAGAATCCGCCGAGTGATCATCTCCTGCAGTCCAAGCGGCTTGGCAGCCGCCACCATCGTGCAAGCGTTGAGATCCATATCCTGATAGCTGGCGATGTGGGTGGCAATCCCTCCGCAACAGATGTCTCCCTTCGCTTTGGCCTTGATCTTGTGCAGATCCTCTGCCAGCATCAAGCCAAAGTCTGGGATACCTCCTGTCACCATGCAGTATAGGCTAAACAGCTCCCCCTTACGGACCTTCTGGGGCGTCTCACTACGCGCCAGAAGTGTCTCACTAAAGATCCGGTGGGCTAACCTAAAGGCTAAGTGGAAGATGACTTTCTCCCTGGAATCTCCAAGGCGCCATCTGTCTGCGTGCTCAACCACGTGAGCAATCTGTCCCTAAAACTCCCTAGCTACAGATCGGGAAGGGAAATCAACGGCTGTCGGCTCAGGAAAACCAAATATATCTCTCCAGTACTCTAGTGGAACTATGAAGTTCCGGTTCATCAACCGGTACTTCACATAACGCTCTGTGGGGAGGTAGGTGAAGGAGCTAATGAACTCTAAGGTGGGCTCCAAATAGGTTGGGGCTCGGATCTCAGTAAACTGATCCAGCCCTACTGTAGATATCATCCTCCTAAGGTCTCCATCCACATGGAGACAATCAAAAGCGGATACGTCCAGGAAGCGAGGTGCAATCACTGGACGGCCGGAAATACGGTCATAATCGACCTGGTGTCACTCGTGGATCATCGGGAGATAGGGTCGGGAAGAAGAGGAAGAAGGGGAAGGTGAGGATCTATCCCTAAGGGCAAGGCGTCGGTCAGAACTCATTTTCAGAAATCTGTCACTGTCAGGTCACCTCGGTCGACTAACAACTCTCAAGAATCACCTCGGCCGAGGCACAGCTCGTCTGGACCGAGGCAGAAAACTGGATTCTAATTTCCTCAGAAAATTAAGTTCTTTTCCCCCAAAATCACTACAATTGCTTCCTATGGGGTACTTAAGCCTTTCCTCAACAAATGCAAGGGCAACCAAAGCCCAAATCGAAGTGAAATCAGCGAGTTAGGGTTTCGGTTTTGTTTTACCTTGTTCGACTGAATCGGTTCGATTTTCTTGCAGATCGAAGATGCACTGGGATCCTCTATGCCTTAATCGCAGTTTAGAAGCGAAAATCTTCGAAAATGAGAGAGAATCGAAGGAGCGAGGTGCAAACTGTGGCCGCGGTGGAGGAGGGTTGGGTGAAGTGAAGAGAGAGAAATTTCACCCCTTTTATACTCTTTTGGGAACTGCTGTCACCTCGGTCGAGATGGTCTCGACTGGACCGAGGTGGTGCGGACCGAGGTGGTTCTTCAGAAACCCTAGTCGCCTCGGTTGCTCAAGAATCATCTCGGTCGAGGTGCTCTGATGGCAACCGAGATGTCTCAGTCAAACTTCGTCTTCTCAAATTCTCGATCTTCTGTCCTTCCAGTTATGCTGCTTGTAATAGCTAGGATTTCCGAATTCTAATTAATGTTGATTAACTTAATCGTTGATAGTAATTGACATATAACTCGCGAAGATTTCGCAAGTGATGAGTATAAGTCCCACCGTTATGTTCCTCGCGTAATTTTGGATGTTTAGGGAAATTTTTACTTTTTCCCCCGGGTAATTATTTTTACCCTCCGGTGTTATTTGGAGCATTTAGGAGCTCCAATTAATAAAAATGCAGTTGAGAGAAATGATCAGGACATCGGATATGTCTTAGATATGAAATAACATGGAGAGGCAAAACGGCCAAAAGAGTCGCTATTTCGTTTCTTAACGGCTAAGAAAGACGGCTTAGGAATACACATTTTCCGAGGCAGTTGTGTAATAATTATCCCTACAATATTTCAGATTTAATGTTCCAATCTCGAGAAGTTTGGAGAAAGAGGTTCGACCCGCCTTTGGATCGGTTAAAGGATAATTATCGACTTTACTAAAGGATAATTATCGACTTTACTAAAGGATAATTATCGTCTTCACTATAAATAGCGGAAAATCCTTTATTAATTCATTTCCTTTCACGTTTTCTCGTAAAAGCTCTGATTTCTCTCAACCTTCAAACTCAGATCTACTCTCCGTTTCTAATCCGATTTCAATTCCGTTTGAGTTTCTGGATTCCTCTCTTCATTCTCTTCATAACGGTACCGAGTTTCTGCATTTCCGAGTATATGGAGGGCTGGTCGAGCATATATGTCACCAGGACGGTTCCGTCGCTCAGATTCCGATGAATTTGATGTTGTCCATGCGTAGCCTGCGTCGTTGTGATTCCGAATCTTCTTTCAGATCGTCAATCGGGTTAGTAACGAATAAGTTATGAATTTATTCGTTTTCCGTACTGCGATTTGGCCTAAATTGACTTTAGGCTTGTCAAATAGGACATTTAGAAATTCCATTAGGGTCGTTATATTATTCTGGTGATTATGGGTTCTTGTTTGATGAAATCTGATGACAGGGGGTTTAGAAATTGCCTGCGGGCAAAACGTTATTCTGACGAAATCTAATTAATTAATTAAAGGTTAATTAATTAAATTAGGATTAAAATTGAGATTGAGGAATGTTGATTAGATACTACCTTGAGATTTGAGGAATTGTGAGCTATGTTGAGATATTGAGGTTTAGTTGGTTGTGAGGCTCATAGATTGAGTATGATCCTTATGGATCCCTTTGGGTCTAGGTGTGACACCTTTGATGAATAGAGGTTGATATATCTCCTTATGCCTTTTTATAGGCCGTGTTGTCCCTCCAGTGTAGAGGTGATCGTGGTTGATTTTGTACGAGGTTGAGGTAAGTCCGTAGGACTTACTTAGCTACCATCCCTATATTGGGTGTTTGCATGAGTGGTGTGTGCTTTATATGTTTGCTATGATATCATGAGTTGTCGTTTTTATCGACCTATGTTCTATTGACTGCCCCACTGCGTGGCTGTGATAACCTTTCCCTTTCATCCCGCCGTGGAGTCTGGGAGGTTCTCTGATGTCGGGCCAGACTGGTTTACAGGAAGGGCGCAATCCACTCCCATAGGGTACACGGATTGTGTGACCGATACTCGTACAGCTGGACATTGTACTCAGAGGCGGGGATGTATCGGTCCTCGTGTCACATACTTTCATCTATCTATATATATACGGTTTTTGAGTGAATGGTTATTATATAAAGATAATAAATGGGTAAATGTGTGATAGCATGCTGATGTGTTTATCTTTCATGATTGTGCTTGTGCTTATGCATTACCTCATATATGTATGGTTAGCTAACGGTTTCATACCGTGTTGTAGATGTTTACAGGTTAGGCGCTACTGGGTGATCTGGCAGGGTGACAAGCCGAGGACTCTCATACATTAGGTGGTTGGTTTGGGGTTGTTGTGTTTCCCCTTTGCGTGAGGATGATCTTTTGTACCTCCTGTGTGAGGATGTCGTTTTATATACTCGGCTATGTTGTTGTTTACTTTGGGTCGTACAGTTTATACTGTTTTATGTATTTGTTTTATATCTGTCAGTGCCATGTTGTAAGGTCCAGTGAACTTGTTGTCAGGCTAGGGTCAGGATCCATTGTGAGATCCTAGCACAATGTGACATCCCGAGTCCCGCGGATTCGGGGTGTTACAGAGTTGGTATCAGAGCCCAGGTTGACAACAATGGCACTTGCTACCTACAATGAGGTTTGATAGGTAAAATAAACAGAGCCCACATGGGATCTGACGTTTTCAAAGGTTTTGGTTTTAAGTGTGGTTTTGGGATAGAATGTACGAGAAGTCGTCACCTCTGCCATGGATCTCTGCAGCGTAGATATGTATATATATATATGTGTGTACTATGGATTATGTGGATGTATTATATACATATCGATACCTATGGCATATATATAGCCTTATAAGATTAGGTGCGTATATCCTACAGATGACTCAGACTAGAGCAGTATCTGTAGTGGGATTAGGTGCGTATATCCTACAGATGACTCTTCCTCCAGTGGTGATAAGTCAGGGACCAGTTTCCACTGTTGTTTCGCCTATGGCAGAGAACGAGTTTGAAGAGGCTGATCGTGTCTCCATGAGTAGATCCAAGTTTCAAGAATATATGTAACAAGTATATGAAGCGGTGATAGCGGGTAGATCCACACCGGATTTACCAACAATTGTGAGATCAACTGAAGCTTCTGGATCCGGAATGAAGCAATGGACTGAATCAGTTACTGGAGAAGCAAAGATGATGAATGGGGAACCAAGTCCGATATCAGGACAATCTAGTGATCCTTTGGCCATGAAGATGACTGGCAAGGAACTACAGTGTTTTAATTGCGTGGAAGTTGGGACACTGGCAAGCTGTGTGCCCAAAGGCTCCCATCATATGCTTTACGTGTGGTAAAGCAGGGCATAGAGCGAAGTTTTGTCGACAGGGCAAGGCATTGCCTTTACAGGTTCCCTTCAAGAGTGAGATCATTCCAGGTGGACGACGAAGATCAAGCTACCCTTTCAATTGCACAGGTTGCAAGAATGGGACGATTATGTTACAATTGTGGTTATCCAGATCATTTGCGTTCTGAGTGCCCTTTGGCACCGATAGCTTGTTTCATTTGTGGTGAACTAGGCCATCTGGCCCCTTTCTGTCAACAAGGTAGTGTTTCTTCCCAGCAAGACCTTCCTCTTTCCGGTGTTGAAAGAGTGGAAGTGGAGGCTATAGTGAGGACCTCAGTGATACTTGAGGAGCATAGATCCGAGATCGAGTAATGATATGTAGTGGAGCTACGGGAGTTAGCTGTTACAGGTACCATTCTCGTTAATGGTTTACCTAGTGGAGTTTTGTTTGTTATGAGTGCTATGCACTTCTTGTCTTTCGATGCATGCGTTAATGGTTGATCTTTGATATATAGTAGAAGGTGGAATTTCCTTTACATGATTACTAGCTAGGGGTCTGAGGTACCCACGAGATATGTGGTTGTTCCCTTATTTCGGGACTTGTGTATGGCTTGTAGACTTCTTTGTCATGCCGTAGGTGCATGAGGAAGTCATTATGTGTATGGATTGGATGAATAGATATCATGCGGTGTTAGATATTAATAGTAAGGCTATTATAGTCTTTACTGAGATGGTAAAATAATAGAGGTCTTCTAAGGTTAAGACCTTTGAAGAGACGGGTTTGTCATCAGGACTGTACGAGCAGCGAACTGATAGAAGAGGGATATGACGCCTTCTAGTGTTATACCATGAAGGAGCGAGATAGTCCAATAATGGAAGGTATTCCAGTTGTTTATGAGTTTATAGACGTGTTATTGAACCGTCTAGTTGCCACCTCAGCGGAGTGTGGACATTGTTATCGAGTTGAAGTATGATACAAGATTGAATGGGAAAGCCACACTATATGGTGCTTGTTGAGATATTGTACTGATAACTTGAAAAGTTTACTGACATGGGTTTACCCTAGTGGGTTCCATGTTCTGTATTGACGACCTGACGAGTTAACTTCAAGAAGCAATTGTGTTTTCGAGATTCCTTTATGTTCAAGATATCCCTAGTCATGGATGAGAGAGCAACATGTGTATGAGATAGCATCCCATACCCGTTATGGACACTACGAGTTTGTAGTGATGTCATTTGGGTTGACGAATGTTTTAGTAGTTTTTATAGAGTTGATGAATAGTATCTTCATCGACTTCCTTGATTAGTTGGTGGTGGACTCCATGGATGACATGTCGGTATACTCTCATAGCAGAGAATAGTAGACCGATCGTCTGAGGACCGTTCTACAGATTTCGAGAGATAGAGGGTTGTATGCTACGCTCTCTAAGTGTAAGTTGAGATGCCAGTGGTAGCCTTTTTAGGCCATGTTGTCTCCACCAGTGGGATCATGGTTGACCTGGCGAGAATTAAGTATGTTGTAACATGGGAGATACTAATGAACATTAAGGAATACGTAGTTTTCTCGGCTCAGCCGATTGCTACCAATGCTTTGACGAAGGATTTTATATGATTATGTATTCATTTGCGAGTCTTTTGAGAAGACCACCATAACTACGTGATGAAAGCAGTGTGTCTATGTTCTGAAGAGTTGAGGAGGCATTTGACCTCTAGTTCCATTCTGTTGTAGTTAGAAGATTTTTGGGATCCCGTGATTTACGGTGATACATCCCAGCTAAGTTTGAGATGTGTATTACTATAAAGGAGTAGGGTTATTGATATGTGTGTTTACAGCTGAGAACGTATGATGAGAACTACTCGACTCATGATTTAGAGTTAGTAGTGGTAGTTCAAGCCTTTAAATTTTGAAGACCATACCGGTGTGATCTTCATGTCAGATTTCTATAGATTATAGAAATCTGAAGTATATTTTATGCAACAGGGGTTGAATAACCGCCAGTATTAAGAGTTTAAGTTGATCAAGACTTTGACTTGAAGATTCCATATCATTCAGAGAAGTTGAATGTTATCGCCGATAACTTGAATGGAAAGATGATCCAAGAGAAGATGATTGTCAGACTGACAGCCTCAGCTTCAGAGAAATCTAGCTTGGCTAGAGTTGGACAATCAGTTCCTTGATGAGGATACCCTATTATACCTCAGAGGTTCTACCTGGTCTGTTGGATGAGGTCCAACAGAAGCAGGGGACCTGCCCGGCCTTGACAAGGTTTAGAGAAAGGATGTCTCGTACTGAGGCACCATAGTTCTCCATGGGAGTAGATGGACTGATGAAGAGTCATGACCGCTTTTGTGTACTTGTTGATGCATATGGAGACAGAGAATATTATGGTATACCCACTGTACGCCTTATTCAGTACATTCAGGTACAAGATGTACCATGAGATAAGACGATTATATTGTATAAAGCCGATATTACCAGATTTGTGATATAGTGTGTAACCTGTCAGCAGGTCCAGATAGAGTATTTCCGATCTAGAGATAAGCCCCACCCACTACTAGTGCAATAGTAGAATTTGGGAGGACATATCTATGAACTTTGTTATGGGATTGTGACCCAATAGAAGATTGATGTTATCTGGATTGTTGGTAACAGATTAATGAAACCGGCACGTTTCATTTCTATCAGAAGGACGTGGCTAGTGAATGAATTGGCTGAGGAGTACACTAGACAGATAGTGAGACTCCATGGTATACCGAAAACGATCATTTCTGATCGAGATGGATGTTTTTACTTTGAGATTTTAGGTAGAAGATTCAGACTACTTTGGGGACGAGTATGTACCTCATGACTACACTTCACCCCCTGACAGTTGCTCAGTTAGAGAGGATCATCTAGATCTTAAAGATCTATTATAAGTTGTAAGTTGAATGGGAAACGTGGATGGTTATATTACCTTTCATTACTGATTTTATTATATAACAATGAAGGACGTGCATCTTTTTGGGATGACCCTATGAGGCAATATATAGACATAGATGTCATATATCTTTATGCTAGAAGTGATCTAGTAGTAGTAGTGGAATAACACCTGACCAGATTCAGGATTTTATAGTTCAAGTAACGTTGATTGAAGGAAGAATGTTGGTTGTACAGAGTCGCCAGATATTATATGTAGACAAGAAGCAGTAACATCTAAAGTTCAAGCGAGAGTTCATATCCGGCTGGAGGTATCTCAGTTGTGAGACGTTAGTTGTGTTATTATGGAAAGGGGAACTGAGTTTCCAATATGTCGGTTACTTGAGATCTTGATTAGTTTTGTGAAGGCAACATGATGTTTAGCTTTGCCTCTGAAGTTGGTGGATCACCCAGTGTTCTTGTGTTTCAACTTAGGAAGTATATACTAGGTTGGAAACACTTTGTGAGTCTTAATGATCTAGTGGTTAAGTTGAACCACATTGTTGTTGAGCATCTGATTACATTCTTGGAATAAGATATGAAACGCTTGCATTCGAAAGACATTCCCATATTGAGGATATGATGGTCGAGATGAAGACTTGAAGAGGCTATGTGAGAGACTGAGGATAGTGTCATGAGGAACTATCCAAAGTATATGTTGGGACATACCCATTTGTGGGAGCACGAGTAGATCTTAGTGCTATCTTGATGAATGTTGTGCTTATGTGCTTATATGCCTTGAGGTGTTATTCCATGCTAGTTGTGATGTGATTTATGATCTTAGTAGATCTTGATGTGCTAGTGTGATGTATGCTATAGCTGGAGATGATTACTTCCTCCACGCTACCCGTGTATGATCATATTTATAGCTGGAGATGGTTCTTTCCTCCATGCTATTTGGGTGGGATTAGGATTCAGCTGGAGATGGTTCTTTCCTCCATGCTACCTTGATGGACATAGTTTAGTGGAGATGTGATTCCTCCATGCGATATATATGTTTATGGGTTGGCTAGAGACGTATTTCCTCTATGCATGTGATATGTTTTGGCTAGAGATGTGCTTCCTCTATGCCTTGGGATGTGGTATGGCGAGAGACGTGATTCCTCTACGCCTTTGGGTAGCGTTATGACCCTGTTTCCTGGAGTGATGATTCCTCCATGTTTATACTTGAGGTTATAGATTGTTATAGGTTGTGATCTTTTGAACGGAGATGTGATACCTCCGATAGAAAGAGTGAGAGTATTACCTCGGCGTATGGGTCCGAGAGGATTTGGGAATTGTTCAAGTTTCGGGACGAAACTTTTTTTTAAGGGGTGTGTGATGTAATAGCTAGGATTTCCGAATTCTAATTAATGTTGATTAACTTAAT
The DNA here is from genome assembly GCA_033239125.1 of Fagopyrum homotropicum. Taxonomy (NCBI): domain Eukaryota; kingdom Viridiplantae; phylum Streptophyta; class Magnoliopsida; order Caryophyllales; family Polygonaceae; genus Fagopyrum; species Fagopyrum homotropicum. Next base: position 10,962,784 of record BSWB01000008.1, read on the forward strand.
CGTTGATAGTAATTGACATATAACTCGCGAAGATTTCGCAAGTGATGAGTATAAGTCCCACCGTTATGTTCCTCGCGTAATTTTGGACGTTTAGGGAAATTTTTACTTTTTCCCCCGGGTAATTATTTTTACCCTCCGGTGTTATTTGGAGCATTTGGGAGCTCCAATTAATAAAAATGCAGTTGAGAGAAATGATCAGGACATCGGATATGTCTTAGATATGAAATAACATGGAGAGGCAAAATGGCCAAAAGAGTCGCTATTTCGTTTCTTAACGGCTAAGAAAGACGGCTTAGGAATACACATTTTCCGAGGCAGTTGTGTAATAATTATCCCTACAATATTTCAGATTTAATGTTCCAATCTCGAGAAGTTTGGAGAAAGAGGTTCGACCCGCCTTTGGATCGGTTAAAGGATAATTATCGACTTTACTAAAGGATAATTATCGTCTTCACTATAAATAGCGGAAAATCCTTTATTAATTCATTTCCTTTCACGTTTTCTCGTAAAAGCTCTGATTTCTCTCAACCTTCAAACTCAGATCTACTCTCCGTTTCTAATCCGATTTCAATTCCGTTTGAGTTTCTGGATTCCTCTCTTCATTCTCTTCATAACGGTACCGAGTTTCTGCATTTCCGAGTATATGGAGGGCTGGTCGAGCATATATGTCACCAGGACGGTTCCGTCGCTCAGATTCCGATGAATTTGATGTTGTCCATGCGTAGTCTGCGTCGTTGTGATTCCGAATCTTCTTTCAGATCGTCAATCGGGTTAGTAACGAATAAGTTATGAATTTATTCGTTTTCCGTACTGCGATTTGGCCTAAATTGACTTTAGGCTTGTCAAATAGGACATTTAGAAATTCCATTAGGGTCGTTATATTATTCTGGTGATTATGGGTTCTTGTTTGATGAAATCTGATGACAGGGGGTTTAGATATTGCCTGCGGGCAAAACGTTATTCTGACGAAATCTAATTAATTAATTAAAGGTTAATTAATTAAATTAGGATTAAAATTGAGATTGAGGAATGTTGATTAGATACTACCTTGAGATTTGAGGAATTGTGAGCTATGTTGAGATATTGAGGTTTAGTTGGTTGTGAGGCTCATAGATTGAGTATGATCCTTATGGATCCCTTTGGGTCTAGGTGTGACCCCTTTGATGAATAGAGGTTGATATATCTCCTTATGCCTTTTTATAGGCCGTGTTGTCCCTCCAGTGTAGAGGTGATCGTGGTTGATTTTGTACGAGGTTGAGGTAAGTCCGTAGGACTAACTTAGCTACCATCCCTATATTGGGTGTTTGCATGAGTGGTGTGTGCTTTATATGTTTGCTATGATATCATGAGTTGTCGTTTTTATCGACCTATGTTCTATTGACTGCCCCACTGCGTGGCTGTGATAACCTTTCCCTTTCATCCCGCCGTGGAGTCTGGGAGGTTCTCTGATGTCGGGCCAGACTGGTTTACAGGAAGGGCGCAATCCACTCCCATAGGGTACACGGATTGTGTGACCGATACTCGTACAGCTGGACATTGTACTCAGAGGCGGGGATGTATCGGTCCTCGTGTCACATACTTTCATCTATCTATATATATACAGTTTTTGAGTGAATGGTTATTATATAAAGATAATAAATGGGTAAATGTGTGATAGCATGCTGATGTGTTTATCTTTCATGATTGTGCTTGTGCTTATGCATTACCTCATATATGTATGGTTAGCTAACGGTTTCATACCGTGTTGTAGATGTTTACAGGTTAGGCGCTACTGGGTGATCTGGCAGGGTGACAAGCCGAGGACTCTCATACATTAGGTGGTTGGTTTGGGGTTGTTGTGTTTCCCCTTTGCGTGACGATGATCTTTTGTACCTCCTGTGTGAGGATGTCGTTTTATATACTCGGCTATGTTGTTGTTTACTTTGGGTCGTACAGTTTATACTGTTTTATGTATTTGTTTTATATCTGTCAGTGCCATGTTGTAAGGTCCAGTGAACTTGTTGTCAGGCTAGGGTCAGGATCCATTGTGAGATCCTAGCACAATGTGACATCCCGAGTCCCGCGGATTCGGGGTGTTACACTCCTTCCTTAGATGTTACCTGTTATCTGTCTAGGACGCCAAAAACAAAGCAAAGCAAAAGCAAAAACTATCTAAGCTAGACTAGAAAAAGGGAAAAGAAAGCAATACCTTGGGTTGCCTCCTAAGAAGCGCTTGGTTTAAGGTCGCTAGTTGGACCATGATGCGTCTCTCATACGTGATGGGAGGTGTCTTCACCCCATATTTCACCTCCATCGTGGGGTGAAGTAAGTAAGTCTATCAAACGCTCCAACAAGTGTAAATGCTCATCGGGGAATGAATCGTCTATGGGTGGGTCGTCCTTCTCGCGTGAAGATGCAGGTAGCCGGCTGAGGTGATCCGCAACAGAATTTTCGGATCCCTTCTTATCACGGATCTCTAGATCAAACTCTTGAAGCAAGAGAATCCATCGAATAAGGCGTGGCTTGGCATCTTTCTTAGCCAACAAGTAACGGATGGCTGCATGGTCGGTGTAGACGATGACTTTCACCTCTACTAAATAGGAATGAAACTTCTCGAAAGCATATACAACCGCCAATAATTCCTTCTCGGTGGTAGCGTAGTTGCGTTGTGCTACATCTAGCGTCTTGTTAGCATAGTAAATGGCGGTGGTCCGTCCATCCTTCTTTTGTCCAAGCACCGCTCCTACGGCTACATCACTAGCGTCGCACATGATCTCAAACGGCAAGGTCCAATCCGGAGGCTGGATAATGGGAGCGGAGATCAACGCTTCCTTAATCCTGTAAAAAGCATCAAGACACTCCTGCGAAAACTCAAAAACAACATCTTTATTCAAGAGGTTAGTTAGAGGTTTAGAAATTTTGGAGAAGTCCTTGATGAATCTCCTGTAGAAACCTGCATACCCGAGAAAACTCCTCACACCTTTAACACAACAAGGGGGAGGGAGTTTCTCAATAGTCTTGATCTTAGCGCGATCGACCTCAATGCCTCGATTAGAAACGAGGTGTCCTAGCACAATGCCTTCATTAACCATAAAATGACACTTCTCACAATTCAAAACAAGATTAGTGTCTTCACATCTTTTAAGCACTAGAGAAAGGTTAGATAGGCAATCATCAAAAGAGGAACCATATACAGAAAAATCATCCATAAAAACCTCCATGATCTCCTCGATGTACTCGGAAAAGATAGCCATCATGCATCGCTGGAAGGTAGCGGGTGCATTGCACAATCCAAATGGAATCCTCCTATAAGCAAATGTCCCCCATGGACAAGTGAAAGTGGTCTTCTCCTGATCATCCGGATGGATAGGAATCTGGAAGAATCCACTATAACCGTCTAAGTAGCAAAAGTGTGAATGTTGGGCCAACCGCTCGAGCATTTGATCAATGAAGGGAAGTGGAAAATGGTCCTTTCGTGTGGCCGTATTCAGCTTCCTACAATCAATGCAAACCCTCCAGCCCGTAACGGTCCTGGTTGGGATCAACTCGTTGTTCTTATTTGTTACAACGGTCATCCCTCCTTTCTTCGGAACTACATGCACCGGGCTAACCCACTTGTTGTCCGAGATAGGGTATATGATACCTGCATCCAACAACTTAAGAACTTCTTTTTCACAACCTCTTTCATGATCGGATTTAACCGTCTTTGAGGTTCCCGTGAAGTCTTATGATCATCCTCCATTAAAATTGTATGCATGCAGAAAGAGGGCTTAATGCCAATAAGATCATCTATATTATAACCCAAAGCCTTGTAATGCTTTCTCAAGACATGCATGAGTTTAGACAGTTCAGTTTCGGAGAGGGAAGCACTAACAATAACGGGATAAGTGGAATCCGGTCCAAGAAAGACATACCTCAAGTGATTTGGGAGTTGTTTAAGCTCCACAACTAGGGGTGCTTTCTGAGGGGGATCCTTGCTTCCTTCTTCCAGTGGAGTAGATCCAGAAACTGGACTTTCGGATGTCTCAGTTGAAATCGTCTCGCCATCGACCTCGGTCGAGGCGCAGAGGCGTTGACCGAGATGTTCTTCAGTCGCCTCGCTCAGTCCAGAAAGTGCCTTGGTCGAGGTACTGCAACTGGAACCGAAACTGGAAATCTTCGTCTCCTGGATTAGCTTCTCAGTTTTAGCTCCTGGATCTTCTTCCAGTGCTTTTAAGCTCCGTATATCTGCATCACAAGAAGCATCTATACCTTCCTCCATTAAACTAAAACTAATAACTCTTTCGAGTGGATCGTTAATAAGGATAGAGCTCACCAATTCTCTTGATTCTTCTTCATCGATGATGTTGAAGATATCATCTGTTAGCTGCTCCCCTTTCATGGCTGCAAGCAATGCGAACTCCACCTCATTGCCACCAATGTTGAATTTCAACTTGGCGTTCTTGCAATCCACGTTGCAACCCGAAGTTTCTAGAAATGGTCTCCCGAGAATAATAGGAACAGGATAATCTGTGGGAATGTCAAGTACAACAAAGTCTATTGGTAAATAGAAGTTACCTAACTTGACCGGAACGTCCTCCAAGATTCTCACGGGATGGGTGATGGAGCGATCCGCCATATAAAGTTGAATCTTGACCGGCTTAGGCTCTCCAAGTCCGATCTTCACACATAGCTCCAGCGGGATGATGCTCACGCTGGCTCCTAGATCACAAAGGGCTTCACAAGTGATATCCCCAACTTGAATGAGAATGCAAAATGAGCCGGGATCTCTCAATTTAGGTGGCATCTTCTCCTTCATGATTTGAATGAGCTCCGAGGATTTAGATGTCATCCTAACTTCACCAAAATCTTCCAGTTTCCTCTTCCTTGATAGGATCTCCTTCAAGAACTTCCCATAGGTGGGCATTCCTAGAATAGCATCAAGGAAAGGAATGTTAATATGCAGTTTATTCATCAAGTCAAAAAACTTACCAAAGTGCTTGTCTAGATGTGCTCTGGCCCTTGACTGGGGGAATGGAAGTGGTGGTTTGTATGCAGGAGGTGGAACATAAACTTCAGTGTTCCCCTCCGCTTTCTGTGGCTCCACCTCGGTTGGCATCTCGGTCGAAGTGTTCTTTGACTGCATCTGGACCGAGGTGGTCTTCGTCGGTACTGGCACCGACCGAGGCACTGGATCTGCTGTCTTCAGTCCACTCCTCGTAGTTATGGTCATGATCGGGCCCTTAGGGTTGCTCTCCGTCCTTGCTGGAAGCTTCCCTGGATCTCTTGGCGCTTCATTCCCCCTACTTGCAAGTTGTTGTTCAAAGGCTTTTTGGGCTTTCGAAAATGAAGTCATAGAAGTCTCCATAGCATTGAGCTTGATCAAGATAGCCTCCAGAACTGCGTCTTTCTTTTCCGGCTGAGACGAACTTGATCCTTGCCCCTGGCTCTTTAATGGAGTAGAAGAAGAAGAAGGGGAAGAGAGGAAAGGGTTAGAGGAATCGTTAGAGTTGGAGTTTGAATGATTGTTACCAGAATTTTGGTTGTTCGCCCTCCAATTGTTGCTATTGGATCCTCTATTGTTGTTGTTGTAATTGTTGTTCCTGGAACCATTGTTGTTGTTACGGTATCCATTGTTGTTGTTCCTTTGTCCTTGCTCTTCTTTCTTGGTTTGAGCAACCAAGAGTTCCTTCAATTGCTTCACGTCATTCTTCAAAGACGTGAGTTGATTGTTGTTGGGCTGAGTTTCTTGGAAGTTAACTCTTTTAACTCCACCTTCAGCTCCTTGATGAGTGTACTTCTCCATATGCAAAGCTTGCTTCTCGATGAAGTCTCAAGCTTCGTCAATCGCCATGTCCATGAATGTACCGGCGGAGAGTAGTTGGAGGTTGAACTGGGTGCTTCCGTCCAGTCCTTTGAAGTATATCTCCAATAACTCTAACTTTGAAATCCCATGATGTGGGCAATCCAAAAGTATGTCCTTGAACCGCTCCCATGACTTGGACAAGCTCTCCTTGTCCTTCATAATGAAAGCATTGATCTTCCCTCTCATTTCAGCTGTCTTTGAAGGGGGAAAGAATTTGGTCAAGAATTCCGTAGTCATCTCCTCTCATGTGCTAATTTTTCCTGGAGGAAGAGATTGATACCAAGTAAGAGCTCTATCTTTTAAAGAAAAGTAAAAAGGTCTTAGCTTGTAGTTGTTATTTTCAATCCTTGAAGGTCTCAAGGTCTCCATCAAGATCTCATAGTTTTGAAGATGTTGATGTGGTGATTCCTTCTCTAGCCCTCCGAACTGGCATTGGCGAATCATGGATAGAACTTGCGGTCGAAGTTCATAGTCATGGTCCGCTGGATCTCCTAGGTTAACTCCTGGACGCCTCAGTTGTTGATTAGGGTCCATCCTTTGACCTAAGGTTTGTGGGATTCCTGTAAGAAGAGCATCTCGGACTGGCATCCGAGGTGGAAGTACCTCGGCCGGGGCGTCAGGTACTGGGACCTGCCTCGGTCGAGGGTCAGCGACTGGGACCTGCATCGGTCGAGGATCTGGAACTGGATCTTCCCTTGGTCGAGGCAGAAACTGGTCTCGTAAAGCTACCATTTCTGCTTCAATCGCCTCAGTCCTGGTGCGAGTTTCTTCCTTCTCTTGCCTTAGCTCTTCCATGCTGAGGCAAAGCAGCTCTAGCGCCTCTTTCAACTCGGCCTCAAGATCGCGATTGTCTTGGTGGGCCATCTTCGCTTCTCTTAAGCGTCGCTTGTATGTCTTTTCTGGTTCGGGATCGTAAGGAACGATTTCCTTCCCAGTGCGGGTTCTTCGCATAAACCTAGGAAAGAACCTGCAAAATTCACTCAAGTAGAGTGGTTAGAAGACACGGGGGCAAGTGCCCTAAGAGCAAACCGTAACCGGCTCGGTCTAGACCAAGCCCTCGGCAACGGCGCCAAAAACTTGTTCGCTCCAAACGGTGTGTGCAAGCTTTAAATTTATAACCCTAGACGTAAGCTTAAAACAAGGATGCGAACCCGCAGTGTACGGGTCAATCGTAGTAAAAAGCAAGGAATTTCAGGGGTCGATCACAGGGACTTAGTGAAACAAAGTCCAATTACGGTATGCTTATGTGTAAATACTAACCACAAAAGGTAATTAAAACAATCAAAGATGATATAGAAGTCAATAAAGGAAACATGCAATTCTAGGGATTAAAGCATCTAGTTGTGATTCCAACTCAAGATCTAAAGATAAGCGGACAAAGCTGAGGTTTTTGCATAGGGAAGGTGTTTCTAAAGTGGAATAGATCACCGGGTAAGTCTCACTACTCACTAATCCTAAACCGTAACTCCTATTACCGGGTAAGTCTCAAGGAATTTAGATAAAGAACTATAACCTCAAACTAACACACCATCTAAGGGAATAGAATCAACCTTTACCGGGTAAGTCTCAAACTAACTCACAAAGATGGGATGAAAGCACACTCAAACCCCAATAAAGGACAAACCTTTATTACCTACACTTATGATCTTAGGTACACAAACTAAGGAATTACCGGGTAAGTCTCATCCTAGGCTTGCATTGAACCAGGAAAGGTGTAATAAGAATAGGATTTAGCAAACTCTAACACTTAACTCTCAGTTTCGGATCAGATAAGTCACCTCGGTCAGCCAAATTCCACCCCGGCCGAGATGTTCATCGACTGAGCGAGATGCTTAGGGTTAAGGTTAAAGACTCGAACTTTCAGGGTCCTACTGTGATTAAGATCATTCTATCATTGTTTTTCCCACAACCTTCAGCCAATCACCCTAGAATCACACAAGGAAATTAGCCACTCATCATCATGAAAGTATTAATCAAGTATATGGGAAGAAGGTGAATATTTGAACAAGAAGAATTTAATGAAAAGACTTCAATAACTGAATCAAATATCACAACAAAAGCGTTCCTTGGATAGAAATCCAACAAGGGAAGACAACAAGGAAGGGAATCTAAGATGATCTTACAAAACCCTTCAAAAGCTATAAAAGCTATAATCTTCCTTCTTCAACCTTCAAAAAGGTTCTTCAATTCTCCCAACTGGAGTATGCGGATGTATGCAGCGTGTTTTTCGGTGTAAGCGGGATGTTGGATTTGTGGAAATCCAACCTTTTTAATAGGAAAATAACTCTCCAAAGATAATATATCTTAGAAAGATCTTTTCCCATAAATATAGGTAAAATATATGATCTAGCATATCTTCTTCCTTTCAGGAGCTAAGCCCAAAAATATAAGATCTCTTTCCAAAGATAAAAGATCTCAGCCAAGAATAAAATATTCTCGCCGCGTCCCAGGTGTTCGCCTCGGTCGAGTCGACTTCTCTGGATCACCTCGGTCGAGGTGAATCTGTGGTCAACCGAGGTGAGTCACAACTGAATGTGAAATCTCTCAAATCTAGTCCAAAGTAAATCTCTAATCCATGGCTATGCTTCCTAGATGTAGCTCCAATGACTCCATAGCTCCTTTTGCTCCTTTTCGATGCAAAACGTGTCATTTTACCTACGATTACAACAAAACTAGGTGTAGACCTCGATTCCCGCAGAGGTAGATGAAATGGTAATATAATCACATAATATACATACAAACATGCAGATTATGAAAGATAAAACGTCTAAACAAATCCCAAAATATAGACTATAATTCATGCTATCAGTTGTGGTTAGTGAGACGAGTCTCCTAACCTTTGCAGTATGTGATTGTGTGTGCCCTGGTATTGCAGGCGTTGATTACTTCCCCAAGGGGAAGCTGTGACGTGGTACAGGTTACGAGTATATCAGGTAAGTGCATAGGACTTACTTAGCGTGCAGTTGTGGATTGTATGATTGTGATGGTTGTGTGTGTTCATATGATTGTGCATTTATAACCTAAACCGGACTAGAATGACCATTCATTACATTTATTTGTCCCAAGTGTATTATAACGGGCGGTAACCGCCGGTCTTCGCCTACTGGTTAGGAGGAGGTGCCCTGAATATGATCTCACAAGAGGGGACGAGTGAAGGTCACCCCCATGCAAAACTCCTATGTTACATTGGATGGGACGGGGTTCTTGAGGCTCCTCGTGTTACAAAAGAAGTTGAATTAGTAATGGAATAACGTAATGAAATATAATAAATGAATGTGTGGCATTGCATGTTTGATATGTTGATGTGTGGTTGTGCTATTACCTTCATGCTTTTCATTGCTGTAGCTAACGGTTTCATACCGTGTTGTAGTGTTCTGCAGGTTAGGAATACTGCAGAGTGAGCCAGATGGTGTGAAAAGCCGAGGACTTCTGTACATTAGGATGCGTGGGATGTGGGATCTTTTGTGGTTGTGGTTTATGTTGTTGTTTTGTACTCGGCTATGACTTTGTAAACTCTTTTGATGTATCATACTCAGCTTTTATGTATTTGATTTTAATCTATCTGTGCCTTGTTGTAAGATCCAGTGAACTTGTTGTCAGGCTAAGGTCAGGATCCATTGTGAGATCCTAGCCCAATGTGACACTCCAAGTCCCGCGGATTTAGGGTGTTACATTGTCTTTGCTAGGTCCGTCTGCACCACCGGAGGATCAACATGTTTACCTTTTCTCTCGGAGGTTGAGGGAGTCGACGCGCTCTTATCTTGCTGGTTTCCGTTGTAATACTTTAACTGACTATCAAGATAGAGCTTCTGCTTATGAGAGAGACCGACCGGGTCATAGGAGAGCTTCTCAGACAAGAGAATCTGAGAAGAGACAGAAAACTGGATCAGCTAGTGCTGGAGCTGGAGCAGCTAGTTTTGGGCATAGTCAGACGCCTGGACGTTCTGGTTTCCACCAGAGTTCTAACAGAGAACGGCAGTGTCATAACTGCGGAGTAGCTGGACACATCCGAGTTGATTGCATGAAGCCAGCAGTGACTTGCTTTTCTTGTTGCAAGCCCGGACACAGAGCTGCGTTTTGCCGTCAGCGCAAGGCGCTATCTCAGCAGGGTTCTTCACCTGCCAATGTTGCTGGAGGAGGACAGAGATCTCAATACCAGCAGCAGCAGCAGAGAGTTTGTCGTTCTACCGCTCCTCAAGGTGTCACTCCGAGACATGGAGAGGTAGAGGACGTGTTGGTGGATCTGTAGACACTAGAGATGCATCAGCCAGAGTGTATGAGTTGAGGAGTTCTGTAGAGCCGACAGCGCCAGCAGCTCCAGGTACCATTCATATTAATGGTTTTCCTGCCACAGTTCTTTTCGATACCGGTGCTACGCATTCTTTTATAACTGATGTATGTGTAGATAGATTGACCTTAGCTATTGTAGAAGGTAGACCCTTCTTTATAGGATTACCCGATGGGGGTAAGATTTGAGGTACACGAGAGGTTCACGATTGCCCTATTAGATTGGGAGGTCGCGATTGGCCAGCTAACTTCTTCGTCATGTACTTAGTACATGAAGAAGTTATTTTGGGCATGGATTGGATGGATCGACATCGAACAGTTCTAGACATCGGCAAGAGGACAGTGACAGTAACTACAGATGCAGGCCATGATGAGTTTTTCCGAGGATGGAATCTCGGGAAGACTGGTACAATCACCAGTTCAGTTCGAGGTGCGAGACTTATCAGTAAGGGATGTGAGGCTTTTTGGTGCGATGCCATGAAGGATATTACTAGTCCAGCTTTGGAAGATTCCAGTAGCTTGCGAGTTTGCTGACGTCTTTGGAGAGCCATCAGGTTTACCTCCATAAAGGAGTGTAGATTTTTTAATTGATCTAGAGCCCGGTACGAGACCGATCTCTAAGGCTCCTTATCGTATGGCGCCTATCGAGATGCTTGAGTTGCTGAAGCAGCTCAAGGAGTTAGCAGAGAAGGGCTTCATCCGCCCTAGTGTATTTCCTTGGGGTGCACCAATTCTCTTTGTCAAGAAGAAAGATGGGTCAATGAGGTTATATATTGACTACCGAGAGCTGAGGAAGGTGACAATCAATAACAAGTACCCATTGCCCCGTATCGACGATCTTTTGGATCTACTGCATGGAGCCTTAGTGTTTTCGAGGATCGATCTGAGATCATGATACCACCAACTGAGGGTGAGAGAGCAAGACGTAGCCAAGACGGCATTTTGTACCAGATATGGACACTACGAGTTTGTATGATGCCATTCGGGCTCACGAATGCACCCGCAGTCTTCATGGAGTTGATGAACAACATCTTTATCGAGTTTCTAGACTAGTTTGTAGTTGTCTTCATCGACGACATTCTGGTTTACTCTCGCATTAGAGAGAAGCATTTAGGACACTTGAGGATCGTTCTTCAGGTCTTACAGGATAGAGAGCTCTACGCCAAGCTCTCTAAGTGCGAGTTTTGGATGTTTGAGGTAGCATTCGTTAGTCACGTCGTTTCAGCTGAAGGGATCAAGGTAGATCCGGCGAAGATTGAGTCAGTAGCTTCTTGGCCGCCACCTAAGAACGTCAAGGAGGTTCGCAGCTTCTTAGGATTGGCAAGCTACTACCGGCGTTTTGTTGAGGGCTTTTCAGTTATCGCCCGACCGCTCACTTCCTTGCTGCGGAAGTCTACGAGGTTTGTATGGTCTGAGTCGTGCCTGCAGAGCTTCGAGGAGATGAAGAAGAGGTTGACCTCTACTCCTATCCTAGCTCAGCCAGAGGGCATTGAGGATTTTGTGGTTTACAATGACGCATCCTAGCTGAGCTTGGGATGTGTTTTGATGCATAGGGGAAAGGTGATTGCTTACGCGTCTCGACAGTTGAAGACGTACGAGGAGAATTACCCTACCCATGACCTTGAGTTGGCTGTTGTTGTTCATGCTTTGAAGATTTGGATGCATTATCAATACAGAGCTACATGTCAGATTTTCACAGACCACAAGAGTTTGAAGAACATATTCACTCAGCGGGAATTGAATAACCGCCAGCGCAGATGGTTGGAGTTGATCAAGGACTTTGATCTTGAAATCTTATACCACCCGGGAAAGGCTAATGTGGTAGCAGATGCCCTCAGTAGGAAGACTCCCCGGGAGATGGCAATCGCTAGACTGACAGCTCAGCCACAGTTACAGCGAGATTTGGCATGGCTGGAGATGGATATCCACGTCCCAGATTCCGACAGTCAGTTTTCCACCTTGGAAATAGTACCTAATCTGTTGGTCGAAATCCGACCGAAGCAGGAGAGTTGCCCAGTTTTGACATAGATCCGAGACCGGATGTCTCGAGGCGAGGCGCCACAGTTTGCAGTTGGTGTTGATGGGGTTTTGAGACGCCAAAAGCGTGTTTGTGTGCCTTCAAATCAAGATTTGAGACAGAGGATCCTTCAGGAGGCTCACTCTTCACCTTACTCAATACATCCCGGTGCGAGTAAGATGTATCAGGATATCAGACGCTCTTTTTGGTGGGGAGGTCTGAAGCCAGACGTCACGAGATATGTAGCTCAGTGTGCGACCTGTCAGCAGGTCAAGATCGAGTATCATAGACCAGGAGGCGAGCTACACCCACTTCCCGACCCTCAATGGAAGTGGGAAGACATCTCTACCAACTTTGTGACCGGTTTGAGACCGAGTCGTGGTTTTGATGCTATCTGGGTCATAGTAGATCGACTGACAAAGATCGCACGTTTCATTCCGATCAAAGAAACGTGGCCGGTGAGTCGGTTGGCGGAGGAGTTCACTAGACAGATAGTGAGACTTCATGGAGTACCTAGGACTATTGTCTCTGACAGAGACGGACGGTTGACAGTAGGTTCAAGCCGCCCTAGGTACGAGTTTGCAGTTCACGACAGCTTATTATCCTCAGACAGATGGTAAGCCTGAGCGGACCATCCAGACTTTGGAGGACATGTTGCGAGCCTGTGTGTTAGACTAGGGACAGGTGTGGCCAGATCACCTTCCTCTAGTAGAGTTTTCGTATAACGACAGTTGGCACGCATCAATCAAGATGGCTCCTTATGAGGCTTTATATGGACAGAGATGCCGTACACCGTTGTGTTGGGACGAGCCTAGTAGTGCTAGCGGAGTAGCACCTGAGCGGATTCAGGATGACATGGCTCGAGTAGCAGTAATCCGAGAGCGGTTGTTAGCAGCACAGAGTCGACAGAAGTCTTATGCGGATAAGAGGCGTAGACCTCTGGAGTTCAGAGTTGGAACTGAGGTTTGGTTGAGAGTATCCCCGACACGAGACGTCAGACGTTTCGGTGTCAAGGGTAAGTTGAGCCCCGGATATGTTGGACCGTTCGAGATTCTTGAGCGAGTTGGAGAGGCAAAATACAGACTTGTGTTGCCACCGAGACTCGAGGGTGTTCACCCAGTCTTCCATGTGTCTCAGTTATGGGAGTACATACCTGACCCGAGACACATCGTCAGTCATAAAGATCTAGTGATCAAGCCATAAAACACGTTCGTAGAGCACCCGGTGCCTGTCTTAGAGCGTAGTACGAGACGCTTGCGTTCGAAGGACATACCGATGATGAAGATTCAATGGTCGATGCGAGGAGCTGATGAGGCGACTTGGGAGACAAAGGATAGTATCCAAAGGAACTATCCAGAGTTTTACGCTGAGCTTGTTGCACCTTTAGCTTAGTCTGTTATTTGGTTTTTCCTTTGTTGCGTCGTGAACGCTTTTGTGTGACGTTTTGTTACGTGCCCCGAGTGGGAATATATGAGCTCAGTTCTGTTTCTGTGTGTTGTTGTGATCGTTCCGCTTTTGCAAGTTTCGGGACGAAACTTTTTTTTAGGAGGATCTTATGTAAGATCCGAGTTTTTGCCTTCACCGACCCCACGGTGAAGAGGGCTACCCCTGCGGCCGGCCGCCCTCGCAGCCGAGATGATCCGCCCCTGCGGATGACGATAGATCGTGCTCGATCTTTTCGTCCGTTCTTTTATCTTCCTTCCATAGATAGAATACCCGATATTCTATCTTATGGGCCGGTTTCCTAATCTTCTTTCCAAACCCTAGACGCCTTTCAGTCTATCTTTCCAGCCCGTCCCTATATATTCTCTATTTCTTCTCTTTTTCTTGTTCCTTGCTTACGTCTTCTTCAACCCTAGAGCTGCAGCCGTCCCCTTGCTTCCTGTAACCTTGTTGAGCATGTAAGTTCTTCCCTTCTGGTTTCTTCTTCACGTTCTTACAGTTGTTTCATACCTTCTCCTCCTATTTTGGTTTCTTCCTTTCGTTCTTCTCTTTTCTTCTTCCCCAAGAATCAAGTTTGATCCTTGATTCTTGTGGAGCGTTCCATTGTTGACCCTTTGTTGTTCTCAGGCTCTTTGGAGTAGAGTCTTGATGTGTTGGAACCAAAGGTTCGAGCTTTGGTTTCCCTAGATTTGAGTTATGTCAAAGAGAAGCCCCACAGAGCTTTTGTCGTGCAGCCGCCCCACGCCTGCATCTGGCCGCCCCTGGGTGTTGCCGCCCTTGCGGTTTTCCCTGCTATGACTCCCGTCTTTAGTGAGTTGCTTCCTTCCTTCCTTTCCTCGTTCCTTCCTTGGTTCCTTGTGGTTGTTCCTTGTTCCTTGAGTTGCTGTAAGACTAAGGTCGAGCCCTTAGCTTGTGGAGATCTCTTAGAGATCGTTGAGACTAGAAGTTATAGACTTCTAGCAACCGTTTTGTTCCTGATCCGTGTTGCTTGTTCTTACAGGCTTTCCTTGCTCCTTTCCTGAGGGAAACTGAGCTTCCTTGAGTGTTCTCTGAGTTGTTGCTGAGCCTTTTGTGTTATCTTTGTGTAAGGTAAGTCCCTTGGGCTTACTTAGCTTCATTCCGCGTATTAGTTGGATTGCATTGGCTTGTTTGTGTTGTTATCATGTTTATAACGGATAATTGGAAGTAGGATTCACTCCTTGTTAACCTTAATTGGCCCAAGTGTATTATAACCGGGTGGTGACCACTTGTCTAGTTCTACAAGAGACTAGAATGTGCTCTTGCAACCCAGGCCCGTAGGTAACGGATAGTACTGATCTATTCCTTTTGGTAGACGGAAGCGGAGGCGGGTTTTGGGAGATTCTCGTGTCACAAAAGAAGTTGAATTAGTAATGGATAACCTTAATGAAAGATAATAACCGGTTGATGTGTGAGCATGCTATGTGTTTTCTTTACCTTATGTGTGTTTGTGCCTTTACGCTCTTGCTAGTACCTAGAATATTAGCTAACGGTTTATACCGTCGTTGTAGATGTTCCGCAAGTCCAGGATGCTGCTAAGTGATCTGAATGGTGTGGTCAGCCGAGGGTCCTCGTACATTATAGGACGGGATCGGGGTTTTGTTTCTTTTGTTGTTTCCCTTTTGTTTTGAACTCGGCTGCGGAGCTTTTGTGTTTTTTTTGTTTAAACCTTTGGTTTTCATTCGTCTGTGTCTTGTTGTAAGATCCGTTTGTTGTTGCTACTCTGAGGGTCAGGACCCATTGTGCGGTCCTAGCCCATAGCGCTTCGAGTTTCCAGAACTTGGGGTGTTATATAAATGACGGACTTGTGTAAAGGACGGTCTTGCGTAAATGAAGGACTTGTGTAACCAAATCTTGTGTAAATGACGGTCTTATGTAAACAAACCATGTGTAAATGACGGACTTGTGTAACCAAAACTTGTGTAAATAACGGAATTATGTAACAAAAACATGCGTAAATGACGGACTTGTATAACCAAAACCTGGTGTAACTAAAACCTTGTGTAAATGACAAACTTGTGTATATGACATAAACAAACAGAACTTGTGTAATTGAAAAACGACCGAATGTGTTAGACACATAAATTGACATAACAAATGAAATCGGGTAATCTTATATGTATTAAAAGGAGAACCCTTTTTTGCCACATGTCGCAACCACGTTTCTCTAAGCCAAAAAAAATATTTTTAAAAAGTCAATAATTCATTGCCTTTTAAATAGATAATTAGAATTATCATTAAGATTTTGTTAAATAATTATGGATTTTTCTGTTTGGGACCCATGAGTTTTTGGCTTTTCCGGATGGTGGCCAAAGTTTTTCACGTTTGCGTTTGGTACCCTTGAGTTTTTGGTTTTTCCGTTCGGTACCCTTATTTCTTATTTTTTTTGTCTAAAATAACGTTTTTTATATTAAAATTATTTTAACAAAAGGAAATAATATATAATAACAATTTTATATTATAAATTAGATAAGTATATTTTAATTAAACAACTTTAATCAACTATTAATAAATTATGATAATTCTTAAATTACATAAAATTTTTACCTATTATTTTCGGATTTTAAATATATTTATTACTATTTAATAGTTTATCATATTTTGCATCAAAACATGATAAATTTATTATAATTTATATAAATATAAATAATTTAATTTAACCTCAACCTCCCATTTTATCTTTGTATATATATTAAAGCAGGAAAAAAAAATTTGCCATTCGTCAAACCAATATTTAACCTCAACCTCCCATTTTTTTCATTACAAAATTTATGAAAAGGAATTTGCAATTATAGTTATTTTAAAAAAAAATTGTAACAAATTTATTAATTTATTTATAAAATCTACAATTCAATATTAATTTAAAATAAGTTATTTGACTTTAGTTAATCTATTATATTTTATAATTCGAATTTGTTAAAAAACACTAATCTTTATATATGAATATAATATTACCGGGGACACGTCACATACACTAATTTCGTCGGAATGATGTATGTATGTATGGTATGATCCAGTTTCTCACTAAAAAACTGGTATGGTATTTAATATATAACCAACCGCAATGTTTATAAATAAATTATTAAAAAAACATAGAAATTAAAATCATAATATTTTTGTTACATATGTTGAAGTTTATCAGTTTTTTAAAAAATATATCAACAAATTCCCTGCAAGGCACGGGGATTACACTAGTTGAAATTGTATATGAACATTGTGTAATAAAAATTATGTATTAATATCGTATAATTGAAATTGTGTATAAATATTGTGCATCATTAAAATTAAATAAAATTAAGAGGAGAGAGAAGAATAATTTATTATCCTAATTAACAAAATTAAATATAATTAATAGGATAGAGAGAAATATCTTCTAATTTATATTTATAAGAGAGAAAGATCTTCTAATTTCCATAATCTCTGTTTTTATTTTAATACATCTTTATTATAAAATCTGAAAGGGGCCTAGTTTATCTTCATAGATACACATTTGCTTATTGTTTCTACATTAATTCATTAACTACATAAATACCCATTTTTTCTCTTATTTTTTTAATCTAACTTGTTTGGAATCGCATGATTTCATTTAATTGTAATGCATTTCTACGAGAGATTATCGATTCATACCTTCCATTCAATTCTTGTTACTTCATATAATTGCAACGATTTCTTGGGATGAAAATTACATTTCCAAATACGGCTGAGCAGAGAACTATCAAGCAATTCCTTTCCGGTCGAGCTTTGACCGTTCCGCGCTCTTTCATTGCGCTTTTAGGGCTATTGAGATACTATGTATGCTAACAACAACTGACAGCTTTTTAGAGAGTATATTTTCACATGCACAATAGATTCATATATAGAGATGCTATAGTATTCTTTCAAAATTAGCATTTGTCGACAGTATAGGACTCAAGACAAAGATACAAATCACCACACAAGGTAGAAAAAACAAGTGTTTAGTTCACAAATCTCTATAAGAAAAGACTTTGTACATTGGTATCAGATAATTCTTTGACCGGCGGTATCAGAGAAAAATTAAAAGTCGTATCGGATTAAATTTTGGATCGGATATTCGGCCGAGCTAAAAGTAATGGATATTTAAATACTATCAAATCGAATTTAAATCTTGCTATTTTAAAATTATCGGATCACATTCTAAGACATCGAACTAGATCAAACCGGATATACATGACACTACTTATAATACACAACTTTGATATGAATATGTTTTCAATGAAATTAAATATATCCAACATATGCCATTTCATTAATACTCCATCATACCAATGCGAACATCTAAACAATATTTCACATTTTTCACCTATCCTTCACCATTGCCAACACCAACTTCAGTTATTTGTTTTTTATTACTTTATAACAAAACTCTTCTAATTTGAATTCAAATGTTATGTGTTTTTTTTATATTATTTTACAACAAACCTCTTATAAATTAAAATTGTTTCGATTGTTATATCTTATCAATTTTCTTTTTATAATACTTTAAGAAATCAAAATTAATATATATATATATATATATATATATATATATATATATATATATATATATGAATGTGTGGTGTATGTTATTTTCATCTTTATTTAGATATCAAAGAATGCATAAAGTTAGTTCATGACACAATTGTTGCATCGGACGGGATGGGAAATTTCACTCTCATTACCGATGCAATTTCAGCCACAAGTAATAGCATCAACACACAGTTTACAATATATATTAAAAAGGGATTATATCATGAGTATGTAGACAATGGAATTGTTGTAAGTATTGTAAAACGAAGTAGAATCGTTAAATGGGAAACATATGAATTTGCAACATTTGATTTTTTTTTCTAAATCGATTAAATACTATAATTTTATTTTTAATGTAATTTTGTTTTGTTAAAACTTAGTACTTAGTAAGAAAATATTTAAAAGATGACAAATACAAAATAAAAAAAACGAATAGTTATCTATAACCGGTAAATTGGGAACATCTGAATCGCAGAATTTCATTCAATTGTAAAATATTTCTATGAGATGTTGTCGATCCATAACTTCTATTTAAATCTTCTTACTTCACATAATTGCATCAATTTGTTGGGATGGACATGACATTCCAAAATACGGTTAGACTAAAAAAACTATCAGGCAGTTGTATTCCTGTCGAGCTATGACCGTTCCACACTCTTTTATTGTGCTTTTAGAGGCTATCAAGATACTAGCGACAACTTTGTAGAGTGTATTATCGCACGCACCATAGATTTCATATTTGAAGGTACCATTAGAAGGTGCTCTATTAGTATTCCAAAATTTTTATAATGTCGTCAAGGACTCCTACAACAAGGATATCCAATCACCGCAAAAGGTAGAATCAACTCTAGTAGTGTTAGAAATTAGGCTTATGATATTTGGTCATATGTTGGACTTATCTTTTATTTGTTATTGACCGTTTAACTCATTTATATTGTTCATATATATTATAAACAATATTTGATAAATGGAATAAACAAGGGATAATTTGACATACTAGGCCTTTTTGAGTTTTTGTTTAAGAAAGTGTACCCCAAATTTTTTACCACTTTCATTTAATGGTAGGTAAAACTAATTAACCCTTCTACTTAAAAATATATTTAGAAAAATAGAATAACTAGACTTTGAAACATCCAAAATATATTTAAAAAAATAGAATAACTAAACTTTGAAACATCCGTAAGTTAATTTGCTCCCCTTTTTTTTTTTTTTTTTTTTTTTAATTTTTTGGTATAAATTTCATACCAGAATTTTACATACCAGAATTTTACATACCAGAATTTTACATACCAGATTTTTACATACCAGAATTTTACATACTAGAATTACATACCAAAATAACATACCATCATACGAATTTTCCATCATACCAGAATTTTCCATCATACTAGAATTTTTCATCATAACAAATTTTTTTATTATACCAAAGTTTCATTAAACCATAATTTTTCATCATATCAGAAATTCATAATACCAGAATTTTTCACATACTAGAATTTTTTATACCAGAAGTTCATACCAGAATTTTTCACATACCAGAATTTTTCATATCAGAAGTTCACATACCAGAAGTTAATACCAGATTTTTTTATACCAGAATGTTTTTTTTGTTTTTTTTATTTCTGGTATGAGTTTCATACCAGAATTTTTTTTGAAACAAGTTGGAGCAATGGAGCAATAGAGTATAAGCATATCAAAAGCTAGAATTGTCACTTCACTACAGCAACTCATGTTACAACATACCAAATTTGCATCTGTTACAATAGATTATAAGCATATCAACAGATCATGTTACAACAGAGTATAAGCATATCAAAAGCTCATGTTACAACATATCAAAAGCATATCAAAATCCAATTGGAGGAAGGTAAAGAGTTGCAAATACGACCTTCTGTGTACATCAAATGGAAATTTGACAGTCTCCTGATGTGGTATTGACCATGAAATCCTACAGATATCTTGGATGCAAATTTGGCAATCTCCTGATGTGGTATTCTCACTCCTCTTCTCCGAAAAACCTCTGCTCCAGTAAAGAACTTGACAATCTCCTCAAGCTCAATCCTTAACTTGTCAAGCCCAACAACATCAGTAAATTTGACAGACATAACCCCATATATATATTTTCCGGGTTCATTGATCTCGCCATCAAGAACCTCATTAGCATCATATCATCGTAGTTTTGCAAATTTTACAAATAACAAAACAAATATGAGTTTTCAAGCTAAGGCAACAAATACTAAAATGAAACTTTGCTTAATTCTTAGAGAAGCTTGATATGAGAGTCTACTAGTTGAGGAAGTTGTACAAGCGTATGTTGTATTGCTCATCATCCCAAACAAATCAGAACTTTGAGTTGTGAAATCATATCAGAAATTTGAGTTGAATTGAAGGCGAGTTCCATATCCATGACTAAAAGCATTTGAAGGCGCCTGAGAATTGATAAGATTAGGATTTTTCCTACCAAAGTTATACCAGAGGAAGACGAGGTCGTGCGAGGCCATACCTAGATCTGGATCCAGATCTAGATCTAGGTAAGGCTGCCTTCGTCATTGGACTTGAATGAAATAGCGATGTTGTTTTCATGGCTAGTTACGCTCCGCTTTTCATGAACCGATACGATCCACAGTGGAAGCCCGAAGCTATCAACTTCGACTCGCACCAAGTATTCAGAATCCCTAACTTTTGGATGCAAACATTCTTCACAGAGAGCAGCGGAGCTCAGCTTCTGAATGCTACCGAGTCGACATTCGACAAGTTCATCGCCTTGGCGATTCGGTATACGAGCAGTGAGAAGATACAGAAGATGCAAGACGTCTCATACTAGATCCAGATCCACAAATCTAAAGAAGTAGAGGAGAGAGAAAGAAAGGATGAGTAGCGTTTGAGAAGAACTTACGGGAGAGGTGACGGCTAGGGTTCACAGTAAAAAAAATGGAATGGGGTACACTTTCTAATCTCAAAAATATAAAAACCCTATTTACTAAACATATTTTTAAAAAAGCCTAGTTACCTAATTAACCCAATAAACAATCCTTCATTTCACAAATCTTTACATGGTATTAGAGGACTTTCCTCAAAACTACGCTTCCGCCACAAATTAAAACCCTAACACTAAAAATAAACTCGGGGTACCATAACGAATTTGGTCGTCGCACTATTAGAAACGACTTTGGCCACCGATATAAGAAACAACTTTAGACCGCCACTATCCTACACGACTTTGGGCACAGTATTTGAAACTACTTTGTCCCCCGATATCAGAGAAGATTTTGACCGGTGATATTAGTGAAAAGCTAAAAGTCGTATCGGATTATATACCCGGATTCGATATTAGAACGGATACTCGAATAAGATAAAAATAATGGATATTTAAATACTCTCTAATTGAATTTGGATCTTGCTTTCTTACAATTATAAGATCACATATCCGAGGAATCATAATATATGAGACCGGATATACATGGTCATACTTAAAATACACAACTTTTATATATATATATATATATATATATATATATATATATATATATATATATATAACATATCTCCTTTCATCAATATTTCATAACAATACCAACAAAAACAAATACTTCACACCGATTTCTAGTGTTATCTACTTTTTATTATTTTACTACAAATCTCTCGTAAATATTATAATTGTTTGATTGTAATATGATATCATTTTTTTTTCTTATAATTCTTTAATAAATCAAAATAAAGTTATATATTAACTCAATAAACCGACTACATATTTTTTTTTAAATATTGGATTTCGTTCTAGAACTTCATATACATTTTTTACCAAAAAAACTTAATAATTAAGGTTGGAGTTGGATTTAGATTGCTTAATTTGAATTGAGTGTAAGTCATGTATATACGGTTTGATATTAATGTGATATGATTAAGGTTCCTTTCTCTTCTAATAGTATATCTTGACGTACAAATCCCGACTTACGTAAAAAAGTAAACATTTAATTTGAATTATTGAGTTTGAACTTAGTTCATTGCCAAAACGATATACACACCCACATATATATATATATAAAAGGAGTCTTATTATGTGTTTTGGTATTGTTATATTTTTATCTTGATTCATACATGAAAGAAGCGACATTGTTGTTACATTGGATGAGACGGTAAATTTCACTCTCATTAATGAGGCACGAGAAATAACATTAATACATGGTTTACAATATATGTAATCAAAAACCCACCGTAGTGCCGCTAAATCAGAAATATATCAATCAACAACATTTGGTAATCCTCTTTAAAGTGATTAACCACTGTAATGTATTTTTAATATAATTTTATTTTGTCACAATTTAGTAGTTAAGTAAAAAAAATTACTAAAATATGACAAATACAAAATAAAATGAACGAATAGTTATCCATAACAAGTAAATTGAGTTCAGAACTATATTATTTTTTAATCTTATAACTATTAAAGGAGATTTTTTTTTTGCTACATGTCGCAATTACGTTTCTCTAAGCCCCAAATTAATTTTAAAAAGTAAATAATTTATTGGTTTTTAATATTAATTATTTGAAATCGGAATTTTATAAAAAAAAATCAGATTAAGAAAAATTTTGTTAACACAAAAGTTGTTAAAACAGTCGTTTAACATTAATTATTCGTAATCGATTTTATAAAAAAATCATATCGTATAACCGAATTTGAAATCTTATATATATTTTTTCATAAAGTAAAATTTAAAATATTACTTTTAAAAGAATAATCTTATACAAATTAAGTTTTTGTACATAAAAATAAAAATATTTTTAAAGCAAATAATTTCCGTATAAAATCCAAAATATTTTTGTAACTATAAACCAATTATATTACTTTTTTTAATAATTGGAATTAAAAAAACGGTTAGCTATTTTGATTATTATTTAAATGTTCTCTAAATGTTTTATGACTACAATTTAAATATATATTTTTAAATTTAAAATTAAAAAAATTCAGTTTTAAGACATAATATTTTTGTATCAAGAAAAAATTAAAAATTTCAAGTTAGAGATCAGAGTACGGAGACTCTCTAGCAGGTTTGTGGTGGTATTATTTTCAACCTGAATCTAATATATGTAATTAATGTTAATAGTTTTATTATTAAATATAAATTTATATAAAATAATTAAAAAAGTTCCGTGCAGGGCACGGGTAATACACTAGTCTAATTTTTTTGGAATCGCATGATTTCATTCTATTGTAATACATTTCTATTAGATGTTGTGGATTAATATCTTCTATTCAATTCTTCTTACTTCATATACTTACAACGATTTATTGGGATGGAAATGACATTTCAAAATATGCCTATGTCAAAGAAGCAGTTGCATTTTGGTCGAGCTTTGACCATTCCGCACTCTTTCATTTCGTTTTTAGGGGTTGTTAAGATACTATATACGTGCACAACAACCGGAAACTTTTTAGAGAGTGTATTATCACAGGAACTGTATATTTCATATTTGTAGATGTTACGCTAGTCTTCCAAAATTGACAATTGTTATTAAGAAATGACTTCCAAGATAAAGATACTCAATCACCGCACAAGGTATTATAAATGAGTCTTCAGTTCATAAATCTCTACATGTTATTAAAGAATTTTCCTCAAACCTAAACTTTCACCACAAAATAAAATCCTAACCCTACAAATAACCCTCGGTATCATAAATGACTTTGGACGGCGATATAAGAAAAGACTTTGTACGTCGGTATTAGAGAAGTCTTTGACCGGTGGTATCAGGGAAAAGCTAAAAGTCGTATAGGATCATATACCCGAATCAAATTTCGGATCGGATATTCGGTCAAGCTAAAAGTAATAGATATTCAAAATACTCTCAAATCGAATTTCGATCATACTTTTTAAAATTATCAAATCACATATCCGAGATATCGAACTACATCAAACCGGATATACATAACCCTACTTATAATATACAACTTCGATATATGTTTTAGTTGAAATTATATATATATATATATCCCCTTTCATTAATACTTCACAGGTATTTCAAAATTTTCATCAAAACCTTCACCGTGTCCAACACCAATCTCAATTCTATTTTTCATTGTTTTACTAGAAACTTCTAGTAAGCTGACTTCAAGTGATATGCATTTTTATATATTATTTTACTAAAATATCTTGTAAATTAAAATTGTATCGATTGTTATATGCTATCAATTTTTTCTTTATAATTATTTAAAAATCAAACTAAATTTATATTTATGTGTGTGTTTTTGATTGTATAAAGTATGCTATTTTCATTTTGATTTAGATATGAAAGAAGCCGCAGAGTTAGTTCACAACGCAGTTGCTGCATTGGACGGGATGAAAAATTTTCACTCTCATTACAAATTCATTTTCATCCGCAAGGAATTGTATCAGCACACGTTTTACAATATATGTTAAAAAACAGTATATCATGAGTATTTACTAGTTAACAAACATAACATTCTCATGTTCAAAATTGTTGTAACTATTATAACCGGAAAACGAAATAGAAGCGATATCAATATATAACCTTTGATTAATCTTTTCTAAATTGATTAACCACAATAATATTTTTGTAATTTTTTTGTCCCAACTTAGTAGTTAATTAAAAGAATATTTAAAAGATAACAAATACAAAATAAAAATAACTAATAGTTATCCATAACAAGTAAATTGAGTTCTAAAATATATTATTTTTTAATCTAATTTATTTGGAATAACGTGATTTCATTCAATTATAATGCAATTCTATGAGATGTTGTCGATCTATACCTTCCACTGAATTCTTCTTACTTAATGTAATTGCAACGATTCGTTGGGGTGAACATGGTATTCCAAAATATGGTTGGACTAGGATACTACCAGACAGTTGCATTCCGGTCGAGCTCTAAGCGTTTCGCGCTCTTTCATTGTCTTTTTAGGGACTATGAAGATAATATGTACACGCATAGCAACCAAAAACTCTTTAGAGTGTATTATGACATGCACCGTATATTTCATATTTGGATATGTTAAAGTAGTCTTCTAAATTTTTATATTGTCGCCAGGAAGGACTCCCAAGACAAGGAAACCCGATCACCACATAATATAGAATCAACTCTAATAGTGTTAGAAATTAAGCTTATCATATTGGCCCGCAAGTTGGACTTATTTTTTCCTTTTTAGTTAACCGTTTTATCCCCTTATATTTGTCTATATAAGCAATATTTGATCACTGAAATAAATAAATTTTAGGCCCACAAATCTCTACACGATATCAGAGGACTTTTCTTAGACCTACGTTTCTACTATAAAATAAAACTCTAACCTTAAAAATACCCCCGTGGTATCCAAAACGACTTTAGCCGCCACAGGAATGGAAATGACTTTGACCGCCGGTATCAGACATGACTATAATCGGCGGTATCAAAGAAACTTTGTCTACCGTTATCAAAGAAGACTTTGACCACCGCTATCAAAAACGACTTTGTCTGGCATTATGAACGCCACAGTTATTGGGGCGGCGGGACAATATAACTCTGCATCCCCCTCGTTCCTTAACATCTCAAGACCGTAACGACATTGACCCTATTATTAATGATACTCACTAAAACAACATCATGTGTGCTTTGAACTCTTACCGCTCTCATTCATCCCACGATACTAGTATTATTTCGCTCCATTGGATTCTTGACTCGGGGACTTCTTTTCATATGATAAGAGATCGTTCTCTACTTTCTTTGCTCTCACCGGTAACCACATGCCGGATTAAACTCCCTAATGGAGCTCTGGTCTCAGCCGGTCACGCAGGAAACTTGCGCCTGAATAACCCCTTCAGTTGCATCGAGTATTATTTGTTTTGGGCTTGATTTCCATATCCTTTCCTTGAATTAGTTAACTACAAACTTGAATCATGTTTTTATGATAACTAACAACCTCCTTCACACGCAGTCTCAGGAGACTGTAGACGTTGACTTACTACACGCAAATTCGGGAAGATTGGCATATTTTGAATGACCATATGGAAGTCATATTCAAGGACCGTAGTAATGCAAATTTACATGCGATATTGTTGTGAGAAAAGGCCAATCTGAGTGGAATAACACGTACTATCTAAGAACATTATACTATATTGAGTGTAAGAATGTTGGATCTAGTAGTTGAGTTGGGTTGGTAGAGTGAAGTGGACGGGCTACCATATATCAAATGATAAAGATTTCGAAGAAGGATTGAGATATACCGTCAATAACTTCACTAAGAACGACTCGCGGTTACTAGAGACGGTTGTAAGATATAAGGGAGGAATGTGAGGCTACACACCAGAACTGAAGCAACTAAAGTTCAAAATGATACGTATTCACTAATATGTAATTTATAAGTTATTTTTCCAAACACCTTTTGTTAAATTAATAAGTTTTAATGGCTATTCTGTATATTAAAACTATAATTGTGGATTAAATCGTAAACAATGTTTTCAGAATGATATTTCTCAAAATATAAAAGAAGAATATTCTCGTTTAATTTTTAATACTAAGGGTAGCTTTAATACTCTAAATTAGATAAATGATGATCAATAAATATTACCATTCGCGCGCGCACATATATATACTAGGAGCTACTGCGCGTGCTCCGCACGCACGTGGCTTAATATACTTCGTTTATGGTAATTTATAATGTAAGTAATGTCGGAGTGTTTTTTAAAAGTTTATTACGGCTTATTAATCGAATTCTTAATGTTGATGATGGTCGCGATATAAAGTAATGAGTGAAATTATAGTGTTCGGATTATTGTTCTATAATTAATTTACCGTAGTTGTAAATTAAATTACATGAATTGGAAAAGGAGAAACTGAACATAACTCCAGAATCTGTTTTCTTTGAGAATATACACTTCAACCGCTATGATGAGCTTCAGAAAAAATTAACCAAAATTTCCGGATATAGAGACAATCAAGAAAGCCGCATAAGTGAATATATTGTAGGTGGAGAATTGGGTAAATCCAACCAATTTGTCTTGTACAATAGAAAGAGCTACAAGTTAAGCATTCCATTGAATCAAATTGACCAACGGTGTGCATTGATGAGCTCATGCTAAAGTTTTGATCAATTCCTGCCATTACTCGCGCTAGAAAATTAAGAACATAAATCTCATAGCCCAAACAAGATGTGCATCATAAAATGGGCTCGTCTAATAGGGAAGGTTTGGCTCACTTATGTGTTATTCCCCATCTCTAAGTCACCCACAAGACCTGCCAATATAAAATTACAATTCTAAGTTTCTAATTGTGATTTTCATGTTCAGTGTTTCAACTTAAGAAAAGAAAACAAAAGTTTTGTTTTTCTCATTTGGAGATTTGATAATAGGAGAAGTACGAACCTGCAGCTACTGCCACAACGTTTTTCAGAGTTCCGCACGCGCAATTACAACTAGTATATATGTATGCCTTCTTTGTTAACCCTCACTTGTGTTTGTGTTTAGATTGAGCATAAAGCGAAGACTCGTAGTCGGAATGGAGTGGATCGACCGTAAAGGGGGTCGACGATACTTTGATCATAAATACACAAAAAACATAAGCGACGTAGTTGATCAAAAAAGCAAACTTCATACACAACCCGTCCACATCCGCACATGGTGTTTCTTTTGAGTTTAAAGTTGGTAGGTTTAAAAAGGGCTAACAAGGGAGAGGTGTAAAGAGTGAATCAAGTACATAATAGTAGAAAGCTATAGAGGAAGCAAAGTCAAGCAAATATATGGGCAAGTTTCACGTAAGAGTAAGTACATCATGTTCCTCGTTTATATCTCTAGTATTTGTTTCACATTGAGCGGGAAATGGAAGCCCCTAATCGGATCGAAGCAAATTTTACAACAACTCAGATTATGGTGGGAATGAATGCAAGTTGCGTCGGTGGCTTCCCCAAATCCAGCTTTGAAACCATCTCAAATTTCATGTCGAGAGCTTCAATAATTTTGTGGGGGTTAAGCAACTTTACGATCGAAGAATCTTAATCGAAACAAAAGAAATTCAAAAGGAATGTAGAGAAATTTACAAGTTAAAGTTGCAAGGGAGGAGATGGATGTATGTCGCCGTGACGAGATGCCTAGTGTCAAGCTTTTGCCTCATACCATGTGGGTTCATTTAGAAAACAACAATTCAAGAAAATTCAAATGATGCATCATATCTT
Organism: Fagopyrum homotropicum; assembly: GCA_033239125.1. Lineage (NCBI taxonomy): Eukaryota > Viridiplantae > Streptophyta > Magnoliopsida > Caryophyllales > Polygonaceae > Fagopyrum > Fagopyrum homotropicum. The sequence goes on from BSWB01000008.1 coordinate 10,991,057, forward strand.
GTTCATAATTGAACACTTCAAATCGGGATTCAAATACTACAACATTCGTGACATGGACTGGAGCATCCGGTAGACAAAATGCAACCAAAACGCTATACTGAAGCTAGATGGCGGTCATAAATTAATTGGAAGTGCAGCAAACGCCCCGCAAAAGTCATTGTCTTAAGAAATCATGCGGATCCTTTTGATATTCGGAGCTGTCAAAGTACTCGAGTAATGCGCTATATGAAGACATAGAGCGGAAATAATGGAAACAATAGAAAGAAGCAAGAAGCGCCACATAAGAGTCGATCGGAAGATATGCAAGGAAAAAGACCCATTTATTCAACATCGAGACAATCAACCTTTATTTATAATCGCCTCAAGTCGGGGTAATCTCAAGTACATGGGAGCACCAAGTCAAAAAATGTGATCCGAAACAAATTATGTCCGGAGGGTTCCAACGCATTAGAAAAGTCCCGGCAACTTGGGTGAAGCCAAATTGCAAAGGAAGCCTAGTGAGATAGGTTTTGTTAGTTAATGTCAATTGATTACTTTAATCACATTTAAATAAAGATGGGTTTGTGTTGTTCAATAGAAGCGACGGATACTTGTTTCTACTGATCGTAAATACTCTTGTTCATGTTTCTCGTCGGGAGCAACTTCTGAGTTGGCAGTAGCACCAATTATATACATAATTGCAAGAAATGTGAGATTTGTAAAAAATACATTACTTCATAATGTATCAAATGAAAGCTAGACCAAAGAAACAAAATCTGCATGGACCCAAACACTACAAAAAGATGGAGGCCATAATCACAAGTGCAAGAAAAGTTTTGTTGAGTTTACAAAAACAACCAACTACTTATTGAAAAGAAGCGAGACGGTAAAAAAATTGTCAAATTCCATTGGAAAGTTCAATCGAATAGAAGTCAAGAGGATTTTAACTAGGACAACTGACAATGAGTTCAACCAAAAGTCACAAAGAGACCAGGAATGAAATCGAGACAAAGCACCAAATGAAAGCTAGACCAAAGAAAGCAAAATCCGCATGGACCGAAACACCACAAAAATATGGAGGCCATAATCACAATAAGAAGGTTAATACAAAAACATATGAGAAGGACGGAGATCTATGTTCACCAAAAGCTCATATAAGAAAAGAACAACAATACATAAATCTCGATCGAGGGATATAAGCATTTCAAGAAATTTTAAATTCACTCATTCATTGGTGATAGATTCAGGCTTGAAAATGTGTTTAAAAGTGAATACAAGAAGTGAAAGACGAAATTAGATAATTAATCCAGAAAGAATGAAAAGAGTGTATACTTTCTCCTTCGTGTCTCAAGAAGAAAGAGAAGAACAAGATGTTTATGGATCAAGCTAGAAAAAAAGACCTAAGTTGTAGTCAATCAACGAATTGAGTCATAAATAAAGACCCGTAAAGATATTGAAATCAAACCGGAGATGTGAAGGTCAACTATGTTACAAATATCAAAGTTCAAAGGTGATGGAACCAAGTGAGAATAAAAGAAAGAAGATGAAAGATCGAGAAACAAAAGATCTAATGGTTCTCGGGTGTTTGAGCAAAAAAGGGTAGAACTACGTGTGATTTGATCCCTACAAAAAGTAGGAAACTTGACTATATAAATTGTCAAGTTCAATCGCAGATACATCAAGTTAATAATTTTCTAAAGAGAGTGAAGAACTACGTTCACCAAGGAGTACGTAGGAGATTCGATTAATTAAATAATCGGATTCAATCACAAGTTTCGAATACATAAAAAATTTGATGTCATGAGATTGAGTTTCCTACGTACCCTTTCATAGGGTACGTAGGACATTCTATTAATTAAATAATGAGATTCAATCACAAGTTTCGAATACATCAAAAGTTCGATTGTCAACAAAGAAGTACGTATTTTTTGATCCCTATGAAAGGGTACGTAGGAAACTCAATCTCATGACTGTTGAGTTCAATCATAAATTCCAAGTTGATATCTATTCGCTCCAAAAGGAGTGTGCAAATAAAGCTTTAAATTTATATTCCGAATAATAAACCTAACGATAAGCAAACCCGCAGTGTATGAATCGATCGTAGTAAGGGCTTATATTCCGGAGTCGGTCTCAAGGAATCGGTGAGAATAATCACAGCAAAGCCGTCTAACTTCAGAAGCATGCAATGATACGAATCAAAAGAAAAAGACAAGATGTATAGCAAGATGGGGAAATGCAGATTCTAAAGATCATAGTATCCAGTTGTGGTTTAGACTCGAGATTTCTACAACTAACGTGGACAAAGCTGAGGTTCACTGAGGGAAGGTGTTTCATCTATGGGATAGATCACCGGGTATATCTCACTACCCACTTTCCCAAACCAAAGTTCCAATCACCAGATAAGTCTCAAGGAACTAAGAAAAGGTATGGGTACTCAAACCAACACACTCACCTAAGGGTACAGAACTAACCATCACCGGGTAAGTCTCAGGTTAACTCTCAAAGGTAGGATGAAGGCACACTCAAACCCAAATAAAGGATAGACCTTTATTACCTAACACTTACCATCATCGGTAAACAAGCAAAGGAATCACCGGGTTAGTCTCATCCTAGGCTTTCATGTAAATTAGAAAAGGTGCAACAAGGATAGAATTTGGCAAACTATAACCTAAACTCAAGACAGGCAATGCATTGGTTCGTCTTGTGTTGTTCCATATCGATCTCGTTCAAGATGCTCAATGAACAGCCCGAGGCGGGTTTCGGTTTAGGGTTAACTCAAGCTTTCAGGGTTCACTCGGATAAAGGCTCATTCTTTCATAGTCTATACCACAACCTTCAACTAATCACCCTAGAATCACAGGGGGTTTTAGCCAACAATCATCATGTTCAAAGCAATAGTCATATATTCAATCAAGATATCAAAGAAGGGGAATAAAACAATCAACAAAAGTTTTCCAATAATCAAAATCACAAAACAAACCAACAGTGTATCAATATGTGTTCCAAAAGAATGACAAAAATCAACTATTAACTTCCCAAGAAAAACCTTACAACTTATCATCCCTTCTTCCTTGAACTCCAAGTAATCCTTCCTTAGATCTCTTCCTTCAAATCAGCCTTCAACCGTCGGGGGTCAAAAGCTAACTTCTGTGGGGCATGTCTCATAACGTTGAAATAAATCTAGGGTTTACAAGCATGGGCCTTGAAGATAAATAATCTTAAAGATAAATCTAGCTTAAAGATAAACCCTAAATTTTTGGGCCGAAAAAGAATGTTGAGCCCGCTGGTAGCAGAGCCCACTCTGGCGCGGTATCAGAGATTACTCTGACGCAAACATCTCGGTCGAGATGTGGGTCGAGGTGACTCCCTGTTATGTCCATCTCGGTTGACCTTGGACCATCTCGGTCAAGATGTGCTATCAGAGCTCACTCCGAGGTATCAGAGTTCACTTTAGGTACGTGTTCCTCACTTTCTTTGCTCCTTTTTATGCTCCAATGTAGTCCAATTGCTATCCTTTCGACTCCTTGCACTTTCATGCTCCCTTTTGATCCAAAATGTGTCATATTCCCTACAATTGCAAGAAAACTATGTGTAGACCTCTATTCTCGCAAAGTAGGTGAATACAAAACATAATTCATATGAATATATGTCTTATGCATGCAAAATAAAGGGGAAATCTACGTATATGCATGCCTAAATATAGGTCATAATTCATGTCATCAATATCCAAACGAAATTTTTTATTGGAACTACGGTGACTTGATTCCATCTCAAACGGATATGTAGGAAGCTCGGTATAAAGCAAGACGCTCATTGAGTTCAATCACACCCAAATTCCAAGATTTGCTAAAGTTGAGAATTACGTTTGACTTGATTCCGTTGAAACAGATACGTAGGAAACTCGTTGAGTTCATTCATACCCTAAACAAATAAAGAAGAAGAAGAAGAAGAAGAAGAAGATGATGAGAAATATACTCAACTTAGAATTTCTCATACGCAAATGATAGTCGGATAATTTGGAAAACCCTTCATAGAAGGTGGGTCCGAATGATTCCGGTAATGCGTAAAAAGTGGAGAAATACAAGTGATAATTAGTGCAGATTATAGACAACCCGTCTTAAAAAATGAGTTTTGATCCGACATGTGACACATGATGGTCAAAGTCCGCAAAAATAGATATATGAACTACATAAGTTTTGATCCTTCTAAGGAAAGGTACGTAGGCAACCCATCAGGTGCAGCCCAAATACTCAAGACAAATTGAAGAGGTTATCAAGAGTGTATCAATATTGTTTTAGAATCGTGAGAATACACGAATAAGGGTCGAACTTTAATAAACATACTTCAAATTAAATGTTTTATGCAATTTTATTTTCTAGTAATATTTTTGCCTAAGAGAAATATTGAGTGACAACAGTCACACTCCATGTCAGCAAAAATTGGAGTCATAAAATGGCGCACCAAACTAGTCAAGGATGGTTGAAACTGAAGAAGAAATTTCTGCAGCATTGGAAGGACATATAGACATCAAAAGTAAGCTACATACTCACCAATTAAAGGAGGAAGTAAGTTCTCTTATCTCTAAGTCTAGTGATATGCTTATATGTGACACTTTGACACATGATAGTGATGATTTACATTCAGCTGAAATATGTGCAGTCATGTCTCGAGTTGTAGGTATACTTCCCATGTGAGATTGTAAATGGTCATCTGAATAGAAAAGTACTTTGGGGGGGGGGGTCGATGACGGATTGCCCGTGTGTGCATTTAGGTGGTCTTTTTCGTATGTTTTGTGTTTGTTTACAACTTGAATTAAGAGGGAAAATTGTTGGGTTCTAAACAAGCTTGTCCAGTTTTTGTAAAACTTTGTAATATTTAGGATCTTTTTATTATAAAGCTTTTGTAAAACAAGGTGACTTCTAATTAGTGGACTTTGTTTGTCTTGTTGGCTGGATGTGTACGTGTAACACCCCACAACTCTGTAGCAACCCAAATCCGCGGGACTCGGGGCGCTACTAGGCTAGGATCTCACAATGGATCCTGACCCTAACTTGACAACAAGTTCACTAGATCTTACAACAAGGCACGGATAGATTAAAACCAAAACATCAAACTGTATAAATATATACCATCAAAGGTTTTACAAAACACAGTTGAGTACAAAACAACAATCCATATCCATAAAAAAACATCCCCATATCCCTCGCACAACCTAGTGTATGGAAGCCCTCAGCGGATCACCCATTTGGCTCACTCTGCAGTCCTCCTATCCTGCAAAGCATCTACAACACGGTATGAAACCGTTAGCTAAACGTTCATATATAAGATAATGCATAAGCACAAACACATGTCAGGGAATAGTACACACATAATCATATTGTCATACATTTACCCGTTTAGTTATCTTTATAATGTCATACACTCTAGTCGTATATATATATATGTATGAAAATATGTGACACGATGAATCTATCATCCTCGCCTCTAGGTACCATAGTCAGCTGGAGTAGTATCGGCGCACTTCCCATGTACCATAAGGAGTGTTGAAGTGCCCATCCCGTATACCAAGACTAGCCTGACCTATAGAGAATCTCCTAGACTCCTTACACGATGAAAGGGAAAGGTTATCACTACCACTACAAGGGGGCTATCCAATAAAACACAGGTCAGTAATAATCAATATCACTTGCTATCAAGCATATAACAATCATCACTCATGCATACGTCCAATATAGGAATGCAGCTAAGTAAACCCGTAGAACTTATCTCAACCTCAAAATAACTTCAACCACGATCAAATCCAATCCGGAGGATAGCACTGCCTAATAACAAGGCATAAAGAGATATCAAATCTCCTATCAATCAAAGGGGTAACACCTAGACCCAAGAGATCCATAAGGATCATATCCAACCTACAAGCCTCGACAACCTACTAAACCTCAAAGCCCTAACCGGCATATATCGATACCATGATATCATCATCCTATTCTCATACTCATACCTAAAATGCTTATATACCACTCATACTAGGAAAGGAAAGGACTCATACCACACTAGGTATATCCTGGACAAGGTGCACCTGCGTGACAAGGAGACGCAGGGGCGAAGCACCAGAGAGGCGCAAGGGCGGTAGGGCTGAGCAAAGTCGGATATCCGATCCGATCCGATCCGAACCTCCGGATATCCGATCTGGGAATTTCCTAAATGTACTATCCGAATCCGATCCGACCATGGCCGGATATCCGACAACTTGGGTCGGATCGGATATCCGATCCGATCCGGGTATCCGACAACTATCCGACAGTTTTGTAAGAAGTGATTTCCGACTGATATCCGACCACTATCCGACCAAAAAACCTAAATAAAACACTTGAAAAGTAAAAAAAAAACATTACAAATAACAAAGTATTGATGAAATTACAATAAACGAGGTTCTAAGCAAAAACAAAAATGATGGCAATTGGCAAGTTCTAAATTGTACATCATTTAAGTTCAAAAGCGAGACTCCTCCAACATAAAGTAGCAATGTAGTTGTAGCATTACATAATTTATAAATGATCAAGAGCCATAAAATTCTTGAAGTATGATGTGTGGATGATCCCAAATCAATTCTTGCAATCCTACAACATTTCACATCATTAACATAAGCAAAAAAGGGTTAAAATAAAGTAACAATATGAAATAGTAATAGGCTAATAGACTAATAGTTAAAGACTTAAAGATAACCTTTTCTTCAAATTGCTCAACTGCAAGCAATCTCTTCTCAAGACTCACAAGATTCTTCAATTATAACATGTGGATGATCTCCAATCAAGTCTTGCAATACTACAAAATTGTATACAAAAGTATCATATCATAATTATCATTAACTTAGGTAAAAATAGGTTAAAGTTTAAGTTATAAGATACAATATATATAGAAAATTAGAAACTAACCTTCTTCCTCAAATTTCTCCATTGCAAGCAAACTTTCTTCAATAATTATAGGAGAAGCAGAAGTCCGCAACCAATCTTGTGCACAAATAAGAGCTTCTACCATCCTCGGAGACAATGAAGTACGAAATGAATCAAGAATACGCCCTCCGGTACTAAAAGCAGACTCTGAAGCTACAGTCGACACAGGAATAGCAAGCACGTCTCGAGCAATTTTTGACAAAACTGGGTACCTCCTTTCATTATCCTTCCACCATTGCAAAACACTAAAAGTTTTAGATGCACTTTCAGTTCCATCCTTCATATATTTATCCAACTCAGATTGTATACCGGCATGGGAACCAATCTCCATTTCAAACTCTTCGTTCAACACCTTAGAAAAATCTAGATTATGGTCACCTAGTTCACTCTCATCCATGTTAGAAGTTACAGAAGATAAACTTTCCTGGTGTTTCTTTTCTTGAGGCATAGAAGAAGCATATAAATCAAACAACTCCCCAAGCAAAATTGTGATGTTAAGAGATAAGAGTTTAGCTCTTGTATCATCAAATAACTTCCGCACAACAAACTCAACATACTTCATCTTACGACAGGGATCAAGAAACACAGCAACAAACATCAAAAGATTGATGTTAACAACATCACCCCAATACTTATCATACTTTGTCTTCATTTTCATTGCCATATTCTTATGGCCTACATCATCCTTCTTGCAATAATTCGAAATCACCATGCCAACACCAAACATATCTTCCACAACAGTATTACAAGTCACATAACAGGAACCAGATAACTTCAATGTGGCATTGTAAAACACTTTCAGAATTGGCAAAAAACTATTAACCCTATTCCAATCATCATCATTAGCAACCGTTGCAGTTGTTCCATGTTTCCAACCTTTCTTAAGTTCCTTAACACAAAAAGAGTCTCTCAAAATCAAGTTATCAAATGCTTTCTTAAACTTCACAGCAGATTGAAGCATCAAATATGTTGAATTCCACCTTGTTTCAACATCTAAGCAAACAAGACTTTTACTATCCAATTTCTCCTCTATTACACAATCTTTGAACTTTTGAAGTCGTGCAGGGGAAGACCTCACATACCTTACAAGAGCACGGACTCTCATAATCGATGCATCAATATCTTTCAAATCATCTTTCACGACCAAATTCATAATGTGACAAACACATCTCATGTGCAAGTACTTGTCTCCTAGAATACTAGATTCCCAATGATTAAATCTCCTTCTCAAATAATCAATTGCCAAATCATTGGAACTAGCATTATCAACAGTTACAGTCATAACATTTTATCTCCCAATCAACTAAACATTGTTCAACGGCTCTACCAATTAATTGACCAGAATGACCAGCAAGAGGGCAAAAGTTGATGATCCTTTTATGTAAAACCCAATCATCATCAATAAAATGCGTAGTGAGACACATATAACTCAAATTCTGACTAGAAGTCCATGCATCCGTGGTAAGACTAACACGAGAAGACAACTTCTTGAAAGTATCTTTCAAGGTTTTCTTTTCTTCAAAAAAAACAAACTATAATAATCTCTAGCAACCGTAGTTCGTGATGGAATAGAAAATGCAGGCTGCATAGTTTTGCAAAACAACCTAAAGCCTTCATGCTCAACAACAGCAAAGGGAGACTCATCCACAACAACCATTTTTGCAAGAGCTTTTCTACAATCTTCTTGACTAAATTTCCATGCAGACGGAACATAAACAGTTTTAATCATACCATCAGAACGCACAACAGATTTTTGGCTAAATTCAAGCAACTTCTGTTTCTTATCCATATTTGCAGGAAAGTTTTTACATCTCTTAATGTGATTTATCAAAGGACTAGTTCCATTTTGAGATGAACAACCAACAACTGATTTACAATACTTGCATGCAACACGATTTCTATCATCAGGTAATCTTTCAAAATGATCCCACCAAACTGAAACTTTTCTTTTACCTGAATTCACAGAATCGTTATCAGAAGACGGATGTTTTGGTGGTTTTGCAGTAGATGCATTGCCCTTCCTCTTTGTTCCACTTTCCTGAATGGGAATGTCTTGCATACTCGACTCAAATTCATCTTCACTCGATTGAGTTAAAGTAGTTAAATTTTCCTGTAAAAAATACAATTTTAGAATGTATTAACTTTCTGCATAAACTATAGATTAAGTAAATAGTTCAATGAGCAATTATAATCAATTAGATTGCATATTTAGAAAATAATAAAAACATTGTAATCAACTAGGTTGCATATATAGAAAATAATACAACAGTAAGCACTAAATGACTAAACAGTAAACACATTGAAGAAGATTAAGCAGATGGTGTGTAGTCACTGTAGTACACATGATTGAGCAGTCATTACAGTGCGCATGATTGAGCAAATGGTGTGAAGAAGATCAAGTTCAAACCCGACTCAACCAAAAAAACATATGGTGTGCAGTCACTGCAGTGCTCATGAGTCGTGATTGAGCAGAAATTTTTATTCAAATAATGCAATGAAGATTAAAGAGGTTGAGCAGGATTTAGAAGGTTACCATGGATCAGATATGAAATTGAAATTGCTGGTTGTGCCGCTAACAGAGAGCCAAAGACAGAAAGAGATCTGAAGATTCTGAACTCCGAAGAACCGGCCTTTGTAATAGATCTCAGAAATCAGAACACCATAGAAACTAGAAAGAGAACAAGAGAAATGGGGACAAGAACACCGCAAAGAGAACCGGAGAACTAGGGAGAATAACGCCGGCCGTTCGAAGAAAAAGGATGGAGAAGAAGATTAGGGTTTTGAATCTCTTCTCTTGAGTCTCAACTTTTTGACAGAACTAAAGCCCTTTTTGAGTTTTCGGCGCTTTCGACTTCTGTTTTATTTTGTATAGCCAAATACCGAAATAAAAAAATGCAGCAGCTCAAAGACCACACTCGCATCAATTTATAAAAATACACTCAGCATTCCTAGGAGTCCGGGAGAATCGAACCTGAGACCTCAGGTATGTGTCTAAAGCCCTGAACCAATTGTACTGAGTGTCTTTTGTTGATATATATTCAAAACATAAAATATAATACTAATATGTTCGGATATCCGACCAAAAAAAAACCATTCCATATCCGATCCGACTATCCGGAAAAATGGCCCGGATCGGATCGGATCGGATCGGATTCGGATAACAATTTGTCGGACCTTTTCGGATCGGAATTTTTTTACCCCGGATCATCGGATACTCAGATCGGATTGGTCGGATCGGATTTTTTTGCTCACCCCTAAAGGGCGGCGACACTCCCACGCAGGGGCGGCTGCACACTAGACGTAGGGGCGGCCTCTGGCAGACGTAGGGGAGGCTGTCTGTGCAGAAGCGATTCTCTGACTCCTCTTCAATCCTTCACTCGATCTTCTTCACCTCTTTCCCATCCAACAACCATCCATAAATATATAAACATACATATAACCATCAAAATGTTCAAGAAAGATCCACACAAGTCTAAGCTTGTGAATTCCTCAGCTAAAGAAGAAGAAAAGAAGCAAGGAAGAAAGAAAGAAGAAGGAGAAGAGGAACTCACCAAGTTGTAACTTAACAGAGGCAAGATCAAAAACAAACACACTCAATTGGCTCTCCACAGCTCAACATCAACAACTATCATCATCATCATCAAAACTCAACTCAAACTCTCTTACAAGATCAAAAGAAGAAGCAAGAAGAAAGATCAAAGGAAGGAGAGGAAGTGAAGAAGAACGTGAGGAGAAGAGCTGGAGAATGAAGGAAATCCTTCATCTGAAGCAAGGCAGGCTTATAAAGGAAACCAGGAGCAAAAGCACGGGTCAAGAGTCAACAAAGGCGGTTGCAGCCGCAGGAAACTGCAGGGGTGGGTCCTTGAACCACAAGGCTGGACAACAGGGCCGCAGGGGCGGTCCACAGGGCCGTAGGGGCGACTAACCTTAAAAGACTAAGGCTCTTACATCTCACCCTCCTAAAAACAAGTTTTGTCCCGAAACTTGCACGATCCCGAAGACTCTCGGACCCATATGCCGATGTATAACTCTCTCTATCGGAGGCAACACATCTCCGCTCATAAGGTATCAACATATACCACTCTATAACCTCAAAACACAAACATAGAGGAAATCATCATATCCGGCAACAAGATCACTATACTATCCAAGAGCGTAGAAGAAAGCCATCTCTAGCCATATTATATAAATATATAATCAAGGTGGAGTTTTCAATCTCCCCCTTGATGGAAGGCAACACAAATTTCGTACCTGCATTGTAGAGTTATCGATGTATATATGAATATCAAAAAAACTTTAAATGCAGAATGCAGAAATATTGAAATGTCAGATCATTAATTTCTCCCCCTTTGTCTTTCAACAAGGGAGAAAAATAGTCAAAGCACGGAAGTTTTAAGCGATTACAAACCCAGAAAAAGTATTTCAAAAACCAACTGTAAAACCAAGTCTTTTAAAAACACATACAAGGCCTTGATATCAAAACCAAGGGGTTTTGAAATCAATTTCAAGGCCATTGCAATCCATGATCAGGCAGAGAGTCTTCATTCATGGTACCACCGTGGATTGATACGCCCCTTCCTGTAATGCTCCTTCATACACATCCTTTACCAACGGTCGGTAGCATTTGAGATGTCATAATTCTTGATGGACACATCGGTTTGTCTTTGATCAGTGACATCTTTGTATTTTTTTACAACCCCAAACTCTTCGATGTGTAAAATGTTTGGATCCTTAAATGAAGGTTGACCAATAGGGCGATCCTTGACAATCTTGTAGCACTAAGTCATGACCTTTTCAGCATCTTTGGTGGTAGCTTGACCATCTTCTTCTGATAGTGACTTAATGTTATTGGAAACTGTGAGAGACAGAGCATTGACATGAAACATCTGGTTTATCTTCTGATTTAAGATCCCAAGTAAGTCCTATGTCTTATCCAGATGATCAGTGATTGCTGATCTGAAGGTTGGGAGATCATGTCGCATAGAGTCCAGACCTCTTTCCACAGCTTCTAGTCTTTGTATAGTTGTATAATCCCAAGCCGGTTGCTCTTTCAAATTCCACTCCCCTGTTTGTGTTCTCTTAATGTCCATGCAATCAAAAAAATTCTTCATTCAGTTCTTCAACAATATAAACTTGTTCCTCATCAGTGTAATCAATAGAAAAATATCGAAAAATTTTAGGGAGCAAGTTTCCATAGGGCAAATGGGAATTACTTGGGGAGTTGATAGAGTGAAGCATATGGGTCAAAATAATTTCAAGAAGGTCAACATTCAGCCATTTCAGCACATGGTACAGAAAAGCAAGCAACTGGTTTGTAAGCACATCCCTATTGTTAATCCTTGGCACCACACATCTCACAACAAAGTACACACGATTCTAGCTTCAAGAGTTAAACATGTAACGGTGGGATGTGGCAGAGAGTTGGGTAGAAGGAATTTCTCTTTGGCCATTTTAATAGTTCTAGAAGAGTGGGATGGTCAAACGAGTTGAAGGTAGGAAGCCCTAGAATCTGATCAAATATGAAGAGGAAAGAACGATTTTCTTACATTTAACCACTTATTCCAGAACAAGTTCTCCTCGTTCTCTTCGAGTTGGCAGGTTGACAAAGAGCAACCTGGTTAACCTTGGATATGCTATCTCCCTGGGATTGAGAATAATCCAGATTGAACTTGCTTGAAGCACGTTGAGACCTGGTAGAGAAAGAGAAGCAAAGAGATACCGATCAACTAATTCGCACATGCATAGCTCCCGTTCGTTGAACCCGGCAAGCCATTTCTTGATTGCAGTTTGGCTCGCAAACCAGTGTGAAGGAAGACCAGTTTTAGTACAGATTTCCGCGTCGTCCATGGGGAAAGAGGAATTAGAGCTTGAGTCGGAGTCAGAGTCGGAGGAGAGGTGAACGATCCTCTAGCGTTTGGGAGCAGAGGATGAAGCTTCATCGACGGAAGATCACTTGGAAGCCATGGATAATGTTTGAAAGAAGTTGAAGCAGTTTGTGAAAACAAAAGAGTAAAGCAAGGGGGTTTGCAAGAGAAGATGAAGCGGAAGAGATAAAGAAATAGGAAAGATGGTATTTAAGGGAAAAAGTCACATCATCATTAGTACACTAGGATCTTGAAAGACTCAAAAATTTTGGGAGAATCAATCTTGATTAGAATTCTTTCCATAAATTTTGTAACCACTTTTCAAAATTCTTTGAATCTGAAAATAAAAGCTTTTAAAATCACTTTTAAAACTCCTTCTTTATAAAAAAAATTTAGGAATCAAAATATCTAAAAGATATTAATCCCCAAATAGATCTGTGATATTCAATTTTGCCCTTGAATTTCGTTTTAAGGCCCTTGAATTGCATTTCAAGGCCCTTCAAAACGAAAAGTGGGCTGCATACGAAGGAGAAAATAAAACGATTTACTCCCCTTGCGTTAATGCTTCCTTGTTCAACATACCAAGCTCTAATCGAATGAAATTGAATTGATCTTCAGGTAGAGGCTTAGTAAAGATAACTACAAGCTGCAAGTCAGTTGATATAAAAGAAATCGAAACATCACCTTTCTCAACATGATCACGTATGAAGTGATGCCTTACATCAATATATTTTGTTCTTGAGTGCTGCACAGGATTTTTAGTGATCGAAATAGCACTAGCATTATCATATTTTATAGGGATACCTTTCAAACCAAAGCCAAGATCACGAAGTTGTTGAGCTATCCATAGAATTTGTGCATAACAGGCTCTTGCAGCTATGTATTCGGCTTCAGTTGTGGATAGGACGATAGAGTTTTGCTTGTTGGAGTGCCAACTAATTATAGATGCTCCTAAGTATTGGCAACATCTAAAACTGCTTTTTCTATCAACCTTATAACTTGCAAAGAGGTGAAACGAGCTTTGATGTGAGTACCATAACCCTAAATCCTTAGTGCCATTAAGAGCTCTCCATCTTCTTCAGCAAGAACCATTTCGTGTGTGATGAGTTTTCCAAGGAGGTCGTCAAGAGGAAGAGTTAGCTTTAGTTAAGCTCCTTAGAACCTTCCTAACTTTTTCTTCGTTTGTGAAGACCTTTCCAAGTGAGTCCAGGTTGTTCACAATCTCACTAAATCCGGTGAACATTTCTTTGACTGGTTTGTTTGGATTCATCTTGAATAACTCATATTGTCTGAGGAAGATGCTTATTTTTGTTTCCTTGACTTGACTTGTTCCTTCGTATGTGACAACGAGTTTGTCCCATATTTATTTTGCACTTTTGCATGATGAGATGCGGTCGAATTTATTTGCATCTAATCCACAGTAGAGCAGGTTCATGGCCTTTTAGTTCTTTGACATACTATCCAAGTCGGCTTGTGTGAAGTCACCTTCCTTCTTTGCGACTTGGACACCTTCAATTGTGGTAGTTGGGACTTTGGGGCCATTTTAAATAATGCTCGAAAGTTCCATGTCCTGATAAATAATGAACATGCGCATTAGTGCTCTCCAATGGGCAAAGTTGTTGCCACAGAAGAGTGGTGGTCGAGATGAGGATCTTCCTTGAGCAAATCCTCCATCACCTACAGGATTCATGATTAGTCTCACTGATGGTTAAATCAAAATACGTGAGTCTAGATCTGATACCAATTGAAGAACCGTTAGGTGAATATAAAGGATAAAGATATTCTAGAAGGGGGTTGAATAGAGTATGTGAACTTTTCGCAAAAACCTATCTCAAGGCTTTGAAACTGATTTCAAAGGCCTCGATGTCGATCTGAGCTCTTTGTGACACACTTTGAGTTTAAGGGCTTTGAAACTGATTTCAAGGGTCTTGACTTTGTAAACCTATAAAACCAAGATAGTCACAGTAAAGCAAGATATGGTGCGGAATTGAAAAGATCGACACGAGGATATGTTTACGAAGTTCGGCTCTAAATAGCCTACTCTCCATCCCAGGGTATTTCCGTAGGATCTAACTATCTATTATCAGCTTCAAAGAGTCCTAGATACAAACTAGAAGAAATCCCCTTCTTCTCTCACTGTAGTCAATGCTACGATCTAGCTCCAACTCTTCACCTTGCTATAATAGCTTAGTTACTTCGCAGATTAACACACACTCTTTTTTTTTTGGTGTGAAGAGTAACACACACTCTAGTATAACACTCTTTAGATATTCCAATGGAGCTCTCGAGTTTTATCTTTCTCTAGGGTATAAAGCTTTTGTAAAAGAGAGAGAAAAAATTCTATGATCGAATGAAGATGTTTTAGTTTGCTTGAAGACTTTGAATATTTTTGTGTACGCTTGTGTATCTTCTTCTTTAATCGACATCTTCATTTATAGTCTTTGATGGAGAAGTCTTCTAGCCGTTGGAAAAATGACCGTTGTAGATGGTTCTTCTTCTCCATGGAAAACGCTTTTTGGTTGAGATGAGATAGCCGTTGTAGATTTTCTATCGTCTTCATCTCCTTAATGCACGTTGATTCTTCTTGTCAGTAATCTTCTCACACTTGTTGAAGATCTTTGTCTTTTGATTGAGATCTTCAGATCTTGTTGTGAAGATATCCGAAATCCGTTGAGAAGAGATCTTGCGCTTTTGGTTGAAGATCTTTGCGAGATCCTGTTTTGAATCGAATCCACTTGGTCGTTAAAATCTTCTTTGAGCGTATCTTCTTGTTGAGCATATCTCCTAGGAAGATCTTCTTTGATTTGGTTGTTTAGAGATTTGAATTCTTTCCAGCCGCTTTGTCCTTTGAAACTGACTTCAAGGTTGTGGCTTTTGATCCCTTGAAATGGCTTTCAAGGCCTCCATGTTGCACTTCTTCAAACTCTCCGTCTGTCCCTTATGCTTTCCAAGGCCTGCATACATTCTAGACAAACACCAAAACATACCAAGCAACTAGAATTACAATCGATATTTTTTTAGTATAAAAACCAATTTATTTGTGTTAAGTCTTCCATCATCACCTATATAAATATATATCAAGGTGGAGTTTTCAGAACTTATCCTTACCATGTGTTCTTTATCACATATGATTATGTCTTTAAGGAATTGTGTAAGTTCATATTCGGGTTGAGACATAATTGTACATACCACGTTATCAACGTAGTGATCTAGATCTCCTTCATGATCGGCCATAAGACAAAGGTTTGCTTGTTCTTTTTCGTCTTCTAAAATATTTGTGGAATCTGAATCACTTCATGAAGCTACCATAGCTTTCTACTTTCGATCATTATTCCTAAAGTTGTTCCTCTTCTTTTGTGGATAATCCTTTATGAGATGATCTGTTTCACCACATTCAAAACAAGTCAGAACTTTAGTTTTCTTGTTAGGGTTAGAAAACTTACCTCGAGTTCTTGATGTTCGCGGATATTCTTTAGTGTTTGCAAACTTCTTCTTCATTTGAAGAATCTTTGCAAGACCCCTAGAGATCAAGGCAAATGGATCTTCCTCATCTTCATCATCACTATCTTTCTCCTCTTATGGTATCTTATCCTTCTTAGATCTTAGAGCCAGGTTCTTTGTGTTTAATGAACCATTTCGTGAGTGATGAGTTTTCTAAGAGGGTCGTCAAGAGGAAGTGTTGTGAGATTTTGAGCTTCTTCTACTACAGTCACATTTGGTCCCCACTTGGCTTTAGGCAAGCTCCTTAGAACCTTCATTACTTTCTCTTCGTTTGTAAAGACTTTTCCAAGTGAGTCCAGGTTATTCACGATCTCGGTGACTCTTGTGAACATTTCTTTGACTAATTCATTTGAGTTCATCTTGAATAGCTCATATTGTCTGCGGAAAATGCTTATCTCTATTTCCTTGACTTGACTTGTATATGACAACAAGTTTGTCCCATATTTCTTTTGCACTCTTGCATGATGAGACACGGTTGAATTCATTTGCATTCAATCCACAATAGAGCAAGTTCATGGCCTTATAGTTTTTTGAAACACTATTCAAGTTGGTTTTTATGAAGTCAGCTTCCTTCTTTGCGACTTGGACACCTTCAACCGTGGTGGTTGGGATTTTAGGGCTATTTTGAATAATGCTCCATAATAAACATGTGCATTAGTGCTCTCCAATGAGCAAAGTTGTTGCCACAGCAGAGTGGTGGTCGAGATGTGGATCTTCCTTCAGCGAATCCTCCATCACCTACAAAGTTCATGATTAGTCTCACTGATATTTAAATCAATATATGTGAGTCTAGCTCTAATACCAATTGAAGAACCGTAAGGTGAATATAAAGAATATAAATACTCTAGAAGGGGAGGGTTGAAGCGAGTATGAAAACTTTTTGCAAAAACCTATCTCAAGGCTTGAAAATTGATTCAAGGCCTTGATGTCAATCTGAGCTCTTTGTGACACAACCGGTTTTCAAGGGCTTTAAAAGTGATTTCAAGCCTTAAATTCATAAACCTGCAAAGCAACGTTAGTCACAATAAAGCAAGATATGATGCGGAAATGAAAAGATCGACATGGTGATATGCTCACGAAGTTCAGCTCTAACAGCCTATGTCTCCGTCCTAGGGTTTCTTTACCCGTAGGATCTAACTATCTATTATCAGCTTCAAAGAGTCCTAGACACAACCTAGAAGAAATTCTCTTCTTCTCTCACATTAGCCAATGCTACGATCTAGTTCCAACTCTTAACCTAGCTATAATAGCCTAGTTACTTCGCAGAGTAACACACACTCGAGTATAACACTCTCTAGATAATTCAATGAAGCTTTCGTGTTGTTCTCTCTCAAAGGAATTTAGATTTTGTACTCGAAGAGGAAGAAAAAGTTTTGGAACGAAATGAAGATGCTTTGATCGCTTGAAGACTTAGATGTTTCCATGTACGCTTGTTGTTTTTCTCTTCAATCGTGATCTTCATTTATAGTCTTCGATTGAGAAGTCTTCTAGCCATTGTGAAGATGACTGTTGATGATGTTCCTTCTTCTCCATAGAAAACGGTGTATGTTGAGACGAAATAGCCATTGAGATCTTCTAATCTTCTTCATCTCCTTGACGCATGCTGTGATTCCTTTTCTCCGAGATCTTCTCTTTAAGATCTTCTCTTGAAAAGAGCTGTTAAAGATCTTTGTAAGATCCGTTGAGAAGAGATCTTCCATCTTGCGTCAATTTGGTATGATCTTTGCAAGATCTTTTTGTTGGGTCGAATCTTCTTGTTAGTCGAGATCTTCTTGTTGGCCATATTTTCTTGATATCTTCTTGGAAGATCTTCTCTTAATCCTTGATAGATTTGGTTGTTGAGATTGATTCTTGAATTTTTTAATTCCTTCCAGCCGATATGTCCTTTGTTTCTTGTTTCATGGCTTCGGCTTTGATCCCCTGAAATGGTTTTTAATACCTCCGTGTTAAAACTTTGAAATGCTTTCCAATCTATGTGCTTGTCCCTTGTATCGGTTTTCAAGGCCTCCTTTCATCCATTGAAATACTTTCAAGGCCTGCACACATTTGACAAATACAAAACCAAACCATGAAATCAAGAAATATAATCGATATTTGTTAGTATAAAAACCGCTCATTTGTGTTCAGACTTTCATCATCACATATGCAAATTTGTAACCAAGGTGGAGTTATAAGATTGGATATGATCCTTATAGGAGATTTGATATCTCTTTATGCCTTGTTATTAGGCAGTGTTATCCTACGGATTGGAGTTGATCGTGGTTGAGGTTATCTTGAGGTTGAGGTAAGTCCGTAGGACTTACTTAGATGCATTCCTATATTTTATGTATGCATGAGTGGTGATTGTTATATGCTTGATAGCATGCGATATTGATTATTACCGACCTATGATTTATTGGATAGCCCCCTTGCAGTGGCAGTCATAACCTTTCCCTTTCATCCTTTAAGGAGTTTGGGAGGTTATCTGTAGGTCAGGTCAGTCCTGGTATACGGGATGGGCACTTCACCACTCCTTCTGGTACACGGAAAGTGCGCCGATACCACTCCAGATGGTTATGGTACTCAGAGGCGAGGATGATATATTCCTCGTGTCACATGTTTTCACATATATATATATATATATATATATATATATATATATATATATATATATATGTGTGTGTGTGTGTGTGTGTGTGAAAAGATGCCGCCACCCCTTCCTGCAACCCCGAACCATATTCTACATCCACATGGCGTCAATTGCAATCAGAATACAAGCATTGATGGCGCTGATCCTGCTGAAATTATGAATGGCCCTCCTGCTACTGCGAATACCAACGAAATTTCAAAAAAGACACAAAGTTCTTGGAGCAATCTTTTGTTTGGAGGGCAAGCTTGGCGAAAGTTACCTATTTTGCCTGATAATCTAGTGGAATCGGGCAGAATTCAAATTGAGTTCCCTAATGGAGCAGACACAACACCGGTGATTACTGTTGCCCCTGAAGTAGTGCAAATACTGAACGCCCCATGGCGGAACTCGATTGTTCTAAAGCTGTTGGGACGGATGATCTCTTTTAATGCGTTCGAAAAGATGATTAGGCTCCTTTGGAAGCCACGCGGTGAGTGGTCGATTATTGATCTCCCAAATAGCTTCTTCTTGGTTCGGTTTGAATTGAAATCGGATATGCTTGATGCCCTATCTAATGGGCCTTGGAAGATGTTTGGTCATTATCTTCTTATGCAATAGTGGAGTCCCTCGTTCGATCCCATGTCCTCAGTGATCACATCTACGGGTGTGTGGATTCGGATATCGGGATTGCCTATATCCATGTACAACACGGAGGTCCTAAAGGCTATTGCTTCGGCAATAGGAAAACCACTTCGAATTGATGAGAAAACCCTTAATCTGGATCGTGGTAGATTTGCGAGGGTTTGTGTTAGTATTGACATTGATAGGCCCTTGAAAGGAGATGTTTTGCTGAATGGAAAGAGACTTCTGATAGAATACGAGAACCTCCATACTATATGTTTTGGTTGTGGTCGCTATGGGCACCGGAAAGATCAATGTATAGAAAGGATGGAGGGCCCAGTGGTGGGGGGTGCGGTTCATGAGAGTACAGAGAAGGAGGTCGAATGTAATCCGGTTGATACTGTAATGGTCCCGAATGGAGTTGTGCCGTCCTCGACAATTGAAATAGCTGAATTCCCAATAGAAGTGGTAGATGGGAAAAAAGAAGCACAGAAGGTTACAAACGATATAAGTCAGAAAAAGGAGGTACATCAGAATAATGATGTAAGCCTTGGTGAATGGATGGTAGTTCCGTATCGGAAAGGTGGACAGAAGGATAAAAAAGCTGTTACCTTTGGTAGTAGAAAAGACACAGCTGAGGTATTGAAGGATCCCACAGGCCATAGTGTGTCTGTTCCGAGAGTCCCTGTGAGTGCTAGTGTTAATAATGGATCCTATAATATGAATAAGGTGATACCTGGAGCGAACTACGTTTCCAAAAATAATCAGAAGAAGCGTGCGCGACGCAGTATCCAGTGAGATAGTAATGATGCTTCAGACCAGGTTGGTATGGCTGCTTCGAGTAGTAAGCAGGTGGGAAAGGAGAGTCAGTCGGCTTTGCAGATCCCACCAGTAAGTAACCAAGTACAGATTCTTCGCAGAGACGATCTTCCTATGGTAGTGTTTGCAGCAAAGGAGAACAGACCAGTTGATACCAAATCTAAGGATGTGGTGGATAGGATGGATACTGAGTCAGACCATGGAGTGAGCTCTTCCCAAGTGTCTCTCGTCCCTGATTCACAAGTTTGAAGGGATGCATGGTTCTGAGATTGAAGAATTGTCTATGATAGGTATCTTTTGGAACTGCCGAGGAACGGTGAAGTCCAGTTTCCGACGGTCTATTCGCTATATGCTACGGAAGCATAAACCTAATTTTATTGCTCTTTTTGAGACTCATTGTTCAGGAGATACTGCGGCGTCGATATGTAGTAAAATGGGTTTTGATTCATGTGAAAGAGTTGACACAATTGGCCAGAGTGGTGGTATATGGCTGCTTTGGGATAGCTTTATGTTCGCCCCTAGAGGTGTGTGCAAATAAGTTTTAAATTTATAAAACTAGAATCAAGCAGCGAACCCGCAGTGTACGGATCGATATAGTTCAAGAAAGAATTCAAGAGTATCGAACACAGGGATTTGGGGGGAACGAACTCGATTGCAGATTATCAAGCAAGTAAATATGGGAGTTTTGCAAATATTGGGAAAACAACAATCCTAAAGATCCAGGTATCCAGCTGTGGCAATCGATTCAAGATATACTTAATGATGTAAAGACAGAGTTGAGATATGCAAAAGTATACTAATGTAAGGTAATCGTACGATGAAGTTCCAAAAACCTTATATAACTCACCTACAAGGCACTTTCTATACAGGTTGTTGAGGCTCAATATAGAAGGATTCTAGAGATGAGAATTAGTGTCAAATACCCAAACTTATAACCCAAGGATCAAGACTAACTTAACCGATTGAGGTTGTGACACCCACAATCGAGGTAGAGGTTGGTGAGGCTTCACTACCACCTAGAAAAAACAAGTCTAAACTAAGCTAAAGCAAATCTTTAACTTTAGATTAAAGTAAAAGCAGGTTCGTAGACTTAAGGGAAATCACGGTTAGTTCTTGAGGTTCCACGGCCGTGGACTCAAGAACAAACCGTAATTTAGGGTTGTCGGCGAGTCTCTCTAACTCTCAGGGTCTAATCTGTTTGTGATCGATCTATCATCATCTAAGCCACAACTATCAACCCTTCACCTTAGAATTGTTAAGGGTTTTTAGCCAATAACAGTCATGTTGATATCAATTCAAGAATTAAAAGATAAAAAGATGAAAACTTTCAAGAACTTTCAATAATCTTCAATTCAATCTCAAAGTCACAAAGAGAACAAGTAATGTCAAAAGATTCAAAGTAAAACAAACAATCACCACCTTAGGAAAGAAGAGAAAACGGGATGTCAATCCGTTTTCCAAATCAAACCTAACAAGAAGAGAGATCTTCTTGCAAAATCTTCCAAGAACTTCGATCTTCCGCCAATCCGGAGATCTCAACAGCAATCTCCACCAAAAGTGCGAGATTAGAGGAATTGCCAAACACGAACTTCGATCTCCCAAAGAGATGTTAATAATTCCAAGCAAGCTAAGCGAAGTGTAAGCGTGTCTAAGCGGTCCTAAGCGATGATGAATGAGGGTAAGCCGGGGTAAGCGAAGGTGTCGGATTCTTGCTTCGTCCGTCTTTTTATATTGCAGGGCAAAATGTCGGCCCGGCCCAATCTTTAAAAGATCGTGGCTTCAAAGTGTGGCGAAAAGGTTTGCCAAGATCACGGTCGTGGAAGTGTTCCACGACCGTAATTTAGAGCGTGGAAACAAATACGGTTTGCAACATATGTTCCACGGCCGTGTAATCCTCTGGAATGAACATGAATTTCTGACTCTAAATCCACGGTCATGGAATTGAACGTGGAATGTGATACGGCCGTATTTTAGGGCGTGGTTTAGGGCAAGAACGTGATTCTTCCCTAAACTCGTGCATTCCTCAAGCTAAAACTCCACTTTGCTTCCAAAGAATGTCCTCAATCCATGGATATATCAACTCAACTCTCCTTTGTTTGATTCCGTTCGGAAATAGCTCCAAATCACCTATAATCAACATAGAACTAGTGTAGACATCCATATTGACAATATAGGTAATACTAGCTCACATATGCACAAAGTTCAATCAAAGACTATCAATATGAATCAAATACGTTTAGAAAACGTGCCTAAAATATCACAATATTTCATGCTAACAAATAACCCCATACTTAACACTTGCTTGTCCCTAAGCAAGGTCTTTCAAAAAGCTTTAAACAAGAGTTAGGATGAAATATGTGTACCTTCTTTCGGATGAATGTGACTTCTAAAGAATAGATCATTCTCAAACCTTGCTTCAATCGTTTTTTTCAGACTTTCACACACTTAATCAAAGAGTAAAAGGCAAAGAAAATTCATGAACCAACTTAACTTCTAAACAAGCATTATAACCTTCAAACATTATCAAAATCAATCACAAGAAACTTCAATTTAGATCACCAAGTCATATAACATTCTTTTGATCTTAAGGGCTTTCAAAGAAAAGGTCTAGAATATGGAAGGGAAGGGAAAACTTTAAGGGAAAGTGGTGCATAAATCCGGGAAAGTGGACAACTACCTTCTTCTTCTTATGTGGTTCCCGCAACACTTCAACAAAGAGCTTCGCTCTCTTCTTTTCATTTTTCGACTTTACTTTTGGAGTTATGGATAGAGGTGCACAAAAACCGAAGCCTAGGAGATCGGCGTTTCTCAAATTTTTCAAGAGATGCCTCAAACCCTTAGCGCACATACCATAATCCGCTAGGAATATCGCTCAATCCGACTTTGGCAAGACACAAACACCCGGCTATGTGAATGGTGCCGAGTTACTCATCGTCATGATTGACTTCCCCAAACCTATAATTTCTTTCTATTCAATTGATTGCAAATAATTGCTCTCATGGCCCTCCCACATCAAACATGCCTTTTTCTCATTCACTTCTCCAAATTCCCGGATAGGTAAAAGAGGCTAATATTTCAATGAGGAGCTAGATGATCAAAGAAAGAAGAAAGAAGGTATTGAATTGCCTTAATCATTTCAACAAGAAGTATAGGAACTTATAACGTGATTTCAACTTCAATTTCCTATCATGATTTAGGTAACATTTTCACATTATAAAACTTGCAAAAGAGGTGAAATTCATTCATTCAAATTCTTTTCAATTCACAATCCTTTTAAGCATGCAATTATCATCAAACTCAATTCACAAGTAGTGATTATCATGGAAATCATCTCAATTCATTAGAAGCACAAAATTTTCAAAATTTTTCAAATTTTTATGGGTTTTTCAAGTTATTTTTTTATGCAATGCAATAAGGAAACGTGTAACACATAATGAATATGCAACGATAGTCTCGAATGAAAGCAAACATAGAGAGTAGAGTTATTACAAACTTTTAGTACATCCCACCCCATACTTAGGACGAACATTGTCCCTAATGTTCAAAAGAAATAAAGAAAAGAAGAAAAGAAAAAGAAACTCACAAAATGGTGGCGGGAATGTCTAAAACAAACGATCATGCGTCCAATCACTGTGGCGGCGGTGGAGGTGGGAATGGAGAGAAACTCGGATCATAGAACCGCCCAAACTGCTGGCGGTAGACGTCCCTCATCATGTGGTCAAGGTCGTCTAAGCGTCCGTCTCTAGCATCCGCCCGAATCTCTAGCGCTCCTACTCTCTCTGAAAGTCCGATAGCCCAATCCGGCATATGCTCGTACCATCCCGGGGCGTGACTGTACCATGATGGGGCATCGGACGGTACTGGTGCTGGTGGTGGTGGTGGTGGTGCTGCTGGCTACTCCGTGGACCAAGGAGGTGGGGTGGAATACCATGTGGGAGGTGTGGCCATCCACGTGGGCCTCTCACTCACGCTAGCGCGGCGAGATGACGAGCCTGAGGCTCTAGCCGGACGTGGAGAGCGTCGAGGTACATCTGGGGCCGCCTCCGGCTGGTCCGGAAACGTGCCAAACTCGTGCTCCGCTCCTCCACCACTCTCGTACTGATCTCCCATGTCCTCCTCCTCTACAACTGGCGGTGGGACGTAAGGGGGAGCTACTAGCCTGTTCGCATGCATCGCATCGAACGTCTCCTTCCAATTGTGGCGTCCCGCCACAATGGAATACTCCGGCAGCCACTCAATCCCCCTACCCGTCCTAGTCTCCCAAGGCATGCCCGCATAAGGCGGACCTCCATGTGTGGGGAAGATGAGTCCCCTAACCATAAATGCGTGTAGCCCTAAAGGAACCGCCGGTATACGGGTGCAAGCAGAAAAATCTACACCAAATGTCCTAGCAATGTGGGTAACTATCCCACCATATCCAATGTTCCCCTTCTTCTTATTCTTGAGTTTACTCATCGTAGCCGCCAAAAGAGTGGCACAATGTGCACGGCGACCGTATAGCATGCTATAGAGCAAGAATAGCTCATCCGTCTTGATCTTTTGGGGCGTCTCCGTCCTAGGAAAGAGACACTCCGAAAGAACGCAGTGTGCTATCTTCAAGGCTAGATGGTACATCAATCTAGCCTTGGTATCGGCGGGTTGCCAACGGTCCTCGTCGGCGTATATCATCGCTACTTCCTCCCAAAAGTTCTTGGGGTAAACTCCACTAGGAAATCGACCGTTATAGGTCTCATGGAACCCGAAAATGGTCCCAAACTCAACAATACTCAAATGGTAGTCTTGTTCCATGAGGCGGAAAGAGACGGTCCTATCGACGTGGCTGTGCTCGAAAGACGTCACAACCTCCCGGGTGATCTCCTCATAGGCGTCTTCACGAATGTTCGTGAAGACAAGCAATCCGGCTCTATCCAAGAGCCATGTAAGGTCATCAACTATGTTGAGAGGATGTAGATCCTCCAACAACAAATACCTAGGGCCAATCACTGCCCTCTCCTTGATCCGGTCAAATGTAGCAAGGTGGTTCTCATGTATGGTTGGGATGCTAGGGTGAGGAGGTGAAGATGGAGGTGAAGGTGAAGATGGTAGTGAAGGAGATGAGGGTGGTGGTGCCCTAGAGGTGGAGGGGTTGCCCTTTCTTTTCTTATTCTGCTCTCCCTTCTTCTCCTTTATCCTTCCTGACACTCTCCTTACGAAATCCATTTTTCACCAAAAATTACGGTCTGTTCTTCAGGTTCCACGGCCGTGGTTTACCCAGAGACCGTGATTCGTCTCAGAATCTTGCGAATCTCAGCAAATTCACCAACAATCACCACAACAAGCAGTCCTAATCTAATTCCTTCCAGTCTTTGTCAGTTCTTCCTAAAAATCTATAGCAAAAACGAACCAAATCCGCAAAAATCAAGAATAAAGAATAAACCTCTTTTTCGGATTGAAAAACCCGAAATGCACGTTTGTTGATGGATTTCCGCTCGGTTTGTCGCTTGGATCTTGTTCGTGGTTGGATTTGCTGCAGTTTAGGATGAAGAATCGTTGAAAACGATTAGAAAACGAGGAATTGGAGGAGGTCGTGGGGTTTCGGCGTTTAGGGCGTGGAAAGGGGTAAGTTTTTGGGAAATTTTGTGAAGAATGTGGCTTATATAGTCGCAGGCAAAATTTTGAAAATCACGGTCTGTCGGGGTGTTCCACGGCCGTGGAAGTGTACGGACCCGTGGTTTTGGTGATTTTTCAAAGGCTTTTGAGAATTACGGCCACTGTAGCTATGACGACCGTAATTTAGACCGTGGAACCTTTTGTAAAGCTTCAAAGTCCAAATTTCGTCGCTCTTCTTCGACATTATTCTCCCTTTCTCCTTTTCCATCGATCCTACAACCAAAAACACGAACATACCGGAAGAAATCGAGGCAAAATAAAGCGAAAACGTCTATTCTAAGCTAAACTATGAATCGAAAACAAAAACAAAAATGCAATACCTTGGGTTGCCTCCCAAGAAGCGCTTTGTTTAAGGTCCGTAGCTAGACCAATCTCGCACTTATTCGAGTGCGGTAGGCGCAAACTCCTCAGCTTGGAGTTCCGGTGTGTACTTCTTGAGTCGTTGACCGTTCACCTTAAAACTTCCGCTAGCTTCACCCCATACTTCAACTGTACCATGGAAGAAAATACGTTTAATTAGAAAAGGTCCGGTCCAACGGGATTTAAGCTTACCTGGAAAGAGGCGAAGTCTTGAATTGAAGAGGAGAACTTGATCCCCTTCTTTGAAGTCCTTTGGAATGATATGCTTATCATGCCAACGCTTTGCTCTTTCCTTGTAGATCTTAGCATTTTCATAGGCGTTCAAGCGAAGTTCATCCAGCTTGTTGATGTCTAGGAGACGCTTCTCTCCCGCTTCCTTCATGCCGAAATTCAGCCACTTGATAGCCCAAAACGCTTTGTGCTCCAGCTCTACCGGCAGATGACAAGACTTCCCATACACTAGATTGTATGGTGTGGTTCCTATGGGAGTCTTGTACGCAGTCCGGTACGCCCATAATGCATCATCTAGTTTCAAGGACCAATCCTTCCTAGTCCTTGAAACCGTCTTCTCTAGAATTCCCTTGATCTCCCTATTTGAGATCTCAACTTGTCCACTCGTTTGTGGATGGTAAGGGGTAGCGATCTTGTGAGTAACCCCATACTTAGCTAGAAGAGCTTCAAAGCGACGGGCTATGAAGTGAGAACCTCCATCACTAATGATTGTCCTTGGTGTTCCAAATCGCGGAAAGATGGTCTTGTTGAAGAACTTAACCACCACCATGGCATCATTTGTGGGAGAGGCAATTGCTTCCACCCATCTAAAAACGTAGTCTACCGCCAATAGTATGTATTGGTTTCCACAAGAAGATGGGAATGGTCCCATGAAATCGACTCCCCAAACGTCGAAAATCTCCACCTCTTGGATGTTGTTGAGGGGCATCTCGTTCCTTCTAGAAATATTGCCTGTTCTTTGACAAGCATCGCAGCAAGAGACAAAGGATTGCACATCTCTAAATAAAGTAGGCCAATAGAATCCAGATTGCAATACCTTTGCGCTAGTCTTGTTCGAACTAGCGTGTCCTCCACAAGGTAGTGAATGACAATGGCGGATGACACTTTGCATCTCATCTTCCGGCACACATCGCCGGATGATGCCATCCGGACCTCTCTTAAAGAGGAGAGGCTCGTTCCAATAGTATTCCCGGACGTCCTTAAAGAACTTCTTCCTTTGTGCGTAGGATAGTCCGGGCGGTATCTCCTGGCAAACCAAATAGTTAACAAAATCAGCAAACCATGGTTCGTTACCTTTGGAGATCTCGTTGATGCACTCCTCTATGATGTGTAGGTGTTCGTCCGGAATGGAGTCATCAATGGGTAGATGGTCGTCCTCTAGATGTGTGAGGCGACTCAAATGATCCGCAACAGAATTTTCTGAACCTTTCTTGTTGCGGATCTCAAGATCGAATTCTTGTAGGAGAAGAATCCATCTAATTAGCCTTGGCTTCACGTCTTTCTTCGCAAGGAGGTACCGGATCGCGGCATGATCCGTGTAGACAATCACCTTTGCACCTACAAGATAAGAGCGAAACTTGTCAATAGCGTAGACAATGGCTAGAAACTCTTTCTCTGTAGTGGCGTAGTTGAGCTGAGCTTCGTCTAGCGTCTTGCTAGCGTAGTATATGGCATGGGTTCGCCCTTCCTTTCGTTGTCCAAGAACAGCTCCAATAGCTACGTCACTAGCATCGCACATAATCTCGAAGGGGAGAGTCCAATCCGGGGGTTGGATAATAGGTGCTGAAATTAGAGCTTGCCGAATGGTGTTAAACGCATCTAAACATTCCTGCGAAAACTCAAAAACCGCATCCTTCATCAATAGATTAGTGAGAGGTTTTGATATCTTAGAAAAGTCCTTAATGAAGCGTCTATAAAATCCAGCATGTCCTAGGAAACTTCTTATCCCTTTCACCGAAATTGGGGGAGGAAGTTTCTCTATGGTCTCTATCTTAGCCTTGTCTACCTCTATCCCTCTACTAGAGACTAAGTGACCTAATACGATTCCTTCCTTAACCATGAATTGACACTTCTCCCAATTAAGAACTAGGTTAGTGTCTTCACAACGTTGTAAAACAAGAGAAAGGTTAGAAAGGCAATCGTTAAAAGAGGAACCGTATACGGAGAAGTCGTCCATGAAGACTTCCATGATTTCCTCTACGTACTCGGAGAAGATGGCCATCATGCACCGTTGAAAGGTGGCTGGAGCGTTGCAAATCCCGAACGGCATTCTCCTATAGGCGAACGTACCCCAGGGGCACGTGAATGTGGTCTTCTCCTGATCGTCCGGATGTATCGGAATCTGAAAGAAACCACTATAACCGTCAAGGTAGCAAAAATGTGAATGTTGTGCTAACCTTTCAAGCATTTGATCGATGAATGGTAAGGGAAAGTGATCCTTCCGCGTTGCGTTGTTGAGCTTGCGGTAGTCTATGCACATTCGCCATCCAGTCACGGTTCGGGTAGGAATGAGTTCGTTGTTCTTGTTGGTGATGACCGTCATTCCTCCCTTCTTCGGAACTACTTGAACTGGACTCACCCATTTGCTATCGGAGATAGGATAGATGATACCTGCATCAAGAAGTTTAAGAATTTCCTTCTTGACAACCTCCTTCATGGTCGGATTCAACCGCCTTTGAGGTTGTCTTAAAGTTCTAAAATCCTCCTCCATTAGTATCTTATGCATACATAGGGAGGGTTTAATTCCTACTAAGTCCTCGATAGTGTAGCCTATGGCTTTTCTATGTTTCCTAAGGACTATCATGAGCTGTTCATGTTCATCTATGCTTAGTTCGGAGCTAACAATGATCGGAAAGGTAGAATTAGATCCAAGAAAAGCGTACCTTAGATGAGTAGGAAGTGGTTTGAGTTCCATCACTTTCGGAGCTTCCAATGGTCCTTGAGGGGCATCCGACGTTTCCTTAGAAGTTTCTAAGGTTGTTGAGTGGTTTGGAGAAGAATCAAAAGAAGTTGAAGAAGTAAGCCGATCACCCTCTTCCACGGTCAGAATTACGGCCTCTCCATGTGTTCCACGGCCGTGTAATCCCCTGGAATGGAGGTCGATTTTGGTTGTGAAATCCACGGTCGTGGAATACAGGGTATGACCGTGGATTCTTACATTCTCAGCCTCATCGTGGAGTTTCTCAAACTCCACTTCATGCATCTCTTCTTGTGCTTCTATGGCTTCAATTTCCTCTTTGCACTCTTCTTCTTCCCCTACATTGGTTAGACTCATAGTGCTAACCTTTTGTAAAGGATCGTTAAAGAGAATCGCACTTACCTCCTCCCTAGACAAACCTTCTTCGTCTTGGATATCGTAAATATCCTCGTCAAAGATTGGCTCCTTTACTAGAGTGGAAAGAACGAACTCTACTTTCTCTTCTCCAATATCAAAAGCGAGTCTTCCATTCTTGCAATCGACCATGCAGCCGGAAGTTGCAAGAAACGGTCTTCCGAGTATGATCGGGACCGGACTATCTGCAGGAATGTCAAGCACGACAAAATCAATGGGGACAAAGAATTTACCTAGCTTGACCGGGACGTCTTCTACAATACCGACGGGGCAAGTGATGGATCGATCCGCCATGTATAACGTCATCTTGACCGGTTTAGGATCGCCTAAACCGATCTTCCTACATAATGCAAGTGGTATGATGCTCACACTTGCTCCCAAGTCACATAAACGTCGTATGTGACATCTCCCACTCCAATGGGAATGCAAAATGACCCCAGATCCTTCAACTTTGGGGGCATTTTCTCCTTCATAGTCTTGATGAGATCCGAAGAATCCGAACTCATCTTGACCTCTCCGAAATCTTCTAGCTTCCTCTTGTTAGAGAGGAGCTCTTTCAAGAACTTGCCATAAGCCGGCATACCTACAATAGCATCAATGAAGGGTATATTAATATGCAGCTTGCTCATGAGTTCTATGAACTTACCGAATTGTTTGTCTAGGCGCGCTCGCGCTCTAGATTGAGGGAACGGTAGGGGAGGTTTGTAAGCTGGAGGGGAACATAGATATCTTCCTTCTCCTTCCCCTTTCCTTTGTCCTTCTCTACGGGGACTTCAACGAACGTAGGCTGCGGATCGGTGGTAGTCACTCCGCTCCTAGTTGTAATCGCCATTACCCTTCCCTTAGGGTTGTCCTCCGTCTTTCCTGGAAGTTTCCCTTGATTTCTAGGGACTTCCTCCGCGTGGTTGAACAATTGGTTTTCCAAAACTTTTTGAGCTTTGTCAACCTTAGAGACTTGATCGTCAACCTTGATGAGGCGGTTCTCCAACCCTTGAAGCTTTCCCAAGATTGTCTCCAACATGGGATCGGACTTCTCCTTTCCCGTATTGTTTCCTCCATTAGATGATTGCCCCTGGCTTTTCAAAGGAGTAGAGGAAGAGGAAGGTGGAGTTAGCGAATTAGAATTGGAAGGATAGGAGTTACCGGAATTTTGTTGATTGGAGCGCCAATTGTTGTTGTTTGAACCCCTATTGTTGTTCCAATTGTTGTTGTTCCGGTTGTTGTTGTTTCCATTCCAATTGTTATTCCGGTTATTGTTCCGGTTATTGTTGTTGCGGTTGGTGTTATCACCGCCATTGTTGTTGCCCAAATAGCCAACATCCTTCTCTTGTTGCTTTGGGAAGTTGGTCTTGATAGTCTCCTTCAACTCTTTGATCTCATTATTGAGGGAGAAAATTTGATTTTGAGCTTCATGTGTGAGCTTCGCTCCTTGCTCTACACGATTTCCCTCCGCTTTCCGGTGGGAATACTTCTCTATGACTCTTGCTTGCTTCTCAATGAAGTCCCAAGCGTCATCTTCTCTCATATCCATGAACGTTCCGCATGAGAGGGATTGGAGGTTGAATTGCGTTCCCGCATCCAGCCCCTTGTAATAGATCTCCAGCAAGGCAAGCTTGGATATGCCATGATGAGGGCAATCCAAGAGCAAGTCCTGAAACCTTTCCCAAGATTGAAACAAGCTTTCGTTAGGTCTCATTGAAAAGGCATTAATCTTACCTCTAAGTTCCGCCGTTTTGGAGGGCGGGAAGAATTTGGTGAGAAACTCCGCGGAAAGGTCTTCCCACGTGTCTAGTTTCCCATTGGGAAGAGCTTGATACCATGACAACGATTTCCCTTTCAAAGAGAAAAAGAAAGGTTTGAGCTTATAGCTGTTGGTAGTAGCGTTCTTCGGTCTCATTGTCTCCATCATACACTCAAAGTTTTGCAAGTGTTGGTTTGGAGATTCAGCGCTTGTACCGCCAAACTGGCTTTGGCGAACAAGAGTGATAACTTGAGGGTTAAAGCTAAACCCTTGCACATCTTCAGCATCAAATTTCACACCCAAGCGGCGTGGTTGTTGTGTTGGATCCATCTGCTGGCCAAGAGTTCTTGGCTCATTATCCACACGTTCGACTCTCACATTCCTAGGTGGAATGCGGCGATTAGCAGCTCCTTGTGGATGGAAAGGATTCATATTGATCGTGGGATCAATCTCTTCTAACGGTGGCATGGAAGAGTCACTATCATCAGCGGATGAGTGGCTTTTTCTTCTAGACCTTGATCTCCTTCTTGAGGATTTCTTACTTCCCTTATTCTTAAGGTCGCTCATCTCTATCCTCATTTGGAAGATCATGTCTTGTAGACTGTTAACTTGAGATTGATGACGATCCATCTCATCCTGGCGGAGAGTCTCATTCCATCGGAGTTGAGCTTCCTTCTCCGCCAACTCCGTTTGAAGATCACGTTCGTGTTCTTCAGCCATCTTCTTTTCCTTGCGCTTTTGCCTCAAGGTTTTCTCTAGCTCTTGATCAAGAGGTAAGAGATCTTCGGTGTTCCTAGACCTGCGCATGCACTCAAAGAGATATCAAATAACGAGAGCAAGCTCCCAAGCTTGACAACCGGCTACCGGATTCGGCCTAAACCAAATCCCCGGTAACGGCGCCAAAAACTTGTTCGCCCCTAGAGGTGTGTGCAAATAAGTTTTAAATTTATAAAACTAGAATCAAGCAGCGAACCCGCAGTGTACGGATCGATATAGTTCAAGCAAGAATTCCAGAGTATCGAACACAGGGATTTGGGGGGAACGAACTCGATTGCAGATTATCAAGCAAGTAAATATGGGAGTTTTGCAAATATTGGGAAAACAACAATCCTAAAGATCCAGGTATCCAGCTGTGGCAATCGATTCAAGATATACTTAATGATGTAAAGACAGAGTTGAGATATGCAAAAGTATACTAATGTAAGGTAATCGTACGGTGAAGTTCCAAAAACCTTATATAACTCACCTACAAGGCACTTTCTATCCAGGTTGTTGAGGCTCAATATAGAAGGATTCTAGAGATGAGAATTAGTGTCAAATACCCAAACTTATAACCCAAGGATCAAGACTAACTTAACCGATTGAGGTTGTGACACCCACAATCGAGGTAGAGGTTGGTGAGGCTTCACTACCACCTAGAAAAGACAAGTCTAAACTAAGCTAAAGCAAATCTTTAACTTTAGATTAAAGTAAAAGCAGGTTCGTAGACTTAAGGGAAATCACGGTTAGTTCTTGAGGTTCCACGGCCGTGGACTCAAGAACAGACCGTAATTTAGGGTTGTCGGCGAGTCTCTCTAACTCTCAGGGTCTAATCTGTTTGTGATCGATCTATCATCATCTAAGCCACAACTATCAACCCTTCACCTTAGAATTGTTAAGGGTTTTTAGCCAATAACAGTCATGTTGATATCAATTCAAGAATTAAAAGATAAAAAGATGAAAACTTTCAAGAACTTTCAATAATCTTCAATTCAATCTCAAAGTCCCAAAGAGAACAAGTAATGTCAAAAGATTCAAAGTAAAACAAACAATCACCACCTTAGGAAAGAAGAGAAAACGGGATGTCAATCCGTTTTCCAAATCAAACCTAACAAGAAGAGAGATCTTCTTGCAAAATCTTCCAAGAACTTCGATCTTCCGCCAATCCGGAGATCTCAACAGCAATCTCCATCAAAAGTGCGAGATTAGAGGAATTGCCAAACACGAACTTCGATCTCCCAAAGAGATGTCAATAATTCCAAGCAAGCTAAGCGAAGTGTAAGCGTGTCTAAGCGGTCCTAAGCGATGATGAATGAGGGTAAGCCGGGTTAAGCGAAGGTGTCGGATTCTTGCTTCGTCCGTCTTTTTATAGTGCAGGGCAAAATGTCGGCCCGGCCCAATCTTTAAAAGATCGTGGCTTCAAAGTGTGGCGAAAAGATTTGCCAAGATCACGGTCGTGGAAGTGTTCCACGACCGTAATTTAGAGCGTGGAAACAAATACGGTTTGCAACATATGTTCCACGGCCGTGTAATCCTCTGGAATGAACATGAATTTCTGACAATAAATCCACGGTCGTGGAATTGAACGTGGAATGTGATACGGCCGTATTTTAGGGCGTGTTTTAGGGCAAGAACGTGATTCTTCCCTAAACTCGTGCATTCCTCAAGCTAAAACTCCACTTTGCTTCCAAAGAATGTCCTCAATCCATGGACATATCAACTCAACTCTCCTTTGTTTGATTCCGTTCGGAAATAGCTCCAAATCACCTATAATCAACATAGAACTAGTGTAGACATCCATATTGACAATATAGGTAATACTAGCTCACATATGCACAAAGTTCAATCAAAGACTATCAATATGAATCAAATACGTTTAGAAAACGTGCCTAAAATATCACAATATTTCATGCTAACACTTTACTTGTCCACTCAGGGTTATTGCCAAAGATCGTCAATATATCCATGCGATTATTGGTGATGGAG
Organism: Fagopyrum homotropicum; assembly: GCA_033239125.1. Taxonomy (NCBI): domain Eukaryota; kingdom Viridiplantae; phylum Streptophyta; class Magnoliopsida; order Caryophyllales; family Polygonaceae; genus Fagopyrum; species Fagopyrum homotropicum. Next base: position 11,025,240 of record BSWB01000008.1, read on the forward strand.
ATAATCTATTTCACTTGATACCAGTGTATATATGTCCTAATCCGCAAGGGCGTGGAGAGATTTGGAACACTATCCAGGGGTTGATTTCTTCAGCTAATGCACCAGTGGTTATTGGTGGTGACTTTAATGTTATTACCTGTTTGGAGGAGAGGCAAGGGGGATCATATAGACTCCAACGTGAGTCCATTGCTTTTGGAGAATGGATTAATTCCACACAACTCGTTGATCTAGGGTACCAAGGACCCCCATTTACATGGGTGAGAGGGACTGATGTGAATACCATATTAGCAAAAATGCTTGATAGGGTGTTGATGTCTTCGGATGGGAGGGTTAGATGGCCTGAAGCTAATGTGCGCCATCTTCCTAGGCTGTCATCGGACCATGCCCCACTTATGCTATCTCTTGTCAGCTGGGTTAGAAGGAACCCGAAGAGGAGACCCTTTCGATTCCAGGCGGCCTAGTTCTCGCATCCAGAATTTAGGGACCTTATTGAATCTAAGTGGGATCAAGTGGCTCCCCTACCTGGAGCTCTTGGTAAACTCCAGCTTGTTCTAAAAGAGTGGAATGCCAATGTATTTGGTGATATTCATGCTCGTAAAGAGGAGCTTATTAAGAAACTGGAGCAGTTGACTTTGGATCTTGCTACTAGGGTGTCTCCTTCGCTCCTGGCTAGTGAGGTTGAAGTCAGGAATAAACTCGATTTAACACTGGCTCAAGAGGAAACTTTATGGCGTCAAAAAGCTCGTCAAGATTGGCTAAGCCAGGGAGATAGAAATACTAAGTTTTTTCACCTTTCTACTGTTATTAGAAGGCAAACTAATCGAGTGGATGTTCTTAAACTGGAGGATGGAAATTGGTGTTCTGATCAGAATATCCTTGAAGCCCATGCTCATAATTTCTTCAAGAATCTGTATGGCCCTTGTAATCTAGCTGAACTGAGTAAACATCCGAAGGGAGGGTTCCCGCCCCTCTCAGCAGACCAACGGGTCCAGTTGAGCAAGTCTTGTGAGGATGATGAAGTAGAAGCAGCGTTGAAGGATATGGGTCCACTGAAAGCCCCAGGGCCGGATGGGTTTCACCCTATTTTTTACAAGAATTGTTGGTCTACGGTGGGTAAGTCACTGCTTGGTTTTGTGAAAGAATTCTTCTCTAGTGGAGTGCTCCCTAGTGGGGCTAATGATACTCTCATTGTGTTGATTGGTAAAGTGATGAAACCTGAAAATATAGCCCAATTCCGGCCCATAAGTTTGTGTAATGTTAGTTATAATATCATTACCAAAATTCTTGCGAATCGGCTGAAGAGAGTTATGAATCATCTTGTGTCGCCTATGCAGTCTAGTTTTATACCGGGCAGAATGATTTCAGACAATATTGTCATTGTTCAGGAAGCAATACATTCGATGAAAAGGAAGAAGGGTCGGAAAGGATGGATGGTGTTGAAGTTGGACCTCGAGAAAGCATATGATATGCTCCGGTGGGAGTTTATTGCTGAAACTTTCCAAGATATTGGGCTTGGGTACTGGTGGGAAAAATGGATATCTGCTTGTATTTCAACGGCTTATATGAAGGTACTTTGGAATGGGAAAGTAACTGCTGGATTCCCTATGTCTCGTGGTCTTAGACAGGGCGATCCAATCTCTCCTTACATATTTGTTCTCTGCCTTGAGAGATTGAGTCATATGATAGAAAAAGCAGTGCATGATGGGGATTGGAAACCGATGAAACTCTCCAGGAATGGGCCGCCTATTTCCCATCTTCTGTTTGCAGATGACATTCTCTTATTCACGGAAGCTTCAGTATCTCAACTAAATGTAGTGAGAGGTATCATTGAGAGATTTTGTGGTGCATCTGGAGAACGTGTCGGTCTTGCCAAGTCCAAACTATATGTATCCCCAAACGTTCAAGGAAGTTTGGAAAAGACGCTCAGCGATTTATGTGGGATTCCTGCTACAAGAGTTCTTGGTAAGTATCTGGGCATCCCTATCTTACATGATAGAGTGTCTAGCTCTACTTTTCAACCGCTTATGGAGCGAGTTTATATGAGACTTGCGGGATGGAAAGCAAAATCGCTTAGTATTGCCGGTAGAGCCACATTGATTAAATCGGTTATGTCTACAATCCCTATCTATCATATGAATATACTTATATTACCTGAAAAAGTAGTGAGATATATTGATAAGTTATGTAGGAGTTTTCTATGGGGCAGCTCCCAGGGGGATCGAAGGATTCATCTGTTGGCATGGGATAAGGTTTGCATCCTAAATGTGAGGGAGGCTTGGGACTTAGGAAAGCGGCAGATACGAACTTGGCAATGATTGGTAAGCTGAGTTGGCGTCTACTAGTGTGCAAGGAGCAGCTATGGGCAAGAATATTGTATTCTAAGTATTTTGTTCGAAATTATGGGTGGCCTGCAGTGCTGAAAAGTAATGGAAACAGTTCATTTATTTGGAAAGGTATGGTCTCTACATACAAAGATTTTATTGTACCTCATATCGGTTGGAGTGTGAAAAATGGACGCAGGGCGGGGTTCTGGACAGACTGTTGGCTGGAAGATGAACCGTTGGAGAGATTATGTTGTAGTCCTTTGACCACTATGGATCGAAGCATGAATGTAAGAGATATCTGGCTTGAAAATGAAGGGTGGGATTGGGCATATTTGGATGGGAAACTCAATAATAAGGGTAAGCTGAAGGTCGCTGCTATGGTACTGGGGGAAGCCTTCGAGGGTGAGGATACCTTGAGATGGTTAGGTTCTAAGAACGGGATCTATACTGCTTCGTCAGCTTATAATATTATCAGACAGGAACGAAGTAGGGGAATAGGGAGAAGTGTTTTGTTTGAGAAGTTATGGAAACTACAAGTGACGGAGAGGAATAGATTCTTCTGTTGGTTACTAGCTTGGGGGTGCCATTGACAAATGCAGAAAGATTCCGACGACACATGTCTTCATCTTCGTTCTGTTATTGTTGCCATTCAGAGGTTGAATCATTGATACATGTAATGCGAGACTGCCCGAAAGCGAGAGATGTGTGGTTAGCTATAGTTCCTGATCACCAGAAGCAAACATTCTTTAGTCTTGTGTGGGAAGAATGGTTTCAGAATTATATCTGCATGAGAAGAATTCCGGGATCAAGTATAGACTGGAGTGCTCGGTTTGCTTGTACGTTATGGTGGGTGTGGAAGTGGAGAAATGCTAGGGTTTTTAGAAATAAGGAGGAGATATTTAATAAGATATCATTTTTGGATGAGAGGTTCAAGGAAAATGAAGTGGCAACAACAATGGAGTCTAACACCACTCTTGATCCGAAGATTGAACGGTTTGTATCATGGAGGCGTCCTAAGGCGGGATGGGTGAAGGTTAATACAGATGGGGCCATGAGAGGGTCAGAGGGAAAGGCTACTGCTGGAGCAGTCATTAGAGACGAAGGGGGAGAATGGTTGCAGGGGGCGGCTATCAACCTTGGATGCACTTCGGTCCCGGCTGCAGAACTATGGGGTGTGTTTCATGGATTAGAGTTAGCTTGGGATGCTGGGTATCGCAGGATTTTCCTCGAGGTTGATTCGACAACAGTGATACATTTTTTAAAAAATGGGGTTTGCGCTTCACATCCGCTTTCGAGCCTGGTAAACCGATGCCAAGGCTTTTTCACCCAAGATTGGCTTATTGATCTCGGCCATACTTTTCGGGAAGGTAATAGGGTAGCGGACTCGCTAGCTGACATTGCTTTCTCTTTTGATTTAGGAGTTCATAGATTGGGGTCACCCCCCCTTTCGATCCGTTCTTTGTTGTTAGATGATCTTAGGGGAGTTAGTCTTCCCCGAACATCCCGGTTGTAATTTTGTTTTTATTTATTTGGAGTTGGGAAATCCCATCTCCTATTTTTCACCAAAAAAAAATATATATATATATATATATATATATGACTTGAGTGCATGACATTATAAAGATAATAAATCGGGTAAATGTGTGACAGAATGATTGAGTGTTTATCATTCTATGACATGTGTATGTGCTTATATGCATTATCTTATATATGAATGGTTAGCTAACGGTCTCATACCGTGTTGTAGATGTTTTGCAGGATAGGAGGATTGCAGAGTGAGAGCCAGATGGGTGATCCGCTGAGGGCTTCCGTACACTAGGTGGTGCGAGGGTTATTGGGATGTTTTGTATGATTATGGATTGTTGTTTTGTACTCAATGGTGTTTTGTAAACCCGTGTTTGTATATATTAATATAGTTTGATGTTTTGGTTTTAATCTATTTGTGTCTTGTTGTAAGATCCAGTGAACTTTGTCAGGATAGGGTGAGGATCCATTGTGAGATCCTACCCCAGTAGCACCCCGAGTCCCGCGAATTTGGGGTGTTACAGTACGTAAGTTGTTAGATGTTAAATACAAGCAATGGGTCAGATTAAATACAAGCAAATAGGCCATTTTTGGTTAAAATTGTGATCAAGTGGGCCAACACTTTTGTTGGGCTCTCCAAAACAAGCCCTACAACAAAGGAAACAAGAGAGAGGCGACACTTTTTTGGACAACTAACACACTAGAAAAACAGAGAACTTGATACATAGAGAAGAACAAGCTGGCGACACAGGAGAACCACGAGCTAGAGAACGAGGAGATCGATCGAGAGAGAACGAGATTGAAGACACAACTCGAAAAAGAGGAGAAAGGAGTCGCGAGGAAGTCGGAATTTGGCGGTGAAGATGGTTTCATTGGATCTCACGGAGCCTTCCTTACTTTCTGTTTTGTTGTATATCTTGTGTTGTTTCTTGTTCGATTTATATAGTCGGTGCACACACCGGGTCTCTCTTAAGGCCAGTCCTTTGTTCGTTTGGGTTCGGATTCGATCGATCTAGGTCCGTTCTTACTTGTTGTCTGAAATCGAAAATCTAGCCTAATTTTAACGTAACTAGTATATGCGTAAAATCGAAACAACATTGTTTTATCACTTGTGCATGGATTGCATGATGTGCTAGGAACGCCCACTTCTTCGAACACACCATACCGAACATTGGGCTCGTCTGCAACGGATTCCGACAACTCATTATTGATTCCAGTAAACCTCATATGCCCACTTTCACTAGGACCCGGAGTCAAGTTGTCACTTCTTTTGGACCAAGCCTTCAGCAGTTCAGCGCCACATACCAAAATCAATACTGATGCATGTTTGTCGAACGAAGGTTAGTTCTCTCTTGCTGGTGTGGCTAGGAGCTGTTCTGGTGTTGTCACTGTTGCTTTTGTGTCTCATTGCGAGGGGACCAACTTAAAGAATATTATGGTAAAATAAATCCAAAAGTACTATTTGTTAGGAGATGCTCTATATAAAAATCATTTTATAGAGTTGTAGACGTACTTTCAGGAAAGAAAAAAAAAAAAAAAGAAAAAAGAAAGTAGTTGTAGACTCGCTTACATATATAAGATGGGCCGTAATTATGGGTTAAAATATTAGGTGAAAATAAGGCCCAACAAGTTGGTTGTCTAGTTGTCACTGCATTATTTAATTTTTATTTTTTTAAAAAAATGGAAAGCGGTTAGGTTGACTATCCAAGTAGTTCACCCTAAAACATCATTGCGGATGAGAATACGAAGTTTCGTCAGAAAAAATAGTGTAGCAACACAGTTGGTTTCTCTGAAAATATGTATGATGTGAACTTCGTCAAAAAAACGGAGATCCAAACTAGAGTCGGAAATAATCATCTCGACCTCGCACGGGCAACTCCACAATCCTTGGAGTGCCTTGATAACACAAAGATTTGAGACACAATTCTCGAAATTAAATGAGAAACTTAACCTTATTATTTCGGATATCTCTAAATTATGACTAGTTTCCGTAAGGTCAAGGATGTATCACGTTTTCAGGAAAGTCAATTGTGTTATCGATAAGCTCGCAGCATTGAGACACAACTACCCGCAGATTCGACTCCGAAGTTGAAAGATCTCATTCGGAAGAATGACATGGCATAGAGAGTCTCCAAAAGATGATTCTGCATAAGCTCTTAATTACAGTATAAAAGAAAAGAACATGAACGTATTGTTGACCATATCAACGGACTTAAATTGTGTTTCAAGTTGGGGTTTGAATTTGGTTTTGCCTGGTTCATTGTAATTAACTAGAAATGGAAAATCAATAACAAGATAAAGAAAAATCGAAACAAAAAGGGTTTTCATTGATGTTGAGATCAATTGGGTAGAGGGATTCAAGAAAGAGAGAAGAAAAAGCATGATCAAACTTGTGAACCCTCTCAAAGCAAACCTCTTACATCATGTGAATTTCAGACACTAAACCAACCTCTACCCTTCAATCCCTTCACGTTAAATTTCACTCTTGTAATTATATATTTCATATGAATTCCATTTTTCAAAAGATCACAACCCTATATACCTCAATTTCTTCACCCTCCTTATAAGTTATAACCCAAAAAATGAAAGGACTTTCCCTCTTCTTCTTGAAGAACTCCATGGGAGCCAACATGAAGAAGACCTTCCGAAACTCGTGCAACGACGAAGCCTCAACATCCACCATTCCAGATCACAACGCGACGGTTCCAACCAACAATCCGCCTCGAAAGAGCGTGACGTTGGAGGAGATGATCCTCCAACTCGAGCTAGAAGAAGAGGCCGCTAGACGGTCACACGAGCAAGACAAGCTAATCCATCGTAGGATGTCGTGTGTTAACAACTCCGACATCCTAAGATCCGCGAGAAACGCGCTGAATCAGTACCCGCGGTTTTCCCTTGATGGTAAAGACGCCATGTACCGGTCGTCGTTCCGGAAATTCCGAGATCAGGAGCAGGTAATGGGAAGGAGGAGGAGTAATAGTGTTGGAGGGGAGAGTGTGGTTTGGTGCAACCCGGGTGTTGTCGCCAGGCTCATGGGGCTCGACGCCATGCCCGTGCCTGTGAATCGGATGATGAGGAGGAAGAAGGGTAATAATGTTGTTGAATTGAACCCGAATCCGAATCCGAATCTGAGAAGAAAGGGTTACTATAGTAAGAGGATTCATGATAATGTGTTTGTGGGTTCGAGTGCTTCTTCTTCGTCTTCTAGGAATGGGTATTGTGTGATGAGAGCAGTTGATCATGCTGCTGGTGAAGGAAGAGCATCTTATTCATACTCATGCCAACCTACTTATCCTGCATATCTCTAGTATCGTTTATTGAATGTAGCTATATATATATATAGTAACTAATTACTAGCTAGTATGTTTTCCTTCGTTTTCAGAGGGGTATAATGTAAACGGTGATGAAATTCACAAACGTAATGCGCATAATAGTTGTTACGGTTTCGAAATCGTGATTTTGTTCACGTGGGTTAGACTCACAAAGAAATTCATCACGGATCCGGAAATCGTAATCGTTACGGGTGGGTATAAATCCAAGATAGTCCCGTCTCGATCCCGTCCTAATCCCGGAGGGATTTGAAAAAAAATGTGTATCCCGTCCCGTCTCGTGAAAAATTTGCGAGACAGGACGCGGGACGGAAACTCCCCATCCCGGTTAATCCTGTCCCGCATATATATAAAAATATTTTTTTTATCTTTTTAAAAACATTATATAGATATAGAGAAAATTATCTAAACAGTTTCCCATCTTTTGGCTTGACTAAACTTTAGTATCCCATCCTTTTAACTATCAGAACGGTATCCCATCTACTGACCCCGACCGAAGATTAGTATATATGTTACTGTTCATCTGTTAAGTTTAAAGAACGACGTTAAATCTCGAGGGCAAGATTGTCCACTTTAACATAAACCCTAATTCCCAAATAATTATGCAGGTTTATACATAAGCCTTCGGCACCCATAATTGCAAAATTAACCTCATCCATATACTCCATTGAATTTAGATTGAAGAATTTTAGATTAAGATTTGAAAACTTTGGCTTTTTAGGTTTACATGGAGGGAAATTGTTTATATAGGAGATGAGATTCATTGAATTTAGTCAGGTGGAAGATTTTTCCATCATCTCTCCAATGACTTCCTGTGCTTTAGATCCGGACAAGCGGCGGCAGCGGCGGTGGAGGACGGGATGAGGTTAAGGCTATCTTCATTTGCTTCATATCCGGATCTTCTCATTCTTCATCTACTTCAGATCCGGGCCTACTCCCCACCTTCTCATTCTTCGCCTTCTTTGACCCACCTCTCGATCCCCGCACATGCTCAATCACCTGCACTGGCTTCCTCGGCTTCAGATCCGGACAAGCGGCGGCGGCGGCGGATGACGGGATGAGGTTAATTTTGCAGGCTATCTTCATCTGCTTCAGATCTGGGAAGGATGATTTCTGATTTTGGTTGATTGCTGGTAGAAATTTGGGACTTTATGCTTTTGATTTTTGATTTTGTGATCTTGATTGTTGTTGTTATGGAAAGGGTTGTATGATTTTGATTTTGGAAAATTGATAGGAATCTGAGGTTCATAAAATTTGGGAATTAGGGTTTATCTGAAAGTGGACAATCTTGCCCTCGAGATTTAACGCCGTTCTTTAAACTTAACGATGAACAGTAACATATATACTAATCTTCGGTCGGGGTCAGTAGATGGGATACCATTCTGATAGTTAAAAGGATGGGGTACTAAAGTTTAGTCAGACCAAAAGATGAGGTACTGTTTAGATAATTCTCTCTATAGATATATAATATATGAATTATAATTTTATATTGATATAAATTATAAAACTAATAAAATACTAAAGGATAACATTCTTTTACATGTTATTTTTTGTAAGAAAGGTTATTTGAATGTGAATTGGTACAACACACTTTAGTGTAACTTGTATCCGTTTTGAATGTACTAACTATTAATGTAAGCTTCTTGAATCGGTAATTCAACATCGAGTTTTTTTTAATCGTTTGTGTCTTTAAACATGAGAGAAAACGGATACAAATGTGAAATATAATTGCGGGATTAGGCTCGTCCCGTCTCGTCCTACGTGAGGCAGGGCACGTGCGGGACGAAGAAAAAAAGTTATAAATCTCGTCACATCCCATGCCCAACCCTAATAGCCATTACGGTTACGGGTTCCGAATCCGTTGTGCGTTTGTGAATTTTATCGCCGCCGTGCGTTTGTGAATTTTATCGCCGCCGTGTGTTAATGACTTCTGATTCATAAAACACATGCACTCCCCTCTGCAGTATCACTACTTGAATAATGATGGTATAAATTTGAGCAAGAAACACGTACAATTTGAGTAATAAGCTTTGCTGAGTCGAATTATTATAAGCATATGGTACATACACACATCTATACAATCGATCTCAGCAAGTGAACAAATGGTGGGAGTCTAGGAGAGGGGGCGAGAAGTAGCAAGGCTGTTGGCAAGAGCAAGAGCGTTGCTGGTGACGTAAGATGCTTTGGTCAGCTTCTTATGAAGAACCCTAAAGACCTTTCCCCTTCTCCTCCCTAGCGCCTCCTGTAAGCCCTCCATACACGTGTCCTCGTCTGTCAGCGTCGTACTCAGCCATGTCAGCACGTCGTTCACCTGTCCTTCAAACTCCCCTGTCATGTGTTTAATTACAAGTCCATCACCTCTTTATTGTTTGATCTTGACTTGATCATTTTCCTTCACAACTTCACCAAAAATATCTACTCCCTCTCTATTTCAAAACAAATTCAAACCAAAAAATATTTTTTTAAAAATTATTTCTTATCAGGAAAAAACGGAGTAAAATATTTTTTTAATAAAAATAATATACGAAAAAATGACAATAAAAGTTAAAATAAAATTATTCATAAAATCAATATATTTTTAAAGAGAAAAAAAATTTTAAAAACAAGAAATATATATTATAAAACGAAAAATAAACTTTTGACCATTTGTCTCTAATATTAAGGTTTAATTATCGTGACAAATATATTTTTTTTGTCAGAAAAAATTAGACGGAGCATTGGTTGTTGGTCTAAATACCTTAGTTTCAGTCAATAAGTTAATTAATGGATAATTAGTTATAAATTACATTATTAAATAAAAAACCTATTGAGCAAGTGCCACCGACACACAAATAAAAGAGAAAGGTGGACGTACTTGCGTTGAGGGTTCGGAGGACGGCAAGAGATTGATGCAGGTAATCCAAAGCGTCTTGAATAACTTCTTGACAGTCCGATATGGCGAACCGGGTTCTGCCCCAAACCCGGCCGGACCTCCTGACTCGCCTGAGATAGCGTGACAGGGCTTTAACCTCCCTTATGGTGACCGACACCCCAGCTCGGGCCCACTTGCTCGGGCTGCTCTTTGCCACCTCCGAGTACGCTGCCAGCGACTCCACGCACACTTCACGGTACGTCGTCACCCTGCACGCCTTCTCCACGTAATTACCCTTCCCCTCCACCACGGCCCACATTCCCAATAGCACAGCCACGAAGAAGAAGCAACACTCGTAGAGGCGCTTCATTTTCATATGATATGATTACTTAATGGAAGAAAAGAGAGATTATATTTATGATTCACAAAAAGACTCCCATTTTCTAATAAATGAACCAAACTCTATACCCCTACGCCTATCACTTGCTTTTACTATTTTTGGCATTAAATGTATTTTTACCTTTCTCCTCTAATAGACTATGGAACCTTGTTATACACTTGCTTGTGTTTAAAATATGTTTATACGTTATTAAAAAATTTCTCTTAAAATTTTGCAAATTTTTTGTACGAATTTATTAATTCTCAGCGAATATTTGGATAATTAAGTTGAACTGGACACAAAACTTAATCACTCTAATATGATTTAAGTCATATCAAATCGGATAATTATCACGGATATTCAAACTATGTTTGATCAAGTTAAAACTTAATATTTGAATATGAATTTTTTTCTTCCTTCATTAGAATTTTTTTTATAAATAGTAATCCAAAGTCAAACAAAATATTTCACATTAACGTATATGAATATCTTTTAATTTATTTAAATAAATTTACTTCAGACATTTGAATATTTGTTTTATATAAAAATTATGACCCGTATTGGATTCAAAGGGAAAATTCTTTTGACTAGATTAAAAGAGATAACACCATAACAATGTTTACCGTTTTCACCGAATGGGATCCATTCTATTTTGCTTGTATGTTTACATATATAATTCATTGTTGAGCTAATTGAGGGAAAAACATATATATTTTATTTATATATGTTTAAAATGAGCTTTAATATACAAATAAAATCCAACAATATAAACATTTTGACTATTGATTATAAATTATGATGCACGAACACTTTTAGAAGGCGGAGTTTCTCGTGTCATGCCGTGTCGGACACGCGGACACGGCGGGACATGGATCGGACACGGTCAAATATGACCCGACACGGTTAAGACACGTTTCCGAGGTAGGACACGTTGAGGACATGGCGAGGACGCGGATTGTATCCTGTCAAGACACGGTCAACGAAAGTTTACCCTATTTTTTAAGGCTAAAAACAAAATTAATTTTTTTAAGAAACTTACATAAATATTTTTTTCTTCTCTCCAAATTTTTTCCAATTAAACCTAACCCCACATCTGCGAGATTGTGGTTGCCGGAAGCAAGATACTGATCTTCTTCTTCGGTTCTAATGTTGAAATGTTGTTGTTACGCCGGCCGACTCTTCTCTCCATTCTTCTTATGATTTCATAAATTAATTTTGAAACTTTGATTATTAATTTATTGTTTTGAATCTTTTTGCTGAATGTTGAGTGTGTTATTCTAATACTTACACTTTTTCTAGTTTACAAATTTTCAATTTTGTTTTCCATGGTTGATCATGTTGTTCGGTTTTCGTTGATTTGCAAAATGGATGTTCGTTTTTCAATTTTGAAACTAAGTATGTTTATTTGAGATTGTAAGACTAAATATGTTTATTTCTATGATTTATAAGATTTTATTTCGGTTATTTTTTTGTCATGTTAATATTTTTATATACTCATATATCATTGAGTTTTTCATATATATATATATATATATATATATATATATATATATATATATATATATATATATATATGTGTATGTATGTATGTATGTATCTCATTATGATATATGAATTCATGATTTTAATAGGTTTGAAATTATATGTTGTTTGTTTTTCTCGCCTTGTCTCCGTTTCCTGTGATTTGAGAATTACCGCTTCCCCGTTTCTCGCCGTATCCGTTTTTCTTTTCTGTGTACGTGCATCATAAATTATAAATTGTAAATAAATTTTCAAATGAGCATTAATGGAGGTAACATTTATGATAATAAAAAATAAATTAAATCTTACTCGTAGGTAAGATATTCAAATACCCCAATATTTAAAATAATATCCACTTTTACCCCTACACTTTTAAAATTCACAAAATATTCTAATCTCCGCCAATATATTTATTCATATCACAAATAGTCGACCTTTTACATGTTCATATTTAACTTGTTTGAAACTCTTTTAATCAAATTTAAAAATATGTTCATATTTTAGTCATTTAAATAGTTTATGCCATAATATCCAGTTATTCCAAAAGTTGACATATTTTGAACAAACTAAAGCATAGTTAGGTTTAAAACAATACAGTAGCTTAATATGTTGGGATGGATGCAACAACACTGTAAAATCAATGTTTTACGCATGATTTACAACTGTAAATAGTAGTTAGGTGAAACAGTCAGCATCGGCATCAGTGATATGACGTTCTCCATTAATGCAAATTTATAGTCCCGCGACTTAGTTCACGGTTTAAGGTCATTTCATTTGTGTACGAGCACACACTCATAATTGATAAGTTTGTTACAAATGTATCATGTGTTTGTGACAAATTACTAATCTAAAAAATATCTTATACAATAGCCAACTCAATAGATCCATTAAGTTTTCTTTCATTTCTAAAAATATACCAAATCATATTTTTTACAATAGCCAACTCAAGAGGCCTACATTAGTGATTTGTACATTCGAAACGAATACAAGTTACACCAAAATATATCTTACCGATTCAAATTAAAAAAATTTAGCATTGAACTACACTAATGATAACATTTTCTTACATGCCAACCACAATAGATAATTTCAAAGGATCGCTATAACGTCGTAACATGAGATTAGGATTCATATGATGCGAGAATGTCGGCTTGAGTTACGAAAACATTGGTGAGAATCCAATGCCCCGAAAACCTATAGGTTCCTCCGCAAGGTTCGTCCACAGAAGGTGAGTCAGGGCCTAAGATCAGGCCGAAAGACATAGTCAATGGACAACATTCTTATAGTATTTTATGACTTTTATAATTCTTATCACTATAAAATTATAATTTATATATATTATTTATTTATTTGATATTTATAAAAATATAAAAATATTATTTATTTATATATGCGAGACGGGACGACATTAACCGGGATGGGAAGTTTCCGTCCCGCAAATTTTTCACAAGACGGGATACACTTTTTTTTTCGAATCCCGACGAGATCGGGACGGGACGGGATTAACCGGAATTTATGTCCACCCCAACGTCAAATAGAGTCATTTATAGCTAACCATATGTTATTTTCATAATTACCACACCCATTAAATAGGGTCATTTATAACTAATCACCCGTTATTTTTATAATTACCGAAAACCACCCTTAACAACGGCTACGTCACCAAAACAACACATCCCTTTCATTTATGTCCAATTTTTCGTTAACGGTTGTTTGAACAAAGGACAAATTGAAATGCTTGTATATTTCTTACTATGAAATGGTTAGATAGAGGAATGAGAATTTGTGTTCATAGTTAGATAGAGGAATGAGAACTTGTTGTCACGTGTATAGTACTATCACTATTATCACTGTTGACAACCGGTGACAAAGTGATAGTCATGAGAGATGTGTTTAATACAATGGTGGAGTACAGGGTTAACGGCCAAATAATTGACACCCATATTATCGCACCACAAGGTTGGTGGTTGCGGAAGATGAAAGTCCAGCTCAACTAATAAGGATTTTAGCAAAATGGTTTCACATGTTGTCTGCGTCACTACCCTATATTCGGCCTTAGTTGTGGATGTAGGTTAATAATTCATCAACATAATCAAAGAACAATTCATCCCTAATTTGTTCTATTCCACTAGGATCTTAGATTTGGAAAACTAATCAACAATGTTTAAATGTTTACCTTGGTCAGCCATAGGGGTGCAGTAGGTGGCTCCGGCAGGTGGTGAACGGCGGCGCAGCAGGCGGCTCCGGCGGGTGGCCAAAGGGCTGCTGCAGCGGCTCGTGGAGGAGGCCGCAGGGAGGCTCGGCTGTGCAGCGGGCGGCGCAGCAGGCGGCTCCGGTGACCGGCGGTGTGGCTCCGGGCTGGCAGCAGGTGTGGCGACGTCCCGGGTGGCTGCTGGTGGTCCGGTGGTGGCTGGAGCAAGGAGCCCTAGTTTCTCCACTCTCCTCCCCTTTCTCTCTTATGTGTGTTACGTGTGTTGTTTTTCAACTAATGACATATATTCTTCTTTTATGTGTTATATGCCCAACTAAAATAAGGGTACATAATGCCCAATAGTTTTGGCACATAATACCACTACATAAGTTATATGTCACACACGATTATATCGCTATTAACGGAACAACGCATATTTAAGGGCGAGCGGAGGACCGGGCTTTATTACGGGATTAATTTATCGGTCCGTCAACGATAAATTAATCGGGTTACTCCCTATGAAAATCCCGACTATTATATTTAGCTAATTAATGCAAAAATGTAGATTATCTATAGGTCCACATTAACGAGATAATTTATTCTTACATTTCTCCCACTTGGACCATAGGTACATCTACTATTCTGTTATATGCAGTTAAACTTAAATTGTACAAGGTGCTAAATTTACTTTACGGGTTTATCTTAATTACCTCGAGAATCCCAAAACAACAATAGAGTAATGGCGGTTCCACATTATCTATTCAACATGGTTCCTTCCATCTACTACTGATTGCTATCCCAGAAGGACCCGATCTGTATAAGGGAATAAGCATAATGGTCTCTTTAATGTCTTTAGGAAAAGACTATTTCTGTTCAACCACCAAAATGTATATATACTGAACAATAATGTGAAAGCAGAATGGTTCAGAAGATCTGTAAAATAAATGATCAAAACACAGTATCTTTACAAAACACTTGCAATCCTCATAACATAAAACTAAGTACTATACTCAAAACCCACTAGGCTAGCATGCATCAGAAATGTCTTGGGTGGTAGTCCCTTAGTAAGTGGATCTGCTATATTAGCACTAGTTGAAATGTGCTCCACAGATACTGTTCTCTTCCGAACTTCGTCCTTAACTGATAAGAATCTCATTTCCATGTGTTTTATACCTTTGGAATACTTATCATTTTTCGTAAAGAAAACGGCCGCTGTGTTGTCACAGAAGATTCTCAGCGGTCTTGCGATCGAGCTCAGAACGCTTAACCCCGAAATGAAGTTCCGCAACCATAATGCATGATTTGTAGCTGATAGCATGAATTATAGTCTATATTTTGGGGTTTGTTTGGACGTTTTATCTTTCATAATCTGCATGTTTGTATGTACATTATGTGATTTTACTACCATTTCATCTACCTTTGCGAGAATCGAGGTCTACACCTAGTTTCGTTGTAATTGCAGGTAATTTGGTACGTTTTGCATCAAAAAGGAGCAAAAGGAGTCATGAGTCATTTGGAGCTACATCCAGGAAGCATAGCCATGGATTAAGGATTTACTTTGGGCCAGTTTTGAGAGATTTCACATTCAGTTGTGACTCACCTCGGTTGACCAGAGATTCATCTCGACCGAGGTGATCCAGGGACGCCGACTCGACCGAGGCGAAAACCTAGGACGCGGCGAGAATATTTTATTCTTGAAGGAGATCTTTTAAACTTGGAAAGTAATCTTATATTTTTGGGCTGAGCTCTTGGAAGGAAGGAGATATGCAGAATCATATATTTTACCTATATTTATGGGAGAATATCTTTCTAAGATTTATTATCTTTGGAGGGTTATTTTCCTATAAAAAGGGTTGGATTTTCCACAAATCAAAGGGTGCTTAGAGCCGGCTTACACCGAAAAATACGCAGCAGCAGCCTACTCCAAGTTGGGAGATTTGAAGAACCTTTTTGAAGGTTGAAGAAAGATTGAAGTTCATAGCTTTTATAGCTTTATTGAAGGGGTTTTGTAAGATTGTCTTCAATTCCCTCAATTGTTGTCTTGTCTTGTTGGATTATTATCCAAAGAACGCTTTGTTGTGATATTTGATTCAGTTATTGAAGTCTTTTCATTAAATTCTTCTTTGTTCAAATATTCATCTTCTTCCCATATATTTTAATACTTTCATTATGATGATGAGTGGCTAATTTCCTTGTGTGATTCTAGGGTGATTGGCTGAAGGTTGTGGGAAAAACAATGATAGAAAAATCTTAGATTCCAGTAGGATCCTGAAAGTTCGAGTCTTTAATCTTAACCCTAAGCATCTCGCTCGGTTGATGAACATCTCGGCCGGGGTGGAATTCTTCTGACCGAGGTGACTTATTTGATCCGTAACTGAGAGTTAAGTGTTAGAGTTTGCCAAATCCTATTCTTATTATACCTTCCTGGTTCAAAGCAAGCTTAGGATGAGACTTACCCGGTAATTCCTTAGTTTGTGTACCAACGATCATAAGTGTAGGTAATAAAGGTTTATCCTTTATTGGGGTTTGAGTGTGCTTCCATCCCATCTTCGTGAGTTAGCCTGAGACTTACCCGGTAAAGGTTGATTCTATTCCCTTAGATGGTGTGTTAGTTTGAGGTTATAGTTCTTTATCTTAATTCCTTGAGACTTACCCGGTAATAGGAGTTGCGGTTTAGGATTAGTGTGTAGTGAGACTTACCCAGTGATCTACTCCACTTAGTAACACCTTCCCCACGCAAAAATCTCAGCTTTGTCCGCTTATCTATAGATCTTGAGTTGGAACCACAACTAGATGCTTTAATCCCTAGAATTACATGCTTGCTTTATTTGACATCTTATTCATCTTTGATTGTGTTAATCGCTCTTGTGGTTAGAACTAACGTAGCATACTGTGCTGACTTTGTTTCACCGAGTCCCTGTGATCGACCCCTGGAATTTTCTTGCTTTTACTACGATTGACCCGTACACTGCGGGTTCGCATCCTTGTTTTAAGCTTAAGTCTAGGGTTATAAATTTAAAGCTTGCACACACCGTTTGGGGCGAACAAGTTTTTGGCGCCGTTGCCGGGGACTTGGTCTAGACCGAGCCGGTACGGTTTGCTCTTGGGGCATTTGCCCCGTTTTGTCTAACCACTCTACTTGAGTGACTTTTTCAGGTTCTTTCTTAGGTGTATGCGAAGAACCCGCGCTGGGAAGGAAATCGTTCCTTACGATCCCGAACCAGAAAAGACATACAAGAGACGCTTGAGAGAAGCGAAGATGGCCCAACAAGACGATCGCGATCTTGCGGCCCAATTAAGAGAGACGCAGGAGCTGCTGCGCCTCAGCAAGGAAGAACTCATGCAAGAGAAAGAGGAGAATCGCACCAGGACTGCAGCAATCGAAGCTGAGATTGCTACCATTCGGAACCAGATTCTACTTCGACCGATGCAGGATCCAGTAGTTGATCCTCGACCGAGGCAGATTCCAGTACCCGACGCCCCGGCCGATGTACTTCCACCTCGGATGCCAGTCCGAGATGTTCTTCTTGCAGGAATTCCACAAACCCTAGGTCAAAGGATGGACCCTAACCAACAACTGAGGCGTCCAGGAGTGAACCTAGGAGATCCAGCAGATCATGACTACGAACTTCGACCGCAAGTTCTAGCTATGATTCGCCAGTGCCAATTCGGAGGGCTAGAGAAGGAGTCGCCGCATCAACATCTTTAAAACTACGAGATCTTGATGGAAACCTTGCGACCTTCCAGAATTGAGAACAACAACTACAAGCTAAGACCTTTCTACTTTTCTTTAAAAGATAGAGCTCTTACTTGGTATCAATCCCTTCCCCCAGGAAAAATTAGCACATGGGAGGAGATGACTACGGAATTCTTGACCAAATTCTTTCCCCCCTCAAAGACCGCTGAAATGAGAGGGAAGATCAACGCTTTCATCATGAAGGACAAGGAGAGCTTGTCCAAATCTTGGGAGCGGTTCAAGGATATCCTTTTGGATTGCCCACATCATGGGATTCCAAAGATCGAGTTGTTGGAGATCTACTTCAAAGGGCTGGACGGAAGCACCCAGTTCAATCTCCAACTACTCTCCGCCGGTACATTCATGGACATGGCGGTTGACGAGGCTTGGGACTTCATTGAGAAGCAAGCCTTGCACATGGAGAAGTACACCCACCAAGGAGCTGAAGGTGGAGTTAAAAGAGTCAACTTTCAAGAGACTCAACCCAACAACAATCAACTCACGTCCTTGAAGAACGACGTGAAGCAATTGAAGGAGCTCTTGATGGCTCAAACTAAGAAGGAAGAGCAAGGGCAAAGGAACAACAACAACAATAACGGGTACCGTAACAACAACAACGGATCCCGAAACAACTACAACAACAACAATAGAGGATCCAATAGCAACAACTGGAGGGCGAATAACCAAAACCACGGTAACAACCATTCAAACTCCAACTCTAATGATTCCTCTAACCCTTTCCTCTCTTCTCCTTCTTCTTCTTCTACTCCATTGAAGAGCCAAGGGCAAGGATCAAGTTCGTCTCAGCCGGAAAAGAAAGACGCAGTCCTGGAGGCAATCTTGATCAAGCTTAGTGCTATGGAGAATTCTATGACTTCATTTTCGAGGGCCCAAAAGTCCTTCGAACAACAACTTGCTAATAGGGCGAATGAAGCGCCAAGAGATCCAGGGAAGCTTCCAGCAAAGACGGAAACTAACCCTAAGGGCCAGTGCATGGCCATAACGACGAGGAGTGGACTCAAAACTGCAGATCCAGTACCTCGCTCGATGCAGACCACCTCGGTCCAGACCCAGTCGAAGAACACCTCGACCGAGATGCTAACCGAGGCGGCGCAACAGAAAGCAGGAGGAATGACAGAAACTTATGTTCCACCTCCTGCATATAAACCACCACTTCCATTCCCCCAGTCCAGGGCCAGAGCACATCTTGACAAGCACTTCGGTAAGTTTCTTGACTTGATGAATAAGCTACATATTAATATTCCTTTCCTTGATGCCATTCTAGGTATGCCCGCCTATGGGAAGTTCTTAAAAGAAATCTTATCAAGGAAGAGGAAGCTGGAGGATGTAGGTGAGGTTAGGATGACATCTAAATCTTCGGAGCTTATCAAGATCATGAAGGAAAAGATGTCACCTAAGTTAAGAGATCCCGGCTCATTTTGCATTCCCATTCAAGTTGGGGATGTCACTTGTGAAGCCCTATGTGATCTAGGAGCCAGCGTGAGCATCATCCCGCTGGAGTTGTGCACTAAGATCGGTCTTGGAGAGCCCAAACCGGTCAAGATTCGACTTTACATGGCGGATCGCTCCATTACCCATCCCGTGGGCATCTTGGAAGACGTTCCGGTCAAGTTAGGTAACTTCTATCTACCTATAGATTTTGTTGTACTTGACATTCCCGCAGATTATCCAGTACCTATTATTCTCGGGAGGCCATTTCTAGCAACTTCGGGTTGCAACGTGGATTGCAAGAACGCCAAGTTGAAATTCAACGTTGGTGGCGATGAGGTGGAATTCGCACTACTTGCAGCCATGAAAGGGGAGCAACTAACTGATGATATCTTCAACATCTACGATGAAGAAGAATCAAGAGAATTGGTGAGCTCTATCCTTATTAACGATCCGCTCGAAAGAGTCATAAGCTTCAGTTTAATGGAGGAAGGTATAGATGCTTCTTGTGATGCAGATATACGGAGCTTGAAGGCACTGGAAGAGGATCCAGGAGCTATAACAGAGAAGCTGATCCAGGAGACGAAGATCTCCAACCTCGGACCCAGTAGCAGTACCTCGACCGAGGCACTTTCTGGACTGAGCGAGGCGACTGAAGAACACCTCGGTCAACGCCTTTGCGCGTCGACCGAGGTCGATGGCGAGATGATTCAAACTGAGACTTCATCAAGTCCAGTTTCTGATACCACTCCACAGGGAAGAGGAAGCATGGATTCCTCCCAGAAAGCACCCCCAGTAGTGGAGCTTAAACAACTCCCTAGTCACTTGAGGTATGTCTTTCTTGGGCCGGATTCTACTTACCCCGTTATTGCTAGTGCTTCCCTCTCCGATTCTGAATTATCTAAGTTAATGCATGTCCTGAGAAAGCATCGAAAAGCCATAGGTTACACCACAGATGATCTTATTGGCATTAAACCTTCTTTCTGCATGCATAGAATTCTAATGGAAGATAATCATAAGACTTCACGGGAACCTCAAAGACGGTTAAATCCGATCATGAAAGAGGTTGTGAAAAAGGAAGTTCTTAAGTTGTTGGATGCAGGTATTATTTATCCTATCTCGGATAGCAAGTGGGTTAGCCCGGTGCATGTCGTTCCGAAGAAAGGAAGGATGACCGTTGTGACGAATAAGAACAACGAGTTGATCCCAACAAGGACCGTCACGGGCTGGAGAGTTTGCATCGATTATAGGAAGCTGAACACGGCAACTCGGAAGGATCATTTTCCGCTTCCCTTCATTGATCAAATGCTCGAACGGTTGGCCCAGCATTCACACTTTTGCTACTTGGACGGCTATAGTGGATTCTTCTAGATTCCTATCCATCCGGATGATCAGGAGAAGACCACTTTCACTTGTCCTTGGGGGACGTTCGCCTATCGGAGGATGCCATTCGGATTGTGCAATGCACCCGCTACCTTCCAGCGATGCATGATGGCTATCTTTTCCGAGTACATAGAGGAGATCATGGAGGTATTTATGGATGATTTTTCTGTATATGGTTCCTCTTTTGATGATTGCCTATCTAACCTTTCTCTAGTGCTTAAAAGATGTGAGGACACTAACCTTGTTTTAAATTGGGAGAAGTGTCATTTTATGGTTAATGAAGGCATTGTGCTAGGACACCTCGTTTCTAATCGAGGTATCGAAGTCGATCGAGCTAAGATCGAGACTATTGAGAAACTCCCTCCTCCTTGTTCTGTTAAAGGTGTGAGGAGTTTTCTCGGGCACGCAGGTTTCTACAGGAGATTCATCAAGGACTTCTCTAAGATTTCTAAACCTCTAACTAACCTCTTGAATAAAGATGTTGTTTTTGAGTTTTCGCAGGAGTGTCTTGATGCTTTCTACAGGATTAAGGAAGCGTTGATCTCCGCTCCCATTATCCAGCCTCCTGATTGGACCTTGCCCTTTGAGGTCATGTGTGACGCTAGTGATGTAGCCGTAGGAGCGGTACTTGGACAGAAGAAAGATGGACGGACCACCGCCATCTATTATGCTAGCAAGACGCTGGATGAAGCACAACGCAACTACGCTACCACCGAAAAGGAGTTATTGGCGGTTGTATATGCTTTCGAGAAGTTTCGTTCCTATCTAGTAGGGGCGAAAGTCATTGTCTACACCGACCATGCAGCCATTCGTTACTTGTTGGCTAAGAAAGATGCAAAGCCGCGCCTTATTCGATGGGTTCTCTTGCTTCAAGAATTTGACCTAGAGATCCGCGATAAGAAGGGATCCGAGAACTCAGTTGCGGATCACCTCAGCCGGCTACCGGAATCCTCCCGCGAGACGGATAGCCCGCCCATAGACGATTCATTCCCCGACGAGCACTTACATGTCTTGGAGCGTTTGATGGATCTACTTACTTCACCCCACGATGGAGGTGAAGTATGGGGTGAGGGAACCTCCTACCTCGTTTGAGACGCACCATGGTCCAGCTAGCGACCTTAAATCAAGCGCTTCTTGTGAGGCAACCCAAGGTATTGCTCTTCTTTCCCGTTTTCTAGTCTAGCTTAGATAGTTTTTGTTTTTGCTTTGCTTTGCTTTGTTTTTGGCGTTCTGGACAGACAACAGGGAATATCTAAGGAGGAGCACAACTGGAAGGACAGAAGTTCGAGATTCTGAGAAGACAGAAAGACCTCGGTCACTGTCAAAGCACCTCGACCGAGTTGATTCTTGAGCAACCGAGGCGACTAGGGTTTCTGCAGAACCGCCTCGGTCTATACCACCTCGGACCAGTCGAGACCATCTCGACCGAGGTGACAGCAGATCCAGTAAAAGTATAAAAGGGGGAAAAATTACATTTTCATTTTTTTTACCCTCCTCGACCGCGGCAAACAGACGCACCTCGCTCACCTCGTTTCTTGCTCGTTTTCGACGTTTTCTGCTTCCAAACCGAGATTGAAGGATAGAGGAGTCGATTGCAACTACAGATCTGCAAGAAATTTGAGCATTTCGACCGGAACGAGGTAAAAACGTTCGAAAACCTAAACTCGTTCGTTTACTGAAATTTGGGCTTTGGTTGCCCTTGATTCTGTTGAGGAAACCTTTAAGTACCCCTTAGGAAGCATCGGTAGTGATTTTTGGGGGAAAAGAACTGAAATTCAGAGAGTTGGAAATCGCACTGCCTTCGCCTAGGTCCAGTCGACCTGCACCTCGGTCGAGGCGATTCTTGGAGTTTGTCAGTCGACCGAGGTAGTCTGACAGTATAGTTTTAAGATGAGTTCTGACAGATTGTTAGCCCTTAGAGACAGATCCTCTCCTTCCCCTTCTTCTTCCTCATCCCGACCTTCTATCCCGGTGATTCACGAGAGACACCGGGTAGATTATGATCGTATTGCTAGTCGTCCAGTTATCGCTCCTAGATTTCTGGACGTTTCTGCCTTTGATTGTCTCCACGTAGATGGAGAGCTTAGGAGGATGATCACCACCGTCGGGCTGGATCAGTTTACTGAGATCCGAGCCCCAGCCTACCTTGAGCCGACCCTCGAGTTTGTCAGTTCCTTCACTTACCTCCCCACAGAGAGGGCTGTGAAGTACCGGTTGATGAACCGGAACTACTTAGTACCTCTTGACCACTGGAGAGACATTTTTGGCTTCCCTGCCCCCACTGCTGTAGACTTCCCGACCCGAGCTGTAGCTAGAGAGTTCTGGGGTCAGATCGCCCACATTACGAGGGATGCAGACAGGTGGCGCCCAGGTGATTCCAGGGCGAAGCTTATCTATCATCTCGCTTTTCGGTTGGTACACAGGATCTTCAGCGAGACGCTTCTGGCGCGTACTGAGACGCCCCAGAAGGTCCGACAGAGGGAGCTCTTCTCTTTATACTGCATGGTCACAGGTGGATACCCTGACTTTGGATTGATGCTGGCAGAGGATCTGCACAGGATCAAGGCCAAAGGGAAGGGAGATATATGCTGCGGAGGGATAGTGACCCATATCGCTAGGTATCAGGATATGGATCTGAGCAGGTGTACCATGGTGGCGGCTGCCAAGCCGCTCGGACTTTAGGAGATGATTACACGGAGGATTCTAGTTCCCCGTGGTTTGACTACACCTTACGTTGCTATGCCATGGGAGCTGACTGCACCTCAGGGCATCAGATGGTCTGCACAGTTCTCTGTCTTTGATCCACACTACTGGCAGACAACATGGGGTCCACTTATGGAGGATTACAGAGAGGGAGTAGCTACCCCTGCTGAGGCTGAGGAGGAGGTTGAGGACGAGGACGACGATGATGATGATACAGTAGATGAGAGAGGAGGTGGCGTCCCGATGGCCACAGGTACGGATACAGCTGGGACGAGCGCGCCACCTATTATTGATTTGGATGACGACGAGGAGGACACTGAGCCGGCGCCAGCTGAGGCATCTCCAGTCAGACCTGCTAGACGCAGGAGGCGTGGAGTTAGGGACAGAGCTGCACACCGACGGATCGATGACCTGACGGATCAGGTTATCGACTCATATGCTGCACTTTCGCTGGATATCCGCGAGATGCAGGAGCGGCAGCATCATCAGCACATGATGGCTCAGCTACAGTTTGAGCGTATCATGGGCCATCCCTATGACCCGACTCAGT
Organism: Fagopyrum homotropicum; assembly: GCA_033239125.1. Classification (NCBI taxonomy): domain Eukaryota; kingdom Viridiplantae; phylum Streptophyta; class Magnoliopsida; order Caryophyllales; family Polygonaceae; genus Fagopyrum; species Fagopyrum homotropicum. The sequence goes on from BSWB01000008.1 coordinate 11,049,180, forward strand.
ACCCCTACATACCACCACCACCACCGGATCGAGACTACTGAGGAGCTGCAGGACTTTATTATTATATCTTTTTTATGCAGTTCGGCTTTTACTCGGTGAGTTCTCTTGTTTAGACTTTTATTATACCCACTGGGACAGTGTGTCTTAAGTATGGGGTGTTTGCTATTTGACTACTTGACTACGTGATGTATTCGACTACTTTTGATGTATTATATTTATCGGATATTTTCGTATTTATGCTTCATTGCCTTTATATGATTATCTGATATTATATGCATACCTACAAGTTATTTGATTGAGAAAAACGTCGAAACTGAAAAAAATGGTTTTTAAAAAAAAAAAAAAAAAATTTTCAACCTCGACCGAGTCAGTATTGGCCGAACGAGGTGATTCACCTCGGTTGAACCAAGAACACCTCGACCGAGGTGGGTTAACTGAGAAGTTTTCGAAAACGATTTTGTGTGACTTATCTGGACATGATCTCAGTGAAGATCTTGTTTACTGACTGGTTTTAAATTCTTTATGTGTTTGAAAGGTTTTATGATATGTTTAAGTTGCTAAATGCTTTGTTTAAAATTTTTGGCATGTTTAATACTTTGTTTTTATCCAAATTATGTTGAATTTGAAGGTTGACACCGCAGGTTGAGTTCTCTCACTTTCTTCTTGGAAAGACCAAGGCAATTCATTCTCTTCTTCTTCTTCTTCTTGATCATGCTTAGCCCCTCATATACATTTTGCCTCCCTTTACCTATCCGGGAATTTGGAAGCAAGCAAAGTGGTGAAAGCAAGTTAAAGTTGAGAAGTGGGCTGGAAGTGAAAATGCTAGAAAGTAATAATAGGTTTGGGGAAGTCAATCATGAAGATGAGTAACTCGGCACCATTCACATAGCCGGGTGTTTGTGTCTTGCCAAAGTCGGATTGAGCGATATTCCTATCGGGTCATGGTATGTGCATCAAGGGTTTGATGCATCTCGAGAAATTGATGATTGCGGATTTCCTAGGCTTCGGTTATTGTGCACCTCTGTCCATGCATCCCAAAAAGTAAAGTAAAAAGAAAGTGCGAAATAAGCAAAGCTTATTGGTGGAAGGTGTTGCAAGTCAAAGTGAAAGTGAAGTTCATCCTTTTCCCGGATTCCAGCACCACATTACCTTACATACATCCCTACCCTACACGTTTCTTGACCTTTTCTTTTGGGAAGCCCTTGAGACCTTGAGCTTGTTGATTGACTTAGCGGTTTAAACTGGATTATACATGATTAATTTTGATAATTATGAATTATTATGCATTCTATGATTTTATGCAAAGATGAACAACTTTTCTATATTTATAAAATGTTTTGAGCATATTGAGTTTTTAATTTCCAGGAAGTACTCTCTTAGAGTGATCTATGATAGTTGCACACCATAAAATGTTTTTTTTGAAAGACTTTTTCATTGATTTTATTGACTTATAATCCATTCTATCTTGTCTTCTATATGCGGAACTTGCTTGGGGACAAGCAAGGGCTAAGTATGGGGTATTTTGATAGCATGAATTATAGTCTATATTTTGGGGTTTGTTTGGACGTTTTATCTTTCATAATCTGCATGTTTGTATGTACATTATGTGATTTTACTACCATTTCATCTACCTTTGCGAGAATCGAGGTCTACACCTAGTTTCGTTGTAATTGCAGGTAATTTGGTACGTTTTGAATCAAAAAGGAGCAAAAGGAGTCATGAGTCATTTGGAGCTACATCCAGGAAGCATAGCCATGGATTAAGGATTTACTTTGGGCCAGTTTTGAGAGATTTCACATTCAGTTGTGACTCACCTCGGTTGACCAGAGATTCATCTCGACCGAGGTGATCCAGGGACGCCGACTCGACCGAGGCGAAAACCTAGGACGCGGCGAGAATATTTTATTCTTGAAGGAGATCTTTTAAACTTGGAAAGTAATCTTATATTTTTGGGCTGAGCTCTTGGAAGGAAGGAGATATGCAGAATCATATATTTTACCTATATTTATGGGAGAATATCTTTCTAAGATTTATTATCTTTGGAGGGTTATTTTCCTATAAAAAGGGTTGGATTTTCCACAAATCAAAGGGTGCTTAGAGCCGGCTTACACCGAAAAATACGCAGCAGCAGCCTACTCCAAGTTGGGAGATTTGAAGAACCTTTTTGAAGGTTGAAGAAAGATTGAAGTTCATAGCTTTTATAGCTTTATTGAAGGGGTTTTGTAAGATTGTCTTCAATTCCCTCAATTGTTGTCTTGCCTTGTTGGATTATTATCCAAAGAACGCTTTGTTGTGATATTTGATTCAGTTATTGAAGTCTTTTCATTAAATTCTTCTTTGTTCAAATATTCATCTTCTTCCCATATATTTTAATACTTTCATTATGATGATGAGTGGCTAATTTCCTTGTGTGATTCTAGGGTGATTGGCTGAAGGTTGTGGGAAAAACAATGATAGAAAAATCTTAGATTCCAGTAGGATCCTGAAAGTTCGAGTCTTTAATCTTAACCCTAAGCATCTCGCTCGGTTGATGAACATCTCGGCCGGGGTGGAATTCTTCTGACCGAGGTGACTTATTTGATCCGTAACTGAGAGTTAAGTGTTAGAGTTTGCCAAATCCTATTCTTATTATACCTTCCTGGTTCAAAGCAAGCTTAGGATGAGACTTACCCGGTAATTCCTTAGTTTGTGTACCAACGATCATAAGTGTAGGTAATAAAGGTTTATCCTTTATTGGGGTTTGAGTGTGCTTCCATCCCATCTTCGTGAGTTAGCCTGAGACTTACCCGGTAAAGGTTGATTCTATTCCCTTAGATGGTGTGTTAGTTTGAGGTTATAGTTCTTTATCTTAATTCCTTGAGACTTACCCGGTAATAGGAGTTGCGGTTTAGGATTAGTGTGTAGTGAGACTTACCCAGTGATCTACTCCACTTAGTAACACCTTCCCCACGCAAAAATCTCAGCTTTGTCCGCTTATCTATAGATCTTGAGTTGGAACCACAACTAGATGCTTTAATCCCTAGAATTACATGCTTGCTTTATTTGACATCTTATTCATCTTTGATTGTGTTAATCGCTCTTGTGGTTAGAACTAACGTAGCATACTGTGCTGACTTTGTTTCACCGAGTCCCTGTGATCGACCCCTGGAATTTTCTTGCTTTTACTACGATTGACCCGTACACTGCGGGTTCGCATCCTTGTTTTAAGCTTAAGTCTAGGGTTATAAATTTAAAGCTTGCACACACCGTTTGGGGCGAACAGTAGCCTCAAAGCACGCTACAAACTCGGCCTCCATCGTGGATGATGCAATAATGGTTTGCTTAGCACTTTTCCAGGAGATGGCTCCTCCCGCTAAGACAAACACATAACCCGAGGTGCTTTTTCTGCTATCCTCGCATCCTCCAAAATCTGAATCAGTATAGCCAATAACTTCAAGCTGATCAGAATGCCTATAAGTGAGCATGTGACTCTTAGTCCCTTGTAGGTACCTTAACACCTTTTTCGCAGCCTTCCAGTGTTCAATGCCAGGGTTGCTTTGATAGCGACCCAGTACACCAACTACAAAACTGATGTCCGGTCTGGTACAAACTTGGGCATACATAAGGCTTCCAACTATTGAAGCATAAGGAATATCTTGCATTCTGTTACGTTCCTCATCAGTTTTGGGACATTGCTTCAAACTTAATTTATCCCCTTTCTGAATAGGAACCATACTGGAATTACATCCAGTCATATGGAATCTATCTAATACCTTTGAAATATATGCTTTCTGAGACAAACCTAATGTCCTTTGTGACCTATCACGGGATATTTCTATCCCTAACACAAAGGATGCCTCACCCATATCTTTCATCTCAAAGTTACTAGACAAGAAATTTTTGGTCTCTCTGAGTAAACCCAGATCACTGTTGGCGATCAAGATATCGTCAACATACAAGACTAAAAATGCAAACTTGCTCCCACTGACCTTCAGGTATATACAATGATCAAAAAGGTTTTCTGTAAAACCGAAGGCAGTTATGGTATCGTGAAACTTAATATACCATTGTCGAGAAGATTGCTTAAGTCCGTATATTGACTTCTTTAATAAACAGACTAGGTCCTCCTTACCGTCTTCAACGAAACCTTCAGGTTGAGACATGTAGACTTCTTCCTCCAAACTTCCATTTAGAAATGCCGTTTTCACATCCATTTGATGTAGCTCTAAGTTAAAATGAGCTACTAATGCCAAAATGATCCTTAATGAATCCTTCTTCGAAACTGGAGAGAAGGTTTCATTATAATCAATGCCTTCTTTCTGGTTGAAACCTTTGGCTACAAGGCGCGCTTTATGTCGCTCTATATGGCCAAGGGAGTCGAGCTTGGTCTTAAAGACCCATTTATTGCCGACTGCCTTATGCCCTATAGGTAGAGCAACTAACTCCCACACTTTATTTGCAGCCATTGATTTCAATTCCTCAAGCATAGCATCAATCCATTTATCAGAATCATTGCCTTTTACGGCTTGTGAAAACGTTACTGGATCGTTATCCAATCCTATGTCAAACTCATGTTGTAGCATGTACACCATATAGTCATCTGAGATTGCAGACCTACGAGGTCTTGTGGACCTTCTTACAGAAATCTCAACTATAGGTGTATCTGCCGCTTCAATGACTTCAGGAATGGCAGGAGTCACATTAATGGGTTGAGGTTCATCATCATTTTCTGGAACGTCATGAACAGAGATTAGAGGTACAGTAATAGGAACACTAGTTCCCTCTCTAATCTCATTGATGATGACCTCATCAAATCTCCCACCGACTTCGCCATCCTCTAGGAATTTGGCATTACCAGTTTCTACAATTCTGGTGATGTGGCTAGGATAGTAAAATTTAAACCCCTTTGATTTCGAAGCATACCCAATAAAAAACCCACTAATGGTTTTAGAATCGAGTTTCTTCTCTTGAGGATTGTAGATGTGCGCTTCTGCGGGGCAACCCCAAATGTGTAAGTGTCGCAAACTTGGTTTCCAACCATTCCACAGTTCAAATGGAGTCTTTGAAACTGCCTTACTAGGAACTCGGTTTGCGACGTACACTACAGTCATAAGCGCATGCGTCCACAATAATTTGGGTAAATCAGCTTTACTCATCATAGCCCTTACAACCTCTAGAAGGGTTCTGTTACGTCTCTCAGCTACACCGTTCATCCAGGGTGAACCAGTCATCGTGTACTGAGCGACAATACCCAAACTTTCTAGAAGTTTAGCAAATGGACCAGGGTTTTGCCCTGATTCATCGTATCTACCATAAAATTCCCCACCTCTATCCAACCTGATGATCTTCACTTTCTTTTCCAGTTGCCTCTCAACTTCCTTAATGTAAAGCTCTACAACATTTACCGACTGAGATTTTTCATGCAACATGTAAAGATAACAGTACCGTGAATAATCATCTATAAAGGTGATGAAATATTTCTCTCCACTAAAGGAGGGAACATCAAAAGGACCACAAATGTCTGTATGTATGATCTCTAAAAGAGCAGTGCTTCTTGTGGCGCTCTTTTTGGTGTGTTTGGTTTGCTTTCCTTTAATGCAATCCACACACGTCCCAAAGTCAGTAAAATCAAGAGAAGGAAGAATGTTGTCATTTACTAACAACATCATTCTTTCCCTTGAAATATGGGCCAAGCGTTTATGCCACAAAAACGCTGAGTTCTCATTCGACCTGACACGTTTCATTCCAATCTCAGAATTCATAGAAATAAACAGTGAATCAGAAAATGATTTATCCAAATCAATACGATACATTCCATTCTCCAAAACACCACAACCAATTATATTCTTATCCCTGAATAAACTGAAACAACCATTTCCAAAAGTCACAGAAAAACCCATACAGTCAAGTTTAGAAATTGAAATTAAATTACGAGTCATTGATGGAACATAGATTGTATCCTCCAAAAGTAATTTAAAGCCACTACTTAATTCTAAACAAAACATCCTATGGCTTTAATGGATGCTTCAGACTTGTTTCCCATGAGTAGGTTCTTCTCATTGCTTCTTATGTTCTGGATTGAACTGAAGCCCTGTAATGAGTTAGAAACGTGCACATTAGTACCAGAGTCTAACCACCAAGTATTAGAAGGTACATTAATGAAATTAGATTCGGGACATACGAAGGAAAGGTACATACCCTTCTTCTCGAACCATTCCTTGCACTTTACGCAGTCTTTCTGGAAATGTCCTGCCTTTTTACAGAAATGACAGACATCCTTCTTTTTCACCTTCTTAATGCCCGACGGACCTGGTACATTGGTTGAGCTAGACTTGATGCTTGAACTGTCCTTTCTTTTGAACTGGCCCTTCCCTTTAGTGCCCTCACTGTTATACACATAATGTGCCTGAGGTATATTATGCACTTTTGCATTAGCTAGGCGTGCGGCTTCCTGAACAAGCTTATTCGCAAGTTCATCCACTGTCCATGTTTCTTTAATGGCATTATAGCTCACATGGAATGCCTCATATTCTTTGGGAAGACCCTCAAAGATGAAATGCGTTAATATGGGGCCGTCAATTTTCAGCCCCAACTTGAACAACTGAGAGGCTAAGCTTTGCATATGCATTGTATACTTAGTCATATCAGTCTGTTTTTCATCAAACTTATAGTGAGACAGTTCAGACAGAAGCTTTCCAATTAATGCCTTATCAGAAGGCTGAAACTTTTCCTTAAGTTTTGCAAGATATTTCTTCGTTGTGTCACAATCAGCCTCTGTAATTGAGTTCTTAATGTCCGAAGTAGTGGTAAGGCGCAGAAAGGAAAGACAGTTAGCATCCTTGTCTTTCCAGTTCTTATATGCCTTAAGCACTGCTTCATCCTTCTCATCAGGCTTAGGCTTTTCAGGACCGTCCTCCCTTAAACATTCGCTGTAACTTAACATGGACATAGAGAAAGTTACAATCTCTATCCAATCAGCGTAGTTTGGTCCAGTAAGGGGAGGAACAGTCGAGAGGCAAGAAAGCAGTAACTTATTTTGGGAAACTGCACAGTTAGAAAAATATGTTCAAAACAATCAATCTTTGAGTAAAAACACACACATACATATAAAATCACTAATGAATAAGACTTGTTCAATAATTGAGAAAACTCAAGCAATCTCGACTAAACTAAGTATGGCATCTGTGGATAACCTCTACAGTCTAATCTCAATTGATTAAATATTCCCTACTTATATGATTAAGTTACTAATAAATGCCGGTCCACCTGTGGGTAAGACCTAAGGGCTAGCAATTTATCCACAATACTCGCTTATTCTGACCTTCACTACCTTAAGTGAGTCCACTGTGGTGTAACTCAATTTTTAATGTGAAAATCTGAGGCTTATTTAAGCTTTTATGAAATTAATCAAACATGAATCGGCCCACTGTGGTGTAACTTAATTCAACTTAACGATAATTTCTACCATTCAAAATGGAATAATCATTAGTGAGAATTCAATCTCATATGAACGGAAGCATGTGTAGTGTGCAACCGAACAACCCTACTGAGATTTCTCAAGCGATTATCCAAACTATACAGACAGCAGCGGAAGTATAAGGGAAAGCCCCACAAAAACCCCAAATGCTCAACAAAGATGCTTGACATAATCGATCATCACCCCTTTAGGTCAATCGACTTAACTCTAATGTCGAACGACTACGGGTGAAGTCGTTTGACTCGAAAAACCCCTTTGTAATGGGTCTTTTTATCACTTCAATCAAACACTTTATTTTCACCAATTAATCCTTGAAATTGGCTTGGTCATTTCATCAACATTTTAAGTGCATAGAAAATTCAGCACACACATTTCATCAAGCATTTTTAAGTGCATAGAAAATTCAGCACACATATTTTATTTAGGCAATTCATCAAACACTTGGTGTGCACCAAAATTCAGCAATTCAACCAAGCAATTGAGTGTTCAAAACTTAATACATCCAACATGCAATTAGTTTTCTAATCTCAACCATGCTCTTGTACCACATGTAGGTTAATAATTCATCAACATAATCAAAGAACAATTCATCCCTAATTTGTTCTATTCCACTAGGATCTTAGATTTGGAAAACTAATCAACAATGTTTAGATGTTTACCTTGGTCAGCCATAGGGGTGCAGTAGGTGGCTCCGGCAGGTGGTGAACGGCGGCGCAGCAGGCGGCTCCGGCGGGTGGCCAAAGGGCTGCTGCAGCGGCTCGTGGAGGAGGCCGCAGGGAGGCTCGGCTGTGCAGCGGGCGGCGCAGCAGGCGGCTCCGGTGACCGGCGGTGTGGCTCCGGGCTGGCAGCAGGTGCGGCGACGTCCCGGGTGGCTGCTGGTGGTCCGGTGGTGGCTGAAGCAAGGAGCCCTAGTTTCTCCACTCTCCTCCCTTTTCTCTCTTATGTGTGTTACGTGTGTTGTTTTTCAACTAATGACATATATTCTTCTTTTATGTGTTATATGCCCAACTAAAATAAGGGTACATAATGCCCAATAGTTTTAGCACATAATACCACTACATAAGTTATATGTCACACACGATTATATCGCTATTAACGGAACAACGCATATTTAAGGGCGAGCGGAGGACCGGGCTTTATTACGGGATTAATTTATCGGTCCGTCAACGATAAATTAATCGGGTTACTCCCTACGAAAATCCCGACTATTATATTTAGCTAATTAATGCAAAAACGTAGATTATCTATAGGTCCACATTAACGAGATAATTTATTCTTACAGTGGAGCGAGCAACTGTATTTTGTTTCTTCGAAATCCATGATAACAAGTTTAAGCCATGGAATATACAGTAAGCGCCAATGGATCTTCTATCCGCACGATCACCACCCTAGTCAACATTAAAGTATGCAAAAAAAATGTATATTACGTTGCAAAATTAATGTGAAACTAGCGATCCACTTTTGCATTTAAATATATGAGAATACGCTATACAACTTGTCAATCATGAAGGCGAGGATCATGCATCAGTTGATACACCCTATTGATAGCAAAGGAAACATCTAGGTGTGTGAATGTCACATATTGCAAGCTACCTACAATGATGCGATAAAAGGAGGGGTCTTGAACAAGGTATGGTTCAATTGTTGAATCATAGTCAGTGGCCAAGGGTGTTGCAACTACAAATCAGTCACCACCGTTGGGGAGATACTTGAGAGTTGCTGGTAGGGGAAATTCCGGGTGGCCGAAGCCTATGAGTTCTTAGACCACATGGTAAGGAGTTGGATTTGTTCAAAGTAGTTTGAGACTCGAGCAATACGTCTAAACACTACATTATCTTGTGGATGACAATCATTGGTAGGTTATCTACCAGGGACAGATTGCACTTCCTCGGTATTGATCCTACGTGTAGTTGGTGCATGAGTGAAAGTGAGTCTAATCTCAATTGATTGGATATTAATATTAAGTATAACTTTAAATAAATAATAGCAAAATAGTAAGATTCAATTAGGCCATCTTTATCAATGGGTCTTCAAAGCGGGATCTTGGGCAATTTTTGTAATTTTTCTTCAATTAAATCTTATAACTTACTTTTACAAATTTATCAATGGGTCTTCATCATTGGGTCTTACCTCGTTTTTATCACCCACCCATTTATTTCCTCATACCATTTTACAAATATACCCTTACTAACTTTTTAATATTATAATTGTTTTAACTATATCTTAAACCAAACTTTTTATTATTATAACATTAAATAATGATTTAATTATTTTTTGTTAACTCAAAATTATTCAATTATTTTTAAAATAATATTTAATTATGAGAAATACTTAATTTCATTAGAATTAGCATAAAAAACATCACACGATAAGATACATAAAATTAAATCATGATACAAACAACATTCAAGTGAACATAAAAAAACATGAAGCAAACAACATTAAAATAACACAATCTTGAGTCGATAACCTAATTTCCAAATTTTTGCCAAATATTCTCCATTAAATCGTTCTGAAGTTGTTGATGTGTAGTTCTGTCTCGCACTTGAATTGTGTTTTGGAGGTAGTCGCGCATATTAATCGGTCTTGCTGTCGTGTAATCCGAAGGATTTACCGAGCCTGCAACTCCTTCTTGATCATACTCCGGGAGATCACCTTCGTATTCATCTCGTTCATCTTCTACAATCATATTATGCAAGATAATGCATGCTCGCATAATTTTCCCAATCTTAATCAAATCCCATGAAAGTGCTGGGTTTCGAATGATTGCAAATCGAGATTGCAAGACTCCAAACGCCCTTTCTACATCTTTGCGAGCTCCCTCTTGAACTTGAGCAAATAGTTTAGCTTTAGGGCTTTGCGGGTGTCGAACAGATTGCACAAATGTGGCCCAAGGTGGGTAAATACCATCGGTAAGATAATATCCTTTGTTGTATTGATGACCATTAACCATGAAATTGATATATGGTGCCCTACCATGTAAAACGTCATCAAAAACAGGAGAACGATCAAGCACGTTAATATCGTTACACGTACCTGGGACACCAAAAAATGTATGCCAAAACCATAGGTCATGAGATGCCACAGCCTCTAGTACAATCGTTGGATATCCATGATCTCCACGTGCATATTGACCTTTCCATGCATTTGGACAATTTTTCCAAGCCCAATGCATGCAATCGATGCTACCCAACATCCCTGGAAAACCACGAGCCTCCCCCTTCACAAGTAGACGCTGCAAGTCTTCCACTGTAGGTTGACGAAGATATTCATCACCAAAGATAGATATGACTCCATCAACAAAATATTCTAAGCTCTTTCTAGCAGTGCCCTCAGCAAGACGGAGATATTCGTCACTAGCATCTGCAGCTGTTCCATACGCCAACATCCGTATCGCACTGGTGCATTTTTGTAATGCAGATATACCAAGTCTACCAGTCGCATCTGGCCTTTGTTGAAAGTATTCCACTCCATTCTCGAGGCTTTCAACAATGTGCATGAAAACATGTTTGCGCATTCTGAACCGACGTCGGAAGATTGCATCTGTGTACGTCGAGACCTCAGAGAAATAATCTCTGCGTAATTGTGCTTCCCCTTGCTCCCTTCCTCTTTCAATGTGTGTTCGACGACGTCTTCTTCTTCTAGAGCTTTCTGCTCGTGCCTCATCATGTCTTTGGCATGCAAGTTGCCACTCATTGAAAGCAGCGAAGAGCTCATTATCATCAGAGCTACTGCTACTAAGGAATGGGTTGGGGAATGATAGCTCAGAATCAGAGTTAGACATTGTGTAGCTATTTGTTTGAAATAGATAATGATAGAGTTGAATGAAATCTCTATACTCATATCACATTTATATATCAATCTACTTAGATGACCGTTGTATATGACCGTTGTATATTTAAATATATCTACAACTTTTCTCTGCCACGTTCACATACATTGTCGGACCCATCATTGTCTTTGCCCATGCCATGTCAAGACGTGACATGAAATGACAACACTCTGTAGCTTCACATGCATTAACTTTGCCCAATCTCTGCCACCTTATCTTTATCTTTGCCCAATCTCTGCCACCTTCACATGCATTGTCCGATCCATCATTATCTTTGCCCATTCCCTTCTTTAAACCCATGCCATGTCAAGACGTGACATGAAATGACAACACTCTGTAGCTTCACATGCATCAACTTTGCCCAATCTCTGCCACCTTATCTTTATCTTTGCCCAATCTCTGCCACCTTCACATGCATTGTCCGACCCATCATTATCTTTGCCCATTCCCTTCTTTAAACCCATGCCCTGTCAAGACATGATATGAAATGACAACACTCTGTAGCTTTATTTATCTTGACCACACTTCTGACACAAAGTAGAAAATACATTGATTGCAACAACAAGATCTTACATCAAGAGAACTGATTACAAAAACATCTTACGTAATATAACACTAAACATTAGGATACAACAACATAAAACATAAAATAAGAGCATTAACATCATTAGAAAATACATTGATACAACTTCCGATGATTGCAATTTCTTCAAATCATTTTGAGTTCCTTCATCAAACTTTCCTTCAATTCAATACCTGCAGGAGGCAATTCCTTATCTGCCATCAAGCTCATCAATAGTTCCATCTTCCTAACTCTCGCGTATTCTTTTTGACTCTCTATCTTTTGTGCCGCCTTCGATTTCTTAAACTCTAGTATCTCGCTCATACGTTGTGATGCTTCTTCCTTTCTCTCCGCCGTCACTTCAACGTGTTCATTACTCGTTGTTGATGCCTTCTGTTTCCCCTTTCTCTTGGCGCTTTTGATACCTTCAAGACGATCAAAATGTTGATGATCATGCATGCTTGTTGGAGTTTCAGGAGTTGGGTTAGAACCCACGGCATCTTCAGTTGAAGCCCTTGATCTTTTGCCGCTTGAAACACTTTCCTCCTTCTCTTGGTTGATCTTTTTCAAATGATCAACTCTCCATTTTTCTTCATTACGAAGAACATACCATGCATGCTCATTTACAAAACTACACCCATATGTAGCTCTATAAATTTCATGTGTTTTGTTAATTACATCTTGATCTCCTTCGCCGCTAGCTTTTAATTTGAGAGCTTTTTCATGGCAACCAACAAACTTACCAACCGTGTTATTCAGCTTTTGCCATCTACACTTCATTTTATTTTTGTCTCGAGGAACTTGGTGAGGCTTCCTCCACTGCATGTAGTTGTTAGTAATTCGACTCCAAAATGCCTCTGAAGTTTGGCCATTGCCATCAATCGAATTAGTACTCACGTTTATAAAACCGGAGATGAGAAGCAAATCATCTTCGTGGGTCCAATAAACGCGCTCACCACCGCCACCATTGTCATTATCACCACCACCTCCATGACGACCACCACGACGACCACCTCGACGACCACCACGACGACGACCACCACCACGATCACCACCACCGCTAATAGGAGCTTCAAAACCACCACCACTATTAGCACCATAACCTCCACCATAACCACTATCACTACCAACGCTACCACTATTAGCACCATAACCTCCACCATAACCACCACCACCACCACCACCACCACCACCTCCGTCATAACCACGACCACCTTCACCATAACCACCACCACCAGCACCATAACCACCACCACCACTAGCACCACCACCACCACCATAACCACCACTACTAGCACCATAACCACCACCACCATAACCACCACCACCACCACCACTAGCACCACCACCACCACCATAACCACCACTACTAGCACCATAACCACCACCACCATAACCATAACTACCACCGCCACCATAACCACCACCACCACCATAACCACCACCACCACCACCATAACCACCACCACCATAACCACCACCACCATTACCACCACCAGAAGAGGGAGCTAAACTACCATGGTGTTGGGTGCTGTATGCTGGAATTTCGGAAGGTTGAGTGAGTATTTGACTATAATAATTATAGTCAGAATCTAGTTTTAAATCATTAAAACCAAACATTTCACTAAAGTTTTGAGAATTTGGATGATTATCCATGATGGATGTAGAAAGAAGAGATGTGTTTTGGTGTTTCAAAATGATCCAACACATTCACTATATATAGACAAGAATATGGGTTAATTTTATTATTTATTATATTTTTATACCTTAGAATGAAATTTAGGTTAATCTATTAATTATCTCTATGAATAATACTATAAGAAACAAAGAGATAAAAAATTACCCAACACATATATGAAAAAATAAGGAATAAATTTTTATTATATAGAATTTTTATACCTTAAAACGAATTTATTAATATATTTTGTATTTTGATATTTTTATACCTACAAACTTTACCATAAAAAAAATATTTTTTTAAAACTATTCTAAATATATTCAAAATGGGTGTCTTTGGATAGATACAAAAAAAATTATGAATTTTGGTATAATTGTTTTTTTTTTTTAAATATTTTAGCCGGAAAATGGATTTATAATAAATTAAAACTTAATTAGCCGTAGCCAATAAAAAAGCGCCACGTGTCGCTGCATGCTTGCGCCAATTACAGCGCGACACGTGGCGCAAGCTACAAATTTTTTTTTAATTAAAGGCCGCTTTTAAGCGGCCAATGGGGGGGAGACACGTGTCCCCCCCTTTTAATCCAAGACCCGGGTCTTCTCAAGACCCGGTTAATTACATTTTATTCCCCCTTTTTTCTATAAATTACAAGACCACCCCCCTGGACACCCGTTAAAGATGCCCTTAGTCGCTTGTTAATCGGGGTTCGAAACCTACAAATGGGTAAATCGAAATTAACAAATCAATTTATTTAATAAATCCAAGGGCCTACTTTGTTTCCTATCAAATCCAAGTGCATGCATACGATATGCCGTCACACCTTGTTCCCGATCTTGTCATGGGATGGAAAAGCCTCTTAAACCATTCCAACATCCATATACATGTCGAGATTGCTGATACAAACTTAAGTATTCCATTCTATCAATAAAAAACAAAGTGCTCCTTCGGATAAAGAAGAAGAAGAAGACCGTATATGGTCTTTTTTCTAACCTTATCTTCTAAGACCTTCTTTTTCTGCCATGATACAAAGTTAACATGCCATGAGTTACTAAATTTGGCTGAACTTGAATAGCCTACATTCAGTTAAAAAAAGCGAGAGAGAGATTTCTCTTATTTCGGTAATACATTAAACAAAATTCAGAATAGATCAGCAAAAACAAGTTAAACAACTAAACAAATAGCAATTGCTCTCACTAGTCTGCAACCAGAAACCAAAATCATTAGTTTGATGATGGCTGACCTGTCTCAGAATAGATCAGCAACCAACGTAATCGCATCAGCTAACTATGCTGAGCTTTTCAGAATTTCTTCTGAAGGAACCTCTAGTGTTCCTCCAGCATGGTCTGGGCTTGCCTTAATTTCTGCAATTACATCAGGCATACTGAGATTAGAAAAAGACTCACCAGAAGCTCATATATAAACATTGCTTTAAGAAAGTAAACTAAGAACTGAGACTAGGTACATTCAATCAGCGAAACCAAATTGATGAACATCCAACAAGAAAATCCTAAATCACCATGTATTTACAACTTTTACGCGCAGCACAAAAGAAGCAACTATTTCGGGTATTCTAACCAGTAAAATCAACAGCCTACGTATTTATCCGAACACAAAATCATAATGTGACATCAATCAAATAACTTCATCAACAACTACTCACTCATCTAAATTTGAAGCTATGGAGATGCTAACAAACGCACTTATGTAACACTCATCGAAGCAGATACAGCTACGAACGAAATCCAGCTGCTACAACTTAAGCAGACAACAGTATAACAGTAGAAGCTAGAAAGGCTCTGTGAGAGAGACAAATATAGGAAAATCACACAACATTTAAATCCACATGCAAGAACGCAAACCAACACAAAGGAACATCAAAACTTAATGAAAATCAAGAGAATTCAGTAAAATCCCCTTCCCAAAAGCTTTATAGTAAGCCACCAAGAGAGGAACACCTCTCTATCCAATAAAGCAATAAAACAAAAGACATTACAAATTAAATTTCTGGATAATCTAACTTAGGAAACGAAGTAGAAACACCCTTATTTATACTTTACTCTTACTGCTCAAGTTGCTAACTTTTACCCCCCATATTCTGACAGTGATGCTAGCTAATATACCCATATCACAAGTTCACAACCTAACGGGATAGCATACCAGCACATGCCTTCCTCTGAAACTAGTTCCCTTTTCTTACCCTTATTTCCCACAAATACAAGAAAGATAATTTATGGTCTAAATGTTAGGATTAGAATGCAATCTAAAGAGAAATAGGACAAGAATTGGTTACCCAATTAGTCTGGGGGCACTACCAAGCCAGGGTTTTGCGCTATGTTTTGTGATACCAATTACAATAATCGTCGGTTTAAATAAGCCAATAATATCTAAAAGATAGAAACCCTAAAAATAAAATACACTGAGCCTAATACATGGGCCGAAAAATTTTGAAGATGAGAAATCATTATGCAGCAATTCAGGATACAGTGCTTCAGGCTCCATAGCCGAACACTAAACTCTCTCAACAACCTGATACTTGGTTCCTAGCGGTGTATACCAACCTCGAAATTATTTTGAAGGTGAGAAATCATTATATTAGCTAGAATGTGTGAAATTGCCGATCCTCCTCAATCGGTAATCTATCTTAGGATGTGTTAAAGGTTGCAAATCTATCTTAATAACGATCATCTCAATTACCCATGGTGAAGTCCCCATCTCTTAACGAGTTTTTATTACACAAAGATTGTTTCTTTCAGTTTATAATGATTTGATACCTAGCTTTGATGCTTCTCTTAGTCCACGTCTTAAGGCTATACATCTGCCCCTATAATTCATTACCACACCACTCTGCACCTAATCCAACTACTTAACCTCCGTAGTTTCTTGTGACAAAACCTATTGTTTTCCTCTCATCTATTTATCTTAAAGCTATCAAAGTTTAGTCTGAGAAACTTGATATGTGGTATTTTAAGTTAAATTGTTTCATCTTAAGTCAAATATATACAGAGCATCATCATCTTTTAAACTGCGTGTCTCTTCTAAAGGTAGATGTGATGAATCTTCACAAGGCAACTACTAGTAAGGTTTCTTCTAATGCTGATACATCAATCATGATAGTATGCACACCTTTTCTTTCAGCTCAGTAGAACAAAGCGCAACCCTGGAAAAATGCTCCTCCCAGTTACAGTGCAGTCAATTAACACTCAAATCTCAAAAATTGTCAAAACACATGCGAATCAACCACAATAGTGAGACCAAAAGATTTGCCTCAATGCAGTGGAACAGCATTAGCTAGCTAGACTAAGGTCAACAAACATAAATGCAATTAGATAAAAACGCAAAACCCACAAGATTTCAAATTCTCAAGTTTTAAGACGTATTAACCAGTCAACTTGTCATAAATCAGGTTGGAAAATTCATCAAACAAAACAACCACCCAAAACCCTATATAGAACCTGTAGGGTGAGACGCAAGTACCGTATCCGCCACGTTCATTGAGCTTGGCTTGAACAATCATGGTAGAGATGAAACTGGAAGCCTCCTTAGCGTCCTCAAGGAGCTTGTCGATTTCAGAATCGGAGGAAACGTGACGATTCTCGTCGAATTTGGTACGGACCTCCATGGCAGATGCAGTAAGCATCTGGGCATCTCCTGCGAAAGACTTACGGGTTGCTTTCAACACCTCCCTGTACGCTCTCAACACCTCCGTTCTCTTCATCTTAAGAAGCCACCAACAGAGCGCCGTCGGTCGGATCGGTAGACTTGTGGCCCGAGTGGGGTTGAATGTTTTCTAGACTCCATTCATGTGAAACTAGTGAAACATTAATAGGGTTTTTTTTTACACCAAATCACTCAAATTGGGGAATTTTCGCAATATAACTTTTATTATAATAAATTACGTACATTACCCACACGTTAGGGCTCCTATATTTTATTTTTGAGAAAAACGCAAGGGACTTGATCACCGACGCCTTGACGGTAAAATGAGAGGCTTAAACAATTCGGCAGACGAAAACAACCATCAAGAGAGCAACTCAAATCAAACCATACATCCAACAAAAATACAAAACATAAAAAGAAAAGGGCTCAAAGGATGACAACATCGGGCCAATAAGGGTTATGAAAGAAGATCTCACGGCGATAAAAGCACGTGAAAAACGAGTCAAGACTGCCGAAGTAGAACCGTCAGAAGCAGGTAAAATAGGAATCGAACTCGTGATGAAGTGAAAGACGAGACTTTCAAGGATATGCTTTTGTCAAAAGCAGTTGTCAAGAAGTACACTGATGCGGGGTTGAGGCCGCAATTTTCCGATCTACATTGAAGTTCATGAAAGCAATGATCTGTGCAAATCTCGATGGTAATCTCGGGCTAGATTATTGATAATGCCGAGATTTACGTAACTCAAAGGAAAAGAACGTGAGTTGTATGAAATTGAATGGTAAGATAAAAAGATGATTATTGAATGAAGTTGTGCAAATCTCGATTGTAATCTTGATTCTATCTTCCTATATTTTCCATCAATTGATGGAAAATATAGGAAGATAGAACTAAGATATAAACTCACAAAGAACATTAACCAATTGGATCAAAACCCTCCATATAGAATTACTTTAACCCTTCCTTCTTCAATTTTACGCAAGTCTCCTAATTAAGACAAACACAAGGAGGGACTAGTGTGACTAGTAGCACCAACATTTAAGAAGATTAACACATACAAGAACAACCTAGCAATGATTCACAATGAATCAATCAAAGGCTCTGTTTTTATTGAATAAGAATGAATAAAACGAAAACTTCATAAACGAATAATCGAGTATCTCAAAATAATATGTGGAACAAATATCAATAATCAAAACTGAGAATTTTGGCCTTCTAACATCACATATATAGATGAGATTCCTAAGAAGATAAAATAATAAAAATAATCCTACAAAATATAAAAGATAAGATCAAATCTAAAAGATACCTTTAAGATGTTTAGAGTTTTAAAGGTATTAAAATAAAATAACTAATAACTAATAAAAATCTCGACTAGGTGGGATTGAGATCTTGATGGAAGCTAGTAAATCTCGACTAGCTGTAACACCCCAAATTCTGGGAACTCGAAGCGTTACAGACTAGAACCTCACAATGAGTCCCGACCCTCAAAGTAGCAACGACACAACGGATCTTACAACAAAGCACAAATAAATCAAAATCAAAACTCATAATAAAACCAAAGGTTTAAACAAAGGAAAGCGTAAAAGACTCGCAACCGAGTTCAAAACAAAGGGGATGCAACAACAGAAACATAAACCCGATCCCGTCCTATAATATA
The DNA here is from genome assembly GCA_033239125.1 of Fagopyrum homotropicum. Classification (NCBI taxonomy): domain Eukaryota; kingdom Viridiplantae; phylum Streptophyta; class Magnoliopsida; order Caryophyllales; family Polygonaceae; genus Fagopyrum; species Fagopyrum homotropicum. The sequence goes on from BSWB01000008.1 coordinate 11,068,023, forward strand.
CGGGAACACCGGATGACCACATCATCCGGATCACTCAGCAATACCTATATAGCATGCTCACACTCATCCGGTTATTATCTTTCTTAAAGTTATCCAATTACTAATTCAACTTCTTTTGTCACACGAGAATCTCCTGAAACTCGCCTCCGCTTCCGTCTACCAACAAGAATAGATCAATACTATCCGTTACATGCGGGCTTGGGTTGCAAGAGCACCTCATGGTCTCTTGTAGAACTAGACAAGTGGTCACCGCCTGGTTATCATACACTTGGGCCAATTACGGTTAAAAAGGTCATCCTAGTCCGGTTATCCGTTATAACAACGATAAAAAACACAAACAAACCAAAACATTCAAACTAATACACGAAATGAAGCTAAGTAAGTCCAGAGGACTTCCTCACTTGAAGGTAAACTCAAAGGGTTAGCGAACACTTAGTTTCCCGCATGAAAGGAGGAAATGAAGCCTATTCACACAAGTCGTCACGAATCAGAACTGAACAGTTTCTAGAAGTCTATAATTTATAGTTTCAATGATCTCTAAGAGATCTCCACATGCTAAGGGCTCGACCTTAGTCTTACAACTCTCTCAAGGGGTCAACAACAACATCAAAAGCTAGCGGAAGGAACGAGGGAAGCAAGGAAGGAAGCAACTCACCAAAGAACGGGGATGTTAACATAAAATATTGCGATATTCTAGGCACTTATTTTGGTTGTTTTTCCCTTATTATTGTGTACATGGATGAAGTTTAGAAGCAATTGTTAGCTTGTTCGTCTATTTTGTCGATATGGATGTCTACACGAGCTTTGTGTTGATTGTAGGCGAAAAGGAGCTAAATAGGATCTATTGAGAGGGAAAAGAGAGTAATCGATCATATTCGAGGATTAGGAACACATCAAGGAAGCTAAGGAAGGAGCTAGGATGAAGAATGTCACGACACAAAGGAAACCACAAGTGTTTTACACTTCCACGCTCTAAATTACAACCGTAGAAGAGTCCACGCTCTAAACCACGGCCGTGGATCTTGACATCATGAGCGTGGAGAACTCTAGTAAGCTACACGGCCTAAAGTACGGTCGTGAAAATCACAAGAGACCGTAACCCCTTTCCACGCTCTAAACCACGGTCGTAAAAACCTTTGAGACCGTGATTTAGGCGATCTTTTGACGTGTCTTCATTTGCCACATTATTTACGTAATGGACCTGGACGACTATTCTTTTCCGGTCATATAAAATGGCCAAAGAAGAGAGTTTGACGATCATCTCGCAATACATGCGTTTGATCCCGCTTAGACGCCTACGGACGTTGACGGCCGCTTACCTTACTTGGGGCATTCTTGCCTAGGGTGGATTGAAGATTGCCGAAGGTTCAACCTCTTTCTAGGGTTTTGATATTAAAGACAGATTGACAACCTGTTCTTCATACTTACCTTAAATCATTGTGAGGTTTTGTGTTCTATATTCTGAATCCATTGATTATCGCTTCTTGTGTTCGGATTTGAGAATTGGTTTTGAAGTTTATTGAGTTTTCGAGGGTTTTCATCTTTCATTCTTCTTAAATTGAATATTGATATAATGACAATGATTATTGGCTAAAACCTTTTAGCAATTCTAAGGTGAAGGGTTGATAGTTGTGGCTTAGATGATGATAGATCGATCGTAATTTGATTGGACCCTGAGAGTTAGAGAGATCTCGTCGACGAACCTAAATCACGGCCTGTTCTTGGGTTTCCACGGCCGTGGTTCTCAAGATCTGACCGTGATCTACCCTAGTTTACGAACTTTGCTTTTACTTTGATCCAAGGTTAAAGATTTGCTTTAATCTAGTCTTGGCTTGCCCTTTTCTAGGTAGTAGTGAGACTCACCATCCTCTATTTCGGTTTCGAGTGTCACAACCTTAATCGTTTTAGTTTATCTTGATACTTGGGTTACAAGTTTGGGTATTTGAGTTTAATTTTTGTCCATAGATCCTTTCTATACTGCAGCCTCAACAACCTTTATAGAGAGTGTCTTTATATAAGTCATATAAAGTCTTGGAACTTCACCGTACATTACTTTACCTTAGCATACCTTTGCAATTCTTGACTCTGTCCTTAGTTCTTTAGTATATTTTGAATCGATTGCCACAATTTGATACATGGATCTATAGGATTGCTGTTTTCCCCAATATTTGCAAAGCTTTACATCTTTTACTTGCTCGACAATCTGAAATTGGATTTTGTTTCAACAAATCCTTGTGATTGATACTCTGGAATATTTGCTAATCTACGCCGATCCGTACACTGCGGGTTCGTTTGCCTTTATTCTAGTTTTATAAATTTAAGACTTGATTGCACGCACGTTTTAGGGCGAACAAGCTTTTGGCGCCGTTGCCGGGGATTTGGTCAAGACCAAACTTCGGTTTTCGGTTGTCGAGTTTGGGAGCTTTGCTCTTGTTATTTAATATCTCTTGTGAGTGTTATTTGCAGGTTCTTTTAGGTATATGCGCAGGTCTAGATCCAACAAAGACCTCATACCTTTTGATCCGGAACTTGAGAAAACTCTTAGGAAGAAAGCCAAGGAAAGAAAGATGGCTGAAAATAAAGAGAGAGATATACAAGCAGAATTAGACGAATCTCAACGTCAACTTAAGTTGAGTGAGAAAGCTCATTTAGATGCAGAAACGAGTCATCAATTCTAAATTGATGAACTCAGAGCTATGATGTTAGACATGAAGTTGGAGTTGAATGATTCTAAGAAGAAGAAGGTCAAGAAACCAACTAAGTCCATTAGGGTGGAATCATCCGATGATGATGAATTCGATCCGGATATGCCACCACTAGAGGAGATTGATCCAATGATCAATCCAGTCCGGATTAATCCAATACCAGCCGCAACTCCTCATGTCCCAGCTGGGGGTGGGAGAGCCGCTTGTGTAGAAGAAGAACCAAGAACTCTTGGCCAAAGGATGGATCTGATTCAGCAACCACGCCGTCTAGGTGTGAACTTTGATGCTGACGATATTCAGGGGTTTAGCTTTAACCCACAAGTTATTACCATCATTCGCCAAAGCCAGTTTGGAGGAACGAGTGTTGAATCCCCACATCAAAATTTATATTTTGAGATTATGATGGAGACAATGAAGCCAAAGAAAGCAACCACCAACAATTACAATATCAAGCCATTATTCTTCTCCTTAAAAGGGAAGGCTTTATCTTGGTATCAAGCTCTTCCAAATGGAAGACTCAACACATGGGAGGATCTATCTTCGGAGTTCCTAACCAAGTTCTTTCCGCCATCCAAGACAGCGGAGTTGAGAGGTAAAATCAATACTTTTTCTATGAGATCTAATGAAAGTTAGTTTCAGTCTTGGGAAAGATTTCAGGATTTACTATTGGATTGCCCACACCATGGCATTTCCAAATTGGGGTTGTTGGAGATATACTATAAGGGCTAGATGTGGAAACACAATTCAAGCTCCAATCTCTTTCATGTGGCTCATTCATGGACATGAGGGAAGATGACGCTTGAGACTTCATTGATAAGCAAGCCCGAGTCATTGAAAAATACTCTCACCAGAAGGCAGAAGCTAACCAAGTAGAGCAAGGAGCGAAGCTAACACAAGCTGCTCAAACTCAAATCTTTTCTCTCAACACCGAGATTAAAGAATTAAAGGAAGTCATCAAAGCTAGCTTTCAAAAGCCTAAGGAGCAAGATGTTGGTTATTTAGGAAACAACAATAACCATAATGGAAATAAGAATACCAATCGCAACAGCCAGAACAACAACCGGAATAATTGGAACAATAACAACCGGAACAATAATTGGAACAACAATAGGAGTTCAAGCAACAACAATTGGCGTTCCAACCAACAATAAAATTCCGGTAATTCTTATCCCAATTTAGGAAATTCACTAACTCCACCATCTTCTTCTTCCACTCCTTTGAAAAGCCAGGGGCAAACATCTAATAGTGGAAGCACTTCGGGAAAAGAGAAGCCCGATTCCATGCTGGAAACGATCTTGGGAAAGCTTCAAGGGCTGGAGAATCACATCACTAAGGTTGATAAGGCTCAAAAGGTTTTAGAAAACCAAATGTTCAGCAATGCTGAGGAAGTTCCTAGAAATCAAGGAAATCTTTCAGGAAAGACGGAAGATAACCCGAAAGGAAGGGTGATGGCTATCACAACTAGGAGCGGAGCAACAACTACCGACCCGCAACCTAAGTTTGTTGAAGTCCCCATCGAAAAGGAGAAGGAAAAGGGGAAGGAGAAGGAAGACATCTACATTCCTCCTCTACCTTATAAACCTCCCCTACCATTCCCATAATCTAGAGCAAGAGCGCGTCTAGACAAGCAATTCGGTAAGTTCATTGAACTCACGAGAAAACTGCATATTAATATACCTTTCATTGATGCAATTGTAGGTATGCCCGCTTATGGGAAATTCTTAAAAAAGATCCTCTCTAACAAGAGGAAACTGGAAGACTTTGGAGAAGTCAAGATGAGTTCAGAATCGTCGGATCTCATCAAAACGATGAAGGAAAAGATGCCCCCAAAGCTGAAGGATCCGGGATCATTTTGTGTTCCAATCGGAGTAGGAGATGTCACATATGATGCATTATGTGATTTAGGAGCAAGCGTTAGCATCATTCCGCTTGCCTTATGCAGGAAGATCGATTTAGGTAAACCTAAACCGGTAAAGATGACGTTATACATGGAGGATCGATCCATAACTCGTCCCGTCGGTATCATTGAAGACGTCCCAGTCAAGCTTGGTAAGTTCTATGTTCCAATAGATTTTGTTGTGCTTGACATTCCTGTAGATAGTCCGGTCCCGATCATACTCGGAAGACCGTTTCTTGCAACATCCGGTTGTATGGTGGATTGCAAGAATGCTAGACTCGCCTTCGACATAGGAGAGGAGAAAGTAGAGTTTGAGACTTCATTGATAAGCAAGCCCGAGTCATTGAAAAATACTCTCACCAGAAGGCAGAAGCTAACCAAGTAGAGCAAGGAGCGAAGCTAACACAAGCTGCTCAAACTCAAATCTTTTCTCTCAACACCGAGATTAAAGAATTAAAGGAAGTCATCAAAGCTAGCTTTCAAAAGCCTAAGGAGCAAGATGTTGGTTATTTAGGAAACAACAATAACCATAATGGAAATAAGAATACCAATCGCAACAGCCAGAACAACAACCGGAATAATTGGAACAATAACAACCGGAACAATAATTGGAACAACAATAGGAGTTCAAGCAACAACAATTGGCGTTCCAACCAACAATAAAATTCCGGTAATTCTTATCCCAATTTAGGAAATTCACTAACTCCACCATCTTCTTCTTCCACTCCTTTGAAAAGCCAGGGGCAAACATCTAATAGTGGAAGCACTTCGGGAAAAGAGAAGCCCGATTCCATGCTGGAAACGATCTTGGGAAAGCTTCAAGGGCTGGAGAATCACATCACTAAGGTTGATAAGGCTCAAAAGGTTTTAGAAAACCAAATGTTCAGCAATGCTGAGGAAGTTCCTAGAAATCAAGGAAATCTTTCAGGAAAGACGGAAGATAACCCGAAAGGAAGGGTGATGGCTATCACAACTAGGAGCGGAGCAACAACTACCGACCCGCAACCTAAGTTTGTTGAAGTCCCCATAGAAAAGGAGAAGGAAAAGGGGAAGGAGAAGGAAGACATCTACATTCCTCCTCTACCTTATAAACCTCCCCTACCATTCCCATAATCTAGAGCAAGAGCGCGTCTAGACAAGCAATTCGGTAAGTTCATTGAACTCACGAGAAAACTGCATATTAATATACCTTTCATTGATGCAATTGTAGGTATGCCCGCTTATGGGAAATTCTTAAAAAAGATCCTCTCTAACAAGAGGAAACTGGAAGACTTTGGAGAAGTCAAGATGAGTTCAGAATCGTCGGATCTCATCAAAACGATGAAGGAAAAGATGCCCCCAAAGCTGAAGGATCCGGGATCATTTTGTGTTCCAATCGGAGTAGGAGATGTCACATATGATGGATTATGTGATTTAGGAGCAAGCGTTAGCATCATTCCGCTTGCCTTATGCAGGAAGATCGATTTAGGTAAACCTAAACCGGTAAAGATGACGTTATACATGGAGGATCGATCCATAACTCGTCCTGTCGGTATCATTGAAGACGTCCCAGTCAAGCTTGGTAAGTTCTAATTTCCAATAGATTTTGTTGTGCTTGACATTCCTGTAGATAGTCCGGTCCCGATCATACTCGGAAGACCGTTTCTTGCAACATCCGGTTGTATGGTGGATTGCAAGAATGCTAGACTCGCCTTCGACATAGGAGAGGAGAAAGTAGAGTTTGTTCTTTCTACTTTGGTGAAAGAGCCAGCTCTTTGAGAAGATATATTCAATACCTATGACGAAGAGGCATCTAGAGGGGAAGTAGGCTCGATTCTATTCAAGGATCCATTGCAAAGAGTTATCAATATGAGCATTATGGAGAAAGGAGAGGAAGAGGATTGTAATGAGGAAATTGAAGCCTTGGAAGAGCTAAAGGAAGTGCATGAAGAAGAGTTTGAAAAACTCTATGATGGGTCAGATGACGTGAGGAATCACGGTCAGTCGTGCTATTCCACGGCCGTAGTTTCCACCAACATGACCGTAATCAGCTATTTGGAGGACTCCAGAGAGTTACACGGCCAAAACCACGGCCGTGGAAATATCAGAGGTGCCGTAATTAACTTCCACGCCCAAAACCACGGCCGTGGAAGTAGTGGTGCCGTAATTTTGGGAAATTCCGAGAAAAATTACGTCCTCTCCACCAATGTTCTTGAGTCTTCTTCAACCACTCCTATACCCTTAGAGACTTCTAAGGAAACATTGGACACTCTTCAAGAGCCATTAGAGACTCCAATGATGATGGAATTGAAGCCGCTTCCCACGCATCTAAGGTACGCATTTCTAGGAACTAATTCTACTTTTCCGGTAATTGTTAGCTCCGATCTAAGTGAAGATGAACATAGTCAGCTTATGGTTGTTCTAAGGAAACATAGGAAAGCCTTAGGTTACACTATAGAGGATCTAGTAGGAATTAAGCCTTCATTGTGTATGCATAAGATCCTAATGGAAGAAGACTTTAGACCTTCGCGACAACCTCAAAGACGGTTAAATCCGATCATGAAGGAGGTTGTCAAGAAGGAAATTCTTAAACTACTTGATGCAGGTATCATCTACCCTATCTCTGATATCAAGTGGGTGAGTCCCGTACAAGTTGTTCCAAAGAAGGGAGGAATGACGGTTATCACCAATAAGAACAATGAGCTCATTCCTACAAGGACCGTGACTGGATGGAGGATGTACATTGATTACCGGAAGCTAAACAATGCAACTAGAAAGGATCACTTTCCATTACCATTCATTGATCAAATGCTCAAAAGGTTAGTACAACACTCTCATTTCTGCTATCTTGACGGTTATAGTGGCTTCTTTCAGATTCTGATTCATCCGGACGATCAAGAGAAGACCACGTTCATGTGCCAATGGGGTACGTTCGCTTATAGGAGAATGCCGTTCGGGCTTTACAACGCCCCAACCACCTTCCAAAGGTGCATGATGACTATCTTCTCGGAGTACATAGAGGAGATTATGGAGGTTTTCATGGATGATTTTTCTGTTTATGGTTCCTCTTTCGAGAATTGTCTCTCTAACCTTTCTCTTGTGCTACAAAGGTGTGAAGACACTAACCTAGTTCTTAATTGGGAGAAGTGTCAATTTATGGTGAAGGAAGGCATTGTACTCGGACACTTGATCTCTAATAGAGGGATTGAGGTAGATAAAACTAAGATTAAGACCATAGAAAAGCTCCCTCATCCATCTTCGGTGAAGGGGATAAGAAGCTTTCTAGGACATGTTGGATTTTATAGACGTTTTATAAAGGATTTCTCTAAGATATCAAAACCGCTTACTAATCTATTGATGAAGGATGTAGTTTTTGATTTCTCGCAGGATTGTTTAGATGCGTCTCATAAGATTCGGGAAGCTCTAATCTCAGCCCCGATCATCCAACCTCCGGACTGGAATCTTCCATTCGAGGTTATGTGTGATGCAAGTGACGTGGCTATAGGAGCTGTGCTTGGGCAAAAGAAGGAAGGCCGAACCCATGCTATCTTGTTCGCTCCAAACGGTGTGTGCAAGCTTTAAATTTATAACCCTAGATGTAAGCTTAAAACAAGGATGCGAACCTGCAGTGTACGGGTCAATCGTAGTTAAAAAGCAAGGAATTTCAGGGGTCGATCACAGGGATTTAGTGAAACAAAGTCGGAATAGGTAAGCTTTATAAATACTAACCACAAAAGTAATTAAAACAATCAAAGATGATAAAAGTCAATAAAGGAAATATGCAATCCTAGGGATTAAAGCATCTAGTTGTGGTTCCAACTCAAGATCTAAAGATAAGCGGACAAAGCTGAGATTTTTGCATAGGGAAGGTGTTACTAAAGTGGAATAGATCACCGGGTAAGTCTCACTACTCTCTAATCCTAAACCGTAACTCCTATTACCGGGTAAGTCTCAAGGAATTAAGATTAGGAATTATAACCTCAAACTAACACACCATCTAAGGGAATAGAATCAACCTTTACCGGGTAAGTTTCAGGCTAACTCACAAAGATGGGATGAAAGCACACTCAAACCCCAATAAAGGATAAACCTTTATTACTGTTACGCTAAGATCGTGATGCGCAAATGAGTTTTAAATTTATAACTCGAACTAAATCCTAAACTACCTAGCGAAACCCGCAGTGTACGGGACGTTTGTAGTAGGGATAGTATTCCGAGGTCGAACACAAAGACTAAGGTGAAATTGATTCGATTTGTGATTGAGTTTAGTAAAGATCTAGGTTGAAAGAAAAGAAAGGAATAAAGAAATGAAAATCTCAAATGTTTTTGGTTGGTTTTTGGTGATCAATCGAAGATCACAATTCATGCAAAGTAAACAATCAACTAAACTATGAATCAACACAAATAAACAAACTAAACAAGATAATGATCAAAGAAAGAAAAGACGGATTCTAGGGGTTGGAAGTTCCGGTTATGGCATAGGACTCAAGCTATCTATTCATTTCTTGGATTAACTATAATATGTTGGGATTAAGCGTTTCTAGATTGGGATCAATTACCGGATAGGTCTCATGGTCCAACTAGTCCATTCCTAAGGTCTCATCACCGGGTAAGTCTTTAAGAACCTAAGGATAGGAGTTCTACACAAACCGGATTGTTAGCTAGGGGTCTAACCTATCCTTACCGGGTAAGTCTTGGAAAGGGAAGTCCTAAACAACTATCCTAGCACACCTAATCCAATGGCGGCTTATTAGGCTCACCACTACCTAAGATTTGTTATCTTTGGAATCTAAGAGTAAGGATTACCGGGTAAGTCTCTCCTAAACACTTAGTTGCTAACACTAGGTCACCCTAGGGTAGAATTAGCTCAACAAACACTTAGGATTTCAACGTTCTACAAATCTAAGACAAGATCCATCGAACCAGGGAAAATCACGGTTTGTTCTACCTAAACCATGGCCGTGGTTAGGCAAGAACTACCCGTGATTTCTAACAGCAGCTACGTTCATGCACACAAGTCATCCAAAGATAAATCTAAGTCCGTCCTATCATAGCCCTAGCCATAACCATCCTTTCCTTACCCTAGAACCACATCTATTTAGCCTACAACGTTCATAATAGAAATAGAAACAAAGAAACATAAAATCATGACATCCATTTGCAAGATGATGAAGGAAAAGAGATGAACGAGTGAACTAAAACAAAACCAAGCTGAAAATAGAATTAGAGTAACTCACAATCCTTCCAAAAGAAGGTTCAAATGATTCATACAATTCTAGAAATAGAATCCGGAATTCTTCAATACAAAACTATCAAGTGTGGTAATGGTGTGTGTTCTTCTCCTCTTCAATGGAGCTCTTCTTCTTCCTCTTTGACACTTTCCTTCCTAGAAAGACTTCTTGTTGAGAGAATATTTTTGTTAGAAGATAATGGATAATGGAGAGCTGCTCCAAGATGCTTTTCTCAGCCAATGAAGGACCACTTTTATAACAAATTTTGCATGAGCTGGCCATGAGAGTCGTGGCACAGCTGTCACAAGAATCTGGCAAAATCCACGGGTGATTCCACGGCCGTGGAGTGTCAGAGAACCGTGATTTGCTCCAGAAACTTCGCTTTGGATCATTAAGCTGTGATTTGGTGCATGGCTTGTGTTGGCAAGGCTCCATGAGTCCTCCTTAGCCTTTAGCTTGTGTCCTAATGAGTCCGAGGGTGTGTCATCTAGATGAACGATCCTCAAACGTATCGTTTTAGCTCCTAAATCTCCCGAAATACCTACAAAGCAACGCACAAGTCCGTGTAGACGTCTATCTCGACAAAGTACGTGAATTGAGTGCAAACGTCGTGAACTAGTGTTAAACTATGCATGAATGAGTGAGAAATCTATCTAAATGATTAACTAAAACTAAGCAATAAATCGTGTTATCAAAATACCCCATACTTAAGGTTTGCTCGTCCCCGAGCAAACTCCCAACTATTGACTAAGAGATGACATGATTTATGTATGCAGAAAAATGGCAAAATCTTTTGGGTTTGTGCTTCTACTATTGGATCACCTTCAAAGTCATGTTTCATGGCAAGGATAAGCAATCATGCATTCAAACAAATGAAGACATGGAAAGACAATTGTACTTAACTCAAAAGTATGCATGAAATGTAAAGATGAAGAAGTCTAGAAGATCAAGAGTACATCCAATCTAAATCACTAAGTCTTACAAACATGCAAATAGGTCATAAGGTCTTGTGAAATAAAAGGGTCAAGAAATGTAGTGATTGGGTGGGGATTTCTAGGTTATGTGATGCTAATCCGGGAACGGAACTAACTCCACAATCTTGTCCTCGATCAACTTCCCTCAAGTGTATATTTTCCTCTATCTTTTCTTTCTTTTCTTTTTCTTTGACTTATTTTTGAGACAATGGCATTGGTGTACAAAAGCCGAAACCTTGGTGATTAGCCGTCCTCGGGCTTTTTCTTAGTTTTCGAGGTGCATCCACACCGGGCACACATACCAAAGCTCGTTAGGACTATTGGTTCATTTGACTTTGGCAAGGCACCAACACCCGATTATGTGAAGTGTACCGAGTTACTTGTCATTTAAACCAATGTCCCCAAACCTATATTTTTGGCTACACTTTTCACAACAAATTCAGCATTTTATGCATGATATTCTTTCATTAACAACTTCACCCCACACTTGCTTTTCGCACGCATCAACACACTAACATGCTCCTATTCCCGGATGGGTTAAAAGAGGTCAAATTTATCTCAATTGAGGTGCTCAAGCAATCATGATTAAGATGAGAAGTAGAGAAAGATGAATTGCCTCATTCATTCTAGATGGTATGCAAGAACTATCATGTAATTTCGATTTTCACTACTCAATCCTTTCTAGTCAAACATCATGGTCACAAATCATTCATAGAATTTCAAGAGAAGTACTTCAAGTCCACATATGCGTTCATCAATCCTAACACATGAGGTCATCCATAGCCAATTCACAAGACAAGATTCATCATTAGGATCATATCCAAGCCTACAAAGCACAAAATTTTTTAAATTTTCTGATTTTTTATGGTATTTTCGATTTAAGTATGTACAAAGCAAGACATGTGAAGATTTTAAACTATCCTAGATGCTCATCATGCAAAAGATCATGCAAACCCCACCCCATACTTAGAAACACATTGTCCCCAATGTGGTATACAAGTAAAGAGAGTGAAAGAAGGTTCTCACAATGTAGAAATGGTTTGCTATGGTATTAGGGATTGTTCAATAGTGAATTGATGTTTGATGATCCTATCAACCATGGTAGAGAGCTCTAAGCATCCATCAAGGCTTCGGGACCCGCGCTAGGCACCGCTAGCCGTCCAAGTTCCGCGTCCGCTCCACCCGTAATTGATGAGGGGTTCATCATCATCATTCCTATGTCAAGCAAGGCTTCCAAAAACTTGTTACGCTAAGATCGTGATGCGCAAATGGGTTTTAAATTTATAACTCGAACTAAATCCTAAACTACCTAGCGAAACCCGCAGTGTACGGGACGTTTGTAGTAGGGATAGTATTCCGAGGTCGAACACAAAGACTAAGGTGAAATTGATTCGATTTGTGATTGAGTTTAGTAAAGACCTAGGTTGAAAGAAAAGAAAGGAATAAAGAAATGAAAATCTCAAATGTTTTTGGTTGGTTTTTGGTGATCAATCGAAGATCACAATTCATGCAAAGTAAACAATCAACTAAACTATGAATCAACACAAATAAACAAACTAAACAAGATAATGATCAAAGAAAGAAAAGACGGATTCTAGGGGTTGAAAGTTCCGGTTATGGCATAGGACTCAAGCTATCTATTCATTTCTTGGATTAACTATGATATGTTGGGATTAAGCGTTTCTAGATTGGGATCAATTACCGGGTAGGTCTCATGGTCCAACTAGTCCATTCCTAAGGTCTCATCACCGGGTAAGTCTCTAAGAACCTAAGGATAGGAGTTCTACACAAACCGGATTGTTAGCTAGGGGTCTAACCTATCCTTACCGGGTAAGTCTTGGAAAGGGAAGTCCTAAACAACTATCCTAGCACACCTAATCCAATGGCGGCTTATTAGGCTCACCACTACCTAAGATTTGTTATCTTTGGAATCTAAGAGTAAGGATTACCGGGTAAGTCTCTCCTAAACACTTAGTTGCTAACACTAGGTCACCCTAGGGTAGAATTAGCTCAACAAACACTTCGGATTTCAACGTTCTACAAATCTAAGACAAGATCCATCGAACCAGGGAAAATCACGGTTTGTTCTACCTAAACCACGGCCGTGGTTAGGCAAGAACTACCCGTGATTTCTAACAACAGCTACGTTCATGCACACAAGTCATCCAAAGATAAATCTAAGTCCGTCCTATCATAGCCCTAGCCATAACATCCTTTCCTTACCCTAGAACCACATCTATTTAGCCTACAACGTTCATAATAGAAATAGAAACAAACAAACATAAAATCATGACATCCATTTGCAAGATGATGAAGGAAAAGAGATGAACGAGTGAACTAAAACAAAACCAAGCTGAAAATAGAATTAGAGTAACTCACAATCCTTCCAAAAGAAGGTTCAAATGATTCATACAACTCTAGAAATAGAATCCGGAATTCTTCAATACAAAACTATCAAGTGTGGTAATGGTGTGTGTTCTTCTCCTCTTCAATGGAGCTCTTCTTCTTCCTCTTTGACACTTTCCTTCCTAGAAAGACTTCTTGTTGAGAGAATATTTTTGTTAGAAGATAATGGATAATGGAGAGCTGCTCCAAGATGCTTTTCTCAGCCAATGAAGGACCACTTTTATAACAAATTTTGCATGAGCTGGCCATGAGAGTCGTGGCACAGCTGTCACAAGAATCTGGCAAAATCCACGGGTGATTCCACGGCCGTGGAGTGTCAGAGAACCGTGATTTGCTCCAGAAACTTCGCTTTGGATCATTAAGCTGTGATTTGGTGCATGGCTTGTGTTGGCAAGGCTCCATGAGTCCTCCTTAGCCTTTAGCTTGTGTCCTAATGAGTCCGAGGGTGTGTCATCTAGATGAACGATCCTCAAACGTATCGTTTTAGCTCCTAAATCTCCCGAAATACCTACAAAGCAACGCACAAGTTCGTGTAGACGTCTATATCGACAAAGTACGTGAATTGAGTGCAAACGTCATGAACTAGTGTTAAACTATGCATGAATGAGTGAGAAATCTATCTAAATGATTACCTAAAACTAAGCAATAAATCGTGTTATCAATTACCTACACTTATGATCTTAGGTAAAAAAACTAAGGAATTACCGGATAAGTCTCATCCTAGGCTTGCATTAGACCAAGAAAGGTGTAATAAGAATAGGATTTGGCAAACTCTAACACTTAACTCTCAGTTTCGGATCAGATAAGTCACCTCGGTCAGCCAAATTCCACCCTGGCCGAGATGTTCATCGACTGAACGAGATGCTTAGGGTTAAGGTAGAGACTCGAACTTTCAGGGTCCTACTGTGATTAAGATCATTCTATCATTGTTTTTCCCACAACCTTCAGCCAATCACCCTAGAATCACACAAAGGGATCAGCCACTCATCATCATGAAAGTATTAATCAAGTATATGAGAAGAAAGAGAATAATTGAACAAGAAAACCTTAAGAGAAAGGCTTCAATAACTGAATCAATTATCAAACCAACAAGCGTTCCTTGGATAGAAATCCAACAAGACAATGACAAAGAAGGGAATCTAAGATGATCTTACAAAAACCCTTCAAAAAGCTATAAAAGCTATGGACTTTCTTCCCTCAACCTTCAAAAAGGTTCTTCGAATCTCCCAACTGGAGTATGGCTGCAGCGGATCTTCGATGTATGCAGCGTGTATAGCGTGATAGTAGATGTATGCAGGATGTCGGATTTGTGGGAAATCCGCCCTTTTTATAGGAAAATTACTCTCCAAAGATAAGATATCTTAAAAAGATCTCTTCCCATAAAAATAGGTAAAATATATGATCTATCATATCTTCTTCCTTCCAGGAGCCAAGCCCAAAAAATATAAGATCCTCTTTCCAAAGATAAAAGATCTCAGCCAAGAATAAAATATTCTCGCCGCGTCCCAGGTGTTCGCCTCGGTCGAGTCGACTCCTCTAGATCACCTCGGTCGAGGTGACTCTGTAGTCAACCGAGGTGAGTCACAAATGAATGTGAAATCTCTCAAATCTGGTCCAAAGTAAATCTCTAATCCATGGCTATGCTTCTTGGATGTTCCCTTATGTTCCTGAATGTAGCTCCAATGACTCCTTAGCTCCTTTTGCTCCTTTTTGATGCAAAACGTGCCATTTTACCTACGATTACAACAAAACTAGGTGTAGACCTCGATTCCCGCAAAGGTAGATGAAATGGTAATATAATCACATAATATACATACAAACATGCAGATTATTGAAGATAAAACGTCCAAACAAACCCCGAAATATAGACTATAATTCATGCTATCAAAATACCCCACACTTAGCCCTTGCTTGTCCCCAAGCAAGTTCCGCATAAAAAAGGCAAGATAGAATGGATTATAAGTCAAGAAAATCAATGAAAAAGTCTTTCAAAAACATTTTTATGGTGTGCTACAATCATAGATCACTCTAAGAGAATACTTCATGGAATTTAAAATCAAAATATGATCAAAACATTTTATAAATATAAGAAAGTTGTTCATCTTTGCATAAAATCGTAGAATGCATAATAAGTTATAATTATCGAAATTAACCATGCATCATCCAGTTTAAACCACTAAGTCAATCAACAAGCTCGAGGTCTCAAGGGCTTCCCAAAAGAAAGGTCAAGAACCGTGTAGGGTAGGGATGTATGTAAGGTAATGTGGTGCTAGAATCCGGGAAAAGGATATACTTCACTTTCACTTTGACTTTCAACATCTTCCACCAATAAGCTTTGCTTATTTCACACTTTTCTTTTTTTTTTACTTTACTTTTTGGGATGCATGGACAGAGGTGCACAATAACCGAAGCCTAGGAAATCAGCAATCATCAATTTCTTGAGATGCATCAAACCCTTGATGCACATACCATGACCCGTTAGGAATATCGCTCAATCCGACTTTTGCAAGACACAAACACCCGGCTATGTGAATGGTGCCGAGTTACTCATCATCATGATTGACTTCCCCAAACCTATTTCTTTCTTTCTAACACTTTCACTTCCAGCCAACCTCTCAAACTTTACTTCACTTGCTTTCACCACTTTGCTTGCTTCCAAATTCCCGGATAGGTAAAGGTAGGCAAAAATGTATATAAGGGGTTAAGCATGATCAAGAAGAAGAAGAGAAGAGAATGAATTGCCTTGGTCTTTCCAGGAAGAAAGTGAGAGAACTTATCTTGTGGCATCAACCTTCAAATTCAACATAATTTGGATAAAAAAACAAAGTATTAAACATGCCAAAAATTTCAAACAAAGCATTTAGCAACTTAAACATATTATAAAACCTTTCAAACACATAAAGATTTCAAAACCAGTCAGCAACAAGATCTTCACTGAGATCATATCCAGATAAGAAGCACAAAACGTTTCGAAAACTCTCAATTAAACCACCTCGGTCGAGGTGTTCTAGGTCAACCGAGGTGAAGCACCTCGTTCGGCCAGAACTGCCCCGGTCGAGGTCAAAATTTTTTTTTTTTTCAAAACCAGTTTTTGACGTTTTTCTCAATCAAATAACCTGTATGCATGTATGTAATCTCAGATAAAACCATAAAAGCAAAATAATCATAAATATTCGATAATGTAGAGTCATACATCACATAAGTCAATCAAATACATAAACACCCCATACTTGGGACACACTGTCCAAGTGGGTCAAAATAAGTCTAAAGAAATAAAATACTCACCGGACATAAAGCTGAGCTGCAT
This sequence comes from Fagopyrum homotropicum, assembly GCA_033239125.1. Classification (NCBI taxonomy): domain Eukaryota; kingdom Viridiplantae; phylum Streptophyta; class Magnoliopsida; order Caryophyllales; family Polygonaceae; genus Fagopyrum; species Fagopyrum homotropicum. The sequence continues at coordinate 11,084,522 of BSWB01000008.1, forward strand.
AATAAATAAGAAAGAAAATCCTGCAAGCTCTCAATAATCCTGATCCGGTGGTGGTGGTGGTGACATGTACGGATACTGCACGGGTCAAATGGATAACCCATCGTCTGTTGAAATTAGATCTCCATCATCCGACGCTGATAATGCTGGCTCTCTAGCATCTGATGAGTCCAACTGTCGATCTGTCGGTGCTGGGCGGCAAATCTCTCATCGATGTCCACAGTAAGGGCAGCGTAAGAGTCTATCATCTGATCCGTCAAATCATCGATCCGACGGTGAGCCTCTGGGTCTCTCTGTCGGCGCACCCTACGCCTAGCAGGTCGGACTGGTGATGCAGCCGGCACGGTCTCAGTATCGTCATCATCTAAATCAATGACCGGCGCACTCGTCCCAGCAGTATTAGTCCCTGTATCCATATGAACTCCACCATCCCTGTCATCATCAGCAGTCTCCTCCTCTACCTCATCCTCCTCAACTGGTGTAGCTGCTGCATCTCTAGCATCCTCCATCAATGGGATCCAAGCAGTCTGCCAGTAGTGAGGATCATAAACAGAGAACTGGGGTGACCATATGATCCCCTGTGGTGTAGTCGGCTCCCATGGCATCGCCACATATGGCGTAGTAAGTCCTTGGGGAACCAGTATCCTCTGAGTGATCATCTCCTGAAGCTCTAGCGGCTTGGCAGCCGCCACCATAGTACAAGCTCTGAGGTCCATGTCCTGGTAACTCGCTATGTGAGTCACAATCCCTCCGTAGCAGATATCCCCCTTCGCCTTGGCCTTGATCCTGTGCAGATCCTCTGCCAGCATCAAGCCAAAGTCGGGGATCCCTCTAGTCACCATGCAGTTAAGGCTGAAAAGCTCCCCCTGTCGGACCTTCTGAGGCGTCTCAGTACGCGCCAAAAGCGTCTCACTGAAAATACGGTGAGCTAACCTAAAGGCTAGGTGAAAAATAATGCGCTCTCTGGAGTCTCCAGGGCGCCATCTATCTGCGTGCTCAACAACATGAGCAATCTGACCCCAGAACTCCCTACCTACAGCTCGGGAGGGAAAATCAACAGTAGTCGGGGCCGGGAAACCAAAAATGTCCCGCCAGTACTCTAAAGGAACTAAGAAGTTCCGGTTCATCAACCGATACTTCACAGCTCGCTCTGTGGGAAGGTAGGTGAAGGAGCTGACAAACTCCAAAGTGGGCTCTAAGTAGGCAGGTGCGCGGATCTCAGTAAACTGATCTAGCCCTACCATCGAAATCATCCGCCTCAAGTCTCCATCCACATGGAGACAATCAAAAGCTGATACGTCCAGGAAGCGAGGTGCAATCACTGGACGGGCTGCAATACGGTCATAGTCGACCTGGTGTCTCTCGTGGATCACCGGTCTATAAGGTCTAGAGGAAGAAGAAGAAGAAGGGGAAGGAGAGGATCTACCCTCAGGACAAGCTGTCTATCTGAACTCATTTTCCAAACTCTATGTCAGATCACCTCGGTCGGCCTGACACAACTCAAGAACACCTCGGCCGAGGCACAGAACGACTAGACCGAGGTGAAGAACTGCGCGACGAATTTCTTCAAATATTCAGTTCTTTACCCCAAAATCACTACAACTGGTTCCTATGGGGTACTTAATCTGTTTCTCAGCAAATGCAAGGGCAACCAAAGCCCAGTTCGAAGCAAAACAGTGAAAAGGAGAGAGCTTAGGGTTTTTTCGATTTTTACCCTGATTCGGTCGATTCAGTTTGTTTTTCTCGCAGATTGACGCTTGCACTGGGATCCTCTATCCTTTCTTTGCAATTTGGAAGCAAGAATTGTTGAAAACGATCGAAGAAGGGCGAAGCGAGGCGAGGGGCTGCCGCGGTCGAGGAGAGGGTAAAATAAGAGAGAGAAATTCAGCCCCCCTTTTATACCCTTTTCTGGTACTACTATCACCTCGGTCGAGGTGGTCTCGACTGGACCGAGGTGGTACGGACCGAGGTGGATCTTCAGAAACCCTAGTCGCCTCGGTTGCTCAAGAATCATCTCGGTCAAGGTGCTTTGACAGCAACCGAGATGTGCCTCAGTCAAACTCCATCTTCTCAAATTCTCGAACTTCTGTCCTTCCAGTTATGCTCCTGGTTTGTACTCCTTCCTTAGATGTCACCTGTTGTCTGTCTAGGACGTCAAAAACAAAACAAAGCAAAGCAAAAGCAAAACTATCTAAGCTAGACTAGAAAAAGGGAAAAGAAAGCAATACCTTGGGTTGCCTCCCAAGAAGCGCTTGGTTTAAGGTCTCTAGCTGGACCATAGTGCGTCTCTCAAACGTGATGGGAGGTGCCCTCACCCCATACTTCACCTCCATCGTGGGGTGAAGTAAGTAAGTCTATCAAACGCTCCAACAAGTGTAAGTGCTCATCGGGGAATGAATCGTCTATGGGTGGGTCGTCTTTCTCGCGTGAAGATGCAGGTAGCCGGCTGAGGTGATCCCCAACAGAATTTTCGGATCCCTTCTTATTGCGGATCTCTAAATCAAACTCTTGAAGCAAGAGAATCCATCGGATAAGGCGTGGCTTGGCATCTTTCTTAGCAAGCAAGTAACGGATGGCTGCATGGTCGGTGTAGACAATGACTTTCGCCCCTACTAAGTAGGAACGAAATTTCTCGAAAGCATATACAACCGCCAATAACTCCTTCTCGGTGGTAGCGTAGTTACGCTGGGCTACATCTAGCGTCTTGCTAGCATAATAAATGGCGGTGGTCCGGCCATCCTTCTTCTATCCAAGCACCGCTCCTACAACTACATCACTAGCATGACACATGATCTCAAAGGGCAAGGTCCAATCCGGAGGTTGGATAATGGGAGCGGAGATCAACGCTTCCTTAATCCTGTAAAATGCATCAAGACACTCCTGCGAAAACTCAAAAACAACATCTTTATTCAAGAGGTTAGTTAGAGGTTTAGAAATCTTAGAGAAGTCCTTGATGAATCTCCTGTAGAAACATGCATGCCCGAGAAAACTCCTCACACCTTTAACAGAACAAGGGGGAGGGAGTTTCTCAATAGTCTCGATCTTAGCGCGATCGACCTCAATACCTCAATTAGAAACGAGGTGTCCTAGCACAATGCCTTCATTAACCATAAAATGACACTTCTCCCAATTCAAGACAAGATTAGTGTCCTCACATCGTTTTAGCACTAGAGAAAGGTTAGATAGGCAATCATCAAAAGAGGAACCATATACTGAAAAATCATCCATAAATACCTCCATGATCTCCTCTATGTACTCGAAAAAGATAGCCATCATGCATCGCTGGAAGGTAGCGGGTGCATTGCACAATCCAAATGGCATCCTCCTGTAAGCAAATGTCCCCAATGGACAAGTGAAAGTGGTCTTCTCCTGATCATCCAGATGGATAGGAATCTGGAAGAATCCACTATAGCCGTCTAAGTAGCAAAAGTGTGAATGCTGGGCCAACCGTTCGAGCATTTGATCAATGAAGGGAAGTGGAAAATGGTCCTTCCGAGTGGCCGTGTTCAGCTTCCTATAATCAATGCACACCCTCCAGCCCGTGACGGTCCTGGTTGGGATTAATTCGTTGTTCTTATTCGTCACAACGGTCATCCCTCCTTTCTTCGGAACTACATGTACCGGGCTCACCCATTTGCTGTCCGAGATATGATATATGATACCTGCATCCAACAACTTAAGAATTTCCTTCTTCACAACCTCTTTCATGATCGGATTTAACCGTCTTTGAGGTTCCCATAAAGTCTTATGATCATCCTCCATTAGAATTCTATGCATGCAGAAAGAATGCTTAATGCCAATAAGATCATCTATAGTATAACCCAAAGCCTTTTAATGCTTTCTCAGGACATGCATTAGTTTAGACAATTCAGATTCAGAGAGGGAAGCACTAACAATAACGGGATAAGTGGAATCCGGTCCAAGAAAGACATACCTCAAGTGATTTGGGAGTTGCTTAAGCTCCACAACTGGGGGTGCTTTCTGAGGGGACTCCTTGCTTCCTCCTTCCAGTGGAGTAGATCCAGAAACTAGACTTTCGGAAGTCTCAGTTAAAATCGTCTCGCCATCGACCTCAGTCGAGGCGCAGAGGCGTTGACCGAGATGTTCTTCAGTCGCCTCGCTCAGTCCAGAAAGTGCCTCGGTCGAGGTACTACAACTGGAACCGAAACTAGAGATCTTCGTCTCCTGGATTAGCTTCTCAATTTTAGCTCCTGGATCTTCTTCCAGTGCCTTTAAGCTCCGTATATCTGCATCACAAGAAGCATCTATACCTTCCTCCATTAAACTAAAACTAATGACTCTTTCAAGTGGATCGTTAGTAAGGATAGAGCTCACCAATTCTGTTGATTCTTCTTCATCATAGATGTTGAAGATATCATCTCCTAGCTGCTCCCCTTTCATGGCCGCAAGTAATGCGAACTCCACTTCATCTCCACCAATGTTGAATTTCAACTTGGCGTTCTTACAATCCACGTTGCAACCTGAAGTTTCTAGAAATGGCCTTTCGAGAATAATAGGAACAGGATAATCTGCGGGAATGTCAAGTACGACAAAGTCTATAGGTAAATAGAAGTTACCTAACTTGACCGGAACGTCTTCCAAGATTCCCACGGGATGGGTGATGGAGCGGTCCGTCATGTATAATCGAATCTTGAATGGCTTGGGCTCTCCAAGTCCGATCTTCACACATAGTTCCAACCGAATGATGCTCATGCTGGCTCCTAGATCACACAAGGCTTCACAAGTTACATCCCCAACTTGAATGGGAATGCAAAATGAGCCGGGATCTCTCAACTTAGGTGGCATCTTCTCCTTCATGATTTGAATAAGCTCCGAGGATTTAGATGTCATCCTTACTTCACCAAAGTCTTCCAGCTTCCTTTTTCTTGATAAGAGCTCTTTCAAGAACTTCCCATAGGCGGGCATCCCTAGAATAGCATCAAGGAAAGGAATGTTAATGTGCATTTTATTCATCAAGTCAAGGAACTTACCAAAGTGCTTGTCTAGATGTGCTTTGGTCCTTGACTGGGGGAATGGAAGTGGTGGTTTGTATGCAGGAGGTGGAACATAAACTTCAGTTTTCCCCTCCGCTTTCTGTGGCTCCACCTCGGTTGGCATCTCGGCCGAAGTGTTCTTCGACTGCACCTGGACCGAGGTGGTCTTCGTCGGTACTGGCACCGACCGAGGCACTGGATCTGTAGTCTTCAGTCCACTCCTCGTAGTTATGGCCATAATCTGGCCCTTAGGGTTGCTTTCCGTCCTTGTTGGAAGCTTGTTCGCTCCAAACGGTGTGTGCAAGCTTTAAATTTATAACCCTAGACTTAAGCTTAAAACAAGGATGCGAACCCGCAGTGTACGGGTCAATCGTAGTAAAAAGCAAGAAAATTCCAGGGGTCGATCACAGGGACTTGGTGAAACAAAGTCAATAACGGTAAGCTTCGTGAATACTAACCACAAAGAGCAATTAACACAATCAAAGATGAATAAGAAGTCAATAAAGCAAACATGCAATTCTAGGGATTAAAGCATCTAGTTGTGGTTCCAACTCAAGATCTATAGATAAGCGGACAAAGCTGAGATTTTTGCGTGGGGAAGGTGTTACTAAAGTGGAGTAGATTACCGGGTAAGTCTCACTACACACTAATCCTAAACCGTAACTCCTATTACCGGGTAAGTCTCAAGGAATCAAGATAAAGAACTATAACCTCAAACTAACGCACCATTTAAGGGAATAGAATCAACCTTTACCGGGTAAGTCTCAGGCTAACTCACAAAGATGGGATGGAAGCACACTCAAACCCCAATAAAGGATAAACCTTTATTACCTACACTTATGATCGTTGGTACACAAACTAAGGAATTACCGGGTAAGTCTCATCCTAAGCTTGCTTTGAACCAGGAAAGGTGTAATAAGAATAGGATTTGGCAAACTCTAACACTTAACTCTCAGTTATGGATCAGATAAGCTACCTCGGTCAGCCAGTTTCCACCTCGGCTGAAATGTTCATCGACTGAACGAGACGCTTAGGGTTAAGGTTAAAGACTCGAACTTTCAGGATCCTACTGGAATCTAAGATTATTCTATCATTGTTTTTCCCACAACCTTCAGCTAATCACCCTAGAATCACACAAGGAAATTAGCCACTCATCATCATTATGAAAGTATTAAATATATGGGAAGAAGGTGAATATTTGAACAAGAAGAATTTAATGAAAAGACTTCAATAACTGAATCAAATATCACAACAAAGCGTTCCTTGGATAACAATCCAACAAGACAAGACAACAAGTGAGGGAATTGAAGACAATCTTACAAAAACCCTCCAAAAAGCTATAAAAGCTATGGACTTCAACCTTCCTTCAACCTTCAAAAAGGTTCTTCGAATCTCTCCTAACTGGAGTAGGCTGCTGCTGCGTGATCTTCTCGTAAGCAAGATGTCCAGCCGTAAGCGGATGTAGCGGCCCTCCCGGATTTGTGGAAATCCAACCCCTTTTATAAGAAAATAACCCTCCAAATATAATAAATCTTAGAAAGATATTTTCCCATAAATATAGGTAAAATATATGATTCTGCATATCTCCTTCCTTCCAGGAGCCAAGCCCAAAAATATAAGATCACTTTCCAATTTTAAAAGATCTCAGCCAAGAATAAAATATTCTCGCCGCGTCCTAGGTGTTCGCCTCGGTCGAGTCGGAGTCTCTGGATCACCTCGGTCGAGATGAATCTCTGGTCAACCGAGGTGAGTCACAACTGAATGTGAAATCTCTCAAAACTGGTCCAAAGTAAATCTTTAATCCATAGCTATGTTCCCTGGATGTAGCTCCAAATGACTCATGACTCCTTTTGCTCCTTTTTGATTCGAAACGTACCCTTTTACCTGCAATTACAACAAAACTAGGTGTAGACCTCGATTTCCGCAAAGGTAGATGAAATGGTAGTAAAATCACATAATATACATACAAACATGCAGATTATGAAAGATAAAACGTCCAAACAAACCCCAAAATATAGACTATAATTCATGCTATCAAAATACCCCATACTTAGTCCTTGCTTGTCCCCAAGCAAGTTCCTTATATAGAAATCAAGATAGAATGGATTATAAATCATGAAAATCAATAAAAAAGTCTTTCAAAAACATTTTATGGTGTGCAACAATCATAGATCACTCTAAGAGAATACTTCATGGAATTAAAAACTTAATATGCTCAAAACATTTTATAAATATAGGAAAGTTGTTCATCTTTGCATAAAATCATAGAATGCATAATAAATCATAATTATCAAAATTAATCATGTATAATCTAGTTTAAACCACTAAGTCAATCAACAAGCTCAAGGTCTCATGGGCTTCCCAAAAGAAAAGTCAAGAAACGTGTAGGGTAGGGATGTGTGTAAGGTAATGTGGTGCTAGAATCCGGGAAAAGGATGATCTTCACTTCACTTCGACTTTGCAACATCTTCCACCAATAAGCTTTGCTTATTTCACACTTTTTCTTTTCTTTTTTTTTTTTTTAACTTTTTGGGATGCATGGACAGAGGTGCACAATAACCGAAGCCTAGGAAATCTGCAATCATCAATTTCTCGAGATGCATCAAACCCTTGATGCACATACCATGACCCGTTAGGAATATCGCTCAATCCAACTTTGGCAAGACACAAACACCCGGCTATGTAAATGGTGCCGAGTTACTCATCTTCATGATTGACTTCCCCAAGCCTATTATTGCTTTCTAACACTTTCACTTCCAGCCACTTATCAACTTCACTTGCTTTCACCACTTCGCTTGCTTCCAAATTCCCGGATAGGTAAAGGGAGGCAAAATGTATATGAGGGGCTAAGCATGATCAAGAAGAAGAAGAAGAAGAGAATGAATTGCCTTGGTCTTTCCAAGAAGAAAGTGAGAGAACTTAACCTGCGGTGTCAACCTTCAAATTCAACATAATTTGGATAAAAACAAAGTATTAAACATGCTAATAATTTCAAACAAAGCATTTAGCAACTTAAACATATTATAAAACCTTTCAAACACATAAAGGATTCAAAACCAGTCAGTAAACAAGATCTTCACTGAGATCATATCCAGATAAGTAACACAAAATCGTTTTCGAAAACTCTCAGTTAACACACCTCGGTCGAGGTGTTCTTGGTTCAACCGAGGTGAAATGCCTCGTTTGGCCAAGACTGACTCGGTCGAGATCGAAATTTTTTTTTTAAAACCATTTTTTTTCAGTTTCGACGTTTTTCTCAATCAAATAACCTGTAGGTATGCATGTAATATCAGATAATCATATAAATGCAGAAGTGATGCATAAATAAAATATCCGATGAAATATAATACATCAAAAGTAGTCAAATACATCAAGTAGTCATATAAGTACAAACACCCCATACTTGGGACACACTGTCCCAGTGGGTCAAATAAAAGTCTAGAAAATGAGAGAACTCACCGGATAAATAGCTGAACTGCATAAAAAATATAATAAGAAAATCCTGCAGCTCCTCAGTAATCCTGATCCGGCGGTGGTGGTGGTGGTACATACGGATACTGTGTCGGGTCGAACGGATACCCCATGACACGCTCGAACTGAAGCTGAGCCATGACGTGCTGATAGTACTGCCTCTCCTGCATCTCGCGGATATCCAGCGATAATGCAACATACGAGTCAATAACCTGATCCGTCAGGTCATCGATCCGTCGGTGGGCAGCTCGATCTCTCACTCCGCGCCTCCTGCGTCTAGCAGGTCTGACTGGAGAAGTCTCAGCTGGTGCAGGCTCCGTCTCCTCCTCATCATCCAAGTCGATGATCGGTGGCGCGCTCGTCCCTGCAGTATCTGTCCCTGTATCCATCGGGACTCCACCATCTCTCTCATCCACCGTCTCCTCGTCGTCGTCATCCTCCTCCTCCTCAGCCGGGGCAGCTACTGCCTCTCTATGATCCTCCATCAGTGGAGCCCAAGCTGTCTGCCAGTAATGCGGATCGAAGACTGTGAACTGAGCAGACCAGCGGATCCCCTATGGCGCAGTCCGCTCCCAAGGCATAGCAATGTATGGAGTGGTCAAACCACGAGGAACCAAAATCCTCCGTGTGATCATCTCCTACAATCCAAGCGGCTTCGGAGCCGCCGCCATCGTACATACACTGAGGTCCATCCCGTGATAGGTAGCAATATGGGTGACTAGACCTCCGCAGCAAATGTCTCCCTTCGCCTTGGCCTTGATCTTGTGTAGATCCTCTGCCAAGAACAAGCCAAAGTCTGGGAAGCCTCCTGTAACCATGCAGTAGAGGCTGAAGAGCTCGCCCTGTCGGATCTTCTGGGGCGTCTCAGTACGCGCCAGAAGTGTCTCGCTAAATATCCTGTGGGCTAGTCTGAAGGCTGGATGGAAGATGACCTTCTCCCTAGAATCTCCAGGGCGCCATCTGTCTGCATGCTCGGTAATATGGGCAATCTGCCCCCAGAACTCCCTAGCTACGGATCGGGAGGGGAAGTCGGTGGCGGTGGGCTCAGAAAAGCCAAAAATCTCTCTCCATATCTCTAAAGGAACTATGAAGTTCCGGTTCATCAACCGGTACTTCACAGACTGGTCTGTGGGAAGGTAGGAGAAGGAGCTAACAAACTCTAAGGTCGGCTCCAAATAAGCTGGGGCTCGGATCTCAGTAAACTGATCCAGCCCAACAATGGCAATCATCCTCCTAAGGTCAGCATCTAACCCTAGGCAATCAAAAGCCGACACGTCCAGAAATCGAGGTGCGATAACTGGACGGCTAGCTATGCGCTCATAGTCTACCCGGCATCTCTCGTGGATAACCGGGCGGTAAGGACGGGAGAAAGAGGAAGAAGGGGAGGGTGAGGATCTGTCTCTCAGGGCTAGGCGGCGATCGGAACTCATTTTCACTCAACACTGTCAGGCCACCTCGGTCACTGACAAGCCTCAAGAATCACCTCGGTCGAGATGCAGTTCGACCGGACCGAGGCGCAGCAGTTACGATTCCAATTCTCGGAAATTCAGTTCTTTTCCCCCAAAAATCACTACAATTGCTTCCTATGGGGTACTTAAATCCTTTCTCAGCAGAATCAAGGGCAACCAAAGCCCAAATCGAAGCGAATGAACGAGTTAGGGTTTCGACTTGTTTTACCTCGTTTCGGTCGATTCGTTCGATTTCTTTGCAGATCTGTTGTTGCAAAAGGTTCCTCTACCCTTCAATCTCGGTTTAGAAGCGGAAATCTTCGAAAACGAGCAAGATCTGAGAGAGAGCGAAGTGGACTGTCGCCGCGGTCGAGGTGGGTAAAAAAGTGAAAAATAAAATTTTCCTCTTTTTATACTGTTCCTGGATCTGCTGTCACCTCGGTCGAGATGGTCTCTACTGGACCGAGGTGGTACGGACCGAGATGGTTCTGCAGAAACCCTAGTCGCCTCGGTTGCTCAAGAATCAACTCGGTGGAGATGCTCTGACAGTGACCGAGATGCTTCTGTCTTCTCAAAATCTCGAACTTCTGTCCTTCCAGTTATGCTCCTTCCTTAGATATTCCCTGTTGTCTGTCTAGAACGCCAAAAACAAAGCAAAGCAAAGCAAAAACAAAAACTATCTAAGCTAGACTAGAAAACAGGAAAAATGAAGCAATACCTTGGGTTGCCTCCCAAGAAGCGCTTGGTTTAAGGTCGCTAGCTGGACCATAATGCGTCTCATACGAGGTAGGAGGTGACTTCACCCCATACTTCACCTCCATCGTGGGGTGAAGTGAGTAAATCCATCAAACGCTCCAACAAGTGTAAGTGCTCATCGGGGAATGAATCGTCTATGGGTGGGTCATCCGTCTCGCGGGAAGATTTTGGTAGCCGGATGAGGTGGTCCGCAACTGAATTCTCGGATCCCTTCTTATCGCGGATCTCTAGGTCAAACTCTTGAAGCAAGAGAATCCATCGAATAAGGCGCGGCTTGGCGTCTTTCTTAGCCAACAAGTAACGAATGGCTGCGTGGTCGGTGTAGACAATGACCTTCGCCCCTACTAGATAGGAACGAAACTTCTCGAAGGCATATACAACCGCCAATAACTCCTTCTCGGTGGTAGCGTAGTTGCGTTGTGCTTCATCTAGCGTCTTGCTAGCATAATAAATGGCGGTGGTCCGTCCATCCTTCTTCTGTCCAAGCACCGCTCCTACGGCTACATCACTAGCGTCACACATGACCTCAAAGGGCAAGGTCCAATCAGGAGGCTGGATAATGGGAGCGGAGATCAACGCTTCCTTAATCCTGTAAAAGGCATCAAGACACTCCTGCGAAAACTCAAAAACAACATCTTTATTCAAGAGGTTAGTTAGAGGTTTAGAAATTTTAGAGAAGTCCTTGATGAATCTCCTGTAGAAACCTGCATGCCCGAGAAAACTCCTCACACCTTTAACAGAACAAGGAGGAGGGAGTTTCTCAATAGTCTCGATCTTAGCTCGATCGACCTCAATACCTCGATTAGAAACGAGGTGTCCTAGCACAATGCCTTCATTAACCATAAAATGACACTTCTCCCAATTCAGAACAAGGTTAGTGTCTTCACATCTTTTAAGCACTAGAGAAAGGTTAGATAGGCAATCATCAAAAGAGGAACCATATACAGAAAAATCATCCATGAATACCTCCATGATCTCCTCTATGTACTCGGAAAAGATAGCCATCATGCATCGCTGGAAGGTAGCGGGTGCATTGCACAATCCAAATGGCATCCTCCGATAGGCAAATGTCCCCCATGGACAAGTGAAAGTGGTCTTCTCCGGATCATCCGGATGGATAGGAATCTGGAAGAATCCACTATAGCCGTCCAAGTAGCAAAAGTGTGAATGCTGGGCCAATCGTTCGAGCATTTGGTCGATGAAGGGAAGCGGAAAATGATCCTTCCGAGTCGCCGTGTTCAGCTTCCTATAATCGATGCAAACTCTCCAGCCCGTAACGGTCCTTGTTGGGATTAACTCGTTGTTCTTATTCGTCACAACGGTCATCCCTCCTTTCTTCGGAACGACATGCACCGGGCTAACCCACTTGCTGTCCGAGATAGGATAAATAATACCTGCATCCAACAACTTAAGAACTTCCTTCTTCACAACCTCTTTCATGATCGGATTTAACCGTCTTTGAGGTTCCCGTGAAGTCTTATGATTATCTTCCATTAGAATTCTATGCATGCAGAAAGAAGGTTTAATGCCAATAAGATCATCCGTGGTATAACCTATAGCCTTTCGATGCTTTCTCAGGACATGCATTAACTTAGACAATTCAGATTCGGAAAGGGAAGCACTAACAATAACGGGATAAGTAGAATCCGGTCCAAGAAAGATATACCTCAAGTGACTGGGGAGTTGTTTAAGCTCCACGACTGGGGGTGCTTTCTGAGGGGGATCCATGCTTCCTCTTTCCAGTGGAGTGGTATCAGAAACTGGACTCGATGAAGTCTCAGTTAGAATCATCTCGCCTTCGATCTCGGTCGAGGCGCAGAGGCGTTGACCGAGATGTTCTTCAATCGCCTCGCTCAGTCCAGAAGGTGCCTCGGTCGAGGTGCTGCTACTGGGCCCGAGACTGGAGATCTTCGTCTCCTGAATTAGCTTATCAGTTTTAGCTCCTGGATCTTCTTCCAGTGCCTTCAAGCTCCGTATATCTGCATCACAAGAAGCATCTATACCTTCCTCCATTAAACTGAAGCTAATAACTCTTTCGAGTGGATCGTTAATAAGGATAGAGCTCACCAATTCTCTTGATTCTTCTTCATCGTAGATGTTGAAGATATCATCAGTTAGTTGCTCCCCTTTCATGGCTGCAAGTAGTGCGAACTCCACCTCATCGCCACCAACGTTGAATTTCAACTTGGCGTTCTTGCAATCCACGTTGCAACCCGAAGTTGCTAGAAATGGCCTCCCGAGAATAATAGGAACAGGATAATCTGCGGGAATGTCAAGTACAACAAAATCTATAGGTAGATAGAAGTTACCTAACTTGACCGGAACGTCCTCCAAGATGCCCACGGGATGGGTAATGGAGCGATCCGCCATATAAAGTCGAATCTTGACCGGCTTGGGCTCTCCAAGACCGATCTTCGTGCATAGCTCCAGCGGGATGATGCTCACGCTGGCTCCTAGATCACAAAGGGCTTCGCAAGTGACATCCCCAACTTGAATGGGGATGCAAAACGAGCCGGGATCTCTCAACTTAGGTGGCATCTTTTCCTTCATGATCTTGATAAGCTCCGAGGATTTAGATGTCATCCTAACTTCCCCAACATCCTCCAGCTTCCTCTTCCTTGATAAGATTTCTTTTAAGAACTTCCCATAGGCGGGCATACCTAGAATAGCATCAAGGAAGGGAATATTAATATGGAGCTTATTCATCAAGTCAAGAAACTTACCAAAGTGCTTGTCTAGATGTGCTCTGGCTCTGGACTGAGGGAATGGGAGTGGTGGTTTGTATGCAGGAGGTGGAGTATAAGTTTCAGTTGTCCCTCCTGCTTTCTATTGCTCCACCTCGGTTGGCATCTCGGTCGAGGTGTTCTTCGACTGGATCTAGAACGAGGTGGTCTACGTCGAGCGAGGTACTGGATCTGCAGTTTTAAGTCCACTCCTCGTTGTTATGGCCATGCACTGGCCCTTAGGGTTAGTTTCCGTCTTTGCTGGAAGCTTCCCTGGATCTCTTGGCGCTTCATTCGCCCTACTAGCAAGTTGTTGTTCGAAGGACTTTTGGGCCCTCGAAAATGAAGTCATAGAATTCTCCATAGCGCTAAGCTTGATCAAGATAGCCTCCAAAACTGCGTCTTTCTTTTCTGGTTGAGACGAACTTGATCCTTTCCCTTGGCTCTTTAATGGAGTAGAAGAAGAAGAAGGAGAAGAGAGGAAAGGGTTAGAGGAATCATTAGAGTTGGAGTTCGAATGATTGTTACCGTGATTTTGGTTATTCGCCCTCCAGTTGTTGCTATTGGATCCTCTATTGTTGTTGTTGTAGTTGTTGTTTCGGGGACCGTTGTTGTTGTTACGGTACCCGTTGTTGTTGTTGTTCCTTTGCCCTTGCTCTTCCTTCTTAGTTTGAGCCATCAAGAGTTCCTTCAATTGCTTCACGTCATTCTTCAAAGACGTGAGTTGATTGTTGTCGGGTTGAGTCTCTTGAAAGTTGACTCTTTTAACTCCACCTTCAGCTCCTTGGTGGGTGTATTTCTCCATGTGCAAGGCTTGCTTCTCAATGAAGTCCCAGGCCTCATCAATCGCCATGTCCATGAAGGTACCGGCGGAGAGTAGTTGGAGATTGAACTGGGTGCTTCCGTCCAGTCCTTTGAAGTAGATCTCCAACAACTCGATCTTTGGAATCCCATGATGTGGGCAATCCAAGAGGATATCCTTGAACCGCTCCCAAGATTTGGACAAGCTCTCCTTGTCCTTCATAATGAAAGCGTTGATCTTCCCTCTCATTTCAGTGGTCTTTGAGGGGGGAAAGAATTTGGTCAAGAATTCCGTAGTCATCTCCTCCCATGTGCTAATTTTTCCTGGAGGAAGAGATTGATACCAAGTACGAGCTCTATCTTTTAAAGAAAAGTAAAAAGGTCTTAGCTTGTAGTTGTTATTCTCAATTCTGGGAGGTCGCAAGGTTTCCATCAAGATCTCGTAGTTTTGAAGATGTTGATGCGGCGACTCTTTCTCTAGCCCTCCGAATTGGCATTGGCGAATCATGGCTAGAACTTGCGGTCGAAGTTCGTAGTCGTGATCTGCTGGATCTCCTAGGTTCACTCCTGGACGCCTCAGTTGTTGATTTGGGTCCATCCTTTGACCTAGGGTTTGTGGGATTCCTGCAAGAACAACATCTTGGACTGGCATCCGAGGTGGAGGTACATCGGCCGGGGCGACAGGTATTGGAATTTGCCTCGGTCGAAGATCAGCTACTGGATGCTACATCGGTCGAGGATCAACAGGGGGATCTTCCCTCGGTCGAAGTAGAATCTGGTCTCGTATGACTGCTATCTCAGCTTCGATTGCTGCAGTCTTGGTGCGATTCTCTTCTTTCTCTTGTCTAAGTTCTTCCTTGTGAGGCGTAGCAGCTCTAGCGCCTCTTTCAATTCGGCCGCAAGATCGCGATCGTCTTGTTGGGCCATCTTTGCTTCTCTTAAGCGTCGCTTGTATGTCTTCTCTGGTTCGGGATCGTAAGGAACGATTTCCTTCCCAACGCGGGTTCTTTGCATATACCTAAGAAAGAACCTGCAAAAGTCACTCAAGTAGAGTGGTTAGATGACACGGGGCAAGCGCCCCAAGAGCAAACCGTACCGGCTCGGTCTAGACCAAGTCCCCGGCAACGGCGCCAAAAACTTGTTCGCTCCAAACGGTGTGTGCAAGCTTTAAATTTATAACCCTAGACTTAAGCTTAAAACAAGGATGCGAACCCGCAGTGTACGGGTCAATCGTAGTAAAAAGCAAGAAAATTCCAGGGGTCGATCACAGGGACTTGGTGAAACAAAGTCAATAACGGTAAGCTTCGTGAATACTAACCACAAAGAGCAATTAACACAATCAAAGATGAATAAGAAGTCAATAAAGCAAACATGCAATTCTAGGGATTAAAGCATCTAGTTGTGGTTCCAACTCAAGATCTATAGATAAGCGGACAAAGCTGAGATTTTTGCGTGGGGAAGGTGTTACTAAAGTGGAGTAGATTACCAGGTAAGTCTCACTACACACTAATCCTAAACCGTAACTCCTATTACCGGGTAAGTCTCAAGGAATCAAGATAAAAAACTATAACCTCAAACTAACGCACCATCTAAGGGAATAGAATCAACCTTTACCGGGTAAGTCTCAGGCTAACTCACAAAGATGGGATGGAAGCACACTCAAACCCCAATAAAGGATAAACCTTTATTACCTACACTTATGATCGTTGGTACACAAACTAAGGAATTACCGGGTAAGTCTCATCCTAAGCTTGCTTTGAACCAGGAAACGTGTAATAAGAATAGGATTTGGCAAACTCTAACACTTAACTCTCAGTTATGGATCAGATAAGCTACCTCGGTCAGCTAGTTTCCACCTCGGCCGAAATGTTCATCGACTGAACGAGACGCTTAGGGTTAAGGTTAAAGACTCGAACTTTCAGGATCCTACTGGATCTAAGATTATTCTATCATTGTTTTTCCCACAACCTTCAGCTAATCACCCTAGAATCACACAAGGAAATTAGCCACTCATCATCATTATGAAAGTATTAAATATATGGGAAGAAGGTGAATATTTGAACAAGAAGAATTTAATGAAAAGACTTCAATAACTGAATCAAATATCACAACAAAGCGTTCCTTGGATAGCAATCCAACAAGACAAGACAACAAGTGAGAGAATTGAAGACAATCTTACAAAAACCCTCCAAAAAGCTATGGACTTCAACCTTCCTTCAACCTTCAAAAAGGTTCTTCGAATCTCTCCTAACTGGAGTAAGCGGATGTAGCGGCCCTCCCGGATTTGTGGAAATCCAACCCCTTTTATAAGAAAATAACCCTCCAAAGATAATAAATCTTAGAAAGATATTTTCCCATAAATATAGGTAAAATATATGATTCTGCATATCTCCTTCCTTCCAGGAGCCAAGCCCAAAAATATAAGATCACTTTCCAATTTTAAAAGATCTCAGCCAAGAATAAAATATTCTCGCCGCGTCCTAGGTGTTCGCCTCGGTCGAGTCGGAGTCTCTGGATCACCTCGGTCGAGATGAATCTCTGGTCAACCGAGGTGAGTCACAACTGAATGTGAAATCTCTCAAAACTGGTCCAAAGTAAATCTTTAATCCATAGCTATGTTCCCTGGATGTAGCTCCAAATGACTCATGACTCCTTTTGCTCCTTTTTGATGCGAAACGTACCCTTTTACCTGCAATTACAACAAAACTAGGTGTAGACCTCGATTCCCGCAAAGGTAGATGAAATGGTAGTAAAATCACATAATATACATACAAACATGCAGATTATGAAAGATAAAACGTCCAAACAAACCCCAAAATATAGACTATAATTCATGCTATCAAAGCTTCCCTGGATCTCTTGGCGCTTCATTCGCCCTACTAGCAAGTTGTTCAAAGGCCTTTTGAGCCTTCGAAAATAAAGTCATGGATGTCTCCATAGCACTAAGCTTGATCAAGATAGCCTCCAGCACTGCGTCTTTCTTTTCCGGCTGGGACAAACTTGATCCTTGCCCCTGGCTCTTTAATGGAGTAGAAGAAGAAGAAGGAGGGGAAGGGAGGAAAGGATTAGAGGAATCGTTAGAATTGGAGTTAGAATGATTGTTACCAGAATTTTGGTTGTTCGCCCTCCAATTGTTGTTGTTGGATCCTCTATTGTTGTTATTGTAGTTGTTGTTCCGGGAACCGTTGTTGTTGTTACGGTATCCATTTTTGTTATTCCTTGATCCTTGATCTTCCTTCTTCGTTTGAGCAACCAAGAGTTCCTTCAACTGCTTCACGTCATTCTTCAAAGACATGAGTTGATTGTTGGTGGACGGAGCGTCTTGGAAGTTAACTCTTTTAACTCCACCTTCTGCTCCTTGGTGGGAGTATTTCTCCATATGCAAAGCTTGCTTCTCAATAAAGTCCCAAGCTTCGTCGATCGCCATGTCCATAAAGGTACCGGCGGAAAGTAGTTGGAGGTTGAACTGGGTGCTTCCGTCCAGTCCCTTGAAGTATATCTCCAACAACTCTATTTTTGGAATCCCATGATGTGGGCAATCCAAAAGAATGTCTTTAAACCTCTCCCATGACTTGGACAAGCTCTCCTTGTCCTTCATAATGAATGCATTAATCTTCCCTCTCATTTCAGCGGTCTTAGAGGGGAGAAAGAATTTAGTCAAGAATTCCGTAGTCATCTCCTCCCAAGTGCTAATTTTTCCTGGAGGAAGAGATTGATACCAAGTAAGAGCTCTATCTTTTAAAGAAAAGTAAAAAGGTCTTAGCTTGTAGTTGTTGTTTTCTATTCTTGAGGGTCTCAAGGTCTCCATCAAGATCTCATAGTTTTGAAGATGTTGATGTGGAGATTCCTTCTCTAGCCTTCCGAACTGGCATTGGCGAATCATGGAAAGAAATTGCGGTCGAAGTTCGTAGTCATGGTCCGCTGGATCTCCTAGGTTAACTCCTGGACGCCTCAGTTGTTGATTGGGGTCCATCCTTTGACCTAGGGTTTGCGGGATTCCTGCAAAAAGAGCGCCTCGGACTGGCATCCGAGGTGGAAGTACCTCGGCCGGGGCGTCAGGTACTGGGACCTGCCTCGGTCGAGGGTCTGCGATTAGGACGTGCATCGGTCCAGCATCGGGAACTGGGTTTTCCGTCGGTCGAAGTAGATATTGGTCTCGTAAGGCTGCCATATCTGCTTCGATCGCTTCAGTCCTGGTGCGAGTTTCTTCTTTCTCCTGCCACAGTTCTTCTCTGCTGAGGCATAGCTGTTCTAACGCCTCCTTCAATTCGGCCTCAAGATCGCGATTGTCTTGGTTGGCCATCTTCGCTTCTCTTAAGCGTTGTTTGTATGTCTTTTCTGGTTCGGGATCGTAAGGAACGATTTCCTTCCTAGTGCGGGTTCTTCGCATAAACCTAAGAAAGAACCTGCAAAAGTCACTCAAGTAGAGTGGTTAGTAGACACGGGGGCAAGTGCCCCAAAAGCGTACCGCAACCGGCTCGGTCTAGACCAAGTCCCCGGCAACGGCGCCAAAAACTTGTTCGCTCCAAACGGTGTGTGCAAGCTTTAAATTTATAACCCTAGATGTAAGCTTAAAACAAGGATGCGAACCCGCAGTGTACGGGTCAATCGTAGTAAAAAAACAAGGAATTCTAGGGGTCGATCACAAGGACTTAGTGAAACAAAGTCGGAATAGGTAAGCTTTATAAATACTAACCACAAAAGCAATTAAAACAATCAAAGATGATAAAAGTCAATAAAGGAAATATGCAATTCTAGGGATTAAAGCATCTAGTTGTGGTTCCAACTCAAGATCTAAAGATAAGCGGACAAAGCTGAGATTTTTGCATAGGGAAGGTGTTACTAAAGTGGAATAGATCACCGGGTAAGTCTCACTACTCTCTAATCCTAAACCGTAACTCCTATTACCGGGTAAGTCTCAAGGAATTAAGATTAAGAATTATAACCTTAAACTAGCACACCATCTAAGGGAATAGAATCAACCTTTACCGGGTAAGTCTCAGGCTAACTCACAAAGATGGGATGAAAGCACACTCAAACCCCAATAAAGGATAAACCTTTATTACCTACACTTATGATCTTAGGTAAACAAACTAAGGAATTACCGGGTAAGTCTCATCCTAGGCTTGCATTGGACCAAGAAAGGTGTAATAAGAATAGGATTTGACAAACTCTAACACTTAACTCTCAGTTTTGGATCAGATAAGTCACCTCGGTCAGCCAAATTCCATTCCGGCCGAGATGTTCATCGACTGAACGAGATGCTTAGGGTTAAGGTAGAGACTCGAACTTTCAGGGTCCTACTGTGATTAAGATCATTCTATCATTGTTTTTCCCACAACCTTCAGCCAATCACCCTAGAATCACACAAAGGGATTAACCACTCATCATCATGAAAGTATTAATCAAGTATATGGGAAGAAAGAGAATAATTGAACAAGAAAACCTTAAGAGAAAGGCTTCAATAACTGAATCAATTATCAAACCAACAAGCGTTCCTTGGATAGAAATCCAACAAGACAATGATAAAGAAGGGAATCTAAGATGATCTTACAAAAACCCTTCAAAAAGCTATAAAAGCTATGGACTTTCTTACCTCAACCTTCAAAAAGGTTCTTCAAATCTCCCAACTGGACTATGGCTGCAGCGGATCTTCGATGTATGCAGCGTGTATAGCGTGATAGTAGATGTATACAGGATGTCGGATTTGTGGGAAATCCGCCCTTTTTATAGGAAAATTACTCTCCAAAGATAAGATATCTTAAAAAGATCTCTTCCCATAAAAATAGGTAAAATATATGATCTATCATATCTTCTTCCTTCCAGGAGCCAAGCCCAAAAAATATAAGATCCTCTTTCCAAAGATAAAAGATCTCAGCCAAGAATAAAATATTCTCGCCGCGTCCCAGGTGTTCGCCTCGGTCGAGTCGACTCCTCTAGATCACCTCGGTCGAGGTGACTCTGTAGTCAACCGAGGTGAGTCACAAATGAATGTGAAATCTCTCAAATCTGGTCCAAAGTAAATCTCTAATCCATGGCTATGCTTCCTGGATGTTCCCTTATGTTCCTGAATGTAGCTCCAATGACTCCTTAGCTCCTTTTGCTCCTTTTTGATGCAAAACGTGCCATTTTACCTACGATTACAACAAAACTAGGTGTAGACCTCGATTCCCGCAAAGGTAGATGAAATGGTAATATAATCACATAATATACATACAAACATGCAGATTATTGAAGATAAAACGTCCAAACAAACCCCGAAATATAGACTATAATTCATGCTATCATATCTATTACGCTAGCAAGACGCTAGATGAAGTGCAGCTTAACTACGCCACTACTGAAAAAGAATTTCTAGCTATTGTTTATGCCTTTGAAAAGTTTCGTTCTTATCTTGTAGGTGCAAAGGTGATTGTATACACGGATCATGCTGCGATCCAATATCTACTTGCAAAGAAGGATGTGAAACCAAGGCTGATTAGATGGATTCTTCTCCTACAAGAATTGGATCTAGAGATCCGTGACAAGAAGGGCTCGGAAAATTCTGTTGTGGATCATTTGAGGCGTCTACCACATCTAGAAGACGACGATCTACCTATAGATGACTCCTTTCGGGACGAGCATTTGCACATCATAGAGGAGTGCATCGACAAGATAGCTAAAGGTAACGAACCATGGTTTGCTGATTTTGTTAACTATTTGGTTTGTCAGGAAATACCACCCGGACTATCCTATGCACAAAGGAAGAAGTTCTTTAAGGATGTCCGGGAATACTTTTGGAATGAACCTCTACTCTTCAAGAGAGGTCCCGACGGCATCATTCGAAGATGTGTGCCGGAAGATGAGGTGCAAAGCGTCATCCGTCATTGTCATTCACTACCTTGTGGAGGACACGCTAGCTCGAACAAGACTAGCGCTAAGGTATTGCAATCTGGATTTTTTTGGCCTACTTTATTTCAAGATGTGCAAACCTTTGTTTCCTGCTGCGATGCTTGTCAAAGAATAGGGAACATATCTAGGAGAAATGAAATGCCTCTTAACAACATTCAGAAGGTAGAGATCTTTGACGTTTGGGGAGTAGACTTCATGGGACCTTTCCCATCATCTTGTGGAAACCAATACATACTTCTAGCTGTAGATTATGTTTCGAGATGGGTTGAAGCAATTGCCTCTCCAACTAATGATGCCATGGTTGTAGTCAAGTTGTTTAATAGAACTATCTTTCCAAGGTTTGGGACACCACGGACTATCATTAGTGATGGAGGCTCTCACTTCATTGCCCGACGATTCGAAACTCTACTAGCTAAGTATGGGGTGACTCACAAGATCGCCACCCCTTATCATCCACAAACGAGTGGACAAGTGGAGATTTCAAATTGAGAGATCAAAGGAATCCTAGAGAAAACAGTTTCAAAGACAAGGAAGGATTGGTCTTTGAAACTAGATGATGCATTATGGGCGTACATGACTGCATACAAGACTCCCATAGGAACAACACCTTACAACCTTGTGTATGGGAAGTCTTGTCACTTACCGGTGGAGCTGGAGCATAAAGCGTATTGGGCGGTTAAGTGGTTGAACTTCAGCATGAAGGAAGCGGGCGAGAAGTGCCTTTTGGACCTTAATGAGCTTGAAGAACTTCGCTTAAACGCTTATGAGAACGCCACGATCTATAAGAAGAGAGCGAAGCGTTGACATGATAAGCATATCATTCCAAAGGACCTCAAAGAAGGAGATCAAGTTCTCCTCTTCAATTCAAGACTTTGGCTCTTTCTAGGTAAGCTTAAATCTCGTTGGACTGGACCTTATTTAATCAAACATGTTTTTCCCCATGGTGCAGTTGAAGTATGGGGTGAAAAGAGTGGAAGTTTTAAGGTGAACAGTCAATGACTCAAGAAGTATACACCGGAGCTCCAAGTTGAGGAGTTTGCACCTACCACACTCGAATAGATGCAAGTATGGTCTAGCTACGGATCTAAAACAAACGCTTCTTGGGAGGCAACCCAAGGTATTGCACTTATGCTTTTGTTTATCATTCTTAGATTAGATTAGTTTAGTCGTTTTTGCTTTGTTTTTGCCCTCGATACCTCCCGGTATGTCGTGTTTTTGGATGTAGGAACAATGGGATGGGCAATGGAAAGGAAAAAGTTAGAAGGAATTGACGAAACTTGGATTTTGGCACATTACAGAGAGTTCCACGCCCTAAACCACGGTCGTGGAAGCTACAATGACCGTAATTTGCAAAAATCTGAGAAAAATCACCAAAACCAAGGTTCCGTACAAAACCACGGCCGTGGAACACCCCGAGTGACCGTGATTTTCCAAAAAAATTTACGGTCACTATATAAACCACTTCTTCACAAAAACAACACAAAACTTCCAAACCACGACCCCATTCCACGCCCTAAATGCCGAAACCACTCCCTCTCTTTCTCAAATCTTCGTTCGGAACTCGTTTCGAACGATTCTTGAGCCTAAAGTGAAGCAAATTCAACCATTTACAAGATCCAATCAACGAATCAAGTGAACGATCCCTGCAGAAGATGGAATTTGGATTTTAAGAATCCAAAACCTAGGTTTTCTTCTCTTTCTCTACTTTGTCGATTTGACTCAATTCTTGCAAGATTTTTTAAGAGAATTGATTGGAATTGGACTATAATTAGTCTATGACTGTTGCCTGCTGAATTTGGTGTGAATTGATTGAGATTTGAGCAAAATAGAGCCGAAACACGGTCTCTGGGCAAACCACGGCTGTGGAAGTTATAGAATAGGCCGTGATTTTGCTATGAAATGGATTTGTTTAGACGTAAGTCAAATAGGAACAAGTAAAGGAAATAAGACACGTCCTCCTCCTCCCAAGTACCCCCTAGTGAGCCACCATCACCCCCACCTCCTAGAATTCTAACAATCCATGAGGATTACCTCGATTACTTGGAAAGGATCGAGAAGAGGCCGGTCATAGGACCACGCTACTTAGTGCTTGAGGAGTTAGAGCCGCTGAATGTAGTGAATGGCCTAATGTGGCTTCTAGATAGAGCCAGTTTGATCGTCTTCTCCGCTATTAGGGAAGATGCATATGAGGAGATTACTAGGGAGTTTGTGATTTCTTTTGAGCACAGTGCTATGGATAGGACAATTTCCTTTAGGCTGATGGAGGAGAACTACGAGTTCTCAATCTTACAGTTTGGAGCCTTCTTTGGGTTCCAAGAGACCTTCAATGGTCTGTTCCCTAGCGGTGTATACGCTAAGGACTTATGGGAGGACATAGCCATGATCTATGCCAGCGAGGACCATTGGCAGCCTGCTGACACCAAGGCTAAGCTCATCTACCACTTAGCCTTGAAGATAGCCCATAGAGTCCTTTCTGAGTGCCTTTTCCCTAGGACAGAGACCCCTCAGAAGATTAAGACTGATGAGTTGTTCCTCCTTTATTCTATGCTTCACGGTAGATCTGCTGACTGTGATACCCTCTTAGCCTCCACCATGAGTAAGCTCAAGAACAAGAGAGCCGGTAACATTGGATATGGTGGTATGGTTACCCACATTGCTAGGCAGCTGGGGATAGATTTTTCTGCATGTACTAGGATCGCAGCGAGACCTTTGGGTCTCAATAGCTTGATGACAAGGGGTATCATCTTCCCTAGGCATTGCGGTTCACCTACCGCTGGTATGCCATGGGAAGAGAGAGGAGGTAGAGGCATCCCGTGGCTTCCTGAGTATTCCATTATGGCTGGACGCCATAATTGGAAGCATACCTTTGCTGCTATGCATGCGAATAGGCTAGTAGCACCTCCCTATGTCCCCAATGAGTTCCGGCTGTAGATGTTGAGGAGGAGGTAGGAGGAGGTGATGGTTTTGAGGGAGGAGGTGATGAGCAGGACTTTGGCACTTTCCCGGATCAGCCGGCACACTTCCCTGACCCTCCTAGGCGTTCACCACGACCCGCTGGACCTTCAGGAGCCTCTTCCTCTCGCCGTGCTAGCACGAGTGAAAGGCCGACATGGATGGAAGCTCCTCCCGCTTGGTACGGAGCACAACCGGAGTGGATGGGAGCTCCACCACCTTGGTATAGTCAGGCGCCAGCAGCACCAACAGCACCAACTCCACAGGACGCACCGGCATGGTACGGCAGCCACCGGCTTGGTATGAGCAGCTACCGGAGTGGGCTACCGACCTTTCTAGGCGAGTTGGTGAGTTGGAGATCCATAGAGAGGCGCAGGAGACTAGGAGCCGGGAGTATGACGAGATGTTGAGTGATATCTACCGCCAGAAGTTTGGGCGGTACTACAGCCATGACTTCCGCCCATTTCCACCACCGCTACCTCCACAATGATGAGCCATGAGGATTGACAGTTTCAGCCGCCCTAACACCGTTCTTGTGAGTTCATTTTTCTTTTCTTCTTTTCTTTATTTCTTTTTCGAACATTGAGGACAATGTATGTTCTAAGCATGGGGTGGGGTGTGACTATGTGTTGTAATAACTCTACTACATTGCTTGCTTCTATCCATAACACTTTGCATGTTTCATTTTCATAGTCACACGTTTCATTATTGCATTGCATGAAAAAGTTTGAAAAAAAAACCCATAAAAATTTGAACATTGAGGAAAATTTCAAAAGAGTTCTTGTGCTTCTAAGATTAGAAATGACTTCTATGATAGCTCTCACTTGTGGAATGAGTTTTTGATAACAATTGTATGCTTAAACGGAATAATGAATTGAAAAGGAATTGAATGTGTTGTTTATCCTTTCTTGCAAGTTTCATAATGTGAAAGTTCTATCTAAATCATATTGAGAAATTGAGGTTGAAATCACATGATGAGTTCTTATACTTCTTTATGAAATGATTAAGGCAATTTGATTTTCTTTCTTCTTTCTTTGATCACTTAGCCCCACAATAAAAGTAATTGCCTCCCTTACCTATCCGGGAATTTGGAGGAGTTGATATTTGGCATGTTTGATGTGGGAGGGCCATAAAAGCAAATTTTTGCATTCAAAGAATAGAATTAATAGGTTTGGGGAAGTCAATCATGACGATGAGTAACTCGGCACCATTCACATAGCCGGGTGTTTGTGTCTTGCCAAAGTCAGATTGAACGATATTCCTAACGAATTATGGTATGTGCATCAAGGGTTTGAGGCATCTCGAAATTTGAGAAACGCGAATCTCCTAGGCTTTGGTTTTTGTGCACATCTGTCCATCTTTTAAAAGTAAAGTCGAAAAATAATGAGAAAAAGAAGAGAGAAAAGCTCAAAGTTGATGGTGTTGCAATCCAAAGTAAAAAGAAAAAGAGTTGGGTTATTCATTTTCCCGGATTCATGCACCACATCCCTAATAAGTTTCCCTCCCTTCCGCATTCTAGACCTTAATTGAAAGTCCTTAAGATCAAAAGAATGTTATTTGACTTGGTGATCTAAATTGAAGTTTCTTATGCTTGATTTTGACAATACTTCAAGGTTATGATGTTTGTCTTAAAGTTTAAGCAATTCATGATGTTTCTTTGCTTTACATTCTTTGGTTTATGTATATAAGCGTTTCAAGGATGAATGAAGCAAGGTTTGAGGATGATCTATTGATTAGAAGCACATTTACCTAAAGGATGTTTTTGTTTTGAGATTGTATGCATATTTCATTCTAACTCGTATTCTAAGCTTTTAAAAACTTTGCTTGGGGACAAGCAAGTAACAAGTATGGGGTATTTTGTTAGCATGAAATATTGCGATATTCTAGGCACTTATTTTGGTTGTTTTTCCCTTATTATTGTGTACATGGATGAAGTTTAGAAGCAATTGTTAGCTTTTTCGTCTATTTTGTCGATATGGATGTCTACACGAGCTTTGTGTTGATTGTAGGCGAAAAGGAGCTAAATAGGAGCTATTGAGAGGGAAAAGAGAGTAATCGATCATATTTGAGGATTAGGAACACATCAAGGAAGCTAAGGAAGGAGGTAGGATGAAGAATGTCACGACACAAAGGAAACTACAAGTGTTTTTCACTTCCACGCTCTAAATTACAGCCGTAGAAGAGTCCACGCTCTAAACCACGGCCGTGGATCTTGGCATCATGAGTGTGGAGCACTCCAGTAAGCTACACGGCCTAAAGTACGGTCGTGGAAATCACAAGAGACCATAACCCCTTTCCACGCTCTAAACCACGGTCGTTGAAACCTTTGAGACCGTGATTTAGGCGATCTTTTGATGTGTCTTTATTTGCCACATTATTTACGTAATGATCCCGTTTAGACGCCTACGGATGCTGAAGGCCTCTTACCTTGCTTGAGAACCACGGTCAGATCTCAAGGGGTCAACAACAACATCAAAAGCTAGCGGAAGGAACGAGGGAAGCAAGGAAGGAAGCAACTCACCAAAGAACGGGACACTACAGAGAAACCGCAGGGGCGGCTAGACAGACCGCGGGGGTGGTTCTAGATACTTCCCGCGGGGGCGACATGGAAGAGGCGCGGAGGAGGCGGCGTGACAACAAGCGGCTGTCCGGGTTTCTCTCGACAAAAACTCACAGCAAGGGATCCAAAGCTCGATCCTTTGCTCCATACACGACAAGAATCAACCAAAGGAGCCTGAGAACAACAACAAATCAACAACAAGAAGGCCAACAAGAATCAAGACTCAACCTTGATTGTTGGAGAAGAAGAAAAGGAAGAACGAAAGGAGAAAACAAAATAGAAGTAAAGGCATGCAACAACTCATGAACGTGATGAAGAACTCATAGGAGAATACTTACACGTTCAGTAAAGGGAAGGAGGGAAACGGTTGCAGCTCTCAGGGTTGAAGAAAGACGTATGCAAGAAACGGGAAAAAGAAGAGAAGATGGGGTTTTATAGGAAAAGGGGTATACAAATAGATGGAAGGATGTTCTAGGGTTAAGAACAAGATAGGAAAACCGGTCCATAAGATAGAATATCGGATCTTCTATATTTGGAAGAAGATAAAACGAACAAAAAACAGATTGGGGCGTGATTTGTAGTCAACCGCAGGGGCAGCTGATCCTACCACGGTGTGGCTTGCTGCAGGGGCGGCATTCTTCACCGCGGGGGCGGTGAAGGCAAAACTGGGGTCTTACACTAGCAACTCTTCTTTCTTCCTTGATCATCTTCGCACATGCATGACATTTCCTCTAAGTCCTCCTTTGCTGGAATCGTCAATAACATAATTAAGGAAGACTTTGACATAAAAAGATTACTAATGGTTTCCTTAGAAGCTAAGGATGCCAATAATCTAGAAACCTCCTTATGGATTCATCTTGCTCTTGATCTAGTAATAGATGCTTCCATGACATGACTTGTAGAAGATGTAGACTCCTTCTCCTTCAATGTTGTTGCTCTTGCTCTAGTGATTGGTCCATGTATAGAAGGTGTTAGGGATGGTCCCTTGTCATACTCCCCTTATTGAAAAGGATTCATCATCGAATCATCACCATGTTCATCACTAGACATAAAAGGACTCAAATCTTCGACACTGAAGGTAGGACTCACGCCATACTCATCCGGAAGCTCCAATACATAGCCTTGTTCCCAACCTTACGTAACACCTTAAGAGGTCTATCTTCACGTGGTGAAAGCTTGGACTTGCACTTCTCCGGGAAC
Source organism: Fagopyrum homotropicum (assembly GCA_033239125.1). NCBI lineage: Eukaryota > Viridiplantae > Streptophyta > Magnoliopsida > Caryophyllales > Polygonaceae > Fagopyrum > Fagopyrum homotropicum. The sequence goes on from BSWB01000008.1 coordinate 11,112,315, forward strand.
CTTTCTTTCCTTAGATGCAACCAAACTAGATCTCTTGGCGCAAATAGCAATTCCTTGCAATTCCTATTAGCCTTGGCCGCAACTTGCTTGCCCTTCTCCTCCAACCATAAGCGTGTCCTTTCATGAGCCCCTTGATGAACTCAACCTGTTTTCCTGCATTAAAATATACTCATTCTTTTATAAGCAACTGCTAAGATCAAAAGAGGTCACATGATTCAACCCATAGACACACTCAAATGGTGTTAGGCTAGTAGAAGAATGCATAGTTCGATCATAAGCAAAGTCAACATGAGGCAAAACATCCTCCCAAGCATTCCCATTATCCTTCAAAACAGCCCTCAAGACGGTAGTCCAAGTCCTATTAGTAACTTCCGGTTGACCATCCGTTTGAGGATGATTAGAAGTTGAGAATAGCAACTTAGTTCCCAGCTTTCACCAAAGAGTCTTCCAAAAGAAAATAAGAAACTTCACATCTCTATCACTTACTATAGTCCTAGGTACTCCATGCAATCTAACAACTTCTCTAAATAACAAGTTAGCAACATTGTAAGCATCATCGGTCTTATGACAAGCAATAAAGTGAGCAATCTTAGAAAAACGATGAACAACCACAAATATCAAATCACTCCCCTTCTTAGTCCTAGGTTATCCTACAACAAAGTCCAAACTAATGTCTAACCAAGGGGATGTAGGCGTAGGAAAGAGGGTATACAATCCATGGGGTTTCAATCTAGCCTTAGCTTTCAAGCACACAAAACATCTCTTAATTATGCTTTTTACATCCTTAAGCATGAGGTCAATAGAAGTGTGAATGCAACATATGAAACGTCTTATCCCTTCCAAAATGTCCCATTAAACCTCCCATATAAGCTTCCTCAACAAGTAAAAGTCTAAGAGAACATCTAGGAATGCACACTTTATCCATACGAAACAAAAATCCTTCAAATAAATATAATTTATCATGGGAATTTTGAGAGCGACAATGCTTAAAATGTCACCAAAATCAATATCATCAGCATATAGATCCCTCGTGTAATAGAAACCTACAATCTTAGAACCCATAGTAGTGATCAAAGAATGTCTCCTGGAAAGGGCATCAACAACAACATTACCCTTTCATTTCTTATACTTAATGATAAATGGAAAAGTTTTTATAAACTCCATCCATCTACCATGTCTCCTATCCAACTTATCTTGACTCCTAATGTTCTTTAAAGACCCAGGATTAGTTCTTAGGATGAATTCATTAGACCAAAGATAATGTTGTCATGTCTTGAAAACTCGAAATAATGCATACAATTCTTTATCATATGTCGAATAATTCAAACATGCTCCTTTCAATTTCTCATTAAAGAATTCAAGTGGCTTACCTTCTTGCATGAGCACTCCTCCAATGTCAATTCCTGATGCATCACACTCGACTTCAAATGGCTTAATGAAGTCCGGAAGTGCTTGAAGATGTGCCACTACAACAAAATTAGCTATTTATAGCATTAACTGATAGAGTTTATATGGTATATGTTATAGATTACACGACATTACTTTTTAATAGCATTTTACATTTGAATAAATGCTATGAAAAATGTAGGGTCAATCCTTTAGCATTTTGTGTTTCATCACCCATGAAAATAGCTTCCATAAGAATAATACATTCTAAAATCGCTCATTAACTCTTACAAACATTCTCTTTGAGAGAACTCCCCATACTTGATTTCTTCATTCTCTTCTTCCATCACAACCACAAATAGGGTCAAATGACGTTATACACGGTTGTGAGGCATTTTTGAGGGGCATCAAAAAGGGAAAATAAAGCCAACAAATGACTAATATAAGGGAAACATATATAAATATGGAAAAGGTTGCATAAGCTTATCAAAGAGGGCCGCAATCATTTAAATATCAAACATATAGAATCAAATAAATGTGTAGTTATGAAAGAGAGTTAATCACAAGTTCAAGAAGAAACTAAACATGTTTGAGATCACACAATAATAAGAAAGAAATGACACATGAAAATGCATGTCCATAGTCTAGAGCTCTCACAAGGGTTATGTTTGGTTAAGAAAATCATAATGATTCATCCTAAAATTGATCATACAAAGTAGTAATCCAAAGCATCGTTGGCAAGTCAAGTGAAATAACATAGCATATTCCAATTTTTGAAAGTAAGATTGATGAGAGTTGATAGCATGTATTATAGTCTATGTTTTGGGATTGGTTTGGACGTTTTATCTTCATAAATCTGCATGCATGGATGTATATTCTTGATCATTATGTTGTTTTGTTTACCTTTGCAAGAATTGAGGTCTACACCTAGTTTTATTGTAATTGTAGGGAAAATAACACGTTTTGGAGCGATATGGAGCTAAGGGATCTAAGGAGTCATTGGATCTACATTATGGAACATTAAGGAGCTACAAGAAAGGCTTAGGAACCATGGAAGTTGGACAAAATTTTGAGTTTGGACCAGATTGGAGAGATTTGCACGTAGCTGAGGATCACCTCGGATTGCTACAGTACCACCTCGACCGAAGTGATTTCGCTGGGCTGGATCGAGACGGGCGGCCCATGGCCCACGAGAAATTTTATTTTTGGAAAGTGATTCTCCTATATATTTGAAGATATTTTCTAGATGGAAGTATGTCTGGTTGACTGATTAGTTTGGAAGATTGAAGATATTCCAAGGAAGGAAGGAAGTTGGCTTGGAAGTTAAAGTTGAAGGCATTTGAAGGAAGTTGTAAGATTTTGTCAGATTGTTTGATTGTTGTCTTTTGGTTTGTAATTGAGGAACGCAGTTTGCTGGTCGCAACCCTTTGTCCCGGCCATTGTAGCACGTGTGTCGCCTAGGGCATAAAGGGCATGATGACTTGACGTCATCCTCACCTTCCTCCGGCTTATCACCGGCAGTCTGTTCAGACCAACTACCCCAAGAGCACTCATCCATAAACCGGTTACTGGTACAAATAACATAAAGAAATGTAACCAACGTTTATTGGAAAAAGCAACCCCAAAGATTTGGGACCAAAAGCGGTTAGCAGTGACCATTGAATAAGTTTCTTCGGCTTGGCGGGGAATTTTTTGACTTCACTAACTGGGCAGGCTAGATCATACATATATATATATATCTACAGATAAATAGCTCGACCTATCGATTTTACGCCCGATATTTATCTATAGACAATAATGATATCAACCCGTATGACCATGCTCTATTCGGGGAAATCAAAATAAAATAGAAATTATCTTTTGGAGAGATGGCTGAGTGGTTGATAGCCAAAAAGAAGCGAGCGACGCCTGCTTGGATTGTTTGATTGAGTGGTTATTGAGACCTTTGTGTTAAGGTTTTCTTTTTTGGATATTACTTCTTTTCTAATATATTTGATTATTGTTATCATGATAATTATTGGCTAAATTCTTGTGTGATTCTAGGGTGATTGGCTGAAGGTTGTGGGAAAGACGATGAAAGAATGAGCCTTTACCTTAGTGGACCCTGAAAGCTCGAGCCAAACCTTAACCTCACCTCACCTCGGTCCGTTCATAGAAAATCTTGACCGAGATCGGACATGAACCGAGTGAGGAGATTCCTTTTCTGATCCATACCTGAGTTGATATTTTAGTTTGCCAAATCCTATCTTTGTTGCACCTTTCCTGGTCCATACGCAAGTCCAGGATGAGACTTACCCGGTGATTCCTTTGCTTGTATACTTATGATGATGAGTGATAGGCAGTAAAGGTTTATCCTTTATTGGAGTTTGAGTGTGCCTTCATCCTACCTCTGTGAGTTAGCCTAAGACTTACCCGGTAAAGGTTAGTTTTATTCCCTTAGGTGGTGTGTTGGGTTGAGATTATAGTTCCTTCCCTTAGTTCCTTGAGACTTACCCAGTGAGAGGATCTTTGTTTTGGGATAGTGAGTAGTGAGACTTACCCGGTGATCTATTCCCACCTTAAAAATACCTTCCCTTGCAAACCTCAGCTTTGTCCACGTTATTCTTTGAGATATTGAGTCGGAACCACAACTGGATGCTTTGACCTCTAGAATCTGCATTCCTTTATCTAATTATTATATCATCTTTGATATCTTTGCTTTGTTGCTTGCTTTTGATTGACAACCTGAATTGTCGTGCTTTGTTTCACCATAGTCCCTGTGATCGACCCTGGAGTATTTGTTGTTATTACATTTGATCCATACATTGCGGGTTCTCATATTGTTTCAGGCTTTTATTTTATGTTATAAATTTAAAGCTATATCGTTCATAATACACACACGTTTGAGAACGAACAAGAGCTGACTCAATCTACACTAAATGAAATAATTTTGTGATTTTTGTATTTATAAATGCATGCTGAAAGGAAAAGACTCAAGAAAAGGAAAATCCCATTAAACCATGCGCTTTTCAATATATCCAATAAAATGCCTTTCACTTTTGACTCTTCAGTTGTATTATCTAAACCAGCTATAAACACCGCTTCTTTCAAAGGTAAATAAAAGGTGGGAATGAAGTACATAGAAAAGAAGCAATATCACAATCTCAATTTAAAACATATATGCAACAATAAATCAAACCATTATAGGGATCGTCTAATCCTTAGATCAAGAGATAGGTTAGCCGAACATGATTGAATGCAAAACAATATCTATAGAATATAGAAACTAAATAAACAAACTCACAATGTTCGGTTCCAACACAACAAGGAAAACCTTCAATCGGGGAATTAAAATCTACTCTAGAACTACTTGACGACTGCAGGGTTGGAGGATGTTGGTAGTAACGTGGATACAAAACTAGGGTTGATACATGTGTTTATATAGGGTCTAAAATGGAGCCTAAGAAGATATTATATAATATGTTTTCAAAGATAAGATTAAAAGATATGATCCGGATCGTCAACGCAGACAAAACGGCTACCAAACGGCATCCCTATAATTGTAGGATGACCGTTTGGCAACACTGATTAACAACTTTTCCGACAGTTCAATAAAACGGAGTATTCTGTTGCTTTGGCTTTTTCTTTTCTTATTTCTATGCCCACATTTACTAGTTTTAAAGCATTGTTTAGTTACGTTCATGTCTTATGAAACTTTGACTTTAGGAAGATTTTTACAGTCTTATATGTCTTTTTTAGGCTCTGCAAGACCTTTCCCCAATTGTAGTATGTGTAGTAGCTCTAGTAAGCCCGTAGCTGGATTTGGATCAGGATGCGGAGTTTGAGCTGCGGGGTGAGGGAGAGATGGGATAAACATAGACTTGGAACTATGTGACCCATGGGTACTACTTTTGAAGATCTACAACTTTTTAGTTGGCATGATTATTCAAATCCAAATGGAGGATGGTCGAAATAGGGAATCTGTCAAAGGTCGTCATAAAATGGTATCAAAGTCTGATGGTTCCACTTGGCTTCTTTAATCTTCAGTCAATCTTCATGTAACTATGTATTCTACGACTCTGGGGAAGATTGAATCCTCGTTCTTTGGTATATTCATACCATGATGCTCCATTAATGACCTTGAATGCCTAAAATACAAATTAAATCGAAGTAGACACCGAAATATGGAAAAGGGTGCTTTCTACAATAAAACAAAGCATAAAAAAGCTATATGGGTATGAAAATACATGATCATAATCCTAAAAAGTGTTACATTTCACACTCATCATACACCATGCCAACAAAATAATCAGGATAATTCATCCGAATTAAACTTGTATTATATAAAACACAACCACCCCAAAAGTTTGTGCTATTTATCACCATTTTGCCTATAAATATACATTAACAACTTCAAATTATTAAAAACTATAATTTTATTAGTTCCGAAATTAGAGAAAAAAAATTATTGCAGCTTTGAGTATAAAATAGAATTAATCCGTTTTCGGTTCAAAATTTTTTTTGTGGAATTGTTTATGTTTTGAGCCAAAAATCAATTTTCAAACCGAATTTCAAGAAAAATGAGGGGAAGAGAACTTAGGGTTCTTCTCTACGCTTCACTACTCCAGTCTTCATGCGGCGTGTTCTTCGTATCAAAATAATTTAACAATATACATAATTTAACTTTGATTAATAAAATTGTTATAGAAAATCAAAAAATCTGAATAACAATATTCCAAAATTAAATATTTAACAAATAGAATAAGGGTCGTGTTAAAGTACCATATATAATTTTTATAAAACGACCAAATTGCGCACTTTGGTTGCGAAATTAATTAGGTAAAACAAAATTAAAAGAAAAAAATCAAAGTAGTTTTTTATACTTCCGATTTTGGGGCCCAAGAACGGAATTGATTAAAATTAATTTTGCTTTCGGACCTCAAGTGTTGAATAAATAAAAAGAAGATTAAACTACTAAAGTAACTTATTTTTCTAGAATACAAATAAGGCCCCAAGTATTTAACATTTTGTTGAAAATAAAATAAAATAGTATTTAAGGATATATTTATTAGGCAGTTATTATCTTAATGGAAGTTATTTTTGATGGTAAAATTTATTTATTAAGCACAAAAATAGGGTACCGGTTAAAGAAGGTAACTGTGCGAAGATTCCATTATCAAATATCCGTCATTCTCGGTTTTCAACTGGTAACCAAAATCTAAAAAAGCACTTCTTCAAGACGGAATTTGGTTCGCCATAGCCAGAGTTTTTGAGTTCTTGTCTTCCTCCCAATATTCATCATCAACGGTCTCCTTTAATCGCCTATTAGTCGGTCGTCTTCCACAAGTAATAGGTACCAATTACTTCCAAGGATATTCGAAATCTCGAATCGATAACTTCAGTCACCAAAAACAGGTATAATTTCGTCACCGATTATACTTGTTTTTTGAAAAAATCAAGTCTTTCGTAGCCAGAAAGCTTCGGAATTACTATGTAACCCAGTAATCCAACTGAAATGCTTGTTAAAGACTGGATTTTGCAAGTATGATGGAGATTCATAACAAAGAAAAACCGTCTTCCATTGTGTAAGATCCAATTTTTGCCTTCACCGCCCCGTAGTGAAGGCTCCACCCCTGCGGCAGGGCAAACTGCCCCTGCGGTTTTTCCCCAGATCGTGCCGATCTATTTTTCGTTCGTTTTTATTTTCCTTCCATAGATGGATGATCCAATCTTCTATCTTATGGGCCGACTTTCCTATCGAGTTCTTAAACCTAGAATGTCCTTCCTTTTATCTTTTCCCACCGTTTCCTATAAATTCTCTCTTTCTCTTCTTTTTCCCGTTTCTTACATACATTTTTCATTCAACCTCGAAAGCTGCAACCTTCTTCCCATGTGATCTTCCTGAACGTGTAAGTCTTCTTCTTTGTTATTCTTCCTCACGTTCATGAGTTGCTGCATGCCTTTCTCTTCTATTTCGCTTTCTCCTTTCGTTCTTCACTTTTCTTCTTCTCCAAGGATCAAGATTTAGTCTTGATTTTTGATGGTTTTTCGTTGTTGATATATTGATATTCTCAGGCTCCCATAGTTGAGTTCTGACGTGTATGTGTGTTGAGAGAAGAAAGCTTGGCCCTTGATGCGTTCCTTGTTGTTGAAGGAGTCGACAACATCCTTCTACACTAGCGCCGCCCCGCGGCTGCCTGTTTTGTCGCCCCTGCAGTGCTGTCCAGCCGCCCCTACGGTTTTCCTGCAGTAGCTTCCGTCTTTGGTGAGCTGCTTCCTCCCTTGCTTCCTTCATTCCTTCCCCTGGCTTATAATGTTGTTGTTGACCCTTAGTGATTTGTAAGACTAAGGTTGAGACCTTAACTTGTGGAGATCTCTTAGTGATCATTGAGACTAGAAGTTATAGACTTCTAGAAACCATTTCGTTCCTGATTCGTTATGCCTTATTGAGCAGGCTTTCCGTTCTTCTTTCTTGAGGGAAACTAAGTTGTTTGTTGACCCTTTGAGTTAACTTCGAGTAAGATAAGTCCCTTGGACTTACTTAGCTGCATTCCTTATATTAGTTTGATTATTTTGTCTTGTTGTGTTGTTGTTTATTGCTATAATTGATAAGCGGAACTAGGATTAACATTTATAACCGTAATTGTCCCAAATGTATTATAACCGGGCGGTTACCGCTTGTCCAATTCAGAATGGGGAAACTGGGAGGTGCTCTTGCGACTAGTCCAGTAGGTGACAGAAGGATGCATACGTTATATTCCTGTTGGTGAAAGGGGACAGAGGCGAGGTCGTAGCGATTCTCGTGTAACAACCATAAGTTAAATTAGTAAAAGGATTACCCTTAATGAAAGCTAATAACCGGTTGAGTGCGAGCATGTTTTATGTTTATATTACCTTATGTGTGTATGTGCTTTTATTGTCTTTTTGATATCTAGAATGTTAGCTAACGGTTTGAACCGATATTGTAGATGTTCCGCATGTTAGAGATGTTGTTGAGTGATCCGGACGGTGTGGTCAGCCGGGGTTCCGTACTTATAGGACGGGATCGGGTTTATATTTTAGATGTTGTTCTTTTAGTTGTTTTGAACTCGGCTGCGAGTCTTTTACATTTTTATTTGTTTAAACCTTTGGTTTTCATATAAGTTTTGGTTTTCATTTCATTGTGCCTTGTTGTAAGATCCGTTGTGTCGTTGCTACTTTGAGGGTCTAGACCCATTTGAGGTCCTACCCCGTAACGCTTCAATTTCCCAGAACTTGGGGTGTTACAATATGGTATCAGAGCTCTAGGTTGACAACAATGACACTCAAATCTTCCAAAGGTCGAATTAAGAAATCAATAGATACCGCAAGGTGTCTACGTTTTCAAAAGGGGGTTCTTATTTGAAACTTGTCGGTATGGGGTAGATGTACCGTTGACCACCACTACCTCCGCGGATCTCACCAGTTAGTATTCTGTTATATTGGTCTTTATGTGCTTTTCCTGGATTTCCTCTTTAGTTGATAGTGTGGCCTTGTATATTCTTACATATCTATCCTTATAGCAGATGACGCGTACTAGAGTTACATCTGCTATGGGGCGAGGAAGGGGTCGACCATCTCTTCCACCACCATCCGTGGACGAGGACGTGCAGGAAGACCTCCACTAGCTAGAGGTCGGGGCCAAGCCCCAGTTGCTGATCCGTCTATCGTTGAGGCGTTTGTCGAGGAAGTTGTTGAGAGCTGTTCGCCTCGAAGCGTGCGTAAAATCAAGCTTTAAATTTATAAAAGCTTGAATTAAGCAAGCGAACCCGCAGTGTACGGATCGGCGTAGTAAAGCAAGAATTCCAGAGTGTCGAACTCAGGGATTTGGGGGGAACAAATTCAGTTCGTAAATCGTCAAGCAATTAATATAGTAAGCTTTGCAAATATTGGGAAAACAGCAACCCTAAAGATCCAGGTATCTAATTGTGGCAATCGATTCAAGATATACTAAAGAACTAAGGACAGAGTTAAGAGTTGCAAAGGTATGCTAAGGTAAAGCAATGTACGGTGAAGTTCCAAGGCTTTATATGACTTATCTAAAGACACTCTCTATAAAGGTTGTTGAGGCTTCAGCATAGAAAGGATCTAAAAACAAGAATTAATCTCAAATACCCAAACTTGTGACCCAAGGATCAAGACTAACTAAACCGATTAAGGTTGTGACACTCGAAATCAAAATAGAGGGTGATGAGTCTCACTACTACCTAGAAAAGGGCAAGCCAAGACTTGATTAAAGCTAATCTTTAACCTTGGATCAAAGTAAAAGCAACGTTCGTAAACTAGGGTAAATCACGGGCATATCTTGAGTTCCACGGCCGTGGAAGCTCAAGAACAGACCGTGATCTTGGTTCGTCGACGAGATCTCTCAAACTCTCAGGGTCCAATCAATTTACGATCGATCTATCATCATCTAAGCCACAATTATTAACCCTTCACCTTAGAATTGCTAAAGGGTTTTAGCCAATAACCATTGTCATGATATCAAATCAATTTAAGAAGAGTGAAGGATGAAAACCTTCGAAAACTCAATTATAATTCAAGGTTATTCTCAATTCCAAATACCAAATAGGAATATCTAATGGATTCAAAATATAACACAAAACCTCACAAAGATCTTAGGCAAGTATGAAGAACGGGATGTCAATCCGTCTTCAATAACAAAACCTAGGAAAGGGCGCAACTTCCGCCACACGCGATCTTCGGAAATCCAAATTGCCGGCGCTTCCGCAGCGTTTCTGACGAAACCCTAAGGCTGACTTTCTCCAAACGAGGTTGTCCAAGCCTAAAGCGAGCTCTTCCCCAAAGCGATGATACCGAAAACTCTCTCCTCCCGCCTTTTTATTAGATGGGGCAAAATAACCGTACCGGCCCACTGCGTAAATGACGTGGCAATAATTGGTTCGTCAAAAGATCACCTAAATCACGGTCTCAAGTGATTCCACGACCGTGGTTTAGGGCGTGGAATTGGGTTACGGTCTCATATGACTTCCACGGCCGTACTTTAGGCCATGTAACTCTCTGGAATGCTCCACGCTCATGATGCCAAGATCCACGGCCGTGGTTTAGGGCGTGGACTCTTCTACGGCCATATTTTAGGGCGTGGAAGTGTAAATTGCTTGTGGTTTCCTTTGTGTCGTGCCATTCCTCATCCTAGCATCTCCTTTGGCTACTTTGATGTGTTTCTTATCCTTGGATGTGCTCAAATCCTCTCCTATCTCTCTCAAATGGTTCGGTTTCAGCTCTTATTCACCTATAATCAACAAAAAGCTAATGTAGACCTCCATATCGAAAATATAGATGAACAAAGTAACAAATGCTTCAATACCTTATCCATGAACACTATAATGAATGAAAAACAACTAGAATAAGTGCCTAGAATATCGCAATATTTCATGCTAACAAAAGACCCCATACTTGCCACTTGCTTGTCCCCAAGCAAGGTCTTTTGAAAGCTTAGAACATAAGTTAGGATGAAATATGCATGCAAACTCAAAAACAAAATATCTTTTAGGTAAATGTTCTTCTAGTCAATAGTTCATTCTCAAACCTTGCTTCATTCACTCTTGAAGCACTTATATACATAACCAAAGAATGTGAAGGAAAGAAACATCATGAATTGGTTAAACTTCAATGTAAACATCATAACCTTCAAGCATTATCAAAATCAAGCATAAGAAACTTCAATTTAGATCACTAAGCCAAATAACATTCTTTTGATCTTAAGGACTTCCAAGTAAGGTCTAGAATGCGGAAGGGAGGGAAAACTTATAAGGAATGTGGTGCATGAATCCGGGAAAGTGGACAACTAACTCTTTTCTTTTTATTTTGATTTGCAACACCATCAACTTTGAGCTTTGCTCTCTTCTTTTCACATCATTTATCGATTTTACTTTTGGAGTTATGGACAGTGGTGCACAAAAACCAAAGCCTAGGAGATTGGCGTTTCTCAATTTCGAGATGCCTCAAACCTTTGATGCACATACAATAATCCGTTAGGAATATCGCTCAATCTGACTTTGACAAGACACAAACACCCGGCTATGTGAATGGTGCCGAGTTACTCATCGTCATGATTGACTTCCCCAAACCTATTATTTCTATTCTTTGAATGCAAACAATTGCTTTCATGGCCCTCCCACATCAAACATGCAAAACATAACTCCTCCAAATTCCCGGATAGGTAAGGGAGGCAATTATTTCATTGAGGGGCTAAATGAACAAAGAAAGGAGAAAGAAAGGTCGAATTGCCTTAATCATTTCATAAAGAAGTTTAAAAACTTATCATGTGATTTCAATCTCGATTTCTCAATATGATTCAGATGAAATTCTTCACATTATGAAATTTGCAAGAAAGGATAATTAATACATTCAATTCCTTTTCAATTCGTTATTCGTTTAGGCATACAATTGTCATCAAAAACTCAATTCACAAGTAGTAATTATCATAGAAATCATCTCAACTCTTAGAAGCACAAAACCTTCTAGAATTTTCAAAATTTTTCAATTTTTATGGGTTTTTAAAAAGCTTTTTCATGCAATGCAATAATAAAACGTGTGACAATGAAATGAAACATGCAAAGTGTTCTCGAATCAAGGCAAGCAAAGTGAGTAGAGTTATTACAAATGATAGTCACACCCCACCCCATACTTGAGACAAACATTGTCCCTAATGTTCAAAAAGAAATAAAGAAAAGAAAGAAAAGAAAAATGAACTCACAAGACGGCGGTGGAGCGGCTGAAACTGTCAATCATGCATAGTCATCACTGTAGTGGAGGCGGTGGTGGAAATGGGAAGAAGGTGGAGTCAAAGTTCCACCCAAACTGCTGGTGGTAGATTTCCCTCATCATCCTATCATGCTCATCAGCTCGTACGTCCCTAGCGTCCTGCCGGATCTCCAAATCTCCTACTCTCCTGGAGAGGTCGGTAGCCCAATCCGGCAGCTGCTCATACCACTCCGGTGCCTGGCTGTACCAAGCTGGTGCATCCTGTGGGGCCGGTGCTGATGGCGGCTGTGCATACCATGACGGCGGAGCTCCCATCCACTCCGGCTGTGATGCATACCAAGTGGGAGGAGTCTCCATCCATGTAGGTCTCTCGCTCACACTAGCGCGGCGAGAGGAAGAACCAGACGGTCTAGAAGGACGGGGAGACTGTCTAGGGAGGTCGGGGAAGGTGTCCGGCTGATCTGGAAAGGTACCAAAATCCTGCTCATCGCCCCCTCCTACATCATCATCATTAGCAGCTGGAATCTCGTCGGGAATGTAAGGAGGTGCTACCATCCTATTCGCATGCATAGCAACGAATGTCTCCTTCCAATTATGGCGTCCAGCCATAATGGAATACTCGGGCAACCATGGAATGCCTCTACCTCCTCTATCCTCCCATGGCATGGTAGCGGTAGGTGGACCTCTATGCCTAGGAAAGATCAAACCTCTAGTCATGAGGCTCTTGAGACCCAACGGTCTCGCCGCTATCCTAGTACAGGCTGAGCAGTCAATCCCGAGCTGTGTGGCAATGTGGGTCACTATCCCACCATACCCAATGTTTCCGGCCCTCTTGTTCTTAAGCTTGCTAATGGTGGAGGCTAAGAAGGTGGCGCAGTCGGCGGGTCTACCATGTAGCATGGCGTAGAGGAGAAACAGCTCATCGGTCTTAATTTTCTGCGGGGTCTCGGTCCTAGGAAATAGGCACTCGGAAAGGACACTATGAGCTATCTTCAAGGCTAAGTGGTAGATGAGCTTAGCCTTGGTATCAGCAGGCTGCCAGCGGTCCTCGCTAGCGTAAATCATGGCAATCTCCTCCCAAAAATCTTTAGCGTATACACCGCTAGGAAAACGACCATTGAAGGTCTCATGGAACCCAAAGAAGGCTCCGGACTGCTGGATGGAGAACTCATAGTCCGTCTCCATCAATCTAAAGGACACCATCCTGTCCATATGGCTATGCTCGAAGGATATAACAAACTCCCTCGTGATCTCCTCGTAAGCATCCGCTCTAATAGCGGAGAAGATAATCAATCCGGCTCTATCCAAGAGCCAAGTCAAATCGGTAACCACATTGAGTGGCTCTAAATCCTCTAGCAAGAGGTATCTTGGTCCAATGACCGGTCTCTCCTCGATGTTTTCCAAAGCATCGAGATAGTTAGGAGGAATGGTGGGGATCCTAGGGCGTGGGGTGATGGTTCACTAGGAGGGTTATGGGAAGAGGAGGAACTCTCACCCTTTATCTTCTTTTTCTTTCCTGCACTTCGTGTAAACATTTTCCCAAAAACAGAAAAAATCACGGTCTGTTCTTCCTATTCCACGGCCGTGGAAGTCCCAGAGACCGTGATTTTGCTCAGAAATTCTCAAATCTCAATCCAATCAACACCAATCTCAACAGGATCTGTCCTAATCTAATTCCAATCTCAATCCTATGCAAATGTTCTAAGTTCTTGCGGAAATTTAACCCAAATTGACAAAGGAGAGAAGAATAGTAAAAACCTAGGTTTTTGGATCTTTGAATCCAAATCCCGCTTTCTTGGTGGATTGTCCACTTGTTTTATTGATTGGATCTTGTAGATGAATGAATTTGCTCCACTTTTGCACCAAGAATCGTTCGATACGATTACCGAACGAAGATTTGTGAGTTGGGGAAGAGTTTTGGCGTTTAGGGCGTGGAAAAAGGGGTTTTGTGGTGTTTTTGTGAAGGATAGTGGTTTATATAGTGGCCGTCAAAATTTTTTGAAAATCACGGTCACTCGGGGGTTTCCACGGCCGTGGAAATGTACGGAACCGTGGTTTTTGGTGATTTTTCTCAGATTTGAAGAATTACGGTCACTGTAGCCTCCACGACCGTGGTTTAGGGCGTGGAACTCTTTGTAATGTGCCAAAATCCAAGTTTCGTCAATTTCCTTCAACTTTTTCCTCTCCCTTGCTTATTCCATTGCTCCTACATCCAAAAATATAACATACCGGAAGGTATCGAAGGCAAAACAAAACAAAAATGTCTAAACTAATCTGATCTACGAATGACAAACAAAAACATAAGTGCAATACCTTGGGTTGCCTCCCAAGAAGCGCTTGTTTAAGGTCCGTAGCTATACCGTACTTGCACTTATTCGAGTGTGGTAGGCGCGAACTCCTCAGCTTGGAGTTCCGGTGAGTACTTCTTGAGTCATTGACCGTTCACCTTGAAACTTCCGCCCTTTTCACCCCATACTTCAACTGCATCATGGGGAAAAACACGTTTGATTAGATAAGGTCCGGTCCAATGAGATTTAAGCTTACCTGGAAAGAGACGAAGTCTTGAATTGAAGAGGAGAACTTGATCTCCTTCTTTGAGGTCTTTTGGAATGATATGCTTATCATGCCAACACTTCGCTCTTTCTTTATAGATCTTGGCCTTTTCGTAGGTGTTCAAGCGAAGTTCTTCAAGCTCGTTAAGGTCCAAGAGGCGCTTCTCGCCCGCTTCCTTTATGCTGAAGTTTGACCACTTTATTGCCCAATACGCCTTATGTTCCAGCTCTACCTGTAAGTGACAAGACTTCCCATACACAAGGTTGTATGGTGTCGTTCCTATGGGAGTCTTATATGCAGTCCGGCATGCCCACAATGCATCATCTAGCTTCAAAGACCAATCTTTCCTTGTCCTTGAAACTGTCTTCTCTAGGATTCGTTTAATCTCCCGGTTTGAAATCTCCACTTGTCCACTCGTTTGTGGATGGTAAGGGGTGGCGATCTTGTGAGTCACCCCATACTTAGCTAGTAGAGCTTCGAATCGTCGGACAATGAAATGAGAGCCTCCATCACTAATGATAGTCCGTGGTGTCCCAAATCGTGGGAAAATGGTCTTGTTAAAGAACTTAACCACAACCATGTCATCATTAGTAGGAGAGGCAATTGCTTCAACGCATCTCGAAACATAATCTACAGCTAGAAATATGTATTGGTTTCCACAAGATGATGGGAAAGGTCCCATGAAGTCTACTCCCCAAACGTCAAAGATCTCTACCTCCTGAATGTTGTTAAGAGGCATTTCGTTTCTCCTAGATATGTTCCCTGTTCTTTGACAAGCATCGTAGCAGGAAACAAAGGTTTGCACGTCTTTAAATAAAGTAGGCCAAAAGAATCCAGATTGCAATACCTTAGTGCTAGTCTTGTTCGAGCTAGCGTGTCCTCCACAAGGTAGTGAATGACAATGACGGATGGCGCTTTGCATCTCGTCTTCCGGCACACAGCGTCGAATGATTCCGTCAGGACCTCTCTTAAAGAGGAGAGGTTCATTCCAAAAGTATTCCCGGACATCCTTAAAGAACTTCTTCCTTTGTGCATAGGATAATCCGGGTGGTAATTCTTGGCAAACCAAATAGTTAACAAAGTCAGGAAACCATGGTTCGTTACCTTTACTAATCTTGTCGATGCACTCCTCTATGATGTGTAAATGCTCATCCGGAAAGGAGTCATCTATGGTAGATGGTCGTCCTCTAGATGTGATAGACGACTTAAATGATCCGCAACAGAATTTTCCGAACCCTTCTTGTCACGGATCTCTAAATCGAATTCTTGTAGGAGAAGAATCCATCTAATTAGCCTTGGTTTCGCATCCTTCTTTGCAAGTAGATACCGAATCGTAGCATCATCCGTGTATACAATCACCTTTGCACCTACAAGATAAGAACGAAACTTTTCAAATGCATATACAATTGCTAGAAATTATTTTTCGGTAGTGGCGTAGTTAAGGTGCGCTTCATCTAGCGTCTTGCTAGCATAGTAGATAGCGTGGGTTCATCCTTCCTTCTTTTGCCCAAGCACAACTCCTATAGCTACGTCACTTGCATCACACATAACCTCGAATGGAAGATTCCAATCCGGAGGTTGAATGATCGGGGCTGAGACTAGAGCTTCCCGAATCTTATGAAACGCATCTAAACACTCCTGCGAGAAATCAAAAACTGCATCCTTCATCAATAGATTAGTAAGCGGTTTTGATATCTTAGAGAAATCCTTTATAAAGCGTCTATAAAATCCAGCATGTCCTAGAAAGCTTCTTATCCCTTTCACCGAAGATGGGGGAGGGATTTTTTCTATAGTCTCTATCTTAGCCTTATCTACTTCAATCCCTCTACTAAAGATCAAGTGTCCTAATACAATGTCTTCTTTCACCATAAATTGACACTTCTCCCAATTAAGAACTAGGTTAGTGTCTTCACACCTTTGTAGTACAAGAGAAAGGTTAGAAAGACAACTATCGAAAGAGGAACCATAAACAGAAACGTCATCCATGAAAACCTCCATGATTTCCTCTATATACTCCGAGAAGATAGCCATCATGCACCTTTGAAAGGTGGCTGGGGCATTGCAAAGCCCGAACGGCATTCTCCTATAAGCAAATGTACCCCACGGGCACGTGAATGTGGTCTTCTCTTGATCGTCCGGATGTATCGGGATCTGAAAGAAACCACTATAACCGTCAAGATAACATAAATGTGAGTGCTGTGCTAACCTCTCAAGCATTTGATCGATGAATGGTAATGGGAAGTGATCCTTCCTCATTGCGTTGTTTAGCTTGCGGTAGTCTATGCACATCCTCCATCCCGTCACAGTTTGTGTAGGAATGAGCTCATTGTTTTTGTTGGTGATGATCGTCATTCCTCCCTTGTTTAGAACAACCTGTACGGGACTCACCCACTTGCTATCGGAGATAGGGTAGATGATACCTGCATCAAGTAGCTTAAGAATTTCTTTCTTGACAACCTCCTTCATGGTCGGTGATAACGTGATTCATGACGTTAGTTTAGGCATTAAATTAGATAGTTTTTTCCGTTATTCATGCACGGTTTGACATTAGTTCATAACGTTTCTAGCGTAACAATCAAGCATGGGTGGAGCGGACGTGGAAACGTGTAGCACAAAAAGCTTTACAATTTATAAACTCGATATATTTCTCCTAACTCCTAGCGAACCCGCAGTGTACGGGACGTTTGTAGTAGGGATAGTATTCCGAGGTCGAACACAAAGACTAAGGTGAAATCAAGTCAAACAATGGTCATAGATAGTGTGGATCTAGTCTAAGAAAAGGTCAAGGAACAAAGAAATGAAAATCTCGATATTTTTGGTTGGTTTTTGTGGTGATCAAACAAAGATCACAAACCAAGCAAGATGATAAACCAAACTAACGACTCAAGCAAGTCAAAACAAACAAGTAACACAAGCACAAGGTATGTGATCAAAGAGAGAAAAGTGGATTCTAGAGGTCAAGATTTCCGGTTATGGCATTGGATTCAAGCTTCTAAAGATTCTAAGGACAAGGCTGCGGTGTTGGGAAAGGGTGTTTCACTAATGGAAGCAATTACCGGGTAGGTCTCTTACTTCACTAATCCCGCATCAAACTCCTATTACCGGGTAAGTCTCAAGGAGGTAAAGTAGGGAATTCTACACAAACCGGACACTACTTAAGTGGCAAACCTCTCCTTACCGGGTAAGTCTCGGAAAAGTAAGTCTCAAGCAATAATCCTAGCACACTCAATCCAATAGTGGCTTGTGAGGCTCACTACTACCTAGAATTCATCATCTTAGGTATCTAAGATCGGAAATCATCGGGTAGATCTCTTCCCTCACTTAGGTTGATAGCATTAGGTAATCTTAAGCTAAATTAAGCTAAATAAACACTAGGATTTCAACAACCTAACACCCTAACATACAGATCCATCAATTAAAGAGCAACAGAGAGGAAAATCGGGTGGATCATGGAAAAATCGGCCGATTTGACTGAAGAACAGCCCTATTTTTCCTTCTGGAATGGGTTTCGTGCATACAAATCACCCTAAACTAACATATAAGTCCATCCTATCATCACCCAAGCCATAACCATCAATCCATCACTCCAAAATCACAATAAACTAGCCAATAATATGCATATCAAGATCCAAAATCATCACACAAGCATATATGGTTTTCATAGATGGATGATGAAAGATAAGCAAGTAAAAACAATAAATCTCAGCTGAATCTAAGTTTTAGCAAGACTTACAACCCTTCAAATGAAGTTCCAAAACGTTCCTAACAATCCTTGCAATAGTTCTTCAATCAAAGACTCCAAAAATCACTCAAAATCACTCAAAACCTCACTATCACTCTTAGATTGGTGTTCTTCTTCTTCCTTCAATTTGAGAGAGTTTTCCTCTTCTCCAAGTCTATCCCAATGGAATGAGTTGTGAATGAGAGAATGTGGGGGAGGAGAGATCTCAGCAACAGCTTGCATGCCCACTTATATTCTCCACCAAGAGCAAGGCCGGATCAAGAGATCGTGGGACACGTGGCTTAAGCTGTTGAAGGCCAAAAAATCGACCCAGTCAGGAAAATCGGCCGATTTTCCTGAGTGATGGTCCGATTTTCTTCAACAGAAGCATGCTATGATCGTCTAGCCATGAGTTGCCCCATTGCTTGCACCAATAGTGGTCTTTGTGTCCTTTGTTGCTCCAATTATGCTCCTCAAAAACTTTGGATGTGTACCATCATGAGGCTTGACCCTCGAATGCATCGGTTAGTGCCCAAAAGGTCACCGAAACACCTACAAAACCGACTAAAGCTCGTGTAGACGTCTTTTCTAGAGATATGCATAAATTAGACGTAAACGTTATGAACTAATGTCAAACCGTGCATGAATAACGGAAAAAACTATCTAATTTAATGCCTAAACTAACATCATAAATCACGTTATCAAAATACCCCATACTTAAGATTTTCTCGTCCCCGAGCAAGATCCAACTATAGACTAAGAGATGACATGATTTATGCATGCAGAAAAACAACAAAATCTTTCGGAATTGTGCTTCTAACATTGGATCACCTTCATAGTCATGTTTCATGGCAATGGACAAGCAATCATGCATCAAATGAATGAAGGCATGAAAAGACAATTATACTTAACTAGAAAGCATGCATGAGAGGTGAAAATGAAGAAGTCAAGATGATCATGAGTATATCCAATCTAGATCACTAAGTCTTACACCCATGCATTTAGGTCACAACGACTTAGGAAAGAAGAGGCTAAGAAACGTTGTGATTAGGTGGGAATTTTTAAGTCATGTGATGCTAATCCGGGAAAGGAACTAACTCCACAATTTCGTTTTTGCTCAACTTCCCAACAAGTGTATAATTTTCTCCATCTTTTCTTTGTTTTCTTTTCTTTTTGAGACAATGGCATTGGTGTACAAAAGCCGAAACCTTGGTGATTAGCCGTCCTCGGGCTTTTTTTATTTTTCGAGGTGCATCCACACCGGGCACACATACCAAAGCTCGTTAGGACTATCGGTTTATTTGACTTTGGCAAGGCACAAACACCCGATTATGTGAATGATGCCGAGTTACTCGTCATTTAAACCAACGTCCCCAAACCTATATTTTTTTCTACACTTTTCACAACAAATTCAGCACTTCATTCACATCATTCATTCATCAACAACTTCACCCCACACTTGCTTTTCACACACATCAACACACTAGCATGCTCCTATTCCCGGATGGGTCAAAAGAGGTCAAAATTTTCATCAATTGAGGTGCTGAAACAACATGATCAAGATGAGAAGTAGAGAAAGATGAATTGCCTTAATCACTCCTAAATGGTGTGCAAGAACTAGCATGTGATTTCGACTTCCTATCCTCAATTCAATCAAGGCAAATATCATAATCACAAATCATTCATGGGATTCAAGATAAGTACTTCAAGTCCACATATGCATTCATCTATTCAACACATAAGGCCATCCATAGCCAATTCACAAGACAAATTTCATCATAAGGGTCATTCCTAAGCTTAGAAGCACTAAAATTTTTTTTTAAATTTTCTGATTTTTTTGGATTTTCGAAATATATATGTACAATGCAAGACATAATGAGACATGTGACAATATTAAACTATTCTAGATGCTAATCATGCAAGTGATCATATAAACCCCACCCCATACTTAGAAACACATTGTCCCCAATGTGGAAACTAAATAAAGAAGTGAAAGAGAGTCCTCACAATGTAAAATTGGTGATGCTTTGGTATTTCGGTTCACATCCAATGATGATGGTGGTTGATCGATTAACGATGGTAGAGAGCTCTTGATGTTCATTATGGTGTTGGAACCCGCGCTTGGCACCGCAAGCCGTCCAAGTTCCACGTCCGCTCCACCCATGCTTGATTGGAGATCATCACTTTCCTTGACAGAGGGAAAAATCGGACCAACTGCCCAGGAAATCGGCTGATTTTTGTGAAGAACAGGCCGATTTTCCTGGGTGTTTTCTTCCTCGTCCATGTGCTTGGATCTTGTACCTTCAACAGTTCCATGAGGTTTTCACATGACCTCCAACATCTCATCACACATGACAATCAACAAGATCTAGCACCCAAAAACACAAAAGAAAAACAAAGCACACCAAGAGTGAGATCAAACAAAAACAAGAAAAACGAAAGGGAAAAATATGTACCAATGGGTTGCCTCCCATTAAGCGCTTCTTTAAGGTCATTAGCTTGACCAAATTCAGGAGCGTTCCACTCAAGGTGAAGTGGAGCAATCACTTCCACCGGGGCTTCCGGGATATACTTCTTCAAACGGTGCCCATTCACCTTGAAGTTACCACAATGATCTCCTCCTATCTCCACCGCTCCATGAGGAAAAACTTTCTTTACAACATAGGGACCCGTCCATCTTGATTTGAGCTTTCCGGGGAAGAGCCGCAGCCTCGAGTTGAAGAGAAGTACTAAGTCACCCTCATTCAACTCCTTTGGGATGAGGCGCTTGTCATGCCAACGCTTGGTCCTCTCCTTGTAGATCCGGGCATTCTCATAAGCATCCAACCGGATCTCCTCAAGGGCGTTCATGTCTAGCAACTGCTTCTCACCGGCCTCCTTAAGGTCAAAATTCAACCACCTTATGGCCTGTTCGCTCCAAACGGTGTGTGCAAGCTTTAAATTTATAAACCTAGACTTAAGCTTAAAACAAGGATGCGAACCCGCAGTGTACGGGTCAATCGTAGTAAAAGCAAGGAATTCTAGGGGTCGATCACAGGGACTCGGTGAAACAAAGTCAATAACGGTAAGCTTCGTGAATACTAACCACAAGAGCAATTAACACAATCAAAGATGAATAAGAAGTCAATAAAGCAAACATGCAATTCTAGGGATTAAAGCGTCTAGTTGTGGTTCCAACTCAAGATCTAAAGATAGGCGGATAAAGCTGAGGTTTTTGCATGGGGAAGGTGTTACTAAAGTGGAGTAGATCACCGGGTAAGTCTCACTACACGCTAATCCAAAATCGTAACTCCTATTACCGGGTTAGTCTCAAGGAATCAAGATAAAGAACTATAACCTCAAACTAACACACCATCTAAGGGGATAGAATCAACCTTTACCGGGTAAGTCTCGGGCTAACTCACAAAGATGGGATGGAAGCACACTCAAACCCCAATAAAGGATAAACCTTTATTACCTACACTTATGATCGTTGGTACACAAACTAAGGAATTACCGGGTAAGTCTCATCCCAAGCTTGCATTGAACCAGGAAAGGTGTAATAAGAATAGGATTTGGCAAACTCTAACACTTAACTCTCAGTTTAGGATCAGATAAGTCACCTCGGTCAACCGAATTCCACCCCGGCCGAGATGTTCATCGACTGAACGAGATGCTTAGGGTTAAGGTTAAAGACTCTAACTTTCAGGGTCCTACTGGAATCTAAGATTATTCTATCATTGTTTTTCCCACATCCTTCAGCCAATCACCCTAGAATCACACAAGGAAATTAGCCACTCATCATCATTGTGAAAGTATTAATAAAAAATATGGGAAGAAGGTGAATATTTGAACAAGAAGAATTTAATAAAAAGACTTCAATAACTGAATCAAATATCACAACAAAGCGTTCCTTGGATAGCAATCCAACAAGACGAGACAACAAGGAAGGGAATTAAAGACAATCTTACAAAACCCTCCAAAAAGCTATAAAAGCTATGATCTTCAATCTTCCTTCAACCTTCAAAAAGGTTCTTCAAAACTCCCAACTGGAGTATGGTTGCAGCGATGTATGCTGGATCTCGCAGCCTTCAATGGTGTATAACGTGCAAAGCGGGATGTTGGATTTGTGGAAATCCAACCCTTTTTATAGGAAAATAACCCTCCAAAGATAAAATATCTTAGAAAGATCTTCTCCCATAAAAATAGGTAAAATATAAGATCTTCTTCCTTCCAGGAGCCAAGCCCAAAAATAAAAGATCACTTATCAAAGATAAAAGATCTCAGCCAAGAATAAAATATTCTCGCCGCGTCCTAGGTATTCGCCTCGGTCGAGTCGGCGTCTCTGGATCACCTAGGTCGAGATGAATCTCTGGTCAACCGAGGTGAGTCATAACTGAATATGAAATCTCTCAAAACTGGTCCAAAGTGAATCTTTAATCCATGGCTATGCTCCCTGGATGGTTCCTTGTGTTCCTCAATGTAGCTTCAATGACTCCATAGCTCCTTTTTGATGCAAAACGTGCCATTTTACCTACAATTACAGCAAAACTAGGTGTAGACCTCGATTCTCGCAAAGGTAGATGAAATGGTAATATAATCACATAATATACATACAAACATGCAGATTATGAAAGATAAAACGTCCAAACAAACCCCAAAATATAGACTATAATTCATGCTATCAAAATACCCCATACTTAGCCCTTGCTTGTCCCTAAGCAAGTTCCGCATATAGAAGACAAGATAGAATGGATTATAGGTCATAAAAATCAATGAAAAGTCTTTCAAAAACATTTTTATGGTGTGCAACAATCATAGATCACTCTAAGAGAATACTTCATGGAATTTAAAATCAAAATATGATCAAAACATTTTATAAGTATAGAAAAGTTGTTCATCTTTGCATAAAATCATAGAATGCATAATAAGTCATAATTATCAAAATTAATCATGTATAATCCAGTTTAAACCACTAAGTCAGTCAACAAGCTCAAGGTCTCAAGGGCTTCCTAAAAGAAAAGGTCAAGAAACGTGTAGGGTAGGGATGTATGTAAGGTAATGTGGTGCTAGAATCCGGGAAAAGGATGAACTTCACTTTCACTTTGACTTGCAACATCTTCCACCAATAAGCTTTGCTTATTTCACACTTTTTCTTCTACTTTACTTTTTGGGATGCATGGACAGAGGTGCACAATAACCGAAGCCTAGGAAATCCGCAATCATCAATTTCTTGAGATGCATCAAACCCTTGATGCACATACCATGACCCGTTAGGAATATCGCTCAATCCGACTTTGGCAAGACACAAACACCCGGCTATGTGAATGGTGCCGAGTTACTCATCTTCATGATTGACTTCCCCAAACCTAAAATTACTTTCTAGCACTTTCACTTCCAGCCAACTTCTCAACTTTAACTTCACTTGCACTTTTACCACTTTGCTTGCTTCCAAATTCCCGGATAGGTAAAGGGAGGCAAAATGTATATGAGGGGCTAAGCATGAATAAGAAGAAGAAAAGAGAAGAATGAATTGCCTTGGTCTTTCCAGGAAGAAAGTGAGAGAACTCATAACGTGGTGTCAACCTTCAGATTCAACATAATTTAGATAAAACAAAGTATTAAACATGCCAATAATTTCAAACAAAGCATTTAGCAACTTAAACATATTATAAAACCTTTCAAACACATAAAGAATTTAAAACCAGTCAGTAAGCAAGATCTTCACTGAGATCATATCCAGATAAGTAACACAAAAATAATTTTCGAAAACTCTCAGTTAACCCACCTCGGTCGAGGTGTTCTTGGGTCAACCGAGGTGAAACGCCTCGTTTGGCCAAGACTGACTCGGTCGAGGTCAAAAAAAAAAAAATTTTTTTTTTTAAAAAACCATTTTTTTTTCAGTTTCGACGTTTTTCTCAATCAAATAACCTGTAAATATGCATGCAATCTCAGATAAACATATAAATACAGAAGTGAAGCATAAATATAAAATATCCGATCAAATAATCATCGAAGTCATCGAATATGTACAACAAATACCCCATACTTGGGACACACTGTCCCAGTGGGTCAATATAAGTCTAAAAATAAGAGTACTCACCGGATAAATAGCTGAACTGCATAAAAATATAATAAAGAAAATCCTGCAGCTCCTCAATAGTCGCGATCCGGTGGTGGTGGTGGTGGCACGTATGGATACTGGGTCGGGTCGAATGGATGACCCATGATACGCTCGAACTGAAGTTGGGCCATAATGTGCTGATAATGTTGCCGCTCCTGCATCTCGCGGATATCCAGCGACAAAGCAACATACGAATCAATAACCTGATCCGTCAGGTCATCGATCCGTATGTGGGCATCTGGATCCCTCACTCTGCGTCTCCTGCGTCTAGCAGGCCTAACCGGAGAAGTGCCGGGTGCATCAACTGGTGCAGGCTCAGTCTCATCATCATCATCCAGATCTATAATCGGTGGCGCGCTCGTCCCTGCAGTATCTGTCCCTGTATCCATCGGGACTCCACCATCTCTCTCATCCACTGTATCCTTGTCGTCAGCCTCCTCCTCCTCAGCTGGGGCAGCTGCTGCCTCCCTATGATCCTCCATCAGTGGAGCCCAGGCGGTCTGCCAATAGTGCGGATCGTAAACAGTGAACTGGGCAGACCAACGGATCCCCTGTGGCGCAGTCAGCTCCCACGGCATAACCACATATGGAGTGGTAAGACCTCGGGGAACGAGAATCCACCGAGTGATCATCTCCTGCAATCCAAGCGGCTTCGGAGCCGGCACCATCGTACAAGCACTGAGGTCCATGTCATGAAAAGCAGCTATGTGGGTGACAAGCCCTCCGCAGCAGATGTCTCCCTTCGCTTTGGCCTTGATCTTGTGCAGGTCCTCTGCCAAGATCAAGCCAAAGTCCGCGAAACCCCCAGTAACCATACAGTATAAACTGAAGAGCTCGCCCTGTCGGATCATCTGAGGCGTCTCAGTACGCGTCAGAAGTGTCTCGCTGAATATCCTATGGGCTAACCTAAAGGCTAGGTGGAAGATGACCTTCTCCCTGGAATCTCCAGGGCGCCATCTGTTTGCATGCTCAACAATATGGGCTATATGCCCCCAGAACTCCCTAGCTACAGATCGGGAGGGGAAGTCAATGGCGGTGGGCTCAGAAAAGCCGAAGATGTCTCTCCAAATCTCGAGCGGCACTAAGAAGTTCCGGTTCATCAACCGGTACTTCACAGACTGCTCTGTGGGAAGGTAGGTGAAGGAGCTAACGAACTCTAGGGTCGGCTCCAAGTAGGCTGGGGCTCGGATCTCAGTAAACTGATCCAGCCCAACTGTGGTGATCATCCTCCTAAGGTCTCCATCTACCCCTAGGAAATCAAAAGCGGACACGTCCAGGAAACGTGGTGCAATCACTGGACGTCCCGAAATACGCTCATAGTCCACCTGGTGTCTCTCATGGATCACCGGGCGGTAAGGTCGGGAAGAAGAGGAAGAAGGGAAAGGTGAGGATCTATCTCTGAGGGCAAGGCGACGTTCAGAACTCATTTTCACTTAGCTACTGTTAGATCACCTCGGTCATTGACAACTCTCAGGAATCACCTCGGCCGAGGCGCAGTTCGACTCGACCGAGGCGGAAGCAGTTCGCGATTCAACTCTCAGAAATCCAGTTCTTTTCCCCCAAAAATCACTACAATTGTTTCCTATGGGGTACTTAAGCCTTTTCTCAACAGATGCAAGGGCAACCAAAGCCCAAATCGAAGCGAATAAACGAGTTAGGGTTTCGACTGTTTTTACCTCGTTCCGGCCGATTCGTTCAATTTCTTCGCAGATCTGTACTTGCAATGGGATCCTCTACCCTTCAATCGTAGTTTGGAAGCGGAAATCTTCGAAAACGAGCAAGATTCGAGGAAGCGAGGTGGAAAGGCGCCGCAGTCGAGTCGAAGTGGGTAAAAAAGTGAAAAAGAAAATTTTCCCCCTTTTATACTGTTCCTGGAACTGCTGTCACCTCGGTCGAGATGGTCTCGACTGGACCGAGGTGGTACGTACTGAGGTGGTTCTGCAGAAACCCTAGTCGCCTCGGTTGCTCAAGGATCAACTCGGTCGAGGTGGCCTCGACTGGACCGAGGTGTCTCAGTCAAACTTCGTCTTCTCGAATTCTCGAACTTCTGTACTTCCAGTTATACTCCTTCCTTAGATGTCTCCTGTCATCTGTCTAGGATGCCAAAAACAAACAAAACGAAGCAAAAGCGAACTATCTAAGCTAAACTAGAAAAAAGGAAAAGAAAAACAATACCTTGGGTTGCCTCCCAAGAAGCGTTTGGTTTAAGGTCGCTAGCTGGACCATTCTCCATAAAATTACTCAATGTACCTTGAACACCATGGAGTGCTCATCACATCCATCATAAAATTCTTCCAAAAAGGTTCCGGTTCCTAATTTCACCGGCAAATGGTAAGATCTCCCACGTACAAGCTTGTACGGTTTGATTCTCACCGGAATCCTTCTAGCCTTTCTGCACTTCAATGGGACATAATCTAGCCTTGTGTCCCATCCTTTCCTTGATCGAGAAAACAATTTCTCGAGAATCATAGCAGCTTCCCCATCTTTAGCATGGGGATGGTACAAGGTCCTTAGCATGTGAGGGACCCCATACTTGAACAAGAGACACTTCATTGCCTTAATAGTGTAGTGCTTGCAAACTCCACTCCTTATAATCCAAGGAGTATCTTCTTCCAACAGTTTCAAGGGAGGTTTCATCTTGATCTTAGGAGGTTCTTTCGGAAGAGACCTCCAACTCTTCGGTGCCTTCCTGAAAAATTCAGAAATATTAATAGGGAATTCAAATGAAGTAGGAGAGTGTACCTTGCAAAGTTCTCCAAAGCTTGAGACAAGTTTCGTGTTGGGTTGATAATCCACCCGCGAAATCTCTCTCAGTTCTGCTGGTCTTTCTTCAACTTTGACCACAATCTCAGTAATTTGGCCAAGGTTCTCTGCATCTTCCACTTCTAGCTTTGCAGATTCTTCCATCTCGGCCGAAATCTCTTCCACCTCGGCCGAGGTCTCAACAGTTGGATCGAGACCTTCCATATCCTCCTCTTCCTCAGAATTTTCAGGAGAAATTTCTGGTTCGATTGGGGGAATGCTTGAAACGTACAACACTTCCTTATGCTCCAATTCCGGCTTAGAATAGGATAGGGTGCTTTCACTGAGCTCCTCCACTTTCTTCATCAACCTCTCCCATCTTGATTCAAGAGAATCTTCAAGGGGTTGCTCACAAATCTTTTTAGGGATATGCAGTTCATCCCACATCGCAAGTTCACGCTGAATGGCCTCTTCTCTTTCCCATTCATTGTTGAACCAATAGAAGGAGTACTTCTCCTCCAAGTATTCATAATGGTCCGCCCTAGCACTTTGCCTTGCTATCCAGGCTGGATCAAATGTAGTCATCGGAAATCCTGAAAACTACAAAACTCATAGAAAGAGTAGTTAGTAGTAATAGGGGCAAGTGCCCCAAATGCAAATCGTAACCGGCTCGGTCTAGACCAAGTCCCCGGCAACGGCGCCAAAAACTTGTTCGCTCCAAACGGTGTGTGCAAGCTTTAAATTTATAACCCTAGACTTAAGCTTAAAACAAGGATGCGAACCCGCAGTGTACGGGTCAATCGTAGTAAAAGCAAGGAATTCCAGGGGTCGATCAAAGGGACTCGGTGAAACAAAGTCAATAACGGTAAGCTTCGTGAATACTAATCACAAGAGCAATTAACACAATCAAAGATGAATAAGAAGTCAATAAAGCAAACATGCAATTCTAGGGATTAAAGCGTCTAGTTGTGGTTCCAACTCAAAATCTAAAGATACGCGGACAAAGCTGAGGTTTTTGCATGGGGAAGGTGTTACTAAAGTGGAGTAGATCACCGGGTACGTCTCACTACACGCTAATCCAAAATCGTAACTCCTATTACCGGGTAAGTCTCAAGGAATCAAGATAAAGAACTATAACCTCAAACTAACACACCATCTAAGGGGATAGAATCAACCTTTACCGGGTAAGTCTCAGGCTAACTCACAAAGATGGGATGGAAGCACACTCAAACCCCAATAAAGGATAAACCTTTATTACCTACACTTATGATTGTTGGTACACAAACTAAGGAATTACCGGGTAAGTCTCATCCCAAGCTTGCATTGAACCAGGAAAGGTGTAATAAGAATAGGATTTGGCAAACTCTAACACTTAACTCTCAGTTTAGGATCAGATAAGTCACCTCGGTCAACCGAATTCCACCCCGGCCGAGATGTTCATCGACTGAATGAGATGCTTAGGGTTAAGGTTAAAGACTCTAACTTTCAGGGTCCTACTGGAATCTAAGATTATTCTATCATTGTTTTTCCCACATCCTTCAGCCAATCACCCTAGAATCACACAAGGAAATTAGCCACTCATCATCATTGTGAAAGTATTAATAAAAAATATGGGAAGAAGGTGAATATTTGAACAAGAAGAATTTAATAAAAAGACTTCAATAACTGAATCAAATATCACAACAAAGCGTTCCTTGGATAGCAATCCAACAAGACGAGACAACAAGGAAGGGAATTAAAGACAATCTTACAAAACCCTCCAAAAAGCTATAAAAGCTATGATCTTCAATCTTCCTTCAACCTTCAAAAAGGTTCTTCAAAACTCCCAACTGGAGTATGGTTGCAGCGATGTATGCTGGATCTCGCAGCCTTCAATGGTGTATAATGTGCAAAGCGGGATGTTGGATTTGTGGAAATCCAACCCTTTTTATTGGAAAATAACCCTCCAAAGATAAAATATCTTAGAAAGATATTCTCCCATAAAATAGGTAAAATATAAGATCTTCTTCCTTCTAGGAGCCAAGCCCAAAAATATAAGATCACTTTCCAAAGATAAAATATCTCAGCCAAGAATAAAATATTCTCGCCGCGTCCTAGGTATTCGCCTCGGTCGAGTCGGCGTCTCTGGATCACCTGGGTCGAGATGAATCTCTGGTCAACCGAGGTGAGTCATAACTGAATATGAAATCTCTCAAAACTGGTCCAAAGTGAATCTTTAATCCATGGCTATGCTCCCTGGATGGTTCCTTGTGTTCCTCAATGTAGCTTCAATGACTCCATAGCTCCTTTTTGATGCAAAACGTGCCATTTTACCTACAATTACAGCAAAACTAGGTGTAGACCTCGATTCTCGCAAAGGTAGATGAAATGGTAATATAATCACATAATATACATACAAACATGCAGATTATAAAAGATAAAACGTCCAAACAAACCCCAAAATATAGACTATAATTCATGCTATCATGGCCCAATATGCTCTATGCTCCATCTCCACCGGAAGGTTGCAAGACTTGCCATAAACTAGCTTGTAAGGAGTGGTGCCAATTGGTGTCTTGAAAGCGGTCCTATAAGCCCACAAGGCATCATCGAGCTTCATAGCCCAATCCTTTCTTGTTCTAGAAACCGTCTTCTCAAGTATTCCTTTTATCTCCCGGTTAGAGATCTCCACTTGGCCACTAGTTTGGGGATGGTAAGGTGTTGCCACCTTATGAGTCACCCCATACTTAGCCAAAAGTGCTCCAAAGTTCCTATTAGTGAAGTGCTTTCCTCCATCACTTATGATCACCCTTGGTGTTCCGAACCTAGGAAAGATCACTCGGTTGAAGAACCGCACCACCACCTTGGCATCATTAGTGGGACAGGCGATTGCCTCCACCCATCTCGAAACATAGTCTACCGTCAATAGGATGTAGAGGTTGCCACATGAAGAAGGGAATGGTCCCATGAAGTCCACACCCCACACATCAAATATCTCCACCTCTTGTATGTTGTTCAAGGGCATTTCATTCCTCCTTGAAATGTTGCCCGTCCTTTGGCAAGCATTACAAGCTACCACAAAGTTTTGCACATCCTTGAACAAACTTGGCCAAAAGAAGCCCGATTGCAACACCTTAGCACATGTCTTGTGTGAGCTAGCATGCCCTCCACATGGCAAGGAATGACAATGGCGGATCACACTTTCCACCTCATCCTCCGGTATGCATCTTCTAAAGACTCCATCCGGTCCTCTCTTGAACAAAAGCAGTTCACTCCAATAGTAGTGCCTCACATCTTTGAAGAACTTCTTCCTTTGGACATATGACAATCCGGGAGGCACTTCCTCACACACTAGGTAGTTAACAATGTCGGCATACCATGGCTCACTTCCTCTAGACACTTGGAACAAGCATTCTTCCATCATTTGCAATTACTCATCCCGGAATGAGTCATCAATCGGGATGTCATCTCTATCAAGCTCTAATGGTGGGAGTCTACTAAGGTGATCCGCCACTGAATTTTCGGATCCCTTCTTGTCCCGGATCTCCAAATCAAACTCTTGAAGAAGAAGGATCCACCGAATCAACCTAGGCTTGACATCCTTCTTTGTAAGGAGATAACGGATCGCAGCATGATCCGTATACACTATGACCTTTGCTCCAACAAGATATGAGCAGAACTTCTCAAATGCATACACCACCGCTAGCAACTCTTTCTCGGTTGTGGCATAATTAAGTTGGGCATCATCTAGCGTCTTGCTAGCATAATAAATGGCATGTGTGCGCCCATCTTTCCTTTGCCCCAAAACAGCCCCAACGGCCACATCACTTGCATCACACATCACTTCAAATGGTAAGCTCCAATCCGGAGGTTGCATGATGGGGGCGGAGATCAAAGCATTCTTCAACCTACAAAACGCTTCAAGGCAATCTTTGGAGAAAACAAATTCAACGTCTTTCATTAGTAGGTTAGTAAGAGGCTTTGAAATCTTAGATAAATCTGTAATAAACCTCCGGTAAAAACCGGCATGCCCTAGAAAGCTCCTTACCCCTTTCACCGAGGTAGGTGGTGGCAACTTCTCTATCGTTTCAATCTTGGCCCTATCAACCTCAATGCCACGGTTGGACACCAAGTGTCCCAACACGATACCTTCACTTACCATGAAGTGGCATTTTTCCCAATTCAAGACAAGATTTGTCTCCTCACATCGTTTCAATACCAAAGACAGATTAGCTAGGAAATCATCAAAAGAAGATCCATAAACGGAAAAATCATCCATAAACACCTCCATGATATTCTCAATATATTCAGAAAATATGGCCATCATACACCTTTGAAAGGTGGCGGGTGCATTACACAACCCAAATGGCATTCTCCTATATGCAAATGTTGCCCATGGACATGTAAATGTGGTTTTTTCTTGGTCATCGAGGTGGATAGGGATTTAGAAGAATCTACTATAGCCATCTAGGTAACAAAAATGGGAATGTTGAGCTAATCTCTCTAGCATTTGGTCAATAAAGGGAAGGGGGAAGTGATCTTTCCTAGAGGCCATGTTAAGCTTCCTATAATCAATACACATCCTCCATCCCGTAACCGTCCTAGTTGGGATTAGTTCATTGTTCTCATTAGTTACTACGGTCATCCCACCCTTCTTAGGAACCACATGTACTGGACTAACCCATTTACTATCCGAAATAGGGTAGATGATTCCCGCATCTAGCAACTTAATGATCTCTTTCTTGACTACCTCTTTCATTATGGGATTCAATCTTCTTTGATGTTTAATAGAGGGTTTATGGTTATCTTCCATCATTATCTTATGCATGCACAAAGAAGGCTTAATGCCAACAAGGTCATCAATGGTGTATCCTATTGCCTTTCTATGCAGTTTCAATTCATTCAACAATCTATTAAGCTCATCATCATTCAAAGATGCATTCGCAATCACCGGATAAGTAGAATTTGAACCAAGGAAAGCATACTTTAAATGAGAAGGGAGAGGTTTGAGATCAAGTTGAGGAGGACCTTTTTCGGTTGGAGATGATCCATACAATGTAGGTTGAGATGATTACAAAACCATGGAAGCCTCCCCTAAGTCCCTTGATTATTGCTCACAAGCAAGTGGTTGATGCTCAAAAGACTCAGGAAAATCAGCCCAGTCAGGAAAATCGGCTGATTTTCCTGAGTGTAGGTTGATCTGAGTTTCTGTATCTGCAGAATTTAATGAAACTTCAGGAAAAGTATAAAAATCGGCCGATCTGGCCCCCCAGTCCGATTTTTCTGCCTGCTTCTCTCTTCTTCTAGTACTTCAAATCCAACACTTGGTAGCTCGTCCATTGCATTCAAGGCCTTGATTACTTCATTGCTACTCTCCTCAACTCCTTCCTCCATCAAACTTGAGCTAAGAACCCTCTCAAGTGGATCTTTGAGCAAGATTGAGCTCACAACCTCTCGAGACTCCTCTTCTTCAACAATGTTGAAGACATCTTCACCTAGGGCTGGCCCCTTCACCATTGTGGACAAATTAATCTTGATGTTCTCTTCCCCAATGTTGAAAGAGAGAACTCCATTCTTGCAATCCACCAAACATCCGGAAGTAGCTAGGAAAGGTCTCCCCAAGATGATAGGAACCGGATAGTCCGCCGGGATATCCAAAACAACGAAGTCTATGGGCACATAGAACTTCCCTAGTTACACCGGAATGTCTTCCAAGATTCCAACTGGATGAGTGATTGAGCGGTCCGCCATGTAAAGGGTCATCTTGACCGGCTTTGGCTCTCCTAGCCCAACCTTGTTGCATAGTGCAAGAGGTATGATGCTTACACTTGCCCCAAGATCACATAGGGCGTCATACTTCACTTCTCCTACTCCGATTGGCACACAAAAGGATCCCGGATCTCTTAGCTTAGGAGGCATCTCCTCCTTCATCGTTTGAATCAACTCCGAGGATCTCTTTGTCATCCTTACTTCCCCATACTCCTCCAACTTCCTCTTGTTGGAGAGTATTTCCTTCAAGAACTTACCATACGCCGACATTCCTAAAATGGCATCCATGAACGGAATGTTAATATGCAAATTAGACATAAGTTCAAGGAATTTACCAAAGTGTTTGTCCAAACGAGCTCTTGCTCGTGATTGTGGGAATGGTAGTGGTGGCTTGTATGGAGGTGGTGCCACATATGATGTCTCATCTTCCTTGCTTTTGTCTCCATCTTCTTGCAATGGCTCTTCTTCATTCACCACTTGCTTCCCTTTTTCATTTCCCTTAGGTAAGGGATCCTTCATGCTTAACCCACTCCTTGTTGTAATAGCCAACACTTGGCCTCTTGGGTTATCTTCGGTTCTTCCGGGAAGCTTTCCCGGATCTCTATGAGCTTCACCCGCCTTTTGGAACACTTGTGCTTCCAAAACCTTTTGAGCCTTAGAAATAGAAGTCACCGTGCTCTCAAGACCACTCAACCTTCCAAGCAATTGCTCAAACATCATTTCGGTTCTATCCTTAGGAGGTTGGGTGAATCCGGGTGGAGGTTCTTGTGAATCCCTTGGTGGTGGATTTGTGCTTGTGGAAGCGGGAGGGTTCATGGCTCCATCCGGGTTAGAATAGGAGAACCCGGGATGGTTGTGGTTAGGCCGGTAATTGTTGAATTGCCGGTTGTTGTTGAAGTTCCTTGGGCCTTGATAGTTGTTGTAGTTGCCCCTTCCCATGTAGTTCACATTTTCCTCTTTGGAAGACAAGTTAGCTTGAACTTGAGCTTGAGGGGTTGCTTGGTTCAAAGTTGTAGCACACAACTCCCTCAAAGACTTTAGCTTGTTGTTGATGGCATCAAGCTTGAAGTTGCTCATGGTGACTTCACTCACCTCATATGCTCCCGCCTTTCTCCCTTCACTCTTCCTATGGGAGTACTTCTCAATCACTAGAGCTTGTTTCTCTACAAACTCCCAAGCATCATCTACATTTTTCTCCATGAAAGTCCCACCGGAAAGAGATTGGAGCTTGAATTGGCTATCTTCATCAAGTCCCTTGAAGTAGATTTCCAATAGCTCAATTTTCGGTATACCATGGTATGGACAATCTAGGAGAAGGTCTTTGAACCTCTCCCAAGACTTGAATAGACTCACTCTATCCTTCATCACGAAGGCATTGATCTTCCCTCTTAGCTCGGTAGTCTTGGAAGGTGGGAAGAACTTAGTCAAAAACTCGGTTGTCATCTCCTCCCAAGTACTCACTCGCCCTTGTGGAATAGATTGATACCAAGCCAAGGCCTTATCCTTAAGTGAGAAGGAGAAAGCCCTAAGCTTATGGTTGTTGCTCTCCAATCTAGGCGGTCTTAGAGTCTCCATCAAGATCTCATAGTTCATCAAGTGTTGATGAGGAGACTCTCCTTCCATCCCTCCAAATTGATTATGCCGGATCATTTGTAGAACTTGAGGGCGGAGCTCGTACTTGTGGGTTGCGGGATCTTCTAAGTTCACACCCGGACGGTATGCTCTTTGTGCCGGATCCATACGTCTCCCTAATGTTTGTGGCTGTTCAATTGCAATGGGCACAACCCTAACATTCGCCGCCGGCTGCGGTTGTGGTGGAGGAGGTGGAGGTTGTTGACGATTAAGCTCTCCTTGTACAAGGGCTTGCCTAATCTCATCAATCTCCCTCCTAGTAGCTTCTTGCCTCTCATTGGCAAGTCTCCTTTCTTCCTCCAAGAGCTCATCTCTTAGCCTTATTTGCTCTAAAGCCTCATCCAACTCAGCTTGGAGATCTCTTCCGGCCATCTCTTTCCCTTTTCTAATGCTCTTGGATCTAGATCTAAGGGTTTTCTCCGGTTCGGGATTGAATGGAGCTAAATCCTTGCCACGAGATCTTCGCATACACCTAAAGGGTGAGAGATGTCCTGAAAAGCGAAGATCTTCGCATACACCTAGGGGTTTTCATGATCACTTGCATGATGAGCATCTAGAATAGTTTAATATTGTCACATGTCTCATTATGTCTTGCATTGTACATACATATTTCGAAAATCCAAAAAAATCAGAAAATTTTAAAAAAAATTTTAGTGCTTCTAAGCTTGGGAATGACCCTTATGATGAAATTTGTCTTGTGAATTGGCTATGGATGGCCTTATGTGTTGAATAGATGAATGCATATGTGGACTTGAAGTACTTATCTTGAATCCCATGAATGATTTGTGATTATGATATTTGCCTTGATTGAATTGAGGATAGGAAGTCGAAATCACATGCTAGTTCTTGCACACCATTTAGGAGTGATTAAGGCAATTCATCTTTCTCTACTTCTCATCTTGATCATGTTGTTTCAGCACCTCAATTGATGAAAAATTTGACCTCTTTTGACCCATCCGGGAATAGGAGCATGCTAGTGTGTTGATGTGTGTGAAAAGCAAATGTGGGGGTGAAGTTGTTGATGAATGAATGATGTGAATGAAGTGCTGAATTTGTTGTGAAAAGTGTAGAAAAAAATATAGGTTTGGGGACGTTGGTTTAAATGACGAGTAACTCGTCATCATTCACATAATCGGGTGTTTGTGCCTTGCCAAAGTCAAATAAACCGATAGTCCTAACGAGCTTTGGTATGTGTGCCCGGTGTGGATGCACCTCGAAAAATAAAAAAAGCCCGAGGACGGCTAATCACCAAGGTTTCGGCTTTTGTACACCAATGCCATTGTCTCAAAAAGAAAAGAAAACAAAGAAAAGATGGACAAAATTATACACTTGTTGGGAAGTTGAGCAAAAACGAAATTGTGGAGTTAGTTCCTTTCCCGGATTAGCATCACATGACTTAAAAATTCCCACCTAATCACAACGTTTCTTAGCCTCTTCTTTCCTAAGTCCTTGTGACCTAAATGCATGGGTGTAAGACTTAGTGATCTAGATTGGATATACTCATGATCATCTTGACTTCTTCATTTTCACCTCTCATGCATGCTTTCTAGTTAAGTATAATTGTCTTTCCATGCCTTCATTCATTTGATGCATGATTGGTTGTCCATTGCCATGAAACATGACTATGAAGGTGATCCAATGTTAGAAGCACAATTCCGAAAGATTTTGTTGTTTTTCTGCATGCATAAATCATGTCATCTCTTAGTCTATAGTTGGGTCTTGCTCGGGGACGGGCAAATCTTAAGTATGGGGTATTTTGATAACGTGATTTATGACGTTAGTTTAGGCATTAAATTAGATAGTTTTTTCCGTTATTCATGCACGGTTTGACATTAGTTCATAACTTTACGTCTAATTTATGCATATCTCTAGAAAAGACGTCTACACGAGATTTAGTCGGTTTTGTAGGTGTTTCGGTGACCTTTTGGGCACTAACCGATGCATTCGAGGGTCAAGCCTCATGATGGTACACATCCAAAGTTTTTGAGGAGCATAATTGGAGCAACAAAGGACACAAAGACCACTATTGGTGCAAGCAATGGGGCAACTCATGGCTAGACGATCATAGCATGCTTTTGTTGAAGAAAATCGGACCATCACTCAGGAAAATCGGCCGATTTTCCTAACTGGGTCGATTTTTTGGCCTTCAACAGCTTAAGCCACGTGTCCCACGATCTCTTGATCCGGCCTTACTCTTGGTGGAGAATATAAGTGGGCCTGCAAGCTGTTGCTGAGATCTCTCCTCCCCCACATTCTCTCATTCACAGCTCATTCCATTGGGATAGACTTGGAGAAGAGGAAAACTCTCTCAAATTGAAGGAAGAAGAAGAACACCAATCTAAGAGTGATAGTGAGGTTTTGAGTGATTTTGAGTGATTTTTGGAGTCTTTGATTGAAGAACTATTGCAAGGATTGTTAGGAACGTTTTGGAACTTCATTTAAAGGGTTGTAAGTCTTGCTAAAACTTAGATTCAGCTGAGATTTATTGTTTTTACTTGTTTATATTTCATCATCCATCTATGAAAACCATGTATGCTTGTGTGATGATTTTGGATCTTGATATGCATATTATTGGCTAGTTTATTGTGATTCTGGAGTGATGGATTGATGGTTATGGCTTGGGTGATGATAGGATGGACTTATATGTTAGTTTAGGGTGATTTGTATGCACGAAACCCATTCCAGAAGGAAAAATCGGGTTGTTCTTTAGTCAAATCGGCCGATTTTTCCATGATCCACCCGATTTTCCTCTCTGTTGCTCTTTAATTGATGGATCTGTATGTTAGGGTGTTAGGTTGTTGAAATCCTAGTGTTTATTTAGCTTAATTTAGCTTAGGGTCACCTAATGCTATCAACCTAAGTGAGGGAAGAGATCTACCCGATGATTTCCGATCTTAGATACCTAAGATGATGAATTCTAGGTAGTAGTGAGCCTCACAAGCCACTATTGGATTGAGTGTGCTAGGATTATTGCTTGAGACTTACTTTTCCGAGACTTACCCGGTAAGGAGAGGTTTGCCACTTAAGTAGTGTCCGGTTTGTGTAGAATTCCCTACTTTACCTCCTTGAGACTTACCCGGTAATAGGAGTTTGATGCGGGATTAGTGAAGTAAGAGACCTACCCGGTAATTGCTTCCATTAGTGAAACACCCTTTCCCAACACCGCAGCCTTGTCCTTAGAATCTTTAGAAGCTTGAATCCAATGCCATAACCGGAAATCTTGACCTCTAGAATCCACTTTTCTCTCTTTGATCACATACCTTGTGCTTGTGTTACTTGTTTGTTTTGACTTGCTTGAGTCGTTAGTTTGGTTTATCATCTTGCTTGATTTGTGATCTTTGTTTGATCACCACAAAAACCAACCAAAAATATCGAGATTTTCATTTCTTTGTTCCTTGACCTTTTCTTAGACTAGATCCACACTATCTATGACCATTATTTGACTTGATTTCACCTTAGTCTTTGTGTTCGACCTCGGAATACTATCCCTACTACAAACGTCCCGTACACTGCGGGTTTGCTAGGAGTTAGGAGAAATATATCGAGTTTATAAATTGTAAAGCTTTTTGTGCTACACGTTTCTAGCGTAACAGTCGGATTTAACCGCCTTTGAGGTTGTCGCGAAGTTCTAAAATCTTCTTCCATTAGGATCTTATGCATGCATAGTGAAGGTTTGATTCCTACTAGATCCTCTAGTGTAACCTAAGGCTTTCCCATGTTTCTTAAGAGCAACCATAAGCTTACTACGTTCATCTATACTTAAATCGGAACTAACAATTACCGGAAAGATAGAATTAGGTCCTAGAAATGCGTACCTTAGATGTGCGGGAAGTGGCTTCAATTCCATCACTATTTGACTCTCTAATGGCTCTTGAGAAGTGTCCAATGCTTCCTTAGAAGTTTCTAAGGGTATAGAAGTTGTTGGAGAAGAATCAAGAGAAGTGGTAGAAAGAACATAATTGTCCTCAGATTTTCCTAAAATTACGGCACCTCTATTTCCTCCACGGCCGTGGTTTTGGGCATGGAAGTCAATTATGGCATCTCTGCTTGTTCCATGGCCGTGGTTTTGGCCGTGTAACTTACTAGAGTCCTCTGAATAGCTAATTACGGTCATGTTGGTGGAAACCACGGCCGTCGAATAGCATGACTGGCCGTGATTCCTCACGTTTTCTGACCCATCGTAGAGTTTTTCAAACTCTTCTTCATACACTTCCTTTTGCTTCTCTAAAGCTTCAATTTCCTCATTGCATTCCTCTTCTTATCCTATGTCCATAATGCTCATAGTGATCACCTTTTGCAAGGGATCTTTGAAGAGAATCGAACTCACTTCCTCTCTAGATAGCTCTTTGTCATGGATGTTGAATATGTCCTCTTCAAGAGCTGGTTCTTTCATCAAAGTGGAAAGAACGAACTCTACCTTTTCCTTTCCTATGTCGAAGGCGAGTCTAGCATTCTTGCAATCAACCATACAACCAGATGTTGCAAGAAACGGTCTTCCGAGTATGATCGGGACCGGACTATTTGCAGTAATGTCAAGCACAACAAAGTCTATTGGAACATAGAACTTACCAAGCTTGACCGGAACGTCTTCAACTATGCCGACGGGACGAGTTATGGATCGATCCGCCATGTATAACGTCATCTTCACCGGTTTAGGTTCGCCTAAACCGATCTTCCTGCATAAGGCAAGCGGAATGATGCTAACACTTGCTCCTAAATCACATAATGAATCATATGTGAACTCTCCCACTCCTATGGGAACACAAAATGACCCCGGATCTTTCAGTTTTGGGGGCATCTTTTCCTTCATCGTCTTAATGAGATCCGACGAATCTGAACTCATTTTGACTTCTCCAAAGTCTTCTAATTTCCTCTTGTTAGAGAGAATCTCCTTTAAGAACTTTCCATAAGTTGGCATACCTACAATTGATTCAATGAAAGGTATATTAATATGCAGTTTACTAATGAGTTCAATGAACTTACCGAATTGTTTGTCTAGACGCGCTCTTGCTCTAGATTGTGGGAATGGTAGGGGAGGTTTGTAAGCTGGAGGAGGAATGTAGATGTCTTTCTTCTCCTTCCCCTTTTCCTTCTCTTTTTCAACGGGGACTTCCACAAACTTAGGCTGCGGGTCGGTGGTTGTTGCTCCGCTCCTAGTTGTGATAGCCATCACCCTTCCTTTCGGGTTATCCTCTGTCTTTCCTGGAAGTTTTCCTTGATTTCTAGGAACTTCCTCAGCATTGCTAAACATTTGGTTTTCTAAAACCTTTTGGGCTTTATCAACCTTAGTGATGTGACTTTCCAATCCTTGAAGCTTTCCCAAAATTGTTTCCAATATGGGATCGGGCTTCTCTTTCCCCGAAGTGCTTCCACTATTAGATGTTTGCCCCTGACTTTTCAAAGGAATGGAAGAAGAAGATGGTGGAGTTAGTGAATTTCCTGAATTGGGATAAGAATTACCGGAGTTTTGTTGTTGGTTGGAATGCCAATTGTTGTTGTTTGAACCCCTATTGTTGTTCTAATTGTTATTCCGGTTGTTGTTGTTGTTCCAATTATTCCGGTTGTTGTTCCGGTTGTTGCGATTTGTGTTCTCATTCCCATTGTGGTTATTGTTGTTTTCTAAATAACCAACATCTTGCTCCTTATGCTTTGGATAGCTAGCCTTGATGACTTCCTTCAATTCTTTAATCTCGGTGTTGAGAGAAAAGATTTCACTTTGAGTAGCTTGTGTTAGCTTTGCTCCTTGCTCCACTCGATTTGCTTCTACTTTCCGGTGAGAATACTTCTCAATGACTCGGGCTTGCTTCTCAATGAAGTCCCAAGCGTCATCTTCCCTCATGTCCATGAATGTGCCACATGAAAGGGATTGGAGCTTGAATTGTGTTTCCACATCCAACCCCTTATAGTATATCTCCAATAGCTCTAATTTAGAAATGCCATGGTGTGGGCAATCTAATAGTAAATCCTGAAATCTTTCCCAAGACTGAAACAAACTTTCATTAGATCTCATAGAAAATGCATTAATCTTACCTCTCAACTCCGCCGTCTTGGATGGCGGAAAGAATTTGGTGAGGAATTCCGAAGAAAGATCCTCCCATGTGTTGAGTCTTCTAGTTGGAAGAGCTTGATACCAAGATAAAGCCTTCCCCTTCAAAGAGAAAAAGAATGGCTTGATCTTGTAATTGTTAGTGGTTGCATTCTTTGGCTTCATTGTCTCCATCATAATCTCAAAATTCTGTAAATGTTGATGTGGAGATTCAATACTCATCCCTCCAAACTGATTTTGGGAAACGATGGTAATAACTTGTGAGTTGAAGCTAAACCCCTGAATATCGTCAGCATCAAAGTTCACACCTAGACGGCGTGGTTGCTGAATTGGATCCATCCTTTGGCCAAGAGTTCTTGGCTCTTCATCTACACGAGCGGCTCTCACACCCCCAGCCGGGACACGATAATTGGCAGCCGGTCTTGGATTATTCTGATTCGCATTGATCGTCGGATCAATGTCCTCTAGCGGTGGCATGGAAGAGTCGCTATCCTCATCGGATGAGTCGGTTCTAACCGATCTTGCCGGTTTCCTCCTCTTCTTCTTCTTGGAATCGCTCATCTCCAGCCTTATTTGAAGCATCATGTCCTTGAGTTCATCAATTTGCAATTGATGACGGTCCGATTCTTCCTTGTGAGTCTTCTCGCTCCATCTAAGTCGAGCTTCGGATTCCTCCAACTCTGCTTGGATATCCCGCTCCTTATTTTCAGCCATATTTCTTTCTTTGAGCTTTTTCCTCAAAGTCTTCTCAAGTTCTTGATCAAGATGTAAGAGGTCTTTGTTGTTTCTAGACCTGCGTATATACCTAAGTTAACCTGCAAATATCAATCAAAGGAGATATCAAATAACAAGAGCAAAGCTCCCAAGCTTGACAACCGGTAACCGAATTCGGCCTAAACCAAATCCCCGGCAAGGGCGCCAAAAACTTGTTCGCCTCGAAGCATGTGTGCAATCAAGCTTTAAATTTATAAAAACTAGAATAAAGCAAGTGAACCCGCAGTGTACGGATCGGCGTAGTAAAGCAAGAATTCATGAGTGTCGAACTCAGGGATTTGGGGGGAACAAATTCAGTTCGCAAATCGTCAAGCAAGTAATATAGTAAGCTTTTCAAATATTGGGAAAACAGCAACCCTAAAGATCCAGGTATCTAATTGTGGCAATCGATTCAAGATATACTAAAGAACTAAGGACAGAGTTAAGAGTTACAAAGGTATGCTAAGGTAAAGCAATGTACGGTGAAGTTCCAAGGCTTTATATGACTTATCTAAAGACACTCTCTATAAAGGTTGTTGAGGCTTCAGTATAGAAAGGATCTAAAAACAAGAATTAATCTGAAATACCCAAACTTGTGACCCAGGGATCAAGACTATCTAAACCGATTAAGGTTGTGACACTCGAAATCGAAATAGAGGGTGATGAGTCTCACTACTACCTAGAAAAGGGCAAGCCAAGACTAAATTAAAGCTAATCTTTAACCTTGGATCAAAGTAAAAGCAAAGTTCGTAAACTAGGGTAAATCACGGGCAGATCTTGAGTTCCACGGCCGTGGAAGCTCAAGAACAGACCGTGATCTTGGTTCGTCGACGAGATCTCTCAAACTCTGAGGGTCCAATCAATTTACGATCGATCTATCATCAACTAAGCCACAATTATTAACCCTTCACCTTAGAATTGCTAAAGGGTTTTAGCCAATAACCATTGTTATGATATCAAATCAATTTAAAAATAATGAAAGATGAAAACCTTCGAAAACCCAATTATAATTCAAGGTTATTCTCAATTCCAAATACCAGGAATATCTAATGGATTCAGAATATAACACAAAACCTCACAAAGATCTTAGGCAAATATGAAGAACGGGATGTCAATCCGTCTTCAATAACAAAAGCTAGGAAAGGGCGCAACTTCCGCCACACGCGATCTTCGGAAATCCAAATTGCCGGCGCTTCCGCAGCGGTTCTCAAGAAACCCTAAGGCTGAATTTCTCCAAACGAGGTTGTCCAAGCCTAAAGCGAGCTCTTCCCCAAAGCGATGATACCGAAAACTCTCTCCTCCCGCCTTTTTATAAGACGGGGCAAAATAACCGTACCGGCCCACTGTGTAAATGACGTGGCAATAATTGGTTCGTCAAAAGATCGCCTTAATCACGGTCTCAAGTGATTCCACGACCGTGGTTTAGGGCGTGGAATTGGGTTACGGTCTCATAAGACTTCCACGGCCGTACTTTAGGCCGTGTGTTAGCATGAAATATTGTGATATTTTAGGCACATTTTCTAAGTGTATTTCATCCGTATTGATAGTCATTGATTAAGCATTGATGCATTTGTGAGTTAGTTTGCCTATATTGTCGATATAGAGGTCTACACAAGCTTTATGTTGATTGTAGGCAA
The DNA here is from genome assembly GCA_033239125.1 of Fagopyrum homotropicum. NCBI lineage: Eukaryota > Viridiplantae > Streptophyta > Magnoliopsida > Caryophyllales > Polygonaceae > Fagopyrum > Fagopyrum homotropicum. The sequence goes on from BSWB01000008.1 coordinate 11,155,361, forward strand.
TTAAGAGCTATTTCTGAAAGGATTGAGCGAGGATGGAGTTTGATTGAGCATGTCCAAGGATTGAGGACATCTCTAGGAGCTAAGTATGATGCTAACTTGAAGAATGGCACAAGACTAAAGGAAACCACGAACTACCTCTAAATCACGCTCTAAAATACGGCCGTACTACATTCCACGTCCAAGTCCACGGCCGTGGAACCTTGGCAAGAGAGGCGTGGTTCATTCCAGCAACTTCTACGGCCGTGGAGGGTTGTGTCAAACCGTGACCAATTTCCACGCTCTAAATTATGGGTGTGGAACCCTTCCACGACCGTGATCTTGGCAATCTTTTACGCACACTTTGAAGCCACGATCTTCTACGCAATTGGGCCGGGCCAATATTTTATCTTACACTATAAAAGGACGGAAGAAGAGAGATTCCGTCACCTTCACTTACACTTTGCCTACGCCTATTGCATGTGCCTAGGGTTTGAAGATTCCCGTTGAGAGATTGCGTTTCGCTATTGTGATTTCCGGATTGACGGAAGAGTTGAAGATTTTGGAAGGTTGTTCGCAAGGAGATTACGTTTCATACTTAGGTTTGATTAGAAGACGGATTGACATCCCGTTCTTCCTTCTTAATCTAAGATTGTTATTGCTTGTGTTATTCCGAAACCATTGACATTATTGTTCTTGAATTGTGGATTTGAGATTAGTTTGAAGGTTATTAAAGGTTTTCAGAAGTTTTCACCTTTCAATCTTTTAATTCTTGAATTTGATATCAATATGACTGTTGTTGGCTAAAACCCTTTAGCAATTCTAAGGTGAAGGGTTGATAGTTGTGGTTTAGATGATGATAGATCGATCGCAAACAGATTGGACCCTGAGAGTTAGAGAGAATCGCCGACGAACCTAATCCACGGTCTCTTCTTGCACTTCCACGGCCGTGGAACTCAAGAACTAGCCGTAATTTTGTGTCAGTTTACGAACTTGCTTTTACTTTAATCCAAAGTTAAAGATTTGCTTTAACTTAGTCTTGGCTTGCCTTTTCTAGGTGGTAGTGAAGCCTCAACAACCTCTACCTCGATTGTGAGTGTCACAACCATAATTGGTTTAGTTAGTCTTGATCCTTGGATTACAAGTTTGGGTATTTGACGTTAATTCTTACTTTTAGATCCTTTCTATACTGAAGCCTCAACAACCTTTATAGAGAGTGTCTTTTAGGTGGGTCATATAATGTTTTTGGAACTTCACCGTACGATTACCTTACATTCATATACCTTTGCATACCTCAACTCTATCCTTATACCTTTAGTATATCTTGAATCGATTGCCACAGCTGGATTCGTGGATCTTTAGGATTGTTGTTTTCCCGATAATTTAAAAAGCTTCATACATTCACTTGCTTGATAATCTATAATTGGATTTAACCCCCCAAATCCCTGTGTTCGATACTCTGGAATTTTGCTCAACTATATCGATACGTACACTGCGGGTTCGCTTGCTTGATTTCTAGTTTTATAATTAAAGCTTATTTGCACGCACGCTAAGTGGCGAACACCGTGTAACTCTCTGGAATGCTCCACGCTTATGATGCCAAGATCCACGGCCGTGGTTTAGTGCGTGGACTCTTCTACGGCCATATTTTAGGGAACGGGACCGCTGCTAGATCCCAAGCACATAGAGCATAGTCGACCGAGTCCGGTCGAGCATCCATCGGAGATTCTGCATATCGCGACTACGTGTAGAGAATTGAGGAGGCTATCACGACTGGAGGACCTGCACCAGCACCGCCAGTAGCCACGAGATCGGTTGAGGTTTTGCAGAGAGTGACACAGGTCGTTGCCCCGCCTGCTAGAGTTGTTGAGGTTGTTAGAGCACTGGATGAGGTGAGAGAGCCGAGTCCCGACTGTTGGTTGAAGGCTTTCAACCACCTGAGAGCTCATTCTTTCAGAAGCAAGACTGAATTAGAGGTGGAGCTGTGGCTAGGACATCTAGATTCTGCTATTGAGGCTATTTGTTGCCCAAACAGACGTCGAGTCGACATAGCACATACATTGCTGCAGGACCAGGCTCATCATTAGTTGAGGACAATGCGCAATAAGGTTACCAGCTACGAGTAGAAGAAGACTGCGATCAAGGATCGCTACTGCCCTGCAGCTTTGAGGAGAGATAGACTTCAGGATATCCTCGAGGCTAAATTCGAGGATCTTCCTATTGTTGAGATCATCATCAAGTTTTAGGAGGATTTGTCTTTGTTGGGTCCTTCTACACCACCCGAGGATCAACATGTTTACCTTTTTTCTCGGAGGCTGATTGAGTCTACACACTCTTATCTTGTTGGTTTCTGTTATGACTCCTTCACGGACTATCATGATAAAGCATCTGCTTATGAGAGAGACCGACCGGGTAAGAGGAGAGCTTCTCAAATAGGAGGTCTTGAGAAGAGACAAAGGACTGGACCTGCTAGTGCTGGAGCTGGAGCATCGGGATTTGGGCGTAGTCAGATGCTGGGATGTTTTGGTTTCCAACAGTCTGTGCAGATCGAGTTCCGACAGAGGACGATAATGCTTTAACTACGGAGGTGTCAGACACGTGAGAGCTGAATGTAAGAAGACTGCGGTGACTTGCTTTTCCTGTGGCAAGTCATGACACAGAGCGGCATTTTTCCATCAGGGCAAGGCGCTATCTCAACAGGGATCTTCACCAGCTAGCGTTGCAAGAAGTGGACAAAGACCTCGGTACCAACAACAAAGAGCTCTTGGTTTTACCGCTCTCAAGGTTCCTCTCAAGGATAGGGTAGAGGACGAGGTGGTGGTACTACCGATACTAGAGGCACTTCAGCTAGAGTGCATGAGCTGAGGAGTGTAGTGGAGCCGGCAGCTCCAACGACCACATGTACCATTCATATTAATGGTTTTCCTGTCAGAGTTATTTTTGATACCGGTTCTACACATTCCTTTTTATCTGATGCATGTGTATACAGATTGGCCTTAGTTACCATAGAGGGGAAACCCTTCTTTATAGGATTACCTGATGGGGGTAAGATTAGAGGTACACGGGAGGTTCGCGATTTCCCTATTAGACTGGGAGGTCGCGATTGGCCGGTTGACTTCTAAGTCATGTACATAGTACATGAAGAAGTTATTTTGGGAATGGATTGGTTGGATCGACATCAAGCAGTTCTGAACATCGGCAAGAGGACAATGACGGTAACTATAGAGTCAGGCCATGTAGAGATCTTCAAAGGATGGGATCTTGGAAAGACCGGTACAGTCATAAGTGCAGTCCGAGCTGTGAGACTTATCGGTCAGGGTTGCGCAGCTTTCTGGTGCTATACCATGAAGGATAGTACGAGCCCAGCTTTGGAGGAGATTCCGGTAGCATGGAGTTTGCCGACATTTTTGGAGAGCCATCAGGTTTACCTCCACAGAGGAGTGTAGATTTTGGCATTGATTTAGAGCCCGGGGCGATACCGATATCGAAATCTCCCTACCGCATGGCGCTTATCGAGATGCTTGAGCTTAAGAAGCACCTCGAGGAGTTTGCAAAGAAGGGCTTTGATAGGTGATGGAATCACTATTAATTTAGGTAGTTTTTAGATTCCTTTTTATGTTTTTGAGTCATATTGTGTTACTAATCCCTTGATCGAGATGAAAAAGACCAAAATGAAGTAAGAAAGGGTTTAGCAACACTTGGGAGTTGAAGAAGATCAACAAAGACAAGTTTTTGGTGCCACACCACCCCCGCGGAGTAATGTCACCGCCCATGCGGTGATACTACACTCCGGTGACGCAGCATGCGCCTCGCCAGCATCCCGAGAGCTGGGAGCCACCGCCTCCACGGTGCCACCTAGCCGCCTCTGCGGTGACACCCTTGAAGACCCATGCCAAGTGCCGCAGTCAACGCCTTCTCCTGCACCCAGAAGATGAGTGTCACTGTTAGCATGAAATATTGTGATATTTTAGGCACGTTTTCTAAACGTAATTGATTCATATTGATAGTCTTTGATTGAACTTTGTGCATATGTAAGCTAGTATTACCTATATTGTCAATATGGATGTCTACACTAGTTCTATGTTGATTATAGGTGATTTGGAGCTATTTCCGGACGGAATCGAGGAAAGGAGAGTTGATTTGATATGTCCATAGATTGAGGACATTCTTTGGAAGCAAATTGGAGTTTTAGCTTGAGGAATGCACGAGGCTAGGGAAGAATCACGTTCTTGCCCTAAAACCACGCTCTAAAATACGGCCGTACTACAAACCACGTTCAGTTCCACGGCCGTGGAACTTTGCAAGAAAGGCGTGATGCATTCCAGTAACTATTACGGCCGTGGAATATATGGTACAAACCGTGACCTAATCCACGCCCTAAATTACGGTCGTGAAAACTTCCACGACCGTGATCTTGGCGAATCTTTTCGCCACACTTTGAAGCCACGATCTTTTGAAGATTTGGGCCGGGCCGATATTTTATCTTGCCCTATAAAAAGACGGACGAAGAAAGATTCCGTCATCTTGGCTTAGCGGCATTTATCGACGCTTAGGATCGTTCATCTCCGCTAGAGAATTTCAACGCCGTTTGGCCTTCGCTTGGAAGCATTGATCATCTCATTGGAGATTAAAGTTCGCATCGGGGAATTGCCCTAATCTCGCACTTTTGGTGGAGATTGATGTTGAGATCTTCGGATTGGTGGAAGATCGAAGCTTTTGAAAGATTTTGCAAGAAGATCTCTCTTCTTGTTTAGGTTTGAGTTGGAAAACGGATTGACATCCCGTTTTCCCTTCTTTCCTAAGGTTGTGATTGTTTGTTTTATTCTGAATCCTTTGACAATACTTGTTCTCATTGTGACTTTGAGATTGGTTTGAAGATTATTGAAAGTTCTTGAAAGTTTTCATCTTTTTATCTTTTAAATTCTTGAATTGATATCAACATGACTGTTATTGGCTAAAAACCCTTAACAATTCTAAGGTGAAGGGTTGATAGTTGTGGCTTAGATGATGATAGATCGATCGCAAACAGATTAGACCCTGAGAGTTAGAGAGAATCGCCGACAACCCTAAATTACGGCCTGTTCTTGAGTCCACGGCCGTGGAACCTCAAGAACTAACCGTGATTTCCCTTAAGTCCACGAACTTGCTTTTACTTTAATCCAAAGTTAAAGATTTGCTTTAACTTAGTTTAGACTTGTCTTTTCTAGGTGGTAGTGAAGCCTCAACAACCTCTACCTCGATTGTGAGTGTCACAACCTCAATCGGTTTAGTTAGTCTTGATCCCTGGGTTACAAGTTTGGGTATTTGATATAAATTCTCATCTCTAGAATCTTTCTATATTGAGCCTCAACAACCTGTATAGAGAGTGCCTTGTAGGTGAGTTACATAAGGTTTTTGGAACTTCACCGTACGATTACGTTACATTAGTATACCTTTGCATATCTCAACTCTGTCTTTATATCATTAAGTATATCTTGAATCGATTGCCACAGCTGGATACTTGGATCTTTAGGATTGTTGTTTTCCCAATATTTGCAAAACTCTCATATTTACTCACTTGATAATTTGCAATCGAATTTGTTCCCACCCAAATCCCTGTGTTCGATACTCTGGAATTCTTGCTTAGCTACGTCGATCCGTACACTGCGGGTTCGCTGCTTGATTCTAGTTTTATAAATTTAAAGCTTATTTGCACACACCTTTAGGGGCGAACAGTCACCGCCCCAGCGGCTGCCTGTGGCCGCCCCTGCGGTGACTCAGCTTGAAGATGCAAACCCGGCACCCCAACGCCCCTGCTTGCGTCCTTGCCAGCGGATCTGTGAAGCCGAAGAGACTGAGTCACCTCCCCTTCGGTGACACTAGGCAGCCCCTGTGGATTATTACCTGAAAGGACACGAAGAAGAAGAGTAAGACGTTCAAGAGAATTATTGAACCCGCCCCTACCGGACTGCCAGGCCGCTCCAACGGCTAAGAAGAAGCAGGAACGTTCTGGCCTTAACCGCCCTTACGGCCCTGAAGCCTGCCCTGCGGTTTAGCGCTAGAGGACTTAATTCCGGCTGTTTGCACCACCTTTACGACATTTAAGGTGACTGTTTAGACAACCCATTTACTCCCTTTTAATGCATTTTGTAGTATAAATAGAGCCCTTGGCTGATTGCTAGAATCATCAACATTTTCCCTAAAAGCTCTAAATTTCTAAGTGCCATTTTGTAATGAGTTTCTAAGCTTCCTTGCTACATTGGGTTGATTGAAGCTGCATTGCTATTTGGTTGTAAGTCTTTTATAATTAGAAGTTTAATTCAGTCCAATTGTGTTATGTTTCCTTGAGTTTTAACTTATGTTTGCATGTCTTTTCTCACTTAGATTGATCACCTTAAGTGGACTAATGAATGCAAAGTGTTAGGGTTAATTGATTATGGGTTCGGGTCTTTAATCTAGTAGCAAACCCCTAGGTAAATGCTGGTTGTAATTATCTAAGGGGAAATGAACATAAGTATAAAGAACAATTAACAGTTTGTTTATTCTTCTTTATATCTCTTTATCTTTACTTGAATGCTAACGTGTGCTTTGATCTTGTAGGTTTATGGATCATTAAACTAGTTAAGTTGTGTTAATGCCGGTTGGCTTAACACAATCTAAGATCAAGATGAGAACATTGGTGAATTACTTCTAAAAAGAATCAACCAAGTAGTATGCATGCTAAGATAGAACCTAGTTTAGCTTTCTAATCTTCCATATTATCTCCATCTTTGCTTATTTTTTAATCACTTTTGTCTTGTTGTTCTACAATCTAAACCCCTCCCTTTGGTTACCAGTTGATAATTGAATTTAATCAAAATTTGACTAAAACTCTCTTGGGTTCGACCCTTACTTACACTATACAAATCGGTTAAGTGTAACGTTAGGTATTCTACTTTGACTAAAGCTAAAAGACAACGACCATAGGTTTTTAGCCTCGTCAAATTTGGCGCTTTTCCGGGGAGTTTTAGTTTCTGTTTTGTTTTTATTTTTTGATTATCGATTATTGGTTTGAACCATTTTCATGGTTCAAACCCGTGCTACTAACTCAAATTTTGCGCCTTTTGATTCAAGAAATCGAGAGAACGCACAATCGATAACGAAGGCAACAACGAACTCGTGAAGAAATGGCAAACCAAACTCTCCACCAACTAACACAACCCGATTTGACTCAACACCCACTTGCGGTTACCATACCGGTAATTGGGGAAGAAGTCAACTTTGAGCTCAAACCGGGGTCGATACACTTGCTCCCATCTTTCCATGGATTGAGTGGGGAAGATCCGATCAAGTAGCTTGGGAAGTTTCACACCCGTTTGCATGAGCATGAATCCAGCAAACGTCACCAAGGAGCAAATCAAGATGTGGGCTTTTGGCTTCACCCTTTAGGATGGGGCGGATGATTGGTACTACCATCTTCTGACTGGGAGCATTGACACATGGGACAACCTCCACAAAACCTTCTTGGAGAAGTACTTACCCGTAAAGAAGGCAAATATCTTGAAGAAGGCGATAAGCAACATTGAGCAAGAAGCGGACGAAACTCTTTTTGAGTATTTCGAACGCTTCGCAAGATTGAGATCCAGCTGTCCTTTCCATGGGTACTCTACCAAAGATCTAGTGTTGTACTTGTACAATGGCTTGCTAGAGAACAAAAGGAGGATCGTTGACGTCGCATGTCGAGGTAATAGCCAAGGATGAGGAAATGCTTCTCAATTGTACTTGATTAATATTGAACATGATTACAAACGAAGCCAACCATCCTTTATATAGTGGAGGGTGGTGGCAAAGAAGTAAATCCTCAAGACACAATTAAGAAATTCTAGGCTTAATTCAAGGTATTTGATTGGAATATTCTATGAATGATTTCAAGTCAAATCTTCCTCTTAAAGGGAAATATCCACAAGGGTATCCCCTGTAATTATTTAAATATCTAAATTATTAAATAGATAAAAATATGACGGAAATAAATATGCGGGACAAATCTTCCGTCGCTAGCCAAGGGCGTATCATGCCGGAGGTATGGATGGCATCGTCATCCAGGGGCGTATCATTCTCCTCCTCTTGGCTGTGAAACGTCCCCGTTTCACCGTGGTTAGATAATGCACACCATAGGAATCAGGAGGCTTGGACTTGTATTTATTAAAAATAACGGTGCCGCCGCGCTTGTTGAATATTCTTTGAAGGCACGGGAATGAGTACCGGTATAGGCTTGATGGTGGTTGATTGCACCGGTACTCTTGGAATTTGTGAACAAAGCCTTCCATGGGTGGCCACCCGGGTGGTAAACAGACAAACATAGTAATGACAAACTGTGCATCGGGCGGCTCAACCTTGTGGTACATGTAGATGGTGTCGCCAGTGAGGTTGTCCACCATTCCGTCAAGGCCATTGATGGTGAACGCCGATGGAATTCTAGAAGGATGAGAGAGCAAGCTGGGTCGTAAGTGATTTGACATAACAAAGACAAACCTCAGAACTGGGGGCTCAAATTTGTTGTCCATCAACATTATGGTGCTGGTGTCGGGGTTGACTTCTTCGTCTTTGTCAATGACAGCTTCAACTATGTCGAAGATGGCTTCAACTTTGTTGATGACGGTGTCTTCCTTGTCCTCTTCAAAAGACTCATCATGCAACGGGTTGACAACCAACTCACATATGGGTGGTACCACCGCTTGGGATTCTTGGTGGACTTCGATAAAGCTTGTTTGCACCGGGGAAACATGGTGTAGGTGTTGCCCCCTTTCCATAGACGCTTGGTGTTGTAAGGATGCCGTCAAAGCCATTATTTGTTCCTTGATCTCCTTCATCTCACGTCTTAGAATAAATCTTTCTTTGGCTAAAGCATCATTGTCATCTTTGGGACAATCACGTCGTCAGGGAGCAATGTTATCAACATTTCCATGATAGGCATGCCGTCGGGGAACAACATTGGCAACTTCTTCAACATTAGCATTCCGTCTTTGGGAAACATTGTCAACTTGCTCATGGTTGGAATGCCTTCTTGGAGCAACATAGGTGTCCTCGGTGTAATAAGCTTGTCATTCACGGTGAGGATACCGTTGGTGCCCTTCATAAGTCGGCCTTGGTGGGTCCGGAGGAGGAAACCATTCTTCATCTTCATGATAGGCACGACGTCGGTTGTGGAGGTACCGTTGACGCCCATCAATTGTTTCTTTAGGCCTTGGTGGAATTGGAGGAGGCAACCATTCCTCGTTTTCATGATAGGAATGACATCGGTTGTGGAGGTACCGTCGGCGCCCATCAATTGTTTCTTTAGGCCTTGGTGGATATGGAGTAGGCAACCACTCCTCATCCTCATTGAAGGACTCGTCGCTTTCATAGAAGAACATTGACGTGAGATAAGTTGGAGTAAAGAAATTTAACCTCGATCCCTTTGCTCTGATACTAACTTGATGCGTCCTTGGATGCGTTCAAGGACAAACTCCGGATCTAGATCGAGCTTGAACTTCAACTACTCCGTTTTGTTATGTGCGGATGGATTTGATGTAGAAAACGAGTTTGCGGAAGCTTGAGAGATGGTATTGCGGAAGCGTATGATTGATTTGATCTAGAGAGATCGAGCAATCCTTGAAGTGGAGCGAACTAGTGATCCTTGAAGGATCCTCGAGTTGGAGACTTGGATCAAAGATCCAAAGCAAGAACTTTAAAAGAGAGGAAGTTGTGATGCCCAATAACCAAGGATGAGGAAATGCTTCTCAATTGTACTTGATTAATATTTAACATGATTACAAATGAAGCAAACCATCCTTTATATAGTGGAGGGTGGTGGCAAAGAAGGAAATCCTTAAGACACAATTAAGAGATTCTAGGCTTAATTTAAGGGATTTGATTGAAATATTCTATGAATGATTCCAAGTCAAATCTTCCTCTTAAAGGAAAATATCCACAAGGATATCCCTTTAGTTATTTAAATATTTAAATTATTAAATAGATAAAAAAATGACGGAAATAAATATGCGGGATAAATCTTCCGTCGCTAGCCAAGGGCGTATCATGCCGGAGGTACGGATGACATCGCCATTCAGGGGCGTATCAAAGATCTAGTCTTGTACTTGTACAATGGCTTGCTAGACAACGAAAGGAGGATCGTTGACGTCGCATGTGGAGGTAATATCTTAAACTCTACTCTTGAACTTGCTTAGGATAAATTTCAAGAATTAGCGGAAGGAACAAGGAACTTTGGTAGAACTTCTACCAAAAGAGGGGTACATGCATTACACCTCAACCGTCCGGAGATATCCATAGAGATTGCTCAACTGAAGGAGGTGGTTAAGAGTAAAACCTTTAATGGAACCCCACAACAACTCAAGGCTTGTGGAGTTTGTGCCGATCCTTTCCACCCCAAGGACTTGTTTCTACAAGTCCAAGATGAATTTGCTGAGGTGAATGCTTTGGGATATGATCAACAACAGTAACAACGCCAATGGAATGACCAATATGCTCAGAATTATATGCCGGGTTGGCGTGATCAACAAAACTTCCGGTGGAGGGATCAACAAAACCAATAGCAACAACAACCCCGCCAAGGTAAGTCCCAATCTACTGAGGATATGGTACAAGTTTTGACTAAACATTTCACTACTCATGTCCAAATCACAGAATCTAGCATCAAGAATATCAAGAAACAGGTTGGACAAATGGCAGAAGCTATCACAAGGATCGAAGCTCGATCCTCGGGAAACTTGCCCTCCCAGACCGTTGTGAACCCTAAGGAGGTTAGTGCTCTTTCATTAAGAAGCGGGAGGCAAGTACAGCCAAAACCAGCTTTGGAATCGATGGAACTGGTTTTTGACAATTCTGCCGCCCCCACAGAAGCCCTTGCGGCCAGATGTCACCGCCCCTGCGGTGACAGCCTTTGAGCCGCCCCTGCGGCTGCAAGCTTCCGCCCTTGCGGAAAAGTCGACAAAGGGTTCTGTTGAAGAGGATTATTACACCCGTCCAAGTTTTCCACCGCTTTACTGTCACGCTAGGAAATAGCACAAAAAGCTTTACATTTATAAACTCGAACTAAATCCTAAACTACCTAGCGAAACCCGCAGTGTACGGATCGTTATGTAGAAAGGTAAGTATTCCGAGGTCGAACTCAAAGACTAAGGTGAAATCGAGTCAAGCAATGATCAAAAATAGTGTAAAACTAGGCTAAGACAAGATGAGGAACAAAGAAAATGGAAAACTCAATGTTTTTGTTGGTTTTTATGGTCATCAAGCAAGGGTCATAACTCATGCAAAGCAATAAATCAAACCAAACCAAAAATCAGCACAAATAAACGAGTCAAACGAGATATTGATCAAGAGAAAGGGAAGACGGATTCTAGGGGTTGGAAATTCCGGTTATGGCATAAAACTCAAGTTATCTATTCATTCTTTGGATTGATTATGATATGTTGGGATTAAGTGTTCCTAAAATGGGATCAATTACCGGGTAAGTCTCATGATCCAACTAATCCACACCTAAGGTCTCATTACCGGTTAAGTCTCTAAGAACCTAAGGGGAGGAATTTAACACAAACCGGATTGTTTAATTAGGGATCTAACCTATCCTCACCGGGTAAGTCTCGGAAAGGGAAGTCCTAATCAACTATCCTAGCACATTTAATCCAATGGCGGCTTATTAGGCTCACCATTACCTAAGGTTTTGCTATTTTAGATTCTAAGGGCAAGGATTACCGGGTAAGTCTCTCCTAACACTTAGTCGCTACACTAGGACACCCTAGGGTAGGTTAAACTCAGCAAAAACTTAGGGTTTCAACAATTTTATGAACCTAAGATAAGATCCTTCGAGAACCTGAGATAAGATCCTTCGAACCAGGAAGAACCACGGTTCGTTCTACAGAAACCACGACCGTGGTTCTTCAAGAACTACCCGTGATTTCTAACAGTAGCTAGGTTCATAAACAAAAATCATCCAAAGGTAAATCTAAGTTCGTCCTATCATAGATCTAGCCATAACCATCCTTTCCTTACCCTAGAATCACATCAATCTAGCCTACAACATTCATATTAGAAATCAAAACAAACAAGCATAGATTCATAACCTCCATTGCAAGGAAATGAGAGAAAGAAGATGAACAAATGAACTTCAAACACAATCTAAATCTGAAGATGAAATTAGAACGACTTACAACCCTTCCAAGGGAAGGTTCAAGAGTTCAAAAACTTCTAGAAATAAATCCGAAAATACAAGAGCTAAGTGTGTCTTCTCCTCTCCTCTTCAATGGCAATGGCTCCTTTCTTCTTCTTCTTGCACTTTCCTTCCTAGAAAAAGTCCTTCTTCTTCTTGGAATATATTTTGTCAAAGAAAAATGGAGAATATGTGAGCTGCTCTCAAACTACCCAAATCCCCGCTGCCTCTAACAACTATCAAGGACCACTTTTATAACCAATTCTTCATGAGCTGGCCATGAGAGTCGTGGCACAGCTGTCACGAGAATCTGGCAAAATCCACGGTCATTTCCACGGCCGTGGTTCTTCAGAGAACCGTGATTCTGTGCAGAAACTTCGCCTTGGATCATTAGGCTGTGGTTTGGTGCATGGCCTGTGTTGGCAAGGTTCCTTGAGTCTTTCTCAGCCCCTGCCTTGCGTTCTAATGAGTTTGGAAACGTGTCCTCTAAATGAGCGACCCTCAAACGTGTCGTTTTGGCTCGAAACTTCCCGAAATACCTACAAAACGCACAAAAGTCCGTGTAGACGTCTATCTCGACAAAATACATGTTTTGAGTGCAAAACGTATTGGACTAGTGCTAGATAATGCATGATTGAGCGAGAATTCTACCTAAATGTGCACCTAAAATTATGCTATAAATCGTGTTATCAAAATACCCCATACTTAAGGTTTGCTCGTCCCCGAGCAAATTCCCAACTATAGACTAAGAGATGACATGATTTATATATGCAGCAAAATGGCAAAATCTTTTTGGTTTTGTGCTTCTACTATTGGATCACCTTCATAGTCATGATCAATGGCAATTGAATAAGCAATTATGTATCAAACAAATAAGTCATGGAAAGACTATTGTACTTAACTCAAAAACATGCATGAGTTGGGAGGACTGAGATGTCAAGAAGATCAAGAGTCTATCCAATCTAGATTACTAAGTCTTACAAACATGCAAGTAGGTCATAAGGGCTTGTGACATAAAAGGCTAAGAAACGTTTCAATTGGGGAGGGGAATTTTCTAGGTATGTGATGCTAATCCGGGAATGGAACTAACTTCACTTCCTTGTCCTCGATCAACTTCCCCCAAGTGCATATTTTTCCCTATCTTGCCTTCTTTTCTTTTTTCTTTAGCTCATTTTTGAGACAATGGCATTGGTGTACAGTAGCCGAAACCTCGGTGATTAGCCATCCTCGGGCTTTTTCTCTTTTTCGAGGTGCATCCACACCGGGCACACATACCAAAGCTCGTTAGGGCTATTGGCTTATTTGACTTTGGCAAGGCACCAACACCCGATTATGTGAAGTGTACCGAGTTACTTGTCATTTAAACCAACGCCCCCAAACCTATTTTGGCTACACTTCCACAATAATTTCAGCATTCCATTCACGACATTCTTTTTATTACATCTTCACCCCGCACGTGCTTTTTACACATTCAAACACACTAGCATGCTCCTATTCCCGGATGGGTTTTAAAAGGAGGTCAAATTTTATATCAATTGAGGTGCTCAAGCAATCATGATCAAGATGAGAAGTAGAGAAAGACGAAATGCCTTATTCATTCCTAGATGGTATGCAAGAACTATCATGTAATTTCGATTTTCAGTACTCAATCCATTTTAGGCAATCATCATGATCTCAAGTCATTCATGGAATTCAAGAGAAGTAGTTCAAGTCCACATATGCATTTATCAATTCAACACATAAGGCCATTTCATAGCCAATCACAAGACAAGTTTTCATCATTAGGATCATATCCAAACCTAGAAAGCACAAAAATTTTTTTTTTTTATTTTTATTTTATTTTTTTTTTTTAAAAAAATTTCTGATTTTTATGGAATTTTCGCTTTAAGTATGTACAATGCAAGACATGTGCAAATATTAAACTATCCTAGATGCTCTTCATGCAAAGGATCATGCAAACCCCACCCCATACTTAGAAACACATTGTCCCCAATGTGGTATACAAGTAAAGAGAGTGAAAGAAGGTTCTCACAATGTAAAATGGTTTTCTTCGGTATTTGGGAATTCTCAAGAGGATTGATGTTGGATGATCCTTTCAACCATGGTAGGGAGCTCTAAGCATCCTTCAAGCTTTGAAACCCGCGCTAGGCACCGCTAGCCGTCCAAGTTCCGCGTCCGCTCCACCCATAATTGGTTAGGGTTTCATCATCATCATTTCCAAGAAAGGTTTCCAATGCCACTAATGTTCTAGCACACATAAAATAGACAAAACACACAAAGCACACAAAAACAGAAAAATCGAAGCTAAAATGAAGGAAAACGTTACCGATGGGTTGCCTCCCACCAAGCGCTTCTTTAAGGTCATTAGCTTGACCAAGCTCGGGAGCGTCTATGCAAGGTGAAGCGGGGCAATCATGTCTATTGGGGCTCCCGGAATGTACTTCTTCAAGCGATGCCCATTTACTTTGAAATCTCCACAATGTTCCCCTCCTATCTCAATAGCTCCATGGGGAAAGATCTTCTTTACCACATATGGCCCGGTCCATCTTGATTTGAGCTTTCCGGGAAAGAGCCTTAGCCTCGAGTTGAAGAGAAGGACAAGATCTCCTTCACTCAACTCCTTTGGAATGATCCTCTTGTCATGCCACCTTTTGGTTCTCTCCTTGTAAATCCGGGCATTCTCATAAGCTTCCAACCGGAGCTCCTCAAGGGCATTGATATCAAGCAATCTCTTCTCTCCCGCCTCCTTGAGGTCAAAATTTAGCCACTTAATTGCCCAATAAGCTCTATGCTCCATTTCCACCGGAAGGTGGCAAGACTTGCCATAGACCAATTTGTAGGGAGTGGTGCCAATAGGTGTCTTGAAGGCGGTTCTATATGCCCATAGTGCGTCATTGAGCTTCATGGCCCAATCCTTCCTTGTCCTAGACACCGTTTTCTCGAGTATGGCCTTGATCTCACGGTTGGAGATCTCCACTTGACCACTAGTTTGGGGGTGGTAGGGTGTGGCCACCTTATGAGTCACCCCATACTTAGCCAAAAGTGCTCCAAAGTTCTTATTTGTGAAGTGCTTCCCTCCATCACTAATGATCACCCTTGGTGTTCCAAACCTAGGGAAAATCACTCGGTTGAAGAACCGCACCACCACCTTGGCATCATTCGTAGGAGAGGCGATTGCCTCTACCCATCTTGACACATAGTCCACCGCCAATAGGATGAATAGATTGCCACATGAAGAAGGGAATGGTCCCATGAAGTCTACACCCCACACATCAAAAATCTCAACTTCTTGGATGTTGTTCAAGGGCATTTCATTCCTCCTTGAGATGTTCCCCGTTCTTTGGCAAGCATCACATGCCGCTACAAAACCTTGCACATCTCTAAACAAGTTAGGCCAATAAAAACCGGATTGCAATACCTTGGCACACGTTTTGTGTGAGCTAGCATGGCCTCCACATGGTAGGGAGTGACAATGCCGGATCACACTCTCCATTTCATCTTCCGGTATGCATCTTCTAAGCACCCCATCCGGGCCTCTCTTGAATAGAAGTGGCTCGCTCCAATAGTAATGCCTTACATCGTTGAAGAACTTCTTCCTTTGTGAATATGATAATCCGGGAGGCACTTCCTCACACACCAAGTAATTCACAATGCCAGCATACCATGGCTCACTTCCCCTAGCCACTTGGAATAAGCATTCTTCCACCATTTGTAATTGTTCATCCCGGAACGAGTCATCTATCGGGATGTTGTCCTTTCCAAGCTCTAATGGTGGGAGTCTACTAAGGTGATCCGCCACCGAGTTCTCGGATCCCTTCTTATCTCTTATCTCCAAATCAAACTCTTGAAGAAGAAGGATCCACCGAATCAACCTTGGCTTGGCATCCTTCTTTGTAAGTAGATAACGGATCGCCGCATGATCCGTGTAAACTATGACCTTCGCTCCAACAAGGTACGAGCGGAACTTCTCAAATGCATACACTACCGCTAACAACTCCTTCTCGGTAGTAGCATAATTGAGTTGGGCATCATCTAGCGTCTTGCTAGCATAGTAAATAGCATGAGTGCGCCCTTCTTTCCTTTGCCCCAAAACGGCCCCAACGGCCACATCACTTGCATCGCACATAATCTCAAATGGTAGACTCCAATCCGGAGGTTGCATGATAGGTGCGGAGATCAAGGCGTTCTTCAACCTACAAAACGCTTCAAGACAATCTTTGGAAAACACAAAATCAACATCCTTCATTAGTAGGTTAGTGAGAGGCTTAGAAATTTTAGAGAAATCTTGAATAAACCTCCGGTAAAAACCGGCATGCCCTAAGAAACTCCTTACCCCCTTCACCGAGGTAGGTGGCGGCAACTTCTCTATTGTTTCAATCTTAGCCCTATCAACCTCAATGCCACGGTTAGACACCAAGTGTCCTAACACAATCCCTTCACTTACCATGAAGTGACATTTTTCCCAATTTAAGACAAGATTTGTTTCCTCACATCTTTGCAACACCAATGACAAATTAGCTAAGCAATTATCAAAAGAAGAACCGTAAACAGAGAAATCATCCATGAACACTTCCATGATATTTTCTATGTATTCCGAAAAGATAGCCATCATACACCTTTGAAAGGTGGCGGGTGCATTACACAACCCAAATGGCATTCTCCTATATGCAAATGTACCCCATGGACATGTAAAAGTTGTTTTCTCTTGGTCATCGGGGTGGATAGGGATTTGGAAGAATCCACTATACCCATCTAGATAGCAAAAGTGAGAGTGTTGAGCTAATCTTTCTAGCATTTGGTCAATGAAAGGGAGGGGAAAGTGATCTTTCCTAGAGGCCATGTTCAATTTCCTATAATCTATACACATTCTCCATCCCGTGACCGTCCTAGTTGGTATTAGTTCATTGTTCTCATTAGTTACTACCGTCATTCCACCTTTCTTAGGTACTACATGAACGGGGCTAACCCACTTACTATCCGAGATAGGGTAGATAATTCCCGCATCTAGCAACTTAATGATTTCCTTCTTGACCACCTCTTTCATTATAGGATTCAATCTCCTTTGATGTTCAATAGAGGGTTTATGGTTATCTTCCATCATTATCTTATGCATGCACAAAGATGGCTTAATGCCAACCAAATCATCAATAGTATAACCAATGGCTTTCCTATGCAATCTTAGTTCATGCAGCAATTTAGCAAGTTCATCATCACTCAAGCATGCATTAACAATCAACGGATATGTAGAATTATCACCAAGGAATGCATATTTTAAATGAGAGGGGAGGGGTTTGAGTTCAAGTGAGGGAGGACCTTTATCAGTTGAAGACGATCCAAACAAGGTTGGATGAGATGAATCCAAAGCAAATGAAGACTCTCCTTGGCTCCTAGAAGCTTGATCATCATCAAGAGCTGATTCAGGGGAAACCACGGTTGGAATCACGGTTGGCTCAACTTCCACGACCGTGGTTCTTGCCAAGCTTGCTTCTCGGAGTTGTCCAGAGAGTTTGACGGCCGTGGAACCCAAATCTCGACCGTGGAACTTGCAGCTGTTCACAATTTCTTCATGGCTCTCAAATCCAACTCTTGGCTCCTCTTCCAATGCCTCCAAGGCTTTGATCTCTTCATTGCAATTCTCCTCAACGTCTTCCTCCATCATACTCAAGGTAAGAACTTTCTCCAAGGGATCCTTGATCAAAATCGAGCTCACCATTTCTCTAGATTGTTCTTGCTCGACTATGTTGAAGATATCTTCATCAAGGGTTGGCCCTTTCATCATTGTGGACAGCTTGAACTTGATGTTCTCCTCTCCTATGTTGAAGGAGAGAGTCCCGTTCTTGCAATCCACTAAACATCCGGAGGTAGCTAAGAAAGGTCTTCCTAGGATGATGGGAACCGGGTAATCCGCCGGAATGTCCAACACTACAAAGTCAATAGGCACATAGAATCCTCCCAATTGCACCGGAATGTCCTCAAGAATCCCAACTGGATGAGTGATAGAACGGTCCGCCATATAGAGGGTCATCTTGACCGGCTTTGGCTCTCCTAACCCGACCTTGTTGCTAAGTGCAAGCGGTATGATGCTTACATTTGCTCCAAGATCACAAAGGGCCTCGTACTTCACGTCTCCTACTCCAATCGGAACACAAAAAGAGCCCGGATCCCTTAGCTTGGGAGGCATTGCCTCCTTCATTGTTTGGATTAACTCCGAGGATCTCTTGGTCATCCTAATCTCCCCATACTCCTCCAACTTCCTTTTGTTGGAGAGTATTTCTTTCAAGAATTTTCCGTATGCCGGCATTCCTAAGATGGCATCCATGAACGGAATGTTAATATGTAACTTGGACATTAGTTCAAGGAACTTACCAAAGTGATTGTCCAAACGAGCTCTTGCTCTTGATTGTGGGAACGGTAGTGGTGGCTTGTATGGAGGCGGTGCTACATAAGTTGGCTCTACATCCTTGCTCTTGCCTCCATCATCTTGCTTTCTTCCCTCTTCTACCACTACTTGACTCCCCTTAGCTTGGTCCTTGGGCAAAGGATCCTTCATCCTCAACCCACTCCTTGTTGTGATAGCCAAAACTTGGCCTCTTGGGTTGTCTTCGGTTCTTCCGGGAAGCTTCCCCGGATCTCTATGTGCCTCACCCGCCTTTTGAAAGACTTGTGCTTCCAAGACCTTTTGAGCCTTAGAAATTGAAGTAACGGTGCTCTCAAGTCCACTCAATCTTCCTAGCAATTGTTCAAACATGACTTCGGTTCTATCCTTTGAAGGTTGAGTAAAACCGGGTGGAGGTTCTTGTGAAGCTCTTTGTGGTGGAGTTGTGCTTGTGGAGGCGGGAGGGTTCAAGGCTCCATCCGGATTAGAGTAAGAAAACCCGGGATGGTTGTGGTTTGGCCGGTAATTGTTGAATTGCCGGTTGTTGTTGAAATTTCTTGGGCCTTGGTAATTGTTGAAGTTGCCCCTTCCCATATAATTCACATCTTCCTCCTTGGAAGACAAGTTGGCTCGTGGAGGTGCTTGAGGAGTTGCTTGGCTCTTCAAGGTGGTAGTGCACAACTCTCTCAAGGACTTCAACTCATTGTTGATGGCGTCAAGCTTGAAATTGCTCATGGTGACTTCGCTCACCTCATATGCTCCCGCCTTTCTCCCTTCACTCTTCCTATGGGAGTACTTCTCAATCACTAGAGCTTGCTTCTCCACAAACTCCCAAGCATCATCTACATGTTTCTCCATAAATGTCCCACCGGAAAGAGATTGAAGCTTGAATTGGCTATCTTCATCAAGCCCCTTGAAGTAGATCTCCAATAGCTCAATCTTCGGTATACCATGGTGTGGGCAATCTAGGAGAAGGTCTTTGAATCTCTCCCAAGACTTGAACAAACTTTCTCTATCCCTCATCACAAAGGCATTGATCTTTCCCCTTAATTCGGTAGTCTTGGAAGGTGGGAAGAACTTTGTCAAGAACTCGGTTGTCATCTCCTCCCAAGTACCAACTCTCCCTTGTGGAATAGATTGATATCAAGCTAAGGCCTTGTCCTTAAGAGAGAAGGAGAAAGCCCTTAGCTTATGGTTGTTGCTCTCCAATCTCGGCGGTCTAAGAGTCTCCATCAAAATCTCATAGTTCATCAAATGTTGGTGAGGAGACTCTCCTTCCATCCCTCCAAATTGGTTATGCCGGATCATTTGTAGAACTTGAGGGCGGAGCTCGTAATCATGGGCTGCGGGATCTCCTAAGTTCACACCCGGGCGGTGTGCTCTTTGTGCCGGATCCATACGTTGCCCCAATGTTTGTGGCTCATCCATAGCAATGGGCACAACCCTAACGTGCACCGCCGGCTGCGGTTGTGGTGGAGGTGGAGGAGGTTGTTGACGGTTAAGCTCCCTTTGCACAAGTGCTTGCCTAATCTCCTCAATCTCCCTCCTAGTTGCCTCTTGCCTCTCATTGGCAAGTCTCCTTTCTTCCTCCAAGAGCTCATCTCTTAGCCTAATTTGCTCTAAGGCTTCATCCAACTCAGCTTGGAGATTCCTACCGGCCATCTCTTTCTCTTTTCGAATGCTCTTGGATCTAGATCTAAGGGTTTTTTCTGGTTCGGGATCGAATGGAGCTAAATCCTTGCCACGAGATCTTCGCATACACCTAAAGAGTAAGAGATGTCCTGAAAAGCAAAGACACACACCAAAGAGAGATCAAAAGCAACAAGAAAGATCTACACTACCAACAATCACGAAATGACTCAATCTAGACCTAGTCCCCGGCAACGGCGCCAAAAACTTGTCACGCTAGGAAATAGCACAAAAAGCTTTACATTTATAAACTCGAACTAAATCCTAAACTACCTAGCGAAACCTGCAGTGTACGGATCGTTATGTAGAAAGGTAAGTATTCCGAGGTCGAACTCAAAGACTAAGGTGAAATCGAGTCAAGCAATGATCAAAAATAGTGTAAAACTAGGCTAAGACAAGATGAGGAACAAAGAAAATGGAAAACTCAATGTTTTTGTTGGTTTTTATGGTCATCAAGCAAGGGTCATAACTCATGCAAAGCAATAAATCAAACCAAACCAAAAATCAGCACAAATAAACGAGTCAAACGAGATATTGATCAAGAGAAAGGGAAGACGGATTCTAGGGGTTGGAAATTCCGGTTATGGCATAAAACTCAAGTTATCTATTCATTCTTTGAATTGATTATGATATGTTGGGATTAAGTGTTCCTAAAATGGGATCAATTACCGGGTAAGTCTCATGATCCAACTAATCCACACCTAAGGTCTCATTACCGGTTAAGTCTCTAAGAACCTAAGGGGAGGAATTTAACACAAACCGGATTGTTTAATTAGGGATCTAACCTATCCTCACCGGGTAAGTCTCGGAAAGGGAAGACCTAATCAACTATCCTAGCACATTTAATCCAATGGCGGCTTATTAGGCTCACCATTACCTAAGGTTTTGCTATTTTAGATTCTAAGGGCAAGGATTACCGGGTAAGTCTCTCCTAACACTTAGTCGCTACACTAGGACACCCTAGGGTAGGTTAAACTCAGCAAAAACTTAGGGTTTCAACAATTTTATGAACCTAAGATAAGATCCTTCGAGAACCTGAGATAAGATCCTTCGAACCAGGAAGAACCACGGTTCGTTCTACAGAAACCACGACCGTGGTTCTTCAAGAACTACCCGTGATTTCTAACAGTAGCTAGGTTCATAAACAAAAATCATCCAAAGGTAAATCTAAGTTCGTCCTATCATAGATCTAGCCATAACCATCCTTTCCTTACCCTAGAATCACATCAATCTAGCCTACAACATTCATATTAGAAATCAAAACAAACAAGCATAGATTCATAACCTCCATTGCAAGGAAATGAGAGAAAGAAGATGAACAAATGAACTTCAAACACAATCTAAATCTGAAGATGAAATTAGAACGACTTACAACCCTTCCAAGGGAAGGTTCAAGAGTTCAAAAACTTCTAGAAATAAATCCGAAAATACAAGAGCTAAGTGTGTCTTCTCCTCTCCTCTTCAATGGCAATGGCTCCTTTCTTCTTCTTCTTGCACTTTCCTTCCTAGAAAAAGTCCTTCTTCTTCTTGGAATATATTTTGTCAAAGAAAAATGGAGAATATGTGAGCTGCTCTCAAACTACCCAAATCCCCGCTGCCTCTAACAACTATCAAGGACCACTTTTATAACCAATTCTTCATGAGCTGGCCATGAGAGTCGTGGCACAGCTGTCACGAGAATCTGGCAAAATCCACGGTCATTTCCACGGCCGTGGTTCTTCAGAGAACCGTGATTCTGTGCAGAAACTTCGCCTTGGATCATTAGGCTGTGGTTTGGTGCATGGCCTGTGTTGGCAAGGTTCCTTGAGTCTTTCTCAGCCCCTGCCTTGCGTTCTAATGAGTTTGGAAACGTGTCCTCTAAATGAGCGACCCTCAAACGTGTCGTTTTGGCTCGAAACTTCCCGAAATACCTACAAAACGCACAAAAGTCCGTGTAGACGTCTATCTCGACAAAATACATGTTTTGAGTGCAAAACGTATTGGACTAGTGCTAGATAATGCATGATTGAGCGAGAATTCTACCTAAATGTGCACCTAAAACTATGCTATAAATCGTGTTATCATTTACTCCGAGACACCTCCAGCTCCTTTTACCAAAGCACTCAAGGAGATAAGGGTGATAGAGGATAAGGATATCTTTGAGATCTTCTTCAAATGTGAGGTAAACATTCCCCTTTTAAAGCTTGTGAAGATTATTCCTAAGTATGCTCGATTTTTGAAGGAGCTGTGCACGATCAAGAGGAACCAGAAGTTGAAGGGAAAGAAAAAGGTCCAATTAAGTGAGCATGTCTCATCGGATTTCCCAACGACGAATGCCCAAGAAGTGTAGTGATCCGGGAATGGTGAGTATTCCTTGTGTCATTGGAGAAACTCACTTTGACAAAGCTATGCTAGACTTAGGTGCGTCAATAAATGTTCTTCCTTATTCCATTTATCAAATCCTTGGCCTTGGGCCACTTCTTGACACTTGAATTGTTCTCCAACTAGCGGATATATCTAATGTTTATCCTAAGGGAATAATTGAAGATGTGCTAGTTATGGTTGATAATTTGATTTTTCCTATTGATTTCTTTGTCTTGGATATGGAACATGATTCACATGCTGCACCTATTTTATTGGGGAGACCGGTCTTAAAAATATCTAGAACTAAAATTGATTACGTTAGTGGGAAATTGACAATGGAATTTGATGGTTAAGTGGTTGAATTTAAGAGTTATGATATTATAAAACACCCCATCAATGACCATTCTCTTTGTGCTATTGATGTAACTGAACCAATTATACAAGATGTTTTTGACATTTACGATATTGATGAGTTGAAAAGCATAATTGAAAACAACATTGATATTCATAATTTGGATTATGCCTTGATATCTAACATGTAAGAAGTTCTAGCTCAATTGGATGGGCACAAAAGGCTCCCCCTCTCGCCTTTGGCCATTGGGCCCACTTTGCTAACTCCAAGCGAAAAGCTTGTTCCCTCTATTGTCCAGGCTCCGGAGATCGAGTTGAAAGTGCTTCCCCAACATCTCAATTATGCTTTCCTAGGGGAGAATGACACTTTGACAATGATTGTATTTAGCAAATTGTCTTCCCATCAAGAGGAGAAGTTGGCGAACATCCTTAAGGAGCATAAGACGACTCTTGGTTGGACCATTGCGGACATTAAAGGTATTAGTCCCTCTACATGTATGCATCAGATCCTCCTTGAGGAAGAGGCAAAACCATCAAGGCAACCACAAAGGAGACTAAATCCGCCCATGATGGATGTGGTCAAGAAGAAAGTGTAGAAGCTCCTCCAAGCGGATATGATCTTCCCGATTTCAGATAGCAAATGGGTTAGTCCAACCCAAGTTGTTCCAAAAAAGGGAGCGATTACCATGGTGGAAAATCAACATTGTGAGATGGTTCCCAGCAAAATCCAAACCGGATAGAGGGTTTGTATCGATTATCGTAAGTTAAACACGGTAACCTGAAAAGACCATTTTCTTTTATCTTTTATTGACCAAATGCTTGAGCGTCTTGCAGGTCACCCATACTATTGCTTCTTGGATGGATACTCGGGATATTTTCAAATAGCTATCGCTCCGGAGGACCAAGAGAAGACTACCTTTACTTGTCCTTTTGGCACTTTTGCATATCGCAGAATGCCCTTTGGACTTTGTAATGCTCCCAAAACCTTCCAACGGTGCATGCTAAGTATCTTTTCGGAATATATTGAAAAATTTATTGAGGTTTTTGTAAAATCCGGAATTTTTATTCCGTTTAATTCCGATTAAATTCGGACTTCGAGCCGTTGACGGTTCCCATTCTATCTAGTATTTCTTTCTTCACAAATTTTATCATTTTATGTAGAATTTAATTCACATAAAATGATAGAATTATATCAAACCCTAATTCTTATAATTATTTATCATTTTATGTAGAATTTAATTCACATAAAATGATAGAATTATATCAAACCCTAATTCTTATAATTAATCCTTAACGACGACTTTAGACGAGATCATGACAAGGCTGAGCCGAGACTGTGACAAAGTTGTGACGAGACCATGACAGAGCTGAGACGAGGCCACAACGAAGCCCAACAACTCTGTGACGAAGTCATGCATGGGCCTGACAAAGCCATGATGAGTTTTTGACAAGTTTGACAAACTTTCAAGCCCATCTCTTTTCCTTCTTTGTTGCAGCCCATAATTTGGCCCTTTTTGCTTCAGCTTTGAGTTGTTGTCAGCCCAACCTCATGAAGAAGCAGCTTGCGTCGACCAGCTACATGAAGAGATCAGCAAGGCCGGCCTTACGGATCCTCTTTCCTTCCCTCTTAATTGTCTACTCTCTCTCCTATCGTGAGATCCCATGATCCTCGCCTGTTCCGATCCTTCCTATCTCGCACAATCTGGCCGATTACTCGACATCTCTACATGCCACTTCAGCCCAACGTACTAGCGTCCTCCCTCCTCTCCGTCTTCTGCACACCAATGACAGCAGTGCTGGGCTGCAGTCGGCCGTCCTTGCTCTGTCCTCTCCGTCGCCTCCTGCAGACTCGACAAAAGCTGCATTCTTCTCCAGCCCTTTGATCTCGCAACATAAGCCGTCTCCTGGACTGGACCTTCCCCTCACCTCCTGCGAACAGTGGACACAAGCATCCTTTCCGAGTCAGCCTCTTTTCCAGATATTGCCAAGCCTTGTAGCCTTTGAAGATCTAGGATTGGAACTAGAGACGAAGGCCATGCTTCTCCCTCCTGGCACTCACGATCTGGATCCCAAGCAATGACTCATAATCTCTCCTCTTCTGTGAAACAACTAGCTCGACAACAATCTTGGCTCACCTTCTCACTTCCATTCGAGTTTTGGAATCGGGTAAGGTTGATACCTTTCTCTTCCCTGCACTTTCTTACACACCTTTCATGTCTAATGAATGCCCATTATGTCTCCTAATCATGCTCAGAACATCCATAGAGGAAACAATGAAGATATAGGAGTTTTCTGAATTTTTGGAAGTCACGAGCAATCAACTTCGGGTCCAATTTTTGGTAAGCTAGACTACTTCTTTTTGGCTGATTTTCGGATATGTCATAGACGTTATTGCATACTAAATGATACTAAAATTTTAGAGGAATCCATGTTACAGTTTGAGAGTTATAGTGTTTCAAAGTTGACTCTTCCCACAGTTTTTATAACTGTGTTAAGTGTTGGGAAAAACTGCATGTGATGCTATTTTGTGAGATAGTTTTGAATAGGCTTTTGATCTCTGTTGGACTTAAATTTTGGATATGATATAGTTGGCATATTGTAGTAGAACATATCCAAATTTGGGATAAATCCAGCGAGTGGTTTAGGAGTTATGAGTTTTTAAAGTGGAGACAATGTGTTGTTTTGTTAAGTGTTTGCTGAATTTTCAGAAACTGTGTTGATCAATCAAGTTTAAGCATACTTTGTGATGCCTTAGAGATAAGATCCACCGTTCAGTTTTTGAGATGTTGTTTAGTGCCATGCATAGGTTAATATGTCAAAAGTTGGGATGAATCCAACGGTGAGATTTATAGTTATAGAGGCTCAAAGTGGACTTGTTGTACAGTTAGAAAACATACTAAGATTTTGGCTAAGTATAGAAAATTTCAAGTGTTGTAACCAACTTTGGAAAGTTTTGTAGAAGTGATGGTGGAACAGTTTTAAGAAATTCTTGCTCCTAGGAGTAGATGGGATATCACAGATGATCTAGATAATTATTTCGGAATTTTTATAAGATTATTCGAATTTCATATTTGAAGCTGAAGTTGGACCTTAACGATCTTTCCGAAAATAGGAAAATTGGTAAATTGCTAGTTTGTAACCAAACTCATCTTTAGGAGTTAGAATATGACTCTTTAGTCTTAAATAAGAGTTTAAGCATGAATTATGGAATTTTTGAAAGTTTCGGGACCAAGGGTAAAATAGTCAGTTTACCATAAATTGGTACTGTATTAAATTATGTTCAAATAGGATCTACTACCTTATAGAAGTCTTAGACTTCTAAGAGCATCCCCAACAGTTTCTCCAAACTCTTCTTAAAAATGGAGAATTAAAACTAAAAATCTACCCTTTATATTTTTATCAAATCCAACAGATTCCCTAACTTGGAGAATTCTCCATTTATTTGGAGAATGTCTTCAAATTTAGGGAAGACTCTCCACTTTTTTCCATTATTCTCCAATTTGGAGAATGAAATGGAGAATCTGTTGGACCAAAAAATATTTAAAATTCTTCAAATATTCTAAAATGGAGAAGCTGTTGGGGATGCTCTAATTACCTAGAAAGTGTGGTGACACACTTGCCTCCTTTGACAGGCAACCGAATTATACAGTTACAGATTGAGTTGTGATTAATTAAGAGAGTCGAGATCTGATTTAGGTAAGTCCACGGACTTACTTAGCTGGCTTCTTGTATGAGTTTAATGTGTATGAGTGGTGTTTATTAGTTATGATAAACAACGAAACCGGATTAGGCCGACTTTATTATTTACGTAATTGACCCAAGTGTATGATAACGGGTCGTGACATCATCTTTCTAGCTCTTGCAAGAGTCTAGGAGGTTCCCTGCGACCAACCCAGTCAGGTAGACGGTCATATGCATTAGTACCATTCCGCGTTGGTAAACGGGGACAGGGGCGAGGTTTGGGAATCCCTCGTGTCACAAAATAAGTATCATTAGTAATAACCTATCACCAAATTAAAGATAATAAAAGGATTCAGTGTTCCATGTTGATTGTGTATGTGTGTGTTTGTGCTTTTACCTTTATACTTATGCATAGAATGTTAGCTAACGGTTTTATACCGCTTGTAGATGCCTTGCAAGTTAAGACAGTTGTAGAGATCCAGAGGGAATGGTCAGCCGGGTCCATATACTCATTTACTTGGGGACGGGGATGTCTTCTATTCTTCATATGCGTCGTTTTATTACCTTTGCTTTGTAAGGCCGATACATATTCTTCATGTATATATTGTTTAAAGTTTTCGAATGTTTTAAATACTTTAGTGCCTTGTTGTAAGATCCTAGTAAAATTGTTGTCAAACTAAGGCCGGGACCCATTGTGAGGTCCTAACTAGTAGCTCCCCGAGTTCTCAGAATTTGGGGTGTTATAGTTTTTATGGAATATTTTACCATTAATGGAGATAGTTTTGATGCATGTTTAGGACATTTAAATCTTGTTCTTAAAAAATGCGTAGAAACCAATCAAGTTCTCATTTCAGAAAAGTGTCGCTTCATGGTAGAGCAAGGTGTTGTACTAGGTCATGTTATCTCATCAAAAGGATTAGAAGTGGATAAGGCTAAAATTGACGTAATTCAAACTTTACTTTATCCTACTAACGTTCGTGAAATTCGCTCTTTCTTAGGTCATGTAGGATTCTATCGGCGCTTCATCAAGGATTTTTCCAAGATTTCAGCACCGCTGTGTGAGCTCCCGAAGAAAGACGTAACATTCATAATTGATGAGAATCGCAAGAAGGCATTTGACGCTTTGAAGGATTACCTCTCAAGTGCTCCAATAATCCGATCTTTCAATTGGGAGAAGCCCTTTGAGATCATGTGCGACGCTAGCGACTATGTTGTAGGAGCCATCTTAGGACAAAAGGACAGAAAAGCATCACATGTAATCCACTACGCCCCGATGACAATGAATGGCGCTCAAAGGAACTACTCCACCACCGAAAAAGAGATGTTAGTAGTGGTGTTTGCCTTGGAGAAATTTAAGCAATGTCTTCTTGGTGTAAAGGTAATCGTTTTTACTGACCATGCAGCGCTTCGTTACCTCATGACTAAGAAGGAAACCAAACCAAGGTTGATCCGTTCGGTTCTACTTCTAAGTGAGTTCAACTTAGAAATTTGTGACAAGAAGGGAGAAGAGAACCTTGTGCCTAATCACCTTTGTAAGTTGGTGCAAGAGAAAGAATATCCAGCAAAGGAGAAGGCCATTCTAGGAAGTTTCTCAGACGACACCGTTTACACAACCCTCTATTGTGTAACTGCCCCGCGACCATAGGGAACCTCTCATGCGCAACCTCACCCCTGCGGCTAGAGGCCGGTGGCCCTGTGTCTCCCTTGTCATTGCCCCTGCGGCTTGCTTTGGCCGCCCTTGCGCATAACACTGCAGAGGTATCGTATAAGTTTCATTCGTTCAAACCTTGGTTTGTTGAAATCGTGAATTTCCTTGTTAGAGGTGAGTACCATCCAGATTTCACCAAAGCACAGAGAGAAAAGATGAAAGCCAAGGCTAGGCATTATGTTTGGGACGATCCTTACCTTTGGAAACATTGCATCAATTAGGTAATTCGCAGTTACATTCCGGATAATGAGGTACAATCTGCTCTCTCTTTCTGCCATTCAGAAGCATGTGGGAGGCATTTTGGTGCTAATAAAACGGCTATAAAAATCTTAGATGCTGGTTTCTTTCGGCCACACATCTCTTCGAGATGCTTTTGTGTTTTATAAAGTGTGCGATAGGTGTCAAAGAATAGGTAATATCTCTAGGAGAAATGAAATGCCAGAATCATCTCTTATTTTCTGTGAAATTTTTGTTCTTTGAGGGATAGATTTTATGGGTCCCTTTCCTAGCTCATTTGGGAATATCTATAGTTTGTTGCGGTGGACTATGTTTCCAAGTGGGTGGAAGCAAAGACCACCAAAACTGATGATTCTAAAGTTATGAAAGCTGTTCTCAAGGATAACATTTTTACGAGGTTCGACATCCCTAAAGCTTTGCTAAGCGATAGGGGGACGCATTTTTGCAACAAGACGATCACCATCCACCTCAAGAAGTATCATGTCCATCACAGATCTTCCACGGTATAACAACCACAAACCAATGGGCAAGCGGAAGTGTCAAATCAAGAGTTCAAGACGATCCTCAAAAAGACGGTTACCACCGGAAGGAAGGATTGATGCTTAAGGCTCAACGATGCTTTGTGGGCATACCATACGGTGTACAAGACTACCATTGGAATGTCTCTATTCCGGCTTGTGTTTGGAAAGGTGTTCCACCTACCGGTGGAGCTAGAACACAAGGCTTGGTGGGCGGTGAAGAAATACAACATGAACGTGAATGAAGTCGGTGAGCACCGGAAACTCCAATTGCAAGAGCTTGAGGAACTGAGGCTCGATGCATATGACCATGCCACAACATACAAGGAGAAAACCAAGGCATGACATGACCGGAACATCCTCCGAAAGGACTTCCAAGCGGGTAATAAGGTCCTTCTTTTTCAATCACGTTTGAAACTTTTTGCAGGATAGCTTCGCTAAAGATGGACAAGTCCTTATGTCATAGCCGAAGTCCATCCACATGGTCTTGTGCATCTTTACGGTCCACAAACACACAAGATCTTCGAAGTCAATGGGCAAAGGCTCAAGTAAAACAATGAGGGAGTGAAGAATGATCCGATCGATGAGGTTGTCTTGGAGGAAGCTTAAGCAGATAAGTGAAGGCCTTACGTGGAGCCAATGACATAAAACAAAGGCGATGCTCGGGAGGCAAACCGAGAAAATAAGAAGAGGAGATTCCGTCAAGAAAACCGCCCCTGCGGTCTTGTGCTACCTCCCCCGCGGTGCCACTGCGCTCCCAGTACCGCCCTCGGCGCTGGGCCACCGCCAGCACAATGCTATCACCGCCCCCGCGGTGACAGACCCCGCCCCTGCGGGTTTACCGTTGACAAGCGCTCCCAGCGCCGGGCATGCGGCTCCCCCCTTGTCACCGCCCCCGCGGTGACAAGCCCCTGCACCTACGGGTCTACCCAGAAAAGAAAAAAAAGAAAAAAAAACCATCCGACACCTACCTCTCACTCTCCTCCTCACCTAACCCGCCCCACCTCTCACGCTCCAACTCTCTCTCTCTCTCTCTCTCTCTCACACAAACTACCTCACCCCCCAACCACCACACCTCATCGTCACCACTGCCCCAACGCCACCTTGCCACTGCCCCTACGCCACCATCCACTTCCATTGCCTACGCCACTCCTCCACCCTGTTGCACCCTTCCTTAACCCCCTTCTCACTAAAACTAACCCTAACCCTCCACCACCACTCACTACTAACAACCACCCTCTTACTCCACCACCATCGTCCACTAGTCATAACACCAGCAGACAAAAGACGAAGCCCAAGAACGGCAACCACGAAGTTGTCACAATATCGCCCTCCAGTCTTCGCCCGCCCTTGCTCTTGCCCACCCCTGCACCTATCCGCCCCTGCGGGTCTGACAGACGCCCCTACGGAAATCACAACAGAAAGGTCGATCTTTTATCCATTCTTTGTGAAATCAAATTCTTTTGCTTGAATTGTTGTTAGAATGGATACTACAAGGAAGTATAAGATGAATGAAAGGGAACAGGAAAGATATGAGATTGTGCAAGACCGAGCGATCTTTGCAACTCGGTTTTTGCATGTTTCGACATTGGAAAACTTGGGAATGATGGAGAGTATGCATGCATTCCTCGACCATGCTGGGCTCGGGGATTTCCTTGGAAAGAGTGCCTCAACGTATCCTGAGTTGTCCAAACAGTTTTTGGCTACGTTCAACATGGAGAAGGGGGATCAAATCTGTGTTGGCCTCACATTCAAATACAACAAGAGGAAGTACACATTGAACTTCCCTCAGCTACAAGAGGCTTTTGGGGTTACTAAGAACCCATCTGACAAATGGTGGGAGACAACCCCTACCCCGGACTTGGTGGAGTTCTGGCGAGCTACTACAGGGTTTGATATTCATGCGGGGTGAGTACAACAACAAGCTCACTCATCCCTACTTGAGGCTCCTCTCCAAGATTATCATGTGTGTCTTCTATGGATATAAGGAAGAGAACAAGGTCTCTCTCAAGGACCTTCCTTTGCTCTATGCTTGCATTCCGGCATGTGACAACGTGCCGGATTGGATCTCCCTCTTCCTTGGCGCTTTGAAGCTAATTAGGAAGAACGAGCCTCGAGACATTGTTGGAGGTGGCATCATCTCCTTGATTGCTGAATAGATCATGGACATGACCGAGTTGGAGGATGGGATGGCGATCCCGTTCTACAACGAAGGTCTTCTCCGCCACTGCAAGCTACTGAGGAGGGACAGTGAGAACCTCTTTTGGCTCTCTTTTGTAGATGGAAGCCATATCACTTACTTGTTCCGGACGCTGCCCGTCGAAGAGGAGCTCTCTGACCTTTACATTGCCCCCGATGCATACGTCCCGAGGCGACCTCAGGTTGCCGTTGTTGAGCGGCATGCGGCGAGCTCCAGCAGAGTCTCGTATGAGGACCACATGCCGATTCCGGTGGATGAGGAGATGTCCACCATAACGGATGAGGATGAACCTGCCCACGCCTGCATGCGAGCTCAGATGGAGGCTTTGACCACTCAACAACAAAGGATGGAGGCTAAGTAGCTGGCTTGGCAGACCGGTTTTGAGACCTCCTTCGGAACTAGGATGGATGCTCAGCAGGGCCGCCTTGACGACTTATACCACGTCATGAGCACTTCTTCGGCCATTTCCCCTACCCACCAGAGCATGGTCCGGATGGTCCTGCCGGACCATCCGACTAGTGAGCTTCTCCTCTTTCCCTTCTCCACATTTTTTTTCTTTGCTTTTCATTTTCACACTTTGAGGGCAAAACGTTCTTCAAGTATGGGGGAGAGAACTTATCATGCGTGTACACTTTGTTTTGATTGTTGTTTTGAGTATTTCACAGTGTACTTCATGTTGCAATTCAATAAAAAAAAAGAATGAAAAAGCCAAAAAAAATGAGAAAAAGGCAAGAAATCCTTGGATAAACCAAAAACCAGGAAGGGTGGTTTAAGCAAAAAGAAGCTAGTCCGACCAACTCTAGGTTGGTTCAAAATTGGACTTGAGGGATGTGAGAAAGTTGTGAGATTATTATGAAAAGAAGAAGAGTGACACAATGAAAACCCGAAAGGGCTCCTTGGCAAAATGAGTGATACCGAGTGTAGGTTCTCCTTCCGGCGTTGGTGACATAAGAAGGGGAGTCATAAGGAGGATGTCCGGGTAGGTCACTTTTGGAGCAATAAGGATGGTAGTTTCTCACCTTTTCTCATTTCTCTCTTTTCTCACTTTCTTTGATAGCTTTTCTCTTGTTTTCCTCAGCTTGTCTACTACACCATACTTCCTAAGACTTCTTGTGCTGATATTGTTTGATGTAATTAGACTAGTATAGCAATCTTATAAATAATCTCAAATTTTCTAATTTCTACAATCTTCTTGACTAATACAATTACAAGTTATACAATAGTAAACAATAAACACACATTCAGCAAATCAGCAGGATTAAGTAGTGAGCACACTTTCTGGTTGACAACTAGGTTCAAGTTCGGAGTCTTCAGACCCGAGTCAACAAAAAAAACAGTTGTTGTGCACTGCGTACTTCGCAGGATTGAGCAAACAGTTTTAATAAAACAATACAATGAATATTGTACAGGCTTAAGAAGGTTTAAAAGGGTTGTCATGGTTTGAATATTACATAGATATTTCTGGTTGCGCAAATTTGTTGGTTGTGCCGCTAAAAGAGAGCCGGGAACGATACATAAAGAGATTTCTAGAACTGGACTATGTACTAAAATCGATCTCAGAAATCAGAACGCAACTGAAAGAGAACCGGAGATGTGGGGAGAAGAGCGCCGCAAAGAGAACCGGAGAACTAGGGACAATAATGTCGTCCGTTCATAGAAAAAAAGTGGAGAAGAAGATTGGGGTTTTGAATCTCCTTCTTTTGAGTCGTGACTTGTCGACAGAGTAACAAAACTGAAGCCCTTTCGGCGCTTTCGACTTTTGCTTCTTTTTGTATTCCCTAATACCAAAATTTAAAAAAACAAAACCCTAAGCAGTTATAAAAAAGGCAGCATTTAAAAAAAAATAACACTCAGTAGTCAACGCTCCAGGAGAATTGCACCTCAGACCTGAGGTAAGTGTCTACGGGCCTAAACCCATTGAGCTGAGTATTTTTGTTAATATATATATATATATATATATATATATATATATATATATATATATATATATTCAAAACATGTAATATAATACTAATATGTTTGCATATCCGACCAAAAAAAACAATTTCATATCCGATCCGACTATCTGAAAAATGGCCCGGATCGGATCGGATTTAGATAACAATTTGTCAGATCTTTTTGGATTGGAATTGTTTTACACCGGATCATCGGATACTCGGATTGCATTGGTCGGATTTGAGTTTGTTGCTCTCCCCTACCTGCAGTGACTCAGCTTGAAGATGCAAAGCCGGCGCCCTAGCGCCCCTGCTTGCGCCCTTGCCAACGGATCTGTGAAGCCGAAGAGACTGAGTTACCGCCCCTACGGTGACACTGGACCGCCCCTACGGATCATCACTAGAAACGACACGAAGATGAAGAGTTCAACGTTCAAGAGCATTACAGAACCCGCCCCTGCGCGACTGTCAAGCCGCCCCAGTGGCCAAGACGAAGCTAGAACGTTCAAGCCTAAATCACCCTTGTGACCTGAAGCCCGCCCCCGTGGTTTAGCGCTAGAGGACTTAACTCTGGCTGTTTGCACCAGCTTTACGACATTTAAGGTGGTTGTTTAGACAACCCATTTACTCCCTTTTAATTCATGTTGTAGTATAAATAGAGCCCTTGGCTGATTGCTAGAATCATCCATATTTTCCCTAAAAGCTCTATATTTCTATTTGCCATTTTGTAATGAGTTTCTAAGCTTCCTTGCTACATTGGGTTGACTGAAGCTGCATTGCTATTCGGCTGTAAGTATTTTATAATTAGAAGTTTAATTCAGTCCAATTGTGTTATGTTTCCTTGAGCTTTAACTTATGTTTGCATGTCTTTTCTCAGTTAGATTGATCACCTTAAATGTTGACGAGGCTAAAAACCAATGGTCGTTGTCTTTTAGCTTAGTCAAAGTAAATTACCTAACGTTACACTAACCGGATTGTATAGTGTAAGTAAGGGTCGAACCCAAGAGAGTTTTAGTCGAGTTTTGATTCGGTATTAAGCAAAGATGGTGATAATAGATATGGAATGAAGAGCTAGAGTAGGTTGGATCTTAGCATGCACACTACTTGCTTGGTTCTTTTCTTAAGTTATTCAACAAAGTGTCATCTTGATCTTAGATATGTGTTGCGCCAACCAATATCAACACAACTTAACAAGATTATTGATCCGTAAACCTACAAGATCAAAGCACAAATTAGCATTCTAGCAAAGACAAAGATATATAAAGAATGAATAAACACCGTTAAACTTCCTTTATAGTTATATTCCTTTTCGTGTAAGTAATTACAACCAGCTTTTACCTAAAGGGTTACTACTAGACCTGTTCAAATCCGGGCAGTCCGTCTGGCCCGGCCCGTCCGTTCGGAAAAACGGGCGAATATGAACATGGGAACAAGCCCGGCCCGCCAAACCCGTCGGGCCGGATTCAGACAAGGTCATAGGCCCGACCGGGCCAAAAAGCCCGGCCCGTCAGCCCGGCAAATAATTAAAAATAAAAAATAAATATATTATAGCATAGTTATTATAAATATTAAGTATTAAAATAAAATATGTAGTATAATTATAATATATTTAACATAAAGTATCTTAAATATAATTTATTTTACAAAAAAATTAAATTAACAACATCTTTCAATAATATTTTTATAAAAGAAATTGATAAACGGGTACCCGCGAGCCCGGCTGGGCCGGGTACGACACCCATCACAGGCCCGGTAGCCGGCCCGAGTCAGGCTAAATGGGCTCAATAGTTTATAAAGCTCGGCCCGAATCCGACCCGGGCCCGGATATGAACAGGTCTAGTTACTACTAGATTAAGGACCCGAACCCGGAATCGATTAATCCTAGTACTTTGCATGCATTAGACACTTAAG
This sequence comes from Fagopyrum homotropicum, assembly GCA_033239125.1. Lineage (NCBI taxonomy): Eukaryota > Viridiplantae > Streptophyta > Magnoliopsida > Caryophyllales > Polygonaceae > Fagopyrum > Fagopyrum homotropicum. The sequence continues at coordinate 11,190,448 of BSWB01000008.1, forward strand.
GTGATCAATCTATGTGGTAAGAAACATGCAAACATAAGTTAGAGCTCAAGGAATATAACACAAATTGACTGAATAAACTTATATTAATAAAGACTTACAACCAAGTAGTAATGCAACTTCAAAATAACCCAATGTAGCAAGGGAAAGTAGAAACTCATTACAAGTTGGAAGTAGGGAAAATAGAGCTTTTTTGTTGGAAATGATGGATGATTCTAACAATCATCCAAGACTCTATTTATACTACAAATGAAAGTAAATGGGCTGTCTAAACAACCACCTTAAATTCCATAAATGTGGTGCAAACAGCCGGAGTAAAGTCCTCTGGCCCTAAACCGCGGGGGCGGGCTTCAGGGCCGCAGGGGCGGTTTAGGCCAAAACGCTCGATCTTCTTCTTGGCCGCTGGGGCAGCTTGGCAATCCCGCAGGGTTGGGTCTTAAATACTTCTTGAACGTCTGACTGTTCATCTTTCTGTCGCTTCTAATGACGATCCGCAGGGGCAACCCAATGTCACCGCAGGGGCGCTGACACTGGCTCTTCGGCTTCGCAGGTCCGCAGGCAGAAGCGCAGGGGCACCGAATTCTCTTCTTCAGGGTGAGTCACCACAGGGGCGGGCGGAGGCGTCCACAGGGGCGGTGACAATCTGGTTCCGGGCACCGACAAAGGCGCAGGCTGCGTTCCGGAGTGCAATGCCACCACAGGGGCGGTGTTGCACCAGAAACCTTCTTCGTTGCTTCTCTCCAACTCCCAAGTGTTGCTGATATCTTCTTTTGCTTCATTGGGATTTCTTCATCTAGATCAAGATATTAGTGGCACAAACTGACTCAAAGATACTAAAAAGACACTAAAAACTAACCTTATTGATAGTAATTCCATCACCTATCAAACTCCCCCATACTTAGACTCTTTACTCGTCCCTATTAAATAACATATCAAACAGCTCATCATACAAAAGTCTCACGAAGTATGGTGCAGAAGACAAGATGAGGAAATCAAGAGAAAAGCCAAGAAAAGAAAATGAGAAAAGAGAGAAATTGAGAAAAGGTGAGAAACTATCATCCTTATTGCTCCAAGAGTGACCTACCCGGACATCCTCCTTATGAATCCCCTTCTTATGTCACCAACGCCGGAAGGAGAACCTACACTCGGTGTCGCTCATTTTGCCAAGTAGCCCTTTCGGGTTTTCACCTTACCACTCTTCTTCTTTTCATGATGATCTCACCATAATCCTCACATCCCTCAAGTCCAATTTTGCACCAACCTAGAGTTGGTCGGACTACCTTCTTTTTGCCTAAACCGTCCTTTCAGGTTTTCGATTTATCCAAGGATTTTCTTGCCTTTTACTCAATTTCTTTGGCTTTTTCTCTCTCTTTTTTTTGACTGAATTTTAACATCTATTAGAAACTAGAATTCGTAAAAACAAACACACAAAACTGTACATGCATGATAATATTCCCTCCTCCATACTTGAAGATCACTTTGCCCTCAAAGTGTGAAAATGAAAGAAAAGAATATAATGTGGAAAAGGGAAAGAGAGGATACCCACTAGTAAGATGGTTGATAGCATGAATTATATTCTATATTTTGGGACCTGTTTAGACGTTTTATCTTCAATAATCTGCATGTTTGAATGTATATTATGTGATTATATCGTCATTTCATCTAACTTTGTGGGAATCGAGGTCTACACCAAGTTTCGTTGTAATCGTAGGTAAAATGGCACGTTTTGCATCAAAATGGAGCTAAAGGAGCTAAGAAGTCATAGGAGCTACATTCTGGAGCTTAAGGAAGAACTCAGGAAGCATGGAATTAACAAGAAGATTTACTTTGGACCAGATTTGAGAGATTTCACATTCAGTTTAGAGTCATCTCGGTTGACTACAGATTCACCTCGACCGAGGTGATCTTTAGGAGCGTCTCGACCGAGGCGAATACTCTGACGCGGCGAGATCGTTTATTCTTGGCTGAGACCTTTTATTTTTGGAAGGAGAGATCTTATATTTTTGGCCTGGATTTCTAGAAGGAAGATTATATATTTTGGAGATCTATTTTAGAGATTAAGATATATTTTATTAGGATCATATCTTTTCAAGATATTTTATCTTTGGAAGATAGTTTTCTATATAAAGGGCTTGATTTTCCACAATTCAGCACACCCGCTAGCATCGGCGCATCACCGAGCAACCCGCTACCATCATAACAGCTGGGGATTGAAGAAGCTACAGTTAGGAAGGATTTTTGGAAGTTTGAAGGAAGGTTGAAGGAAGTTAATAGCTTTTATAGCTTTTGTGAAGGGTTTTGTAAGACTTTCTTATATTCCCTTCTTGTTGACTATCTTGTTGGATTTGTGATCCAAGGAACACTTATTTGTGATATTTAATTCAGTTATTGAAGCCTTGTTCTTAAGGTTCTTGTGTTCAAATATTCATTCTCTTCCCTTATATTTGATTATTGATTTCATGATGATGAGTGACTAATTTCTTTGTGCGATTCTAGGGTGATTGACTGGAGGTTGTGGGAAAAACAATGATAGAATAATCTTAAATCCTAGTAGGACCCTGAAAGCTCGAGTCTTTATCTTTAACCTTAGACATCTCACTCAGTCGATGAACATCTCGGCCGGGGTGGAATTCGTCTGACCGAGGTGACTTATCTGATCTGTAACTGAGAGTTAGGTGTTAGAGTTTGCCAAATCCTATTCTTATTACACCTTTCCTGGTTCAATGCAAGCCTAGGATGAGACTTACCCAGTAATTCCTTTGTTTGTTTACCCAAGATCATAAGTGTAGGTAATAAAGGTTTATCCTTTATTGGGGTTTGAGTGTGCTTTCATTCCATCTTTGTGAGTTAGCCTGAGACTTACCCGATAAAGGTTGATTCTATTCCCTTAGTTGGAGTGTTAGTTTGAGATTATAGTTCCTTTCCTTAGTACCTTGAGACTTACTCGGTAATAGGTTATTTGGCTTGGAGTTAGTGAGAAGTGAGACTTACCCGGTGATCTATTCCACTTTAGTAACACCTTTCCTTTGCAAAATCTCAGCTTTGTCCGCTTATCTTGAGATCTTGAGTTGGAACCACAACTAGATGCTTTAATCCCTAGAATTGCATATCTCCTTAATTGACTTTTTATCATCTTTGATTGCTTTTATTGCTTTTGTGGTTATTAGTTGCATTGACTACCTATATTGGTTTTGTTTCACCTAAGTCCCTGAGATCGACACCCCAGAATTCTTGCTTTTACTACGATTGACCCGTACACTGAGGGTTCGCATCCTTGTTTTAGGCATACATCTAGGGTTATAAATTTAAAGCTTGCAGACACCGTTTGGAGCGAACAATGGTCCGGTTGGACCATCCGGACCCTGCTCCGGTGGGTAAGGGAAGTGACAAAAGAAGTACTCCTGTCTCCGGTAGATCTCATCAATGCGGCTCTGTTGTGTGTCCATCCGAGCCCCAAAGGAGGACTCAAAGTTGGCTTGAAAAGCCAACTGCTAAGCCTCCATACGCTGCTGGTGAGCCGCCTTCCAAGCGTCCTGACACTGGTCAAAGTGGGCAGTTAAACTCGCCTGGAAACCTGACTGCCAGGCTTGCTATTGCTCCAACATAGTCCGATGATAATCGGTCTTCCACTGCTGGTGCTGAGTGGTCAGAGCAACCATCTAGGGCTGGAGACTTTCAAGAGATGGCCCATCCTCTCCCGCTACTATGGGCATCTCCTCATCCTCAAGAATGGGCATGTGGTCCTCATATGGGGCCCGGATGGAGCTCGCCGCATGTCTCTCCATGATGGTGACATGTGATCGCCTCGGGACAAGTGGGTCAGCAACAACGTAGAAGTCGGAGAGCTCCTCTCCAAATGGTAAAGGTCGGGGAGGTAGGTGATGTGACTCCCATCTACAAAAAAGAGACAAAAGAGGTTCTCCCGATCCCTCTTCAGCACCTTGTAACGTCGGAGCATATCTTCGTTGTAGAACGGGATTGGCATCCCATCCTCCAACTCAGCCAAATCCATAACATGCTCCGCATTCAAAGAGATAAATCCACCACCAACAATGTCCCTCGGCTCGTTCTTCCTAATCCACTTCAAAGCGGTGAGGAAGAGGAAGATCCAATCTGGCACGTTGTCACATGCCAGAATGTAGTACAACCGTGGAAGGTCCTGGAGAGCGACCTCGTACTCCTCCTCATGTCCACAGAAGACACACATGATGATCTTTGACAGGAGCCTCAAGCAAGGGGTGAGTGAGTTTGTTGACTCACCCCCGCATGAAACTCGGAGCCGGTAGCTTCTTTCCAAAACTCCACAAGATCCGGTCGGGTGCGGAATTCCACCATCTTTCAGAAGGGTTAAGAGTAACCCCAAAGGCCTCCTACAATTGAGCAAAGTTCACCGTGTACTTCAATTTTTTGTACTTGAAGGTGAGGCCGACACACACATGGCCCTCCTTCTCCATGTTGAAGGTGGCAATGAACTGTCTAGTGAGCTCGGGTTATGTGGGGGCGCTCTTCTGGAGGAAATCCTCAAGCCCAGCATTGTCGAGAAAGGACTGCATATTGTCCAACATGCCTAGCTTCTCCAATGTCGGGACGTTTAAGAACCGAGTTGCAAACACCACTCGGTCTTGCACGATGTCATTACGTGCCTTCACAGTCTCCGACATCTTGTATTTCCTTTGTAGCTCCATTCTAGCAGTGATTCAAGCAAAGGAATGAGAAAACACCAAAAATTGACAAACACGTGACCTTTTTGTTGAGTTTTCCGTAGGGGCGGGTGGAGGATCCACAGGGGCGGCCAGGCGCGGTGGCGGGAGCTTGCAGACGCAGGGGCGGGCAAAGACTGAAGGGCGATTTTGACAGCTTCGTTGGTGGTGATGTAGTGGCGGCTTTCCCTGGCGTTCGGAGTTGCTGCGTATGGTGGTTGGTGTTGGTGAAAGTGGTTAGCAAGTGATGGAGGAGGTTTGGAGTGGAAGGTGAGTTAGGGTTTGAGTGTGGAGGGGGGTTGCAGCAACTTTTAGAGAAGGGAGGGCAATGCTGGCGCAGGGGCGTGGGGATGTTGTCACCGGGGTGTTGCAGAGGTGGCGCAGGGGCGTGGTGGTTGCGTGAGTGAGGGAGATTTGGGGAGCCCAGGGGGCGTGGGGATGGGGTTTGGACTTCTTGTCGAGAGAGAGAAGGTAGATGAGGAGAGAGAGAGGTGGGTGGGGTAGGTGTAGGCGTTGATTCCATTTTTTTTTTCTTTTTTGGGTAAACCTGCAAGGGCGGGGGCTTGTCACTACGGGGGCGGTGACAAGGTGAGAGGAGATGCAAGCCCAGCACCGGGGGCGGCACTGGAGCATCTGTCAAGCGAAAGAGCCGTAGGGACGGGGGGTTGTCACCGCGGGGGCGGTGACAGTCTTGAGCTGGCGCAGGCTTAGCGCCAGGGCGGGCTGGGAATGCAGTGTCACCGCAGGAGCGGTGAGATAAGGCCTCAGGGGCGGTTTTCTTGATAGAGCCTCCTCTTCTTATTATCTCGGGTTGCCTCTCGAGCCATGCCTTTGTTTTACGTCGTTTGCTCGACGTAAACACCTTACTTCTCTGCTTGGGCCTCCTATAATACCATCTCGTCGATTAGATCATTCTTAACTCCCTCATGGTATGACTTGAGCCTTTGTCCATTGATTTTGAATATCTTGTGCGTTTGTGGATCGTAAGAATCCACAACACCATGTGGATGGACTTCAGCTATCACATACGGACCTCTCCACCTCGAGCGTAGTTTTCTTGCAAAACGTTTCAACCGTAATTGAAATAGGAAGACTTTGTTACCTACCTGAAAGTTCTTTCGGAGGATATTCCAGTAATGCCATGCTTTTGTCTTTTCTTTTTATGTTGTGGCATGTTCGTAAGCATCGAGCCTTAACTCCTCCAGCTCTTGCAATTGAAGTTTCCAGAATTCTCCTACTTCATTCACGTTCATGTTGCATTTCTTCACCGCCCACCATGCGTTGTGTTCTAGCTCCACCGGTAGGTGGCACGTCTTCCCGAACACAAGTCGGAATGGGGATATTCCAATGGGAGTCTTGTACTCCGTGCGGTATGCCCACAAAGCATCGTTGAGCCTTAAGCTCCAATCATTCCTTCCGGGGGAAACCGCCTCTTCAAGGATTGTCTTGATCTCCCGGTTTGACACTTCAGCTTGTCCATTTATTTGTGGGTGGTATGTTGTGGACACACGTTGATGGACATGGTACTTCTTGAGGAGAGCGGTGATCGTCTTATTTCAAAAGTGAGTTCCCCTATCACTTATCAAAGCTTTAGGGATGTCAAACCTTGCAAAGGTATTTTCCTTAAGAAAAGTTGCCACAACCTTAGATTCATCAGTTTTGGTGGCCTTTGCTTCCACCCACTTGGAAACATGGTCCACCGCAAGTAATATATAGGTATTTCCAAAAGAGTTAGGAAAATGACCCATGAAATCTATCCCCCAAATATCAAATATTTCACAAAATATAAGTGATGATTGAGACATTTCATTCCTCCTAGAGGTATTACCTACTGTTTGACACCTATCACACACTTTACAATACAAAAAAGTTTCTCGGAAGATGTTTGGCCAAAAGAACCCCGCATCCAAGACTTTCCTAGAAGTTTTATTTGCACCAAAATGTCCCCCACATGCTTCCGAATGACAGAAGGAGAGAACATATTGTACCTTATTATCCGGGATGCAACGGCGTATTACCTGGTCAATACAACGCTTCCAAAGATATGGATCGTCCCAAACGTAATGTCTTGCCTTGGATTTCACCTTCTCTCTCTATGCTTTGGTGATGTTCGGAGGGTACTCACCTCTAACAAGAAAGTTAACGCTGTCAGCAACCCAAGGTTTAAACGAATGCAACTTATACAATACCTCAGTTGTATAATCTGTTGGGGCGTCCAGATCATCACACAGGGGCGCATACAAGGAAGACGCAGGGGCGCCGGCCTCAAGCCGTAGGGGCGAATGTGCGCAGGGGAGGGTCTTTGGATGCACAGGGGCGGTTACACAACAGAGATTTGTGTAAAAAGTGTCATCTAGGAAACTTCCAAGTATGGCCTTTCCTCTTGTTGGATCTTCTTCCTCCTTCACCAACCTACTCAGGTGATCAGCCACCAGGTTCTCTGCTCCCTTCTTGGCTCGGATTTCCAAATTGAACTCACTTAGAAGGAGCACCCACCAGATCAACCTTGGCTTTGCTTCCTTCTTTGACATGAGGTAACGGAGTGTTGCATGATCAGTAAACACGATTACCTTTACACCAATGAGGTATTGTCGGAATTTATCTAGCTCAAACACCACCGCTAACATCATCTTCTTGGTGGTGGAGTAGTTCCTTTGAGCACCATTAAGCGTCATTGATGCGTAGTGGATTACATGTGATGCTCTTCCATCCTTTTGTCCTAGGACGGCTCCTACAACATAGTCGTTGGCGTCGCACATGATCTCAAAGGGCTTCTCCCAATTCGGAGATCGGATGATAGGTGCACTAGTGAGGCAAGCCTTCAAGGTGTCAAATGCCTTCTTGCAATCTTCATCAACTATGAAAGTAACATCTTTCTTCAGGAGCTCATACAGCGGTACTGAAATCTTGGAGAAATCCTTTATAAAGCGTGTTCACTCCAAACGGTGTGTGCAAGCTTTAAATTTATATCCCAAGAAATATGCTTAAAACAAGGATGCAAACCCGCAGTGTACGGATCAATTATAGTAAAAAGCAAGAATTCGATTGATCCGTACACTGCGGGTTCGCATCCTCTTGGAGACATGTATGGAAAAATTGGTATTGGGAGGGTATCCCCTTAATGGGCCACAGTAAATACCCTATCCGGACGTAGGCGAAGCCGAACCGGAAACGTACCATTTCAAAAAAAAAAAAGCAAGAATTCCGGGGTGTCGATCTCAGGGACTTAGGTGAAACAAAGCAAGTATAGGTTGTCAATGTAACTAATAACCACAAAAGCAATTAAAGCAATCAAAGAAATGATGATAATAAGGTCAATTAAAGGAAATATGCAAATTCTAGGGATTAAAGCATCTAGTTGTGGTTCCAACTCAAGATCTCAAGATAAGCGGACAAAGCTGAGATTTTGCTAAGGGGAGGTATTTCTAAAGTGGAATAGATCACCGGGTAAGTCTCACTACTCATTAACTCCAAACCAAAAGCTCCTATTACCGGGTAAGTCTCAAGGTACTAAGGAAAAGAATTATAATTTCAAACCAACACACCAACTAAGGGAATAGAATCAACCTTTACCGGGTAAGTCTCAGGCTAACTCACAAAGATGGGATGAAGGCACACTCAAACCCCAATAAAGGATAAACCTTTATTAACTACACTTATAATCTTGGGTAAACAAACTAAGGAATTACCGGGTAAGTCTCATCCTAGGCTTGCATTGAACCAGAAAAGGTGTAATAAGAATAGGATTTGGCAAACTCTAACACTTAACTCTCAGTTTCGGATCAGAAAAGGTCACCTCGATCAGTCAAGTTCCACCCCGGCCGAGATGTTCATCGACTGAACAAGATGTTCTAAGGTTAAGGATAAAGACTCGAGCTTTCAGGGTCCTACTAGAATTAAGATTATTCTATCATTGTTTTTCCCACAACTTTCAGCCAATCACCCTAGAATCGCACAAAGAAATTAGCCACTCATCATCAAGAAAGCAATAATCAAATATTTGGGAAGAGAATGAATATTTGAACACAAAAACCATAAGAACAAGGCTTTAATAACTGAATCAAATATAAAAAAAATAAGCGTTCCTTGGATCATAAATCCAACAAGACAATCAAACAAAAAGGAATCTAAGAAAGTCTTACAAATCCCCTCAAAAGCTATAACAAAGCTATGAACTTCCTTCCTTCAATCTTCCTTCAAACTTCCAAAAATCCTTCCTAACTGCAGTTTCTTCAATCTCCAAGTATTCGATGGCAGCGGGTTGCTGAGTTTGTGGAAAATCCAACCCTTTTTATAAGAGAATTATCTTCCAAAGATAATAATATCTTAAAAAGATAATATCCTAATAAAATATATCTTATCTCTAAAATAGATCTCCTAAATATATGATCTTCCTTTCAGAAATCCAGCCCAAAAATATAAGATCTCTCATTCCAAAAATAAAAGATCTCAGCCAAATAGCATATATCTCGCCGCGTCAGGATATTCACCTCGGTTGGGGCGCTCCTCTAGATCACCTCGGTCGAGGTGGTACTGTAGATGACCGAGGAGAATCTCGACTGAATGTGAAATCTCTTAAATCTGGTCCAAAGTAAAGCTTCTTTGTAAATTCCTTGCTCCCTGAGTTCTCTTTTAAGCTCCTGAATGTAGCTCTGATGACTACTTTGCTCCTTAGCTCTATTTCGATCCAAAACGTGCCATTTTATCTACGATTACAACGAAACTTGGTGTAGACCTCGATTCCCGTAAAGGTAGATGAAACAACAATATAATCACATAATATACATTCAAACATGCAGATTATTGAAGATAAAACGTCTAAACAAGTCCCAAAATATAGACTATAATACATGCTATCAAAGCGCCGATAGAAATCTACATGACCTAAGAAATAACGAATTTCACGCACATTAGTAGGGTAAGGTAAGCTTTGAATTACATCAATTTTAGCCTTATCTACTTCTATTCCTTTTGATGAGATAAATGCCCCAATACAATTCCTTGTTCAACCATGAAGTGACATTTTTCAGAATTGAGAACTAGATTGGTTTCAATGCATTTTTGAAGAACAAGTTTAAAATGTCCTAAGCATGCATCAAAACTATCTCCATGGAAGGTAAAATCGTCCATAAAAACTTCAATAAAGTTTTCAATATACTCGTAAAAATACTTATCATGCACCGTTGGAAGGTGCCGGGGGCATTGCAAAGTCCAAATGGCATTCCGCGATATGCAAAAGTGCCAAAAGGACAAGAGAAGGTCGTTTTATCTTGATCTTCCGGGGTGATGGCTATTTGGAAGTAGCCCGAGTATTCATCCAAGAAACAATAATAGGGGTGACCTGCAAGACGTTCTAGCATTTGGTCAATAAAAGGTAAAGGGAAATGGTCTTTCCGAGTTACCGTGTTTAGTTTGTGGTAGTCGATGCAAACTCTCCATCCGGTTTGAGTTTTGCTTGGAACCATCTCACCGTATTGATTTTCCACCATGGTGATACCTCCTTTTTTCGGAACCACTTGGGTTGACTAACCGACTTGCTATCCGAAATTTGGAATATATCATCCGCTTGGAGGAGCTTCAATACTTCCTTCTTGACCACATCCATCATGGGCGGATTTAATCTTCTTTGTGGTTGTCTTTCTGGTTTTGCCTCTTCCTCAAGGAGGATCCTATGCATACATGTAGAGGGACTAATCCCCTTAATATCCGCAATGGTCCAACCAAGATCCGTCTTGTGCTCCTTTAGGATCTTCACCAACTTTTCTTCTTGAATTGGGGACAACTTGCTAGAAATGATTACCGGCAAAGTGTCGTTTTCCCCTAGAAAAGCGTATTTGAGATGTTGAAGAAGCTCTTTCAATTCTATCACCAGAGCCTGCACTATAGAAGGAACAAGCTTTTCGCTTGGAGTTAGCAATGTGGGCCCAATGTGCCAAAGATGAGATAGGGAGCCTTTTGTGCCCATCAAAATGAGCTAGAACTTCCTGCATATTAGATGTTAGTGTATAATACGAATTATGAATGTCAATATCATTTTCAATTATACTTTTCAATTGTCAATGTCGGACAAGTCGAAAACTTCTTGAATAATATGGTAAATCACATCAATAACACAAAGAGAATGGTCATCAATGAGGTGTTTCATAGAATCATAGATATTAAACTGAACCACTTCCCCATCAATATCCATAGTCAATTTATTACTCACATAATCAATCTTAGTTCTAGCGGTTTTTAGAAAAGGCCTTCCCAACAAAATAGGTGCAACATGTGAATCATTTTCCATATCCAAAACGAAAAAAGCAGCAGGAAAAATCAAATTATCAACCATTACTAGCACATCCTCAATAATTCCCTTTGGGTAAACATTTGACCTATCAGCTAGTTGGACAACAATCCGAGTTTCAAGAAGTGGCCCAAGGCCAAGAGATTGGTATATGGAATAAGGAAGCACATTAATAGATGCACCTAAATCAAGCATCGCTTTGTTAAAGCGGGTTTCACCAATAACGCAAGGAATGCTTACAATGCCCGGATCACTGCATTTCATGGGCATTCGTCGTTGGAAGATATCTGACACGTGCTCACTCACTTGAACTTTCTGCTTTCCCTTCAGCTTCTGGTTCCTCTTGATCGTGCAAAGTTCCTTCAAAAATCGAGCATATTTAGGGATACTTTTCACAAGTTTCAAAAGTAGAATGTTTACCTCACATTTGGAAAAGGTCTCAAAGAGATCTTTATCCTCAATCACCCTTCGCTCCTTTAGTGCTTCAGGAAAGGGAGCCGGAGGTTTCACAGTATATAACAGGGGAAAACTGAGACGGATTTAAGAATCCTCTTCAGCAGAACCCTCTGTTGACTTTTCCGCAAGGGTTGGTTTGCAGGCGCATGGGTGGCTCAGGGGCTGTCACTGTGGGGGCGGTGACATCCAGCCGCAGGGGCGGTGTCTATGCAGAGGCGGATGTGGGGGCGTCAGAACCGTTAGAGGGTTTTTCTTTGGCTTCCATGGTTGGCTTTGGTTGGACTTGCCTCCCGCTCCTCAATGTTAGAGCACTAACATTCTCCTTGGGGTTTATAACAGTCTGGAAGGGCAAGTTCCCCGAGGATCAAGCTTCGATCCTTGTGATGGCTTCCGCAATTTGTCCAACCTGTTTTTAAGGTTCTTGATGCTAGACTATGTGGTTTGGACATGGGTAACAATGTGCATAGTCAAAACCTGCAGCATACCTTCAGTGGATTGAGACTTACCTTGGCGGGGTTGCAGTTGCTGCTGGTTTTAATGATCTCTCCACCGGTAGTTTTGTTGATCACACCAATTGGGCATGTAGGTCTGCATATGGATCATTCTGTTGACGTTGCTGCTGGTTTTGTTGACCATAACCTATAGCATTCACCTCAGCGTCATCGTCTTGGACTTGCGGACACAAGTCTGTGGGGTGGAAAGGGTCGTCACAAACTCCACAAGACTTGAGTTGTGTGGAGTTCCCATCATGGTTAGCCTCTTAACCATTTCTTTGAGCTCATCTATTTCTTGTGAAAGTTCTAGACGGATGGGATTGATGGCACTAACTCCTCTCTTGGTAGAAGATCTTCCAACGTTCCTCGTACCTTCCGCCATTTCCTGCATTTTTTCCATAGCAATTTCAGGAGTTGAGTTCAAAATATTACCTCCACAAGCGGCGTCCACTATTCTTCTTTCATTGTCCGATAATCCATTGTACAAATATAGCACTTAGTCCTCCGTGGAATATCCGTGGAAAGGGCAGCTCGATCTTAATTTTACAAAGATCTCGAAGTAGTCGTAAAGAGTTTCGTCCGCCTCTTGCTCGATGTTTCTTATTGCCTTCTTCAAGATGTTTGTCTTCTTAGCGGGGAAGTACTTCTCCAAGAAGGCCTTGTGGAGGTTCTCCCATGTGTCAATGCTCCCGGACGGAAGATGGTAATACCAATCGTCCGCCTCATCTTTGAGAGTGAAACCAAACGGCCGCATTTTGATTTACTCTTCGGTGACATTTGCCGGCTTCATGCTCATACACACGGTGTGAAACTTCCCAAGATGTTTGATTGGGTATTTTCCATTCAACCTATGGAAGGATGAGAGCAAATAAAACAACCCCGGTTTGAGCTCAAAATTGACTCCTTTCCTAATTGCCGGTATGGTGACCGCAAGCGTGTGTTGAGTCAAATCGGGCTGCGTGAGTTGGCGGAGAGTTCGGTTGGTCATCTCTTCGCGGGTTCGTTGTTGTCTTCGTTGTCGATTGTGCGTTCTTTCGATTTCTGGATCAAAAGGGGCAAAATCGGAGCTTGTAGCACGGGTTTGAACCATGAAAATGGTTCAAACCAATAATCAATAATAAAAAATAAATCAAAACAAAAACTAAAACTCCCCCGGCAACGGCGCCAAATTTGGCGAGGTTAAAAACCTATGGTCGTTGTCTTTTAGCTTAGTCAAAGTAGATTACCTAACGTTACACTAACCGGATTGTATAGTGTAAGTAAGGGTCGAACCCAAGAGGGTTTTACTCGAGTTTTGATTATTTTTAATTACGGAATTGTAACCAATGGGAGGGGGGGGGTTGGATTGTAACAAAGGCAAGACCAAAGCAAATAGGAATTAAGCAAAGATGGTGATAATAGATATGGAATGAAGAGTTACACTAGGTTGGATCTTAACATACACACTACTTGGTTGGTTCTTTTCATAAGTTATTCAACAAAGTCTCATCTTGATCTTAGATATGTGTTGCGCCAACCGGCATCAACACAACTTGACAAGATTATGGATCCGTAAACCTACAAGATCAAAGCACAAGTTAGCATTCTAGAAAAGACAAAGAGATATAAAGAATGAATAAACAACGTTAAACTTCCTTTATAGTTATATTCCTTTTCCTTTAAGTAATTACAACCTTCTTTTACCTAAAGGGTTACTACTAGATATGGACCCGAACCCGTAATCGATTAATCCTAGTACTTTGCATGCATTAGACACATAAGGAGATCAATCTAAGTGGTAAGAAACATGCAAACATAAGTTCGAGCTCAAGGAATATAACACAAATTGACTGACTAAACTTATATTAAAAAAGATTTGCAACCAAGTAGCAATGCAGCTTCAAAACAACCTAATGTAGCAAGGGAAATTAGAAACTCATTACAAGTTGAAACTAGGAGATCAATCTAAGTGGACTTACTTAGTTGCATTCAGTATATTAGTTTGATTGTTTTGGCTCGTTGTGTTGTTGTTTATTGCTATAACTGATAACTAAAACTAGGATTGACCTTTATAACCATAATTAACCCAAGTGTATAATAACCGGACGGTTACCACTTGTCCAGTTCAGAATGGGGAAACTAGGAGGTGATCTTACGACCAGTCTAGCAGGTGACAGAAGGATGCATACGTTTTATTCTTGTTGGTGAAATGGCACAGAGGCGAAGTCGTAGCGATTCTCGTGTAACAACCATAAGTTGAAGTAGTAAAGGGATTAACCTTAATGAAAATAATAACCGGTTGAGCGCGAGCAAGCCTTATGTTTATATTACCTTATGTGTGTATGTGCCTTTACTGTCTTTCTGATATCTAGAATGTTAGCTAACGGTTTATATCGATATTGTAGATGTTCAGCAGGTTAGGGATCCTACTGAATGATCCGGACGGTGTGGTCAACCGGGGTTCCTGTACATTATAGGATGGTGTAACACCCCAAATCCGCAAGACTCGGGGCGCTACTAGGATAGGATCTCACAGTTGATCTTGACCCTAGGTTGACAACAAGTTCACTGGATCTTACAACAAGCCACATATAAATATAAAACCAAATACATAAAACTTTATAAATAAATACATCAAGGTTTACAAAACACAACTGAGTACAAAACGGCAACACAAATCCATACACATGCAAAATGACCCAAAACCCTCACACAACCTAGTGTATGGAAGCCCTCGGTTGATCATCCATCTGGCTCATGCTGCAGTCTTCCTATCCTGCAGAATATCTACAACACGGTATAAACCGCTAGCTAACAGAACATGAATAAGAATGAAGGGAATAGCACATACACACATCAACACATTACAATATGCAATGTCACACACACAACCATTTATTATCTTTAGTTACGTTATTCCATTACTAATTCAACTTCTTTTGTGGCACGAGGAGCCTCAAGAACCTCGCCTCTATCCCCTTCCACACAGGTTTTGCGTGGGGATTACTTCCCCTTAGAGTACAGGTTTTAGAGCACCTTCTCCACTCTCGGCGAGCTTTGACAGGTGGTCACGACCCGTTATAATACACTTGGGCCTTTTAATGTACATATGTGGTTGTCCTATTCCGGTTTAGGTTATAAATGCAACAATCATATGCACACACACACCACCATCACAATCACTCAAATCCACAACTGCTCGCTAAGTTAGCCCAATGGACTTACCTGATATACACGTAAACCTGTACCACATCACAGTATCCCCTCGAGGAAACGATCAGCGCTTGCATTAACAAGGCACACACACAATCAACATCATATAAGGTTAGGAGATCAACCTCCTACATCTCATAAACGTAACGAAACCATAATTCGAATTTAAACCTCGATATCTCAACATAACTCACAATTCCTCAAACCTCTCAAGGTATCATCTAATCAACATCCCTCAATCTCAATTCTAATCCTACTTTAATTAATTAACCTTTAATCAATTAACGAACTTTTATCATAATAATATTTTGCCCGAAGGCAATTTCCAAACCCACGTGTCATCAAATTTCATCAAAGATAATCCACATAATCCCCAAAATAATATAATGACCATAATGGAATTTCCAGTTATCCATTTTGACAAGCCTAAGCTCAACTTAGGTCAAACCGCAATACGCAAAACGAATAAATTCATAACTTATTCCTTACTAACCTGATTGACGATCCAAAAGAAGATTCGGAATCACAACAACGGAGGCTACACTTGGACAGCATCAAATTCACCGGAATATGAGTGAAGGAACTGGCCTTGTGACATATATGCTCGACCAAATCTTCATATGCTCGGAAATGCAGAAACTCGGTACCGATATGAAGAGAATGAAGAGAGGAATCCAAAAACTCAAACGGAATTGAAATCAGATTAGAAACGAATAGTAGATTTGAGTTTAATGGTTGAGAGAAATCAAAGCTTTTACGAGGAAACGTGAAGGAAATGAATTAATAAATGATTTTCCACTATTTATAGCGAAGACGATAATTATCCTTTAAACGATCCAAAGGCGGGTTGAACACCCGTCTCCAAATTTCTCGAAATTGGAATTATAAATCTGAAATATTGTAGGGATAATTATTCCACAACTGCCCTGGAAAACGCCTATTCCTAAGCTGTCTTTGTTAGCCGCTAAGAAACGAAATAGCGACTCTTTTGGCCGTTTTGCCTTTCCATGTTATTTCATATCTAGGACATGTCTGATCTCCTGATCATGTCCACAACTGCCTCGGAAAACGCCTATTCCTAAGTTGTCATTGTTAGCCGCTAAGAAATGAAATAGCGACTCTTTTGGCCGTTTTGTCTTTCCATGTTCTTCATATCTAGGACATGTCCGATGTCCCGATCATTTCTCTCAACTGCATTTTTATTAATTGAAGCTCCCGAATGCTCCAAATAATGCGGGAGGGTAAAAACAATTACCCATGGGGAAAAGTGAAAAATTCCCCATAAGTCCAAAATTACGCTAGGAACATAACGGTGGGACTCATACTCATCACTTATGCAATCTTCGCGAGTTATGTGTCAATTACTATCATTGTTTAAGTTAATCAACATTAATTAGAATTTCAAAATCCTAGCTCTTATGGACGGGATCAAGTTTATATTTTAGTTGTTGTTCTTTCAATTGTTTTGAACTCGGTTGCGAGTCTTTTACGTTTCCTTTATTTAAACCTTTGGTTTATTTTAAGTTTTGGTTTTCATTTATTTGTGCCTTGTTGTAAGATCCGTTGTGTTGTTGCTACTTTGAGAGTTGGGACTCATTGTGAGGTCCTAGCCCGTAACGCTTTGAGTTTCCAGAACTTGGGGTGTTACACGCTTTTTGTGCTTTTTGGTAAAGTTTTTATTTTTTTCTAGATCTGGAAGTTATGAATCGTCCCTAAGCTTGGGGTTTGAAGAATCTTGTTTATTTTTAGTTTTCATGTACATTTTTTATAGTTTTGATAGTGGTTGTGTACATATATTGTTGAATAATTGTTATTGACTAACTTTGTATGAACAAAAAACGTAGTTTATGTACATTTGAAAACGGGATGTGTTGAAAAACATACTTCTTTTGATTTTGTATGTATCAAAAAATGTAAGTTATGTACACATAGACAGAGGTTAGATGATACACAAACAGATATTATATGTACATACAACATGATGTTGATTGGGATATGTACATTAGAACAAAATATGATGTAATTTACCACATATTATATATCATTCAATTGACATTGACAACTTTATCTGATACATTGCAATTATCTGATTACATGAAAAAAAAATGGCAAGAAAAAAAATGATGTGTATTAACCCTCACATTAGGAAGCAACCAGATAAATCAGGTGCATGGTCTTCCTCACAGGTATTTGTAATGATTGGTTCAGGAAAACATATGTAGGCAATCTTCATGATTTATATTTACACAGGAAAGCATAATATGATAGAACATTATGCAAAAATAACAGTCAACCATAAAAATACTACATATGTATGTGTAATGTACAATTTGTGTACGACCTGTTTTATGTATTTGTTGTTGTGTTTAATTATGTACACTGATAACACATATGTACATCATCTTTATGTATAACACTTAACAAGAAATAATCTACTGTGTAAATCATATTTATGTTCACCCAATACACATAACTCGATGTATTCCTATTTTTTAGTATGTACATCATATTTATGTTTAGTTAGTTCACACTGATCAATGATTACATAAATTTTATTATGTACATCATATACATGTACATTTTATGTACTATATATTATGCATGAATTAACTCCTTACTTTTTTGCATTGTAAATATAACAGAGGATGGCTGACACATACACACAAGATTTTTCCAAAATGATAGTCAACGATACTACCCAGTTCAAGGTGTGCATTTCAATATAAACATAAACATAATATTATGCATCTCATATATATGTAGTATCAATCATGCAAAACTTACCAATATTCTTACAGTTTACATACCGATGGGAAGAAAATGATAAGGGCGATGGCTCGGATCAACTACTTTTGTCGGCCAACAATGATACCCACCATAACGGACGGTCTATCTGTGGAAGTGAAGGCCAAAGTTAGGAACAACCCCTTTGGTCCAATAATTGAGATGAGCACAAGGCTCAAAATGAGCAATCAACTGATACACTTCATGCTCTTGAGGGAGGTGAAGATAAAGCGAAAGCATTCTATGTGGTTCGGCATCAATAATGTTATCATTACATTTGGCCTCACAAAACTTTTTGAAATAACTGGAGTGAATTGCTCTGATGATTGTTTCAATACTCATGATGAATTCCGGTTAGTGAGCGAGTTATCGATCTTTCCGCACGCGCGGCTCAATTCTCTCGCAGGCACGAGGTGCTGAGTGACGGGTTTATCCCATAATCTTGTTCCGACTTTTTGTTATCTCACATTTTCCTTTTGGACCCCTCGTTCTCTAGCACAAAGGAGACAAGGTGCAGTTGACCCGTGGTTCTTCCCACCTTGTGCAGCCTTTGCCGTTCCTTCTCACTCCACTCTTTTGCCATTCACGTTGGTTTATTTCCTCTTCCTTCCTTTGTGTTTTCTTCTCCACCATCTTCTCTTTCGGATCTCTTGGGTGTGGCCTGTAGTGGAGGGGCTTCTGATCCGGTTCGGTAAGCCTTCCCTCCTCCCTCCCTTCTTCTTCCCTGCTGCATTGCTTCTTCTTCTTCTTCTTCTTCTTCTTCTTGTCCATTGCCATGGTTGAGGCTTTAGAAGAGAGTTCATCTTGTTTCCTTTGCATGCATGTCTTCCTAGCTAGTTTAGGTCGTGGAGAAGAGCTTGGATGTTATGGATGCAATTTGGAGAAGACCCGACCAGAGAAGGAAGCCATAGAAGCTCAAGTGCACAATCAAAGATCGAAGAAATCGTTGTTTATGGAGTTTTACCACGGGGGCGACATCGAGCGCCGCGGGGCGGTAACTACCCAGCCGTAGGGACAGTGAGAAGCGCCGCGGGGACGGCGTCAGGATTTCCAGGCACCGCGGGGGCCGTGACCTTCAGCACGCGGCCGCACCTTTTGTTTCCGCGGCTGAGTTTGTTCAACAGTAGGCTCTTCTTCTCCCTTATTTATTTCATTCTTTCCTTAGTTGTGAGGTTGTTTCATGTTAGTAGAATGCCTAGGGTGGAGTTAGGATGGTTGTGAATGTCATCCAGTAGTTGTGGACCTTAGGAGACCTTAGAGTGACGGGTTTATCCCATAATCTCTTTCCGACTTTTCGATATCGCACATTTGCCTTTTGGACCCCTCGTTTTCTAGCACAAAGGATACAAGGTCCAGCTGACCCTTGGTTCTCCCCACCTTGTACAACCTTTGCATTTCCCTCTCACTCCACACTTTTGCCATTCACGTAGGTTTCTTTCCTCTTCCTTCCTTTGTGCTTTCTTCTCCACCATCTTCTCTTTGGGATCTGTTAGGTGTATCCAGTAGTGGAGGAGCTTCGAATCCGGTTTAGTAAGCCTTTCCTCCTCCCTCCCTTCTTCTGCCCTACTGCATTGCTTCTTCTTCTTCTTCTTCTTCTTCTTCTTCTCTCCTTGTCCATTGCCATGGTTGAGACTTTGGAAGAGAGTTCATCTAGTTTCCTTTACATGCATGTCTTCCTAGCTAGTTTAGGTCGTGGAGAAGAGCTTGGATGTTGTGGATGAAGTTAGGAGAAGACCCAACCAGAGAAGGAAGCCATAGAAGCTCAAGTGCATAATCAAATATCGAAGAAATCGATGCTTCTGGAGTTCTACCGCGGGGGAGGCATTAGGCGCCACGGGGCGGAACCTAGCCAGCCGCAGGGGCGGTGAGCATCGCCGCGGGGGCGGCGTCGGGATTTCCAGGAACCGCGGGGCCGTAACCTTCAACACGTAATCACGCCTTTTGTTTCCGCGGTTGCTTTTATTCAACAGTATGCTCTTCTTCTCCCTTCTTTTTTTCATTCCTTCCTTAGTTGTGAGGTTGTTTCATGTTAGTAGCATGCCTAGGGTGGACCTGGGATAGTTGTGAATGCCATCTAGTAGTTGTGGACCTTAGGAGACCTTAGAGTCTCGGTTGTTGCTTAGTATGACTCGAGTGTGATGATCATGTTATACTTCTTAGACTAGTTGTGTTCTAGCTTGTTGATAAGTTATTTTTGTAGGAGAGTGGGCTGTTGTAGTTCCTTTATATATGCGAAGTCTAAGGACTTCTAGCCTTTGAGAGTGTTGTTGATGTGTGTCTCATTTTGATCAAGCCTTGGTTGTATTCCTACGGGAAGTTAAGATCGATTTTGGTTAGCTTTGAGATGAGGTAAGTCCTCATACTTACTTAGCCGCTTTTATGCATTATTTGGATATGTGATGGTGGTGTGTGTTTAATTGCTTATAATCATGAAACTGGATTAGGACAACTTGGTTATATATATTATTGGCCCATTGTCTATTATTATCGGGCGGTGACATCACTACCCAGCTCCCGAGGGAGACTGAGAGGTTCTTTGCAACCAGGCCACACATGGTATACGGACGGGATTCTTCAACACTCCACATGGTATATTGGTTGAGCTCCGCATCACTCTTGTTGGTTACACGGGGACATAGGCGAGAGTTATAAGATTCTTGTGTCACACTTTAAATGAATGGAACTAGTAATAGAATAACTTATCAAGAAGATAAGAATCTGTTGTATATTTATGAGCATGACTTTTGTATTATGTGTACTTATGTGTGTGTTTGCTCCCTTACTATCCTTATAATGCCTATAATGTTGGCTAACTGTTTTACACCAATTGTTGTAGTTGATGTGCAGGTTAGGTGTGGCCGAGTGATCCGGAAGAGTGGTAGCCAGGATTCCGTACATCATAGATTGAGTTGGGGGTTTGAGTCCTTGTTTTGTTGTTGTATATTGTTGTATTGTTGGCGTTGTTGTATAGACGGATGATGTCTTTCCTTTCTTTATGTATTCGGGAATCATGTCGTTGCATTATATTATTTTCGGTTTTGGCCTTTATTTGTGTCTTGTTGCCAGATCCGGTGAAATTGTTGTCAGGCTAAGGGTCGGGAACTATTGTGAGGTCTCCGCCCGTAGCATCCCGAGTCTCACGGATTTGGGATTTTATAAAAGTGGTATAAGAGCCCTAGGTTGACAACAATGGCACTCGCAATCTTCTAAAAGGCTGAATAGACCAATAAACAAAACCCGCAAGGGTTTTGAGTTTCTAAAATGAATTTCGTTTTCATACCATGAGCATAGTCAGTTGGGGTAGAATGTACGGGACCACCACTTCCTCCGCGGACCTCGGCGACGTAGTTATTGATTATCATATTATGTGTGTGTATATATATATATATATGTACTAGTGGACTTAGGATGTTTTGGACCATTGATTATGTTGGATTTTAATTTTTTTTGGACTTGTTGTATATGTGGATTGTAGTTACACATGATGGACTTGGTATGATATAGTGGTGGCATGGCCTTATATGATATGAGTTTGTACATGTGTCATTATAGCATCATATTAGGGTTTGGACCTTGTGATATGATAGTGGGACTTCTTAGAGTTGAAATGTTGGTAATAATATGGACACAAGGCTTATATAGTCTTATATATATGCTTATTATATATAGTAGCGTATGGAGATATTGGACCTTATAGTTAAGATGATAGTTTGACATCATCGCCTTGGATAACGCCATTAGGCTTAGAATAATATGCATGCGAGGACGAGTCGACTCATGTATCGAGTTGAGTATCATGTGTTGGCGAACACCTTGACGTGTCATCGGATTTTTTTTGAGGATGCCAAAGCAACCATGAAAAGGCTATTGAAGGTATCGCCGCAAGGGGGAACAAGTAGAAGGAAAACTCGAAATAACCTAAGAGGAATTGAGATGGAATCAAGACCAACAAGAAAGTAACATGGAGATGTGGAGCGGTTTTGAAGAAACAATGATTGAGCGGAAATGAAAGCAACTAAAGACAATCAACTTATGGTGAAGTCCAAGAGGCGTGGCGATAAACGGAAGGAGTGGATTAAGTGTATAGGATTGTAAGTGGTGATCCCATTTAAGGCAAGTTTTCCCTAGACACTCCTAAGCACGGGAGTCGAGATGAGACGTATGCTCAACAAATGGTGAAAGGTTTAGGAGGCCAGTAAGTTAAGCTTATGGAGGTACCAAAATGTGATGTGTCAGTTTTCTAGGATACCGGTGGGTTGACTTCTTCGGACTTACGAGAATTATGAGAAGAATGGCGAGATGAGGATTCACGTAGTAGAATTTCCTTAGTAGAGTGGACCGTTTTCCGTTATGACGATAAGTCCAAGAAATGTCAAGAAGAAAGAAGGATGAGTAGATGTTGACCCCGAGAGGATGATGTAATATCCGGAATTTTTATTCTGTTTAATTCCGAATCAATTCGGACTTTGAGTCGTTGACGGTTTCCCATTCTATCTAGTATTTCTATCGTCACAAATTTATCATTTTATGTAGAATTTAATTCACATAAAATGATAGAATTATATCAAACCCTAATTCTTATAATTATTTATCATTTTATGTAGAATTTAAATCACATAAAATGATAGAATTATATCAAACCCTAATTCTTATAATTAATTGTTAACGACGACTTTAGACGAGATCATGACAAGGCTGAGACGACACTGTGATAAAGCTGTGACGAGACCATGACAAAGCTGTGACAAGGCCCAGACAAGCAGTTGACAAGGCCCACACAAGCAGTTGACAAGGCCCAGACAAGCCTTGACGAGGCCCAGACAAGGCCTGATCTCGAGTATGGCCGGCCAGCCCAAAACACAGCAGCTGCTTCAGCATCTCCCTTGCCCTAGATTCTATTCACGTGTCCTGAAACTCACGTACGCCGGCACCATCTTCTACTCCACGCAAGCTATCAACATCCGGCGGCGCTCCTCTCCTCTTCTGCATACCCCAGCCGGCGCTCCTCTCCTCTTCTGCACACCCCAGCCGGCGCTCCTCTCCCCTTCTGCACACAGCCATGGATGGCGCTAGCAAGTCACTCCATCCCCATCCTCAGCCATGGACACCGCCATCAATGCAAAATGCCCTTCTGTACACACCAATGTCAGGATCTCGTGCTTTGCCTCCGGCCATCGGCGTCGATCTCTTCAGGAAACACACGGCCCTTCTCTCTAGTCCAAGTCCAGCCCGACCTCCTCTCTAGTCAGTTGCGAGCCTCTCACACGCAGATCTTTCAACAACAACAACTCGGTGCTGCTCCCTTCACCCCTTCGAGTCGTGGAATCGAGTAAGGCTTGTACCTCTCTCTCCCTTGCATTTCTGTCCACGTATCCCATGCCTAACGAGTGCTTGTCATGCCTTCTACACCTACAAAGATCATTCGTAGATGAGCAGTAAGGAGGCACACGTTTTCTGAGTTTTTATGAAGTGATGAGCAGTCATCTTCGAGTCCAATTTTAGGTAAGCTAGGCTCTTCCGTTTTGACTAGTTTTCGGATATGTTATAGATGGTATTGCATAGTAAATCATACTAAAATTTCAGAGGAATCCATGTTATGGTTTGAGAGATATGGGGTTTCAAAGTTGACTCCTCATACAGTTTTTATAAATGTGCTGAGTAGAGAAAAACAGCATGGGATGCTGTTTTGTGAGATAGTTTTGAATAAGCTTTTGAACTCTGTTGGGCTTGAATTTTTGATATGATATATTTGGCATATTTTTGTAGATCATATTAAAATTTGGGAGGAATCTAGCAAGTGGTTTAGGATTTACGATTTTTCAAAGATTGGGTCGTAAGCAGTTCTTCCATTGTGCTGAAATTCTAAGTGTTAAGAAAAACTGCTTGTGATGCAGTTTTGTGATATAGGATTGAATAGGTTATTGACCTCTATTGGACTTGAATTTTGGATATGTCTTACTTAGGCTTACATAGTATAGTATATAAAAACTTGAGAGGATTTAATCGAGAGGTTTAGGAGTTATGATTTTTCAAAGTTAAGACAATGTGCCGTTTTGTTAAGTGGTTGCTGAATTTCCAGAAACTGTGTTGATCAGTCAAGTTTGAGCATACTTTTTGATGACTTAGAGATAAGATCCACCGTTCAGTTCTTGAGATGTTGTTTAGTGCCATGCATAGGTTAATATGTCAAAAGTTGGGATGAATCCAACGGTGGGGATTTAGAATTATAGAGGCTCAAAGTGGACTTGTTGTACATTTAGAAAACATACTCATATTTTGGCTAAGTATAGAATATTTTAAGTGTTGTAACCAACTTTGGAAATTTTTGTAGAAGTGATGGTTGAACAGTTTTAATAAATTCTTGCTCCTAGGAGTAGATGAGATATCATAGATGATCTAGGGAATTATTTCGGAATTTTTATAAGACTATTCAAAATTCATATTTCAATCCGAAGTTGGACCTTAACGATCTTTCCGAAAATAGGAAAATGGGTAAATTTCCAGTTTGTAACCAAACTCATCTTTAGGAGTTTGAATATGACTCTTTAGTCTCAAATAAGAGTTTAGGCATGAATTATGAAATTTTTGGAAGTTTTGGGACCAAGGGTAAAATAGTCATTTTACAATAAATTGGTACTGTATTAAATTTTGTTCTAATAGGATCTACTACCTTAGAAGTCTTAGAATTCTAATTACCTAAAAAGTGTGATGACACACTTGCCTCCTTTGACAGGCAACCGAGTTATACAGTTACAGATTGAGTTGTGATTAAGGGAATCGAGATTTGATTCAGGTAAGTCCACGGACTTACTTAGTTGGCTTCTTGTATGAGTGTAATGTGTATGAGGTGTTAGTTATAATAAATAACGAAACCGGATTAGGCTGACTTTATTATTTACGTAATTGACCCAAGTGTATGATAACGGGTCGTGACATCATCTGCCTAGCTCTTGCGAGAGTCTAGGAGGTTCCCTGCGACCAGCCCAGTCAAGTAGACGGTCAGATGCATTAGTACCATTCCGCGTTGGTAAACAGGGACAGGGGCGAGGTTTGGGAATCTCTCGTGTCACAAAATAAGTATCATTAGTAATAACCTGTCACCTAATTAAGGATAATAAAAGGATTGAGTGTTGCATGTTGATTGTGTATGTTGTGTGTTTGTGCTTTTACCTTTATACTTATGCATAGAATGTTAGCTAACGGTTTTATACCGCTTGTAGATGCCTTGCAGGTTAAGACAGTTGTAGAGAGATCTGGAGGAAATGGTCAGCCGGGTCCACGTACTCATTTAGTTGGGGACGGGAATGTCTTCTGCTCTTCATATGCGTCGTTTTAGTATCTTTTCTTGTAAGGCTGATACATATTGTCCGTGTATATATTGTTTACAATTTTCAAATGTTTTAAATACTTTTGTGCCTTGTTGTAAGATCCAAGTAAAATTGTTGCCAAACTAAAGTCGGGACCCATTGTGAGGTCCTAACCAGTAGCTCCCCGAGTTCTTAGAATTTGGGGTGTTACAGATGAGAAACACAACAAGAAGCTTTTAGTAATGAAAGGACTTAAGACCACGACCAAAAAATACGGGAGCGGTTGTTGAATAATGTGGAGCTTTTTGGAGAATACACGCTTACAAGATGTCTTGAGGTGCAATTAAGCCTATGAAGGCGAGTTACACGGAATGAGAGGCCTAGAAGAGTATGGTTACGTTATGAAAAAGGAAAAAAGCATGGAACGGGGAAAGAGCTAACGGAGTTGAGGTCGAGTACCCCAAGGAGGGTATCCTTCATGAGAATAGTGACATAAAGTATAGAGGATTCGTAAGTCGTTGACCTTAGAGAAGGTCAACCACAAGCTTATTGGTGATGACCGAGAACGCATAAAGTGTGGATTACCTATTGAGAATTTGTAGACGGGAGGTGTAACCTCATGCAAAGACTATAAAGGAACGGTAACAAAAGCTTGGAGTTTTCACTTTGGTTAGATGTCAATAGTAAGAAGTACATCAGTAGAAGCGTGATTGTCTTGAGCAATATAACATTGAATGGTTAGAGCAAGTGACGGTAATAGACCTCCCGGAGAGGGATGGTAATGTCCCTTTCTGTGACCTTTATAGGTCTTGAGTTTTTGGCATATGGAGGAATGGCGTTGATTGGAACCTTAAAGGTTTAAGCATATAAGGACCTAGTGGATCATGAGGAAACTGAAGTTTCCCGAGTTGCTTTGAGCAAATGGGAAGATATGGAAAGAAGATGCATGGTATTTCGTTCTTAAGGAACGAATGATAAGTTGTCGCGAACAAGAGATGAGTCGAAGTTGTTAGACTCACCCAAGGGAGCCATGGAGGCTACGGTGCGAAACGAGGGACCGAAGCTATAGTAGCGTCATAAGCTTTAAGCCTAAGGTGGTGTACCTGAGGGATCATGAGTTAGAAGTCCCGTGGTAGGAATGGAGAATTCTTCCGGTCTTTCCTTCAGGGCATTCTGGTATGAGTTTTGAGGAAAGATACAAGACGGGAAGTTGTACATGTATTTCCAAGATATGTGTATGGTGAACGACGAGTAAGGGTATCTTCTTTGTATTGGATGGCTCGTTAAGACTAGTTGCATGCGATTGCGATGTTTGATTAGATCGACTTGGAGTTGAGATGTCACCAGATTTGGGTGGAAAAAAAGAAAGGACCTTCGTAAGGCGGCATTTAGGGCCGATAGGGTTACTACAAGTCTAGTGAATCCATTTGAGATCACAAGTGCGGTTGATGAGTTGGAGTTTACACAGATGAGTATCCATTGGTTTTCGGAATCGAGTTACAATGAAGTCGCGCAATTTGTGATGTTTCCGGCAGTTTCAAGGTGGATCCTAACCTAAGGATTTTAATGACTGTTATTGGTGTATGAGTAGCACGAATGATTCTTACGGTCGGCTTTGACGATTCCTTGTTGTACTCTTAGGATTGAGAGGAATGAGCTTGACATGGTACGACAAAGATACCGGTTATGCAAGATAAGAGGATAACTAGAGTTATCTAGGCGGGTCGTGACGTCCGAGGTAACCTCCTAAGAGACGTATCGGTATTGAGAATATCCAGTAGATCAGATAAGAACGAGATGAGAGTTTCGGTAATACCTTCCAGGTATGTGGAGAAGATATGAATCTTATAAGTTGGTGGGCCATAACCGCCGAGTTGCGGGATGATTTTGACACTTTCTTCCTTTCTCAAAAAGTCAATCAGATTGTGGGAACCGAGACGTATCCATGGAGTTTTAACAGAAGTAGAAGAAGTGAGTGACCTACATTCCGTTTTTCTTTGACACAAACATTGAGTTATGGGGACTATATGACATTAAGGATACATCCAAGCAGGGCTTGAGATGCATATGAAGTAACAAGAGAGGTTTCGTGTGTACGTGGACAATTGTGGGTATGTAAGAAGAATGACCGACTAAGGGTCAAAAGTTAGCCGCTTCAAAACGCGTGCTTATGTTAATGTCGATTTGGCTACGGAGTAACATGCCAAGCATGTCTGAAAAATAAGTGTATGATACGTGTATGTATACTCACTCAGCAAGAGTTGAGTACCCAACGGAGGCGATGGTTAGGGATGGTTAAGGACTTTGGTCGTAGATGGTCTTTCAATGGTTTAGAGAAAGATCTGGGATAGAAAGTTCTGAGGAGAGACCCCATAGTTACCTTTATGGGTTGACGGTTTGTTAAGACCATGGTGTTGGTAAGAGGTATCCGGTTTAGGATGTTAACGTTAGTGAGACGGGCTTAAGGCCGAGGTGGCTAAGTACACATCCCTTATGTGAATCGTCATCAAGTCAAGTCGAGCACCATATGACGAGAAACAAGACTTCACCCACCGAAAGTTATGCAGTGGGAGTGGTAAGATACCTCCAGAGAGGTTATAACCGGGTTGAGACCAAGTGACCATGGTGACAAGTTTGGGTCGTATGGACCGACCGACAAAGACGACGCGTTTTTACGTCCTATTGGGAACCAAGGCCGATGAGTCGGCTAGTTGTGGAGTCCACTAAGTGATAACAAGTTAATTTGGGATACCGAGTATCGTAATCTCGGATCGAAATGAATGATTCATCTTGGGACGGTTGGGCAGCGGAATCGTGCCGTGTAGGAGACCATATGTCTTTCATGACAGTTCCACCCTTGGAAAATTGGTCGGCTACAAAGGAATTTGGTGACCAGTGGATGCCATGCAAAGGGCGTGTGTGAGAGGTAGGAGGTAAGGGTAGACCTGATACCTTCCCTTGGATCGAGTTTCGTTTATCACAGTTGAGATATACCGTTATGATGCCCTTTTTCGAGCCAATTTTTGGACGGAAGTTTAGTACCTTTAGATTGTTGAAATTGGTTAGTATATGTAAGTATAGCCTGAGTAGATACGGGAGGACCTCACTCGAGTAGCGGTGGTCCAAAGGCGGATGCTAGACAAGTTAAGTCACAAGGAAGTATGTACAGAAAAGAGGTACGGACCTCTTGGATTCGGATAAGAGACGATTCGAGTTAAGACTATCACGGACGCGAGGTGTCATACGGGTTGGTGTTCGCCCGAAAACGTGCGTGCAAATAAGCTTTATATTTATATAACTAGAATAAAAGCAAGCGAACCCGTAGTGTACGAATCGGCGTAGTTTAGCAAGTATTCTAGAGTATCGAACACAGGGATTTGGTGAAACAAAATCCAATCTCAAATTGTCAAGCAAATAAGATGTAAAGCTTTGAAAATATTGGGGAAAACAACAACCTTAAAGATCCGGATATCAAATTGTGGCAATCGATTCAAGATATACTAAAGTAAAGTAAAGTAATGTACGGTGAAGTTCCAAAACCTTATATAACTTACCCAAAAACACTCTCTATAAAGGTTGTTGAGGCTACAGTATAGAAAGTATCTAAGGACAAGAATTAATCTCAAATGCCCAAACTTGTAACCCAAGGATCAAGATAAACTCAAACGGTTAAGGTTGTGATACTCGAAACCGAAATAGAGAATGTTGAGTCTCACTACTACCTAGGAAAGGCAAGTCAAGACTAGGTTAAAGTTAATCCTTAACTTTAGATTAAAGTAAAAGCAAAGTTCGTAAACTGGGATAAATCACGGGTAGATCTTGAGAACCATGGTCGTGGAAACCTAAGAACATGCCGTGATTTAGGGTGTCGACGATTTTTTCTCGTACTCTCAGGGTCCAATTTGTTTACGATCGATCTATCATTATCTAAGCCACAACTATCAACCCTTTGCCTTAGAATTGCTAAAGGGTTAGCCAATAACCATTATCATGATATCAATATTCAATTTAAGGAGAATGAAAGATGAAAACCTCGAATAAGCAATAAAACTTCAAAACCAATTCTCAAATCCGAAACACAAGAAGCAATGTTAATGGGTTCAGAATATATAACCCAAAACCTCACAGTGATCTAAGGCAAGCACAAAGAACGGGATGTCAATCCGTCTTCAATATCAAAACCTAAGAAAAGATCTAAACTTCCACTGCAAGCAGTGTCCAATCTCCAATAATCCGGAGTTTCCGCAACTCTAGGCGGCTTCCAATCAACCCTAAGCAAGAGTGCTAAACAGAGGGTATGCGGCCGTCCCCGAAATTCTCTTTTCCAGTCTTTTTATAAGGCGAGAAAGAGTTACCATCAAGGCCCAATACGTAAATGACGTGGCAAATAATGACACGTCAAAAGATTGCCTAAATCACGGTCTTGCAGCCTTCCACGACCGTGGTTTAGAGGGTGGAAACAGATTACGTTGCCTTGTGACTTCGACGACCGTAATTTATACCGTGTAACTTACTGAAGTGTTCCAAACTCTCTTCCACGTTCATAATGTCAGGTCCACGCCCGTGGTTTAGAGCGTGGACTTCAATTCATCTTCTCCACGGCCGTAATTCAGGGTGTGGAAGTGTATAATACATGTTGTTGCCTTTGTTTCGTGTCATTCTTCATCCTAGCTCCTTCCTTATCTTCTTTGATGTATCTCCTAATCCTCGAACATGATTGATTACTCCCTTTTCTCTCTCAAATGCTCCGATTCCAGCTCCTATTCACCTATAATCAACATAAAGCTAGTGTAGACTTCCATATCGACAAGATAGATGAACAAGCTAACATTTGCTTCAAAACCTTATCCATGTACACAATAATAAGGGAAAAACAACCAAAATAAGTGCCTAGAATATCGCCATATTTCATGCTAACAAAATACCCCATACTTGTCACTTGCTTGTACCCAAACAAGGTTTTCAAAAGCAAGCAAATGTAGTAGAGTTATTACACACATAGTCACACCCCACCCCATACTTAAAACATACATTGTCCTCAATGTTCAAAAAGAAAATAAAAAAAAGAGAGAAAAGAAAAATGAACTCACTAGACGGTGGTGGGGCGGCTGAAATCCGGCATTCATCAAACTCGTCACTGCGGAGGAGGCGGTGGTGGAAACGGACGGAAGTCATGGCTATAGTACCGCCCGAACTGCTGGCGGTAAATGACACTCATCATCTCATCATGCTCCCGGCTCCGTGTCTCCTGGGTCCCTCGGTAGATCTCCTAGTCTCCAACTCTCCTAGAAAGGTCGGTGGCCCATGCCGGTAGCTGTTCATACCAAGCTGGTGGTTGGCCATACCATGTTGGTGCGTCCTAGGGAGTCGGTGCTGTTAGTGTTGCGGGTGCTTGATCATACCACGGAGGTGGAGCTCCCATCCATGAGGGCTGCTCCCCATACCAAGCGGGAGGAGCGTCCATCCAAGTCGACATCTCACTCACGCAATCGCGCCTTTTATTTCCGCGGTTGCGTTTATTCAACAGTAGGCTCTTCTTCTCCCTTCTTTTTTTCATTCCTTCCTTAGTTGTGAGGTTGTTTCATGTTAGTAGCATGCCTAGGGTGGACCTAGGATAGTTTTGAATGCCATCTAGTAGTTGTGGACCTTATGAGACCTTAGAGTCTCGGCTGTTGCTTAGGATGACTCGAGTGTGATGATCATGTTATACCTCTTAGACTAGTTGTGTTCTAGCTTGGTGATAAGTTATTTTTGTAGGAGAGTGGGCTGTTGTAGTGCCTTTATATATGCTTGATGAGTTACGGTCCCTTGGAGCCTAGGAACGTTCCCTAGCTTATGAGTTGTAGGACCTTGTGTTCATTTGCTAGATTGCGAAGTCTAAGGACTTCTAGCCTTTGAGAGTGTTGTTGATGTGTGTCTCATTTTGATCAAGCCTTGGTTGTATTCCTACGTGAAGTTAAGATCGATTTTGGTTAGCTATGAGATGAGGTAAGTCCTCGTACTTACTTAGCCGCTTTTATGCATTATTTGGATATGTGATGGTGGTGTGTGTTGAATTGCTTATAATCATGAAACTGGATTAGGACAACTTGGTTATATATATTATTGGCCCATTGTTTATTATTATCGGGTGGTGATATCACTGCCCAGCTCCCGAGGGAGACTGAGAGGTTCTTTGCAACCAAGCCACACATGGTATACGGACGAGATTCTTCACCACTCCACATGGTATATTGGTTGAGCTCCGCATCACTCTTGTTGGTTACACGGGGACAAAGGCGAGAGTTATAAGACTCTTGTGTCACACTTTAAACGAATGGAACTAGCAATAGAATAACTTATCAAGAAGATAAGAATCTGTTGTATATTTATGAGCATGACTTTTGTATTATGTGTACTTATGTGTGTGTTTTCTCCCTTACTATCCTTATGATGCCTAGAATGTGAGCTAACGGTTTTACACCAATTGTTGTAGTTGATGTGCAGGTTAGGTGTGGCCGAGTGATCCGGAAGAGTGGTAGTCGGGATTCCGTACATCATAGATTGAGTTGGGGGTTTGAGTCCTTGTTTTATTGTTGTATATTGTTGTATTGTTGGCGTTGTTGTATAGACGGATGATGTCTTTCCTTTCTTTATGTATTCGGGAATCATGTCATTGCATTATATTATTTTCGGTTTTGGCCTTTATTTGTGTCTTGTTGCCAGATCCGGTGAAATTGTTGTCAAGCTAAGGGTCGGGACCCATTGTGAGGTCTCCACCCGTAGCATCCCGAGTCCCACGGATTTGAGATTTTATATAAGTGGTATCAAAGCCCTAGGTTGACAACAATGGCACTCGCAATCTTTTAAAAGGCCGAATAGACCAATAAACAAAACCCGCAAGGGTTTTGAGTTTCTAAAATAAATTTCGTTTTCATACCACGAGCATAGTCAGTTGGGGTAGAATGTACGGGACCACCACTTCCTCCGCGGACCTCGGCGACGTAGTTATTGATTATCATATTATGTGTGTGTGTGTGTATATATATATATGTGTGTCTATATATATATATATATATATATATATATATGTATGTATGTATGTATGTACTAGTGGACTTAGGATGTTTTGGACCATGGATTATGTTGGATTTTAATTTGGTTTTGGACTTGTTGTATATGTGGATTGTAGTTACGCATGATGGACTTGGTATGATATAGTGGTGGCATGGCCTTATATTGATATGAGTTTGTACATGTGTCATGATAGCATCATATTAGGGTTTTGACCTTGTGATATGATAGTGGGACTTCTTGGAGTTGAAATGTTGGTAATAATATGGACACAAGGCTTATATAGGTTTTTATATATATATATATATATATATATATATATATATATATATATATATATATATATATATATATATGCTTATTATATATAGTAGCGTATGGAGATATTGGACCTTATAGTAAAGATGATAGTTTGACATCATCGCCTTGGACAACTCCATTAGGCTTAGAATAATATGCATGCTAGGACGAGACGACTCATGTATCGAGTTGAGCATCACGTGTTGGCGAACAGCTTGACGTGTCATCGGATTTTTTTTGAGGATGCCAAAGCAACCATGAGAAGGCTATTGAAGGTATCGCCGAAAGGGCGAACAAGTAGAAGGAAAACTCGAAATAACCTAAGAAGAATCGAGATGGAATCAATACCAACAAGAAAGTAACATGGTGATGTGGAGCGGTTTTGAAGAAACAATGATTGAGCGGAAATGAAAGCAGCTAAAGACAACCAACTTATGGTGAAGTCCAAGAGGTGTGGCGATAAACGGAAGGAGTGGATTAAGTGTATAGGATTGCAAGTGGCGATCCCATTTAAGGCAAGTTTTCCCTAGACACTCCTAAGCACGGGAGTCGAGATGACACGTATGATCAACAAATGGTGAAAGGATTAGGAGGCCCGTAAGTTAAGCTTATGGAGGTACCAAAATATGAAGTGTCAGTTTTCCAGGATACCGGCGGGTTGACTTCTTCAGACTTACGAGAATTAAGAGAAGAATGGCGAGGTGAGGATTCACATAGTAGAATTTCGTTAGTAGAGTGGACCATTTTCCGTTATGACGATAAGGCCAAGAAATGTCAAGAAGAAAGAAGGATGAGTAGATGTTGACCCCGAGAGGATGAGAAACATAACAAGAAGCTTTTAGTAATGAAAGGACTTAAGACCAAGTGTTCGCCACTTAGCGTGCGTGCAATCAAGCTTTAAATTTATAAAACTAGAATAAAAGCAAGCGAACCCGTAGTGTACGGATCGGCGTAGATTAGCAAGTATTCCAAAGTATCGAACACAAGAATTTGGGGGGAACAAATTCAGTTGTAAAGTTGTCAAGCAAGTAAAAGGGTAAAGCTTTGCAAATATATTGGGAAAACAGCAACCCTAATGATTCAGGTATCTAATTGTGGCAATCGATTCAAGATATACTAAAGAACTAAAGACAGAGTTAAGAGTTGCAAAGGTATGATAAGGTAAAGCAATGTACGGTGAAGTTCCAAGGCTTTATATGACTTATCTAGAAATACTCTCTATAAAGGTTGTTGAGGCTTCAGTATAGAAAGGATCTAAAGACAAGAATTAATCTCAAATACCCAAACTTGTAACCCAAGGATCAAGACTAACTAAACCGATTAAGGTTGTGACACTCGAAATCGAAGTAGAGGTTGTTGAGGCTTCACTACCACCTAGAAAAGGCAAGCTAAGACTAAGTTAAAGCAAATCTTTAACTTTGGATTAAAGTAAAAGAAAGGTTCGTAAACTAAGGGAAATTACGGGTGGATCTTGAGATTCCACGGCCGTGGAACTCAAGAACACACCGTGATTTTGGGTTCGTCGGCGATTCTCTCTAACTCTCAGGGTCCAATATGTTTACGATCGATCTATCATCATCTAAGCCACAACTATCAACCCTTCACCTTAGAATTGCTAAAGGGTTTTAGCCAACAACAGTCATTATGATATCAAATTCAAGATTTAAAAGAATGGAAGATGAAAACCTTCGAAAACCTTGAATAAATCTCAAATCAATCTCAAATCCACAAACAAAATAATGATGTATATCAGATTCGGAATAACACAAACCAATCACAATCCTTGATAAGAACGAAGAACGGGATGTCAATCCGTCTTCTAATCAAACCTAAGGACAAAAGACGTAATCTCCGTACGAACAATCTTCCAAATCTTCACTCTTTCTCTAAGCCTTTCCGTCAATTCGGAAGTTTCAATAGGGCTAGGCGCGGTCTAAGCGGAGGCGTAAGCGAAGGTGACGTAATCTCTCTCCTTCCGTCCTTTTATAGGGAAAGATAGAATAAGTGTCCAGCCCATTGTGTAAAAGATCGTGGCTTTAATCTGTACGTTAAAAGATCGCCTAAATCACAGTTCCATAGGATTCCACGCCCGTGGTTTAGAGCGTGGTTTAGAGCGTGGAAATTCATCACGGTACTTCACAACTTCCACGGCCGTGTAACCCTCTGGAATGCTCCACGCTTGTGTTGCCAAAGTTCCACGGCCGTGGTTTAGAGCTTGGACTCCATTACGGCCGTATTTTAGAGCGTGCAACATAGATTGCTCGTAAATCTCCTTTGTTTTGTGTCATTCTTCATCCAAGCATCTTCCTTAGCTCCTTTGTGGTGTCCTCAATCCTCGGACATGCTTAATCCATCTCCATTCTCCCTTGATTCCTTCGGTTTTAGCTTTTATTTGCCTACAATCAACACAAAGCTTATGTAGACCTCTATATCGACAATATAGATAAACTAGCTCACAATTGCTTCAATGCTTTATCAATGAACACTAGTACGGATGAAATACACTTAGAAAACGTGCCTAAAATATCACAATATTTCATGCTAACAAATAACCTCATACTTGCCACTTGCTTGTTCCCAAGCAAGGTCTTTCAAAAGCTTTAAAACTCAAGTTAGGATGAAATATGTGTACACTCTCAAAACAAAACTTCTTTTAGATGAATGTGCTTTCTAGTCAATAGATCATTCTCAAATCTTGCTTCATTCGTTTATAAGACTTTTATACACATAATCAAAGAGTAAAGAGTAAAGAAAGCTCATGAATTGATCAAACTTCCATGTAAACATCATAACCTTCAAACATTATCAAAATCAAACATAAGAAACTTCAATTTAGATCACTAAGTCATATATCATTCTCTTGATCTTAAGGACTTTCAAACAAGGTCTAGAATGCGGAAAGGGAAGGAAGCTTTAAGGAATGTGGTGCATGAATCCGGGAAAGTGGATAACTACTCTTTTCTTTTTCTCTTGTGGTTTCCGCAACACTTTTAACTTAGAGCTTCGCTCTCTTATTTTCAATTCACTTTTCGATTTTACTTTTGCAGTTATGGATAGAGGTGCACAAAAACCGAAGCCTAGGAGATTGGCGTTTTCTCATTTTTACGAGATGCCTCAAACCCTTGATGCACATACCATAATCCGCTAGGAATATCGCTCAATCCAACTTTGGCAAGACACAAACACCCGGCTATGTGAATGGTGCCGAGTTACTCATCGTCATGATTGACTTCCCCAAACCTATAATTTCTTTCTATTCTTTTGAATGCAAAATATTGCTTTCATGGCCCTCCCACATCAAACATGCCAAATATCAACTCCTCCAAATTCCCGGATAGGTAAAGGAGGTCATTATTTCATTGAGGGGCTAAATGATCAAAGAAAGAAGAAAAAAATCGAATTGCCTTAATCATCTCAAAAAGAAGTATAAGAATTTATCATGTGATTTCAACTTTGATTTCTCAATATGATTTAAGTAACATTCATCACATTATGAAACTTGGAAAAGAGGAATAATCAACTCATTCAATTTCTTTTCAATTCACTATTTGTTTTAGCATGCGATTGTCATCAAAACTCAATTCACAAGTAGTGATTATCATAGAAGTCATCTCTATCATTAGAAGCACAAAATTTTCAAAATTTTTCAATTTTTATGGGTTTTTCAAAAGCTTTTTCATGCAATGCAATAATGAAACGTGTAAAAATAGAATGAACATGCAAGGTAGTCTCGATAAAGCATATAAAGTGAGTAAGAGTTATTACAAACGATTAGTCACACCCCACCCCATACTTGGAACAAACATTGTCCCTAATGTTAAAAAAGAAAAAGAATAAAAGAAAGAAAGAAAAAGAACTCACAAAACGGTGGTGGAGTGGCTAAAGCGGTAGATCATCAATCATCCTCACTGCGGTGCCGGTGGAGGTGGAAACGGGAAGAAGCCGGGATCATAGTTCCGCCCAAACTGCTGGCGGTATATGTCTCTCATCATGCGGTCATGATCGTCAGCTCGTGCATCCCTAGCATCTGCACGGATCTCCAAGGCTCCGACCCTAACGGAAAGGTCGGTAGCCCACTTTGGCAACTGCTTATACCAACCAGGTGGCTGGCTGTACCACACCGGTGCATCTGAAGGTGCTGGTGCAGGTGGCGGCTGTGCATGCCAAGGTGGTGGAGCTCCCATCCAGTCCGGCTGCGTACTATACCAAGTAGGAGGATCCGCCATCCAAGTCGGCCTCTCGCTCACACTAGCACGGCGAGAGGAAGATCCAGAAGCTCTAGCGGGGCAGGGAGAGTGTCTGGGAATGTCGGGAACTGCATCCGGCTGATCCGGAAAGGTACCAAAGTCATGCTCTCCCCCTCCTCCCTCATACTCATCACCTCTCATCTCCTACTCCTCTACAACTGGTGGTGGTGGAACATAGGGAGGGGCTACTAATCTGTTCGCGTGCATGGCAGCAAACGTCTCCTTCCAGTTATGGCATCCAGCCATAATGGAATACTCAGGGAGCCACTCAATCCCTCTCCCTGTCCTACTCTCCCAAGGCATAGCAGCATACGGTGGACCTCTATGTGTGGGGAAGATGATGCCTCTAGTCATGAGGCTCTGAAGTCCTAGGGGTCTAGCTGCAATGCGGGTGCAAGCGGAGAAGTCTACCCCTAACTACCTAGCAAGGTGGGTGACCATCCCACCGTATCCAATGTTGCCGGCCCTCTTGTTCTTTAGCTTGCTCATAGTAGCAGCTAAGAGGGTGGCGCAGTCAGCTAGCCTGCCATACAACATACTGTAGAGAAGAAACAGCTCATCTGTCTTAATCTTCTGAGGTGTCTCCGTCCTAGGGAAAAGACACTCAGAAAGCACTCTATGGGCGATCTTCAAGGCTAAGTGGTAGATCAACTTAGCCTTGGTATCAGCAGGTTGCCAGCGGTCTTCGCTGGCGTAAATCATGGCAATCTCCTCCCAGAAATCCTTGGCGTATACGCCACTAGGGAATCGACCATTACAGGTCTCCTGGAACCCAAAGAAGGCTCCAAACTCTCTAATAGAGAAATCATAGTTTCTCTCCATCAGCCGGAAAGAAATTGTCCTGTCAACGTGATTGTGCTCAAAGGAAACTACAAACTCCCTAGTAATCTCCTCATAAGCATCTTCCCGAATAGCGGAGAAGATGACTAAACCGGCTCTATCCAATAGCCATGTGAGATCCCCTATCACATGCAAGGGCTCTAGCTCCTCAAGTAGTAAGTATCTAGGTCCTATGACCGTCCTCTTATGGATCCTCTCTAAGGCATCTAGATGATCCTTATGGATGGTAGGGATCCTAGGGGGAGGTGGTGATGGCGATGATGGGGGTGATGGAGGCTCAGTTGGTGGTGCTCTAGAAGAGGAAGAGGGGTTGCCTTTCCTTTTCTTATTCTTATTTCTATTAGACACTCTCCTTACAAAATCCATTTTCTGTTGAAAACCACGGCCTGTTCTTCAGGTTCCACGGCCGTGGAATGTCCAAAGACCGTGATTCATCTCAAAAATTCTCAAAACTCGGCAAAATCACACCAAGCTCAGCAGAAAGCAGCCCTAGACTAATTTCAGTCCAATTCCAATCAGTTCTCCTAAAAATTCTAGCAAAAACGAATTCGAATCGACGAACAAAGAGAAAGAACGAAAAACCTAGGTTTTCGGATTTTGGAATCCGAATTCTGTCTTCTCCGGTGAATTGCCGCTCAAATCGTTGATTGGATTTGCTTCAGTTTTGGCCAAAGAATCGTTAAAAATGATTAACGAACGAGGAATTGAGAGATGGGGAAAGGATTTGGCGAAATAGGGCGTGGAATTGGGTTTTCTTGTGGTGTTTGTGAAGAAACGTGGTTTTTATAGTGGCCATAAAAATTTTTGAAAATCACGGTCGATCTGGGGGTTCCAAGGCCGTGGAAATGTACGGAACCGTGGTTTTGGTGATTTTTCTCAGGCTGTTGAAAATTACGGTCAATGTAGTTGTCACGGCCGTGGTTTTGGTCGTGGAACTCTTTGTAATGTCTCAAAGTCCAAGTTTCATCAATTTTCTTCAAACTTTTCCCTCCCCTTTCTTTTCCACTGTTCCTACATCCAAAAACACGAACATACCGGAAGTCATCGAAGGCAAAACAAAGCAAAACGTCTATACTAATCTAATCTATGAATCAAAAACAAGAATGTGAATGCAATACCTTGGGTTACCTCCCAAGAAGCGATTTGTTTAAGGTCCGTAGCTAGACCATATTCGCACTTATTCGAGTGCGGTGGGCGCGAACTCCTCAGCTTGGAGTTCCGGTGTATACTTCTTGAGTCGTTGACCGTTCACCTTAAAGCTTCTGCCCTTTTCACCCCATACTTCAACTGCACCATGGGGAAAAACACGTTTGATTAGAAAAGGTCTAGTCCAACGAGATTTAAGCTTACCTGGAAAGAGACGAAGCCTTGAATTGAAGAGGAGAACTTGATCTCCTTCTTTGAGGTCCTTTGGGATGATATGCTTATCATGCCAACGCTTCGCTATTTCTTTATAGATCTTGGCGTTTTCGTAGGCGTTCAAGCGAAGTTCTTCAAGCTCATTGAGGTCCAAGAGGCGCTTCTCTCCCGCCTCCTTCATGCTGAAGTTCAACCACTTTATTGCCCAATACGCCTTGTGCTCCAACTCTACCGGTAAGTGGCAAGACTTCCCATACACAAGGTTGTATGGCGTAGTTCCGATGGGAGTCTTATATGCAGTCCGGTATGCCCACAATGCATCATCTAGCTTCAAAGACCAATCCTTCCTAGTCCTTGAAACCGTCTTCTGTAGGATTCCTTTGATCTCCCGGTTTGAGATCTCCTTTTGTCCACTAGTTTGTGGATGATAAGGGGTGGCGATCTTGTGAGTCACCCCATACTTAGCTAGAAGAGCTTCAAAGCGTCGGGCAATGAAGTGAGAACCTCCATCACTAATGATAGTCCTTGGTGTCCCAAATCGTGGGAAGATGGTCTTGTTAAAGAACTTAACCACTACCATGGCATCATTGGTGGGAGAGGCAATTGCTTCAACCCATCTCAAAACATAATCTACCGCTAAAAGTATGTATTGGTTCCCACAAGATGATGGGAAAGGTCCCATGAAGTCTACTCCCCAAACGTCAAAGATCTCCACCTCTTGGATGTTGTTGAGAGGCATCTCATTCCTCCTAGATATATTTCTTGTTCTTTAACAAGCATCGCAGCAAGAAACAAAGGTTTGCACATCTTTAAATAGAGTAGGCCAAAAGAATCCAGATTGCAATACCTTAGCGCTAGTTTTGTTTGAACTAGCGTGTCCTCCACAAGGTAGTGAATGACAATGACGGATGACACTTTGCATCTCATCTTCTGGCACACATCGCCGAATAATGCCATCCGGACCTCTTTTAAAGAGGAGAGGTTCATTCCAAAAGTATTCCCGAACATCCTTAAAGAACTTCTTTCTTTGTGCGTAGGATAATCCGGGCGGTAACTCTTGACAAACCAAATAGTTAACGAAATCAGCAAACCATGGTTCGTTACCTTTGGTGATCACATCGATGCACTCCTCTATGATATGTAAATGCTCGTCCAGAAAGGAGTCATCTATAGGTAGATGGTCGTCCTCAAGATGTGTTAGGCGACTCAAATGATCCGCAACAGAATTTTCCGAACCCTTCTTGTCGCGGATCTCTAGATCGAATTCTTGTAGGAGGAGAATCCATCTAATTAGCCTTGGCTTCGCATCCTTCTTTGCAAGGAGATACCGGATCGCAGCATGATCCGGGTATACAATCACCTTTGCACCTACAAGATAAGAGCGAAATTTGTTAATTGCATAAACAATAGCTAAGAATTCCTTTTCGGTAGTGGCGTAGTTGAGCTGCGCCTCGTCTAGCGTTTTACTAGCGTAGTAGATAGCGTGGGTTCGTCCTTCTTTCTTTTGCCCAAGAACAGCTCCTATAGCTACGTCACTTGCGTCACACATAACCTCAAAGGGAAGATTCCAATCCGGAGGTTGGATAATCTGGGCTGAAATTAGAGTTTCCCGAATCATATTAAACGCATCTAAGCATTTCTGTAAAAAATCAAAAACTGCATCCTTCATCAATAGATTAGTAAGCGGTTTTGATATCTTAGAGAAATCCTTTATGAAACGCCTATAAAATTCAGCATGTCCTAGAAAACTTCTTATCCCTTTCACCGAAGTTGGGGGAGGAAGCTTTTCTATTGTCTCTATTTTAGCTTTATCCACCTCAATTCCTCTACTAGAGATTAAGTGTCATGATACAATGCCTTCTTTCACCATAAATTGACACTTCTCCCAATTAAGAACTAGGTTAGTGTCTTCACACCTTTGTAATACAAGAGCAAGGTTAGAAAGACAATTGTCAAAAGAGGAACCATAAACGGAGAAGTCATCCATAAAAACCTCCATGATTTCCTCTATATATTCCGAGAAGATGGTCATCATGCACTTTTGAAAGGTGGCTGGGGCGTTGCAAAGCCCGAACGGCATCCTCCTATAGGCAAACGTACCCCACGGGCACGTGAACGTGGTCTTTTCTTGATCATCCGGGTGTATCGGAATCTGAAAGAAACCACTATAACCGTCAAGATAGCAAAAGTGTGAATGTTGCGCTAACCATTCAAGCATTTGATCGATGAAGGGTAGTGGGAAGTGATCCTTCCTCGTCGCGTTGTTTAGCTTGCGGTAGTCTATACACATTCACCATCCTGTTACGGTTCGTGTAGGAATGAGTTCATTGTTTTTGTTGGTGATGACCGTCATTCCTCCCTTCTTCGGAACCACTTGTACGGGACTCACCCACTTGCTATCAGATATAGGATAGATGATACCTACATCAAGTAGTTTAAGAATTTCCTTCTTGACAACCTCCTTCATGGTCAGATTTAACCACCTTTGAGGTTGTCGCGAAGTTCTAAAGTCCTCTTCCATTAAGATCTTATGCATGCATAGGGAAGGTTTGATTCCTACTAAATCCTCTATAGTATATCCTAAGGCTTTCCTATGTTTCTTAAGGACAACCATAAGCTTACTATGTTCATCTATGCTTAAATCGGAACTAACAATTACCAGAAAGGTAGAATTAGGTCCAAGAAATGCGTACCTTAGATGTATAGGAAGTGGTTTCAATTCCATCACTATGGGAGTCTCCAATGGCTCTTGAGGAGCATCCGATGCTTCCTTAGAAGTGTCTAAGGATGTAGAAGGTGTTGGAGAAGAATCAAGAGAAGTTGTAGAAGAGACACAATTCCCTTGAAATTCACCCAAAATTACGGCACCCCTGCCTTCTCCACGGCCGTGATTTTGGGCGTGGAAAGTA
Source organism: Fagopyrum homotropicum (assembly GCA_033239125.1). Classification (NCBI taxonomy): domain Eukaryota; kingdom Viridiplantae; phylum Streptophyta; class Magnoliopsida; order Caryophyllales; family Polygonaceae; genus Fagopyrum; species Fagopyrum homotropicum. Next base: position 11,232,372 of record BSWB01000008.1, read on the forward strand.
AATACGGTGCCTCTGTTTCCTCCACGACCGTGTAACTCTCTGGAGTGCTCGACGCTTTTGTTGGTGAAATCCACGGCCGTGGAATAGGCCGTCTGACCGTGGATCCGTATGTTTTCTGCCTCATCGTGGAGTTTCTCGAACTCTTCTCCACACACTTCTTCTTGTGTCTCTAAGGCTTCAATTGCCTCATTGCACTCCTCTTCTTCCCCTATATCCATTATGCTCATAGAAATAACTTTTTGCAAGGGATCTTTGAAGAGAATAGAACGTACCTCCTCTTTAGATAGCTCTTCGTCATGGATATTGAATATATCCTCATCGAAGGCTGGTTCCTTCACCAAAGTGGAAAGAATGAACTCTACTTTTTCTTCTCCTATGTCAAAGGCGAGTCTTGCATTCTTGCAATCAACTATACAGCCGGATGTTGCAAGAAACGGTCTTCCGAGAATGATCGGGACCGGACTATCTACAAGAATGTCAAGCACAACAAAATCTATAGGAACATTGAACTTACAAGCTTGACCGGGACGTCTTCAACTATACCGACGGGACGAGTTATGGAACGATCCGCCATGTACAACGTCATCTTTACTGGTTTAGGATCGCCTAAACCGATCATCCTACATAAGGCAAGCGGGATGATGCTCACGGTTGCTCCTAAATCACATAATGCATCATATGTGACATCTCCCACTCCTATGGGAATACAAAATGACCCCGGATCCTTTAGCTTTGGGGGCATCTTCTCTTTCATGGTTTTAATGAGATCTGATGAATCTGAACTCATCTTAACCTCTCCAAAATCCTCTAGTTTTCTCTTGCTAGAGAGGATCTCCTTTAGAAACTTTCCATAAGCTGGCATACCTACAATTGCATCAATGAAAGGTATATTAATATGCAGTTTGCTCATGAGTTCAATAAACTTACCAAATTGCTTGTCAAGACGCGCTCTTGCTCTAGATTGCGGGAATGGTAGGGGAGGTTTGTAAGCTGGAGGAGGAATGTAGACATCTTCCTTCTCCTTCTCCTTTTCTTTCACTTTCTCAACGGGGACTTCTACAAACTTAGGCTGCGGGTCGGTAGTTGTCACTCCGCTCCTAGTTGTGATTGCCATCACCCTTCCTTTTAGGTTGTCCTCCGTCTTTCCTGGAAATTTCCCTTGATTAATAGGAACTTCCTCCGCATGACTAAACATTTGGTTTTCTAAAACCTTTTGGGCTTTATCAACCTTAGTTATGTGATCATCAACCTTGATGATGCGAGTCTCCAATCCTTGAAGCTTGCCCAAAATTGTTTCCAACATGGGGTCGGGCTTCTCTTTCCCCGAAGTACTTCCACCATTAGATGTTTGCCCCTGGCTTTCAAAGGAGTAGAAGAAGAGGAAGGTGGAGTTAGTGAATTTCCTGAATTGGAATAAGAATTACCAGAATTTTGTTGATTGAGACGCCAATTGTTGTTGTTTGAACCCCTATTGTTGTTCCAATTGTTGTTCCGGTTGTTTTTGTTGTTGTTCCAATTGTTCCGGTTGTTGTTCCGGTTGTTGCGGTTTGTATTCTCATTCCCGTTGTGGTTATTGTTGTTGCCCAAATAACCTACATCTTGTTCCTTTTGCTTCGGAAAGTTGGTTTTGATGGCTTCCTTCAACTCTTTAATCTCCGTGTTGAGAGAAAAGATTTGAGTTTGAGCTGCTTGTGATAGCTTTGCTCCTTGATCAACATGATTCACCTCCACTTTCCGATGAGAATACTTCTCAATGACTCGCGCTTGCTTCTCAATGAAGTCCCAAGCGTCATCTTCCCTCATGTCCATTAGTGTACCACATGAAAGGGATTGGAGCTTGAATTGTGTCTCCACATCCAGCCCCTTATAGTATATCTCCAATATCGCCAATTTGGATATGCCATGATGTGGGCAATCCAATAGCAAATCCTGAAATCTTTCCCAAGATTGAAACAAACTTTCGTTAGATCTCATAGAAAATGCATTAATCTTACCTCTCAACTCCGCCGTTTTAGATGGCGGAAAGAACTTAGTGAGGAATTCCGAAGAAAGATCCTCCCATGTCTCAAGTTCCCCACTTGAAAGAGCTTGATACCAAGACAATGCTTTCCCCTTCAAGGAGAAGAAGAAAGGCTTGAGCTTATTGCTGTTGGTAGTTGCATTCTTTGACTTCATTGTCTCCATCATGATCTCAAAATTTTGTAGATGTTGATGTGGAGATTTAGCGCTAGTTCCCCCAAATTGATTTTGGCGGACAATGGTAATAACTTGAGGGTTGAAGCTAAACCCTTGTGCATCATCGGCATCAAAGTTCACGCCCAAACGGCGTGGTTGCTGCATTGGATCCATCCTTTGGCCAAGGGTTCTTGGCTCCTCATCCACACGTTTGACTCTCGCACCTCTAGCTGGAACACGGGATTTGCAGCTGGTCGTGGAAAGAACGGGTTCACATTGATCGTTGGATCAATTTCCTCTAGTGGTGGCATGGAGGAGTCGCTATCCTCATTGGATGAGTTGGCTCTAACCGATCTTCCCGGTCTCCTTCTTCTCTTTTTCTCCTTAAGGTTGTTTATTTCCAGCCTCATTTGGAACATCATGTCCGATAGATCATCAACCTTCGATTGATGACGATCCATTTCTTCCCTGCGAGTCTTCTCACTCCATTGGAGTTGAGCTTCCTTTTCCGCTAACTCCATTTGGTAATCACGTTCTCTTTCTTCAGCCATCTTTCTTTCCTTAATATTTCTCCTCAAAGTCCTCTCAAGCTCTTGATCAAGAGGTAAGAGGTCTTCGTTGTTATTAGACCTGCGCATACACTCGAAGAGATATCAAATAACAAGGGAAGAGCTCCCAAGCTTGACAACCGATAACCGAATTCGGCCTAGACCAAATCCCCGGCAACGGCGCCAAAAACTTGTTCGCCACTTAGCGTGCATGCAATCAAGCTTTAAATTTATAAAACTAGAATAAAAGCAAGCGAACCCGCAGTGTACGGATCGGCGTAGATTAGCAAGTATTCCAGAGTATCGAACACAGGGATTTGGGGGGAACAAATTCAGTTGTAAAGTTGTCAAGCAAGTAAAACGGTAAAGCTTTGCAATATATTAGGAAAAAAGCAACCCTAAAGATCCAGGTATCTAATTGTGGCAATCGATTCAAGATATACTAAAGAACTAAAGACAGAGTTAAGAGTTGCAAAGGTATGATAAGGTAAAGCAATGTACGGTGAAGTTCCAAGGCTTTATATGACTTATCTAGAAATACTCTTTATTAAGGTTGTTGAGGCTTTAGTATGGAAAGGATCTAAAGAGAAGAACTAATCTCAAATACCCAAACTTGTAACCCAAGGATCAAGATTAACTAAACCGATTAAGGTTGTGACACTCAAAATCGAAGTAGAGGTTGTTGAGGCTTCACTACCACCTAGAAAAGGCAAGCCAAGACTAAGTTAAAGCAAATCTTTAACATTGGATTAAAGTAAAAGCAAGGTTCGTAAACTAAGGGAAATTACGGGTGGATCTTGAGATTCCACGGCCGTGGAACTCAAGAACACACCGTGATTCTGGCTTCATCGGCGATTCTCTCTAACTCTCAGGGTCCAATATGTTTACGATAGATCTATCATCATCTAAGCCACAACTATCAACCCTTCACCTTAGAATTGCTAAAGGGTTTTAGCCAACAACAGTCATTATGATATCAAATTCAAGATTTAAAAGAATGGAAGATGAAAACCTTCGAAAACCTTGAATAAATCTCAAATCAATCTCAAATCTACAAACAAAATAATGATGTATATCAGATTCGGAATAACACAAACCAATCACAATCCTTGATAAGAACGAAGAACGGGATGTCAATCCGTCTTCTAATCAAACCTAAGGACAAAAGACGTAATCTCCGTACGAACAATCTTCCAAATGTTCACTCTTTCTCTAAGCCTTTCCGTCAATTCGGAAGTCTCAATAGGGTTAGGCGCGGTCTAAGCAGAGGCGTAAGCGAAGGTGACAGAATATCTCTCCTTCCGTCCTTTTATAGGGCAAGATAGAATAAGTGTCCAGCCCATTGTGTAAAAGATCGTGGCTTTAATTTGTACGTTAAAAGATCGCCTAAATCACGGTTCCATAGGATTCCACGCCCGTGGTTTAGAGCGTGGTTTAGAGCGTGGAAATTCATCACGGTGCTTCACAACTTCCACGGCTGTGTAACCCTCTGGAATGCTCCACGCTTGTGTTGCCAAAGTTCCACGGCCGTGGTTTAGAGCGTGGACTCCATTACGGCCGTATTTTAGAGCGTGCAACATAAATTGCTCGTAAATCTCCTTTGTTTTGTGTCATTCTTCATCCTAGCATCTTCCTTAGCTCCTTTGTGGTGTCCTCAATCCTCGGACATGCTCAATCCATCTCTATTCTCCCTTGATTCGTTCGGTTTTAGCTTTTATTTGCCGACAATCAACACAAAGCTTATGTAGACCTCTATATCGACAATATAGATAAACTAGCTCACAATTGCTTCAATGCTTTATCAATGAACACTAATATGGATGAAATACACTTAGAAAACGTGCCTAAAATATCACAATATTTCATGCTAACACCACGACCAAAAAATACGGGAGCGGTTGTTGAATAATGTGGAGCTTTTTGGAGAATACACGCTTACAAGATGTCTTGAGGTGCAGTTAAGCCTATGAAGGTGAGTTACACGGAACGGGAGGCCTAGAAGAGTATGGTTACGTTATGAAAAAGGAAAAAAGCATGGAACGGGGAAGGAGCTAACGGAGTTGAGATCGAGTACCCCAAGGAGGGTAGCCTTCATGAGAATAGTGACATAAAGTATAGAGGATTCGTAAGTCGTTGACCTTAGAGAAGGTCAACCACAAGCTTATTGGTGATGACCGAGAACGCATAAAGTGCGGGTTACCTATTGAGAATTTGTAGACAGGAGGTGTAACCTCAAGCAAAGACTATAAAGGAACGGTAACAAAAGCTTGGAGTTTTCCCTTTGGTTAGATGTCAATAGTAAGAAGTACATCAGTAGAAGCCTGATTGTCTTGAGCAATATAACGTTGAATGGTTAGAGCAAGTGACGGTAATAGACCTCCCGGAGAGGGATGGTAATGTCCCTTTTTGCGACCTTTATAGGTCTCGAGTTTTTGGCATATGGAGGAATGGCGTGGATTGAAACCTTAAAGGTTTAAGCATATAAGGACCTAGTGGATCATGAGGAAAATGAAATTTCCCGAGTTGCTTTGAGCAAATAGGAAGATATGGAAAGGAGATGCATGGTATTTCGTTCTTAAGGAACGAATGATAAGTTGTCGCGAACAAGAGATGAGTCGAAGTTGTTAGACTCACCCAAGGGAGCCATCGAGGCTACGGTGCGAAACAAGGGACCGAAGCTATAGTAGCGTCATAAGCTTTAAGCCTAAGGTGGTGTACCTGAGGGATCATGAGTTAGAAGTCCCGTGGTAGGAATGGAGAATTCTTTTGGTCTTTCCTTCAGGGCATTCTGGTATGAGTTTTGAGGAAAGATACAAGACGGAAAGTTGTACATTGATTTCCAAGATATGTGTATGGTGAACGATGAGTAAGGGTATCTTCTTTGTATTGGATGGCTCGTTAAGACTAGTTGCATGCGATGGCGATGTTTGATTTGATCGACTTGGAGTTGAGATGTCACCAGATTTGGGTGGAAAAAAAAAGGACCTTCGTAAGGCGGCATTTAGGGCCGATAGGGTTACTACAAGTGTAGTGAATCGATTTGAGATCATGATAACACGATTTATGACTTAGGTTTAGGTAATCATTTAGATAGTTTTTCCCATTTTTCATGCATGGTTTGACATTAGTTTAGGACATTTGCACTCAATTCATGTATTTTGTCGAGATAGACGTCTACACAGACTTTTGCATGCTTTGTAGGTATTTTGGGAGATTTACGAGCTTAATCGATACATTCGAGGATCACTCCTCAAGATGCCACACTTCCGGACTCGTTAAGGAGCAAGCTAGGAGCAAAGAAGAACACATAGGACCTAGTTGGTGCATGCCTTGCACCAACTCATGGCTTAATGGTTCAAGGAGAGCTTCTGGAGCAAACCACGGCCAGAGACCATTCCACGGCCGTGGAATCTACCCGTGGTTCCTGCCAGGACCACGTTGACACGTGGCCCACGATCTCTTTGATGACTCTTGCTCTTGGTGGGTATTTAAAGGATCTTGCAGGCTGTAATTGGGGATCCTCTCTTCCTCCCTTTTTGACCTATCTTCTTCCCCAAGACATTTCTCCATTGGAGTCTCTCTTCCAAGCACCCATTGTGGGTGTTTTTGGAGGAGATTAGTGTAGATTTTCATTAGAAAGTGAGATTAGAGTGCTTTTGAGTGAGGTTTCCGTTGTTGATAATTTGGAATAGCTCTTGGAGTCTTGTAAGATTTGGTAACTTCTATTCTATGCCTTTAATGTCTTTTCTTTGGATTGTTCTTCATCATCTAACCATGACTTGCAAGCATGCTTTATTTGTGAAGTTTGATCTTGAAATGTATGTTGTTGGCTGAATAGATGTGATTCTAGGGTGAAGGAATGATGTTTATGCTTTGGACTATGATTGTATGGCCTTCCATGTTAGTTTAGGATCGATGTGTCTTCGAAATCCCAACTCGGAATCAAACCACGGCCTGTTCTTCATGCTTCCACGGCCGTGGTTTTGCATGATCCACCCGTGTTTTGTTATGTTGTTCTTAAATTGATAAATCTCGATGTTAGGATGTAGATGTGTTGAAATCCTAGTGTTTGTTGAGTTAAATCTATCCTAGGGTGACCTAGGGTTAGCAACTAAGTGATTAGAAGAGACCTACCCGGTAATTCTTGCCCTTAGATACCGAAGATGATAGACTCTAGGTAGTAGTGAGCCGCACAAGCCGCTATTGGATTGAGTGTGCTAGGATCATTGCCTAAGACTTGCCTTTTCCGAGACTTACCCGGTAAGGAGAGGTGTGACCCTTAGGTAGTGACCTGTTTGTATAGAATTCCCGTCCTTAGGATTCCTTGAGACTTACCCGGTAATAGGATCTTAGGCGTGAGACTAGTGGAGCATGAGACTTACCCGGTAATTTCTCCCATTAGAGAAACACTCAACTCCGAACAACCACGACCTTCCTTTAATCTTTAGAAACATGAGTCCACTGTCATAACCGAAATTCCGAATCTCTAGAATCTGCTTTCTTACCTCTTATCTCCTATCTTTGTGTTTGTGTGTTTGTGTTGATATATTTGTGATCCTTGTTTGATCACCCAAAACCAACCCAAAAATATCGTGTTTGCACTTTCTTTATTTCTCACCTCATCTTAGTTTAGATTTACACTATCTTTGATCATTAAATGACTTGATTTCACCTCAGTCCTTGTGTTCGACCTCGGAATACTTTCCTTTCTACAAAACGATCTGTACACTGCGGGTTTCGCTAGGTAGTTTAGGATTTTAGTTCGAGTTTATAAATGTAAAGCTTTTTGTGTTATTTCCTAGCGTAACAGATCACAAGTGCGATTGATGAGTTGGAGTTTACACAGATGAGTATCCATTGGTTTTCGGAATCGAGTTACAATGAAGTCACGCAATTTGTGATGTTTCCGGCAGTTTCAAGGTGGATCCTAACCTAAGGATTTTAATGACAGTTATTAGTGCATGAGTAGCACGAATGATTCTTATGGTCGGATTTGACGATGCCTTGTTGTACTCTTAGGATTGAGAGGAATGAGCTTGACATGGTACGACAAAGATACCGGTTATGCAAGATAAGGGGATAACTAGAGTTATCTAGGCGGGTCGTGACGTCCTAGGTAACCTCCTAAGAGACGTATCGGTATTGAGAATATCCACTAGATCAGATAAGAACGAGATGATAGTTTCGGTAATACCTTCAAGGTATGTGGAGAAGATATGAATCTTATAAGTTGGTGGGCCATAACCGCCGAGTTGCGGGATAGTTTTTGCACTTTCTTCCTTTCTCAAAAAGTCAATCAGATTGTGGGAACCGAGACGTATCCGTGGAGTTTTAACAGAAGCAGAAGAAGTGAGTGACCTACATTCCGTTTTTCTTTGACACAAACATTGAGTTATGGGGACTATATGACATTAAGGATACATCCAAGCAGGGCTTGAGATGCATATGAAGTAACAAGAGAGGTTTCGTGTGTACGTGGACAATTGTGGGTATGTAAGAAAAATGACCGACTAAGGGTCAAAAGTTAGCCGCTTCAGAGCGCGTGCTTATGGTAATGTCGGTTTGGCTACGAAGTAACATGCCGGGCATGTAAGAACAATAAGAGTATGATACGTGTATGTATACTCACTCAGCAAGAGTTGAGTACCCAACGGAGGCGATGGTTAGGCATGGTTAAGGACTTTGGTCGTAGATGGTCTTTGAATGGTTTTGAGAAAGATGTGGGATAGAAAGTTCCGAGGAGAGACCCCATAGTTACCTTTATGGGTTGACGGTTTGTTAAGACCATGGTGTTGGTAAGAGGTATCCGGTTTAGGATGTTAACGTTAGTGAGACGGGCCTAAGGCCGTGGTGGCTAAGTACACATCCCTTATGTGAATCGTCATCAAGTCAAGTCGAGCACCATATGACGAGAAAGAAGACTTCACCCACCGAAAGTTATGCAGTGGGAGTGGTAAGATACCTCCAGAGAGGTTATAACCGGGTTGAGACTAAGTGACCATGGTGACGAGTTTGGGTCGTATGGACCGACCGACAAAGACGACGCGTTTTTACGCCCTATTGGGAACCAAGGCCGATGAGTCGGCTAGTTGTGGAGTCCACTAAGTGATAGCAAGATAATTTGGGATACCGAGTATCGTAATCTCGGATCGAAATGAATGATTCATCTTGGGACGGTTGGGTAGCGGAATCGTGCCGTGTAGAAGACCATATGTCTTTCATGACAGTTCCACCCTTGGAAAATTGGTCGGCTACAAAGGAATTTGGTGACCATGCAAAGGGCGTGTGTGCGAGGTAGGAGGTAAGGGTAGACCTGATACCTTCCCTTGGATCGAGTTTCGTTTATGACAGTTGAGATATACCGTTGTGATGCCCTTTTTCGAGCCAATATTTGGACGGAAGTTTAGTACCTTTAGATTGTTGAAATTGGTTAGTATATGTAAGTATAGCCTGAGTAGATACGGGACGACCTCACTCGAGTAGCGGTGGTTCAAAGGCGGATGCTAGACAAGTTAAGTCACAAGGAAGTATGTACAGAAAAGAGGTACGGACCTCTTCGATTCGGATAAGAGACGATTCGAGTTAAGACTATCACGGACGCGAGGTGTCATACGGGTTGGTGTTCGCCCGAAAACGTGCGTGCAAATAAACTTTATATTTATATAACTAGAATAAAAGCAAGCGAACCCGCAGTGTACAAATCGGCGTACATTAGCAAGTATTCTAGAGTATCGAACACAGGGATTTGGTGAAACAAAATCCAATCTCAAATTGTCAAGCAAATAAGATGTAAAGCTTTGAAAATATTGGGGAAAACAGCAACCTTAAAGATCCGGATATCAAATTGTGGCAATCGATTCAAGATATACTAAAGAATTAAGGACAGAGTCAAGAATTACGAAGGTATACTAAAGTAAAGTAATGTACGGTGAAGTTCCAAAACCTTATATAACTTACCCAAAGACACTCTCTATAAAGATTGTTGAGGCTACAGTATAGAAATTATCTAAGGACAAGAATTAATCTCAAATACCCAAACTTGTAACTGTTAGCATGAAATATTGTGATATTTTAGGCACGTTTTCTAAGTGTATTTCATCCATATTGGTGTTCATTGATAAAACATTGAAGAAATTGTGAGTTAGTTTATCTATATTGTCGATATAGAGGTCTACATAAGCTTTGTGTTGATTGTAGGCAAATAAAAGCTAAAACCGAACGAATCAAGGGAGAATGGAGATGGATTGAGCATGTCCAAGGATTGAGGACACCACAAGGGAGCTAAGGAAGATGCTAGGATGAAGAATGACACAAAACAAAGGAGATTTACGAGCACTCGACGTTCCACGCTCTAAAATACGGCCGTACTAGAGTCCACGCTCTAAACCACGGCCGTGGAACTTTGGCAACACAAGCGTGGAGCATTCCAGAGGGTTACACGGCCGTGGAAGTTGTGAAGCACCGTGATGAATTTCCACGCTCTAAACCACGCTCTAAACCACGGGCGTGGAATCCCAAGGAACCGTGATTTAGGCGATCTTTTAACGTACAATTTGAAGCCATGATCTTTTACACAATGGACTGGACACTTATTCTATCTTGCCCTATAAAAGGACGGAAGGAGAGAGATTCCGTCACCTTCGCTTACGCCTCCACTTAGACTTCGCTTACGCTCATTGCACGTGCCTAGGGTTTCAAGTGGGACGTGTAGAGATTGCTATTTCACAACGGAGATTTGCGAAGACTTGGAGATTTGGAAGTTACGCTTTGTCCTTAGGTTTGATTAGAAGACGGATTGACATCCCGTTCTTCGTTCTTATCAAGGATTGTGATTGGTTGGTGTTATTCCGAATCTGATATACATCATTACCTTGTTTGTGGATTTGAGATTGATTTGAGATTTATTCAAGGTTTTCGAAGGTTTTCATCTTTCATTCTTTTAAATCTTGAATTTGATATCATAATGACTGTTGTTGGCTAAAAGCCTTTAGCAATTCTAAGGTGAAGGGTTGACAATTGTGGCATAGATGATGATAGATCGATCATAAATAGATTGGACCCTGAGAGTTAGAGAGAATCGCCGACGAACCCAAAATCACGGTGTGTTCTTGAGTTCCATGGCCGTGGAATCTCAAGATCCTCCCGTAATTTCCCTTAGTTTACGAACCCCGCTTTTACTTTAATCCAAAGTTAAAGATTTGCTTTAACTTAGTCTTGGCTTGCCTTTTCTAGGTGGTAGTGAAGCCTCAACAACCTCTACCTCGATTCCAAGTGTCACAACCTTAATCGGTTTAGTTAGTCTTGATCCTTGGATTACAAGTTTGGGTATTTGACATTAATTCTTGTCTTTAGATCCTTTCTATACTGAAGCCTCAACAACCTTTATAGAGAGTATTTCTAGATAAGTCATATAAAGCCTTGGAACTTCACCGTACATTCGTTTGCATTAGTGTACCTTTGCAACTCTTAACTCTGTCCTTATATCTTTAGTATATCTTGAATCGATTGCCACAGCTGGATTCCTGGATCTTTAGGATTGTTGTTTTCCCAATAATTTACAAAGCTCATACATTTACTTGCTTGACAATTCTATAATTGGATTTAACCCCCCAAATCCCTGTGTTCGATACTCTGGAATTCTTGCTTAACAATATCGATCCGTACACTGCGGGTTCGCTTGCTTGATTTCTAGTTTTATAAATTTAAGACTTATTTGCACGCACTCTAAGTGGCGAACAAGTTTTTGGCGCTGTTGCCGGGGATTTGGTTTAGGCCGAATTCGGTTATCGGTTGTCAAGCTTGGGAGCTTCTCCCTTGTTATTTGATATCTCTTCGAGTGTATGCGCAGGTCTAGGAACAACGAAGACCTATTACCTCTTGATCAAGAGCTTGAGAGGACTTTGAGGAGAAAGCTTAAGGAAAGAAAAATGGCTGAAGAAAGAGAACGTGATTACCAAACGGAGTTAGCGGAAAAGGAAGCGCAACTCTAATGGAGTCAGAAGACTCGCAGGGAAGAAATGGATCGTCATCAAATGAAGGTTGATGATCTATCAGACATGATGTTCCAAATGAGGTTGGAAATAAAAAACCTCAAGGAGAAAAATAGAAGAAGGAGACCGGGAAGATCGGTTAGAGCCAACTCATCCAATGAGGATAGCGACTCCTCCATGCCACCACTAGAGGAAATTGATCCAACGATCAATGTGAACCCGTTCTTTCCACGGCCAGCTGCAAATCGCCGTGTTCCAGCTAGAGGTGCGAGAGTCGAACGTGTAGATGAGGAGCCAAGAACTCTTGGCCAAAGGATGGATCCAACGCAGCAACCACGCCATTTGGGTGTGAACTTTGATGCTGATGATGCACAAGGGTTTAGCTTCAACCCTCAAGTTATTACCATTGTCCGCGAAAATCAATTTGTGGGAACAAGCGCTGAATCTCCACATCAACATCTACAAAATTTTGAGATCATGATGGAGACCGAAGAATGCAACTACCAACAGCTATAAGCTCAAGCCTTTCTTGTTCTCCTTGAAAGGGGAAGCATTGTCTTGGTATCAAGCTCTTCCAAGTGGGAAACTTGAGACATGGGAGGATCTTTCTTCGGAATTCCTCACTAAGTTCTTTCCGCCATCTAAAACGGCGGAGTTGAGAGGTAAGATTAATGCATTTTCTATGAGATCTAACGAAAGTTTGTTTCAATCTTGGGAAAGATTTCAGGATTTGCTATTGAATTGTCCACATCATGGCATATCCAAATTGGCGCTATTGGAGATATACTATAAGGGGCTGGATGTGGAGACACAATTCAAGCATCAATCCCTTTCATGTGGTACATTCAATGACATGAGGGAAGATGACGCTTGGGACTTCATTGAGAAGCAAGCGCGAGTCATTGAGAAGTATTCTCATCGGAAAGTGGAGGCGAATCATGTGGATCAAGGAGCAAAGCTATCACAAGCAGCTCAAACTCAAATCTTTTCTCTCAACACGGAGATTAAAGAGTTGAAGGAAGCCATGAAAACCAACTTTTCGAAGCAAAAAGAGCAAGATGTAGGTTATTTGGGCAACAACAATAACCACAACGGGAATGAGAATACAAACCGCAACAACCGGAACAACCGGAACAATTGGAACAACAACAACAACAACCGGAACAACAATTGGAACAACAATAGGGGTTCAAACAACAACAATTGGCGTCCCAATCAACAAAATTCCGGTAATTCTTATTCCAATTTAGGAAATTCAAATTCACTAACTCCACCTTCCTCTTCTTCCACTCCTTTGAAAAGCCAGGGGCAAACATCTAATGGTGGAAGTACTTCGGGGAAAGAGAAGCCCGATCCCATGTTGGAAACAATTTTGGGGAAGCTTCAAGGATTGGAGACTCGCATCATCAAGGTTGATTATCACATAACTAAGGTTGATAAAGCCCAAAAGGTTTTAGAAAACCAAATGTTTAGTCATGCGGAGGAAGTTCCTAGGAATCAAGGGAAACTTCCAGAAAAGACGGAGGACAACCCAAAAGGAAGGGTGATGGCAATCACAACTAGGAGCGGAGTGACAACTACCGACCCGCAGCCTAAGTTTGTAGAAGTCCCCGTTGAGAAAGAGAAAGAAAAGGGGAAGGAGAAGGAAGATGTCTACGTTCCACCTCCAGCTTACAAACCTCCCCTACCATTCCCGCAATCTAGAGCGAGAGCGCGTCTAGATAAGCAATTTGGTAAGTTTATTGAACTCATGAGCAAACTGCATATTAATATACCTTTCATTGATGCAATTGTAGGTATGCCGGCTTATGGAAAGTTCCTAAAGGAGATCCTCTCTAACAAGAGAAAGCTAGAGGATATTGGAGAGGTTAAGATGAGTTCGGATTCATCGGATCTCATCAAAACCATGAAAGAGAAGATGCCCCCAAAGCTAAAGGATCCTGTATTCCCATAGGAGTGGGAGATGTCACATATGATGCATTATGTGATTTAGGAGCAAGCGTGAGCATCATTCCGCTTGCCTTATGCAGGAAGATCGGTTTAGGCGATCCTAAACCGGTAAAGATGACGTTGTACAAGGCGGATCGATCCATAACTCGCCCCGTCGGTATAGTTGAAGACGTCCCGGTCAAGCTTGGTAAGTTCTATATTCCTATAGACTTTGTTGTGCTTGACATTCCCGCAGATAGTCCGGTCCCGATCATCCTCGGAAGACTGTTTCTTGCAACATCCGGTTGTATAGTCGATTGCAAGAATGCTAGACTCGCCTTTGACATAGGAGAAGAAAAGGTAGAGTTCGTTCTTTCCACTTTGGTGAAGGAACCAGCCTTCGATGAGGATATATTCAATATCCATGCGAAGAGCTATCTAGAGAGGAGGTAAGTTCTATTCTCTTCAAAGATCCCTTGCAAAAAGTTATTTCTATGAGCATAATGGATATAGGGGAAGAAGAGGAGTGCAATGAGGCAATTGAAGCCTTAGAGACACAAGAAGAAGTGTGTGAAGAAAAGTTCGAGAAACTCCACGATGAGGTAGAAAACGTACGGATCCACGGTCAGACGGCCTATTCCACGGCCGTGGATTTCACCAACAAAAGCGTGGAGCACTCCAGAGACTTACACGGCCGTGGAGGAAATAGAGGCCCCGTATTTACTTTCCACGCCCAAAATCACGGCCGTGGAGAAGGCAGGGGTGCCGTAATTTTGGTTGAATTCGAGGGAAATTGTGTTTCTTCCACAACTTCTCTTGACTCTTCTCTAACACCTTCTACATCTTTAGACACTTCTAAGGAAGCATCGGATGCTCCTCAAGAGCCATTGGAAACTCCGATAGTGATGGAATTGAAACCACTTCCTATACATCTAAGGTACGCATTTCTTGGACCTAATTCTACCTTTCCGGTAATTGTTAGTTCCGATTTGAGCATAGATAAACATAGTAAGCTTATGGTTGTCCTTAAGAAACATAGGAAAGCCCTAGGATATACTATAGAGGATTTAGTAGGAATCAAACCTTCCCTATGCATGCATAAGATCTTAATGGAAGAGGACTTCAGAACTTCACGACAACCTCAAAGGCGGTTGAATCTGACAATGAAGGAGGTTGTCAAGAAGGAAATTCTTAAACTACTTGATGCAGGTATCATCTATCCTATCTCCGATAGCAAGTGGGTGAGCCCCGTACAAGTGGTTCCGAAGAAGAGAGGAATGACAGTCATCACCAACAAAAACAATGAACTCATTCCTACACGAACCGTAACAGGATGGCGGATGTGTATAGACTACCGCAAGCTAAACAACGCGACGAGGAAGGAACACTTCCCACTACCCTTCATCGATCAAATGCTTGGAAGGTTAGCACAACATTCACACTTTTGCTATCTTGACGGTTATAGTGGTTTCTTTCAGATCCCGATACACCCGGATGATCAAGAGAAGACCACGTTCACGTGCCCGTGGGGTACGTTTGCCTATAGGAGGATGCCGTTCGGGCTTTGCAACGCCCCAGCCACCTTTCAAAGGTGCATGATGGCCATCTTCTCGGAATATATAGAGGAAATCATGGAGGTTTTTATGGATGACTTCTCCGTTTATGGTTTCTCTTTTGACAATTGTCTTTCTAACCTTGCTCTTGTGTTACAAAGGTGTGAAGACACTAACCTAGTTCTTAATTGGGAGAAGTGTCAATTCATGGTGAAAGAAGGCATTGTATTAGTACACTTAATCTCTAGTAGAAGGATTGAGGTGGATAAAGCTAAGATAGAGACAATAGAAAAGCTTTCTTTCCCAACTTCGGTGAAAGGGATAAGAAGTTTTCTAGGACATGCTGGATTTTATAGGCGTTTCATAAAGGATTTCTCTAAGATATCAAAGCCGCTAACTGATCTATTGATGAAGGATGCAGTTTTTGATTTTTCGCAGGAATGCTTAGATGCGTTTAATATGATTCGGGAAGCTCTAATTTCAGCCCCGATTATCCAACCTCCGGATTGGAATCTTCCCTTTGAGGTTATGTGTGACGTAAGTGACGTAGCTATAGGAGCTGTTCTTGGCCAAAGAAAGGTAGAACGAACCCACGCTATCTACTATGCTAGCAAGACGCTAGATGAAGCGCAGCTCAACTACGCCACTACCGAAAAGGAATTCTTAGCTATTGTATATGCAATTGACAATTTTCGCTCTTATCTTGTAGGTGCAAAGGTGATTGTATACACGGATCATGCTGCGATCCGGTATCTCCTTGAAAAGAAGGATGCGAAGCCAAGGCTAATTAGATGGATTCTTCTCCTACAAGAATTCGATCTAGAGATCCGCGACAAGAAGGGTTCGGAAAATTCTGTTGCTGATCATTTGAGTCGTCTAACACATCTAGAGGACGACCACCTGCTATAGATGACTCCTTTCCGGACGAGCATTTACATATCATAGAGGAGTGCATCGATGTAATCACCAAAGGTAACGAACCATGGTTTGCTGATTTTGTTAACTATTTGGTTTGTCAGGAATTACCGCCCGGATTATCCTACGCACAAAGAAAGAAGTTCTTTAAGGATGTTCGGGAGTACTTTTGGAATGAACCTCTCCTCTTTAAGAGAGGTCCGGACGGCATTATTCGGCGATGTATGCCGGAAGATGAGATGCAAAGTGTCATCCGCCATTGTCATTCACTACCTTATGGAGGACACGCTAGTTCGAAAAAGATTAGCGCTAAGGTATTGCAATCTGGATTCTTTTGGCCTACTCTATTTAAAGATGTGCAAACCTTTGTTTCCTGCTGCGATGCTTGTCAAAGAACAGGAAATATATCTAGGAGGAATGAGATGCCTCTCAACAACATCCAAGAGGTGGAGATCTTTGACGTTTGGGGAGTAGACTTCATGGGACCTTTTCCATCATCTTGTGGAAACCAATACATACTTTTAGCGGTGGATTATGTTTCGAGATGGGTTGAAGCAATTGCCTCTTCCACTTATGATGCCATGGTAGTGGTTAAGTTCTTTAACTAGACCATCTTCCCACGATTTGGGACACCACGGACTATCATTAGTGATGGAGGTTCTCACTTCATTGCCCGGCGCTTTGAAGCTCTCTTAGCTAAGTATGGGGTGACTCACAAGATTGCCACCCCTTATCATCCACAAACTAGTGGACAAGTGGAGATCTCAAACCGGGAGATCAAAGGAATCCTAGAGAAGACAGTTTCAAGGACTAGGAAGGATTGGTCTTTGAAGCTAGATGATGCATTGTGGGCATACCGGACTGCATATAAGACTCCCATCGGAACTACGCCATACAACCTTGTGTATGGGAAGTCTTGCCATTTACCGGTAGAGTTGGAGCACAAGGCGTTTTGGGCAATCAAGTGGTTGAACTTCAACATGAAGGAAGCGGGAGAGAAGCGTCTCTTGGACCTAAATGAACTTGAAGAACTTCGCTTGAACGCTTACGAAATCGCCAAGATCTATATAGAAAGAGCGAAGCGTTGGCATGATAAGCATATCATTCCAAAGGACCTCAAAGAAGGAGATCAAGTTCTCCTCTTCAATTCAAGGCTTCGTCTCTTCCCAGGTAAGCTTAAATCTCGTTGGACTGGACCTTTTCTAATCAAACGTGTTTTTCCCCATGGTGCAGTTGAAGTATGGGGTGAAAAGGGCGGAAGCTTTAAGGTGGACGGTCAACGACTCAAGAAGTACACACCGGAACTCCAAGCCGAAGAGTTCGCGTCCACCGCACTCGAATAAGTGTGAATATGGTCTAGCTATTGACCTTAAACAAAGCACTTCTTGGGAGGCAACCCAAGGTATTGCATTCATATTCTTGGTTTTGATTTATAGATTAGTTTAGTTTAGACGTTTTGCTTTTTTTTGCCTTCGATGCCTTCCGGTATGTTCGTGTTTTTGGACGTAGGAATGGTGGAAAAGAAAGGGGAAAGGAAAAGCTTGAAGAAAATTGACAAAACTTGGACTTTGACACATTACAGAGAGTTCCACGGCCAAAACCATGGCCGTAATAGCTACAGTTACCGTAATTTTCAAAAGCCTGAGAAAAATCACCAAAACCACGGTTCCGTATATTTCCACAGCCGTGGAACCCCCCGACAGATCCTGATTTTCAAAAATTTTTACGGCCACTATAAAAACCACGTTTCTTCACAAACACCACAACACAACCCCAATTCCACGCCCCTATTTCGCCGAATCTCTCCCCATCTCTCAATTCCTCGTTAGTTAATCGTTTTTAACGATTCTTTGGTTAAAACTGAAGCAAATCCAATCACCAACAATATCCAAGCAACAATTCGAGCTGCAAATCACCGGAGAAGACGGAATTCGGATTCCAAAATCCGAAAACCTAGGTTTTTCGTTCTTTCCTTCTCTTTGTCGATTCGACTTCGTTTTTGCTAGAATTTTTAGGAGAACTGATTGGAATTGGACGGAAATAAGTCTAGGGCAGCTTGCTGCTAAGTTTGGTGTGATTTTGCTGAGTTTTGAGAATTTTCGAGACGAACCACGGTCTCTGAACATTCCACGGCCGTGGAACCTGAAGAACAGGCCGTGGTTTTCAACAAAAAATGGATTTTGTAAGGAGAGTGTCCAATAGGAATAAGAACAAGAAAAGGAAAGGCAACACCGCCTCCTCTTCTAGAGCACCACCTGCTGAGCCTCCATCACCTCCTTCATCACCATAACCATCTCCCCATAGGATCCCTACTATCCATGAGGATCATCTAGATGCCTTAGAGAGGATCGAGGAGAGGACGGTCATAGGACCTAGATACTTACTGCTTGAGGAGCTAGAGCCCTTGCATGTGATAGGGGATCTCACATGGCTTTTGGATAGAGCCGGTTTAGTCATCTTCTCCGCTATTCGGGAAGATGCTTATGAGGAGATTACTAGGGAGTTTGTAGTCTCATTCGAGCACAGCCATGTTGACAGGACAATTTCTTTCCGGCTGATGGAAAGAAACTATGATTTCTCTATTAGAGAGTTTGGAGCCTTCTTTGGGTTCCAGGAGACCTTTAATGGTCGATTCCTCAATGGCATGTACGCCAAGGATTTCTGGGAGGAGATTGCCATGATTTACGCCAGCGAGGACCGCTGGCAACCTGCTGACACCAAGGCTAAGTTGATTTACCACTTAGCCTTGAAGATCGCCCATAGAGTGCTTTCTGAGTGTCTCTTACCTAGGACGGAGACACCTCAGAAGATTAAGACAGATGAGCTGTTTCTTCTCTACAGTATGTTGTATGGTAGGCCAGCTGACTGCGTCACCCTCTTAGTTACTACTATGAGCAAGCTAAAGAACAAGAGGGCTGGCAACATTGGATACGATGGGATGGTCACCCACCTCGCTAGACAGTTAGGGGTAGACTTCCTCGCTTGCACCCGCATTGCAGCTAGACCCCTAGGGCATCAGGCCCTCATGACTAGAAGCCTCATCTTCCCCACACATAGAGGTCCACCGTATGCTGCTATGCCTTGGGAGAGTAGGACAGGGAGAGGTATTGAGTGGCTTCCTGAGTATTCCACTATGGTTGGATGCCATAACTGGAAGGAGACGTTCGCTGCCATGCATGCGAACAGATTAGTAGCCCCTCCCTATGTTCCAACACCACCAGTTGTAGAAGAGGAGAAGAGAGGGGATGACGAGTTTGAGGGAGGAGGACATGATCATGACTTTGGCACCTTTCCGGATCAGCCGGATGCAGTTCCTGACCTTCCTAGACACTCTCCCTGCCCCGCTAGAGCTTCTAGCTCTTCCTCTCGCCGTGCTAGTGTGAGCGAGAAGCCGACTTGGATGGCGGATCCTCCTTCATGGTATAACACTCAGCCGGATTGGATGGGAGCTCCACCGCCTTGGCATGCACAGCCACCACCTGCACCAGCACCTTCAGATGCACCGGCGTGGTACAGCCAGCCGCTTGGTTGGTATGAGTAGTTGCCAGAGTGGCCTATCGACCTTTCCGATAGGGTCGGAGCCTTGGAGATCCGTGCAGATGCTAGAGATGCACGAGCCGATGATTATGACCGCATGATGAGAGACATATACCGCTAGCAGTTTGGGCGGAACTATGATCCAGGCTTCTTCCCGTTTCCACCACCGCCTCCACCTCAATGATGACCCTTGATGATCGACCGTTTTAGCCGCTCCACCACCATTTTGTGAGTTCTTTTTCTTTCTTTTTTTTCTTCTTTTTCTTTTTGAACATTAGGGACAATGTCTGTTCCAAGTATGGGCTGGGGTGTGACTAATAGTTTGTAATAACTCTTACTCACTTTGTATGCTTTTATCGAGACTACCTTGCATGTTCATTCTATTGTTACACGTTTCATTATTGCATTGCATGAAAAAGCTTTTGAAAAACCCATAAAAATTGAAAAATTTTGAAAAATTTTGTGCTTCTAAGGATGGAGATGACTTCTATGATAATCACTACTTGTGAATTGAGTTTTGATGACAATCGCATGCTTAAACAAATAGTGAATTAAAAAGAAATTGAATGAGTTGATTATTCCTCTTTGCAAGTTTCATAATGTGATGAATGTTACTTAAATCATATTGAGAAATCAAGGTTGAAATCACATGATAAGTTCTTATACTTCTTTTTGAGATGATTAAGGCAATTCGATTTTCTTTCTTCTTTCTTTGATCATTTAGCCCCTCATTGAAATAATGGCCTCCTTTACCTATCCGGGAATTTGGAGGAGTTGAGTAATTGGCATGTTTGATGTGGGAGGGCCATGAAAGCAATATTTTGCATTCAAAAGAATAGAAAGAAATTATAGGTTTGGGGAAGTCAATCATGACGATGAGTAACTCGGCACCATTCACATAGCCGGGTGTTTGTGTCTTGCCAAAGTCTGATTGAGCGATATTCCTAGCGGATTATGGTATGTGCATCAATGGTTTGAGGCATCTCGCAAAATTGAGAACCGCCAATCTTCTAGGCTTCGGTTTTTGTGCACCTCTATCCATAACTCCAAAAGTAAAGTCGAAAAATGAATTGAAAAGAAGAGAGCGAAGCTCTAAGTTGAAAGTGTTGCGGAAACCGCATAGGAAAAAGAAAAGAGTAGTTATTCATTTTCCCGGATTCGTGCACCACATTCCTTAAAGCTTTCCTTCCCTTTCCGCATTATAGACCTTGTTTGAAAGTCCTTAAGATCAAGAGAATGATATATGACTTGGTGATCTAAATTGAAGTTTCTTATGTTTGATTTTGATAATGTTTGAAAGTTATGATGTTTACATGGAAGTTTGATCGATTCATGAGCTTTCTTTACTCTTTACTCTTTGATTATGTGTATGAAAGTCTTATAAACGAATGAAGCAAGATTTGAAAATGATCTATTGACTAGGAAGCACATTCATCTAAAAGAAGTTTTGGTTTTGAGAGTGTATCCATAATTCATCCTAACTTGAGTTTTAAAGCTTTTGAAAGACCTTGCTTGGGGACAAGCAAGTGGCAAGTATGGGGTTATTTGTTAGCATGAAATATTGTGATATTTTAGGCACGTTTTCTAAGTGTATTTCATCCATATTGGTGTTCATTGATAAAGAATTGAAGCAATTGTGAGTTAGTTTATCTATATTGTCGATATAGAGGTCTACATAAGCTTTGTGTTGATTGTAGGCAAATAAAAGCTAAAACCGAACGAATCAAGGGAGAATGGAGATGGATTGAGCATGTCCAAGGATTGAGGACACCACAAGGGAGCTAAGGAAGATGCTAGGATGAAGAATGACACAAAACAAAGGAGATTTACGAGCACTCGACGTTCCACGCTCTAAAATACGGCCGTACTAGAGTCCACGCTCTAAACCACGGCCGTGGAACTTTAGCAACACAAGCGTGGAGCATTCCAGAGGGTTACATGGCCGTGGAAGTTGTGAAGCACCGTGATGAATTTCCACGCTCTAAACCACGCTCTAAACCACGGGCGTGGAATCCCAAGGAACCGTGATTTAGGCGATCTTTTAACGTACAATTTGAAGCCATGATCTTTTACACAATGGGCTGGACACTTATTCTATCTTGCCCTATAAAAGGACGGAAGGAGAGAGATTCCGTCACCTTCGCTTACGCCTCCACTTAGACTTCGCTTATGCTCATTGCACGTGCCTAGGGTTTCAAGTGGGACGTGTAGAGATTGCTATTTCACAACGGAGATTTGCGAAGACTTGGAGATTTGGAAGTTACGCTTTGTCCTTAGGTTTGATTAGAAGACGGATTGACATCCCGTTCTTCGTTCTTATCAAGGATTGTGATTGGTTTGTGTTATTCCGAATCTGATATACATCATTACCTTGTTTGTGGATTTGAGATTGATTTGAGATTTATTCAAGGTTTTCGAAGGTTTTTATCTTTCATTCTTTTAAATCTTGAATTTGATATCATAATGATTGTTGTTGGCTAAAACCCTTTAGCAATTCTAAGGTGAAGGGTTGATAGTTGTGGCTTAGATGATGATAGATCGATCGTAAATAGATTGGACCCTGAGAGTTAGAGAGAATCGCCGACGAACCCAAAATCACAGTGTGTTCTTGAGTTCCATGGCCGTAGAATCTCAAGATCCACCCGTAATTTCCCTTAGTTTATGAACCCCACTTTTACTTTAATCCAAAGTTAAAGATTTGCTTTAACTTAGTCTTGGCTTGCCTTTTCTAGGTGGTAGTGAAGCCTCAACAACCTCAACCTCGATTCCGAGTGTCAAAACCTTAATCGGTTTAGTTAGTCTTGATCCTTGGATTACAAGTTTGGGTATTTGACATTAATTCTTGTCTTTAGATTCTTTCTATAGTGAAGACTCAACAACCTTTATAGAGAGTATTTCTAGATAAGTCATATAAAGCCTTGGAACTTCACCGTACATTGCTTTGCATTAGTGTACCTTTGCAACTCTTAACTCAGTCCTTATATGTTTTGTATATCTTGAATCGATTGCCACAGCTGGATTCCTGGATCTTTAGGATTGTTGTTTTCCCAATAATTTACAAAGCTCATACATTTACTTGCTTGACAATTCTATAATTGGATTTAACCCCCCAAATCCCTGTGTTCGATACTCTGGAATTCTTGCTTAACTATATCGATCCGTACATTGCGGGTTCGCTTGCTTGATTTCTAGTTTTATAAATTGAAGACTTATTTGCACGCACGCTAAGTGGCGAACAATAACCCAAGGATCAAGATAAACTCAAATGGTTAAGGTTGTGACACTCGAAACCGAAATAGAGACTGTTGAGTCTCACTACTACCTAGGAAAGGCAAGTCAAGACTAGGTTAAAGTTAATCCTTAACTTTAGATTAAAGTAAAAGCAAAGTTCGTAAACTGGGATAAATCACGGGTAGATCTTGAGAACCATGGCCGTGGAAACCTAAGAACATGCCGTGATTTAGGGTGTCGACGATTTTTTCTCGTACTCTCAGGGTCCAATCTGTTTACGATCGATCTATCATCATCTAAGCCACAACTATCAACCCTTCGACTTAGAATTGCTAAAGTGTTTTAGCCAATAACCATTATCATGATATCAATATTCAATTTAAGGAGAATGAAAGATGAAAACCTCGAATAAACCATAAAACTTCAAAACCAATTCTCAAATTCGAAACACAAGAAGCAATGTTAATGGATTCAGAATATATAACACGAAACCTCACAATGATCTAAGGCAAGCACAAAGAACGGGATGTCAATCCGTCTTCAATATGAAAACCTAAGAAAAGATCTAAACGTCCGCTGCAAGCAGTCTCCAATCTCCAATAATCCGGAGTTTCCGCAACTCTAGGCGGCTTCCAATCAACCCTAAGCAAGAGTGCTAAACAGAGGGTATGCGGTCGTCCCCGAAATTCTCTTTTCCAGTCTTTTTATAAGGCGATAAAGAGTTACCATCAAGGCCCAATACGTAAATGACGTGGCAAATAATGACACGTCAAAAGATTGCCTAAATCACTGTCTCGCAGCCTTCCACGACCGTGGTTTAGAGCGTGGAAACAGATTACGTTGCCTTGTGACTTCCACGACCGTAATTTAGACCGTGTAACTTACTGAAGTGTTCGAAACTCTCTTCCACGTTCATAATGTCAGGTCCACGGCCGTGGTTTAGAGCGTGGACTTCAATTCATCTTCTCCACGGCCGTAATTCAGGGTGTGGAAGTGTATAATACATGTTGTTGCCTTTGTTTCATGTCATTCTTCATCCTAGCTCCTTCCTTAGCTTATTTGATGTATCTCCTAATCCTCGAACATGATTGATTACTCCTTTTTCTCTCTCAAATGCTCCGATTCCAGCTCCTATTCACATATAATCAACACAAAGCTAGTGTAGACTTCCATATCGACAAGATAGATGAACAAGCTAGCATTGGCTTCAAAACCTTATCCATGTACACAATAATAAGGGAAAAACAACCAAAATAAGTTCCTATAATATCGCCATATTTCATGCTAACAAAATACCCCATACTTGTCACTTGTTTGTCCCCAAACAAGGTGTTCAAAAGCTTAGAACACAAGTTAGAATGAAATATGCATGCAAATTCAAAACAAAACCATCCTTTAGGCAAATGTGCTTCTAGTCAATAGATCATCCTCAAACCTTGCTTCATTCATCCTTGAAAACGCTCATATACATAAACCAAAGAATGTAAAGTAAAGAAACATCATAAATCGCTTAAACTTCAAGACAAACATCATAACCTTCAAGTATTGTCAAAATCAAGCATGTGAAACTTCAATTTAGATTACCAAGTCAAATAACACTCTTTTGATCTTGAGGACTTTCAAGTAAGGTCTAGAATGCGGAAAGGAGGGAAACTTGTAAGGGATGTGGTGCATGAATCCGGGAAAAGGAATAACCCAACGCTTTTTTTTTCTTTTTATTTTGATTTGCAACACCATCAACTTAGAGCTTTGCTCTTTTCTTTTTCACATTAATTTTTCGACTTTACTTTTTGAAATATGGATAGCGGTGCACAAAAACCGAAGCCTAGGAGATCGGCGTTTCTCAACTTTAAGATGCCTCAAACCTTGATGCACATACGATCATTCGTTAGGAATATCGCTTAATCCGAATTTGGCAAGACACAAACACCCGGCTATGTGAATGGTGCCGAGTTACACATCGTCATGATTGACTTCCCCAAACCTATTAGTTCTATTCTTTGAATGCAAAATTTTGCTTTCATGGCCCTCCCACATCAAACATGCCAAATATCAACTCCTCCAAATTCCTGGATAGGTAAGGGAGGCAATTACTTTTATTGAGGGGCTAAATAATCAAAGAAAGAAGTAAGAAAATCGAATTGCCTTAATCATTTCATAAAGAAGTATAAGAACTCATCATGTGATTTCAACCTTAATTTCTCAATATGATTTAGATAAAACTTTCACATTATGAAACTTGCAAGAAAGGATAAACAACACATTCAATTTCTTTTCAATTTATAATTCCGTTTAAGCATACAATTGTCATCAAAAACTCATTTCACAAGTGAGAACTATCATAGAAGTCATCTCTAATCTTAGAAGCACAAGAACGTTTTCAAAAATTTTCAAAATTTTCAAAATTTTATGGGTTTTTTCAAACTTTTTCATGCAATGCAATAACGAAACGTGTGACTATGGAATGAAACATGCAAAGTGTCATGGATAGAAGCAAGCAAATGTAGTAGAGTTATTACACACATAGTCACACCCCACCCCATACTTAAAACATACATTGTCCTCAATGTTCAAAAAGGAAATAAAGAAAAGAGAGAAAAGCAAAATGAACTCACTAGACGGTGGTGGGGCGGCTGAAATCCGGTGATCGTCAAACTCGTCACTGCGGAGGAGGCGAAGGTGGAAACGGACGGAAGTCATGGCTATAGTACCGCCCGGACTGCTGGCGGTAAATGTCACTCATCATCTCATCATGCTCCCGGCTCCGTGTCTCCTAGGTCCCCTGCTGGATCTCCAAGTCTCCAACTCTCCTAGAAAGGTCGGTGGCCCACGCCGGTAGTTGTTCATACCAAGCTGGTGGCTGGCCATACCATGCTGGTGCGTCCTGGGGAGTCGGTGCTGCTGGTGCTGAGGGTGCTTGATCATACCACGGAGGTGGAGCTCCCATCCATGAGGGTTGCTCCCCATACCAAGCGGAAGGAGCGTCCATCCAAGTCAGCCTCTCACTCACCCTAGCACGGCGAAAGGAAGAGGTTCCGAAAGGTCCGGAAGGTCGTGGGGAGCGTCTAGGAGGGTCGGGGAAGTGTGCCGGCTGATCCGCAAAAGTGTCAAAGTCCTGCTCGTCACCTCCTCCTATCTCCTCCTCAACATCTGCAGCCGGGACATCATCCGGCACAAAAGGAGGTGCTGCCAATCTAATCGCATGCATGGCGGCGAAAGTCTGCTTCCAGTTATGGCGTCCGGCCATAATGGAATACTCGGGGAGCCAAGGTATACCTCTACCTCCTCTCTCCTCCCAAGGCACACCGGCGGTAGGTGGACCGCGGTGTCTAGGGAAGATGATGCCCCTAGTCATAAGGCTATTGAGACCCAAAGGTCTCGCCGCTATCCTAGTGCAAACGGAATAGTCTATCCCTAGCTGCGAGGCAATGTGAGTGACCATACCACCATATCCTATATTTCCGGCTCTCTTGTTCTTCAGCTTATTCATGGTGGAGGCTAGGAGGGTAGCACAATCGGCGGGTCTACCATGGAGCATAGAGTAAAGGAGGAAAAGCTCATCGGTCTTAATCTTTTGAGGGGTCTCGGTCCTAGGAAATAGGCACTCGGAAAGGACCCGATGACCTATCTTTAAGGCTAAGTGATAGATGAGCTTAGCCTTGGTGTCGGCCAGTTGCCAACGGTCCTCACTAGCATATATCATAGCGATATCCTCCCAAAAATCCTTAGCATATACCTCGCTAGGAAACCGACCATTGAAGGTCTCTTGGAACCCAAAGAAGGCTCCAAACTGCAAGATCGAGAACTCATAGTTCTCCTCCATGAACCGAAAAGAAACCATCATATCGACGGCGTTATGCTCAAAGGAAGTGACAAACTCCCTAGTGATCTCATAAGCGTCCGCTCGAATAGCGGAAAAGACTATCAACCCAGCTCTATCTAGAAGCCATGTCAAATCATTCAGTACGTTCAGCGGTTCAAGCTCCTCAAGCACTAAGTAACGCGGTCCTATGACCGGACTCTTTTGGATCTTCTCTAAGGTATCGAGGTAATCCTCATGAATGGTTGGAATTCTAGGAGGTGGGGGTGATGGTGGTTCACTAGGAGGGACTTGGGTGGAAGATGAATTGTCACCTTTCCTCTACTTGTTCCTACTCGACTTTCTCCTAAACAAATTGTCCATTACAGGGGAAATCACGGTCTGTTCTTGGAAAACCACGGCCGTGGAACCTACAGGGACCGTGGTTCTGTTCTGTTTCACTCAAATCTCAAACAAATCACACCAAATTCATCAGACACAGTCCTAGACTAGTTCCAAATCCAATTCCAATCAGTTATCCTAAAAATCTTGCGAAGAATTGAACCAAATTGACAAGTAGAGAAAGAGGAGAAAAACTTAGGTCTTGGATTTTTAAAATCAAAATTCCTTCTTCTACAGGGATTGTTCACTTGAATTGTTGATTGGATCTTGTAGATGATCGAAATTGCTTCACTTTAAGATCAAGAATCGTTCGAATCGGACTCCGAAAGAAGATTTGCGAGAAGGGGAAAGATTTCGGCGATTAGGGCGTGGATTTGAGAAATTGTGGTATTTTTGTGAAGGAAGGTGGTTTATATAGTGGCCGTAAAAATTTTGGAAAATCACGGTCACTCGGGGTGTTCCACGGCCGTGGAATTGTACGGACCCGTGGTTTTGGTGATTTTTCTCAGATTTTGGAAGAATTACGGTCATTGTAGCTTCCACGACCGTGGTTTGGGGCGTGGAACTCTATGTATTGTGCCAAAATCCAATTTTCGTCAATTCCTTCTAACTTTTCCTCCTTCCATTACCTATTCCATTGCTCCTACATCCAAAAACACGACATACTGGGAGGTATCGAGGGCAAAACAAAGCAAAAACGACTAAACTAATCAAATCTAAGAATGAAAAACAAAAGCATAAGTGCAATACCTTGGGTTGCCTCCCAAGAAGCGCTTGTTTTAGGTCCGTAGCTAGACCGTACCTACGTCTATTCGAGTGTGGTGGGTGCGAACTCCTCAGCTTGGAGCTCCGGTGTATACTTCTTAAGTCGTTGTCCGTTCACCTTGAAACTTCCACTCTTTTCACCCCATACTTCAACTGCGCCATGGGGAAAGACATGTTTCATTAGATAAGGTCCAGTCTAACGAGATTTAAGCTTACCTGGAAAGAGTCGAAGTCTCAAATTGAAGAGGAGAACTTGATCTCCTTCTTTGATGTCCTTTGGAATGATATGCTTATCATGCCAACGCTTCGCTCTTTCCTTATAGATCTTGGCGTTCTCATATGCGTTTAAGCATAGTTCTTCAAGCTCGTTAAGGTCCAAGAGGCGCTTCTCGCCCACTTCCTCCATGCTGAAGTTCAACCACTTTACCGCCCAATATGCTTTATGTTCCAGCTCCACCGGCAAGTGACAAGACTTCCCATACACAAGGTTGTATGGTGTTGTTCCTATGGGAGTCTTGTACGCAGTTCTATATGCCCACAATGCATCATCTAGTTTGAAAGACCAATCCTTCCTTATCTTCGAAATTGTCTTCTCTAGGATGCCCTTGATCTCTCTATTCGAAATCTCCACTTTTCCACTCGTTTGTGGATGGTAGGGAGTGGCGATCTTGTGAGTCGCCCCATACTTAGCTAGTAGAGCTTCGAATCGTCGGGCAATTAAGTGAGAGTCTCTGTCACTAATGATGGTCCGTGGTGTCCCAAACCTTGGGAAAATAGTTCTATTAAAGAACTTAACTACAACCATGGCATCGTGAGTTGGAGAGGCTATAGCTTCAACCCATCTTGAAACATAATCTACAGCTAGAAGTATGTATTGGTTTCCACAAAATGATGGGAAAGGTCCCATGAAGTCTACTCCCCAAACGTCAAAGATCTCCACCTCCTGAATGTTGTTAAGAGGCATCTCGTTCCTCCTAGAGATGTTCCCTGTTCTTTGACAAGCATCGCAGCAGGAAATAAAGGTTTGCACATCTTTAAATAAAGTAGGCCAAAAGAAACCGGACTGCAATACCTTAACGCTAGTTTTGTTTTAACTAGCGCGTCCTCCACAAGGTAGTGAATGACAATGACGGATGACGCTTTGCATCTCGTCTTCTGGCACACATCTTCGAATGATTCTGTCGGGACCTCTCTTGAAGAGTAGAGGTTCATTCCAAAAGTATTGTCGGACATCCTTAAAGAACTTCTTCCTTTGTGCGTAGGATAATCTGGGAGGTATTTCCTGACAAACCAAATAGTTAACAAAATCAGCAAACCATGGTTCGTTACCTCTTGATATCTTGTTGATGCACATCTCAATGATGTGTAAATGTTCGTCCGGAAAGGAGTCATCTATAGGTAGCTCGTTGTCTTCAATGTGTGGTAGACGACTCAAGGGATCCGCAACAGAATTTTCCGAGCCTTTCTTGTCACTGATCTCTAGATGGAATTCTTGTAGGAGAAGAATCCATCTAATCAGCCTTGGCTTCACATCCTTTTTGGCAAGTAGATAACGGATCGCAGCATGGTCTGTGTACACGATCCCTTTGCACCTACAAGATAAGAATGAAACTTTTCAAAGGCATATACAATAGCTAAGAATTCTTTTTCAGTTATGGCGTAGTTAAGCTGCGCTTCATCTAGCGTCTTGCTAGCATAGTAGATAGCATGGGTTTGTCCTTCCTTCTTTTGTCCTAGCACAGCTTCTTCAGCTACGTCACTCACATCACACATAACCTCGAACGGAAGATTCCAGTCCGGGGGTTGGATGATCGGGGCTGAGATTAGAGCTTCCCGGATCTTGTAGAATGCATCTAAACAATCCTACGAAAAGTCAAAAACTGCATCCTTCATCAATAGATTAGTAAGCGGTTTTGATATCTTAGAAAAGTCTTTGATAAAACATCTATAAAATCCAGCATGTCCTAGAAAGCTTCTTATCCCCTTCACCGAAGATGGAGGAGGAAGCTTT
Organism: Fagopyrum homotropicum; assembly: GCA_033239125.1. Lineage (NCBI taxonomy): Eukaryota > Viridiplantae > Streptophyta > Magnoliopsida > Caryophyllales > Polygonaceae > Fagopyrum > Fagopyrum homotropicum. The sequence continues at coordinate 11,262,227 of BSWB01000008.1, forward strand.
TCTATGGTCTCTATCTTAGCCTTATCTACTTCAATCCCTCTATTAGAGATCAAGTGTCCGGGTACAATGCCTTCCTTTACCATGAATTGACACTTCTCCCAATTAAGAACTAGGTTAGTGTCTTTGCACCTTTGTAACACAAGAGAAAGGTTAGAAAGACAATTATCAAAAGAGGAACCATAAATAGAAAAGTCATCCATGAAAATCTCCATGATCTCCTCTATGTACTCCGATAAGATAGCCATCATGCACCTTTGGAAGGTGGTTGGGGCATTGCAAAGCCCGAACGGCATTCTCCTATAAGCGAGCGTACCCCACGGGCACGTGAATGTGGTCTTCTCTTGATCGTCCGGATGGATCGGAATCTGGAAGAAGCCACTATAACCGTCAAGATAGCAAAAATGAGGATGTTGTGCTAACCTATCAAGCATTTGATCAATGAAGGGTAATGGGAAATGATCCTTCCTAGTTGCATTGTTTAGCTTCCAGTAATCAATTTACATCCTCCATCCAATCACGGTTCTTGTAGGAATGAGCTCATTGTTCTTGTTGGTGATAACCGTCATTCCTCCTTTCTTTGGAACAACTTGTACGGGGCTCACCCACTTACTATCGGAGATAGGATAGATGATACCTGCATCAAGTAGCTTAAGAATCTCCTTCTTGACAACCTCCTTCATGATCGGATTTAACCGTCGTTGAGGTTGTTGCGAAGGCTTAAAATCTTCTTCCATTAGGATCTTGTGCATGCATAATGAAGGTTTAATTCCTACAAGATCCTCTATAGTGTAACCTAAGGCTTTCCTATGTTTCCTTAGAACAACCATTAGTTTACTATGTTCATCTTCACTTAAATCGGAACTAACAATTACCGGAAAAATAGAATTAGTTCCTAGAAATACGTACCGAAGATGTGTGGGATGTGTCTTCAATTCCATCACCATTGGAGTCTCTAATGGCTCTTGAGGAGTGTCCAATGCTTCCTTAGAAGTCTCTAAGGGTGTAGGAGTTGTTGAAGAAGACTCAAGAACATTGGTGGAAAGAACGTAAATTTTCTCGGAATTTCCCAGAATTACGACATCACTGTTACTTCCACGGCCGTGGTTTAGGGCGTGGAAGTTAATTACGGCACCACTGGTAGTTCCACGGCCGTGGTTTTGGCCGTGTAACTTACTGGATTCCTCCAAATAGCTGATTACGGTCATCATGGGTGAAACCACGGCCGTGGAATAGCACGACTGACCGTAATTCCTCACATTCTCTGACCCGTCGTAGAGCTTTTCAAACTCTTCTTCATGCACTTCCTTTAACTCCTCCAAGGCTTCAATTTCCTCATTGCAATCCTCTTCTTCTCCTCTCTCCATGATGCTCATGGTGATAACCTTTTGCAATGGATCCTTGAATAGAATCGAGCTTACTTCCTCTCTAGATGCCTCCTCGTCATAGATATTGAGCATATCTTCTCCAAGAGCTGGCTCTTTCACCAAGGTGGAAAGAACAAACTCTGCCTTCTCTTCTCCTATGTTGAAGGCAAGTCTAGCATTCTTGCAATCCACTATACAACCGGATGTTGCAAGAAACGGTCTTCCGAGTATGATCGGGACCGGACTATCTGCAGGAATGTCAAGCACAACAAAGTCTATTTGAACATAGAACTTGCCAATCTTGACCGGGACGTCTTCAATGATACCGACGGGACGAGTTATGGATCGATCCGCCATGTATAACGTCATCGTCACCGGTTTAGGTTCACCTAAACCGATCTTCCTGCATAAGGCAAGTGGGATGATGCTAACGCTTGTTCCCAAGTCACATAATGCATCATAAGTGACTTCTCCCACTCCAATTGGAATACAAAATGACCCCGGATCCTTTAGCTTTGGGGGCATCTTCTCCTTCATCGTTTTGATAAGGTCCGATAATTCCAAACTCATCTTGACTTCTCCAAAGTCCTCCAGCTTCCTCTTGTTAGAGAGGATCTCCTTTAAGAACTTAACGTAAGCGGGCATACCTACAATTGCATTAATGAAAGGTATGTTAATGTGTAGTTTGCTCATCAGTTCAATGAACTTACCGAACTGCTTGTCTAGACGCGCTCTTGCTCTAGATTGTGGGAATGGTATGGGAGGTATGTAAGCTGGAAGAGGAATGTAGATGTCTTCCTTCTCCTTTCCCTTTTCCTTTTCGACAGGAACTTCAACAAACTTATGCTGCGGATCGGTAGTTGTTGCTCCGCTCCTAGTTGTAATAGCCATCACCCTTCCTTTCGGGTTGTCCTCCGTCTTTCCGGGAAGTTTTCCTTGATCTCTATGAACTTCCTCGGCCTTGCTGAACATTTGGATTTCTAAAGCTCTTTGAGCTTTATCGACCATAGTAAATCAGCTCTCCAGTCCTTGAAGCTTTCCCAAGATTGTTTCCAGCATGGGATCGGGCTTCTCCTTCCCCTTGTTGCTTTCGCTATTGGATGTTTTCCCCTGGCTTTTCAAAGGAGTGAAAGAAGTGAATTTCCTGAATTGGGATAAGAATTACCAGAATTTTGTTGTTGGTTGTAACGCCAATTGTTGTTTGAATTCCAATTGTTGTTCCAATTATTGTTCCGGTTGTTGTTGTTCCAATTGTTCCGGTTGTTGTTCCAGTTGTTGCGGTTGGTGTTCTCATTCCCTTGATGGTTGTTGTTGTTTCCTAAGTATCCAACATCTTGCTCCTTAGGCTTTTGAAGGCCAGCTCTAATGACTTCCTTCAACTCCTTAATTTCGGTGTTGAGGGAAAAGATTTGAGTTTGCGCAGCTTGTGTTAGCTTCGATCCTTGTTCTACTCGGTTAGATTCCTCCTTCCGGTGGGAATACTTCTCAATTACTCGGGCTTGCTTCTCAATGAAGTCCCAAGCGTCATCTTCCCTCATGTCCATGAATGTGCCACATGAAAGGGATTGGACCTTGAATTGTGTTTCCACATCCATCCCCTTGTAATATATCTCCAACAAATCTAACTTAGAAATGCCATGGTGTGGGAAATCCAATAATAGATCCTAAAACCTTTCCCAAGATTTAAACAAAATTTCGTTAGATTTCATAGAAAAGCATTGATTTTACCTCTCAATTTCATTGTCTTGGATGGCAGAAAGAATTTGGTTAGGAACTCCGAAGATAGATCCTCCCATGTGTTGAGTCTTCCATTTGGAAGAGCTTGATACCAAGATAAAGCCTTCCCTTTCAAAGAGAAGAAGAACGGTTTGATCTTGTAGTTGTTGGTGTTTGTATTCTATGGTTTCATTATCTCCATTAGAATCTCAAAGTTCTGTAATTGTTGGTGTGGATATTCACCAATCGTTCCTCCAAATTGGCTTTGGCGAACAATGGTAATAACTAGCTGGTTAAAGCTAAACCCTTGAATATCTTCAGCTTCGAAGTTCACGCCTAGACAGCGTGGTTGCTGAATCGGATCCATCCTTTGTCCAAGAGTTCTTGGCTCCTCATCTACACGACCGGCTCTTGCACCCCCAGCTGGGATACGAAGATTGGCGACCGGTCTTGGATCATTCCGGACTGGATTGATCGTTGGATCAATTTCCTCTAGCGGTGGCATATCATCATCATCCTCTTCATCGGATGATTCCACTCTAATGGACTTAGTTGACTTAGGTTTCTTCTTTTTCTTGGAGTCATTCATCTCCAACTTCATGTCCATCATCATAACTTTGAGCTCATCAATTTGGAATTGATGACGCTCCGCTTCTTCCTTACGAGTTTTCTCACTCAACCTAAAGTGAGCTTGAGACTCCTTTAACTCCGCTTGGAGATCCCTCTCTCTGTTTTCAGCCATCTTTCTTTCCTTAAGTTTCTTCCTCAAAGTCTTCTCAAGTTCCGGATCAAGAGGTATAAGGTCCTTGTTGGATCTAGACCTGCGCATATACCTAAGAGAACCTGCAAATAGCACTCAAAAGAGATATCAAATAACAAGAGTAAAGCTCCCAAGCTCGACAACCAAGAACCGAAGTTTGGTCTTGACCAAATCCCCGGCAACGGCGCCAAAAACTTGTTCGCCCGAAAACGTGTGTGCAAATAAGCTTTATATTTATAAAACTAGAATAAAAGCAAGCGAACTCGCAGTGTATGAATCGGCGTAGATTAGCAAGTATTCCAGAGTATCGAACACAGGGATTTGGTGAAACAAAATCCGATCTCAAATGGTCAAGAAAATAAGATGTAAAGCTTTGCAAATATTAGGGAAAACAATAACCCTAAAGATCCGGATATCAAATTGTGGCAATTGATTCAAGATATACTAAAGAATTAAGGACAGAGTCAAGAATTGCGAAGGTGTACTAAAGTAAAGTAATGTACGGTGAAGTTCCAAAACCTTATATAACTTACCCAAAGACACTCTCTATAAAGGTTGTTGAGGCTGCAGTATAGAAAGGATCTAAGGACAAGAATTAATCTCAAATACCCAAACTTTTAACCCAAGGATCAAGATAAACTCAAACGGTTAAGGTTGTGACACTCGAAACCGAAATAGAGGATATTGAGTCTCACTACTACCTAGGAAAGGCAAGTCAAGACTAGGTTAAAGTTAATCCTTAACTTTGGCTTAAAGTAAAAGCAAAATTCGTAAACTGGGATAAATCACGGGTAGATCTTGAGAACCATGGCCATGGAAACTTAAGCACATGCCGTGATTTAGGGTGTCGACGATGTTTTCTCGTACTCTCAGGGTCCAATCTGTTTACGATCGATCTATCATCATCTAAGCCACAACTATCAACCCTTCACCTTAGAATTTCTAAAGGGTTTTAGCCAATAACCATTATCATGATATCAATATTCAATTTAAGGAGAATGAAAGATGAAAACCTCGGATACTCAATAAAACTTCAAAACCAATTCTCAAATCCGAAACACATGAAGCAATGTTAATGGATTCAGAATATATAACACAAAACCTCACAATGATCTAAGGCAAGCACAAAGAACGGGATGTCGATCCGTCTTCAATATCAAAACCTAAGAAAAGATCTAAACTTCCGCTGCAAGCAGTCTCCAATCTCCAATAATCCGGAGTTTCCGCAACTCTAGGCGGCTTCCAATCAACCCTAAGCAAGAGTGCTAAACAGAGGGTAAGCGGCCGTCCCCGAAATTCTCTTTTCCAGTCTTTTTATAAGGCGAGAAAGAGTTACCGTCAAGGCCCAATACGTAAATGACGTGGCAAATAATGACACGTCAAAAGATTGCCTAAATCATGGTCTCACAGCCTTCCACGACCGTGGTTTAGAGCGTGGAAACAGATTACGGTGCCTTGTGACTTCCACGACCGTAATTTAGACCGTGTAACTTACTGGAGTGTTCCAAACTCACTTCCACATTCATAATGCCAGGTCCACGGCCGTGGTTTAGAGCGTGGACTTCCATTCATCTTCTCCACGGCCGTAATTCAAGGTGTGGAAGTGTATAATACATGTTGTTGCTTTTGTTTCATGTCATTCTTCATCCTAGCTCCTTCCTTAGCATCTTTGATGTATCTCCTAATCCTCGAACATGATTGATTACTCCCTTTTCTCTCTCAAATGCTCCGATTCTAGCTCCTATTCACCTATAATCAACACAAAGCTAGTGTAGACTTCCATATCAACAAGATAGATGAACAAGCTAACATTTGCTTCAAAAACCTTATCCATGTACACAATAATAAGGGGAAAATAACCAAAATAAGTGCCTAGAATATCGCCATATTTCATGCTAACAGTTGGTCTTTAGAAGGAAGTTGGGTTCCAGTATATTGGACGTTTTTTGGAGATCTTGGCGCGATTTGGGAAGTGGTTTACCGGTTGGCGTAGCCACCGAAAGTGGAGAATGTTCACCGGGTTTCAGGTGTGACGATCGATGGAATACATGTATGGCTCGAGAAATGCTGCTAGTTGTGATGATCTAGTGATAGACGAAGAGCCGATGAGGCTACTGGGACGACATAGTTGATGACATGAATTATGTACCATCATATTCATGCATATTGTAGAGGATTGTCTCAGTTTACCTTGCATTTAGAGAGATTTTGTGTGCCTTTTATGTTCTATTCAATCATTTGTCGGAAATAGAGGTCTACACGAGTTTTTGATGAATTATAGGTAAATGGAGTGGAATTGAAAGCAAAAGCGGAGCAAGAAGCATATAAGGATGTTAAGGAAGCTAAAGGAGTCTTAAAGGGATCACAAAGAGCTAAGGAATTGCAAAAGAGAAGCATAGAAGACGAGCCAAAAGAAGAGCACTTTTTGTTGAAGAAAATCGTGCCAATATGCATATAAATTGGACGATTTTCTACCCTAGAAATCGAACGGTTTTGTGTATAAATCGACTGGGTCGATTTCCTTTGTTTTTCGGCCAAATGAAAAGACGACACTAAGCCCAATTCTTTTTGGCTAGAGGAGAGTTTTGCCAAACGGCCCATTTGCAAGAAACTATAGGTGAGAACCCTAGGAACGAAAACGAAGAGGCCGCAGCGGGAAATCTTTACACGTTTGAGAGAAATTGGATATTCTTGGAGAAGGATTGAAGAACTTTTTGCCGGGAAGCCAATCTTGATTCTTGTTTGTGAGATTTCTTTATCCGTTGAAGCAATTGTGCTTTTTGAACACGAATCTGAGTTACTTAAGAGATACATTGATCTGTTTTGACAATCGTTTACAGATTTGAAGATTATTGAATTTTTATTCAAGATTCGGTTTTCTTTGCGATATTTCACTCAATCTTTAATTTGATTCGATTTTGAAAATGGTTGGCTAAAACCCTTGTGATTCTGGGGAGAATAGTTGATGATTATGGCTTAGATGATGATAGACTGAACTTATTCAACGTTAGGACCCTGAGAGTTTAGATTTTAGTTTCGCGACAATAGGAAAATTGGTTTGTTCTTGGAGTAAATCGGCCGATTTTCTTATGAACAGCCCGATTTATTCTTCTGACGAACTTTAATTGAATCAATCTTTAACCAAAACTAATCCTTGCCTAAATCCCAACATTGATTAACCTTTTTAACTTCTAATAAAATGTATGCAGAGATTTCAAACTTGATTCTACATTTAATAGATTAAGGTTATAAGATTTGAGTAATAAAGAGACTCAACATCCTTTATTAAGATTCTAAGTGTGCTTTCTAATCTTTACTTTGGAGAGTCATATCCTGGAGTTTTAGATAGTTAGTTTGAACATAATTCTTGTCTTTAGATCTTTCTATATTGCAGCCTCAACAACCCTTATAGAGAGAACCTTTAGATTAGTTATATATGTTTCGGAATTTCACCGTACGATATCTACCTTTGAACATTTAATCTTGGCAATATAAACTCTGTCCTATATCTATAGAAGTGTCTTGAATCAAAAGCCTAAATCGGATACTTGAATCCTTGGAATCATTTTACCCTTATTTGATCACAAAAGCTTTTTGAACTTTTCGCTAGATAATTGAAATCGAAATTACTCTCACCAAATCCCTGAGTTCAACTCTGGAATTCTTACCTTACTACAGCTGATCCGTACACTGCGGGTTCGCTTTGCTTTGAGTTTTAGATATAAATTTAAGACTTTGACGCACACACCTTTTGGGCGAACAAGTTTTTGGCGCCGTTGCCGGGGATTTGGTCTAGACCAAATTCGGTTTTCGGTTGTCTAGCTTGAGAGCTCTTGCTCTTGTGATTTGATTTGTCTACTTGAGTGATCTTTACATGTTCTTTAGGTATATGCGAAAGACTAGATCCACTAAAGATCTAGTTCCTTTCGATCCTGAATTGGAGAAAAATTTAAGAAGAAAGTTGAAGGAAAAGAAAATGGCTGAGAATAACGAGAGAAACTACCGGGCTGAACTGAATGAAGCTCAACGCCAACTTCAGTTGAGTGAGAAAGCACGTTTAGATGCTGAAACGACTCATCAATTTCAGATTGATGAACTAAGAGCTATGATGTTGGACATGAAGTTGGAATTGAACGAATCCAGGAAGAAGAAGAAAGTCAAGACGCCAACTAAATCCACTAGAAATGACTCATCCGATGATGAAGAGATTGATCCGGACATGCCGGAACTTGAGGAGATCGATCCATTACTTCGTACTATTCGAAAACCCCAAAACCACGGGTTGTTCCTTGCCTCCCAACTAGGGATGTGAGAGTTGCTAATGACGGTGATAGACCCCGCACTTTGGGGCAACGGATGGACCCAATTCAGCAACCACGCCGTCTAGGTGTGGATTTCGGAGCTGAAGACATCCAAGAGTTTAGCTTCTCACCACAAGTCATCACCATGGTTCGCCAAAGTCAATATGGCGGAGCAAGTACTGAATATCCACACCAACACCTGCAGAATTTTGAGATTCTCATGGAGACTATGAAGCCGAAGAAGGCTACTACAAGCAATTACAAGATCAAAACGTTCTTCTTTTCTTTGAAGGACAAGGCTCTAGCTTGGTACCAAACACTTCCAGCTGCAAAGCTAGCTACATGGGAGGAATTGTCTTCGGAATTCCTAACCAAATTCTTTCCTCCATCCAAAACGGCGGAATTAAGAGATAAAATAAATGCTTTTTCTATGAAACCTAATGAAAGTTTGTTTCAATCTTGGGAAAGGTTTCAAGATCTCTTGTTGGATTGCCTGCACCATGGCATTTCCAAGCTGGAATTATTGGAGATCTACTACAAAGGATTGGATGTGAAAACACAATTCAACCTCCAATCTCTCTCTTGTGGCACATTCATGGACATGAGAGAGGATGATGTTTGGGATTTCATTGAGAAGCAAGCCCAAGTGATTGAGAAGTATTCCCACCGAAAGGTGGACTCAAATAGCCGGAATTAAAGCGATTCAGGAGCCAAGTTGAACCAAGCTGCTCAAACACAAATATTCTCCCTCAACAATGAGATCAAAGAGTTGAAGGAAGTGCTCAAAACGAGTCTTCAAAACACTAAGGAGCAAGAAGCCAACTACATGGGGAGGGACAACAATCAAAGGAATGATAACCGGAACTCCAATTGGAACAACAACAACAATAACAACCGGAACTCCAATTGGAACAACAACAATAGGAACTCAAATAAAACAATTGGAGGTCAAATCAGCAGAATCCAGGTAATCCTTACTCTCATGCTGAAAAGGCTCTAACACCTCCATCTTCTTCTACTCCTTTAACAAGCCAGGGATAATCAAGCGGATCAAACAAACCCGATCCCATGCTAGAAACGATCCTAGGCAAGCTACAAGGGTTGGAGAGTTATATAACTTCGGTTGAAAAAGCTCACAAAGCTTTAGAAAGCCAAGTATTTAACAAGGCCGGAGAAGTTCCAAGAGATCAAGGGAAACTTCCCGGGAAGACGGAAGATAACCCAAAGGGAAGGGTTATGGCAATAACTACTAGGAGTGGCAAGACAACTACCGACCCTCAACCTAAAGTAGTCGAGACCACCACTAAAGAAGGAGAGGCAAAAGAGAAGGAAGAAGTTTATGTTCCTCCTCCCGCTTACAAACCACCTCTACCTTTCCCTCAATCTAGAGCGCGTGCACGCCTAGATAAACATTTTGGTAAGTTTGTTGAACTTATGAATAAGCTGCATATTAATATACCTTTTATGGATGCAATTTTAGGTATGCCAGCTTATGGGAAATTCCTCAAGGAGATCCTCTCTAACAAGAGGAAATTGGAAGACATAGGAGAAGTCAAGATGAGTATGGAGTCATCCGAACTCATCAAGACTATGACGGAGAATATGCCACCTAAGCTCCGTGATCCAGGATCCTTTTGCATACCCATCACCTTGGGAGAAGCTACCTATGATGCACTTTGTGACCTTGGAGCGAGTGTGAGTATCATACCCCTTGCTCTATGCAAAGCAGTTGGTCTAGGAGAGCCTAGACCGGTGAAGATCACACTCTACATGGCTGATCGGTCCACCACTAAACTGGTGGGGATATTAGAAGACATTCTGGTAAAGCTCGGTAAGTTTTACATCCCTATAGATTTTGTCGTTCTTGACATCCCTACAGATTATCCGGTTCCCATCATTCTTGGGAGACCATTCCTTGCAAAATCCGGATGCATGGTCGATTGCAAGAATGGCCAGTTGTCTTTCCATATAGGTGAAGAAAAGATAGAATTCATACTCTCTTCCTTAATCAAGGAGCCAGCCTTGAGAGACGATGTTTTTGAAATTTTTGATGAAGAAGAGTCTAGAGAGGTAGTAAGCTCAATCTTGATGAAAGACCCTCTTCAAAAGGTTCTTAGTATGAGCATCATGGAGGAAGGAGTGGAACATGATTGCAATGAGGATGTGAAAGCATTAAATGATTTGGATGAAGAACTAGGAACAAGAATTGAAGAACTAGAATTAACTCCGGAAACTGTAAAGAAAATCGACCTGCATAAACCAAATCGTCCGATTTGTGAAGAGGCAACCCGATTTTTGTCAACAGAAAGAAAAATCGACCTGACTAAACTAAATCGTCCGATTTGTGAAAAGGCAACCCGATTTTTTTCAACAGAAAGAAAAATCGTGCCTCAAATCGACCGATTTACTTCAGGGGAGGTCGATCCAGTGGGAAATTTTCTAGATTCTCCAAACTTCACCGCAGCTGTTCTCGAATCTAATGATGCAGTACCCTCACCTCTAGAGGCCTCTCCCACAACATCCGAAGGCCACGATTCATCATCAATCAAGGTACCTCCATCATTATAACTGAAGCCACTCCCCATGCATTTAAGGTACGCATTCCTTGGCAATAATTCCACATATCCGGTCATAGTCAATGCGAATTTGAATGATGCTGAACTAGAGAAACTTATGCATGTTTTGAAGCAACATAGGAGAGCATTAGGCTACACTATTGATGATTTAGTAGGAATAAAGCCTTCCCTATGTATGCACAAAATTCTAATGGAAGAGGATTACAAACCTTCACGCCAACCTCAAAGACGGTTAAATCCGGCAATGAAAGAGGTCGTGAAGAAAGAAATCCTTAAGCTACTTGATGCAGGTATCATCTTCCCTATTTCCGATAGCAAATGGGTGAGTCCAGTACAAGTAGTACCCAAGAAAGGAGGCATTACCGTTGTTGTCAACAAAAACAACGAACTTATCCCCACACGGACAGTTACAGGGTGGCGAATGTGCATCGACTACCGCAAACTGAACGTGGCCACTAGGAAGGACCACTTCCCCCTTCCTTTTATCGATCAAATGTTGGAAAGGTTAGCCCAACATTCTTACTTTTGTTATCTAGATGGATATAGCGGTTTCTTTCAGATTCCAATTCATCTGGATGATCAAGAGAAGACGACTTTTACGTGCCCATGGGGTACGTTTGCTTATAGAAGAATGCCATTCGGTCTATGCAACGCTCCAGCCACCTTCCAAAGGTTTATGATGGCAATCTTCTCCGAATACGTAGAGAATATCATGGAAATCCTCATGGACGATTTTTCGGTATATGGTTCTTCCTTTGATAACTGTCTCTATAACCTTTCACTAGTTCTTAAGAGATGTGAGGACACTAACTTAGTCTTAAATTGGGAAAAGTGTCATTTCATGGTCACCGAAGGGATTGTGTTAGGTCATCTAGTATCACAAAGGGGAATAGAGGTTGATAGAGCAAAGATAGAAACCATTGAGAAGTTACCTCCCCCTTCTTCGGTGAAAGGAATTAGAAGTTTCTTAGGGCATGCAGGCTTCTATAGGAGATTCATAAAGGATTTTTCTAAGATTTCAAAACCCTTAACTAATCTTTTGATGAAAGACGCAACTTTCGAATTTTCGAAGGATTGTTTAGATGCTTTTTGCAGGATCAAAGAAGCCTTGATTTCAGCACCAATCATTCAACCACCTGATTGGACTCTTCCTTTCGAGGTCATGTGCGACACAAGCGACGTCGCTATAGGAGCCGTTCTTGGACAGAAGAAAGATGGTCGCACTCATGCCATCTACTATGCTAGCAAAACGCTAGATGAGGCTCAATATAATTATGCAACCACAGAAAAGGAACTTTTAGCCGTAGTATACGCTTTTGAGAAATTTCGTTCCTATCTTGTAGGTGCAAAGGTGATAGTCTATACGGACCATTCCGCAATTCGATACTTATTCACGAAGAAGGATGCGAAGCTAAGGCTTCTAAGATGGATCTTACTCTTACAAGAGTTTGATTTGGAGATTCGTGATAAGAAAGCATCGGAAAACTCTGTTGCCGATCATCTTAGTCGTCTTCCGCAACTCACCGGCGAGACGGATGAACTTCCTATAGACGACTCATTCCCTGACGAGCAGCTACACGAGATTGAAGAGTGTCTTCAACACATCTCAAAAGGTAATGATCCATGGTTTGCTGACATTGTGAATTACCTTGTTTGTCAGGAGATTCCACCCGGACTTTCATATGCTCAAAAGAAGAAGTTCTTTAGAGACGTCCGGCAATTCTATTGGAACGAACCTCTTTTATTTAAAAGAGGTCCCGATGGTATTTACAGGAGATGTATCCCCGAAGATGAGGTGGATAGTGTCATCCGCCATTGCCATTCTCTACCATGTGGCGGACATGCTAGTTCCCACAAGACTTGTGCTAAGGTACTTCGTTCCGGCTTCTATTGGCCTACACTTTTCAAAGATGTGCAAAAGTTTGTTGCTGCTTGTGATGCTTGTCAAATGACAGGTAATATATCAAGAAAGAATGAGATGCCTCTCAACAACATACAAGAAGTAGAGATCTTTGATGTATGGGGCATCGATTTTATGGGACCTTTCCCATCTTCATGCAGTAACCAATATATACTTCTTGCCGTAGACTATGTCTCAAGATGGGTAGAGGCAATCGCTTCTCCTACTAATGATCCAATGGTAGTGGTGAAGTTCTTCAATAGAACGATCTTTCCAAGGTTCGGAACTCCCCGAACCATCATTAGTGACGGAGGAACGCATTTCACAGCCCGTCGATTTGAGACTCTATTGGCTAAGTATGGGGTGACCCATAAGATAGCTACACCTTACCATCCGCAAACCAGCGGACAAGTCGAAATATCCAATAGAGAGATTAAGGGAATTTTAGAGAAAACCGTCTCTAAAACGAGAAAAGATTGGTCAATGAAGCTTGACGATGCACTATGGGCGTACAAGACGGCCTTCAAGACACCAATAGGTACGACTCCCTATAATCTTGTCTATGGTAAATCCTGTCATCTTCCTGTAGAGCTAGAGCATAAAGCCTATTGGGCTATCAAGTGGCTCAATTTTGACATGAAAGAAGCAGGAGAGAAGCGGCTCTTAGACATCAATGAGCTAGATGAGATCCGGCTAAACGCGTATGAGAACGCAAAAATCTACAAGGAACGGACAAAGCGTTGGCATGATAAGCACATCATTCCAAAGGATTTGAAGGAGGAAGACCAAGTCCTTCTATTCAACTCAAGGCTTCGCCTATTTCTAGGTAAGCTTAAATCCCGTTGGACAGGACCTTATGTAATTAAACGAATTTTCCCCCATGGTGCAGTTGAAGTATGGGGTGAACAAAGCGGAAGTTTCAAGGTTAATGACCAACGGTTGAAGAAATACACACTGGAAGCTCCGGTCGAGGAGATAGCTCCTATCCTCCTCCATTGAACACAAACCATACACCGTCCAGCTAAAGACGATAAATCAAGCGCTTCTTGGGAGGCAACCCATGATAGTATAGTTTTTCCCTCCTTTCATCGCTTAGTTAGAGTGGATTAGTTGCTTTGTTTCTTTGTTTTCGCTTTTTATTTGTTCCTCGATGCACTCTTGGTTTGTCGTGTCATTAATCGCAGGAAATTAGGTCCAAATTGAGAGATCCATGGAGAAAGGGAGCATAATTCAGTTAAATCTTCAATGACCATGAAGAATAAGGAAGGAAATCGAGCTGCACTAAGTTAATCGTCCGATTCAGTAACAGAGCAAGTCGATTTTTGACAACAGGAAGAAAAATCGACCTGGAGATCGACCTGCCAAGAAAAATCGTCCGATTTGCCTTGAGTTCAGAGAAAAATCGAGTTACCTTAAGTTAATCGTCCGATTCAGTAACAGAGCAAGTCGATTTTTGACAACAGGAAGAAAAATAGACCTGGAGATCGACCTGTCAAGAAAAATCGTCCGATTTACTTTGAGTTCAGAGAAAAATCGCCCCGACGATTAAATCGACCTTATAAATCGGCCGATTTTCTTCACAGTTTCTCGACCCTATATAAAGACTCAACACTCGATCTTCCTCATTCCACAACCTCCCACTCTCAATTTCCCTCTCTCAAGAACTCCGAAAATCGCCCACACCCTACAATCCTCATTCCTTAATCATTTTGAGCGACTCTTGGCTCCAAACTGAAGCATTTTCAACAAGGAACAAGGATCTACCAACAACAAGCACGGCAATCGACTCCTCAGTACGGAATTCAGGTTTTTCTTTCCAAAACCTAAGTTTCTTGTTCGAAATTGAAGTTTGCTTAGGAAGTGGTTGTTTGCTGAAATTGATTGAGGAATCTGCTTAGGAATCACTATAGGAAACTGTATGTGGTGATTGTTGGAATAGAACTTTACGGAATTGTGAGAATCGTAGAAATCGACAGAAAAATCGACCTAACCCAGAAAAATCGTCCGATTTTTGTGAAGAACAGGGCGATTTTTTGCTGCAGAAATGGATATTGTGAAGAGAATAACTAGAAATACGGGGAAGAAGAAGGGATCTTCTTCCAAAGCCCCTCCCCCTCCTCCACCACCACCTCAAAACATTCCTAAGCTTCCCCCTCCCCTATCCAAGCACAAGAAACGATATGAACGCATCCTAAATCGCCCATTCACCCCTCCCCGCTACATTGTGTTAGATGATCTAGATTCCTTGTTTGTTCGAGAGGATGTAGATATGATGCTTGACAGGGCTGGGCTGAGACAGTTTGCTACGATTACGGAGGATGCTTATACCGAGATCACCCTAGAGTTCCTTAGTACATTCGAGCATGATCCTAGGGAAAGGATGGTCACCTTCCGCCTTATGAGCCAAGATCACACTATGTCTATTGATACTTTTGGAGACTTGTTCGGTTTTTCTTATTCAGATGCAGGCACATTTGCTAGAGGTGTTAGTGCTAGTGACTTTTGGGAGGCTATTTTAGTGGGTGAATATGGAGGAGATAAGTGGAGACCCGGAAATTCTAAGGAGACTAGTATGTACAACCTCTCCTTTAAGGTAGTACATAGGATTCTTAGTGAGAGCCTATTTGCACGGACAGAGACTCCACAGAAGCTCAAGGCTGATGAGCTTTTCATTCTTTATTGTATGACATCCACCACCATTCCCGACATCTCTACCATGCTTGCTGACTATCTAGGAAAGATAGCCAACAAAGCTAAGGGCGATATTTGTGCTGGAGGTCTTGTCACTCATGTGGCTAAGACAATGGGATTAGACTTCTCCGGATGCACTCTAGCTAAGAGTGCCCTTCCATTAGGCTCACAGCGGTTGGTTGTTCGACAGGTTTTGATTCCTCGAGGGAGAGGAACCCTTCATGTGCGCGCCCATGCCATGGCACAGGGATCTGAAGAAGAAACCATCCGAGATCATTTGGAAATCCGAATACACTATTCGGAACAAGAGGAACTGGAAGGAGACGTTCGAGTTGATGCTTGAGGAGTTCTCTCCTCCTACTTACTATGATGATGATGCAGGTGACTCTGAGGAGGAGGATGAGGATGGAGGACAGGGGACCATGCTCGAGTTTGAGAGTGACACTCATAGCGGTCATGCTATGGATGCCATGGACACCGACACTCATGGTGCAGGACCTAGCCGGACTAGTAGAGGCGATGAGGAGACGGAGGATGACATGCAGCCACCTCGCCGCTCATTTGCACGTGCCCCTGGACATGGACGAGGACGTCGCCCTCCCCGTCACTTTAGGGAGCTAGTCTCTAGTTTCTAGAGCCTCGGCACCGACTACCACGCTCTCCACACCGACTACGACACCCTGAACACTCAGTTTAGGAACTACAGGCAGGAAACGGACGCTAGGCGTTCATCCTACGATGGCCAGATGAGAGACTTATACTTCCACCAGTTCGGCCACTTCTACGATCCTAGTGCACCGATGTATCCTTATCCACCACCTCCACCACCGACAAAGGATTGAGCTTCCACTTCTTTTACATTGTAAGTATTTTTCTTCATCTCATGCTGGATTTTCACATTGGGGACAATGTGGATGTTAAGTATGGGGTGGGGGTACTTACAATACCTTTTGTTTCATCTTAGCACTTTATGAACTTTGCACTACTCTTTATGATTTGGCTTGTAATAACTCTTGCACTACTTGCTTTCCACTATGACACTTGCATTTGCATGTTCTTCTTCAAATCCTATGAATTTTCAAAAATCTTTGTGCTTCTTATGATGGAAATGACCTCTATGATGAGAAATGTGTATGTGGATAGGCAAAAAGATGCTTAGTTGTGTTGAGATGTTAATCATAGCATGAATGAGTTTACTTTTGTTACTTGAACACATGAATAAGTTATATGATTTAGTTGTTTTGATAAGAGAATGAAATAATAGTCGAAGCTATATTGCAAGTTCTTTTACATCATATAAGGATGACTAAGGCAATTCACTTCTTTTCTTTTCTCATATCTTGATCATGCTAGCCCCTCAATGAAATATGTAACCCTCCTTTTACCATCCGGGAATTAGGATAAGTGATAGAAAAAGGCATGTTTGATGTGGGAGGGCCAAGGAAAATGTATTGAATGAAAGTCCAATTGAACGACAAGTCCTAACGGGATATGGTATGTGTAACTCGGCACCATTCACATAGCCGGGTGTTTATGTCTTGCCAAAGTCCAATTGAACGACAAGTCCTAACGGGATATGGTATGTGCATCAAGGGTTTGAGGCATCTCGAAATTGAGAAACGCCGATCTCCTAGGCTTCGGTTTTTGTGCACCGCTGTCCATACTCTCAAAAAGTAAAGTATAAAGGAAGCAAAGCTTTCTACATGCGAAGCATGTGCGGTGAAGTAAAACTTTGAAGGTATTATGTTGTTCCTCTTTCCCGGATTAGCACCACAATTACCAAAAAGAATTCCTTCCCTTAATACGTTTCTTGGACCTTTCCTTTTATTAGAAGACCTTGAGACTTCTATGCATGTGTTTAAGGCTTCATGGCTTAGATTTGTTTGACTTTGATTACCTCTACACCTTTATCATGTCCTTTATTTGTGTTTTCAAGAAAGAAAAGGAAGTTAGTTCATCTTATAGTTATCATTGATACATACTTTGCCTTTTTATGCCTTGAAATATCACTTTGAGGGTGATCCAATAAGAAGAAGCACTACCAAAAGAAAAGTTTTTGAGTTTTCATACATATATAATCCATGACATCTTGTATTCTAAATTTGAGTCTTGCTTAGGGACAAGCAAGGGGCAAGTATGGGGTATTTTGATGACATGAATTATGTACCATCATAATCACGCATATTGTAGAGGATTGTCTCAGTTTACCTTGCATTTAGAGAGATTTTGTGTGCCTTTTATGTTCTATTCAATCATTTGTCAGAAATAGAGGTCTACATGAGTTTTTGATGAATTATAGGTAAATGGAGTGGAATTGAAAGCAAAAGTGGAGCAAAGAGCATCTAAGGATGTTAAGGCAGCTAAAGGAGTCTTAAAGGGATCACAAAGAGCTAAGGAATTGCAAAAGAGAAGCATAGAAGACGAGCCAAAAGAAGAGCACTTTCTGTTGAAGAAAATCGTGCCAATATGCATATAAATCGGACGATTTTCTACCCTAGAAATCGAACGGTTTTGTGTATAAATCGACTGGGTCGATTTCCTTTGTTTTTCGGCCAAATGAAAAGACGACACTAAGCCCAATTCTTTTGGGCTAGAGGAGAGTTTGCCAAACGGCCCATTTGCAAGAAACTATAGGTGAGAACCCTAGGAACGAAAACGAAGAGGCCGCAGCGGGAAATCTTTACACGTTTGAGAGAAATTGGAGATTCTTGGAGAAGGATTGAAGAACTTTTTGCCGAGAAGCCAATCTTGATTCTTTTTTGTGAGATTTCTTTATCCATTGAAGCAATTGTGCTTTTTGAACACGAATTTGAGTTACTTAAGAGATACATTGATTTGTTTTGACAATCGTTTACAGATTTGAAGGTTATTGAATTTTTATTCAAGATTCGGTTTTCTTTGCGATATTTCACTCAATCTTTAATTTGATTCGATTTTGAAAATGGTTGGCTAAAACCCTTGTGATTCTGGGGAGAATAGTTGATGATTATGGCTTAGATGATGATAGACTGAACTTATTCAACATTAGGACCTTGAGAGTTTAGATTTTAGTTTCGCGACAACAGGAAAATAGGTGTGTTCTTGAAGTAAATCGGCCGATTTTCTTATGAACAGCCCGATTTATTCTTCTGACGAACTTTAATTGAATCAATCTTTAACCAAAACTAATCCTTGCCTAAATCCCAACATTGATTAACCTTTTTAACTTCTAATAAAGTGTATGAAGAGATTTCAAACTTGATTCTACATTTAATAGATTAAGGTTATAAGATTTGGGTAATAAAGAGACTCAACATCCTTTATTAAGATTCTAAGTGTGCTTTCTAATCTTTACTTTGGAGAGTCATATCCTGTAGTTTTAGATAGTTAGTTTGAACATAATTCTTGTCTTTAGATCTTTCTATATTGCAGCCTCAACAACCCTTATAGAGAGAACCTTTAGATTAGTTATATAGGTTTCGGAATTTCACCGTACGGTATCTACCTTTGAACATTTAATCTTGGCAATATAAACTTTGTCCTATATCTATAGAAGTGTCTTGAATCAAAAGCCTAAATCGGATACTTGAATCCTTGGAATCATTTTACCCTTATTTGATCACAAAAGCTTTTTGAACTTTTCGTTAGATAATTGAAATCGAAATTACTCTCACCAAATCCCTGAGTTCGACTCTGGAATTCTTACCTTACTACAGCTGATCCGTACACTGCGGGTTCGCTTTGCTTTGAGTTCTAGATATAAATTTAAGACTTTGACGCACACACCTTTTGGTCGAACAGTAGTATAGTATATTTGTCGTAGTTTTGCGATGATCTAGTTACGTCTAGTTGGCCGATGGGTTAGATGTTACATGCATGTGTGAGTTTACGTGTTTTGTTCCCCAAGCGGGAATGTGTTGTATGATTGGTTAGCTTTTGTCTTATTATGCGATATGCGGTTCATGCGAATATGTGTGTAGGCCTTGCAAGGTCTTGACGCAGGTACACGAGTCTGTGATGGTTATCGAGTAGATTGTTGGCACGTTTCGGTTTGAGTGGTTACCGAGTTAGTCACCCGAGAGTGTTGTGTTTAGCAAGTTTCGGATCAAAACTTGTTTTTAGGGGGATTAGTTGGAACATCCGGAATTTTTATTACGGTTAGTGAGCGAGTTATCGATCTTTCCGCACACGCGGCTCAGTTCTCTCGCAGGCACGAGGTGTTGAGTGACGTTTATCCCATAATCTCGTTCCGAACTTTTGTTATCTCACATTTGCCTTTTGGACCCCTCGTTCTCTAGCACAAAGGAGACAAGGTGCAGCTGACCCTTTGTTCACCCCACCTTGTGCAGCCTTTTCATTTCCCTCTCACTCCACTTTTTTGCCATTCACGTTGGTTTCATTCCTCTTCCTTCTTTTGTGTTTTCTTCTCCACCATCTTCTCTTTGGGATCTCTTGGGTGTGGCCAACAGTGGTGGAGATTCGGATCCGGTTTGGTAAGCCTTTCTTCATCCCTCCCTTCTTCTTCCCTACTGCATTGCTTCTTCTTCTCTCATTCTCCATTACCATGGTTGAGGCTTCGGAAGAGAGTTCATCTTGTTTCCTTTGCATGCATGTATTCCTAACTAGTTTAGGTCATGGAGAAGAGCTTAGATGTTGTGGATGAAGTTTGGAGAAGACCTAGCCAGAGAAGGAAGCCATAGAAGCTCAAGTGCAAAATCGAAGATCGAAGAAATCGCTGTTTTTGGAGTTCTACCACGGGGACGGCATTAGGCACAGCGGGGGCGAAACCTAGCCAGCCGCAAGGGCGGTGAGCAGCGCCGTGGGGGAGGCGTCGGGATTTCCTGGCGCCGCGGTGGCGGCTTCTTGCGCCGCGGGGGCCGTGACCTTCAGCACGCGGTCATGACTTTTGTTTCAACGGCTACGTTTCTTCAACAATAGGCTCTTCTTCTCCTTTCTTTTTTTCATTCCTTCCTTAGTTGTGTGGTTTTTTCATGTTAGTAGCATGCCTAGGGTGGACCTAGGATAGTTGTGAATTCCATCTAGTGGTTGTGGACCTTAGGAGACCTTAGAGTCTCGGTTGTTTCTTAGGATGACTCGAGTGTGATGATCATGTTATACCTCTTAGACTAGTTGTGTTCTAGCTTGGTGATAAGTTATCCTTGTAGGAGAGTGGGTTGTTGTAGTGCCTTTATATATGCTTGATGAGTTATGGTCCCTTGGATCCTAGGAACGTTCCCTAGCTTATGAGTTGTAGGACCTTGTGTTTGTTTGCTAGATTGTGAAGTCTAAGGACTTCTAGCCTTTGAGAATATTGTTGATGTGTTCCTCGTTATGATTAAACCTTGATTGTATTCCTACAAGAAGTTAAGATCGGTTTCGGTTAGCTTTGAGACGAGGTAAGTCCTCGGACTTACTTAGCCGCTTTTATGCATTATTTGGATATGTGATGGTGTCGTGTGTTTAATTGCTTATGATCATGAAACTGGATTAGGACAGCTTGGTTATATATATTGTTGGCCCATTGTTTATTATTATCGGGCGGTGACATCACTGCCAGCTCCCGAGGGAGACTAGGAGGTTCTCTGCGACCAGGCCATACATGGTATACAGACAGGCTTCTTCACCACTCCACATGGTATACAGGTTGAGCTCAGCATCACTCATGTTGGTTACACGGGGACAGAGGCGAGGGTTATAAGACTCTCGTGTCACACTTTAAACGAATGGAACTACTAATAGAATAACTTATAAAGAAGAATTTGTTGTATATTTATGAGCATGACTTTTGTGTTATGTGTACTTATATGTGTGTTTATGCCCTTGTTATCCTTATAATGCCTAGAATGTGAGCTAACGGTTTTATACCGATTGTTGTAGTTGATGTGCAGGCTAGGTGTGGCCGAGTGATTTGGAGAAGTTAGGCAGCCCGGGTTTCGTACATCATAGATCGAGTTGGGGGTTTGAGTCCATGTTTTGTTGTTGTATATTGTTGCATTGTTGGCGTTGTTGTATAGACGGATGATGTCTTTCCTTTCTTTATGTATTCAGGAATCATATCATTGCATTACATTATTTTCGGTTTTGGCCTTTATTTGTGTCTTGTTGCAAGATCCGGTGAAATTGTTGTCACGCTAAGGATCGGAACCTATTGTGAGGTCTTTGCCCGTAGCATCCCGAGTCCCGCGGATTCAGGGTGTTATAGTTGATATGAGGACAATGGGAGGGATTGAAAGATGCACAACCCAATATCTAGAGGAGGTGTTTGCAAAAGCACCTAAAGAGTCAATTCACAAATTCAAAATGGCTCTAATGTTGCTTATCGAAACAGTGGTTGTTGTCAAGGATAGAAAAACACAGATTACCAAAAGAGTATCAACCTCGTGAATGACTTGGGTCTGTTTAATTCATTCCCCTAGGATCGTTTGGCGTTTAACCAGGCAAAGAGGTACCTTCAATCATGTGATGCCGGTCGTTTGGTCGTTTGGTGTTTAACCAAAATGTACATAATCAGTGAATATCAAGCATATAAGCTTGACACTAAAAAAAAGATGTATACACAAGTTATAATTATGTGTACATAAATAATCATAATGTTCAATGAAATGTAAAAGTTGAACACATAATAAATATTTATATGTGTTTACATAGATATCGTGTGTACATATTTATATATGTCTATTGATTGTTTACAAAGTTCCACAGATTTGGCTGTTTCATTTTGTTTCAAAGCTTGCGCAATACTGCGCAAACATTAATGATGAAGAGGCGACACCAATCAGTTTGCGTTATGTCTCAAGATTTGGGAAGGACGGGAAGTCGTTCCCCAAATATGCTGAAATTAAGGGTATTGTGGCTACCTTAAAGAAAGAGGTCATCAAAACTGTTGAAGGATGTGTTGAGAACGATGACACTAACTGGTGGCCAATAAAGGGGAGAAGATGTGATGCTTGATTTCCTCTTTGATAATGGATTTGAAAATGCTGAGGTGATCATAATATGGCCCACTGAAGTGCATGATAAAGAGGAAACATTCAAGTATGTTTTTAACCCATTTGATTTACAAATGATTCAGTTTGATACATTTTTTTGGCTCAGTTTTAAAATGTAGGTCTGATAGCCCTAGTATTGTCATAAGAAAGATTGGGGATATTGAGACCGATGACATTGCCTTTGTTGGTCCACCAAAAAAGAAGGGTAATATTCACCACAATAGAATGTATATTTATAATTTTTAATTTTTTATGATATACTAACTTTTTTGTATCATAAAATGTACTAGAAGAGGACAAACAAAGCAAGAAAAGAAAATTAGATACAAGCAGCCCAACCGTTCAACCACAAAGGTTTGGATTCAATATGTATATGGTTTATTAAATTTATGGTATCTAAAAATTGAATCATGAAAAATAAATTATGTTTCTAAGTAATATAATTTGTGTAGATCTTTAAAGAGGACAACAAAAGGAAAGGACTCATTCCTCTCTCTTCTGTGGAAGATACTCAAGCACCCTCCCCTAAAAAGCATAAACAAAAGGTTAATGTTGAAGTTGACATGTTTGTTGAAGTCAAAGACCATGAACAAACAAGGTGAGTGTATGTTATGTGTACACAATTACCGACATAAATTAATTATTATTTACATACACGTAATAATATACAATTTGTGTAAATCATCAAGAAGGAAAACGAAGGGAAAAAATCCTATTCATTATTCTAGTGTGGAAGATACCCTTGCACCTTCAACTAAAAATAAAATGGCAAAAGAAAATGTTAGTGTTGAAATTGGCATGTCTGTCAAAGACAAAACCCATGGACACACAAGGTGAGTTCATTTACCTGATTCACAATAACTGAAATAGAGTTATGTTTATGTAGATACACATAATAATATACATATTATTTATATATAAAATACCACTTGTGTAGATCATCGAGGAGTAAAGCAAAAGGCAAGGATCAAATTGATCGTTCTACTGTGGAAGCTTGCCCCGCACCTTCACAAAAAAAGGCAAAAGAAGAAGTTAATGTTGAAGAAGTGAGGCTTTACGAAGATCAAAGCACTGAACCTACAAGGTGAGTGTACATTTTTCTACACAAGACCTACTAGTTATAGAACCACTATGTGATATGCTTAGTACATACGTGTAGTTATGTACATAGTTAAAAATATGTACACCATATTTATGATAACATGAAAATTATTTTATGTACATAATAGAGTGGACACATCTAAACCAGCTTGGGTTGCTGAACTCATGGATAAGTTGGACATCATTCAACGAGATCAGAAAGGCCTGATTGAGAAGGTCAAGCATCAGGGGTTGTTGATTGATGAACTCACAACATATTCCAGGGATTTGGGCACACTGTATGACAAGATTAACACAACAATTTACCTATCTTGCAAGCGAATAGAGAACAACATCAAGAATCTTCTCAGAGAAACAATGAAGCCATCTAATGCTGCCGAATATACTCCTACAGGTGATGATATTTCTAAGGAAGACATAATAGATGATGCAAAGATTGAAGAATCATAGGGTGGATAAAGTGAGGTATGAACACCACAAATATATTATACAATATGTATTGTTGAATTTAGGAGACTTTTGACAATATGTAATGTAAGCAAACTAATTGTAATGTATTAAAAATATTATGTATCAATGTTATGTGGTAAAAATGTATGAAAATATATGACACATTAATCTTGTTAAGTAGGGCATCGAGGAAGCGCAACAAGCACGCAGGATTGGGTAAGGCTTAAGAAGCACAATAAATATGTACGTACCCCGTACAGAAAAAAAATGTTAGCCTACCGAAGGAACCTACCAAGAGCATTCTGCAGATGAATGAGAGTCAAAGTATATATAATAGGGTGAAGAAAAAGGACGGTAAAGATACAATTGGGGGCTATATCAAAAACATAACAAGAGCAGCAATTCACGATATATTAAAGCCTAGTGGTTGGATCAAAGACGAGGTATGCGATCCATAATATTGTGTACGATAATCGATGTTGTACAGAATATTGTGTACACTAAAAATTGACCATTACACATTTCAGGCAATTGATGAAATCTTGGTGAATATTCGCAAAACTATTGCTGAGGATTCAAAAAGATTTAGAAGTATAGATGTGCTTTCCACTGAATGGACCAGGGCATACAATAGAATTACCTTTGCTAAGTATGTAGATGTGAAAAATGAGAAGCCCAACTACAACGAAAAAATGATTGAGGTGTTAACTAGAGATGTCCCAAATATATTCAAGAAGCCAATGTCCGATGTTGACATGATCTATTCACCCTTTAACCTTCTGGAATCACACTGGGTCATGCTGGAAATCAACCTACTTGATTGGACCATTTATGTACATGACCCACAAGTTATGTAATAAAAGAAGACAGGATGTAGTTGTTACTCGAACCACTGGCTGTTATGTTCTCTCAGATAATTTGACTACATGGCAAGCACACGAAGCCAAAGGACATACTGAAGATGCCATTCAAAATATCAGAAAAACTGATTTGAATGCTGACGAGTAAGTTTGATAACGGTAATTACAATATTACATAATATTATGAGAGATACACATTTACTTATATGTACATATGCTTGGGATACTATAGGGGTAGCTGCGGGATATTTTCTATCAAGTACATTCAATACCTAGCATCGGGACGAACTGATTTATCCGGCATCAGTGATGATGGTTTGCAAGCTATGAGAGAGAAGCTTGCCCATGTTATATTCTCAAGAACATGGCCAGATTGGGTTGATGAGATTTGAATACAAAACACTTTATTTTTTCTCCTTGTGTAACAGATTAAATATGCCACACAACTTTCTCATGTTATGTCGTCATTAGAAACAAACTTAAATGGTTATCAATGTTTGATTGCGTGACATATTGCGTTATTTTTATACTATTATGTATGTCCTATATTCGCATAACGTTACCATAAAACATACATATATGATAAGTACACAAGTATACAAACCACTCGATACACAAATCGAACCTCAACTGATACACAAACTCAAGTTACACATAAATAAAGCATACATAAATGTACTTATTATAAGTACACAAGTAATACATAATGCATACCACACAATTGTACTTAAAGAAGGACTTGCTACACAAACACAAGAAGTGCATGACGTAAATGCACAAGTTTAATTCTTCGATCATCACTTACAATTTTGTACATATTTTTACACACAATTGCATGTATACAAGATATTAAAAGTATTGCCGTGCATACTTTGTATCAGTTTAGACAGATTGAGTTTGGTCGATAATATGGCATGCGTAGTACACAAAATATATCAACGTACATTTATTCCCTTTAACAGTCAAGCACAATATTATGTACGTCCATAAATCATAAATTTCATTGGAAACCGTTGTACTTTGTCTACTTTGGTTGATTTAGACAAGTCTTCTTCGTGTGTCCACTAAATCCACAACAACTACATCTTCTCTTAATCTTTGGTTCCCACGAGGCTCGTATTCTTGCTTTTGGCAACCTTCCACACCGTTTACGCCTTATTGGAGGATCACGTGTAATTTTTGATATGGATGTCGGAATATTCCACTCCGACTTATTCGGGACAGGATAAATTATCTCCGAATATCCAGCCCTCCAATTTTCGGTGGAATAATACATACCAATGAGATACGAAGGACTCACATCAAGATGTTTTGACACAACTACAACATGTATGCACGGTATTTCTTCAACATCAAACTTCTTGCATTCACAAGTCTTGGTTTGCAAACAAACGATTGCATGTTCATCACCCCTTTTCACTTCAAACTTCATCCTATCCGCATCAAGAGCATACACAAAGTAACAACCAGATTCGTGGAAGCTTTTCTGGATGATCGCTTCGATTTTTGGTGTGGACACCTCTACACAAGACTGAGACCTTTGTCGATGCTCGGCAAACCATCGTGACATGAATTATCTGATCTCATCAAGCAATGTCAAAACTAAATATTTCCTCGCTTCTTTCATTAATGTGTTAACACACTCGGCATTGTTATTGGTCATGATATTGTACCTTTTAGCCGGTGATAATGAATGTACTCATGTTGATAGCCCTATCTCGTGTAGCGAAGTTCCAACTGTTGGCTTCTCCTCTAAAGGAAAATTATCAAAAATGTACACAAATTATAAAAATGTAGACATGTTATATACACTACGTTACTAGTCATGATTCAGTAACGTAGTGTACATAATTTAAATACACAAGGGTATTGTGGCAGTCATTATGTACAGAACATACAACACAAATTATCCACAAGTATTGTCATGCATTCAGATTCCTTACATCTCATGACCCCATCAATGAACAATTGCACTATTCTGTTGGATCTTGTCCTCTTTCTAAGATTCCTTTTAAGGTGTCAAATACAATATCCATGAAATGCCTGCCTATAGTATGACGTTATACCCTTCTTGATTGAATTATGTTTATCAAATACAAACACAAGTTCGTTGTTGTCCGGTATGATGCGTACTAGATTTTGGAAAAAAAATTCTCAATCCGCATTATTCTCACTGTCAACAATTGCAATGGGATATATCTGGTGACTAGCATCTTGTGTAGTTGCAACAAGCAACACTCCCCCATACTTCTCACTTAGATGTGTTCCGTCTACTGTGATAACCTATAATTAAAAACTCGTGTACATAATTTATATATACAAAACAAGAACACAAGATGATATTACATTGCATAGGAATATGTACCTTCCTCATTGATTCAAACCCTCTGATGGACTGCCCAAATGCAACAAATACATATACGAAACGATTCTCATCGTCAAGTATAAGAGCAATCATTGATCCTTAATTTTCCTCTTTCAGCATATACAAATAGGATGTGATTAAGCTGTAATTATCCTCAGATATTCATCTAATCATGTCTTTCACCTCTTCTTATGCCTTCCAACACTTCCAATAATTAGCATCAATATGGTGTCAACTTTTCACTACCGTGACTATCTGATTAACCAAAGGTAATTTCTTCGAGTTGGCGTACCTACACAAACATCGAGGTACATATGTTATGCACATAACAAAAAAAATGTAAGAAAAGAAAAAGAAACATACATTGTTTTCACTTTCTCTGTTATGACGTGGTAGGATGCACTCATGTTACAAGATTGCCTCAAGTGATAGGAACACGTGTGTGTGTAGAGACGAACTTTGTTGTTGTAAAGATACTTGATTCACCAAGCATACTGAAACGAACTCTCCATTTGCAATCTTCATCAATATATATTACAATTACTGCCTTCCTCTTTGACTTAACAATCTTATACTGTGAGCATTCTAATATTGAATGTAGACACAATGCGTTCTTCAACTCACTTTTTGTACGATATATTTTTCCAACAACAAGTTCATAATCGTTTCCAACAGGAACATAACATTTGCTTTGACAAACTATTGTCATCGATTCACTCCCCGTATCATCTACATGATCGTTGTCAAACACACTTGACGTAGTTGTACACAACTCAATTTGTGACAACCCGTTGTCAAGATAATCCGTAGTAGTTCTCAAGAAATCATTCTCTTGTACGTGACACCGGATACCTTCATCTACATTATGTACAACGACTAACTCCCCTCAAGTATGCTTATGTAGTTCCAAATTACACAAAGGAACACTCCACTTAAACTGTTGGAGTTCATTTATCCAGATAAATGTATTGAAATCATCCCGTGTATTAATATCAAATGGCTTCAATGTTGGATTGAAAGGATTCTTGTATGACAGTTCCACAACAAATTTTGATAGAGAAATTTCAAATTGGCATGCAATCCTATTCTTCAAATCATCAAAAGTGCAAGATACTTCAACAACCATAGGTTTGCTTGTCACATCTCCATTGTATTTCCATTCTTTGTTCAATAGTTCCCATTTACCCCCGCAATATAAGGTGATGAAAATAGTCGCCATTAATGGTACACAAATCAACTGATACACAAGGAATATAAGAAAGTGATACACGAGTACATCGAATACATAAAGCATTTATAAATCTACATATTATATGTACACAAGAAACCAAACCAACCGATACACAACATAACTACCCAACTGATACACAAACTCAAGATACACAAATACATCGAAAACATAAACCATACATGAAAACTCCACCTTGCTTATAATGTTTTACAGGTGTTTATGATGGAAGACTTAACACAAATGTAGTAGTTGGATATATGACCGAAGGTATTTCTATGGTCGTCTATACCCAATCAAAAGTAAATCCCAACTTAGCACCAAAAACAAGTATAGTGGTTAAGTAAGGGTCGAACCCAAGAGAGTTAAGGTGTTTTAGATGCAATTATCGATTATAGCAACAAGTAACAAAGCGGGGGGTTTGGTTGAATTGATGCTCACAAAAACTTATGAAAACGATTAATGCGATAAGTAAGACAATGATGGATGAATCTACACTAGGTTGACTCTAAGCATGCGATTGCTACTTTGGTGAGTTCCTTTTACAAGTTTTCAAGTAATCTCCCGTCTCGATCATATATATGTGGTGAGCCAACCGGCATCAACAAATCTTAACAGGTTAGTGTTCCGTAAACCTACAAGAACAAATAACAAGTTAGCTTTCAAACAAAGACTAAGGGATATAAAGAGAAGATTAAAACCGGTAAACTTATCTTTATATTTGTGTTCCTTTTCTCTAAGTAATTACAACCCGTTATTACTTAAAGTTGCTACTAGATTAAAGACCCGAACCCGGAACCTATTAATCCTAGTTGTTTGCATGCACGTTAGAACCTAAGGTGATCAATCTCAAAAAATAGTAAACATGCAATTAGACAATGGAGATCAAGGAAACACAAAGCATTACTGAACAAAAACTTATATTAAAAAGAACTTACAACCAAAGTAACAACGCAGCTTCAAACCAACTCAATGTAACAAGGGAGTTAGCAACTCATTACAAAGGTAGCAAGATAATCTAAGTGGATAATTTATTGGATAACAAGATGGATTATTCTAGCAATTAGCCAAGGACTATTTATACTACAAAAGACACTAAATAGGAGTAAATGGCCGGCCCAAAACAACCACCTTTAATGTCATAAAGGTGGTGTAAACAGCCGGAGTAAAGCTTCTGACATTAAACCGCAGGGGCGGCCTTCAGGTCCGCAGGGGGGTTGAAGGCAAAAACGCTTGATCTTCTTCATGGCCGTAGGGGCGGCCAAGTACTTCCGCTAGGGCGGATCTTCAATGCTCTTCAAACGTCTAACCCTTCGACTTCCTGGCGTTTCTGATGCCAAGCCACCTGGGCGTCCCTATGTCACCGCAGGGGCGGTGACACAGCCTCTTCGTCTTCCAGCTCCCAGTTTGAGGCGCAGGCAGGGGCACAGTGGAAGGCGCAGGGGGGATGGTCTTCGTCTCTTCAGGGCAGGTCACCGCAGGGGCGTCAAGGAGTGGCGCAGGGGCGGTAACACACTTCATGGCCAGCGCTAGTGAAGGCGCAGGGAGCGCTCCGGTGTAAGGCATCACCCGCAGGGGTGGTGGCAAGGCTCCGCTGGGGCGGTGAGACAACAGAAGCTTTGCTTCGTGATCGATCTTCACTCCTAAGTGCTCATAACTCCTTCCTTAGCTTCTTTTAGTCTTCTTCTTTTGGATCAAGGAGTTAGTAGCATAAACCGACACAAATGTAATAAAAAGACTCTAAAAACTATCCTAAATGATAGTGATTCTATCACCTACCATCCTTATTGCTCCAAGAGTGGCCTACCCGGACAACCTCCTTATGACTCCCCTTCTTATGTTGCCAAATGCCGGAAGGGAATCCTACACTCGGTGTCGCTCATTGCCAAGGCGCCCTTTCGGGTTTTCACCTTGCCACTCTTCTTCTTTTGATGATCTCACTTTAACTCACATCCCTCAAGTCCAATTTTGCACCAACCTAAGGTTGGTCGGACTACCTTCTTTTTGCCTAAACCGCCCTTTTGGGTTTTCGATTTATCCAAGGATTTTTTTATGCCTCTTTTCATTTTCTAAGGATTTTTCTTTTTTTTTTTTACTGAATATCAATCTGAATTCAAAATGCAAAACAAAACAACTCAAACTCAAATGAACTGTACAAGCAATGATAATGTCCTCCCCCATACTTGAAGTACACTTTGTCCTCAAAGTGGAAATGAAGCAAAGATAAATGTGGGAGAAAGGAAGAGAAATCTACCCCTCAGTGGGATGGTCCGGATGGACCACCTGGACCCTCCTCTGGTGGGTAAGGAAAATGGCGGAAGAAGTGCTCCTGCCGGCGGTGGAGCGTGTCGATGCGGCACTCCTTAGCCTCCATCCTCTCTCTAAATGAAGTCTCATAGCTAGCTTGCCAAGCCAGCTGCTGAGTCTCCAACTGCTGTTGATGAGCCGCCTGCCAAGCATCTTGACGGCGGTCGAAGTGAGTGGTCAGGGAGGAGGCGAAGCTGGACCGCCTGCCAAGCATCTTGACGCTGGTACTCGGTCTGTCATGCCTGGTGTTGTGTTGTCAAGGTTGCCATCTGAGCCTGCAGACTCTCCATGGTCTGACTGTCCTGTGCTGCCTTCGGCATCTCCTCATCAGTGGTGGGGCCCGGCTGGATCCTGCTGCGTATCTCCCTACAATATCCTCCTGAGGCCGTCTCGGAGGAACCGGATCAGCTGGTACATACAAATCTGAGAGCTCGTCTCCCAATGAAAGTCGTTGGGGAAGGTATGTGAGGTGACTCTCATCTGCTAAAGAGAGCCAAAAATGATGCTCCCCGTCTCTCCTGATGAGGCTGCACCTCCTCAATATACCCTCCGTGATGCGCTCTTCGTCCGTTGAACGCAAGGATCCGCCGGTGTTGTTCCTCCGTCGATTTCTTTTGTGTATTTTCGATTTATAGGGATATGCCAAGCAAGGATTCGTCCAGCCTCGCACCTTGGATCTCCTTGGCTCGAGTTCTTCTTTCCTCGGAATCTCACTTCGTAAATTAGACCTCCTTTGTCCTCCTAGCCTCGCACCATAAGGACACCACTCAGCCTCTCACCTTGTGGGTTTCGAAACCTTGGTCTCTCACCTTAGTCTCTAGGTTTGTTTTGCTTTAAAGTGAAAACACAACTTCGATTGAACTCAACTCTATAATCTCCTTAAAAACGTTTGTGGGAGAGGCCTTATATAGGCTAAAAATTCAGCACCTAACTCCCAACATTAAAGGCTTACAAGTTCAAGAGTTGTGACATTAAACAAAGAGCAAACATAGGGACTTTCAACCACCTACTTTTTCATCTACTTTTCCACCTACTTTTCTCCACCAACTTTCACATAATTAATACATAAATTCATGCATAATATATGAATAATATGAGAATGATATGCTGCATAAAATATATATTGGGTGGACGTGCATATGTTTGTATAACCATCTTCCATGCCTCAATGAGTGATCTTGGTCAAAAATCCACTCAAGTATTAACGCTGCTTCATTGTCGGGTCATTTTCACCCTGTTCCTCTTGGAGTCTTGACTTCCCATAAACTACAAAGTTGTACATCTTGAAAATACCTTTGAAAGTAGTACTTGTGGGTCTTCTAACTCCAAACGAAGCTCCAGATATAGGCATTTTACAGAGAGTGCGTAAATTTGACAACTTAGCCAGATCGAGCGGAATATGATTTAAGTTAACAACGCTTTGAGTGAGCATTTTCGACTTCATGTTGGGGCTCTCGGGGATCACATCACTCCGTATAAAGTGGAGGCCTCTAATCCGTCCTCCAAGGCAGAGAGATCCATCACCCGTGCAGCCAACAAGGAGATGATCCCTCCTCCCACAATATCTTGTGGCTCATTCTTCCTAATCCGCTTCAAAGCGGTAAGGAAAAGGTATTGCCAATCCGGTACCCAGTCGTTCGTGGAGAGACAGGCGTATAGCAATGGAAGGTCCTTAAGAGCAACCTTATTATCCTCCTTGTGTCCACAAAAGACACTCATGAATACCTTTGAGATGAACCTCAAACAGGGGTGAGTGAATTTGTTGGAGTACTCACCCCTACATGAAACTCAGACCTGGTGGCGGCCTGCCAAAACTCCATCAAATCAGGTGTCGGGATAGGTTCCCACAAGTCGTCGGAAAGGGCTATAGTCACCCCTAATGCCTCCTGCAGCTGGGAGTAGTCCAATGTATACTTTGTTTTGTTGAACTTGAATGTAAGTTCAACACACCCATGGTCCACCGTTTCCAT
The DNA here is from genome assembly GCA_033239125.1 of Fagopyrum homotropicum. Lineage (NCBI taxonomy): Eukaryota > Viridiplantae > Streptophyta > Magnoliopsida > Caryophyllales > Polygonaceae > Fagopyrum > Fagopyrum homotropicum. Next base: position 11,294,784 of record BSWB01000008.1, read on the forward strand.
TTTGAAGGTGGCAATGAACTGGCGGCTGAGCTCGGGGTATGTTGGGGCGGTCATTATCAGAAAATCCCTGAGCCCAGCATTGTTGAGAAATTCCTACATGCTCTCCAACATGCCCAAATGTTCCAAAGTATGAACGTCCAGAAATCGGGTTGCATACACATCCCGACTTTGTGCAATCCTATACCGCATCGTCTCGGCTTCTGAAAACTTATATTTCTTCTGATTCTCCATCTCTTGAAGTGTGAACAATCAAAGGAATTAGAAATTTCAGAAAATTGAGTAAGAAACGAACACTCTGTTGTGTTTTCCGTAGGGGCGGCTGCAGCAAGCACAGGGGCGGCAAGGCGCAGGTGCGGGGGCTTGCAGGCGCAGGGGCGGGCGAAGAGCAAAAGGGAAATTTGGGAGTTCGGCGAAGGTTGTGGTGATGGAGCTTTTCCGGCGTCCTTTTTTGATGCTGCAGACGTCGCTAGAGGTGGGGCAGTGGAGGGCGAGACTGAGAGAGTTGAGGGGATGTTTGTGTGAGGTGGTGGTTAGGGCTGGCATCGCAGAGGGGGCGGTAGTCGTCGGAGCCAGCGCAAGAGTGTTTAGACAGGGTGGTACGAGGGCTTCCGGAGGGCGCAGGGGCGTATGGAGGCAAGGTGGCTAGGTTTCGAAGAGTGAATGGAAGGGGAATGTAAAGGGCGGTAGATGTAGGTTATTTTTGGAAAGTGTATTTTTTTTCTCTCCTTAACAAAACCGCAGGGGCAACGGTTGTCACCGCGAGGGCGGTGACAAGGAAGAGGGGTATGCAGCCTCAGCTGCCTCCCGAATCAGCGCCTTTGTTTTACATCGTTGGCTCGACGTAAGGACTCTACCTCTATGATCTAGCCTCCTCCAGCATTCCTTTTGGGTTTATAACCGTTTGTGAAGGTAATCCTCCGGAGGACCTAGTTTCGATCCTTATAATGGCTTCCGCCATTTGACCAACCTGTTTTTCAAGGTTCTTGATGGTGGATTCTGTTGTTTGGACATGAGTAGCAAAGTGTTTAGTCAAAACCTGCAACATATATTCAGTTGAGTGATACTTACCTTGACGGGGCTGTTGTTGTTGGTTTTGTTGATCCCTCAAACGAAAGTTTTGTTGGTCACGCCAATTTGGCATGAAATTCTGTGCATAGGGATCGTTCCTAGGCCTTTGCTGCTGTGGTTGTCCATAACCCATTGCGTTCACCTCAGCATCGTCATCCTGGACTTGTTGACACATGTCCGTTGGATGGTATGGGTTAGCATATACTCCACAAGCTTTGAGCTGTTGTGGGGTTCCCATAACTATTAGTCTCTTCACCATTTCCTTCAACTCCGGGAGCTTGGTGGAAATCTCGCTCTTCCCGAAACTCACAGCATGAACTCCTTTCTTAGCCGGGGTCCTTCCAAAGTTCCGAGTACCTTCCGCTAGTTCCTGTATCTTTTCCAAAGCAAGGTCAGGAGTAGAGTTAAGAATATTACCTCCGCAAGCCGCATCGACGATCCTCCTTTTATTGTCTAGCAAGCCATTATACAAGTACAAGACTAGATCTTGAGTTGAATACCCGTGAAAAGAACAGCTGGATCGAAGGCGTGCAAACCTTTCGAAGTACTCGTAGAGAATTTCATTCGCCTCTTGCTCGATGTTGCTTATAATTTTCTTCAAGCTATTGACCTTCTTGGCTGGAAAGTATTTCTCTAAAAACGCCTTGTGAAGGTTCTCCCAAGTGTCGATACTCCCAGATGGAAGGTGGTAATACCAATCATCCGCGGAATCTTTGAGTGTGAATGCCCTCATCTTGATTTATTCTTCGGTAATGTTGGCCGGCTTCATGCTCATACAACGGTATGGAACTTCCCAAGGTGCTTCATGGGGTCTTCACCACTTAGCCCATGGAAGGATGGAAGCAAGTGAATGAGGCCCGGCTTGAGCTCAAAGTTGACTCCTTCCCCTAATGCCGGTATAGTGACCGCAAGAGGGTTTTGAGCCAAGGTGGGTTGCGTAAGTTGACGAAGAGTACGGTCAGCCATCTCTTGTTGAAGTTGTTGTTGTCTTCGTTGCCGGATGTGCGTCCTCTCAATTTCTGGATCACAAGAAGCAAAGCCGGAATTAGTAGCACGGGTTTGAACCATAAAAATGGTTCAACACAATAATCAATAATAACAATAAAACACTAAAACTCCCCGGCAACGGCGCCAAAATTTGACCGTGATGGATGAATCTACACTAGGTTGATTCTAAGCATGCGATTGCTACTTTGGTGAGTTCCTTTTACAAGTTTTCAAGTAATCTCCCGTCTCGATCATATATATGTGGTGAGTCAACCGGCATCAACACAATTTAACAGGTTAGTGTTCCGTAAACCAACAAGAACAAATAACAAGTTAGCTTTCAAAGAAAGACTAAGGGATATAAAGAGAAGATTAAAACCGTTAAACTTATCTTTATATTTGTATTCCTTTTCTCTAAGTAATTACAACCCGTTATTACTTAAAGTTGCTACTAGATTAAAGACCCGAACCCGGAACCTATTAATCCTAGTTATTTGCATGCACGTTAGAACCTAAGGTGATCAATCTCAAGCAATAGTAAACATGAAAATAGACAATAGAGATCAAGGAAATACAAAGCATTACTGAACAAAAACTTATATTAAAAAGAACTTACAACCAAAGTAACAACACAGCTTCAAACCAACCCAATGTAGCAAGGGAGTTAGCAACTCATTACAAAGGTAGCAAGATAATCTAAGTGGATAATTTATTGGATAACAAGATGGATCATTCTAGCAATCAACCAAGGACTATTTATACTACAAAAGACACTAAATAGGAGTAAATGGCCGGCCCAAAACAGCCACCTTTAATGCAATAAAGGTGGTGTAAACAGCCGGAGTAAAGCTTCTGACGTTAAACCGCAGGGGCGGCCTTCAGGTCCGCAGGGGCGGTGAAGGCAAAAACGCTTGATCTTCTTCATGGCCGCAGGGGCGGCCAAGTACTTCCGTTGGGGCGGATCTTCAATGCTCTTCAAACGACTGACCCTTCGACTTCCTAGCGTTTCTGATGCCAAGCCGCCGGGGCGTCCGTATGTCACAGCAGGGGCGGTGACACAGCCTCTTCTTCTTCCAGCTCCCAAGTTTAGGCGCAGGTAGGGGCGCAATGGAAGGCGCAGGGGGGCTGGTCTTCGTCTTTTCAAAGCAGGTCACCGCAAGGGCGCCAAGGAGTGGCGCAGGGGCGGTGACACACTTCATGGCCGGCGTTGGTGAAGGCGCAGGGAGCGCTCCGGTGTAAGGCGTCACCCGCAGAGGCGGTGGCAAGGCTCCGCTGGGGCGGTGAGACAACAGAAGCTTTGCTTCATGATCGATCTTCACTCCTAAGTGCTCATAACTCCTTCCTTAACTTCTTTTAGTCTTCTTTTTCTGGACCAAGGAGTTAGTAGCATAAACCTACACAAATGCAATAAAAAGACTCTAAAAACTATCCTAAATGATAGTGATTCCATCACCTATCAATATACTAAAAATGTATTGATTATATTTTCTAGATGCTTGGTTGGTTTGAATTTAATACAGGTCTTATCTGTAATATCCGGAATTTTTATTCCGTTCAATTCCGTAACAAACCGTATTTCGATCTTTTGATCCTTAACTGTCTACGTAGTTGGACACTATATCTCAAAATTTTATCATTTTATGTAATATCACTTCACATAAAATGATAAGATTTTATTAGTAGCAAACCCTAATCCAAACCCTAGTGTATATCATGACTTGTCTTTGACAAAGCCATGACGCTCTAGTGACGAGATCAAGACAAGCCCAAGACGAAGTCAAGACGAGACCATGACGAGTTATGACGAGGCCATGACAAATTCATGACAAAGCCATGCATGGCTATGAAAAGCTGTTGACAAGGTTTTGACAAGGCTTGACAACCTCAGCCAATTCTTTCTTACCTTGCTTCAGCCCAACCTTTTGCCTATGTTCTTCAGCCCACACAACCACCGCACACCTTCTCCTCCTTCCTTTCTTGTGACCCATTTCCGGACTGCTTGTACAGGCCCAGCCGCAGCCCATGACAGCCTTGCTTACATGCCCAGCCATAACTCTCCCTTCCTGCAGGCCGTGCAGCACTCCCCTCCACCCTAAGAGCACACACGTTTCCTCTCATCCCAACTGGAAGAGCTCCCACGTTCTGGACGTTTCAAAGATCGTAACTCCCCGCAGATCACGCCTCCTCTTGCTCCCTCTTTAGATACCTTCCATTCTCACCAAATCCTCTCCTGCACACGTTCAGCATTTGCCTCAGACGCAAAACTCGCAAGGAAGAAACCAGCAGGTCGCAGTAGCGGATCTATAGCCAGACGCCTCCCTCCTTCTCTGTACTCAGATGCAGAAACGCACCGGGGAGAAGCCAGCAAGTCTCGTAGCAGTGGATCCATAGCCCTAACGTCTTTCTTTTGCACAGCCGGTGCACGAGGGTGGCGAGTCTTCGTCCCTCCTTCCCCATTCACGTCCAGGTACAAGCATCGATCACCTCCCTTTCCAGCCTTCAACCTAATATGTATGAAACCGTTGTGTAGTGACGAAGGAGCCTCCCTGAAGGATACAACCCACACCGAATCAGTGGAGTCTGCTAGAGAAGTAGGGTAAGTCTCCTATTTTGGATACATTCTTACTCTAGTATTGATCCCTACATCCAACTGCGCATCTCTTATCTTCACGTGCAGTACCAAGGACACCTTTGGAGTGTCACAGGCTAGGGATCGAATTCTCCACCTTACTCGTTAAGCCACCAAGGACACCATCCTGCAACCATCGAAGTGAGTAAGTATACCTCACTCTAAGTTTAAGCAGTGGGAAGAAGATAGACTAATGTAATCCAGTTGTGTGGTTAGGCAAGTACCGGACATCCGGTAGAATTGATGAGCCTCTTCTTCCCTTCTTCCTCAGGTCCTAATTGAGATTTAAACCTTCCTTAACCTGACTTAGAGTTACAATTTGTAGATCTGTGAAGATCCTGTCTTTTTCTGAATTTTCGAAACTGTGTCGAGTATTCAACTTCGGGGACAGATTTAGGTATGCTAAACTCATTCTTTGTTGCTAAATTTTGAATATGTTGTAGTCAGTAGTACATAGTAGATCATACTAAAATTTGGGAAGAATCAGAGTTACGGGTTGAGAGTTATGATGTTGCAAAGTTGACTCCTCATGCAGTTTTTATAAGTGTGCTGAGTGTTGAGAAAAACAGCATGTGATGCAGTTTGTGAGAAGGTTTTAAATAGGCTTTTGATCTCCTTTGCTGCTGAACTTTGGATATATTATAGATAAGATTTTACAGTAGAACATATCAAAATTTGGGATAAATCTAGCGAACGGTTTAGGAGTTATGATTTTTCAAAGTTAAGACACTGTGTTGTTTGTTAAGTGTTTGCTGAATTTCCTAAGTGTGGAAAACTGCATGTCGATACAGTTTTGTGATCCAGATTTGGATAAGTTAGACTCCTCCTTTAGTGCTGATTTTTGGATATGTTGTATTTAGTATTATATAGTATAACATACTGAAATTGGAGAATATCCCGAGTTATAGTTAAGGAGATATGATTCTCCATAGTTGGTTCCTCATGCAGTTTTTAGGTTATGTTGATATACTCTAAGTATGAGAATAACTGCTTGCCATGTAGTTTTGTGAAATAGATTTGGAGGGGTTACTGACCTTTGTTGGACGTGATCTTTGGATATATTGTTGATGGATATGATAGGAGCATGTAGTAAAAGTTGAGAGCGATCTGTTGGGTTAATCCAGATTTAGGATGTTCCGAAGTTGGGTTTAAGTATAGTTTAGTTTAGAAGAGTTGTGTTAGGTTTTAAGTGTCGATCCATCTTATGCGTTTATGTCCTTGTGAGGATGTTGAGCCTATAAGTATAAGGACTTCTAGTTGACTAGAGCGTTGTTTGATTCGTGTGCCTTGTCTTGAACAGGCGTAGTGCGTTTTCCCGAGGGGAACTTGAGAGTGTGCTGATCGGTTGCTCTTGGAGACTGGTAAGTCCACGGACTTACTTAGTTGGCTTCTTGTATGAGTGTAACGTGTATGAGTGGTGTTTGCTAGTTATGATAAACAACGAAACCGGATTAGGCCGATTTTATTGTAATACGTAATTGACTCAAGTGTATGATAACGGGTCGTGACATCATCTGCCTAGCTCTTGTGAGAGTCTAGGAGGTTCCCTGTGACCAGCCCAGTCAGGTAGATGGTCAGATGCATTAGTACCATTCCTTGTTGGTAAACGGGGACAGGGGCGAGGTTTGGGAATCCCTCGTGTCACAAAATAAGTATCATTAGTAACGACATATCACCTAATTGAAGATAATAAAAGGATTGAGTGTTGCATGTTGATTGTGTATGTTGTGTGTTTGTGCTTTTACCTTTATACTTATGCATATAATGTTAGCTAACGGTTTTATACCGCTTGTAGAGCCTTGCAGGTTAAGACAGATGTAGAGAGATCTAGAGGAAATGGTCAGCCGGGTCCACGTACTCATTTAGTTGGGGATGGGGATGTCTTCTGTTCTTCATATGCGTCGTTTTAGTACATTTGCTTTGTAAGGCTGATACATATTCTTCATGTATACATTGTTTAAAGTTTTCAAATGTTTTAAATACTTTTGTGCCTTGTTGAAAGATCCTAGTGAAATTGTTGTCAAACTAAGGTCGAGACCCAATGTGAGGTCCTAACCAGTATCGCCGCGACTTCTCCGAATTTGGGGTGTTACAATATGGTATCAGAGCTCTAGGTTGGCAACAATGGCACTTGAAATCTTCTGAAAAACCGAATCTATAAAACAACTAGAACCCGAAAGGGGTGTAGAATTTTCAAAACGGATTTCTGTTTTTACCCAACGCATAGTCGGGTTGTTGGGTTAGTAGTACGTTGGACCACCTTCGCTCTCCGTGGATCTCTACAACTTGGATCGATAGGAGTTAGCTTATAGACTTTTTATGATGTTTATTATAATATGTTATATACATGTGTATGCTTAGCTTGTTAGTATCCTAAAAGATATTGTATATCCTTTAGTCGTGATATCACGAAGCGATTATCGCCTCATGATAAATCGACTACGGACTTGAAGAATCTCCAACACGAAGCAATGGAATCGGGCCTTGAATTAAGTATTATACTTGGGTAGGTTGCTTGGTGATCCTTACGAATCATCCAAAGAACAAGTGCGCAAGGAAGTAAAGTTGTGAAGATAATTTTTACCACAAGCACAATCAGATGAGGAAGAAATTCCTGAGTCAGTTCAGTTAGAAGGAATAGAAGGTCGTACAAGGAACTCGGCATACGAGGCCGAGAGATGGAATTAGAAGAACCATGCAAGAGACTACAAGAGTGCGGGGTAGAGATAACAATATTGGACCGAGACAAGTAGAATTGAGTACAACCAAGATTGTGGAATCAAGGACATTACAATCGAGGCTCGTGCCCCAAAGACCAGTATGGGCATGAGAAACCAGAAGAGATAGAGTGTTAATCCGGGTGTGAGAATCTAAGGTGCACGGAATGAAGACCTACAATTGAGTGTAAAAGCAAAAAGGAAGACTTCACAAGCGTGGGGAGGTTTTGACCTCCTCAGAGATATAAGAAGTTTGAAAGAAACCGCGACGCCAATATCTAAAGAATGGAAGCTTGTAGCAGGGTCAACGGAGTTTCATGAAGGCGATATTACTACTAACTTCAGTGAAGAAATGTGTATGGGAGGACGACCTTGCTGGAATCGAGAGTCCAAGGTAACCCTAATTATCATGGGACTTAAGCCATCAACACAGACGGTCCATGCAAGAGGAACTGCAAGTGGATGATCATTACGACCATAAGAATTGCAAAGACGTTTGCAAGCTATCGTAGGAAACTTGAAACGACTATTTATGTCAGATGAATGACACAATCGGACTAGAGAAAGAGAGTTGTCCCAAAGGAAGCAGAAGAATGAAAGATAAGACGAACTAAAGAAGGATAAAAGGATTAATCTAGTAGGTGATGTGCACCAAAAGTTTAATACCAGTAAGGTATGAAATTGAGATAAGTCAATTATAGACTGACCGATGTCAACCAAGGACGTGCAAGTATTGTTTGGTATTGACGAGTTATGTGCCGTTAAGAAGAGATATTTGTGATTGTGGATCTATGGAGTAGCTTTACCGACGCCTTAGAGGATTTCCTCAAGTAGGAAACGACAACCTTCTTGGATTAATTAAAGGTATATAGAGAAACGTTCTAAGGGTTACTTCTTGGCTATTCAAGATCAAACTCCGGTCAAGTCAGGGAGTTTGGATCCGTGGTAGAAGAATTAAGAAAGTAAGCGGAAGAAGTTGTTTTTCAATCGTTGTTTTATTTTCTCAAGGCAAGTAAAGAAGGTACTTGGTACTTCATCCGTATAAGACTCATGGTGTAATTGGAAGAAAGAGTTTTGGGGTCAATCATTTTATACTTACAGAAAAGGTCCTTAAGATTAATGAGTGACAACAGGATAATCAGAGTAGCGCAGCGGAAGCGTGGTGGGTCCTAACCCACAAAGCAAGAAGCTCAAGGGTACTGATGGATGTCGTGTCGAGTTTAAGATGGTGATAGTCGGTGAAATGCATTCTAGTTGGAAGAAACGTGAGATAGGCTATGTGAGTGACCGAAAATGTTGTACGGAAACTTATGTGTATGTAGAGATTAAAAAAAAAAGGAGACTGGTACTCTATTATGGATCCGAGTGGAGAGTGATGGCTTTGTTACATGTTGCCAAACAAGTAGTTTTGGAATTCTATACTAATGGAATACTCTAGAGTGAGTTTTTTGGATGGATTAGGAAAGAATTAATGATGTAATAAAAGTATTGTGCATGGCCTGCACTAGAAAGCTCAAAGTGAGTAATTACCATCCTGAGTCGAAGATACATAAGAAAGAGAAGCGACAGGAGCATACTTGTAACCTAGTAACCGTGCATAAAGAAAGCATAATCTCGGAGTAGATTTTATGTGTAATGTTATGCCGGAATAGAGCCGAGTTGCGTTTTGAATTAGAGGGATATTACTAGCCCGATAAAAGTGGAGGATACAAGAGTTCAATGTTGATGGTGTGTTAGCATTTATCGAGTATTTATGGTCAAATAACTGTGATATAAGATCACTTTGTGTCTAATACCGTCATTCCGGACATATTCTATGTCACTTAAGATCTTGGGAAATGCGTGGGAAGCCTAGGTTAGAGCTAACGATATATTAGAGATCTATAAATAATATAATAATGCCAAGTGAACAAAGAGGATGACCACTAGTTTTGATTTTTAGTTGTCTCGAGTGTTATACCTGAAAAGGGTAAAGGTGACGATTCCTTACCTGAGGAATAAGATGACTGGGTAATATTAAAAGACAAGACCAAGTGGGTCGTGATACAAAGAGCATTGAGCACTTGGTAAGTGTTGGTGGATGCCCAAGACCTTGGACCTGATTGTGTAGTTAGAACCTTTTCAGAAGGCCGGAAGCAAGTGGTCATAACGAAGGGAAGAAAGTCAAATAGATCATTTTCCATAGGGTCATCAAAGGATCTAGAAGTGAGTTGTGTAAGGCAACCATTAGAAGTTTTAAAGCGGTTTAAAAGTGACTGATGGACTAATATTCCTCACCCTATTGGAGAGTGCAGCTTCAATTTTCCACAGAGACTAAGTTTGGGAACTGAGTTGAGAATTTCAGTTGGAGAGATACCTACCAGACACGAGTTAGGTCATCAGATTAGAGGACCAGAGAGTTGAGCCGGATGATACCGGTGAGATATCCGGTAACCACTCTAGAAAGTGGTAGCATACGCTTGTGATCTAAGTACCTGAAAAGATTTAAAATTCAGTGGTTTTATGAAAAGCTAATAAGGCTACCTAAGATATGGTGGATAGTAAGAGACGTAACCTTTCAAAGACCTATGTAGCGATAGTTGTAACCTCGAGAGTGAAGAGTTAGGGCTTGACCTTGTATGTGTGATATTGTTTGACTGCTTGTTTATTTCATGATTGAGTGTTTAGTCAGTGATGTGTTCTTTTGGTAACCATGATGTGCGGGATACTTAGATGTGGAAATGACGAGACTTTTGTGTAGTGATCAAACACACCTATTTGGTGCCTTAAAGGCCGATCAAGATTGTCTTACCATAAGTTTCGGAACGAAACTTATTTTGAGGGGGATCTGATGAAACGGCCGGATTTTTCGTTACGCTTTGATAGGGTTACAGGAGTTTAGAAAACGAAATTAAAATTTAGTGAGATTAGGATATAAAAGTTTAATTTTGGAAGTCGTTTGATTAAATACCTTGTTCTAAGTTTCGGGACAAAACTTATTTTAAGGGGGTACTGATGTAATATCCGGAATTTTTATTCCGTTAAATTCCGTAGCAAACCGGATTTCGATCTTTTGATCCTTAGCTGTCTACGTAGTTGGACACTATATCTCAAAATTTTATCATTTTATGTAATATCACTTCACATAAAATGATAAGATTTTATTAGTAGCAAACCCTAATCCAAACCCTAGTGTATATCATGACTTGTCTTTGACAAAGCCATGACGCCCTAGTGACGAGATCAAGACGAGCCCAAGATAAAGTCAAGACGAGACCATGACGAGTTATGACGAGGCCATGACAAATTCATGACAAAGCCATGCATGGCTATGAAAAGTTGTTGACAAGGTTTTGACAAGGCTTGACAACCTCAGCCCATTCTTTCTTACCTTGCTTCAGCCCAACCTTTTGCCTATGTTCTTCAGCCCACACAACCACCGCACACCTTCTCCTCCTTCCTTTCTTGTGACCCATTTCCGGATTGCTTGTACAGGCCCAGCCGCAGCCCATGACAACCTTGCTTACATGCCCAGCCGTAACTCTCCCTTCCTGTAGGCCGTGCAGCACTCCCCTCCACCCCAAGAGCACACACGTTCCCTCTCATCCCAACTGGAAGAGCTCCCACGTTCTGGACGTTTCAAAGATCGTAACTCCCCGCAGATCATGCCTCCTCTTGCTCCCTCTTCAGATACCTTCCATTCTCACCAGATCCTCTCCTGCACACGTTCACCATTTGCCTCAGACGCAAAACTCGCAAGGAAGAAACCAGCAGGTCGCAGTAGCGGATCAATAGCCAGACACCTCCCTCCTTCTCTGTACTCAAACACAGAAACGCACCGGGGAGAAGCCAGCAGGTCTCGTAGTAGTGGATTCATAGCCCCGACGTCTTTCTTCTACACAGCCAGTGCACGAGGGGTGGCGAGTCTTCGTCCCTCCTTCCCCATTCACGTCCAGGTACAAGCATCGATCGCCTTCCTTTCCAGCCTTCAACCTGATATGTATGAAACCGTTGTGTAGTGACGAAGGAGCCTCCCTGCAGCATACAACCCACACCAAATCAGTGGAGTCTGCTAGAGAAGTAGGGTAAGTCTCCTATTCTGGATACATTCTTACTCTAGTATCGATCCCTACATCCAACAGCGCATCTCGTCTCTTCACGTGCAGTACCAAGGATGCCTTTGGAGTGTCACAGACTAGGGATCGAACTCTCATCCTTACTCACTGAGCCACCAAGGACACCATCCTGCAACCATCGAAGTGAGTAAGTATACCTCACTCTAAGTTTAAGTAGTTGGAAGAAGATAGACTAATCTAATCCAGTTGTGTGGTTAGGCAAGTACCGGACATCCGGTAGAATTGGTGAGCCTCTTCTTCCCTTCTTCCTCAGGTCCTAATCGAGATTTAAACCTTCCTTAACCTGACTTGGAGTTACAATTTGTAGATCTCTGAAGATCCAGTCTTTTTCTGAATTTTCGAAACTGTGTCGAGCATCCAACTTCGGGGCCAGATTTAGGTATGCTAAACTCATTCTTTGTTGCTGAATTTTGGATATGTTGTAGTCAGTAGCATAGTATATCATACTAAAATTTAGGAAGAATTGGAATTACGGGTTGAGAGTTATGATGTTGCAAAGTTGACTCCTCATGCAGTTTTTATAAATGTGCTGAGTGTTGAAAAAAAGAACATGTGATGAAGTTTTGTGAGATGGTTTTGAATAGGCTTTTGATCTCCTTTGCTGCTGAATTTTGGATATATTATAGATACGATTTTAAAGTAGAAGATATCAAAATTTGGGATAAATCCAGCGAACGGTTTAGGAGTTATGATTTTTCAAAGTTAAGACAGTGTGTTGTTTGTTAAGTGTTTGCTGAATTTCCAAAGTGTGGAAAACTGCATGTCGATACAGTTTTGTGATCCAAATTTGGATAAGTTAGACTCCTCCTTTAGTGCTGATTTTTGTATATGTTGTAGTTAGTATTATATAGTATAACATACTGAAATTAAAGAATATCCCGAGTTATAGTTAAGGAGATATGATTCTCCAAAGTTGGTTCCTCATACAGTTTTTAGGTTATGCTGATATATTCTAAGTATGAGAAAAACTGCTTGTGATGCAGTTTTGTGAAATAGATTTGGAGGGGTTATCGACCTCCGTTGGACGTGATCTTTGGATATGTTGTTGATGGATATGTATAGGAGCATGTAGTAAAAGTTGAGAGCGATCAGTTGGGTTAATCCAGATTTAGGATGTTCCGAAGTTGGGTTTAAGTATAGTTTAGTTTAGAAGAGTTGTGTTAGGTTTTAAGTGTCAATCCATCTTATGCGTTTATGTTCTTGTGAGGATGTTGAGCCTAGAAGTCTAAGGACTTCTAGTTGACTAGAGCGTTGTTTGATTTGTGTGCCTTGTCTTGAACAGGCGTTGTGCGTTTTCCCGAGGGGAACTTGAGAGTGTGTTGATCGGTCGCTCTTGGTGACTGGTAAGTCCACGGACTTACTTAACTGGCTTCTTGTATGTGTGTAACGTGTATGAGTGGTGTTTGCTAGTTATGATAAACAACGAAACCGGATTAGGCTGACTTTATTGTATTACGTAATTGACCCAAGTGTATGATAACGGCTGCCTAGCTCTTGCGAGAGTCTAGGAGGTTCCATGCGACTAGCCCAGTCAGGTAGACGTTCAGATGCATTAGTACCATTCCTTGTTGGTAAACAGGGACAGGGGCAAGGTTTGGGAATCCCTCGTGTCACAAAATAAGTATCATTAGTAACGACATATCACCTAATTAAAGATAATAAAAGGAATGAGTGTTGTGTGTTGATTGTGTATGTTGTGTGTTTGTGCTTTTACCTTTATACTTATGCATAGAATGTTAGCTAACGGTTTTATACCGCTTGTAGATGTCTTGCAGGTTAAGACAGTTGTAGAGAGATCCGGAGGAAATGGTCAGCCGGGTCCACGTACTCATTTAGTTGGGGACGGGGATGTCTTCTGTTCTTCATATGCGTCGTTTTAGTACCTTTGCTTTGTAAGGCTGATACATATTCTTCATGTATACATTGTTTAAAGTTTTCAAATGTTTTAAATATTTTTGTGCCTTGTTGTAAGATCCTAGTGAAATTGTTGTCAAACTAAGGTCGGGACCCATTGTGAGGTCCTAACCAGTAGCTCCTCGAGTTCTCATAATTTGGGGTGTTACATTATCAAATGTCAAGGGCCTTGAAGTATAACTTAAGGACAAGGAAGATAGCGCTTACAAAAGGACGATCTCAAAGGCCTTGGAGTTATGTATATAAATGGTTCAAATGTAAAGAAGATTTTTCAGGAAGATTTGCTCAAACAGAAAGATTTTAGGGAAGATCTTTTTCAACCAAAGATCTCAACCGAAGATTTTCTAAAAACAAAAGCGGCAAAATATCTTCTCTTTCGATTCAACAGAGGATGAGAAGATCAAGGAGCTAAGGACTCGACGTGTTCTCAGGATTTGAAGATTTGCAATGTCTACCTTATCTCGAAACAACAAACGATCTTCATGGAGAAGAAGATTCATCTTCATACGGTCATCTCTCCAACGGCTAGAAGACCTCTCCATAGAAGAGTATAAATGAAGATGTTGGTTGAAGAAGAAAGGACACACAAGCACATACGGAAAATATCTTTACGTCTTCAAGCAACTAAATCATCTTCATTTATTGTTTTTCTTTCTCTCATTTATGCAAAAGCTTTATCCCCTTAGAGAGAGAAAACACAAGAGCTTCATTGGAAGATCTAAATAGTGTTATACTAGAGTGTGTGTTACTCTACGAAGTAACTAGGCTATTATAGCTAGGTTGAGAGTTGGAGCTAGATCGTAGCATTGGCTACAATGAGAGAAGAAGGGGATTTCTTCTAGTTTGTATCTAGGACTCTTTGAAGCTGATTATAGATAGGTAGATCCTAAGGCTATACCCTGGGACGGAGAGTATGCTATTTAGAGCCGAACTTCGTAAACATATCCGCGTGTCAATCTTTTACATTTCGCACTATATTTTGCTATTGTGACTAACTTTGTTTTTGCAGGAGCATGAAGTCAAGGCTCTTGAAAGTTATTTCAAAGTCCTTGAAATTAAAGTTTCACTAAGAGCACAGTTTGACATCAAGGCTCTTGAAAGGAGTTTCAAGGCCTTGAGATTTGGTTTACGAAAATTTCTCATACTCTATTAAACCCCCTTTCTAGAGTATCTTTAACTTATTTTTTTCACCTACCGGTTCTTCATTTGGTATCAGAGCTAGACTCATGTTTATTGATTTAACCATCAGTGAGACTAATCATGAATCTTGTAGGTGATGGTGGATTTGCTCAAGGAAGATCCTCATCTCGACCACCACTCTTTTGTGGCAACAACTTTGCTCATTGGAGAGCACTCATGCGTATGTTTATTATTGACCTAGACATGGAACTTTGGAGCATCATTCAAAATGGACCTAAAGTTCCAATGACAACGGTTGAAGGTGTGCAAGTCCCAAAGAAGGAAGATGACTTCACACAGGCTGACCTGGACAGTGTGTCAAAGAATTACAAAGCAAAGAACCTACTATACTGTGGATTAGATGTAAATGAATTCAACCACATCTCATCATGCAAGAGTGCTAAAGAAATATGGGACAAGATTGTTGTCACTTACGAAGGAACAACTCAAGTTAAGGAAACAAAGATTATCATCTTCCTCAGACAATACGAGCTGTTCAAGATGAATCCAAATGAAACAGTCAAGGAAATGTTCACCAGATTCCCTGAGATCGTGAACAACCTGAACTCACTAGGAAAGATCTTCACAAATGAAGAGAAAGTGAGGAAGGTTCTAAGGAGCCTACCTAAATCCAAGTGGGGACCAAAGATGGCTGCTATTGAAGAAGCTCAGAATCTCACAACTCTTCCTCTTGATGACCTACTTGGAAAACTTATCACACATGAAATGGTTCTTGGTGAAGAAGATGGAGAACTCCCATCCAACTCCAAGAATTTGGCATTAAAATCAAGAAGAGATGAGTTACCATCTGATGACGAGGATAGTGATGACGATGATGAAGAAGATGCAAACGCCATGATTTCTAAGGGTCTCGCAAGAATTCTAAAGATTAAGAAACAATATGCTAATATAGAATATCCACGAGGATCAAAACCCCGAGGTAAGTTTTCAAACTCTAATAAGAAAACAAGAATATTG
Source organism: Fagopyrum homotropicum (assembly GCA_033239125.1). Lineage (NCBI taxonomy): Eukaryota > Viridiplantae > Streptophyta > Magnoliopsida > Caryophyllales > Polygonaceae > Fagopyrum > Fagopyrum homotropicum. The sequence goes on from BSWB01000008.1 coordinate 11,310,371, forward strand.
ACTTGTTTTAAATGTGGTGAAATAGATCACCTTGTGAAGGATTGTCCATAAAAGAAGAGGACCAGCTTCAAGAAAAATGATCGAAAGAAAAAAGCTATGGTTGCTTCATGGAGTGATTCAGAATTAACAAATGAATCAGAAGATGAAAAAGAACAAACAAACTTGTGTCTCATGGCCGATCATGAAGAAGATTCAAATCTATATGTTGACAATGTGGTAAGTACAATTATGTCTCAACTTGAAATTGATCTGAAACAATTCCTTAAAGATATTATCATATGTGATAAGGAACATAGAATAAGGATAAATTTTTTTAAAGAAAAGCTTCTTGAACAAGAAAAACAACTAAGTGAAATGTCTCTAGAAATTAAAAATCTTAACACAAAAAAAGTAGACCTTGATGACAATATCAAGGCCTTGGAATCATAGAACCTGATTCTCAAGGACAACCTCTCCTCTCTTCATCGAAACTATATCGATCTAGAGAAAGAGAAAGTTGATCTAACTTTGACGTGTCAAGACCAGAAGGTTGCACTTATTAAGTTTACTTGTTCAAAAGCTAATCTTGAGAGAATGATGGGTGAACAACAGTCCTCCCTTAACAATAATGGTATAGGTTATCATAGGAGCTTTCCTAGAAAATCTACCACCACTTTTGTCAAGGCCAAAGGAAGCATTCATATGCCTACTTGCTTCTACTATTGTAAAAAGGGTCATGTTAAATCTACATGTCCTTATAGAAGAAATGATCCTTATATGATTAGAAATACCTATCCTTTATGTTTAAGGAAACAGGTCAAACAAATTTGGGTTCCTAAAGGTACTAGACCATCAAACATGATTGAACCTGAGTATGAACCAAAATATGTCATTTGGTCGACCCGAAAAGGTTGATGTTTGTTGTTTTGCATGATATCACCAAGGTAAAGGAGCACAAATGGATATTAGATAGTGGTTGCTCAAGACACATGAGTGGAAAAAGCTCTTTACTCTCATATTTAAAGAAGCAATCATCTGGAACCATTACTCTTGGTGATAAAGGAAAGTGTGACATAATTAGTATTGGTAAATTTGATATAATTCATCTAACTTTATTGATGATGTTTATTTGGTTGATGGTTTGAAATATAATCTTCTAAGTATATCTCAAATTTGTGATAAAGGCAATAAAGTCATGTTTGATTCGGATAAATGTGACGTTCAAGACAAAAAGACGGGTGAAGTGTTGCTTACTGCTCCTAGATGTAATAATGTTTATTCTATGAGTACTAACCAAGTTTCAGGAACTAAGATAAAATGTCTAAAGGCCTTAACTGATGATCCAAGACTTTGGCATAGAAGACTTGTCACGTAAGCATGCACACCATGCAGAAGCTACTTACAAAATATTTGGTACGTGGTTTGCCAAACCTAAATTTCAAGGTTAATGATCTATGTAAGGCATGTACACAAGGTAAACAAACAAGAGGTTCATTCAAACCTAAGAAAGTTGTAAGTTCTTCTCGACCCATTGAACTTTTACACATGGATCTTTGTGGACCTATGCGTGTCAAATATCCCAGAGGCAAGCAGTGCATCCTTGTTATAGTGGATGATTTCTCTCGTTTCACATGGATTTCTTTTCTACGAGAAAATTTTGAAGCTTTATTTGAGTTTTCAAAATTGTGTAAGGAGTTACAAACTTTGAAAAACCTACCAATTGTTTCTATAAGAAGTGATCATGGTAGAGAATTTGATCAATTGAAGTTTGATTTGTTTTGTGCAAAATATGGCATTTCATATAATTTTTCAGCTCCTAGAACTCCTCAACAAAATGGAGTTGTGGAACGTAAGAACCACACTCTTGAGGATATGTCTAGGAAAATGCTTTTAGAAAACAATTTGCCAAAAAGTTTTTGGGCTGAAGCAGTAAACACTGCAAATTATATTTTGAATAGATGTTTAATTCGCCCTATTTTGAAAAAGACTCTTTATGAACTCTTTAAAGGAAGAAAACCAAATATTTCATATTTCAAACCCTTTGGATGTACTTGTTTTGTTCATAACAATGGCAAAGATAATCTTGGGAAATTTGATGCACGTAGTGATGAAGCTATATTCATTGGATATGCTTCAAATAGCAAAGCTTATCGTGTCTACAACAAACGTACCAAAATTGTTGAGGAAAGCATTCATAATATTTTTTATGAAAGAAATGATGGGTACTTTGAGTGAGAGTTTTGCTTATCTAAATCTAAATCAAAGAGAAGATCATAATTCGGATGAAGAGGAAGATCCTAAGATAGAGACAAGAATATGCAGGAAAAGATTCAAGATACCGAAAAAAACCCTCAAGACCTTGAAACACACCTTCAAGACCTTGAAACAGGAAACTGTGATAATAGAACTCCGCTTCAAGGGCTTGAAACCCAACTTCAAGGCCTTGAGAATGGATCAACAGGTAATATACCAACGGTACCTGAATCTAGTCAAACATATGAAGCTCAACCTTCTGGATCTTCTCCATCTGTCAAAAGAAGAAAAGTTCAAAACTCCTCATATCATCCACAAGAGAATGTGATCTTAGATCCAAATGCTGGAGTTCAAACTAGATCTAAAGTGAACAATCTATGTGTCTTCTTCGCTTTTGTGTCGCTTGTCGAGCCAAAGAACTACGTTCAAGCTCTTCAAGAACCTGATTGAATCATTGTCATGCAAAATGAATTGAATGAATTTGAGAGGAACAAGGTATGGACTCTTACTTCAAGACCAAAACATCAATCAGTTATTGGAACGAAATGGGTCTTTCGAAACAAATTGGATGAAAGTGGCAAAGTCATACGAAATAAAGCACGACTTGTAGCACAAGGCTACAAGCAAGAAGAAGGTATTGATTATGATGAGACTTTTGCTCCAGTTTCCAAGTTAGAAACCATACGTATGCTACTTGCATTTGCATCTTTCATGAGCATAAAACTTTTTCAAATGGATGTAAAATGTGCTTTTGTAAACGGCTACTTAGAAGAAAAAGTCTACGTTGCTCAACCTCCTGGTTTGAAAATGATGAATTTCCAGATCATGTTTTTAAACTAGATAAAGCTCTTTACGGTCTTAAGGAAGCTCCTCGAGCTTGGTATGAAAGATTATCTAAATATCTTCTTGAAAACAATTTCAAAAGAGGTTTGATTGATAAAACATTGTTTTTCAAAGCAAGAGGCAATGACATTCTAGTAGTGCAAATCTATGTTGATGATATATTATTCGGTGCTACTAATGATTCTCTCTGCAAGGAATTTTCAGATATTATGTGCGGGGAATTTGAAATGAGCTTACTAGGAGAGCTAAATTTCTTTCTTGGACTTCAAGTTACACAAGCAAAGAAAGGAATTTTTCTCAATCGAAGCAAGTATACTAAAGAATTGCTTAAGAAGTACAAAATAGATCAATCTAAGGTTACAAAGACTCCTATGAGTTCAACACTTTCGCTAGATCATGACAAGAATGGCAAAAGTGTAGTGCAAAAGGAGTATCGAGGTATGATCGATTCATTGTTGTATCTAACTGCTAGTCTTCCTGACATTATGTTTAGCGTGTGCATGTATGCAAGATTTCAACCTGATCCTAAAGAGTCACACTTGGTTGCTGTGAAAAGAATTATTCAGTATCTCAATGGCACTAAGGATCTAGGGTTATGGTACCCACGTCAAAGCTTGTTTCATCTTGTTGGCTATTCAGATGCAGACTTTGCAGGTTATAAGGTCGATAGAAAAAGTACTTTTGGATGTTGCCAATTCTTAGGATCATCCCTAATTAGTTGGCATTCCAAGAAGCAAAACTTTGTTGTCCTATCCACAGCTGAAGCTGAATATATAGTTGCAAGAGCTTGTTGTGCACAAATTATTTGGATTACTCAACAACTTCGTGATCTTGGCTTTGACTTGAAAGGTATGCCTATAAAATGTGATAATACTACTGTTATTTCTATAACCAAAAATTTGTGCAGCATTCAAGGACTAAGCGTATTGATGTAAGGCATCACTTCAAACGTGATCATGTTAAGAAAGGTGATGTTTCGATCTCTTTTATTTCAACTAACTTGCAGCTTGTAAATATCTTTATCAAGCCTCTTCGTGGGGAATAATTTAATTTTATTATATTGGAGCTTGGTATGTTGAACAAGGAAGCGTTAACGTAGGGGAGTAAACGAGTTTAATTGTTCCTACGCATGCAGATTGATGTTTTCAAGGGCCTTGAAATAAAATCCAAGGGGCCTTGAGACATATTTCAAAGGGTATATTAATAAAACGGATCAATTAGAAATTCATATCCTTTAGATATTGAATTATCTAATTTTTATTTTATAAAAGGGATTTCAAAAGGTTTGTTATCATATTCAAAGGATTTTGAAAAGTGGTTACCAAAATTTATGGAAAGATTTTTTATCATCTATGATTTTCCCAAGATCTTAAAAATCTTTTGATCTTTTGTTGATAAGACTTCCTTCCTTAAAAACCTCTTCTCTTCCCTCTTTACTTCTTCCGCGTCCTTTTCCTTTTGAAAGAACAGTGCTTTACTCTTCCGATTTTCCAAACCCTCTTCATCTTCTTCTCAAAAAAATTTCATGGCATCCAAGAGATCTTCAATGGCCGAAGCAACATCATTTGTCCCCAAACGACAGAGGATAGTTCAAGTATCATCAGATTCCGACTCGAGTTCCGGATCTGGGTCAAGCTCGAGTTCATCAGATTTTTCAAGCGACGCAAATATTTTTACTAAGACTGGGCTCCCGTCGAGTTGGTTTACAAGTCCAACGGCAGCCAAGAAATGGCTAACAGGGTATGATGATCGCTATCAATGCATGTGTGAGCCGGTTCATAGCAAACTGTTTACCTGCTTCTCGTTGTCGGAACTAGAAGTGCTTCAAGCAAGCTCAATCTGGATCATGTTAAACCTAGGAAAATCATCGTACCCACGACTGACTAGGTTATTCTACACAAACTTAACGGCAAGAATAGAAAGAGGAGAATGGATTCTAAACTCAGTCATCAAAGGTAAGAAAATCACCATTACCTTTGAGATTATAGCTGATATCTTTGGATTTCCTCTATATGACGCTTCAGCATATTCTAACCCTGCTAGAACTATAAGATTAGCCAGAGAACAGTTTCTCCTTCCCAATGCTTTATCACCACCCACTATCACTTGTTTAACTCTAGAAGCCATCATTTAGCTATTTTAGATAGATGTGTAGTACCCAAGTTTGCTAACAAGGATATTATCACAAATGCTTTGCTGGTTTTAGTCTACATTGTGATGAATTGATTGAAAGTAAATCTGCCTGAAATAATCTTGTCTCATATGGTAAATGTCATAAATTTTCCAAGCACTAGTCGCCTGCCATATGGGAATTTGCTTCTCATAATCTTTAGGCATTTCTCAGTTGATTTTTCTGGTGAGGATTTGCACATTGTCAATGGAGGATTGGATGAAGCCTTCTTTGAGACCATAGGAATTCAAAAGACTCAGGTAAATTTAAGTACTGTATGGGTTTTGAAGGAGCAGCCAGAATGGAATTTCACTACAGAGTAGCGTCTTGAAACTATAGAGAGAGTAGTGGAGTCACTAAGATCTGATATTGTCCATTTTAGAGCTTCAATGACTGACAAGATGGATGAAACACAAGATTTACTGGGTATTCTTAACTAGAAAATTAATCAGTTGTTTCATGTTAGTGCCCTGTCTCTTACATCTGCTAGCAGTATTAAGCCCATCTCAGAAGATGATGGACAGGCGACAACAAAAGATGTTGAAAAGGTTATGACTCAATGTCATAAGATTATTAAGAATAAGCCCATTCGCCAACCATTGCTAGAAGATCCAGGCATTCTGACTATCAAAGAGTTTGGGGTGGTCAAGAAATATGACAAGAATTCTGCACAAAGGGGAACAGATTTATCTCAAAAAGAACGTGAACTTATTGATGCTAAGTATCGATGGAGGGATATGTGTTTAAGAGACTATTATGGGAAAGGAAGATCCTCCAGATGGTACAAGGAAACTCGAAGTTCTTTGATTGCCATGACTGTTTTCTGAAAAATTTTATGTGGTTTGTGAAAATACTCTTTGTGGGTCTGTAATCGTGTTTAAAACTCTCGTACTTTGACTGTTTTTTCTCCCTTGTTGAAAGACAAAGGGGGAGAAATGATGATCCGACATTTCAATATACTGCATTCTACATTTTTAGTTTTGATTTTTATATGCATTGCTAAACTAACAAATGCAGGTACGATAAAACATTTGTGTTGTCTTCCATCAAAGGGGAGATTGAAAACTCCACCTTGCTTATAATGTTTTATAGGTGTTTATGATGGAAGACTTAACACAAATGTAGTAGTTGGATATACTAACAATGTATTGATTATATTCTCTAAATCCTTGGTTGGTTTGAATTTAGTACAGGTCTTATCAAATGTCAAGGGCCTTGAAGTATAACTTAAGGACAAGGAAGATAGCGTTTACAAAAGGACGATCTCAAAGGCCTTGGAGTTATGTATATAGATGCACGAAGGATTCAAATGCAAAGAAGATTTTCCAGGAAGATTTGCTCATCCAGAAAGATTTTAGGGAATATCTTTTTCAACCAAAGATCTCAACCGAAGATTTTCTAAACACAAAAGCGGAAAAATATCTTCTCTTTCGATTCAATAGAGGATGAGAAGATCAAGGAGCTAAGGACTCGACGTGTTCTCAGGAGTTGAAGATTTGCAACGTCTACCTTATCTCGAAACAAAAAACGATCTTCATGGAGAAGAAGATTCATCTTCAAACGGTCATCTCTCCAACGGCTAGAAGACCTCTCCATGGAAGAGTATAAATGAAGATGATGGTTGAAGAAGAAAGGACACACAAGCACATACGGAAAATATATTTACGTCTTCAAGCAACTAAATCATCTTCATTCATAGTTTTTCTTTCTCTCATTTACGCAAAATCTTTATCCCCTTAGAGAGAGAAAACACAAGAGCTCCATTAGAAGATCTAAATAGTGTTATACTAGAGTGTGTGTTACTCTGCGAAGTAACTAGGCTATTATAGTTAGGTTGAGAGTTGGAGCTAGATCGTAGCATTGGCTACAGTGAGAGAAGAAGGGGATTTCTTCTAGTTTGTATCTAAGATTCTTTGAAGCTGATAATAGATAGTTAGATCCTAAGGTTATACCCTGGGACGGAGAGTAGGCTATTTAGAGCCGAACTTCGTAAACATATCCTCGTGTCAATCTTTTACATTCCGCACTATATTTTGCTATTTGACTAACTTTGTTTTTGCAGGAGCACGAAGTCAAGGCTCTTGAAAGTTGTTTCAAAGTCCTTGAAATCAAAGTTTCACTAAGAGCACAAATTGACATCAAGGCCCTTGAAAGGAGTTTCAAGGCCTTGAGATTTGGTTTGCGAAAAGTTCTCATACTCTATTCAACCCCCCTTCTAGAGTATCTTTAACTTATTTATTTCACCTACCGATTCTTCAATACGTATATGATAAGTACACAAGTATACAAACCCCGCTATACACAAATCGAACCTCAACTGATACACAAACTAAAGTTACACAAATGTACATATTATAAGTACACAAGTAGTACATAATGCATACCATACAAAACACGTGCTACACAAACACAGGTACTCATTTTTAGAATAATTAGTTTATATTGTTTGATCGAACCAAAATCCCTTGAGTTAATGTTTGATCGAATACTGGTAAATGTGTGATTGTATCAGATCAATTAAAATACCTCAATTTGTTAAAATAAAAGTGAATAAGTGACGAGAAATAATAATAATATTCCTTGAGTCATTGTATATTGTTTTATTAAAGATTGGAAGAAAAAAATTGCACTCATTTTTAGAAAAATATATTTTATAAAAATGTTGCTTGCTTCAATGATATATATATATATATATATATATATATATAAAAACAGAAACCTCTTTTGCCACGTGTTAACATCTCGTTTTTCTAAGTCCAAAAAATTATTTTAAAAAGTGATTTCTAAATGTTAATATAAATTATAATTTAAAAAATGTATACAAATAAATATTTTAATTTAGATATTCTATTTTGGTTGTAACAAACCGTATAAAAGAATGTATTTATTGAAAGAGTATATCGGAAGTTTTAATGTAGATAAGTATGTATTCATAAATATTTTTAAATGATTATTTAAAATTTATCTAAAAATAATATTCTGCATCTTTTTTAATATTTGTAATCAATTTTAAAAAGTTAGAATAATTTCAAGTACGTATATATACTTCTAGGATTTAGTTTAAAAATATTAATTACTTTTAATATTAATGTATAAAATAAATTTATTAGATAATTTTGAAATTTCTTATCTTATATTATATCTATTAAAGTAGAAGTCTTTTTTGTCACGTGTCAACGTTTTTCAAAATTATTTTATTTATTTTAACCAATTTTTGATATAATAAAGGTTGTTAACGCCTTTTAAAAAATGTATTTTTTAGTTTCGAAATTTTTAGTTAAAAATTTTTCAAAATTGAAAGGACCATATTTTAGGAAAAAAAAAATATTTACAATTTATTAAACTCAACCCACACAAGTTGCGGGTAATACACTAGTTCGGGTTTAAATCTGAATCTAAAAATCTACCGTAAAATTAGTCACATTTATTTTGTTTAATGAAGCAAATGAATGATTGAGAAATCTATAGTAAGCAAAAGAGTTGATGAACGCACTTGTCTTGCAGATGAAGATGATAGAGTACGAGAGAAAACCCAGCGTTCGACATCTACTTAGGATATGAACAAATCTTTTTAAGATTTACGACGTTAGGATAGGAATAAACTTTTATATATATATATTGACAAATTCATTTAAAATTACATTTATTAATAATTAATTATGCGTCAGTTAATTAGGTTTAGAGTTTACAAAATGAATATAAACTAACATTTAAATTAACTTTTGTAATTAGTTGTGGATATGGTAAATTTAGATTTAAGTAAATAAAAATCCTTAAACCATTTAAGATGGAAGTTCGAATATATTAACGTTTTTAATTTTAATAATTAGTTAAATAGAAAAAGATGTTGATCCATATTAGCGGTCATTTTTTTTAATATATATATATATATATATATATATATAGATTTCCTTAATATTTTCCTTTGTTACATAGTATATGAAAGTTCAAATATATTAACGTTTTTAACTTTAAAAACAATTTTCTTTATAGTATAGTAATTGCTTTAATATTTTATAGAATTTTTACATCATCTCTTTTTTTGACAGGGTGGAACTTTGATTGTTTTGTATCGGACAGGGTGGAGACCTATAAGAGCATCCCAACAGATTCCCTAAACCCTTCTCCAAAATGGAGAATTAAATGTAAAAATCTACCCTTTATATTTTTATCAAATTCAACAGATTCTCTATCTTGAAAATTTTTTTATTTATTTGGAGAATGTGTTCAAATTTAGGGAAGACTCTCCACTTTTTTCCATTATTCTCCATTTAGGAGAATGAAATGGAGAATCTGTTGGACCAAAAAATTTTTAAAATTCTTCAAATATTTTAAAATGGAGAACCTGTTGGGATGCTCTAATATATGTTATGAGCTATAAAAAATGGAAAAAAAAAGTATAATAAATATTAATAGTTAGATAAATTGAACACGATTTGAACATTTAAATCCAAATACTTGACTCATATATTTTTTCTAAAACAATTACAAAAATAAGTGTGATAATTTATCACCATAATTATTTTATATTATTAAAAAGATTAACTTCAATTTTACATAAAATAAATATGACACTTTAATACAAATTTTATTATATTTCGTAAGTTTCTTTTATTTTTAATGAAATGATCATTTATTACTCTAACATCTAAATAAAATAAAGATTACCAAAGAGCCATGAATTCATGTGAGTGTCAAGAGTGAACCAATCCAATACGTTTTATACTCTCATGGAAGGAAATTTGAACACTCAATTTCTATATTCTACCTAAAGAACGAAAAAGTGTAATCCTAATATTGGACTTTTCGTCTTTACATGTTTGTCTTTATAGAAATAATGATCCAATAAATGAATGGTTTCAGTTACTCTACCCAGATCACACATTTATCCATCAACTGTCTCTTCCAAAACACAAAAATACACAGAGGGAAAGATGAAGCTAAAAATGACACTGAACTTAAAATGTGCAGCAATATGTCTTCTCCTTGTTCTTCAATTGAGTCATATGGTAACTGGGTTTGGATCCAAAGAGTATAGCAGAGACGATTTCCCACCCGGTTTCGTCTTTGGGTCTGGAACTTCTGCTTATCAGGTGCGTTTTCCTATTCATCCATAATTCGAAGCTTCGAGAAAATCAAGAACTCAAGTTTTGCTGTTACTGTAACAAGGTGGAAGGAGCTGCAAATGAGGATGGAAGGACACCGAGCATCTTTGACACTTTTGTTAAGGATGGTCAGTAATTGAAGTTGATAATTCATGTTTAACTGTAATAAAAGCTCATACTGTTTTTCAGAGAGTTGGGATCAAGGAAATGGAGATGTTGCATGTGATGGGTATCACAAATACAAGGTCAATAATTCTTAATATCTACTTAGAATCATTTCTTTATTCAACATATCATAAGATGAGATTAACCCTCATCGGTGTTATTGTGTAGATTATTGCATAGCTTTGTAATTTTTGAAAGCTACACGATATTTTGCATAATAGATTTCTGAAGAGATTAGATTTTTGGTAAATCTACCGTACAAATCTATCCTCAAATGTACTTTTACCAAACATCTATTAGATTATTCCTTAAATTTTCGAAATTTACAAAGCTGTTTGAAACTCACTAAGAAAGATAAAGCTACTAAAAAAGTTTAAACTACTCAAAAATCTCGCTTCACCTAACATGCCCTAAACTCTTGAATTTACTTTGCAGGAAGATGTTCAGCTCATGTTTGAAACAGGATTAGAGGCTTATAGATTCTCCATTTCATGGTCAAGACTAATTCCAAGTATGATTTCTAAGCCCCGAGCTTAACTTTTTTGCAAAACCCTTGAAAATACATGTTTTCCGGTATATTTCTTAGATGGAAGAGGTCCTCTGAATCCAAAGGGTTTAGCATACTACAACAACCTCATCAACGAGCTCCTTAAATATGGTAAAGAGTCGGTTTCTTGGTTCTTGATACTTTGCATCTTGTACTGACGATTGTATTGGTCTTCTTGAAAATAAGGAATTGAACCACACGTGACGTTGGTACATATGGATGTACCTCAAGTACTCCAAGACGAATACGGAGCATTTCTTAGCAGAAGGATCATGTATGCTTCTTACTTGATCCTTTTGATACGGAGATTAGCTTGATTACCTTTTCATGGTGTAATGCTTTGCAGAAAAGACTTCACAGCATATGCAGAGGTGTGCTTTAGAGAGTTTGGTGACAGGGTTTTGCATTGGACTATGATAAACGAAGGCAATATATTTGTGTTAGGTGGTTATGATTCTGGACAAACTCCGCCAAAGCGATGTTCTTCCCCATTTGGACTTGATTGCAATGGCGGAGACTCTACAATTGAACCGTACATCGCCGGTCATAATCTCTTGCTTGCACATGCTTCAGCTGTTAAGCTCTACAGGAAAAGATACCAGGCCAAGCAACATGGATTCACAGGCATCAATCTCTATGCCTTTGCCGCGGTTCCTTTAACAAACGAAACAGAAGATGTACTTGCCGCGAAGAGAGTCAATGATTTCTACCTTGGTTGGTTTATGGACCCCTTGATACACGGAGATTATCCGGAAATAATGAAGAAAAATGTGGGTTCGCGGCTTCCTGTTTTCACAGAAGAAGAATCCAAGCTAGTGAAAGGAGCATTCGATTTTGTTGGACTTAACCATTACACAGTTGTGTACGTTAAGGATAACCCGCAAAGCCTTATGGCGGATATAAGAGACATGTCCGCGGACATGGCTGTGTTGCTTATCGGTACGTATGTCGTAGAATCTAACATGAGTTTCATATGCTGATGTTTCAAAGTTGCTGATATTTAGATGTGTGAATTATTGCAGTTGACTTCAAACCAATAAATGGGGTAAGCAATGTGACTTGAGCATATTTTGGTTGTTCAATCTTATAATGCTGCTAATTTGTTTGATGAAATTCAGTATCCTATACTTCCATGGGGCATGGAAATGTTGTTGGAGGTTTTTAAGGAAGCTTATGGCAATCCTCCTCTCTATATCCATGAAAATGGTTATCTTTCTGTCTGTATGTCTTTCTGTATGTCCTCCCTTTCTAGAAAGGTCTCTATCTATTGACTATGGATTTGCGTGTAGGACAAGTGTCGGCTCGTAACGGGACGCTAAACGATACATCAAGAGTTGAATACTTGCAAAGCTACATTGGAAGTTTGCTTGATGCTGTAAGGTATGGTATTTCAGATTGCATGCTGAGTAGTAATTCACTGCTTATGGTTTGTGTGTTTTTTGTGTAGAAATGGGTCGAATACAAGAGGGTATTTCACCTGGTCGTTCCTGGACGTATTCGAGCTTTTGAATGGATACGGGTCGGGTTTTGGGTTGTATTATGTGGATCTAGACGATCCAGATTTTAAAAGATACCCAAAGAGCTCACAGCGTTGGTATTCTGGGTTTTTGAAGAGAAAAAACATGAGCAAGAATGACATTATCCTAGGACATGATACTACGACTTCTGAAGCATATTTTAGCCACTAGGAATTGCCTTTGGCAACACTAAGCATTGGCAATGTGAATTCTGTAGCAAAATAAGGGTTTTTATAAGGCTTTATCAGTATTTTGCATAATTGTTTTTTAATGATTAGTGGCTTGCTGGTGGAAGTTTTAATAATTAAATAAAATTGGATAATATTGCGTGAAATAGATCGAAATCAGTGAGAACCTACATGTCAGTCGGACAAGTGTACAAACAAACCCGACCCGTCATCAAACGATGCTCAAATTACCAGCTTATACGTCCCTTAGAATCTGAACACGAAAGTGAAATGAATGTGTGATTGATAAAAAAATCATTCACATGATAAACTCCAAATGAAAATAAAATAAAATAAATATACTAAAATCATAAAATAATACGTAAGAATTAAGAAATATCATAATTTATTAATATTTACTTAAATTTATTTAACTAAAATATACATGTCTCCCACCAAAATAAAATATAATTATATTCGAAATTTATAATATAGAATTGTTATTATATTTTTCTTTATAAATTTAATAAAAGAAACGTTACTTTAGACAAAAAAAAAAAAAAAGAGTACGGAACGGAAAAACCGAAACCTCAGCTACCAAGCGAAAACGTAAAAAACTTTGAGTACCATTCGAAAAAGCCAAAAAATGGGGTACCAAACGGAAAAATTCATTGTTTATAAGTGTTTCTAATCTTTCTATTGTCTTCCTCTCTTGTTGAGGGGTAAATGAAGTTAACTCCTTAGCCCTAAGATCAGTGGCGGAGCCAAGGAGGGTAAGGGAGGGGAACGTTACCCTCCTTAAACGGCGTCCTTCGGCTTAAAAAAAGCCCCAAAATCAAAACGACGTCGTTTTGATTTTATAAAAAGAAATCCTAACTCAGATTTAGAAACAACAGATACGCAGGGGCACGTAGCACACTCCTCCCCATCTCTCCACTGCGCAACACGATTCTCACCCACGCTAACGCAGGCTCGCAGCCACGGTCCTCCGGTTCCGGTCGGCGGTCCTCCCTATCTCCGCTCTCGAAAGTCGCCCATCTCCACTCTCGGGTCTTCCGGCTTCTCAACAACGATAGCAGCAGCGACTCTGGACAGCAGGCTGGCTGCACTCTGCAGCGATTCGCCGACTCTGGACAGGCTGCTAGCAGCGATGGCCGACGGTCTTCCACTCTTCCGGCTTCCCTTCGAAATTCTTCTTCTCAGTAAGTCTTCCCTTCACTAATTTCACTTCAATTCTACTCATTGCTCAGCCTTTTAATTATTTTCATTTCGATTCTTCTTCTTCAGTTCGTTCTTCACTTCCGTCAACTCATTACTCGTCTTCAGTTTTAGTTCTTCCAAGTTCCAACAAGGCAACAACTCAGCAACAATCAATCAAGGTAAGATTGTCTTGAATTTTTGTTCAATTTCCAGTTTTAATTATTTTCATTTTAATTTTTGATTTTTGATCATTGATCGTTGATTTGGATTTTGGATTGTTAATTGTATGATTTTCTGATTTATGATTAGGATTTAAAAATATGGATAAATATCTTATTCGAAAGAACGTATCGATTCCAAGTGTGAAGTCATTATAACATTCCATTTGAAGATTGAAGGGTTAAATAACCCTATCTTAGTTGAGCTTCTTGCCATACGACTAGCCTTTTCAAGAGCACTCTCTGAAGGCTTTTTCCACCTTTTGTTGGAATATGACATCAAAAGCTTATCAAATTTTTTCACTTCATGTGCTTCCTAATTTGTCAATAGAAATTGTAATAGGATGGCACATTCTCAAGCTAAGAGCTATAATCTGGTTAATCTGTATTATGAAGTCTTTTACTCACATAAAGATTGTCCTCAAACCATTATTGATTTGATTGCCCTTCATTTTACTTTCAAAAAAACATTACAATCTAAAATAAAACTCATAATTATATGCAAGACAGTAATCTAGCAATTTGTGTCATCAATTTCAAATAACAGGGAGATAAAATGCAGACTTTTAATAGGAATTTCAGTAGTTCGGTAACTTACTGCTGAATTTACAAATGGCTAGATTCGTCCCCCCTTAAATTATATCCTGGCTCCGCCACTGCCTAAGATTCATCTTCCTTCTCTATTAGCAAGAATTGAAACCTTGCGCATCATTATAAGATGATGTCATTCCCTCCCATTTCCTGTAGGGTTAGTCGTGTTTGGAGTAGAGCCATACATATCTACGTCATTCACTTTTATTTTCTTGGACCCTTTCACCTAGACCATGCAACTAGTTTGGTCCGTTCAGGTATGTCCCGGTCCGTATTTTGGTGGGACGAATATGGGTAAACATTTTGGTCCGCGGACCAACCCGGTCCGTGTATATATATATATATATATATATATATATATAATATAGATCATATGAGAACAGATTTATCGTGTAATCATGAGAACATGCCTTATTGTTTAATATATTATTCGTAGTTATTATTAGTTTTGTTACGAAGGTGTCATATCGTTTAATGTATGATTCGTAGTTATTGTTGGTTGAATGGATTATTCGTAGTTATTGTTTTTTTTATAATAGAAAGCGGTTCAATCTCATAGACGGCGCGCCGACTATTGGATCGAAAAGCCGAAAACATCGGCAGACGGACTAACCGTCATGAATGACCACAAACAAAGGAAAAAAAGAAAACAAAAAAATACACCACAAAAACCCGAAAGCAGGGGAGTCTATAAGGGAAAGTAGAATGATCCAGTCCGCCGGAAGCGACGAACATGAACGTTCATCTTTGAAGGAAGTACACAGACATGAAGTCTGGGGAACAACAGTGGACACCTCAGATTTGGACTGCAACAGAGCCGTCAGGAGTCGATCACACATCCACGCCCCCTTCTCGACAAACACTCGGAATGCCACCAAAGACAACATCAAAACAGAGAAGACGAAGCTGCGTCACACGGGTATCTTGATATAAAAATGTGTACAACTTTGATGGTTTAATGAGTAAGATCTAAAGGTGAAAGATTGTTCGAAACGAGTTGGTAAAAAATGATTAAAGCAAAGGAGCTTTGCAAAAGAAAAGAGCTCTTGTTAAAAGAAGGTGCATTGATAATTCTAACGTTTTTTCCCCCGGTTCAATGAACAATCCAAAACGTTTATGTAAATATGGTGGCGGCAGGGATTTTCCGACTAGGTTAGTGGCGGGTTTCGCCAACATTTAGAATACCATTTTTTGTTGTAAAGCAAAACGCAAAAGAGCATGACAAAAGTTGATTATGATACCCTTTTTAACATAAAGGCTCGTATGACAGCAACTAAAACGTCATATGTTGGTCTCAATTTTAATTTTTTTTCCACTTTATAGGTCAAATAATAGTAGAGCATCTCTAAAACAAAGAAAAGAAATTTCCACAAATGTTATTGGTATCGGGAATGATTTTATGTATTTGAATATGATTAAAATTATTAATCAGATTTCTTTGGGCCCGAACAAGAGTTATGGGGGTCCCTTCCGGGGGTGAAAGGATCAAATCATCAAAGTGATGGGCTTAAAGAAAACCCAACAAAATTAGGGTTTCAAAATATTTTTATTTTTTTGTAAGCAACACAAGCAAAGAAGACAGCAAAGTGAAGAAGCGATAAAACCATCACGAGTGATCGAGACAAGCAGCGGCGGTCGGAGGCCGCAATAATTTGTGAGAAGAATAGCAAATGTCTAGAGATGGGAGAATCACCATCCGCGGTACTTGGAGGTAAGTAGATCTGGTCGAAATTCCTTCAACGAATCAAATTTGGAGACATTTGAAAAAGGATGCACTTGGTTCATGAGAGGAGTAAGATGATAGATCTAAAGAAATCAAAATCGGCCTTGTTAGAAAGAAAAACAAGCAGATTGGGAGATCTTTTGTTTGAGGTATACAAAGAAACTGATTTTCCCTTGTTTTTCTATTACAAAGAAAGCTTTTGTATATGGTTTGCTCAAAGTACATAGATTTGAAGAGTGTTGGCTTTACTTTCTCATCAAAAGGAGAATGAAATGGGAGAAGGTGATGAGATCTGATGAATAAGTTGAATGAATTATTCGTAGTTAATTTTAATTATGAAATCTACCCTAAATCCCGACCCTTAATACTCACCATCCGACAGTCTAAGATTGTTCTCATGATTACACGATAAGCCTGTTCTCATGGGAACCGCAACCTATATATATATATATATTGTATATATATATATATATATGATTACACGATAAGCCTGTTCTCATGGGAACCGCAACCTATATATATATATATATATACATACATACATATATATATATATATATATATATAGAGAGAGCGATTTTATTCGGTCAGTCAAAAAAATTCAAATGAGTCAAGGGAATCGAATTTCGAGTACGAGGCGCATCCAGAGTATGCCTTTGGGGCACATCCAGAGTGCGCCTCCGGGGCACATCCAGAATTCGCCCCAGAGGCACACTCTGGATGCGCCCCAGAGGCGTACTTTGGATGCGCCCTAGAGGCACATCCAGAATACGCCCGTGTTGCCTCTCGTATCTAATCGAATAACAACCCCGTTATAAGTTATATTAAAATGAGATAATGTAAAACTTCGACTAACCTCTACAAAGTGTGTGTTGTCTAAGACACACGTTATCGTACGGATCACCGTAGGCGGGCCTTGATTAGGTGTGCTAGCTATCATAGGAAGGAATGTTGACGCGCTATTATCAAGGATAACTAGGGCTATCTTATAGTATGTGTCTGCAGCACACCCAATCATAGGCAACTCCATCAAATATCTACGTGGGCATGGAGCATTTTTAGTCCAGTTAACATTTTTAAGCACATTTATAAATGTGGTGAATACAGTGCACTGCATAGACTCACATGTATAATCATGTTATATATATATATATATATGTTATCATAATTTTATTAAATTTTATAAAATTAAATACTCACCTTTGAATATATTGTTCTTCTCAAGTTCAACTCCATAAGTATCTTTTTCCTTATTACTAAGAAATCTTCATTTGGATAGCCCAAACCAAAGCAATAGATTTGTATCTGCAATTACCTTCACCTAACACATTCATGGCTCCATTCACATATGGTTCCATGAATTTTCGAAATTCCCCTTCTTTCCAAGGATATTTTCCATCATCATGTGTAACCTCAGGTGTAGTATCTATATCAATTGGTTCCTTTCCTTTACGACGTAGCTGACTAGATGGAGTGGAGAAAAAAATTCAAGAAAATCGAGATAAAAGATGGAGAACACGGTAAACAATAGAATGAACAATGAGCTAATAGGGATAAATATATAATGCATAAAAACAAGAGTAAAGAAAACTAACTCTCCAGGTATAGCCTCTGCATTCTTTACTTTTTTTCCCCTTTGAACCTCGGGGACGGTCAGGGCTACGTCTAGGTGTAGCCTCATTATCATCCGGATCCACCACTCTCTCGGAACGGGGACGTCCAAGACCACGCCTTGTCGAATGCTCAAACGAACTTTACTCTCTTCTTGTTGATCTCACGGTTGGTGGTCTTCCCTTGGCCTAGACCTTTTGTGTTGGCTTTTTCATCGTGGTACTTCCCGGATTCTCGATGTCGTCGAGGCAAAATGTCATCTTCTCCATCTCATCGGGGGTGAGCGTGTTAGAGTCCATTCTTTCTTTGAATCTATTCAACGACACTAGGCTCGGATTGATGGGATCACCACCACCACCACCACCACCATCATCATCATCCATGTCACCATTGAGAAATATAATTGGAATACAATGAACTTGTTTCCAAAATAGGTGGATCTGATTCAATGTTATAGCTCTCCTTGCCCGGATCGCTATGGTAAAGTCATGCACACATGACACTCCATGAGCTTCCCTCCAATAACTATCCCGACATACAATATCATCTCTTGTCCTCCTAGATTTGGTGAAGTTATCCCACAAGAGCGTGAAACACTCATTGATGACATAGTCTCGAAGCAAGTCAAACATCGGTATACGCACCTTCCGAGGAATCCTCACCCGTGACATCTCTAACGAAGCTTGTTTGAGTAATTTGAGTAATTTGTTTTGCCATACATTCATCTTCCCTCTTTTCTTCTTTGAAGTTGTACTTTTGAATTTGGAACCCAGTTATCCTTCACCCCGTGAGTCTCTTCTTCTTTATCGTCTATCTTATGTGATTATACTCCTCGCTTGATTTTTTTTTATTGTAGAGATTGTTGTAACTTGGTATGTACACCAATTGTTTGATAAAATGCCAAGTTGATTTATTTTTTTTTTGTTGTGTTGTGTTAATTCATAGTTCATCCAAGAAATAATAGCAGATGAAGTTGTGAGTGAAGCTTGGAGACTTCATTAACTGAATGCCTGGGAATTCAGATGAATTAGTTCTCAGGATGTTGCTTGGTGCATGCCATAAAGTTCATAATGTAGATATTGGTGAGCAGGTAATAGTTGTTGTTGGAGATTGCACATTCAGACTCTCAAAACTTACATTGTTTGATCAAAGGTGTTTGTCAAAATGAAGGTTGAGATGATGTTGTAAGATTGAGAATGTTATTGAAGCAAAAGGGATAGCTAAGATGCCGGGTTGTAGTTGGATAAAATTGAGAATCAACTCTATGAATTTCATGTTGGTGATGACTTGAATCTTTAGTTCTTTAGAACTATGTAGCCTATTTAGTTTATGAAGCAAAGAGTTGATGGAGGAGTACGTACCAGATGACAATAGATTATAACATATATAGCATGTTCCATTGCTGCCGGTTTTGTGATTTTGAGTATCAAGGATTATACTTGTATAGTTTGAAGGTGATAAAAGAGTTTGTAATTACTTTAGCTTTTTTTTCTTCTTCTGTTTTCTTGCTGAATTATTTTGCTAAACTTTTAACGGTCTCAATTATTTTGCACGGTCTCAATTATTTTGCTGAACTCTTGTTGAATTAATGTCCAACTTTTAACGGTCTCAATTTGAGATGATGTTAAGATATTAATGTCCATTTTTGTTTGAGACGTGAACTTTATTTTGGATTTCACGTAAAATATATAGAGTCGCAACGGGTTAGGTTAAACTCGACGCTCGACCCTTTTATCGGGCGCAAAGAAAATCTATCAACAGGGCGCAGCCAGAGTGTGCTTCTGGGGCACATCCTGAATCCGCCCCAGAGGCGCATTCTGGATGCGCCCCAGATGCATACTCTGGCTGCGCCCCAGAGGCGCACTATGGAGGCGCCCCAAATGCAGAATTCGTCCGTGTTGTCTCCTTTGCCTGATCGAATAGCAACCCCGTTATAGGAGAACACCCCTAACGTGTATACATGAGAACAATCGTACACCGTTGGATGATGAGTATTAAGGGTTGAGATACAGAGTATATATCATAATTAATAATAACTACGAATAATAATAAATAGGAATCCAACAATAATTACGAATAATCCACTCAACCAACAATAACTATGAATAATACCTTAAACGATATGACATCTTCGTAACAAAACTAATAATAATTACGAATCTGTTCTCATGATTACACGATAAGTCTCTTCTCATAGGATCTATACTCTCTCTCTCTCTCTCTATATATATATATATATATTAAATTGTTTTGAGTGTCACGTATTCTAATTTTTTATTTAGTTTATTTGGAGTATTTTGACGAGTTATACTCGTTTGTAATACAAGATTGCAGGGATTTTTTTGATTGTAATGATACTTATTGTTTTTCAGGTATTTGGATTTATTCATTTTTGTGTGTTGATGGCTGTTGAACTCGTTGGTAGTTAGTGCACTATGCAAGTATAATCGGATTGAAAATTTGTGTTAAATACATTATATTACTTGTTTTGAATGATAAATTCCGGGAAGAAAAAAAAAGCACAATTAAACACATACGAGAGTCATTCGGGCCGACCGGACAGCCTGCCCGCTTTTTACGTAGTTGGACATGGGCAGTGTTTGTGGCCCGAACGACACCTTCCGAGTAGAGATTTTAGTTATGGTCCGGCCCGATCCCGCTTTTGTACAATTCTACCTTCACCTTTTACTCTAAAAAATTTACCCATAAATTTCTTTTCACCCAACACTCGATTTCAAATTTTTAAAAACCGACTTGTACCGAAAAAGCTATATATCTAAACACCAAAAAAACTGAAAATACCTGAAAATACTTTGATTTCTCATACCTAAAAATACTACTTCTACCAAATACACCATTTTGTGTTGTATTATGCATTTATGCAACAAAACATAGATTAAAACGGCATGGACCCCAGACTATAGCTGAACATGGACAATTCTTTCTCTCGGCCCTTGTAAAAACCCTCTCTTCTACATTAGAACATGTTTAGGCATTACCAATTTGACTTCTCTTACACTATTATGTTATCTTATTGATTATCTTACGAAGACTTACATATTAGTAATTTTGGATCATATGGACTATTTTTTTTAATAAAAATGTGCAGGTTCATGACACAGAGAAATACAACCCAATAAAACAAACATTTTGGAATACAAAGTCAGGTGGTTTGCTTTGGTAGAATACATACATGGCCTCCATCCAAGGCTTGTAAGCTGGATATAGAATTTCAGTGTTTGATCTTCGGCCTCTTGACAATCATCACAGAACAATGAGCATGATGAGCACAGTAGTCACTTACGCTGCCCAAAACCGCCCTGCAATGATATCACTCAGATTTTCAGATCCCAGGGAAGTAAGCATTAGAAACAATGAATCTCGGCTGAATTATAGAAATACCTTTTGATGGCTCCATAACCATGATTACCAAGAACCAAAACAGAAGCATGGTACTTCTCAACAGATTGACACAGCACATTCCGAGCATCACCCTCCAACGCCTCTATCGTTACACCAGTCACCTAAACATAAGACGGAGCACAGAGACCTAATTCAGCAAGCCGAAAGTAAAACACAGCATTCAAGGCAACACAGCAGAGCAAGTATTCGAACATGACACCAAGATCTACATTACATATTTATATCCAGCAAAGTTCATCACTAGCTACTGATCATTATTGAAATTGTTGCAAAATATCCCTACGAGATTGAAAAACAACTATTTGCACACAAGATACATATATGTCTGCAATGACCTGCAAATTGCATTTGTAATCGGAGCAAAGGTTACATAACATTAGCTGTTGTCTTACCGACTTAGAGATGCATAATTCCTTGGCCTTTTCAACAACTCTAGCGGCGATCTTCTTAAGATTTGAGTCAACCGCAAGCATAACCTCCCCAGCTCCTGGAAATTACAGTATTCAGGCTATTTATGGCCTGTCTATAGAGTGCATCAATGCTCAAGTACATAATTTATCAGCTAAAAGTTGCAGAGAACGGAACAGTGAAGTGTTTTTGCTAAGTTATATACGGAAGAACAGCACAAGCGCAACCAGAAATGCTTATAGAGAAAGAAACATCAACAGATCCAACAGCATATGAAAAAAGACATAGTTTCAAGTTCCAAGTCATGGATGCCATCCAATTTTGTTTTCAGTGTAAGTAATCCTTCAGGAAACCTTAATCTCATATCACAAATCACTAAATAATTGTACAGTCGGCGATCACACAATTTTTTTTTCATAATTTTCAAATCAAGAAGCGAAACCAATTAGAGATAGCTATAAAGAAGAAAGATACCGGGGCCAACAAGTCCGACTGTGGACGCGGGAGGAGGCTTCGCGTGGACGATGACGAGACTGAAGGGGAATTTGGGAGCGTGAGGAGCAAGGAAGTGGTCGAGTGCCCATTCGAGAGCATAGAAGCTGTGATCGCTTTCGTCGATACCAACTAGCATCACCGGCTTCTCAGCTGGAGGAGTTGGAGTAACCATCGCCATATTCGTCTGCGAATTGAGGGAATGAAACTGTAGGAAGAAAGTTCACAGAGAGCGATGTAATTATAAGCTGTAAGCACACGTTTCCGGGATGCGGGATGCAGGAAAGGCGTGAAGGAAGCAGATAGATGAGAGCGCAATAATGGCGCTGCGACGTCGTTTGGAAATTGTACATTTGTGTGTTCTGGTATGTTACACAAAATAACCCCTTAATTAGGGTGCTTTCTGCAAAAGTTAGCGTTATGCACATTTGAATGAAACCGGACCGATTTTTAACCGTCGGACCCATACGCCGAGAGTCAGAGTCTCAGAACGGATCCGGTCCAGATATAAGGTAATTTTCGAAAATTTTTTAAATCAACTAAAAAAATCTTCCAATGAATTTTGAAAACGATCATTAAGATGTAATAAATATATATTACTATTGTTCAAAAACACCAAAAAAAATAATAAGCGGAAGAGATGAGCGGGGATTTGATCCACGGACATTTAAATTACGGAATCTCACCATTTCCGCTACACCACTTTGATTTAATGAAATATTCTCAATACTAAATATATTATTATCAACAAAGTTAGAATTCGTGAGTACCAATGTTTTTCTTTGGAAAGGTTATAAGTAGCTCCCGGTTCGTGGTCCAATTTGAGGATACACTCCCAATACCATTTTTTCCATACATGTCTCCAGGAGGATTCGCGAGACTAACACTTAAGGAGTCTGACATCGCAGCCACTAGATCAATTGAGTAATGGTGAGTACCAATGTATTACTTCTTCATATTTTTAACCTAATGTAATGCCCCAAATTTTGGATGCGTTTTCGATATTTATTTTTTCCGACTTCTATCGTTATTTTATTAGCTTAAATATTTTTACGAGTATTTTCACATTGTAAATTAAATTTTATGAGTTCATATATCTTATATTTATATATATTCCGTATTTTATTTTACGGTAAAGTTCGGGAGTTTTTCCGATCCGAAAATTCGTTCCGAGTGTTTTGATCGAGTTAATTCTAATTCCCGATTTCTTGTGTTATTTCATTTTTCCTTTTTCCTTTACCTTCCCCCTCTTTTCCTTCTTGGACTCTCCTTCCTACCTACTGATGGCGTGTCCTTGCTTCTGCCTACATCTCCTAGCTGTTTGTGATGTGTCTCTATCCGACACCTCACTTCTCTCTCTCCCTCTACTTCTCCTACTCTCACGCAGCCCCAGCTCATCTCTTTCCTCTCTCTCCCTCTTCTTCTCCCATCTCTCCCTGTCACACAATCTCCCTCTGAGCTTCCTTCGACTCTCGACTGATGCCCTTCGTTCTCTTGCCTCTCCGGACAGCAAGCCCAACGCCGGAGCCCTCGAGCTCCTCTCCTCATGAGCCGGCCTGCGGCCGCCTTCGACCTCAATCTCCATCAGTAGCCCCTCCTCGCATCCAGTCGCCACCACCTACATCTCCTTCCTCGCTCGACAATGCCAGAAAGAAGAGGTAACGCCTGGGTCCGCAACCGCCGAGAGACCGCCACCTACTGCCCCTGTCGAACCTCGCCTAACTTGGAGCCACTTGCTTCGCCCAAGCCGGAAATCGAAGCCTGGAGCGCCACCCTCTGATCTCCCTCTCTCACTCATTTTCCCCTCAGCAGCAACACCAAATCTGGAACCGGCCCCGGCTCGTCAAATACCCTGACCCACTAGAGAGCTCGCCGGTCGCCGCCTCGACGTGCCCTGCCGCCTAGAGCCTTGTTGGAGCAATAGCCGGCGTTTGTTCCTCTGTTTCCCTAGCTTGCGCTCATGTCCCAGGAGAAAGAAACCCTTTTGGATTAATTACAATCGTGAACCCCCCCCCCAATTGTGGTATAGTTGTAGAAAAGTACCCATACTTCATATTTACAGTATTGACCCTAATTAATGGAAGTTGCATATATGCCTCTCTAAGAATTAATTGCAGAAATGGCCCAAGATTTATTTACGGGTTATGGCCCGCATTTATAAGATTGTATATTTTGCCCCAGAAAATGGTTGAGCGGTTTTGTTTCGTCCTTGGCTTTGAAAACGAGTTTTACCTTGGATTTATGATGTTGTATAGGTTGTTCGAAAAATATATTTACGGATTTTAAGCTTGGGTTCACTTCGAGTTATAGTCTTGTAATTACTTACACAATGTTTTATGCCTTGTTGGATTAATTCGGATTTACGGTTCAAATTGTAATTTCGGGTTATGACCAAGTTGCTACATTCCCGTATTTTGCCCGAGAAGGTTTTTGCGAGTTTTAACGTGGGCAAGTGGAATCGAGTTTTCCTTAGTTTTATGTATATTTTTATTCCGTTCAAATTTAGTGTATAAGCTAAATTTGCTTAGCTTTGGTTTAGGTCCGGAAGCGACCCCGCTAAAGGCCTAACGAGTCCAAATTCGGCATCCGTCCGTCTTTTGTCATCGTGTGAGTACCTTCTTCTTCGATCTAGTAATGTTTAGTAGTAGTATCATGCTAGGTTGGATCTAGCATAACCTAGTAAGAAGGCCAAGTAGTGGTTTGAACCTTAGGTGAGTCTTGAGGATTTATGATTATTCTAAGGCTTGAGTTGGGTTGTTATCTTGTGAGGATTGTAAGTCTTTGAGTGTTTGGTTGATCTTGTGAGCATATGAGGCTTGAGGTTTTGATTATATGATTGTTGAAATTGTGGAGACTAGGACGAGATTATCCTAGCTTGTGTTGTGATGGTTATGACCTTGTGAGATCGTGAGGACTAGGAGTTTGTTATCCTAGCATGGTTATGATTTATGATCTTGCGAGATCATTGGGACTAGAAGTCTACAAACTTCTAGCATGTGAGATAGATGTTGATAGTGTGCCTTGTTTGACCAGGCGTTGAGTGCCTTCCTGCGGGAAGCTGAGTGCGGGATATAGCGGGATTATTTTTGAGACAAGTAAGTCTCCGGACTTACTTAGCTAGCTTCTTTGTATTAGCATCAATGTGTGATTGGTTGCATGTGTTTAATTATGTTTGATTGTGTTTATATAACAAACGAAACCGGAACTAGGAAGACCTTGTGTATATGTATATTGGCCCAAGTGTATGATAACGGACGGTGAACGCTTGTTCAATCCAAAATGGGGATGACTGGGAGGTGCCTTGCGACCAGTTCAACGGGTGATGCTGATCCGCATCAAGTATAAACCCGTATGGTGAAAGGGGACAAGGGCGAGATCGTTAAGATTCTCGTGTCACATCATAAATGGAATTAGTAATGGGATGACGTAAATGGAAAGATAATAAACCGGCTTGTGTGTTTTGGAGCATGTTGTGTGTTTATGATGCCTTATGTGTGTGTGTGCCAATACCATGATTCTAATGCCTTGAATGCTAGCTAACGGTTTTATACCGATATTGTTGGAGTGGGCAGCCGGGGTCCGTACATTGTAGGATAGGTTGTGGGTGGAGTCTTGTAGATATATATATATATATATGTATTGTATATTGTATGTTTTCGATGTTTGGTCGTTGGAGTTCTTGACTCGGTTGTGGTCTTTTGGTTGTATGCTTTTGGGATTCATATCATTGCATTAAAATGTATTTTAGTTTTACCTTCAATTTGTGTCTTATTGTAAGATCCGGTGAAATTGTTGTCAGGCTAAGGGTCGGAACCCATTGTGAGGTCCCCACCCGTAGCACCCCGAGTTCTGCGGATTCGGGGTGTTACACCTTTGTGGTTTATCTCCTATATTTTGTATGTATTTTTTAAAATAATAATTGTTCGCTCCAAAAGGTGTGTCCAAGCTTTAACATTTATAACACAAGAAGTATGCTTGAACAATATACGAACCCGCAGTGTACGGCTCAATTGTAATAAAAGCAAGAATTTTAGGGGTCGATCACAGGGACTATGGTGAAACAGAGATCGGTAATCAGGTTATCAAATAACTACCAATAGCAAATTAAAGCAATCAAAGATGATATAAAAGTCAGATAAAGGGAATGCGGATTCTAGAGATTAAAGCATCCATTAGTGGTTCCGACTCAAGATCTCAAAGGATAACATGGACAAAGCTGAGGTTTGTAAAGGGAAGGTGTTTCTAAGGTGGGAATAGATCACCGGGTAAGTCTCACTACTCACTATCCCAAGCCAAAGATCCTCTCACCGGGTAAGTCTCAAGGTACTAAGGAAAGGAACTATAATCTCAAACCAACACACCACCCAAGGGAATAGAATCAACCTTTACCGGGTACGTCTAAGGCTATCTCACAAAGATGGGATGAAGGCACACTCAAACCCCAATAAAGGATAAACCCTTATTACCTACACTCACGATCTTGGGTAAACAAACAAAGGAATCACCGTGTAAGTCTAATCCTAGGCTTGCGTTGAACCAATTAGGTATAACAAGGATAGGATTTGGAAAACTGAAACTCTTAACTCAGATAAGGATCAAGAAAGGGCTTGCCTCGCTCAGTTTATGTACCATCTCGGTCGAGATGTTCCACAGCTGACCGAGGTGTTCTACGGTTAAGGTAAAGACTCGAGCTTTCAGAGTCCATTAGGATTAAGATCATTCTATCATCGTCTTTCCCACAACTTTCAGCCAATCACCCTAGAATCGCATAAAGAATTTAGCCAACAATCATCATGATAACAATAATCAAATATATGAGAAAGGAATCAATATTCAAACAAGAAAACCATAACACAAAGGTCTCAGTAACTGAATGAATCAAACAAACAACGATCGGCGTTCCTTAATAACAAATCAAAAAAGACAACAAAACCAAACCAACTAAGAAAGTCTTACAAACTTCCTTCAAAGCCAACTTCAACTTGATTCCTTCCTTCCTTGAACTTCAACCTTCAAAACTTCCTTCAAAAAACGGGTGATCCGTAGATTTCAGGATGGCTGAATTGTAGAAAATCAGCCCTTTATATAGGAGAATTATCTTCGAAAGAAAAGATATTTTAAACAGATAATTTCCTGGAAAATATATCCATATCTTCCAAAATATATTAGCCAAAAGTATTATCTTCCTTCGAGAAATCCAGCAAAAATATGTGAAATTCACTTTCCAAAAATAGAAGATCTCAACCAAAAATAAAGATCTTGTCGGCGGTGAGGTGTTCGCCTCGGTCCAAATGCTCCTCAAGATCACCTCGGTCGAGGTGATACTGTAGCTGACCGAGGTGAGTCTCAGCTGAATGTGTAACTCTCTAATCTGGTCCAAAATCAATCCTCTAAATCATTTTCATGCTTTCTGAGATCTTCTTATAGCTCTTCAATGCTCCAGAATGTAGCTCCAATGATTCCTTAGCTTCCTTAGCTCTATTTCGGTCCAAAAACGTGTCATTTTACCTACAATTACAACAAAACTAGGTGTAGACCTCGATTCCCGCAAAGGTAGACAAAACAACAATATATACAAAGAATATACATCCATACATGCAGATTTGTGAAGATAAAACGTCTAAACCAATCCCAAAATATAGACTATAATACATGCTATCAAAATACCTCATACTTGTCCATTGCTTGTCCCCAAGCAAGTTCCAAATCTTAGATACAAGATAGAATGGATTATAAGTCAGAAAGATCAATGAAAAACATTTCAAAACCTTTTGGTGGTGTGCTCCACTCATAGATCACTCTAAGAGAATGCTTCATGGCAAATAAAATCAAGACATGATCAAAACATTTTATAAATATAAGAAAGTTGTTCATCTTTGCATAAAATCATAGAATGCATAATAAATCATATTTATCAAAATTAATAATGTATAATCTAGTTTAAACCACCAAGTCAATCAACAAGCTCGAGGTCTCAAGTGCTTCTAAAAGAGGTTAAGAAACGTGCAAGGGTGGGATGTATAAAGGGTAATGTGGTGCTAGAATCCGGGAATAAGATCTTTTCTTCACTTTCTTTGAATCACAACATCTTCCACCAATAAGCTTTGCTTATTTTTACTTTACTTTTTGGGATGCATGGACAGAGGTGCACAATAACCGAAGCCTAGGAGATCAGCAATCATCAATTTTTCGAGATGCCTCAAACCCTTGATGCACATACCATGACCCGTTAGAACTACCGATCAATCCGACTTTGGGAAGACACAAACACCTGGCTATGTGAATTTTGCCGAGTTACTCATCATCATGATTGACTTCCTCAAACCTAATTGTTTCTTTCTAACACTTTCAACCAACATCTCAACTTCACTTTCACTTGCTTTTCTTTGCTTGCATCGAAATTCCCGGATAAGTAAAGGGAGGCAAATATGTATATGAGGGGCTAAAGCATGATCAAGAAGAAGAAGATGAGAGAATGAATTGTCTTAGTCATCCTAGGAAGAATGTGATAGAACTCATCATGTGGTGTCAACCTTCAAATCCAACATAATTTTGATAAAAACAAAGTATTAAACATGCTAAAACTTCAAACAAAGTATTTTGCAACTTAAACATATCATAAAACCTTTCTAGCATATAAAGATTTTAAAATCAATTTGCAAACAGAATCATCATTGAGGTCATATCCATAAAAGAAGCACAAAACATTTCGAAAACCTTTCAGTTAAAGCCATCTCGGTCGAGGTGTTCTAGCGTGATCCGAGGTCTTCAACCTCGTTTGGCCATGAACGTCTCGGTCAAGGTCATAAACTTTTTTTTTCAAACCAGTTTTTGACGTTTTTCTCAAACAGAAACCTGTATGTATGTATGTAATGACAAATAAACACATAGAGCCAAGTAAAGCAGAATAAGATCATAATATCCGGCAAGGGTCATACAAGTCATACACATAAGTCACATAAGATACATCCAAATACCTCATACTTAGGACACATTGTCCCAATAGGTCAAATATAAGTCTAAGGAATCAGAAAACTCACCGAATCTAGCTGAGCTGCATAATAAATAAAAGAAATCCATGAAGCTCTAATCCTCCTCAACTGGCGGTGGTGGATGTGGAATGTAAGGGTGCTGGGTCGGGTTAAATGGATAGCCCATCATCTGTTGGAACTGGATCTCCTGCATGCGACGCTGATAATGTTGGCTCTCCCCTATCTGATGCATCCATCCATCAGTGTGGCGACGCTCATCAGCAAAGCGCTGGGACATGTCTACTGTCATGGCCGCATAAGAATCAATCATCTTCTCATTTAGCTCATCAATCCGTCGGTGGGCCTTGGGATCTCTAAATCAGCGGCGGGATTTGCGATGAGGTAGTGGTGGTGGTACTGCTCTCTCCTCCTCCGTCGCCTCATTATCAAGATCGACAACAGGAACACTAGGGCCGCCGATATTAGTACCGGTCTCCACGGCAGCTCCTCCTTCATACCCCTTATTATCATCATCATCATCGTCTCTAGCATCATGCATGTAGGGAAACCAATCAGTAGACCAGAACTGACGGTCAAAGATAGAAAACTGAGATGACCACATAATCCCCTGTGGTGCAGTCGTCTCTCATGGCATGGCAACGTAAGGCGTGCCAAGACCACGAGGAACGAGAATACGTCTCGTGATCATCTCTTGCAATCCCAGCGGCTTCTCAGCCACAACCAGTGTACAAGCTGAAAGATCTAGACCCATAGAAGTGGCGATGTGGGTCACCAACCCACCACAACAGATATCGCCTCTGGACTTGCCCTTGGTCCTGTGCAAATCATCTGCCAACATGGCAACGAAGTCCGGCACTCTTCCTGTGACCATACAGAATAAACTCAGTAGCTCCCCCTGACGGATCTTCTGGGGCATCTCAATACGCGCCAGAAGTGTCTCATTGAAGATCTTGTGAGTAACGCGGAAAGCAAGATGAAATATAATACTCCCGGGAATCTCCGGGTCTCTACCTATCACTGTGGTCCGTCGCATGGGCTATCTCACCCCAGAAACTCTGAGCCACTGCTCGGGAAGGAAAGTCAGTCACAGTCGGGGTAGGGAAGCCGAAAATCTCCCTAAACTGGTCCATAGGAACTACATAGTTCTTGTTCAACAGCCGGTACTTGATTCCATTGTGCTCCGGCACGTATGTAATTGAGCTCATAAACTCCATTGTCGGCTCCAAATAAGCCGGCACTCTAATATCCATGAACTCCTCCAGCCCAACCATGGAGCTCATCTTCTTCAAGTCCTCCACAACATGGAGGCACTCGAAGGCATCGACATGAAGGAAGCACGGGGCAACAATAGGACGTCCGCAAATACAATCATAGTCCTTTTGGTGACGCTCGTGGATCACCGGAATAGCAAACTGAGAAGCAGAAGAAGGGGAAGACTGATGGGAAATGCTAGGCCTGTCCCTCAAGGCCAACTGACGATCAGATCTATTACTCATTTTTTTCTGACAAGATCACCTCGGTTGCCCCAAGAACACCTCGGCCGAGACACAGTCGATTGGACCGAGGCGAACTGCTGTTCGATCGTACTCTTCGAATTTGTAAGTTCTTTCCCCTCAAATCACTACCAAAAGCTTCATAAGGGGTAATTATATCCTTTTTAACAACAAACAATGGCAACCAAAGCCAGATCTACTCGAAATCAGTAAAAGAAGGAAGGAGTTAGGGTTTGGGATGAAAAACCCCAGATTCTGCAGATTGAAGCGTTTTCCTTGCTGTTTGATTCTTGGAAACAGATTCTCTTGCTTCCTCCGGCGAAATCGAGCCAAGAATCGTAAGAAACGAGTGGAAACTGAAAATTTGAGGGTTGGGGATCGCCGTGATCGAGGCTGCTGCTGAGAGGGAAATAGGTGAGAAGAGAGAGAAACCGTCTCGCCTTTTATACTCCTCGCCGAATTTGATTCCACCTCGGTCGAGGTGGTCCCTACCGGACCGAGGTGCCAGACTGGCTGTCAGACCTAGTCGCCTCGGTTGACTAAGAACATCTCGGTCGAGGTGTTGTGACAACAACCGAGATGTGTCTCAGTCAAGCTCCGTCTTCTCAATTTCTCGAACTTCTGTCCTTCCAGTGTAACTCCTGAGCTGCAATCCTTCCTTAGAAAGTCTCTGGTTCCTGTCTAGAGGACACAAAAAACAAAGCGAAGGAAACTATCTAAAACTAAGCTAGAAAGGGAAAAGAAAGCAATACCTTGGGTTGTCTCCCAAGAAGCGCTTGGTTTAAGGTCGTTAGCTGGACCGTACGTCATCCTCAAACATGCTGGAAGGTATCCTCACCCCATACTTCATCTTCATCATGGGGTGAAACAAAGGATTCTATCCAATGTTCCAAAAAATGCAAGTGCTCATCGGGAAACGAATCATCTATGGGTAGGTCATCCTTCTTGAGCAAGGAGGGAGGTAGCCGGCTGAGGTGATCCGCAATAAAATTCTCGGATCCCTTCTTATCGCGAATCTCTAGGTCAAACTTTTGAAGCAAGAGAATCCATCGAATGAGGCGCGGCTTGCATTCTTCTTAGCAAGCAAGTAACGAATAGCTGCATGGTCAGTGTAAACAATAACTTTCGCTCCCACTAAGTAAGAGCGGAACTTCTCAAAAGCATAAAGAACTGGCAATAGCTCCTTTTTGGTGGTGGCGTAGTTTAGTTGAGCTTCATCTAACGTCTTGCGAGCATAGTAAATGGCGTTGGTCCGGCCATCCTTCTTTTGTCCGAGTACCGCTCCTACGGCCACATCACTAGCGTCACACATGATCTCAAAGGGCAAGGTCCAATCGGAAGGTTGAATGATGGGAGCGATAATCAATGTTTCCTTTATCTTGTAAAAAGCATCAAGGCATTCCTGCAAAAACTCAAAAACAGCATCCTTATTCAATAGATAGTGAGCGGTTTAGAGATTTTAGAGAAATCCTTGATGAACCTCCTGTAGAAACCTGCATGTCCGAGAAAACTCCACACACCCTTAACAAAACAAGGGGGAGGAAGTTTCTCAATAGTCTCGATCTTAGCTCGATCGAACTCAATGCCTCGGTTGGAAACGAGGTGTCCTAGAGCAATTCCTTCACTAACCATAAAGTGACACTTCTCCCAATTCAAAACAAGATTAGTGTCTTCACAACGTTGTAGCATTAAAGAAAGGTTAGCCAAACAATTATCAAAAGAGGAACCATATACCAAAAAGTCATCCATGAATACCTCAATGATCTCCTCAATGTACTCGGAAAAGATAGCCATCATACAACGCTGGAAGGTAGCAGGTGCATTACACAATCAAAATGGCATCCTCCGATAAGCAAATGTCCCCCATGGATAAGTGAAAGTGGTCTTCTCTTGATCATCCGGGTGGATAGGAATCTAAAAGAAGCCACTATAACCATCTAGATAGCAAAAATGGGAGTGTTGAGCTAACCGTTCGAGCATTTGGTCGATGAAGGGAAGCGGGAAATGGTCCTTCCGAGTGGCCACGTTCAGCTTCCTATAATCAATGCACATCCTCCAGCCCGTAACGGTCCTAGTTGGAATCAACTCGTTGTTCTCATTCGTCACAACGGTCATCCCTTCTTTCTTGGGAATTACATGCACCGGGCTCACCCATTTGCTATCTGATATGGGAAATATGATACCTGCATCCAACAACTTAAGAATTTCCTTCTTCACAACCTCTTTCATGATCATAATTAACCGTCTTTGAGGTTCCCGTGAAGTATTGATCGTCCTCCATTAGTATCTTATGCATGCAAAAAGAAGGCTTAATACCAACAAGATCATCAATAGTATAACTCAAAGCCTTTTGATGTTTCCTCAGAACGTGAATCAGTTTACACAATTCAGTTTCAGAAAGGGAAGCACTAACAATAACAGGATAAGTACCGGACCAAGGAAAGCATACCTCAAGTGATTCGGAAGCGGTTTAAGCTCTACGATTGGAGGTGCTTTCTGAGGTGGATCTGTGCCTTCTTCTTTCAATGAAGTGGACTTAGATCGAAGAATTGGACTTTCAGAAGTCTCATTTGACATCATCTCGCTTGCTACCTCGGTCGAGGTCCGAGGTGGATGACCGAAATGTTCATCAGATAAGAACACCTCACTTGGTCCAGGAAGTGCCTCGGTCGAGGTACTGGAATTGGGACCAAAACCTAACGTGCTTTTCTTCTCCTGAATCAATCTATCAAATCTAGCTTCTGGATCTGCTTCTAATGCCTTTAAGCTCCGTATATCTGCATCACAAGAGACATATATACCTTCCTCTATTAAACTAAAACTAAGAACTTTTTCAAGAGGATCTTAATAAGGATAGAGCTCACCAATTCTCTTGATTCTTCTTCATCATATATGTTGAAGATGTCATCTTCTAGCGGCTCTCCCTTCATTGCATCAAGCAATGCAAACTCCACATGATCGCCACCAATGTTGAATTTCAACCTGGCATTCTTACAATCCATGTTGCAACCCAAAGTTGCTAGAAATGGTCTCCCGAGAATGATGGGAATGGGATAATCTGCGGGAATGTCAAGCACAACAAAGTCTATAGGTAAGTAGAAATTACCTAACTTGATGGGAACGTCCTCCAAAATACCCACGGGACAGGTAATGGAGCGATACGCCATGTATAACGTCATATTCACCGGCTTGGGCTCTCCAAGTCCAACTTTCTCACACAGCTCCAGCGGAATTATACTCACGCTGGCTCCTAGATCACATAATGCATCATAGGTTACATCCCCAAGTTGAATGGGAATGCAAAATGAACCGGAATCCCTCAATTTAGGTGGCATCTTCTTCTTCATGATTTGAATGAGCTACGAAGACTTAGATGTCATCCTTATTTCACCAAATTCCTCCAGATTTCTCTTCCTTGATAGAATCTCTTTCAAAAACTTCCCATAGGCGGACATCCCTAGAATGGCATCAAGGAAAGAAATGTTAATATGTAGCTTATTCATAAGGTCTAGAAACTTACGAAAGTGCTTTTTTAGATGTGCCCTCGCCCTTGACTGAGGGAATGGAAGTGGTGGTTTATAAGCAGGAGGTATAACATAAACTTCAGATTTATCTTTCGCAACCTGGGGCTCCATCTCGGTTAGCACCTCGACCGATGTGTTTATTTGGTCGTGACTTGACCGAGGTAGTGGATCTACAGTCTTCAATCCACTGCGTGTTGTTATTGCCATGATCTGTCCTTTAGGGTTGCTCTCTGTCCTTGCTAGGAGCTTCCCTGGATCTCTTGGCGCTTCATTCGCCTTGTTGAAAAATTGTTGCTCTAAGGCTTTTGTGCCTCCGAAAATGAATTCATTGATGTGTTCATACCGTTGAACTTGATCAGAATTGCCTCCAGCACAACATCTTTCTTTGGTGGCTGGGACGAACTTGATGCAGGCTCCTGGCTTCTCAATGGAGTAGAAGAAGAAGAAGAGGGGGCGTTAGAAGTGTTATTAGCATGAG
Organism: Fagopyrum homotropicum; assembly: GCA_033239125.1. Lineage (NCBI taxonomy): Eukaryota > Viridiplantae > Streptophyta > Magnoliopsida > Caryophyllales > Polygonaceae > Fagopyrum > Fagopyrum homotropicum. The sequence goes on from BSWB01000008.1 coordinate 11,345,270, forward strand.
AATAAGGGTTACCGAAATTTTGTTGATTAGATCTCCAATTGTTGTTGGAGTTTTTGTTGTTGTTGTTGTTGTAATTATTGTTCCGCGGCCCTTGATAGTTGTTTCTTTCTTGGTAGCCACCGTCTTGCTCCTTCTTTGTTTGAGCTACTAAAAGCTCCTTTAATGCTTTTACTTCATTGCTAAGCGCGGTGAGTTGAGCTCCATTTGATGATGTGTCTTGGAAGCTAACTCTCCTTGCTCCATCTTTAGTTCCTTGATGGGAGTACTTCTCCATGTGTAAAACTTGCTTTTCAATGAAATCCCAAGCTTCATCTATTTGCATATTCATGAAGGTGCCGACGGAAAGTAATTGGAGCTTGAATTGAGTATCTCCATCCAAACCCTTGAAGTATATTTCCAGCAACTCGATGTTTGGAATCCCATGACGTGGGCAATCCAACAGAAGATCCTTGAATCTCTCACATGACTTGGACAAGTTTTCCTTGTCCTTCATAATAAAAGCATTGATCTTTCCCTTCAATTCAGCGGTCTTTGAAGAGGGAAAGAACTTAGTAAGAAACTCCGACGTCATCTCTTCCCAAGTGTTGATTTTTCTGGCCGGAAGAAATTGATACCAAGCAAGCGCCTTGTCTTTCAAAGAGAAATAGAAAGGCCTCAACTTGTAATTGTTATTCTCCACTCTTGAAGGTCTCAAAGTCTCCATCAGAATCTCATAGTTTTGCAAGTGCTGATGCGGAGACTCTCTCTCCAAACCTCCAAATTGACATTGTCAAATCATGGTTAGAACTTGCGGTCGAAGTTCATAATCATTCTCAGCTGGATCGCCTAGGTTGACTTCTGGACGACTGACTTGCTGATTGGGGTTCATCCTCTGTTCTAGGGTTCGTGGAGCTCCAGCAAAAAGAACATCTCGGACTCGCATCCGAGGTGGTGGGTGTATCTCGGCCGGGGTAGCTGGAATTGGGTCTTGCCTCGATTGAGGATCTGGGATCGGTCGAGGCAGAAACTGGGCCCTTAGAGCGGCCATATCTGCTTCAATTCCTTCTGTTCTTGCGCGAGTCTCGTCTTTCTCTCGTTGCAGTTCTTCCTTACTGAGGCGTAGCTATTCCAATGCCTCCTTCAATTCGGCTTCAAGATCGCAATTGTCTTGATTGGCCATCTTAGCTTCTTTTAATCTTCTCTTGTAAGTCTTTTCTGGTTCGGGATCGTAGGGAACGATTTTCTTTCCAGCAGGAGTTCTTCGCATAAACCTAAGGAAAAATCCTGCGAAATCACTCAAGTATTGTGGTCAATAGAAACAAGGGAAATAGCCCCGAAAGACAACCAAAACTGAACTTGGTCTAGACCAAGTCCCCGGCAACGGAGCCAAAACTTGTTCGCTCCAAAAGGTGTGTCCACGCTTTAATATTTATAACCCAAGAAGTATACTTGAACAATATGCGAACCCGCAGTGTACGGATCAACTATAATAAAAGTAAGAATTCCAAGGGTCGATCACAAGGATTATGGTGAAACAAAGATCGGTAATCAGGTTGTCAAATAACTACTAACAGCAAATTAAAGCAATCAAAGATGATATAAAAGTCAGATAAAGGGAATGCGGATTCTAGAAATTAAAACATCTACTTGTGGTTCCGACTCAAGATCTCAAAGGATAACGTGGACAAAGCTGAGGTTTGCAAAGGGAAGGTGTTTCTAAGGTGGGAGTAGATCACCGGGTAAGCCTCTCTACTCACTATTCCAAACCAAAGATCCTCTCACCGGGTAAGTCTCAAGGTACTAAGAAAATGAACTATAATCTCAAACCAAAATACCACCCAAGGGAATAGAATCAACCTTTACCGGTATGTCTCAAGCTAACTCACAAAGATGGAATGAAGGCACACTCAAACCCCAATAAAGGATAAACCTTTATTACCTACACTCATGATATTGGGTAAACAAACAAAGGAATCACCGTGTAAGTCTAATCCTAGGCTTGCGTTGAACCAATTAGGTATAACAAGGATAGGATTTGGAAAACTGAAACTCTTAACTCAGATAAGGATCAAGAAAGGGCTCGCCTCGCTCAGTTTATGTACCATCTCGGTCGAGATGTTCCACAGCTGACCGAGGTGTTCTACGGTTAAGGTAAAGACTCGAGCTTTCAGAGTCCATTAGGATTAAGATCATTCTATCATCGTCTTTCCCAGAACTTTCAGCCAATCACCCTAGAATCGAATAAAGAATTTAGCCAACAATCATCATGATAACAATAATCAAATATATGAGAAAGGAATCAATATTTAAACAAGAAAACCATAACACAAAGGTCTTAGTAACTGAATAAATCAAACAAACAACGATCGGCGTTCCTCAATAACAAATCAAAAAAGACAACAAAACCAAACCAACTAAGAAAGTCTTACAAACTTTCTTCAAAGCCAACTTCAACTTGATTCCTTCCTTCCTTGAACTTCAACCTTCAAAACTTCCTTCAAACTTCCTTCAGAGAACAGGTGATCCGTAGATTTCAGGATGACTGAATTGTAGAAAAGCAGCCCTTTATATAGGAGAATTATCTTCCAAAGATAAGATATCTTAAAAAGATAATTTTTTAGAAAATATATCCATATTTTCTAAAATATATCAGCCAAAAAATTTATCTTCCTTCTGGAAATCCAGCAAAAAATATGTGAAATTCACTTTCCAAAAATAGAAGATCTCAGCCAAAAATAAAGAACTTGTCGGCGGTGAGGTGTTCGTCTCGGTCCAGACGCTCCTCAAGGTCACCTCGGTCGAGGTGATACTGTAGCTGACCGAGGTGAGTCTCAGCCGAATGTGTAACTCTCTCATGTGGTCCAAAATCAATCCTCTAAATCATTTCCATGCTTCGCGAGATCTTCTTATAGCTCTTCAATGCTCCAAGATGTAGCTCCAATGACTCCTTAGCTTCCTTAGCTCCATTTCGGTCCAAAAACGTGTCATTTGTCCTACAATTACAACGAAACTAGGTGTAGACCTCGATTCCCGCAAAGATAGACAAAACAACAATATAATCAAAGAATATACATCCATACATGCAGATTTATGAAGATAAAACGTCTAAACCAATCCCAAAATATAGACAATAATACATGCTATCAATAATTATAAGTTCATGTTATTTTTTAAAAATTATATAAAATATTCAATAAAAATTATAACTCTTATTTCGTTTTATTTCTATAGCCGTTAAATGATATTCATATTTCAATAAAGAAAAGATATAATTATTTAAAAAAAAATTGTAACTCTTATTTCTATAGATAAATTCACGAGTTACAATTTTCATTGATTAAAAATATTATTTTAAATTTTATATTATAATTTGAACTTAAAATCATATTTGTGTTATTTTTTTATAAATATTTATATTTTTTTAACATAATTTGAAAAATACAACTATTTATAAATATATAACACAAAATATGATTTTAAGTTCAAATTAAATTCGTGAGTTATTATTTTCGCGAATTATTCGTGACTTACAATTTTCATTAATTAAATTCGTGAGTTATATTTTTTTATTATTTTACAATTTCAAATTATGTCAAAAATATAACTATTTATAAAAAAATAACACACATATGATTTTAAGTTCAAATTATAATATACCATAATAATATTTTTAATTAATGAAAATTGTAGCTCAAGATTTTTCATCTATGGAAATAAGAGTTACAATTTTTTGAAAAATAATTATATCTTTTCTTTATTGATGTATGAATATCATTTAACGTCTATAGAAATACGAGTTACAATTTTTATAGAATATGTTATATGATTTTATAAAATAACATAAAATTATAATTATTATTCAAAAAAACGCATACAAAATATAGGAGTAAACAAGTTAGATTGAAAATATGAAGAAACAAAACATTGTGATTCTAGATTTGTTGATAATAATATATTTAGTTTTAAAATTATATCACTAAATCAAAGTGGCGCAACGGAAGCGGGGAAGCTCCGTACTATAAAGGTCCGAGGATTGAAACCCCACTCATCTCTTTTGCTTATTATTTTTGGGCTAATTTGGTTAATAGGCTTTTTTCAGTTTATATTCCACTATATAACTATGTTTATTGTATTTTATTGTTAAGTAGGTGTACCCCTCTCCTATTTTTTACTTTGAAAACCCTAGCCATCACTTATTCTTCAGCTTCTCCCGTATCTTCTTCTCAAACGCCACCCATCGCTTCCCCTTCATCTTCAAAAATATCAACCATTTCAGCTCAACCTCGGTTGGCCCGGTGACTAATTAACCTGCACGAAGACGGAGATCTAGATCTAGATCCGGTATGAGATCCTCAACAATTTGTTACTGTGATTGAAGATAATATTGTGATCGTGGCGATGAAGAAGAAGAGTAAATGGATATGTATTATTTTGCTCATCTTCTAATTCTTTTTGTAAGTGATTTTTGATGGCTTGAGGAAATGGGTTTATGGCTTGAAGAAATGGCCTACGTCTCCTCGGGGAAGCACGAGACTCTGGATGCAGCGTTGTTTATGGGATAGATATGTTGATTAGGCAAAGCTTCAAGCAATGTATTTTTATCCCCATTGCTCTTGTTGAGAAAGCCCATCAATACGGTCTTCTCGGGTTACTTTTACGGTCTTCTCGTGCCATTCTATAAAATAAGGCTTATGGTATGAGAAATTCTCCAATCAACCAACAACCTCTTCACAACTCTAAAGCCCGGATCTCTGTTTTCGTTTCACCAACCGGATCACCCGCAGTCGAATACCTCAATCTTCGTCGGAGATGTCGCTCGCCGGCGGCACCACCGACGAGTCAAAAGCTCACGCCGGCTTGCTTATGGTGCAGCTTTTCTACGGAGGGTACCATGCGATCACCAAAGTGGCTTTGAATGTCGGCCTCAATCAAATGGTCTTCTGCGTGTTTCACGACCTCCTTGCTCTTAGCATTCTCGCTCCTCTCGCCTACTTTCGTGAAAAGTGAGTCTCTCTCTCGCTCTTCTCGATTTGACTCTCTTGATCGATCTATTGTTTTATCTACATCTTTGTAGATTGTTTTGTTGATTTTTGGTTGGTCTGTGTGATCTCTTTATCTTCTGAATTATTCAGCTGAGTATATGTTTTGTTGATTTTAGTTCAAACATCTGGCCTTGTTAGGTGGAGGTTGTAATGAGCCTTGAGGAGGAATTTGGGATAAGTGTAGAAATGGTTGATGGTTGGAGTTCCACTAAGACAAAATAAGAGATTTGGATGCTCCGGACTAGTAACAGAAGGCCAGAGGTACAGAGATGTATTGACTAGTTGAAACCTGCATACACTAAGTATAGTTGTGTAGATATCAACCATTGTTAAATTTCGGTATGTAAATTATAAAAAATTAAAAAGGACAAAGAAAACAAAAAAAAATTATGGTATGAGTTTATGGTATGAATTTCATACCAAAAACTCATAACAGAAAGTTATAAAAAATAAAAAAGGACAAAAACAATAAAAATCTAGTATGAAAAAATTCTGGTATGAAAAAATTCTGGTATGAAAAAATTCTGGTATGAAAAAATTCTGGTATGAACTTCTCGTATAAACTTCTGGTATGAAAATTTTATGGTATGAGAAATTCCGGTATGAGAAATAAAAAAGAAAATAAAAAAGGCAAAAAAAAAAAAACAAATTCAGTAATTAAAAATTAAAACTTACACTTACATAACAAAAAACAAGCATCAATTATTCTTTTTTTAATAGAGGGGTTAATTATTTTTGGGTAAAATGGGGGAATAGGTATATTTTGTAACCATGAGCATATAAAGGGTCCCGAGTTAATAATGAGTACAAAATAGGCCCCTTCATATTATATACAAAAGATTTATTAAAATAAAAAGAGGACATTGAGGAAATAAGAATATCTTTCTCTCTCCATTTATTAAGCAACTACTTATTACAAAACGGGAAAGTAAATATCTTTCTCTCTCCATTTATTAAGAGAATCAAAATATCTCCATTTATTAAGGAAATCAAAATATTTTTCGGAATGTTTGTCCTTTCCAACTTGCATTCATCCATGACGATGATATTGAGATTTCCGCAGCAACATATGTACATAATCGCCTGAGATTGCAAACATATGTACATATATAGTTAGTCAATAACATTTTCACAGTAAAATATGTACATAATCACAGAGAGTGCAAACATATGTACATGCAAACACAAACAGAAGCCTATATAACGACATATTTTGTTCTGTTGTACATATTCAAATCGACGACATGCTATATGTACACACAAAATATGTTTGTGCATCATCAAACCCCTATCCAAATGTACACAAACTACATATTTGGTGCATATATAGTTAGTCAGTAATAATTTCGCAGCAACATATGTACATAATCAGTCTTTAACTTATACCTGTTGAAGATGATCGTTGAATACTCGATTGAACTTCATCATTCTCAATTGAATCTTGCCGATCAATCCTCAATTCCGTCACAAAATCCCTACACATCGGACTCCCCAAATAGATTGCGCAGATTGCGTCGATTGAACTTCATCATTCTCAACTGAATCTTGCTGATAATATATGGGTACGAAAGAGTGGTTTTCTTCAACAACTAGAGCATAATGGTCGAAGCAATCTTACATGGCTATGGCGACTGAATTTAATCAATTCGGGAGGACGACGATGGTTGGGAGGAGGACGACGATGGTGAGATAATCGATTCTGGAGAAGGACGATGGTTGGGAGGATGACGAGACCTCGAGAGCACCGGCTATGGCGAACTGCTTCCGTCTTCATTGAGTGATTTTTTGATTTGATTTTGGTTAGTAATTGAAATCCGAAGATGGTGGATATTTATTAATAGAGAATATCATGGACGGTTACCTTATTTAACCGGTTAGCTATTTTTTTGCTTAATTAATAAATATTACCAAATAAGTAACTTCCATTAAAATAATAAATGCCTATTAAATATATCCTTAATCAATAATTTTATCTTTTTCTATAAATTATAAAACTAGAGGGGTCTTGTTTGTATTCTAGAAAAAAAAGCTACCCTGCTAGCTTAATATTCTCATTATTTTTATCTACCATTAAATGAAAGTGATAAAAATAATGGAGTACACTTACTAAACACAAACTAAAAAAGGTCTAGTAGGCCAAATTCATTCTTATTTTTTTCAGTGTTTTTGAATAGCGTAATCTATATTTATTGCATCTCATTTATTGTTAGTGAAAGTTTCCATAGCCTAACGGTAAGGACAATGGATTTTGAATACAAAGACCGGAGTTTGAATCTCATTGGGAACCTTTTTTTTTAATTTAACAAGAATAAAAAAAATGTTTGTGAAGAACCCGCAGTTTGAAACTGCGGGTTCCTCAAATTTTTTTAATTAAAAAAAAAAACGAAACCCGCGGTTTGAAACTGCGGGTTTAAATGAATAACCCGCAGTTTCAAATCGCGGGTCTACTCCGACACTAATCCCTTCCTATTCTTGGAATAAGTTTTATTTCATGGCTAATGTTAGAATTTATTTTTATTTGGTTATTATTTTGGAAAAAAATCCGTAATTTCCAGTCCCCATTCAAGTGCAAAAAAAAATCGATGATTCGTATTGGATCGAACATTAATAAAAAAAAATGAAAAAATCATAAAAGAAATAGATTAGACGGATCCGGGTTGGTCAAAATTCCGGTGTCAGTCCGATCTCGGGCCCATATTTTTGAAAATTCTAGTCTAAATATCTTAAAATTCCGATCTTCCGGTCCGAAACGGATCCAAAACACCTGGTCCGGTCTGGATCGGTTGAATAATCCTAGCAAAAGTATCAGTAATTTTTAAAATATACAACATCACAAATAATGTTTTATTTCCTCAAAACATTATTTGTGGTAGATTTGATTGTAACTAGAGACTGAGAACTTCCCACCAAAAAAAAAAAAAGAGACTGAGAACTAGAAAAACCGAGATGGCGGTGAAGGTCCCCCCACATGCCGGCGGCGGAGGTTTTCCGGCAAGAGACAAGAAGTCAAGGACAGAGCGTGCAGGGTTTCGAACCATAAGACCCCGTAAAAACGTTACCCTCTTCGACGCAGCGTTTCGTTCCCTTAAAGGTCAACGTTTTCCCAACATTTCCTGAACGTTTCTGGTTTTGAACATGTCAGAAACGTTTCTGTGTGATATAGGGGAGAGGGCACATGAATGAAGATCATGAAAGCGACCAAGTGGGTTGCTTTTAAATATACAGACCCCCTCTCCTCCACAAGCATGAAAGTCCATTCTCCAATTTTGGGACTTTTGAAAATCTTGCAAAAGTAGCAAAGGTTTGAAGAGAATGAAGTTCTTCAATGAATACAATAAGTACATGGCAGCGCAGCATGATATGGGTGTACCAGTTTTGGGACTCGAAGCCTTCAAGATGATGCTTAAGCAGTGCAGCTGCGGTGATGATAACACTTGTTCTTGCGCCTATCAGTGTCCAGGTGCTTCGTCTGCTTCTGTCTTTCAAATATTGTCTTTGTTTCAACTTTTGTTAAGTTATCATTTTATATCCTCCGGGTCTAAGACGGAAAATCCCGCATGTCTAAGATGTGGAGGTTTTGGAATTTCATCATAAAACCAGTTGTCATGTGACTTATATATTAGGTTTACGATACAAGACATTTTCACGCTCAAGACTCCCCAGGTGCAACTATCCTGAATTGTACACTTAACACAAAGTCTTGAGCCTACTTACTTAAACGGATGGATAACATATTTTTGCTAATCACAACCCAAACATAGGATAATGAGACCCGGATCGGACATGCTTGCTCTAATTCCATGTTAATTTATTTTTTTTATATCCGGCGGATCTAATACGTGAGATTTGCACATTAAATGAACACAAACACACAAGACTCTAGAGTTTCATCCCAAAACGAGGCACATGGTATTAGAGGTTACGATCCATAAACACGTTTTTGCCTAATCAAATCCTAGATCACAAACCTTATCCGCGCCTACACAAATCCTAGATCACAAAGAAAGAAGGAGGGTTTCATCCTTCGTATTACTCCCTGGAACACTAATTTACTTGCATCCTACATTACAAAACCTACCTAACTACCTAACTAGTAAGCTACTCTACCCGTGGTCAGGGTCCAACCTACCCTTATAACTAAAATAGGTGAGGGATGTTAATGTTTTTATTACATAATTTATATCATATAAAAAGTGGTCGGGTTTTAATTTATATTATAAAGCTTAAAACCCTTATTCGCTAGCTACTGTGCTCTTAATTAGGTTGTGTAACTGACCCAAAAATCCATCGAGTGCAGTATGTGATGGCGCATTCTTCCATTCCCTTTGGAGCGAAATGTCGGCTGTGATTAGTTGCTTCAATGACCGAGTACAAGAACTAGTTAACTTACACTTGGCTAAAGGGTTTCGAAAATTCCTCCTATGTCTCAACGGTAATAGAGAGAATGATCCGGCTAAGCTGATTCGGAAGTGCCTAGAATTGATTAAATATGCAATGATGAATGCAATGGCAATGAGGAAAATTCTTAAGAAGTATGACAAGGTAATATTGATCACCTCATATATATGTTTCTGGATTTTGATAAATTTAACAAGTCTCATATTAAATTTACAGATCCACCACTCTAACCATGGCCAGAAATTCAAATCAGAGGCTCCCCATATGCGCATTGAAATCCTTCAATCTCCGTGGCTCCGCGAGCTTATGGCTTGTTACATCAACCTAACAGAAAAAAATGTACAGGACGATGCAGATTCACTGCTCTCCCAAGTTCCTTCCCTCACAGTTTCTGATGGAAAACCGATTCTAGCATGTGAGGGATTCGATTATCTCAAGGTTAACGTTGATCTCAACTGTGCTATTTGCTTGGTATGTTTGACCACCATCCTTAATAGATCTATTACCAAAGCAGTATCGTCTTGACTCTAATCCATTTGTGTTTTAATCTATCAGAACACAGTGTATGATGCAGTTGCTCTCACATGTGGGCACATCTTCTGCTACCTATGTGCTTATTCAGCAGCATCTGTGAATATTGTGGATGGACTGAACATAGCTTCTCCGGAAAAAAACTGTCCAATATGCCGTGAGGTACTCTAATTTGAATGAATCCTAATGAACTGATAGCGGACCAACTGAAATGATTCTCGGTGTTTTCTCATATATATTGGTGATAGGGTGCTGTCTATGAAGGCGCGGTCCGTTTGAAAGAGGTTAACTCTTTAGTACGCAGAAGGTATTCATTCATTTTGGATTTTATTTTTATATGCTCAATAGTGGTTAATCTGATTGACGTATTCTCTCAGGTGCCCCAAGTACTGGAAGGAGCGTTTTCTATCAGAGCGGGCAGAAAGGCTTCAACTAGCCAAGACCTACTGGGACTCACAGGTTCAATCGTTCTTGGGTATCTGAATCTAGTTGAAGTTATAAATTCCCAGTTGGTTTGTTTTGAATAGCACAAAGTACAATGCTTTAAATCTATAAAGTTTTGTTTCCTTTGAAATTCTTCTGTTTTCCTTACTGAATGAATGAAGCTGAACTAAAGCTTGCCGATACGACTTGTTATTGACATTTTGAGCCCGGCTAGCACATCAACAATATGGCCAAAGAAATTATCTATACCAAAATTGGTTTATCAGTGTATGTATAGTTTATAACTTTTGACTAATATATATTTAAATATTATGAGTGGAAAGATCTAGACAAAGTGAATGAGTGGTTGCATAAATGAAGGTTCTAGATTAGTTTAGACTAATGAAGATTTATATTAGGAAAAGTATAGAATGATCCTTTATAATTATCTACATTGGAAAGTGAATAGGTCGGTGGTTCTTGTGTAGCTAATTTGACCGACCTATCATGCTATAAATATGTCCATTTGTAATCTATTTGCAATAATAAGAGTGTGTTCGATCCATCAAAGGCTATACATAAAGTGAGGTTAGTGAGTGTGAGTGTGCAACAAAATACCCGCTTATATACTCGGAGTGTCGGGAACGAGGAGTTTTCCCCAACAATTGGTATCAGAGCCGAGGTTACGGTGGTGGTGTTCGGGTAAAGTTTGTTGCTTAAAGAATCTCGTATTGACATGATGGCGGCCGAGGCGATGAGGGCGTTTGAGATTCCACTCTTTGACGAGAAGATCAAATTCACTTTACGAGAGAGTACGATTCAAGACTTCTTGGTGCAGCAGGGTCTTGACCAAGCTCTGGAGGAGGAGAAGCCTGGATCGTTGAGCGAGGAGAAGTGGAGAAGCATCCAGAGGAAGGCGGTGAGTACAATTCGGTTGGCGTTGGTTCTCGAGATTAAGTACGGTGTGTTGAAGGAGACCACACCGAAGGCGTTGTGGGAGAAGCTCGAGAGTATATACGCGTCGAAGTCGTTAACCAACCGGTTGTGCTTGAAGATGGAGCTTTACTCGCTCAGGATAGAGAAATGAGGTAATCTTCATGACCATATTAACTCGTTTAATCAACTAGTATGCCAGTTATTGAATGCAGACGATAAGATTGGAGAAGAGGAGCAAGCTTTGTTGTTGTTAGCATCATTGCTGAAGTCCTACAAGTCCTTGGTGCAGATGTTACTTGTAGGAAGGAAGTCTCTCACTCTGGATGAGGTGACCGCTGCTTTGCGGGAGAGTGAGAGGATGATGAAGAATGATGCTACCGACAAAGGAGAAGATCGCATACTAGTTGTGGGGGAGCGAGAACGAGGGAGGAGTCAATGGAGGAGGCATGATGACCAGAGGCAAAGATCAGGCTCGCGACGAGATTGGAGTAACGTCGAGTGCTTTTACTACGGATAGAAGGGTCACATGCAACCTAGAGCTCTGATACAATGTTGTAATACCCCGAATTCTCAAAACCCGGGACGTTACCGGTTAGGACCTCACAATGGGTCCCGACCTCCGTTTGACAACAACTTTACTAGGATCTTACAACAAGACACAAATAAAGAAAACCGAAATTCATAAAGCGATGGTTTAAAATGACATGAATGTAATACAAACGTCTAACAACCAACAAAACTTAAGAAATAAAAGTCTATTGTCATCATACTAATAAGGAAACATCAATATAAAATCCAACCCCATTCTAGGGAGTACGGAGACCCAGCTAACCACTACTTCTGGATCACTCAGTTGCTGCTCTAACCTGTGGTAAATCTAAACAACAAAATAAAACAACCATTATCTAGCTATCTAAACGTTAGATAAATGAGAATAGCACACTTACACACAATAGCAAAACGAAACACACAACATGCTTTTAGAGAATCCATTTTTATTTAGTTTATTTAGGTCATTCACTCTTACTAATGATACTTATTTTGTGACACGAAGGATTCCCAAACCTCGCCTCCGCCCCCGTGCAACCATCAGGAATGGATCCGATGCATCTCACCTTGTACCTGTATGGTCTGGGTATAGAGAACCTCCCAGTCTCCTGTTAGAGCCTGGCAGTGATGTCACCGCCCGTTATACATACACTTGGGCCATAAAATAATAAAGGTCGTCCTATGCATGTTGTAATTATTAAACAATCAACAGACACCACTATCATCATTCAGCTAACATCTAGAAATCAGCTAAGTAAGTCGCAAGGACTTACGTGAATTAAATCTCAAATCTCTTAATCTCAACTCGGTCTGCTACCGTAGAAACTCAATCGCCTGTCATAGGAGGCAAGGGAATCAGTAATGTATCCCACTTTCTTAGATATCTACAATTTCTAAGATAAACAATCCCATCATAAGAGAACTTACTAAAATACCTTCTTAAGCTAAAATGACCAATTTTCCCATTAGTCCCGAAACTCCAGAATGATCTATAACCTAGTTCAAAACTCTTCTTTGGAACCTATTTCAATAATCTACCTCTCAAGAGGTAGTTCGCTAAAGATTCAGAAGAGTTAAACAAAATCTTGATTTTCATAAAAAGTCGCTAAGGTCCGACTTTGGATTAAGATACGAGGCTCATATAAATACATAAAAATTTCGAAATAAATCTATAGGTCATCTATGATATTCATGCTACTCATTGGAGCAAAGATCTCCCAAAACTACCCAGCCACAACTCCAACATAAATTCTTAAAGTTGTTTAAAGCATCCAGGAATTCTATACTTTGCCAATTTCTGGGTTCTTTCACAAAGAGCACAATCAGCCCACTTTGGACACCTATGGATCCAGATCCGACCATTAGACCGACCCAACTTCTTATGCATTGATAGCATGTATTATAATCTATATTTTGGGACTTGTTTAGACATTTTATCTTCAATAATCTGCATGTTTGGATGTATATTATGTGATTGCATTGTTGTTTCATCTACCTTTACGGGAATCGAGGTCTACACCAAGTTTCGTTGTAATCGTAGGTAAAATGGCACATTTTGGATCGAAATGGAGCTAAGGAGCAAAGGAGTCATAGGAGCTACATACTAGAGCTTAAAAGAGAACTCAGGAAGCATGAAATTAATGAAGAAGATTTACTTTGGACTAAATTTAAGAGATTTCACATTCAGCTGAGTATCACCTCGGTCAGCTATAGTGTCACCTCGACCGAGGTGATCTTGAGGAGCGTCCCGACCGAGGCGAACACCCTGGCACGGCGAGATATAATTTTATTTGGCTGAGATCTTTTATTTTTGGAAGGAAGATATCTTATATTTTTGGGCTAGATTTCTGGAAGGAAGATCATATATTTGGGAGATCTATTTTAGAGATAAGATATATTTCATAGGAAATTATCTTTTTAAGATATTATTATCTTTACAAGATAATTCTCATATATAAAGGGTTGAATTTTCCACAATTCAGCCATCCTCTTTTCACCCTCCAATCTTTGGATCAGCTGCAGTTAGGAAGGAAGTTTGGAAGTTTGAAGGAAGTTTGAAGATTGAAGGAAGGAAGTTCATAGATTTGTGATAGCTTTTAAGGGAATTTGTAAGATTTTCTTAGATTCCCTTTGGTTTGCTGTCTTTGTTGGATTTGTGATCCAAGGAACGCTGATTTGTTTGATATTTGATTCAGTTATTGAAACCTTGCTCTTAAGGTTTTTGTGTTCAAATATTCATTCCCTTCTCATATATTTGATTATTGCTTTCATGATGATGAGTGGCTAATTTCCTTGTGCGATTCTAGGGTGATTGACTGAAAGTTGTGGGAAAAACGATGATAGAATAATCTTAATCCCAGTAGGACCCTAAAAGTTCGAGTCTTTGACCTTAACCCTAGAACATCTCGTTCAGTCGACGAACATCTCGGCCGGGGTGGAACTTGACTGACCGAGGTGACCTTTTCTAATCCGAAACTGAGAGTTAAGTGTTAGAGTTTGCCAAATCCTATTCTTATTACACCTTTCCTGGTTCAATGCAAGCCTAGGATGAGACTTACCCGGTAATTCCTTTGTTTGTTTATCCAAGATCATAAGTGTAGGTAATAAAGGTTTATCCTTTATTGGGGTTTGAGTGTGGCTTCATCCCATCTTTGTGAGTTAGCTTGAGACTTACCCGGTAAAGGTTGATTCTATTCCCTTAGTTGGTGTGTTGGTTTGAGATTATAGTTCCTTTCCTTAGTACCTTGAGACTTACCCGGTAATAGGTTCTTTGGTTTGGAATTAGTGAGTAGTGAGACTTACCCGGTGATCTATTCCACTTTAGAAACACCTTCCCTTTGCAAAATCTCAGCTTTGTCCGCTTATCTTGAGATCTTGAGTTGGAACCACAACTAGATGCTTTAATCCCTAGAATTTGCATATTTCCCTTAATTGACCTTATTATCATCTTTGATTGCTATAATCTCTTTTATGGTTATTAGTTACATTGGCAACCTATACTTGCCTTGTTTCACCTAAGTCCCTGAGATCGACACCCCGGAATTCTTTCTTTTACTATAATTGATCCGTGCACTGCGGGTTCGCATCCTTGTTTTAAGCATATTTCTTGGGATATAAATTTAAAGCTTGCACACACCATTTGGAGCGAACAAGTTTTTGGCGCCGTTGCCGGGGACTTGGTCTAGACCGAGCCGGTTGCGGTTGTCTTTCGGGGCAACTGCCCCTATTGCTACTAACCACTCTACTTGAGTGACTTTCGCAGATTCTTCTTCTTAGGTTTATGCGAAGAACCCGTGCTGGGAAGAAAATCGTTCCTTACGATCCCGAACCAGAAAGGACATACAAACGACGCTTGAAAGAAGCGAAAATGGCCAACCAAGACAATCGCAAACTTGAGGCCGAATTGAAGGAGGCGATGGAACAGCTGCGCCTCAATAGGGAAGAATTGCAGCGCGAGAGGGAGCAAACTCGCACCAGAACTGCAAAGATAGAAGCAGATATGGCTGAGCTACAAGCCCATATTTTGCATCGACCGAGGCAGGACCCCGCTCCAGTTGCCGCGGCCGAGATACAACCACCTCGGATGCCTGTCTGAGATGTTCTTTTTGCAAGTATTCCACAGACCCTAGGACAAAGGATGGACCCAAACCAGCAAGTGAGGCGTCCAGGAGTCAACCTAGGTGATCCAGCGGAGCATGATTATGAACTTCGACCGCAAGTTCTATCCATGATCCGCCAATGCCAGTTTGGAGGTTTAGAGAGGGAGTCTCCGCATCAACATTTACAAAACTATGAGATTTTGATGGAGACCTTGAGACATTCAAGGTTGGAAAATAATAATTACAAGCTAAGGCCTTTTTACTTTTCTTTGAAAGACAGGGCACTTACTTGGTATCAGTCTCTTCCTCCCGGAAAGATCTACACTTGGGAGGAGATGACGACGGAGTTCTTAACAAAATTATTTCCCCCTCCAAAACCGCTGAAATGAGAGGGAAGATCAATTCATTCATCATGAAGGACAAGGAGAGTTTGTCCAAATCATGGGAGAGATTTAAAGATGTTCTATTGGATTGCCCATATCATGGGATTCCAAAGATAGAGTTGATGGAGATATATTTCAAGGGATTGGATGGAGCTACCCAATTCAACCTTCAACTACTATTCGCCGGCACATTTATGGACATGCCGATTGATGAAGCATGCGAGTTCATTGAGAAACAAGCTTTGCACATGGAGAAATACTCCCACCAAGGAGCTGAAAATGGAGTTAAGAGAGTTAATTTCCAGGAAGCTCCATCAAATGACAATCAACTCATCTCCCTCAAGAATGATGTGAAGCAATTGAAGGACCTTTTGGTTGCTCACACCAATAAGGAAGAGGGAGGATATCAAGGCTCAAGGAACAACAATCATGGTTCTCGGAACAACAACTACAACAACAATAGAGGCTCCAACAACAACAATTGGAGATCTAACAATCAAAATTCGGGTAACCCTTACTCTAATTCCAATTCTAATAATTCTTTGAATCTCTCTTCTTCTTCTTCTACTCCATTGAAGATCCAGGAGCCTGGATCAAGTTCGTCTCAGCCAGAGAAGAAGGATGCAGTGTTGGAGGTCATCTTGATCAAGCTCAATGCTATGGAGACGTCCATGACTCAATTTTCGAAGGTATAAAAAGCCTTAGAGCAACAATTCTTTAATAAGGTGAATGAAGTGCCAAGAGACCCAGGGAAGCTCCCAGCAAGGACAGAGAGCAACCCAAAAGGACAAATCATGGCAATAACGACGAGAAGTGGATTGAAAACTACAGATCCAGTGCCTCGGTCGATGCTAGTGCAGACGAAGAACACCTCGGTCCAGGTACAGACGAGGAACACTTCGGTCGAGGTGCCACCTAAGGTGGAGTCCCAGAAAGCGACGGACAAAACTGAAGTTTATGTCCCACCTCCTGCATATAAACCACCACTTCCATTCCCCCAGTCAAGGGCTAGAGCACATCTAGACAAACACTTTGGTAAGTTCCTTGACTTGATGAATAAATTACATATTAACATCCCTTTCCTTGATGCTATTCTAGGGATGCCCGCCTATGAGAAGTTTTTAAAAGAAATTCTATCAAGGAAGAGAAAGCTGGAAGATTTTGGTGAAGTAAGGATGACATCTAAATCCTCGGAGCTCATTCAAATCATGAAGGAGAAGATGCCACCTAAGTTGAGAGATCCCGACTCATTTTGCATTCCCATTCAAGTTGGGGATGTGACTTGCGAGGCATTGTGTGATCTAGGAGCCAGCGTGAGCATCATCCCGCTGGAGCTATGTGTGAAGATCGGACTTGGAGAGCCCAAGCCGGTGAAGATAAGATTATACATGGCGGACCGCTCCATTACCCATCCCGTGGGCATATTGGAAGATGTTCCGGTTAAGTTAGGTAACTTCTACTTACCTATAGACTTTGTTGTGCTTGATATACCCGCAGATTATCCCGTTCCTATCATTCTCGGGAGACCATTTCTAGCAACTTCGGGTTGCAATGTGGATTGTAAGAACGCCAAGTTGAAATTCAACATTGGCGGAGATCAAGTGGAGTTTGCATTGCTTGCTACAATGAAAGGGGAGCCGCTAGAGGATGATATCTTCAACATCTATGATGAAGAAGAATCGAGAGAGTTGGTGAGCTCTATCCTTATTAATAATCCTCTTGAAAGAGTTATTAGTTTTAGCTTAATGGAGGAAGGTACAGATGTTTCTTATGATGCAGATATACGGAGCTTAAAGGCACTGGAAGAAGATCCATGAGCTAAGATTGAAAGACTAATCCAGGAGAAGAGAATCTCCAGTTTCGGTCCTAGTTCCAGTACCTCGACCGAGGCACTTTCTGGACCAAGCGAGGTGTTCTTATCTGAAGAACATCTCGGTTACCCACCTCGGGCACCGACCGAGACAACAAGCGAGATGCCTTCAACTGAGAATAACAAACTTCTTACTCCCTTTTCTGAAACTCATTTATAGTTGGTGGAGCACTTTTCTCCACCAAGCTTCTGATAATTAAGAACCTTGGTATGTTGACATTGTTAATTATCTTGTTTGTCAAGAAATACCGCCCGGATTGACGTACGGTCAAAGGAAAAAAATTCTTTAAAGATGTACGCCACTACTATTGGGATGAACCTCTACTATTTAAGAGTGGTTCGGACGGGATGCTTCGAAGATGCATTACGAAAGATGAAGTCACTAGTGTCATACGGCATTGCCACTCGCTTCCTTGTGGAGGACATGCTAGCGCTCACAAAACATGCGCTAAGGTATTACATTCCGGTTTCTTTTGGCTTACATTATTTAAGGATGTGCAAATGTTTGTTGTTTCTTGTGATGCATGCCAAAGAACAGGGAAATTATCAAGAAGAAACGAGATGCCACTCAATAACATCCAGGAGGTTAAGATTTTTGATGTATGGGGAGTTGATTTCATGGGACCTTTCCCATCATCCGGAGGAAACCTCTACATTCTCCTAGCTGTTGACTACGTCTCTAGATGGGTGGAGGCCATTGCCTCCCCCCACTAATGACGCAATGGTGGTTGTGAAGTTCTTCAATCGGACTATCTTCCCCCGTTTCGGGACACCATGTATCATTATCAGCGATGGAGGGACATATTTCATCAATCGGAAGTTTAAAGCGCTTCTATCAAAGTATGGGGTAACCTACAAGGTAGCAACCCCTTATCACCCTCAAACTAGTGGACCGGTCGAAATCTCGAATAGAGAAATCAAGGCAATCTTGAAGAAGACCGTTTCAAGAACAAGGAAGGATTGGTCCACGAAGTTGGACGACGCTCTTTGGTCTTACAGGACCGCATTCAAGACTCCCATTGGTACCACCCCTTATAATTTGGTATATGGGAAGTCTTTCCATCTGCCCGTCGAATTAGAACACAAGGCGTATTGGGTAATCAAATGGTTGAATTTTGACATCAAGAAAGCCGGTGAGAAGCGGCTATTGGACATCAATGAGCTGGAAGAGCTACGCTTGAACGCTTATGAGAATGCTAAGATCTACAAGGAAAGGACAAAGAAATGGCATGACAAGCGTATCATTCCTAAGGAGTTCAAAGAAGGAGATTTAGTTCTACTCTTCAACTCCCACCTTCGCCTCTTTCCAGGTAAGTTGAAATCTAGATGGATAGGACCTTACGTTGTGAAACATGTTTTCACTTATAGTGCAGTTGAGATCTGGGAAGAAACAAGTGGAAGCTTCAAGGTCAATGGCCATAGACTTAAGAAATACCAACCAGAAGTCCAGGTTGAGGAGATTGCACCGCTATACCTTGTTTAGGGACGCCGTACGGTCCAGCTAGCGACCTTAAATCAAGCGCTTCTTGGGAGGCAACCCAAGGTATTGCTTTCTTTTCCCTTTTTCTAGTCTAGCTTTAGATAGTTTGCTTTTGCTTTGCTTTGTTTTGTTTTTTGGCGTCCTAGACAGAAACCAGGTACTTTCTAAGGAAGGATTACAACTCAGGAGCAACACAGGAAGGACAGGAGTTTGACTGAGACACATCTCGGTTGCTGTCACAGCGCCTCGACCGAGATGATTCTTGAGCAACCGAGGCGACTAGGGCTGACAAAGATCCACATCGGTCCAGACACCTCGGTCTAGTCGGGACCACCTCGACCGAGGTGATGTCAGATCCAGCGAGGGGTATAAAAGGGGAACATTTTCTCTCTCTTTCCCTCCCATCTCTCTCGACCGCGGCGCTATAATCACCTCGTTTTCCCATTCTTCAATCGTTTTCTACGATTTTTGCTCCGATCTCCCAAGGAAAGGCTAGAGGATCATATTGCAAGAAAGAAACTACAACAAAAATGGCTCCAATCGACTGAATCTGGGGTAAACGTTCGAAAACCCTAACTTTCCTATTCTCACTGATTTCAGTCGAATTTGGCTTTGGTTGCCATTGGTTTATGTTGAAAAAGGCTTAAGTACCCCATAGGAACAATCGGTAGTGATATTGGGGGAAAAGAACTGAAAATTAAAGAGTAGAGATCGAGCAGTTTTTTCACCTCGGTCTAGTCGAGCTGTGTCTCGACCGAGGTGATTCTTGAGGCTGTCAGATCGACCGAGGTGACCTGTCAGCAGAAAAAAAAAAATTGAGTTCTCGTTCTGATTGCTAGTTAGTTCTGAGGGATGCTCCCAGTAGATCCTCACCTTCTTCTTCTTCTAGACCTTCCATCCCGGTGATTCACGAGCGATACCAAGCTGACTTTGACCGCATATGCGCACGCCCCGTGATTGCGCCACGATTTTTGGATATTTTTGCTTTTGATTGCCTCCATGTAGCTGATGATTTGAGGAGGATGGTTTCCATGGTAGGGCTGGAGCAGTTCATGGAGATTAGAGCTCCAACCTACATCGAGCCCACACTAGAGTTTGTGAGTTCTGTTACTCACCTACTTGAGCATAAAGCCATCAAGTACCGGTTGCTGAACCGGAACTACATCATTCCCATGGGCCAGTGGAGAGATATCTTTGGCTTCCCGACCCCTACAATTCCCGACTTCCCTTCTCGAGCCGTAGCTCGACAGTTCTGGGGGCAGATTGCCATGTCGTAGAGCATGGTGATAGGTGGAGACCTAGAGATTCCGGGGAGCGCATCATCTTCCACCTTGCTTTCCGACTAGCCCACCGGATCTTTAGTGAGACCCTTCTGGCGCATACTGAGATGCCCCAGAAGATTAGACAGGGGGAGCTTCTGAGTCTTTTATGTATGGTAACTGGGGGAGTGCCTGATTTTGGGGCCATGCTAGCTGAGGATCTGTACCGGATCAAGGCTAAGGGGAAGGGAGATATCTGTTGTGGTGGCCTGGTGACTCATATAGCGACGGTCATGGATCTGGATCTGAGTGCTTGTACGTTGGTGGTGGTTGTAAAGCCGCTAGGACTTCAGGAGATGATCACGAGGAGGATTCTGGTTCCTCGTGGACTCACTACACCGTACGTGGCTATGCCTTGGGAGCAGACTTCCCCTCAGGGTATCATTTGGTCGGCTCAGTTCTTAGTCTACGATCCTCAATATTGGTCCACCGCTTGGATACCCTACATAGAGGACGCTAGAGACGCTGCAGCAGCTCAGGTACAGGAGGAGGAAGAGGAGGAGGATGATGGCGGTGCTGCCATGGAGACAGGGACAAATACAGCCGTCCCTAGTGTGCCAGTTGTCGACTTAGATGACGAGGCGACAGAGGAGGAGGCGACTACAGCACCATCACATCCTTCTAGGCGCAGAGTTTGTAGGCAGAGGGATCCCATAGCTCATCAACGTATTGACGAGCTGACGGACCAGATGATCGACTCTTATGCCGCCTTGTCCTTAGATATGTTGAAGATGAGGGAGAGTCAGCACTACCAGCGCCGGATGATGGAGATACAGTTCCAACATACCATGGGCTATCCATTTGACCCATCTCAGTATTCCTTCGTCCCGTATCAACTACCACCACCAGCGGATCAGGATTAGAGCTAGCAAGGATTTCTTTTCTTTATTTATTATGCAACCCAGCTTATGTCCGGTGAGTACTCTGTTTTTAGACTTAGTTTGACCAATTGGGACAATGTGTCCCAAGTATGGGGTATTTGGATGTACCTTATTTGACATTATATGTATGACTTGTATGACTTTCTATTTATGATCTTTTTTATGCTCTATGTGTTTATATGAGATTACATGCATACATACAGGTTATTTGATTGAGAAAAAAACGTCAAAAACTGGTTAAGAAAAAAAATTTTTTGAATAACCTCGACCGGGATGATTCTTGCCAAACGAGGTCAAGTACTTCGGTTGACCTAGAACATCTCAACCGAGGCGGTTTAACTGAGAAAGTTTTCGAAACGATTTTTGTGCTTATTTTCTGGATATGACCTCAGTGATGATTTTGTTTGCAGATTGGTTTTGAAATCTTTATATGTTTGAAAGGTTTTATGATATGTTTAAGTTGCTAAATGCTTTGTTTGAAATTTTTGGCATGTTTAATACTTTATTTTTATCAAAATTATGTTGAGTTTGAAGGTTGACAACACATGATGAGTTCTATCACTTTCTTCCTGGGATAATTAAGGCAATTCATTCTCTTCTCTTCTTCTTCTTGATCATGCTTAGCCCCTCATATACATATTTGCCTCCCTTTACCTATCCGAGAATTTGGAAGCAAGCAAGTGAAAGACAAGTTGAGAAGTTGGCTGGAAGTTTAGAAAGAAACAAATAGGTTTGGAGAAGTCAATCATGATGATGAGTAACTCGGCAACATTCACATAGCCGGGTGTTTGTGTCTTGCCAAAGTCGGATTGAGCAATATACCTAACGGGTCATGATAAGTGCATCAACGGTTTGAGACATCTCGAGAAATTGATGATTGTTGATCTCCTAGGCTTCGGTTATTGTGCACCTCTGTCCATCCATCCCAAAAAGTAAAAAGTAAATAAGCAAAGCTTATTGGTGGAAGATGTTGAAGTTCAAAGCAAGTGAAGTGAAAGTCCTCTTCCCGGATTCTAGCACCACATTCCCTATATACATCCCACCCTCACACGTTTCTTGACTTCTCTTGAAAAGCCCTTGAGACCTCGAGCTTGTTGATTGACTTGGTGGTTTAAACTGGATTATACATGATTAATTTAGATAATTGTGATTTATTATGCATTCTATGATTTTATGCAAAGATGAACAACTTTCCTATATTTATAAAATGTTTTGATCATATTTTGATTTTAAATACCATGAAGCATTCTCTTAGAGTGATTTAAGAGTGGAGCACACCACCAAAATGTTTTGAAATACTTTTCACTGATCTTTATGACTTATAATTTATTCTATCTTGTACTTAAGATTTGGAACTTGCTTGGGGACAAGCAAGGGACAAGTATGAGGTATTTTGATAGCATGTATTATAGTCTATATTTTAGGACTTGTTTAGACGTTTTATCTTCAATAATCTGCATGTTTGGATGTATATTATGTGATTATATTGTTGTTTCATCTACCTTTACGGGAATCGAGGTCTACACCAAGTTTTGTTGTAATCGTAGGTAAAATGGCACATTTTAGATCGAAATGGAGCTAAGGAGCAAAGAAGTCACATGAGCTACATTCTGGAGCTTAAAAGAGAACTCAGGAAGCATGGAATTAATGAAGAAGATTTACTTTGGACCAGATTTAAGAGATTTCACATTCAGCTGAGATTCACCTCGGTCAGCTACAGTGTCACCTCGACCGAGGTGATCTTGAGGAGTGTCCCGACCGAGGCGAACATCCTGGCGCGGCGAGATAAATTTTTATTTGGCTGAGATCTTTTATTTTTTGAAGGAAGATATCTTATATTTTTGGGCTAGATTTCTGGAAGGAAGATCATATGTTTGGGAGATCTATTTTAGAGATAAGATATATTTTTATAGGAAATTATCTTTTTAAGATATTATTATCTTTGCAAGATAATTCTCCTATATAAAGGGTTGGATTTTCCACAATTCAACCATCCTCTTTTCACCCTCCAATCTTTGGATCAGTTGTAGTGAGGAAGGAAGTTTGGAAGTTTGAAGATTGAAGGAAGGAAGTTCATAGCTTTGTGATAGCTTTTAAGGGAATTTGTAAGATTTTCTTAGATTCCTTTGGTTTGTTGTCTTTGTTGGATTTGTGATCCAAGGAACGCTGATTTGTTTGATATTTGATTCAGTTATTGAAGCCTTGTTCTTAAGGTTTTTGTGTTCAAATATTCATTCCCTTCTCATATATTTGATTATTGCTTTCATGATAATGAATGGCTAATTTCCTTGTGCGATTCTAGAGTGATTGGCTGAAAGTTGTGGGAAAAACGATGATAGTATAATCTTAATCCCAGTAGGATCCTGAAAGTTCGAGTCTTTGACCTTAACCCTAGAACATCTCGTTCAGTCGACGAACATCTCGGCTGGGGTGGAACTTGACTGACCAAGGTGACCTTTTCTAATCCAAAACTGAGAGTTAAGTGTTAGAGTTTGCCAAATCCTATTCTTATTACACCTTTCCTGGTTCAATGCAAGCCTAGGATGAGACTTACCCGATAATTCTTTTGTTGTTTATCCAAGATCATAAGTTTAGGTAATAAAGGTTTATCCTTTATTGGGGTTTGAGTGTTCCTTCATCCCATCTTTGTGAGTTAGCCTGAGAGTTACCCGGTAAAGGTTGATTCTATTCCCTTAGTTGGTGTGTTGGTTTGAGATTATAGTTCCTTTCCTTAGTACCTTGAGACTTGCCCGGTAATATATTCTTTGGTTTGGAATTAGTGAGTAGTGAGACTTACCCGGTGATCTATTCCACTTTAGAAACACCTTCCCTTTGCAAAATCTCAGCTTTGTCCGCTTATCTTGAGATCTTGAGTTAGAACCACAACTCGATGCTTTAATACCTAGAATTTGCATATTTTCCTTAATTGACCTTATTATCATCTTTGATTGCTTTAATATCTTTTGTGGTTATTAGTTACATTGACAACCTATACTTGCTTTGTTTCACCTAAGTCCCTGAGATCGACACCCCGGAATTCTTGCTTTTACTATAATTGATCCGTACACTGCGGGTTCGCATCCTTGTTTTAAGCATATTTCTTGGGATATAAATTTAAAGCTTGCACACACCATTTGGAGCGAACATGCATCAAACTACACATAACCCTCTATGTTATACTAGAAATTGAACGGTAAATAATCAGTGTAAGGCATCGAAAATTGGCCCTAAAGATGGCTACTCAACACTGAATTCTTGGAATTAAAATAGAAGTAAAATTGGTCATGGTTGTGTAATAGGGAAGCCAATGGTGCAAGGATTGATCTTCTGTAATTGACAAAACAATGGTTTATACCCTTTCTTCATGTACAACTATAGAGAAGAGGAAGAAGGTTGAGCTCTTACTAGAGGTTTCGATGGACTGCAAAAGGTAGGTTGTTACACCTGGGAGGGAGGGGGTTGATTCGAGAGATGGCTGCAAAAGATGACAACACGACCATGGGACCCTCACGTCAAGGCCTTATCCAACTGAGACGAAGTGAAGAGAAGGGGTAAGGAGGAAGGGACTCACTAGACTGTTAGGAGGCTCAATCTTCTGTCAATACTGGAGGAGAGTCGGTTGATCAGATCAAGGCCTCAGTGCTGCAACTTCCGTGATGTACAAGATCTTGGGGAGACTGGTTGCCCTTCACTGTCGACGAACAAAGAGAAAGGAAGGAGCTCTAGTTCTAGCTGTTGTTGCTGTGGTGAAGACTCGTGTATACGGTGGTGCTGCAACTACTGTGTTGTTCTGGTAGTAGCTGAAGACTCGCTCGTCCAGGCAGTAGGAACAATTCGGGAATCAAAAGGCGTGTATAAGGCGGCAAGGCTGCTAAGTCGACCAGATTCAACAAGGCAATAGTGCAGTTATGGTTTGGCACGGGATCTTCGGTATGGAAGGGAGTTACCGGCTTCTTCGGGATTGGGGAATCTTGAAGATAGGGAGGTGATGAAACATAACGGCTGGCAGGCGACTGAGATCAATGTGGCTCCATCCACCGCTGGGCTTTTTGGGCCGCGAGGAGTTGAGAGCAACAGGCCCGCATTCTTCCTGGGCTGCCAACGACTATATCATGCGAAGGAAAGCTGCTGCAAATCTTGGCTGGCTGGAGGCAAAGCATGGCAATGGGCTTGTCAATCCTTGTCATGGGCTTTGTCAAATGACGTCATAGCTTTGTCAAATCCCTGTCATGGGCTTTGTCAAATGTTGTCATGGCCTAAGTCAATAATATGTATAAACATATATATTAGGGTTTGATGTAATTCATCATTTTATGTGACTGAAAGAGTACATAAAATGATAGAATTTGGTGCTAGTACAACCCTAGGTAGAAAGAGAAAAGGTCAACGGATTGAAAACCGGTTTGACTCGGAATAAACGGAAATAAATTTTCCGGATATTACAACTGCTTTGCCCCGCCTTCTCCGTCGCCGATAAGAGCCCATCTGAACTACCGTTTATAGCCTTGCCTTCGCCGCCGTTGCTGGCCACCGCGCTCGCCTGCTCGCCTACCGAGGAGTGCTATTGCCGCCGCCTTGTGGAATCCCCTTTCCTCGCCGCCCTTGCCTTGAAGCACTACTGCCCCTGCGTTTTGATTCAAAGGAGAAAGAAACCCTTTTGATTTATTTCAGTCGCCACCCCTATGTTTTGTGTTATTATGATTTGTACCTAGTATTTTGCATTTACACATTTTACCCACATTTTTGGAATCTTGCATTTATATCCTTTGCTGGAAATTTACAAATTATGACCCTTATTTACATTTTCAGAATATGACCCAAGTTTATGAATTTGTTCATATTTGCCCTAAAAATGTATTTGTCGATTTTATCGGGTTTCAATTACGGGGATATTCTTATATTAGTATATACTACATATTATGCCTTTGTTGGATTAATCTCGGTTTATGGCAAAGATTTTATTGTGGGTACTAACCTTGGTTTTGAAAGCGAGTTTTCCTTAGATTTATATACGTTAAATCTTCCATTCAAATTTAGCGTATAAGCTAAATTTGTTTAGCTTTGGTTTTAGGTTCGGAAGCGCCCGATAAAGGCCCAACGAATCCATATCGACATCCATAGGTCGTCTTCCGTCTTTTGACGTCACGTGAGTACCCTCTCCCCCGAGCTTATGACCTTACTCGATCTAGTTATGTTTAGTATTAGTATCATGTTAGGTTGGATCTAGCATAACTTAGAGTGAATACCAAGTAGTGACTATGGATCTTAGGTGAGTTTTGTGGATTGTGAAATGTTGTAAGGCTTGAGGAGTTGATATAATCTTGTGAGGTTGTTTAAGGCTTTAAGTTTTATGTTGAGCTTGTGAGAATTTAGGGGTTGAGGTTGTATGATTGTTGAGGTTGTGGAGACTAGGACGAGAGTATCCTAGCATGTGTTGTGATGGTTATGACCTTGTGAGATCGTGAGGATTAGGAGTTTGTTATCCTATCATGGTTTTGGTTTCGGATCTTGCGAGATCATTGTGACTAGAAGTCTAAGGACTTCTAGCATGTGAGAGAGATGTTGATCGTGTGCCTTTTTACAGGTGTTGAGTGTCTTCCTACGGGAAGCTGAGAGCGGGATATAGCGTGATTATCTTTAGGACGAGGTAAGTCTCCGGACTTACTTAGCTCGTATTCCTTGTATTAGCATTGATGTGTATTTGGTGGAGTGTGTTTATTGTTTATTGTTTATAATAACTAAACCGGAAATAGGATTACCTACCTTTATATTATTTTGGCCCAAGTGTATGATAACGGGCGGTGACAACTTGCCTAGCTCCCGCGAGAGCTAGGAGGTTCTTGGCGACTATCCCGTGTTGGTAGACGGTCGGTTGCATCAGTACCATTCCATGCCGGTAACTAGGGACTGAGGCGAGTTTCGGTGACTCTCGTGTCACAACCTAAGTTGAATTAGAACGAGATATGACTTAATAATAATAAGATAATAAACCGGACTTGTGTGCTTTGGAGTGTATTGGGTGTTTATGCTGATTGACTTGTGTTTGTGCCTTTCACCTTGATTCTAATGCCTCGAATATTAGCTAACGGTTTTATACCGATTGTTGTCGATTGCCTTGTAGGTTAGGAATGTGGCCGAGAGATCCGGAAGAGTGGGCAACCGGGGTTTCGTACATTTTAGGAGGGGTTTGGTTGGAGTCGTGTTGGGTTTTGTTTCATGTATATTATTATGTATTTGATGTTCGAGTCTTTTGAGTTGAGAACTTGGCTGAAGTTTGTCTTTTGTTTGTTTTTGAGGATCATATCATTTGCATAAACATGTATTTCAGTTTTGCCTTTATTTGTTGTCTTGTTGTAAGATCCGGTAAAATTGTTGTCAGGCTAAGGGTCGGGACCCATTGTGAGGCCCCAACCTGTAGCATCCCGAGTCCCGCGGATTCGGGGTGTTATAGTTTGAGAGCTTAAATGTATTAAAATAACAAAAGATTAGTAGAGGATAATAATCCTCTGATCAAGGTCTACTCGACAACACGCAACAGTGGAGAATCTCGGTCTCGAGTCATAAATCTCGTCCAAGAATTTATTGTGTTGACTGAGATTTTGCATCTTCCAAGCAATTCTTCATTCTCTCAGATCTTCCCATATTTGCAGCTTGCAAGAGACCTTTCCTTGAGTGTATCCTGCTTTTGACTTAGTGATGGTTCCGTGTAATGCAGGTGTTGTCACGAATGGTCTCACATCATACTCCCCTTCTTGAAAATGATTCGACCTCGAATCATAGGCTTGCTCATCACAAATCGCTCAATGACTCAAGTATGCTAGCGTATGGACTGGATCAACTCTATGGAATGAAGATATGATCTTCTCCTTCCTTATCCGTTCTTTCTCAACATGTACATCAGTTCGTACATTCCTCGATACAAGCGGATTCAGATGTCTAGATGGTGAAAACTCCGAGTTCCGTGATTATCCTAGAAGTTCTCTCGAACTTTGTAGGACTCGGGGTTTGAAAATTTCACCATAGCATGCAACAGTGGTGAATCTCGGTCTCGATCCTCAAATCTTGGGCGAGATTTCATAGTTGGGGCCGAGATTTTCACTATGAATCTACATCTCGTCTTTGATGATGAAAACTAGATGGATCCTTGGAGCTTTCTGATGCGGGAATAAGCCGCAGTTCCCGATCTAGATTGAAAGTCCTTAACTGGAATAAAAATCTGGTGGTTCTATAGAGTAAATCGGTCGATTTTTCTCAAGAAAAGGTCGATTTTTCGGCAAACTCATAACACGGATTAATGAGTGATATGGAAAGATAAGAAAATGATTATGGAAAGATAAGAAAATGATTATGGAATGATAAATGAAAGACATATAGAAAGTACATATAGGTAAACAATTAGACGGATCAATTTCTAGAAACCAATCGGCCTAAAGCATCCATAAGGATGAGGTCATGAACATCTTTGGGAATCGCATTGACGTCCAACTTGACCAAGTGTCCGTGCATCGCAATCCTGTCCGCAACCCTGTTGACTTCCCTGTAAATATGTTGTATCCTGGAGTCTGAGAAACCTGAGATAAGATAGGAAATATCATTGATAATCATGTCAAGCTCCCACGAAGGTTTCCAAATTTGATCAATCGAAGCACCTCGATAGATAAAGAATCCCTATTGTTATGAATTGTGAACTTTGTAACCATCATACAAAAAGCACAAAGCACCTTGATAACACGATTTATGACGTTAGTCTAGGCATCCATTTAGATAGTTTTTCCCGCTATTCATGCATAGTTTGGTATTAGTTCGTGACGATTTGCACTTAATTCATGTGTGTTGTCGAGATAGACGTCTACACGGGCTTTTGCATGTTTTGTAGGTATTTTGGGAGCTTTTGGAGCTTAATCGATACATTCGAGGATCTTTCCTCGTGATGAAACACTTCCGGACTCATTGAGAAGCAAGCTAGGGGCAAAGGAGAGCACATGGGACCTTGTTGGTGCATGCCTTGCACCAATTCGTGGCTTAATGATCCAAAGAAGGATGAGGCACCAAAACCACGGTCACTGGGACTTCCACGGGCGTGGAAATGGGCCGTGGTTCTCTCTGCACAGCTGTGACAGCTGTCCCACGATCTCCATAACCGACTCTTGCCCTTGATGGAGAATAAAAGGTGGTCCTGCAGGCTGTAGAAGTGGGATTCTGAATTCCATTCTCTCACACACTCTCACAACAACACATCATTGGATGGGAGCTACTCTTGGAGGAGAAGAAACACTCTCATTTGGAGAAGAAGAAGAGCACTAGTTTCATAGCTTTCATAGTTTTTGAGTGGTTTTGAGTGAGTTTTGTTGAAGACATTTGTTAAGGTTGTAAGAAACGATTTGAACCTTCTTTTGAAGGATTGTAAGTCCTTCTTGACTTTTATTCAGCTTGGTTTTCTTATCCTACTTGTTTCATTTCTCTTTCATTCCATTTTCTTGCTATGGAAGCCATAAATATATGCTTGTTGAGTTTGATTGTTAAGATGCATGTTGTTGGCTAAATAGATGCGATTCTAGGGTAAGGGAATGATGGTCATGGCTTGAACTATGATAGAATAGACTTAAATGTATCTTTGGATGATTTGCTTGCTCGTACTCAAGTGTTGTTAGAAATCACGGTTTGTTCTTATACAACCACCGCCGTGGTTCTTATGATCTGACCGTGGTTTGCTTCTATTGTGCTTTAAATGATAAATCTGAATGTTAGGATGTTAGATTGTTGAAATCCTAGTGTTTATTAAGCTTAATCTAGCCTAGGGTGACCTAATGCTAGCAACCTAAGTGAGGAAAGAGACCTACCCGGTGATTTCCGATCTTGAGTACCAAAGATGATGAACTCTAGGTAGTAGTGAGCCTCATAAGCCGCTATTGGATTTAGTGTGCTAGGATTGATGTTTAGGACTTGCCTTCCCGAGACTTACCCGGTAAGGAGAGGTTAGATCCCTAGATAACAATCCGGTTTGTGTAGATTTCCCAACCTTAGGTTCCAAGAGACTTACCCGATAATAGGACCTTAGTTGCGGGATTAGTGGATCATGAGACCTACCCGGTGATTGGTTCCATTTGAGAAACACCCTTTTCCCAACATATTATAGCTAGTCCAAGATTGATTAGAAGCTTGAGTCCAATGCCATAACCGGAACTCCCAACCCCTAGAATCGCTTTTCTCTCCTTGATTACCTATCTCGTGTTTGTGTTTGCTTATTCGTATTGCTAGCTTAGTTGTTTGTTAATCTTGCATGATTTGTGATCCTTGATTGATCACCACAAAACCAATCCAAAACATTGAGATTTTCATTTCTTTATTCCTTCCTCTTTTCTTAGCCTAGATTTACACTATCCTTAGTCACTACTTGATTCAATTTCACCTCAGTCTTTGTGTTCAACCTCGGAATACTACCCTTTCTACAAAAACAACCCATACACTGTGTGTTCACTAGGAGTTAGAAAAAATATATCGAGTTATAAATTTAAGACTTTTGCGTGATACATTCTTAGCGTAATACACCTCTTTTTTCAGTGTCCTGCTTTGGAAATGGTTGTTGATGTCTGTAACATTACAACCATTTTAAAGAATTTTGACATTGATAATTCGGTTTGAGCCGATTATGATTGAGGAGCCACAAACGTTAGGACAACCTATGGATCCGGCCCAAAGAGTGCATCGTCCGGTTGTGAACTTAGGAGATCCCGTAGCCCATGATTATGAGCTCCGCCCTCAAGTGCTATAAATGATCCGGCACAATCAATTTGGAGGAATGGAAGGAGAGTCTCCTCATCAACACTTGATGAACTATGAGATATTGATGGAGACTCTAAGACCGCCTAAGTTGGAGAACAACAACCATAAGTGTTCGCTCCAAACGGTGTGTGCAAGCTTTAAATTTATAACCCAAGATGTATGCTAAAAACAAGGATGCGAACCCGCAGTGTACGGGTCAATCGTAGTAAAAGCAAGAATTCTGGGGTGTCGATCTCAGGGACTTAGGTGAAATAAAGCAAGTATAGGTTGCCAATATTGCAACTAACCACAAAAGAAATTAAAGCAATCAAAGATAATAAAAAGTCAATTAAAGGAAATATGTAATTCTAGGGATTAAAGCATGTAGTTGTGGTTCCAACTCAAGATCTAAAGATAAGCGGACAAAGCTGAGATTTTTGCAAAGGGAAGGTGTTACTAAAGTGGAATAGATCACCGGGTAAGTCTCACTACTCACTAATCCCAAACCGTAACTCCTATTACCGGGTAAGTCTCAAGGAATTAAGGAAAAGAACTATAACCTCAAACCAACACACCAACTAAGGGAATAGAATCAACCTTTACCGGGTAAGTCTCAAGCTAACTCACAAAGATGGAATGAAGACACACTCAAACCCCAATAAAAGATAAACCTTTATTACCTATTGCTTATGATCTTAGGTAAACAAACGAAGGAATTACCGGGTAAGTCTCATCCTAAGCTTGAATTGAACCAGAAAAGGTGTAATAAAAATAGGATTTGGCAAACTCTAACACTTAACTCTCAGTTACGAATCAGAAAGGTCACCTCGGTCAGACGAATTCCACCCCGGCCGAGATGTTCATCGACTGAACGAGATACTCTAGGGTTAAGGATAAAGACTCGAGCTTTCAGGGTCCTACTGAAATTTAAGATTATTCTATCATTGTTTTTCCCACAACCTTCAGCCAATCACCCTAGAATCACACAAAGAAATTAGCCAATCATCATCATGAAAGCAATAATCAAATATAAGGGAAGAAAGTGAATATTTGAACACAAAAACCTTAAGAAAAAGGTTTCAATAACTGAATCAATTATCAAACAAACAAGCGTTCCTTGGATCACAATCCAATAAGACAATCAACAAGAAGGGAATCTAAGAAAACCTTACAAAACCCTTCACAAAAGCTATAAAAACTATCAACCTCCTTCCTTCAATCTTCCTTCCTTCAACTGCTAGATGTTATCAGCCCTCTAGGCTTGTCTAAGCATGGTCGAACTTGTGGAAAATCCAACCCTTTATATAGGAAAACTACCCTCCTAAGATAAAATATCTTGAAAAGATATTATCCTAATAAAATATATCTATCTCTCATAAATAAATTCCTAAAATATATGATCTTCCTTCTAGAAATTCAGCCCAAAAATATAAGATCTCTCCTTCCAAAAATAAAAGATCTCAGCCAAGAATAAAATATATCTCGCCGCGTCCAAGGTGTTCGCCTCGGTCGGGACGCTCCTCTGGATCACCTCGGTCGAGATGGTATTGTAGCTGACCGAGGTGGCTCTAAACTGAATGTGAAATCTCTTAAATCTGGTCCAAAGTAAATCTCTAATCCATTTCCATGCTTCCTGGATTCTTCCTTAAGCTTCTGAATGTAGCTCCAATGACTCCTTAACTCCTTTAACTCCATTTTGATGCAAAACGTGCCATTTTACCTACGATTACAACGAAACTTAGTGTAGACCTCGATTCCCGCAAAGGTAGATGAAACGACGATATAATCACATAATATACATCCAAACATGCAGATTATTGAAGATAAAACGTCTAAACAAGTCTCAAAATATATACTATAATTCATGCTATCAAAATAAATACCCCATACTTGTCCCTTGCTTGTCCCCAAGCAAGTTCCAAATCTTAAATACAAGATAGAATGGATTATAAGTCATAAAGATCAATGAAAAGTATTTCAAAACATTTTTGGTGGTGTGCTCGAATCATAGATCATTCTAAGAGAATGCTTCATGGTGCTTAAAATCAAAACATGTTCAAAACATTTTATAAATATAGAAAAGTTGTTCATCTTTGCATAAAATCATAGAATGCATAATAAATCATAATTATCGATATTAATCATGTATAATCCAGTTTAAACCACCAAGTCAATCAACAAGCTCGAGGTCTCAAGGGCTTTTCAAAAGAAGGTCAAGAAACGTGTGAGGGTGGGATGTATATAGGGAATGTGGTGCTAGAATCCGGGAAAAGGATCTTCACTTCACTTGCTTTGAATTTCAACATCTTCCACCAATAAACTTTACTTATTTACTTTTTTACTTTTTGGGATGCAAGGACAGAGGTGCACAATAACCGAAACCTAGGAGATCAGCAATCATCAATTTCTCGAGATGCCTCAAACCCTTGATGCACATACCATGACCCGTTAGGAATATCGCTCAATCCGACTTTGACAAGACACAAACACCCGGCTATGTGAATGGTGCCGAGTTACTCATCATCATGATTGACTTCCCCAAACCTATTTGTTTCTTTCTAACTTCCAACCAACATCTCAACTTTTCTTTCACTTGCTTTTCACTTGCTTGCTTCCAAATTTCCGGATAGGTAAAGGAAGGCAAATATGTATATGAGGGGCTAAGCATGATCAAGAAGAAGAAGAGAAGATAGTGAATTGCCTTGGTCTTTCCAGGAAGAGAGTGAGAGAACCCATCATGTGGTGTCAACCTTCAAATTCAACATAATTTTGATAAAAACAAAGTATTAAACATGCCAAAAATTTCAAACAAAGCATTTAGCAACTTAAACATATCATAAAAACCTTTCAAACAAACAAAGATTTCAAAACCAGTCAGCAAACAAAATCATCACTGAGTTCATATTCAGATAAGAAGCACAAAAATCGTTTCGAAAACTTTCTTAATTAAACCACCTCGGTCGAAATGTTCTAAGTCAACCGAGGTACTGTACCTCGATTGGTCAGAGTCACATCGGTCGAGGTCAATAAAAAAATTTTCAAACCAGTTTTTGACGTTTTTTCTCAATCGAATAACCTGTATGTATGCATGTAATCTCAGATAAACACATAGAGCAAGATAAAACAATAAATATCCATCAAGAGTCATACAAGCGTACACATAAGTCATATAAATACATACCCGCATACCCCATACTTGGGACACATTGTCCCAATGGGTCAAATAAGTCTAAGAAAACAGAGTACTCACCGGACAATGCTGAGCTGCATAATAAATAAATAAAGAAATCATGCAAGCTCTCAAGCTCTAATCCCAATCCGGTGGTGGTGATGGTGGCACGTACGGGTACTGAGATGGGTCAAACGGGTAGCCCATGATATGCTGAAACTGAATCTCAGCCATCCTGTGCTAGTAGTGTTGTCTCTCCTGCATCTCTCTAATGTCTAGGGATAAGGCGGCGTAGGAATCTATCATCTGATCCGTCAGATCATCGATCCGGCGGTGAGCGGCTGGATCCCTCTATCTGCGTACCCTACGCCTGGCAGGACGTGCTGGTGTTGTAGCTGGCTCCTCCTCTGTCTCGTCGTCGTCTAGATCGACGACCGGCACACTAGTCCTAGCTGTATCTGTACCTGAGTCCATGGCAGCACCGCCATCCTCATCCTCATCAGCCTCTTCATCAGCCTCATCATCCTCATCCTGCCCCTGAGCTGCTGCTGCATCTCTGGCGTCCTCCATAAGCGGAATCCATACGGTATGCCAGTAATGCGGTTCATAAACGGAGAACTGAGCTGACCATCTAATACCCTGAGGTGCAGTCTGCTCCAAGGGCATCGCCACATACAGCGTAGTAAGTCCGCGAGGAACCAATATCCTCCTAGTGATCATCTCCTGCAGCCTGAGCGGCTTGGCAGCCGCCACCATAGTGCATGCACTCAGATCAAGGTCCATGTAACTCGCAATGTGAGTCACTATACCTCCACAACAGATGTCTCCCTTCGCCTTCGCCTTTATCTTGTGTAGATCCTCCGCTAGCATAACTCCAAAATCCGGAACTCCTCCGGTAACCATGCAGTAAAGACTGAGCAACTCACCCTGTCTAATCTTCTGGGGCGTCTCAGTACGCGCTAGAAGAGTCTCGCTAAAATCCGGTGAGCAAGTCTAAAGGTCAGGTGGAAAATAATCCGCTCCCTGGAATCTCTAGGTCTCCACCTATCAGCGTTCTCAACTACATGAGCTATCTGTCCCCAAAACTCTCGAGCTACAGCTCAAGAAGGAAAATCAGCAACTGTGGGGGTCGGGAAGCCGAAGATGTCCCTCCAGTGGTCCATCGGAACTAGATAGTTCCGGTTCATCAACCGGTACTTGATGGCACGCTCAGAAGGCAAGTAAGTGACGAAGCTAACAAACTCCAAGGTCGGCTCAAGGTAAGCTGGAGCTCTGATCTCAGTAACTGTGGGGGTCGGGAAGCCGAAGATGTCCCTCCAGTGGTCCATCAGAACTAGATAGTTCCGGTTCATCAACCGGTACTTGATGGCACGCTCAGAAGGCAAGTAAGTGACGGAGCTAACAAACTCTAAGGTCGGCTCAAGGTAAGCTGGAGCTCTGATCTCAGTAAACTGCTCCAACCCCACCATAGATGCCATCCGCCTCAGATCATCATCCACGTAGAGGCAGTCGAATGCAGAAATGTCCAGAAACCGTGGTGTAACAACTGGACGTGCCGCTATGCGGTCATAATCCACCTGGTGACGGTCGTGGATCACCGGTATGGAGCGGCGTGAAGAAGAAGAAGGAAGAGAAGGATAGGATATATCTCTCAAAATCAGCTGCCTGTCAGAACTCATCTTTTTTTCTCTTACTGTCAGACCACCTCGGTTACTCTAACAACTCTCAAGAACACCTCGGCCGAGGCACAGGCCGACTGGACCGAGGCGAAGTGCTGCTCGATCGTAACTCTCAGAAATCCAGTTCTTTTCCTCCAATATCACTACCAATGGTTCCTATGGGGTACTTAATCCTTTTCCAGCACAATGCAAGGGCAACCAAAGCCCGAATTGATCAAAAATAGTGAAGAAGGGAGAGTTAGGGTTTTTTTCGAATTACCCCAGATTTGGTCGATTTGGAGCGTTTTTGTTGCAGATTGTTGCTTGCAAATCGATCCTCTACCCTTTCCTTACAGTTTGGAAGCGAGAATCGTCGAAAACGAGCGAGAATCAGCGAACGAGGTGATTTGGGGTGTTTCGGTCGAGAGGGTGAGAGAGGAAAGAGAGAAAAATCTCAGCCCCCTTTTGTACCCTTTTCTGGAACTGCTGTCACCTCGGTCGAGATGGTCTCGACTGGACCGAGGTGGTACGAACCGAGGTGGATCTTCAGTAACCCTAGTCGCCTCGGTTGCTCAAGAATCATCTCGGTCGAGGTGCTGTGATAGCAACCGAGATGTGTCTTAGTCAACCTCCGTCTTCCCAAATTCTCGAACGTCTGTCCTTCTAGTGTTGTTCCTGGGTTGTATTCCTTCCTTAGATGTCACCTGTTGTCTGTCTAGGACGCCAAAAACAAAGCAAAGCAAAGCAAAAGCAAACTATCTAAAGCTAGACTAGAAAAAGGGAAAAGAAAGTAATACATTGGGTTGCCTCCCAAGAAGCGCTTGATTTAAGGTCCCTAGTTGGACCGTACGGTATCTCTAAACATGCTGGGAGGTGCCGTTACCCCATACTTCACCTTCATCATGGGGTGAGATAAGGAAGTCTATCAAACGCTCCAACAAGTGTAAGTGCTCATCGGGGAATGAATCGTCTATGGGTGGTTCGTCCTTCTCGCGTGAAGAGGGAGGTAGCCGGCTGAGGTGTTGTTAGCATGAAATATTGTGATGTTTTAGACACGTTTTCTAAACGTATTTGATTCATATTAATAGTCTTTGATTTAGCATTGTTGCATTTGTGAGCTAGTTTGCCTATATTGTCGATATAGATGTCTACACAAGCTTTATGTTGATTATAGGTGATTGAGAGCCATTTCTGAACGGAATTTAGCAAAGATGAGTTGATTGAGTATGTCCATGGATTGAGGGCATTCTTAGGAGCAAAATGAGTGTCAACTTATGGAATGCACGAGGCTAGGGAAGAATCACGTTCTTGCCCTAAATCACGCTCTAAAATACGGCCGTACTACTTTCCACGTTCAGTTCCACGGCCGTGGAACCCTAGCAAGAGAAGCGTGATTCATTCCAGTGGATTCTACGGTCGTGGAATCATGTGTTCAAACCGTGTTGAATTCCACGCTCTAAATTACGGTCGTGGAACCTTCCACGACCGTGATCTTGGCGATCTTTTTCGCCACACTTTAAGCCACGATCTTTTAAAAGATTGGGCCGGGCCGCTACTTTATCATACACTATAAAAGGACGGACGAAGAGAGATTCCGTCACCTCGCTTTAGGCTTACGCTTGCACCTTCGCTTGGAGATTTTGCGACTTTGCAAAAGACGTACTTGCGCTCATCTTTGGAGTTACCCTAATCTCGCACTTGGTGGAGATTGTGATAGAGATCTCCGGATTGACGGAAGATCGAAGATTCGGAAGGTTAATTGCAAGAAGATTTCTCTTCTTGTTTAGGTTTGATTTAGAAGACGGATTGACATCCCGTTCTTCCTTCTTATCAAATATTGTGTTTGTTTGTTCTATTCCGAATCTGGTGACGATATTTGTTCTTGAGTGTGACATTGAGATTGGTTTGAAGTTTATTGGAAGTTTTCGGAAGTTTTCATCTTTCAATCTTTTAAACCTTGAATTTGATATCGTAATGATGATTGTTGGCTAAAAACCCTTAACAATTCTAAGGTGAAGGGTTGATAGTTGTGGCTTAGATAATGATAGATCGATCGTAAACAGATTGGACCCTGAGAGTTAGAGAGAATCGTCGACAACCTTAAATTACGGCCTGTTCTTGAAGTCCACGGCCGTGGAACCTCAAGAACTAACCGTGATTTCCTTTAAGTTTACGAACCTGCTTTTACTTTAATCCAAAGTTAGAGATTTTCTTTAACTTAGTTTAGGCTTGCCTTTTCTAGGTGGTAGTGAAGCCTCAACAACCTCTACCTCGATTGTGAGTGTCACAACCTTAATCGGTTGAGTTAGTCTTGATCCTTGGATTGCAAGTTTGGGTATTTGACATTAATTCTTGCCTTTAGAACCTTTCTATATTGAAGCCTCAACAACCTGTATAGAGAGTGTCTTGTAGGTGAGTCACATAAGGTTTTTGGAACTTCACCGTACGATTACCTTACACTAGCATACCTTTGCATATCTTAACTCTGTCCTTATATCATTAAGTATATCTTGAGTCGATTGCCACAGCTGGATACTTGGATCTTTAGGATTGTTGTTTTCCCAATAATTTGCAAAACTCTTACATTTACTTGCTTGATAATCTATAATCGAATTTGTCCCCCCAAATCCCTATGTTCGATACTCTGGAATACTTGCTAATCTACGCCGATCCGTACACTGCGGGTTCGCTTGCTTGATTCTAGTTTTATAAATTTAAAGCTTATTTGCACGCACGCTAAGTGGCGAACAAGTTTTTGGCGCCGTTGCCGGGGAATTGGTCTAGACCGAATTCGGTAACCGGTTGTCAAGCTTGGGAGCTTGCTCTCGTTATTTGATATCTTTTCGAGTGCATGCGCAGGTCTAGGAACACCGAAGACCTCTTACCTCTTGATCAACAGCTTGAGAGGACTTTAAGGTAGAAGCGTAAGGAAAAGAAGATGGCTGAAGAACACGAACGTGATCTTCAAGCGGAGTTGGCGGAGAAGGAAGCTCAACTCCAATGGAATGAGAACATCCGCCGGGATGAAATGGATCGTCATCAATCTCAAGTTAACAATCTACAAGATATGATTTTCCAAATGAGGATAGAACTAAGCGACTTTAAGAATAAGGGGAGCAAGAAATCCTCAAGGAGGGGATCAAGATCAAGAAGAAGAAGCCATTCATCCGCTGATGATAGTGATTCTTCTATGCCGCCGTTAGAAGAGATTGATCCAACGATCAATGTGAATCCTTTCCATCCACGGGGAGCTGCTAATCGTCGTATTCCACCTAGGAATGCGAGGATCGAACGTGTAGATAACGAGCCAAGAACTCTTGGCCAAAGGATGGATCCAACACAACAACCGCGCCGTTTGGGCGTGAATTTTGATGCTGATGATGTACAAGGGTTTAGCTTCAACCCTCAAGTTATTACTCTTGTTCGCCAAAACCAATTTGGCGGGACAAGCGCTGAATCTCCACACCAACACTTGCAAAACTTTGAGTGTATGATGGAGACAATGAGACCGAAGAACGCTACTACCAACAACTATAAGCTCAAGCCTTTCTTCTTCTCCTTGAAGGGGAAAGCGTTGTCTTGGTACCAAGCTCTTCCTAGTGGGAAACTAGACACGTGGGAAAACCTTTCCGCAGAGTTCCTCACCAAATTCTTTCCGCCATCCAAAACGGCGGAACTTAGAGGTAAGATCAATGCATTTTCCATGAGGTCTAACGAAAGTTTGTTTCAATCATGGGAAAGGTTTCAGGACTTGTTATTGGATTGCCCTCATCATGGCATATCCAAGCTAGCATTGCTGGAGATTTACTACAAGGGGCTGGATGCGGGAATGCAATTCAACCTCCAATCCCTCTCATGTGGAACATTCATGGACATGAGGGAAGATGACGCTTGGGACTTCATTGAGAAGCAAGCAAGGGTCATAGAGAAGTATTCCCACCGGAAAGTGGAGGGAAATCGTGTAGAGCAAGGAGCAAAGCTCACACATGAAGCTCAAAATCAGATTTTCTCCCTCAACAATGAGATCAAGGAGTTGAAGGAGGCTATCAAGACCAACTTCCCAAAGCAACAAGGGAAGGATGTTGGCTATTTGGGCAACAACAACGGCGGTGATAACACAAACCGCAACAACAACAACAATAACCAGAACAACAACCGGAGTAACAATTGGAATGGAAACAACAACAACCGGAACAACAATTGGAACAACAATAGGGGTTCAAACAACAACAATTGGCGCTCCAATCAACAAAATTCCGGTAACTCTTATCCTTCCAATTCTAATTCACTAACTCCACCTTCCTCTTCCTCTACTCCTTTGAAAAGCCAGGGGCAATCATCTAATG
The DNA here is from genome assembly GCA_033239125.1 of Fagopyrum homotropicum. Classification (NCBI taxonomy): domain Eukaryota; kingdom Viridiplantae; phylum Streptophyta; class Magnoliopsida; order Caryophyllales; family Polygonaceae; genus Fagopyrum; species Fagopyrum homotropicum. Next base: position 11,385,595 of record BSWB01000008.1, read on the forward strand.
GAGGAAACACTTCGGGGAAGGAGAAGCCCGATCCCATGTTGGAAACGATTTTGGGAAAGCTACAAGGGTTAGAGAACCGCATCATTAAGGTTGATGATCAAATTTCCAAGATTGATAAAGCTCAAAAGGTTTTAGAAAACCAAATGTTCAGCCATGCGGAGGAAGTTCCTAGGAATCAAGAGAAACTTCCAGGAAAGACGGAGGACAACCCTAAGGGAAGGATAATGGCAATCACAACTAGGAGCGGAGTAACTACCACCGACCCGCAGCCTAAGTTCGTTGAAGTCCCCGTAGAGAAAGACAAAGAGAAGGGGAAGGAGAAGGAAGATGTCTACGTTCCTCCTCCAGCTTACAAACCTCCCCTACCATTCCCTCAATTTAGAGCGAGAGCGCGCCTAGATAAACAGTTTGGTAAGTTCATAGAACTCATGAGCAAGCTGCATATTAATATACCCTTTATCGATGCTATCGTAGGTATGCCGGCTTATGGCAAGTTCTTGAAAGAGCTCCTCTCCAATAAGAGGAAGCTAGAAGATTTCGGAGAGGTTAAGATGAGTTCGGATTCTTCGGATCTCATCAAAACCATGAAGGAGAAAATGCCCCCAAAGCTAAAGGATCCGGGGTCATTTTGCATTCCCATAGGAGTGGGAGATGTCACATACGATGTGTTATGTGACTTGGGAGCAAGTGTGAGCATCATACCACTTGCGTTGTGTAGGAAGATCGGTTTAGGCGACCCTAAACCGGTGAAGATGACGTTGTACATGGCGGATCGATCCATCACTCGCCCCGTCGGTATTGTAGAAGACGTCCCGGTCAAGCTAGGTAAATTCTTTGTTCCCATTGATTTTGTCGTGCTTGACATTCCTGCAGATAGTCCGGTCCCGATCATACTCGGAAGACCGTTTCTTGCAACATCCGGCTGCATAGTCGATTGCAAGAATGGTAGACTCGCTTTTGATATAGGGGAAGAGAAAGTAGAGTTCGTTCTTTCCAGTCTAGTGAAGGAGCCAATCTTTGATGAGGATATATTCGATATCCAAGAGGAAGAAGGGTTGTCTAGGGAGGAGGTAAGTGCAATTCTCTTTAACGATCCTTTACAAAAAGTTATCACTATGAGTCTAACAAATGTAGGGGAAGAAGAAGAGTGCAATGAGGCAATTGAAGCCTTAGAAGCACAAGAAGAGATGCATGAAGTGGAGTTTGAAAAACTCCACGATGAGGCAGAAAACGTGAGAATCCACGGCCACACACTATATTCCACGGCCGTGGATTTCACAACCAAAACCGTGTCCCACTCCAGGGAATTCTACGGTCGTGGAGAAGACATGACAACCGTATTTCCCTTCCACGCCCTAAACCACGGCCGTGGAGACCATGAGGAACCCGTAATTTTGGGCGTGGAAAGGGGTGATCGAGACACTTATTCAACTTCTTCCGATTCTTCTCCCACACATTCAACACCCTTAGAAAATTCTAGGGAGACATCGGATGCTCCTCAAGGATCATTGGAAGCTCCGAAAGCGATGGAACTAAAACCACTTCCTACTCATCTAAGCTACGCTTTTCTAGGACCTAATTCTACCTTTCCGGTTATTGTTAGTTCCGATCTAAGCATAGATGAACATAATCAGCTCATGATTGTCCTTAGGAAACATAGGAAAGCTCTAGGCTATACTATTGAGGACTTAGTAGGAATTAAACCCTCCCTATGCATGCATAAGATACTAATGGAGGAAGATTTTAGAACTTCGAGACAACCTCAAAGGCGGTTGAATCCGACCATGAAGGAGGTTGTCAAGAAGGAAATTCTTAAGCTTCTTGATGCAGGTATCATCTACCCTATCTCCGATAGTAAGTGGGTGAGTCCAGTTCAAGTAGTTCCGAAGAAGGGAGGAATGACGGTCATCACCAACAAAAACAACAAACTCATTCCTACCCGAACCGTGACAGGATGGCGGATGTGCATAGACTACCGCAAGCTCAACAACGCAACGAGGAAGGATCACTTCCCATTGCCGTTCATCGATCAAATGCTTGAAAGGTTAGCGCAACATTCACATTTTTGCTATCTTGACGGTTATAGTGGTTTCTTTCAGATCCCGATACACCCGGACGATCAAGAGAAGACCACATTCACGTGCCCATGGGGTACGTTTGCTTATAGGAGAATGCCGTTCGGGCTTTGCAACGCCCCAGCCACCTTTCAACGGTGCATGATGGCCATCTTCTCCGAATACATAGAGGAAATCATGGAGGTCTTCATGGACGACTTCTCCGTATACGGTTCCTCTTTTAACGATTGCCTTTCTAACCTTCTCTTGTTTTGAAAAGGTGTGAAGACACTAACCTAGTTCTTAATTGGGAGAAGTGTCAATTTATGGTTAAGGAAGGAATCGTATTAGGTCATTTAGTCTCTAGTAGAGGGATAGAAGTAGATAAAGCTAAGATAGAGACCATAGAGAAGCTTCCTCCCCCAACTTCGGTGAAAGCGATAAGAAGTTTCCTAGGACATGCTGGATTTTATAGACGTTTCATTAAAGACTTTTCTAAGATATCAAAACCTCTCACTAATCTATTGATGAAGGATGCGGTTTTTGAGTTTTCGCAGGAATGTTTGGATGCGTTTAACACCATTTGGCAAGCTCTAATTTCAGCACCTATTATCCAACCTCCGGATTGGACTCTTCCCTTTGAGATTATGTGCGATGCTAGTGACGTAGCTATTGGAGCTGTTCTTGGACAACGAAAGGAAGGGCGAACCCATGCCATATACTATGCTAGCAAGACGCTAGATGAAGCGCAGCTCAACTACGCCACTACCGAAAAAGAGTTTTTAGCCATTGTCTATGCTATTGACAAGTTTCGCTCTTATCTTGTAGGTGCAAAGGTGATTGTCTACACGGATCATTCTGCGATCCGGTACCTCCTTGCGAAAAAAGACGCGAAGCCAAGGCTAATTAGATGGATTCTTCTCCTACAAGAATTCGATCTAGAGATCCGCGACAAGAAAGGTTCAGAAAATTCTGTTGCGGATCATTTGAGTCGCCTAACACATCTAGAGGACGACCATTTACCCATCGATGACTCCTTCCCGGACGAACACCTACACATTGTAGAGGGGTGCATCGACGTGATCTCCAAAGGTAACGAACCATGGTTTGCCGATTTTGTTAACTATTTGGTTTGTCAGGAGATACCACCCGGATTATCCTACGCACAAAGGAAGAAGTTCTTCAAGGATGTCCGGGAATACTTTTGGAACGAGCCTCTTCTCTTTAAGAGAGGTCCGGATGGCATCATTCGGCGATGTGTGCCGGAAGATGAGATGCAAAGTGTCATCCGTCATTGTCATTCACTACCTTGTGGAGGACACGCTAGTTCGAACAAGACTAGCGCAAAGGTATTGCAATCCGGATTCTTTTGGCCTGCTTTATTTAGAGATGTGCAATCCTTTGTTTCTTGCTGCGATGCCCCTCAACAACATCCAAGAAGTGGAGATTTTCGATGTTTGGGGAGTAGATTTTATGGGACCATTCCCATCCTCTTGTGGAAACCAATACATACTATTGGCGGTAGATTACGTTTCTAGATGGGTGGAAGCAATTGCCTCTCCCACCAATGATGCCATGGTGGTGGTTAAGTTCTTTAACAAGAGCATCTTCCCGCGATTTGGGACGCCAAGGACTATCATTAGTGATGGAGGTTCTCACTTCATTGCCCGGCGCTTTGAAGCTCTTCTAGCTAAGTATGGGGTTACTCACAAGATCGCTACCCCTTACCATCCACAAACAAGTGGACAAGTTGAGATCTCAAATAGGGAGATCAAAGGAATCTTAGAGAAGACGGTTTCAAGGATTAGGAAGGATTGGTCTTTGAAGCTTGACGATGTGTTGTGGGCATACCGGACTGCATACAAGACTCCCATAGGAACCACACCATACAACCTTGTGTATGGGAAGTCTTTTCACTTGCCGGTAGAGTTGGAGCACAAAGCGTTTTGGGCTATCAAGTGGCTGAATTTCAGCATGAAGGAAGCGGGAGAGAAGCGTCTCCTAGACCTTAATGAGCTGGACGAACTCCGCTTGAATGCTTATGAAAACGCTAAGATCTATAAGGAGAGAGCAAAGCGTTGGCATGATAAGCATATCATTCCAAAGGACATCAAAGAAGGAGATCAAGTTCTCCTCTTCAATTCAAGGCTTCGTCTCTTTCCAGGTAAGCTTAAATCCCGTTGGACCGGACCTTTTCTAATTAAGCGTATTTTCCCCCATGGTGCAGTTGAAGTATGGGGTGAAACAGGCGGAAGCTTTAAGGTGAACGGCCAACGACTGAAGAAGTATACGCCGGAACTCCAAGCTGAAGAGTTCACGCCTACCGCAATCGAATAAGTGCGAGATTGGTCTAGCTACGGACCTTAAACAAAGCGCTTCTTGGGAGGCAACCCAAGGTATTGCATTTTTGTTTTTGTTTTCGATTCATAGTTTAGCTTACTTTAGACGTTTTTGCTTTGTTTTGCCTTCGATTCCTTCCGGTATGTTCGTGTTTTTGGATGTAGGAACGATGGAAAAGGAAAAGGGAAAGATAAGGTTGAAGAAAAGTGGCGAAACTTGGAATTTGGAGCTTTACAGAGAGTTCCACGGCCTAAACCACGGTCGTGACAGCTACAGTAACCGTAATTTCCAAAAGCCTTTGAAAAATCACCAAAACCACGGTTCCGTACAATTCCACGGCCGTGGAACACCCCGACAGACCGTGATTTTCAAAATTTTGCCTGTGACTATATAAACCACATTCTTCACAAAAATCACTCCACAAACACCTCTTCCACGACCTAAACGCCGAATCCACGCCCCCTCCTCCAATTTCTCGTTTCTTAATCGTTTTCAACGATTCTTCTTCCCAAATTGAAGCACATTCAACCACCAACAAGATCCAAGCGATAAATCGAGCGGCAATTCACCAAGGGACGCACAATTCGGATTTCAAAATCCGAAACCTATGTTTTTCCACTCTTCTTGATCTTTGTAGATTTGGTTTGTTTTTGTTAGAAATTTTAGGAAGAACTGACTGAAATTGGAAGGAATTAGATTAGGGCTGCCTGATTGTTGAGATTGAGTGTTGAATTTTGAGATTCGCAAAAAACTGAGACGAACCACGGTTCCTGGAAGAACCACGGCCGTGGAAAGGGTAGAACAAACCGTGATTTTTGACAGTGATGGATTTCGTGAGGAGAGTTTCAAGGAGAATCAAAGAGAAGAAGAATGATCAGAACAAGAAGAGGAAGGGTAATCCCTCTTCTTCTTCATCCTCTAGAGCACCACCACCCTCTTCCCCTTCACCTCCATCTTCACCTTCATCACCCTTACCGCCTAGCCCTAGAGTCCCGACCATTCATGAGGATCACCTTGCTGCATTTGAGAGGATCGAGGAGAGGGCTGTGATTGGTCCTAGGTACCTGCTATTGGAGGAGCTAACTCCTCTTAACATCGTAGATGACCTTACTTGGCTCTTGGATAGAGCCGGACTAGTTGTCTTCTCGGCTATCCGAGAAGACGTTTATGAGGAGATTACCAGGGAGGTTGTGACTTCTTTCGAGCATAGCCACATAGATAGGACCGTTTCTTTCCGTCTTATGGAAAGAAACTATGACTTTAACATCCGTGAGTTCGGGACCTTCTTTGGGTTCCATGAGACCTTTAACGGTCGCTTTCCTAGTGGCGTTTACGCCAAGGACTTTTGGGAGGAGGTAGCGATGATCTACGCCAGCGAGGACCGCTGGCAACCTGCTGATACCAAGGCCAAGTTGATGTATCACTTGGCCTTGAAGATTGCTCACCGTGTTCTTTCGGAGTGTCTCTTTCCTCGGATGGAGACGCCCCAAAAGATCAAGACGGATGAGCTCTTTTTGCTGTATTCCATGCTGTATGGGCGCCGAGCTGACTGTGCCACCCTCTTAGCTGCTACTATGAGCAAGCTCAAGAACAAGAGGAAGGGCAATATTGGATACGGTGGGATAGTTACCCACCTTGCTAGGAGTTTGGGTGTTGATTTCTCTGCCTGTACTCGTATACCAGCCGTACCCCTAGGACTTCATGCCTTCATGACTAGAGGGCTCATCTTCCCCACACATAGAGGTCCGCCTTATGCGGCCATGCCTTGGGAGAGTAGGACCGGTAGGGGTATTGAGTGGCTGCAGGAGTATTCCATTATGGCGGGACGCCATAATTGGAAGGAGACATTCGCTGCCATGCATGCGAACAGGATTGCAGCTCCCCCATACGTCCCACCACCAGTTGTTGAGGAGGAGGAGATGAGAGATCAGTTTGAGGGTGGAGGAGGAGCCGAGGAGGAGTTTGGCACGTTTCTGGATCAGCCGGATGCGGCCCCCGATGTGCCTAGACGTTCTCCACGTCCAGCTAGAGCTTCAGGCTCGTCTTCTCGCCGCGCCAGCGTGAGTGAGAGACCCACATGGGCTGAGACACCTCCTGCATGGTATGGAGCTCCACCTCCATGGGCTACAGAGACACCATATGCATCAGCACCAGCACCATCCGACGCTCCAGCATGGTACAATTAGGCTCCGGGATGGTATGAGCAGATGCCGGATTGGGCTACTGGTCTTTCAGAGAGAGTAGGAGCATTGGGGATACGAGCCGATGCTAGAGATGGACGCTTGGACGACCTCGATCACATGATGAGAGACGTCTACCGTCAGTAGTTTGGGCGGTTTTATGATCCTAGCTTCTCCCCATTCCCGCCTCCACCAGCGCCGCAGTGATGATGATGATTGACCGTTCGCTTTAGCCGCTCCACCACCATTTTGTGAGTTTTTTTTTTTTTTCCTTCTTTTCTTTCTTTCTTTTGAACATTAGGGACAATGTTCGTCCTAAGTATGGGGTGGGGTGTGACTAAAAGTTTGTAATAACTCTTACTCACTATGTTTGCTTCTATTCGAGACTATCATTGCATGTTCATTATATTGTTGCATGTTTCGTTATTGCATTGCATGAAAAAGAACTTGAAAAACCCATAAAAATTGAAAAATTTTGAAAATTTTATGCTTCTAAGGAATTGAGATGATTTCTATGATAATCACTACTTGTGAATTGAGTTTGATGACAATTGCATGCTTAAAAGAATAGTGAATTGAAAAGGAATTGAATGAGTTGATTATACCTCTTTTGCAAGTTTCATAATGTGATGGATATTACCTAAATCATGTTGAGAAATTGAAGTTGAAATCACACTATAAGTTCTTATACTTCTTGTTGAGATGATTAAGGCAATTCGATATTTTCTTTCTTCCTTCTTTGATCATTTAGCTCCTCATTGAAATATTGACCTCCTTTACCTATCCGGGAATTTGGAGAAGTGGATGAAAAAGGCATGTTTGATGTGGGAGGGCCATGAGAGTAATTATTTGCAATCAAAAGAATAGAAAGAAATTGTAGGTTTGGGGAAGTCAATCATGATGATGAGTAACTCGGCACCATTCACATAGCCGGGTGTTTGTGTCTTGCCAAAATCAGATTGAGCGATATTCCTAGCGGATTATGGTATGTGCGCTAAGGGTTTGAGGCATCTCATAAAAATTGAGAAACGCCAATCTCCTAGGCTTCGGTTTTTGTGCACCTCTGTCCATAACTCCAAAAGTAAAGTCGAAAAATGATAGGAAGAGAGCGAAGCTCTAAGTTGAAGTGTTGCGGAAACCGCAAAAGAAGAAGAAGGAGTAGTTGTCCACTTTCCCGGGTTCATGCACCACATTCCTTAAAGTTTCCTTCCCTTTCCACTTTCTAGACCTTTTTCTTTGAAAGTCCTTAAGATCAAAAGAGTGTTATATGACTTGGTGATCTAAATTGAAGTTTCTTATGATTGATTTTGATAATGTTTAAAGGTTATGATGTTGTATGGAAGTTTGATTGATTCATGAGTTTTCTTTACTCTTTACTCTTTGATTAAGTGTATGAAAGTCTATAAACGATTGAAGCAAGATTTGAGAATGATCTATTCTTTAGAAGGCACATTCCTCCAAAAGAAGTATTGCTTTGAGAAGGTACACATATTTCATCCTAACTCTTGTTTTAAAGCTTTTGAAAGACCTTGCTTAGGGACAAGCAAGTGTTAAGTATGGGGTTATTTGTTAGCATGAAATATTGTGATGTTTTAGACACGTTTTCTAAACGTATTTGATTCATATTGATAGTCTTTGATTTAGCATTGTTGCATTTGTGAGCTAGTTTGCCTATATTGTCGATATAGATGTCTACACAAGCTTTATGTTGATTATAGGTGATTGAGAGCCATTTCCGAACGGAATTTAGCAAAGATGAGTTGATTGAGTATGTCCATGGATTGAGGGCATTCTTAGGAGCAAAATGAGTGTCAACTTATGGAATGCACGAGGCTAGGGAAGAATCACGTTCTTGCCCTAAATCACGCTCTAAAATACGGCCGTACTACTTTCCACGTTCAGTTCCACGGCCGTGGAACCCTAGCAAGAGAAGCGTGATTCATTCCAGTGGATTCTACGGTCGTGGAATCATGTGTTCAAACCGTGTTGAATTCTACGCTCTAAATTACGGTCGTGGAACCTTCCACGACCGTGATCTTGGCGATCTTTTTCGCCACACTTTAAGCCACGATCTTTTAAAAGATTGGGCCGGGCCGCTACTTCATCATACACTATAAAAGGACGGACGAAGAGAGATTCCGTCACCTCGCTTTAGGCTTACGCTTGCACCTTCGCTTGGAGATTTTGCGTCTTTGCAAAAGACGTACTTGCGCTCATCTTTGGAGTTACTCTAATCTCGCACTTGGTGGAGATTGTGATAGAGATCTCCGGATTGACGGAAGATCGAAGATTCGGAAGGTTAATTGCAAGAAGATTTCTCTTCTTGTTTAGGTTTGATTTAGAAGACGGATTGACATCCCGTTCTTCCTTCTTATCTAATATTGTGTTTGTTTGTTCTATTCCGAATCTGGTGACGATATTTGTTCTTGAGTGTGACATTGAGATTGGTTTGAAGTTTATTGGACGTTTTCGGAAGTTTTCATCTTTCAATCTTTTAAACCTTGAATTTGATATCGTAATGATGATTGTTGGCTAAAAACCCTTAACAATTCTAAGGTGAAGGGTTGATAGTTGTGGCTTAGATAATGATAGATCGATCGTAAACAGATTGGACCCTGAGAGTTAGAGAGAATCGTCGACAACCTTAAATTACGGCCTGTTGTTGAAGTCCACGGCCGTGGAACCTCAAGAACTAACCGTGATTTCCTTTAAGTTTACGAACCTGCTTTTACTTTAATCCAAAGTTAGAGATTTGCTTTAACTTAGTTTAGGCTTGCCTTTTCTAGGTGGTAGTGAAGCCTCAACAACCTCTACCTCGATTGTAAGTGTCACAACCTTAATCGGTTGAGTTAGTCTTGATCCTTGGATTGCAAGTTTGGGTATTTGACATTAATTCTTGCCTTTAGAACCTTTCTATATTGAAGCCTCAACAACCTGTATAGAGAGTGTCTTGTAGGTGAGTCACATAAGGTTTTTGGAACTTCACCGTACGATTACCTTACACTAGCATACCTTTGCATATCTTAACTCTGTCCTTATATCATTAAGTATATCTTGAATCGATTGCCACAGCTGGATACTTGGATCTTTAGGATTGTTGTTTTCCCAATAACTTGCAAAAATCTTACATTTACTTGCTTGATAATCTATAATCGAATTTGTCCCCCCCAAATCCCTATGTTCGATACTCTGGAATACTTGCTAATCTACGCCGATCCGTACACTGCGGGTTCGCTTGCTTAATTCTAGTTTTATAAATTTAAAGCTTATTTGCACGCACGCTAAGTGGCGAACAGGTGTTCCGCAACAGAATTTTTGGATCCCTTCTTATCACGGATCTCTAGGTCAAACTCTTGAAGTAAGAGAATCCATCGAATAAGACGTGGCTTGGCATCCTTCTTAGCAAGCAAGTAACGAATAGTTGCATGGTCGGTGTAGATAATAACTTTCGCCCCTACTAAGTAAGAACGAAACTTCTAAAAAGCATATACAACCGCCAATAGCTCCTTTTCGGTGGTGGCGTAGTTACGCTGGGCTTCATCTAGCGTCTTGCTAGCGTATTGTTCGCCCCTAGAGGTGTGTGCAAATAAGTTTTAAATTTATAAAACTAGAATCAAGCAAGCGAACCCGTAGTGTACGGATCGACGTAGTTAAGCAAGAATTCCAGAGTATCGAACACAGGGATTTGGGTGGGAACAAATTCAATTGCAGATTATCAAGCGAGTAAATATGAGAGTTTTGCAAATATTGGGAAAACAACAATCCTAAAGATCCAAGTATCCAGCTGTGGCAATCGATTCAAGATATACTAATGATATAAAGACAGAGTTGAGATATGCAAAGGTATGCTAATGTAAGGTAATCGTACGGTGAAGTTCCAAAAACCTTATATGACTCACCTACAAGATACTCCCTATACAGGTTGTTGAGGCTCAATATAGAAAGGTTCTAAAAGTAAGAATTAATGTCAAATACCCAAACTTGTAATCCAAGGAGCAAGACTAACTTAGCCGATTACGGTTATGACACTCACAATCGAGGTAGAGGTTGTTGAGGCTCACTACCACCTAGAAAAGACAAGTCTAAACTAAATTAAAGCAAATCTTTAACTTTGGATTAAAGTAAAAGCAGGTTCGTAAACTTAAGGGAAATTACGGTTGGATCTTGAGACTCCACGGTCGTGGAACTCAAGAACAACCCGTAATTTAGGGTTCGTCGACGATTCTCTCTAACTCTCAGGGTCTAATCTGTTTACGATCGATCTATCATCATCTAAGCCACAACTATCAACCCTTCACCTTAGAATTGTTAAGGGTTTTTAGCCAATAACCGTCATGTTGATATCAATTCAAGGATTAAAAGATAGAAAGATGAAAATTTCCGAAAACTTTCAATAATCTTCAAACCAATCTCAAAGTCACAATCGAGAACAAATATTGTCAATGGATTCAGAATAAAGAAAACAATCACAATCTTAGGAAAGAAGGGAGAACGGGATGTCAATCCGTTTTCCAAATCAAACCTAAACAAGAAGAGAGATCTTCTTGCAACAATCTTCCAAAAGCTTCGATCTTCCGCCAATCCGGAGATCTCAACAGCAATCTTCACCAAAAGTGCGAGATTAGGGCAAATCCCAGATGCGAACTTCGATCTCCAATGAGATGTCAATGATTCCAAGCAAGGGCTCAAACGGCGTTGAAATTCTCTAAGTGGAGATCTAAACGAGGTGTAGGCGTTGATCACTCAAAATTCCCTTAAGCCCAGATGACGGAATCTTGCTTCCTCCGTCTTTTTATAGGGCAAGATAAAATATCGGCCCGGCCCAATCTTCAAAAGATCGTGGCTTCAAAATGTGGCGAAAAAGATCGCCAAGATCACGGTCGTGGAAGATTCCACGACCGTAATTTAGAGCGTGGATTATGTCACGGTTTGAACCATATGTTCCACGGCCGTAATAGTTACTGGAATGCATCACGCCTCTCTTTGTAGTGTTCCACGGCCGTGGAACTAAACGTGGTTTGTAGTACGGCCGTATTTTAGAGCGTGGTTTAGGGCAAGAACGTGATTCTTCCCTAGCCTCGTGCATTCCTCAAGTTGAACTCCAATTTGCTCCTAATAATGCCCTCAATCCATGGACATATTCAATCAACTCTTCTTTGCTCGATTCCGTTCGGAAATGACTCTCAATCACCTATAATCAACATAAAGCTAGTGTAGACATCCATATCGACAATATAGGTAATACTAGCTCACATATGCAATGATGCTCGATCAAAGACTATCAATATGAATCAAATACGTTTAGAAAACGTGCCTAAAATATCACAATATTTCATGCTAACAAATAACCCCATATTTAACACTTGCTTGTCCCTAAGCAAGGTCTTTCAAAAAGCTTTAAACAAGAGTTAGGATGAAATATGTGTACCTTCTTTTGGATGAATGTGCCTTCTAAAGAATAGATCATTCTCAAACCTTGCCTCTATCGTTTATCAAACTTTCACACACTCAATCAAAAAGTAAAAAGCAAAGAAAATTCATGAATCAATTCAACTTCTAAACAAGCATCATAACCTTTAAACATTATCAAAATCAATCATAAGAAACTTCAATTTAGATCACTAAGTCATATAACATTCTTTTGATCTTAAGGACTTCTAAAGAAAAGGTCTAGAATATGGAAGGAAAGGGAAAACTTTAAGGAAATGTGGTGCATGAATCTGGGAAAGTGGACAACTACCTTCTTCTTCTTTTGCGGTTCCCGCAACACTTCAACTTAGAGCTTCGCTCTCTTCTTTTCATTTTTCGACTTTACTTTTGGAGTTATGGACAGAGGTGCACAAAAACCGAAGCCTAGGAAATTGACGTTTCTCAATTTTTATGAGATGCCTCAAACCCTTAGCGCACATACCATAATCCGCTAGGAATATCGCTCAATCCGACTTTGGCAAGACACAAACACCCGGCTATGTGAATGGTGCCGAGTTACTCATCATCATGATTGACTTCCCCAAACCTAGAATTTCTTTCTATTCTTTTGATTGCAAAAATTTGCTCTCATGGCCCTCCCACATCAAACATGCCTTTTTCATTCACTTCTCCAAATTCCCGGATAGGTAAAGGAGGCTAATATTTCAATGAGGAGCTAAAATGGTCAAAAGAAAGAAGAAAGAAAATTCGAATTGCCTTAATCATTTCAACAAGAAGTATAAGAACTTATAGTGTGATTTCAACTTCAATTTCTCAACATGATTTAGGTAACATTTATCACATTATGAAACTTGTAAAAGAGGTAAAATTCATTCATTCAAGTTCTTTTCAATTCACAATTCTTTTAAGCATGCAATTGTCATCAAACTCAATTCACAAGTAGTGATTATCATAGAAATCATCTCAATTCATTAGAAGCACAAAATTTTTCAAAATTTTTCAATTTTTATGGGTTTTTCAAGTTTTTTTTCATGCAATGCGATAATGAAACGTGAAACACATAATGAACATGCAATGATAGTCTCGAATGAGAGCAAGCATAGTAAGTAGAGTTATTACAAACTTTTAGTACATCCCACCCCATACTTAGGACGAACATTGTCCCTAATGTTCAAAAGAAAGAAAGGAAAGAAGAAAAGAAAAAGAAACTCACAAAGTGGTGGCGGGAATGTCTAAAACGAACGGTCATGCATCATATCACTGCGGTGCTGGCGGCGGCGGGAATGGAGAGAAGCTCGGATCGTAGAACCGCCCAAACTGCTGGCGGTAGATGTCCCTCATCATGTGGTCAAGGTCGTCTAAACGTCCGTCTCTAGCATCCGCCCGGATCTCTAGCGCTCCTACTCTCTCTGAAAGTCCGGTAGCCCAATCCGGCATCTGCTCGTACCATCCCGGGGCCTGACTGTACCATGCTGGGGCGTCGGATGGTGCTGGTGCTGGTGGAGGTGCTGCTGGCTGCTCGGTGGACCAAGGAGGGGGAACGCCATACCATGCGGGAGGTGTGGTCATCCACGTGGGCCTCTCACTCACGCTAGCATGGCGAGATGACGAGCCTGAGGCTCTAGCTGGATGTGGAGAGCGTCTAGGTACATCTGGGGCCGCCTCCGGCTGGTCCGGAAACGTGCCAAACTCCTGCTCGGCTCCTCCTCTGCTCTCAAACTGATCTCCCATATCCTCCTCCTCGACAACCGGTGGTGGGACATAAGGGGGAGCTACTATCCTGTTCGCATGCATCGCAGCGAACGTCTCCTTCCAATTATGGCGTCCCGCCATAATGGAGTACTCTGGCAGCCACTCTATACCCCTGCCCGTCCTAGTCTCCCAAGGCATGCCCGCATAAGGTGGACCTCTATGTGTGGGGAAAATGAGACCCCTAACCATGAAAGCATGTAGCCCTAAAGGTACGGCCGGTATGCGGGTGCAAGAAGAAAAGTCGACACCAAAACTCCTAGCAATGTGGGTAACTATCCCACCATATCCAATGTTCCCCTTCTTCTTGTTCTTGAGCTTGCTCATCGTAGCAGCCAAGAGAGTAGCACAATCTACACGGCGTCCATAAAGCATGCAATAAAGCAAGAATAGCTCATCCGTCTTGATCTTTTGGGGCGTCTCCGTCCTAGGAAAGAGACACTCCGAAAGAACACGGTGAGCTATCTTCAAGGCTAGATGGTACATCAATCTAGCCTTGGTATCAGCGGGTTGCCAACGGTCCTCGTCGGCGTAAATCATTGCAACCTCCTCCCAAAAGTCCTTGGGGTAAACACCGCTCGGAAATCGACCATTAAAGGTCTCATGGAACCCAAAAATCGTCCCAAACTCACGGATACTCAACTGATAGTCTCTCGCCATAAGGTGGAAAGAGACGGTCCTATCGACGTGGCTGTGCTCAAAGGACGTCATAACCTCCCGTGTAATCTCCTCATATGCGTCTTCTCGGATAGCCGAGAAGACAACTAATCCGGCTCTATCCAAGAGCCAAGTGAGGTCATCAACAATGTTGAGAGGAACTAGATCCTCCAACAACAAATATCTAGGGCCAATCACTGGCCTCTCCTTGATCCTATCAAGTGCAGCAAGATGGTCGTCGTGTATGGTCGGGACTCTAGGGTGAGGGGGTGAAGATGGAGGTGAAGGTGAGGATGGAGGTGAAGGTGAAGAGGGTGGTGGTGCCCTAGAGGATGAGGAGGAGGAGGGATTACCCTTCCTCTTCTTATTCTGCTCATTCTTCTTCTCTTTTATCCTCCCTGAAACTCTTCTCACGAAATCCATTCTGCTCAAAATTACGGTTTGTTCTTCAGCAAACCACGGCCGTAATTTACCCAGAGACCGTGATTCGTCTCAGAAATTCACAAATCTCAGCAAATTCACAATCAATCTCCACAATAGGCTGTCCTAGTCTAATTTCCTCAATTCTCAATCAGTTCTTCCTAAAAATCTCTAACAAAAACAACCGAATCAGCAAGAATCAAGAAGGGAAAAGAAAACCTCTTTTTCGGATTGAAAAATCCGAAATGCGCGTTTGTTGGTGAATTTCCGTTCGATTCGTCGCTTGGATCTTGTTTGTGGTTGAATTTGCTGCAGTTTGGGAAGAAGAATCGTTGAAAATGATTAGGAAACGAAGATTTGAGAGGGGGTCGTGGTGTTTCGGCACTTAGGTCGTGGAAAGAGGGATTTTTTTATTTGGGATGAATTTGTGAAGAATGTGGCTTATATAGTTGCAGGCAAAATTTTGAAAATCACGGTCTGTCGGGGTGTTCCACGGCCGTGGAAGTGTACGGAACCGTTTTTGGAAATTACGGCCACTGTAGCTATGACGACCGTAATTTAGACCGTGGAACCCTCTGTAAAGCTCCAAAGTCCAAATTTCGTCACTCTTCTTCAACATCATCCTTCTTTTTTCCTTTTCCATTGGTCCTACATCCAAAAACACGAGCATACCGGAAGAAATCGAGGCAAAAACAAAGCAAAAACGTTTACACTAAACTAATCTATGAATCGAAAGCAAAAGCAAAAATGCAATACCTTGGGTTGCCTCCCAAGAAGCGCTTTGTTTAAGGTACGTAGCTAGACCAATCTCGCACTTATTCGAGTGCGGTAGGCGCAAACTCCTCAGTTTGGAGTTCCGGCGTGTACTTCTTGAGTCGTTGGCCGTTCACCTTAAAACTTCCGCTCGCTTCACCCCATACTTCAACTGCATCATGGGGGAAAATACGCTTAATTAGAAAAGGTCCGGTCCAACGGGATTTAAGCTTACTTGGAAAGAGGCGAAGTCTTGAATTGAAGAGGAGAACTTGATCTCCTTCTTTGAAGTCCTTTGGAATGATATGCTTATCATGCCAACGCTTTGCTCTCTCCTTATAGATCTTGGCGTTTTCATAAGCATTCAAGCGGAGTTCATCCAGCTTATTGATGTCGAGGAGACGCTTCTCTCCCGCTTCCTTCATGCCGAAATTCAGCCACTTGATAGCCCAAAACGCTTTGTGTTCCAACTCCACCGGCAAGTGACAAGACTTCCCATACACAAGGTTGTATGGTGTGGTTCCTATGGGAGTCTTGTACGCAGTCCGGTACGCCCATAATGCATCGTCAAGCTTCAAGGATCAATCCTTCCTAGTCCTTGAAACCGTCTTCTCTAAGATTCCTTTGATCTCCCTATTTGAGATCTCAACTTGTCCACTTGTTTGTGGATGGTAAGGGGTAGCGATCTTGTGAGTAACCCCATACTTAGCTAGAAGAGCTTCAAAGCGGCGGGCTATGAAGTGAGAACCTCCATCACTAATGATCGTCCTTGGCGTCCCAAATCGCGGGAAGATGGTCTTGTTGAAGAACTTGACCACCACCATGGCATCATTTGTGGGAGAGGCGATTGCTTCCACCCATCTAGAAACGTAGTCTACCGCCAATAGTATGTTTTGGTTTCCGCAAGAAGATGGGAATGGTCCCATGAAATCGACTCCCCAAACGTCGAAAATCTCCACCTCTTGGATGTTGTTGAGGGGCATCTCGTTCCTTCTAGAAATATTGCCTGTTCTTTGACAAGCATCGCAGCAAGAAACAAAGGATTGCACATCTCTAAACAAAGTAGGCCAAAAGAATCCAGATTGCAATACCTTTGCGCTAGTCTTGTTTGAACTAGCGTGTCCTCCAAAGGTAGTGAATGACAATGACGGATAACACTTTGCATCTCATCTTCCAGCACACATCGCCGAATGATGCCATCCGGACCTCTCTTAAAGAGGAGAGGCTCGTTCCAATAGTATTCCCGGACGTCCTTGAAGAACTTCTTCCTTTGTGCGTAGGATAGTCCGGGTGGTATCTCCTGGCAAACCAAATAGTTAACAAAATCAGCAACCATGGTTCGTTACCTTTGGAGATTACGTCGATGCACTCCTCTATGATATGTAGGTGTTCGTCCGGAAAGGAGTCATCAATGGATAGATGGTCGTCCTCTAGATGTGTTAGACGACTCAAATGATCCGCAATAGAATTTTCTGAACCTTTCTTGTCGCGGATCTCAAGATCGAATTCTTGTAGGAGAAGAATCCATCTAATCAGCCTTGGTTTCGCATCTTTCTTCGCAAGGAGGTACCGGATCGCAGCATGATCCGTGTAGACAATCACCTTTGCACCTACAAGATAAGAGCGAAACTTGTCAATAGCATAGACAATGGCTAAAAACTCTTTCTCGGTAGTGGCGTAGTTGAGCTGCGCTTCATCTAGTGTCTTGCTAGCATAGTATATGGCATGGGTTCGCCCTTCCTTTCATTGTCCAAGAACAGCTCCAATAGCTACGTCACTAGCGTCGCACATAATCTCAAAGGGTAGAGTCCAATCCGGAGGTTGGATAATAGGTGCTGAGATTAGAGCTTGCCGAATGGTGTTGAACGCATCTAAACATTCCTGCGAAAACTCAAAAACCGCATCCTTCATCAAAAGATTAGTGAGAGGTTTTGATATCTTAGAAAAGTCCTTGATGAAACGTCTATAAAATCCAGCATGTCCTAGGAAACTTCTTATCCCTTTCACCGAAATTGGGGGAGGAAGTTTCTCTATGGTCTCTATCTTAGCTTTGTCTACTTCTATCCCTCTACTAGAGACTAAGTGACCTAATACGATTCCTTCCTTAACCATGAATTGACACTTCTCCCAATTAAGAACTAGATTAGTGTCTTCACACCTTTGCAAAACAAGAGAAAGGTTAGAAAGGCAATCGTTAAAAGAGGAACCGTATACGGAGAAGTCGTCCATGAAGACTTCCATGATTTCCTCTACGTATTCGGAGAAGATGGCCATCATGCATCGTTGGAAGGTGGTTGGGGCGTTGCAAAGCCCAAATGGCATTCTCCTATAAGCAAACGTACCCCACGGGCACGTGAATGTGGTCTTCTCCTGATCGTCCGGATGTATCGGAATCTGAAAGAAACCACTATAGCCGTCAAGGTAGCAAAAATGTGAATGTTGCGCTAACCTTCCAAGCATTTGATCAATGAATGGCAGTGGAAAATGATCCTTCCGCGTTGCGTTGTTGAGTTTGCGGTAGTCTATGCACATCCGCCATCCAGTCACGGTTCGGGTAGGAATGAGTTCGTTATTCTTGTTGGTGATGACCGTCATTCCTCCCTTCTTCGGAACTACTTGAACTGGACTCACCCACTTACTATCGGAGATAGGATAGATGATACCTGCATCAAGAAGTTTAAGAATTTCCTTCTTGACAACCTCCTTCATGGTCGGATTCAACCGCCTTTGAGCTTGTCTCGAAGTTCTAAAGTCTTCCTCCATTAGTATCTTATGCATGCATAGGGAGGGTTTAATTCCTACTAAGTCCTCGATAGTATAGCCTATAGCCTTCCTATGTTTCCTAAGGACAATCATGAGCTGTTCATGTTCATCTATGCTTAGATCGGAACTAACAATAACCGGGAAGGTAGAATTAGATCCTAGAAAAGCGTACCTTAGATGAGTAGGAAGTGGTTTGAGTTCCATTGCTTTCGGAGCTTCCAACGATCCTTGAAGAGCATCCGATGTTTCCTTAGAAGTTTCTAAGGGTGATGAGTGTGTTGGAGAAGAATCGGAAGAAGTCGAAGAAATGTCTCGATCACTCTCTTCCACGGCCAGAATTACGGGTGGATCTTGTCCTCCACGGCCGTGGTTTAGGGCGTGCAAGGGAAATATGGTTGTCACATCTTCTCCACGGCCGTGTAATCCCCTGGAATGAGGTATGATTTTGGTTGTGGAATCCACGGTCGTGGAATACAAAGTATGACCGTGGATTCTGACATTCTCAGCCTCATCGTGGAGTTTCTCAAACTCCCCTTCATGCATCTCTTCTTGTGCTTCTAAGGCTTCAAGTGCCTCATTGCACTCTTCATCTTCCCCTACATTGGTTAGACTCATAGTAATAACTTTTTGTAAAGGATCGTTAAAGAGAATCGCACTTACCTCCTCTCTAGACAACCCTTCTTCATCTTAGATATCGTAAATATCCTCATCAAAGTGGCTCCTTCACTAGAGTGGAAAGAACGAACTCTACTTTCTCTTCTCCTATGTCAAAAGCGAGTCTACCATTCTTGCAATCGACTATGCAGCCGGAAGTTGCAAGAAACGGTCTTCCGAGTATGATCGGGACCGGACTATCTGCAGGAATGTCAAGCACGACGAAATCAATGGGTACAAAGAATTTAACTAGCTTGACCGGGACGTCTTCTACAATACCTACGGGGCGAGTGATGGATCGATCCGCCATGTATAACGTCATCTTCACCGGTTTAGGTTCGCCTAAACCGATCTTCCTACACAATGCAAGTGGTATGATGCTCACACTTGCTCCTAAGTCACATAAAGCGTCATATGTGACATCTCCCACTCCAATGGGAATGCAAAATGACCCCGGATCTTTCAGCTTTGGGGGCATTTTCTCTTTCATGGTTTTGATGAGATCCGAAGAATCCGAACTCATCTTGACTTCACCGAAGTCTTCTAGCTTCCTCTTGTTAGAGAGGAGCTCCTTCAAGAATTTTCCATAAGCCGGCATACCTACAATAGCATCAATGAATGGTATGTTAATATGCAACTTACTCATGAGTTCTATGAACTTACCGAATTGTTTGTCTAGGCGCGCTCGCGCTCTAGATTGAGGGAATGGAAGGGGAGGTTTGTAAGCTGGAGGAGGAACGTAGACGTCTTCCTTCTCCTTCCCCTTCTCCTTGCCCTTCTCTACGGGGACTTCAACGAACGTAGGCTGCGGATCGGTGGTTGTCACTCCACTCCTAGTTGTAATCGCCATCACCCTTCCCTTAGGGTTGTCCTCCGTCTTTCCTGGAAGTTTCCCTTGATTTCTAGGAACTTCCTCCGCGTGGTTGAACATTTGGTTTTCTAAAACCTTTTGAGCTTTGTCAACCTTAGAAACTTGATCATCAACCTTGATGAGGCGGTTCTCCAACCCTTGAAGCTTTCCCAAAATCGTTTCCAATATGGGATCGGGCTTCTCCTTTCCCGAAGCGTTTCCTCCATTAGATAATTGCCCCTGGCTTTTCAAAGGAGTAGAGGAAGAGGAAGGTGGAGTTAGTGAATTTGAGTTGGAAGGATAAGAGTTACCGGAATTTTGTTGATTGGAGCGCCAATTGTTGTTGTTTGAACCCCTATTGTTGTTCCAATCGTTGTTCCGGTTGTTGTTGTTTCCATTCCAATTGTTACTCCGGTTATTGTTCCGGTTATTGTTGTTGCCGCCATTGTGGTTGCCCAAATAACCAACATCCTTCCCTTGTTGCTTTGGGAAGTTGGTCTTGATAGCCTCCTTCAACTCTTTGATCTCATTGTTGAGGGAGAAAATCTGATTTTGAGCTTCGTGTGTGAGCTTTGCTCCTTGTTCCACACGATTTCCCTCCACTTTCCGGTGGGAATACTTCTCTATGACTCTTGCTTGCTTCTCAATGAAGTCCCAAGCGTCATCTTCTCTCATGTCCATGCACGTTCCACATGAGAGGGATTGGAGGTTGAATTGCGTTCCCGCATCCAGCCCCTTGTAGTAAATCTCCAGCAAGGCAAGTTTGGATATGCCATGATGAGGGCAATCCAAGAGCAAATCCTGAAACCTTTCCCAAGATTGAAACAAACTTTCGTTAGGTCTCATGGAAAAAGCATTAATCTTACCTCTAAGTTCCGCCGTTTTGGATGGCGGAAAGAATTTGGTGAGGAACTCCGCGGAAAGGTCTTCCCACGTATCTAGTTTCCCACTAGGAAGAGCTTGATACCAAGATAACGCTTTCCCCTTCAAGGAGAAGAAGAAAGGCTTGAGCTTATAGCTGTTGGTAGTAGCGCCCTTCGGTCTCATTGTCTCCATCATACACTCAAAGTTCTGCAAGTGTTGGTGTGGAGATTCAGTGCTTGTCCCGCCAAATTGGTTTTGGCGAACAAGAGTAATGACTTGAGGGTTGAAGCTAAACCCTTGCACATCTTCAGCATCGAAATTCACGCCCAAGCGGCGTGGTTGTTGTGTTGGATCCATCCGCTGGCCAAGAGTTCTTGGCTCATTATCTACACGTTCGATCCTCACATTCCTAGGTGGAATGCGGCGATTAGCAGCTCCTTGTGGATGGAAAGGATTTACATTGATCGTGCGATCAATCTCCTCTAGCGGTGGCATGGAAGAATCACTATCATCAGCGGATGAGTGACTTTTTCTTCTAGACCTTGATGCTTTCCTTGAGGATTTCTTGCTTCCCTTATTCTTAAGGTCGCTCATCTCTACCCTCATCTGGAAGATCATGTCTTGTAGATTGTTAACTTGAGATTGATGACGATCCATCTCATCTTGGCGGAGAGTCTCATTCCATTGGAGTTGAGCTTCCTTCTCCGCCAACTCCGCTTGAAGATCACGTTCGTGTCCTTCAGCCATCTTCTTTTCCTTGCGCTTTTGCCTTAAAGTTTTCTCTAGCTCTTGATCAAGAGGCAAGAGATCTTCGGTGTTCCTAGACCTGCGCATGCACTCAAAGTAATATCAAATAACGAGAGCAAGCTCCCAAGCTTGACAACCGGCTACCGAATTCGGCCGAAACCAAATCCCCGGCAACGGCACCAAAAACTTGTTCGCCCCTAGAGGTGTGTGCAAATAAGTTTTAAATTTATAAAACTAGAATCAAGCAAGCGAACCCGCAGTGTACGGATCGACGTAGTTAAGCAAGAATTCCAGAGTATCATACACAGGGATTTGGGTGGGAACAAATTCAATTGCAGATTATCAAGCGAGTAAATATGAGAGTTTTGCAAATATTGGGAAAACAACAATCCTAAAGATCCAAGTATCCAGCTGTGGCAATCGATTCAAGATATACTAATGATATAAAGACAGAGTTGAGATATGCAAAGGTATGCTAATGTAAGGTAATCGTACGGTGAAGTTCCAAAAACCTTATATGACTCACCTACAAGATACTCCCTATACAGGTTGTTGAGGCTCAATATAGAAAGGTTCTAAAAGTAAGAATTAATGTCAAATACCCAAACTTGTAATCCAAGGATCAAGACTAACTTAGCCGATTACGGTTATGACACTCACAATCGAGGTAGAGGTTGTTGAGGCTCACTACCACCTAGAAAAGACAAGTCTAAACTAAATTAAAGCAAATCTTTAACTTTGGATTAAAGTAAAAGCAGGTTCGTAAACTTAAGGGAAATTACGGTTGGATCTTGAGACTCCACGGTCGTGGAACTCAAGAACAGCCCGTAATTTAGGGTTCGTCGACGATTCTCTCTAACTCTCAGGGTCTAATCTGTTTACGATCGATCTATCATCATCTAAGCCACAACTATCAACCCTTCACCTTAGAATTGTTAAGGGTTTTTAGCCAATAACCGTCATGTTGATATCAATTCAAGGATTAAAAGATAGAAAGATGAAAACTTCCGAAAACTTTCAATAATCTTCAAACCAATCTCAAAGTCACAATCGAGAACAAATATTGTCAATGGATTCAAAATAAAGCAAACAATCACAATCTTAGGAAAGAAGGGAGAACGGGATGTCAATCCGTTTTCCAAATCAAACCTAAACAAGAAGAGAGATCTTCTTGCAACAATCTTCCAAAAGCTTCGATCTTCCGTCAATCCGGAGATCTCAACAGCAATCTCCACCAAAAGTGTGAGATTAGGGCAAATCCCAGATGCGAACTTCGATCTCCAATGAGATGTCAATGATTCCAAGCAAGGGCTCAAACGGCGTTGAAATTCTCTAAGTGGAGATCTAAACGAGGTGTAGGCGTCGATCACTCAAAATTCCCTTAAGCCCAGATGACGGAATCTTGCTTCGTCCGTCTTTTTATAGGGCAAGATAAAATATCGGCCCGGCCCAATCTTCAAAAGATCGTGGTTTCAAAATGTGGCGAAAAAGATCGCCAAGATCACGGTCGTGGAAGATTCCACGACCGTAATTTAGAGCGTGGATTATGTCACGGTTTGAACCATATGTTCCACGGCCGTAATAGTTACTGGAATGCATCACGCCTCTCTTTGTAGTGTTCCACGGCCGTGGAACTAAACGTTGTTTGTAGTACGGCCGTATTTTAGAGCGTGGTTTAGGGCAAGAATGTGATTCTTCCCTAGCCTCGTGCATTCCTCAAGTTGAACTCCAATTTGCTCCTAATAATGCCCTCAATCCATGGACATATTCAATCAACTCTTCTTTGCTCGATTCCGTTCAGAAATGACTCTCAATCACCTATAATCAACATAAAGCTAGTGTAAACATCCATATCGACAATATAGCTAATACTAGCTCACATATGCAATGATGCTCGATCAAAGACTATCAATATGAATCAAATACGTTTAGAAAACGTGCCTAAAATATCACAATATTTCATGCTAACACGTATTAAATGGCGGTGGTCCGCCCATCCTTCTTTTGTCCAAGCACCACTCCTACTGCCACATCACTCGCATCGCACATGATCTCAAAGGACAAGGTCCATTCCGGAGGCTGGATAATGGGAGCAGAGATCAACGCTTACTTAATCCTGTAAAATGCATCAAGACACTCCTGCGAAAACTCAAAAACAACATCTTTATTCAAGAGGTTAGTTAGTGGTTTAGAAATCTTCGAGAAGTCCTTGATGAATCTCCTATAGAAACCTGCATGCCCGAGAAAACTCCTCACACCCTTAACAGAACAAGGGGGAGGAAGTTTCTCAATAGTCTCGATCTTAGCGCGATCGACCTCAATACCTCGATTAGAAACGAGGTGTCCTAGCACGATGCCTTCATTAACCATAAAGTGACACTTCTCCCAATTCAAGACGAGATTAGTGTCTTCACATCTTTGTAGCACTAGAGAAAGGTTAGATAGGCAATCATCAAAAGAGGAACCATATACTGAAAAATCATCCATAAATACCTCCATGATCTCCTCTATATACTCGGAAAAGATAGCCATCATGCATCGCTGGAAGGTAGCGGGTGCATTGCATAATCCAAATGGCATCCTCTTATAAGCGAATGTCCCCCATGGACAAGTGAAGGTGGTCTTCTCTTGATCATCCGGATGGATTGGAATCTGGAAAAAGCCATTATAGCCATCTAAATAGCAAAAATGTGAATGTTGGGTCAACCGTTCGAGCATTTGATCGATGAAGGGAAGTGGAAAATGGTCCTTTCGAGTGGCCACGTTCAGCTTCCTATAATCGACGCACACCCTCCAGCCCGTGACGGTTCTAGTTGGGATTAACTCGTTGTTCTTATTCGTCACAACGGTCATCCCTCCTTTCTTCGGAACTACATGCACTAGGCTCACCCACTTGTTGTCCGAGATAGGAAATATGATACCTGCATCCAACAACTTAAGAATTTCTTTCTTCACAACCTCTTTCATGATCGGATTTAACCGTCTTTGAGGTTCCCGTGAAGTCTTATGATCGTCCTCCATAAGTATTCTATGCATGCAGAAAGAAGGCTTAATGTCAATAAGATCATCAATAGTATAACCTAAAGCCTTTTGATGCTTTCTCAGGACACGCATTAGTTTAGATAATTCAGATTCGGAAAGGAAAGCACTAACGATGACAGGATAAGTAGAATCAGGTCCAAGAAAAACATACCTCAAGTGACTTGGGAGTTGTTTAAGCTCCACAACTGGGGGTGCTTTCTGAGGTGGATCTTTGCTTCCTCCTTCCAATGGAGTAGATCGAAGAACTGGACTTTCAGAAGTCTCAATCGACATCATCTCGCTTTCGACCTTGATCGAGGTACAGAGAGGGTGACCGAGATGTTCTTCAGTCAAGAACACCTCGCTTGGTCCAGAAAGTGCCTCGATCGAGGTACTGCAACTAGGACCGAAACTGGAGATCTTCTTCTCCTGGATTAGTTTCTCAAATTTAGCTCCTAGATCTTCTTCCAGTGCCTTTAAGCTCCGTATATCTGCATCACAAGAAACATCTATACCTTCCTCCATTAAGCTAAAACTAATAACTCTCTCAAGTGGATCGTTAATAAGGATAGAGCTTACCAATTCTCTTGATTCTTCTTCATCATAGATGTTGAAGATATCATCTCCTAGCTGCTCTCCCTTCATTGCCGCGAGCAATGCAAACTCAACTTGATCACCGCCAATATTGAATTGCAACTTGACGTTCTTACAATCCACATTGCAACCCGAAGTCGCTAGAAATGGCCTCCCGAGAATGATAGAAACGGGATAATCTGCGGGAATGTCAAGTACAACAAAGTCTATAGGTAAGTAGAAGTTACCTAACTTAACCGGAACGTCTTCCAAAATGCCCACGGGATGGGTAATGGAGCGGTCCGCCATGTATAACCGTATCTTCACCGACTTGGGCTCCCCAAGTCCGATCTTCGCAGATAGCTCCAGCGGGATGATGCTCACGCTGGCTCCTAGATCACACAATGCCTCACAAGTGACATCTCCAACTTGAATGGGAATGCAAAATGAGCCGGGATCTCTCAATTTAGGTGGCATCTTCTCCTTCATGATTTGAATAAGCTCCGAGGATTTAGATGTCATCCTTACTTCACCAAAGTCTTCCAACTTCCTCTTCCTTGATAGAATTTCTTTTAAGAACTTCTCATAGGCGGGCATCGTTAGAATAGCATCAAGGAAATGGATATTAATATGTAGTTTATTCATCAAGTCAAGGAACTTACCAAAATGCTTGTCTAGATGTGCTTTGGCCCTTGACTGGGGGAATGGAAGTGGTGGTTTATATGCAGGAGGTGGAATATAAACTTCAGTTTTGTCCGACGCTTTCTGTGGCTCAACCTCGGTTGGCACCTCGGCCAAAGTGTTATTCGACTGTACCTGAACCGAGGTGGTCTTCGTCTGTACTGGCATCGACCGAGGCACTGGATCTGCAGTCTTCAGTCCACTTCTCGTCGTTATTGCCATGATTTGTCCTTTAGGGTTGCTTTTTGTCCTTGCTGGAAGCTTCCCTGGATCTCTTGGCGCTTCATTCGCCTTGTTAAAGAATTGTTGTTATAAGGCCTTTTGTGCCTTCGAAAAATGAAGTCATGGATGTCTCCATAGAGCTGAGCTTGATCAAGATGGCCTCCAGTACCGCATCTTTTTTTCTGGCTGGGACGAACTCGATCCTTGCTCCTGGCTCTTCAATGGAGTAGAAGAAGAAGAAGAGAGGAAAGGATTAGAGGAGTCATTCGAATTTGAGTTAGAGTAAGGGTTACCCGAATTTTGGTTGTTTGCCCTCCATTTATTGCTGTTGGATCCTCTATTGTTGTTGTAGTTGTTGTTCCGGGAACCGTTATTGTTGTTCCGGTAACCGTTGTTCCTCGAATTTTGATATCCTTCCTCCTCTTTCTTTGTTTGAACTCCCAAGCTTCGTCAATCGGCATGTCCATGAACGTGCCTGCGGATAGTAGTTGAAGGTTGAACTGGGTATTGCCGTCCAGTCCCTTGAAGTATATCTCCAACAACTCTATCTTTGGAATCCCATGATGTGGGTAATCCAAAAGGATATCTTCAAATCTCTCCCATGACTTGGACAAACTTTCTTTGTCCTTCATGATGAATGCATTGATCTTTCCTCTCATTTCAGCGGTTTTAGAGGGGGGAAAGAACTTAGTCAAGAACTCCGTCGTCATCTCCTCCCAAGTATTGATTTTTCCTGGAGGAAGAGATTGATACCAAGTAAGCGCTCTATCTTTCAAAGAGAAGTAGAAAGGCATTAGCTTGTAATTGTTGTTTTCCAGCCTTGAAGGTCTCAAGGTCTCCATCAAGATCTCATAGTTTTGTAGATGTTGATGCGGGGATTCCTCTCTAGCCCTCCAAACTGGCATTGGCTAATCATGGAAAGAACTTGCGGTCGAAGCTCATAATCATGGTCCGCTGGATCACGTAGGTTGACTCCTGGACGCCTCAACTGTTGATTAGGGTCCATCCTCTGCCCTAGGGTCTGTGGAATACCTGCAAAAAGAGCATCTCAAACTGGTATCCGAGGTAGAAGTATCTCGGCCGGGGCAACAAGTACTAGGTCCTGCCTCGGTCGAGGAGCTGGAGCTGGTCGAGGTAGATATTGGTCTCGTAAAGTCGCCATACCTGCTTCGATCGCTTCCGTTCTTGCGCGAGTTTCTTCCTTTTCCAATCGCAATTCTTCCTTGCAGAGGCGTAGTTGTTCCAATGCCTCCTTTAATTCGGCCTCAAGATTGCGATTCTCTTGATTGGCCATCTTAGCTTCTTTCAAGCGTCTTTTGTCTGTCTTTTCTGGTTCGGGATCATAAGGAATGATTTCCTTCTCAGCGCGGGTTCTTCGCATAAACTTATGAAAAAGAGCCTGCGAAAGTCACTCAAGTAGAGTGGTTAGTAGAAACAGGGGAAAGCGCCCCGAAAGACAACCATAACCGGCTCGGTCTAGACCAAGTCCCCGGCAACGGCGCCAAAAACTTGTTCGCTCCAAACGGTGTGTGCAAGCTTTAAATTTATAACCCAAGATGTATGCTAAAAACAAGGATGCGAACCCCCAGTGTACGGGTCAATCGTAGTAAAAGCAAGAATTCCGGGGTGTCGATCTCAGGGACTTAGGTGAAACAAAGCAAGTATAGGTTGTCAATATTGCAACTAACCACAAAAGCAATTAAAGCAATCAAAGATAATAAAAAGTCAATTAAAGGAAATATGTAATTCTAGGGATTAAAGCATCTAGTTGTGGTTCCAACTCAAGATCTAAAGATAAGCGGACAAAGCTGAGATTTTTGCAAAGGGAAGGTGTTACTAAAGTGGAATAGATCACCGGGTAAGTCTCACTACTCACTAATCCCAAACCGTAACTCCTATTACCGGGTAAGTCTCAAGGAATTAAGGAAAAGAACTATAACCTCAAACCAACACACCAACTAAGGGAATAGAATCAACCTTTACCGGGTAAGTCTCAGGCTAACTCACAAAGATGGAATGAAGACACACTCAAACCCCAATAAAGGATAAACCTTTATTACCTATTGCTTATGATCTTAGGTAAACAAACGAAGGAATTACCGGGTAAGTCTCATCCTAAGCTTGCATTGAACCAAGAAAGGTGTAATAAGAATAGGATTTGGCAAACTCTAACACTTAACTCTCAGTTACGAATCAGAAAGATCACCTCGGTCAGACGAATTCCACCCCGGCCGAGATGTTCATCGACTGAACGAAATACTCTAGGGTTAAGGATAAAGACTCGAGCTTTCAGGGTCCTATTGGAATTTAAGATTATTCTATCATTGTTTTTCCCACAACCTTCAGTCAATCACCCTAGAATCACACAAAGAAATTAGCCAATCATCATCATGAAAGCAATAATCAAATATAAGGGAAGAAAGTGAATATTTGAACACAAAAACCTTAAGAAAAAGGTTTCAATAATTGAATCAATTATCAAACAAACAAGCGTTCTTTGGATCACAATCCAATAAGACAATCAACAAGAAGGGAATCTAAGAAAACCTTACAAAACCCTTCACAAAAGCTATAAAAGCTATCAACTTCCTTCCTTCAATCTTCCTTCCTTCAACTGCTGGATGTTATCAGCCCTCTAGGCTTGTCTAAGCATGGTCGAACTTGTGGAAAATCCAACCCTTTATATAGGAAAACTAACCTCCTAAGATAAAATATCTTGAAAAGATATTATCGTAATAAAATATATCTATCTCTCATAAATAAATCTCTAAAATATATGATCTTCCTTCCAGAAATCCAGCCCAAAAATATAAGATCTCTCCTTCCAAAAATAAAAGATCTCAGCCAAGAATAAAATATATCTCGCCGCGTCCAAGGTGTTCGCCTCGGTCGGGACGCTCCTCTGGATCACCTCGGTCGAGATGGTACTGTAGTTGACCGAGGTGGCTCTAAACTGAATGTGAAATCTCTTAAATCTGGTCCAAAGTAAATCTCTAATGCATTTCCATGCTTCATGGATTCTTCCTTAAGCTCCTGAATGTAGCTCCAATGACTCCTTAGCTCCTTTAGCTCCATTTTGATGCAAAACGTGCCATTTTACCTACGATTACAACGAAACTTGGTGTAGACCTCGATTCCCACAAAGGTAGATGAAACGACGATATAATCACATAATATACATCCAAACATGTAGATTATTGAAGATAAAACGTCTAAACAAGTCTCAAAATATATACTATAATTCATGCTATCAATAAGCTTAGGGATTTTTCCTTCTCACTCAAGGATAAAGCCTTGGCTTGGTACCAATCGATTCCATTAGGGCGTGTGAGTACTTGGGAGGAGATGACAACCGAGTTCTTAACTAAGTTCTTTCCACCTTCCAAGACAACCGAGCTAAGAGGGAAGATCAATGCCTTCGTGATGAAGGATAGAGAAAGCCTATTCAAATCTTGGGAGAGGTTCAAGGACCTCCTCCTAGATTTTCCACACCATGGTATACCGAAGATATAGGTATTGGAGATTTACTTCAAGGGGCTTGTTGAGGATAGCCAATTCAAGCTTCAATCACTTTCCGGTGGAACATTCATGGAAAAGAATGTGGATGAGGCTTGGGAGTTTGTAGAGAAACAAGCTTTGGTGATAGAAAAGTACTCCCATAGGAAGAGTGATGGGAGGAAACCGGGAGCATATGAGGTGAATGAAGTCACCATGAGTAATTTCAAGCTTGATGCAATCAACAATAAGCTTAAGTCTTTGAGGGAGTTGTGTGCTACAACTTTGAAGAATCAAGCAAGCCCTCAAGTGCAAGTGCAAGCAAACTTGTCTTCCAAGGAGGAAGATGTGAACTATAAGGTAAGGGGAAACTTCAACAATTATCAAGGCCCTAGGCACTTCAACAACAACTAGCAATTCAACATTTACAGGCCTAACCACAACCATCCCGGGTTTTCCTATTCCAACCCGGATGGAGCCTTGAACCCTCCCGCTTCCACAAGCGCAGCTCCACCACCTAAGGCTTCACAAGAGCCTCCACCCGGATTTACTCAACCTCCAAAGGATAGAACCGAGATGATGTTTGAGCAATTGCTTGGAAGGTTGAGTGACCTTGAGAGCATTGTGACTTCCATTTCTAAAGCTCAAAAGGTGCTAGAAGCACAAGTGTTCCAAAAGGCGGGCGAAGCTCATAGAGATCCGGGAAAGCTTCCCGGAAGAACCGAAGATAACCCAAGAGGCCAAGTGTTGGCCATCACAACAAGGAGTGGGCTGAGCATGAGGAACCCTTACATAAGGAAAATGATAAGGGAAAGCAAGTGGTGATAGAAGAAGAGACATTGCAAGAAGAAGGAGGAAAGAGCAAGGATGATGAGCCAACATATGTGGCACCACCTCCATACAAGCCACCACTATCATTCCCACAATCACGAGCAAGAGCTCGCTTGGACAAACATTTTGGTAAATTCCTTGAACTTATGTCTAAATTGCATATTAACATTCCATTCATGGATGCTATTCTAGGTATACCGGCCTACGGAAAATTCTTGAAGGAAATACTCTCCAACAAAAGAAAGTTGGAGGAGTATGGAGAAGTAAGGATGACAAAGAGGTCCTCGGAATTGATTTAAACCATGAAGGAGGAGATGCCTCCTAAGATAAGAGATCCGGGATCTTTTGTGTGCCAATTGGGGTTGGAGAAGTGCAGTATGAAGCCCTATGTGATCTTGGAGCAAGTGTAAGCATTATCCCGCTTGCAATTTGCAACAAGGTTGGGCTAGGAGAGCCAAATCCGGTCAAGATGACCCTCTACATGGCGGACCGTTCAATCACTCACCCCGTTGGAATCTTGGAGGACATACGGTTCAGCTTGGGAAGTTCTATGTGCCAATAGACTTCGTTGTTTTGGACATCCCGGCCGACTATCCGGTTCCTATCATCTTAGGGAGGCCTTTCTTAGCCACATCTGGATGTTTGGTAGATTGCAAAAATGGAATTCTCTCCTTCAACATAGGAGAAGAAAATATCAAGTTCAAGCTATTCACAATGATAAAGGGACCAGCCCTTGGTGAAGATGTGTTCAACATTGTCGAGCAAGAGGAATGTAGAGAAGTTGTGAGCTCGATCTTGATTAAGGACCCCTTGGAGAAGGTTCTTAGCTTGAGTTTTATGGAGGAAGGAGTTGAGGATGATTGCAATGAAGAAATCAAGGCTTTGGATGCACTAGAAAAGGAGACAAGTGCTGAATTTGAAGTGCACGAAGGTGTGCTGAAACACTGTAGGAATCACGGCCTGTCACCAAGAACCACGGCCGTGGACTTACCCGTGGAACTCTCTGGAATGCTCCAAAGTGCCAGCTTCTCAGATTCCACGCCCGGGGTTCTGCCAGAGACCGTGATTGTGCCCGTGGTTTCTCCAGAAAGAGCCTTAGTGGTTGATCAAGCTTCAAGGAGTCTTGGAGAGTCTTCCATAGCTTTGGAATCATCTCAGCCTACATTGTATGGAGCATCTCCAATCGATAAAGGTCCTCCTAAACTTGAATTTAAACCCCTCCCCTCTCATCTTAAGTATGCTTTTCTTGGTGAAGATTCTACTTATCCGGTGATTGTTAATGCTTCCTTGAGTGATGATGAGCTTGCTAGATTGTTGCATGAGTTGAGATTGCATAGGAGAGCTATAGGCTATACCATTTATGACTTAGTTGGTATTAAACCTTCCTTGTGCATGCATAAAATTTTGATAGAAGATAATCATAAACCTTCAATTGAACCTCAAAGAAGACCAAACCCTATCATGAAAGAAGTAGTAAAGAAAGAGATCCTTAAATTGCTAGATGCGGGAATCATTTTCCCGATTTCGGATAGTAAATGGGTTAGTCCCATGGATGTGGTACCTAAGAAGAGTGGGATGACCGTAGTGACTAATGAGAATAATGAACTAATCCCTACTAGGACGGTTACGGGATGGAGGATGTGTATAGACTATAGGAAACTAAATGTGGCCTCTAGGAAAGATCACTTCCCTCTTCCTTTCATTTACCAAATGTTAGAGAGATTAGCTCAACATTCACACTTTTGTTACTTAGATGTCTACAGTGGATTCTTCCAAATCCATATCCACCCGGATGACCAAGAGAAAACTACATTCACATGTCCTTGGGGTACATTTGCATATAGGAGAATGTCATTTTGGGTTGTGTAATTGATCGAAGGTATTTCTGTGGTCGTCTATACCCAATCAAAAGTAAATCCCGACTTAGCACTAAGAACAAGTATAGTGATTAAGTAAGGGTCGAACTCAAGAGAGTTAAGGTCTTTTAGATGCAATTATCGATTATAGTGACAAATGACACAGAAAGAGGGGGGGTTTGGTTGAATTGATGCACTAAAACTTATGAAAATGATAAATGCGACAAGTAAGACAATAATGGATGAATCTACACTAGGTTGATTCTAAGCATGCAATTGATACTTTGGTGAGTTCCTTTTACAAGTTTTCAAGTAATCTCCCGTCTCGATCATATATATGTGTTGAGCCAACCGGCATCAACACAACTTAACAGGTTAAAGTTCCGTAAACCTACAAGAACAAATAACAAGTTAGCTTTCAAATAAAGACAAAGGGATATAAAGAGAAGATTAAAACCGTTAAACTTATCTTTATATTTGTGTTCCTTTTCCTCAAGTAATCACAACCCGTTATTACTTAAAGTTGATACTAGATTAAAGACCCGAACCCAGAACCTATTAATCCTAGTTGTTTACATGCACTTTAGAACCTAAGGTGATCAATCTCAAGCAATAGTAAACATGCAATTTAGAAAAAGGAGATCAAGGACACACAAAGTATTACTGAACGAAAACTTAGATTAAAAAGAACTTACAACCAAGGTAACAATGCAGCTTCAAACCAACTCAATGTAACAAGGGAGTTAGCAACTCATTACAAGGAAGCAAGACAATCTAATCGGATAATTTGTTGACTAACTAGATGATAAGATGATGATTCTAACAATCAACCAAGGACTATTTATACTACAAAAGACACTAAATAGGAGTAAATGGCCGGCCCAAAACCGCCACCTTAAATGCCATAAAGGTGGTGTAAACAGCCGGAGTAAAGCTTCTGGCGTTAAACCGCAGGGGCGGCCTTCAGGAACCGCAGGGGCAGTTTAGGCAGAATCGGTTGAACATCTTCAGAGCCGCTGGGGCGGCTAGACAATTTTGTTGGGGCGGATCTTCAATGCTCTTCAACGTCTGACCTTTCGCCTTTCCTGACGTTTCTGATGCCAAGCCGCCGGGGCGTCCCTATGTCAACGCAGGGGCGGTGACACAACCTCTTCGTCTTCCAGCTCCCATGTTAAAGCGCAGGCAGTGCCGCAATGGAAGGCGCAGGGGAGCTGGTCTTCTTTTTCTCAGTGGAGGACACCGCAGGGGCGCCAAGGAGTGGCGCAGGGGCGGTGACACGCTTCATGGTTGGCGCTGGTGAAAGCGTAGGGAGCGTTCCCAAGTAAGACGTCACCGGCAGGGGCCGCTGCAAGGATCCGCTGGGGCGGTGAGGCAACAGAAGCTTTGCTTCGTGATCGATCTTCACTCCTAAGTGCTTATAACTCCTTCTTTAGCTTCTTTTGATCTTCTTCTTCTGGACCAAGGAGTTAGTAGCATAAAACGACATTAATGCAATAAAAAGACTCTAAAAACTACCCTAAATGATAGTGATTCCATCACCTATCAAACTCCCCCATACTTAGACCTTTTACTCGTCCCGAGTAAAAACAAATGACATCAACTAGACTTAAAGGCCTCAGAAAGCATGAGTAAGCAGAAAGATAATGGAAAACAAGAGAAAAGCCAAGAAAGAAAGAAGGAAAAGAGAGGAAATGTGAGAAATAGAATCACTACCATCCTTATCGCTCCAAGAGTGGCCTACCCGGACAACCTCCTTATCACTCCCCTTCTTATGTCGCCAAAACGCCGGAAGGGAAACCTACACTCGGTGTTGCTCATTTTGTCAAGGCGCCCTTTCGGGTTTTTACCTTGCCACTCTTCTTCTTTTCTCACTTAAACTCACATCCCTCAAGTCCAATTTTTGCACCAACCTAAGGTTGGTCGGACTACCTTCTTTTTACCTAAACAGCCCTTTCGGGTTTTCAGTTTATCCAAGGATTTCCATGCCTTTTTTCACTTCTTTGGCTTTTTCTTTTCTTTTTTTTTTGAACTGAATTTAACAATGCAAACAAAAATTCTAAAACAACTCAATGAACTGTACAAGCAATGATATGTCCCTCCCCCATACTTGAAGTACACTTTGTCCTCAAAGTGGAAATGAGTCAAAGATAAATGCGGGAGAAGGGAAAGAAATGTACCCCTCACTAGGGTGGTCCGGATGGACCACCCGGACCCTCCTCCGATGGGTAAGGGAAGTGGCGGAAGAAGTGCTCCTGCCGGCGGTGAAGGGTGTCGATACGGCCCTCCTGAGCCTCCATCCTCTCTCTAAATGAAGTCTCATAGCTAGCTTGCCACGCCAGCTGCTGAGTCTCCAACTGCTGCTGATGAGCTGCCTGCCAAGCATCCTGACGGCGGTCAAAGTGAGTGGTCATGGAGGAGGCGAAGCTGGACTGCCACGCCTGTTGCTACTCAAACATGGACCGCTGGTACTCGGTCTGCCATGCCTGGTGTTGTGTAGTCAAAGCTGCCATCTGAGCCTTCAGACTCTCCATAGTTTGACTTTCGTGTCCTGCCGTCGGCATCTCCTCATCAGTGGTGTGGGCCCTGCTAGAGCCGGCTGCGTACCTCCCAACAATATCAACATGAGGCCGTCTCGGAGGGACTAGGTCAGCCGGTACATAAAGATCGGAGAGCTCGTCTCCTAATGGAAGTCTTCGGGCGAGGTATGTGATGTGACTCCCGTCTGCTAAAGAGAGCCAAAAACGATGCTCCCCATCTCTCCTGAGGAGCCTGCATCTGCTCAACATACCCTCCGTATAAAG
The DNA here is from genome assembly GCA_033239125.1 of Fagopyrum homotropicum. NCBI lineage: Eukaryota > Viridiplantae > Streptophyta > Magnoliopsida > Caryophyllales > Polygonaceae > Fagopyrum > Fagopyrum homotropicum. Next base: position 11,420,536 of record BSWB01000008.1, read on the forward strand.
TGGGGCTTATAATCCGTCCTCTAACATGGAGAGATCCATCACCTGTGCAGCCAACAAGAAGATGATCCCTCCTCCCACGATATCACGTGGCTCATTCTTCCTAATCCGTTTCAACGCGGTAAGGAAGAGGTATGGCCAATCCGGTACCCAGTCGTTGGTGGAGAGGCAGGCGTATAGCAGCGGAAGGTCCTTAAGAGCAACCTTGTTATCCTCCTTGTGTCCATAGAAGACACTCATGAATACCTTCGAGATGAGCCTCAAACATGGGTGAGTGAATTTATTGGAGTACTCACCCCCTGCATGAAATTCAGACTTGGTGGCGGCCTGCCAGAACTCCATCAAATCAGATGTCGGAATAGGTTCCCACTAGTCGTTGGAAGCGGCTATGGTCACCCCTAATGCCTCCTACAACTGGGTATAGTCTAATGTGTACTTCTTTCTGTTGAACTTGAATGTGAGTTCAACACACCCATGGTCCACCATTTCCATTTTGAAGGTGGGAATAAAATGGGGGTTGAGCTCGGGGTATGTTGGAGCGGTTGTTGTCAAAAAATCCTCTAGTCCAGCGTTGTTGAGAAACTCTTACATGCTTTCCAACAAGCCCAATTGTTCCAAGGTAGGAACGTCTAGAAATCGGGTTGCATACACTTCCCAGCTTTGAGAAATCCTATACCGATCCTTCTCTCCCTCTGATAACTTATATTTCATCTGGTTCTCCATTTCGTGCAATGAATCAAGCAAAGGAGTTAGAAAGTTCAGAGATTGGATCAAGAGACGAACCTACTGTCGTGATTTACGCAAGGGCGACTGCAACAGGCACAAGAGCGGCTTGACGCAGGGGCGGGAGTTTGTAGGCGTAGGGACGGGCGAAGAGCAGAAGGCGATTTGGACGTTCGATGTAGGTGGTGGCGATGGGGCTTTCCCGACGTCGTCCTAGCTGTCGTAGACGTCGCCGGAGGTGCGACAGTGGAGGAGAATGAAAGGGTTGTGTGTGGTGGAGATGGTTCGTGTTGGAAAGGGGGTGGCGACACTAGGTTGCCGGAGGTGGCACAGGGGCGCAACGAGGTGGTGGCGAGAGTTTCCGGAGGGCGCAAAGGCGTGGAAGGTGAGGCGGCTAGGTTTCGAAGAATGAATGGAGGATGAGTGGAGAGGGCGGTAGATGTAGGTTATTTTTGGGAAGTGTATTTTTTTCTTTCCTTAACTGAACCGCAGGGGCGGTGTTTGTCGCCGCGGGGGCGGTGACAAAAAAGAGGGGGTACGCAACCTCAGCACCGGGGGTAGAGCTGAGGATGCGTGTCAAGGGTGACCGCCGCGGGGGCGTAGGGGATTCACCGCGGGGGCGGTGGCCTACGTGAGCAGACGCAGGCCTAGTGCCGGGGGCGGTGCTGGCCAAGGGTGTCGCCGTAGGTGTGGGACTTTAGAGCCGTAGGGGCGGTTTACTTGACAGAAAACTCCTCTTTTTATTTCCTCGGGTTGCCTCCCGAGCAGCGCCTTTGTTTTACGTCGTTGGCTCGACGTAGGGATTCTTCCTCTGTGATTGAGCCTCTTCCAACATCGCCTTTGGGTTTATAACCATTTGAGAAGGTAATCCGCCAGAGGCCCTAGTTTCAATTCTTGTAATGGTTTCCGCCATTTGACCAACCTGTTTCTCAAGGTTCTTGATGCTAGATTCTGTTATTTGGACATGAGTAGCAAAGTGTTTAGTTAAAACCTGCAACATATCTTCAGTTGAGTGATACTTACCTTGGCGGGGCTGCTGTTGTTGGTTTTGTTGATCCCTCCAACGAAAATTTTGTTGGTCACGCCAATTTGGCATGAAATTCTGTGCATAGGGATCGTTCCTAGGTCTTTGCTGTTGTGGTTGTCCATAACCCATTGCGTTTACTTCAGCATCGGCATCTGGAACTTGTGGACACATGTCCATTGGATGATACGGGTCAGCACAAACTCCACAAGCTTTGAGCTGTTGCGGTGTTCCCATAAGTGTTAGTCTCTTCACCATTTCCTTCAATTCCGTGAGCTCAGTGGAAATCTCACTCTTCTCGGAGCTCACAGCATGAACTCCTTTCTTATCCGGGGTTCTTCCAAAGTTCCGAGTTCCTTCTGCTAGTTCCTGTATCTTTTCCAAAGCAAGGCCAGGAGTAGAGTTAAGAATATTACCTCCGCAAGCCGCATTGACGATCCTCCTTTCATTGTCTAGCAAGCCATTGTACAAGTACAAGACTAGATCTTGAGTTGAATATCCGTGAAAAGGACAGCTGGATCGGAGGCGTGCAAACCGTTCGAAGTACTCGTAGAAAGTTTCGGTTGTCTCTTGCTCGATGTTGCTTATAGCTTTCTTCAAGTATTAGCTTTCTTAGCTGGAAAGTATTTCTCCAAGAACGCTTTGTGAAGGTTCTCCCAAGTGTCGATACTCCCGGATGGAAGGTGGTAATACCAATTATCCACGGAATCTTTGAGTGTGAAGTCGAATGCCCTCATCTTGATTTGTTCTTCGGTAATGTTGGCCGGCTTCATGCTCATACACACAGTATGGAACTTCCGAAGGTGCTTGATGGGATCTTCACCACTTATCCCATGGAAGGATAGGAGCAAGTGGATGAGTGATAACACGATTTATGATGTTAGATTAGGCACTCATTTAGATAGTTTTCCCGCTCATTCATGCATGGTTTAGCACTAGTTCATGACGTTTGCACTCAATTCATGTATTTTGTCGAGATAGACGTCTACACGGACTTTTGCATACTTTGTTGGCGTTTTAGGAGATTTAGGAGCTTAATCGATACATTCGAGGATCGTTCCTCGAGATGACACACCTTCGTACTCATTGGGATGCAAGTTAGGAGCTAAGGAGGACACTTGGGACCATGTTGGTGCAAGCCATGCACCAAATCGTGACTCAATGATCCAAAACAAGCTGAGGCACCTAAACCACGGTCACTGGCACTTCCACGGGCGTGGAATCTAAGCGTGGTTTTTGCCAGACGGTTGTGACAGCTGTGCCACGATCTCATGGCCGACTCTTGCAAAGTTGTAGTATAAAAGGTGGTCCTGCAAGGCTGAAAGGGCATCTTCCATCTCCCATCATCCACTCTCACTACCATTTACTCTCAACAAGAAGATTCTCTCAATTGGAAGCTTGGAAGAGAGCTACCATTGGAGGAGGAGGAAAGCTCCATTGGAGAGGAAGAGTAGAAGACACCATTGTTAGCCTTTGATAGATTCTAGGGTGAAGATTATCGGAATCGTTTTCTAGGGTTGTAAGGATCGATTAAACCTTCTTTGAAGGGTTGTGAGTCTTTGTAATCTCATATTCAGCTTGGTTTTACTTGTTTCACTTGTTCATCTCTTTCTCTTTATTATCTTGCAAATGGAAGCCATGATTTTATGCTTGATGATTTCGATTGTGATGATGTATGTTGTAGGCTAAATAGATGCGATTCTAGGGTAAGGAAAGGATGGTTATGGCTGGGATTATGATAGGATGGACTTAGAATTGCCTTTGGATGATTCGTTTACTTGAACAGAGCCACTGTTGGAGTCCACGGTTTGTTCATGCCAGTCCACGGCCGTGGAAGTGGATGAACAGCCCGTGGTTTGCCTGATTTGTTTGAATTGATGAGTCTAAGTTCTAGAATGTTAGAATGTTGAAATCCTAGTGTTTGTTGAGTTAAATCTATCCTAGGGTGACCTAGTGTTAGCAAATAAGTGTTTAGAAGAGACCTACCCGGTGATTCTTGCTCTTAGATATCAAAGATGACAAACTCTAGGTAGTAGTGAGCCTCACAAGCCGCTATTGGACTGGGTGTGCTAGGATAGGTGTTTAGGACTTGCCTTTCCGAAACTTACCCAGTAAGGAGAGGTTAGATCCCTAGAATACCATCCGGTTCGTGTAGAATTCCTATCCTTAGGCTCTTTGAGACTTACTCGGTGATGAGACCTTAGGAACGGACTAGTGGACCATGAGACCTACCCGGTGATTGATCCCAATCTAGAAACACTCACTCCCAACATACTATAGTTGATCCAAGGAATGATTAGATAGCTTGAGTCCTATGCCATAACCGGAAGTTCCGATCCCTAGAATCCGTTTTTCTCCCTTTGATTACATATTTCGTATTTGCTTGTTTACTTGTGGTGTTAGCTTAGTTGATTGTTTATTTCGCATGATTTGTGATCTTTGATTGATCGCCTAAAAACCAAACCAAAAACATTGAGATTTTCATTTCTTTATTCCTTTCTCTTTTCTTAGCCTAGATCTACACTATCCTTAGTCATTAATCGATTCAATCTCACCTCAGTCTTTGTGTTCGACTTCAGAATACTATCCCTACTACAAAACGTCCCGAACACTGCGGGTTCGCTAGGAGTTAGGAGAAATATAACGAGTTATAAATTTAAAGCTTTTGCGTGCACACGTTCTTAGCGTAACAAGTTTTTGGCGCCGTTTCCGGGGACTAGGTCTAGATTGAGTCATTATTTGTGATTGCTTATAGTGTAGGTCTTTCTTGTTGCTTTTGATCTCTTTTTGGTTTGTGTCTTTGCTTTTCAGGACATCTCTCACTCTTTAGGTGTATGCGAAGATCTCGTGGCAAGGATTTAGCTCCATTCGATCCCGAACCAGAGAAAACCCTTAGATCTAGATCCAAGAGCATTAGAAAAGGAAAAGAGATGGCCGGAAGAGACCTCCAAGCTGAGTTGGATGAGGCTTTAGAGCAAATTAGGATAAGGGATGAAGCTTTGGAGAATGAAAGGAGACTTGGCAATGAGAGGCAAGAGGCAACTAGGAGGGAGATTGAAGAGATTAGGCAAGCTCTTGTGCAAAGAGAGCTTAATCGTCAACAACCTCCACCTCCACCACAACTGCAGCCGGCGGCGGTTAATATTCGGGTTGTGCCCATTGCTATTGAAGAGCCACAAACGTTAGGGCAACGTATGGATCCGGCACAAAGAGCACACCGTCCGGGTGTGAACTTAGGAGATCCCGCAGCCCATGATTATGAGCTCCGCCCTCAAGTTCTACAAATGATCCGGCATAGTCAATTTGGAGGGATGGAAGGAGAGTCTCCTCATCAACATTTGATGAACTATGAGATCTTGATGGAGACTCTAAGGCCGCCTAGATTGGAGAGCAACAACCATAAACTTAGGGCTTTCTCCTTCTCACTTAAGGATAAAGCTTTAGCTTGGTATCAATCTATTCCACAAGGGCGAGTGAGTACTTGGGAGGAGATGACAACCGAGTTTTTGACTAAGTTCTTCCCACCTTCCAAGACTACCGAGTTAAGAGGGAAGATCAATGCCTTTGTAATGAAGGATAGAGAGAGTTTATTCAAGTCTTGGGAGAGGTTCAAAGACCTTCTCCTAGATTGTCCACAACATGGTATACCAAAAATTGAGCTATTGGAGATCTACTTCAAAGGACTTGATGAAGATAGCCAATTCAAGCTTCAATCTCTTTCCGGTGGGACTTTCATGGAAAAGCATGTAGATGAAGCTTGGGAGTTTGTAGAGAAACAAGCTTTGGTGATTGAGAAGTACTCCCATAGGAAGAGTGATGGGAGGAAAGCGGGAGCATATGAAGTGAGTGAAGTCACCATGAGCAACTTCAAGCTCGATGCCATCAACAACGAGCTAAAGTCTTTGAGGGAGTTGTGTGCCACAACTTTGAAGAATCAAGCAACCCCTCAAGTGCAAGTGCAAGCAAACTTGTCTTCCAAGGAGGAAGATGTGAACTATATGGGAAGGGGCAACTACAACAACTATCAAGGCCCAAGAAACTTCAACAACAACCGGCAATTTAACAATTACCGGCCTAACCACAACCATCCCGGGTTTTCCTATTCTAACCCGGATGGAGCCTTGAACCCTCCCGCTTCCACAAGCGCAGCTCCACCACCAAAGGCTTCACAAGAACCTCCACCCGGATTTACTCAACCTCCAAAGGATAGAACCGAAATGATGTTTGAGCAATTACTTGGAAGGTTGAGTGGTCTTGAGAGCACGGTGACTTCTATCTCCAAGGCTCAAAAGGTCTTGGAAGAACAAGTGTTCCAAAAGGCGGGTGAAGCTCATAGAGATCCGGGAAAGCTTCCCGGAAGAACCGAAGACAACCCAAGAGGCCAAGTGTTGGCCATCACAACAAGGAGTGGGTTGAGCATGAAGGATTCCTTGCCCAAGGAGAATGTTAAGGGAAAGCAAGTGGTGATAGAGGAAGAGATATTGCAAGAAGATGGGGGCAAGAGCAAGGATGATGAGCCAACTTATGTGGCACCGCCTCCATACAAGCCGCCACTACCATTCCCACAATCACGAGCAAGGGCTCGTTTAGACAAACACTTTGGTAAATTCCTTGAACTTATGTCTAAATTGCATATTAACATTCCGTTCATGGATGCTATCTTAGGTATGCCGGCATATGGCAAGTTCTTGAAGGAAATACTCTCCAACAAAAAGAAGTTGGAGGAGTATGGAGAAGTGAGGATGACGAAGAGGACCTCGGAATTGATCCAAATAATGAAGGAGGAGATGCCTCCTAAGCTAAGAGATCCGGGATCTTTTTGTGTTTTAATCGGAGTGGGAGAAGTGAAGTATGAAGCTCTTTGTGATCTTGGGGCAAGTGTAAGCATCATACCGCTTGCACTTTGTAACAAGGTTGGGCTAGGAGATCCAAAACCGGTCAAGATGACCCTCTACATGGCGGACCGTTCTATCACTCACCCGGTTGGGATATTGGAAGACATACCGGTGCAACTCGGGAAGTTCTATGTGCCGATTGATTTTGTTGTCTTGGACATCCCGGCGGATTATCCGGTTCCCATCATCTTAGGGAGACCTTTCTTGGCTACATCCGGATGCTTGGTGGATTGTAAAAATGGAATCCTCTCCTTCAACATTGGAGAAGAGAATATCAAGTTCAAGCTGTCCACAATGATGAAAAGGCCAACACTTGATGAAGACGTATTCAATATTGTCGAGCAAGAGGAGTCTAGAGAAGTTGTTAGCTCGATCTTGATCAAGGATCCCTTGGAGAAGGTTCTTAGCTTAAGTTTGATGGAGGAAGGTGTTGAGGAGGCTTGCAATGAAGAAATCAAGGCCTTGGAAGCATTAGAAAAAGAGACAAGAGCTGAATTTGAAGTCCACGAGAGTATGCTGAATTCCTGTAGGAACCACGGTCGTGAAGAGACTTCCACGGCCGTGGAACTCTCTGGAATGCTCCGAAGAGCAAGCTTTGCAAGGTCCACGGCCGTGGATGTGCCAGGATCCGTGGAGTTGCCCGTGGTTTCCCCAGAAGCAGCCCTTGTTGTTGATCAAGCTTCAAGGAGCCTTGGAGAGCCTTCATTTGCTTTGGATTCATCTCAACCAACGTTATTTGGATCATCTCCACTCGATAAAGGTCCTCCTAAACTTGAACTCAAACCCCTCCCCTCTCATTTGAAGTATGCTTTTCTTGGTGATAATTCTACATATCCGGTAACTGTGAATACATGCTTGAATGATGATGAACTTGCTAGGTTGTTGCATGAGCTAAGATTGCATAGGAAAGCCATTGGCTATACTATTGATGACCTTGTTGGCATTAAGCCCTCTTTGTGCATGCATAAGATATTGATGGAAGATGACCATAAACCCTCTATTGAACATCAAAGAAGATTGAATCCTATAATGAAAGAGATAGTCAAGAAAGAGATCATTAAGTTGCTAGATGCGGGAATCATCTACCCTATTTCGGATAGTAAGTGGGTTAGTCCCGTGCATGTGGTTCCTAAGAAGGGTGGAATGACCGTAGTGACTAATGAGAACAATGAACTAATCCCAACTAGAACGGTTACGGGATGGAGGATGTGTATTGACTATAGGAAATTGAATATGGCCTCTAGGAAAGATCACTTCCCCCTTTCTTTCATTGACCAAATGCTAGAGAGGTTAGCTCAACATTCTCACTTTTGCTACCTAGATGGCTATAGTGGATTCTTCCAAATCCCTATCCACCCCGATGACCAAGAGAAAACCACATTTACATGTCCATGGGGTACCTTTGCATATAGGAGAATGCCATTTGGGTTGTGTAATGCACCCGCCACCTTTCAAAGGTGTATGATGGCTATCTTTTCTGAGTACATTGAGAATATCATGGAAGTGTTTATGGATGATTTTTCTGTTTATGGATCTTCCTTTGATGATTGCTTAGCTAACTTGTCTCTAGTGCTAAAAAGATGTGAGGAGACTAATCTAGTCTTGAATTGGAAGAAATGCCACTTCATGGTAAGTGAAGGTATTGTGTTGGGACACTTGGTGTCCAACCGTGGCATTGAGGTTGATAGGGCCAAGATTGAAACGATAGAGAAGTTGCCACCACCTACCTCGGTGAAGGGGGTAAGGAGTTTTCTAGGGCATGCCGGTTTTTACCGGAGATTTATCAAAGATTTCTCTAAGATTTCTAAGCCTCTTACTAACCTACTAATGAAAGATGTTGAGTTTGTTTTCTCCAAGGATTGCCTTGAGGCTTTTTGTAGGTTGAAGAATGCTTTGATCTCCGCTCCCATCATGCAACCTCCGGATTGGAGTTTACCGTTTGAGATCATGTGTGACGCGAGTGATGTAGCCGTTGGGGCTGTTTTGGGGCAAAGGAAAGATGGCCGCACACATGCCATTTATTATGCTAGCAAGATGCTAGATGATGCCCAACTCAATTATGCTACCACCGAGAAGGAATTGTTGGCGGTTATGTATGCATTTGAGAAGTTCCGCTCATATCTTGTTGGAGTGAAGGTCATTGTTTATACGGATCATGCTGCGATCCGTTATCTCCTTACAAAGAAGGATGCCAAACCTAGGTTGATTCGGTGGATCCTTCTTCTTCAAGAATTTGATTTGGAAATCCGGGACAAGAAGGGATCCGAAAATTCTGTGGCGGATCACCTTAGTAGACTCCCACCATTGGAGCTTGAGAGAGATGAGATCCCGATTGATGACTCATTCCGGGATGAGCAATTGCAAATGGTGGAGGAGTACTTGTTCCAAGTGTCTAGAGGACGTGAGCCATGGTATGGCGACATTGTGAACTACCTTGTGTGTGAGGAAGTGCCTCCCGGTTTGTCATACGCCCAAAGGAAGAAGTTCTTCAAGGATGTGAGATATTACTATTGGAGCGAGCCGCTTTTGTTCAAGAGATGGCCGGATGGGGTCTTTAGGAGATGCATACCGGAGGATGAGGTGGAGAGTTTGATCCGCCATTGTCATTCCTTGCCATGTGGAGGTCATGCTAGCTCACACAAGACATGTGCAAAGGTGTTGCAAACGGGTTTCTTTTGGCCAAGTTTGTTCAAGGATGTGCAGAATTTTGTGGTAGCATGTGATGCTTGTCAAAGGACGGGCAACATCTCAAGGAGGAATGAGATGCCCTTGAACAACATACAAGAGGTGGAGATATTTGATGTGTGGGGTGTGGACTTCATGGGACCATTCCCCTCTTCATGTGGCAACCTCTACATCCTATTAGCGGTGGACTATGTTTCGAGATGGGTAGAGGCAATCGCCTCTCCTACAAATGACGCCAAGGTTATGGTGCGGTTCTTCAACTGAGTGATCTTCCCTAGGTTTGGAACACCAAGGGTGATCATAAGTGATGGCAGGAAGCATTTCACCAATAAGAACTTCGGGGCACTTTTGGCTAAGTATGGGGTGACTCATAAGGTGGCAACACCTTACCATCCCCAAACTAGTGGCCAAGTGGAGATCTCCAACCGGGAGATAAAAGGGATACTTGAGAAGACGGTCTCTAGGACGAGAAAAGATTGGGCTATGAAGCTCGATGATGCCTTGTGGGCTTATAGGACCTCTTTCAAGACACCAATTGGCACCACTCCTTACAAGCTAGTCTATGGCAAGTCTTGCCACCTTCCGGTAGAGATGGAGCATAGAGCATATTGGGCTATAAGATGGTTGAATTTTGACCTCAAGGAGGCCGGAGAGAAGAGGTTGCTAGACATGAATGCTCTTGAGGAGATCCGATTGGATGCTTATGAAACGCCCGGATCTACAAGGAAAGGACCAAACGTTGGCATGACAAGCGCCTCATCCCGAAGGAGTTGAGTGAAGGCGACCTTGTCATTCTCTTCAACTCAAGGCTGCGGCTTTTCCCCGAAAAGCTAAAGTCGAGGTGGACCGGTCCTTATGTGGTGAAGAAGATCTTTCCCCATGGAGCGGTTGAGATAGGAGGGGAGCATTGTGGAGACTTTAAGGTGAATGGGCACCGGTTGAAGAAGTATATCCCGGAAGCTCCGGTGGATGTGATTGCCCCGCTTCACCTAGAGTGAGACGCCCCCGAGTTTGTTCAAGCTAATGACCTTAAAGAAGCGCTTGGTGGGAGGCAACCCATTTGTAACGTTTTTCCCTTTTCGATTTTGTTTTTGTTTTTGATTTTTCTGTTTTTGTGTGTTTGGTGTGCTTTGTGTGTGTGCTAGAGTCTTGGTAGCATGGAACCCTTGCATGGCATGTGGATGATGATGATGATTCCCTCATAAATTATGGGTGGAGCACGGAACTTGGACGGCTAGCGGTGCCTAGCGCGGGTCCCGACGCCTTGATGAACATCTAGAGCTCTCTACCATTGTTGATAGGATCATCCACCATCAATCCACTTGAGTAATCCCGAATACCAAAGCAAACCATTTTTACATTGTGAGAACCCTCGTTCACTCTTCTTTACTTGAATGCCACATTGGGGACAATGTGTTTCTAAGTATGGGGTGGGGTTTGCATGATCTTTTGCATGATTAGCATCTAGGGTAGTTTCTTTTAGTCACATACTTCATCATATCTTGCATTGTTCATAGATATTTCGAAAAATTTTAAAAAATCCAAAAAATCAGAAAATTTAAAAAAATTTAGTGCTTCTAAGCTTGGGAATGATCCTTATGCTGAAATTGTCTTGTGGATTGGCTATGGATAGCCTTATGTGTTAAATTGATGAATGCATATGTGGACTTGAAGTACTTATCTTGAATCCCATGAATGATTTGTGATTATGATGTTTGTCTTGATTGGATTGAGTATTGAAAGTCGAAATTACATGCTAGTTCTTGCACATCATCTAGGAATGATTAAGGCAATTCATCTTTCTCCACTTCTCATCTTGATCATGTTGTTTGAGCACCTCAATTGATATAAATTTGACCTCTTTTGACCCATCCGGGAATAGGAGCATGTTAGTGTGTTGAGTGTGTAAAAAGCAAGTGTGGGGTGAAGATGTTGATGAAAGAATGTTACGAATGAAATGCTGAAATTGTTGTGAAAGTGTAGACAAAAATATAGGTGTTACGCTAGGAAATAGTAGCACAAAAAGCTTTAAATTTATAACTCGAACTAAATCCTAAACTACCTAGCGAAACCCGCAGTGTACGGGTCGTTTTGTAGAAAGGAAAGTATTCCGAGGTCGAACACAAGGACTGAGGTGAAACTAAGTCATTCAATGATCGAAGATAGTGTGAATCTAGACTAAGACAAGATGAGGAATAAAGAAAACGGAAGACACAATGTTTTTGGAGGGTTTTGGGTGATCAAACAAAGATCACAAGTATGTGGACACAATCAAGCAACACAAACACACTAACACAAAAGATAGGAGAATGGAAATAACAAAGCGGATTCTAGAGTTTGGAAATCCCGGTTATGGCATAGACTCAAGCTTTCTATTCATTTCTCGGATTAACTATGTTATGTTGGGGTTAAGCGTTTCTAGATTGGGATCAATTACCGGGTAGGTCTCATGGTCCACTAGTCCATTCCTAAGGTCTCATCACCGGGTAAGTCTCTAAGAACCTAAGGATAGGAATTCTACACAAACCGGATTGTTACCTAGGGGTCTAACCTATCCTTACCGGGTAAGTCTCGGAAAGGGAAGTCCTAAACAACTATCCTAGCACACTTAGTCCAATGGCGGCTTGTGAGGCTCACCACTACCTAGGGTTAGTCATCTTTTGAATCTAAGAGTAAGAATCACCCGGTAAGTCTCTTCTAAACACTTAGTTGCTAACACTAGGTCACCCTAGGATAGAATTAGCTCAACAAACACTAGGATTTCAACATTCTAACTAACTAAAGCTAGATCCATCAAACCAGGGAGAATCACGGGTTGTTCTACCACAACCACGGCTGTGGAATGGCATGAACAAACCTTGGACTTCAACAAAGACCTCGTTCAAGAAATCAAGTCATCCAAGGGTAAATCTAAGTTCATCCTATCATAGTCCTAGCCATAACCCTTCTTTCCTTACCCTAGAATCGCATCTATCTAGCCAACAACAAACATTTCAAGATCAAACTTCGTCAAATAAGCATGCTTGCAAGTCATGGTTAAATAATGAAGAACAATTCCAAGAAAAGACATTAAAGGCATAGAGAAGAAGTTACCAAATTCTTACAAGGCTCCAAGAGCTAATCCAAGTTGTCAACAATGAACTCCTCTCTCAAAACCACTCTAATCTCACTCTAAAACGAGAAACTACACTAATCTCTTCCAAGAACACCCCTAATGGGTGCTTGGAAGAGAGGCAACAATGGAGAAGTGTTTTGGGGAAGAAGATAGGTCAAAAGAGAGGAGAAAGATCCCCAATTACAGCCTGCAAAATCCTTTAAATACCCACTAAGATGCAAGAGCAATGGAAGAGATCGTCGTCAGCTGTCAATGTGGTCCTGGCAAGAACCACGGGCATAGTCCACGGCCGTGGTCTTGGTCCAGACCGTGGTTTGCTCCAGAGTCTTCTTTTAGGCTCGTTAAGTCATGAATTGGTGCATGGCTTGTGTTGGCAAGGTTCCATGAGTCCTCCTTAGCCCTTAACTTGCATTCCAATGAGTCCGGAAGTGTGTCATCTCGAGGAATGATCCTCGGATGTATCGATTAGGCTCTTAAATCTCCCAAAATACCTACAAAGCAAGCAAAAGTCCGAGTAGACGTCTATCTCGACAAAATACGTGATTTGAGTGCAAACGCCGTGAACTAATGCTAAACCATGCATGAATGAGCGGAAAATCTATCTAAATGAGTGTCTAAATCTAGGTCATAAATCGTGTTATCAATAGGTTTGGGGACGTTGGTTTAAATGACGAGTAACTCGGCACCATTCACATAATCGGGTGTTTGTGCCTTGCCAAAGTCAAATAAACCGATAGTCCTAATGAGCTTTGGTATGTGTGCCCGGTGTGGATGCACCTCGAAAAATAAAAAAAGCCCGAGGACGGCTAATCACCAAGGTTTCGGATTTTGTACACCAATGTCATTGTCTCAAAAATAAGTGAAAAAGAAAAGAAAACAAAGAAAAGATGGAGAAAAATATACACTTGTGGGAAGTTGATCAAGGACAAGATTGTGGAGTTAGTTCCGTTCCCGGATTAGCATCACATAGCCTAGAAAAAATCCCCACCTAATCACAACGTTTCTCAGCCTTTTACCTCACAAGCCCTTGTGACCTATTTGCATGTGTGTAAGACTTAGTAATCTAGATTGGATATGCTCTTGATCATCTTGATTTCTTAATTTTTCGCATTTCATGCATGCTTTCGAGTTAAGTACAATTGTCTTTCCGTGCATTCATTTATTTGATACATGATTGCTTGTCCATTACCATGAATCATGACTATAAAGGTGATACAATACTAGAAGCACAACTCCAAAAAGATTTTTTCGTTTTTTCTGCATGCATAAATCATGTCATCTCTTAGTCTATAGTTGGGACTTGCTCGGGGACGAACAAACCTTAAGTATGGGGTACTTTTGATAACACGATTTATGATGTTAGATTAGGCACTCATTTAGATAGTTTTCCCGCTCATTCATGCATGGTTTAGCACTAGTTCATGACGTTTGCACTCAATTCATGTATTTTGTCGAGATAGACGTCTACACGGACTTTTGCATGCTTTGTAGGCGTTTTAGGAGATTTAGGAGCTTAATCGATACATTCGAGGATCGTTCCTCGAGATGACACACCTTCGGACTCATTGGGATGCAAGTTAGGAGCTAAGGAGGACACTTGGGACCATGTTGGTGCAAGCCATGCACCAAATCGTGACTCAATGATCCAAAACAAGCTGAGGCACCTAAACCACGGTCACTGGCACTTCCACGGGCGTGGAATCTGACCGTGGTTTTTTCCAAACGGTTGTGACAGCTGTGCCACGATCTCATGGCCGACTCTTGCAAAGTTGTAGTATAAAAGGTGGTCCTGCAAGGCTGAAAGGGCATCTTTCATCTCCCATCATCCACTCTCACTACCATTCACTCTCAACAAGAAGATTCTCTCAATTGGAAGCTTGGAAGAGAGCTACCATTGGAGGAGGAGGAAAGCTCCATTGGAGAGGAAGAGTAGAAGACACCATTGTTATCCTTTGATAGATTCTAGGGTGAAGATTATCGGAATCGTTTTCTAGGGTTGTAAGGATCGATTAAACCTTCTTTGAAGGGTTGTGAGTCTTTCTAATCTCATATTCAGCTTGGTTTTACTTGTTTCACTTGTTCATCTCTTTCTCTTCATTATCTTGCAAATGGAAGCCATGATTTTATGCTTGGTGATTTCGATTGTGATGATGTATGTTGTAGGCTAAATAGATGCGATTCTAGGGTAAGGAAAGGATGGTTATGGCTGGGATTATGATAGGATAGACTTAGAATTGCCTTTGGATGATTCGTTTACTTGAACAGAGCCACTGTTGGAGTCCACGGTTTGTTCATGCCAGTCCACGGCCGTGGAAGTGGATGAACAGCCCGTGGTTTGCCTGATTTTTTTGAATTGATGAGTCTAAGTTCTAGAATGTTAGAATGTTAAAATCCTAGTGTTTGTTGAGTTAAATCTATCCTAGGGTGACCTAGTGTTAGCAACTAAGTGTTTAGAAGAGACCTACCCGGTGATTCTTGCTCTTAGATATCAAAGATGACAAACTCTAGGTAGTAGTGAGCCTCACAAGCCGCTATTGGACTGGGTGTGCTAGGATAGGTGTTTAGGACTTGCCTTTCCGAGACTTACCCGGTAAGGAGAAGTTAGATCCCTAGAATACCATCCGGTTCGTGTAGAATTCCTATCCTTAGGCTCTTTGAGAATTACTCGGTGATGAGACATTAGGAACGGACTAGTGGACCATGAGACCTACCCGGTGATTGATCCCAATCTAGAAACACTCACTCCCAACATACTATAGTTGATCCAAGGAATGATTAGGTAGCTTGAGTCCTATGCCATAACCGGAATTTCCGATCCCTAGAATCTGTTTTTCTCCCTTTGATTACATATTTCGTATTTGCTTGTTTACTTGTGGTGTTAGCTTAGTTGATTGTTTATTTCGCATGATTTGTGATCTTTGATTGATCGCCTAAAAACCAAACCTAAGACATTGAGATTTTCATTTCTTTATTCCTTTCTCTTTTCTTAGCCTAGATCTACACTATCCTTAGTCATTAATCGATTCAATCTCACCTCAGTCTTTGTGTTCGACCTCGGAATACTATCCCTACTACAAAACGTCCCGTACACTGCGGGTTCGCTAGGAGTTAGGAGAAATATAACGAGTTATAAATTTAAAGCTTTTGCGTGCACACGTTCTTAGCGTAACAAGTTTTTGGCGCTGGTTGAGCTCAAAGTTGACTCCTTCCCCTAGTGCCGGTATAGCGACCGCAAGAGGGTTTTGAGCCAAGGTGGGCTGCGTAAGTTGACGACGAGTATGGTCAGCCATCTCTTGTTGAAGTTGTTGTTGTCTTCGTTGCTGGATGTGCGTCCTCTCAATTTCTGGATCAAAAGAAGCAAAGACGAATTAGTAGCATGGGTTTGAACCATAAAAATGGTTCAAACCAATAATCAATAATAACAATAAAACACTAAAACTCCCCGGCAACGGTGCCAAAATTTGACTGAAGGTATTTCTATGGTCGTCTATACCCAATCAAAACTAAATCCCGACTTAGCACTAAGAACAAGTATAGTGATTAAGTAAGGGTCGAACTCAAGAGAGTTAAGGTGTTTTAGATGCAATTATCGATTATAGTGACAAATGACACAGAAAGGGGGGGGGTTGAATTGATGCACTAAAACTTATGAAAACGATAAATGCGACAAGTAAGACAATAATGGATGAATCTACACTAGGTTGATTCTAAGCATGCAATTGCTACTTTGGTGAGTTCCTTTTACAAGTTTTCAAGTAATCTCCCATCTCGATCATATATATGTGTTGAGCCAACCGGCATCAACACAACTTAACAGGCTAAAGTTCCGTAAACCTACAAGAACAAATAACAAGTTAGCTTTCAAATAAAGACAAAGGGATATAAAGAGAAGATTAAAACCGTTAAACTTATCTTTATATTTTTGTTCCTTTTCCTCAAGTAATCACAACCCGTTATTACTTAAAGTTGATACTAGATTAAAGACCCGAACCCAGAACCTATTAATCCTAGTTGTTTACATGCACTTTAGAACCTAAGGTGATCAATCTCAAGCAATAATAAACATGCAATTTAGACAATGGAGATCAAGGAAACACAAAGTATTACTGAATGAAAACTTAGATTAAAAAGAACTTACAACCAAGGTAACAATGCACCTTCACCAACCCAATGTAGCAAGGGAGTTAGCAACTCATTACAAGGAAGCAAGACAATCTAATTGGATAATTTGTTGACTAACTAGATGATAAGATGGAAGATTCTAGCAATCCACCAAGCACTATTTATACTACAAAAGACACTAAATAGGAGTAAATGGCCGGCCCAAAACCGCCACCTTAAATGCCATAAAGGTGGTGTAAACAGCCGGAGTAAAGCTTCTGGCGTTAAACCGCAGAGGCGGCCTTCAGGAACCGCAGGGGCGGTTTAGGCAGAATCGGTTGAACTTCTTCAAATTCGTTGGGGCGGCTAGACAATTCCTCTGGGGCGGATCTTCAATGCTCTTCAACGTCTGACCTTTTGCCTTTCCTGACGTTTCTGATGCCAAGCCGCCGGGACGTCCCTATGTCAACGCAGGGGCGGTGACACAGCCTCTTCGTCTTCCAATTCCCATGTTGAGGCGCAGGCAGTGCCGCAGTGGAAGGCGCAGGGGAGCTGGTCTTCGTTTCGTCAGTGGAGGACACCGCAAGGGCGCCAAGGATTGGCGCAGGGGCGGTGACACGTTTCTTAGGGAATGCCGGTTTTTACCGGAGATTTATGAAAGATTTCTCTAAAAATTCTAAGCCTTTTACTAACCTACTAATGAAAGATGTTGAGTTTGTTTTCTCCAAGGATTGCCTTGAAGCATTTTGTAGGTTGAAGAATGCCTTGATCTCCGCCCCCATCATGCAACCTCCGGATTGGAGTTTACCGTTTGAGATCATGTGTGACGCGAGTGATCTAGCCGTTGGGGCCGTTTTGGGACAAAGGAAAGATGGGCTTACACATGCCATCTATTATGCTAGCAAGACGCTAGATGATGCCCAACTCAATTATGCTACCAGCGAGAAGGAGTTGCTAGCGGTTGTGTATGCATTTGAGAAGTTCCGCTCGTATCTTGTTGGAGCGAAGGTCATTGTGTATACGGATCATTCTGCAATCCGTTATCTCCTTACAAAGAAGGATGCCAAACCTCGTTTGATTCGGTGGATCCTTCTCCTTCAAGACTTTGATTTGGAAATTCGGGACAAAAAGGGGTCCGAAAATTATGTGGCGGACCACCTTAGTAGGCTACCACCATTGGAGATTGAGAGAGACGACATCCCGATTGATGACTCATTCCGGAATGAGCAATTAAAATTGATAGAGGAATGCTTGCTTCAAGTGACTAGAGGAGGTGAGCCATGGAATGTGGATATAGTGAACTATCTCGTTTATGAAGATGTGCCACCCGGTCTATCGTATGCCCAAAGGAAAAAGTTCTTCAAAGATGTGAGGCAGTACTATTGGAGTGAATCGCTCTTGTTTAAGATAGGGCCGGATGGGGTCTTTAGGAGATGCATACCGGAGGATGAGGTGGAGAGTGTGATCCGCCATTGTCATTCCTTGCCATGTGGAGGCCATGCTAGCTCACACAAGACGTGTGCAAAGGTGTTGCAATCCGAGTTTTATTGGCCAAGTTTGTTCAAGGTCGTGCAGAATTTGGTAGCTTGTGATGCTTGCCAAAGGACGGGCAACATCTCAAGGAGGAATGAGATGCCCTTGAACAACATACAAGAGGTGGATATATTTGATGTTTGGGGTGTGGACTTCATGGGGTCATTCCCCTCTTCATGTGGCAACCTCTACATCCTATTGGCGGTAGACTATGTGTCGAGATGAATGGAGGCAATCGCCTCTCCTACTAATGATGCCAAAGTTGTGGTACGGTTCTTCAACCAAGTCATCTTCCCTAGGTTTGGAACATCAAGAGTGATTATAAATGATGGAGGGAAGAATTTCACCAATAGGAACTTTGGGACACTTTTGGCTAAGTATGGGGTGACTCATAAGGTGGCAACACCTTACCATCCCCAAACTAGTGGCCAAGTGGAGATCTCCAATCGGGAGATAAAGGGGATACTTGAGAAGACGGTTTCTAGGATGAGAAAGGATTGGGCTATGAAGCTCGATGATGCTTTGTGGGCTTATAGAACCGCTTTCAAGACACCGATTGGCACCACTCCCTACAAGCTAGTTTATGGCAAGTCTTGCCACCTTCAGGTGGAGATGGAGCATAGGGCATATTGGGCTATAAGGTGGCTGAATTTTGACCTCGAGGAGGCCGGTGAGAAGAGGTTTCTAGACATGAACGCTCTTGAGGAGATCCGGTTGGATGCCTATGAAAACGCCCGGATCTACAAGGAAAGGACTAAGCGTTTGCATGACAAGCGTCTCATCCCAAAGGAGTTGAGTGAAGGTGACCTTGTCCTTCTCTTCAACTCAAGGCTGCGGCTCTTCCCCGGAAAGCTAAAGTCAAGATGGACGGGTCCTTATGTGGTGAAGAAGATCTTTCCCCATGGAGCGGTTGAGATAGGAGGGGAGCATTGTGGAGATTTTAAGGTGAATGGGCACCATTTGAAGAAGTATATCCCAGGAGCTCCGGTGGATATGATTGCCCCGCTTCACCTTGAGTAGAACGCTCCCGAATTTGGTCAAGCTAATGACCTTAAAGAAGCGCTTGATGGGAGGCAACCCATTGGTACATGTCTTTCCCTTTTCGTTTTTGTTTTGGTTTTCATTTTTCTATTTTTGTGTTTTTTGTGTGTGTTTGGTGTTTGTGTGCTAGAATCTAAGTAGCATGGAAGTCTTGCTTGACATGAGGATGATGATGGTGATCCCGCATCAAATGTGGGTGGAGCGGACGTGGAACTTGGACGGCTAGCGGTGCCTAACGCGGGTCCCGACGCCATAATGAACATCAAGAGCTCTCTACCACCTTTGATTGATCATCTACCATCACTCAAACATGAGTGAACCAAGATACCAAAGCAAACCATTTTACATTGTGAGGACCCTCTTTCACTCTTCTTTACTTCATTTACACATTGGGGACAATGTGTTTCTAAGTATGGGGTGGGTTTTTATGATCACTTGCATGATTAGTATCTAGAATAGTTTAATATTGTCACATGTTTCATTATGTTTTGCATTGTACATACATATTTTGAAAATTCCAAAAAAAAAAAATCAGAAAATTTAAAAAAATTTTAGTGCTTCTAAGCTTGGGAATGACCCTTATGATGAGTTTGTCTTGTGAATTGGCTATGGATGGCCTTGTGTGTTGAATGGATGTGTGCATATGTGGACTTGAAGTACTTGTCTTGAATCCCATGTGTGAATTATGACCATGAATGTTTACCTTGATTGGATTGAGGATTGATAGTCGAAATTACATGTTAGTTCTTGCATATCATTTAGGAGTGATTAAGGCAATTCATCTTTCTCTACTTCTCAGCTTGATCATGTTGTTTGAGCACCTCAATTGATATAAAATTTGACCTCTTTTGACCCATCCGGAATAGGAGCATGCTAGTGTGTTGAGTGTGTGAAAAGCAAGTGTGGGGTGAAGTTGTTGATGAAAGAATGTTGTGAATGAAGTGCTGAATTTGTTGTGGAAAGTGTAGAAAAAAATATAGGTTTGGGGACTTTGGTTTTGATGACGAGTAACTCGACACCATTCACATAATCGGGTATTTGTGCCTTGTCAAAGTCGGATAAACCGAATGTCCTAACGAGCCTTGGTATGTGTGCCCGGTGTGAAACACCTCGAAAAAATCCCGAGGTCCGCTAATCACCAAGGTTTCAGCTTTTTATACACCAATGTCATTGCCTCAAAAATAAGTGAAAGAAAAAGAAAGTGAAAAAGAAAAGAAAACAAAGAAAAGATGGAGAAAAATATACACTTGTGGGGAAGTTGATCAAAATGAAATTGTGGAGTTAGTTCCTTTCCCGGATTAGCATCACATGACCTAAAAATTCCCATCTATCCACAACGTTTCTTGGCCTCTTCTTTCCTAAGTCCTTGTGACCTATTTGCATGTATGTAAGACTTAGTGATCTAGATTGGATATACTCATGATCATCTTAACTTTTTCATTTTCACCTTGCATGCATGCTTTTGAGTTAAGTATAATTGTCTTTCCGTGCCTTCATTCATTTGATGCATGATTGCTTCTCCATTGCCATGAAACATGACTATGAAGGTGATCCAATGTTAGAAGCACAATTCCAAAAAGATTTTGTTGTTTTTCTACATGCATAAATCATGTCATCTCTTAGTCTATAGTTGGGTCTTGCTCGGGACGAGCAAACCTTAAGTATGGGGTATTTTGATAACACGATTTATGGCGTTAGTCTAGGCATCCATTTAGATAGTTTTTCCCGCTATTCATGCATAGTTTGGCATTAGTTCGTGACGATTTGCACTTAATTCATGTGTGTTGTCGAGATAGACGTCTACACGGACTTTTGCATGTTTTGTAGGTATTTTGGAGCTTTTGAAGCTTAATCGATACATTCGAGGATCGTTCCTCGTGATGACACACTTCCGGACTCATTGAGAAGCAAGCTAGGGGCAAAGGAGAACACATGGGACCTTGTTGGTGCATGCCTTGCACCAATTCGTGGCTTAATGATCCAAAGAAGGCTGAGGCACCAAAACCACGGTCACTGGGACTTCCACAAGCATGGAAATGGGCCGTGGTTCTCTCTGCACAGTTGTGACAGCTGTCCCACGATCTCCATAACCGACTCTTGCCCTTGATGGAGAATAAAAGGTGGTCCTGCAGGCTGTAGAAGTGGGATTCTGAATTCCATTCTCTCACACACTCTCACAACAACACATCATTGGATGGGAGTTACTCTTGGAGGAGAAGAAACACTCTAATTTGGAGAAGAAGAAGAAGAAGAACACTAGTTTCATAGCTTTCATAGTTTTTGAGTGGTTTTGAGTGAGTTTTGTTGAAGACATTTGCTAGGGTTGTAAGAAACGATTTGAACCTTCTTTTGAAGGGTTGTAAGTCCTTCTTGACTTTTATTCAGCTTGGTTTTCTTATCCTACTTGTTTTGTTTCTCTTTCATTCCATTTTCTTGCTATGGAAGTCATAATGTATGCTTGTTGAGTTTGATTGTTAAGATGCATGTTATTGGCTAAATAGATGCGTTTCTAGGGTAAGGGAATGATGGTCATGGCTTGGACTATGATAGAATAAACTTAAATGTATATTTGGATGATTTTCTTGCTCGTACTCAAGTGTTGTTAGAAATCACGGTTTGTTCTTATACAACCATGGCCGTGGTTCTTATGATCTGACCGTGTTTTGCTTCTGTTGTGCTTTAAATGATAAATCTGAATATTAGGATGTTAGATTGTTAAAATCCTAGTGTTTGTTAAGCTTAATCTAGCCTAGGGTGACCTAATGCTAGAAACCTAAGTAAGGAAAGAGACCTACCCGGTGATTTCCGATCTTGAGTACCAAAGATGATGAACTCTAGGTAGTAGTGAGCCTCATAAGCCGCTATTAGATTGAGTGTGCTAGGATTGATGTTTAGGACTTGCCTTCCCGAGATTTACCCGGTAAGGAGAGGTTAGATCCCTAGATAGCAATCCGGTTTGTGTAGATTTCCCAACCTTAGGTTCCTAGAGACTTACCCAGTAATAGGACCTTAGTTGCGGGATTAGTGGATCATGAGACCTATCCGGTGATTGGTTCCATTTGAGAAACACCCTTTTCCCAACATACTATAGCTAGTCCAAGATTGATTAGAAGCTTGAGTCCAATGCCATAACCGGAACTCCCAACCCCTATAATCCTATTTTCTCTCCTTGATTACCTATCTCGTGTTTGTGTTTGCTTATTCGTATTGCTAGCTTAGTTGTTTGTTAATCTTGCATGATTTGTGATCCTTGATTGATCACCACAAAACCAATCCAAAACATTGAGATTTTTATTTATTTATTCCTTTCTCTTTTCTTAGCCTAGATTTACACTATCCTTAGTCAATACTTGATTCAATTTCACTTCAGTCTGTGTTCGACCTCGGAATACTATCATTGCTACAAAATGACCCATACACTGTGGGTTTGCTAGGAGTTAGGAAAAATATATCGAGTTATAAATTTAAGACTTTTGCGTGCTACATTCTTAGTGTAACATACCTCTTTTTTCAGTGTCCTGCTTTGGAAATGGTTGTTGATGTCTGTAACATTACAGCCACTTTAAAGAATTGTGACATTGATAATAAAGGCATTACAAAGGCACTTTTTGACCTCAATGAGAAAATGTCAACGTCCGAGTTTAATCTTCTAGTCGTCATCTGGTGGAACATGTGGATGGCTAGGAACCAATTCATCTTCCACAAAACTAAAATTCCACAAAGTTTTAAAACGCAAGCTATGAACCAAATAGACGTGTGGGACCAAGCTAATAAGAATCATAAAAATAATAATACATTGAGCAAAAAGGTGAGAAGAAAAAAGAAAATTTTAAAGTGGGAAAGGCCAGGAGAAGGAAGCAAAAAAACTTAATTTGATGCATCTCAACTTGCTACAAATCAATTCTCATTTGGATTTATCATCAGAGACCATTGTGTCATTCCTATGGCAATAGGAAGCGGTACATGTAACGCAGATTCTGTGTTGGAAGTAGAAACAATTGCTCTACGAATGGGCCTACAAAAGGCAAAAGAGAGTGGTATTCCAGCTATCGAAGTTGAAGGAGATAATTTGGTTCTAATCAATTCGATTAATCAAATTTGGAAACACAAGTATTCTAATTAAGACAAACCCAAGGAGGGACTAGTATTGACCAGGAGCAACAACCTTCGATAATATTCACACACACAAGCACAATCTAGCAAGGACTTCACAAACAATTCAATCAAAAACTCTCTTTATTGATTGAACGATTAATGAATAAAACACAAACTTCGTAAGTGAAGCTGCAAGTCTCACAATCTGTGGAAAATATCAATTCTAATCTACTCCAAATAATCTTCCCCACTAAGGCTATTTATAAGGGAGACTAATCCTACGAAACTAGGAAAATATACTTAAAGATAATCTTGCAAAGATATCTTTAAGATATATAAAATATAAAATTTAAAAAAGATAAAACTTAATAATCCCTTAAGAGAGTCTGAGACCTTTAAGGAATCATAACAAGATATAATTGCCAAAATATAGAAGATCATGGCCGGATCTTTGCAAAACTCGTCTCAGTGAAGGAAATCGGGAAATGAAATCGGTCGATTTTTATGGAAAATCGGTCGATTTTCCTTCTCTGAGATTCTTCCTTGCTCTTATCCTTCTTCCTTGCTTAGTGGATCTTCTTGGTTGTGGTTTGACTCTTCTATAACAATCAATATCATCACCAAGGAACTCTTGAGAGTGAGGAGAGTTTCCTTGAGCGTACATGTCATGAGTCAGTCCGTAACTTCATCTTGAATCGCCTTTGCGCTTGACTTTGTAATTTCCCCATCCATGATTGAATCCGAAGAAGGTGAAGGGGTTGCTGGTTTGTCCTTCAATGCTTTAGCCTTTGAACGTGTAACTGGTCCTTGTGTTGAAGATGGTCCCACATCACTTTCCTTTTCCTAGGTGCATTCAAACTTGATCTCTTCGCTCGAATGGAAATTCCGGGCGATTTTGATAAGCCTTGGCCGCAACTAGCTTCCATTTCTCCTCTAGCTCCTTGCATGATGTCTCATGTATCTCTTTGACATTGTCCTCTGTTTTCTTGCAATAAACTTTACTCGTTCCACTAAAGGTGACATTATAAGGTCAAAGGTGGTTAAGGAAAACAACTCAATTACAAAATCATGGTAATTCAAGGCTATATAAGGATTGCAACTCCTGGAGTATGCATAACTACTAAGAGATAACAATAAAATTTCAAAAGTGAAGTTTCTCCCCTTCTTAGCTTTAGTTAACTCCTCAAATAATCTCATACTAAGATCTTTCCATGGAGCTTCCTTCCACATGAGTAATTATCGATCCAAATGTCTAGGAGCAACGTTAATGGGTGGAGGCTCCTTAGATAACTCTTCCTTAAGGTCAGAAAGATACCTTGAAGGGTTGGGCAAGGTTCTACAAATTGGAATCGAAATAATCTTCGACAATATACAATCTCGGGTAGGAATCTCGGACGAGATTTGTGCATTATGGCCTAGATTTCTTCTTTGGAGTGAAAGTTTGCTTTATTTTGCCATGGTTTTTTCCTAATCATGGTAATACTCCCTCACCATATTCCTCCGGCATCCCTAGCATATAGACTTCGTGTGTTTTCTTCTTCTTGATATCTTCAACTTGTAATTCTACAATAAAACTCACTCGCTTCTTTGTGGACAACGGTGCAAGGTGAAAAAGATTTGAAAGAAACAACTCATCAACAAAGTCATCGTAGTGCAAAGTATACAACACACTATGCAACTTCAAACTTTCATTAACAATCTCATGCATAACATACTTACTGTTGGGATCTAACAATGTCATAACTTGACAAGGCACCACACATTTTTCTTCTAACTAAATCCTAGGAGTGTTGGGTTGCTCTATGCCATCAACTAAAGGAATAACAATAGGAATTTCCCTAGGTATCTTATCTTGAATCTAAGCTAAAGAACAATCCAAAGATGAACACAATAACGAAGAAGTAGTATCATCATTAAGAGAATTAACACACTCTACTTCAGATTTATCCACATATACTTCAAGATCATTCATATCATCCTCATCCATGTCGCAATCAATATTATTCAAATCATGCTCAGGTCATTTATGTTCAATAGTATCATTCATATCATGCTCGTGCATATTGCAATCAATATTATTCAATAGTATCTTAATAGATGGTTTCCGGTGCTAGATGATTTGTGATTCCTCCTTTGGTAGAGACTCCTCTCCCTTTACTGATCTCGGCTAAAATCTCAGTTAGTTAGGCCGGATTCTGGGGTTGATATTTTGGTATTGGGGATGATCCCACATCATACTCCCTTTCTTGAAAAGGATTCGTCCTCGAATCACCAACATGCTCAACATTAGACTAAGAAAGACTCAAGTCACGCTTCCTGATTTTATTATGCTCTTGATGAGAGCTAAATAACTCATAATCTCGATCTTTCTTGGAGCGTGAATCACGTCTAGAATATCCTCCCTAAATGCGTTCTTCATTCTTATTTTTGAACTCTTGAGAATCAATGAATTCCGGAATGTTAGATGTATTATAACAGAAATTCGAATATCTCATACCTTGATCATGATGGACTTTTGGAGGTGATTTCGGGGCTGAAGTTCTATATGGAACACGTGAACGTCCATCATCCTCATTCATTGATCTCGGTTGTGGAACGTAAGTATCAAAACTCAATTGGCGAAAATTTCGGTTGAAATCTCGGGCGAGATTTCTCACTGGAGGCCGATATTTAGTACTGGAACGAGGTTCTAGATTTTCCACTTTCTCGGTGAGGTTCATAAGTGAAGCCATGAGTTGCTTCATCTTGTCTTTGGGCTCGGGATTGTTTAATCCACTTCCTTGTGACCCTTCATGGCCTTTAGACCTATACATCCTACACAATCACATAAAGTAACAACAAACTCGTGAAGTTAGTGAAAACGATGGTGACTTACTTGTTTTCTCTCACACTCACGATCTGTTGTGATATCGCAAGCTAATTTGATGTAATTGTCTTGGATGGATTAATACTCCTTTAAAGTCAATGTCATGGTCCCACTAGAACTCCTTGGGTGAATCAAGTAGTCAACTTGGTTCGGTTAAATGTTCTTGTGTTGTGAGATGGTTAAGGAACTCTTGCTGGAAGTTTACTCACACAAAGACAAAGTAGAAGGAATATTGCGGATAAACACACTAGTATGATAGAAAGTATAGATACTAACTGACACACCCAAAGAAAATGACTCAAGTTTTTAGAATAGAAAAGAGGCTAGAAAAAGCACACATGAGATTAAGAAGAGAGAAATATATACCTCAAACCTGCGCAATTAGAGAGAGAGATAGCCGGGTTTGGTTTTGGTCTCGGCCGGGTTTGGTTTTGGTCTCGGCCGTGGTTTTCTATGGGAGGTCGAGATTATGTTTTATGGCCGGCTAAGGCTCGTAACTGGATCAAGATTGGTATAGAAAGTCTTTATGGATGTAATCTTGCAATGGGTGCACTTAGATTCTTCAGATTATGCCTCGAAATTTCTCGAAAATTGACAATAGTAACAAACCACGGATAAATCTCAGCCGAAATTTTGCATGAATTGGCCGAGATTGTTGAAATCGATAATTTTCATCGATGATACAATCACTTTTTGGTGTACTACTTCCTCGTTGCGTTGATCTTTTTATTACTGGAGAAGCGTATATATCGTTGTTGGAAAAGATATTCGTTTAGAATTCAAAAGATTTGATAAGATCTCACCTACTAGATAAAATCTTAAACAATAATATGCTGCAAATATTTTTTCTCCTTGAATCAATAGCTAGATATTTATTAAATTTGACTCAAATCGAATAAATATATTATCTTTCAACTAGGTAACAAAAATTCACAAAACTTGGGGAACAAGTAACGTAAAGATCTCAACTTTAGGCGCGAAATCTTGAGCGAAAATTATTGGTACGACTGGGCGAGATTGTTCAAGGTTAGTGATTGACTTTGTGTTTGGCTATGACGTTTTTCTCTTCCAAAAGGCATAAGTCAACACACGTTATTCTCAAATAATCTCAAAAAGATAATCGCAACAAGAAAATACTCAATTTTTATGTGACTCAAAGAAGACTCAAATAAAATTGACTCAAACCTGAGAAGAAATTCAATCGACTTAGCTCCGATACCACTTTGATGCGGGGTTGAAGAAGAGATTGTCTGATCTAGATTGAAAGTGCAAAAGCAGCCTTAGAGAACAAATCTCAGTGGAGAATCTCGGCCAAGATATGATCCGAGATTTATGAAACTCTGGAACAAAGAACGTGAGTTTGATGGAATGATAATGAAAAGAAAAAATTATGGTTAATGGAAGGAAATAATGGAAATATAGAAAGATATGAACCAAGATATTTCCGCAAAGAACCTTGACCAATGATGTGTCAAAACCCCTTAACGAAGAGCTTACCTTAACCCTCACGTATTTACCGGTTATCTTATGACATTACAAGCATTATAAACATTTACGGAGCTTAAATGGAGCTATATGCGATAGAATGACCTCAAACACATTGAGAGAGTCTCCCTGCGGTAAAGACGAAATCGATTAAGATATGAGAGTAAAGACGAATAATTTCTTGAGATTTGTGTCGGTCGATTGATCATTGTTCACCTGGCCAATGCACTGATCACTATTTAACCGACACATGTCGAGCACGTGATCATTTGCAGATGTACTTGTGGGTTCATGATATTGCAAGCATTCTAATCCTTATAGGAGCTAAAATTTAGATATTTTCGGAATAATCTCTACAACACACTAATGTTCTCCCTACAGTCAAGGAAGTCCATGCCAAGACTAAATTGCTTGATATACGAGAGAGAATAAATGAAGATTGCTCAAAGCGTCACCACCAATCGAGTCGATCGAGACTACATTTGGCCCGATTGGTCCCACTTGTTGAGCACATGACATTGTCTTTCAAAAACTGTATTTTGTTACATGTTGAGCAACTCCACTATAACATGTCAGTCTGATCGGTTCCACGTCAATGCCAAATTGAAAGATCTATCATTCTTTTCCCTCTTTTCCTATCTCCCCTTAGAGATATTGCTAGCCGGAAGATAAGGCGACAAACTGTCAATGTTTATTCAAAGTAGAAATGAAAATTCCATGGGTGTGATTCACTCAGTGTTTGTAGTGGATGAGCTCGATCTTGTACAAAATGCATCGTCAAGGATGAGTTGTCACATGCTTCTCAAATATCTTATTCAACTAGATCATTGTAGGCGATCAACTCGATCAATGTAAACATGCAATTATACGATATATGCCTTGATTATGTGTGTGAATGATCACGGAGATTAATGAATAAATGGATAACATCGGAACTCCCTTAGAACGTAAAAGAGAAAGTCAAGTTTGCAAGAAATAACAAATTAACAATCGCACGGAGTTAGTTTTTAAACTTGTGGAACACAAAAGTTGATGTGTATGGTGATACACTCTAAATAACAAACTAACAATCGCACCTTGTGCGGGGTTGGATTTATAATAAATTGTTACCATCATGTTTTCAAATTTTCTTTCAACCTTGTACGGGGTTCAACTATAATAAATTGTTACCATCATATTTTTAAATTCCTTTCACCATCATGTTTCAAATATTTTTCAACTATTTCCCTCTTAAATAGTTTTAATGTAAGCTTGTAACGGGATAACTAATTGAGTACGAATGAGATTGCAATATCGCATTAGCTTTCTTCTTTTTGTAAACTTTTTTCCTTACAAAAATCTAAATACTTTAAAAACATAAAATTAAAATTTAACAAACCTTTTGATAAAAAAAAATATATTTGTATTTACATATGTATCTTTATTAAAAAAAATAGGGCAATTTTGGTAACTAGGCATTTTTGAGAAACTAGCCTAGTAACTAGGTTTTTTAATGTTTCAATTAAGTAATTATACCCCAACCTTTTGTATTTATTCTCAAACTCTACACACTCTTATCTCAAGGGGTACATTTACTAAACACAAAAGTAGAAAAAGACTAGTAAACCAAATTGTTTCAAAAAAAAATAGGTAGTTATGTACTTTTGTTGGTTTAATATCAGCTTACAAAAATAATCTATATGAGTATCATAAAAACTTAAGTTATTCCAATCGAGAAAATTATTATTGCATAACTATATCTTGTATTGTTTTTCTCATCCATATATTATTAATATTAAAGTACAGAAATATATTTTTGAAGGAAAATAATTTTTTTGTAGTGTTTCTAAATTTCCGATTTTAATGTAGTACTACTAACATTATTTTTTTAATTTATTTTCGGATGTGGTTCAATGATTTGAAGATTTTTTATTTATTTAAAGTTCCAATTACAAGGTATTTGAAATGTTAGTTATTGTTTTTCGTTATATTTGGAATTGGTTAAATGATAAATATTTTAAATTTAAATTTTTGATTGTAGATTCTTTTATTTAAAAAACAAAATCGAAGCTTTGATTTTAGAATATATATATATATATATATATATATATATATATATATATATATATATATATTTAAATTGCTTTCTTAGATTTAGTTACACTATCTCAATAAAATTTTTTTAAATTTGTTGAATTAGTTAATTATAATTATAATTTATTAATTAATATAGAAGATATGCTTAGTTATAGTTGTTATGATTTGATGATTTGGTATTTTTCTGATGAGTAGGATGGTGACATGTAAAATATTTTGTTATGATTTAAATTTATTAGATTTTAATGCCAATGTTGTAATTTTTATATGGCAAAAATGTAAATATTGCAAAAAAAATCCTAGGTGGCATGCTTCATTGATTGACATGTGGCATTAGTGGGTTGTGTTTTAGTAGTATATATAGATATATAGATATGGTTTCAATTGTAGTTTCAGAACATAAACATACTCATGGAGTCGGTGATGAAAATGGAATGGAGATTGAAACTTGCTTGCTAATTCCATACTAGATTTTGAGAACTTCAAATAAAAATGCCAAAGGATGGAAATAAGAAGATAAATAATTCAGAAAAGGGGAGAAACTTGAACCATGAACTGACACAGGACAACCCATTTTCATCATTTGTCATTTTCGAGACTCTTGCAAGTCTAGTTTTACTAAACACGTCTATCATATTTTTCAAAGCTCCAAATTTAAAAAACTATTTTAAAGTCACAACTACGAATTACAAACCACCAACCTAAAAAGAAAACTAATTTTCTAACGGAAGTCGTATTCGCACGGTTCAGGATTTCATTATTGCACCACTCATTCGCAAAGCGTGATAGTGAACTCACGTTCACGCTTTGCGAATGAGTGAAACCCTCACACATTCGCAATGCGTGACCGTGAGGGTTTCAGCCTTAAAAGCGCTTACGGGATGAGATCCCGTAAGCGCTGTCATTCAAAAAAAAACGAAAGCAGTGAAACGGAGAAGACGAGAAGGCGATTCGATCCCAATCCACCATTTCACACAAAATCAAGCAATGGATAAAGACGGTAACGAAGGAAGGTCATTTCAAAAGCGAAAACACGACCCGAGAGAGGTATCGTTTGATTTTTGTTCGGTTTTTGCTCGGTTTTTTCTCGGTTTTCGTTTTTCACTTTTCGGTTCGTAATTGAGCATGAAATGGACATGAATAGGTTAGATTGTTGTTGAATTAGTTAGTTTTAGGTTGGTTGAAGATTAGATTGCACAAAAATGGCCTTGATTTGCTTCGACAATCCGCCTTCAATGGCGGACTATCGAAGACGGTGAACAGTGCTCCACGGTCACGCATTGCGAAACCGTGGAGCCAATGTTCATCCTTTAATGCATTGGAATGCATTTAATTAATTTAAAATAAATTAATTTAATTAAAGAATATTAAATACAAATAAAATGGAATAAAAATATATTTATTTAATTTAATTGTAATATATTAAATATATTAAATTAATTTATCCATTTTAATTTAAAATAAAATGGATTAAAAATATTGTATTAAATATATTAATATTATATAATCTTAATTAATGTATATTAATTCAAATAAAATGGAATAAAAATATATCTAATTAATTTAATTGTAATATATTAAATATATTAAATTAAGTTTATCCATTTTAATTTAAAATAAAATGGATTAAAAATATTAAATTAAATATATTATTATTAAATAATCTTAATTAATGTATATTAATTCAAATAAAATGGAATAAAAATATATTTAATTAACTTAATTATAATATATTAAATATATTAAATTAGTTTATCCATTTTAATTTAAACAACTTTGGATTAAAAATACATAAAATAAAATGGATAAAAAATATATTAAATTAAAATTTCTACCTTTACTATTTAGTTAATTTTATTAATGTAATTATAATTTATTTAATCTCATTTAGTTTCTTTTAAATTCAATTCAAATGAAAGTAAAGGAAACTACATAAAAGAAAATTAATTAAATTGGCCTGTAATATCAAATATAGATATTACAAGCCATGCAGAGACATAGACGGAGGCGTCCCACGACCTCGGCTCGTAGAGATGGACTCGCCACCACCAGGGCTACGATGGGGAGGAGGTCCCAGGTAGCTGGTTCGGCTGCCGACACACCACCACCACAGTAGCCACAGAGACCATGCATCTCAGATGCTTCTCCGGCTCTCCCTCGGGAGGTTCTTCCACCACCGACATACGGATCTGACTCGGACCAGGATGTGGCCAGTCCTTTTGTACAGGCAGGGGAGATAGATCCCGTAGCTGGCGAGCGCGTTGATACTACTGCTGACGAGCAGGTTGAGCCACATACTGATATTACTATTGACGAGCACATGGAGACAGCTACAGATATTCCTGCTGAGGAGCAGGTAGAGCCACCGGTTGGCGATCATACCGAGCAGCGAGATTTTAATTTTGATGCTCCAGCTGCAGATCCTGTAGTGCCGCCGCATGAGCCATTTGTACCGGCTGATCGAGGCCGTGTAGTTGCTGATACAAGGGCACCATTGATCAGCGATGTGCTCACTTGCTATGCCGGACACCGTGCTCGCGGTGTCTGGATGAGAGAGGTAAATAACTAATCACAATTATAACACTCTTTGCGCCAAAAACTAAATTAATAAAACTTTTAATTGAATATTCGTTGTGTTATGAAGGAGGATTACAGGAGGCCGATGACAGCTTTACAGCGGATAGAGCACATTCGGACGCTTAGCAGATGGATTTCAAACGCTGATAGAGCCGACCCCACTTCCTGGTTTGCTTTTGCATCTCAGAGTGGATTGATGGGTTTGCTAGACGTCTCGTTTGCTGGAGTTGACCACGCCCTCATACATGCATTCGTGGAGCGCTGGCATCCAAAGACTAGCAGCTTCCATCTACCTTGGGGTGAGATGACCATCACCCTGCACGATGTAGCCGTCATCCTATGCATTAGGATTGATGGAGAGGCCATGGTCACACCTATGTTGGCACGAGAGAGGGTTAGGTGGTTAAGTGATACATTTTATATATCAGAGATGGAGGCTAGGAGTCACCAGACAGCTTTACTAGTTGACTTGCTAAGGACTGCGTATGATGCCATTCGGCGCGACTCAGCTACCCCAGCTGAGGAGGTGGCTTCTGTATTTCTTATTTTCTTTCTAGGCTCATCCTTGTTCGTCGATAAATCGACGAACAAGATTCGACCTTGGTTGATCGACTTGGTGCGTGACCATGGCCGGACTGGAGACTATGCTTGGGGCACCGGCGTGTTAGCGTACTTGTACTCGTACGTATAACTATCACTCTACTTCAATAACTAATAACTTCTTATTGTTACTGTTATGATAAAATGACAAATTTGGATTTTACCTATAGTATGTTGGGCTATGCCTCACGACTGAAGGTGAAGACGATAGGAGGATGTACATCACTTCTACAGGTAAGAACATTCATTGTAATTAGTCACTTTAGATAAGAACTTTCATTTGCTATTCTTATTAATAATATCTTTCATTTACTTTAAACAGTTCTGGATCTATGCCCACTTCCCGTCCTTGGGTTGTTCTGCGGCAGAGGATCCAGGACGTCATGGATCGGCCATATGGGCTTCTAGACTCTCTGTCCCGAGGACACCAGCACCCACTATCGAGAGGTTGAGATCCTTGCGCTCACAGTTAGATCAGATGAGAGAGAAGGACATCAAGTTCATGCCATATAGCGATAGAGTGTTAGATTTTGAGGGCGAGTTTGCTGTGTCGACGTACCGAGGGACGATCCAGATAGGAGATATCATCGAGGCATACATGCCGGATCGATTCCTCCGACAGTTTGGGTACATTCAGACGATCCCACTTCAGAGGATTGTCCCTTATTTGGAGCAGCACCCCGTTTCTGGCAGTAGAGGGTATAGGGTGAGATTCCATGGCGCAGTTGATCGTTGGGCTGCTAGACACGAGGAGGCGAGCAGATTTGCGCTTCAGGGTCAGACTAGGGCCCCTTTACCATGGACAGTATCTCAGGACTACATGTCCTGGTTTAGCTAGTGGTGCCATCCATTTCTCCTTCCTGGCTCAGCTATGCAGTCTCCACCGGTAGATCGTCCTCCTCCGGTCCCTGTTTCAGATACTTGGGTATGTGTTGATATATTTACCTTTAAAGTTTTATACTTTACCTTTACCGCTGAGAAAGTGATTGCCATTGACCCACGCTATTGCACGAATCTCTGTTGGGGGTTCTTGGTTCTCAACCATTGCAACAATTGGTAAACATGTCTCGGGAGTTGAGCCAAGTATAACAACTACACACCGGTAATATGTCGCTGCTACCGTTGCAATAAGTGGACACTTCATCCAATTCTCCGGCCCACAAGGTATAGGATCAGTCCACCAAGTGGCCTCGATAACTTCATCAACTGTCCATTTTACCGCCGACTATTGACAAAAAAATAATTATTAGTGAAATTTATCATTTTATCAACAAAATATAGTAAATCAAAGAAAAGGAAGAAGGGTTTATCAACAAAAAATACTCACACGTGCGTACAAGTCCTTTCTCATCAACAACTCTGTAGCCATTTCCCTTCTAACAATCAAGTAATCTTCTTCCGAGTATCCCGAAACCACGGCAAGAGATCTAAATCCACAATGCCCATCTTCTTTAACATCATAGGCTGAAAGGATGAAGGGTTTCATGAACTTCTGCATTTGATCACCCTTGAACCGATAGCTCTTAGAACGTCAGGTGGTTCTTTTCTTACCACGTGGCTCAGCCTCCTCAACTTTAACTTCAACTATGGCCTCTTCAGGCTCAGACTCCTCCACTTTAACTTCCACATGTTGTCTTGCTTTAGGTGGACGACCTCGAGGACGTGGACGTCAGATCCAGAACCATGTTCAAACCGACTTGGTTCTCTCCTTGTTGAAAGAATGCCGTACTTTGGTGGTCTTCCTTTAGTTCTGACTTTCTGCTCTAGTACTCTCAACGTTGAATTGCCCGGACTTGTAATATCTTCATATGATGAAGTCATCCGCTCAAGCACATCTCTCGGAAGCAAATTCTTGTCCAACCGCTCCCTAAAGTCATTGAGTGACTCCATGTATCGATCAATATGGACAACCTCATCTTCATGCATCGGATTCAATTTTTCCCATCGTACTTGCTTCCAATAAGGGTGAATCTGATCCAAACGTATTGGCTCCCGATGCCTAATAGCAATATAGAACTCGTGCGCACAAGGCAACTCATGAGCTTCCCTCCAATATGAATCCTTACATGTTGTCAAGCTCCTAATTTGCTTTGCCTTCTCGTAGATCTCCAACAACTCCAAGAAGCACCCGTTGCTTACTTTGTTTCGGAGCAAATCAAATATAGGCACACGCACAGCCAACAACATCCTCTCACGTGACATCTCTATTGACGCTTGAATCTTATCAATTTGATCATTTACCATCAAGTCAATGTTCTCCATCACCAACTGAAATCCTTGAACGGTAGAACGCAACCCTTCAACAATGAGTGTGCGGACTCACACCTAACAACCAATATCAATTCAATAAATCAATCTACAATAATCATTAGAAAACAAGTGCAAACAATATAAAAATAAGTTCTTACGCATTCGTTGTCCTCGTGCCAAAGTGTAGATGCAAGTCGCACCAATATCGAACAATTGCTTCCTTGTAGGGGATTAGCAATGTAGTTTCCAAATACTCTATCAACCTCGGATACGCTTGCCAATGCACTTTCATTTCACCCAAACGCCGCTCGTAACTCTCAGGAGATCTAGATTCAATAAGAGCATGGTAGTGTGATGCAAAAACAGCTTGTAATTCCTTTGACCGAGTCACCGCCCAAGATCTATGTTGGATGTTGCACTTTATATGAAAGGTGCAAATCATGTGCTTCACATCCGGAAAAACAACACCGAGGGCACTTATGAGTCCTAGCTCTTTTTCCGTCACAATCACCCCCGGTGTAACATTTCCGCACACATGTCGGAGTCTCCGTAATGCCCACTCGTAGTGATTGGCGTTTTCCTTGGCCATGAAAACAAATGCTATTGCAAACGTCAACCTCGTGCTAGTGATACCGACAATCTCTAACAACGACATCTTGTACCTATATAGGATATATTAAGAGTTTACATTTATATTAAACTAAAAGTACATGAAAAATTAAAAAATCAAAATAACATGTATATTAAAACTTAGTCATTCGTCTTGTACGTCGTGTCCATTACGATGACATAAGAAAACAGGTTGAGGAGATGTCTTGAATCCGGATGCATGATGAAAAAATCTGAAATTTCTTCCGATTCCGAGCATCTTCTTACATTTACGTAATAACGACGCTCCTCTAACATATGTAGTGCTTGTTGGAGAGGACTCCGTCCTTCGGCTTGTAGCTTCCTAATCTTCATTCCAGCATTGTATATTTGTTCGATTGTGCTGACGTTATATGGATCATCTAACTTTATTGACTTCAATATATTTCTCGGCTTGAAACCCGACCCAAGCTCACATCCCACCTTCCGAAATTGTTTCTCCGTCAATCTGCCAGCATATGTGTGTCCCTTCAACTGCTCGGGAAGTGTATGATTGTGCACTCCATTTATAACATGCAACGTCCACTTCTTAGTCTCGCTTTGTACGCCCTCAAGCTCAAAACAACATCCGTCCTTCTTCGATTTCTGTGTTCGGCTAGAAGATGACTCGGTATCAGGATCCACATCTTTCTTCTTACGAGGGGTTCCAAAACGTTCGCATGTCAAACGAAACGTAACGAACCCCCAAGAATTTCTCCACGACCTACTAGTAACCAACACCATGTTCATAGTTCCTCCCATGAATCGAGCCCAATCCACCATCGTCTCGCGATCATGGAAAAAACCGCGAATTTGAAACATTCGCGAATAATCACTCCCTTCGTCACGAGAATAATTCGAAAGATCCTAGTTCACATAGAAAAAAAATCTATAAAATTTCTAGTTTTCGGTTCACTAATTTTCAAATAATAAAAACACGAATTATAATAAATATTTCTAACATTAATTGCAACTATATCTAACTTAAACATACATTATATACAACAATTCTAGTTTTTCTATATTTTCGGTTATAAAGTACTTACCTCGAAATGCCGAAGAAACTCGTCTGGATCACTAAATTTTGTATCGTCGAACGGAATCATCACTTCATCATCCTCGTGTGTTGACATTCTCGCAGCTGTTCTCCAAAAAATGTTGTGTTGTTTTTTCGAAGATGTTGTGAGCGTTTTTCACCTCTTCTATTACTATCTTTATATAACCAAATGAAATCAATAACGTTTAAATTACAACGGTCACTTTTACAACGTTCGAATTACAACGTTCGAATCTCAACGGTAAAAAATCCACGTAGACGCGATGAGTGACCTTCATGGTCACACATCGCGTAACTGTGAACTTTTCACGGTTACGAAATCGAGCGGCGTGCCCTTAATATCCCTTTTCTAAACCCCCTATAATTTGAAACTTGTTCACAATAATAGTGATTGTTTTAGGATTTTTTTTAAAATATATTATAATCTATTAAATTAAATATAAACTATGAAGAAACATGAATCACTGCACCAAAACTCCAACCGGATTCATCAGTTTGATTATCTGTCTCTAACTTTGTGTTTCATTTTTATTGACTCACTCCATCCTAAAACTTTTAATTATTCAATATTTTAAATTAATAATGAGTCAATAAAAAATGTAAAAAATTCAAAGTTGAGACATAGGATTTGCACGGGACAAAAATCGGTGTCCATATCCATACGTACAGATCAGGTGAGCCGGACGGGCTGACCGACCGGTGGGCCGGGTTTAATTCTAATGTAGGAAATGAAACAGTCCCTCACAAGAAGATCCGGAGACGGAGACGCTTTGTCGTATCTGGCTTAGATGCGTCAGTGTTTGAAATCTTCCCTGTAATGGCACAAACAGAAGGAACGTGAATCAATGAATCATGATCATTAAAGTGTCCAAGTGGAGGGAATCAACTGACCCCACTTTGCTTTTTAAATATACAGACTCCCACAAGAATGAAAATTTCTTCTCCAGTTGAATCTTCTGATAAGCTTCAGGGTTTCAAAAACCTTGTTAAAGCACCCGACTTTGAAGAGAATAATAGTATTTTAATTATTCTGCAGAAGGGTAAAAAAATTTGGCTGAATTGGATTTCTGTTTGGCAATCAAGATCAATTGTAATTGGGGGTTGACCTTCTTTGTACGCGAGAAAGAGAATGAAGTTTTTTAAGGAGTACAACGAGTACATGCTAGGGCAACATGAGATGAATCTACCAGTTTTGGGATTCAAAGCCTTCAAGAAGACGCTTAAGCATTGTCGTTTTGGTGATGGTAACACTTCTAATTGCGCCGACCAGTGTCCAGGTGCTTAAATCTGCTTCTGGGTTTCTTTCGTTTTTGTTTCAAATTGCTGAGCAATTTTTGTTTTACCCTTGTCTGTTTGAAATAGGTTAGGGCAGTTGTTTTCGTGTTACAGAGCAAATTATCGATACTGTGGTGTTGGCATGTTTTAGGGCACAAGTGTTAATTTGGTCTTGTCTGTCAAACCGTTATTTATCCTGAAGGATTTGGTAACTGACTGAAAATATATGAAGTGCAGTATGTGATGGCAGATTCTTCCCTTCCCTTTCGAGCGAAATGTCGGCTGTGGTTGGTTGCTTCAATGACCGTGTACAAGAACTAGTTAACATACACTTGGCTACTGGATTTCGGAAATTTCTCCTATCTCTTACTGGTAAGACAAAGAAGGATCCGGTTAAGTTGATTCGGATGTGCGAAGACTTGATGAAATATGCAATTATGAATGCAATAGCAATGAGGAAAATTCTTAAGAAGTATGACAAGGTAATATGTTTAGGAATTTTGATAAAAACCAATTGTGCAATTTGCATGGTTCTTACTGATTACAGATTACAGATTCACTACTCGAAGCACGGCCAGACATTCAAATCAGAGGCCCCTCATATGCACATTGAAATCCTGCAGTCCCCGTGGCTTCGTGAGCTTATGGCTTGTTACATCAATCTTACAGAAAGAAATGTACAGGACGAGACGGGTTCAGTGCTCTCTGGAGTTTGTTCCCTCACATTTTCTGATGACAAACCAATTCTGGCCTGTGAAGTTTTCGATTATCTGAAGGTTACTGTTGACCTCAACTGTGCTATTTGCTTGGTATGTTCTAAAAACTTGGCTTCTACTTATGTTTTCTACATTGGATGCATGCATTCTACTTGATAACTTGAGCAAGATCAAGCGGTTTCCATGTTACGTACATATGCAGTGCCAAGCTTGATGAATTATACTCAATTATATAAATCCTAGCATAGGACCACGAAGCTGATAATTTATGCTCTTGGTTTTTAGGAATATTCTCTCCAAGGAATAGGATAATAAGCAAAACTGTGGGATGCTGAGCATGCAACATCGTACCTTCCATATAGACATTTCCCTAAAATTTTCAGAAGTCATCTTCAAGATAGAACTAATTTTTTAAGGTTTTTATGAAAAATATCTCCAATAAATATAAGTTGCAGAACATATATAGACAGTTGAAACATTTGTCAACTGCTGATCAAGACAGTTCCTCTTCGCAATCATTCGACGTCATTGAACAGGAGACTACCTAGGAATGCATGGCATAAGAATCAAACTTGCTGACAAAGAACAAAAAAAAAGATTTATTTTTCTCTTGGACTGAGTTTCAAGAAGTTATTTTACTCTATGAACATACTGATTTCAGCATATTCATGGAATATTCTTAGATTCTGCAATTTAAAATCAGCTTGATCTTATGTCCTGAATAGACTATAAACTAAATGGCAATTTCACATGGGAATGAGGAAGAGAGGTGCAGTTCTACGCCTTTGACCCGCCTCGAAAGTAGCAATCTTACTTCAGATCATGAATTCCATGTTGTTCTGTCACTGTTGGATACCAAGGAATATGCTCAAACCCTAATATATGTTTGACCATCATCCTTAATAGATAAATAACCAAAATGAAAGCCTTCCATAATTAGAACTGAGTATTCTTGTTCTAAATGAGCAATTGCTCCTGTAATGTTCATATCTTGATCCCCTTTTCATGCTTTTATAATTAAAACTTAGTATTTCATGTTTCCAAAAGCAAGAGAAGCTTCTTCTAGACCTCTTAGTTCAAGAACAAGAGATCAGAGGGTTTTTATAATAACAAATATATAATCTTGCAGTATTCTCTTAAATCATATCTATTCGTGTTTTTATCTATCAGAACACGGTATATGATGCAGTTGCTCTCACCTGTGGGCATATCTTCTGCTACATATGTGCGTGCTCAGCAGCATCTGTGAATATTGTGGATGGACTGAAGATAGCTTCTCCGGATAAGAAGTGCCCGATATGCCGTGAGGTATGTTTAATACTAATTTGAATGTATAAAGTATGTAAGAAGTGATACTTCTTTGTTCTTTTGTTTGTTTGTTTGTTTGTTTGTTTTGTTGGTACAAGTATGAATTGGTATTTCAGATCTTGAGAAGACAGACACAAAGATGGGTTTATAAATCTATTTTATCAACGATCATTGTTAGAGTGAAAAGGTGAATCAAGAGGAAGTTATCAGGGCAGCAGTGGAATAGGATAAGTGTCCGTTTGGTTGTATCTCCGGAAACTGAAACGGAATGGAAATGAGTCTAGTCAATATGTGTATCTTGGTCATGAATTATTTTGGAATCATTCTTTGTGGTCTCATGTAAAATGCATTTGATTCCCCTATTTTGTTTTCCTATAGGGTGTCAAAAATAATCTAATTCTACTTCAATTAGTTCAAACCACAAGGAATGATTCCAAAATGTTTCATGAACAAGGATATACATATGGACTAGATTTGCTTTCATTCCGTTTTCGTTTCCGGAGTTCAAACCAAACGGGCCCTAAGACTATAATAATCTCAATTGAGGTGTTCCTTCAAATAGCCAAGTCCCATCTGAGATGTATTTCTCAGAGGGCCACTCAAGAAGAAACCTCCACAAGAGTCAAGGCTAAGCCTTATAATTCACTCAGATTTCTAGCTAGAAAGCATAACAATCATTGCTTTTGTTTGTGTTTGGATCTTTCTGATTATTTGATGTCCGTATCCAAGTGGAATTTGTACATATGTATCTCTTACTCTTAGCCATCAGCATTGTCTTGATTCTTATTCCTTGTTCATATCTTTTCTGCATTGCTGTCGACGTGTATGCTAGAACTGCATTGTATTTTCACCACAGGTGTATAATTAGACTTGGGGGAATAAGTGAATAACAGAGGGCGTTTCTCTTATGATCCTACTGAGATGTATCCTTAGTTCCTTACATGTCCGAAACAAGTATAAAATAATGTTTCGTTTCAGACAGATGTTTATATATTACGGATTTGGTTACACGATGACTGTGATAATGGAACAACTGAGCTGATTCCCGGTAATTTTCTCATATTGGTGATAGGGTGCTGTCTATGAAGGCGCAGTCCGTTTGCAAGAGCTTAACATTCTAGTGCGCAGAAGGTATTCAATCTGTTTAACACTCAACGTCAGACGACAGTGTGTTGGATTAATCCGTACGATCAATACTTCTTAATCTGATTGTGCATTTGATGTAATCTCTCAGGTGTCCCGAGTACTGGAGGGAGCGTTTTCTATCAGAACGGCACGAAAGGTTTGAATTGGCCAAGAACCACTGGGACTCGCAGGTTCAATCATTCTTGGGTATCTGAATCTACCAACTTGTGTTGTCAATAAGCTTGGAATCAATAGAGTGATCATGTGTACGGTCTTCTTCTGTAAATTGCGATCAATACAAAAAAACTACATGAATACAAAAGAACATATTTATGAACAACGTTGGTGTTTGCAAGTTGAAGTTATAAATTCCCAGTTGGTTTGTTTTGAACAACGCTGTAAAACTGTAAGGTTGTGTTTATTGTTCTGTTTCCTTTGAAATTCTTCTCCTGCTTCCCTACATACCCTTTACTGAATGAATGTAGCTGAATAAAAAAATAGCTTGAAAGAATTTTGTGAAGTAGTTTTTTTTTTTTTATAGGCTTCTATTTGTAGACCCTTCTAATTTTACTACTATAACTGACCTACCCTTATTATTTTATTAAGGATATATTAACATTAAGGGTATATTTACTTTACCCTTATTATTTTATTAAGGATATATTAACATTAAGGGTATATTTACTTATATTTACTTAATGCGTTTCTGCTATGAATACTCTTGGTAGAGTAATAGTGGTAAAAGACTTAGTTAGCCATTTTACCCAAAAAGCTTCCGGATATGACTTAACTTCCAACATGAGATCTTCCTAACTCCACTGGATCTCATTCCGGCATGTCCAAAAACGGTTTCGAGTAGACACGGTACATATGCGAGGGAAAAACCCAATCATTGACAATTTAGCATGCAACAAGAAAGCCTGAAATATGGTAAAAGGGCTGAAGACACTATCCTTGTCTTGTAAAACTTTTGATTACAGTACCTGACAAGTTTAAAATGCCTCCTTAGTCTACATATATCTATCAGCAAACGCCGACTACAATCCCCTCGATACATGTAGTCCCCTCGATACATTCGATTCAGCTTCTTCTTGTTTACACAACACTATTCGGGATTAGTTTTCGGAACAGAACTTGCTAGTTAATTTTCAGACGGAGTATTACAAGAAACAGTTGTTGTGTTGCTTGGACGAGTCACATGTCATAGTCCGGCTGAGCGGTTCGCATACTCTTGCACCAGGGCTGCAAACAACGATTGCCTCTCCAGAAGTCGTGATGGCCTGTCAAATTCTTTCGCTCGTCCTGCAAAATGGAAAACATCATTTAGATTCCTTAACACTGACCCTTTAAGGTATGTAAAGGTAAGGTTTTTACCTGCATCGATAACCAGAACCCTGTCACAGTCCATGACAGTTGGGATTCTATGAGCGATGCTAATGATAGTGCAAGAAGCAAAGTCCTCGCGGATGATCCTCTGAATAACAGCATCGGTCTGAGAATCAACGGATGCTGTGGCCTCGTCCATGAACAGAAGGCGGCTTTTTTTCAGCATCACCCTCCCTAAGCAAAGGAGCTGTCTTTGCCCCACACTCCAGTTGTCTCCATTGTCTACCACTGTGTACAAAATAACCCACATCATCAAAAGCTCATCTTAAGACTTCAAATGTATAAGAACAATAACCAAACAACGTACCCAAAGAATCAAGCTTTTCTGGCTTTGAAGCCACTACATCTTTCAGCTGGCATCGATCAAGACTCTGCATCATCAAATTCATATCAGGACATTTGAATGTCATGCAATTATGTAGTAGTAAACAAAAAGCTTGTTACTTTACCATCCATATCTCTTCATCTGAGTACTGTCCAAGAGGATCAACGTTGCTACGTACGGTTCCTTCGAACAAAACAGGCTCTTGGGGAATAATACCAAAGCGGGATCTAAGATCAAAGAGGCCGAGTGAACAAATATCTATTCCGTCTATGATTACCTTCCCGGCTGAGGGTTCAACTAGCCTGAAGAAAACTTGGATCAGGGTTGATTTTCCACTGCCAGTTCTTCCAACCACACCAATTTTCTCCCCGCCATTGATGCTTAGACTGATGCCCTTCAGAACTAGGGGCGTATTGGGCCGATATCTAACCTGCAAATCAATGATATCAACGTTTCCATGGGAAGGCCAAGCTGGAGGCGGAACACGATCCTTGATGGTGTACTCCGCTTCTGATGGGATGTTAGTGAACTGCTTGATTCTCTCAACTGACACCATTCTGTTCTCCACAAAACAGCTCATATATATGGCCCAGAACAAGACTCCATTCAAGGACAAACCGTATGAGAGTGACAGGCCAACATTTCCTACATGAAATATCATGTAACTCATGCATGTTTTTTCTTAAAAATGTATGCCAGCTAAAAGGTGTTAGTGTTTGAGAAGTGGTATGAGTACCTGACTCCATAATACTGCTAGGCAACATGATCATAAACAAGGCAGAAATGCAGAGGATGAAGCTTCCAATCAACTCAAGACGAAAACCAAGCCACTCATTTGATCCGTTGTTGTGGAAATCCATACGCAGATTCGCGTTCACTCGTTTAACGTTCTCCTGGCAAAATTGCTCCTGCTTCATGAAACAACGGATTGTCATGACTCCCGAGATGCTTTCTGAGAAATGATGGATCACAGGTGCCTTTGTGATGGAATCCAGACGCGTCAGCTCGCGCGAGGATGATAGATAGTATCCCTGAAAAACCCACAAAGACATATCTTATGATTGATAGTCTTGAAAACCTAATTAAACAATGAAAGAGGTTACTTACCCTGTACCAGACATTCAGCCAGCCAAGAGGAATCAAGAAGAACACTGTTGGCCAAGAGTTTTGGCAAGTGACGATAACAATGCTGAGCAGGGTGATGTACATAGCAATTGTTATGCTGATAAAGAAGGGCAGGAAAATGTCTACATTGGTTTGATCAGTAGAAGCCTGAAACAAACAAAAACAATATTGTCATCAAGCAAATCAAGCTTTTAGTAGAGGCAACAAGATCATAAAATCTCACCCGGCTTAGGATTCTCCCTGATGGTGTGGTATCAAAGAATGACATAGGAGCCCGGACAAGGCTACGAAGAATTTGCTCGAAGAAGATCTGAGCCGTCTTTAGCCCCAAGAAGGTCACAAAAAAAGATCTCACCAAGACCAGCACAATAGAAACAGCTGCAATAATAGAATAGACTTGGATGAAGAACGACGG
Organism: Fagopyrum homotropicum; assembly: GCA_033239125.1. NCBI lineage: Eukaryota > Viridiplantae > Streptophyta > Magnoliopsida > Caryophyllales > Polygonaceae > Fagopyrum > Fagopyrum homotropicum. The sequence goes on from BSWB01000008.1 coordinate 11,464,958, forward strand.
GTTAAACTTCTTGGAATGCTCCTCTGAAGTCTCGAAAGCCAACCAATAATCACTGGCCATTAAGGTAGACTGCCATACGAGAGACAGCAACAATACAGCTACTGCACCGCCCCATCCAAAGGCCTTTGTGCAGTATACTGTATACACTTGTAAGCTTACTTGTCCTGTTTCTCTTTCTTCTTCCTTTATGAGCTTAGAGTTTTTCCTCTCCATTGATTTGGATCTTGCAATGAAAGAGTTTGTACGGTTTGATTCTCTAGGACTTGTTAGAATTTCGGGTACTTCAGGTTGGTCCGGAGAGTCCTCAATGGTCATAGAGTGGCTGGCTTCTTCTACGAGCTCCATGGATGTCTCGTGGGCTGATACTAGTGCTTTAAAATCCAACCCAGATTCCAATAGATCATTATACTTGCCTGATTGCACAATCATCCCATCTCGCATCACCTGATTTTTGAACGAAACTGATAGCTTAGACAAGGATTCTGTATATGTGTATATATATAAGTAGAGTTTACAAGTACTTACCAAGATGAGCTCAACATTGTGCAAAAAGTCCACTTGATGTGTCACGAGGATTACCGTCTTGTCTCTAAGAGCTCCTCTCACACATTCCTATTAAAGAATTTTGAATCAAGAACACCACAACCTGATTTCTACACGATTGCAAATCAAAATGACTAAAATAGAGGAACTCACCTTGAATATCTCAGACCCTGTGTGAGCATCTACTGCACTGAAGACATCATCAAGGAGATAGATATCACAATCCTGATAGACAGCTCTAGCGAGCTGTATACGTTGCTTCTGTCCTCCACTAAGGTTAATCCCGCGCTCTCCAATCTCAGTCTGATCCCCAAACTCCATCATTTCCAGGTCCTTCGCCAAGCAACACACCTTGATGACTTCTCGGTACCTCTCCCTGTTCATGGGCAAACCGAAAAGAATATTGTCCTGAATAGTCCCGTTCTGTATCCATGCTGTTTGTGCTACATAAGCTGTGCTTCCGCAAACTCTTACCTATAGTAAAGATGCACAATAAGTCAATCAAATGACCACAAACTAAAAAAACATAGATGTGATTGTTATGCATACCTTTCCACTTATCTTGTGCATCTCACCAAGAAGCGAACTCAATAGAGATGATTTCCCTGATCCAACAGTTCCTACAATGGCAGTCAGCTCACCTTTCTTTATTTCCAGATTTATACCTTTGAGCACTGCTTCTCCGTCTTCATCATCCCAGCTAAACTCACCGTCCTTAACCTCCACAGCGTTGGTTCCGTCACATCCTTCATCCCTCTCCACAGCACCATCCACCAATTCCTTACTAGTCATGAAGCTATCCAACCTTCCAAGTGAGATCATAGCCTGAGAAATCGAGATCATTGACTGTGGGAAAGTCCTAATTGGCTCCTGCAGGATCTTGAATATAGTAGTGGTGGTGAACACGGTTGCAGCATCCAATTTCACACCTAGGATAATCGCGGTTGCAAAAGTGAGGGCGGATATCACTAGAGGCGTTGACCACATCACCACAATGTTGGCGGAGATGGAGTACAAAAACTTGGAGAGCCAGCTGTACTCGGAGTCACGGAAAGACATAATCCTCTTAGAGAAATGATCTTCCCAGGCTTGCATCTTGATCACTCTCATGTAGTTAAGCATCTCGTTTGTTGCCTTCATTCTGGAATCCCGGTTCTTCATTAACTCGCGGTTGTATCTGTTGTTCCTTCTGGTTCCAGTGAGGACAAAGAGCATAACAGCAGCTATTCCGATAACAGCAGTGATAACTGAAGCACCAAGATACTTATAAAGCAGAGCCAAGGCCACAGAGACCTGTAAAGGCATGAGCCAGATGGCATGTAACTGAAGCATCATATCTGAAAGCTGTTGAGCATCAACAGCCATGTAGTTTACAATCTGACCAACCCCATGAGCCTGTCTAGCCGAGCAGGACAAACGCAGGCCCTTCTTGTAAAGATTGGTGATGAGGGTTGATCTGATCATCATCCCTAGTTTCTGAGAGTTGAAGTTGAATTGATGGGCAGCCAACACCTCAACTGATTTTGCAACTAGGAGGATCAATACAAGGTAGTATCCTTCATAAGGAGAGCTTCCTTTACCGGAAGTGAAATCGATGAAGCCTTGAATGAGAACAGGCCCAACATACATGACAGACAGCCTAATGATTGCAAGGAAGGCAGTGAAGGCCACCTCCTTCCAAAAACACCTTAAAAGGGTGATCACAACCGGATGCTTCGATTTATCTTCCATCTTTGGCCAGTTTGATTCAAACAGCTCAGACATCCTTTCGGCTTTGTGTTCAGGCGAAAGAGTTGGCACGTCCTCAGCAGTAAGAGGCTCCTTGTAGCCTTTACGAAGCAGCGGGTTCAACCAAAGCCAGAAAGCTTTGGATAGTATTGATGCTGATGCAAAAGCACTCACATTCCCTGGTTTCTCAAGAAGAGGCTCTTCCTCTTCAACCAGAGAATTCGTTGTCCTGGTGACCATAATTCCCGTCGATCCTCCAATTGCAGCAATGAGAAGGACAATTGATAACACGAAAGACGCCAACGAAACAATATCATCCAATCTCATATAAACATCAACACCACCAACAGAGAATATCCTTATAACAACAGATACCATAAAAAGAGAGTTCATAGTGAAGAACATAACCCAATAGGATCTAAGTGATACCGGATGCTTGACGGCTTTGAAACGCTTCTCATGAACAATCAAGACCGCGATCACCAAATCCGTGAGTGCTTGAACCAGCCAAAACACTCCATCAACAATCCTCCATTGATACTGGGCATCACTCCTGAAGGCTAAGATTGATGTTACAATGTGAAGAGCTGCTAAAACAACAGTCACTGTCAATGACAGCTTAAACCATATATTGGTTTGGACCAGAGCAGAGGCGCTGAAAGCTCTTTCCTTTAAGTTCAATCTGGAAATGTGCTTTTGAAGTACCATAGCCAACAGGAAGAGCAAGAAGGCTATGTCGAAGGAAGACAACAACACTCTCTGCGGACATGGGGATAGAAAGATGAATCTGAGCCATTCTGGGAGGCTTTCTTGGATACTTGGTGATGAACAAGAAAGATCTGTTATCCAAGACTCAGTAGACATCATTTTGAGAGACTCTAATTTTTTTTTTTTTTTCAGTTCTTCTTCTCAAACCTCTTTTTTATACCATGAATCTCATCACCTTCTTCACTTGCCAGAAAATCAGGAAGAAAACAAAGAAAGTTAGATTGAAATCTGAATTTTCCTGGATTAGCAGATAGACAGGAATGAAATGCCTTGAATTATGAGGACTAAAAGTAGTATCATGTACAGCTGGATGGGTTTACTATACAAGTAATGAGATTTAAATTTCATTCCCAAGGTTCATAAAAAAGCCAAACATGGAAGTAGACATAAATTAGACACGCTGCAAAACACAGCCAATCAAATCAAAATATGCCATATTGATCGAATTGCTGGGCTAAATCCTGTACTAATCAAGCCGGTATCAGTGGATTAGAAAGCGAGGAAACTTTATGAAAGAAGTGGGCTTTTATTGTAAATTAATTTGGATACTAAGAAGATGCAAATTAAACGCATGCAGGGTTTGATGCTTTGAACAAGATAGATGAATCCCGAAGAAATATACTCACCATGCCAGAAAGGTATTCTTTTTCTTTTCTTTTCTTTATGATTTATGATACGAAAATGAAATAGAAAGCACCCTGAGGACAGACAGGGTGCTAGAGAGAGATATAGAGGAGGAGAGGAAGCAATTGAAATGAAAAATGGTGATATGAGAATTTGGGAAGGGGTTTTAAGATGGGAGTTGCAAATTGCATTATTTTATGTATATTTTTATGAAAATGAAGAAAATTGAGAGATGAACTCCTCAAATTATGATCAAAGTGTGGAGGAGATTTGACAGGGTTGCTAGGCGTCCTAATTTTATGATTTTACCTTTTAAATGTAATCTCACGTGTCCAGCCAAACCTGAACCTTTAGTACACCGAGGTATCGATATTCGGAGGAACTGAAATCAAATCATCATAAATGGAAGAAAAAATAAAATGAAATATACTGTAATAGGGAGTACTGTAACAAGAAGAATCCTGTAGTTGTATAGAGAACAATAAATGAAATTGGAAGGTAGTGCATAATAAGTAGCAATGGCGGTGTAATAGTGGTCTGAGTTTGGCTACCAGTCAACATTAGGAAGGAACCAACAAAGAGAGAGTACAAATTTGAATGGAAAAGAGGTACTCTGTCTACGTCTAACGACGAGACGACCCCATGAATTAGTGGCCATCTCATTCGTGGCGGCCAGAATCAAGATCCGTGCTTTTAATGGATTTCAATTTTTATGTATTTTTTTTAACTAATGACGATTGATTTTAAAATGACCGAGTAGCCAGTAATATATATATTATTCTATCAAGTAATGCGTCTTGCTAGGAAATAGTAAAACTTACTCTACTCTTTCGGTTATACTTTACACTCATTAATTTATTTTATTTTTAAAAATTAAAGAAATTTGGAAGCAGTTCATTTTGGTGTAGTTTCATCTCGGGGCTTCCTTACCATTGAAAACTAGGGTATTACCCACGCTTTTTGCACGTTGAGTCTTAATAAATATTTTTTATTTAAAAATTTATATATATACTTTTATAAGATAAAAATTCAGAAAATAAAATTATAATTGCTATTATCATTTTTAATTTTCTTTTAAGTCTTTTTTTTATAATTAATTATATATTAAATATAATTAATATAATAAGATCACGTTCCTTTACTTAAAATTTGTGATTTATAATATAATCTTTTTAATGATTATATATTCGCTTTGAATAAAAGTAAATATGATTAGAAGAATTTCTAAAAATTCGTAAGATTTTAAAAAATTAATTATAGATTTGAAGATTTTTTTTATCGAAAATAACCAAAACAATAACTTTTTAAAAGTATTTTGGGGAGCTGCAATTTCTTCCGAATTGATTTTTTTTTTCTTTCTTGGAGGAAAAACATCTTTCTTTTTGGAGACTTTTACCAAGATGTGGTCAATGTTTTAGCTGTTAGTTCATATTTGCATTTGATATTTTATAAAACTTGAGGTATTAAGGATGATTCCCCCGTTTTATTTTAAAAAATAATTTTGTTTCTTCTATACTAGATGCCCCACCAGATATTCGCAATGATGGTGAGCTCCATAAGACTTTAATTACGTTTTAGATTTCGTACGTATGCATTAAGTTTGATATTATTATAGTTATGTGAGTCTAGAGTTTCAAGGATTTTTCTACTTTACACTTATTATTGTGTGCTTCCTTTGTTTGATAACTCCTCTAGTAAAACAATGTTCATAGTTTGATTAGGTAGATTATGAAAATAAAGATGAAAATAATTTGGGATAAAGTTATGAAATTTTCTTCGAGCGCGCTCGTTTTATATTGGTTATGGGATAAAAGCTTATTTTCATTGTCATCTCAAAAGTGAATAATCCGGGGTCCGTTGTTACTGACCTTGTGCCTGATACTGAGGTGGACTCTTTCCACCTCCTGCAACGCTAGCAGGGAAGGAACCCTGCTGCGAGGGCACCTTGCTCTGTCAGCAATATACAGCTTTGTGTCCCGGCTTGTTGCATGTGAAGCAAGTCACTAGTGACTTCTTACACTTGGCTCTCATATGATCATACCCTCCGCAGTTATGACATTGTCGTCCTCTGTCAGGAGTTTGCGCTGACTTTAGTGAACTAGGGCATCCTTGTGTCTGGATACGCCCAAATCCCCAAGCTCCAGCACCCGTACTGTTTGGCCCATTTCTTTGTCTCTTCTCCGGCCCTTCTTGTCTAAGTAGCCCTCCTCAGACCCGGTCGGTCCCTCTCATATGTTGAGGCTCGGTCCTGATAGCCCATCAAGGAATCACAACAAAAACTCGCAAGGTATGCACGGGTAGTCTCCTTTAGTCTCCGAGAAAACAGATACATGTGCTGGTCCTTTGGAGGTGCGGCAGGACCCATCAGTGTCAACTCCTCCTGAAATTTCCTAATCATCTCCGAAACAAGAATATCCTCAAACCCAACCTCTAGAAAATCATGCAATCTCTCCCTTTTGAGTGCTGCAGGACAGTAACGCTCCCGAATGAGACTCCTCATCTAGTCAAACCATGTAACTCTGCTACGGAATGATTAATAGATCGTTTTTTATAAAATGGTTCATTTATTGATTGCCATAAGACCGATGATGCTTATAATGTGGCTAACTTGTTCTTTAGGAAAGTTGTTAGATTACATGGAATACCTAGGACTATATTAAGTGATAGGGATGTTAACTTTTTGAGTTTATTTTGGAAGACTCTTTGGGGTAAACTAGGGACAAAATTGTTTTTCTCAACTTCTAGTCATCCTCAAACGGATGGCCAAACCGGAATGATTAATAGAACTTTAACCACCATTTTAAGGGCTATTTTGAAAGATAATTTAAAAGCTTGGGAGGATGCCTTGTCTCATGTAGAGTTTGCATGCAATAGGACATTACATTCCTCTACTAATCTAACCCTCTTTGGAGTGTGTGTATGGTTTAAATCCTTTGACCCCTCCTTATCTTATACCATTACCCATAGAGGATCAAGAAGATTTTAATGCAGAAAAACAGGTTGACATCATCAAGGATATGCATGAGAAGACACACACCAGATTAGAGGAGAAGGGAAAACAAGTGACTGTCAAGGCTAATACGAACCAAAAACAAGTGTCGTATGAACCGGGTGACCTTGTGTGGTTGCATTTGCGGAAGGATAGATTTCTGGAGAGGCGCAAGTCGAATCTCTCTCCTAGGGGTGATGGTCCTTTCAAGGTGATCTGCAAGGTAGGGATCCGGGGGACAATGCTAGCTTATGTCCTAGAGCTTCCGGAGGAATATGTTGTAAGCCCTACACTCAATGTGGATGATTTCCTTTTGTTGCTAGTGAAGGCCAAGGTGATGATTCGAGGTCGAATCCTCTCCAAGAAGGGGAGATGATGAGGGATCATTCCAACTTATCCTACCCAAGGACCTATCACTAGATCAAGGGCTAAAGCAACCCAAGAGGAAGCATCCAAGCTTGTGACCTTGGCATCACATGAGCCATGATCTCCCACGATGACACTAATCCTTCTCACCTTCATGCCAACTCCATGGAAACAAGCAAGCCCAAACAACGCTTAGTGGTTGCGCCTACGGCTTACCTTCTTTCGACCGCGCCCGCGGCACCGAAGAGTCTGCACCCGTGGCCCACCTTCTTTCCACCGCCCCTAGCGGCACGAAGAGTCTACACCCGTGGATAATCGATTTTGACGTTTTGAGTCTGAGCTTTTGATGTTTCGAGTATGAGATTTTCCTATTTTTAAAAGAACGGTTACAACGTTTGATCTCCCGTCACCCGAAGAGCCCGCACTGGCGACAATAGTGGTTGCGCTCTCGGTAGACATTATCTAGAGTCATGATAATATGACTTATCCTTTTCCGTGTTGATAGCATATATTATAGTCTATATTTTAGGATTGGTTTGGATGTTTTATCTTCATAAATCTGCATGTATGGATGTATATTCTTTGATTATATTGTTGTTTTGTCTACCTTTGCGGGAATCGAGGTCTACATCTAGTTTCGTTGTGATTGTAGGAAACTGGCACGTTTTGGACCAAAATGGAGCTAAGGAAGTTAAGGAGTCATTGGAGCTACATTCTGGAGCATTGAGTAGTTATAAGAAGAGCTCAGGAAGCATGTAAATGATTTAGAAGATTGATTTTGGACCAGATTATAGAGTTTCACTCTCAACTAAGACTCACCTCGGTCTGCTACAGTATCACCTCGACCGAGGTGATCTTCAGGAGCGTCTGGACCGAGGCGAACTGATGATGGGACATAAGATCTTTATCTTTGGCTGAGATCTTCTATTTTTGGAAAGTGAATATCACATATTTTTGGATAGATTTCTGGAAGGAATAACATCTTTTGGCTGATATATTTTGGAAGCAAGGAATATTGCAAGATATTTTAAGGAAGGAAATTATCTTTTTAAGATATTTTATCTTTGGAAGATAATTTTCCTATATGTAGAGGCTAATTTTCTGGAATTCAGCCATCTTCGGATCACGGAATTTTTGGGAGAAGTTTTGAAGGAAGTTTTGAAGGAAGATTGAAGTTTGAAGATCAAGGAAGGAAGGAATCTAGTTTGAAGTTGGCTTTGAAGGAAGTTTGTAAGATTTTCTTAGTTGGTTTGGTTTTGTTGTCTTTTCTGATTTGTGATTGAGGAATGTTGTTTGTTTGTTTGCTTTAGTTATTGAGACCTTTGTGTTAAGGTTTTCTTGTTTGAATATTGATTCCTTTATTATATAATTGATTATTGTTATCGTGATGATTGTTGACTAAGTTCTTTATGCGATTCTAGGGTGATTGGCTGAAAGTTGTGGGAAAGACGATGATAGAATGATCCTTTATCCCAGTGGACCCTGAAAGCTCGAGCCTTTACCTTAACCGACGAACACCTCGGTCAGCTGTGGAACATCTCGACCGAGATGGTACATAAATGAGCGAGGCGAGCCCTTTTCTGATCCTTATCTGAGTTGAGGTTTCAGTTTGACAAATCCTATCCTTGTTATACCTATCCTAGTTCAACACAAGCCTAGGATGAGACTTACCCGGTGATTCCTTTGTTTGTATACCCTAGATCACGAGTGTAGGTAATAAAGCTTTATCCTTTATTGGGGTTTGAGTGTGCCTTCATCCCATCTTTGAGAGTTAGTCTGAGACTTACCCGGTAAAGTTTGATTCTATCCCCTTGGGTGGTGTGTTGGTTTGAGATTATAGTTCCTTTCCTTATTACCTTGAGACTTACCCGGTGAGAGGATCTTTGGTTTGGGATAGTGAGTAGTGAGACTTACCCGGTGATCTATTCTCATCTTAGAAACACTTTCCCTTTGCAAATCTCAGCTTTGTCCACGTTATCCTTTGAGATCTTGAGTCGGAACCACAACTGGATGCTTTAATCTCAAGAATCCGTATTCTCTTTACCTGGTTATTACATCATCTTTGATAACTTTGCTTTGTTGCGTGTTTGTTATTGACAACCTGAATTACCGATCTTTATTTCACCATAGTCCCTGTGTTCGACCCTGGAATTCTTGCTTTTATTACAATCGATCCGTACACTACGGGTTCACTATTTGCAATTATTCTTGGTATAAATATTAAAGCTTGCACACACCTTTTGGAGCGAACAAGTTTTTGGCACCGTTGTCGGGGACTTGGTCAAGACGCTATTGCCCTTGTTGCTATTAACCACTTTACTTGAGTGAATTCGAGGATCTTTCCTTAGGTTTATGCGAAGAACTCGTGTTGGAAAGGAAACCGTTCCTTGCGATCTTGAACCAGAAAAGACCTACAAGAGAAGATTGAAAGAAGCTAAGATGGGCGATCAAGACAATCGCGATCTTGAAGTAGAATTGAAGGAGTCATTGGAACAACTGCGCCTCAGTAAAGAAGAGCTACAGCGAGAGAGTGACGAGGCTCGCACAAGAACTGAAGGAATTGAAGCTGATATGGCCGCTCTAAGGGCTTAGTTTCTACCTCGACCGATCCCAGATGCTCGACCGAGGCAAGAACCAGTCATAGTTGCCCCGGCCGAGATACACCCACCACCTCGGATACCAGTACGAGATGTTCTTTTTGTTGGAGTTCCACGAACCCTAGGACAGAGGATGGACCCCATCAGTAAGTCAGGCGTTTAGGAGTTAACCTAGGAGATCCAGCTGAGCATGATTATGAACTTAGAGCTCAAGTTCTAACCATGATTCGAACATGTCAATTTGGAGGTTTAGAGAGAGAGAGTCTCCACATCAGCACTTGCAAAACTATGAGATTTTGATGGAGACTTTGAGACCATCAAGAATGGAGAACAACAATTACAAGTTGGGGACTTTCTACTTCTCTTTGAAAGAAAAGACACTTGCTTGGTATCAATCTCTTCCGGCTGGAAAAATCAACACTTGGGAAGAGGTGACGACGGAGTTTCTTACTAAGTTCTTTCCCCCTTCTAAGACCGCTGAATTGAAGGGTAAGATCAATGCTTTTATTATGAAGGACAAAGAGAGTTTGTCCAAGTCATGGGAGAGATTCAAGGATCTTTTGTTGGATTGCCTACATCATGGGATTCCAAAGATCGAGTTGCTGGAGTTATATTTCAAGGGTTTGGATGAAGATACTCAATTCAAGCTCCAATTACTTTCCGCCGGCACTTTCATGGATATGCCGATAGATGAAGCTTTTGATTTCATTGAAAAGCAATCTTTACACATGGAGAAGTACTCCCATCAAAGAGTTGAAGATGGAGCAAGGAGAGTTAGCTTCCAAGACACATCATCAAATGGAGCTCAACTCACATCGCTTAGCAATGAATTGAAAGCATTGAAGGAGTTTTTAGTAGCTCAAACAAAGAAGGAGCAAGAAGGTGTATACCAAGGAAGAAAAAATTATCAAGGGCCACGGAACAATAATTACAACAACAACAGAAACTCCAACAACAACAATTGGAGATCCAATCAACAAAATTCCATTAACCCTTATTCTCATGCTGAAAATGCTCTTAATGTCCCCTCTTCTTCTTCTACTCCATTGAGAAGCCATAAGCCTGTATCAAGCTCGTCCCAGCCACCGAAGAAACCGTACGTTGTGCTGGAGGCAATTTTGATCAAGCTCAACGCTATGGAGACGTCTATGAATTCATTTTCGAATGCACAAAAAGCCTAAGAGCAACGATTTTTCAACAAGGTGAATGAAGCGCCAAGAGATCCCGGGAAGCTCCAAGCAAGGACAGAGAGCAACCCTAAAGGACAGATCATGGCTATTATAACACGCATTGGATTGAAAACTGCAGATCTAATACCTCGGTCGAGCCCCGACCAGATGAGGAACACCTCGGACCAAGATCAGACGAGAAACACCTCAGTCGAGGTGCCAACTGAGATGGAGCCCCAGAAAACGAAAGAAAAATCTGAAGTTTATGTTCCACCTCCTGCTTATAAACCACCACTCTTGTTCCCTCAGTCAAGGGCGCGGACACATCTAGACAAGCACTTTGGGATGCCCGCCTATGAGAAGTTTTTGAAAGAGATCTTGTCAAGGAAGAGAAAGCTGGAGGATTTTAGTGAAGTAAGGATGACATCTAGATCTTCGGAGCTCATTCAAATCATGAAGGAGAAGATGTCACCTAAATTGAGAGATCCCAGTTCGTTTTGCATTCCCATTCAAGTTGGGATGTAACTTATGATGCATTTTGTGATCTAGGAGCCAGTGTGAGCATCATCCTGCTGGAGCTTTGTGAGAAAGTCAGATTTGGAGAGCCCAAGCCCGTGAAGATGACGTTATACATGGCGGATCGCTCAATTACCTGTCCCGTTGGTATTTTAGAAGACGTTCCCATCAAGTTAGGTAATTTCTACATACCTATAGACTTTGTTGTACTCGACATTCCCTCATATTTTCCCATCTATATCATTCTCAAGAGACCATTTCTAGCAACTTCGGGTTGCAACGTGGATTGTAAGAACGCCAAGTTGAAGTTCAACATTGGTGACGATCATGTGGAGTTTGCATTGCTGGCTACAATGAAGGGAGAGCCGTTGGAAGATGACATCTTCAACATCTATGATGAAGAAGATTCGGGGTGAGCTCTATCCTTGTTGAAGATCCTCTTGAAAAAGTTCTAAATTTTAGTTTAATGAAGGAAGGTATAGATGTCTTTTGTGATGCAAAAGTGCAAAGCTTGGAAATATTGGAAGCACATCCAAGAGCTAAATTTGATAAACTGATTCAGGAGAAGAAAAACACGTTAGGTTTCGGTTCCAGTTCTAGTACCTCAACCAAGACACTTTCTGGACCAAGCGAGGTGTTATTATCTGAAGAACATTTCGGTCACCCACCTCGGATCTCGACCGAGATAGAAAGCGAGATGATGTCAATTGAGACTTCTGAAAGTCCAGTTCTTCGATCTAAGTCCCCTTCACTGGAAGGAGAAGGTACATATCCACCTCAAAGAGCACCCCCAGTCCTGGAGCTTAAACCACTTCCAAGTCACTTGAGGTATGCTTTCCTTGGTCCGGATTCCACTTATCCCGTTATTGTTAGTGCTTCTCTTTCTGAAATTGAATTGTCTAAACTGATGCATGTTCTGAAGAAACATAGAAAGCTTTGGGTTATATTATTGATAATCTTGTTGGTATTAAGCTTTCTTTTTGTATGCATAATATACTAATGGAGGACGATCATAAGACTTCACGGGAACCTCAAAGACGGTTAAATCCGATCATGAAAGAGGTTGTGAAGAAGGAGATTCTTAAGTTGTTGGATGCAGATATCATATTTCTCATATCGGATAGCAAGTGGGTGAGCCCGGTGCATGTAGTTCCCAAGAAAGGAGGGATGACCGTTGTGACAAACAAGAACAACGAGTTGATTCCTACTAGGACCGTTACGGGATGGAGGATGTGCATTGATTATAGGAAGTTGAACGTGGCCACTCGAAAGGACCATTTCCCGCTTTCCTTCATCGACCAAATGCTTGAACAGTTAGCTCAGCACTCCCATTTTGCTATTTAGATGGTTATAGTGGCTTCTTTCAGATTCCTATCCATCCGGATGATCAAGAGAAGACCACTTTCACTTGTTCATGGGGGACATTCGCCTATCGGAGGATGCCATTTGTATTGTGTAACGCACCTGCTACTTTTCAGCGTTGTATGATGGCTATCTTTTCCTAGTATATAGAGGAGATCATGGAAGTATTTATGGATGAATTTTCAGTTTATGGTTCCTCCTTTGATAACTGTTTGGCTAACCTTTCTACAGTGCTACAACGTTGTGAAGACACTAATCTTGTTTTGAATTGGGAGAAGTGTCATTTTATGGTTAACGAAGGAATTGTTCTAGGACACCTCGTTTCCAACCGAAGTATTGAGGTTGATCGAGCTAAGATCGAGACTATTGAGAAACTTCCTCCCCCTTGTTCTATTAAGGGTGTGCGGAGTTTTCTCGGGCATGCAGGTTTCTATAGGAGGTTCATCAAGGATTTCTCTAAAATCTCTAAGCCGCTCACTAATCTTTTGAATAAGGATGTTGTTTTTGAGTTTTCGCAGGAATGCCTTGATGCTTTTTATAGGATAAAGGAAGTGTTGATTACCGCTCCCATCATTCAATCTCCTGACTGGACGTTGCCCTTTGAGATCACGTGTGATGCTAGTGACGTGGCCGTAGGAGCGGTACTTGGACAAAAGAATGATGGGCGGACCAATGCCATTTACTATGCTAGCAAGACGCTAGATGAAGCTCAACTGAACTATGCCACCACCGAAAAGGAGCTTTTGGCAGTTGTTTATGCTTTTGAAAAATTTCGTTCTTACTTAGTGGGAGCGAAAGTTATTGTTTACATTGACCATACAGTTATTCGTTACTTGCTTGCTAAGAAAGATGTAATGCCGCGCCTCATTCGTTGGATTCTCTTGCTTCAAGATTTTGACCTAGAGATTCGCGATAAGAAGGGATCCGAGAATTCTGTTGCGGATCACCTCAGCTGGCTACCTCTCATTTCGCTCGAGAAGGAAGACCTACCCATTGATGATTCGTTTCCCGATGAGCACTTGCATTCATTGGAACATTGGATGGAATACTTTGTTTCACCCCATGATAAAGATGAAGTATGGGGTGAGGACACCTTACACACTGTTTGAGGATGACGTACGGTCCAACTAGCGACCTTAAACCAAGCGCTTCTTGGGAGGCAACCCAAGGTATTGCTTTCTTTTCCCCTTTCTAGTTTAATTTAGATAGTTTGCTTCGTGTTTTGTGTGTCCTCCTAGACAGGAACCAGGTACTCTCTAATAAGAAATTACAACTCATAAGCTACATGGAAGGATTGATGTTCGAGAAGTTGAGAAAACGGAGCTTGACTGAGACACATCTCGGATGTTGTTAGGACGCCTCAACCAAGATGTTCTTCACCAACCGAGATGCAGCGCTTTCTTATTTATTATGCAGTTCAACTATGTCCGGTGAGTACTTTGTTCTCATGACTTATATTTGACCCATTGAGACAATGTGTCCCAAGTATGGGGTTTTTGGATGTACTTATGTGACTTATGTGCTACTATGGCTTGTATGACTCTTTCGGATATTATTGCTTATTTGGCTTTATATGCTTATCTGTCATTACATGTATACATACAAGTTTTTGTTTGAGAAAAACGTCAAAAACCAGTTTGAAATTTTTTTTATGGCTCGACCGAGACATTCATGGCCGATCGAGGTTGAACACCTCGGATGAAGTCATAACACCTCGACCGAGATGGTTCTTAACTGAAAGGTTTTTCGAAACGTTTTGTCCTTCTTTTTTGGATATGACCTCGATGATGATTCTGTTTGCATAATGGTTTTGAAATCTTTATATGCTCGAAAGGTTTTATAATATGTTTAAGTTGCAAAATCCTTTGTTTGAAATTTTAGCATGTTTAATACTTTGTTTTTATCAAAATTATGTTTGATTTGAAGGTTGACACCACATGATGAGTTCTATCACATTCTTCCTGGAATGATTAAGATAATTCATTTTCTTCTTTTCTTCTTCTTGATCATGCTTTAGCCCCTCATATACATATTTTCCTCCCTTTACCTATCCGGGAATTTGGATGCAAGTGACGAAAAGCAAAGTGAAGTGAAGTTGAGATCTTGGCTGAAAGTGTTAGAAAGAAACAAATTAGGTTTGGGGACGTTGATCTTGATGATGAGTAACTCGGCACCATTCACATAGTCGGGTGTTTGTGTCTTGCCAAAGTCAGATTGATCGATAGTCCTAACGGGTCATGGTATGTGCATCAAGGGTTTGAGGCATCTCGAGAAATTGATGATTGTTGATCTCCTAGGCTTCGGTTATTGTGCACCTATGTCCATGCATCCCAAAAAGTAAAGTAAAAGTGAAGATAAGCAAAGCTTATTGGTGGAAGATGTTGTGATTCAAAGAAAGTGAAGTAAGATCCTATTCCCGGATTCTAACATCACATTACCCTATATACATCCCACCTGACACATTTCTTGACCTCTTTTGGAAGCCCTTGAGACCTCGAGCTTGTTGATTGACTTGGTGGTTTAAACTGGATTATACATGATTGATTTCGATAAATATGATTTATTATGCATTCTATGATTTTATGCAAAGATGAACAACTTTCTTATATTTGTAAAATGTTTTGACCATGTCTTGATTTTATTTGCCATGAATCATTCTCTTAGGATGATCTATGAGTGGAGCACACCACCAAAAGGTTTTGAAATGTTTTTCATTGATCTTTTTGATGACTTATAATCAATTCTATCTTGTATCTAATATTTGGATCTTGCTTGGGGACAAGCAAGGGACAAGTATGAGGTATTTTGATAGCATGTATTATAGTCTATATTTTGGAATTGGTTTGGACGTTTTATTTTCATAAATCTGCATGTATGGATGTATATTCTTTGATTATATTGTTGTTTTCTCTACTATTGCAGGAATTGAGGTCTACACCTAGTTTCGTTTTGATTGTAGGAAAATGGCACGTTTTGGACCAAAATGGAGCTAAGGAAGTTAAGGAGTCATTGGAGCTACATACTGGAGCATTGAGGAGTTATAAGAAGAGCTCAGGAAGCATGGAAATGATTTAGAAGATTGATTTTGGACCAGATTATAGAGTTTCACTCTCAGTTGAGACTCACCTCGGTCTGCTACAGTATCACCTCGTAGACCGAGGTGATCTTCAGGAACGTCTGGACCGAGGCGAACTGATGACGGGACATAAGATCTTTATCTTTGGCTGAGATCTTCTATTTTTGGAAAGTGAATATCACATATTTTTGGATGGATTTCTAGAAGGAATAATATCTTTTGGCTGATATATTTTGGAAGCAAGGAATATTGCAAGATATTTTAAGGAAGGAAATTATCTTTTTAAAATATTTTATCTTTGGAAGATAATTTTCCTATATGTAGAGGCTGATTTTCTAGAATTCAGCCATCTTCGGATCATCTTCGGATCACAGAATTTTTGGAGAAGTTTTGAAGGAAGTTTTGAAGGAAGTTTTGAAGTTTGAAGATCAAGGAAGGAAGGAATCTAGTTTGAAGTTGGCTTTGAAGGAAGTTTGTAAGATTTTCTTAGTTGGTTTGGTTTTGTTGTCTTTTCTAATTTGTGATTGAGGAATGTTGTTTGTTTGTTTGTTTGCTTCAGTTATTGAGACCTTTGTGTTAAGGTTTTCTTGTTTGAATATTGATTCCTTTATTATATATTTGATTATTGTTATCATGATGATTGTTGGCTAAGTTCTTTATGCGATTCTAGGGTGATTGGTTGAAAGTTGTGGGAAAGACGATGATAGAATCATCCTTTATCCCAGTGGACCCTGAAAGCTCGAGCCTTTACCTTAACCGACGAACACCACGGTCAACTGTGGAACATCTCGACCGAGATGGTACATAAACTGAGCGAGGCGAGCCCTTTTCTGATCCTTATTTGTGTTGAGGTTTCAGTTTTCCAAATCCTTTCCTTGTTATACCTTTCCTGGTTCAACGCAAGCCTAGGATGAGACTTACCCGGTGATTCCTTTGTTTGTATACCTAAGATCATGAGTGTAGGTAATAAAGGTTTATCATTTATTAGGGTTTAAGTGTGCCTTCATCCCATCTTTGAGAGTTAGCCTGAGACTTACCCGGTAAAGGTTGATTTTATCCCATTGGGTGGCGTGTTGGTTTGAGATTATAGTTCCTTTCCTTAGTACCTTGAGACTTACCCGGTGAGAGGATCTTTGGTTTGGGATAGTGAGTAGTGAGACTTACCCGGTGATCTATTCCCATATTAGAAACACCTTCCCTTTGCAAATCTCAGCTTTGTCCATGTTATCCTTTGATATCTTGAGTCGGAACCACAACTGATTGCTTTAATCTCTAGAATCCGCATTCCCTTTACCTGGTTATTACATCATCTTTGATAGCTTTGCTTTGTTGCGTGTTTGTTATCGACAACCTGAATTACCGATCTTTGTTTCACCATAGTCCCTGTGTTCGACCTTGAAATTCTTGCTTTTATTACAATCGATCCGTACACTGCGGGTTCACTATTTGCAATTATTCTTGGTATAAATATTAAAGCTTGCACACACCTTGTGGAGCGAACACGTGCCGCGGCACCCAATGGCCACGCCCGCGGTTAGTAGTTGTTGAAGAATAAATTAGACATTTTGAAGTCTAAGGGTTGATTGCTTTTATTTCATAGGTTATAAAACTTCTTGAATTTCTGCATTAAATTATGTAAACTTATACTACAAGGCTCTTAACACTATAAATAAAGTTTACAAGATGAAACTTGTTTAGAAGATTTAGTTGAACCCCACATTTTATGGTTTAAAGTATTAAGGAAAAATATCTTTAAAACTCTGATCTACTGTACAAAAGGGGACCAGTATCTCGAGAATGCAATAACCTTACGAAACTAAAAATAATTTTTTTAAAAGGGTCTAATATGAAAAGTTGGGAGATCAAGATGATTTTTTTTATATCTAATTCTACGTTGGACCTTATTTTTTCCCCGAAGTCTAGATAAAAGATATCTACAAAGAAATTAATTATGTCGGTGACCGTTTGTCCTAACTAGACAGTAGACACTCAACCCTTCACAACAACTTTTATGGTGACCTTGAACCTCTTATTCTTATCCATAAGGATGCTTTAAGTTGGACCATATCTAGAGAGTGAATCATCCTAATCACTTTCGGTTATAAAAAAAAAGTTTAGTTGGGCCGTATTATGTATTAGTTATAGTCATATACAAACACTAGCAAGGTTTTATAAATTAAATAAATTGTCATAAATCTACACTAACACTGGCAAGGTTAAAGGATGTTAGTGTACAATTTTGACAAAATTTTGTGACATGTTTTCAAATAAGGGTTTGGTTCAGGTGGATTAACTTGCTATAATGTGGTCTTACGGAGTAATGTGGACCATTGATTTACTTGATCCAACGATCTACACCAATCCACATCATTTAATGATTTATAAGAGGTGCGGTGACATTTTGTAATTATAAGAAGTTCAGCGGCTTTTTGTCTTATAAACAATCTATTTTAAAAGCTTTTGACACGGTGTCTTTTTTGTAATTTTCATGAAAAAACTGTAACAATTATATTCTCAATTCACGAGTTTAGTTTATTTCGTTCAAAAGTATACACTATTAGTTCACATATATTCTATAGTTAGTTCATGTATTATTTGTAAATTTGATAATTATGTTTTTATGCATTTTGCTATTTGTATATATTTGAACTAATAAAACACAATGTTTGAACTAACATTAATTCGTTTGAAAGTACACACTATCAATTTTGATATTTTCTATAATAAATTCATGAATTACTTTTTAAATTTTGGAGTTATATTTTTATGCACTTTGTTACTTGTACATGTTTGAACTAATAAAACACAATGTTTGAACTAACAATACACAATTTTTAAATTAATGATACCCAAATTTTAAAATAATATTATAAACAGTTTAAATTAATTGAAAAAGGACTATTATAAGAAAAAATTAGAATAAAAAACTTTGAACTAATACTATAAACAATTTGAACTAAGTGTTAAAAAATAAGAACTAGTAAAACAAACAGTTTAGACTAATTGAACAAAAGTATGAACCTTAAAACGAACAATTTAAACTAAGAGAAGAAAGGGGGAATGCTAGAATAAGAAAGTTCAAATTTATATTATTAATTTAAAAATATTCAAAAGAAAGTGTATACAAAATTTGAACGAAAAAAGGTGTTAAAAAATATAAACTAATGGAATAAACAATCTCAACTAATTGAACAAAAATATAAACAATTTGTTCAAACAACTTGAACTAAGTGAATAAATGGAAAAATTCTGGAATGAAAAATTTTAAATTTTTTGTACTCTTATTTTTAGGGGCGGCCATTGGGGGGGGGGGCAAAAAAATCGTTTCAAAATGGGTTGTGGCTTCTCTCGTTTATAAAATTGTTTTCTACGATTTATTTTTTAAATATCGCTATTTTTGTGTTATATTTAAATGTTTTTTTTGGATCTTTCGTCGAAGTGAACGAAACTTCAAAAGAATTTCCCGTTTTAGACTCGGAGTGAAATAATTCACAAAAATGCACGAGATTTGTTGTTTGGATTAGAAGCGCGGTCTTTGACCACACTCTTATTTGTGAAAAGCGTTGTCGAGGACAACGTTTTAATATCTTAAATAAAGATAATAAAAACACAAATAGAGGTGCGGTCCTAGACCGCGGTTATAGTGTAACGTTTTAAAAAAAAAAAACTAAAGAGGCGCGTTATAGACCGCGCCTATTGGACAACTTTTTTTTTTTTTAAATATATAGGCGTTGTCCACGACCGCACCTTTTAAGTGTGATGTTTTTAAAATTTTTTTTTTGTATTTTTGTTTATTGTAAGTAGATGACATATTGACTTTGTTTTTTTATCGTTTTATTTTTATAGATATTTTTATCGAAAATAAAATTTTGCTCCCCCTCTTAAAATCCTGCGGCCGCCACTACTCTTTTTAAAAAAATTTTGAATGATTAAGTTTTGAACGAAAAAGTGTTTAAAAAAATAAGAATAAACAGTCTAAACTAATTGGACAAAAATATGAACAATTAAAACATATATTTTGAACGAACTGAGCTAAACTCGTGAATTGAGTAACAATGATTAAATTTTGTCATAAAAATTACAAAATTATTATCGCGCCCCTTTTATTTAAATTTAAAAGAACTTCCTATAATTACAAAAATATTACATTGTCCAAAATATTCACGAGTAACTTCCTATCATTACGAAGTGACAAATTTATTTTGCCTACCGGAGGTTGCTTGTGAATATTTTGCCTAGTAGAAGATTGATAGACCCCCATTGGTCAACCTTATTTCTAATATTTACGAGATTGGGGCCAACCAAATTGCGTAAGGGATTGCGTTTACACGTGTGGACCCATGCAACGGAATGCAATGCTTTATTCAGATTTCAGAACGATATGTCTCTTCCAATTTAATATACTATACTTTTCAACAAAATAAAATTCAATTCTTTATCGTAAAATTAACATAGATTATATATTTCCATAAATATTTTGAATTTTTTATATTATCAAATTTATATATTTTAATATATCATAAATAATTATAAACTATAAAGTTTATTATAATACATAAATAAAATTATCTAAAGTACATTTTTTTTATTTTTAAAAAACCCACGGAACTTGATTTCTATTTTTCAAAAACTACTAAAGTAACTTGTTAAAAAAATTTTTACGATTGACTTTGACTCCGTTTGTTACACACATACATGTTTATATAAATTTTTATAAGTCCCATAATCTACTAAAGCATTCGGTCTATTATGACAAGAAACTAATATAAATAGGGTTTTTGAAGGAATAAATCTATTAAGAGTTTTTTTAATTAAACTAATTTATTTTTATTCTATGAAATATAATTTATAACCTTAAATAATATATTTCACTAAATTGAATCACTAATAACTATTTACAAAGTAACTAGTTTGTATCCCGTACCTGGACAAGTATTTGTTAATAAATTTTTAAAAAATCAATATTTGTTATATTAATAAGATATAACTTATAAATATAATTGATCAACGACCTATATACGAGTAGGTAAAAAACCCTATACATGTAGGACAACAACCCACGTACAAATACTAATTCAATATTAAAAAATATTATAGTTAATCTTAGCCAAAATGTCCAAAAATATATGAATTGTTTATTCTTCAAACCTTCTATTTCGATTAATTGTTTATTCTCAAAGTGTTATTCTTAATTGATAATAGATATGAATAGCAAAATCGATGAAAATATGACCACATTTAAAAACCGTGGATAACAAATGATTTATAAAAATCATTATTAGAAAAATAATTTATTATGCTTTGGTAAAACTAAAATTTAAATAAATTTTTTTTGTGATATATCCGAAAATTGAGATTCAACGTTATATATTAAGTTAAGAGATAAAGCAAATCTGTTACAAAAATAATTATGCTTGATTAAAAAAAATTGATGGATTAATTATGAAAATAGTAAAAAGTAAATTGTGAGAGAAACTGCGAGATCGCCACATGAACATTAATATCGCTTATTTTAGTATAAGTATATAGATATAAGTTATTATGGAGCGATATGAGACTTTTTTTTTTAGTTAATTTAGTGATTTATGAATAGAATGATGAATTTATACTTTTGGAAGTACAATATTTTAAAATATATTATTATAAAAATAATTTTCAAGTATATTCACATATATCTTCAATTATTTATTTGTATTAAACTGCTCATTTTAAATATTTACTTGACATTTAATCATTATTATATATAAAAACCCTTGTGCATGACACATTAAATAAACAAGTACATAACCTTTTTGTTAATGTGTTACCATCATCTATCAACACCAATTGTTTTGAAACAATTTGGTTTACTAGACTTTTTCTAGTTTTGTATTTAGTAAATGTACCCCTTGAGAGAAGAGTGTGTAGAGTTTGAAAATAAATACAAAAGGTTGGGGTACATTTACTTAATTGAAACATTAAAAAGTCTAATTACTACTCTAATTTTTCAAAAAAGCCTAGTTACCAAAATTGCCCAATTGTTTTTCAACTGAACCAGAAAAATTCATATAAAATATCTAAAATTAGGCTTTCTATATTCAAACAAAAGATTTACCACCCTATAAAGAAATTTACAAAAATCAAAATTTTTAAAGGGATAATTTGATATACTAGATCTTTTTGAGTTTTTGTTTAAGAAAGTGTACCCCAAATTTTTTACTACTTTCATTTAATAGTAGGTTAAAATTATTAACCCTTCTATTTAGAAAGAAAGGAATAAATGATGTTTGTTATTTGTTATATAAGTATAAGTTTTAATTTTTAATTACTGATTTTTTTTATTATTATTTTTCTTGCCTTTTTTTATTTTTTTTATTTTCTGGACTAAATTTCTCATACCGGAATTTCTCGTACCGGAATTTCTCATACCAGAATTTCTCATACCAGAGTTTCTCATACCAGAAATTTTAATACCAGAATTTCTCATACCGGAATTTTTTTCATACCAGATTTTTTTTCTGGTATGAGTTTTCTGGTATGAAAATTCATATCAGAAACCTCATACCAGAATTTTCTAGTATGAATTTTCGTACTAGAAAACTCATATCAGAATTTTCTAGTATGTTCTGGTATGAGTTTTCTGGTACAAAAACTCATACCAGAATAGGCATACCAGAAAATACTAATAATCCAATCCAATCGCTTTGCAGCATTAACAACTAAATACCACAAATTTAGCAGGCAATAGTTCCATCCAGATTAACATATATGTAATAGCAAGCAATAGTTCCATCCAATCGCTAGTCACTGGCGGCGTTTTTGTGCCTTCCTTCACATACTACATCGAAGAATTTAGATTGCTTAAGATGGAAATGCAATAGCTCAGATAAACTTTTAGTTATAGCCTTGACTTCTGAAGTATTGTAGCATGTCTCAACTTCTGATTTGATAAACATGCATATATACAAGGCCAACTTCTTATAAATATGAGCAAAAAAAACTGATACAAAAGCAACTTCTTGATACCAATCTGATTGTAGGTACACACTTTCCAAAGAAAAGGCACCATCATCCTCAATAACTAGAACCAAGAAGCGTTGATTTTGAAGTATAGATCCCAAGATTTTCAGAAACCTATATCGGTATATGAAACCTAAACACAATACCAGAACCTAAATTGACGGTAGTGGAGAAAAGAGAAGAGGAAATGGTCAATCCGGGCAGTTGTCATTCAGCACCACCAGTGATTTGGATGCAACTAGATCTAGCCCTCATTCCTAGTTTTCCTCCGCCGCTTGTAAGCGTTTCGATCTTCGGCTTTTGCTCGGTGTCTTGGGTGTGTGTTGCTTCCTCCGATTCATGTTAATTCTAATGATCATTTGCCTCGTCTCAACATTTTGGATACACAAAAAAGTTAATCAAAATACATTCAATGGTAAGAATTGACTAACTCATTCAATAACATCCAGGGAATAGCAAGATCGAGACCCGTCGGTGATGAGGTTTGTGTGCAGTAGCAGACTTCCTTGCGAAAATGTTAATATCGCAAACATAAACATAACATACAGTGGACCCTTAAACGCGGACACCCAGATCTAGATCTAGATTCAGATCGCCACCAACTCCGACGACGCCGCCGGTCACAACCCCACGACGACTCCGGTGTCTAAGCCTCCTCCTCTGCTACCGATGACGCCGGTGACTAAGCCTCCTCCTCTAGCACCTCTGACGCCGCCCAGCAAGCCTCCTTCTCCGCCTGTTGTTGGGCCGCCACCAACTCCGGCCCCTTACCGGCCACCTGTAAAGAAAGAGGAGGAGGGTTGTCCGTCTCCTCAGATCCAAGAACCAGATGGGAGAAGCGGCAGAAGGAGGGAAACCTAATGTTAGAGTTGAACGAAACCTAACATTTAGCTGACAGTAAAAAAAATATTTGGGGTATATTTACCTAACAAAAAAAAAAAAAAGCCTAGTTACTAAAACAAAAACCCAAAAAAGCCTACTTACCTAATTAGCCCATTTTTAAATGAGGTAGTTAAGGCAAAAAAAATATTAAAAACAAATTTATTAAATGAAATACTATTATATATATATATAGATATATATCATTTGAATTAAACCAGTTGCGAGTTTTGTCATCGAGAGAGAATATGATTGCACGCATTCTTATGGCATCATCGGACAGATTGCGGAATTTGACATGCATTCCATGCACACGTGAGGATGGAAAGGAAGATAAGGATCAAATCTTTTGGAGCTTCTAAGATATCTTATGAGGCATTTTATTACCTTTAACCTCTAGATATTCTAAAGGTAGTTTTTTATCTAATAATTTTTAGTATTATTTTTATTATCCTTCCAATTACGTCATTTCCATTACTAACCATTTATGGTGTAACACGAGATTCATAACGAACTCGCCCTTGTCCCCTTTCACCAGACGGGTTTGTACTTGATGCGAATCAGCATCACCCGCTGGACTGGTCGTAAGGCACCTCCCAGTCATCCCATTTTGGAACGGAGAAGTGGTTACCGTCCGTTATCATACAATTGGGCCAATATACAAATCACACAAGGTCGATCTAGTTCCGGTTTCGTTCGTTTTATAAACATAATTAAACAGACACGACCAATCACACATCGATGCTAATACAAAGAATACGAGCTAAGTAAGTCCGGAGACTTACCTCGTCCCAACGCTAACTCTCACAACACTCTCGTTTCCCTTGGGAAGAAGCCCACAATCTGCTCACAACAAGATACGTATCAACAACACGCTCACACTCAAGAAGTCTTAGACTTCACTCAAATGATCTACGCAAGATGATCTAACTCTCAAGTTGGGACCACATCCTAGAATCCATGATACCAACATCTCACGCAACATATTAAAGGATCTCTCAATAACCTACTCGCTCACATGATCATATGCCGAAACCAAGAAGGAACATACTAGCCTAGGAGGTCCAACATGCTCATCACACTTGAATCCAACAACCACAACAAGCCTTAATGCTCCTAGGTTCACAACCACTACATGACATTCACAACTACCCTAGGTTCACCCTAGGCATGCTACTAACATATATCAACCTCTAAACAAAGGAAGAAACCAAGAAAAAGGGAGAAGAAGAGCCTACTGTTGAAGAAACACAGCCGCGGAAACAAAAAGGCGCGACTGCGTGCTACAGGTCACGGCCCCCGCGGCGCCTGGAGCCGCCCCCGCGGCGCCTGGCAATCCTGACTCCGCCCCCGCGGCGCTGCTCACCCCCTCTGCGGCTGGCTAGGTTACGCCCCCGCGGCGCCTGGTTCCGCCCCCGCGATAGAACTCCAGAAACACCGTTTTCTTCGATCTTTGACTGTGCATTTGAGCTTCTATGGATTCCTTCTCTGTCTGAGTCTTCTCAAAACATCATCCACAGTATCCAAGCTCTTCTTCATGACCTAATCTAGCTAGGAAGACATGCATGCAAAGGAATCAAGATGAACCCTCTTTCAATGATCCAACCATGGCAATGAAGAAGGAGAGAAGAAGAAGAAGATGAAGGAGGAAGAAGAAAGAGGGGTAACTTACTCACCAACTCCGGATATGCAATACCTTACTATTGGACATCCCACACAAGAGCTCCAAAGGAGAAGATGGAGAAGAGAGCACAAGAGGAAGAATAGAGTGGATCTAACGTGAATGATAAAGGGAGAGGAGAGAGAGAGAACAAAGCTGCATATGGGGAGGGAACCTAAGGGAATCTCAACCCCCTTTTTTCTAGGGAACAAGGGGTCCAAACCAAGGTGAGGTAACGAAGGGTCGGTCTGGGATTTTAGAATAAATCCCAACACTCAGCACCCTGTGCCTGCGGAAAGACTGAGCCGCGCCTGCGGGAAGGTCGATAACTCGCTCACTAACCGTAATAAAAATTTTGGATGTTACAACTAATCCCCCTAAAAACAAGTTTTGTCCCGAAACTTGCTAAATGCCAAACTCTCGCTCAACTACCTAGGTAACCGCTTAGAAAACGTAAACGTGCCAACTCTCTACTCGGATAATTGAAAAACACTCGTATAACCGTGTCAAGACCTCGCAAGGCCTACGCACATACTCACATGAACCGCATAACACATACCAATGGACAAAATCAAATTCACCGGAATTTGAGCGACATAACGGTCTTGGTGACATATATGCTCGACCATATCTCTATATACTCAAAATGCAAAAACTCGGTACCGATATGAAGAGAATGAAGAGAGGAATCCAGAAACTCAAACAGAATTGAAATCGGATTAGAAACGGAGAGTAGATCTGAGCTTGAAGGTTGAGAGAAATCAGAGCTTTTACGAGGAAACGTGAAAGAAAATGATTTAATAAAGGATTTTCCGCTTTTTATAGTGAAGACGATAATTATCCTTTAGCGAAGTCGATAATTATCCTTTAACCGATCCAAAGGCGGGTTGAACCCCCTTCTCCAAACTTCTCGAAATTGGAATAATAAATCTTGAATATTGTAGGGATAATTATTCCACAACTGCCTCAAAAAACGTGTATTCCTAAGCCGTCTTTCATAGCCGTTAAGAAACGAAATAGCGACTCTTTTGGCCGTTTTGCCTCTCAATTTTATTTCATATCTAGGACATATCTGATGTCGTGATCATTTCTCTCAATTGCATTTTTATTAATTGGAGCTCCCAAATGCTCCAAATAACACCGGAGGTTAAAAAATAATTACCCGGGGAAAAAGTGAAAATTTCCCCATACATCCAAAATTACGTCAAGAACATAACGGTGATACTCATACTCATCACTTGCGCAATCTTCGCTAGTTATATGTTAATTACTATCAATGATTAAGTTAATCAACATTAATTAGAATTCGGATATCCTAGCTATTACACTCCAAAGGAGAAGATGGAGAAGAGGGCACAAGAGGAAGAGTAGAGTGGAAACTAACGTGAATGAGCCGCCTCAGCCTCCTCAACGTCATCATCAAAATCACTCACATCCATCCCTTGGAAATTCTCCTTCTAGTTCCTTAGATCTGCAAATGTATACTCGGAACTCCAAGGAATCCCTCTAGGAGCCCTTTTCTCCTAAGGCATGGCAACATAGGGTGCGCACGGCCTCGAGGGATAAGGATCCGACGAGAGATAAACTGATGAAGTCTTACTGGCTTAGCCTCAGCGGTTAAAGTGCATGTATAAAACTCCAAACCCATCACTATAGCAAGATGAGTGGCCAAACCTCCTACGTAGATGTCTCTTGCTCTTGTTAGCAATCTTGCTCAAATTGTCAGCATGTAAGGTGGCGGTATCTGGCACAGTACCGGTCGCCATACACCACAATATAAAGAGCTCATATGCCTTAATCTTCTGAGGTGTCTCGTTCCTAGAAAACAACCTTTCACTAAGGATGTGATGGAAAAGCTTCAAGGCTAAATGGTACACATTATTCTCCTTAGAGTCACCAATATGTCAAACATCCTCTCTACCCTCAATCATCGCTATATTCTACCAAACTATCTAGGCTTAATGGAGGTGGGAAAAGTTCCTGCATCGGACACAAGAAAACCAAAAGCACTACCAAACTGTTCCATAGTCATCCTGAAAACTCCACCTTGATTATAAAGGTTTTACAAGTGCTGCTTGATAACACGATTTATGGGTTAGTTTTAGGCAGTCATTTAGATAGAGTTCTCGCTCATTCATGCATGGTTTAGCATTGGTTCGAGACATTTTGCATTCAATTCATGTATTTTGTCGAGATAGATGTCTACACGGACTTGTGCGTGTTTTGTAGGTAATTCGGGAAACTTAGGAGCGAAAACGATGCGTTTGAGGATCGTTCATCTAGATGACACACCCTCAGACTCATTAGGACACAAGATATAGGCTAAGGAGGACTCATGGAACCTTGCCAACACTATCCATGCACCAAATCACAGCTTAATGATCCAAGACAAAGTTTCTGCACAGAATCACGGTTCTCTGACAGATCACGGCCGTGGAAACGACCGTGGAATTTGCCAGATTCTCGTGACAGCTGTGCCACGACTCTCATGGCCAGCTCATGCAAATCTTGTTATAAAAGTGGTCCTTCATGGGTTGTTGAGGGGCAACTGGGAGCATCTTGGAGCAGCTCATCCATTTCTCATTTCTCTAACAAAAATATCCTCTTAAGAAGAAGATTTTCTAGGAAGGAAAGTGTCAAAAAGGAAGAAGAAGAGCTCCATTGAAGGGAAGAAGAAGAACACACAACATTGCTATTGTTGCTAGATTTCCGGATTCTATTTTCTAGTTGTAAGAACCATTTGAACCTTCTTTTGGAAGGATTGTAAGTCCCCCAAATTCTATTTTCAGCTTGGTTTGATCCTAGTTCTCTTGTTCATCTCTTTCTTTCATTCTCTTGCAAATGAATGTTATGATTTTGTGTTTGTTTGTTTCGATTTCTATTATAAATGTTGTAGGCTAAATAGATGTGGCTCTAGGGTAAGGAAAGGATGGTTATGGCTAAGGCTATGATAGGATGAACTTAGATTTATCTTTGGATGACTTGTGTGCTTGAACGTACTCTCTGTTAGGAATTACGGGTGGATCTTGTCAAACCACGGCCGTGGTTTAGGTAGAACAACCCGTAATTTTCCTGGTTCGATGGATCTTGATTTAGATTGTTAAAATGTTGAAATCCTAAGTGTTTGTTGAGTTAAATCTACCCTAGGGTAACCTAGTGTTAGCAACTAAGTGTTAGGAGAGACTTACCCGGTAATCCTCACTCTTAGATTCCAAAGATAACAACCCTTAGGTAGTGGTGAGCCTAATAAGCCGCCATTGGATTAAGTATGCTGGATAGTAGCTCTAGACTAGCCCTTCCGAGACTTACCCGGTGAGGATAGGTTAGATCCTTGAGTAAACAATCCGGTTTGAGTAGAATTCCGCTCCTTAGGTTCTTAGAGACTTACCCGGTAATGAGACCTAGGGAATGGACTAGCGGATCTTGAGACCTACCCGGTGATTGATCCCAATCTAGAAATGCTTGATCCCCAACATAGTTAATCCAAGAATTGAATAGATAGCTTGAGTCTTATGCTATGACCGGAATTTCCAACCCCTAGAATCCATCTTTTCTTTCTTGATCTATATCTTGTTTAGTTGTTCATTCGTGTTTATTCATAGTTTAGTTGATCGATTGTTTTGCATGTGTTGTGATCTTTGATTGATCACCAAAAAATTCAACCAAAAACATTTGAGATTTTCATTTCTTTATTTCTTTCTTTTCTTGCACCCTAGGTCTTTACTAAACTCAATCACAAATCGAATCAATTTCACCTTAGTCTTTGTGTTCGACCTCGGAGTACTATCCCTACTACAAACGTCCCGTACACTGCGGGTTTCGCTAGGAGTTAGGATAATTATAACGAGTATAAATTTAAAACCCAATTGCGCATCACAATCTTAGCGTAACAAGTTTTTGGCGCCGTTGCCGGGGACTAGGTCTAGATTGAGTCTATTTTGTGATTGTTTCTAGTGTAGATCTTTCTTGTTGCTTTTGATCTCTTTTTGGTTTGTGTCTTTGCTTTTCAGGGCATCTATTACTCTTTAGGTGTATGCGAAGATCTCGTGGAAAGGATTTAGCTCCAATCGATCCCAAACCGGAGAAAACCCTTCGATCTAGATCCAAGAACATCCGAAAAGAGAAAGAGATGGCCGGAAGAAACCTCCAAGCTGAATTGGATGAAGCCTTAGAGCAAATAAGGCTAAGAGATGAGCTCTTGGAGGAAGAAAGGAGACTTGCCAATGAGAGGCAAGAGGAAACTAGGAGGGAGATTGAGGAGATTAGGCAAGCCCTTGTTCAAGGAGAGCTTAATCGCCGACAACCTCCACCTCCTCCACCAAAACCGCAGCCGGCGGCTAATGTTAGGGTTGTTCCCATTGCTATTGAGGAGCCACAAACCCTAGGGAGACGTATGGATCCGGCACAAAGAGCACACCGACCGGGTGTGAACCTAGGAGATCCCGCTACCCATAACTATGAGCTCCGCCCTCAAGTTCTACAAATGATCCGGCATAATCAATTTGGAGGGATGGAAGGAGAGTCTCCTCATCAACACTTGATGAATTATGAGATCTTGATGGAGACTCTTAGACCGCCAAGATTGGAGAGCAACAACCATAAGCTTAGGGCTTTTTCCTTCTCTCTTAAGGATAAAGCCTTGGCTTGGTATCAATCTATTCCACAAGGGCGAGTAGGTACTTGGGAGGAGATGACCACCGAGTTTTTGACTAAGTTCTTCCCACCTTCCAAGACTACCGAATTAAGAGGGAAGATCAATGCCTTCGTGATGAAGGATAGAGAGAGTTTGTTCAAGTCTTGGGAGAGGTTTAAAGACCTTCTCCTTGATTGTCCACACCATGGCATACCGAAAATTGAGCTATTGGAGATCTATTTCAAGGGACTTGATGAAGATAGCCAATTCAAGCTCCAATCTCTTTCCGGTGGGACATTCATGGAGAAACATGTAGATGATGCTTGGGAGTTTGTGGAGAAGCAAGCTCTAGTGATTGAGAAATACTCCCATAGGAAGAGTGAGGGGAGGAAGGCGGGAGCATATGAGGTGAGTGAAGTCACCATGAGCAATTTCAAGCTTGACGCCATCAACAATGAGTTGAAGTCCTTAAGGGAGTTGTGTGCTACAACTTTGAAGAGCCAAGCAAACCCCACTCCATAATTATAACGAGTATAAATTTAAAAATCAGAAAATCTAGGATAATTATAGAAGAGCTCCATTGAAGGGAA
Source organism: Fagopyrum homotropicum (assembly GCA_033239125.1). Classification (NCBI taxonomy): domain Eukaryota; kingdom Viridiplantae; phylum Streptophyta; class Magnoliopsida; order Caryophyllales; family Polygonaceae; genus Fagopyrum; species Fagopyrum homotropicum. Next base: position 11,495,457 of record BSWB01000008.1, read on the forward strand.
GAAGAAGAACACACAACATTGCTATTGTTGCTAGATTTCCGGATTCTATTTTCTAGTTGTAAGAACCATTTGAACCTTCTTTTGGAAGGATTGTAAGTCTCCCAAATTCTATTTTCAGCTTGGTTTGATCCTAGTTCTCTTGTTCATCTCTTTCTTTCATTCTCTTGCAAATGAATGTTATGATTTTGTGTTTGTTTGTTTCGATTTCTATTATGAATGTTGTAGGCTAAACTTGATGAAGGAGACTTACAATCCTTCCAAAAACTTGTTACGCTAAGATTGTGATGCGCAATTGGGTTTTAAATTTATACTCGTTATAATTATCCTAACTCCTAGCGAAACCCGCAGTGTACGGGACGTTTGTAGTAGGGATAGAACATCCGAAAATTGAGCTATTGGAGATCTACTTCAAGGGACTTGATGAAGATAGCCAATTCAAGCTCCAATCTCTTTCCGGTGGGACATTCATGGAGAAACATGTAGATGATGCTTGGGAGTTTGTGGAGAAGCAAGCTCTAGTGATTGAGAAATACTCCCTTAGGAAGAGTGAGGGGAGGAAGGCGGGAGCATATGAGGTGAGTGAAGTCACCATGAGCAATTTCAAGCTTGACGCCATCAACAATGAGTTGAAGTCCTTAAGGGAGTTGTGTGCTACAACTTTGAAGAGCCAAGCAACCCCTCAAGTGCTTCCACAAGCCAACTTGTTTTCCAAGGAGGAGGATGTGAATTATATGGGAAGGGGCAACTTCAACAATTACCAAGGCCCAAGGAGTTTCAACAACAACCGGCAATTTAACAATTACCGGCCCAACCACAACCATCCCGGTTTTTCTTACTCTAATCCGGATGGAGCCTTGAACCCTCCCACTTCCACAAGCTCAACTCCACCATCCATAGCAAACACTTTTACATTGTGAGAACCTTCTTTCACTCTCTCTACTTCATTTACACATTGGGGACAATGTGTTTCTAAGTATGGGGTGGGGTTTGCATGATCCTTTGCATGATGAGCATCTAGGATAGTTTAATATTTGCACATGTCTTGCATTGTACATACTTAAAACGAAAATTCCATAAAAATCAGAAAATTTTAAAATTTTTTTGTGCTCTCTAGGCTTGGATATGATCCTAATGATGAAATCTTGTCATATGAATTGGCTATGGATGGCCTTATGTGTCGAATTAATAAATGCATATGTGGACTTGAACTACTTCTCTTGAATCCTATGAATGATTAGTGACCATGATGTTTGCCTAGAAAGGATTGAGTAGTGAAAATCGAAATTACATGATAGTTCTTGCATACCATCTAGGAATGAATGAGGCAATTCAATCTTTCTCTACTTCTCATCTTAATCATGATTGCTTGAGCACCTCAATTGAGAAAAATTTGACCTCTTTTAACCCATCCGGGAATAGGAGCATGCTAGTGTGTTGATGTGTGCAAAAGGCAAAGTTTGGGGTGAAGTTGTTGATGAAAAGAATATCATGCATAAAATGCTGAATTTGTTGTGAAAGTGTAGCCAAAATATAAGCTTGAGGACATTGATTTAAATGACAAGTAACTCGGTACACTTCACATAATCGGGTGTTGGTGCCTTGCCAAAGTCAAATGAACCGATAGTCCTAACGAGCTTTGGTACGTGTGCCCGGTGTGGATGCACCTCGAAAACTAAGAAAAAACCCGAGGACGGCTAATCACCAAGGTTTCGGCTCTTGTACACCAATGCCATTGTCTCAAAAAGAAGTCAAAGAAAAAGAAAAGAAAGAAAAGATAGAGGAAAATATACACTTGGGGGAAGTTGATCGAGGACAAGGATGTGAAGTTAGTTCCGTTCCCGGATTAGCATCACATAACCTAGAAATCCCCACCCAATCACTACATTTCTTGGCCCTTTTATCTCACAAGACCTTATGACCTATTTGCATGTTTGTAAGACTTAGTAGTTTAGATTGGATGTACTCTTGATCTTCTTGACTTCTTCATCTTTACATTTCATGCATACTTTTGAGTTAAGTACAATTGTCTTTCCATGCTTTCATTTGTTTGATGCATGATTGCTTGTCCTTAGCCATTGAACATGACTATGAAGGTGATCCAATAGTAGAAGCACAAAACCCAAAAAGATTTTGCCATTTTTTCTGCATACATAAATCATGTCATCTCCTAGTCTATAGTTGGGAATTTGCTCGGGGACGAGCAAACCTTAAGTATGGGGTATTTTGATAACACGATTTATGGGTTAGTTTTAGGCAGTCATTTAGATAGAGTTCTCGCTCATTCATGCATGGTTTAGCATTGGTTCGAGACATTTTGCACTCAATTCATGTATTTTGTCGAGATAGATGTCTACACGGACTTGTGCGTGTTTTGTAGGTAATTCGGGAAATTTAGGAGCGAAAACGATGCGTTTGAGGATCGTTCATCTAGACGACACACCCTCAGACTCATTAGGACACAAGCTATAGGCTAAGGAGGACTCATGGAACCTTGCCAACACTATCCATGCACCAAATCACAGCTTAATGATCCAAGGCAAAGTTTCTGCACAGAATCACGGTTCTCTGACAGATCACGGCCGTGGAAACGACCGTGGAATTTGCCAGATTCTCGTGACAACTGTGCCACGACTCTCATGGCCAGCTCATGCAAATCTTGTTATAAAAGTGGTCCTTCATGGGTTGTTGAGGGGCAGCTGGGAGCATCTTGGAGCAGCTCATCCATTTCTCATTTCTCTAACAAAAATATCCTTTTAAGAAGAAGATTTTCTAGGAAGGAAAGTGTCAAAAAGGAAGAAGAAGAGCTCCATTGAAGGGAAGAAGAAGAACACACAACATTGCTATTGTTGCTAGATTTCCGGATTCTATTTTCTAGTTGTAAGAACCATTTGAACCTTCTTTTGGAAGGATTGTAAGTCTCCCAAATTCTATTTTCAGCTTGGTTTGATCCTAGTTCTCTTGTTTATCTCTTTCTTTCATTCTCTTGCAAATGAATGTTATGATTTTGTGTTTGTTTGTTTCGATTTCTATTATGAATGTTGTAGGCTAAACTTGATGAAGGAGACTTACAATCCTTCCAAAAACTTGTTACGCTAAGATTGTGATGCGCAATTGGGTTTTAAATTTATACTCGTTATAATTATCCTAACTCCTAGCGAAACCCGCAGTGTACGGGACGTTTGTAGTAGGGATAGAACATCCGGAAATTGAGCTATTGGAGATCTACTTCAAGGGACTTGATGAAGATAGCCAATTCAAGCTCCAATCTCTTTCCGGTGGGACATTCATGGAGAAACATGTAGATGATGCTTGGGAGTTTGTGGAGAAGCAAGCTCTAGTGATTGAGAAATACTCCCATAGGAAGAGTGAGGGGAGGAAGGCGGGAGCATATGAGGTGAGTGAAGTCACCATGAGCAATTTCAAGCTTGACGCCATCAACAATGAGTTGAAGTCCTTAAGGGAGTTGTGTGCTACAACTTTGAAGAGCCAAGCAACCCCTCAAGTGCTTCCACAAGCCAACTTGTCTTCCAAGGAGGAGGATGTGAATTATATGGGAAGGGGCAACTTCAACAATTACCAAGGCCCAAGGAGTTTCAACAACAACCGGCAATTTAACAATTACCGGCCCAACCACAACCATCCCGGTTTTTCTTACTCTAATCCGGATGGAGCCTTGAACCCTCCCGCTTCCACAAGCTCAACTCCACCACCAAGAGCTTCACAAGAACCTCCACCCGGATTTACTCAACCTCCCAAGGATAGAACCGAGATAATGTTTGAGCAATTGCTAGGAAGGTTGAGTGGTCTTGAGAGCACCGTGACTTCAATCTCTAAAGCTCAAAAAGTCTTGGAAGCACAAGTGTTCCAAAAGGCGGGTGAAGCCCATAGAGATCCGGGAAAGCTTCCCGGAAGAACCGAAGACAACCCAAGAGGCCAAGTGTTGGCTATCACAACAAGGAGTGGGTTGAGTATGAAGGATCCTTTGCCCAAGGACCATGCTAAGGGAAAGCAAGTAGTGGTAGAAGAGGGAAGAATGCAAGAAGATGGAGGGAAGAGCAAGGATGTAGAGCCAACCTATGTGGCACCGCCTCCATACAAGCCACCACTACCGTTCCCACAATCAAGAGCAAGAGCTCGATTGGACAATCACTTTGGTAAGTTCCTTGAACTAATGTCCAAATTACATATTAACATTCCGTTCATGGATGCCATTTTAGGAATGCCGGTGTTCGCTCCAAACGGTGTGTGCAAGCTTTAAATTTATAACCCTAGACTTAAGCTTAAAACAAGGATGCGAACCCGCAGTGTACGGGTCAATCGTAGTAAAAGCAAGAAAATTCCAGGGGTCGATCACAGGGACTCGTTGAAACAAAGTCAACACAGTATGCTACGTTAGTTCTAACCACAAGAGCGATCAACACAATCAAAGATGAATAAGATGTCAAATAAAGCAAGCATGTAATTCTAGGGATTAAAGCATCTAGTTGTGGTTCCAACTCAAGATCTATAGATAAGCGGACAAAGCTGAGATTTTTGCGTGGGGAAGGTGTTACTAAGTGGAGTAGATCACCGGGTAAGTCTCACTACACACTAATCCTAAACCGCAACTCCTATTACCGGGTAAGTCTCAAGGAATTAAGATAAAGAACTATAACCTCAAACTAACACACCATCTAAGGGAATAGAATCAACCTTTACCGGGTAAGTCTCAGGCTAACTCACGAAGATGGGATGGAAGCACACTCAAACCCCAATAAAGGATAAACCTTTATTACCTACACTTATGATCGTTGATACACAAACTAAGGAATTACCGGGTAAGTCTCATCCTAAGCTTGCTTTGGACCAGGAAGGTGTAATAAGAATAGGATTTGGCAAACTCTAACACTTAACTCTCAGTTTAGGTCGAATAAGTCACCTCGGTCAGAAGAATTCCACCCCGGCCGAGATGTTCATCAACCGAACGAGATGCTTAGGGTTAAGGTTAAAGACTCGAACTTTCAGGATCCTACTGGAATCTAAGATTATTCTATCATTGTTTTTCCCACAACCTTCAGCCAATCACCCTAGAATCACACAAGGAAATTAGCCACTCATCATCATAATGAAAGTATTAAATATAAGGGAAGAAGGTGAATATTTGAACAAAGAAGAATTTAATGAAAAGACTCCAATAACTGAATCAAATATCACAACAAAGCGTTCCTTGGACAATAATCCAACAAGACAAGACAACAATTGAGGGAGTTGAAGACAATCTTACAAAACCCTTCAATAAAGCTATAAAAGCTATGAACTTCAATCTTCCTTCAACCTTCAAAAAGTTTCTTCAACTCTCTCCCAAATTGGAGTATGCTGCTTCTTGCGCTGATAGCCGATGATCGGTGTATGCGGGCTTTTGGATTTGTGGAAATCCAACCCTTTATATAGGAAAATAACCCTCCAAAGATAATAAATTTTAGAAAGATCTTTTCCCATAAATAAAGGTAAAATATATGATTCTGCATATCTCCTTCCTTCCAGGAGCCAAGCCCAAAAATATAAGATCACTTTCCAATTTTAAAAGATCTCAGCCAAGAATAAAATATTCTCGCCGCGTCCTAGGTGTTCGCCTCGGTCGAGTCGGCGTCTCTGGATCACCTCGGTCGAGATGAATCTCTGGTCAACCGAGGTGAGTCACAACTGAATGTGAAATCTCTCAAAACTGGCCCAAAGTAAATCCTTAATCCATGGCTATGCTTCCTGGATGTACCTCCAAATGACTCTTGACTTCTTTTGCTCCTTTTTGATGCAAAACGTAGCATATTACCTACAATTACAACGAAACTAGGTGTAGACCTCGATTCTCGCAAAGGTAGATGAAATGGCAGTAAAATCACATAATGTACATACAAACATGCAGATTATTGAAGATAAAACGTTCAAACAAACCCCAAAATATAGACTATGATTCATGCTATCAAAATACCCCATACTTAGCCCTTGCTTGTCCCCAAGCAAGTTCCGTATATAGAAGACAAGATAGAATGGATTATAAGTCAAGAGAATCAATGAAAAAGCCTTTCAAAAACATTTTATGGTGTGCAACTACCATAGATCACTCTAAGAGAGTACTTCCTGGAATTTAAAAACTCAATATGCTCAAAACATTTTATAAATATAGGAAAGTTGTTCATCTTTGCACAAAATCATAGAATGCATAATAAATCATAATTATCAAAATTAATCATGTATAATCCGATTTAAACCGCTAAGTCAATCAACAAGCTCAAGGTCTCAAGGGCTTCCCAAAAGAAAAGGTCAAGAAACGTGTAGGGTAGGGATGTATGTAAGGTAATGTGGTGCTGGAATCCGGGAAAAGGATGAACTTCACTTTCACTTTGACTTGCAACACCTTCCACCAATAAGCTTTGCTTATTTCGCACTTTTCTTTTACTTTACTTTTTGGGATGCATGGACAGAGGTGCACAATAACCGAAGCCTAGGAAATCCGCAATCATCAATTTCTCGAGATGCATCAAACCCTTGATGCACATACCATGACCCGATAGGAATATCGCTCAATCCGACTTTGGCAAGACACAAACACCCGGCTATGTGAATGGTGCCGAGTTACTCATCTTCATGATTGACTTCCCCAAACCTATTATTGCTTTCTAATACTTTCACTTCCAGCTCACTTCTCAATTTTGACTTGCTTTTACCACTTTGTTTGCTTCCAAATTCCCGGATAGGTAAAGGGAGGCAAAATGTATATGAGGGGCTAAGCATGATCAAGGAGAAGAAGAAGAAGAGAATGAATTGCCTTGGTCTTTCCAAGAAGAAAATGAGAGAACTTAACCTGCGGTGTCAACCTTCAAATTCAACATAATTTGGATAAAAACAAAGTATTAAACATGCCAATAATTTTAAACAAAGCATTTAACAACTTAAACATATCATAAAACCTTTCAAACACATAAAGAATTTAAAACCAGTCAGTAAACAAGATCTTCACTGAGATCATATCCAGATAAGTCACACAAAATCGTTTTCGAAAACTTCTCAGTTAACCCACCTCGGTCGAGATGTTCTTGGTTCAACCGAGGTGAATCACTTCGTTCGGCCAGAATCTCCCCGGTCGAGGTCAAAAATTCTTTTTTTTTTAAAACCATTTTTTTTTTTTTCGGTTTCGACGTTTTTCTCAATCAAATAACCTGTAGGTATGCATGTAATATCAGATAATCATATAAAGGCAAATGAAGCATAAATATGAAAATATCCGATAAATATAATACATCAAAAGTAGTCGAATATATCACGTAGTCAAGTAGTCAAATAACAAACACCCCATACTTGAGACACACTGTCCCAGTGGGTATAATAAAAGTCTAAACAAGAGAACTCACCGAATAAAAGCCGAACTGCATAAAAAAGATATAATAATAAAGTCCTGCAGCTCCTCAGTAGTCTCGATCCGGTGGTGGTGGTGGTATGTAGGGGTACTGAGTCGGGTCATAGGGATGGCCCATGATACGCTCAAACTGTAGCTGAGCCATCATGTGCTGATGATGCTGCCGCTCCTGCATCTCGCGGATATCCAGCGAAAGTGCAGCATATGAGTCGATAACCTGATCCGTCAGGTCATCGATCCGTCGGTGTGCAGCTCTGTCCCTAACTCCACGCCTCCTGCGTCTAGCAGGTCTGACTGGAGACGCCTCAGCTGGCGCCGGCTCAGTGTCCTCCTCGTCATCATCCAAATCTATAATAGGTGGCGCGCTCGTCCCAGCTGTATCTGTACCTGTGTCCATCGGGACGCCACCTCCTCTCTCATCTACTGTATCATCATCATCGTCGTCCTCGTCCTCAACCTCCTCCTCAGCCTCAGCAGGGGCAGCTGCTCCCTCTCTGTAATCCTCCATAAGTGGACCCCATGCTGTCTGCCAGTAGTGTGGATCAAAGACAGAGAACTGTGCAGACCATCTGATGCTCTGAGGTGCAGTCAGCTCCCATGGCATAGCAACGTAAGGTGTAGTCAAACCACGGGGAACTAGAATCCTCCGTGTAATCATCTCCTGAAGTCCGAGCGGCTTGGCAGCCGCCACCATGGTACACCTACTCAGATCCATATCCTGATACCTAGCGATATGGGTCACTATCCCTCCGCAGCATATATCTCCCTTCCCTTTGGCCTTGATCCTGTGCAGATCCTCTGCCAGCATCAATCCAAAGTCAGGGTATCCACCTGTGACCATGCAGTATAAAGAGAAGAGCTCCCCCTGTCGGACCTTCTGGGGCATCTTAGTACGCGCCAGAAGCGTCTCGCTGAAGATCCTGTGTACCAATCGAAAGGCTAGATGATAAATAAGCTTCGCCCTGGAATCACCAGGGCGCCACCTATCTGCGTGCTCTGTAATGTGGGCGATCTGACCCCAGAACTCTCTAGCTACAGCTCGGGTCGGGAAATCTACAGCAGTGGGGGTAGGGAAGCCAAAGATGTCTCTCCAGTGGTCTAGAGGTACTAAGTAGTTCCGGTTCATCAACCGGTACTTCACAGCCCTCTCTGTGGGGAGGTAAGTGAAGGAACTGACAAACTCGAGGGTCGGCTCAAGGTAGGCTGGGGCTCGGATCTCAGTAAACTGATCCAGCCCGACAGTAGTGATCATCCTCCTAAGCTCTCCATCTACGTGGAGACAATCAAAGGCAGAAACGTCCAGAAATCTAGGAGCGATAACTGGACGACTAGCAATACGATCATAATCTACCCGGTGTCTCTCGTGAATCACCGGGATAGAAGGTCGGGATGAGGAAGAAGAAGGGGAAGGAGAGGATCTATCTCTAAGGGCTAACAATCTGTCAGAACTCATCTTCAAACTGTACTGTCAGACTACCTCGGTCGACTGACAAACTCCAAGAATCGCCTCGACCGAGGTGCAGGTCGATTGGACCGAGGCGAAGGCAGTGCGATTTCCAACTCTCTGAATTTCAGTTCTTTTCCCCCAAAAATCACTACCGATGCTTCCTAAGGGGTACTTAAAGGTTTCCTCAACAGAATCAAGGGCAACCAAAGCCCAAATTTCAGTAAACGAACGAGTTTAGGTTTTCGAACGTTTTTACCTCGTTCCGGTCGAAATGCTCAAATTTCTTGCAGATCTGTAGTTGCAATCGACTCCTCTATCCTTCAATCTCGGTTTGGAAGCAGAAAACGTCGAAAACGAGCAAGAAACGAGGTGAGCGAGGTGCGTCTGTTCGCCGCGGTCGAGGAGGGTAAAAAAATGAAAATGTAATTTTTCCCCCTTTTATACTTTTACTGGATCTACTGTCACCTCGGTCGAGATGGTCTCGACTGGCCCGAGGTGGTACTGATCGAGGCGGTTCTGCAGAAACCCTAGTCGCCTCGGTTGCTCAAGAATCAACTCGGTCGAGGTGCTCTGACAGTGACCGAGGTGTTTCTGTCTTCTCAGAATCTCGAACTTCTGTCCTTCCAGATGTGCTCTTTCCTGATATTCCCTGTTGTCTGTCCAGAACGCCAAAAACAAAGCAAAGCAAAGCAAAAACAAAAACTATCTAAGCTAGACTAGAAAACGGGAAAGAAGAGCAATACCTTGGGTTGCCTCCCAAGAAGCGCTTGATTTAAGGTCGCTAGCTGGACCATAATGCGTCTCAAACGAGGTAGGAGGTTCCCTCACCCCATACTTCACCTCCATCGTGGGGTGAAGTAAGTAGATCCATCAAACGCTCCAAGACGTGTAAGTGCTCGTCGGGGAATGAATCGTCTATGGGTGGGCTATCCGTCTCGCGGGAGGATTCCGGTAGCCGGCTGAGGTGATCCGCAACTGAGTTCTCGGATCCCTTCTTATCGCGGATCTCTAGGTCAAATTCTTGAAGCAAGAGAACCCATCAAATAAGGCGCGGCTTTGCATCTTTCTTAGCCAACAAGTAACGAATGGCTGCATGGTCTGTGTAGACAATGACTTTCGCCCCTACTAGATAGGAACGAAACTTCTCGAAAGCATATACAACCGCCAATAACTCCTTTTCGGTGGTAGCGTAGTTGCGTTGTGCTTCATCCAGCGTCTTGCTAGCATAATAGATGGCGGTGGTCCGTCCATCTTTCTTCTGTCCAAGCACCGCTCCTACGGCTACATCACTAGCGTCACACATGACCTCAAAGGGCAAGGTCCAATCAGGAGGCTGGATAATGGGAGCGGAGATCAACGCTTCCTTAATCCTGTAGAAAGCATCAAGACACTCCTGCGAAAACTCAAAAACAACATCTTTATTCAAGAGGTTAGTTAGAGGTTTAGAAATCTTAGAGAAGTCCTTGATGAATCTCCTGTAGAAACCTGCGTGCCCGAGAAAACTCCTCACACCTTTAACAGAACAAGGAGGAGGGAGTTTCTCAACAGTCTCGATCTTAGCTCGATCGACTTCAATACCTCGATTAGAAACGAGGTGTCCTAGCACAATGCCTTCATTAACCATAAAATGACACTTCTCCCAATTTAAAACAAGGTTAGTGTCCTCACATCTTTTAAGCACTAGAGAAAGGTTAGATAGGCAATCATCAAAAGAGGAACCATATACAGAAAAATCATCCATAAATACCTCCATGATCTCCTCTATGTACTCGGAAAAGATAGCCATCATGCATCGCTGGAAGGTAGCGGGTGCATTGCACAATCCGAATGGCATCCTTCGATAGGCAAATGTCCACCATGGACAAGTGAAAGTGGTCTTCTCCTGATCATCCGGATGGATAGGAATCTGGAAAAATCCACTATAGCCGTCCAAGTAGCAAAAGTGTGAATGCTGGGCCAAACGTTCGAGCATTTGATCAATGAAGGGAAGCGGGAAATGATCCTTCCGAGTTGCCGTGTTCAGCTTCCTATAATCGATGCATACTCTCCAGCCCGTAACGGTTCTTGTTGGGATCAACTCGTTGTTCTTATTCATCACAACGGTCATCCCTCCTTTCTTCGGAACGACATGCACCGGGCTAACCCACTTGCTGTCCGAGATAGGATAAATAATACCTGCATCCAACAACTTAAGAACTTCCTTCTTCACAACCTCTTTCATGATCGGATTTAACCGTCTTTGAGGTTCCCGTGAAGTCTTATGATTATCTTCCATTAGAATTCTATGCATGCAGAAAGAAGGTTTAATGCCAATAAGATCATCCGTGGTGTAACCTATGGCTTTTCGATGCTTTCTCAGGACATGCATTAACTTAGATAATTCAGAATCGGAGAGGGAAGCACTAGCAATAACGGGGTAAGTAGAATCCGGCCCAAGAAAGACATACCTCAAGTGACTAGGGAGTTGTTTAAGCTCCACTACTGGGGGTGCTTTCTGGGAGGGATCTTCGCTTCCTCTTTCCAGTGGAATGGTGTCAGAAACTGGACTCGATGCAGTCTCAGTTAGAGTCGTCTCGCTATCGACCTCGGTCGAGGCGCAAAGGCGTTGACCGAGGTGTTCTTTAGTCGCCTCGCTCAGTCCAGAAAGTGCCTCGGTCGAGGTACTGCTACTGGGTCCGAGGCTGGAGATCTTCGTCTCCTGGATCAGCTTCTCTGTTATAGCTCCTGGATCCTCTTCCAGTGCCTTCAAGCTCCGTATATCTGCATCACAAGAAGCATCTATACCTTCCTCCATTAAACTGAAGCTTATAACTCTTTCGAGCGGATCGTTAATAAGGATAGAGCTCACCAATTCTCTTGATTCTTCTTCATCGTAGATGTTGAAGATATCATCAGTTAGTTGCTCCCCTTTCATGGCTGCAAGTAGTGCAAATTCCACCTCATCGCCACCAACGTTGAATTTCAACTTGGCGTTCTTGCAATCCACGTTGCAACCCGAAGTTGCTAGAAATGGCCTCCCGAGAATAATAGGTACTGGATAATCTGCGGGAATGTCAAGTACAACAAAATCTATAGGTAGATAGAAGTTACCTAACTTGACCGGAACGTCTTCCAAGATGCCCACGGGATGGGTAATGGAGCGATCCGCCATGTAGAGTCGAATCTTGACCGGCTTGGGCTGTCCAAGACCGATCTTCGTGCATAGCTCTAGCGGGATGATGCTCACGCTGGCTCCTAGATCACATAGGGCTTCACAAGTGACATCCCCAACTTGAATGGGAATGCAAAATGAGCCGGGATCTCTTAACTTAGGTGGCATCTTTTCCTTCATGATCTTTATAAGCTCCGAAGATTTAGATGTCATCCTAACTTCACCAACATCCTCCAGCTTCCTCTTCCTTGATAAGATTTCTTTTAAGAACTTCCCATAGGCGGGCATACCTAGAATGGCATCAAGGAAGGGAATGTTAATATGTAGCTTATTCATCAAGTCAAGAAACTTACCAAAGTGCTTGTCTAGATGTGCTCTGGCTCTGGACTGGGGGAATGGAAGTGGTGGTTTATATGCAGGAGGTGGTACATAAGTTTTTGTCGTTCCTCCTGCTTTCTGTTGCGCCGCCTCGGTTGGAATCTCGGTCGAGGTGTTCTTCGACTGGGTCTGGACCGAGGTGGTCTGCATCGAGCGAGGTACTGGATCTGCAGTTTTGAGTCCACTCCTCGTCGTTATGGCCATGCACTGGCCCTTAGGGTTAGTTTCCGTCTTTGCTGGAAGCTTCCCTGGATCTCTTGGCGCTTCATTCGCCCTATTAGCAAGTTGTTGTTCGAAGGACTTTTGGGCCCTCGAAAATGAAGTCATAGAATTCTCCATAGCACTAAGCTTGATCAAGATTGCCTCCAGGACTGCGTCCTTCTTTTCCGGCTGAGACGAACTTGATCCTTGCCCTTGGCTCTTTAATGGAGTAGAAGAAGAAGAAGGAGAAGAGAGGAAAGGGTTAGAGGAATCATTAGAGTTGGAGTTTGAATGGTTGTTACCGTGGTTTTGGTTATTCGCCCTCCAGTTGTTGCTATTGGATCCTCTATTGTTGTTGTTGTAGTTGTTTCGGGGTCCGTTGTTGTTGTTACGGTACCCGTTATTGTTGTTGTTGTTCCTTTGCCCTTGCTCTTCCTTCTTAGTTTGAGCCATCAAGAGCTCCTTCAATTGCTTCACGTCGTTCTTCAAGGACGTGAGTTGATTGTTGTTGGGTTGAGTCTCTTGAAAGTTGACTCTTTTAACTCCACCTTCAGCTCCTTGGTGGGTGTACTTCTCTATGTGCAAGGCTTGCTTCTCAATGAAGTCCCAAGCCTCGTCAACCGCCATGTCCATGAATGTACCGGCGGAGAGTAGTTGGAGATTGAACTGGGTGCTTCCGTCCAGCCCTTTGAAGTAGATCTCCAACAACTCGATCTTTGGAATCCCATGATGTGGGCAATCCAAAAGGATATCCTTGAATCGCTCCCAAGATTTGGACAAGCTCTCCTTGTCTTTCATGATGAAAGCGTTGATCTTCCCTCTCATTTCAGCGGTCTTTGAGGGTGGAAAGAATTTGGTCAAGAATTCCGTAGTCATCTCCTCCCATGTGCTAATTTTTCCTGGGGGAAGAGATTGATACCAAGTAAGAGCTCTATCTTTTAAAGAAAAGTAAAAAGGTCTTAGCTTGTAGTTGTTGTTCTCAATTCTGGAAGGTCGCAAGGTTTCCATCAAGATCTCGTAGTTTTGAAGATGTTGATGCGGCGACTCCTTCTCTAGCCCTCCGAATTGGCACTGGCGAATCATAGCTAGAACTTGCGGTCGAAGTTCGTAGTCATGATCTGCTGGATCTCCTAGGTTCACTCCTGGACGCCTCAGTTGTTGGTTAGGGTCCATCCTTTGACCTAGGGTTTGTGGAATTCCTGCAAGAAGAACATCTCGGACTGGCATCCGAGGTGGAAGTACATCGGCCGGGGCGTCGGGTACTGGAATCTGCCTCGGTCGAGGATCAACTATTGGATCCTGCATCGGTCGAAGTAGAATCTGGTTCCGAATGGCAGCAATCTCAGCTTCGATTGCTGCAGTCCTGGTGCGATTCTCCTCTTTCTCTTGCATGAGTTCTTCCTTGCTGAGGCGCAGCAGCTCCTGCGTCTCTCTCAATTGGGCCGCAAGATCGCGATCGTCTTGTTGGGCCATCTTCGCTTCTCTCAAGCGTCTCTTGTATGTCTTTTCTGGTTCGGGATCGTAAGGAACGATTTCCTTCCCAGCGCGGGTTCTTCGCATATACCTAAGAAAGAACCTGCAAAAGTCACTCAAGTAGAGTGGTTAGACAAAACGGGGCAAATGCCCCAAGAGCAAACCGTACCGGCTCGGTCTAGACCAAGTCCCCGGCAACGGCGCCAAAAAACTTGTTCGCTCCAAACGGTGTGTGCAAGCTTTAAATTTATAACCCTAGACTTAAGCTTAAAACAAGGATGCGAACCCGCAGTGTACGGGTCAATCGTAGTAAAAGCAAGAAAATTCCAGGGGTCGATCACAGGGACTCGGTGAAACAAAGTCAACACAGTATGCTACGTTAGTTCTAACCACAAGAGCGATCAACACAATCAAAGATGAATAAGATGTCAAATAAAGCAAGCATGTAATTCTAGGGATTAAAGCATCTAGTTGTGGTTCCAACTCAAGATCTATAGATAAGCGGACAAAGCTGAGATTTTTGCGTGGGGAAGGTGTTACTAAGTGGAGTAGATCACCGGGTAAGTCTCACTACACACTAATCCTAAACCGCAAATCCTATTACCGGGTAAGTCTCAAGGAATTAAGATAAAGAACTATAACCTCAAACTAACACACCATCTAAGGGAATAGAATCAACCTTTACCGGGTAAGTCTCAGGCTAACTCACGAAGATGGGATGGAAGCACACTCAAACCCCAATAAAGGATAAACCTTTATTACCTACACTTATGATCGTTGATACACAAACTAAGGAATTACCGGGTAAGTCTCATCCTAAGCTTGCTTTGGACCAGGAAGGTGTAATAAGAATAGGATTTGGCAAACTCTAACACTTAACTCTCAGTTTAGGTCGAATAAGTCACCTCGGTCAGAAGAATTCCACCCCGGCCGAGATATTCATCAACCGAACGAGATGCTTAGGGTTAAGGTTAAAGACTCGAACTTTCAGGATCCTACTGGAATCTAAGATTATTCTATCATTGTTTTTCCCACAACCTTCAGCCAATCACCCTAGAATCACACAAGGAAATTAGCCACTCATCATCATAATGAAAGTATTAAATATAAGGGAAGAAGGTGAATATTTGAACAAAGAAGAATTTAATGAAAAGACTCCAATAACTGAATCAAATATCACAACAAAGCGTTCCTTGGACAATAATCCAACAAGACAAGACAACAATTGAGGGAGTTGAAGACAATCTTACAAAACCCTTCAATAAAGCTATAAAAGCTATGAACTTCAATCTTCCTTCAACCTTCAAAAAGGTTCTTCAACTCTCTCCCAAATTGGAGTATGCTGCTTCTTGCGCTGATAGCCGATGATCGGTGTATGCGGGCTTTTGGATTTGTGGAAATCCAACCCTTTATATAGGAAAATAACCCTCCAAAGATAATAAATCTTAGAAAGATCTTTTCCCATAAATAAAGGTAAAATATATGATTCTGCATATCTCCTTCCTTCCAGGAGCCAAGCCCAAAAATATAAGATCACTTTCCAATTTTAAAAGATCTCAGCCAAGAATAAAATATTCTCGCCGCGTCCTAGGTGTTCGCCTCGGTCGAGTCGGCGTCTCTGGATCACCTCGGTCGAGATGAATCTCTGGTCAACCGAGGTGAGTCACAACTGAATGTGAAATCTCTCAAAACTGGCCCAAAGTAAATCCTTAATCCATGGCTATGCTTCCTGGATGTACCTCCAAATGACTCTTGACTTCTTTTGCTCTTTTTTGATGCAAAACGTACCATATTACCTGCAATTACAACGAAACTAGGTGTAGACCTCGATTCTCGCAAAGGTAGATGAAATGGCAGTAAAATCACATAATGTACATACAAACATGCAGATTATTGAAGATAAAACGTTCAAACAAACCCCAAAATATAGACTATGATTCATGCTATCAGCCGGCATATGACAAGTTTTGGAAGGAAATACTCTCCAACAAAAGGAAGTTGGAGGAGTATGGGGAGATAAGAATGACCAAGAGATCCTCGGAATTGATCCAAACCATGAAGGAAGAGATGCCTCCCAAGCTAAGGGATCCGGGCCCTTTTTGCGTCCCAATAGGAGTGGGAGATGTGAAGTACGAGGCCCTTTGTGACCTTGGAGCAAGTGTAAGCATCATACCGCTTGCACTTTGCAAAAAGGTCGGACTAGGAGAGCCAAAGCCGGTCAAGATGACCCTCTATATGGCGGACCGTTCTATCACCCATCCGGTTGGGATCCTAGAGGACATCCCGGTGCAACTAGGAGGATTCTATGTGCCAATTGACTTTGTCGTCTTGGACATTCCGGCGGATTACCCGGTTCCTATCATCTTAGGAAGACCTTTCCTAGCCACCTCCGGATGCCTAGTGGATTGCAAGAACGGGACTCTCTCCTTCAACATTGGAGAAGAGAACATCAAGTTCAAGTTGTCCACAATGATGAAAGGGCCAGCCCTTGATGAAGATGTCTTCAACATAATCGAGCATGAAGAATCTAGGGAAGTTGTGAGCTCGATCTTGATCAAGGATCCCTTAGAGAAGGTTCTTGCCTTAAGCATGATGGAAGAAGGTGTTGAAGAGGCTTGCAATGAAGAGATCAAGGCCTTGGAGAGCTTGGAAGAGGAGCCAAGAGTTGGATTTGAAAGCCACGAAGAAGTGTTGAACAGCTGCCAGTTCCACGGCCGAGATTTGCACTCCACGGCCGTCAAACTTTCTGGACAACTCCGAGAAGCAAGCTTGGCAAGAACCACGGCCGTGGAAGATGGGCGAGCCGTGATTTCAACCGTGGTTTTCCCTGGATCAGCCCTTGATGGTGATCAAGCTTCTAGGAGCCTTGGAGGGTCTTCATTTGCTTTGAATTCATCTCATCCAACTTTATTTGGATCGTCTTCAACCAACAAAGGTCCTCCCTCACTTGAACTCAAACCCCTCCCCTCTCATTTAAAGTATGCATTTCTTGGTGAAAACTCTACATATCCTGTGATTGTTGATGCATGCTTGAGTGATGATGAACTTGCTAAGTTGTTGCATGAGCTAAGATTGCATAGGAAAGCCATTGGTTATACTATTGATGATTTGGTTGGCATTAAGCCCTCTTTGTGCATGCATAAGATAATGATGGAAGATAACCACAAACCCTCTATTGAACATCAACGGAGATTGAATCCTATAATGAAAGAGGTAGTCAAAAAGGAAATCATTAAGTTACTAGATGCGGGAATTATCTACCCTATCTCGGATAGTAAGTGGGTTAGTCCCGTTCATGTAGTTCCTAAAAAGGGTGGGATGACTGTAGTGACTAATGAGAACAATGAACTAATCCCGACTAGAACGGTTACGGGGTGGAGGATGTGCATTGATTATAGGTAATTGAATATGGCCTCTAGGAAAGATCACTTCCCTCTTCCCTTCATTGACCAAATGCTAGAAAGGTTAGCTCAACACTCTCATTTTTGCTATCTAGATGGCTATAGCGGATTCTTCCAAATCCCTATCCACCCCGATGACCAAGAGAAAACGACTTTTACATGTCCATGGGGTACTTTTGCATATAGGAGAATGCCGTTTGGGTTGTGTAATGCACCCGCCACCTTCCAAAGGTGTATGATGGCTATCTTTTCGGAATACATAGAAAATATCATGGAAGTGTTTATGGATGATTTCTCTGTTTATGGTTCTTCCTTTGATAATTGCTTGGCTAACCTATCATTGGTATTGCAAAGATGTGAGGAAACAAATCTTGTCTTGAATTGGGAAAAATGCCACTTCATGGTAAATGAAGGCATTGTGTTAGGACACTTGGTGTCCAACCGTGGCATTGAGGTTGATAGGGCAAAAATCGAAACGATAGAGAAGTTGCCGCCACCTACCTCGGTGAAGGGGGTAAGGAGTTTCTTAGGGCATGCCGGTTTTTACCGGAGGTTTATCCAAGATTTCTCTAAAATTTCTAAGCCTCTCACTAACCTACTAATGAAGGATGTTGATTTTGTCTTTTCCAAGGATTGTCTTGAAGCTTTTTGTAGGTTGAAGAACGCCTTGATCTCCGCACCTATCATGCAACCTCCGGATTGGAGTCTACCATTTGAGATCATGTGCGATGCAAGTGATGTGGCCGTTGGGGCCGTTTTAGGGCAAAGGAAAGAAGGGCGTACTCATGCTATTTATTATGCTAGGAAAACGCTAGACGATGCCCAACTCAATTATGCTACCACCGAGAAGGAGTTGTTGGCGGTAGTATATGCATTTGAGAAGTTCCGCTCATACCTTGTTGGAGCGAAGGTCATAGTTTATACGGATCATGCGGCGATCCGTTATCTACTTACAAAGAAGGATGCCAAACCAAGGTTGATTCGGTGGATCCTTCTTCTTCAAGAGTTCGATTTGGAGATAAGAGATAAGAAGGGATCCGAGAACTCCGTGGCGGATCACCTTAGTAGATTGCCTACATTAGAGCTTGGAAGAGATGACATTGCAATTGATGACTCATTCCGAGATGAGCAATTGCAAATGGTAGAGGAATGCTTGTTCCAAGTTTCTAGGGGAAATGAGCCATGGTATGCCGACATTGTGAATTACTTAGTATGTGAGGAAGTGCCTCCCGGATTGACATATGCACAAAGAAAGAAGTTTTTCAACGATGTGAGGCATTACTATTGGAGTGAGCCACTCTTGTTCAAGAGAGGACCGGATGGGATGTTTAGAAGATGCATACCGGAAGATGAAGTGGAGAGTGTGATCCGGCATTGTCACTCCTTACCTTGTGGAGGCCATGCTAGCTCACACAAGACGTGTGCAAAGGTATTGCAATCCGGTTTTTATTGGCCTAACTTGTTTAGAGATGTGCAAGGTTTTGTAGCTGGATGTGATCCTTGCCAAAGGACGGGCAACATCTCAAGGAGGAATGAAATGCCCTTGAACAACATTCAAGAAGTGGAGATTTTTGATGTGTGGGGTGTGGACTTCATGGGACCATTCCCTTCCTCATATGGCAATCTCTATATCCTATTGGCGGTGGATTATGTGTCAAGATGGGTGGAGGCAATCGCCTCTCCTACAAATGATGCCAAGGTGGTGGTGCGGTTCTTCAACCGGGTGATCTTCCCTAGGTTTGGAACACCAAGGGTGATCATTAGTGCTGGAGGAAAGCACTTCACGAATAGGAACTTTGGAGCACTTTTGGCTAAGTATGGGGTGACCCATAAGGTGGCAACACCTTACCATCCCCAAACTAGTGGCCAAGTGGAGATCTCCAACCGGGAGATAAAGGCCATCCTTGAGAAGACGGTGTCTAGAACTAGAAAGGATTGGGCTATGAAGCTCAATGACGCATTGTGGGCATATAGAACCGCCTTCAAGACACCGATTGGCACCACTCCCTACAAGTTAGTCTATGGCAAGTCTTGCCATCTTCCGGTGGAAATGGAGCATAGAGCTTATTGGGCCATTAAGTGGCTAAATTTTGACCTCAAGGAAGCGGGAGAAGAGTGGTTGCTTGATCTAAACGCCCTTGAGGAGATCCGGTTGGACGCTTATGAGAATGCCCGGATTTACAAGGAACGAACCAAAAGATGGCATGACAAGAAGATCATCCCCAAGGAGTTGAGTGAAGGAGATCTTGTCCTTCTCTTCAACTCAAGGCTAAGGCTCTTTCCCGGAAAGCTCAAATCAAGATGGACCGGGCCATATGTGGTGAAGAAGATTTTCTCTCATGGAGCTATTGAGATAGGAGGGGAGCATTGTGGGAATTTCAAAGTGAATGGGCACCGCTTGAAGAAGTATATTCCGGGAGCTCCGGTGGACATGATTGCCCCACTTCACCTTGAATAGACTCCCCCGAGTTTGGTCAAGCAAATGACCTTAAAGAAGCGCTTGGTGGGAGGCAACCCATTGGTAACGTTTTTCTTTTTCTTGTTTTGTTTTAGTTTGTTAGATTTTTCTATCTTTGTGTGTGTTTTGTCTATTTCGTGTGTGTGCTAGAGCATTAGTAGCATTGGAAGCCTTTCTTGGCATGTGAATGATGATGATGAAACCCTCACCAATTATGGGTGGAGCGGACGCGGAACTTGGACGGCTAGCGGTGCCTAGCGCGGGTCCCGAAGCTTTGATGAATGCTTAGAGCTCTCTACCATGGTTGATAGGATCATCCAACATCAATTCACTTGAGAATTCCCGAATACCATAGCAAACACTTTTACATTGTGAGAAACTTCTTTCACTCTCTCTACTTCATTTACACATTGGGGACAATGTGTTTCTAAGTATGGGGTGGGGTTTGCATGATCCTTTGCATGATGAGCATCTAGGATAGTTTAATATTTGCACATGTCTTGCATTGTACATACTTAAAACGAAAATTCCATAAAAATCAGAAAATTTTAAAATTTTTTTGTGCTCTCTAGGCTTGGATATGATCCTAATGATGAAATCTTGTCATATGAATTGGCTATGGATGGCCTTATGTGTCGAATTAATAAATGCATATGTGGACTTGAACTACTTCTCTTGAATCCTATGAATGATTTGTGACCATGATGTTTGCCTAGAAAGGATTGAGTAGTGAAAATCGAAATTACATGATAGTTCTTGCATACCATCTAGGAATGAATGAGGCAATTCAATCTTTCTCTACTTCTCATCTTAATCATGATTGCTTGAGCACCTCAATTGAGAAAATTTTGACCTCTTTTAACCCATCCGGGAATAGGAGCATGCTAGTGTGTTGATGTGTGCAAAAGGCAAAGTTTGGGGTGAAGTTGTTGATGAAAAGAATATCATGCATAAAATGCTGAATTTGTTGTGAAAGTGTAGCCAAAATATAAGCTTGAGGACATTGGTTTAAATGACAAGTAACTCGGTACACTTCACATAATCGGGTGTTGGTGCCTTGCCAAAGTCAAATGAACCGATAGTCCTAACGAGCTTTGGTATGTGTGCCCGGTGTGGATGCACCTCGAAAACTAAGAAAAAACCCGAGGACGGCTAATCACCAAGGTTTCGGCTCTTGTACACCAATGCCATTGTCTCAAAAAGAAGTCAAAGAAAAAGAAAAGAAAGAAAAGATAGAGGAAAATATACACTTGGGGGAAGTTGATCGAGGACAAGGATGTGAAGTTAGTTCCGTTCCCGGATTAGCATCACATAACCTAGAAATCCCCACCCAATCACTACATTTCTTGGCCCTTTTATCTCACAAGACCTTATGACCTATTTGCATGTTTGTAAGACTTAGTAGTTTAGATTGGATGTACTCTTGATCTTCTTGACTTCTTCATCTTTACATTTCATGCATACTTTTGAGTTAAGTACAATTGTCTTTCCATGCTTTCATTTGTTTGATGCATGATTGCTTGTCCTTAGCCATTGAACATGACTATGAAGGTGATCCAATAGTAGAAGCACAAAACCCAAAAAGATTTTGCCATTTTTTCTGCATACATAAATCATGTCATCTCCTAGTCTATAGTTGGGAATTTGCTCGGGGACGAGCAAACCTTAAGTATGGGGTATTTTGATAACACGATTTATGGGTTAGTTTTAGGCAGTCATTTAGATAGAGTTCTCGCTCATTCATGCATGGTTTAGCATTGGTTCGAGATATTTTGCACTCAATTCATGTATTTTGTCGAGATAGATGTCTACACGGACTTGTGCGTGTTTTGTAGGTAATTCGGGAAATTTAGGAGCGAAAACGATGCGTTTGAGGATCGTTCATCTAGACGACACACCCTCAGACTCATTAGGACACAAGCTATAGGCTAAGGAGGACTCATGGAACCTTGCCAACACTATCCATGCACCAAATCACAGCTTAATGATCCAAGGCAAAGTTTCTGCACAGAATCACGGTTCTCTGACAGATCACGGCCGTGGAAACGACCGTGGAATTTGCCAGATTCTCGTGACAGCTGTGCCACGACTCTCATGGCCAGCTCAGGCAAATCTTGTTATAAAAGTGGTCCTTCATGGGTTGTTGAGGGCCAGCTAGGAGCATCTTGGAGCAGCTCATCCATTTCTCATTTCTCTAACAAAAATATACTCTTAAGAAGAAGATTTTCTAGGAAGGAAAGTGTCAAAAAGGAAGAAGAAGAGCTCCATTGAAGGGAAGAAGAAGAACACACAACATTGCTATTGTTGCTAGATTTTCGGATTCTATTTTCTAGTTGTAAGAACCATTTGAACCTTCTTTTGGAAGGATTGTAAGTCTCCCAAATTCTATTTTCAGCTTGGTTTGATCCTAGTTCTCTTGTTCATCTCTTTCTTTCATTCTCTTGCAAATGAATGTTATGATTTTGTGTTTGTTTGTTTCGATTTCTATTATGAATGTTGTAGGCTAAATAGATGTGGTTCTAGGGTAAGGAAAGGATGGTTATGGCTAAGGCTATGATAGGATGAACTTAGATTTATCTTTGGATGACTTGTGTGCTTGAACGTACTCTCTGTTAGGAATTACGGGTGGATCTTGTCAAACCACGGCCGTGGTTTAGGTAGAACAACCCGTGATTTTCCTGGTTCGATGGATCTTGATTTAGATTGTTAAAATGTTGAAATCCTAAGTGTTTGTTGAGTTAAATCTACCCTAGGGTAACCTAGTGTTAGCAACTAGTGTTAGGAGAGACTTACCCGGTAATCCTCACTCTTAGATTCCAAAGATAACAACCCTTAGGTAGTGGTGAGCCTAATAAGCCGCCATTGGATTAAGTATGCTGGATAGTAGCTCTAGACTAGCCCTTCCGAGACTTACCCGGTGAGGATAGGTTAGATCCTTGAGTAAACAATCCGGTTTGAGTAGAATTCCGCTCCTTAGGTTCTTAGAGACTTATCCGGTAATGAGACCTAGGGAATGGACTAGCGGATCTTGAGACCTACCCGGTGATTGATCCCAATCTAGAAATGCTTGATCCCCAACATAGTTAATCCAAGAATTGAATAGATAGCTTGAGTCTTATGCTATGACCGGAATTTCCAACCCCTAGAATCCATCTTTTCTTTCTTGATCTACATCTTGTTTAGTTGTTCATTCGTGTTTATTCATAGTTTAGTTGATCGATTGTTTTGCATGTGTTGTGATCTTTGATTGATCACCAAAAAATTCAACCAAAAACATTTGAGATTTTCATTTCTTTATTTCTTTCTTTTCTTGCACCCTAGGTCTTTACTAAACTCAATCACAAATCGAATCAATTTCACCTTAGTCTTTGTGTTCGACCTCGGAGTACTATCCCTACTACAAACGTCCCGTACACTGCGGGTTTCGCTAGGAGTTAGGATAATTATAACGAGTATAAATTTAAAACCCAATTGCGCATCACAATCTTAGCGTAACATTGCTGATGGAAGACTTTAACACAAATAAAGTAGTTTGATACACTAACAAATAAATTATTATATTTCGAGATGCTTGGTTGGTTTGGTTTTAAGTGCAGGTTTTACCAAAGAGTTCAAAGTCCTTGAAATGAATTTCAAAGGCACAAAGAAGACAAGGACGCACAACGAACCATCTTAAAAGCCTTGAAGTAAAATTCAAAGGAACAAGGAAGACAAGGTTGGACAACAAACGAAAAGATTTCAAATAACAAAGAAAATGTTTTTCGAGAGATTTGAGAAGATATGAAGATTTGATAAGGAGAAGATCTCAACCGACCAACAAAAAAAATCTCAACCGATCCTTAAAACAAAAAGCACGAAGATTCTCTGATCTGGAATTAATGATTGTTACAACAATCAACGAGAAGATTAAGGAGCCAGGAGATCAACGTGTTCTTAGGAGATGAAGATCTACAACGTCTATCTCATCTCAACCAAGAAGCGACATTCATGGAGAAGAAGAAATTATCTTCGAACGGTCATCTCTCCAACGGCTAGAAGACCTCTCCATAGAAGATTATAAATGAATATGGCATCTGAAGAATAAGCAAGCCTGCACATAAACATCAAAAGTCTTCAAGCGAACAAAAGCTATCTTCATTTTCGAAACATAGTTTTTCTTTCTCTCCTTCTAAAAAGCTTTATTCCCTAGAGAGAAATTAAACTCGAGAGCTCCATTGGCATATCTAAAGAGTTTTATACTCGAGTGTGTTACTCTGCGAAGTAACTAGGCTATTATAGCAAAGTAAAGAGTTGGAGCTAGATCGTAGCATTGGCTACAGTGAGAGAAGAAGGGGATTTCTTCTAGTTAGGACTCTTTGAAGCTGATAATAGATAGTTAGATCCTAAGGCTATACCCTGGGACGGAGAGTAGGCTATTTAGAGCCAAACTTCGTAAACAAATCCTCGTGTCGATCTTTTACATTCCGCATCATATCTTGTTTATTGTGACTAACTTTGTTTTGCAGGAGTTCAAAGTCAAGGCCCTTGAAAGTTGTTTCAAAGCCCTTGAAATCAAAGCTTCACAACGAACTAAGATCGACATCAAGACCCTTAAAATTGATTTCAAGGCCTTGAGATTGATTTTGCAAAAAGGTACCATACTCTATTCAACCCCCCTTCTAGAGTATCTTTTAACCTTTTATTTCACCTACCGGTTCTTCAATTGGTATCAGAGCTAGACTCACGTATATTGATTTAACCATCAGTGAGACTAATCATGAATCCTGTAGGTGATGGTGAATTTGCTCAAGGAAGATCCTCATCTCGACCACCACTCTTCTGTGGCAACAACTTTGCTCATTGGAGAGCACTCATGTGTATGTTCATTATTGATCAGGACATGGAATTTGGAGCATTGTTCATAATGGCCCCAAAATCCCTACTACAACTGTAGAAGGTGTCCAAGTGCCAAAGAAGGAAGCTGACTTCACACAAGCTGACCTGGACAGTGTGTCAAAGAACTACAAAGCAATGAACCTACTATACTACGGATTAGATGCAAATGAATTCAACCGCATCTCATCACGCAAGAGTGCTAAAGAAATATGGGACAAGCTTGTTGTCACTTACGAAGGAACAAGTCAAGTTAAGGAAACAAAGATTAGAATCTTCCTCAGACAATACGAGCTATTCAAGATGAACATAAATGAAACAGTCAAGGAAATGTTCACAAGATTCACTGAGATTGTGAACAACTTGGAATCACTAGGAAAGATCTTCACAAATGAAGAAAAAGTTAGGAAGGTTCTAAGGAACTTACCTAAAGCTAAGTGGGGACCAAAGATGACTGCTATCGAAGAAGCTCGGAATCTCTCAACCCTTCCTCTTGATGACCTCCTTGGAAAACTCATCACACATGAAATGGTTCTTGGTGAAGAAGATGGAGAGCTCCCATCCAATTCCAAGAATTTGGCATTAAAATCAAGAAAGGATGAATTATCATCATAAGAGGAAGATAGTGATGATGAAGAAGAAGATGCAATTGCCATGATCTCTAAGGGTCTCGCAAGAATTCTCAAGTTAAAGAAACAATCTGCTAATAATAGAGAATATCCACGAGTATCAAAACCCCGAGGTAAGTTTTCTAACTCTAACAAGAAAACTAGAGTACTGACTTGCTTTGAATGTGGTGAAACAGATCATCTTGTGAAGGATTGTCCACAAAAGAAGAGGACCAACTTCAAGAAAAATGATCGAAAGAAGAAAGCTATGGTAGCTTCATGGAGTGATTCAGAATCATCAAATGAATCAGAAGACGAAAAAGAACAAGCAAACTTGTGTCTCATGGCCGATCATGAAGAAGATTCAAATCTGTATGTTGACAATGTGGTAAGTATAATTATGTCTCAACCTGAATCTGACCTAAAACAATTTATTAAGGATATTATCATATGTGATAAGGAACATAGAATAAGGATAAATTTTTTAAAAGAAAAGATACTTGAACAAGAAAACCAACTAAGTGAAATGTATTTGGAGATTGAAAATCTTAACACAGAAAAAGTAGACCTTGATAACAATATCAAGGCCTTGGAATAAGAGAACATGATTGTCAAGGACAACCTCTCCTATCTTCATCGAAACTATATCGATCTAGAGAAAGAAAAAGTTGATCTAACTTTGATGTGTCAAGACCAGAAGCCTGCACTTGTTAAGTTTACTCGTTCAAAAGCTAATCTTGAGAGAATGATGAGTGAACAACAATCCTCCCTTAACAAAAATGGTATAGGTTATCATAGGAGCTTTCCTAGAAAACCTACCACCACTTTTGTCAAAGTCAAAGGAAATATTTATATGCCCACTTGCTTCTACTGTTGTAAAAAGGGTCATGTTAAATCTACATGTCCTTATAGAAGAAATGATCCTTATATCATTAGAAACACCTATCATTTATGTTTAAGGAAACAAGTCAAACAAATCTGGGTTCCTAAAGGTACTAGACCACCAAACATGATCGAACCTGAATATGGACCAAAATATGCCATTTGGTCGACCTGGAAAGGTTGATGTTTGTTGTTTTGCAGGATATCACCAAGGTAAAGGAGCACAAATGGATATTAGATAGTGGTTGCTCAAGACACATGAGTGGAAAAAGCTCTTTATTCTCATATTTAAAGAAGCAATCATCTGGAACCATTACTCTTGGTGATAAAGGAAAGTGTGACATTATTGGCATTGGTAAAATATGTTATAATTCATCTAACTCTATTGATGATGTCTATTTGGTTGACGGTTTGAAGTATAATCTGCTTAGTATCTCTCAAATATGTGATAAAGGCAACAAAGTTTTATATGATTCAGGAAAATGTGAGGTTCAAGACAAAAAGACGGGTGCAATTGTGCTTACTGCTCCTAGATGTAACAATGTTTATTCTATGAGTATTAACCAAGTTTCAAGGACTAAGCTAAAATGTCTAAATGCCTTGACTGATGATCCAAGGCTTTGACATAGAGGACTAGGTCACGTAAGCATGCACACAATGCATAAGCTACTTACAAAGGATTTGGTACATGGTTTGCCAAACCTAAATTTTAAGGTAGATGAACTATGTAAGGCTTGTACACAAGGTAAACAAACAAGAGGTTCATTCAAACCTAAGAAAGTTGTAAGTTCTTCTCAACCCATTGAACTGTTACATATGGATCTTTGTGGACCTATGCGTGTCAAATCTCCCAAAGGCAAGCAGTACATCCTTGTTATTGTGGATGCTTTTTCTCGTTTTACATGGATTTCGTTTCTACGAGAAAAGTCTGAAGCATTATTTGAGTTTTCTAAATTATGTGAGTTATAATCTTTGAAAAGTCTACCAATTGTTTCTATAAGAAGTGATCATGGTAGAGAATTTGATCAACTAAAGTTTGATTTGTTTTGTGCAAAATATGGTATGTCACATAACTTTTTAGCTCCTAGAACTCCTCAACAAAACGGAGTTGTGGAATGTAAGAACCGCACTCTTGAGGATATGTCTAGGACGATGCTTTTAGAAAACAATTTGCCAAAAAGTTTTTGGGCTGAAGCAGTAATCACTGCAAATTATATTTTGTACATATGTTTAATTCGCCCTATCTTGAAAAAGACTCCTTATGAACTCTTTAAAGGAAGGAAACCAAATATTTCATATTTCAAACCCTTTGGATGTACTTGTTTTGTTCATAACAATGACAAAGATAATCTTGGGAAATTTGATGCACATAGTGATGAAGCAATTTTTATTGGATATGCTTCAAATAACAAAACTTATCGAGTCTATAACAAACGTACCAAAATTGTTGAGGAAAGCATTCATATTATTTTTTATGAAAGCAATGATGGTACTTTGAGTAAGAGTTTTGCAGATCTAAATCTGAATTAACGAGAAGATCACAATTCGGATGAAGAGGAAGATCTTAAAGATCAAGAAAAGAATATGCAGGAAAAGATTCAAGATACCGAAGAAAACCCTCAAGACCTTGAAACACATCTTCAAGACCTTGAAACAGAAAATTGTGATAACAGAACTCCACTTCAAGGGCTTGAAACTCAACTTCAAGGCCTTGAGATTGGATCAACGGGTAATATATCAACGGTACCTGAATCTAGTCCAACATATGAGGCTCAACCTTTTGGATTTGTTCCATCTGTCAAAAGAAGAAAAGTTC
Source organism: Fagopyrum homotropicum (assembly GCA_033239125.1). Classification (NCBI taxonomy): domain Eukaryota; kingdom Viridiplantae; phylum Streptophyta; class Magnoliopsida; order Caryophyllales; family Polygonaceae; genus Fagopyrum; species Fagopyrum homotropicum. The sequence goes on from BSWB01000008.1 coordinate 11,523,537, forward strand.
AACACTCCTCATATCATCCACAAGAGAATGCGATCTCTGATCCAAATACTGGAGTTCAAACTCATTCTAAAGTGAACAATCTATGTGCCTTCTCCGCTTTTGTGTCTCTTGTCGAGCCAAAGAACTACGCCCAAGCTCTTCAAAAACCTGATTGGATTATTGCCATATAAAATGAACTAAACGAATTTGAGAGAAACAAAGTCTGGACTCTTACTTCAAGACCAAAACATCAATCCGTCATTGGCATAAAATGGGTCTTTCGGAATAAGTTGGATGAAAGTGGCAAAGTCATACGAAATAAAGCACGACTTGTAGCACAAGGCTATAACCAAGAGGAAGGCATCGATGATGAGGAGACTTTTGCTCCAGTTGCCAGGTTAGAAGCCATACGTATGCTACTTGCATTTTCATTTTTTATGAACATAAAACTTTTTCAAATGGATTTAAAATGTGCTTTTCTAAATGGCTTCTTAGAAGAAGAAGTCTACGTTGCTCAACCTCCTGATTTTGAAAATGATGAATTTCCAAATCACATTTTTAAATTGGACAAAGCTCTTTATGGTCTTAAACAAGCTCCTCGAGCTTGGTATGAGAGATTGTCTAAATATCTTCTTGAAAATAAATTCAAAAGAGATTTGATTGATAAAACATTATTTATCAAATCCGAAGGCAACAACATTCTAGTAGTACAAATCTACGTCGATGATATTTTATTCGGTGCTACTAATGATTCCCTTTGCAAGGAATTTTCAAATATTATGTGCAGGGAATTTGAAATGAGCCTAATAGGAGAGCTTAATTTCTTTTTTGGACTTCAAGTTTCACAAGTAAAGAAATGAATTTTTCTCAACCAAAGCAAGTATACTAAAGACTTGCTTAAAAAGTACAAAATGGATCAATCTAAGATTGCAAAGACTCCTATGAGTTCAACACTTTCGCTTGACCATGACAAGGATGGAAAAAGTGTAGTACAAAAGGAGTATCGAGGTATGATAAGTTCATTATTGTATTTAACTACTAGTCGTCCTGACATTATGTTTAGCGTGTGCATGTGTGCAAGATTTCAAGATGATCCTAAAGAGTCACACTTGATAGCTATGAAAAGAATTTTTCGGTATCTCAATGGCACTAAGGATTTAGGGTTATGGTACCCACATCAAAGCTCGTTTCATCTTGTTGGCTATTCAGATGCGGACTTTGCAGGTTATAAGGTCGATAGAAAAAGCACTTCTGGACGTTACCAATTCTTAGGGTCATCCCTAATTAGTTGGCACTCCAAGAAGCAAAATTCTGTCGCTTTATCCACAACCAAAGCTGAATATATCGCTGCGGGAGCCTGTTGTGCACAAATTCTGTGGATTGCTCAACAACTTTGTGACCTTGGCTTTGATTTAAAAGGTATCCCTATAAAATGTGATAATACTAGTGCTATTTCGATAACTAAAAATCTTGTGCAACATTCAAGGACTAAGCATATTGATGTAAGGCATCACTTCATACGTAATCATGTTGAAAAAGGTGATGTTTCGATCTCTTTTATATCTACTAACTTGCAGCTTGCAGATATCTTTACCAAGCCTCTTCTTGAGGAATAATTTAATTTTATTAGATTGGAGCTTGGTATGTTGAACAAGGAAGCATTAACGTAGGGGGAGTAAATGAGTTTATTTGTTCCTACGTATGCAGCCCAATTGATGTTTCAAGGGCCTTGAAATAAAATTCAAGGGCCTTAAAACATGTTTCAAAGGGTATATTAATAAAACGGATCAATTAGAAATTCATATCTTTTAGATATGTAATTATCTAATTTTTATTCTTTAAAAGAGATTTCAAAAGGCTTTATTATCAAATTCAAAGGATTTTGAAAAGTGGTTACTAAAATTTATGGGAAGAATCTTAATCAACAATGATTTTCCCAAGATCTTGAATATCTTATTGATCTTACGTTGATATGACTTCTTCCCTTAAAAACTCTTCTCTTCCTTCTTTATTTCTTCCGCTTCCTTTTCCCTTTGAAAGAACAGTGCTTTACTCTTTCATTTTTACAAACCTTCTTCGTATTCTTCTCAAAAATTTCCTATGGCATCTAAGAGATCTTCAGTGGATGAGGCAACATCATCTGCCTCCAAAAGACAGAGAATAGTTCTGATTTCATCCGACTCCAACCCAGATTCGAGCTCAAGGTCTAATTCAAGCTCAAGCTTTTCAGATTATCTGAGTGACGCAGAGATCTTTGCCAAGACAGGGCTTCCGTCAAATTGGTTTGAGAGTCCAACGGCCGCCAAGAAATGGTTGACAGAGTTTGACGACCGATATGAATGCATGTGTGAGCCTGTCCATAGTGAACTTTTTACATGCTTCTCTTTACCAGGGCTCGAAGTGCTTCAGGCAAGTTCTATCTGGATTATGCTCAACCCAGGTGAAGTCTCTTACCCACGATTAACCAAGTTGTTCTACACAAACTTAACTACAAGAAGAGAAAGAGGAGAATGGATTTTGGACTCAGTTCTCAAAGGTAAGAAAATCATCATTACTACTGAGATTATTGCTGATATTTTTGGTTTTCCTCGATATGACGTATAGGATCATTCTAACTCTGCTAGAACTATCCGATTAGCCAAAGAACAATTTTTTCTTCCCAATGCTTTACCACAACCCACTATCATTTGCTTAACCCTTGAAGCCAGAATTATTTATGCTATTTTAGATAGATGTGTGGTACCAAGGTTTACTAACAAGGATGTGGTAGCAAACACATTACTGGCATTAGTCTATCATGTGGTGAATGAGCTTAAAGTAAATCTATCGGAAATCATTTTGTCTCAAGTGGTAAATGTCATAAATTCTCCAAGTAATAGTCACCTGCCATATGGAAATCTACTTCCCACAATTTTTAGGCATTTCTCTATTGATTATTCTAGTGAGGTGCAACATATTATAAATGGAGGATTGGATGAAGCATTCTTTTAAACTATAGGAATTCAGAAGACACAGGTTGATTTTAGTACAGTATGGGTTTTAAAGGAGCAACCAGAATGGAATTTCACCACAGTGCAGCGTTTGAAAGCTGTAGAGAGGGCAGTGGACTCACTAAGAACCGTTCTTGTCTTTTTCCGAGCTTCAGTGAACGACAAGATGGATGAAACACAAGATTTACTGGGTATTCTTAACCAAAAAATTAATCAAATAGTTCATGTTAATGCCCTTTCTCTTACAACTGCCAGTAGCATCAAACCTGTCTCAAAAGATGATGGACAAGCGACCACGAAGGATACTGAAAAGTTCATGACACAGTGTCCTAAGATTATCAAAGATAACCCCATTCGCCAACCTTCATCAGAAGATCCAGACATTCTAACTATTGAAGAATTTGGAATGATCAAAAAGTATGATAAGAATTCTGATCAGAGAAGAACATATCTCTCTCGGAAAGAACTTGACCTCATCAATAATCATAATCGATGGAGGGATATGTGTTTAAGGGAGAATTATGGGAAAGGAAGTTCATCCAGATGGTACAAAGAAAATTGAAGCTCTCTGAATGTCATGACTGTCAAGGCCTTGATTGTATTATCAACGGATTGTTTTTGAGAAATTCTTTGTGTGGTTTTTGTGAAAATACTCTTGGGTCTGTAATTGTTTTTAAAACTCTCGTGCTTTAACTAATTTTCTCCCTTGTTGAAAGACAGAGGGGGAGAAATGAGTGTGATCCGACATTCGATATTCTACATTCTGCATTTTAGTTTTAATATTCATATGCATTGCTAAACTAACAATGCAGCTACGAAAAATATTTGTGTGTTGTCATCCATCAAGGGGGGATTAAAAACTCCACCTTGATTATAAAGGTTTTACAAGTGTTGTTGATGAAAGATTTAAACACAAATGAAGTAGTTTGATACACTAACAATTGAATTATTATATTTCGAGATGCTTGGTTGGTTTGGTTTTAAGTGTAGGTTTTACCAAAGAATTCAATGGCCTTGAAATGAATTTCAAAGGCACAAAGAAGACAAGGACGCACAACGAACCATCTCAAAAGCCTTGAAGTAAAATTCAAAGGAACAAGGAAGACAAGGCTGGACAACAAACGAAAAGATTTCAAATAAAAAAGAAAATCTTTTTCGAGAGATTTGAGAAGATATAAAGATTTGTAAGGAGAAGATCTCAACCGACCAACAAAGAAGATCTTACAAGATCCTTAAAACAAAAAGCACAAAGATTCTCTGATCTGGAATTAATGATTGTTAGAACAATCAACGAGAAGATTAAGGAGCCAGGAGATCAACGTGTTCTTAGGAGATGAAGATCTACAACGTCTATCTCATCTCAACCAGGAAGCGATCTTCATGGAGAAGAAGAAATTATCTTCGAACGGTCATCTCTCCAACGGCTAGAAGACCTCTCCATAGAAGATTATAAATGAAGATGGCATCTGAAGAATAAGCAAGCCTGCACAGAAACATCAAAAGTCTTCAAGCGAACAAAAGCTATCTTTATTTTCGAAACATAGTTTTTCTTTCTCTCCTTCTAAAAAGCTTTATTCCCTAGAGAGAAATAAAACTCGAGAGCTCCATTGGCATATCTAAAGAGTGTTATACTCGAGTGTGTTACTCTGCGAAGTAACTAGGCTATTTTAGCAAAGTAAAGAGTTGGAGCTAGATCGTAGCATTGGCTACAGTGAGAGAAGAAGGGAATTTCTTCTAGTTTGTATCTAGGACTCTTTGAAGCTGATAATAGATAGTTAGATCCTAAGGCTATACCCTGGGACGGAGAGTAGGCTATTTAGAGCCGAACTTCGTAAACATATCCTCGTGTCAATCTTTTACATTCCGCACCATATCTTGTTTATTGTGACTAACTTTGTTTTGCAGGAGTTCAAAGTCAAGGCCCTTGAAAGTTGTTTCAAAGCCCTTGAAATCAAAGCTTCACAACGAACTGAGATCGACATCAAGACCCTTGAAATTGATTTCAAGGCCTTGAGATTGATTTTGCGAAAAGTTCTCATACTCTATTCAACTGCCCCTTCTAGAGTATCTTTTAACCTTTTATTTCACCTACCGGTTCTTCACATCCCATAAATTTTTTTCATCATTTTAAACTTAATACCTCCATCACTTAGCACATAAGTAAAGGAACTCAAAAACTCGTAAGTAATATCAACATATCCCGGCTCCTTAATCTCAACAAACCGCTCAAAGCCTACATTCTCAACCATCCTACGCAGATCATCAACATTGTGCAGACATGCAAAATCATCAATGTCTAAGAATATAGGTGCGATAATAGGGCGTTCGCATATGCGATCGTACCTCACACAGTGTCATTCTTGAACAACTGGAAGTTCCGGAGGCGGAGGAGGAGCTTGAGAAGCTTTATTTGATCCAGAATCCTTGCTAAGAACCAAAGCACGTGAAGAACGGTGAAGCGATTCCATCTCAGCACCAAAATCTCGGGTTGTTCTTCGTAAAATCTCGTTTGAGATTTCTACTATCAACTGAGATTTTCCCCGTTTAAATCGAAATCAAAGAATCTGTAACGATTTCGTTAACACAAATATGATAGGTGATAAGAGGTAAGAAATGTGGATTTTAGAGATTTGGACTTCCGGTTATGGTAATGGACTCATGCAATCAAAACATCAAAGAATAAGTTGTGGTTGTTCGGAGTTGGGTGTTTCTCTAATGGGAAAAATTACCAGGTAAGTTTCATATTCCGCTAGTCTCAAACCTAAGTCCTATTACTGGGTAAGTCTCAAGGACCTAAGGTCGAGAATTCTACACAAACCGGCCACTACATAAGGGTCAAATCACTCCTTACCGGGTAAGTTTTGGAAAAGGTAAGTCTTAGGTAACGATCCTAGCATACTCATCCAATAGCGGCTTGCGAGGCTCAATACTAACTAGAGTTCATCATCTTATATATCTAAGAGCGGAAATCACCGGGTAAGTCTCATTCCTCAATTAGGTTGCTAGCAAAGGTCACCTAGGCTAGATTAGGCTCAAAAAACACTAGGATTTCAACACATCTACATTCTAACATCAAGATACATCAACAATAGAACAATAACACATACATCTCGGGTGGATCATACACATCTTGGACGAAATGAGATGAAGAACAGGCCGAGATCATGGACTGAGCTAGATTTTCGAACACAAATTCATCCTAAGCACCAACTAAGGTCCTTGCCTTCTTCTTTCCTCCAAGCATGAGTATTTTGGAACCTTAGTTCCGGACCATCATGAGGCATGAACCTCGGATATGATCACTAACGTCTCAAAGGTCCCCAAAATTCCTACAAAACCGACAAAAGCTCGTGTAGATGCTTATTCCGACAATATGACTGAATAAAGCACAAATGTCACGAACTAGTGCGAAAACATGAATGAATGGAAAGGAAAACTATCTAAAAGAGTGCCTAAACTAAATTCATAAATCAGGTCATCACAATGCTCCCACTAGCTTCGTATGTCTATGTCGATCTGTTTTCACTTCACACAACCAACTATTTTGCCCACAATTAAGCAAATCGAAGCAAATAAGATTTTTGAGAGTTTTGAACGGAATTACCCCGATTTCACTTGATGCAGTGGATTTTGATGTTGTTTGATGTTGGAAACAAGTTTGTGTTGCCTTCCTCTTTAGTTTAGACTCAAGAACAAAAGAAAACAGTTGAGGAATGAGGATTTGGCAATTTTGGGAGCTTTCGGCCACTTTCCACAAATGGAGGTAGGGTTGTGCGAGAGAGAGAATTCGTTCCAGCTTTTATACCCCTCCGGAATTTCAAAAAAATATCGGCCGAGATTCCTGTGGCCATCCGAGATTTCACTGAGATTTGCCCTTGTGTGATTTCTCGGTCGATTTTGGCTTCTTCTTTGTCCGAGATTTTTTATCTCAGTCTAGATTTTGCTGGACTTCCTTTTTCTTCTTCTCTCAACGTCCTTAAAGTCTCATATCGAAGCGATCTCAAGGTATCTTGATTGTTCATTCTTGTCGGGATGTACCTAAGTTCTGCAACCAAAAACACATAAATAAAACACACCAAAAACATCTAACTATTCTAATCTAGAAAGCAAAAACTACAAACTAACTTGGGTTGCCTCCCAAGAAGCGCTTGATTTAAGGTCGCTAGCTGGACGTAACTCCGTTTGGTCATATAAGGTGAAGGGGAGCAATCCTCTCTACCAGAACTTCCGACGTGTACTTCTTCAATCTATGTCCGTTCACCTTAAAATTCCGCTACTCTCACCCCATACTTCAACTGCACCATGTGGAAAAACATATTCACTGTATAAGGTTCAGTCCATCGAGATTTGAGCTTACCTAAGTATTTGATAAATCTAGAGAAGGAGACGAGAACATGGTCTTCTTCCCGTAGCTCTTTTGAAGTTGTGTGCTTATCGTTCCTCCTAGCGGTTATTAGATGGGAAAGGAGGCGTTTTGTTTTTGATGTGGGGTGCTTCGTGAGTGAAGGTTCTAAGCTTCAAAAGTCATCTTGCAATGCTTCTTCAGCTTTGGAGAAGACATGGTCGCACCCGAGAACGCTCACGTTCGAAGTTTAAAGTTGTGAGGAAGACGCAAAAATCTCGGTTGGTTTAGGTAAATCTCGGCCAAGATGGTCATCCGAGATTAGCTCGTGTTGTAATTTCTCGGTTAACCCCATATTGATCTCGACCGAGATTCCTGAGGGTGAACCGAGATTTTTCTCTTTTTTTGCGCACTCCTCAAGTCTCTCGAGCGTAGCATGTGGAACTTCCTCTTCACAAATGTTGTAAACATCGTCTCCAAGAGCTAATCCTTTGATCATAGTTGAGAGCGTGAACTCGATGTGTTCTCCTCCGATCTCGTGTTGTAATTTCTGGGTTATGAGAAAGGTGTGAAGGGTTTCAAGTTTTGGGATCCTATTGCAAAGAAACAGATGATTAGTTGAGATGTTGTATTTGATGAGCAAACAATGCTTCTACATGCCAAGGGCATTGAGAAACTTATAGTTATAAAGACTGAATCCAACTCAGCAGTGGAGGTGGAGCTAGAGATGGTTAACTATGCTCTAGTCATTTTAAAAATTTTCTCGTTCATTTTCCATATTGTAATTTAAAAAAATGATTTATTGTATTTAAAAATAAATAAATATTTTATTTCTGTTATTTTTATATATTTATTTTAATTCGAAAATAAATAAAATTAATTTTTTTTATTTAAAATAAGTTTTAAATACACAATTCTATATATATAGTTCTAAAAAAATAAAAAATGTAAAAAGTTCTTATATACCATTACTTAGTATATTTTATTAAGACTTCAATTATAAAATAAAAAGATATAAAAAAATTTAAACTTTGAACTAAAGCTTAGGTTTTATTTATTTTTTTTTAAAATATAGGAAAGTAAATTTTGAACCAATGAAGATCACATTAAAAAATAGTTTTTTATATTTAAAAATTTAATAAAAAATTTTAATAAAATATATTTAGTAAGGGTAGATAAGAAAAATTAATAAGTCACGAGGGTATAAAAAATTTTAAACCTTAGGAACAAAAAGAAAATTCATTTATAATTTTAAATGATGACTTTTCTACAAAAAAATATTACAATATGCTAAAGATGAAAATCGAGCTCAAATATTATAATTTTTTTAATAATTGAAACTCGCTGTTTTATATTATGTTTATGTAATAAAAAAATAGAAAAAGATTAATATACTTATAGTCTTGTTGAAAATATATGGAGGAATATTTTATGAACAAAAAAGAACAAGTCAAACTTTGTCTCTAACCTCTCGTTGTCTCTTATTATCTTTTTTAATTTCTTCATTGACAAAATTCAAAGGCGTACATCATTTTCAAACCATGGCTATGTTTTGTACGAGCATGGTTTGTCTGGATGAAAATCATGTTTTTCTGATATAGGTATTATGATTAAGAAATTAGTAGAATAATCCTTGACTTATGAAATTAACTAATTCCAAAGTTTTCATTTTTTTTTGACTTTTGATACTTTATATAAAATAATTATTAAAAAAATTCTTTCTTTTTTCAGTTTTTCTGACATTTATTTATTGTGATTTTATGGAAAATGCATTTGCTTCCTCCATTTTGTTTCTCTATAGGGTATTAAAAAATTAAATTTTAATCCAATTACTTCAAAGCACAAGAAATGGTTCCAAAAAAATTTCATAAACATTGTCGTATATGTATGGACAAAATTCGTCTCATTCCGTTTCCGTTTCCTGAGTCAAAACCAAACGGGCCCTTAATAAATCCAACAGGGAAAATGTGGTAGGTGGCAGCCAAGAGGCATGTACCACGTATAATAACAATTATTTCTAGGATGATACAAAGGGAGATAAAGATCTAGTAGACGATACACAACCTTGTCTTGAAGATACAAATTGTCCGGTCATTCTCCTCATTGTATAGGAAAAAGGAAAGGATACGAGGAAACCCTGGGCATACTCCATCATCATTAAAGTCATTGATTAAGCTATAGGGTTCATGCTGCCCCCGCGGCTAAGTTGAAGATTGAGCGTATTGCAATAAACCGCCCTGCGGCTCCTAGACCCGGGGCCGCGGTTGTGCAACAGACATAATAACTTTGGTTGTTTAAAATCTCCCTTTATGACCATTAAGGTGACGGTTTAGAGAGCTTGTTAAGTTATATTAATGTCGGTTGGCTTATATATATATATATATATATATAGTATAAATCATATGAGAACACCCCTAACGTGTATACATGAGAACAAATTCGTAATTATTATTAGTTTTGTTACGAAGGTGTTTTATCGTTTAATGTATTATTCGTAGTTATTGTTGCATTCCTAATTATTATTATTCGTAGTTATTATTAATTATGATATCTACTCTAAATCTCAACCCTTAATACTCACCATCCAACGGTGTACGATTGTTCTCATGTATACACGTTAGGGGTGTTCTCATGGGAACCTCAACCTATATAGGGTGTGGTTCCCATGAGAACACGCTTATCGTGTAATCATGAGAACAATTTTAGACCGTCGGATGGTGAGTATTAAGGGTCGAGATTTAGAGTAGATATCATAATTAATAATAACTACGAATAATAATAATTAGGAATAATCCATTCAACCAACAATAACTACGAATAATCAACTCAACCAACAATAACTACGAATAATACATTAAACGATATGACACCTTCGTAACAAAACTAATAATAATTACGAATTTGTTCTCATGATTACACGATAAGTATGTTCTCATATGATCTATACTCTCTCTCTCTCTCTATATATATATACATATATATATATATATATATACATATATATATATATATATATATATATATATATATATATATATATATATATATATATATATATATATGATCAAGATGAGAACAAATGTTTGAAGACTTCTAAAAAGAACCAACCATATTGTCTGAAAGTGGATGTTCAACCTAGTGTAGTGCTTTTCTCTTTATATAATCACCATCTTTGCTTCTTTTACATGCTTTTATTTTGTTAACAAATCCAAACCCCCCCCCCCCCATGGTTACTTATAATTGATAATCCAATTTCATTTGCACTTTAATCATTCTCTCACTCTCTTGGGTTCGACCCTTCCTTAATCACTATACTTGTGTTATTATTAAGTTTGGAATTCACTTTGATAAGATAATAAACGACCATTGCAATTTATCCTTGTCAAATTTGGCGTCGTTGCCGGGGAGATTAGAGTTTTTAAAGTTTGTACTATTTTCTTGGTTCAAACCCGTGCTACTAATACAAGTTTTGCTCCTTTTGATCCAGAAATTGAGAGAACATACAATCGACAAAGGAGAGCCCATCGAAATGAAGAAGAAACAATGGTGAACTGAACACTCCGACAACTCACCCAACCGGATTTGACTCAACACCCTCTTGCGGTAACCATTTCGGCAATTAGAGAAGGGGTTAATTTTGAGCTCAAGCTAGGGTTGATCCACTTGTTACTATCATTCTATGGTTTAAGTAGAGAAGACCCCATCAAGAACTTGGGAAAGTTCCACAGCGTTTGCATGAACGTGAAGCCGGTAAACGTGACCGAAGAGCAAACAAAGATGAAGGCCTTCAGTTTCATTCTCAAGGATTTGGCGGATGATTGGTACTACCATCTCCCATCCGGAAGCATCGATACTTGGGAGAACCTCCACAAAGCCTTCTTGGAGAAGTACTTTCCGGAAAAGAAGGACAATCGCTTGAACAAGGCCATAAGCAACATAGAGCAAGAGGCCGATGAGACTCTCTATGAGTACTACGAAAGGTTTGCTAGGCTAAGATCAAGCTTTTCTTTCCATGGGTATTCTACCCAAGAATTGGTGTTGTACTTGTACAACGGTTTTCTAGACAACGAACCGAGAATCATCGACGCCGCTTGTGGAGGTAACATTCTTAAATCTACTCCTAAACTTGCAATGGAAAAAAATTCAGAAAATGTTGGAAGGAATGAGGATCTTTGGTAGGACTACTACCAAAAGAGGGGTGCATGTTGTAAACCCCAGCCGGACGAAAATGTCTAGTGAGATTTCCAAGCTAAAGGAGATGGTAAAAAGTCTCACTTTGATGGGAACTCCTCAACAATTGAAGGCTTGTGGAGTATGTGCTGATTCATTCCACCCAACGGACTTGTGTCCTCAAGTCTAAGACGACTCCACTGTTGAGGTGAATGGCATGGGGTGTGGACAACAACAGCAACACCAAATGAACGATCCATATGCCCAAAACTACATGTTGGGATGGCGTGATAATCCCAACTTTAGGTGGAGGGATCAACCTAATCCATCAAGAGGAACTAGAAGCTAAAAGGAAAGTAGAAGGTGAAGGTGAGCGAGCACGTTTCTGTAGTTTTCCAAAGAAGAATGCCAAAGAAATGCAGTGTCCGGGGCATGGTAAGCATTCCTTGTGTCATAGGCGAAACTCGCTTTGACAAAGTCATGTTAGACTTAGGTGCATCAATAAACGTACTTCCATATTCCGTTTATCAATCACTTGGTCTTGGACCATTGCATGAAACTAGAATTGTTGTCCAACTAGCCGATAGGTCTAATATTTATCGTAAAGGAATAATTAAACATGTGCTAGTTATGGTTGATAATGTGATTTTCCCGGATGATTTCTTTGTGTTATACATGGAACATGATATGCATGTTGAACCTATCTTACTAGGGAGATCTTTCTTGAAAACGGCTAGAACAAAAATAGACTATGTAAGAGGAAAATTGACCATGGAATTTGATGGTGAGGTTGTTGAATTTAATTTATATGATGTTGTGAAACACCCCATTGATGATCATTCTCTATGCTCCATTGACATAATTGAACCAATTGTGCAAGATGTGTTTAACATTTCTGATTTTGATGAATAAAAAAGTATAATTGAAAATGATATTGATGCTCACAAAATAGAATATGCTTTGACATCTAACATGCGGGAAGTTCTAGCCCAATTGGATGTGCACAAAAGGCTCTCAATCACACCTTTGACCATTGGGCCTACTCTACTAACTCCAAGTGAAAAGCTTGTTCCTTCCATTGTGCAAGTTCCGGAAATTGAACTTAAAGAACTCCCCCAACATCTCAAATATGCTTTTCTTGGTGACAGTGATACATTACCCATAATTGTGTCTAGCAAGTTGTCTCCACAATAAGAAGAGAAGTTGGTGGAAATGCTTAAGGAGCGCAAGACGGCTCTTGAGTGGACAATATCCGACATCAAAGAGAGTAGTCCCTCCACTTGCATGCACCGGATCCTACTTGAGGAAGATGAAAAACCATCAAGGCAACCACAAAGGCGGATCAACCTGCCTATGATGGATGTGGTAAAAAAGGAGGTTTTGAAACTCTTCAAGCGGACATGATCTTCTCAATTTCGAATAGCAAGTGGGTTAGTCCAACCCAAGTTGTTCCAGAAAAGGGAGGAATCACCATAGTGGAGAATCAACATGGAGAGATGGTGCCAAGCAAGACTCAAACCGGATGGAGGGTTTGTATAGATTACCGTAAGTTGAATACGGTAACCCGAAAGGACCACTTCCCTTTACCATTTATTGACCAAATGCTTGAACGTCTTGTTGGACACCCTTACTATTGTTTCTTATATGGTTATTCAAGTTATTTGCAGGTATCCATAGCTCCGGAAGATCAAGAGAAAACGATATTTACATGTCCTTTCAGCACTTTTACGTATCATAAAGTGCCATTTGGACTATGTAATGCTCCCGACACCTTTCAAAGATGAATGCTAAGTATTTTCTCCGAGTATATAGAGAATTTTATTGAAGTTTCCATGGATGATTTGACCGTACATGGAAATAGTTTTGACACATGTTTTGACGCATGTTTTCTCCGAGTATATAGAGAATTTTATTGAGGTTGATAAAGCAAAAATTGATGTCATTCAAGCTTTGCCTTATCTTGCTAATGTGCGTGAAATCCTTTCATTCCGAGGCCATGCAGGTTTTTACCGGCGGTTCATCAAGGAATTCTCCAAGATTTCCGTACAATTGTGTGAGCTGTTGAAAAAGGATATCACTTTCATGGTAGATGAATAATGCAAGAATACCTTCGACCAATTGAAGAAATGCCTCACAAGTGCTCTCATAATCCAATCACCAAATTGGGAGAACCATTCGAAATAATGTGTGATGCAAGCGATTACGCTGTGGGAGCAGTCTTGGGACAAAAGGAAGGGAGAGCTTACAATGCAATCCACTACGCATCGATGACATTGAACGGAGCTCAAAGGAACTACTCCACCACTGAAAAGGAGATGTTGGCAATGATCTTTGCCTTGGATAAATTCAGACAATACTTATTTGGTGTCAAGGTAATCGTTTACACTGACCATGCAGCGTTACATTATCTAATGACTAAGAAAGAGATCAAACCAAGGTTGATTCGATGGATCCTTCTTCTAAGTGAATTAGAATTGGAAATTCGGGACAAGAAACGAGCGGAGAACTTGGTGGCTGATCACTTGAATAGGTTGGTGAAAGTGGAAGACAAGCTGGGAAATCAAAATGCAGTTCTTGGAGTTTTCCCAAACGACACATTTTATACAACTCTCTATTGTATAGCCACCCTTGCGGCTTAGGAAGCACACGCCTGCACCAAGAGCCCACCCCTACGGTTGGAGAACACTTCCCCCCGCGGCTTGTCCTTGCCGCCTCCGCGGAAGACCCTACAGAGGTATTGTATAAGCTCCATTCCTTTAAACCTTGGTTTAATGACATAGTTAATTTTCTTGTCAAGGGAGATTATCCACCAGATTTCATCAAGGCTCAGAGGAAGAAGGTGAAAAGCAGAAGCTAGGCACTATGTTTGGGACGATCCCTACTTATGGAAACATTGTAGCGATCAAGTAATCCGTCGTTGCATCCCGGACAATGAGGTACAATCTATCATAACATTTTGTCATTCCGAAGCATGTGGAGGACATTTTGGGGCTAACAAAACTGCTAGGAAAGTATAGGATGCTGGTTTCTTTTGGCCACACACCTTTCAAGATGTGTTTCCATTTTGTAAGGTGTCTGATAGGTGTCAACATATAGGTAACATATCTATGACAAATGAAATGCCACAATCGTCTCGTATTTTCTATGAAAATTTTGATGTTTGGGGGATCGATTTTATGGGACCTTTTCCTAACTCCTTTGGTAATACTTATATTTTGCTTGCGGTGGACTATGTTTCCAAGTGGGTGGAAGTAAAGGCCACCAAAACAATGATTTTAAAGTGGTGGCAGATTTTCTCAAAGATAACTTTTTTTGCAAGATTTAGGATTCCTAAAGCTCTAATCAATGATAGGGAGACACACTTTTACAAAAAGACCATTACCGCGTTACTAAAGAAATATCATGTCAATCAAAGAGTTTTCACGACGTACCACGCACAAACCAATGGAAAAGCGGAAGTGTCCAATAGGGAAATCAAGACAATTCTCGAAAAGACGGTGACTCCCGGAAGGAAGGATTGGAGTCTAAGACTCAATGACGTCTTATGGGCATACCGTACGCCTACAAGACTCTAATTGATATGTCACCATTCCGACTTGTGTTTGGAAAAGTTTGCAACCTACCCATAGAGCTAGAACACAAGGCTTGGTGGGCGGTGAAGAAGTGTAACATGCAAATTGATGAAGTGGGTGAGTTTAGGAAGTTGTAGTTACAAGAATTGGAAGAACTACGACTTGATGCTTATGACCATGCCACAACATACAAAGAAAAACAAAAGTTCGGCATGATCGGAAGATCCTCCGAAAGGATTTCCAACCAGGTAAGAAAGTTCTCTTTTTTCAATCTTGACTAAATCGTTTTGCAGGGAAACTCCGAACCTGATGGACAGGTTCATACGTCATTGCCGAAGTACATCCCCATGGTGTTGTGGATCTATAGGATCCACAATCACACAAGGTTAAGGCGTTTCCCGGGAGGCAACCGGAGGAATAAGAAGTAGAAAGCTTTTGTCGTCAAGCCGCCCCGCGCCTCTGTCAACTGCCCCTACGGCCTGCCTAGAACGACGATGCCCCTACGGCTTAGTCGAGCTGCCCCTACGAAATGCACAAAGCAACGCCACCCCTGCGGCTATGGAGAGCCGCCCCCGAGGCGACAATGACGACACACAAAAAAATCCACTTTACCGACCCTACCCACCCCATCTCTCCCCCACCTGACTTCTCTCTCTTTTGCCTCACTCTCAACCTCCATCTCTCTACCCGCCCCTACACCTTGCTCCCGCAACCACCACAGCTCCAACCTGCGCCTGCCATATCGAAGACCACCGCCCTCACTGGAACCCCTACTCCGACCAACCTAGCCTCCAACTCCTCAAAACCCTTCACTCTCCCAACTCCCTCCATTTACACAAACCCTAACTTCCACGTCCACCACCGTCATCACCACCTAACACCAACTCCATCGATCTTTACCACCAGTAGCAACCAAGGAGAAGCCCCAGTGCATGCACCAAATCCACCGACAAAGTCCTTCGACAAATTGCCAAAATCTACACAGTTTCCCCCGCGCCTCAACAATCCGCACCCGTGCCTCAGCTCCACGCACCCGCGGTTCTTCACTAGAAAGGTCCTTTTTCCTTCATTTTTAAATGAATTCTGATTCAAATTGTGAAACTACTGCTTTAATGGATAGAGGAAGGAAAACCAAGATGAACACTAAGGACCTAGAGAGGTATGAGATTGTGAAAGCACGGGATGTGCTAGCAACACACTTTTTGCACGTTCCAACCTTAGAGAGTTTGGAAATGATAGATTGTATGCAATAGTTCCTTGAGCATGTTGGGTGTTCGCTTCAAAAGGTGTGTGTAGACAAATCTTTAAATTTATATCCCGAATTATAGACCTAACGATAAGCGAACTCACAGTGTACGGATCTATCGTAGTAAGGGCTTATATTCCAGAGTCAATCTCACGGAATCGGTGAGAATAATCACAACAAAGCGATCTAACTTCAGAAGCATACAATAGCACTGATCAAAAGCAAAAGACAAGATGTATAACAAGATGGGGAAATGCAGATTCTAGAGATCATAGTATCCAATTGTGGTTTCGACTCAAGATTTCTAAAGGTAATGTGGACAAAGCTAATGATTGTTGAGGGAGGGTGTTTCAACTATGAGATAGATTACGGGGGAGATGTCACTATCCACTTTTCCAAACCAAAGCCCTATCACCGGGTAAGTCTCAAGGAACTAAGGAAAGGTAAGAGTACTCAAACCAACACACTAACCTAAGGGTCAAAACTAACCATCACCGGGTAAGTCTCAGGTTAACTCTCCAAGGTAGGATGAAGGCACACTCAAACCCTAATAAAGGATAAACCTTTATTACCTAACACTCATCATCATCGGTAAACAATAAAAGGAATCACCGGGTAGGTCTCATCCTATGCTTGCATGTAAACCAAGAAAGGTGAAACAAGGATGGGATTTGGCAAACTATAGCCTAAACTCAAGATTTATAAAACAGTGGTTCGTCTCGTGTTGTTCTAAATCGATCTCGATCGAGATGCTCAATGAACAGTAAGAGACAGGTTTCGGTTTAAGGTTAACTCAAGCTTTCAGGGTCCACTCAAACAAAGGTTCATTCTTTCATCGTCTATACCACAACCTTCAACTAATCACCCTAGAATCGCAGGGTGTTTATCCAACAATCATCATTATCAAAGCAATCAAGTCTATATAAAGAATATCAAGAAAAGCATTTAGAACAATCAAACAAAACTATCTCAATTATCAAAGAAAACAAAACCAACAATAGTATCCAGCAATGTGTTCCAGAAATATGATAACAAACTCACAAGTAACTTCTCAAGATAATTCTTCACAATCTATGGTTCCTTAAACCCTAAGAAGACATTCCATTGATCTTCTTCCTTTAAATAGTCATCTTCCTAGCCGTCCTCTGATATCCTTCGGATCCAGCCTCCGTTTCTTTACATTTACCTTTCATTCTTATAGAATAATTTTAGGTCAAATTATATTTTATTTTCCTTGGGCTGTGAGCCGTCGACCTCGATCCAGGCCTAGTGGGTCATCTCAGTTGAGATGCATCACTGGGTTGATCCGAGATCACTAGTATTCTACGTGCATGCCTTTGTATCTTCCACTGAATCTTTCTTTCTTTTATCCAGTATAGTTCCTGCCTTTCTTCTTGTCTTTCCTAATGCTCCACAATGTAGCTCCATAGCTTCCTTAGCTCCTTATGCTCCATTTCGACCCAAAATGTGCCATATTCCCTACAATTACAATCAAACGTGGTGTAGACCTTAATTCTTGCAAAGTAAACGAATAATGACATAAACACGAAGAATACATGTACATGCATGCAGAATAATGATGAGAAAAATGCCAAAACCATATCCAAAATATAGACAATAATTCATGCTATCAAAATACCCCATATTGGCCTCTTGCTTGTCCCCAAGCAAGGTTCAAATCTTACACACAAGATAGAATGAATTATAATCAGTTAAAACTCAACGAACACTTTTTCAAAAACTTTTGGCCATGTGCTTCTTCCCATAGATCACCCATAGAAAATGCTTCATAGCTAGTAAGAATCAATATATGATCAAAACAAGTCATAGATATAGGAAAGCTAATCATACTTCTTTTGAGATTATAGAATGTGTAGCAAATCATACTCATCAAAATCAATCATGAATAATCCAGTTTAAACCACTAAGTCAAACAACATGCTTATGGTCTCAAAGGCTTTCAATCAAAGGTCAAGAAACGTGTTAGGGATGGAATGTATAAAAGATATTGTGGTGCTAAATCCGAAAAAAAGGATAAGAACTTCACAAATTTGAACTTCACTTTATCAACAAGATTTTCTTGCTTCTTTTCAGCATTTTGCTTTACTTTTTCACTTTTTGAGAACATGGACAGAGGTGTACAATAACCAAAGCCTTGGAGATCAGCTAATCTCAATTTCTCGAGATGCCTCAAACCTTGATGCACATACCATGACCCGTTATGACTACCAATCAATCGAACTTTGGCAAGACACAAACACCTGGCTATGTGAATGGTGCCGAGTTACTCATCCTCATGACTAATGTCCCCAAACCTATTGCTTTCTAACACTTTTTCTCCTTTCAACATCGTCTTTCACTTGCTTGTTTACTTTCTTGCTTCCAAATTTCCGGATAGGTAAATGAGGCAAACATATTTCAATGAGGGGCTGAAAGCATGATCAAGAAGAGAAAGAAAGAATAATGAATTGCCTCAATCATTCCAATAAGGATGTGAGAGAACTTATGACGCAGTATCAACCTTCATTCAACATGATTTGGATAATGCAACTTACTAATCATGCTCAAATTTCATTCAAAGCATTCAAACCTAGATATATCATAAATCATTTCAAATACATAAATTTCATAAAAACTAATCAGCAAACAATTTTCATCATTGAGATCATATCCAGCTTAGAAGCACAAATTTTTTTAGAAATTTCAAGTTTTCGAAACCTATCTCGTTCGAGATGACTTATGGAAAACGAGGTACTGGACCGATGTAAGATCCTGTTATGGTCACCTTGTTTGGCCATAGGTCATTTTGGTCAATACAATTTTTTTTAAAAACATTTTGTACGTTTTTTCGATCAAAAAATCATGTTGCAATGCATGTAATGTACAAAATAGCCTCTAAGCATATAATGGAAGCAGTGGAAATAGTCATAAGAGCATAAGTCGGTTATTACAGACCAAATATCTCAAAGTACCCCATACTTAGGACACATCGTCCCGATGGATATTAGAAGTATAGAGAAAAACACTTACAATGTCAAAGCAGATCTGCAAAATAAGAAAAGATAAAGCAGCAGCTCGGTGGAAGATTCGATCATGCATCCGGAGGAGGATGAGGATGGATCGAATGGATATCCCATCTGTTGCTAAAACTGCAGCTCCATCATGCGGCGCTAATTGTGATGACTATCCTGCATCTCACGCATCATGGCACCTATCTCACTGGTCTGAGCGCCAAGGCGTCCTCCTATATCCGTACGTATAATGCGGAATGACTGCTCCATGTGACGAGTAAGGTCGTCAATCCTTTGATAAGTCTCGTGCTCGCGGTGGCGGCGGTGACGCTGTCGGTACTATGGCATCTCTAGTGCTGGCGTCTCCGGTGTAGGGTGGTCATCCTCCGTGTCCGTACCGGTGTCCATAGGTACCCCTCTATCCTCCTCGTCGTTGTTTGTATCAAACTTTGTGTCAATCTCTGCAGCTTGCACAAATAACCGCCAAATCCTCGACCAGTTGGTCGGGTCAGTGATAGTGAACTGTGGGGAGCAAGGAATTCCCTTCGGAGCTTTAGTCTCCCGAGGCATGGCCATGTATGGTGGACCACGGCCTCGAGGGATTAAGATCCGTCGGGTGATAAACTCCTGCAGTCCCAAGGGTTTGTCCTCAGCGGCCAAAGTGCATGCGGATAGGTCGATGTCCATGGCACCGGCAATGTACGTCACTAACCCTCTGAAGCATATGACGCTCTTCTTCTTGTACTTGAGAATGTGCAGCTTCTCTACTAGCATGGTGGCAAAATCCGGGACTCCACCTGTAGTCATACAAAAAAGAGTAAGTAACTCACCTTGTCGGATCTTCTGAGGCGTCTCGGTCCGGGCGAGCAGCATCTCGCTCAAAATTCTGTGAGTGAACCGGAAAGCTACATGGTAGACGTTCTTCTCCTTAGAGTCGCCCGGCCGCCAATTGCCTACACTCGAAGTAATATGGGCAATGTTACCTTAGAAAGCATTCACCTCTCGCCTAGAGGGCAAATCGGTGACGGTGGGTGGTGGAAATCCGAAAATTGTCCCGAAGTTCTCCACTGTAAAGACGTACCCCTTGTTCATCAGCCTAAAGTTCACTCCCTTGTGTACCAGTACATGGGTGATGGAACTGATAAACTCAAATGTCGGCTCCACATAAGCCGGTGTTTTGATGGCCATAAACTGCTCAAGGCCAACTAGGGAGATCATCCTCTGAAGGTCATCGATGACGTGGAGGCAATTGAAGTCCTCAACGTCGACATAGCGAAGGGAAATGATCGGTCAGAAGCATATCCGGTCATAGTCTTTTCAGAAGCGATCTAAAATGATTGGTATTTGTGGTGGTGTAGGAGGTGAGGGGGAATGGTTTCCATCACCTGGGCGGTCACGGATTGCCAATTGCATGTTTGAACGACTCATTTTTCTCAAATTAGGGTTTGATCTCGGGCTGTTCTTGAGGGTATCTCGGTCGAGATGTCTGGGTTCAACCGAGACGGACAGCACTTCAATCAAAATCACAAATATGTAACTTTCAACCACCAAATTTACTACCAAAAGCCTACTAAGGGGTTCCTTGTTCAATTTCAACACACCAAACAGTCAGCAATTTCTAAATTTGAGCATAATCGACCAAAATGCGAAAAAGGGTGTCTCGAACGAAATTACCCGGTTTTAGCAAATTTCGGTGGATTGAAGTGGAGTTTGATGCTGGAGAAGTCGATGTCATGTCTTTCCCGTTGATTTAGATCCAAGAATCGTCAAAAACGAGCAAGAGTCAAAGATTTGGTGTTTAGGGTTTGGTTTCGGTCGAAACGGCGTCGGGAGGGAAGAAGAGTGAAGACAGAAAAACCCGTTCCCCTTTTTATACCCTTCAGAAAATTCAACTGTATCTTGGTCGAGATGGTTGTCAGTGACCGAGGTGGTGAACCGAGGTGACTCCATGTTGCTCTCATCTCGGTTGGCTCAAATGTGCCTCGGTCGAGATAACTTGATGGTGCTCGACATGTCTTTAACTTTTATGACCTTATCCAGATTCTCGAATTGCAGCTATGTTCACATGCTTCCTCCTTGATGTTTCTCTTGGGTTGAACCTAGTTCCTTTTATCATGGACACAAAACACACAAACCATACTAATCTAATCTAGAAAGCAAGAAAGAAAACAATACCTTGGGTTGCCTCCCAAGAACCGCTTGATTTAAGGTCGCTAGCTGGACTAACTTTGTATGTTCATGTGAGATGCATGGTTGCAATCTCCTCGACTGGGGGTTCCGGTATTCATTTCTTCAGTCTACATCCATCGAATTTAAAGGTTCCACAATGTTGACCCCATACTTTAATTGCACCATGAGGAAAAACTTTTTCTATAATAAAAGGTCCTGTCCATTTTGATTTCAGTCTATTAGGGAGGAGGTGAGAATGATAATCTACAAGAAGAACAGATCCTCCTTCTTTGAGTCCTTTCCGAGTGATATGCTTTTCTAGCCACTTCATTGCGTGTTCTATGTAAATCTTCTCGACTTTTGCCATCATTCTGCGAAGTGGTGGCTTCGCTTTCCTAGCATTGTCTTGTAAAGTGTTGGAAGGGTCAGGGCTAGTGCTTGCAACTCTCACAATCATTGAACGATGAGGATTTGGGGATCCAGGTATCTCGATTCCTTTTGAAGTGTCTCGGTCGAGACCTAGTCCAAGGTCGAGATAGTCATTCATCTCCTCTTCAATTTCCTCGGAGGCAGCCTTGAGTCTTCCTCCAAAGTTTCCAACCCTTTTATATTTGCATTATAAGAAACATCTAGACCTTTCTCATTTATTTGATGATTCAAAAATCTCTCAAGAGGATCATTACTAAGGATAGAGCTAACCAATTCTGGTGATTCCTCCTCATCGTAGATGTTGTAAATGTCTTCCTCAAGGTCTTGGCCTTTCATTAAGGCATACAACACAAATTCAACACGTTCTTCCCTAATGTTGAAAGACAATTTGGCATTCTTGCAATCCACGTAGCAACTGGAAGGTTCAAGAAACGGCCTCCCAAGGATGATTGGAATTGGATAATCTGCAGGAATGTCCAATACCACAAAATCTATGGGAATGTAAAATTTACCTAGCCTTATTGAGATGTCTTCCAATACGCCTACGGGTCGAGTGATTGATCGATCCGCTATGCACAACGTCATCTTCACTGGTTTAGGTTTCCCTAAATCGGCTTTCTCACACAATGCAAGTGGAATGATGCTCACACTTGCTCCTAGCTCACATAATGCATCATATGTGACTTCTCCTACTCCAATTGGAATGCAAAATGATCCCGGATCTCTTAACTTGGGTGGCATTTTCTCTTTCATGATCTTAATGAGTTCCGATGACCTCGAGGTCATCTTTACTTCACCAAAATATTTCAGCTTCCTCTTGTTAGAGAGGATTTTCTTTAAGAACTTCCCATATGCGGGCATACCTATAATTGCATCAATGAAAGGTATGTTAATATAGAGTTTACTCATAAGGTCTAGAAACTTACCGAAATGCTTGTCTAGACGTGCTCTTGCTCTAGACTGCGGGAATGGCAGTGTAGGCTTGTAAGCAGGAGGGGGTACGTAAATTTATTCTTTTTCCTTCACCTCGGTTAACCCAGAAGTATTTTTGTCGAGGTCCTTTCCGAATGACCCCCTGTTGTGTTTCCCTCGGTTGACCCAAAAATCACCTCGGTTAAGACGGGCTTCTTTACAACTTCGTTTGATCGAGGTTGTGGGTCGGTGGTCTTCATACCACTCCTTGTTGTAATTTCCATGATTTGGCCCTTTGGGTTATTCTCTATACGTCCTGGAAGCTTCTCTTGATCTCTATGAACTTCTCCGGCCTTTCTAAATACTTGATCTTTCAAGGCTTTTTGTGCCTTAGAAATTGAAGCAACCGTCCTCTCTAATCCACTCATCTTTCCTACCAACACCTCGAAATAGCCTCCAATTTGTCCTTTGGTGGATGACATGAACTCGATGGTGGAAGAAGAAGGTGGAGTTAGAGCATTATCAGCATGGGAATAAGGATTACCGGAATTGTTTTGATTGGATCTCCAATTGTTGTGGTTCCGGTTGTTGCTGTTGTAGTTGTTGTTCCTATTCCCTTGGTAGTTTCCTCTCTCAACATACCCAACATCTTGCTCCTTGGGTTGTTGAGCTTGTGTCTTCAATAACTCCTTCAAAGCCTTCATCACATTGTTAAGAGAATTTATTTGATTAATGTTGGTGGAAGTAAGGTTCAGCTCTTGAGGTTTTGGGCCTTGACCTCCTGTATCAACACTCCGTTGGGAGTACTTCTCCATAGTGAGAGCTTGTTTTTCAACAAAATCCCACGCTTCATCAACCTGTTTATCCATGAATGTTCCAGCTGAGAGTGATTGAAGCTTGAATTGCGTTTCCGCATCCAAACCTTTGAAGTAGATCACTAGCAAATCAATATTTGGAATCCCATGATGTGGGCAATCCAACAAAAGGTCCATGAACCTTTCCCATGACTTAAAAAGGCTTTCCCCATCCCTCATCACAAATGCATTTATTTTTGCTCTCAACTCCGCCGTCTTTGATGGCAGAAAGAACTTAGTGATGAACTCCGCGGTCATCTCCTCCCATGTGTTAACTCTTCCCGTGGGAAGCGATTTGTACCATGCAAGTGCTTTATCCTTCAAAGAGAAAGAGAAAGCACGCAGTTTATAACTGTTGTTTTCACATCTAGAAGGTCTCAAAGTCTCCATCAAAGTCTAACAATTTTGTAAATTTTGGTGCGGTGATTCTCTCTCTATTCCACTAAAACAATGTTGTTAAATCATTGTAATGACTTGAGGTCTAAACTCATACTCTCTTTCAGCCGGATCTCCCAAGTTGACATTCGGACGACATGCTTGCTGAACGGGATCCATCTGTTGACCAAGTGTTTGTGGGATACCCTCAAACGGGTAAACTCTCTCTACCCTCGGTGGAGGTGGTGGTGACGGCACATAAGCAAGGGCCGGTGGTAGCACATTGACGGGTGTTGATGGATTCACTACGACTCTATCATTTCTCTCCCTTTATTCATTTCCTCGTCGAAATAATTCTCTTATTTCATCCATCTCGGTCTGAAGTCGCTCGTGTTGAGCATTAGTTTTAGCTCTCTCTCTCTCATGAGAGCTTCATCTCAAAGTCTTATTTGATCTCGAACATCGGCCAACTCAGCTCGAAGATCTTCTACTCCTTCATTATTGGCAACAACCATCTTCTTATTAGCTTCTTTCAACCTTCTCTTGTAAGTCTTTTCTAGTTTAGGATCGTAAGGAATGATTTCTTTACTAGCTGTAGTTCTTCGCATAAACCAAAGGAAAGGTTCTGCAAGAACACTCAAATGAAATAGTCAGTAGCAAAGCAAGAAACTTCCAAGTTAGACAACCGTACACTAGATTGGTCTTGACCAATTCCCCGGCAACGGCGCCAAAAATTTGCTCGCTCCAAAAGGTGTGTGCAAACAAAGCTTTAAATTTATATCCCGAATTATAGACCTAACGATTGAACCCGCAGTGTACGGATCTATCGTAGTAAGGGCTTATATTCCGGAGTCGATCTCAGGGAATCGGTGAGAATAATCGCAGCAAAGCGATCTAACTTCAGAAGCATGCAATAACACTAATTAAAAGAAAAAGACAAGATGTATAGCAAGATGGGGAAATGCATATTCTAGAGATCATAGTATCCAATTGTGGTTTCGACTCATTATTTTTAAAGGTAACGTGGACAAAGATGAGGATTGTTGAGGGAAGGTGTTTCAACTATGGGATAGATTACGGGGGAGGTCTCACTATCCACTTTTCCAAACCAAAGTCCTATCACCAAGTAAGTCTCAAGGAACTAAGGAAAGGTAAGAGTACTCAAACCAACACACTCACCTAAGGGTACAAAACTAACCATCATCGGGTATGTCTCAGGTTAACTCTCAAAGGTAGGATGAAGGTACACTCAAACCCTAATAAAGGATAAACCTTTATTACCTAACACTCATCATCATTGGTAAACAAGCAAAGGAATCACCGGGTAGGTCTCATCCTAGGCTTGCATGTCAACTAGGAAAGGTACAAAAAGGATAGGATTTGACAAACTATAACCTAAACATAAGATCTGTAAAACAGTGGTTCGTCTCGTGATGTTCAATATCGATCTTGGTCGAGATGCTCAATGAACCTTCAACTAATCACCCTAGAATCGCACGGTGTTTAGCCAACAATCATCATTATCAAAGCAATCAAGTACATGTCAAGAATATCAAGAAAATGATTTAGAACAATCAAACAAAACTATCTCAATTATCAAAGCAAACAAAACCAACAATAGTATCCAACAATGTGTTCCAGAAATATGATAACAAGCTCACAAGTAACTTCCCAAGATAATTCTTCGCAATCTATGGTTCCTTAAACCCTAAGAAGTCCTTCCTTCGATCTTCTTCCTTTCAATAGTCGTCTTCCTATCCATCCTTTGATCTCCTTCAGATCCAGCCTCCCTTTCTTCACATTCATCTTCCATTCTTATAGAAGAATTTTAGGTCAAATTATATTTTATTTTCCTTGGGTTGTGAGCCGTCGACCTCGATCCAGGCCCGGTGGGCCATCTCGGTCGAGATGCATCACTAGGTTGATCCGAGATTAGTAGTATTCTACGTGAATGCCTTTGTATCTTCAACTGAATCTTTCTTTCTTCCATCCTATATAGTTTATGCCTTTCTTCTTTTCTTTTCTAATGCTCCACAATGTAGCTCCATAGCTTCCTTAGCTCCTTATGCTCCATTTCGACCCAAAATGTGTCATATTCCCTATAATTACAATCAAACATGATGTAGACCTCGATTATTGAAAAGTAAATGAATAATGACATAAACACTAAGAATACATGTATATGCATGCACAATAATGATGAGAAAACGCCAAAACTATATCCGAAATATAGACAATATTTCATGCTATCACTGGGCTCGGGGAATTCGTGAAAAGAATGTTGTTGTGTATCCTGAGTTGGTGAGACAATTTGTGGCCACCTTCCAATGTGAATTGGAAGATCATGTGCTGACAGGAGTAACATCCAAAAATGAGAACAGGAAGTATGTGGTAGATTTGGATCAACTCAGAGATACATTCGGAGTCACTAAGGTCCCATATGAGGATTGGTGGGATGGTTGTCCGGTGGGAGATTTGTATGCTTTCTGGTTTGCTGCAATAATGTCGGATTTCAATGTCGGTGATAAGTACAATAATAAACTTACTCACCCATGTCTGAGATTGTTGTGGAAGGTTATTATGAATGTTTTCTGTAGGGACAAGGAGGACAACAAAGTTTCCCTCAAGGATCTTTGACTTTTGTAGGCCTGCATTCTGGACTTTCATGTGGTGCCGGATTGGATTCCCCTCTTCTTCTCCGCTTTGAAGCGGGTTAGGAGGAACGAGCCTCGGGACATTGTTGGAGGAGGGTTCATCCCCCTCATTGTTGCACAAGTTATGGGTGTTTCGGTCTTGGAGGACCCCTTGATGATACCATTCTTCACCGTCAACCTCCTTTGATGTTGCAAGATGTTTAGAGTCGAGGGGGAGCACCATTTTTGGACTTCCTTCCATGATGGGAGACATGTGACATACTTGCCCCGACCCTTTCCATTTGGGCCGGAGTTGACAAATTTCTACATTGCCGCCGATCTAGTTGTACCGAGGCGGTCATAGGTTGCTATTATAGCACGGCATGTTGCGAGCTCGAGTAGAGCCCCAATTGAGGCCTATGAACCCATTCCATATGATGTTGAGATGCCGATTGTTGCTGATACGAACCCAATCCAGGAGCGGCTACTTGCTCAAATCAGAGCCTTGACCACTCAACAAAACGAGTGGTAGACAAGGTTCGAGCAACGAATCACATCTTCGCTCTGTGACATCAAACGGGGTGGTAGAACGGTTACGAGGCGAGGATGCATGAGTAGCAGCAATAGTGGAAGCCCGGGTATGAGCAGCGGATGACAGCGCATATTGATGAGCAGCAGGAGGCCTTGCAAACAGGCTATGAGTGGAGGATTTTGGACCGGTTGGACGAGTAGGGCCGCTAGATCACCGAGCTCCACCAGCGACAGGAGCACTTCTTCTCCCATTTTCCGTACCCACCACAGCACCCAAATGGTCCACCCGGACCATCTTATCAGTGAGTTATCATCTTCCCTTCTCCATTTATATTTTTGCCTTCATATTTCACATTTTTGAGGGCAAGGAGATCTTCAATCATGGGGGAGGAATCTATCTTGAATTTGTTTGTTTCTATAGTTGTGTTTTGTATTATGATGGTCGTTCATTTGTATTGTTAAAGAGCTCAGTCAAAAAAAATGAGAGAAAAGGCCAAAAAAATTTGAAAAAAGGCATCACAATTCCTTGGATAAGCCTAAAACCCAAAAGGGCGGTTTAGGTAAAAGAAGGTAGTCTGACCAACAGTAGGTTGGCGCAAAAGTGGACTTGAGGGATGTAAAAATTGGTAAGAGTATCTTAGAATAAAAAAGAGTGGCAAGGTGAAAACCCGGAAGGGCGCCTTGGCAACATGAGCGAAATCCGAGTGATAGGTTCTCTTTTTTTGACGTTAGTGGCATATGAAGAGGAGATATAAGGAGGATTTCGGGTAGGCCACTTTTGGAGCGAAAAGGATGGTAACTTTTCTCTTTTCTCACACCACTTGGATATTTTTTTGTTTTTCTCTAGCATGCTTTGTTTTATTACCTCTCTACATCATCATGTTTGTGAGACTTTTTTGATTTACATTGGATATATTTTTGGTTTACTCGGTATGAGTGAAAGCCTAAGCATGGGGGAGTTTGATAGGTGATGAAATCACTATCGTATCTAGGCAGCTTTACCATGTTTTTAGAGTCTTTTGGTTGTTTGTTGTTGCTACTATATATATCCGGATGAAGAAGTCAATCATGAAGATATTTAAGTATTTAGCCACAGATGGAAGAGAAAGAGAATCAAATAAGACAACCAATACGACCTTTTGTCGGCTAGCCACCCCCGCAACAGAGGAACACCGCCCCCGCAGCGACATGCCGCACCCTGCACTCCTCCCTACGCCTCGCCAACGCCCAGAAGCTCCTTGTCACCGCCCTAGAGCCAGCCTTGCCCCGCAACCGTAGTGACACTGCTTGGAGACCCATGTCAGTGCCCCTACGCCCTTTGCCCTTTTCCTGCAGAGCACAGAAGCCCGACACTGGGTCGCACCTACGCCTAGACGACAGAAACGTCAAAAGCTGAAGAGTCAAGCGTTTCCAAAGCATTGAAGACGCCGCCCCTGTGGCACTCTCATGCTGCCCCGCAACTATATTGAAGATGGAGCGTTTTGCACTAAACCATCCCGCGGCTCCCAAACTTACGTCAGCGGTTGTACAACAAACGTAATAACTTTGGTTGTTTAAACTCTCCCTAGATGGCCATTAAGGTGACGGTTTAGAAAACCCATTTACTATAATTTAGTGTCTTTGTCTCTTCTCTCTTCACTTATCATAATTTCTATCATATATATCCAAACATATGCGGTCCTTGTGAACTTGTTACCCAAATATACTACATATGATATAGTTATCCTTGCGGTGAGGTTGTTGTAAACTATTTGGCTTAAAACTTCCACATCAAGTTTTTGGCGTCGTTGTCGGAGATTGCAAATAGTTTGGTTGTGTTTGATAATTTTTATTCTAAGTTTCTTGTTACGTTTGATCTTCGTTTCCTTTTTGTATTGGTCTTGCAATTTGAGGTCCTGAAAGATAAATGAGATGGAGATTATTATTCTCACTGGCAGCTAGTTTCTGAACCTATCGAATCCCCTATGGATCAATTATTGAAGAAATTTGTAGAATCTCAAGTTTCTATGGTTTCCAAGATTTGTGAAATAGGGAAATTTCTTCTTGTATTTGGAGATAAGCTCGTCCACATAAACGCCAAGGTTGAAGTTCTTGCTCAAAATCAGGTTGTTTTGAGAGACAAGGTTGATCAATGCGCTCAACAGTTGGAGAAGGTTGAACAAGACGAAGATTCTGAGTCTTAGGAGGCAAATACGGGCTATGTGTTAAGCACTTATACGGCCAAAAAACCGTATAATTTTTTTCACATAGACCATATTGTTGGTCGTACTCATGTACCACTCAGACCGTATTTTTCAACAACTACGGGAAAGAAATTAAAAAATATAAGGTAAATTTTATACGAGTTGTAAACCATATAATATTTTTCCTCATACCGTATTTCTCCAAGCCTTAGACCGTATTTCCCTCGCTAAAGGAGTATCTAAAGGTGAAGTTTATGTTGATAATGCTAAAAGAACACTAGTCTTCATGAATAAGTACGGGGTATGTGATGGAAAGGCAAGAACACGGTGGCACAAGTCTTGACATTGAAAGTATCAAATTGTTGAACATTCATACTGAGTGGAATTAAGTCAAACTAAAGACCGTAAACAAGCACTTCATGGCAGACAACTCATGTGTTTGATCGTTCTTTCTTTTTTTTTTTCTTTTTCTATGAACACTATATTGCTTTGATAATGTTTTTTTTATGTCAAAGGTATTGTGATCAACTATATTGTAATCAATTGTAATATTATCAACCTTATTGTCATTCATAGAGGTGTGAACAATTGTGCTGTAAACAATTGAAATGTCATCAATTGTATTGCCATCCACTATATTTCATACTTATATCTATTGTATAATCATTGACATGTGTTATCTCTATAAAAATCTACATTTGAATACCGTATATAGTTAATTGTCTAAATATACAAATATAATTATCTCTATTTGATTATATTCTCTAAATTACCTTATTTATTTATTATTAAGAATCTCATTGATTTTTTAAATTTATTTTTAAGAAAAAAATAACATTGACCCTTTATATATATATATATAGAGAGAGAGAGAGAGAGTATAGATCATATGAGAACAAGCTTATCGTGCCATCATGAGAACATATTCGTAATTATTATTAGTTTTGTTACGAAAGTGTCATATCGTTTAATGCATTATTCGTAGTTATTGTTGGTTGAGTGGATTATTCGTAGTGATTGTTGTTTGAATGGATTATTCCTAATTATTATTCATAGTTATTATTAATTTTGATATCTACCCTAAATCTTGACACTTAATACTCACCATCCGACGGTCTAAGATTGTTCTCATGATTACACAATAATCAAATATCAATTGATTGGATATTTTGTTTTTTTAGTTAGTCATATTTTATTATGAATTACATAATAAAAAAAATTCTAATTTAATTAGGAAAGATATGAATATAATTATGAAACAATTTGGTTTACTAGGCTTTTTCTAGTTTTGTGTTTAGTAAATGTACCCCTTAAAAGAAGAGTGTGTATAGTTTGAAAATAAATACAAAAGGTTGGGGTACATTTACTTAATTGAAACATTAAAAAGTCTAGTTACTACTCTAGTTTTTCAAAAAGGCCTAGTTACCAAAATTGCCCTATAATTATTCATATAAAATAGATATTATAAAAACAAAAATAATTATTAATTTTTTTAATACGTGAAAAAATAACACTTGTAATTATAATATTTGGCTGAGGAAGAGTTACGGGACGTAAAACAAAAAAGTATGCCACCGGCCGGCGGAGTTTTCTTTTAAAAGTAGTTTGTTCCATCTGCTAGAGCTTGAAGAATTCCTGATTTGAAAATCTATAATTAAATAAATACATTTCATTTATTTCTCATAA
Source organism: Fagopyrum homotropicum (assembly GCA_033239125.1). Classification (NCBI taxonomy): domain Eukaryota; kingdom Viridiplantae; phylum Streptophyta; class Magnoliopsida; order Caryophyllales; family Polygonaceae; genus Fagopyrum; species Fagopyrum homotropicum. Next base: position 11,554,619 of record BSWB01000008.1, read on the forward strand.
AGTTTACTTATTTTAATTTTCGATCAATTAAATATTGAGTTGTAAAGAAAAAAACTTACTCAATTTATTATATTAGGAAACATATAAATGTGATTATTTTTTAATTAAAATCGAAATGGCTATAGAATGATCAAATACCAATTGATTGGATATTTGTCATTTTTAGTTAGTCGTATTTTATTATGAATTATATGATAAAAAAAGATTCTAATTTAATTAGGAAAGAGATGAATATAATTAATCATATAAAAAGAATATTATAACAACATAAATAATTATTAATTTGTGAATGTGTGAGAAAATGACACGTGTTATTAAATCTCTGAGTGAATGGGCTTTCGCTTTAATGTAGTACTAGTGTGATACCCGTGCCCTACACGGGTTGTGATCGATAAAAATTAATAGTTCAAGGACAACACAAAATTCTAGAAGTATAACATAGTCATAATTTTGATTGGGGGGTACTACGGGCATGGTTCAAGATTTTGTTAATGCATAGCGCTTACGCAATGCATGACCGTGACGGTCACGTATTCCGTAACCGTAAAAAAAAAAATTTCTGACATCACGGTTACGGGTTTCGTAACCGTGATGGTGTCAAAAAATTTTTTGTGGGTTAGAATTCATGTAGAAAATTATCACGGATTCGGAACCCGTAATCATGACGGTTACGGGTTCCGTAACCGTGAACTTATGACGGTTACGGAATCCGTAAACTTGGTGCATTAACGAAATCTTGACCCGTGCATTTACGACTTCCATTTTGATTATATTAAAACAAAATGTGTATTCATGACCAACATTATAAGGAAAAAACACGAAAACAGAGTATACGAATGTATCACCGACCCTGTACACAAAATAGAAAGTATATTAATTTATGAAATAGTAAAAACTTAAGTTAGTACGTAAAATTTACAATATAGATATGATGATATAGACAACTGTTGAACAATTCAAAAAAAAATTGGCACTCGGAATTTATTTCTCAAAAATTTATGAGTCAATTAATGTTCTCAGAACCTTAAATATAGGATAATAAGATAAGATACTAATTTTTATATATTGATAAGGTATACATTATTAAGAGAGCTTATAAATAAATTATTTACTACAGTTATAATGTAAATATAATATAGTTATTTTTAAAAAAGACATGATTATGGTACATTGGGTTCCATTACAACACAGAAAAAACTAAAAAGAAATCTAATACTTTCATCCCCTTCCCTAATATCCGTCAATTTGAATCTACCAAAAGCAAATGTTTAAGAATTTGTTAACTCTGATTTGCTAGAATTAATTAAGTTCAATAAATTAAGTTGAAAGATTTTAGTTCATGACTTAGGAGGAGATACTCATCTTACCAATGATGCTTGCACTTTCAAATCTTCAATATCAAAATTCCACGCACTTAATTATAACACGTAATATTGTACTTTCACTTAAATCGTTATTTTATTCCATGACCAAAAATAAACTACTGTATTCGGATATATCATAATAATTTTAAAACTATACTACATAATCAATTTATAATACGTTGATATCTAAACTGCCTAAATTGTGAAATTAAAAAAGTGTTTATAATCTCATAAAGTGATGACAAGAGTACACAATATAATATTTCACTTAAAAAAATTATCGGACAATTAGACCTTTTTGAAAAAGTAGAATAGTAACCAGATTTTTTAATGTTTCAATTAAGTAAATATACCTCAACCTTTTGTATTTATTGTCAAACTCTACACACTCTTCTATCAAGGAGTAAATGATTAGAAAAAGTCTAGTAAACCAAATTTTTTCAAAATTATCGAGTTAGATAATATTGATAAAATTAATATTTTATCAAACTGGCTGCATCGATTATTACGTGTATTTTAAAATAAAATATATATTATTCCCTTTTTTTTTAAATGAAGATATTCTGAAATACCCAATGTGTGGCGATAAAATATTATGTTTTGACAATAATTATTCTTCGGTATTGTTTCAGCTGATCCGAATCTTAGCCTTTGTTTGGGTGGATAAAATATTATTTTTATGTGGAGTATGTAGTTTTCCAATTTTTTATTTTGAAAAGCAATTTTAAGCTTATTATAATAATTAAATATAAGTTTTTATTGGTTCTCGATTTTCTCTCACGTGTTTGGACTCAAGTTTTGTCTCATTTGTTTGGACTAAGGTTATAGTCACTTCTCATTTATAGATTCTCTCTAATTATGTACAATAAAACAAAATATGGGAAGTGAATCACTGATCTTATGATGAAAAGTGAGAAGATATCACCGGCGTTGGATCATACTTGATCGATGGTTGAGAAATTTACAATCATAAATGTTATTTATTTATCAATGAAGATTATTTGCTTCTTCATTAATCGAATTTCTAGTTCTCTTATTTTAATAAACCGGCTAAACCGCCGACCAAACCGACGGTTTAGGTTAAACCTAAACCGCCTGCTTGGATTTTGACGTTTTAGGTTTGGCGGTTTAGGTTTGCGACCCACCACTAATCTTATCTATCTTTATTATTTTTAATACTTTTTTTTATCTCTCAAACAATTCAGAAGGTATTTTAGGATTATTATTAGATTATCTTTTAGAGGAATATCTCCTATAAATAGCCTTAATGGACGAGATTCATAGGCAGCTGACAATGCTAAAAACCTATGGTTGTTGTATTTTAGCTTTAATCAAAGTATAATTTCGAACGTTACACTTAACCGATTGTATAGTGTAAGTAAGGGTCGAACCCAAGAGAGATAGAGAGTAAATAAAGCACAAATGCGATTAAACTATCAATTATATGTAACCAATGGGGTTTGTGATTGTTAAAGTGACAAATAGGCAAAGCAAACAAGAAGTTAATTTCAATTATTTTAAGAAAATGTTGCACTTGACAATTATCCGCTTCAACATAAGATATGGTTGATCATTGTTTTCATGAAGTTTATTATGAATTTTGTTCTCATCTCGATCGTATTTAAATACTGGTTCAATTAGCCCCGATATTACTTATTGTTAATCCTAACTCATAAACCTACAGAATCAGATTTTAAGAATAGCATTCAAATAAAGATAGAGAGACACATGAATTAGAAACAATCCGTTACTAAAATCATGTGGTTATGTTCCACTCATGAATTACACTTGCAACCCGCTTATGTAAATGTTCGCTCCAAAAGGTGTGTACGCAAATAATCTTTAAATTTATATCCAAGATTTAAACCTAACGATAGCGAACCCGTAGTGTACGGACCAATCGTAGTATGGGCTGATATTCCTGAGTCAATCTCAGTGAATCGGTGAGAACAAAGCAGCAAAAGTAATCTAACTTGTATAGCAAGCAAAGCAATGATCAATGTAAACAATATAGATGTAATAATAATTGGGAATGCGGATTCTAAAGATCCAAGTATCCGATTGCGGCGTTCGATTGAAGATGTCTAAAGATATGTACGGACAGAGCTGGTTAGCAAAGGTATATGTCTAAGGTAGGTATCGTACGCTGAAGTTCCAACACCCTTTTATCTCACCCAAAGGATTCTACTTAACGAATGTTGAGTCTAGTCAAGAAGAGGTTCTAAGGATAGGATTATACTCTCAATACCAAACATCAAACTCAAGGTAGTCAAATGAAAGACAAAGGTAAAGGCTATGACACTCTCCACCTTAATAGAGGGTTTTGAATCCTCTATTACCTAGAACTCGTAAACACTCACAACCAAGCAATGCTAAGGGTTAGAAAGGGTTAACAAAGGTAGGATTTAAGCAATCTTTAACTTTGGATAAAGGCAAAAGCGAAACGTGCAAGAGAGAGGAAACCACGGGAAGATCTTGGGAAACCACGGTAGTGGTTCCTGAAGAACAGGCCGTGGAAATCCTCGTTCGAGGGTTTCGTCTCACAACTCTCAAGGTCCGATATGTTATGGCTCAATCTATCATCATCTATACCACAACCATCAACCCTTCACCCTAGAACCGCAGGGGGTTTTAGCCAACAATCATCATCATATTCAATTCAAGATTAAGAAAGAGAATCAAGAAAGGCATGTAACCAAGAAGAGCACAAAGATGAACAATGATATCTCAAGAATCAATATTCAACAATCAATAATTGAATCAAACAATGTATAATCCCAGAATGTGTATTCTCAAAGACAATAATCAAAACCTAAGAAATCTCACAAAATCTCCAATGCGGGATAAAGAAAGCTCTTCAATCTCCCTCCGATGGTGAAGCAATCAAATCTCTAGCGTAGAGAAATCCGAAGTATGGAAGTGAATCCAAATGTGTAACCTTATTCTAGCGTGTAAAGCGTCGTCCTCAAAATGCAGCCGTCAACCTCCTTTTAAAAGATAAAGTTAAAAAGGCTTCTTTCTTTCTTGCCGGTGTGGCAATAACAGAACGGTCTTTTCCAAAGAAAATCACAGGTGACATTATCAAAACCACGGCCGTGTTTCCTCCCGTGGTGACTCTCGACTTTCCTTTCGATGTGTGAAAATCAAAGAATTACCAAAACCCCGGCCGTGGAACTTCCTTCTTGGCCATGGTTCCTTATTTTCAATGCTTTTCTCCCTTGCTTCACTTCATACTCCTTCCTATGATGTTTCAATGCTTCCCAATGAACTTTACATCGACCAATACTCAAAAAATGCTTCCTTTCCACTCCAATTCAGCGTCAATTCACCTAAAATCACAACAAAGCTTGTGTAGATCTCGATTCCAAGATAATAGGTGAATATGCTCAATTAGTGTTATGAATGTATGTCCATGTACCCAAAAAAAAGGGAAAAACTACCTATATGCACATCTAAACTACGTCATATTTCATGTTATCAAATTACCTCATACTTGTCTCTTGCTTGTCCCCAAACAAGGTTCAAATCTAGAATACAAGATGTATGAAATATGAATGTAAAGACAAGGAAAAACACAATATTTTTGGATTCGTGCTTCTATTCATAGATCGCTCTCTACACTTGTTTCATAGCTTTCCGAAAACTGTTATGTGAGCAAAAAGACTCATGTCTTGAAAAGTACAATCACTTCTTGCAGAAGCTTCAAAACAAGCATCATAACCTGAAGGAAAATCAAAATCAATCATGGAAAAAATCCAATTTGGACCACAAAATCAAACAACAATCTCAAAGATCTCAAGGTCTTTCAAATGAAGGTGAAGAAACGTGTCAGGGTGGGATATGTATAGGATATGGGGTGCAAAATCCGGGAAAGAGGACAATAACATCACAAACGTTTTAAGCATACTTCAACAACCACCAACAAGAGCTTTTCTCTTCTTTTTCAACACAAAATTTTCTTTTACTTTACTTTTTGAGATCAAGGACAGAGGTGCACAATAACCGAAGCCTAGGAAATTAGCATTAACTCTATTTTTCGAGTTGTCTCAAACCGTGATGCACATACAATGACTCGTTAGGAATATCGCTCAATCCGACTTTGGCAAGACACAAACACCCGGCAATGTGAATGGCGCCGAGTTACTCATCATCATGATTGACTTCCCCAAACCTATTTTCTAACACATTCACCAATTTCAACTTCAAACTTCACACTTTTGCGCAATTGCATCCTAATTCTCGGATAGGTAATAAGGGGCAAAATATATACATGAGGAGCTAAAAGCGTGATCAAGAAGAAGAAGGGAATGAAAGTCGAAATACCTTAATCATATCAATAAGAAGTGTAAGAACTTATAAAGCGGTTTCAACCTTCAAATTCTCAACATGATTTAGATCAGATTCCAAATTATCAAACTTGCAAGAAAATTTAGCAAAACATTCAAATCCTTCACAATTCACAATTCAGTTTAAACACATAAAAATCATCAAAAATCCAATTCACAAGTAATTTTCTTCATTGAGGTCATCTCCAATCCTAGAAGCACAAAATGTTTTAAATTTTCCAATTTTTTCTTTGGTTTTTTAAAGCTATAAAATGCAAAGCAATAACGAAATATGCGACAATGATAATGAAAGATGCAAAGTACGATGGACAATCAAGCAAACAAGTATCACAAAGTTATTACAGACCAAGGTATTTCAATTATCCCATACTTGAACTACACGTTGTCCCCAATGTGCAATAAAAGTATAGGAAAAGTACAAAAACTCACAAGTCTGATAAAGCTGCTAAGGAGTGAAACGTCATCATCAGAGCGGTGGTGGGAATGGATGCCATGAGGGGTCGTATGGGCGGCCAAACTGAGCATGGTAGAGGTCCCGCATCATCTGTTGCCCCTCCTCCACGGTGCCTAGACGGTTGTCCATGCTATCCATCTGTGACTGCAGTGCTGAAAGCCATGGAGGCTGCTCGTCGAGCCATGTGGGGCGCTTGGACATGCTAGCGCGGCGTTGGGAAGGACTAGCTCATGGTCGACGGGCGGAGGATCTCCTACGAGGCTCATGCTTCTCTCCCATAGACGGGAATGCAGGTGACGGCTCCTAAAAGCTGCCAAAGTCTCCCTCAGCTTTGTACTCACTAGGACCGGTATCCGTCCCAGTATCCATATTGTCCTAACCCTGTCCTCCTGCTGCCTCAGTTGTGGCATTGTCCTCCTCTACTTCTGGACCTCCCATCTCAGCGTGCATCGACTCAAACGTCAACTTCCATTTGTGAGGGTTCTGAATGGAGTATTCCGACCTCCATGGGATCCCTCTCCCATCTTTGCCCTCTCAGGGCATAGTAGCATGCGGTGGTCCTCTATGTCGGGGAATTAGAATACCCCTTTGAATGAAACACTCAAGACCAAGAGGCCTAGCCTCTGCAGCAAGCTCACAGGCGGAAAAATCAATTCCTAGGTGACGAGCAATATGAGTCACTATCCCTCCCACGCAAATATCTCCATTAGCCTTGTTCTTAATCTTCCTCAAACTATCAACAAGCAATGTGACACAATCAGGAGTGGTGCCGGTGGCCATGCAGAACAAAATGAAAAGCTCATCGGCCTTAAGCCGTTGTGGCGTCTCGGTCCTATGAAACAAACATTCGGACATAATCCGATGTGCAAGCTTAAAGGACAGATTGTAGATCAAGCTTTCCTTAGAGTCGGTCAGGTGCCACCTATCTGCAGAACTCACCACCATAGCAATGCTCTCCCAAAAAGGCACTAGGCCTCGTAGCCCTAGGGAATGTCCCGTGAGTGGTATCTCCAAACCCAAAGATCTGAGCAAACCTCCCAATAGACAAGTTAAAGTTTTGGTTCATCATCCGCAACTTAACGGTTCTCGCACTAGCATCATGGTCAAAGGAGCTAAGAAACTCCAGGGTTAACTCTTCATAAGCGTGATCTCTAATGCCTATGAAGACTCTAAGCCCAACCTTGTCAATCATCATGTTGAGATCATCCAAAACATCCAGACATTCGAGCTCCTAAAGTACAAGGTACCTAGGGGCTACAATGATTCGGGGTTGGATGGGGTTGTAGGCTTTCTTATGTTCTTCCAAAATGCGGGGGAGTCTAGGAGAGGTGGTTGTACTTGTGGGGGTTGTGGTGGTGGTGGTTAGGAGGAGAAAGAGGATACCTTGCTTTTCCTGAACAAATTACGGTCACTACGACGCAAACCGTTCATATCTGGCAAAGCCACGGTCGGATCTTCCAAAACCACGGCTGTGGAATCAAAATCTGCCCGTGGTTTTTGTCGATTTTTCAGAAATCGACAACAACAAACAGAAAACTCACAAGCAACACTCCTAGGCTATTTCTAATTCCAATTCCGTCCAGTTCTCTAACAAATCTTCAACAAAATCGAAAGAATCGAACCAAGATCGAGTTTGAGAGAAAAACTTAGGTTTTTGCATTGAAAAATCCAAATGCTTGCTGGTTTTCTGAATGTTTATGCAATTTGAACGAAAAATATTCAATGGAACGTTGAGAGTTTCAATTTGGGAAAAAGAATCACGTCAAACGTTTGTCGGATGTGAGATTTGATGTCGGGGTTAGGGGTCGGCGATTTCACAAGCTGGGCATGGTTTTGGGGCTTTTTTTTGTTTCAGTTGTGGAGTGAAGTGTGGTCTTATATCCTCTCATAGAAATTTGGAAAACCATGCCCCCCTGGCAAAACCACGGCCGTGGTTTCACCCGTGACGCCTCTCGAATAACCTTTTCACGGCCAAAAATAGAAAACTACCCTCGTGGAATCCTATTTTAGCCCGTGGAATCCTTAATTACGTCCAAAATTCCAAATTTGACAGTGTTTTGCTTTCCTTCACTTCTTTGGAGGATTCTTAGACCTGACATCCAAAGACACAAACAACCCGGAAGGGTACCAACGAAAAAACAAAACAAACTAGACTAACCTATCCTAAGAAAAAGGGAAAATAAAACAATACCTTGGGTTGCCTCCCAAGAAGCGCTTTGTTTAAGGTATGTAGCTAAACCATTCCTTTTTGTTGCTCAAGTGAGGAGGATAGGTGCAATCCCCTCAATCTGACTCTCTGGTATGTACTTTTTGAGTGGTTGGCCATTGACCTTAAAAGCTCCGCATTGTTCACCTCATACTTCAACTACACCATGGGGAAAAACATGTTTAATTACAAACAATTCAGTCAAATGAGACTTCAAATTATCGGGAAATAGACGAAGACGGGAGTTGAAGAGAAGGACAATGTATCCTTCTTTCAATTCCTTAGGAATGATGTGCTTGCCATGCCACTTCTTCGTCCTTTCTTTGTATATCTGCGCATTCTATATGCATTCAAGCAGATTTCTTCCAACTCATTAATGTTAAGAAGGCGTTTCTCTCCAGCCTCCTTGATGTCAAAGTTCAGCCACTTAGTTGCCCAATAAGCCTTGTGCTCTAGCTCAACGGGAAGATGATAAGACTTCTCATACACAAGGTTTTATGGTGTAGTGCCAATGAGAGTCTTGAAAGTTGCCCGGTACGCCCAAAGTGCATCGAGCTTTTGTGACCAATCCTTCCTCGTTCTAGAGACAGTTTTCTCTAGAATGACCTTGATCTCTCTATTCGATATCTCCACTTGCCCGCTGGTTTGAGGATGATAGGGAGTGGAAATCTTATGAGTCACCCCATACTTGGCTAGTAGAGCTTCAAATTTACGGGTTGTGAAGTGCGTTTCTCCATCGCTAATGATGGTTCAGGGCGTCCCAACCCTTGGAAAGATCGTTCTATTAAAGAACTTCACTACCACCATAGCATCATTAGTGGGAGAAGCAATCGCTTAAACCCATCTTGAAACGTAGTCTACAACCAGAAGTATGCATTGGTTGCCGCAAGAAGATGGGAATGGTCCCATAAAGTCCACACCCCGTACGTCAAAGATCTCCACTTCTTGGATGTTGTTAAGCGGCATCTCATTTCTCCTAGAAATGTTTCATGTTCTTTGACAAGCATCGCAACAAGAAACAAGCCGTTGCACGTCCTTAAATAAAGTAGGCCAAAAGAAACCGGACTGAATACCTTGGCACAAGTCTTGTGAGAACTAGCATGTCCTCCACAAGGTAGAGAATGGCAATGTTGGATGACGCTTTCAACTTTGTCTTCCGGTATACACCTTCGAATAAGGCCATCTGGACCTCTCTTGAAGAGTAGAGGTTCATTCCAAAAGTATTGTTGGACATCCTTGAAGAACTTCTTCCTTTGAGCGTAGGATAGTCCGGGAGGTATTTCCTCACAAACCAAATAATTTACAAAATCAGCAAACCATGGTTCGTTACCTCTAGAAATGTGATGGAGACATTCTTCCATCATGTGCAGTTGCTCGTCAGGGAACGAGTCATCTATGGGCAAGTCGTCCTCTATGATGTGGGGAAGGCGGCTTAGGTGGTCCGCCACAAAGTTCTCGGATCCCTTCTTGTCCTGGATCTCCATATCGAACTCTTGGAGGAGAAGAATCCACCTAATCAGCCGCAGTTTTGCATCCTTCTTGGTGAGCAAATACCGTATGGCTACGTGATCGGTGTAGAAAATCATCTTCGCTCCTACAAGATAAGAACGAATTTCTCAAAAGCATATACAGCTGCAAGTAATTCCTTTTATGTAGTGGCGTAGTTCCGTTGAGCATCATCTAGCGTCTTGCTAGCATAGTAGATGGCATGAGTACATCCATCCTTCTTCTGTCCGAGCACCGCTCCTACATCCATGTCACTTGCATCGCACATCACTTTGAATGGAAGATTCCAATCCGGAGGTTGAATGATGTGTGCTGAGATAAACGCTTCCTTGATCCTGTAAAAGGCATCTAGACATTCCTTTGAAAGTTCAAAGACTACATCCTTCATTCGTAGATTAGTCAGTTAGTCAATGGCTTAGAAATCTTAGAAAAATATTTAATGAACCTTCTACAAAATCCAGCATGTCCAAGGAAACTCCTTAACCCTTTCACCGATGATAGTGCAGGTAGCTTCTCAATTTTCTCGATCTTGACTCTATCAACCTGAATGCCACGATTCGAGACTAAATGACCTAAAACAATTCCTTCGGTCACCATAAAATGATACTTTTCCCAGTTTAGAACAAGGTTAGTGTCTTCACATCGCTGCAGGACTAAGGAAAGGTTAGCAAGACAATTGTCAAAAGAAGAACCATAAATGGAGAAGTCGTCCATGAAAACCTCCATGATGTTTTCGATGTACTCAGAAAATATCACCATCATACACCTTTGAAAGTTGGTTGGAGCGTTTCACAAGCCGAATGACATCCTCCTATTAGCAAACTTACCCCAAGGGCACGTGAATGTAGTCTTCTCCTGATCGTCCAGGTGGATGGGAATCTGAAAGAAACAACTATAACCATCCAAATAACATAAATGAGAATGTTGCGCTAACCTTTCAAGCATTTGGTCGATGAAAGGTAGAGGAAGGTGATCCTTCCTAGTGGTGACATTCATCTTCCTGTAGTCAATGCATACACGCCATTCCGTAACGTTTCTAGTGGAGATTAAATCGTTGTTCTTGTTAGTCACAACAGTCATTCCCCCTTTCTTTGGAACAACGTGGACGGGGCTCACCCACTTGCTATCGGATATGGAAAAGATGATACCTGCATCAAGAAGTTTGAGGACTTCCTTCTTCACAACCTCTTTCATGATCGGATTTAACCGTCGTTGAGGTTCATGTGAAGGTTTGTGGTCATCCTCTATCAATATTTTATGCATGCACGAAGAAGGTTTGATACCTACTAGATCATCAGTTGTGTATCCTATGGATTTCCTATGTAATCTCAATACATTCATAAGTCTAGCATGCTCATCATCAGTTAAGGCAGCACTAACTATGACGGTGCCTTTGTTGGTGGTGCCTTTGTTGGTCCAAGGAAAGCGTACCTTAAGTGTGTAGGGAGAGGCTTCAACTCCAATGTTGGCGGTGCCTTTGTTGGTGTGTTGACGCCTTCCGAAGTGTCCTTGGATGTTTCCAAGTGTGTAGAAGAGGTAGAAGAATGTCCAAGAGTGTTTTCAAGAAGAGGGAAAGAAGTCTCGTGAATTTCAGATTCCACGGCCCCACTGCTACTTCCACGGCCGTGGTTTCTCCCGTGGTGGCATTCGACTTGTGGTTCCACAGGGGAATTAATTAAATTAATTATTTTCACCCCGTGGAATCTTGATTTTGGCCATGGTTTTGGCCAGTTTGCAAGCCAACGTGCAATTCTTCAAAGGCTTCAATTGGCTCCTCTTCTAGCACTTCCAAAACCTTAACCTCGAAGTCACAACCTTCTTCGACTCTTCCTTCCATTATGCTCATACTAATGACTTTCTGCAAAGGATCATTAAGCAAAACAGAACTTACCATCTCTGTTGAGTCTTCTTCATCATGGATGTTAAAGACTTCTTCTCCTAGAGTTTGCTCCTTGATCAAAGCTGAGAGTATGAACTCAACTTTCTCCTCTCCAATATTGAATTGTATCTTGGCATTCTTGCAATCAACCAAGCAACCGGACGTTGCTAGAAACGGCCTCCCAAGTATGATTAGAATTGGGTAATCTGCAGGAATATCCAAAACTACAAAATCAATTGGAACGTAAAACATACCAAGCTTTACGAGAACATCCTCAAGAATGCCAACGGGTCGAGTGATGGATCGATCCGCCATGTATAACGTCATCTTCACCGATTTAGGCTCCCCTAAACCAACCTTCTCGCACAATGCAAGTGGAATAATGCTCACACTTTCTCATAGACCACAAAGAGCATCATATGTGACCTCTCCAATGCCTATGGGAACGCAAAACGAACCCGGATACCTCAGCTTTGGTGGCATCTTTTCCGTCATGGTTTTGATGAGTTTAGATGACTCGGAAGTCATCTTCAGTTCACCAAAATCCTCTAGCTTCCTCTTGTTTGAGAGGATTTCCTTCAAGAACTTTCCGTAGGCCGGCATACCTAAAATTGCATCAATAAAAGGTATGTTAATATGCAGTTTGCTCATGAGTTCAACGAACTTACCAAAGTGTTTGTCCCTCGCCGGCTCGTCCCTCGCCAGATTCCATCATTGCTTCGAGTTTGTCCCTCGCCGGCTGGCTCGAACTTGATGAAGTTTGTCCCTGACTTCTCAAAGGAATAGAGGAAGAAGAAGCAGGAGGGGTTAGTGAATTTTCAACATGAGAAGAAGGATTACCAGAATTTTGTTGATTGGATCTCCAATTATTATAGCTCAGGTTGTTGTTGTTGTTGTAGTTATTCCTATTCCCTTGTTGATTTCCCCTTCCTACATAGCCCACATCCTGCTCCTTGGGCTTTTGTACGTGTGCTGTCAAAAGGTATTTCAAAGCCTTCATTTTGCTATTTAAAGCACTCAGCTCCTTGACACTAGAGGTGGTAAGATTCAGCACCGGAGTTCTCGAACTTTGAGTTCCTGTTTCAACATTCCGGTGAGAGTACTTCTCAATGGCGATAGATTTTTTTTTTCAACAAAATCCCATGCTTCATCAACCGGTTTGTCCATGAACGTTCCAGCTGAAAGTGATTGGAGCTTGATTTGTGTTTCCACATCCAAACCCTAGAAATAGACCACTAGTAGATCAATCTTCAGAATCCCATGATGTAGGCAATCCAACAAAAGGAACTTGAACCTTTCCCGTGACTTGAAGAGGCTTTCACCATTCTTCATCACAAATGCATTAATCTTTGCTCTAAACTCTACCATCTTTGATGGCGGAAAGAATTTCGTAAGAAACTCAGTGGTCATTTCATCCCATGTGTTCACTCTTCCGGTGGGAAGTGATTGATACCACGCAAGTGATTTATCCTTCAAAGAGAAAAAGAAAACATGCAGCTTGTAATTGTTATTCTCACATCTAGAAGGTCTCAAAGTCTCCATCAATATCTCATAATTTTAAAGATGTTGGTGTAGTGACACTCTCTCCATTCCTCCAAAGCGATTCTACTAAATCATAGTAATCACTTGAGGTCTAAACTCATAGTCACGATCAGCCGGATCTCCTAGGTGCACGCCCAGACGGTGGACTTGTTGTACCGGATCCATCTGTTGCCCAAGTGTTTGTGGAACACCCGCAAACGAATCAGTTGGCTCCACTCTTGGTGGAGGTGGTGGTGGCACATAAACTGGTGTTGGTAATATGTTGACGGGTGTGGTGGAGGTGGATTAATCACAACTCTAGCATCCCCGTCTCTTTCCTGATTTTCCAGTTCGAACTATGTTCTCAATTTGGCCATGTCGGCTCGAAGTTGTACCTGTAGAGTAACTTGATCAGCTCTCTCTTTCCTTAGAGCTTCTTCTTGAGTTCTTATTTGATCTCGAGTTGCGGCTAGTTCAGCTTTAAGATCCTCTACTTCTTGATTATTGGTAGCGGCAATTTTCTTAGCTTCTCTTAACTTCTTCTTGTAAGTCTTTTCTGGTTCAGGATCGTAAGGTACGATTTCATTACCGGCTCGCGTTCTTCGCATAAACCTAAAGAAAAATCTTGCAAGAAAACTCAACAAGAGTAATCAATAGCAAAGCAAGAAGCTACCAAGCTAGACAACCGTGCAGTGGATTGGTCTTGACCAACTCCCCGGCAACGGCACCAAAAACTTGTTCGCTCCAAAAGGCGTATACGCAAATAATCTTTAAATTTATATCCAATATTTAAACCTAACGATAGCGAACCCGTAGTGTACGGATCAATCGTAGTATGGGCTGATATTCTGGAGTCAATTGTTAGCATGAAATATTGTGATATTTTAGGCACGTTTTCTAGATGTTTTTCATCCATTATAGTGTTCATTGATAAAGCATTGAAGCAATTGTTAGCTAGTTTGTCTATATTGTCGATATAGAGGTCTACATAAGCTTTGTGTTGATTATAGGTGAATAAGAGCTAAAACCGAACCAATTAAGAGAGGATGGAGGTGAATTGAGCACATCCAAGGATTAAGGACACACCAAGGAAGCCAAGGGAGATGCTAGGAGGAGGAATGGCACAACACAAAGGAAACTACGAGCAATCTACGCTTCCACACTCTAAAATACGGCTGTAGAGAAGTCCACGCCCAAAACCACGGCCGTGGAACTTGGCAACATGAACGTGGAGCATTCCAGAGAGTTACACGGTATAAATTACGGTCGTGGAAGTTGTAAAGAACCGTAATCCACTTCCACGCTCTAAACCACGGCCGTGGAACTCCATGAAACCGTGATTTAGGCAATCTTTTGACGAATAAAATATGGACATATTGTCTATGCATATGGGCCGGACGGTTATTCTATCCTTCCTTATAAAAGGACTGAAGGAGGGAGAATTCGGCACCTTCGCTTACGCTCGCTTGCATGTGCCTAGGGTTTCATTGGACGTGCGGAGAATTGCAATTTTGCAACGGAGATTTATGAAGGCTTGAAGATTTGAAAGTTGCCTTTTATTCCTAGGTTTGATTAGAAGACGGATTGACATCCCGCTCTTCGTTCTTATCAAGGATTGTGATTGGTTTGTGTTATTCCAAATCTGATATACATTATACCCTTGTTTGTGGATTTGAGATTGATTTGAAGTTCATTGAAGGTTTTCGAAGGTTTTCATCTTTCATTCTTCTTAATCATGAATTTGATATCATAATGACTGTTGTTGGCTAAAACCCTTTAGCAATTCTAAGGTGAAGGGTTGATAGTTGTGGATTAAATGATGATAGATCGATCGTAAACAGATTGGACCCTGAGAGTTAGAGAGATTCGCCGACGAACCAAAAATCACGGCCTGTTCTTGAGGTTCCACGGCCGTGGAACTCAAGATCCACCCGTAATTTACATCAGTTTACGAACCTTGCTTATACTTTAATCCAAAGTTAAAGATTTGCTTTAACTTAGTCTTGGCTTGCCTTTTCTAGGTAGTAGTGAAGCCTCAACAACCTCTACTTCGATTTCGAGTGTCACAACCTTAATCGGTTTAGTTAGTCTTGATCCTTGGGTTACAAGTTTGGGTATTTGATATTAATTCTTGTCTTTAGATCCTTTCTATATTGAAGCCTCAACAACCTTTATAGAGAGTGTCTTTAGATAAGTCATATGAATCCTTGGAACTTCACCGTACATTGCTTTACCTTAGTATACCTTTGCAACTCTTAACTCTGTCCTTAGTTCTTTAGTATATCTTGAATCGATTGCCACAATTAGATACCTGGATCTTTAGGGTTGTTGTTTTCCCCAATATTTGCAAAGCTTTACCCTTTTACTTGCTTGACAAACTTATAATTGAATTTGTTCCCCCCAAATCCCTGTGTTCGATACTCTGGAATTCTTGCTTAATTACGTCGATCCGTACACTGCGGGTTCGCTTGCTTAATTTCTAATTTTATAAATTTAAGACTTATTTGCACGCACGCTAAGTGGCAAACATCAATCTCAGTGAATCGGTGAGAACAAAGCAGCAAAAGTAATCTAACTTGTATAGCAAGCAAAACAATGATCAATGTAAACAATATAGATGTAATAATAATTGGGAATGCGGATTCTAAAGATCCAAGTATCTGATTGCGGCGTTCGATTGAAGATGTCTAAAGACATGTACGGACAGAGCTGGTTAGCAAAGGTATATGTCTAAGGTAGGTACCGTATGGTGAAGTTCCAACACCCTTTTATCTCACCCAAAGGATTCTACTTAACGGATGTTAAATCTCGTCAAGAAGAGGTTCTAAGGATAGGATTATACTCTCAATACCAAACACCAAACTCAAGGTAGTCAAATGAAAGACAAAGGTAAAGGCTATGACACTCTCCACCTTAATAGAGGGTTTTGAATCCTCTATTACCTAGAACTCGTAAACACTCACAACCAAGCAAGGCTAAGGGTTAGAAAGGGTTAACAAAGGTAGGATTTAAGCAATCTTAAACTTTGGATAAAGGCAAAAGCGAAACGTGCAAGAGAGAGGAAACCACGGGAAGATCTTGGGAAACCACGGTAGTGGTTCCTGAAGAACAGGCCGTGGAAATCCTCGTTCGAGGGTTTCGTCTCACAACTCTCAAGGTCCGATATGTTATGGCTCAATCTATCATCATCTATACCACAACCATCAACCCTTCACCCTAGAACCGCAGGGGGTTTTAGCCAACAATCATCATCATATTCAATTCAAGATTAAGAAAGAGAATCAAGAAAGGCATGTAACCAAGAAGAGCACAAAGATGAACAATGATATCTCAAGAATCAATATTCAACAATCAATAATTGAATCAAACAATGTATAATCCCAGAATGTGTATTCTCAAAGACGATAATCAAAACCTAAGAAATCTCACAAAATCTCCAATGCGGGATAAAGAAAGCTCTTCAATCTCCCTCCGATGGTGAAGCAATCAAATCTCTAGCGTAGAGAAATCCGAAGTATGGAAGTGAATCCAAATGTGTAACCTTATTCTAGCGTGTAAAGCGTCGTCCTCAAAATGCAGCCGTCAACCTCCTTTTAAAAGATAAAGTTAAAAAGGCTTCTTTCTTTCTTGCCGGTGTGGCAATAACAGAACGGTCTTTTCCAAAGAAAACCACAGGTGACATTATCAAAACCACGGCCGTGGTTCCTCCCGTGGTGACTCTCGACTTTCCTTTCGATGTGTGAAAATCAAAGAATTACCAAAACCCCGGCCGTGGAACTTCCTTCTTGGCCGTGGTTCCTTATTTTCAATGCTTTTCTCCCTTGCTTCACTTCATACTCCTTCCTATGATGTTTCAATGCTTCCCAATGAACTTTACATCGACCAATACTCAAAAAATGCTTCCTTTCCACTCCAATTCAGCGTCAATTCACCTAAAATCACAACAAAGCTTGTGTAGATCTCGATTCCAAGATAATAGGTGAGAGTATTGAGAGTAGAATCCTATCCTTAGAACCATTTGACTCTCAATTCTTCTTCCAAATATTGCTAAATCTTTGGATTTCTTTATTGCTCAATTCTTCAGCTGGATTTACACAGTTGGCAACAAAACAACCATTTGACTCTAAATACATACTTAAAAAACCTTAATAAGATAGTGATTCCATCACCTATCAAATTCCCCCATACTTAGACTCTCACTCATCCCGAGTAAACTAAAAATCTATCCAATGTGAAACAAAAGGCCTCACTATTACGCTAAGATTGTGACACGCAAAAGTCTTAAATTTATACTCGTTATATTTTTCCTAACTCCTAGCAAACCCACAGTGTATGGGTCGTTTTGTAACAAGGATAGTATTCCGAGGTCGAACACGAAGACTAAGGTGAAATCAAATCAACAAGTGATCATAGATACTGTGAATCTAGTCTAAGAAAAGAGAAAGAAATAAAGAAATGAAAATCATGATATTTTTGGATGGGTTTTTGTGGTGATCAAGCAAAGATCACAAATCAAGTAAGATAATAAAACAAACTAACAACTCAAGCTAGCAAAACAAACAAGTGACACAAGCACAAAATATGTGATCAAAGAGAGAAAAGTGGATTCTAGAGGTCAAGATTTCCGGTTATGGCATTGGACTCAAGATTCTAAGGACAACGATACGGTGTTGGGAAAGGGTGTTTTTCTAGTGGAAGCAATTACCGGGTAAGTCTCTCTCTTCACTAGTCCCGCATTAAACTCCTATTACCGGGTAGGTCTCTAGGGGTTAAAGTTGGGAATTCTACACAAACCGGACTTTACTTAAGGGGCAAACCTCTCCTTACCGGGTAAGTCTCGGAAAAGGCAAGTCTCAAGCAACAATCCTAGCACACTCAATCCAATAGCGGCTTATGAGGCTCACTACTACCTAGACTTCATCATCTTAGGTGTCTAAGATCGGAAATCACCGGATAGGTCTCTTCCCTCACTTAGGTTGCTAGCATTAGGTGACCCTAAGCTATATTATGCTTAATAAACACTAGGATTCCAACAACCTAACATCCTAACACACAGATTCATCAATTAAAGAGCAATAGAGAGAAAAATCGGGTGGATCATATCATAAATCGGACGATCTGGCTATGAGCAGGTCGATTTTCTCGTCTAGGTTAGGTTTTGTGCATACGAATCATCCTAAACTAACATACAAGTCCATCCTATCATCACCCAAGCCATAACCATCAATCCATCACTCCAGAATCACAATAAACTAGCCAATAATATGCATTTCAAGATCCAAAATCATCACACAAGCATACATGGTTTTCATAGATGGATGATGAAAGATAAGCAAATAAAAACATTAAATCTCAGCTGAATATAAGTTTAAGCAAGACTTACAACCCTTCAAAAGAAGTTCCAAAACGTTCCTAACAATCCTTCCAAGAGTTCTTCAACCAAAATCACTAAAAATCACTCAAAGTCCCTCAAAAACTCACTATCACTCTAACTTTGGTGTTCTTCTTCTTCCCTCAAAATGAGAGAGTTTTTCTTCTTCGCCAAGTCTATCCTCCAATTGGAATGAGGTGTGTGTGAGAGAATGTAGGAGAGCTCTCTCAGCAACAGGTTGCAGGACCACTTATATTCTCCATCAAGAGCAAGGCCGGAGAAAGAGATCGTGGGACACGTGGCTTAAGCTGTCAAAGGCCAGAAAATCGACCCAGTCAGATAAATCGGCCGATTTTCCTGAGTGCTGGTCCAATTTTCTTCAACAGAGGCTTGTTATGATCGTCTAGCCATGAGTTGCTCCATTGCTTGCACCAATAAGGGTCCTTGTGTCCTTCATTGCTCCATTTATGTTCCTTCAAAGCCTTGGATGTGTACCGCCATGAGGCTTGACCCTCGAATGTATCGATTAATGTCCAAAAGATCCCCGAAATACCTACAAAACCGAAAAAAGATCGTGTAGACGTCTTTTCTAGAAATATGCACGAAATGAGTGTAAACGTCGTGAACTAATGCCAAACCGTGCATGAATAACGGGAAAAACTATCTAAATGAATGTCTATACTAACGTCATAAATCACGTTATCAAAATACCCCATACTTAAGATTTGCTCGTCCCCGAACAAGATCTAACTATAGACTAAGAGATGACATGATTTATGCATGCAGAAAAACAACAAAATCTTTTTGGAATTGTGCTTCTAACATTTGATCACCTTCATAGTCATGTTTCATAGCAATGGACAAGCAATCATGCATAAAATGAATGAAGGCATGGAAAGACAATTATACCTAACTAGAAAGCATGCATGAGAGGTAAAAATGAAGAAGTCAAGATGATCATGAGTATGTCCAATCTAGATCACTAAGTCTTACACACATGCATTTAGGTCACAAGGACTTAGAAAAGAAGAAGCTAAGAAACGTTGTGATTAGGTGGAAATTTTTTGGTCATGTGATGCTAATCCGGGGAAGGAACTAACTCCACAATTTCGTTTTTGCGCAACTTCCCAACAAGTGTATAATTTTCTCCATCTTTTCTTTGTTTTCTTTTCTTTTTCACTTATTTTTGAGACAATGACATTGGTGTACAAAAGCCGAAACCTTGGTGATTAGCCGTCCTCGGGCTTTTTTATTTTTCGAGGTGCATCCACACCGGGCACACATACCAAAGCTCGTTAGAACTATCGGTTTATTTGACTTTGGCAAGGCACAAACACCCGATTATGTGAATGGTGCCGAGTTACTCGTCATTTAAACCAATGTGCCCAAACCTATATTGTTTTTCTACACTTTTCACAACAAACTCAGCACTTCATTCACATCATTCATTCATCAACAACTTCACCCCACACTTGCTTTTCACACACATCAACACACTAGCATGCTCTTATCCCCAGATGGGTCAAAAGAGGTAAAATTTTTCATCAATTGAGGTGCTCAAACAACATGATCAAGATGAGAAGTAGAGAAAGATGAATTGCCTTAATCACTCCTAAATGATGTGCAAGAACTAGCATCTAATTTCGACTTTCAATCCTCAATCTAATCAAGACAAGAATCATAATCACAAATCATTCATGGGATTCAAGATAAGTACTTCAAGTCCACATATAAATTCATCTATTCAACACATAAGGCCATCCATAACCAATTCACAAGAGAATCTCATCATAAGGGTCATTCCCAAGCTTAGAAGCACTAAAATTTTTAAAATTTTCTGATTTTTTGGATTTTTTTTTCGAAATATATATGTACAATGCAAGACATAATGAAACATGTGACAATATTGAACTATCCTAGATGCTAATCATGCAAGTGATCATGAAAACCCCACCCCATATTTAGAAACACATTGTCCCCAATGTGCAAACTAAATAAAGAAGTGAAAGAGAGTCCTCACAATGTAAAATTGGTGATGCTTTGGTGTTTCGGTTCACATCGAATGATGATGGTGGATGATCGATCAAGGATGGTAGAGCTCTTGATGTTCATTATGGTGTCGGAACCCGCGCGTGGCACCGCAAGCCGTCCAAGTTCCACGTCCGCTCCACCCATACTTGATTGGAGATCATCACTTTCCTTGACAAAAGGAAAAATCGGACCATCTACCCAGGAAAATCGGCCGATTTTGTGCAAGATCAATCCGATTTTCCTGGGTGCTTTCTTCCTCATCCATGTGCTCGGATCTTGTACCTTCAGCAGTTCCATGAGGTTTTCACATGACCTCCAACATCTCATAACACATGACAATCAACAAGATCTAGCACCCAAAAACACAAAAGAAAAACAAAGCACACCAAGAGCAAGATCAAACAAAAACAAGAAAAACAAAAGGGAAAAATATGTACCAATGGGTTGCCTCCCATCTAGTGCTTCTTTAAGGTCATTAGCTTGACCAAATTCAGGAGCGTTTCACTCAAGGTGAAGTGGGGCAATCACTTTCACCGGGGCTTCCGGGATGTACTTCTTCGAACGGTGCCCATTCACCTTAAAGTTACCATAATGATCTCCTCCTATCTCCACCGCTCCATGAGGAAAGATCTTCCTCACAACATAAGGACCCGTCCATCTTGACTTTAGCTTTCCGGGGAAGAGCCGCAGCCTCGAGTTGAAGAGAAGCACTAAGTCACCCTCACTCAACTCCTTTGGGATGAGACGCTTGTCATGCCAACGCTTGGTCCTCTCCTTGTAAATCCGGGCATTTTCATAAGCATCCAACCGGATCTTCCTAAGGGCGTTTATATCAAGCAACCTCTTCTCTCCGGCCTCCTTGAGGTCAAAATTCAGCCACCTTATAGCCCAATATGCTCTATGCTCCATTTCTACCGGAAGGTGGCAAGACTTGCCATATACTAGCTTGTAGGGAGTGGTGTCAATCGGTGTCTTGAAAGCGGTTCTATAAGCCCACAAAGCATCATCGAGCTTCATAGCCCAATCCTTTCTCGTCCTTGAAACCGTCTTCTTAAGAATTCCCTTTATCTCCCGGTTGGAGATCTCCACTTGGCCACTAGTTTGGGGGTGATAATGTGTTGCCACCTTATGAGTCACCCCATACTTAGCCAAAAGTGCCCTAAAGTTCCTATTAGTGAAGTGCTTCCCTCCATCACTTATGATCACCCTTGGTGTTCCAAACCTAGGGAAGATCACTCGGTTGAAGAACCGCACCACAACCTTGGCATCATTTGTGGGAGAGGCGATTGCCTCCACCCATCTCGACACATAGTCCACCGCCAATAGGATGTAGAGGTTGCCACAAGAAGAGGGGAATGGTCCCATGAAGTCCACACCCCAAACATCAAATATCTCCACCTCTTGTATGTTGTTCAAGGGCATCTCATTCCTCCTTGAGATGTTGCCCGTCCTTTGGCAAGCATCACAAGCTACCACAAAATTCTGCACATCCTTGAACAAACTTGGCCAAAAGAAACCCGATTGTAACACCTTAGCACATGTCTTGTGTGAGCTAGCATGGCCTCCACATGGAAAGGAATGACAATGGCGGATCACACTCTCCACCTCATCCTCCGGTATGCATCTCCTAAAGACTTCACCCGGCCCTCTCTTGAACAAAAGCGGTTCACTCCAATAGTAATGCCTCACATCCTTGAAGAATTTCTTCCTTTGGGCATAGGATAAACCGGGTGGCACCTCCTCACACACAAGGTAGTTCACAATGTCGGCATACCATGGCTCATTACCCCTTGACACTTGAAAAAAGCACTCCTCCACCATTTGCAATTGCTCCTCCCGGAATGAGTCATCAATCGGGATGTCATCTCTCTCAAGATCCAATGGTGGGAGTCTACTAAGGTGATCCGCCACAGAGTTTTTGGATCCTTTCTTATCCAGGATTTCCAAGTCAAACTCTTGAAGAAGGATCCACCGAATCAACCGAGGCTTGGCATCCTTCTTTGTAAGGAGATAACGGATCGCAGCATGATCCGTGTACACAATGACCTTTGCTCCAACAAGATATGACCGGAACTTCTCAAAGGCATACACCACCGCTAGCAACTCCTTCTCGGTTGTGGCATAGTTAAGTTGGGCATCATCTAGCATCTTGCTAGCATAATAGATGGCATGTGTACGCCCATCTTTCTTTTGTCCTAAAATAGCCCCAACGGCCACATCACTTGCATCACACATCACTTCAAATGGTAAGCTCCAATCCGGAGATTGCATGATGGGGGCGGTGATCAAAGCATCCTTCAACCTACAAAAAGCCTCAAGGCAATCCTTGGAGAAAACAAACTCAACATCTTTCATTAGTAGGTTAGTAAGAGGCTTAGAAATCTTGGAGAATTCTTTAATGAATCTCCGGTAAAAACCGGCATGCCCTAGAAAACTCCTTACCCCTTTCACCGAGGTAGGTGGTGGCAACTTCTCTATCGTCTCTATCTTAGCCCTATCAACCTTAATGCCACGGTTGGACACCAAGTGTCCCAACACAATGCCTTCACTTACCATGAAGTGGCATTTCTCCCAATTCAAGACAAGATTTGTCTCCTCACATCTCTTAAGCACCAAAGATAGGTTAGCTAGACAATCATCAAATGAAGATCCATAAACAGAGAAATTATCCATAAACACTTCCATGATGTTTTCAATATATTCAGAAAAGATAGCCATCATACACCTTTGGAAGGTGGCGGGTGCATTACACAACTCAAATGGCATTCTCCTATATGCAAATGTACCCCAAGGACATGTGAATGTAGTTTTCTCTTGGTCATCGGGGTGGATAGGGATTTGGAAGAATCCACTATAGCCATCTAGGTAACAAAAATGGGAATGTTGAGCTAATCTTTCTAGCATTTGGTCAATGAAAGGAAGAGGGAAGTGATCTTTCCTAGAGGCCACATTTAGTTTCCTATAGTCTATACACATCCTCCATCCCGTAACCGTTCTAGTTGGAATTAGTTCATTATTCTCATTAGTTACTACGGTCATACCACCCTTCTTAGGAACCACATGAACGGGACTAACCCATTTACTATCCGAAATCGGGTAGATGATTCCCGCATCTAGCAACTTAATGATCTCTTTCTTGAATACCTCTTTCATTATAGGATTCAATCTTCTTTGATGTTCAATTGAGGGTTTATGGTCATCTTCCATCAATATCTTATGCATGCACAAAGAGGGATTAATGCCAACAAGGTCATCAATGGTGTATCCTATTGCCTTTCTATGCAGTTTCAATTCAGTTAACAATCTATTAAGCTCATCATCATTCAAAGATGCATTCACAATCACCGGATAAGTAGAATTCAAACCAAGGAAAGCATACTTTAAATGAGAAGGAAGAGGTTTTAGATCAAGTTTAGGAGGACCTTTATCGGTTGGAGATGATCCATACAATGTAGGTTGAGATGATTCCAAAGTCATGGAAGCCTCACCTAAGTCTCTTGATGATTGCTCACAAACACTTGGATGATGCTCAAAAGACTCAGGAAAATCGACCCTCTGTGAAGAAAATCGGACGATCTGGGGGTCGATTTCAGTTTCTGCATTTGCAAAATCAGATGAAAATTCAGGATTTATGCAAAAATCGGCCGATTTTTGCACCCTCTGTCCGATTTTTCTACAGGTATTTTTCTCTTCCTCTAATACTTCAAATCCAACACTTGGTAGCTCATCCAATGCATTCAAGGCCTTGATCACTTCATTGCTACTCTCCTCAACTCCTTCCTCCATCAAACTCGAGCTAAGAACCTTCTCAAGTGGATCCTTGAGCAAGATTAAGCTCACAACCTCTCTAGACTCCTCTTCCTCAACAATGTTGAAGACATCTTCACCTAGGGCTGGCCCCTTCACCATTGTGGACAAATTAAACTTGATGTTCTCTTCTCCAATGTTGAAAGAGAGAATTCCATTCTTGCAATCCACCAAACATCCGGAAGTAGCTAGGAAAGGTCTCCCCAAGATGATAGGAACCGGATAGTCCGTCGGGATGTCCAAAACAACGAAGTCTATGGGCACATAGAACTTCCCTAGTTGCACCGGTATGTCTTCCAAGATTCCAACCGGGTGAGTGATTAAACGGTCCACCATGTAAAGGGTCATCTTGACCGGCTTTGGCTCTCCTAGCCCAACCTTGTTGCAAAGTGCAAGCGGGATGATGCTTACACTTGCCCCAAGATCACCTAGGGCATCATACTTCACTTCTCCCACTCCAATTGGCACACAAAAGGATCCCGGATCTCTTAGCTTAGAAGGCATCTCCTCCTTCATAGTTTGAATCAACTCCGAGGACCTCTTTTTCATCCTCACTTCTCCATACTCCTCCAACTTCCTCTTGTTGGAGAGTATTTCCTTCAAAAACTTGACATATGTTGGCATACCTAGAATAGCATTCATGAACGGAATGTTAATATGCAATTTAGACATAAGTTCAAGGAATTTACCGAAGTGTTTGTCCAAACGAGCTCCTGATCGTGATTGTGGGAATGGTAGTGGTGACTTGTATGGAGGTGGTGCCACATATGATGGCTCATCATCCTTGCTCTTCCCTCCATCTTCTTGCAATGGCTCTTCTTCTATCACCACTTGCTTTCCTTTAGCATTCTCCTTGGGTAAGGGGTCATTCATGCTCAGCTTGCTTCTTGTTGTGATGGCCAACACTTGGCCTCTTGGGTTGTCTTCGGTTCTTCCGGAAAGCTTTCCCGGATCTCTATGAGCTTCACCCGCCTTTTGGAACACTTGTGCTTCCAACACCTTTTGAGCTTTATAAATGGAAGTCACCGTGCTCTCAAGACCACTCAACCTTCCAAGCAATTGCTCAAACATCATCTCGGTTCTATCCTTTGGAGGTTGAGTAAATCCGGGTGGAGGTTCTTGTGAAGCTTTTGGTGGTGGAGTTGCGCTTGTGGAAGTGGGAGGGTTCAAGGCTCCATCCGGGTGAGAATAGGAAAACCCGGGATGGTTATGGTTAGGCCGGTAATTGTTGAATTGCCGGTTGTTGTTGAAGTTCCTTGGGCCTTGATAGTTGTTGTAATTGCCCCTTCCTATGTAGTTCACATCTTCCTCCTTGGAAGACAAGTTTTCTTGCACTTGTACTTGAGGGCTTGCTTGACTCTTCAAAGTTATAGCACACAACTCCCTCAAAGATTTCAACTCATTGTTGATTGCATCAAGCTTGAAGTTACTCATGGTGACTTCACTCACCTCATAAACTCCCGGTTTTCTCTCATCACTCTTTCTATGGGAGTATTTCTCAATCACCAAAGCTTGTTTCTCTACAAACTCCCAAGCTTCATCCACATTCTTTTCCATGAAAGTCCCACCGGAAAGAGATTGAATCTTGAATTGGCTATCTTCATCAAGTCCCTTGAAGTAGATTTTCAATAGCTCAATTTTCGGTATACCATGATGTGGACAATCTAAGAGAAGGTCTTTGAACCTCTCTCAAGACTTGAATAGGCTTTCCCTATCCTTCATTACAAAGGCATTGATCTTCCCTCTTAACTCGGTAGTCTTAGAAGGTGGGAAGAACTTTGTCAAAAACTCGGTTGTCATCTCCTCCCAAGTACCCACTCGCCCTTGTGGAATAGATTGATACCAAGCCAAGGCTTTATCCTTAAGTGAGAAGGAGAAAGCCCTAAGCTTATGGTTGTTGCTCTCCAATCTAGGCGGTCTAAGAGTCTCCATCAAGATCTCATAGTTCATCAAGTGTTGATGGGGAGACTCTCCTTCCATCCCTCCAAATTGATTATGCCGGATCATTTGTAGAACTTGAGGGCGGAGCTCGTAATCATGGGCTGCAGGATCTCCTAAGTTCACACCCGGACGGTGTGCTCTTTGTGCCGGATCCATACGTTGCCCTAATGTTTTTGGCTCTTCAATAGCAATGGGCACAACCCGAATATTAACCGCCGGTTGCGGTTGTGGTGGAGGTGGAGGTTGTTGACGATTAAGCTCTCTTTGCACAAGAGCTTGCCTAATCTCTTCAATCTCCCTCCTAGTTGCTTCTTGCCTCTCATTGGCAAGTCTCCTTTCATTCTCCAAGAGCTCATCTCTTAATCTAATTTGCTCTAAAGCCTCATCCAACTCAGCTTGGAGATCTCTTCTGGCCATCTATTTTCCCTTTCTAATGCTCTTGGATCTAGATCTAAGGGTTTTCTCCGGTTCGGGATCGAATGGAGCTAAATCCTTGCCACGAGATCTTCGCATACACCTAAAGAGTGAGAGATGTCCTGAAAAGCAAAGACACAAACCAAACAAGATCAAAAGCAACAAGAAAGATCTACACTATAAACAATCACAAAAATGACTCAATCTAGACCTAGTCCCCGGCAACGGCGCCAAAAACTTGTTACGCTAAGATTGTGACACGCAAAAGTCTTAAATTTATACTCGTTATATTTTTCCTAACTCCTAGTGAACCCACAGTGTATGGGTCGTTTTGTAGCAAGGATAGTATTCCGAGGTCGAACACGAAGACTAAGGTGAAATCAAATCAACAAGTGATCATAGATACTGTGAATCTAGTCTAAGAAAAGAAAAAGAAATAAAGAAATGAAAATCATGATATTTTTGGATGGGTTTTTGTGGTGATCAAGCAAAGATCACAAATCAAGCAAGATAATAAAACAAACTAACAACTCAAGCTAGCAAAACAAACAAGTGACACAAGCACAAAATATGTGATCAAAGAGAGAAAAGTGGATTCTAGAGGTCAAGATTTCCGGTTATGGCATTGGACTCAAGCTTCTAAAGATTCTAAGGACAACGTTGCGGTGTTGGGAAAGGGTGTTTCTCTAGTGGAAGCAATTACCGGGTAAGTCTCTCGCTTCACTAGTCCCGCATTAAACTCCTATTACCGGGTAGGTCTCTAGGGGTTAAAGTTGGGAATTCTACACAAACCGGACTCTACTTAAGAGGCAAACCTCTCCTTACCGGGTAAGTCTCGGAAAAGGCAAGTCTCAAGCAACAATCCTAGCACACTCAATCCAATAGCGGCTTATGAGGCTCACCACTACCTAGAGTTCATCATCTTAGGTGTCTAAGATCGGAAATCACCGGGTAGGTCTCTTCCCTCACTTAGGTTGCTAGCATTAGGTGACCCTAAGCTATATTATGCTTAATAAACACTAGGATTCCAACAACCTAACATCCTAACACACAGATTCATCAATTAAAGAGCAACAGAGAGAAAAATCGGGTGGATCATATCATAAATCGGACGATCTGGCTATGAACAAGTCGATTTTCTCGTCTGGGTTAGGTTTTGTGCATACGAATCATCCTAAACTAACATACAAGTCCATCATATCATCACCCAAGCCATAACTATCAATCCATCACTCCAGAATCACAATAAACTAGCCAATAATATGCATTTCAAGATCCAAAATCATCACACAAGCATACATGGTTTTCATAGATGGATGATGAAAGATAAGCAAGTAAAAACAATAAATCTCAGCTGAATATAAGTTTAAGCAAGACTTACAACCCTTCAAAAGAAGTTCCAAAACGTTCCTAACAATCCTTCCAAGAGTTCTTCAACCAAAATCACTAAAAATCACTCAAAATCCCTCAAAAACTCACTATCACTCTAACTTTGGTGTTCTTCTTCTTCCCCCAAAATGAGAGAGTTTTTCTTCTTCTCCAAGTCTATCCTCCAATTGGAATGAGGTGTGTGTGAGAGAATGTGGGAGAGCTCTCTCAGCAACAGCTTGCAGGACCACTTATATTCTCCATCAAGAGTAAGGCCGGACAAAGAGATCATGGGACACGTGGCTTAAGCTGTCAAAGGCCAGAAAATCGACCCAGTCAGATAAATCGGCCGATTTTTCTGAGTGCTGGTCCGATTTTCTTCAACAGAGGCTTGTTATGATCGTCTAGCCATGAGTTGCTCCATTGCTTGTACCAATAAGGTTCCTTGTGTCCTTCATTGCTCCATTTATGTTCCTTCAAAGCCTTGGATGTGTACCGCCATGAGGCTTGACCCTCGAATGTATCGATTAATGTCCAAAAGATCCCCGAAATACCTACAAAACCGACAAAAACTCGTGTAGACGTCTTTTCTAAAAATATGCACGAAATGAGTGTAAACGTCGTGAACTAATGCCAAACCGTGCATGAATAACGGGAAAAACTATCTAAATGAATGCCTATACTAACGTCATAAATCACGTTATCACTCACGAAGCATAATGAATATAGAAAGGCAATGAAACAAAGCATGCAAAAGAGCAAAAATCAAAAAACCTATCAAAGTGATGTGAAAAGATAAAAACTACCATCCTTATTGCTCCAAGAGTGCCTTACTTGTTCCTCCTTATACCTCCTCTTCTTATGTCGCCAACGTCAGAAAAGGAAACCCATCACTTGGATTTCGCTCATTTTGCCAAGGAGCCTTTTCGGGTTTTCGCTTTGTCACTCTTCTTTTATCTAAGATAGTCTCACAACTTCTCACATCTCTCAAGTCTATTTTTTCACCAACGTAATGTTGGTCGGACTACCTTTTTTTTTCCTAAACCGCCCTTTTGGGTTTTCGGTTTATCCAAGGTCTTTTCATGCCTTTTTTCAATTTTTTAGCTTTTTCTCTTTTTTTGCTGAATATAAAACATTACAACTCAATAATCAAACAATACAAACAAGATAGATCCCTCTCCCATGCTTGAAGATCACTTTGCCCTCAAAGTGTGAAAATGAAGGAAAAAAACTAAAAAGGGAGAAGGATGAAGAACAAGTTCACTAATGAGATGGTGGACAATCGGGGTACTCCGGTGGGTACGGTAAGTGTGAGAAGAAGAGCTCCTGCCGCTAGTGGAGATCAGGTGGTGGCGTGGTTGATAAGTGGAGATGAGTGTGGAGGATTGGGTTTGAGTGGAGAAGAATGGTGAATGTAAGTGATGAAGGAAAGAGGGATGGTGGTTGGAGATTTGAGTGGAGGTGAAGTTTTTCTTCTTTTTTTTTCTTTTTTTTTTAATTTCTTTTTCTTTTTCATTTTTTTACATACGTGTCGTCATGGTAACCGCGGTCGCGGCTCTTCTTTGCCGCGGGTGCTGCCACTGCTGGGTTAGCCGCGGGGCGGATAGATGACAGAAAGACTTATTTCTCCTTCCTCGGGTAGCCTCCCAAGCAACGACTTTGTTTTACGTCGTTGGCTCGACGTAAGTCCTTGATCATGCTTGTAAGACTCCTCCGGGATCAATTCGTTGATGTTGAGATCTTATCACATTGATGTCATCCATGATCCAACCACTTGCTTTCTCACTCTCTTCTAGTGCAAAAGAGAGCTTAGTAGCACGAGTTTGAACCATACAAATGGTTCAAACCAATAATTGACAATAAAAATAACAAAGTACTTAAAAAAACTCTAATCTCCCCGGCAACGGCGCCAAATTTGGCAAGGCTAAAAACCTATGGCCGTTGTATTTTAGCTTTAATCAAAGTAGAATTTCGAACGTTACACTTAACCGATTGTATAGTGTAAGTAAGGGTCGAACCCAAGAGGGATAGAGAGTAAATAAAGCACAAATGCAATTAAACTATCAATTATATGTTACCAAGGGGGGTTTGTGATTGTTAAAGTGACAAATAGGCAAAGCAAACAAGAAGTTGATTTTAATGATTTAAAGAAAACGTTGCACTTGACAATTATCCCCTTCAATAAGATATGGTTGATCATTGTTTTCATGAAGTTTATTCCGAATTTTGTTCTCATCTCAATCGTATTTAAATACCGGTTCAATCAGCCCCGATATTACTTATTGTTAATCTTAACTCGTAAACCTACAAAATCAGATTTTAACAATAGCATTCAAATAAAGATAGAGAGACACATGAATTAGAAACAACCCGTTACTAAAATAATGTGGTTATGTTCCACTCACGAATTACACTTGCAACCCGCTTATGTAAACGTGTTTGCTACTAGAAGGATGACCCGAACCCGGAACCACAATTCCTAGCGCATTGGATAAGACCAAAGTACCTAAATGATCAAGCTAGATTGAAGCATGAAATACAATCAAGAAGTTAAGCACAAGAGCATAACACAAATAATTATAGAATAGTAACTTCAAATATAAAACTTACAACCAGATCTATGTCGAGAGCTTCCAATGTCAAGCACAACTAAAGGTGTTTAGCCCTCCATAGAGAATAAAAAAATACAAAGAATAAAAGAGTCTTTTAGATGAGATGAGGTGAAAATGACATACTTCTAACAAGCAGCCTCGGGCTATATTTATACTAGAAAATACAATAAAAGGGAGTAAATGGGCTGTGTAAACAGCCACCTTAAATGTCATAAAGGTGGGCTAAACAGCTGCATTCATGTCGTCTATTACTAAACCGCAAGCGCGGGCAAGAGGGTCGCAGGGACGGTTTAGTGCAAAACGCTCCATATTCAACTGAGCCGCGGGGGTGGCATGACAAGCTCGCGGGGGCAGGGTCTTTAATGATTTGGAACATCTGAATGTTGATCTTCTTGACGTTTTTGGGTCAAACCGCAGGGGCGGCCCAGGGTCACCGCGGGGGCTGTGAAAGAGTCTCTTCAGCTTCACAAGTCCGTTGGCAAGGGCGTGGGGGCGCTGACATTGGTCTTCAGGTGCAGTCGCCACGGGTGCGGCATAGTGACGCCACGGGGGCGGTGACAGGGGTCTTTTGGACTCAATGTCGCCGCGGGGCGGCACAGTGTCGTCGCGGGTGCCGTGACAGGGTGCCTCTAGACTTAGTGTTGCCGCGGGTGCTGTGACAGGGTGCCTCTGGACCATGTGTCATCGCAGGAGCGACACAGTGTCGCCGCGGGTGCCGTGACAGGGTGCCTCTAGACTAAGTGTCGCCGCGGGGCGGAACTGTGTTTCCGCGGCCGCGGTTCTTCAACAGGGGCTTCGTCTTGGATTTCTCTTTGCTTCCCTTCTTCTTCCAACTGTTGTTAAATCTTTTTATTTCTTCATTGCTTAGTTCTTCAGTTGGATTTACACAGTTGGCAACAAAATACAACCATTTGACTCTAAAAACATACTTAAACTACCTTAATAAGATAGTGATTTCATCACCTATCAACATCTTATTTTTTACTATTGATTTTCATAATATTGTGAGATACTTGTGACTTCACTCATGGAGTTTGCATTTTATTATTTCTATTCAATCAATAGGAGAGTTTTTGGTTGAGTCGTTGTGAATTCTTGCTAGGTTGCTCTTGTGTGTGTTAATCTTGTTGAAGATTGGTGCTACTAGTCAAGCTAGTCCCTCCTTGTGCTTGTCTTACTTAGAAGGCTTGTGTAAAGTTAAAGAAGGAAGGGTGAAAGGCAATTCTTTGTTTAGGTTTTGACACACAATTGGTCAAGGTTCCTTGCAAGTCTTATAATAGTCCGATATTCCTATCTATATCATACTACAATCCACTAATAATCTTCTTATCTTCCATTATCATCCATAATTCCGCATCCTGGGTTTCACAGAATCTCGGCCTGTTCTTGAGTAAATCTTGCCCGAGATTTCCTTTAGTTTATCCGAGATTTGCTTATGTTGTTCGATTTGAGGACTTTCCATCTAGATCGGGAACTACAGCATCAACCCCGCATCAAAGTGGTATCAAAGCTAACCGATTGAAGTCCGACCATACACCAAAGGTTTGATCCTTTGTTTTAGTCTTCTTTGGGTCATAAAAAACAAGTCTTTTGTGTTTTCCATCTCTTTTGAGATTATTTGAGCTTAACGTGCGTTGTCTTGTGTTTACTGGAAAAAAAAAAAAGAGAAAAAGGCATATAGCCAAACACAAGCCAGTCATAACCTAAAATAGTGAAACCTCGATCGAGATTCCACTGCAAAACCAAAATATTGGCCGCGTGCAAGAAATCTCGACCGAGATTTATAGAAAATTGCCTGAGATTTTATTATAACCGAAAGAATGTGATTTTCTCTTCCAAATCTAATCAGATCCAAAGTTCGATCATATCAAGTTATAGAAAGAAATATCATATCAAGTTGTCTTGTGTTTAACGTGTTGTGTTTATTTGGAACATATCTTCAGAGAAATATCATATCAAGTTGTAGAAAGAAAGGAAAGAGATATACGGAGTATCTTCTTGTTGAGGTTTTATCTAGTAGATAAGATATTGACATATCTTCACACGTAGCCGAATATCTCCGCAAAGTTCGACCATATCTACTATCTAGCAAATTTATATTCATCATCTACCTTGGATACACGTTCATACAACATCAAAGGTCCTCTCTTGACTCACCTTTACATTCATATCATCGATTATAACCTAAAGTTTCAGTGAATTCGTTCGGACAAGAGTTACTGCGATCCAAGAGTAGACATACCAAGAAGGAAACAAAGAAGAAGCTTACCCCGATCCCCAACCAGTTTGTATCACAAAAGCCTTGCCTTTTGACAAATCTCGGCCCCTAGACCCAGCTTGCCCGTGATTTCCCCTCCTTGAACCCGAGATGTGCTACTATCGAGCATTAACCATAACCGGATAACTTTCTCTAGTTTCTCAAGTGTGAGGTACGTAAAGCTCTCTTTTTAATCTCTTGTGTGCCTATTTCTTGCCTCTTTTCCACTCCAAACACATTAAGTCAAATTCTTTGGGTGTGTTAGTTAGTATCTACACTTTCTATCATACTAGTTGTGACTTGGAATATTCTTTCTACCTTGTCATTGTGTGAAGAGTCCAACAGGCGGAGTGCCTTAACTAACTTCCAACACAAGAACATTTTCTCCAAACCAAGTTGACTACTTGAGGCATACAAGGAGTTCTAGTTGAAGCTAGTTCATCGATTGGTAAAGACGCATTAATCCATCCAAGGCAATTACATTAAATTAGCTTGAGATTTACAACAGAGTATGAGTGAGAGAGAAAATAAGTAAGGAACCTCATTTTTACTAACTTCACGCATTTGTTGTTACTTTGTGTGATTGTGCAAGATGTCTAACAGCCCGCGAAGTTCACAACGTGTGACCCCACGAGTCCCAAAACCAACGACGTACTAAAGCAACTCATGGCTACCGTCTCAAATTGACTGAACTAGTGGCGAGCCTGGAAACTCGCCCCAGAGAACAAATCTCGGCCCAGAATCTCGACCCTACCCGAGATGGGCGAACGCTCATGTAATTCACAACCGCTCCCAGCCCTTGATCCACCTCCAAGGTCCCATCAGGGAACAAGTATAAGACTTCCGAACCCAACTTCCGTACACCTAATATGCCGGATTTTGTTAATGAATTTCAAGAATACGAGGGATAGGATAATGAGGGTATGTGGAGAGGCTATCCTAGATGTAACAACAGCCTAGGAGAGATCGAGACTTGGAACCTTATCGGCCTCATCAGGAGCATGATGGAATTGGAAAAGTATAGGTCAAGATTCCGAGTTTTAAGGGCAAATGCGATCCGGACGTTTACACCAAATGGGAGACTAAAATTGAACAAATTTGTTCTTGCCAGAACTTTAGCGAGAAAAGGAAGGTCCAACTTGTTGCGTTGGAATTTCAAGGATAAGCCTTGATTTGATAGGACCATCTCATCAAACAAAGAAGGCGAACGCTAGATCCAGACATCAACGCTTGGGAGCAAATGAAAATGTTGATGAGAGCAAGGTTTATTCCCCCTTATTATGCTAGGGAAGCAAGGAAAAGACTGGAGAATTTCAAGCAAGGAACCTGGAGTGTGGAAGAGTTCTACACCACCATGCAAATGGTGATGGTTAAGGCCAACGTCCAAGAGGATAGGGAGTCCACTATGGCTCGGTTTTTAAGAATTTTGCATCCATCATTATCCAATGAGATTGATTTATATCCTTATGATAATATGACTAATTTACTGCATTTGGCTATTAAGGTGGAAAAGAAGTTCAAAGGACAAGACCGAGAGATGGGTTTGTGGAAACAACAGAATTCGGCCAAATCAAGAGAATCTCAACCGAAATTCTGACCGAGATACCTCCAGAGAAGAGTCTCCAAGCAAGAATGATAGCCAAGCTTCACCCCGGCGGACACCTTCTCGCCCTTTGAATGAGCCTTCAAAGGATTCTAAAGGGAGCACTTCTAACTCTACTTTACATTCAAAAGATATTGTATGTTTTAAATGTCAAGGTAGAGGTCATTATAAAAATGATTGTCCTAACAAAGGTTTTGATTATGAAAGTGAAAAAGACCATAAAAGTGCTAGTGAAAGTGATGAAAGTTGTGAATATGAACATGGAGAGTCATTGATTGTTAGAAGAACTTTACAAGTTAATATACCTCCTTGTGAAGATCATCAACGGGAAAATCTCTTTCATATTAGATGCCTTGT
Organism: Fagopyrum homotropicum; assembly: GCA_033239125.1. NCBI lineage: Eukaryota > Viridiplantae > Streptophyta > Magnoliopsida > Caryophyllales > Polygonaceae > Fagopyrum > Fagopyrum homotropicum. Next base: position 11,589,656 of record BSWB01000008.1, read on the forward strand.
TAAAGGGAAGGTTGTAACATAATCATTGATGGAGGTAGTTGTTGCAATATTTCTAGTGTTGAATTGATAACTAAACTACAACTTCCTATATTTTATCACCCTAAACCCTATAAGTTGAAATGGATGAATGATTGTGGTACTTTGAAAGTGAACAAGCAAGCTAGAGTGACTATCACATTAGGACATTATGCTGATGAGGTTTTGTATGATGTAGTACCTATGCAGGCTTGTCATATTTTGCTAGGCCGTCCTTGGCAATTTGATCAGATGTGGAGCATGATGGTCATACCAACAAGTATATGTTTACATTCAATGGTAAAAAGGTAAAACTAAAGCTCATGACTCATTTACAAAATCATTGAGACCTATGAGAAGTAGAAGACGGAAGACAAGGACCAGACATGGGACAAAGAAACGGGTGAAAGACACTCCAGTGGAAAAATCTCGGCCAACTAGTGAAATGTTGGTCGAGATTACTGAGCCTAGCCCGAGATTTCTTGAAACTCGATTGAGCCCATGGATCGGGCAGTTTTGGTTGTCAAAGAAAAACTACAGATTGAGCATCCCTCGATGGATCTTCAAGTGATACCCCATTTATGTCTTTGGTTGATTTCATTAAGCGGTATGTGCTTAAGGAATCTCGGCGTTATGTATGTTGATCGATCATGCACTTTTTCGAAGGTGTTATTCACTTTACTCTCGGATTTCAGTTATTTCCGTCTTGACCTTGACTTTTATTGACAGTATGGAGATCCTTAGTGTGTATTCTGTCATTCCAACGTAGATAGCACACATTAAGATCCAACCGCTGGAACACATACAACTACATAAACTAATCGGTAGATCTCCAAAACACTAATAGGAAGGAAATAGACTGATATGAGATCCTACTGTACCCGAAAGAAAAAGGAGATGGAATTGAACGATAATAAAATAAAAAAAGGCTAAATTGAGTGGGGTCTGTATATCATGATTTGGTCTAGACTTAACTTGGCCTCTGCAATTAGTGCTTTAAATAGATTTATGTCTGTTCAGATTGGAAAAACATTAATATGCTATGAAACATCCACTTTATACATGTGAAGTACTGCCATGTATGCATTATTATATGTTAAAGCGGGTCCAAGTTTTGGATCACTCGGGTTTGTATCTAGACTAGAAGAAGTCCACAGCAGACCAAATTGAGTGTTGTACAACCCAGATGGCCCCATAGTTTACACTCACCAAAATCCACTTCCTTGCTTTGATTGCAGGGAATTCTTCTCCAATTTGTCGTTTGCAGCATTCCATATTAATCACTTTTTAATAAAACAAATTACCACATTTTTAAGTTTAAATAATAATATTTCATGATAAAAGATGATCTAGACATTCCTTCTCATCCGGGAAAGATGAGAAGAAATTTGGAAATGAGGCATTACCTCGAGCTGTCATGAGAACTGGAATTTGGACTGAACTTACAGAAGCTCTTGTCTTTGGATATGGTGTTTGTAGTAATCCATCATGATCTTCACACTTTTATACTACTTGAGTGAATTTGTAGCAAAGCAAATATAACTTGAGCTAAGGGAACATCTGCTGCTGCATCAGAGATTTGTTCAAACACATTTCACCAACAAACATATGTTTACTACATAATACCATTGTTCTCTTGCACTGCCAAATAAAACTACATGCTGAACATATGTAAACTGTCAAAAACTTCAGAGACAAACAAGCATCGTATACAATCCATAAAACACGGTTTAGTCAATCAACTGTCTTCCACAAGTGCATTATCCTCGGCCTCTACCTCCACCACCTGCCACCATTGTTTCAACTAAACATCAGTATGGGAGAAGGCAAGGACTGAGAGTGAGAGGTCATATACTCATATCTATGTATGAATAAAGAATATTCAATAACAAAAATGGCAGTGAACCCTACCTCTGCCGCTTGTTCTTCCACTAGGAACACCGCGGCCTCCTCTGCCTCCAATGCCTCTTCCTCCGTCATCTGAACCACGCCCAATGCCTTTGATCTGTCGTCCAGGGCCATCTTCTCTACCCCCCCTACCTCTTCCACGACCTACCCCAGGTGGCCTCCTATCTGTTCAGCCAATGAATTGCAACACATTTTAACAGAACAATTCTTCCGACTATTTCTAGATGCAACCGCTAAAAAAAAAAAAATTAAGTGTATAAAAGATGAATAACCTTTTGTTTTCATTTTAGATGATTATGAATCAATTAGATTAACAATAGACAATGTTGCACAAAGTTAGTTTTACAAAGAACTGCTGAGTTTTAAAGCTTCAATGCAGAAAGAAAAGAAAAGTATCACATATTTTCAGAAAAGTGGAGATAACTCCCTCGGTTTAAGGCAATATGAAAAAATCAAGTTGATCTTGTAAGAAAGTAAAATGTGAAATTTATGAAGGTAGCAAGTATTACTCAAAGCAATCACCTCTGAACATCAACTTCTGTGTAACACAGTTTATCACATTTACCTCTTATATAAGAAAGAAATAGCAATTAAAAGGCACAGCCTACCTGCTCGGCTCTTTGCCTCTTCCTGAACTTTGTCAATTACCTGGAACCAAAAATAGCATCACAGATTTACAAGTTCGCCAAAGGAACAATATACGGAAATATGATTAACAAATTTAAAAGGTACTGGCTCGTTTGGTCTTACATAAGAAATAAGCAAGAAAAAAACTGATTGCCCAGGCTTATAGCAAATTTGACAGAAGTGTATGTAAGCGCATACGATTATGAAGGGTTAAACTGAATTATTATAAATTTATAATTCATCACACGGACTTTCCAACTGCAAATATTTCTAAGCAATGCACAAGCAAATTTCTGATGTAAGCCGATTGCAAATTGAGTTTTATGGGAACCTTGCTTCACACAATGCAAGCAGAAAACTTCATTATCCAAAATATTACCATTTAAAAAAACAATATATCATTTAAAATGAAATTACCTGGCTAACAGAGATCATACTGTTCAAATGACATATTCTAGACACTGTAATGCAACAAAGATCTGACTTAGACCTTATCTTTTGGACTTCTCGCAAATTGCAGGAACTATACATGTAACTCTAGTATTAAGTGAAACATGAATATCAGACTATCATAAGAATAAAATATGTTGGACGGGAATTTCTTTCTAAACCAATTTAGAGCATATAAACTTGACTGCCCAACAAACCAATTGCTAAAATTCTGATCCTCGGTATAACAATGATCCTTACAGAAGCATGGATTTTTAAAATGAAGAAAGGGATAACATGATGCAATATAACAATAGGTTAAAGAGATGTTTTATTGTGCTGAAACTTGTAAGGTTTATGAGCTTTGCATGTTCCTGATATGATGCAATATAGCAATAGTCTAAAGAGATGTTTTATTGTGCAGCAAATTGTAAGGTTTATGAGCTCTGTATGTTCCTGATATGATTTACTTATAATTAAGCTCAACCATGTTGCCAATGCAACTAGCTATAGTGATTGGTATTTCAAATGACTTCTTATACTGACAAAGCAGAATATGGCAATACCTAGGCAAGCGTTCAATTATAACAAATACATGAATCCTATTGTAAGGAAATAATGCGAACTGATGCAAGTTGTTCAGGTGAAAATGTTCTATAAGTTCTTCACTCATTCAAAAGTAAGATTAAGGGGCTCCAGCGTGTTGTAAAATGCAGAAATTGTACAAACAGTCGCAAGACACACGACAAGCTATTCTGTATTGGCAAATTAGTGGATTAAACAACTACTTATCTGAGCTAATGGAACAGATTCAGATTTACTTTCTTGAGGAAATTGAGAATGGAATTCAAAATTTACCGAACTAAAGACATAAAAATGAGGAATGAATCTAAGAAAATAGTAGCATTACAACTTACATAAACATTAGTTCCATATTCCATCAGTGATTAGCCGATTACTCATTACCGATTTACCCATAAATATTAGAGTTGGTGGTATATTTTGTGTCTAGTACCAGGAGAAAAATCATAGTTACATCTACTTTGTACAAACTCCAGCTCATACAGAATTGAGAAGTCTGAGCTAAGGAATAATTAAGCACCAAAATTTTTGAAATTACATCCACATTACTCTAATAAGGATAAATTATTTGCAAGATTCAACCAAAAACCAGAACAAAGAGAAGGCTAGATTCTATGTAGAACGAGCCTGGAATGAATATGAGACATACCTCATCGGGAACTCGGAGATACTTGATAGTGTTTCCACGGATGTAACACTCAGGCATTCTCCAAAACCTATCTCCATCCTGAAGGAGATCCAAATTCCAACACATACAGAAACAAGAAATCTATTAGCATCTATCGACAGTTTGACAATTCATATATGAAGTACTAGGAACGTTGCAATCACCTTAGAAGTGCAAATAACCTCTCGGAGATGAATGTTCATCCATGTATCGCAATTGACCAAATGGCCGTTATATGTCTCTCCATTCTTCAATTCGACCAACTAGCACCCAATGAACAAGAATATATGAACACAAATCGTCGTATTAATTTCTATATCAAATAAATGATTACAATAAATGAAAATAGAGAATTATATGCAAGCGTAAGATTGTGGGTCGAAGTTGTTACCATGGGGTGTCCTTGGGAAGTCTTCAAAAGCGTTAGAGGAAGCTATAAAAATGCAGAAAAAAAGGGCAATTCAAATTTCAAACTCAAAATGAACCAAAATCAACAAGAAAAGAAGGTATTAGAAAGTATAGATGGAGCAGAAATTAGTTTGAAAAGGGTTGACGTACCATCTTGGGTAGAAGCAAAATCCGATTCGGGTGAAAGATGAACAGAACAATACCGGCTGTAAGGGGATGAAACTTAAAACCCTAATAATATATAATCTATATTGAAAAGTTTGGGGAATTGGGTTTGTCGGGCGCGAGAAAGAATTGTCTGAAGAACCCTAAAAAGAAAGGGGTCGAAGGAAATCAGCAGTAAAAGAGAAGCGAATCGAAAGATGTTATTCGTGCTTCTCCCTCTCTTTGACGAAGGAGAAGAGGCTCAGACTCATTGAAGGGATCTACTTTAGGGAGGGGCTGCCAGTGCCAACAAGTATTCAAATTTACGACTTGTTTTTCCCTTTTCTTGTTCTTTTTTCTTATGGGAAATTCTTGTGAGCTACTACTGCAAGCTTCTGTTGGTGTCAAATTGTCAATAATTTTTACAAATTCCTCATCTTTATATTTAACCCAAAAGTCACCTCACTTTATAACTTTTTGCCGAAAAAAATCATTAAATTTCCCTTTTTACACTTTTCCCCCAAAACCACAATTTATGATGATAAAATATACCACATCTTTTTTAAAAAGAGCTGAAACGATCAAAAGAAGGAAATATGATTTTGGGTATGTTCCGTTACAAGAAATTAAATATGAAAATTGAGAATGAAGATGAACGAAAAAAAAAATGTATTTGATTGGGTGTTTGATAGGAAGTGAATTATTGTGGTTAAAATATGAAAGAAGGATATGGAATAAATTAAGACAAAAAAAAATATTATTTATCAAGTAATAAGAGAAAGATTTTCCTATGTCGTGTATCCAAAACTATTATACAATTAATGAATTAAAGTTGTTAGTTGAAATATATAATGTTAATTATATTATAAAATCATATATATAAATCATCATATTAATTATGTTACCTAAAGTCATCCCTACACGGCTCTCATATCTTATAGAGATTTTAGGTATAGATTCACATAGCTCTCATTTTGCAAACATCAATCTTTAAACACTTAGAACTTATAAATTATCTAAATGCAACTCTCACGTCTTTTATTATTATTATTATTATTATTATTATTATTATTATTATTATAAATAAAACTTATTATCGAAGGTAAAACACGTTACATGTCGTTGGATGGGAGCCGACTAACAAGTTGGGCCCCGCATCCCTTCTGAATGGTAAACGCAATCCTAGTCAAAATAAAGCAAGTACTCCTACTATATCCGGGCAACTCTTTATTATTATTATTATTATTATTATTATTATTATTATTATTATTATTATTATTATTATTATTATTATTATTATCAATGTTCTAAAAGACGGCCGTCAGACATTGTTTGCCCAAATATGCCCTAGACGGGACTTCCTAGACGGATTTTGGCTTTGAGCGGATTCAAGACGAAAAAGACGGTTCAAGGCGGGTTTGAACTACCTAAACGGGTTTGGACGGTTTTAGACGGCTCAAAAACGGACTTTCTAAAACCAAACCCTGAGCCCTTTTTTAAGTTTCTTACCGGTACTTACGTTCTCCTTTCTCTAGCAACAATGATTGGCGACTGGAACTGCAAGCACTTCCTATTGCAATGGCGAGCACTCCCTTCTAGGGTTGTTCACTTTCTTAAAGGAGTCCTATGATTTGACACATCGTGTCTCAACCTCTTCATATGACACAAACAACTTCATGATTTTACATGTTTTAAAAACAATGAAGGTGTTGAATAGGTTGCTCTCCAATACAAACTTTGCTTTGAAACACATGGCCCAGCAAATGCAAACCAAGTGTAAAAAGTATTGGGGTTCCTCTGATAAGATGAATATGCTGATGTTTTGTGTGCTATGCTTGATCCGTGTTATAAGATGATTGGAGTGTAGTCTATTAATCGTATCATTTGTGAGAAAGAGAGTTGTCCAAAGAGTTGTCCAGAGATCTTAATGAAAACTGTTAAAGATCTTGCTTGCAGCTTGTTTGATGAATATAAAATTCGTTATTCTCCTTTGGAAGATCAAGAAACTTTGTCACATTTGAATGCAGCTATTATTGATGAAAATGACAGCTCAAGTTGGTTAGAGGAAATAAATGAAGATGTGGAGAGTGGAATGTTAGACCGTGATGAGCTTTCAAGATTCGAGTTTGATCAATATCTGAATGAAAGTCGTGAAAAGAAAAAGGTGGATATATTGCATTGGTGGAAACTGAATGGTCCTAGATATCCCAGTGTTGCACGAATGGCATAGGACGTGCTAGCCATTCCAATTTCTACTATTCCATCTGAATATGTGTTTAGCATAGGAGGTCGCCACCTTTCAGAATATAAAAGTAGTTTGGCTCATAAGTAAGTATTTGCTATTTCAAGTCTAATACTTTAAGTTTTTTTTACCAAGTATGTTAATTTTATTGAGAAAATTGTCTAAACAGTACCACGTCTTTTAGGCTGACTAAACATTAGCACCCCGTCGTTTAAACTATCAGAACGGTACCTCAGCTATTGAGCCCGACCAAATATTAATACCTAGGTTACTGTTCATCCGTTAAATTCACATATCCCCGTTAATCTCAACGGCTAAATTGTCCACCTCCAAATAAACCCTAAGCCCCAAATTTACTGAACCCCAAAATTCTAACAATTTCCCAAAATCAAAATCATAACGCCCTTTCCCTAACAACATAGCAATCAAGATCGCAAAATCAAAAATCATAAAGCCCAAAATTCTGCCAGCAACCAAAATCAAAATCCAGAATATTAGAAACTCCAAAAAATTTAGGCTTAGTGTTCACAACAGACTGCAGTTGCTCCTTGTAGAGGTTGTTCTTGGAGAAGCAAGGGTGGCACAACAAATCGGACAGCCGACTAGGGACTTGCTCGATCTTGGAGGTGATCACCTTCCATCTGGTTGAGAGTCCTTTGATCTGTCTACCCTTGTCCAGAGCCACAGGGACGAGCTCTTGTGCTTGCCAAAGCCAATACTTGGCGTTCTCTTCCAGTCTTCCACCATGGCTACACCCTAATCGAAATCAGAGAACTGTAGGTTCATTTAGAATGAGCAATATCAAGTCATCAATGTTACTTTCTTCTCTCTAGATGGGTGTCAAGTAGTGGTGCAGCTGAAACAAACAATCAATCAGACGGTGACCCAGAAAACAAACAAACAAATAAAATCATCAATTACAGAGAGATTTGAGGCTTCTAGAATCCAGAAAATTATCTGAATTTTAATTTTGGTTGCTGACAGAAATTTGGGACTGTATCTCACCATTCATATGTCTTCTCTCTTCTCTCTTCTCTCGGAGCTTGTGATTCCCTTGACTATTGCTTCTATTCAAAGTTGGGAGGGACATTGTAGACTACCAAGGTTTGTGCTCTGAGCTTTCTACTTTTTATTTGTCTAAATATAAATTTTCTTCATTTTGAAAATTATATGGATTTTGATTTGGTTGTTGGCAGAAATTTGGTGTTTTAGGATTTTTGATTTTGCGATCTTGATTGCTATGTTGTTATGGAAAGGGCTTAATGATTTTGATTTTGGAAAATTGATAGAAATTTGGGGTTCAAGATATTTGGGGCTTAGGGTTTATCTGAAGGTGGATAATTTTTTCCCTGAGATTTAACGGGGATATCTGAATTTAACAGATGAACAGTAACCTAGGTATTAATCTTTGGTCGGGCTCAATAGTTGAGGTACCGTTCTGATAGTTTAAACGACAGGGTACTAAAGTTTAGTCAGCCCAAAAGATGAGGTACCGTTTAGACAATTTTTTCAATTTTATTTGGTGTTTTGTATAAGACGGTACAAGCACTTGTATGTACCCAAGATTGGCTACGCTTAAAAAACAGAACCAAGAAGAGGATGATACAGAGGACTTAGATAAAGAAAACGTCTTCAAAGAAGGTAATTTTTTTCAAGTTTATTGTTAATGTTTATGATATATGTAAAACATTTCAAGTAAGTATTTCTTTGTATGTATATATTGTACAAATTTGAAGAAGAATTGCTCGATTGTTATTAACGAAGGAAAATTCTTTGTTTGCTCTTGATTTACGGTATGATACTTTATACATTATTTCAAGATTTTTTTTGTGTAGTTAATTTCAGTTTCAGTAATTGTGTAATTGATTCCAGTTTCAATGGGCAAGATGGAGATGGTGATATATGGAATTGTCTTGCAATATGTGAAGAAGTTAGGCTCGGAGTTAGATGTATAGAAATCTTATATTAGTTAATATGTAGCCAAATTTTGTTGTTGTTGTTGTCAGTGTCTTTGAACATCTAAACTCTTGCATCTTAAATTATGATGGGAAAGAGCATATAATATATATCCGTTAGACTGATATGTATTGGTGCTGCATTAATTTTTGTTTTGTCCTATCAAGATACGTGATTGGAAAAATTATGTATAGCCAAGAACTTTAGAGCTTGTCTTTTTCCTCCCCTAAAGGGTTTTAGCTGAAGTTTTGATGACGATCAAATTGTGTATGTTGTGGAAGTCTATCGAAGATGTTTAACTTCATGCCCTTTTTTTCTAGATGGTAATAAGTCTAAGCTAGTTGTATATACATTAGAAAGTTCCCGAAAAAGGATAAGCACATTGACATCAAGTTCTTTTCATTGAAGGAAAAAGTTCAAAGTGGGCAAATTTGTATAGAACACATAAGCACAAACTCCATGATTGCGGATCCTTTAACTAAGGGGTTGCCTCCTAAGATTTTTCATGAGCACACTGCTCATATGGGGCTTGACAATTTTATAATCCATTGACTTAGTAGGAGTTTGATTAGATGTTCAATGTTTATTGTTTATGCATAATAAAGTTGTCATGATTCACATTTTGAACTAAAGGTTGTTTTGGATTGATCTCCGAATAAAGAAGGACCAGCTAAAAATAGACATGTTTATGAGATCACATTTCATGTAATTTTCATGCCACTTATCCATACTTGATCTAGGTCATCGAATATACTGATGTGGTGAACACGGAAGGTTTAGTCACGATGAGTGTGACGAAAGTCATCGTGATCTCATATTAATATATGAGGTGGACCAGATTGATAAATAATTAGTCTACATAAAATTAGTCATTACATGTACACATAAAGAATTTTGGATAATATAGTTGTTTGTTTAATATGTAGACAAAGTGGGAGAATGTAAGATGTTTTATTAAGCTTATTATTATTAGTGGGCTTACATATTATAATAATCAATTATATTATATGACTAAATATATCAGCAGGCTAATAAAAGTGATTCAATCGATTAAAGTCAGTAGACTTTAATTAAGCAATATGCGCTTAAAGGGTGGATACCAGATTTTGGCTCAATAGGCTTAATGAGATTCTATTAGATCATTATATAAACGTTATTAGGTTATGGTCTCCAATACGTCAAATCAATCAACAATTTTCTATTATTTTCCCATCAGAGAGAAAACCTAAAGAAACCCTAAGGAGGTTTGAATGAGGAAGACTATATACCTATGGCGCTCAATCGGATCGTAGATTCCGCAATAAGGCTTGATCTAATTGCTACTATGGAACCAGGTATGTAATAATTAATTCCTTAATAACCATAGAATGATTGATCCTTGCGTTTATGGTTTAGGGAATTCGATAATTCCAACATTTCCAACTGCGAGCACTTCCTCTCCGCCCTCTATCTCTCTCCCGCATCCTGTAACACCCCAAATCCGCGGGACTCGGGGCGTCACATTGGGCTAGGATCTCACAGTGGATCCTGACCCTAGCCTGACAATAAGTTCATTGGACCTTACAATAAGGCACTGACATATATAAAAACAAATACATAAAACGATATAATTGTATAACAAAAGAGTATACAAAACCATAGCCGAGTGTAAAACCACAACCACAACATGTACAAACATCCCCAAAAGCCCATGCAACACCTATGTACGGAAGTCCTCGGCTAGTCACCCTACCGGATCACTCTGCAGTCCTCCTATCTTGCAAAGCATCTACAACACGGTATAAAAAACTGTTAGCTAACCATACATATATAAGGTAATGCATAAGCACAAGCATAAGTAATAGAATCATAAACACGTAATCATGTTGTCACACATTTACCCAGTTTAATTATCTTTATATAAGTAGTCATTCACTCAATTCGTATATATATATATATATAGAGAGAGAGAGAGAGAGATATGAAACTATGTGACATGAGGAACGTATCATCCTTGCCTTTGGGCCTGCTAGCCATCTGAAGTAGTATCGGTACACGTCCCGTGTACCCTAAGGGAGTGGTGATGTGCCCTTCCCGTATATCAGGTTTGGCTTGACGTCAGAGAACCTCCCAGACTCCTTACAAGATGAAAGAGAAAGGTTATCACTACCATTGCAAGGGGCTATCAATAAAACATAAGTCAGTAATAATCGATATCGCATGCTATCAAGCATATAACACACACCACTCATGCATACACCCAATATAAGGATGGTAACTAAGTAACTCTGATACTCTCAACCACGAGCAACCTCAATCCGAATAACAACACTGCCTAACAATAAGGCACAAAGATATATCAAATCTCATATTCATCAAAGAGGTCACACCTAGACCCAAGAGATCCATAAGGATCATAACCAACTTAAAAGCCTCACAACCTACTAATCCTCAAAGCCATAACCGGCACATATCGATATCATAAACATCATGTTGGCTCGAAAGTGTGTGCGTCAAAGTCTTAAATTTATATCCAAAACTTATGCAAAAGCGAACCCGCAGTGTACGGATCAACTGTAGTAAGGCAAGAAATTCCAGAGTCGAACACAGGATTTGGTGAGAATAAAATCGATTTCAAAATATCTGGCAGGATGCAAAAGCTTTTGTAAAAAAAAAGGAGACAAATGATTCCAAGGATTCAAGTATCCGACTGCGGCTTTTGATTCAAGACACTTCTAAAGATCAATGGACAGAGTTGGCGTTGCCAAGGTTATGCGTTTCGAAGAAAGGAGAAATTGTATGGTGAAGTTCCAACACTCACTTATCCCAACTTAAAAGCTCTCAACCCGAAGGATGTTGAGTCTCATCAAGAAGAGTACTCAAAGAAAGGATTAATACTCAAACTAACCACCAAAACCCAAGGATATGACTCTCGAAGGTAAAGATGGAAAGCACACTCAAACCTTAATAGAGGATGTTGAGTCTCTCTATTACCCGAATCTTGCAAACTTTGGCTACCAAGTGTAGAATCAATGATGAAGTCTCTTCTTACACTTGGATTGTAATAGCTAGGATTTTCGAATTCTAATTAATGTTGATTAAATTAATCAGTGATAGTAATTGACATATAACTCGCGAAGATTGCGTAAGTGTTGAGTATAAGTCCCACCGTTATGTTCCTGGCGTAATTTTGGGCTTATGGTGAAATTTTCACTTTTTCCTCCAGGTAATTATTTTTACCCTCCAGTATTATTTGGAGCATTTGGGAGTTCCAATTAATAAAAATGCAGTTGAGAGAAATGATCAGGACATCGGACATGTCCTAAATATGAAATAACATGGAAGGCAAAACGGCCAAAAGAGTCGCTATTTCATTTCTTAACGGCTAAGAAAGACGGCTTAGGAATACACGTTTTCCGAGGCAATTGTGGAATAATTATCCCTACAATATTCAAGATTTATTGTTCCAATTTTGAGAAGTTTGGAGAAGGGGGTTCAACCCGCCTTTGGATTGGTTAAAGGATAATTATCGACTTCGCTAAAGGATAATTATCGTCTTCACTATAAACAGCGGAAAATCGTTTATTAATTCATTTCCTTTCACGTTTCATCGTAAAAGCTCTGATTTCTCTCACACTTCAAACTTAGATCTACTATCCGTTTCTAATCCGATTTCAATTCTGTTTGAGTTTTTGGATTCCTCTCTTCATTCTCTTCATATCGGTACCGAGTTTTTGAATTTCCGAGCAAATGAAGACCTGGTCGAGAATATGTGTCACCATGACAGTTCCGTCACTCGAATTCTGGTGAATTTGATGTTGTACATGCGTAGCCTGCGTCGTTGTGATTCCGAATCTTCTTTCAGATCGTCAATCGAGTTAGTAACAAATAAGTTATGAATTTATTCGTTTTTCGTACTGCGATTTGGCCCAAATTGACCTTAGGCTTTTCAAAATGGATAATGAGAAATTCTATTATGATCATTATATTATTCTGGTGTTTATGGGTTGTTTGTTTGATAAAATTTGATGACAGGTGGGTTTAGAAATGGCCTGCGGGCAAAACGTTATTCTGGTGAAATTTAATTAATTAATTAATTAAAGGTTAATTAATTAAATTAGGATTAAATTTGAGATTGAGGAATACTGATTAGATGCATGCTAGGTGTTAGAATAAGTTGAGGATCATGATGATGTTATGGATATCGGTTATGGCTAAGGTTTAGTATGTATACGAGTTCGATGAGGTGTTATGTTGAGGATATGCCTTAGGCATTTATGAATGTGTTGAGGATCTGAGGTTTAGATTTGAGATATAGGTTGGTTGTGGTTAGTGAGACGAGTCTCCTAACCTTTGCAGTATGTGATTGTGTGTGCCTTGCTATTGCAGGCGTTGATTACTTCCCCAAGGGGAAGCTGTGACGTGGTACAGGTTACGAGTATATCAGGTAAGTCCATAGGACTTACTTAGCGTGCAGTTGTGGATTGTATGATTGTGATGGTTGTGTGTGTTCATATGATTGTGCATTTATAACCTAAACCAGACTAGAATGATCATTTATTACATTTATTTGGCCCAAGTGTATTATAACGGGCGGTAACCACCGGTCTCCGCCTACTGGTTAGGAGGAGGTGCCTGGAAGCCAGTAACACAGGGGGAGGAGTGACGATCACCCCCAATGCAAACCCCTGTGTTAACGGGGAAAGATATGAGGTTCTTTAGGTTCCTCGTGTTACAAAAGAAGTTGAATTAGTAATGGAATAACGTAATGAAAGATAATAAATGAATGTGTGTGGCATTGCATGTATGAGATGTTGATGTGTGATTATGCTATTACCTTCATGCTTTTCATTGTTGTAGCTAACGGTTTCATACCGTGTTATAGATGATCTGCAGGTTAGGAAGACTGTAGGGTGAGACAGATGGTGTGGCCAGCCGAGGACTTTTGTACATTAGGATGTGCGGGATATGTGATCTTTTGTATCAGATGTTGTGGTTTGATGTTTTGTACTCGGCTTTGAGTTTGTAAACTCTTTTGATGTATCATATACAACTTTTATGTATTTGGTTTTAATCTACCCGTGCCTTGTTGTAAGATCTAGTGAACTAGTTGTCAGGTTAGGGTCAGGATCCATTGGGAGATCCTAACCCAATGTGACACTCCAAGTCCCGTGGATTTGGGGTGTTATAGAGTTGGTATCAAAGCCTTAGGTTGACAACAATGGTACTTGCTATCTGCAATAAAGGTAGAGTGGATAAATAAACAAAACCCACATGGGGTTTGACTTTTTTAAAAGATTTTGGTTTTAAAGCGAGTACAGATGTTTTGGGATAGTATGTACAGAAGTCGTCACCCATCTGAGGATCTCGACAGTGTAGATATATATATATATATATATATATATATATATATATATATCTTTTATGTGCTGATGTGTACGCATGTAATAATGAGTTATATATATATATATATATATATATATATATATATAGTCTGACTCTCATGTAAACAACTCCTATAGTGTACAATGAGAACACACATTAATCATAGGATTGCTTTGATCTAACGATCTTAATTAAACCAAATTTTAGGGAATATTTTACTCCACTCTCCAATTAAAGAGGGTGTATTACACTCTCCATAATAATTATAGTCATATATGGCAGTTATAGATTTTCTCCCTAATTGTTATTATCATAATTTCTACATTTACATCCAAATTTGGTTTTCAACGTGAATTCATATTGCCCTTTTTTCATTTCTCAATTCATCATTCACCATAGTTGATATCAACAACATTTCTAAATCAATTCAATTATTATCTTCATTCTTCTAGTTAATATTGTACAAAAGTATTTGTCTGTGTTCATGAACATATTCGTCAATATACTATTAAGAATCCATTCATGATACCGATATTATTCGTTCATGTCCAACAAATTTTAGTCGATTATTGATAACTTTAATTAACAGTCAATGGTAAATAAATTATTTATTTATATAGTGAAAAATATTCGCTCATAATCTGAAGAGACCAATGTTTCAATCTTCGGACAATTCGCGAACATATACGTATACGAAGATATTCGTCCATTTTACTTAAAATATTCGTTAGTGTTACTGAATATATTCGTACATATGATATAATATATTCGTTGCAAAATTTAGTTATTCAATTGTTTCCAGTAACCTGTCGCACATACACGGACAAACCACCACAAATCGTCGGATAAAAGAAATATAATCACCGAATATTTACAACATTTAGTGTCGAATAAAAACTAAAGTACAATAATTCGTATATGACAATGGAATAACAAATTTTGGTTATTAGATCAAAGAAGGTTTCAAGCACACAAAAACATATTGAATCTTAATCTAAGCAAAATCAATGTCCTTCCCATTTTGCAAAATACATTAACATACATCAACAAATAAAAACTCAATAAACAATGAATACAAATCCAATAGCATATGCTTCTCTTGTACTGTTGAGGATGGGGACAACCATGGATTCCGGTTGGTCTGCAATGATGACCAATTTGGAGTCGTACAACAAGATTGTTGATGATAATGATATACTATCGACACGAGCCTACGAGGATGAAGCAAAACGAGGCTTTTGAATAGTCTCGAGCGAAATTGATGGTGAGTGAGACGAAATTGGTCTCATAGACGGTTGAGTCGCGATGCACGAGACTGAAGGAATGTTGGAAGGGCACCTGAGGCATTCGAGAGAGAGCCATGGCGAGGTCAAGTCCGAATCTACGAAGAAAACCGGCACGAGGCCAAATCTGATTTGGAACGACAGTTGTGCCTTCATTGGACGAACGACAACAACCTTATTCATCGTTGAATCGCCCTTGCTCGTCATTGGAGTCGTTTCACAAATAATCGGTTATAAATTCAGAGGAGGAGGGTTGATATTAAGAGCTCTAGGTTTCACCTTCTATGGATTCCCATGAAGCGTATAAACTTTTGTCGAATGATTTTTGTTTCCTATTGAACGATGATGAAATATTTGAATGAGAGATTCTAGGGCCATATAAGGTAACAAATCTTTTTATATACAATAATGAAGTAAATTGGGTGAAATTTGATTTTCACGCGCAACCAATTCCCCCACTCTCATTCTAATTTGTTTTATTTTTATTTTTTTCCTATTTATTATGGTTAATCTTTACCATCTATTACTTTAATCTTACGGATTAGATTTGTTCTCATTGTACACCATAAGAGGTGTTTACATATGAGCATTACTCTCTCTCTCTCTCTCTCTCTCTCTCTCTATATATATATATATATATATATATATATATATATATATATATAGCCTTATAAGTTATGAGCGTCAGATGACTCAGACTAGAGCAGTATCTGTAGTGGGACGAGATAGGGGTACACCCCCTCTTCCTCCAGTAGCGTCAAGTCAGGGACCAATATCCGCTGCTGTGTTGCCTATGGCAGAGAACAAGTTTGAAGAGGCCGATCGTGTCTCCATGAGTAGATTCGAGTTTCAAGAGTATATGCAGCAAGTATATGAGGTGGTGATAGCGGGTAGATCTACACCGGATTTACCAACATTTGTAAGATCACATGAAGCTTCTAGATTAAAGAAGAAACAACGGGTTGAATCAGTGAAAGATGAGGTTGGATATCCGGGTTGCAAACCGAGCCCGACTTGTGGACGTTTGAGTACTTCTCGTTCACACGGACTTCTGGTGAAACGAGGACTTGTTATAATTGTGGGAAGCCTGGACATGTACGACCACAGTGTCCAAGATCGCTAGTGACTTGCTTTACTTGTGGTAGACAGGGTCATAGAGCTGTTTTCTGTAAGCAAACTAGAGTGACATCGCGACAGGGTTTTACTTCTGCTAGTGTGACGGGAGGTGGTCAAAAGACACCTCAGCAGCATATGCGGGGACAACAGAGAGTCCCATATCATCCTTTTACTCAAGGATCCGTTCCCAGGCTGAGTAGAGGTAAGGGTCGTGGTAAGAGTACCACGGATACTAAAGAGCTCAAGGTAGAGCCTTTGAGCTGGGCAATGCAGAGGAGCCACCCGTACTAGTGGAAGGGATGAGACATATATTTCTCAACTGTGGTTATCCAGATCATGTGCGCTTTGAGTGCCCCATGGCACCGATAGCTTGCTTCACATGTGGTGAACTAGGCCATTTGGCCCCTTTTTGTCAGCAAGGTAGTGTTTCTTCTCATCAAGACCTTCCTCTTTCCGATGCAAAAAGAGTGGAAGTGGAGGCTATGGCGATGACCACAGTGATACCTGGGAGCATAGGTCTGAGATTGAGTAATGATATGCAATAGAGCTTCGGGCGTTAGCTGTTACAAGTACCATTCTTGTTAATGGTTTACCTAGTGGAGTTTTGTTTGTTGTGAGTGCTATGCACCTCTTGTCTTTCGATGCATGTGTTAATAGTTAACTATGGATACAGTAGAAGATAGATCTTCCTTTATAGGATTACGAGTTACGGGTCTTAGGTATCCGCGAGATATGTGGTTGTTCCCTTTGTTCAGGGACTTGTGTATGGCTTGAAGACTTCTTTGTCATGCCTTAGGTGCATGAGAAGGTCTTTATGTGTGTGGTGGACGAATAGATATCATGTTGGTTTAGATAGCAGTAGGAGGACTATTATAGTCTCTACTGAGATCGACTAAGTAGAGGTTTTCCGAGGTTATGACCTTTGAGGGGTGAGTTGTCTTTAGTGCCGTATAAGCCGCGAGGTTGATAATACCAGAGGGTGATGTTTTTTTTTATGTCGTGCCATGAAGAAAAGAGATAGTTCCACGTTGAAGAGTATTCCAGTGGTATATGATCTTATAGACGTATTACTGAACCGTCTAATCTATCGCCTCAGCGGAATGAGGACTTTGACATTGCGTTAAAGTATGGTACGAGACTGGTTGGGAGAAGGCCTATGAGGTATATGGCTTGTTGAGTTGTTAGAAATTGAAGAAGCAATTTGAAGAGTGGTTTGAGACGGGCTTCGTTCGCCCTAGCACGTTCATTCCTACGTATTGTCGCTTGTTGGATCAACTAAGAGAAGCAATTGTGTTTTTAAGATTTCCGTATGCTTAGGATATCATCAGCTAAGGATGAGAGAGCAGCGTGGGCATAGGACAACATTCCATACCCGTTATGAACACTACGAGTTGTAGTGTTGTCATTTGAGTTGAGGAACGTCCTAGTAGTCGTTATAGGAGTTGATGAACAATGTCTTCATCTACTTCCTTGATCAGTTGGTGGTAAACCTTATTGATGACGTTTGGTGTACTCTCACAACGAAGAGGAACGTACCGGTTATTTGAGGACGGTTTTGTAGAATCCGAGGGATAGAAGCCAGTGTGCTATGCTCCCTAAATGTGAATTGAGATGCCAGAAGTAACCTTCAAGGTCATGTTGTTCCGCCAGTAGGATCATGATTGATGTGACGAGGAGTAAGTATGAAGTCTTATGGATGATACTGATGAACGTTAAGGGAATGCATAGTTCTCGGCCCAGCCGATTGCTACCAACGCTTTGAGGAAGGATTCTATGTGATTGTGCATCCATTTATGAGTCTTCTGAGGAAGACTACCATAATTGTGTGGTTGAATGGTGTGTCGAAGCTCTGAAGAGTAGAGGAAGCATTTGACCTCTGCTTCTATTCGGTGATAATTAGAAGATTCTGGGAATCACGTGACTACGGTGTTGAGAACGTATGAGGAGAACTGCCCGACTCATGATTTCGAGTTAGTAGTGGTAGTTCAAGTTCCAAGATTTGAAGACAATACTTGTGTGACATTTCGTGTCAGAGTTTCACAGATCCTGGGAGGTTGAAGCATATTTTTATGCAATAAAGGTTGAATAACTACCAACGTCGATGGTTTAAGTTGATCAAGGACGCTGACCTTGAGATTTGTACCATTCTGGCAAGGAGAATATGGTCACTGATGCCTTGAATAAGAAGACGCCTCGAGAGAAGGCGATTGTTGGAATTGTTGTACAATCTCGGTTTCAAAATGATCTAGCTTGGTTAGAGTTGGACCTACAACTGCTGATAAGGACGTTAGTTTCATGTTTAGGGATTGTACCTGGTTTGTTGGATGAGGTCCAACAAAAACAGGGGACTTGACTGACCCTAAGGGAACTTGATGGAAGGATGCCTCATGGCGAGGCACCACAGTTCTTTAATGGAACAGAAGGAGTATGAGGCGCCGCAACTGCGTCAGTATAACCGCTTATGCGGAGTCGAGTGGAGAAGATTACAGTACACTCATTGTACACCTTCTTTAGTACATTCATGTACGAATAAGAGGTACCACGAAGTAGTAAATCAGGTTAAAGTGTTACTGACCTGGAGATGAGCTCATCCACTACCAGCGCTGTAGTGGAAGTGAGAGGACTTTTATGTGGACTTGTGATGGGATTGAGACCCAACAAGAGTTTTGGTGTTATCTAGATTATTACTAACAGATTTACGAAGGCGACACGTTCCATCTCTACAAAGAGACGTGGCCAGTGAATGAAGTAACAAAGGAGTACACTAGACAGATGGTGGGACTCCATAAGTGTACCGAGGACGATCGACTATGATTGTAGTAGACGGTTTACTTTGAGGTTTTGATAGCAGATTCGGACTGCTTGGGGAACGCGTCCACATATCAAGATTGAGTTTTACCTCAGACAGACGGTCAGTCTGAGAGAACCCTCCAGACCGTAGAGGACATGTTGTGAGCTTGTGGGATGGATTGGGAACAGGGACGATCTGTTTATCTCCCACTCGTTGAGTTCTTATACCACGACCGTTGGTATGCATCTATAGGGATGGTCCCTATGAGGCGTTGTGTAGACATAGGTGTCATACACCTTTATGTTGGGAGGAGCCTAGTAGTACCAATGGGATAACGCCAAAACAGATTCAGGATGATATGGCTCGAGTAACGCTGATCAAAGAGAGGATGATGGCTGCAAAGAGTCGCCAGAAGTTGTATGTAGATAGGAGGCGTCGACCTCTAGAGTTCAGGGTAGGAGCTCATGTCTGGTTGAGAGTAACTCTGACGCGGGGCGTCAGACGTTACGGCATAAAGGGGAAGCTGAGTCTCCGATATGTCAGTCCTTTTGAGATACTAGATAGAGTTGGGAGAGCAGTGCACATATTGGCTTTGCCACCGAAGTTAGAGGGTGTTCACCCTATGTTTCATGTGTCTCAACTGAGGGAGTACATACCAGACCTGAGGCACATTGTGAGTTATGATGATCTAGTGGTTGAGCCGGACCACACTTTTGCAGAACAACCTTTTGCGGTTCTAGAAAGAGAGGTGTGAGACGCCTACATTCGAAGGATATTCCATTCCTATGATGAGGATACAGTGGTCGAGACGAGGACCGGATGAGGCTACTTGGGAGACGGAGGATAGTATCCAGAGGAACTATCCAGAGTTCTACGCGGAGTTAGAGGCACCCGTAGGATCCACGAGTAGATCTTAGTGCCTTTTTGGTGAGTGCTTGTATGCTATGTGCTTATGTGATATGATGTGTTTTCGTGCTAGCTTTGATATGTGCATCTGATCTGTTAGATCTTGTTTGCTAGCACGATATAGGTATAGCTGGAGATGGTTCTTTCCTCCATGCTATTGTAATATGTTTAGGATTAGCTGGAGATGGATCTTTCCTCCATGCTATTATTGATGGACATAGTATGAGTGGAGACGGTTTTCCTCCACATAGTTGTGTTACGAGTACGATTGGCTGGAGACTGCTTTCCTCCATGCCTTATGACGTGGTTAGTAGTTGGCTAGAGATGATTTTTCCTCTATGCCTTTGGATAGCGTTATGATCTTGTTGTTGGAGTTGGTGATTCCTCCATGTTGTGTTTTGAGGTTATAGAGTGTTATAGGTTGATACGTTTGAACGGAGATGTGATACCTCCGATAGAGAGAGTGTCTATACCTCGGCGTATGGGTCCGAGAGGATTTGAGAATTGTTCAAGTTTCGGGACGAAACTTTTTCTTAAGGGGTGTGTGATGTAATAGCAAGGATTTCCGAATTTTAATTAATGTTGATTAACTTAATTAGTGATAGTAATTGACATATAACTCGCAAAGATTGCGTAAGTGTTGAGTATAAGTCCTACCATTATGTTCTTGGCGTAATTTTGGGCTTATGGTGAAATTTTCACTTTTCCCCCGTGTAATTATTTTTACCCTCCAATATTATTTGGAGCATTTGGGAGCTCCAATTAATAAAAATGCAGTTGAGAGAAATGATCAGGACATCGGACATGTCCTAGATATGAAATAAAATGGAAAGGCAAAACGGCCAAAAGAGTCGTTATTTCGTTCTTAACGGCTAAGAAAGACGGCTTAGGAATACACGTTTTCCGAGGCAATTGTGGAATAATTATCCCTACAATATTCAAGATTTATTGTTCCAATTTTGAGAAGTTTGGACAAGGGGGTTCAACCCGCCTTTGGATCGGTTAAAGGATAATTATCGACTTCGCTAAAGGATAATTATCGTCTTCACTATAAATAGCGGAAAATCGTTTATTAATTCATTTCCTTTCACGTTTCATCGTAAAAGCTCTGATTTCTCTCAAACTTCAAATTTAGATCTACTCTCTGTTTCTAATCCGATTTCAATTCCGTTTGAGTTTCTGGATTCCTCTCTTCATTCTCTTCATATCGGTACTGAGTTTCTGCGTTTCCGAGAAGATGAAGACCTAGTCGAGAATATGTGTCACCATGACAGTTCCATCGCTCGGATTCTGGTGAATTTTATGTTGTACATGCGTAGCCTACGTCGTTGTGATTCCAAATCTTCTTTCAGATCGTCAATCGAGTTAGTAACGGATAAGTTATGAATTTATTCGTTTTCCGTACTGCGATTTGACCTAAATTGAGCTTAGGCTTTTCACAATGGACAATTAGAAATTCCATTATGATCATTATATTATTCTGGTGTTTATGGGTTGTTTGTTTGATGAAATTTGATGACAGGTGGGTTTAGAAATGGCCTGCGGGCAAAACGTTATTCTGGTGAAATTTAATTAATTAATTAATTAAAGGTTAATTAATTAAATTAGGTTAAAATTTGAGATTGAGGAATACTGATTAGATGCATGCTAGGTGTCAGAATGAGTTGAGGATCATGATGATGTTATGGATATCGGTTATGGCTTTAAGGTTTAGTATGTGTACGAGTTTGATGAGATGTTATGTTGAGGATATGCCTTAGGCATTTATGAATGTGTTGAGAATCTGAGGTTTAGATTTGAGATATAGGTTTGTTGTGGTTAGTGAGACGAGTCTCCTAACCTTTGCAGTATGTGATTGTGTGTGCCTTGCTATTGTAGGCGTTGATTACTTCCCTAAGGGGAAGCTGTGACGTGGTATAGGTTACGAGTATATCATGTAAGTCCATAGGACTTACTTAGCGTGCAGTTGTGGATTGTATGATTGTGATGGTTGTGTGTGTTCATATGATTGTGCATTTATAACCTAAACCAGACTAGGATGACCATTTATTACATTTATTTGGCCCAAGTGTATTATAATGGGCGGTAACCACCGGTCTCCGCCTGCTGGTTAGGAGGAGGTACCTGGAAGCCAGTAACACAGGGGGGACGAGTGACGATCACCCCAATGCAAACCCCTATGTTAACAGGGAAAGGGACGGGGTTCTTTAGGTTCCTCGTGTTACAAAAGAAGTTGAATTAGTAATGGAATAACGTAATGAAAGATAATAAATGAATGTGTGTGGCATTGCATGTATGAGATGTTGATGTGTGGTTCTGCTATTACCTTCATGCTTTTCATTGTTGTAGCTAACGGTTTCATACCGTGTTGTAGATGATCTGCAGGTTAGGAAGACTGCAGGGTGGGACAGATGGTGTTGCCAGCCGAGGACTTCTGTACATTAGGATGCGCGGGATATGGGATCTTTTGTATCTGATGTTGTGGTTTGATGTTTTGTACTCGGCTCTAAGTTTGCAAACTCTTTTGATGTATCATATACAGCTTTTATGTATTTGGTTTTAATCTACATGTGCCTTGTTGTAAGATCCAGTGAACTTGTTGTCAGGTTAGGGTTAGGATCCATTGTGAGATTCTAGCTCAATGTGACACTCCAAGTCCCGTGGATTTGGGGTGTTACATCGATAGTGGTTAGAAAGGTTAGGCAAGGTTAGGTTTTAGGAAAAGTTTAACTTTGGTTAAAGGATAAAACAATTAAAGGACGTCAGAATTGTTAAATGAGTTCAGTCTGTCATCATCTAAGCCTCAATCATCAACTATTCTCCCCAAAATCACAAGGTTTTTAGCCAACCATTTTCATATTCAAATCAAAATCAAGATTGAATGAAGAAAACCAAATTAAACTCAAACTTTGCATAAAAACCAAAGAATCTTCAAATCTGTAATCAAACCTTAAAATCTTTCGAAGAATCTCTCAAAGCACTCAGAATTTGGTCACAAATCACAAGAATCAAAAAGGAAACAAAAGATCTCACAAACTTCCTTGAATCTTGACTTCTTGTTTCTTTCCTTCAATTCTCTCTCTAAGAATCTTCAATTCCGTAAAATCCTGTAAATCTTCCACGCTACGAACCCCCAATTTTCGTTGCTAAAGTTCCAATGTATACTTCCTCACTAATGGGCTGCTTGGCATATCACTTCTCAAGTCCACAAGTGATGGGCTTTTGATCGTAATATTTTTTAGACGATTAATGAAGAAAATCGATCGATTCAAAGGCAATTGAAACCGTCCGATTTTTGCACAGGAAAATCGTGCGATTTTTCACACAAAGCATGCTATTTTCTTCAACAGTAAGTGCTCTCTTCTTGAATTGTATCCTTCCTTCCTTGTATTGCCTTTATACGCTCTTTCTTTGTTCTTCATGACTCCTCAAAGGTTCCTTAAACTTCCTTATTGACCTTAGTTGCTCCTTGCTCTACTTTTGATTCCAATTCCATCGAATTTACCTATAATTCAACCAAAACTCGTGTAGACCTCTATTTCTGAAGTATGAATGAAATAAACCTTAAAGGTACATAAATCTCTCCGAATGTAAGGGATATTGAGGTAAAACCTCTATAATATGCATGATTATAATGACATATAATTCATGTCATCACATCATCATCCTAACCTCATACACATGCCTAGCATGCTACTAAACACTCACACTCGGAAAGAAAATGGTCCATGCCAACCTAGGCAAGCCCTGGATAAGACACACCTGCGTGAAAGGAAGACGCAGGAGCTGGACACAAAGAGGCGCAGAGGTGGCGGCTCCACATGCAGGGGCGGCGGCACACCAGGCGTAGAGGCGGTCCAAGAGTGGCACAGGGGCAGCTAGACAGCAGTGAGCCCGTCTTCGACTTCTCTTCGATTCTTCACTCGACTATCTTCACTTCTTCACCATCCAATAGCCATACACATACATATACATACATATAGGTGAAAAGAAAAGAAAACAACTAGAACTACCATGGGTTGCCTCCCAAGAAGCGCTTGATTTAACGTCACTAGCTGGACGTGTTCTTTTGGTGATCAATGGAGGAGAATATGAGCTATATCCTCAACCGGGACTTCCAGTGTGTACTTCTTCAATCGTTGGCCGTTCACTTTGAAATTTCCGCACTTTTCACCCCATACTTCAACTTCACCATGAGGGAAAACACGCTTAATAACAAAAGGTCATGTCCAACGGGATTTAAGCTTACTTGGAATGAGTCTAAATCTTGAGTTCAATAGAAGAACGAGATCTCCTTCTTTCAAGTCCTTTGGGATGATATGCTTATCATGCCACCGCTTTGTTCTTTCCTTGTAGATCTTTGCGTTCTCGTACGCATTCAGGCGGATCTCTTCTAGTTTGTTGATGTCCAACAACCGCTTTTCTCCGGCTTCTTTCATGCTGAAGTTGAGCCACTTGACGGCCCAATATGTTTTATGCTCTAGCTCTACAGGAAGGTGACAAGACTT
This sequence comes from Fagopyrum homotropicum, assembly GCA_033239125.1. Taxonomy (NCBI): domain Eukaryota; kingdom Viridiplantae; phylum Streptophyta; class Magnoliopsida; order Caryophyllales; family Polygonaceae; genus Fagopyrum; species Fagopyrum homotropicum. Next base: position 11,614,602 of record BSWB01000008.1, read on the forward strand.
CCCATACACAAGGTTGTATGGTGTTGTTCCTATGGGTGTCTTAAAAGTGGCCATGTATGCCCATAATGCATCATCAAGTTTCATTGCCCAGTCCTTTCTTGTTCTAGAGATAGTCTTCTCTAGAATTCCTTTGATCTCCCTGTTGGATATCTCAACTTGTCCGCTTGTTTGCGGATGGTATGGTGTGGCAATCTTATGGTTTACCCCATACTTAGCTAGTAGAGCCTCAAATCGACGGGTTGTGAAGTGCGTTCCTCCATCACTAATGATAGTTCGAGGAGTCCCGAACCTTGGGAAGATCGTTCTATTGAAGAACTTCACCACTACCATTGCATAATTAGTCGAATATCTCTACTTCTTGTATGTTGTTGAGGGGCATCTCATTCCTTCTTGAATTATTACCTGTCCTTTGACAAGCATCACAAGCAACAACATAGTTCTACATATCTTTAAATAGGGTAGGCCAAAAGAAGCCAGATTGGAGTACCTTAGCACATGTCTTGTGGGAACTAGCATGTCCTCCACAAGGTAAAGAGTGGCAATGGCGGATAATGCTTTCCACTTCATCTTCTGGAACACATCTTCTGAACATGCCATCGGGACCTCTCTTGAAGAGTAAAGGTTCATTCCAATAGAAGTGTTGGACGTCTCTAAAGAATTTCTTCCTTTGAGCATATGAAAGTCCGGGTGGGAGTTCCTAACAAACAAGGTAATTGACAATATCGGCAAACCATGGGTCATTACCTTTCGAGATTTGTTGAAGACATTCTTCAATCTCATGTAGCTGCTCGCCGGGGAATGAGTCGTCAATAGGGAGCTCATCCATCTCGTCAGTGAGATATCAAAGGCGGCTAAGGTGATCGGCGACTGAGTTCTCCGGGCCCTTCTTGTCACGGATATCTAGATCGAATTCTTGTAGAAGCAAGATCCATCTTATAAGCCTAGGCTTTGCATCCTTCTTTGTGAATAGGTAATGGATTGCTGAATGATCCGTGTAGACTATCACTTTCGCACCTACAAGATAGGAACGAAAATTTTCAAATGCATAAACAACAACAAGGAGCTCCTTCTCCGTGGTAGCGTAATTCAATTGAGATTCGTCTAGCGTCTTGCTAGCGTAGTAGATGGCGTGAGTAAGACCATCTTTCTTTTGTCCAAGCACAACTCCTATGGCTACATCACTTGTGTCACACATGATCTCGAAAGGAAGTGTCCAATCGGGTGGTTGGATGATAGGAGCTGAAATCAAAGCTTCCTTGATCCTGCAAACGGCATCCAAACATTCTTTTGAGAACTCGAAAGTTATGTATTTCATCAAAAGGTTAGTTAAAGGTTTTGAAATCTTAGAGAAATCCTTTATAAACCTCCTATAGAAACCTGCATGTCCCAAAAAGCTTCTAACTCTTTTCACCGAAGATGGAGGAGGTAGCTTCTCTATAGTTTCAATCTTAGCTCTATCAACTTCGATTCCCCTATTCGAAATCAGGTGTCCTAACACAATTCCTTCGGTGACCATAAAGTGACACTTTTCCCAACTCAAGACTAGGTTAGTGTCTTCGCATCTCTTAAGAACAAGGGAAAGGTTAGAGAGACAGTTATCAAAGGAAGAACCATATACCGAAAAGTCGTCCATGAATACTTCTATGATATTCTCTACATATTCTGAAAAGATTTCCATCATATACCTTTGGAAGGTGGCTGGAGCGTTGCATAAACCGAATGGCATCCTTCTGTAGGCAAACGTACCCCAAGGGCACGTGAAAGTTGTCTTCTCTTGATCGTCCAGATGAATGGGAATTTGGAAGAAACCACGGTATCCATCTAGATAACAAAAGTAAGAGTGTTGGGCTAACCTTTCTAATAACACGATTTATGACGTTAGTCTAGGCATCCGTTTAGATAGTTTTTCCCGCTATTCATGCATAGTTTGGCATTAGTTCGTGACGATTTGCACTTAATTCATGTATGTTATCGAGATAGACGTCTACACGGACCTTTGCATGGTTTGTAGGTATTTTGGGAGCTTTTAGAGCTTAATCGATACATTCGAGGATCATTCCTCGTAACGACACATTTCTGGACCCATTAAGAAGCAAGCTAGGAGCTAAGGAGAACACATAGGGCCATGTTGGTGCATGGCTTGCACCAACTCATAGCTCAACGATCAAAAGAGGACTGAAACACCAAAACCACGGTCCTTGGCACTTCCACGACCGTGGAACTGGACCGTGATTCCCTCTGGACAGCTGGGACAGCTGTCCCACGATCTCCATAACCGGCTCTTGCTCTTGGTGGAGGCTATAAGTACTCTTGCAGGCTGATTCTAGAGGGGACCTCACCACACACACCCTCTCCCACATTCTCTCATTGAAAGTCATTGGATTGGAGCTACTCTTGGAGGGAAGAAACACTCTCATTTTGGGGAAGAAGAAGAAGCACACTAGTTTCATAGTTTTCATAGTTTTTGAGAGTTTTGAGTGAGTTTTGTTGAAGATATTTACTAGGGTTGTAAGAAACGATTCGAACCTTCTTTTGAAGGGTTGTAAGTCCTTCTTAACTTTTATTCAGCTTGGTTTTCTTATCCTACTTGTTTCGTTTCTCTTTCATTTCATTCTCTTGTTATGGAAGCCATGATTGTATGCTTGTTAAGCTTGATTGTTATGATGCATGTTGTTGGCTAAATATATGCGATTCTAGGGTAAGGAATTGATGGTTATGGCTTGGACTATGATATAATAAACTTAAATGTATCTTTGGATGATTTGCTTGCTCGTACTTAAGTGTTGTTAGAAATCACGGTTTGTTCTAGACAAACCACGGCCGTGGAATGTGATGAACTACCCGTGGTTTGCTTTTGTTATGCTTGTATTGATAAATCTGCATGTTAGGATGTTAGATTGTTGAAATCCTAGTGTTTGTTAAGCTTAATCTATCCTAGGGTGACCTAATGCTAGCAATTTAAGTAAGGAAAGAGACCTACCCGGTAATTTCCGATCTTAAGTACCGAAGATGATGAACTCTAGGTAGTAGTGAGCCTCATAAGCCGCTATTGGATTGAGTGTTCTAGGATTGATGTTTAGGACTTGCCTTCCCGAGACTTTCCCGGTAAGGAGAGGTTAGATCCCTAGATAGCAATCCGGTTTGTGTAGATTTCCCAGCCCTAGGCTCCTAGAGACTTACCCGGTAATAGGACCTTAGTTGCGGGATTAGTGGATCTTGAGACCTACCCGGTGATTGGTTCCATTTGAGAAACACCCTTTCCCAACATACCATAGTTGATCCAAGGAATGACTAGAAGCTTGAGTCCAATGCCATAACCGGAATTTCTAAGCCCTAGAATCCGCTTTTCTCTCTTTGATTACCTATCTCGTGTTTGTGTTTGTTTATTTGTGTTGCTAGCTTAGTTGTTTGTTAATCTTGCATGATTTGTGATCCTTGATTGATCACCACAAAACCAATCAAAAAACATTGAGATTTTCATTTCTTTATTTCTTACTCTTTTCTTAGTCTAGATTTACACTATCCTTAGTCACTATTTGATTCAATTTCACCTTAGTCTTTGTGTTCGACCTCGGAATACTATCCTTACTACAAAACGACCCATACACTGTGGGTTTGCTAGGATTTAGGAAAAATATATCGAGTTATAAATTTAAGACTTTTGCGTGCATACAATTCTAGCGTAACAAGTTATTGGCGCCTTTGCCGGGGACCAGGTCTAGATTTAGTCATTGTTTGTGATTGTTTATAGTGTAAGGTCTTTCTTGTTGCTTTTGATCTTGTTTGGTTTGTGTCTTTGTATTTTCAGGACATCTCTCATTCTTTAGGTGCATGCGAAGATCCCGTGGCAAGGATTTAGCTCCATTCAATCCCGAACCGGAGAAAACCCTTAAAGCTAGATCTAAGAGCATTAAGAAGAAGAAAAAGATGGCCGCAAGAGATCTTCAAGCTGAGTTGGATGAGGCTTTATAGAAAATTAGGTTAAGGGATGAACTCTTGGAGAATGAGAGGAGACTTGCCAATGAGAGGCAAGAAGCAACTAGGAGGGACATTGAAGAGATTAGGCAAGCTCTTGTGCAAAGAGAGCTTAATCGTCAACAACCTCCTCCACCACCACCACCGCAGCCGGCGGTTAATATTCGGTTTGAACCGATCATGATTGAGGAGCCACAAACGTTAGGGCAACGTATGGATCCGGCCCAAAGAGTGCACCGTCCCGGTGTGAACTTAGGAGATCCCGCAGTCCATGATTATGAGCTCCGCCCTCAAATGCTACAAATGATCCGGCATAATCAATTTGGAGGGATGGAAGGAGAGTCTCCTCATCAACACTTAATGAACTATGAGATCTTGATGGAGACTCTAAGACCGCCTAGATTGGAGAAAAACAACCATAAGCTTAGGGCTTTTTCCTTTTCACTTAAGGATAAAGCCTTGGCTTGGTACCAATCTATTCCACTAGGGCGTGTGAGTACTTGGGAGGAGATAACAATTGAGTTCTTGACTAAGTTCTTCCCACCTTCCAAGACAACCGAGCTAAGAGGGAAGATCAATGCCTTCGTGATGAAGGATAGAGAAAGCCTATTCAAGTCTTGAGAGAGGTTCAAAGACCTCCTCCTAGATTGTCCACACCATGTTATACCGAAAATAGAGCTTTTGGAGATCTACTTCAAGGGACTTGATGAGGATAGCCAATTCAAGCTTCAATCTCTTTCCGGTGGAACGTTTATGGAGAAGAATGTGGATGAGGCTTGGGAGTTTGTAGAGAAGCAAGCCTTGGTGATAGAGAAATACTCCCATAGAAATAGTGATGGGAGAAAACCGGGAGTTTATGAAGTGAGTGAAGTCACCATGAGCAACTACAAGCTCGATACAATCAACAATGAGCTAAAGTCTTTGAGGGAGTTGTGTGCTACAACTTTGAAGAACCAAGCAAGCCCTCAAGTGCAAGTGCAAGCAAACTTGTCTTCCAAGGAGGAAGATGTGAACTACATGGGAAGGGGAAACTTAAATAACTATCAAGGCCCTAGGAACTTCAACAACAACAACCGGCAATTCAACAATTACCGGCATAACCACAACCATCCCGGGTTTTCCTATTCTAACCCGGATGGAGCCTTGAACCCTCCCGCTTCCACAAGCGCAGCTCCACCACCTAAGGCCTCACAAGAGCCTCCACCCAGATTTACTCAACCTCCAAAGGATAGAACCGAGATGATGTTTGAGCAATTGCTTGGAAGGTTGAGTGGTCTTGAGAGCACGGTGACTTCCATTTCTAAAGCTCAAAAGGTGCTAGAAGCACAAGTGTTCCAAAAGGCGGGTGAAGCTCATAGAGATCCGGGAAAGCTTCCCGGAAGAACCAAAGATAATGCAAGAGGCCAAGTGTTGGCCATCACAACAAGGAGTGGGTTGAGCATGACGGACCCCTTACCTAAGTGAAATGATAACGGAAAGCAAGTGGTGATAGAAAAAGAGACATTGCAAGAAGAAGGAGGAAAGAGCAAGGATGATGAGCCAACATATGTGGCACCGCCTCCATACAAGCCACCACTACCATTCCCACAATCACGAGCAAGAGCTTGCTTGGACAAGCATTTCAGTAAATTCCTTGAACTTATGTCTAAATTACATATTAACATTCCGTTCATGGATGTTATTCTAGGTATGCCGGCCTATGGAAAGTTTTTGAAGGAAATACTCTCCAACAAGAGGAAGTTGGAGGAGTATGGGGAAGTGCGGATGACAAAGAGATCTTCGGAATTGATACAAACCATGAAGGAGAAGATGCCTCATAAGCTAAGAGATCCGGGATCTTTTTGTGTGCCAATTGGGGCTGGAGAAGTGAAGTATGAAGCCCTATGTGATCTTGGAGCAAGTGTAAGAATTATCCCGCTTTCACTTTGCAACAATGTTGGGCTAGGAGAGCCAAATCCGGTCAAGATGACCCTCTACATGGCAAACCGTTCAATCACTCACCCCATAGGAATCTTGGAGGACATATTGGTTCAGCTTGGGAAGTTCTATGTGCCAATAGACTTCGTTGTTTTGGACATCCCGGCGAACTATCCGGTTCCTATCATCTTAGGGAGGCCTTTCTTGGCCACATCCGGATGTTTGGTGGATTGCAAAAATGGAATTCTCTCTTTCAACATTGGAGAAGAGAATATAAAGTTCAAGCTATCCACAATGATGAAAGGGCCAGCCCTTGGTGAAGATGTGTTCAACATTGTCGAGCAAGAGGAATGTAGAGAAGTTGTGAGCCCGATCTTGATCAAGGACCCCTTGGAGAAGGTTCTTAGCTTAATTTTGATGGAGGAAGGGGTTGAAGATGATTGCAATGAAGAAATAATGGCCTTAGATGCATTGGAAAAGGAGACAAGTGCTGAAATTGAAGTGCACGAAGTCATGCTGAATCACTGTAGAAAAATCACGGTCTGTCACCAAGAACCACGGCTGTGGACTTACCCGTGGAACTCTCTGGAATGCTCCAAGGTGCCAGCTTCTCAGGTTCCACGCCCGGGGTTTTGCCAGAGACCGTGATTTTGCCCGTGGTTTCCCTAGAAAGAGCCTTAGTGGTTGATCAAGCTTCAAGGAGCCTTGAGGAGTCTTCCATAGATTTGGATTCATCTCAACCTACATTGTATGGAGCGCCCCCAATTGATAAAGGTCCTCCTAAACTTGAACTTAAACCCCTCCCCTCTCATTTGAAGTATGCTTTTCTTGGTGAAAGTTCTACTTATCCGGTGATTGTTAATGCATGCTTGAATGATGATGAGTTTACTAGATTGTTGCATGAGTTGAGATTGCTGCATAGGAGAGCCATAGGCTATACCATTGATGACTTAGTTGGCATTAAACCTTCCTTGTGCATGCATAAGATTTTGATGGAAGACAACCATAAACCTTCAATTGAACCTCAAAGAAGACTAAACCCTATCATGAAAGAAGTAGTAATGAAAGAGATCCTTAAATTGCTAGATGCGGGAATCATTTTCCCGATTTCGGATAGTAAATGGGTTAGTCCCGTGCATGTGCTTCCTAAGAAGGGTGGGATAACCGTAGTGACTAATGAGAATAATGAACTAATCCCTACTAGGACGGTTACGGGATGGAGGATGTGTATAGACTATAGGAAACTAAATGTGGCCTCTAGGAAAGATCACTTCCCTCTTCCCTTTATTGACCAAATGCTAGAGAGATTAAATCAACATTCACACTTTTGTTACTTAGATGGTTATAGTGGATTCTTCCAAATCCCTATCCACCCCGATGACCAAGAGAAAACTACATTCACATGTCCTTGGGGTACATTTGCATATAGGAGAATGCCATTCGGGTTGTGTAATGCACCTGCCACAATTTGAAGGTGTATGAAAGCTATCTTTTCTGAATATATTGAAAACATCATGGAAGTGTTTATGGATAATTTCTCGGTTTATGGATCTTCATTTGATGATTGTTTAGCTAACTTGTCTTTGGTGTTAAAGAGATGTGAGGAGACTAATCTTGTCTTGAATTGGGAAAAATGTCACTTCATGGTAAGTGAAGGCATTGTGTTGGGACACTTGGTGTCCAACCGAGGCATTGAGGTTGATAGGCCTAAGATAGAGACAATAGAGAAGTTGCCACCACCTACCTCGGTGAAGGGGGAAAGGAGTTTCTTAGGGCATGCCGGTTTTTACCGGAGATTCATAAAAGATTTTTCTAAAATTTCTAAGCCTCTTACTAACCTACTAACGAAAGATGTTGAGTTTGTTTTCTCCAAGGATTGCCTTGAGGCTTTTTGTAGGTTGAAGAATGCTTTGATCTCCGTACCTATCATGCAACCTCCGGATTGGAGTTTACCGTTTGAGATCGTGTGTAACGCGACTGATGTAGCCGTTGGGGCTGTTTTGGGACAAAGGAAAGATGGGCTTACACATGCCATCTATTATGCTAGCAAGACGCTAGATGATGCCCAACTCAATTATGCTACCACTGAGAAGGAGTTGCTAGCGGTTGTGTATGCATTTGAGAAGTTCCTCTCGTATATTGTTGGAGCGAAGGTCATTGTGTATACGGATCATGCTGCAATCCGTTATCTCCTTACAAAGAAGGATGCCAAACCTCGTTTGATTCGGCGGACCACCTTAGTAGACTACCACCATTGGAGATTGAGAGAGATGACATCCCGATTGATGACTCATTCCGCGATGAGCAATTGCAAATGGTGGAGGAGTGCTTGTTTCAAGTGTCAAGGGGTAATGAGCCATGGTATGCCGACGTAGTGAACTATCTCGTTTGTGAAGAGGTGCCACCTGGTTTATCGTATGTTCAAAGGAAAAAGTTCTTCAAGGATGTGAGGCATTACTATTAGAGTGAACCACTCTTGTCTAAGAGAGGGCCGGATGGGGTCTTTAGGAGATGCATACCGGAGGACGAGGTGGAGAGTGTGATCCTCCATTGTCATTCCTTTCCATGTGGAGGCCATGCTAGCTCACACAAGACGTGTACAAAGGTGTTGCAATCCGGGTTTTATTGGCCAAGTTTGTTCAAGGACGTGCAGAATTTTAGGTAGCTTGTGATGCTTGCCAAAGGACGGGCAACATCTCAAGGAGGAATGAGATGCCCTTGAACAACATACAAGATGTGGAGATATTTGATGTTTGGGGTGTGGACTTCATGGGGTCATTCCTCTCTTCTTGTGGCAACCTCTACATCCTATTGGCGGTGGACTATGTGTCGAGATGGGTGGAGGCAATCGCCTCTCCCACAAATGATGCCAAGGTTGTGGTGCGGTTCTTCAACCGAGTGATCTTCCCTAGGTTTGGAACACCAAGGGTGATCATAAGTGATGGAGGGAAGCATTTCACCAATAGGAACTTTGGGACACTTTTGGCTAAGTATGGGGTGACTCATAAGGTGGCAACATCTTACCATCCCCAAACTAGTGGCCAAGTGGAGATCTCCAACCGGGAGATAAAGGGGATACTTGAGAAGACGGTTTCTAGGACGAGAAAGGATTGGGCTATGAAGCTCGATGATGCTTTGTGGGCTTATAGAACCGCTTTCAAGACATCGATTGGCACCACTCCCTATAAGCTAGTTTATGGCAAGTCTTGCCACCTTCCGGTGAAGATGGAGCATAGGGCGTATTGGGCTATAAGGTGGATGAATTTTGACCTCAAGGAGGCCGGTGAGAAGAGATTGCTAGACATGAATGCTCTTGAGGAGATCCGGTTGGATGCCTATGAAAATGCCCGGATCTACAAGGAAAGGACTAAGCGTTGGCATGACAAGCGTCTCATCCCGAAGGAGTTGAGTGAAGGAGACTTGGTCCTTCTCTTCAACTCAAGACTGCGGCTCTTCCCCGGAAAGCTAAAGTCAAGATGGACGGGTCCTTATGTGGTAAAGAAGATCTTTCCCCATGGAGCGGTTGAGATAGGAGGGGAGCATTGTGGAGATTTTAAGGTGAATGGGCATCGGTTGGAGAGGTACATCCCGAAATCTCCGGTGGATGTGATTGCTCCACTTCACCTTGAGTAGAACGCTCACGAATTTGGTCAAGCTAATGACCTTAAACAAGCGCTTAATGGGAGGCAACCCATTGGTAGACATCTTTCCCTTTTTCATTTTTGTTTTGGTTTTGATTTTTCTGTTTTTGTGTGTTTGGAGTTTGTGTGCTAGAGTCTAGGTAGCATGGAAGCCTTGCATGACATGTGGATGATGATGATGAGTCCCTCATCAATTGTGGGTGGAGCGGACGCAGAACTTGGATGGCTAGTGGTGCCTAGCACGGGTCCCGACGCCATAACGAACACTTTGAGCTCTCTACCATCTTTGATAGATCATCCGCCATCAATTCACATGAGCAAACCAAAATACCGGCAACTCCATTTTTACATTGTGAGGACCCTCTTTCACTCTTCTTTACTTCATTTACACATTGGGGACAATGTGTTTCTAAGTATGGAGTGGGGTTTTCATGATCACTTGCATGATTAGCATCTAGGATAGTTTCTTTTTGTCACATGTCTCATTAGGTTTTGCATTGTACATACATATTTCGAAAATTCCAAAAAAAATCAGAAAATTTAAAAAATTTTAGTGCTTCTAAGCTTGCGTATGACCCTTATGATGAGATTGTCTTGTGAATTGGCTATGGATGGCTTTATGTGTTGAATGGATGTATGCATATGTGGACTTGAATTACTTATCTTGAATCTCATGTATGGATTGTGATCATGAATGTTTGCCTTGATTGGATTGAGGATTGATGGTCGAAATTACATGCTAGTTCTTGCACATCATTTAGGAGTGATTAAGGCAATTCATCTTTCTCTACTTCTCATCTTGATCATGTTGTTTGAGCACCTCAATTGATATAAAAGTTTGACCTCTTTTGACCCATCCGAGAATAGGAGCATGCTAGTGTGTTGATGTGTGTGAAAAGCAAGTGTGGGGTGAAGTTGTTGATGAATGAATATGGTGAATGAAGTGCTGAATTTGTTGTGAAAAGTGTAGAAAAAATATAGGTCTGGGGACTTTGGTTTTGATGAAGAGTAACTCGGCACCATTCACATAATCGGGTGTTTGTGCCTTGCCAAAGTTAGATAAACCGAATGTCCTAACGAGCTTTGGTATGTGTGCCCGGTGTGAGGCGCCTCGGAAAAATCCCGAGGTCCGCTAATCACCAAGGTTTCGGCTTTTGTACACCAATGTCATTGTCTCAAAAATAAGTGAAAGAAAAAGAAAGTGAAAAAGAAAAGAAAACAAAGAAAAGATGGAGAAAATATACACTTGTGGGGAAGTTGATCAAAAATAAAATTGTGGAGTTAGTTCCTTTCCCGGATTAGCATCACATGACCTAAAAAAAATTCCACCTAATCACAACGTTTCTTGACCTTTTCTTTCCTAAGTCCTTGTGACCTATTTGCATGTGTGTAAGACTTAGTGATCTAGATTGGATATACTCATGATCATCTTGACTTCTTCATTTTCACCTGCATGCATGCTTTTGAGTTAAGTATAATTGTCTTTCCATGCCTTCATTCGTTTGATGCATGATTGCTTGTCCATTTCCATGAAACATGACTATGAAGGTGATCCAATATTAGAAGCACAGTTTCAAAAAGATTTTGTTGTTTTTCTGCATGCATAAATCATGTAATCTTTTAGTCTATAGTTAGGTCTTGCTCGGGGACGAGCAAACCTTAAGTATGGGGTATTTAACATTTGGTCAATGAAAGGGAGGGGAAAGTGGTCCTTCCTTGTGGCAACATTCAGTTTACGGTAATCGATGCACATTCTCCATCCCGTAACTGTTCTTGTAGGAATGAGTTTGTTGTTCTTGTTAGCAACAATGGTTATACCTCCTTTCTTTGGAACTACTTGGACGAGACTCACCCACTTGCTATTAGAAATAGGAAAGATGATACCTGCATCAAGTAACTTAAGGATTTCTTTCTTCACGACCTCTTTCATGATCGGATTTAACCGTCGTTGAGGTTGACGTGAAGGTTTGGAATCCTCTTCCATTAAGATCTTATGCATATAAAGAGAAGGTTTAATGCCTACTAAATCATCAATGGTACAGCCTAAGGCTTTCCTGTTTTGTTTCTGAATATTCATAAGCTTCTCAAGTTTATCATCACTCAAGTTTGCACTAACTATAACAGGATATGTTGAGTTAGGCCCAAGGAATGCATACCTTAGATGTGTAGGGAGTGGTTTCAACTCCAATGAGGGTGGTGCTTTGGTTGATGATTCTTGATCACAGAGTGTCATTGGAGAAGCCTCTGAAGGTGGAGGAAGTGACCTACTACAGTTAAGAACACTTGCAATTGAGTTTGTAGAAGTCGGAGAAATTGCCAAAAAATCAACCTCCCTTGACGCAAATCGGTCGATCTCTGACCCGATTTTTCTTTCTGTTGTCAAAAATCGACTTGCATTATCAGAAATCGGTCGATTTCCTTTGTGTAGGTCGATTTTTTCAGCTTCTTCCGGAGTTCTTCTCAGCTCTTCAAATCTTGCTTCTTGCTCTTCCTCTGCATCTTCCAATGCTCGAATCTCATTGTTACAGTCATGTTCCACTCCTTCTTCAGTGATACTCGTGCTAAGAACCTTTTGAAGTGGATCTTTGATCAAGATTGAACTCACCACTTCTCTAGACTCTTCTTCATCAAAGATGTTAAAAACATCTTCTCTTACAGCTGGTTCTTTGATCAAGGAGGACAGTACAAATTCCACTTTCTCTTCCCCTATATTGAATGATAGCTGCCCATTCTAGCAATCAACCATACAACCAGAGGTTGCAAAGAATGGTCTCCCAAGTATGATGGGAACTGGATAATCTGCAGGAATGTCAAGAACAACAATATCTATAGGAATCTAAAACTTACCAAGTTTTACGGGAATGTCCTCTATGATTCCAACAGGTCTAGTTATGGAACGATCAGCCATGTAGAGTGTCATCTTCACCGGTCTAGGCTCTCCTAGACCAACTGCCTTGCACAAAGCAAGTGATATGATGCTTACGCTTGCTCCAAGGTCACAAAGTGAATCATATGTGACTTCCCCTAAGGTAATGGGTATGCAAAATGATCTTGAATCACGCAGCTTGGGTGGCATGTTCTCCGTCATAGTTTTGATAAGTTCAGATGACTCCGTACTCATCTTAACTTCACCGAAATCTTCTAGTTTCCTCTTGTTAGAGAGGATCTCCTTTAGGAACTTCCCATAAGCTGGCATACCTAAAATTGCATCCATAAAATGTATATTAATGTACAACTTGCTCATTAGATCAGAAAACTTACCGAAGTGTTTGTCTAGACGCGCTCTAGCTCTAGATTGGGGAAAAGGTAAAGGTGGTTTGTAAGCGGGAGGAGGAACATAGACATCTTCCTTCTCTTTTTCCTTTTCAGCGGGGGCTTCAACTAGTTTCGGTTTTGGATCAGTGGTTGTTACACCACTTCTAGTAGTAATCACTATTACTTGCCCCTTTGGGTTGTCCTTCGTCTTTCCGGGAAGCTTCCCTTGATCTCTAGAAACTTCTCCGGCCTTGCTAAATACTTGATTCTCTAAAGCTTTTTGTGCTTTATCAATCGAAGTAATGTGACTTTTCATTCCTTGGAGCTTCCCCAACATGTTCTCCATCATGACATTGAACTTGTCCTTCTCCGGCTTACTCGAGTCATTCGATGTTTGACCCTGGCTTTTCAAAGGAGTAGAAGAAGATGGAGATGTTAGTGCATTTTCAGCATGTGAATAGGGATTACCGGGGTTTTGTTGGTTGGATCTCCAATTGTTGTTGGAGTTCTTGTTGTTGTTGTTATTCCAGTTATTGTTCCGGTAGTTGTTCCTATTGCCTTGGTTATTGTCCCTTCCTAGGTAGCCAGCATCTTGCTCCTTTGTTCTTTGAAGGCTAGATTTTATGACTTCCTTCAACTCCTTGATCTCATTGTTGAGGGAAAATATTTGAGTTTGAGCAGCTTGAGTTAACTTTGCTCCTAGATCTCTTGAATTCCGATTCCCACTATCAACTTTCCTATGGAATACTTCTCAATTACTTGGGTTTGCTTCTCGATGAAGTCCCAAGCATCATCTTCTCTCATATCCATGAATGTACCACAAGAAAGAGATTGAAGTTTGAATTGTGTCTCCACATCTAATCCCTTATAGTAGATCTCCAACAATTCCAGCTTTGAAATGTCATGGTGTGGGCAATCCAATAGAAGATCTTGAAACCTTTTCCAAGATTTGAACAAACTTTCGTTAGGTTTCATAGAAAAAGCATTTACCTTACCTCTCAATTCCGCCTTTTTGGATGGCGGAAAGAATTTGGTGAGGAATTTCGAAGTCAAGTCCTCCCATGTATTGAGTTTTGCAGGCGGAAGAGCTTGATACCAAGCTAAGGCTCTGTCCTTCAAAGAGAAGAAGAACGGTCGCAACTTGTAGTTGTTGTTGGTAACCCTTTGAGGCTTCAAAGTTTCCATGAGAATCTAAAAATTTTGCAAGTGTTGATGTGGAGATTCAGCTTCCGTTCCACCAAACTGATTTTTCCGGATCATAGTAATAACTTGTGGACGCATCCCAAAGTCCTGATCATCTTGCTCTCCAAGATTCACACCTAGACGGCGTGGTTGTTGAATTGGTCCATTCGTTGCCCAAGGGTTTGTGGTTCAGCCACGACATTAGCAGCTCTCGCCTCTCTAGCATGAGGGCGAGGATCAACATATGCTCGAGGATTTACCGGTGGTATCTCTTCCAATTCCAGCATGTCATCATCATCGGATGATCCAGCTCTAGATACTTTAGCCTTCTTTTTCTTAGCGCTATTTCTCTCCAATTTCATGTCTAAAATCATAGCCTTAAGCTCATCTATCTGAAATTGATTACGCTCTTGTTCTTCCATACGTGCTTTCTCACTTAATTTGAGTTGAGCTCGTGTTTCATCCAACTCTTCTTGGATGTTCCTCTCATTATGTTCAGCCATCTTTTTCTCTCTTAGCTTCCTCTTCAAAGTTTTCTATAATTCGAGATCAAAAGGAACGAGGTCTTTGGTGGATCTAGACCTTCGCATATACCTAAAGATTCTACAAAAATTACTCAAGTAGATAGATCAAATAACAAGAGCAAAAGCTCCCAAGCCAGACAACCAATAAACCGAATTTGGTCACCGGCAACGGCGCTAAAAACTTGTTCGCCCAAAAGTGTGTGCGCCAAAGTCTTAAATTTATATCCAAAACTTATACAAAAGCGAACCTGCAGTGTACGGATCAGCTGTAGTAAGGCAAGAAATTCCAGAGTCAGACTCAGGGATTTGGTGAGAATAAAATTGATTTCAAAATATCTGGCAGGATGCAAAAGCTTTTGTAAAAATAAAGGAGACAAATGATTCCAAGGATTCAAGTATCCGATTGCGCTTTCGATTCAAGACACTTATAAAGATCAATGGACAGAGTTGGCATTGCCAAGGTTATGCGTTTCGAAGAAAGGAGAAATTGTACGGTGAAGTTCCAACACTCACTTATCCCAACTTAAAAGCTCTCAACCCGAAGGATGTTGAGTCTCATCAAGAAGAGTACTCAAAGAAAGGATTAACACTCAAACTAACCACCAAAACCCAATGATATGACTCTCGAAGGTAAAGATGGAAAGCACACTCAAACCTTAATAGAGGATGTTGAGTCTCTCTATTACCCGAATCTTGCAAACTTTGGCTACCAAGTGTAGAATCAATGATGAAGTCTCTTCTTACACTTGGATAGGGGTTAGAAAGGTTAGGCAAGGTTAGGTTATAGGAAAAGTTTAACTTTGGTTAAAGGATCGATAAAGCAATTAAAGGGCGTCAGAGGGAAAACTCGGGTTATTCTTGATAAAATCGGTCGATCCACTCAAGAACAGGTCGATTTTCCAATGTCGTAAAGTTAAATCTCAACTCTCAAGGTCCAAATGGTTAAATGAGTTCAGTCTATCATCATCTAAGCCTCAATCATCAACTATTCTCCCCAGAATTACAAGGTTTTTAGCCAACCATTTTCATATTCAAATCAAAATCAATACTGAATGCAGAAAACCAATTAAAACTCAAACTTTGCATAAAAACCAAAGAATCTCCAAATCTGTAATCAAACCATAAAATATTTCAAAGAATCACTCAAAGCACTCAACAATGTGTTCACAAATCACAAGAATCGGAAAGGAAACAAAAGATCTCACAAACTTCCTTGAATCTTGACTTCTTATTTCTTTCCTTTAATCCTCTCTCCAAGAATCTTCAATCCCGTAAAATCCTGTAAATCGTCCACGTTGCGAACCCCTGATTTTCGTTGCTAGGGTTCCAATGTATACTTTCTCACTAATGGGCTGCTTGGCATATCACTTCTCAAGCCCACAAGTGATGGGCTTTTGATCGTAATATTTTTTAGACGATTAATGAAGAAAATCGATCGATTCAAAGGCAATTGAAACCGTCCGATTTTTGCACAGGAAAATCGTCTGATTTTTCACACAAAGCATGCGATTTTCTTCAACAGTAAGTGCTCTCTTCTTGAATTGTATCCTTCCTTCCTTGTATTGCCTTTCTACGCTCTTTCTTTGTTTTTCATGACTCCTCAAAGGTTCCTTAAGCTTCCTTATTGACCTTAGTTGCTCCTTGCTCTACTTTTGCTTCCAATTCCATCGAATTTACCTATAATTAAACCAAAACTCATGTAGACTGATAACACGATTTATGACTTAGGATTAGGCACTCATTTGGATAGATTTTTCACTCATTCATGCATGGTCTAGCATTAGTTCACGACGTTTGCACTCAAATCATGTATTTTGTCGAGATAGACGTCTACGCGGACTTTTGCTTGCTTTATAGGTATTTTGGGAGATTTAGGAGCTTAATCAATGCATTCGAGGGTCACTCCTCGAGATGACACACTTTCGGACTCATTGGAATGCAAGCTAAGGGCTAAGGAGGACTCATGGAACCTTGCCAACACAAGCCATGCACCAAATCGAAGCTTAATGATCCAAGGCAAAGCTGAAGCACCAAACCACGGTTCACTGAAGGTCCACGGCCGTGGAACCAACCGTGGTTTTTTCCAGTCGGTTGTGACAGCTGTGCCACGATCTCATGGCTCACTCTAGCAAGGTTGTAGTATAAAAGGGGTCCTGCAAGGCTGAGAGAAGGCATCTTGGAGCAGCTCTCCATTATCCACTATCATCCAATCAAAATACTCTCTCAACAAGAAGATTCTCTCAAGAAGGAAAGCTACCATTGGAGGAGAAGAGCTCCATTGGAGAAGAGAAGAAGAACACACCATTGCTAGCACTTTGATAGCTTTTGTAGTGAAGAATTTCGGAATCGATTTCTAGAGTTGTATGAACCATTTAAACCTTCTTTTGGAAGGGTTGTGAGTCATTCTAATCTTACTTTCAGCTTAGTTTTGATTACTTCACTTGTTCATCTCTTTCTCTTCATTATCTTACAAATGGAAGCCGTGATTTTATGCTTGATGATTTCGATTGTTATGATGCATGTTGCAGGCTAAATAGATGCGATTCTAGGGTAAGGAAAGGATGGTTATGGCCAAGACTATGATAGGATGAACTTAGAGTTACCCTTGGATGACTTGTGTACTCGAACGAGCCTCTGTTGGAGTCCACGGTCAGTTCTTGCCATTCCACGGCCGTGGAGGGTGTAGAACATCCCGTGATTATCCCTGGTTCGATGGATCTAGCTTTAGATTGTTATAATGTTGAAATCCTAGTGTTTGTTGAGTTAAATCTACCCTAGGGTGACCTAGTGTTAGCAACTAAGTGTTAGAAGAGACCTACCCGGTGATTCTTACTCTTAGATCTCAAAGATGACAAACCCTAGGTAGTGGTGACCCTCATAAGCCGCCATTGGACTAAGTGTGCTAGGATAGTTGTTTAGGACTAACCCTTTCAAGACTTACCCGGTGAGGATAGGTTAGATCCCTAGGCGACAATCCGGTTTGTGTAGAATTCCATCCCTTAGGTTTTTAGAGACTTACCCGGTGATGAGATCTTAGGGACGGACTAGTGGACGACGAGACCTACCCGGTGATTGATCCCAATCTAGAAACACTCGCTCCCCACATATCATAGTTAATCCAAGGAATGATTAGATAGCTTGAGTCCTATGCCATAACCGGAATTTCCAACCCCTAGAATCCGTTTTTTCTCTTTTGATTCATATCTCGTGTTTAGCTTATTTGTTTGTGTTGATTCGTTAGCTTAGTTGATTGTTTACTTTGCATGATTTGTGATCCTTGATTGATCACCTAAAAACCAACCAAAAACATTGAGATTTTCATTTCTTTATTTCTTTCTCTTTTCTTAGGCTTAGATCTTCACTAGACTTAATCACTAATCGAATCAATCTCACCTTAGTCTTTGTGTTCGACCTCGGAGTACTATCCCTACTGCAAACGTCCTGTACACTACGGGTTCGCTAGGAGTTAGGAGAAATATAACGAGTATAAATTTAAAACCTATTGCGTATCACACACATCCTGAGCGTAACAAGTTTTTGGCGCCGTTGCCGGGGACTAGGTCTAGATTGAGTCTATTTTGTGATTGTTTATAGTGTAGATCTTTCTTGTTGATTTTGATCTCTCTTTGGTGTGTGTCTTTGCTTTTCAGGACATATCTTACTCTTTAGGTGTATGCGAAGATCTCGTGGCAAGGATTTAGCTCCATTCGATCCCCAACCGGAGAAAACCCTTAGATCTAGATCCAAGAGCATTAAAAAGGGAAAAGAGATGGCCGGAAGAGATCTCCAAGCTGAGTTGGATGAGGCTTTAGAGCAAATTAGGCTAAGGGATGAGCTCTTGGAGGAAGAAAGGAGACTTGCCAATGAGAGGCAAGAAGCAACTAGGAGGGAGATTGATGAGATTAGGCAAGCCCTTGTGCAAGGAGAGCTTAGTCGTCAACAACCTCCACCTCCTACACCACAACCGCAGCCGACGGCGAATGTTAGGGTTGTGCCCATTGCAATTGAAGAGCCACAAACATTAGGGAGACGTATGGATCCGGCACAAAGAGCACACCGTCCAGGTGTGAACTTAGGATATCCCGCAACCCACAACTACGAGCTCCACCCTCAAGTTCTACAAATGATCCGGCATAATCAATTTGGAGGGATGGAAGGAGAGTCTCCTCATCAACACTTGTTGAACTATGAGATTTTGATGGAGACTCTTAGACCGCCAAGATTGGAGAGCAACAACCATAAGCTTAGGGCTTTTTTCCTTCTCTCTTAAGGATAAAGCCTTGGCTTGGTATCAATCTATTCCACAAGGGCGAGTTAGTACTTGGGAGGAGATGACAACCGAGTTTTTGACTAAGTTCTTCCCACCTTCCAAGACTACCGAGTTAAGAGGGAAGATCAATGCCTTCGTGATGAAGGATAGAGAGAGTTTATTCAAGTCTTGGGAGAGGTTCAAAGACCTTCTTCTAGATTGTCCACACCATGGCATACCGAAGATTGAGCTATTGGAGATCTACTTCAAAGGACTTGATGAAGATAGCCAATTCAAGCTCCAATCTCTTTCCGGTGGGACTTTCATGGAGAAGAATGTAGATGACGCTTGGGAGTTTGTAGAGAAACAAGCTCTACTGATTGAGAAATACTCCCATAGGAAGAGTGAAGGGAGAAAGGCGGGAACATATGAGGTGAGTGAAATCACCATGAGTAATTTCAAGCTTGACTCCATCAACAACGAGCTAAAGTCTTTGAGGGAGTTGTGTGCCACAACTTTGAAGAACCAAGCAACTCCTCAAGTGCAAGCAAACTTGTCTTCCAAGGAGGAAGATGTGAATTACATGGGAAGGGGCAATTATAACAACTACCAAGGCCCAAGGAACTTCAACAATAACCGGCAATTCAACAATTACCGGCCCAACCATAACCATCCCGGGTTTTCCTACTCTAACCCGGATGGAGCCTTGAACCCTCCCGCTTCCACAAGCACAACTCCACCACCAAAGGCTTCACAAGAACCTCCACCCGGATTTACTCAACCTCCAAAGGATAGGACCGAAATGATGTTTGAGCAATTGCTTGGAAGGTTGAGTGGTCTTGAGAGCACGGTGACTTCCATCTCTAAGGCTCAAAAGGTGTTGGAAGCACAAGTGTTCCAAAAAGCGGGTGAAGCCCATAGAGATCCGGGAAAGCTTCCCGGAAGGACCGAAGACAACCCAAGAGGCCAAGTGTTGGCCATTACAACGAGGAGTGGGTTGAGTATGAAGGATCCTTTGCCCAAGGAGAATGCTAAGGGAAAGCAAGTAGTGGTAGAGGAAGAGCAATTGCAAGAAGATGGCGGCAAGAGCAAGGATGTCGAGCCAACTTATGTGGCACCGCCTCCATACAAACCACCACTACCGTTCCCACAATCACGAGCAAGAGCTCGCTTGGACAATCACTTTGGTAAATTCCTTGAACTTATGTCTAAATTGCATATTAATATTCCGTTCATGGATGCTATCTTAGGTATGCCGGCGTATGGCAAGTTCTTGAAGGAAATACTCTCCAACAAAAGGAAGTTGGAGGAGTATGGGGAAGTAAGAATGACGAAGAGATCCTCGGAATTAATCCAAACAATGAAGGAGGAGATGCCTCCTAAGCTAAGATATCCGGGTTCTTTTTGTGTCCCAATTGGAGTGGGAGAAGTGAAGTATGAAGCCCTTTGTGATCTTGGGGCAAGTGTAAGCATCATACCGCTTGCACTTTGCAACAAAGTTGGGCTAGGAGAGCCAAAACCGGTCAAGATGACCCTCTACATGGCGGACCGCTCAATCACTCATCCGGTTGGGATCTTAGAAGACATTCTGGTGCAACTAGGGAAGTTCTATGTGCCCATAGACTTCGTTGTTTTGGACATCCCGGCGGACTATCCCGTTCCCATCATCTTAGGAAGACCTTTCCTAGACACTTCCGGATGCCTAGTGGATTGCAAGAATGGGGTTCCTCCTTCAACATTGGAGAAGAGAACATCAAGTTCAAGCTGTCCACAATGATGAAAGGGCCAACCTTTGATGAAGATGTATTCAACATAGTCGAGCAAGAGGAGTCTAGAGAAGTTGTGAGCTCGATCTTGATCAAGGACCCCTTGGAGAAGGTTCTTACCTTAAGTTTGATGGAGGAAGGTGTTGAGGAGGCTTGCAATGAAGAAATCAAGGCCTTGGAAGCACTAGAAAAGGAGACAAGAGCTGAATTTGAGGTTCACGAAGGCATGCTGAACACCTGTAAGTTCCATGGGCGTGGAATGTGTTCCACGGGCGTGGAATGTGTTCCACGGGCGTGGAATGTGTTCCACGGCCGTAGAACTCTCTGGAAAGCTCCAACGAGCAATCTTGGCAACTTCCACGGCCGTGGATGTGGAGCCAACCGTGGATCCAACCGTGGTTCCCCCAAAAGCAGCCCTCATTGATGATCAAGCTTCAAGGAGCCTTGAAGGGTCTTCATTTGCTTTGGATTCATCTCATCCAACGTTATTTGGATCGTCTCCACTCGATAAATGTCCTCCTAAACTTGAACTCAAACCCCTCCCCTCTCATTTAAAGTATGCTTTCCTTGGTGATAATTCTACATATCCGGTGATTGTGAATGCATGCTTGAATGATGATGAACTTGTTAAGTTGTTGCATGAGCTAAGATTGCATAGGAAAGCCATTGGCTATACCATTGATGATTTAGTTGGCATAAAACCTTCTTTGTGCATGCATAAGATATTGATGGAAGATAACCATAAACCCTCTATTGAACATCAAAGAAGATTGAATTCTATAATGAAAGAGGTAGTCAAGAAGGAGATCATTAAGTTGCTAGATGCGGGGATTATCTACCCTATCTCGGATAGTAAGTGGGTTAGTCCCGTTCATATAGTTCCTAAGAAGGGTGGGATGACCGTAGTGACCAATGAGAACGATGAACTAATCCCAACTAGGACGGTTACGGGATGGAGGATGTGCATTGACTATAGGAAATTGAACATGGCCTCTAGGAAAGATCACTTCCCTCTCCCTTTCATTGACCAAATGCTAGAGAGGTTAGCTCAACATTCTCATTTTTGCTATTTAGATGGCTATAGTGGATTCTTCCAAACCCCTATCCACCCCGATGACCAAGAGAAAACCACATTTACATTTCCATGGGGTACTTTTGCATATAGGAGAATGCCATTTGGGTTGTGTAATGCACCCACCACCTTCCAAAGGTGTATGATGGCTATCTTTTCGGAATACATTGAAAATATCATGGAAGTGTTTATGGATGATTTTTCTGTTTATGGTTCTTCCTTTGATAATTGCTTGGCTAACTTGTCATTAGTACTTAAAAGATGTGAGGAGACAAATATTGTCTTAAATTAGGAAAAATGCCACTTCATGGTAAGGGAAGGTATTGTGTTGGGACAATTGGTGTCCAACCGTGGCATTGAGGTTGATAGGGCCAAGATTGAAACGATAGAGAAGTTGCCACCGTCTACCTCAGTGAAGGGGGTAAGGAGTTTCTTAGGGCATGCCGGTTTTTACCGGAGGTTTATTAAAGATTTCTCTAAAATTTCTAAGCCTCTCACTAACCTACTAATGAAGGATGTTGAGTTTGTTTTCTCCAAGGATTGCCTTGAAGCTTTTTGTAGGTTGAAGAACGCTTTGATCTCCGCACCTATCATGCAACCTCCGGATTGGAGTTCACCGTTTGAGATCATGTGTGATGCAAGTGATGTAGCCGTTGGGGCTGTTTTGGGGAAAAGGAAAGATGGGCGCACACATGCCATTTATTATGCTATCAAGACGCTAGATGATGTCCAACTCAATTATGCTACCACCGAGAAAGAGTTGCTAGCGGTTGTGTATGCATTCGAGAAGTTCCGCTCATATCTCGTTGGAGTGAAGGTCATTGTTTATACGGATCATGCTGTGATCCGTTATCTACTTACCAAGAAGGATGCCAAGCCTAGGTTGATCCGGTGGATCCTTCTTCTTCAAGAGTTTGATTTAGAAATCCGGGACAAGAAGGGATCCGAGAACTCCGTAGCGGATCACCTTAGTAGACTCCCACCATTGGAGCTTGAAAGAGATGACATCCCAATTGATGACTCATTCCGGGATGAGCAATTGCAAATGGTGGAGGAGTGCTTGTTCCAAGTGTCTAGAGGAAGTGAGCCATGGTATGCCGACATTGTGAACTATCTTGTGTGTGAGGAAGTGCCTCCCGGTTTGACATATGCCCAAAGAAAGAAGTTCTTCAAAGATGTGAGGCACTACTATTGGAGCGAACCACTTTTGTTCAAGAGAGGGCCGGATGGAATGTTTAGAAGATGCATACCGGAGGATGAGGTGGAGAGTGTGATCCGCCATTGTCATTCCTTGCCATGTGGAGGGCATGCTAGCTCACACAAGACATGTGCGAAAGTGTTGCAATCGGGCTTCTTTTGGCCAAGTTTGTTCAAGGATGTGCAAAGCTTTGTGGTAGCTTGTGATGCTTGCCAAAGGACGGGAAACATCTCAAGGAGGAATGAGATGCCCTTGAACAACATACAAGAAGTGGAGATATTTGATGTGTGGGGTGTAGACTTTGTGGGACCATTCCCTTCTTCATGTGGCAACCTCTACATCCTATTGGCGGTTGATTATGTTTCAAGATGGGTGGAGGCAATCGCCTCTCCCACAAATGATGCCAAGGTTGTGGTGCGGTTCTTCAACCGAGTGATCTTCCCTAGGTTTGGAACACCAAGGGTGATCATAAGTGATGGAGGGAAGCACTTCACCAATAGGAACTTCGGGGCACTTTTGGCTAAGTATGGGGTGACTCATAAAGTGGCAACACCTTACCACCCCCAAACTAGTGGCCAAGTGGAGATCTCCAACCGGGAGATAAAAGGGATACTTGAGAAGACGGTCTCTAGGACGAGAAAGGATTGGGCTATGAAGCTCGATGATGCCTTGTGGGCATATAGAACCGCTTTCAAGACACCAATTGGCACTACTCCCTACAAGTTAGTCTATGGCAAGTCTTGCCACCTTCCGGTAGAGATGGAGCATAGAGCTTATTGGGCCATTAAGTGGCTAAATTTTGACCTCAAGGAGGCGGGAGAGAAGAGGTTGCTTGATATGAACGCTCTTGAGGAGATCCGGTTGGATGCCTATGAGAATGCCCGGATCTACAAGGAGAGGACCAAACGGTGGCATGACAAGCGCCTCATTCCGAAGGAGTTGAGTGAAGGAGACCTTGTCCTTCTTTTCAACTCAAGGCTGCGGCTTTTCCCCGGAAAGCTAAAATCAAGATGGACCGGGCCATATGTGGTGAAGAAGATCTTCCCCCATGGAGCTATTGACATAGGAGGGGAGCATTGTGGAGATTTCAAGGTGAATGGGCACCGGTTGAAGAAGTATGTCCCGGGAGCTCCGGTGGATATGATTGCCCCACTTCACCTAGAATGAGACGCCCCCGAGTTTGGTCAAGCTAATGACCTTAAAGAAGCGCTTGATGGGAGGCAACCCATTGGTAACGTTTTCCCTTTTTCATTTTGTTTTTGTTTTTGATTTTTCTATTTTTGTGTGTGTTTGTTGTGTTTTGTGTGTATGCTAGAGTCTTGGTAGCATTGGAAGCCTTGCATGGCATGTGAATGATGATGATGAACCCCTCATCAATTATGGGTGGAGCGGACGCGGAACTTGGACGGCTAGCGGTGCCTAGCGCGGGTCCCGACGCTTTGATGAATACTTAGAGCTCTCTACCATTGTTGATAGGATCATCCAACATCAATCCCACTTGAGAAATCCCAAATACCATAGCAAACCATTTTTACATTGTGAGAACCTTCTTTCACTCTTCTTTACTTCATTTACACATTGGGGACAATGTGTTTCTAAGTATGGGGTGGGGTTTGCATGATTTTTTGCATGATTAGCATCTAGGGTAGTTTAATATTACCACATGTCTTGCATTGTATATACTCATTTCGACAAATCCAAAAAAATCAGAAAATTTAAAAAATTTTGTGCTTTCTAGGCTTGGACATAACCCTAATGATGAATCTTGTCTTGTGGATTGGCTATGGATGGCCTTATGTGTTAAGTTGGTGAATTGCATATGTGGACTTGAAGTACTTCTCTTGAATCCCATGAATGATTTGTGATCGTTTGCCTAGAATGGATTGAGTATTGAAAATCAAAATTACATGCTAGTTCTTACACACCATCTAGGAATGAATGAGGCAATTCATCTTTCTCTTCTTCTCATCTTGATCATGATGTTTGAACACCTCAGTTGATATAAATTTGACCTCTTTTGACCCATCCGGGAATAGGAGCATGTTAGTGTGTTGATGTGTGTGAAAAGCAAGTGTGGGGTGAAGATGTTGATGAAAGAATGCCATGAATAAAATGCTGAATTTGTTGTGAAAGTGTAGACAAAATATAGGTTTGGGGACATTGGTTTAAATGACAAGTAACTCGGCGCACTTCACATAATCGGGTGTTGGTGCCTTGCCAAAGTCAAATAAACCGATAGTCCTAACGAGCTTTGGTATGTGTGCCCGGTGTGGATGCACCTCGAAAAATAGAAAAAGCCCGAGGATGGCTAATCACCAAGGTTTCGGCTTTTGTACACCAATGCCATTGTCTCAAAAATAAGTAAAGGAAAAAGAAAAGAAAGAAAAGATGGAGAAAATATACACTTGAGGGAAGTTGATCGAGGACAAAATTGTGGAGTTAGTTCCATTCCCGGATTAGCATCACATAGCCTAGAAAAATCCCCACCTAATCACAACGTTTCTTGGCCTTTTATTTCATAAGACCTTATGACCTATTTGCATGTTTGTAAGACTTATTAATTTAGATTGGATATGCTCTTGATCATCTTGACTTCTTCATTTTTACATTTCATGCATGTTTTCGAGTTAAGTATAATTGTCTTTCCGTGCCTTCATTTATTTGATACATAATTGCTTGTCCGTTGCCATGAAACATGACTATGAAGGTGATCCAATAGTAGAAGCACAAACCCAAAAAGATTTTGCCATTTTTCTGCATACATAAATCATGTCATCTCTTAGTCTATAGTTGGGAATTTGCTCGGGGACGAGCAAACCTTAAGTATGGGGTATTTTTTATAACACGATTTATGACTTAGGATTAGGCACTCATTTGGATAGATTTTTCACTCATTCATGCATGGTCTAGCATTAGTTCACGACGTTTGCACTCAAATCATGTATTTTGTCGAGATAGACGTCTACGCGGACTTTTGCTTGCTTTATAGGTATTTTGGGAGATTTAGGAGCTTAATCGATGCATTCGAGGGTCACTCCTCGAGATGACACACTTTCGGACTCATTGGAATGCAAGCTAAGGGCTAAGGAGGACTCATGGAACCTTGCCAACACAAGCCATGCACCAAATCGAAGCTTAATGATCCAAGGCAAAGCTGAAGCACCAAACCACGGTTCACTGAAGGTCCACGGCCGTGGAACCAACCGTGGTTTTTGTCAGTCGGTTGTGACAGCTGTGCCACGATCTCATGGCTCACTCTAGCAAGGTTGTAGTATAAAAGGGGTCCTGCAAGGCTGAGAGAAGGCATCTTGGAGCAGCTCTCCATTATCCACTATCATCCAATCAAAATACTCTCTCAACAAGAAGATTCTCTCAAGAAGGAAAGCTACCATTGGAGGAGAAGAGCTCCATTGGAGAAGAGAAGAAGAACACACCATTGCTAGCACTTTGATAGCTTTTGTAGTGAAGAATTTCGGAATCGATTTCTAGAGTTGTATGAACCATTTAAACCTTCTTTTGGAAGGGTTGTGAGTCATTCTAATCTTACTTTTAGCTTAGTTTTGATTACTTCACTTGTTCATCTCTTTCTCTTCATTATCTTGCAAATGGAAGCCGTGATTTTATGCTTGATGATTTCGATTGTTATGATGCATGTTGCAGGCTAAATAGATGCGATTCTAGGGTAAGGAAAGGATGGTTATGGCCAAGACTATGATAGGATGAACTTAGAGTTACCCTTGGATGACTTGTGTACTCGAACGAGCCTCTGTTGGAGTCCACGGTCAGTTCTTGCCATTCCACGGCCGTGGAGGGTGTAGAACATCCCGTGATTATCCCTGGTTCGATGGATCTAGCTTTAGATTGTTATAATGTTGAAATCCTAGTGTTTGTTGAGTTAAATCTACCCTAGGGTGACCTAGTGTTAGCAACTAAGTGTTAGAAGAGACCTACCCGGTGATTCTTACTCTTAGATCTCAAAGATGACAAACCCTAGGTAGTGGTGACCCTCATAAGCCGCCATTGGACTAAGTACGCTAGGATAGTTGTTTAGGACTAACCCTTTCAAGACTTACCCGGTGAGGATAGGTTAGATCCCTAGGCGACAATCCGGTTTGTGTAGAATTCCATCCCTTAGGTTTTTAGAGACTTACCCGGTGATGAGATCTTAGAGACGGACTAGTGGACGACGAGACCTACCCGGTGATTGATCCCAATCTAGAAACACTCGCTCCCCACATATCATAGTTAATCCAAGGAATGATTAGATAGCTTGAGTCCTATGCCATAACCGGAATTTCCAACCCCTAGAATCCGTTTTTTTTCTCTTTTGATTCATATCTCGTGTTTAGCTTATTTGTTTGTGTTGATTCGTTAGCTTAGTTGATTGTTTACTTTGCATGATTTGTGATCCTTGATTGATCACCTAAAAACCAACCAAAAACATTGAGATTTTCATTTCTTTATTTCTTTCTCTTTTCTTAGGCTTAGATCTTCACTAGACTTAATCACTAATCGAATCAATCTCACCTTAGTCTTTGTGTTCGACCTCGGAGTACTATCCCTACTGCAAACGTCCTGTACACTACGGGTTCGCTAGGAGTTAGGAGAAATATAACGAGTATAAATTTAAAACCTATTGCGTATCACACACATCCTGAGTGTAACAAGTTTTTGGCGCCGTTGCCGGGGACTAGGTCTAGATTGAGTCTATTTTGTGATTGTTTATAGTGTAGATCTTTCTTGTTGCTTTTGATCTCTCTTTGGTGTGTGTCTTTGCTTTTCAGGACATATCTTACTCTTTAGGTGTATGCGAAGATCTCGTGGCAAGGATTTAGCTCCATTCGATCCCCAACCGGAGAAAACCCTTAGATTTAGATCCAAGAGCATTAAAAAGGGAAAAGAGATGGCCGGAAGAGATCTCCAAGCTGAGTTGGATGAGGCTTTAGAGCAAATTAGGCTAAGGGATGAGCTCTTGGAGGAAGAAAGGAGACTTGCCAATGAGAGGCAAGAAGCAACTAGGAGGGAGATTGATGAGATTAGGCAAGCCCTTGTGCAAGGAGAGCTTAGTCGTCAACAACCTCCACCTCCTCCACCACAACCGCAGCCGGCGGCGAATGTTAGGGTTGTGCCCATTGCAATTGAAGAGCCACAAACATTAGGGAGACGTATGGATCCGGCACAAAGAGCACACCGTCCAGGTGTGAACTTAGGATATCCCGCAACCCACAACTACGAGCTCCACCCTCAAGTTCTACAAATGATCCGGCATAATCAATTTGGAGGGATGGAAGGAGAGTCTCCTCATCAACACTTGTTGAACTATGAGATTTTGATGGAGACTCTTAGACCGCCAAGATTGGAGAGCAACAACCATAAGCTTAGGGCTTTTTTCCTTCTCTCTTAAGGATAAAGCCTTGGCTTGGTATCAATCTATTCCACAAGGGCGAGTTAGTACTTGGGAGGAGATGACAACCGAGTTTTTGACTAAGTTCTTCCCACCTTCCAAGACTACCGAGTTAAGAGGGAAGATCAATGCCTTCGTGATGAAGGATAGAGAGAGTTTATTCAAGTCTTGGGAGAGGTTCAAAGACCTTCTCCTAGATTGTCCACACCATGGCATACCGAAGATTGAGCTATTGGAGATCTACTTCAAAGGACTTGATGAAGATAGCCAATTCAAGCTCCAATCTCTTTCCGGTGGGACTTTCATGGAGAAGAATGTAGATGACGCTTGGGAGTTTGTAGAGAAACAAGCTCTACTGATTGAGAAATACTCCCATAGGAAGAGTGAAGGGAGAAAGGCGGGAACATATGAGGTGAGTGAAATCACCATGAGTAATTTCAAGCTTGACTCCATCAACAACGAGCTAAAGTCTTTGAGGGAGTTGTGTGCCACAACTTTGAAGAACCAAGCAACTCCTCAAGTGCAAGCAAACTTGTCTTCCAAGGAGGAAGATGTGAATTACATGGGAAGGGGCAATTATAACAACTACCAAGGCCCAAGGAACTTCAACAATAACCGGCAATTCAACAATTACCGGCCCAACCATAACCATCCCGGGTTTTCCTACTCTAACCCGGATGGAGCCTTGAACCCTCCCGCTTCCACAAGCACAACTCCACCACCAAAGGCTTCACAAGAACCTCCACCCGGATTTACTCAACCTCCAAAGGATAGGACCGAAATGATGTTTGAGCAATTGCTTGGAAGGTTGAGTGGTCTTGAGAGCACGGTGACTTCCATCTCTAAGGCTCAAAAGGTGTTGGAAGCACAAGTGTTCCAAAAAGCGGGTGAAGCCCATAGAGATCCGGGAAAGCTTCCCGGAAGGACCGAAGACAACCCAAGAGGCCAAGTGTTGGCCATTACAACGAGGAGTGGGTTGAGTATGAAGGATCCTTTGCCCAAGGAGAATGCTAAGGGAAAGCAAGTAGTGGTAGAGGAAGAGCAATTGCAAGAAGATGGCGGCAAGAGCAAGGATGTCGAGCCAACTTATGTGGCACCGCCTCCATACAAACCACCACTACCGTTCCCACAATCACGAGCAAGAGCTCGCTTGGACAATCACTTTGGTAAATTCCTTGAACTTATGTCTAAATTTCATATTAATATTCCGTTCATGGATGCTATCTTAGGTATGCCGGCGTATGGCAAGTTCTTGAAGGAAATACTCTCCAACAAAAGGAAGTTGGAGGAGTATGGGGAAGTAAGAATGACGAAGAGATCCTCGGAATTAATCCAAACAATGAAGGAGGAGATGCCTCCTAAGCTAAGATATCCGGGTTCTTTTTGTGTCCCAATTGGAGTGGGAGAAGTGAAGTATGAAGCCCTTTGTGATCTTGGGGCAAGTGTAAGCATCATACCGCTTGCACTTTGCAACAAAGTTGGGCTAGGAGAGCCAAAACCGGTCAAGATGACCCTCTACATGGCGGACCGCTCAATCACTCATCCGGTTGGGATCTTAGAAGACATTCTGGTGCAACTAGGGAAGTTCTATGTGCCCATAGACTTCGTTGTTTTGGACATCCCGGCGGACTATCCCGTTCCCATCATCTTAGGAAGACCTTTCCTAGACACTTCCGGATGCCTAGTGGATTGCAAGAATGGGGTTCCTCCTTCAACATTGGAGAAGAGAACATCAAGTTCAAGCTGTCCACAATGATGAAAGGGCCAACCTTTGATGAAGATGTATTCAACATAGTCGAGCAAGAGGAGTCTAGAGAAGTTGTGAGCTCGATCTTGATCAAGGACCCCTTGGAGAAGGTTCTTACCTTAAGTTTGATGGAGGAAGGTGTTGAGGAGGCTTGCAATGAAGAAATCAAGGCCTTGGAAGCACTAGAAAAGGAGACAAGAGCTGAATTTGAGGTTCACGAAGGCATGCTGAACACCTGTAAGTTCCATGGGCGTGGAATGTGTTCCACGGGCGTGGAATGTGTTCCACGGCCGTAGAACTCTCTGGAAAGCTCCAACGAGCAATCTTGGCAACTTCCACGGCCGTGGATGTGGAGCCAACCGTGGATCCAACCGTGGTTCCCCCAAAAGCAGCCCTCATTGATGATCAAGCTTCAAGGAGCCTTGAAGGGTCTTCATTTGCTTTGGATTCATCTCATCCAACGTTATTTGGATCGTCTCCACTCGATAAATGTCCTCCTAAACTTGAACTCAAACCCCTCCCCTCTCATTTAAAGTATGCTTTCCTTGGTGATAATTCTACATATCCGGTGATTGTGAATGCATGCTTGAATGATGATGAACTTGTTAAGTTGTTGCATGAGCTAAGATTGCATAGGAAAGCCATTGGCTATACCATTGATGATTTAGTTGGCATAAAACCTTCTTTGTGCATGCATAAGATATTGATGGAAGATAACCATAAACCCTCTATTGAACATCAAAGAAGATTGAATTCTATAATGAAAGAGGTAGTCAAGAAGGAGATCATTAAGTTGCTAGATGCGGGGATTATCTACCCTATCTCGGATAGTAAGTGGGTTAGTCCCGTTCATATAGTTCCTAAGAAGGGTGGGATGACCGTAGTGACCAATGAGAACGATGAACTAATCCCAACTAGGACGGTTACGGGATGGAGGATGTGCATTGACTATAGGAAATTGAACATGGCCTCTAGGAAAGATCACTTCCCTCTCCCTTTCATTGACCAAATGCTAGAGAGGTTAGCTCAACATTCTCATTTTTGCTATTTAGATGGCTATAGTGGATTCTTCCAAACCCCTATCCACCCCGATGACCAAGAGAAAACCACATTTACATTTCCATGGGGTACTTTTGCATATAGGAGAATGCCATTTGGGTTGTGTAATGCACCCACCACCTTCCAAAGGTGTATGATGGCTATCTTTTCGGAATACATTGAAAATATCATGGAAGTGTTTATGGATGATTTTTCTGTTTATGGTTCTTCCTTTGATAATTGCTTGGCTAACTTGTCATTAGTACTTAAAAGATGTGAGGAGACAAATATTGTCTTAAATTAGGAAAAATGCCACTTCATGGTAAGGGAAGGTATTGTGTTGGGACAATTGGTGTCCAACCGTGGCATTGAGGTTGATAGGGCCAAGATTGAAACGATAGAGAAGTTGCCACCGTCTACCTCGGTGAAGGGGGTAAGGAGTTTCTTAGGGCATGCCGGTTTTTACCGGAGGTTTATTAAAGATTTCTCTAAAATTTCTAAGCCTCTCACTAACCTACTAATGAAGGATGTTGAGTTTGTTTTCTCCAAGGATTGCCTTGAAGCTTTTTGTAGGTTGAAGAACGCTTTGATCTCCGCACCTATCATGCAACCTCCGGATTGGAGTTCACCGTTTGAGATCATGTGTGATGCAAGTGATGTAGCCGTTGGGGCTGTTTTGGGGAAAAGGAAAGATGGGCGCACACATGCCATTTATTATGCTATCAAGATGCTAGTTGATGTCCAACTCAATTATGCTACCACCGAGAAAGAGTTGCTAGCGGTTGTGTATGCATTCGAGAAGTTCCGCTCATATCTCGTTGGAGTGAAGGTCATTGTTTATACGGATCATGCTGTGATCCGTTATCTACTTACCAAGAAGGATGCCAAGCCTAGGTTGATCCGGTGGATCCTTCTTCTTCAAGAGTTTGATTTAGAAATCCGGGACAAGAAGGGATCCGAGAACTCCGTAGCGGATCACCTTAGTAGACTCCCACCATTGGAGCTTGAAAGAGATGACATCCCAATTGATGACTCATTCCGGGATGAGCAATTGGAAATGGTGGAGGAGTGCTTGTTCCAAGTGTCTAGAGGAAGTGAGCCATGGTATGCCGACATTGTGAACTATCTTGTGTGTGAGGAAGTGCCTCCCGGTTTGACATATGCCCAAAGAAAGAAGTTCTTCAAAGATGTGAGGCACTACTATTGGAGCGAACCACTTTTGTTCAAGAGAGGGCCGGATGGAATGTTTAGAAGATGCATACCGGAGGATGAGGTGGAGAGTGTGATCCGCCATTGTCATTCCTTGCCATGTGGAGGGCATGCTAGCTCACACAAGACATGTGCGAAAGTGTTGCAATCGGGCTTCTTTTGGCCAAGTTTGTTCAAGGATGTGCAAAGCTTTGTGGTAGCTTGTGATGCTTGCCAAAGGACGGGAAACATCTCAAGGAGGAATGAGATGCCCTTGAACAACATACAAGAAGTGGAGATATTTGATGTGTGGGGTGTAGACTTTGTGGGACCATTCCCTTCTTCATGTGGCAACCTCTACATCCTATTGGCGGTTGATTATGTTTCAAGATGGGTGGAGGCAATCGCCTCTCCCACAAATGATGCCAAGGTTGTGGTGCGGTTCTTCAACCGAGTGATCTTCCCTAGGTTTGGAACACCAAGGGTGATCATAAGTGATGGAGGGAAGCACTTCACCAATAGGAACTTCGGGGCACTTTTGGCTAAGTATGGGGTGACTCATAAAGTGGCAACACCTTACCACCCCCAAACTAGTGGCCAAGTGGAGATCTCCAACCGGGAGATAAAAGGGATACTTGAGAAGACGGTCTCTAGGACGAGAAAGGATTGGGCTATGAAGCTCGATGATGCCTTGTGGGCATATAGAACCGCTTTCAAGACACCAATTGGCACTACTCCCTACAAGTTAGTCTATGGCAAGTCTTGCCACCTTCCGGTAGAGATGGAGCATAGAGCTTATTGGGCCATTAAGTGGCTAAATTTTGACCTCAAGGAGGCGGGAGAGAAGAGGTTGCTTGATATGAACGCTCTTGAGGAGATCCGGTTGGATGCCTATGAGAATGCCCGGATCTACAAGGAGAGGACCAAACGGTGGCATGACAAGCGCCTCATTTCGAAGGAGTTGAGTGAAGGAGACCTTGTCCTTCTTTTCAACTCAAGGCTGCGGCTTTTCCCCGGAAAGCTAAAATCAAGATGGACCGGGCCATATGTGGTGAAGAAGATCTTCCCCCATGGAGCTATTGACATAGGAGGGGAGCATTGTGGAGATTTCAAGGTGAATGGGCACCGGTTGAAGAAGTATGTCCCGGGAGCTCCGGTGGATATGATTGCCCCACTTCACCTAGAATGAGACGCCCCCGAGTTTGGTCAAGCTAATGACCTTAAAGAAGCGCTTGATGGGAGGCAACCCATTGGTAACGTTTTCCCTTTTTCATTTTGTTTTTGTTTTTGATTTTTCTGTTTTTGTGTGTGTTTGGTGTGTTTTGTGTGTATGCTAGAGTCTTGGTAGCATTGGAAGTCTTGCATGGCATGTGAATGATGATGATGAACCCCTCATCAATTATGGGTGGAGCGGACGCGGAACTTGGACGGCTAGCGGTGCCTAGCGCGGGTCCCGACGCTTTGATGAATACTTAGAGCTCTCTACCATTGTTGATAGGATCATCCAACATCAATCCCACTTGAGAAATCCCAAATACCATAGCAAACCATTTTTACATTGTGAGAACCTTCTTTCACTCTTCTTTACTTCATTTACACATTGGGGACAATGTGTTTCTAAGTATGGGGTGGGGTTTGCATGATCTTTTGCATGATTAGCATCTAGGGTAGTTTAATATTACCACATGTCTTGCATTGTATATACTCATTTCGACAAATCCAAAAAAATCAGAAAATTTAAAAAATTTTGTGCTTTCTAGGCTTGGACATAACCCTAATGATGAATCTTGTCTTGTGGATTGGCTATGGATGGCCTTATGTGTTAAGTTGGTGAATTGCATATGTGGACTTGAAGTACTTCTCTTGAATCCCATGAATGATTTGTGATCATGATGTTTGCCTAGAATGGATTGAGTATTGAAAATCAAAATTACATGCTAGTTCTTACACACCATCTAGGAATGAATGAGGCAATTCATCTTTCTCTTCTTCTCATCTTGATCATGATGTTTGAACACCTCAGTTGATATAAATTTGACCTCTTTTGACCCATCCGGGAATAGGAGCATGTTAGTGTGTTGATGTGTGTGAAAAGCAAGTGTGGGGTGAAGATGTTGATGAAAGAATGCCATGAATAAAATGCTGAATTTGTTGTGAAAGTGTAGACAAAATATAGGTTTGGGGACATTGGTTTAAATGACAAGTAACTCGGCACACTTCACATAATCGGGTGTTGGTGCCTTGCCAAAGTCAAATAAACCGATAGTCCTAACGAGCTTTGGTATGTGTGCCCGGTGTGGATGCACCTCGAAAAATAGAAAAAGCCCGAGGATGGCTAATCACCAAGGTTTCGGCTTTTGTACACCAATGCCATTGTCTCAAAAATAAGTAAAGGAAAAAGAAAAGAAAGAAAAGATGGAGAAAATATACACTTGAGGGAAGTTGATCGAGGACAAAATTGTGGAGTTAGTTCCATTCCCGGATTAGCATCACATAGCCTAGAAAAATCCCCACCTAATCACAACGTTTCTTGGCCTTTTATTTCATAAGACCTTATGACCTATTTGCATGTTTGTAAGACTTATTAATTTAGATTGGATATGCTCTTGATCATCTTGACTTCTTCATTTTTACATTTCATGCATGTTTTCGAGTTAAGTATAATTGTCTTTCCGTGCCTTCATTTATTTGATACATAATTGCTTGTCCGTTGCCATGAAACATGACTATGAAGGTGATCCAATAGTAGAAGCACAAACCCAAAAAGATTTTGCCATTTTTCTGCATACATAAATCATGTCATCTCTTAGTCTATAGTTGGGAATTTGCTCGGGGACGAGCAAACCTTAAGTATGGGGTATTTTTTATAACACGATTTATGACTTAGGATTAGGCACTCATTTGGATAGATTTTTCACTCATTCATGCATGGTCTAGCATTAGTTCACGACGTTTGCACTCAAATCATGTATTTTGTCGAGATAGACGTCTACGCGGACTTTTGCTTGCTTTATAGGTATTTTGGGAGATTTAGGAGCTTAATCGATGCATTCGAGGGTCACTCCTCGAGATGACACACTTTCGGACTCATTGGAATGCAAGCTAAGGGCTAAGGAGGACTCATGGAACCTTGCCAACACAAGCCATGCACCAAATCGAAGCTTAATGATCCAAGGCAAAGCTGAAGCACAAAACCACGGTTCACTGAAGGTCCACGGCCGTGGAACCAACAGTGGTTTTTGCCAGTCAGTTGTGACAGCTGTGCCACGATCTCATGGCTCACTCTAGCAAGGTTGTAGTATAAAAGTGGTCCTGCAAGGCTGAGAGAAGGCATCTTGGAGCAGCTCTCCATTATCCACTATCATCCAATCAAAATACTCTCTCAACAAGAAGATTCTCTCAAGAAGGAAAGCTACCATTGGAGGAGAAGAGCTCCATTGAAGAAGAGAAGAAGAACACACCATTGCTAGCACTTTGATAGCTTTTGTAGTGAAGAATTTCGGAATCGATTTCTAGAGTTGTATGAACCATTTAAACCTTCTTTTGGAAGGGTTGTGAGTCATTCTAATCTTACTTTCAGCTTAGTTTTGATTACTTCACTTGTTCATCTCTTTCTCTTCATTATCTTGCAAATGGAAGCCATGATTTTATGCTTGATGATTTCGATTGTTATGATGCATGTTGTAGGCTAAATAGATGCGATTCTAGGGTAAGGAAAGGATGGTTATGGCTAAGACTATGATAGGATGAACTTAGAGTTACCTTTGTCTGACTTGTGTACTCGAACGAGCCTCTGTTTGAGTCCACGGTCAGTTCTTGCCATTCCACGGCCGTGGAGGGTGTAGAACAGCCCGTGATTATCCCTGGTTCGATGGATCTAGCTTTAGATTGTTATAATGTTGAAATCCTAGTGTTTGTTGAGTTAAATCTACCCTAGGGTGACCTAGTGTTAGCAACTAAGTGTTAGAAGAGACCTACCCGGTGATTCTTACTCTTAGATCTCAAAGATGACAAACCCTAGGTAGTGGTGAGCCTCATAAGCCGCCATTGGACTAAGTGTGCTAGGATAGTTGTTTAGGACTAACCCTTTCGAGACTTACCCGGTGAGGATAGGTTAGATCCCTAGGCGACAATCCGGTTTGTGTAGAATTTCATCCCTTAGGTTCTTAGAGACTTACCCGGTGATGAGATCTTAGGGACGGACTAGTGGACCACGAGACCTACCCGGTGATTGATCCCAATCTAGAAACACTCGCTCCCAACATATCATAGTTAATCCAAGGAATGATTAGATAGCTTGAGTCCTATGCCATAACCGGAATTTCCAACCCCTAGAATCCGTTTTTTTCTCTTTTGATTCATATCTCGTGTTTAGCTTGTTTGTTTGTGTTGATTCGTTAGCTTAGTTGATTGTTTACTTTGCATGATTTGTGATCCTTGATTGATCACCTAAAAACCAACCAAAAACATTGAGATTTTCATTTCTTTATTTCTTTCTCTTTTCTTAGGCTTAGATCTTCACTAGACTTAATCACTAATCGAATCAATCTCACCTTAGTCTTTGTGTTCGACCTCGGAGTACTATCCCTACTACAAACGTCCCGTACACTGCGGGTTTGCTAGGAGTTAGGAGAAATATAACGAGTATAAATTTAAACCTATTGCGTATCACACACATCCTGAGCGTAACATAGACCTCTATTTCTAAAGTATGAATGAAATAAACCTTAAAGGTACACAAATCTCTCCGAATGTAAGGGAAATTGAGGTAAAACCTCTACAATATGCATGATTATAATGGCATATAATTCATGTCATCACATCATCATCCTAATCTCATACACATGCCTAGCATGCTACTAAACACTCACACTCAAAAATAAAAGGGGCCATGCCAACCTAGGCAAGCCCTGGATAAGACACACATGCGTGAAAGGAAGACGCAGGAGCTAGACACTGAGAGGCACAGAGGTGGCGGCTCCACACGCAGGGGCGGCGGCACACCAGGCGCAGGGGCGGTCCAAGAGTGGCGCAGGGGCGGCTGGACATCAGTGAGCTCGTCTTCGACTTCTCTTCGATCCTTTACTCGACTATCTTCACTTCTTCATCATCCAACAGCCATACACATACATATACATACATATAGACATCAACAGATGCCAAGGAAGCTCGACACAAGATTCAACTTGTGGAATCCTAAGCTAAAGGAGGAAAGGAAGAGGAGATAAAGAAAGAAAGAAAGAAAGAAAGAAAGAAAGAAAGAAAGAAGACAAAGAGCTTACCACAGCTGAGCCCTAACAGAGGAAAAAACCTCACACCATAACCATGGTTGACTCTCTCAACAATACAACAACAACAACATCCAACATCATCATCATCTAAAGCAACACAACTCTCAAACAAGATCGAAGAAGAAGAAGAAGAAGAAGAAGAAGGAGCTGGAAGAAGATGAAACCCTCACTCACTCAGGAGGTAAAAGAAGATATTTATAGGAGAAGAAAAGGTAAAGTACGGGTCAAGAGGTCAACAAAAGTGGTTGCAGCACACCAGAATCCGTAGGGGCGGACCCAGGAGGCGCATGGGCGGATTAGGTGGCCGTAGGGGCGGCTCAAGTAGCGCTCAACATCTGCGTCTAGCTGAGGCGCAGGCGCGGGATCTCGAAAAGACCAAGGCTCTTACACATCCCTCATTGTCTTTATTGTATGGTAAATTGACATTTCAAAATTCTAAATGTTTGATATTGTGATTGTTTATTCACTTCCATTTTTATTTATTCATTTTGTATTATAAAACACTGAATATTAAAATCTGAATGTGCGTGTGAGACATGTGTAACTCACTAATCTAGTATCATGTTGTTCTAAATTCTCAAACTCTCAGGAGTAGTAGACGATAACAATGAATATTAAAATCTGAATGTGAGTGTGAGACATTTTGAATATTGACATGTGTAACACACATTGACAGTGATAGTGATTGTAATTGTAGATTATTGTATATTAAGTGATAGTGATAGTGATTGTAATTGTAGATTATTGTATATTCACTTATTTTGTTATTCAAATTGAGTAACAATAATGAATATTGATCTTTTGTTATTTGATTCTTAAACTTTTTACAGATTCATCATGTCAACTCAAGAACTGACATCCATTGATTTTAATGTTGAGTATACAAGTAGTGCTTCGAAATTGAAGCGAAATAGTAGTGATGTTGGATGAGAATATGCTATATTCACAAGCACCACAAATCTAGAAAGATAGAAATGCTTGAAATGTGAGAAAGAGTTTAGTGAGGAGTTAGCCGAATCAAGCAAAATATTGCCGGCATCAGGGGCAATATTGCACCTTGGACCAAGTCTTCGGATGAAGACAAGAAAAAAAAAAAGATGCAATTCAAGAATCGAAAAGAAGATAATGGAAAAAAAGGAGGAAGGATGCTAGCATTAGAAAAGAAGTTGAAGTTCATGACTTAAACAAAGAAGATGATTCTAATAGAAGCTTCAAAAGGCCACCTTGTTCTCTTGGATCAATGGATAAATATGTTTCAAAGATGAATGTCGATGACAAGAACTTCAATGAGAGCAAAAGTAAAAGGCAAAAAAAATATCAATGATGCTCTCTACAAAGAACGAAGTCTTCAAGTAAGTCAGTACTTGACTAGGTGGGTGTATGAGTCCGGCATTCTTTCATGTGGTGGACAATGATGTATTCAAAATATTTGTTGAGGTGGATGGATAATTTTTTCCGGGTTACGATCCTCCATCTCAATATCAACTAAGAGAACCTCTTTTTAG
Organism: Fagopyrum homotropicum; assembly: GCA_033239125.1. Lineage (NCBI taxonomy): Eukaryota > Viridiplantae > Streptophyta > Magnoliopsida > Caryophyllales > Polygonaceae > Fagopyrum > Fagopyrum homotropicum. The sequence continues at coordinate 11,653,554 of BSWB01000008.1, forward strand.
GGTGAAGTTGAAAGAATAAAATAGTCACTCAAGGTTCAAGAAGAAGTATGAGAGAAAGATGGGTGTTCTATCATGATGGATGCTTGGAGCGATAAAAAAAGGAGAAACATTATGAACTTGCGTGTGAACTCCGGATGTTTGACTACCTTTATTAGTTCAAATGAGGTTTTCGTAGATGCACATAGCAAACAATACATATTTGAGTATGTTGTTGAGTGCATTGAAAAGTTTGGGGAGAAGAATGTGGTCCGATCCAAATGGTGACAGATAGTGCTTCAAACAATATTGCGGTTTCAAATCTATTGCTTTAGAAGAGGTCTCAAATATTTTAGACTCCTTGTGCTACCCACCCTATCAGCCTCATGCTTGAAGCCATTGGTAAGCTCCCACTTTGCAAAAATTCAATTACAAAAGGAAATAATTTTTCTGTATTCATATGCTCTCATTACAAGACTTTGGCATTAATGAGAAGATGTATACGTAAAGAGATATTCCGTCTGGGGGTGACTAGTGCATCGTCTTTCTTGACATTGCAAAGTTTACTTGAGAAGAAAGAGGCATTGAAGCACATGGTGACCTCAACAAAGTGGAAAAACACTAAATGGTCAAAGAGTAAAAAGGGAAAGTGGCTTGTGCTACCATTTTGTCCTCGACATTTTGGAGTGGTGTTAGCCTTTCTTTGAAGGTGTTTACACCATTAAAAAGAGTGTTTCGACTTGTAGATGGAGATGTGAAGCTGACACTTGAGTTTTTGTATGGCGAGTTGCAAGACAAAAGAAGACATTAAAAAAAGTTTTTAGGCAAAAAAGGAGAAGTCTAGGGCTATACTTACCATAGTGGATGCAAAGGGAAAGAACCGTTTTTATACTCCACTACACTTGACGACTTATTTGTTAAACCCATATTACTACTACAGTGTCAGTTCGGGAAGGTCCAACAAAGAGTTGGAGGATGTTATGTATGGAACGCTTAAATGCATTGAAGAGTTTTATCCCGATTTTCAAATGCAAGATAAAGTGATAATTGAGGAGTTTTCAAAGTATAAGAAGAGAGAAGGTTCCTTTGAAAGAGCTTGAGCATGAGGTGGTTGTTTGAAGAATGATGACACTTATGGTCCGGGTGAAAGTATTTCTCTATACATCTATAACTTTATATAAAAGTTAACTAGTAACGAGATATTTTTCTTAATTATGATATATATTTTTGAATATATAGTTGTATTGGTGGTATACATATTATAATCGAGCTCCGAATCTCCAAAAGCTTGCAAGTAGGATACTCTCTTTGACAACAAGTTCATCCGGATGTGAAAGAAATTGGAGCATCTTTTAAGGGGTAAATTAACTCTCTTATGAATATCTTTTTAGTTATTATTTGGGTTTGGTATTCTTAGTCTTCTAAATCACGTTATTGAAATATTATTTCAATAATGTAGATTCAAACAAAGAAGAGAAATAAACTAGATACCGTTCAAATGAGCAATCTAGTTTATGCTCAATTCAATGCAAGATTTTTGAACAAAAAAAAAACTAAAGGAGAAAGTTGATGTGTTTACAGCAAATGAGGCTTGTCATCGACAATCATGGATAGTGGATGGAATAGATGATGGTGAAGGTGAGGTCACACCCGGTTCCGGCCTTACTTGGGTTATGGTGAGTGATGCAACAGGAGTAGATGAAGAATTGCAATCAAGGAGTGAGCTCCACATAGAGGAAGTAAGAAAGCTCGATGAAGATGATTTTGTATCCGATAACACGGAGGATGGAGAAGATACCAATGAAGACTTTGACTTTGAAGTCGGACAAGGAGATTAAAGTTAATGAGTGTAAAGATGAAGATATGAAAGAGTTGATTACAATCTAGTTTATGGTGTGTTGTTATTAAGTATTCCCTTTTGTCGCTTTTATTTATCTTGAACATGCTTATGTATTTTTTAAATTTGAATTACACAACGCTAAAATCTTAAAACTCAATGACATTATGCTTATTTCAATTCGGTAGATGTTGCAGATTATAAAAATAAATATTATTTGTATTATATATAATTTGTACATAATTTTATGGCAAAATAAATAAAAATAATTAAAAAAAAAAGTCTGGCCCGTCTGGACGGTGTCTCTCGTCTTTTAGAACATTAAGACTTGTAGAACATTAAGAAAGTTCAAGTTTGCTCACATATCTTAATGAAAATTGACTATGTAAAAACCAATAACATAAATTTACAAAGAGTCGTCACAGGGGCGGCCCCAAGGGGGGGCGGGGAGGGGCGGCAGCCCCCCCTACGGAAAAAAAAAAAAAAATTGTGAAAAAAATCGTTTTAAAATGGGTTGTGCTTCTTTCGTTTATAAAAAAATTTTCTACAATTTATTTTTTTTAAATATCACTATTCTTGTGTTATATTTAAATGTTTTTTTGGATCTTTCGTCGAAGTGAACGAAACTTCATAAGTATTTCCCATTTTAGACTCTAGAGTGAAATAATTCACCAAAATGCACGAGATTTGTTGTTTGGATTAGAAGGCGGTCTTAGACCACACTCTTATTTGTAAAAAGCGTTGTCGAGGATAACGTTTTAATATCTGAAATAAAGATAACAAAAACATAAATAGAGGTGTGGTCCTAGACCGCGGCTATAGTGTAACGTTTTTGAAAAAAAAAAAACTAAAGAGGCGCGGTTATATACCGCACCTATAGGCGCGTCTATAACCGCGCATCTTTAGTTTTTTTTTTCTTTAAAAAACGTTACACTATAGCCGCGGTCTAGGACCGCACCTCTATTTGTGTTTTTATTATCTTTGTCCTAGACAACGCCTATAGGGCAACTATTTTTTTAAAAAAAAATTTTTAGGCGCGGTCCACAACCGCGCCTTTAAGTGTAATGTTTTTTTTTATTTATTTTTGTTTATTGTAAATAGATGACATATTAACTTTGTTTTTATCGCTACTTTATTTTCATAGATATATTTATCGGAAAAAAAATTTCGCCCCCCCCCCTAAAAATCCTGCGGCCGCCACTGAGTCGTCAAAACCATGTAAATCACAGAGCTCATTCCAAAGACTAAGACATCCATTACTAATATCAAACAAATTCCTAACCAATCAACTTCTTTGTATTCCTTTTCAATCATATGCTGAGACCACCCTGTTGAATCCAAGAATCAAAACAACCATCCCTACAATGATACTAGATTCGAAAATGTGTCCTTTAGGGTTTTGTGTTACATGAAAATCAAAGTTACAAAAGCAGAAAAACCATGCCCGAGTATTGACAGTATGACCTGAACAAAATTTCCACGAGGAAGAACGATTTGTGTATTAGAGAAAATGGATTAGTCTTGTAATCGGATATCATTGCTGATTGGGATTTGAATCTTTCCCGGCCTTCTTAATGGATATCGTCCACAGAAGATCTGAATCTGATTGCACAGTCACGGTGTCCCCTTTTACTAAGTTAGATGTGCTTACTAAACCGCCAAACTTCATCTCCGTGTCAGCTAAAAATTCAGAGAAACAGCAAACTATTAGATTGATTTCAGAAAAAATGTTAACAATGTTGAAACAATGAACTTACACAAATTCCATTCAAGCCCGGTTGTTGTACAACAACCACATGGCGTCCCAACTGGTACAAGACCACAATGTGGACCAACAATCGAAGGCTCAATACGAATCTCATGACGATGAGTTCTAGGAAGAAGATGGACGAGGCAATGATCGGACATTAGAATTATACGCAAGGTCGAGAAACGATATAAGACATTAAGGTTCCCCGCCTCGTGATCAAAACGCCCACCAAGAGCACCAGTTGCGAAAATGCACAGCTGCAATTCCATATTATTAAAAATCATTAGCAACTTGTAGAGAACTCATTTCCAAAATAACGTAAATTCAAAATTTGCAGGTCATTTTAAAGGGTAAGAGTGAGAGCAAAATCGTATCATCCTATCAGCAGAATAAATCATGAGAATACATCATAGAAACAAATCTAATGTAATTGTGTAAATTAATGTAATTAATCTAAATCTAAGGGCTTGTTCAGTATAGCTTTTCGTAGACAACTGTAAAAAGAGAAAGCTATTTAGTGCTTGGCAGAAGTAGGTTATTTGAGAGATTAGATTTTTAGTAGATATTGAAAGCTCAATAACATAGCTTTGAGTAGATTTTTCAATAATTTCGGTCTAATATGCCACTCAAAGCCATTTCCAATTTCACTGTTTATTATAAATATGTACTTTTTGCTGAATTCAACATAAAATCTACCATAAATCTCCTCCTATCAAACACGTTTTAAAGTTCTTATTGAATTTTACAAAACAATTCAAAACTCTACCAAAAAAATAAAGCTACACAAAAAGATAAAAACTATCCAAAAAGGTTAAAGTTTAAACTACTAAAAAACTTAAACCACCCAAAAACTTGTTTTACCGAACACACCCTAAATTTATCCTAAAACATAGATGTCATCTCAGTGAAGGGTTGAAGTGGTGACCAAAACAAGTTTCATACAAAAAACTTACATTGGATTGCTTTGATTCAGCTGCATAGTCTCTTATATAAGAGACACACTTGTTCAAGTCAGTGGTATCTTGATCATGAGATTCATCTATAATTTTGGACCCCTGCTTTTGAAAAAAGATAAAATTGTATTAATTTGGCTGAAAAGTTGCAATGAACATGAACATAAAGCATATATCTTTGCTTCTACATCATTGTTATATAAAGGATGAAAAAGTTGCAAGAAAGACGCTACGTCACTATGGAATTCAAAGCTAGAAGGGTTGAAACTTGAGAGCCTTATTTTTGTACTTTTTCTGAATCATAAAAGTTGTTTAGATAATCATGTTGCCTTACCAGGGCAGAATAGTAGTTGAGAACATCAGGTCTAATGGAGTCCATATCTCCTTTAATCACATCTGGTTTATACCTGTCCATTTTCCAAATCCATCAGATAACCTTTTTAAGAGTCCAACCTTCTTATTCTCCCCATAGTACAACCAGCAAAATCTCAAATTTGAGAATGTTAAGCTCCATAACCAAATTAATTCATTTTTCAAATATAAACAAAATCAGAAGTAGAATAGATGGACAGCTTAACAGGGAATGAGAAACCAAAACACGAACCTTTGGCGAACTGAGTGAACGCCTTCATCAGGAAACAAGAGAGGCATTTCATCGAATATCCTGTTAGCACCTCCATCGGCACAAATTTTCAACCGTGCTGCTCTACAAGCAAAATCACAACCATTAAATTTAAAACAAAACCTGAAACCATTATTCAAAATCCCGAATTTAGAGCAGCACTAAATTGAATTTCCATAAAGCAAACGGCTCTAATTCATCAACTTGCCATAATCACATGATTAATCGGCCGGTTCCTTACAATTCAATAATCAATATGATTAGAAATCATTTCCAATCGATTAAAGTGTTCAAACAGACATGTATTCAAATCCCAACACTAACCGTGCTCCCAAAGGAGAGGAGCGAAAGAAGGGAGGCGCTGGTTGAGGATGACAAGTGAGTTGAAGGTTGAAGTCGAGGTATGCGCAATATCAGTAGAGGGGAGGAGGAAGGAAGTGGAGTGCTGCATAACCTCCATAGCCGAAGACGACGGCGAGAACGTCTCTCTCCTGCGGAGCGGATCTACGGCAAAGGAGGCTTGCAATTTGCGATTGGTAGCTATAACATGGATTGTTCTACACAGCGCGGCTGTTGAAAATGTCAATTGGGTTATTCGTTTCATGACCCTAACTTTTCTGTAATTTCTGAATTTTGAACAAAGTTTTTCTGATTCTTGTTTGATAAACAATGTCTTGATGCAATGCTCAAATCTAATTTATAGGGTTGTCCAATGGAAGTTGCATATCGTGTCAAAAATTATAAACATCTAAATCGAAATCAAATAAAAGTATAGAAAACGACTTTTTGATGTGAATAAGTGCGGTTCATGCATAATGGGATGCGAATGAGACGTGATCAATTCAAGGGTACATTCCGAAAAACTATAAAAATTAAGGACATAATTCGAAAACTAAAAAAATTATTGGATATAATTCAAAAAAATCAAAAAGGATAGAATACCATCCAAAATTATTTAAGACATTTTTTAGTGTATCAAAGACCATAAAACCGACTGTCAAAAAAATAATAAAAGAAAAATCAAACCAATAAAAGCACCTACAAACGAAAACTTGAATCAAAATGAGCCTACCAATGACACGAGGAAAACTGTGTGAGCAACAGATAGATTAGAGACTAACCAAAAGCTGCATTGATCGAGGTTGAACGAAGAACAAAACTTAGAGGATCGCCGATAAGGGTTTGATGAACGAGGTGAAAATTTTCCAACGCTCGCCAGCCACCGCTCGTTGCTTGCAGTCTCCAATATTAGAGATTTAGGGTAGACTCCCTGTGTAGCCCTCGGGTAGTACGGCGTCCGGTGCAATTCCAAGACATTGGAAGATGTCAATCTGTTTATGTCAATCTGTAGTCCCATTGTGACTGCGATCAGAGGTCGATACGTGTTTATGTCAATCTGTTTGATTTTTAAAAGTAATAGCTACAATTCCAAGGCATTGGAAGATGTCAATGAGGTTTGATGTTGAGAAGATATTTGTTTACACAAGATAATGCTTACCACTTATCGTTTCTAACATTGTTTTACCTATAACTGTAGCGTTAAAACTAATAAATGAAAAAGAAATAGTCTCAAGTGATGGATGTATATGGTGCACACGTTGCAGCACCTCTGTCACGTGTAAGGAACCCTATCTTGTACATGACCAAGCAAATATTCCAAACTTTCACAATTTGATCCAGATATTGTGACACGTTAGGGCCCATGACGATCAAGATACAGTTATTATCCAATATTTTTATTTTCAAGAGTAAAAATAGAAAAGGATGAACAATGTAAAAAAAAGATACTACTATCTTTTGGAGTATCTAAACAGGGATATCAAACACGAGACACATAGATCCGTGTGTTGTCCGACGGAACACAGGATAGAAGGGACAACGTGCTAAGTGCAAAGGATTCAATTGAACAAGTTAACAATAAAACACAAAGACAAATGGAATAGACAGGAGGAGAAGAACAAGTCTAGACTCGACAACGAGTAATGGCGGTGCAACCGCGGGTATACGCGTTAGACTCAGCCCCGGGTTGGCAGTTATAATAGGAAGCGCCTCTCTGAGAGCATGGCACGCTGTTCTGCAACAATGCTTGATAGCTTATGAACTTGGTCGTAGCCAGGATGCGTCTATTCATCCCCGACTCCATTTCAAAGAACTCGTCACCTCCTACCGTGCACTCCCCCATGGAGCCTTTGCAAGACACCGAATCCCCTCGAGCATGCCATGGAGCCGCCGCCATGAGGATGATTAGCAGAGAGATGGCCAGAGACACCACACCCACGCCCTTGTCCATTTTCTTCTTTTTTTCTTCTGTTTGTGAGTTTTGTCGAGAGAAAGTGCATTTTAAAGAACGACGGATAAATATTTACAGTTGATCTTTTCCAGATCCGCCTTCTTTTAATATGTATTATAATATCTTAAAAGCTCTCAAATTAAGTTAGCCAATACCCAAACGAGTTCATGGAGATCTCTTGACAACGACCGGCCTGCTCATTACCAACTCTCTCAATTACAACCAATTATATTTCTTATGTTTCGCTTTTCTCCAAAAGATTAACAAACAAGCTTACCTCTGATGATCATAAACAAGTATTTGATTACGAGAAGTTCATCTCTCCAGCTTGCTAAGGAAAGCCTCCATCTCTGGAAGTTCCTTCAGTATCTCTGACCAATCTGGCATTCCCTGTGCATATACATAACCCAACTTCACTTTTATGCATACTCTATAATATACAAGTATCATGTTATGTACACGCTTACCCTGCCTGATCTCCGAATACGACCGTCTAAGCGTATTATAATGTACACATCCTCGCCTGGAGTCACCCCTTCAGATTTCTGTTGATCTTTTATCCACCTGATATTATGCACAAATGTATTCATAACTGACAAACACTTCTTCCCATATCAGAATGCGACGTTGATGGTGTAATTTACCTTTCCCATTCTCCAGGTGACACAACTTCAGCCTTAAATCTTATCTCAGCTTTCAGCCTTGACTTTGCAGTGACCGACTGAGCACGCTCATCAAATTCATCCTACCAGATAACCAATCAACAACTGTCCTGTTAGTTTCAGGTCTCGAGCAGTTAGAATTACAACATGTCAGTTGAAGCATAGCAGAGAAACTAGAGACTTGAGATCTTACCCCAATGGAAGGAAGTGTAGCAGGCGCTCTTTCAGATGTACCAAAACCTTTCTTCTCCAGTTGGGTCGTCTCTTTACCTTCTCCCCAAATTACAGGGACCAATAGAATACCTCTTCTAACCAGCTCAGTTCTAAACCTTTCAGCTTTACGAATGGCTGAAGAAACAGTCTCCTTTTTCCCAGCTAAAATAACCTACCATTGCATTGAGACTGTATTCAGTTCGCATATTTAACACACACACTCAAAAAGAAAAAAAAAACTGCAAGTATCAGCTAGAACATAAATAAAAATCCGGACAAGATAGTGATATTACTAACCGGTCTAACGGTATCTCGTAATTGTACAAGCTCAACAACTCGACTAGTGGAAAGGCGTACTGGCAGCCTTGACAAGGTCTCATTTCGAGATATCTGTGATAACTGTTCCTCTTCCTTCTTACTATCCCACAAAAATAATGCTACGAGAACAACAATACCTGTACATTGCTGATTCAGACACTTAGTTATTTTCAAGAGTGACATCACACAGTACACAAAAATATCAAACGGTTTGCACCACAATCAAATAATCTATGACAACAATCACTATGAACTACACAACTGAAAGGCATAGAACTTGTTCTATACCTCCAATGTTGATTGCACCATTTCCAGCTGTCTCTAAGAGATCAGGTGCACCTTCACCTCCTTGAATCGCACGGAATAGCCTTGGTATCGTAAAGAAAGTCGAAATCCCTGCAGCTGCTGCAAATGCTACGTAAAAGAATTTCCTAATTCCACGAAATGGAGCTTGGACTTCACTAATGAGTTTGAGATCTCTCCTGAAACTGTATCCTATATCTTCTCCACCCAGCTTAGCCTGCATCAAAGATAAAATGTAACGAAAAAATTGTACATAAATGGAGCTTCATATGACATAGGCACAGCCATTTATTCCTGCGATTATTTTCTAGAAAAAAAAATCAATGCCATGAGTCTCAACTATATGATCTTAAGAAGTTCCTATAAGTAACAAGTGGCCAATGGAATAAAGAAAATAACATTTGACTGCTATGGGTAATCATATTACCTCTTCCTGCAATTCCTTGAACTCAGGCAAAGCTCTGAAAGAGGCTAGGTCCGGATCATTAAGGATAGTACCAAATTTGAGGTTGTATTCTCTGAGGGCTGTACGCAAACAGTCGGCTGCTTTCTTTCCCTCCCCCCTGCCTCCATAAAGAAGATAACCTATCTGATCATGTTAATGAATCCAATTGGAAGTTTTTTGTATACTACAAGTGTCAGCACATGTAAATGGTGCCTAATTGGAAATCTAACCAGGCTTAAGATTGATACTAAAGCTTATGTGCCATGGATAACATTTTATACCCTAATAGAACTGGATAAGTGACAATGAGCTGATAGGAATCTATCGTAGAAGAAAAAATATAAAAGAATATGAAGCACATTATGGATAACAAAACATAAAATGTTTCAATCTATAAAAGGGAAGGAAAACTACAAAAAATAATAGAAGAGGAAGTATAGAATTCCTACCTATACGCATGACAGCAGGCTTTGTTGTACAGTGCTGCTTGGGCCTCTATTGGGTTTGGATTCAATGTTAACGCTGTTTCAAATTGTGATAGAGCATCTTTAACCTGCAAAAAGAAGCTACTCAAGGATATCATTTGCCCCAAATTTTGATGAATAAACCTGATTTGTATCTAAATATACCTAGAAAGGCAAAACTACATCCTAGTTACATAATCAGAAACGTAGAATTCAAATTCACTTTTAACACACGAATTTACGATCTCCTCTTTTTCCACCATAATAAGGTAGTTGTCCACTGACCATACATCGATATGGGATATTCTGCCTATCATCTAAAACATATGATCTCCTCTTTTTCCAGAAGTAACACATCAAAACAAACGCAACTTCTGAATGCAGTTATGAGCAATTCGAATTATTTGGTCATGCTTCAGAGGTGCATCTATAATTGTGAAACGAGGTATTGGTCAGCATATTTAGCTGCAAAACCAACACTTTTCCGTTTGAATACTTTCTAGGTCCGGCTTAACATTCATGAAGAGATTCCATCCCTAATTGAACACAAGTACTCAACAACCACAAATAATAAGGCATTTTGAACGACAATAAGAAAACACTTCCCTCAATACGAACTACCAATTGAACTGAATGTAAAGAATCAACATGAAAAAAATATGCAAAATTGAGTGGATGGAAACGTGAAGGAAGAAAGTAGATAAAGAGAAAAAGCAGACCCGTCCTTTGGAAAAGAGGGAAAGACCGAGGTTGACGCACGACTCTGCCGTCTGCTCAGCTGACTCTGCCGTCGACGGAGAAGAAGAAGAAGAAGAAGAAGAAGAGATGCAGGGGAAATGAATACTCCTTCGGAATTGAGGATTGAGAATCCATGGCTTCTTCTCAGCTTTGGATTTGACTTCAGAGAAGCAAAGAAAGTGTTGTTGGAGGGTGAAAGTTGAGACCGCCATTGAGATTTGGAAGCTCTCTCTCAGTCCCAGATTGATGGATGTAGGAGACAATTGGACACCATAGAGGGATTTCTTGGTAGTGAATGGATCCTCTGCATCAAGTCTCACGGGTTAGGGTGTCGTTATCTCAAATAATTTCTCAGTCCCCCCCAAAAAAAAACTCCTAAAATAATACGGAGTAGTTTCTTTAACTTTTTAAAAAAAAACGGAAATTGCACCAAACACATCTTACATAAATTGTTCATCACATAATCACCCTTCTATTTAAATTTCATTTGACCACCACTAATAACACATTAGTTAACATAACATCACCCAATATCATATTCTGTTAAACATTTTTATTATTATGGGCCTTATCAAATAAAACTTTCTCAAAATTTTAAAATTTATTGGTTTTATCATTGTTTTTGTTTTAATTTATAATTTATTGGTTTTATCATTGTTTTTGTTTTAATTTATGTTGATATATGTTATTAAATGGTGATATTCCATTTGAGATTGTATTAGTAAAGCAACAACTTGACATAGTTTTTACTATTAAAGACATAGGTCTTGTCGGATTTTTTGTCGAATTTTTTTTAGGGATGGATTGAAATTCTTTGTCAAGTTAATCCTTATCAAGTCGAATACTGCTTACTCAGTTCAACACCTTAGCTAATTTTTGGCTTCTCCAAGTTCCACATTGGTAATTTGTATTGGTAATTTGCTCTCTATTTTATTAGATACTTGAAAAGAGACAGTTAATTTTGCCTTTGAATATCCTGTTCAGGATAGCTTTTCTCTCATTGCTTATAATGATGCAGATTAGAAATCATGTGCTTATACATGCAAGTTAATCACAAGATATGACAATTTGGTGTGGATTTCGGAATTCTTGGAGATATCACCACCAGATCAAAGGTGTTGAGTTGGCTGACTCACACTATACCTAGCCGAAGTTGGACAAGTAGATCCAGGATATACACGGTTTCTACTACGGTCTATTACATTTTGTATTCCAGGAATGTCATGGTGTTTGACCAAAAAAAAATTTCGATAGATATCCTTGTAAGATTTGAGCACTTGTTTGGCTTGTGAGGGTTTGCTAATGGTTTTACCAAAGATGGATGAGTCCATGAGCTTATACATGCAAGTTAATCACAAGATATGACAATTTGGTGTGGATTTCGGAATTCTTGGAGATATCACCACCAAATCAAAGGTGTTGAGTTGGCTGACTCACACTATACCTAGCCGAAGTTGGACGAGTAGATTCAGGATATATACGGTTTCTACTACGGTCTATTACATTTTGTATTCCAGGAATGTCATGGTGTTTGACCAAAATAAAATTTCGATAGATATCCTTGTAAGATTTGAGCACTTGTTTGGCTTGTGAGGGTTTGCTAATGGTTTTGCCAAAGATGGATGAGTCCATGAGCTTATACATGCAAGTTAATCACAAGATATGACAATTTGGTGTGGATTTCGGAATTTTTGGAGATATCACCACCAGATCAAAGGTGTTGAGTTGGCTGACTCACACTATACCTAGCCGAAGTTGGACGAGTAGATCCAGGATATACACGGTTTCTACTACGGTCTATTACATTTTATATTCCAGGAATGTCATGGTGTTTGACCAAAACAAAATTTCGATAGATATCCTTGTAAGATTTGAGCACTTGTTTGGCTTGTGAGGGTTTGCTAATGGTTTTGCCAAAGATGATTGAGTCCATGAGCTTATACATGCAAGTTAATCACAAGATATGACCATTTGGTGTGGATTTCGGAATTCTTGGAGATATCACCACCAGATCAAAGGTGTTGAGTTGGCTGACTCACACTATACCTAGCCGAAGTTGGACGAGTAGATCCAGGATATACACGGTTTTTACTACGGTCTATTACATTTTATATTCCAGGAATGTCATGGTGTTTGACCAAAACAAAATTTCGATAGATATCCTTGTAAGATTTGAGCACTTGTTTGGCTTGTGAGGGTTTGCTAATGGTTTTGCCAAAGATGGATGAGTCCATGAGCTTATACATGCAAGTTAATCACAAGATATGACAATTTGGTGTGGATTTCGGAATTCTTGGAGATATCACCACCAGATCAAAGGTGTTGAGTTGGCTGACTCACACTATACCTAGCCGAAGTTGGACGAGTAGATCCAGGATATACACGGTTTCTACTACGGTCTATTACATTTTATATTCCAGGAATGTCATGGTGTTTGACCAAAACAAAATTTCGATAGATATCCTTGTAAGATTTGAGCACTTGTTTGGCTTGTGAGGGTTTGCTAATGGTTTTGCCAAAGATGGATGAGTCCATGAGCTTATACATGCAAGTTAATCACAAGATATGACAATTTGGTGTGGATTTCGGAATTCTTGGAGATATCACCACCAGATCAAAGGTGTTGAGTTGGCTGACTCACACTATACCTAGCCGAAGTTGGACGAGTAGATCCAGGATATACACGGTTTCTACTACGGTCTATTACATTTTATATTCCAGGAATGTCATGGTGTTTGACCAAAACAAAATTTCGATAGATATCCTTGTAAGATTTGAGCACTTGTTTGGCTTGTGAGGGTTTGCTAATGGTTTTGCCAAAGATGGATGAGTCCATGAGCTTATACATGCAAGTTAATCACAAGATATGACAATTTGGTGTGGATTTCGGAATTCTTGGAGATATCACCACCAGATCAAAGGTGTTGAGTTGGCTGACTCACACTATACCTAGCCGAAGTTGGACGAGTAGATCCAGGATATACACGGTTTCTACTACGGTCTATTACATTTTATATTCCAGGAATGTCATGGTGTTTGACCAAAACAAAATTTCGATAGATATCCTTGTAAAATTTGAGCACTTGTTCAGCTTGTGAGGGTTTGCTAATGGTTTTGGCAAAGATGGATGAGTCCATGAGCTTATGCATGCAAGTTAATCACAAGATATGACAATTTGGTGTGGATTTCGGAATTCTTGGAGATATCACCACCAGATCAAAGGTGTTGAGTTGGCTGACTCACACTATACCTAGCCGAAGTTGGACGAGTAGATCCAGGATATACACGGTTTCTACTACGGTCTATTACATTTTGTATTCCAGGAATGTCATGGTGTTTGACCAAAACAAAATTTCGATAGATATCCTTGTAAGATTTGAGCACTTGTTTGGCTTGTGAGGGTTTGCTAATGGTTTTGCCAAAGATGGATGAGTCCATGAGCTTATACATGCAAGTTAATCACAAGATATGACAATTTGGTGTGGATTTCGGAATTCTTGGAGATATCACCACCAGATCAAAGGTGTTGAGTTGGCTGACTCACACTATACCTAGCCGAAGTTGGACGAGTAGATCTAGGATATACACGGTTTCTACTACGGTCTATTACATTTTGTATTCCAGGAATGTCATGGTGTTTGACCAAAACAAAATTTCGATAGATATCCTTGTAAGATTTGAGCACTTGTTTGGCTTGTGAGGGTTTGCTAATGGTTTTGCCAAAGATGGATGAGTCCATGAGCTTATACATGCAAGTTAATCACAAGATATGACAATTTGGTATGGATTTCGGAATTCTTGGAGATATCACCACCAGATCAAAGGTGTTGAGTTGGCTGACTCACACTATACCTAGCCAAAGTTGGACGAGTAGATCCAGGATATACACTGTTTCTACTACGGTCTATTACATTTTATATTCCAGGAATGTCATGGTGTTTGACCAAAACAAAATTTCGATAGATATCCTTGTAAGATTTGAGCACTTGTTTGGCTTGTGAGGGTTTGCTAATGGTTTTGCCAAAGATGGATGAGTCCATGAGCTTATTCATGCAAGTTAATCACAAGATATGACAATTTGGTGTGGATTTCGGAATTCTTGGAGATATCACCACTAGATCAAAGGTGTTGAGTTGACTGACTCACACTATACCTAGCCGAAGTTGGACGAGTAGATCCAGGATATACACGGTTTCTACTACGGTCTATTACATTTTGTATTCCAGGAATGTCATGGTGTTTGACCAAAACAAAATTTCGATAGATATCCTTGTAAGATTTGAGCACTTGTTTGGCTTGTGAGGGTTTGCTAATGGTTTTGCCAAAGATGGATGAGTCCATGAGTTGTGCCAGTTTTGGATGTACTTTTTAATTTCATCAGTTTTAGGATAGTAGGTATTTTCAAGAGGATTGCATAAACTCTAGAGTACTTTGTTTGTGCTACTTTGGTCATATACCATAGGTTGCTGACTTGTACATATACTTTGTCCATTTAGTATAATTGGACCTTACTAGGCCCAATTATGCTATTTCACCTTTCTATGAATATACCTTACCTAGAAAAAAGGGTTATAATGTCTTCTTCAGGATTTACACATTTTAGTTCCTTGCTATTCCTATGTATCATGACAATAGCGTTGTTCAACATTGGACTCGATAAGAACAATAGGTGGTTCGAGGGGTATAGACAATATAAGTAACATAATCGAGTGTATATTGTAAATAAATTAAAGTACCAACTGAATAAGAACGGTAGGTAGTTGAACTCTTGAGCAATTGAATTCTCCCTTTTCGATATTGAAATCAACAAGATGAAAGTATTATATTTTAATTTCAGGAAAATTCCGGATGGCATCTTTCTACTTTTGACTTGTTCAGATTATGTCAAATGATTTTTTTGATGGTGCCCTTGAGTTTTAGACTTTTCCAAATTATACCATTCTACCATTTATAATTTAACATACTGAGGCAAAAAAGATAATTATTTATTTACTAGTTATTGTTAATAATCATTTTAAAAAGGTAGAGATAACTTCTTGAATGAATAACTTATCTTTGTATTTCTTAAAATGTTAGTAAATGTTAATTTATGAACGGTAGAAGAGTATAATCCGAAAAAGTATAAAACTCATCTACACCATCATAAAATTGAAAAACCATTGTATATTATCCGAAAAAGTAAAAATATAGAGTACCATCCAAAATTTCCCTCGATTTTATATATTTTCCCTTATTCTAGGCTTGCACGACAAGCAATCAATTTCATTTTGGCTATTACTTTATAGTTTTACTATTCAAGCATTTGAGAAAAGATGCATATCAAATGATGCAAGAACATCTCCAAACCTAGTTTAATTGAAGACCATGATCATGAAAGCTAGAAGAAAAGGAGTGAGATCACTCTAAGGAGGAGAAGAGGAAGAATCAAAAGACATTTCTAGAAGAGAAATGAAAACAATTGATTGGAGATGAGAGATATCAAGGATAACGTAAGCATGATAGCTAGTGAATGGATTCAAGATCACGTATGCAAGGGAGAAGAGTCATGCACGTCCATGCATGATCACATGTGAGCGAAGGAGGAACCATGCATGTTGGAGCATGATCACGTGTGAGAGGAGTCGCAACCATGCATGATCACGTATACATGGAAGATACGAGGATGTATGCATTGCATGTGCTTGCGTGATTACGAGAAGAAGTAGGCCAAATTTAATGGCTGAATTTCATTTAAGTTGGATCTTATTTTCAATCCATAAAGGACTATTTTTTATTATGGGCTTTGCTTTATTTTTCTAGGCTTTTTAATTATATTTTACAGCCCTTGCTTAAATTAAAACCCTAGCTAGTAGGGTTCCGATCAATTGCCTATAAAAGGCATAGGGATCCACACGTTTTGAGGTAACGAATTGAATAAATACATTTGATACTTTTTAGTACTATTCTTTGCACGAAGTTCATGTGTCTTCTTGGAGAAGAGAGAGCGAGTGGATTCTCGTTCGACCTTATAGTTTTGGTTGTTTTGTGTTGTGTCACCTTGAATGTCAAGTTGGTGCTCTCAATCATTCACAAGCATCCTTCTTGTGCTCTAGGGACAATCGTTTCCCCTCTTGTGTAAGATTGTAGCGGAAGGGTTCTACGATCATTACTAGTTGTGTGTTAGGGCCTTAGTTTCCCTAGTTTGCTCCAGGTTGTTTCATAGGGTTCGACCTTATCTATCCATCTACCGATCCACCATCACCATCAGATCATTAGCCGTCCCATAAGCCTCCTCCGAGTCAGCCGTCACCCCCTTTTTACGATCAAACCTCGTTTGCTTGATCCATGTAATAAGGATTAAGAAGAGTCTTTGGTGCCGAAAAATCGGGATGCACCACACGGATAATCTCCGTTTCAAAAGTTGTATCAGAACTGCGTTTATCGACACCAATCCATCAAGAAAATAAAGAAAAACCAATACTTCAATATCCGTCAAGAAGTTCAACAAAAAAAGAGTCACCAGAGCAATCACCATTTCGGTTAGTTCTACTATTCTCATTCTTTAGTATTTTCAATTCCGATTTCACTTTATTTTAAAAGATTAAATTGCGGCCTGTTTTCAAACTCGCCATAGCCCATTCAAGATTCAATCTTTTATCCCGTTCTTGTTTGGAAAACCTATCCCGCAAGATTCTAGAACGGTTTGCTAACAAAACAGTTCCTTAAACCCGATTTTGGCACAACCCAAGACGAAGATCACACAACCCCGTCCACCACCTCTTGTTGTAACTTCCGTTCACTAGTTTTTTTTTTGTGTGAAGGAGATTCAGTGGTCTCCGGTGCATCTAATTGCGTTTTTTATTTATAAAAAGAAAAGGCTAAGTAGTAATCAAGCGGGGGATAGCCTGACCCCTTACATCTGCATGCAAAAGGTTCATAATACCCTCCGGCGGGTCACTCAATACACTTAGAGCAAGCGAAAAAGAAAAGGCCAAGTTCGCAAGATAATCCGCAATTCTATTCGCCTCGCGGTAGGCATGACGGAGCTGGACGTTCCAGCTCCTTTTCAGAAAGTCTTTGCACCCTAGTACCAGACTGTAGAGAGGGTGGTTACGAGGCAATGTTAAGGGTGAACCTCCACTCACTAGTGACGCCACCCCTGATTGGAAAACCCTCTCTGTTGCCACCCCTTTCGAAACCAAGCCACCAAAAACCTAAATCGCTACCCCCCTCTTTAAAAACCCTAACCCTCGAACCATCAAACCAGACCCTAACCCACCTAAACCGACCTGGTTTGACTCAAACCCGACCTAAATCCCTAACCTGGTCGAACCACACCCCAATCGTTAAGGGTGAACCACCCTTGTAGAACCGAGCCGGCCGGTTCTTGAAGTCTTCTCACCATCGGTTCTTAATCTTGAACCGAACCAAGATCTTCTCCATCGAGCCGGATCTGCCTCTAGAAGTCAAACCACACTGGTCTAGACCCGTTTGGACCACCCACGACTCGAGCCGTCATACTAAAGTCGTTCGCCGCCGCGGTTCACTCCTTGAACCCTAGTGGGGTTTCACTATCTTGTAAATTTTGTAAATTCGTTTTTTTAATTTAAGTAAAAAAAAACATCCAGTCAAATAAAAAGAAGAAGAGAGTATAAAAGTTCTCGGAATTTTCCGAAGCTGAGACTTGACCCACCTTCTATCCATACTTCTACCATATATCTACCTTATTGTAAGGTTGCGTTTGTCTTTTATAAGTTATTGTTTGTGCTTGAGAAAAAATAGGCTAGTTTAGTTTTGCTTATTCCTTTGTTAGCACCACTCTAAGAAAAGTTGTTTCCCTTTTGAGATCAAGGATCGTTCAACTTTATCGATTGTAGTTCCTGAACGCATTGACTTGTGCTTTGATTTGAGGTATTACTTGAAGATCCGCAGGTGGACTTCCCAAGCGGATAAGATAAGCTAGACGATCACGAGAACTTGAGGGGTAAAAGAGAGATACACTTGCGAGGGTGCTTTCTTGATTTCACTAACTTAACACGTTTGCTTATTTTGAGTTATGTATACCTCTGGAAAAGACGTTGAGAACAGTTTGAATCCATCTATGTTGACCAGTTTTGCACGCTCTCAAGGAACATGGAGATCATGATGGAACGGGTGACCAATTATGAACGCCAGGAACAAGGAGAGTATCGAGCGATTACACCGCAACTACAACAATGGAGTGATTCTAACGCTTCTTTATTAAATAAGAACCGTGATTGTTTAAATGCTAGGACAGTTTCACAGGCTTCCCCAACCTTGTCTAAAGATAATCAATATGATAAATTGTTTCAAAATAGGTGTCTAGCTAATGAAAGGGTTGTCAAGATGATTATAGATAGAGAAAGTTGTCATAATTTCGCTAGTAAGTAACTACAACCTCCTACTCTCAAGCATATAGAGATCACTAATAAATATGCTCCTACTTGCAATGACAAGCATTTTGTGCTCAAGCTTACGACTCCAGGTGATCTTGTGAAAGAGGAAGAGAAGAAATGACTTAAGGCCGAGAAAGAGGAAGCAAAAAGTAAGGAAGAGAAGCGATAAAACCAAGTACCCCAACCCCCTACCTCGCCTCCTACAACGCTTATTTGTTGCCCATCTTCATCATCCTCAACGGCAATATTGATTGGAGTTACCACAACCCCAAAAGAGAGTCATTCTATACCTTCAACCTCTAAATTAGATGAGCATGAAAATGTTAATAATGAGATAGTTGGTCAAGAATTTTATGAGCCTAAGGCTGATTTGACTGATCCACCTATAATGCTGAAAAAAGTATTGAAGCATCTTGTAATCATGCAATGCATATTTCTGATTTTCATGAGCCTTTTAGGGAGCATGCTGCCATGACCCATTTAGGGAGCATGCTGCCATGACAGTTCTATTGCCTTTATTGATAACACATTCTTAATCTTAAACCTCCTATATTGCATGCTGATTTTGTAAATGATAAGATTAAGGGCCCGTTTGGTTTGGGTAAAAATAAAATCCGGAATGGATTCATTCAGCTTTGGCCCATTTAGACTGTTTGTTTGTAGGGCTGAATGGAATGAAACCATTCCGGGCCCATAACAGTTTATCCATTTCGTTTCTACCCTCAATCCAGCCCATTCGTCCAAGGGAAACAAAAACAGAAAGCCTAAAATTCTCTCTCCCCGACCTTTCTCACCTCCCGTCGCTGCGATTCTCACCTCCGCCTTCATCCGCCTTCAAATCTGGCCTTCATGAAAGGCTCTTCTGTTCTCTGAGTCCTCTCTCTCCATCCTCGACATATCTCTGCCTTCAGGTTTGTTCTGAATGAATGTTTTTATCCTACAAATTCATTAGGGTTTGTTACAACTGTCTTCATGTGTCTCGAACCTAGACGTGATTTAGTCGCGGTTCCCTTGATGTTACAGCGGCATATGCTCTTTGGCTTACAAAGCCTTTGGTTGCTTAGCAGATTCTGTGTTATTGCAACTTGCTGAATTTATTCGCCATTTTTCTGGTCCAATAGAGTGGTTTTCTATGATTTTCTTTCTATAAAACTAATGACTGGTGAAATGTACTACAAAACAGATTCGTGTTCTGTATAAAAGTATAAAACTAATGACTGGTTTTCTATGATTTTTTTTCTCATTTTCAATGGTCTCCCTAGTACACCTAAATGTGACTGCAGATTGTCGGTATAGGGGACGCGATGATTTGATTTCCTTGTTTAAGACATGTACTTCAGTGAGTGTTTTCCATTTTAAGATATCCTCCATTGTTTGTATATATTGTTAAGAGGTGTAGCTTACTTGTTAGTATATTAGGAACTTATATAGGCTTGTGCCCTCCATGATTAGTTGTATCATAATTGTTGTTGTTAAACTTGTTCTTGAGCTATGAATCCATCGGTTCGATTGGACAAACCCATGAGTCTAACTCCTATAGGAGATTCAGTAGTATATACAGCAGATAATTTATAAGGTGGAATCATTCTAGTGTCCTGCACTATAGATTGCCTCACGTACATTTGTTCTTGGAAATCAGCAAGATACATTTCATAGTCTTTAAGAGATAGCATGCTTGGCCATTCACAATCCTTGTTAATTAAAAAATATAAAAAAAATATTTGTACCGGTCAACGGCATACAGACTGTCATTTGACATAGTCGACATTAGGGGTGTGTCATAGCTCCTCTTGATTCTTGGCTTAAAAACATGGATTGATAGTTGCTTGGTTAACCAAGCTATCTGTTGGAAAATATAATCAAGATTATTTGAATTGTTCAGAAATCAATTTCCCAATATCTCTATTTTGTTTACATTAACATTCACTCTAACAAGGCCACCCGTCTTCTCCCCTCTAGTTCACTTGCTCAATCTTATACCTGAAACACAAAATGTTCAGAAATGCTAATTGTAGATATTCATTCTTCAATTTCTTTTATACATTCACTCTGAATTTTATTTGATCATTTATGTTCAGAAATGGATCGTCTCGATTATTCATTGACAAGGTGAGAAGGATAAGACAACTCCATGTTTTGTATGTGATAATTAGGACAACGATGATGTTGTATTTGATGTGGTACATGATGCATGTCTCGGTTACTAGGAGTTTACAATTGAGAGAGGGAAAAAAGTCTAGAAAAAGATTTAGGCTCATTATATTGAATAGGTTGACAAGAGAAAGTGATGTGTTTTGTCGGAATGAGCTTCGTATGGATAGACATGTGTTCAATGTGTTGTGAGATGCTTAGAGATATTGGGGGACTAAGTGGGACTAAAAATATGTCACTTGAGGAGATAGTAACTATGTTTTTGTATACCTTGGCTCACCACAAGAAAAATAGGACAGTTGCACACTATTTTATCCGAAGCGGAGAAAGTGTAAGCCGACACTTCAATAGGTGTTTAATGGTTGTCCTAAAGTTGCATGGACATTTATTGAAAACACCGACACCTATTTCTGAGGATTGTGATGATGATCGGTGGAATTGCTTTAAGGTATTGACCTTAAAATTTTGCTTTATAACAATACTTTTAAATTTCACCATATTTCAGTTATTCACTATATTACCATTTTGTTTATTTAGAATTGCTTAGGAGCCTTAGATGGTACCTATATTGGTGTAACCCCACCATCTGAAGATAAGCCAAAGTACAGAACAAGGAAAAGCACCATTTCCATGAATGTATTAGGTACTTGCACGCCAAACATGGAATTCACTTATCTTTTAGCGGGATGGGAAGGGTCGGCACATGATGGTCGTGTTCTTCGAAATGCTATTACTAGGCCAGATGGGTTAAGAGTTCCGAGAGGTAATTGCATTTAGAGGAAATTTTAAGTAGACTTTTTTTTTTACCTTAGAAACATTTGCCCCTGATATTATTTTTTCAAAAAACGAAGGTTGCTATTATCTGGTGGACGGTGGATATGCCAATTCTGAAGGATTTCTTGCACCCTATAGAGGACAACGGTATCACCTTAAGACATGGGGTAACCGTCAACCTTCTAGTGCCGAGGAGTATTTCAACATGAAGCATGCTAGAGCTAGAAATATTATTGAAAGACTATTTGGGGTGTTTAAAGGGAGATGGTCCATACTTAGAAGCCCTTCGTTCTTTCCAATCCGAACTCAAGGTCGTATTGTACTAGCTTGTTGCCTGCTGCACAACCTAATTAGAAAACACATGCCTAATGATGAAGTTGAAGATGAGGAGAATGAAGAGGAGACAAATTTTGATTCTAATTGTGATGATGATGATGATGATGATGACGACGATGACGACGACGACGATGATGATGATGATGAACAAGGAAGAAGAAGAATTAGACAAAGACGAGTGGAATACATCACAAATACCGAGCCTTCAAATCACTGGACTAGTTTTAGAAACACACTAGCACAAGAGATGTTTAATGGTTGGAGATTTAGAACTAGAGCTACCTAGGTTATTCAAAACAAAGTTATTTATGTTGCATCTTTATTGTATTGCAGATTGCTGTTTGAAACAGTGTTAGTTATGTTGCATCTGTAATGTTCAAAACAGTGTTATATATGTTGCATCTTTACTGTACAAAACAATATTGAAGCATCTTTACTATTCAAAACAGTGTTACTTTTGTTTAAAACCTCTAATTTGTATTATTCCTAACTGTCTATCTCAATGCCTACTTTGTGTTTTTTTTTCTTCCAGATTTATAACATGGATTGTCCTATTCGTGGAAGAGGTAAAAATAAGAGGTTTTGGACATCACAAGAGGATGAAACTCTACTTCAATCCCTATTGGAGTTGTCCCATGATCCAAAGTGAAAAGGTGAGAATGGATTTAAGCCTGGGTACATGAACATATTAGAGGATATGATATCAACAAAGCACCCTAATTCCGGGTTGAAGGCCGAGCCAAACATTGAGTCAAGAATAAAACATTGGTCCGAGAAGTATTGCGCAATGGCTGAGATGCTTGGCATTTCTGGATTTAGTTGGGATGATGAGAAGAAGTTGTTGCAAGTGGAAAGAAGTGTCTATGATGAATGGATTAAGGTAACTCCTTTTTTTTTTGCTGATTTTCTATGTCCATACTTCATAACAATAGCTTATTCTCAAGTACTATTGTATATAATTATTGATCTACTTCAAATCACTCAAAATCTACATCAGTTATTCATACTTTGTCTTTGTTAGACTCACAAGAAGGCAAAAGGGCTCTATGGAGCAGTGGCGGCCGCAGGATTTTTAGAGGAGGGGGCGAAATTTTATTTTCGATAAATATATCTATGAAAATAAAGTAGCAATAAAAAAAAAAGTTAATATGTCATCTACTTACAATAAACAAAAATAAATAAAAAAAACGACCGCGCCTAAAAATTTTTTTTTTAAAAAAATAGTTGCCCTATAGGCGTTGTCTAGGACAAAGTTAATAAAAACACAAATAGAGGTGCGGTCCTAGACCGCGGCTATAGTGTAACGTTTTTGAAAGAAAAAAAAAAACTAAAGATGCGCGGTTATAGACGCGCCTATAGGGCAACTATTTTTTTTTTTAAATTTTTTTTTCTTTCAAAAACGTTACACTATAGCCGCGGTCTAGGACCGCACCTCTATTTGTGTTTTTATTATCTTTGTCCTAGACAACGCGTTTTACAGATTAATCAAATAAGCTACTACAGAATCTGATTTTAATTATCATCAGAAATGTGGAAAGTTGAAAATCACGCACTTAGCTTATGTAGATGATGTAATATTGTTTTGCAGAGGTGATGTTGGATCTGTTTCAATTCTACTGCATTGTCTTAATGTGTTTCAAAGTATCTCAGGCTTGGCTGTTAGTAGGCATAAATCCAGTATTTTTTAAGCTTCAATTAATCAGATGGAAGCTGTTTAGTTAAAAACTGACTTTGTACAAAAAGAAAAATTGTATTTTCTGAACTGGATCCCATTTTTCGATGGTATCAACTAGAGGATGAGAGCCGCAACCACATTCTCTTATGTTGTGACCCGTGGCGGCCGCAGGATTTTAAAAGGGGGGCGAAATTTTATTTTCGATAAAAATATTTATGAAAATAAAATTGCGATAAAAAAAAAGTCAATATGTCATCTACTTACAATAAACAACAATACAAAAAAAATTATAAAAACATTACACTTAAAAGGCACGGTCTATGTATTTTAAAAAAAAAAGTTGTCCTATAGGCGCGGTATATAACCGCGCCTCTTTAGTTTTTTTTTTTTTTAAAAACGTTACACTATAGCCGCGGTCTAGGACCACACCTCTATTTGTGTTTTTGTTATCTTTATTTCAGATATTAAAACGTTGTCCTCGACAACGCTTTTTACAAATAAGAGTGTGGTATAAGACCGCGCTTCTAATCCAAACAACAAATCTCGTGCATTTTGGTGAATTATTTCACTCTAGAGTCTAAAACGGGAAATATTTATGAAGTTTCGTTCACTTCGACGAAAGATCCAAAAAAACATTTAAATATAACACAAGAATAGTGATATTTAAAAAAAATAAATTGTAGAAAAATTTTTTATAACCGAGAGAAGCACAACCCATTTTAAAACGATTTTTTTCACAAAAAAAAAAAAAAAAAAATTTTTTCCTCGGAGGGGGGAAAGCGACGGGACAAGCAAGTGAGTCATTTGTGCAAGCTGCTCAAAATATAGAACTTGATTTGACACGACAAGGATCCACAACAATAGATAGCGATGATGACATTGATCTCGAAGAGGAGTTGGAAATCGAATCCATGCAATCCGGAAGTGGTTCAAGGAAAAGGAAGAGTGCATCATCCGGGAAGAGTGTAAAAAAACCCAAGACTTCAACGAAAAGAATGGACAACGCCGGGGACTTAGCTGCTTCTCTTCAATCCGCAACTATGGAGTTTGGAAAGTTTTTTCAAGATATGAATGCGAATTTGTCTACCATGGCTCAAGCATGGACTAGTGAAGAAGAAAGAAGGAAGAAACTCGACAATGACACCAACAATGTTTTAGAGGAAGTCTTGAAGCTAGAACTCTCCTCGTCGGAAGCTTTAGAGGTAATAATTATGATAATAATTTGACAATAAAATTTAATCCTTAATTAATATTGTAAAATGAAATGTGTTTTGATATATGATAGGTGTGTTCAATTTTAATGGCCGAAAAACCTAAGCTTCGTTTATTCTTTCAAGCAAGTATATCTTTGAAGAAACAGTTTGTCCGGGATCTCTTGAGGAAGAAGTGATAAGAGCGGTTGAGGAAGTGCTTGAATTTGAAGAAGACTTATGCTACTTTGAATTTTGGTATTTTATGGTTTTCTTTTAGACATTGGTTTATGGTTTTGTGTTGATTTTATGCTTCGGTTTTTAAACAGTGAATCTAAGATCAAGTAGTAGAAGAGCATGGGATCCAATTGCTCGCCTCATCTTGTTTTCCAATGTTCTTTGTTTTGGATTTGGAAAATTTTTAGGTTGGAGAGATTTGTAGCATTGATAAAAAATGATGCATGGTTTGCTTATGTTTTCTATTTGTAGCTTAAATTTTGCATTTTCTTTCTTCTCGTTTATTTGTTTTAAACAGTGAACTATGGTTTTGTTTTTAAAACAATGGTATTGTACCTCTATAATGAAAAATTGGTATGAAAATTGCTATGAAACAATAGCTAAAAATAGTGATATTATTAGGTGAATGATTTCATTCCGAAAACAAACCAAACATCACAAATATTAATATTAGGTGAATGATTCCATTCCGGAAACAAACCAAACATAAACAAGCAATAACCCTTTCCCATTCCTTTCCTTCCTCTTATCCATTTCCATTCCGTTTCCATTCCATCCTCCTAACCAAACGGACCCTAAATGACAGTTCTACTGCCTCTATTGACGAACACATTGTTAATCTTAAACCTCCTATGTTGCATACTGATTTTGTAAAGGATAAGGTTAAAAATACCCTCTTATCAAGCATATCGATTCTATTGCACGTGCTGATAAGTATGCTGATTTTATTAAACCTGTTGCTATGAATGTCGAGCATATCGATCATATTGATAAGTTGATAACCTTGCTAATCCCCGTATCAGAAACTGCTTCAAATTTTATGTGGAACACAGGTCAAGCAAAATGATAAATGGGGTGAGAGCAGATTACAAATACAATATTACTATGAATACAAAAAACAAGATATACATCTCAGAACAATTTATAAGTCGGCTACTTTACAAATAAACATGAAAACAGAAACACAAAATACTCTTTCTTTGATGTCATTTCACAGAAAGAGAAAAAGCCCTGACTATTAATATCATCTTTCTTACCATCTATATGTGTTGCTTCCACAATCATAAATAACCCTACAAGTTTCTTACATTCCTGAAAAACACAGACAGATATGAAGTCCAATTAGAAAAATCATCTTCAAAGCCTAAGATCAATATTTTTATGAACCTTACCTACCTTACAGGACGTGATGGAGATGCATTCATTCCCCTGGCAGTGCTTAATCGACGTGCCCTTTGATCGTTCTCCGTGTTCACTCGTATAGCAGTGACTTCCTTTTCCATTGCCTGCACTTGCCTTCTCATTTTCTTGGCCTCTACTTCCATTGCTTTGGTCAGGGTGTCTACCTTCTTCGACAACATCTGGTTCAGTTCATGTAAGATAAAGACACCTCATGTCAACGTCATGCCATATTTCGAAAAAATAAAAACAGCAGCTGTTATAAGCAAATCCAAACCTCTATAGCATCATCCTTGTCCTTGAGAGTCTGATCCTTCTCATGACATGCTTTTCTAAGTGTTACAACCTCTTTCTGTAGCATGTCATATAAAGCTCCAGAAACCAAGTCATCACCATCTGTCTTCATCTTTTCTACTGATTTACGATCTCCATTCTCCATTTGAGTGTCATTTATACCACCACATTGTCTCTGGTCAAAGGAGTTAGTTTTCGGTTCTGATACCTTATCTCCACCACCAAATGAAATCAATGACACTTTGGCATTCTTTGATAATGCAGCAGCACTACTTGGCCTGACCACTTTAGATGGTGAATTTGTTACTCTCTTGGAGACATACCCATTAGATGCCATTCTGGAAAAATGCTCTGCCCCGCCAAGAGATTGACGTCGAGTACGACCACTGCTCACACTTCTTGCCTCTGACATTATTCTAGTGGAGTTACTGCTAGAAGATGTCTTCAGTCTTTCTTCTAGAACCTTGAATCTTAGTTGGTATTTTTCCTATTAATTTTGGGATAGTCAAAAATTGAAAGATAAGCAGGAAGGGAAAAT
The DNA here is from genome assembly GCA_033239125.1 of Fagopyrum homotropicum. NCBI lineage: Eukaryota > Viridiplantae > Streptophyta > Magnoliopsida > Caryophyllales > Polygonaceae > Fagopyrum > Fagopyrum homotropicum. Next base: position 11,680,895 of record BSWB01000008.1, read on the forward strand.
GAAAAAGAAAATTAGACAATAGCATGAGGGTGCCAAGTACTCTCACACCTTTAACTGTGATTCGGCCTTTGCTGTACGTTCTGCTACTGCAAGTTTATCACGAAGTTGTTGCATTTCACCCTGCAAAGACATGACAAGACATGATAAGATCTTTCCTACCTTATTAACACAGGGCATTGGTTCATGTTTCACAATTCAAAAATCTATGCAATGTAACTCATGCTGGTCATTACAAAATGTAACTTTTAAAAGTTTTTAACTTCTTCTGATAAATTATTATGCAGACTTCTACTCCCTTTTTGCATTATACAAGCCAGAAGAGCTATTCCGATTAAGTAAACAACCATGAACCAGAAAGCAACCACATATAAAGGGATCACATACCTGATAATATTTTCTCTCTTCAAGCCATTGCTTTACAGGCATAACTTTGTCACTAGCATCTTTCCACTCATTTGCAACCACAGAAGCAACTCGATTTGCTGTAACTTTTGCTCTAGCAAGCTCCCTGTCAAGTGTTTTTCTCTCCTCCTACATAAACAAGACTATAATCACGCCATGTTGCATAAATCACCTGGAAAAATAATGGCTACTCTATGATAAAATTGAATTTCAGCTGAAATACATTGGTATTACATTCATCTCTTGCACTTTCCGCTGGTAATCACGAACAGCATTGGCAGCAGCTCCACCGGCCAAAACTGCTTCCTCAAGCTCCCGAACAGTTTGGGTAAGCTTTTCAACTTCTGCAACCTTTTGCCTTTGCATTTTATCAAGAATTCTGTTTTCCTCCTGGACAATTCATACTCTCACTAAATTCATTTTGAAGCTCTGCTTGGTTACCTCACGAAACAGAGAAGTACCACAAAAGGCATACCTGACATATCTCTATCTGCTTCATTAACTCCTGGTTTTTGTTTTGAAGATCATCAACCAAGGAACACTTGGCTAGAGCTGCCTGAACTGTTTTTTCAGCCTCTAAAAGAGCAGCTTCCTTGGATTTAGTAAGACGATCCAATGCTCTATTGTTATCTTGCAACTTTGCTACCTGAAAGTCAAATGTGACTTCTGAATATGCTTTGTTTGAGAAACAAGCAAATAACTCATAATTGTGTAACCTGTTCGATTCAGAATTACAGAATGTCTACATATAGGGAATGGTAGGGTTAACAAATTGCCAATTGCAAATTGCAAATGCAAGCCTCAGAAGGAACATGAAAATTTTAAAAAATACCTCCAGCCTAACAAGCTTCAGTTCTGCCTCCAGTGGAGCAATGATGGCCTCAATTGGAGGCATATCATCGTCCTTTTGAGCAGCATGCACTCTTCGTAGTGTTGCTTCTGCAGCAAATTGTGCAGCAAGAGCAGCTTTTTTCTCTTCATTTATCTTTTTAATTTCAAGATTCTGGAAAAGCACAATAGCAATTACCACGACCAATTGACATAGAGATCAAAGAATTTCAATTGACTGACAGCTTAACTGTTAACAATTACCTTGCTTTCCAGGATATCTTCAGTTGCTTTTAGCTTCCCATCTACTTTGGTAAGCTCATCAGTAAGCTAAAGACAATGAAACAGGAATTTGCCATCAGCTAAGCTCCTACAAGTCCTTCCTAAGCTCTAAGCAATGAGGGAAGATCAGACAGTTGTGGATAGCATGCACGGCAATTCACCGAAAACTACTACATTACCTATAATTAATTTGAAAGTCTAAAAAGGATAATGATTAAATATCCAAATGGTAATTAAAGATATCTCAACCCCATTATTGAGGAAAACAGAGTAGCATATACATGAAGCACGACTTTTCACATACAAAACAAGGCGGGTATAAACAGCTGAAACAAGCAAAAGAAAAGAGACATCGTGCTTGGTTTAATTACCACAAATATACAAGTAATGTAAAAGCATGCCAGTCACTAGTTTGTGTATGGCATGTGAATAAGAATATCATGGTTTCTCCCTGTGGAGAATAGGAACATCAGACGATCTTAAAGAGATTACACAATCATTTGTCTCCAAGCAGTAGTTATGTTTGTAGGGTCATGAACCAAAAATGCCGCACAGAGTAGCTGCGCAGTACTTTTCCCTTGCATAACGAACAATATAGTTCCTAGCCTCATAAATAAAATATGCAAAAATGGTTCCATATTTCCATTCATGGATCAACACAGTACTAACAGTTACCTTATATAATCTATTACAATTCTTATCTTAATGTTTTTACAGGAACTAGGCTGAAAAGATTTAAGAGGAAAATTACCTCTTCAACTGCCTTCTCTTTCAGGCGTTCTGAATACTTTAGTGCTTTGATTTCTGCATGAGCATCTACCAACTCCCTCTCTTTATCTGCATGTGAAAAAAAAAGGCAACCTGAAGATCCCTGATTCTACATACAAGGTGCCATAAGATAGCACGATAGTATTCATCTACAAGTCCTTGCTCTCATGCATTTGTGTTTGAATACACAGATCTCCAGATGTCAATGGCTTATATACATATATACATTATGTGACAAACGTTGCAAAATTTTGTGATCAAACAAATACTCAGCATGTAGTGTGTGAGAATGTAGGTGTGGCGGTGTGAGCATTGTAGCTATTCTCTCCTTTCACTAGAATTAAGTAACTAAGCAAAAGTAATTCATAATTCTTCACTCTAGCGAATTATTTTCACAATCTTACAGGATATAAGATCTCTTCTCCCGTTAAATTTAAGCCTAAACCAGCAAGAAATGACAATTCTAAGGCCCGGGAAAGCATACAAGTAGACTTAAAAAATATAGTGTGCATGATATAACATAAAATTCTTCGTTGGCAAACCATAAAACTCATCCCAGGCGATCAAATTGTTTATACCAGCAACTCGTTTGATCGAACATCATTTAATCAATTACTGAATGAGCAAACAAACAAACTGATTTCCGTTAAAAAAACAGTCATCTTTCCAAAGAAAAGCAGAATTTAAACGACAGGCTACAGACCTCGAACATCATTTTCGAGGCGAGTGAGCTCGAGTCTGATGGGATCCGAACCGTGGAACTGATGAAAGAAGTCATCGACCTCGGAACCAACCCTAGAGTGGGCGGTGCTGTTCCTTCTCCGAGACCTCATCGACGCCGAAGATGTTAGCACCGTGGGCCTCGGCGGGTCCGATTCTCCGTTGGACATGTGGTGACCGTTGCTCATTTTGTGAGATCTGAGCGGAAGCAGACAATCTGCTTTCTCCTATGAACTCATACAAAATCCAAACCCTAGAGAAAAGCAAATTATCAAATGTTGGATTGTTGGGGCACAGTCGTAGAGAGAGGGTAAAGAGGAGGAGAGTGCTCGGAAGTCTGTAAAGTAGCAAAAAAAGGAGGTGGCCACCAGCCAACAGTGGTCGCTTTTTTCCGCCTTTTTTCTTCTTTTTTATTATTTTAAATTGTTTTCAAATTTTAAGTAATTGGTTCCGTTGATTTGCACGCTCGACAATGTTTTCAAAGGAATAAATAATTTTACGATCTCTTTGGCTTCCAATTAATTTTTAATTTTTTACTTTCTAAAATAGAGGAAGGATAATAACAAATTTATATGTATCGAAGGTAAAGTTTAATGGAGGTTAAAATTTTGTTAATCATATTTTATTACTTTTTATAAATAAAATTAACTTAAATTATAAAATTTACAAAATATTTTAATTAAATATATTATCCGCCCTTTTATTAACATCCCCTTACATCTTGTCAAGTACACATCACCATTAGTAACATAAATAACATCACTAAAACGAGGTTGTTGTTTTCTTTTACAAATTTTCATTTATTTGAACACACATCGGTTCCATGTGACTCTTTTCCCTATATCATTTTTACTCTATGTCCCAAGTCCTCTCGCCCCCTTGACGGGTTCTTCACATGCTCTCGCTTCTTTATAAGTGGTAGGTCTCTATATCCCTTGTTGATAGTACCTTTCTTCATCATTTACGGTTTTCACGTACACAATATATCACATTATCTAGTGGGAGAGTCATCTTCATATAAAAATGTTTACACCAATGACTTGTAGTAATGTGGTAGGGACGCGGACAACAACAATGTCAACTTCTCGTCTTTAACATTTTCACCTATAGACATCAATTATCATACTAGTTAATTGAATATGTTGACGTGATAATTAAGGTCACCTCCTTCCTCCACCTAGGGTGAGGACATATCTAATACATGAATAATCTCAGTATGGTCACCTTCAACATATTGTACTTGATCCCGGGAGCAAGCTCCAACTATACTCGGGATCTTGCTTTATATACTAATCCAATTTCCTCGATCATGGATACACATTTCTCTTGCTAAAGAGCTTGATCAAATCTCTGCTACACAAACAAGTCTTAAATCATGCTTCACCACAAAATGAAATTGATCTTTGATACGTGATGTCAAAAGAACGGTCTCGCCCCCGGAAATAACGGTTTTTGGGTACCGTTACTCTAGTTCGTTAGTTTATGCTCGTCAAGGGTTGATGGTGGAACGGTCTATTCCCGTTCCACCTTCCCGTTCTAGGCATCCGTTTAATTTCTAACATCGTTTTTCATCCATACATGGCACTTAAACATATGGAGGGAAAACTCGTTAAAAATTAAGGAAAAAGACATCACATTATGTATTGTCTCTCACAGAGCTCCCTTGAATAAGATTTTAGGCTCAACCTTTTACCTCTTCCGACAACCTAATCACATATTTAGGGAAGATCTTCCTCATCATGAGAAGTCTTATCCACCATGATATCTTCCTCCTGAAGAACACGATGAAAGCATACAATAGGATTTGCTTTAAATCCGGATCTAGGTGATTCTTTTCTAAGCTTGTTGTTCTATCTTCTAGGGTTGTGCATTCGGTCTAGAACTAATATTCCGAATCCGGTCGAGTGGACCGGAATTTCCAAAATCTTGGACAGTGGACTGGAATAAAAATAATAAAAAACTATAATTTTGTGATAATTAGGGTATAGAAAGCGAGATGTTTGGAGCTTTCTCGTTCGTGAAGATCGAAGGACAATGAGAGTTAACTCTTGGTTTCGAGAAGAAATGAAAAGCAACCAGGAAAGCAGAGAATGTAGAAGGCACAACCACGATGCTTCTCATACATTTCAATCAAAAAAAAGCCCCATCGGCTGGCTTAGAAAGATGAGAACAAGAAGAAGAAGAAAGAAGAAAAGAAAAAAGAGCATTTTCCTTGTCTGCTGCAATTTTTCGTCTCTACGATGGTGCGCGCTTGTACGCATGCCCTCATCTCGTATTCCTGAGTTTGTTTTGATGGAAACGCTCCTTGCAGTAATGTTGTTGCTGCGAATTGTTCCTTTATAACTCAACCACATGAAACAAGTCCAGTTCTGCGATTATGATCCCAGGTCTTCTCTGTACTTGTTTCTTACCAAATCCTGTTTTAAATCATCCTTTTGGAACAACTACAATCTGTTTATAGACTGGAATCGTTCTCTGTATAACCTCCCTTTGAATTTCGATCTTTGCATCCGGTTACTACTAACTGATTCGGAATCTGAAGGTAGTAACCCTACCCACACTGAATGGGATCTGTTCTTTCTGTTCTTAAACTGGAACATAATAATCTATCTGAACGAGGATGTTTTGCATCCTTATTGTAAGTTAGATACATCTGTTAATTCTTTTAATTATGTTCATCTGTATGAGGCATTTTCTTGTGAGATGCCCTTTTCTAAAATTAGCAGGCACTCGCTTACTACCCACACTCTGTCTTGCTTGCTGGTTATTGGTATCAATGGTATATACAAATGGAGTGTGAATATTGATTGTTTGATCAACCTTCGTAAAACATGCTATACTCCCCACCGTCTAACACGGATTTGCTATAACCTAGCATTATCTCGTTTGAGTTGCCATGATCCTGGCTCCCTTGATTACGCTCTCAAAAATAATTTTTGACGTTTTTTGAGTGTTTGGACTATTCCGAACCTTTTGAACAAATTGTCCCGTGGTCTCCGATTGAACAATGATATCCAATTTACACCATGTTTTAATTTTCACCTTAAGTTTACTTGGGTTGTGGAACTTAGAACTTTAATGATAAACTCATGCTCATACAAGCTTTACAAAGCTTTATTCAGAATCAAACAATTCAGTTGCAAACGATTTATTGAGAAAACTAAGGTGCTTGTATTTGTCCAACAATGGATACAATCTATATTACTGGTGAGCCAAGTCCATAAACCAAGTAGGGCAGTTGACTCCTACACGAGTCAAATCATTGGGCTACAACCCTTGTCGCTTGTCTTAACCAATATGTCTTATATTGGGTTTTACATCCCCGACTACTGCAAAACTTGGTTGTTAATCCCGTCGGATTTGTTTTTATCCCATGTTCTTTACCCGGATGAATGTCTTCGCTTTGACAAGAAGATTAAAATTCACAAAAACACTTCTAGGATCTTGACTTACAACCGTCTTTCTTTTGAACCGGTGATGTCTTACCAATCTTATAATCTCTTTATCTCTCGAAAGGTCGACTTTAATGAATGTATCACCCAATCAACAACAAATTATCAAGTTACTCAAGCCACCAGGCGATACCAGCTTTCGAAAAAGAACAAAAATCATTTCCTTAATGATTATTATTTTTTGGAATATTAGAGGAATGGGCCGGAGCAACCTCTGGACAAACCTCGAAGTAGTTTGTAAGATCCATAAGATCAATGTTATTGCCCTTGCAGAAACAAAATCGGAAAAACCACCGGATGACCGCCTCTGGAAATCAGCCGGTTTCGACAATATGATCTATTGTCCGGCTACCGGAAGGGCTGGAGGTTTATGCCTTCTATGGAAAGAATATCAACTTAGAAACCAAGTTATAACTCCCAAATTTAAAAATGATAGATTTATTTGTATTGAATTCAACTGTAAAAACACAAATCATAAAATGAACGTCATTTTTGCTTATGCTCCTCCACAAGAAACCTTAAAAAACCTTTTTTGGGATTCAATATCCACCTTCATACGTGACTCTAACGTTCCATGTATTATCCTCGGAGACCTAAACGAGATTCAACAACACTCAGATAAACAAGGCGGAGCTCCAATCAATACAAATAGATTTAATAGACTACTTAACTTTAAAAACAACTGTAACCTTGAGGATTTGAAAACCACTGGCAACGAGTTCACATGGAGGAAAAAGTGTAACGGACCTAATAATATCCTAGAGAAACTTGACCGTGTCTTGGTCCATAACCAAGTTCTTCAATGGTATCCAAATTTAACAACAAAAAATCACGCATTCACACTATCAGACCATTGTCAAATTTCACTCGATATTTCCACTACAAAAACTTTCACCCCACAACCATTTAAGTTTGAATTGATGTGGACTAAACGAAAATCTTTCGAAAATATAGTTCGACAAACGTGGCGGGCTAACTTCATTGGAAATGAAATGTATAAACTAACAAAGAAAACCCAACTAATGAAAACAAAAGCAAAAGAGTGGAGTAAAACAAACTTTGGCAACATCTTTAAGCAACTCAAAGACATTGAAATAAGACTTGAAGAAATTCAGGAAATCAACCAATCAAACCCAAACCAAAGAAATGACCTCTTGCAAAAAAATCTCCTAATAAAACAAAACCGTCTACTCTCTTTTCACCAGAGATATTGGAGACAAAGAACCAAAAATAAACATCTAAAAAATATTGATACAAATTCTAAATATTTTAACCGCATTGCTACGGGTAGAAGAAATCGCAAACACATTAAAGAATTGATATCTACAAATGGAATTCTGCTTTCATGTGAAAATGAAATCCGATAAGAAATCAGGACGGATTTTATGAAAAAATTTTCAAAAACACAATTGGACAAACCTCTACTTGAAGAAAAACTCTAACTTATTAAAAATAAAGTTAGTAATTATGATAATTTAAACCTAACAAAGACCCCTACAAATGCCGAAATCAAAAATGCTATGTTCGACATTGGGTGTGATAAATCCCCGGGTCCTGATGGCATGCCAGCTGGTTTTTACCAAAAATACTGGCACATTGTCCGCAACGACGTTACAAAAGCAGTTAAAAAATTTTTTAGGAGTGGTAAAATGCTCAAACAAATCAACCACACTTTTATAACCCTTATCCCAAAAGTGGATAATCCAACAACAACGAACCACTTTAGACCAATTAGTTTGTGTTCAACTATATATAAAATCATAGCAAAAATAATAACAAATAGAATGAAATCAATCATACCAAAACTAATCCATCCGTTGCAAGGTGCTTTTGTCTCAAACCGATCAATTAATGACAATATTCTTATTGCACACGAGATTTTTCACTCATTTAGATTAAAAAAAGACAAGGAAGGGTGGGTGGCCATCAAACTTGATATGGAAAAAGCTTATGACCAAGTTGATTGGAATTTTATCTTCAAAATTTTGGAAAAATTTGGATTCTGCAATAAATTTGTCGGATGGATTAAGGAATGTGTAACCACGGTTTCCTTCTCCGTCCTTGTTAACAATGGACCAACTGAGCAATTTTTTCCAGAAAAAGGACTTAGACAAGGTGACCCCTTATCACCTTACCTATTTATTCTTGGGGCTGAAATTCTAACACAAATGTTACAAGATGATAGTAACAATTATGATAACCATATTGGATTCCCTGTCTGTAGACAAGGAACCCCAATTCCTTTCCTATCCTTTGCTGATGACATGGTCATCTTTGCTAAAGCAAACATGGATTCATGCCAAAGAACAAAACAGATCTTGGAAATGTACTGCTCCATATCAGGACAAAAAATCAACTACCAAAAATCTGCTTTCCAAACAACAAAAAATACTAATGAAAACAATATAACCCAACTAAAAAACATCTTGGCTATGGACCATACCAAGTCTCTTGACAAATATCTTGGTTGTCCTATTATAAATGGTAGAGTGACAAAAGAAACTTTTGGGGATATCAATCATAAAACTAAACAACAACTCTCGAAATGGAAAGCAAATTCCTTATCGCAAGAAGGTAGAAAGACCCTCATCAAACATAATCTTGCGACCAAACCAACTTTTGCCATGCAAAGTTTTATGTTACCAGCTTATAATCTTAAAGAACTTGATAAAACCTACAAAAAATTCTTCTGGAACAAAGGAGATCAACACAGGCCAATCATAAGCTGGGATGTAATATGTAAATCAAAAGAAAATGGTGGTCTTGGACTAAGGAGAGCTCATACTACAAACAAAGCACTACAAATGAAACTCTTGTGGAAAATCCTTGCTGAGCCAAATAACATATGGGTAAAGGTCATAAATGAAAAGTACCTTAAAAATATAAATATTCTAAATTACAAAAAGAAAGGCACAACATCTTGGCAGTGGAATAACCTCATGAAACTCAAAACCGAGTTCAAGAACGGACTTATCTGGCAGGTTGGTAATGGTAATACTATAAATTTTTGGCATGACAATTGGATAATTCCTTCTCCGCTTATAAAAATGGCACAAAATACCAATTCCATTGACACAACCATAACAGTCAACCACTTCTTTAATAACATCGGACAATGGGATGTCATAAAAATTGAAAAGGAATTGAAAAACATCTTAAACCAAGATATTATGCGAATAATAACGGAAATAATAATCCCAAACAACGATATTCAGGATAGACTTTACTGGAAAGGTAGCAATAATGGTTGGTTTTCTACAAAATCTACTGCTCATATGATTGAAACACAATCATGCTTTAATCAGACAAATGCTTGTGAATGGATCTGGAAACTTGATACCCAACCCAAAATCAAAAATTTTCTCTGGAAATTTTCACAAAATGGTATCCCAACTAAAACAAAGTTGGACGAAAGAAGAATAGCAGTTACAAGACATTGTGAACTATGCAACCACCATTGCGAGGATTTGATCCATTTGTTCCTCGAATGCCCTTTTAGCAAACAAGTTATTGAAAAATTTGACAAAACAATGTTATTCGAAATAAACAAAATTAACTATAACAACAAAAAACCCCATGAAATTCTAATTGATCTTAAAAATATACTTGGACTAAACAAACTTGCTTGCATCGCAACCATTTGGTGGAGTATTTGGTACTTTAGAAATAAAATCATCTTTGGTAATGAACCCATTGGGTCATGTAAGAAGGTCACCGGCTTCATCAAAGACCAAATTCATAGGTGGAAAGTCAACACGCTCGATGAAGATGACTATGACTTTAAACAACTAAAGAATGTAAATCCTATAACAAGGAAAAAACATAATATCAAATGGGAGAAACCAAAACAGGGCTTTCATAAACTAAACTTTGACGGATCGAAATTAGATTCCGGAATTACTTCTATTGGCTACGTGATTCGGGACCAAAATGGAAAAGTAGTAAGCCTTGATGCAAAAAAAATAACTTCAACTCGGTTTTAAAAGCTGAAGCTTTTGCCCTAAAATCAGACCTTCACGAGGCAATTAGACTACAAATAAAAAAAATTGAAATTGAAGGGGACAACCTCTGTGTTATTAAGGCACTCCAAGGATGTTGGAGTTGTCCTTGGGAGGTCGAGATGATTATTTCCGACTCCAAACTAGACCTCCGGTTTTTTGACGAAGTCCAGATTAGGCATGTATTCAGAGAAGTAAACTGTGTTGCAGACCGACTAACCCATTTGGAAATTTCGACACCCAACACCAACTTTTCTGATGATCTTGAACTTTGTGTTCTCATCCGTAAGGATGCTTTAGGATGGACTACCTCTAGAAGATAGTCCACCCTAACCGCTTTCCATTATCAAAAAAAAAAAAAAAAAAACACAAATGGTAAGGTGAAAAGTAAGGATTGTTTAGCTATAATGGGTAAGTTAACTTATCCAAACTTTGACTCTAAATTCACACTAGATGATAGGTATAATGCGGTAATGTATAAATATATCCACGTAAAAATGATAAGTCTATTTGGTTTATGATATGAAGTATTATATAAACTAATAAGAAGGGTTAAACATGTAGAAGTTTGGCCATGAAAACACGACCCGTGACTTCAAAATAATGTGAAATGAGTCCAAACTGGTCTAAGTCCGGTTTGACTCAGAGTCTATCAAAAATAAAATATTTGGGTACTACAGTATGTACTACTACCATATGGTCTACTATAGGTTATTACATCCTTTTAGGTTTTCCCCGATCTCCTAGAAGATTAAGAATCAAGTCATTATTTTCAAACCATCGACTGAAGCTGAATATAGGGTCATGAAAAACACCACTTGCGAACTCCTATGGAGTCACTTTGTCCTTCTATATCTTGGAGTTCTTCATAAGCTTCCAATGAAGATTCATTGTGACAATGAAGAAAAGATTCACATTGTCAACAATCCGGTATTTGATGAGCGAACCCAGTATGTTGAGGTTGATTGTCATACAATTAGAGATTAAATCACCATGAAACTATTCATACCGTCTTCACGCCTAAAATTAACCAATTAATAGATATTATGAGCAAAGTCTTAGACTATTCTCACTTCAAGTTTTTATTGTTCAAGCTCGAAGTTGTCACTTCTCCACCTCTAACTTGAATGAGAGTGTAAGAGATATGATTATATTTGTCATTTACTACTTACTTAAGTTATTAGGTTAACCCTAAGGGTTCCCTTTTATATATACTAGTCAGACACCGCGCGCGAAGCGCGCGGTTGGAATTGAGCGATCGTAAAATAAGATATGTCGCACAACCATTTCCGTTGATTCGAATAGAAATTTCCTTTGTACAATAAATCGAGGACCAATCTTTTAGTACAAGTTCGCTACTAATATAAGTTTATTTTTATTTCAAGTATCTAAAAACAGTAATAATAAAACCAATAAGTATCTAAGAACAGTAAAATTAAAAACCAAAATACTTATATTAATACTAAAATAATACTGAGGTTGAAACAATCAAATATTTTAGTAATACTGGGGTTGTACACAACATTATCCAACACCCAATGACTCCTTATCCGAACACATGAAGCGTTGCAAGTCATTCTAGGGAGTTGTATCCAACAAGAAGCAACGGGATCAAACACCTCCCATTCGAGCAATTGGCATGAAAAGTAAATATGAATATATTATATAAATATTTGAAATACTATGAAATCAAAACTATAATGGACAAAATCACTACAACATAGAACATGGGTGATGGAGTTAGTAATGTGGAAACCTTAACAATTACTGCCAATGGTCTTAGTTTCCACTTCTAGTCTTCATTCATCCTAGTTACCCAAATCTCAAGGAATAAAACCTCTGTAAAGCTTTGGCCAGCCTAAGGCTGAAAATAGTCGTATTGTTCTATGATTACATCTTGTGAACTGCCCACTATAACGCCTTACCCATCCTAAAACTGCCATTAGTGAGGCAATTTTTTCTCAAAAGCTTTTGTACTTCATTTCTTGGCTTCAATGTTGTTCAATATATACATCTTGTAAATTTATCTTCCTCAGAATCCTATAGTGGCTTGAAGCAATCCTGTCAACCGCATTCAGGAAAAAGTCAGGATACGAGAGATACTCATTTTTCTAGAAAATCAAGATCAATTGTTTACTTTCTGTGTGGGTTGAAGTGTAAATAGAAAACAGTTCAAGAAGATATGTTAAAAGAGTGTAATTTGAAGTTTTAAAACCTTACACATTTTTTCCTCAAAGTGATTTCAAACCTGAACTTGTTATTTGGGTTGATGTGGCCCGATAACTCGATCCGGGTCGTAGTTGAACGGGCTTCAAAATCCCCCTCCCCAAGGATTCATGGATATCCGATCAGTACCAAATAGGTACTTTAACGTCAATCATTTTGATTTTTGTTGAGATATCCAATCCAAAAATTATGGGATGACAAGTTTATTGAAATTTCATTTCTTGGATATGATGGAATATTGAGATATGAACGGCCGGTTTGGCCTAAATAATCTGAGAACAAAGCACAACTTAAACCAACAAGCAAACCCATAAGGATGTACACTTCATTTCACTCTCAGTACAAGACAAGAGGTGAACCAAACATTTATTCCAAGAACCCATTGGTTTCACCCAAATGCCCGATGGGTGTCATGTGAATGAAGGAAGATCAAGCAAGAGAAAAACAGATTTTAAATATCATGTTGAGTATTTCATTTAAAACAGGAGAACTACTCCTTTTCACTTTCACCTTCGTCGCGCTTCAAGAATCGCCTGAACCAATATGTAGAGGACTTTGGATGAAACGTAAGCCCATTCATGTAGTCACCATAGACTATACCAAAGCGTTTTGTGTAACCGTTAGCCCATTCGAAGTTATCCAACAAGGACCATGCAAATTAACCCCTCACATTTGCCCCATCCCTGTCAATGTTGTTCAAAACAACACTATTATCTTCACTGAAGCTGCAAATATAGGCTATATGGTTTCCTAATTGATAGTTTTTGTAAAATATTTTCAAGGATTACTCACCTCCGATCCATTATTTTTAAAATATTGTTTTGACTACAAGGATCACTCACTCCCACACAGAATATTCACCAGTAATGTTGATTTAGAGAAAACTAATTTTTATGAGATAGAAAAGGAAGAGTAAACAAGAATTCACCTTATTGCCTGAGCAACAGAAGCAAGGTATCCTTTGAAGTAAGTGACCCTCAATCTGTCATCTAGCATCTCATTAACCTCGGCACTCTCGTTTTCTTCATCATCCATACCTGAACGAAGACAATCTACCATTTTAGATTTGCAACAAAAGCTAGTTTGAACATTGCTGATATATATTTATACATTAAGAGAAACTGAGTAACTTGCCATTTTCTGTAATATATATTGGAGGATTTTTGTATTTTTCTGCAGTAATTGATAGTTTTCCAGAGGCCCCGAGCTACAACATACAACCATGGTGATGCTACCTACCATGAATAAAATTAGAAAAGGTATTCACAAAACAATCAGTAGTTTAATGGATACAAACTCATGGTCTGTGTCACAGAAGATAAATTTACCTTCTCACCAATCTTTTCACCTCTCCCCATTCAGCTAATTAACAAGAAATATATATAAACTTCAGCATTCATAAAGTAAGTTGAGATGAAAAAAAATATATAAGTGATTGAGGGAACATCAGTGACCGCTTACCGATTCTTTCCATTTTCTGTGCTCCATAATATTCAATCCCCTCAGGAGTCTCTGTATGATGAGCAATATATTTGGCAGAATAATGGTTTAACCCAATGAAGTCTACATGTTTCATTAGCAACTTTCTCTCTTCTTCAGTGAACTTTGGCAAACGATTTCCAATCTTCTGAGATCTGTAGAAACCGGAATCTATCATGTGTGATACTCGTAAAGCAGTATATGGAGAGTGTGAAGAGATTTTTGAATACCATTATAAGTGGTCCTTTGCCAGATTTATCAATAAGAAGTGCTCCTAATACAGTTATAGGCACCTGGATAACAACATAAGCCCCTGAACTTTCTTCTCATAATAACCTGCACATCCGTAATAGAGGGATCAATTCTAGTCTCCAAAATAGCACATAACCATACCTTAAATTCTTCAAGGAACTTCTTAATCCCATTTTGTTGGTTTCTCACCTCATCAGGTGATATAAAAAGATCTTTCAATATGGTTTCCAAAAGCTCAAATAAGGATTTCAAGTACTATAATTGACCGAATGAGATGACGTTACAACCAATTCGAACACAAATCTTCACCAGTGCTGCATGATACGCAGAAAATTAATATTAGCAAAGAATTCAGAACTGCAGTTGCACGAGAACATGGCCAAACTGGAGGCCCAAAATGCATGTCGCAGCAGCTGTCAAAGATCTGCAAAATTATAGTATAAATTGCTAAAAAAGAATAATGTTTAAGCATTCTCCAAATCCACTAAATCAAATAACAAATTTTACGCTATCAACTCTTTATAATCTCTATGTTAAGAATCATTTTCATTGATTAAGTCAATTTTGTTGCTACTACTGAGAAAATGGTTTTGAGCATCTAAATTAAGGGATTAGTCGTGGAAATGGAATTGACGGTCCATGGAGCAATTCAGACATACCTTGATTATAGGCTCTGTGCAACGTAGCTGCTTGAGCTTTAAGTTCCAAAATGTAACAAATCAAAGCAGGGGAGAGAGAGGAACCAAATTACCGCTGAAGACCAGCCGAAGTTCGTTGCCATGAGATCCTTCAATTGCGCGAGAAGATCGGTCTTTTTCTTCTGTCGAAGTTCATGAACCTTATTCGTGGTACAAAGAGATTAAAAAAAGCTTCAATCAGAAAATAAATTCAACGAAAATCATAGAAACTAAGCTCCAAATAGTAACTATAAAGAGTTTGTTGCCGTTGAGTACACTAAGGAATTGAACAAATTCTGAAATAAAAACCAAGAAAATCAGCGGTTAAATCCGTAACAAATAAAGATGGGAAGAAGAGAATCACAAAAACAACAAACACATCAACATAATGCCTGATTCTATAAAGAAGAAGATATGTTTAATCTGACTAAAGAGAAAAAAGGTGGAAGAAAAGCCAAATTACCAAGTAGGAAGCGATCCCAAGTCCATCATCGAAACTCTGAAATTCGAAGAGGATATTGAAAGAAGGGGAAATTATGTAAAGAAGAAAGCTTGAGGAAGAAGAGATAAAACCTTACCTTGAAAACCGAAGAAGGCTTCATCGAAGATGGATAATAAAGGTAAGGCTTCATCGAGTTTATTTTTTGTGATATAGAAAACTTGCATTGATGAGATTAACATGCAAGTCTTTCCTACAGAATATATGTGAGTTGAAAAGACAATTAAAAATTAAACAAAATAGGGGGGAAATGCTTACAGTAAGGAAAGTGTTGCCGGTGTAAGAGATTAACATATAAGTCTTTCCTACAGCACCGTCGCCGACCGTAACCATGACTAAAATCTCAAAAACACGCAAAAAGAAAACAAATCCTTTTGTTCAGAAACTCAAAATTGAAACTTTAATGCAGGAAAATCATATGGGTGGCCGTAAAATGAGCAATTGGAGTAGCAAAAATCGAAAAACCTAACCAGCTAACATGCCATTAAAAACCCTACAAAAACAATCACAAGAATCCAAACAAAAACAAATTTGACGGAGCTGCAATTGCAATTCAATAGATAAAGAAACACTGAAAAATATGCGATTAGAGACGAAGCAAGAGAGAGAGAAAGAGGGAGACCTGAGAGAAGAGAGGCAAGGGTGAAAGTGCGGTGGTTTTTGGGGGCGATCGAAGTGAAATGGGCGTCTCAGATTCCGACGACTTCATCTGTGAAGCTTTGGAGACGCTAAATCTGATATGGAAGACAATAGAGGAAGAAGCCATTACAAAGTGAAATGGTTGGAGTCTTGAAGAAGAAGACTCAGTACGGAGGAGATGGAAGCAAAAACATGACGCGTGTGTATAGGTTTAGAGGCATGTGGACTCTTTCAGACGATGGGCAGCAGGGGCAAATCTGGAAACTAATAAATATAAGGGTATAATCGGAATTCCCCTATTCATTTGATCAACTCTCACATTTAGTATAGTAAGGATAATTGGCTTTACATTAAATGAATAAATCAGATTGTGAGCTTATCAAACTCTACCCAACATAAACCACATTTATGCTTCTCATCTTAAGCTATTTATGAATCTTTATAGTGGTCTTGAGATACATTATTAATATTTCTCCCTTCAAATATTCTTCGCTCGTCTTTTTCGAGTTTTCAAATTTGGACTTTCTTCTCTCCCCTATTATTTAACTTACGTTGTGATGCCCTCTAATATTAGCAAATACTACTAGTTGTAGTTGAGAAAGAAATCAAGTCTAGCAATAAAACAAAGACCATACAATCAGATTTGCATTCTTGAACAAACTCAACCAATAATGTCGACTCATAGGTACCGAATGCCTACTCAATCACTCTTTGAATCTCGTTATCTTTCTGTCTTGTAGAGTTAATCTTGAATTTCTTGTTTTTAACAAGGTGATCATGAACAATCTCTATGATAACTAATTAACTAATTAAAATTTGAAAAAAAATAAAAAGAAAATTCTCAATAATATTGTTATAAAAGTGTATCTCGGGGATCTTTGCGGTTTTTATCTTTGATCTTTAATACTTGATTCATAAGAATTGGTGTGTTCTCAGCTCTTATGAATTTTATTTGTTGTTTATTTAAGAGGTAATATGAAGATCGGTGTTTTTTAAGCTTGATTCGGTAAATTAGGCTCTACTCTTTTTAACCAACGTCAAAACATAATTATCCCTAATTATTACATACTTTGGGATACTTTTGTTAATAAAATATATAATTAATAGTAAAATTCTAAATAAATAATTTATACTGGAATAAGACCTTGTTAAATATCTCTTAAATAAGGAGTGGGAACCTCTAAAAGACGTTCCACCTAAATAAACAACGGTTTGATTTCAACACATGCCCACACATGGGAAAAATGTGCACGATCATGCGCTTTTAGTGCACAATCGTGTGCCTTGTATTGGTGAAGGGGTTCACGCTGGTGCATCAAGAACACGATCATGTAGACACCTTGTGGTCGTGCAAACAAGGTGCACGATCATGTTCTTGGTGCACGATTGTGCATTATGATCCTAGTTAGTTGTTTATTTGCACGACTTTATTTTTCATTCATTTTAAATTAACAATACATCGTGAACAAATTATGAACAATACACTAAACCCTCTTGGACAATTTTTTTGTAATGAATAGAATTTAAAGAGATTCAACTTGTTCAATGGTAATATGGTGGGAAGGAGAACCTTTGAACCAAGATTTAAAACTCCAAACCCGTGCCACTTTGTTTATATACATATATATTTTAGATGAAAAAGTGCATGGTCGTGCTTTTTATAAACAAAAGTTGCACGATTGTGCACCTATTATCACTTTTTATTTTTTTTTTCGTACAAAAAATGTACTTAAGATTATTATTTTTTTTGAAATTGAATGTATGTATGTAATAGACATTACGTGTACTCAAATAAAAATATTTGTGCAACTAAATTTGTGTAAGGAAAAATGACCAAGAATAATACGAACTATGAGGTATGAACCCAAAATGATACAAACTTTAAAAATTACAAGTTGATATACAAACTATTTCACATTAAATTAATTTTAATACGGGATGAAATCATGGCCAATTTTATTACAAAAATCGCCCATAAATTTTTAAATCACACAAAATTACCCCTACATTATATTTTCATTCAAAAACCACCCATATTATTTTCTTATATCTAACAATTTATATAATAAAGGTTAGTTATCACATTAATCTTAAATATTTTAGTCCATTTATTTAAAATATAACTATAATAATGATTGAGAAGTTTTAAAACTTTAAAAATAAAAATTCAGTTAAAAGACCCATGGTGACATTCCACAAAATCTTGGCATAAATAAAATTGATTTTTGAATGTTTAAAATTTAAACATGAAATGTAGATTTTTTCCCACAAATTTACGTTAGATATATTATTAAATTTTCAAATTACACAAATTTCCAAATAAGTGATATATTCTTTCATTAAGTTTTACCTACAAACATGATTTTTTTCATCAAACCACCCATAAAGCAATAATGACAACAAACATGGTTCTATTAACCAACATTTTTTTAAAAAAAATTCTTAATTTTTTAATGAATAGACTAAAATATTAAAAGTAAAGTGATGACTAACTTTTGTTACCTAATTCGTTAAGTATACAAAAATAACATAGCTGATTATTGAAAGAAAATAAAATATAGGGATCATTTTGTGCGAGTTAAAAATATATGGCAGTTTTTGTAATAAAATTTGGCCAAATTTTTACCCTGTATAAAAATTGGTTTAATGTGAAATAGCTTGTGTATCAAATAGTAATTTTTAAAGTTTGTATTATTTTTTGCCCATACCTCATAGTTGATATTATTTTTGGTCATTTTTCCTTTGTGTAATTGAATCTATGCATATATAAATCAAAGGAAATATAATCAACGTTTTTGATTTGGCCAATGATGGATGAACTGAATAAGCTCTTATTGGCTTTCTTCGACGTAGATGGGGAAGGTGACCACACAAAACGTATATTCACTAGTGCATATTTTTATCTACCTTGAGCCTAATATGATATCTCAGAGCTCCAAGAAGCAAGACGTGGGTCCATTCGGACCATTCGATTGAATGAGATTTATCGCAGAAGAAGTTGAAGATGAAAAGTGAGAATAAAGATGAAGGGATGAAATAAAAATTAGTTGGTTGAGTGTTTGGTAGGAATGAATCATTAAGGAGATGAAAACAATTATTATGTATAAAATTATGAAAAGGGTATGGAATAAAAAAAATATTGATGAGAACACATGAAAATGACATGAGTTTCATTTTTTTAACAATCTTTTTGATGCAAGAGAATCTCCAGACCAAGCTCGATTGAGACCATGATCATTAAAGCAAGGAGGCAAGGGCTGAAGGTCACTCTAAGGAGGAGATGAATCAAAGTCATTTATAGAAGAGAAATGAAAACCATTTCTGGAAACGAAACAAAGACCATTTCCAAAAGAGATATGAAAACCATTTTTCGAAAACAAATGAAGATCATTGTTTGGAGATGGAAGATATCAAGTAGAACACGTGTGCATGAAATCTTACTCTCCCATGCACATACACGTAGAAGAGGAAGATCACGTGGAGCAGAGGATAAGAATTCCCATGCACATGCACGTAGGAGAGGACGACCACACAAGGGCTTGCTTGCCCATGGACATGCACGTGGAGAGCCGGATGATCAATGCATGAATTCATTGGACATGACTAGTGGAGAGATGGACGTGATTAGTGGTTGACTTTTGGCCGTATGGATTATTATTTTCTAGCCCATAAAAGACATCTTAATTATGGGTTATGTTTTAAGTTCCGGGCCTTTTTAGTGTTATTTTCCAATAAAAGTTATTTAAAATTTTCCCTTTTATTTTTTCTTTTTATGAGATCTTATCTTTCACAAGATAAATCTTATCTTATCTTTCACAAGATAGATCTTATCTTATCTTATCTTATCTTATCTTAGTAGATCTAATATTATATTATCTTAATATATATCTTTAGGTTAGAAGATAACGTTTGCCAACCCTATATAAGGGATACACTCATACACGGCCTGTGCTTTTATTCACCATTCAATACACAAAATTCAACATTGCTTTTTGCAATTCTTTGTTCTTCCGACGCAAAGAGAGACGTCTCATTCACCCTATAGCTTGGAATGTTTTGGGTTGTTTTGTATGTAGCTGGTAATTTATCAAACCATTCACAAGTCTCCTTCTTGTGTTCTTTGAACGACTTTTCATCGATAAAGATTGTAGTGGAAGGGTTCTATGATCGTTCTAGGTTGTATGTTAGGGTCTCAGTTTCCCTATCATGCTCAAAGTCGTTTCATAGGGTTCGACCTACTTATGCCTCTATCAATCTCTCACCATCACCGGATCATACACGCCATACCCGTTCCCTTATAAGCCAACCATCACCCCCATAAAGATCTATCCCTCATTTGATCGATCACTCTAACAAGGATCGATATGCGTCTCGTTGGTGTCGACATATCGGGACTCAACAACGGCTAACCCCGTAACAGTTTTGGTTAGGGTATGGAATAAAAAAATATTGATGAGAACACATGAAAATAACATGAGTTTCATTTTTTTAACAATCTTTTTGATGCAAGAGAATCTCCAAACCAAGCTCGATTGAGACCATAATCATTAAAGCAAGGAGGCAAGGGCTGAAGGTCACTCTAAGGAGGAGAAGAATCAAAGTCATTTATAGAAGAGAAATGAAAACCATTTCCGGAAACGAAACAAAGACCATTTCCAAAAGAGATATGAAAACCATTTTTTGAAAAGAAATGAAGATCATTGATTGGAGATGGAAGATATCAAATAGAACACGTGTGCATGAAATCTTACTCTCCCATGCACATACACGTAGAAGAGGAAGATCACGTGGAGCAAAGGATAAGAATTCCCATGCACATGTACGTAGGAGAGGACGACCACACAAGGGCTTGCTTGCCCATGGACATGCACGTGGAGAGCCGGATGATCCATGCATGAATCCATTGGACATGACTAGTGGAGAGATGGACGTGATTAGTAGTTGAATTTCGGCCGTATGGATCATTATTTTCTAGCCCATAAAAGACATTAATTATGGGTTATGTTTTAAGTTCCGGGCCTTTTTAGTGTTATTTTCCAATAAAAGTTATTTAAAATTTTCCTTTTATTTTTCCTTTTTATGAGATCTTATCTTTTACAAGATAGATCTTATCTTATCTTACACAAGATAGATCTTATCTTATCTTAGTAGATCTAATATTATATTATCTTAATATATATCTTTAGCTTAGAAGATAACGTTTGCCAACCCTATATAAGGGATACACTCATACACGGCATGTGCTTTTATTCACCATTCAATACACAAAATTCAACATTGCTTTTTGCAATTCTTTGTTCTTCCGACGCAAAGAGAGACATCTCATTCACCCTATAGCTTGGAATGTTTTGGGTTGTTTTGTATGTGTCTAAAGCTGGTAATTTATCAAACCATTCACAAGTCTCCTTCTTATGTTCTTTGGACGACGTTTCATCGATAAAGATTGTAGTGGAAGGGTTCTACGATCGTTCTAGGTTGTGTGTAAGGGTCTCAGTTTCCCTATCATGCTCAAAGTCGAAGGGTTCGACCTACTTATGCCTCTATCAATCTCTCACCATCATTGGATCATACACGCCATACCCATTCCTTTATAAGCCAACCATCACCCCCATAAACATCTATCTCTCATTTGATCGATCACTCTAACAAGGATTGATATGCGTCTCGTTGGTGTCGACATATCGGAACTCAACAACGGCTAACCCCGTAACACTTTTGGTTAGGGCTTCCTTCGAACATATCAAGCACCATTTGAACTTGTTTGGTTCATCTATAGTAGAAGGCACCATTAGCGTTGTTCACCATCGACATCATCGATCTGTAAAAGAATTGTTGGGTCTTAACCAACATTTTATGTGTGATGTGAAGCTTTTAACTTGGATTTGGTAGATGTTTTCTTTTTCTAATCTTGGAAAACTGTTAACTCCATGGCTTTGTTTTGGTGTTGCAAGTGTTGTTGAATGGCTTTGTTTTTATGTTTTATTTTTCTAATCTTCCCCCTTGAATACTTCTGTTTTGGTGTTGCAAGTGTTGTTGAATGGATCCATGTTTTGACAAAGATATCCAAATGTTTGTGGGATGTTATTACTAATGAAGAAGAGTTGTCATATATGAAGATCATAAAGCGGATGGTTTAGTAATTCTCAGTAACGTATTGTAATACCTCATTTGCAACTCAATTTAAGATTTAGGTTGTCTAGTTTATCTGTTAGAGCAACTATTGACATCTCTTTGTGAAAACTTATACATCAGCATGTAAATCCAAACATATCAAATATGAAAATTAACCTCAAACATTCCAAACTACAATGTCCTTGACCATCCAATAATACTCATTTCTTAGACTAGAGTATGATAAACACAACATAAAAAATTGCCTTTCTCCGGGGTAGAAACTTCCTACATCAACATTGGTAATTGAAAGGAGAGTATCACAATTACGTTAGTAATCAATTTAATTTTTCGGTTATTATCTACCTAAATTCTAGGAAGTAGTTTAGATTTGAATTAGCCTATTTCAGTTTGAATAAATGGCTGTTTTCTAGCCTGAGTGGTTTGTGGTTTGTTAGCAAGTGTTGTAGCCGATATCTTGCCTATATAATGGCAAAGATTCCTCATTGAATAAACAAGCATTCGATTGCAATTCTACATTTTGGTATCAAAGCCAAATACTGAATTAAGGAAAGGAAGGCAACAACCTTGAGAGATTAAATCACAAAATGAGTGAAGATAAAACACTTACCAAGATTCCCCATTTCGATGGTCATTATGATCACTGGAGCGAACTGAGGGAGAATTTGATGAGAACAAAGGGACGTTGGATCTTGGTGGAGAGTGGTGTCTTGGAGCCTAAAGATGAGATGCTAATTGATGCACAACGTAAGAAGCTGGAGGAAGACAAAATACAAGATCATCAAGTTAAACGATATCTCTTCCATACACTAGACAGGGAAGTGTTTGAACGGATCTTGGATCGGAGTACATCCAAGATCATGTGGGACTCATTGAAGAGGATGTTTGGAGGAAATGAGAAATTAAAGAAAGCTTTTCGTAACAATCTAAGGAGAGAGTTCAAAGCATTGGAGATGAAGAAGGGAGAAATTGTCACATATTACTTTGCAGGGGTGATGGTGGTGTCTAACAAATTGTGCAGCATTGGAGAGGATATGCCCAACTCAAAGATGGTTTAAAAATATTGCGAACTCTTACTAAGCAATTCACATATGTAGTTGTGTCCATCGAAGAATCAAGGGACACAAATGAGATATCCATTGATGAAATCCAAAGCTCCTTGGTGATGCATGAACAAAAGTTCCATCACGTGACCAAGGAAGAAGAAGAACATTTTCTCAATGTAGAAGCAAGAAACAATAACAAGAGAGGTAGATGAAGAGGATCCTCTAGAGTAGGAGGTCGTGGCACATTCAACAAAGTTGTCATAGAGTGCTATGTTCGCCACTTAGCGTGCGTGCAAATAAGCTTTAAATTTATAAAACTAGAATCAAGCAAGCGAACCCGCAGTGTACGGATCGGCGTAGATTAGCAAGTATTCCAGAGTATCGAACACAGGGATTTGGGGGGTTAAATCCGATTATAGATTATCAAGCAAGTAAATGTATGAAGCTTTTCAAATATTGGGAAAACAACAATCCTAAAGATCCAGGAATCCAGCTGTGGCAATCGATTCAAGATATACTAATGATATAAGAACAGAGTTAAGATATGC
The DNA here is from genome assembly GCA_033239125.1 of Fagopyrum homotropicum. Classification (NCBI taxonomy): domain Eukaryota; kingdom Viridiplantae; phylum Streptophyta; class Magnoliopsida; order Caryophyllales; family Polygonaceae; genus Fagopyrum; species Fagopyrum homotropicum. The sequence continues at coordinate 11,704,843 of BSWB01000008.1, forward strand.
AAAGGTATGCTAATGTAAGGTAATCGTACGGTGAAGTTCCAAAAACCTTATGTAACTCACCTACAAGACACTCTCTATAAAGGTTGTTGAGGCTTCAATATAGAAAGGTTCTAAAGGTAAGAATTAATGTCAAATACCCAAACTTATAATCCAAGGATCAAGACTAACTAAACCGATTAAGGTTGTGACACTCACAATCGAGGTAGAGGTTGTTGAGGCTTCACTACCACCTAGAAAAGGCAAGGCAAGACTAAGTTAAAGCAAATCTTTAACTTTTGATTAAAGTAAAAGCAAGTTCGTAACTTAACACAAAATTACGGCTAGTTCTTGAGTTCCACGGCCGTGGAAGCTCAAGAACAGACCGTGGATTAGGGTTCGTCGGCGATTCTCTCTAACTCTCAGGGTCCAATCTGTTTACGATCGATCTATCATCATCTAAGCCATAACTATCAACCCTTCACCTTAGAATTGTCAAGGGTTTTTAGCTAATAACAGTCATATTGATATCAAATTCAAGGTTTAAAAGATTGAAAGATGAAAACTTCCGAAAACCTTCAATAACTTTCAAACTAATCTTAAATTCACAATCAAGAACAATAATCGTCACTAGATTCGGAGTAACACAAACAAACACAAATCTTAGATAAGAAGGAAGAGCGGGATGTCAATCCGTCTTCTAAATCAAACCTAAGCAAGAAGCGAAATCTCCTTGCGAACAATGTTCCGAATCTTCGATCTTCCGTCAATCCGGAAATCACAATAGCAATGTGCCAAAAATCTCTCAAACACAATCTCCGCCAAATGCGAAATTAGGGCAATTCCAAGCGCAAGCGTAAGATACGTCTATACGTAAGCGAAGGTGTAAAGCGAGGTGACGGAATCTCTCTTCGTCCGTCCTTTTATAGTGTAAGATAAAATATCGGCCCGGCCCAATTGCGTAGGAGATCGTGGCTTAAAGTATGGCGAAAAAGATCGCCAAGATCACGGTCGTGGAAGGGTTCCACGGCCGTAATTTAGAGCGTGGAAATCAACACGGTTTGAACCATCTTCTCCACGGCCCTAGAAGTCACTGGAATGAACCACGCTTCCCTGGCCATGGTTCCACGGCCGTGGACTTGAACGTGGAAAGTGGTACGGCCGTATTTTAGAGCGTGGTTTAGGGCAAGAACGTGATTCTTCCTTAGCCTCGTGCATTCTTCAAGTTTGCACTCCTTTAGCTCCTAGGAATGTCCTCAATTCATGGACATGCTCAATCAACTCCATCCTTGCTCAATTCCGTTCGGAAATAGCTCTCAATTACCTATAATCAACATAAAGCTTGTGTAGATCTCTATATCGACATTATAGACAAACTAGCTCACAAATGTATCAATGCTCAATCAATGACTATCAATATGGATCAAATACACTTAGAAAACGTGCCTAAAATATCACAATATTTCATGCTAACAAATAACCCCATACTTGCCACTTGCTTGTCCCTAAGCAAGGTCTTTCAAAAGCTTTAAAACAAGAGTTAGGATGAAATATGTGTACCTTCTCAAAGCAATACTTCTTTTGGATGAATGTGCCTTCTAAACAATAGATCATTCTCAAATCTTGCTCAATTATTTATAAGACTTTCATACACTTAGTCAAAGAGTAAAGAGTAAGGAAAGCTCATGAATCAATTAAACTTCCATACAAACATCATAACCTTCAAACATTATCAAAATCAATCTTAAGAAACTTCAATTTAGATCACCAAGTCATATAACATTCTTTTGATCTTAAGGACTTTCAAAGAAAAAGTCTAGAATGTGGAAAGGGAAGGAAAACTTTAAGGAATGTGGTGCATGAATCCGGGAAAGTGGATAACTACTCTCTTCTTCTTCTCTTGCGGTTTCCGCAACACCTTCAACTTAGAGCTTCACTCTCTTCTTTTCATTTTTCGACTTTCCTTTTGGAGTTATGGATAGAGGTGCACAAAAACCAAAGCCTAGGAGATTGGCGTTTCTCAATTTTTATGAGATGCCTCAAACCCTTAGCGCATATACCATAATCCGCTAGGAATATCGCTCAATCCGACTTTGGCAAGACACAAACACCCGGCTATGTGAATGGTGCCGAGTTACTCATCGTCATGATTGACTTCCCCAAACCTACAATTTCTTTCTATTCCTTTGAATGCAAAGTATTGCTTTCATGGCCCTCCCACATCATACATGCCTTTTTCACTCAACTCCTCCAAATTCCCGGATAGGTAAAGGAGGTCAATATTTCAATGAGGGGCTAAATGATCAAAGAAAGAAGAAAGAAAAATCGAATTGCCTTAATCATCTCAACAAGAAGCATAAGAACTTATATTGTGATTTCAACTTCAATTCCTCAACATGATTTAGGTAACATTCATGACATTATGAAACTTGCAAAAGAGGCAAAATCAACTCATTCAACTTCTTTTCAATTCACTATTCTTTTAAGCATACAATTGTCATCAAACTCAATTCACAAGTAGCGATTATCATAGAAATCATCTCAATTCCTTAGAAGCACAAAATTTTCAAAATTTTTCAATTTTTATGGGTTTTTCAAACTCTTTTTCATGCAATGCAATAATGAAACGTGCAACAATATAATGAACATGCAAGATAGTCTCGATAGAAGCAATCATAGTGAGTAAGAGTTATTACAACTTTTAGTCACACCCCACCCCATACTTGGAACAAACATTGTCCCTAATGTTCAAATAGAAGAAAGAAAAGAAGAAAAGAAAGAAAGAAAAAGAAAGAAAAGAAAAAGAAACTCACAAAATGGCGGTGGAGCGGCTAAAGCTATCGGTCATCATCATCATCACTGTGGCGCTGGTGGAGGCGGGAATGGAGAGAAGCTGGGGTCGTAGTGCCGCCAGAACTGCTGGCGGTAGACGTCTCTCATCATATGATCGAGGTCGTCCATGCGTCCATCTCTAGCATCGGCTCGAATCTCCAATGCTCCCACTCTCTCTGAAAGACCGGTGGCCCAATCTGGCATCTGCTCATACCAGCCAGGCGCCTGACTGTACCACCCTGGAGCATCTGACGGTGCTGGTGCTGGTGGCTGCTGTGCGGACCATGGAGGTGGAGCTCCGTACCTTGCAAGAGGCGTCTCCATCCAAGTAGGTCTCTCACTCACGCTGGCGCGGCGAGAGGACGAACCTGAAGCTCTGGCTGGACGTGGAGAACGTCTGGGCACATCAGAAGCAATATCCGGCTGATCCGGAAACGTGCCAAACTCCTGCTTTGCTCCTCCTCCTCCCTCAAACTGATCTCTCATCTCCTCCTCCTCAACTACGGGCGGTGGTGGGACATATGGAGGTGCTGCAATCCTGTTCGCATGCATAGCTGCGAACGTAGCCTTCCAATTATGGCGTCCAGCCATAATGGAGTACTCCGGGAGCCACTCAATGCCCCTCCCCGTCCTGCTCTCCCAAGGCATAGCTGCGTAAGGCGGACCTCTATGGGTAGGGAAGATAAGGCCTCTAGTCATGAAGGCCTGGAGTCCTAGGGGTACAGCTGGTATGCGTGTGCATGCAGAAAAATCAACCCCCAACATCCTAGCAAGGTGGGTAACTATCCCACCATATCCAATGTTGCCCGCCCTCTTGTTCTTAAGCTTGCTCATGGTAGCAGCTAAGAGGGTGGCGCAGTCAGTAGGGCGCCCATACAGCATAGAGTATAACAGAAAGAGCTCATCCGTCTTTATCTTCTGAGGTGTCTCCGTCCTAGGGAAGAGACACTCAGAAAGAACACGGTGAGCAATCTTCAAGGCTAAGTGATATATCAACTTAGCCTTGGTATCAGCTGGTTGCCAGCGGTCCTCGCTGGCGTAAATCATAGCAACCTCCTCCCAAAAATCTTTGGCGTAAACGCCACTAGGAAAACGACCATTGAATATCTCTTGGAACCCAAAGAAGGCTCCAAACTCTCGGATGGTAAAATTATAGTTTTTTTCCATAAGACGGAAAGAAACGGTCCTATCCACATGGCTGTGCTCAAACGACGTCACAACCTCTCTCGTGATCTCCTCATAAGCGTCTTCTCGGATAGCCGAAAAGACAACAAGTCCGGCTCTATCCAAGAGCCAAGTAAGGTCATTTATGATGTTGAGAGGAGCTAAATCCTCCAACAAAAGGTACCTAGGTCCAATAACCGCTCTCTTATGGATCCTCTCGAGTGCATCAAGATGATCCTCGTGAATGGTGGGTACTCTAGGGCTAGGAGGTGCGGGTGATAAAGGTGATGATGGAGGTGAAGGGGAGGAAGGTGGTGGTGCTCTAGAGAATGAAGAGGAAGAGGGGTTACCCTTCCTCTTTTTGTTCTTGTCCTGCCCATTCTTCTTCTCCTTAATCCTCCTAGAAACTCTCCTAACAAAATCCATCACTGTTCAAAATCACGGTCTGTTCTTGGTGTTCCACGGCCGTGGAATTGCCAGAGACCGTGATTCGTCTCGTTCTTTCGCAAATCTCAGCAAACAACAGTCAAACTCAGCAATCAGGCAGCCCTAGTCTAATTCCTTCCAATTTCAATCAGTTCTCCTATAATTTCTAGCAAAAACGAACCCAAATTGACGAAGATAGAGAAAAGCGAAAAAAACCTAGGTTTCGGATTTTAAAATCCGAATTCTGCGTTCCTTGGTGAATTGCCGCTCGATTCGTTGCTTGGATCTTGTTGGTGGTCGAATTTGCTTCAGTTTGGAACGAAGAATCGTTGAAAACGATTAACGAACGGAGATTTGAGGTGAAGGGCGTGGAATCGGCGAAGAGGGTCATGGAATTGGGTTTTTGGAAGTGTTTTTGTGAAGAACGTGGTTTATATAGTGGCCGGCAAAATTTTGGAAAATCACGGTCTGTCGGGGGGTTCCACGGCCGTGAAAATGTACGGAACCGTGGTTTTGGTGATTTTTCAAAGGCTTTTGGAAATTACGGTCACTGTAGCTGTCACGACCGTGGTTTAGGCCGTGGAACTCTCTGTAATGCTCCAAAGTCCAAGTTTCGTCACTTTTCTTCAAAATTACTCTTCCCCTTTCCTTTTCCACTGTTCCTACATCCAAAAACACGAACATACCGGAAGGAATCGAAGGCAAAACAAAGCAAAAACGTCTAAACTAAGCTAAACTATGAATCGAAAATAAAAACGTAAATGCAATACCTTGGGTTGCCTCCCAAGAAGCGCTTTGTTTAAGGTCCGTAGCTGGACCAAACTCGCACTTATTCGAGTGCGGTGGGCGTGAACTCTTCAGCTTGGAGTTCCGGCGTATACTTCTTGAGTCGTTGACCGTTCACCTTAAAGCTTCCGCCCGCTTCACCCCATACTTCAACTTCACCATGGGGGAAAATACGCTTAATTAGAAAAGGTCCGGTCCAACGAGATTTAAGCTTACCTGGAAAGAGACAAAGCCTTGAATTGAAGAGGAGAAATTGATCTCCTTCTTTGAAGTCCTTTGGAATGATATGCTTATCATGCCAACGCTTTGCTCTTTCCTTATAAATCTTGGCGTTTTCATAGGCGTTCAAGCGGAGTTCTTCCAGCTCATTAAGGTCTAAGAGACGCTTCTCTCCCGCTTCCTTCATGCTGAAATTCAACCATTTGATAGCCCAAAACTCCTTATGCTCTAACTCTACCGGTAAGTGACAAGACTTCCCATACACAAGGTTGTATGGCGTGGTTCCTATGGGAGTCTTGTACGCAGTCCGGTATGCCCACAATGCGTCATCAAGCTTCAAGGACCAATCCTTCCTAGTCCTTGAAACCGTCTTCTCTAGGATTCCTTTGATCTCCCGATTTGAGATCTCAACTTGTCCACTTGTTTGTGGATGATAAGGGGTGGCGATCTTGTGAGTAACCCCATACTTAGCTAGAAGAGCTTCAAAGCGCCGGGCAATGAAGTGAGAACCTCCATCACTAATGATAGTCCTTGGTGTCCCAAATCGTGGGAAGATGGTCTTGTTAAAGAACTTAACCACCACCATGGCATCATTGGTGGGAGAGGCAATCGCTTCCACCCATCTAGAAACGTAATCTACCGCCAAGAGTATGTATTGGTTTCCACAAGATGATGGGAACGGTCCCATAAAATCTACTCCCCAAACATCGAAAATCTCCACCTCTTGGATGTTATTGAGAGGCATCTCATTCCTCCTAGAGATATTACCTGTTCTTTGACAAGCATCGCAGCAAGAAACAAAGGATTGCACATCTCTAAATAAAGTAGGCCAAAAGAATCCAGATTGCAATACCTTTGCGCTAGTCTTGTTCGAACTAGCGTGTCCTCCACAAGGTAGTGAATAACAATGGCGGATGACACTTTGCATCTCATCTTCCGGCACACATCGCCGAATGATGCCATCCGGACCTCTCTTAAAGAGGAGAGGTTCATTCCAAAAGTATTCCGGAACATCCTTAAAGAACTTCTTTCTTTGTGCGTAGGATAGTCCGGGTGGTATCTCCTGGAAAACCAAATAGTTAACAAAATCAGCAAACCATGGTTCGTTACCTTTGGAGATCACATCGATGCACTCCTCAATGATATGTAGGTGTTCGTCCGGGAAGGAGTCATCTATAGGTAAGTGGTCGTCCTCTAGATGTGTTAGGCGACTCAAATGATCCGCAACAGAATTTTCCGAACCTTTCTTGTCGCGGATCTCTAGATCGAATTCTTGTAGGAGAAGAATCCATCTTATTAGCCTTGGCTTCGCATCCTTCTTTGCAAGGAGGTACCGGATCGCAGCATGATCCGTGTAGATAATCACCTTTGCACCTACAAGATAAGAGCGAAACTTGTCAATAGCATAAACAATGGCTAAAAATTCCTTTTCCGTAGTGGCGTAGTTGAGCTGCGCTTCATCTAGCGTCTTGCTAGCATAGTATATGGCATGGGTTCGCCCTTCCTTTTGTTGTCCAAGAACAGCTCCTATAGCTACGTCACTAGCATCGCACATAACCTCAAAGGGAAGAGTCCAATCCGGAGGTTGGATAATAGGTGCTGAAATTAGAGCTTCCCGGATCATGTTAAACGCATCCAAGCATTCCTGCGAAAACTCAAAAACTGCATCCTTCATCAATAGATTAGTGAGCGGTTTTGATATTTTAGAAAAGTCTTTAATGAAACGTCTATAAAATCCAGCGTGTCCTAGGAAACTTCTTATCCCTTTCACCGAAGTTGGGGGAGGAAGCTTCTCTATAGTCTCTATTTTCGCCTTATCCACCTCTATCCCTCTACTAGAGATTAAGTGTCCTAAAACAATTCCTTCCTTTACCATAAATTGACACTTCTCCCAATTAAGAACTAGGTTAGTGTCTTCACACCTTTGTAAAACAAGAGCAAGGTTAGAAAGGCAATTGTCAAAAGAGGAACCGTATACGGAGAAGTCATCCATGAAGACCTCCATGATTTCCTCAATGTATTCGGAGAAGATGGCCCCATGGGCACGTGAATGTGGTCTTCTCCTGATCGTCCGGGTGTATCGGAATCTGAAAGAAACCACTATAACCGTCAAGATCGCAAAAGTGTGAATGTTGCGCTAACCTTTCAAGCATTTGATCGATGAAGGGTAGTGGAAAGTGATCCTTCCTCGTCGCGTTGTTAAGCTTGCGGTAGTCAATGCACATCCGCCATCCCGTTACGGTTCGGGTAGGAATGAGTTCGTTGTTCTTATTGGTGATGACCGTCATTCCTCCCTTCTTCGGAACTACTTGAACCGGACTCACCCACTTACTATCGGAGATAGGATAGATGATACCTGCATCAAAAGGTTTAAGAATTTCCTTCTTGACAACCTCCTTCATGGTCAGATTCAACCGCCTTTGAGGTTGTCTTGAAGTTCTAAAGTCTTCCTCCATTAATATTTTATGCATGCATAGGGAGGGTTTGATTCCTACTAAGTCTTCTATAGTATAGCCTAAAGCTTTCCTATGTTTCCTAAGGACAACCATAAGCTTACTATGTTCATCTATGGTTAGATCGGAGCTAACAATAACCGGATAAGTAGAGTTAGGTCCTAGAAAAGCGTACCTTAGATGAGTAGGAAGTGGCTTTAGTTCCATTGCTTTCGGAGCTTCCAATGGCTCTTGAGGAGCATCCGATGTCTCCTTAGAAGTGACTAAGGGTGTAGAGGGTGTGGGAGAAGAATCAAAAGAAGTTGAAGAAGTGGCACGATCATCCCCTTCCACGGCCAAAATTACGGTTTCCATACACCCTCCACGGCCATGGTTTAGGGCGTGGAAAGTGGTTACGGTTGCTCTGCCTCCTCCACGACCGTGTAACCCTCTGGAGTGAGCCACGCTTTGGGTTGTGAGATCCACGGCCGTGGAATATAGTGTATGGCCGTGGATTCTCACGTTTTCTGCCTCGTCGTGGAGTTTCTCAAACTCCTCTTCACACTCTTCCTCTTGTGCTTCTAAGGCTTCAATTGCCTCATTGCACTCCTCTTCTTCACCTACATTCGTTAGACTCATAGCAATAAACTTTTGCAAAGGATCTTTGAAGAGAATCGCACTTACCTCCTCTCTAGACAACCCCTCTTCATCTTGGATATTGAATATATCCTCATCAAAGATCGGCTCCTTCATTAGAGTGGAAAGAACGAACTCTACCTTCTCTTCTCCTATGTCAAAGGCGAGTCTAGCATTCTTGCAATCGACTATGCAGCCGGAAGTTGCAAGAAACGGTCTTCCGAGTATGATTGGGACCGGACTATCTGCAGGAATGTCAAGCACAACAAAATCAATGGGAACAAAGAATTTACCTAGCTTGACTGGGACGTCTTCTACAATACCGACGGGGCGAGTGATGGATCGATCCTCCATGTACAACGTCATCTTCACCGGTTTAGGGTCGCCTAAACCGATCTTCCTACATAATGCAAGTGGTATGATGCTCACACTTGCCCCTAAGTCATATAATGCATCGTATGTGACATCTCCCACTCCTATGAGAATACAAAACGACCCCGGATCCTTTAGCTTGGGGGGCATTTTCGCCTTCATGGTCTTGATGAGATCCGAAGAATCCGAACTCATCTTAACCTCTCCAAAATCTTCTAGCTTCCTCTTGTTGGAGAGGAGCTCCTTTAAGAACTTGCCATAAGCCGGCATACCTACAATAGCATCAATGAAAGGTATATTAATATGCAACTTGCTCATGAGTTCTATAAACTTACGAAATTGTTTATCTAGACGTGCTCTCGCTCTAAATTGAGGGAATGGTAGGGGAGGTTTGTAAGCCGGAGGAGGAACGTAGACATCTTCCTTCTCCTTCCCCTTCTCCTTGTCTTTCTCAACGGGGACTTCAACAAATTTAGGCTGCGGATCGGTGGTAGTCACTCCGCTCCTAGTTGTGATTGCCATCACCCTTCCCTTAGGGTTGTCCTCCGTCTTTCCTAGAAGTTTCCCTTGATTCCTAGGAACTTCCTCCGCATGGCTGAACATTTGGTTTTCTAAAACCTTTTGGGCTTTATCAACCTTAGAAATTTGATCATCAACCTTAATGATGCGGTTCTCCAAACCTTGAAGCTTTCCCAAAATCGTTTCCAACATGGGATCGGGCTTCTCCTTCCCCGAAGTGTTTCCTCCATTAGATGTTTTCCCCTGACTTTTCAAAGGAGTAGAGGAAGAGGAAGGTGGAGTTAGTGAATTCGAATTGGAAGGATAAGAGTTACCGGAGTTTTGTTGATTGGAGCGCCAATTGTTACTGTTTGAACCCCTATTGTTGTTCCAATTGTTGTTCCGGTTGTTGTTGTTGCCATTCCAATTATTATTCCGGTTGTTGTTCCGGTTATTGTTGTTGCGGTTTGTATTCTCACCACCATTGTTGTTGTTGCCCAAGTAGCCAACATCCTTTCCTTGTTGCTTTGGAAAGTTGGTCTTGATAGCCTTCTTTAACTCTTTGATCTCATTGTTGAGGGAGAAAATATGATTTTGAGCTTCATGTGTGAGCTTTGCTCCTTACTCCACACGATTTCCTTCAACTTTCCGGTGGGAATACTTCTCTATGACCCTTGCTTGCTTCTCAATGAAGTCCCAAGCGTCATCTTCTCTCATGTCCATGAATGTACCACATGAGAGGGATTGGAGCTTGAATTTTGTCTCCACATCCAGCCCCTTATAGTATATCTCTAGCAATGCAAGCTTGGATATGCCATGATGAGGACAATCCAAGAGCAAATCCTGAAACCTTTCCCAAGATTGAAACAAACTTTCGTTAGATCTCATGGAAAATGCATTAATCTTACCTCTAAGTTCCGCCGTTTTGAATGGCGGGAAGAACTTAGTGAGGAACTCCGCGGAAAGGTCTTCCCATGTGTCTAGTTTCCCACTAGGTTGAGCTTGATACCAAGACAATGCTTTCCCCTTCAAGGAGAAGAAGAAAGGTTTGAGCTTATAGTTGTTGGTAGTCGCGTTCTTCGGCCTCATTGTCTCCATCATACACTCAAAGTTTTGCAAGTGTTGGTGTGGAGATTCAGCTCTTGTCCCGCCAAATTGGTTTTGGCGAACAAGAGTAATAACTTGAGGGTTGAAGCTAAACCCTTGTACATCATCAACATCAAAGTTCACACCTAGATGGCGTGGTTGTTGCGTTGGATCCATTCTTTGGCCAAGAGTTCTTGGCTCATCATCTACACGTTGAATCCTAGCGTTCCTGGGTGGAACACGGCGATTAGCAGTTGCCCGTGGATGGAATGGATTCACATTGATCGTGGGATCAATTTCCTCTAGTGGTGGCATGGAGGAGTCGCTATCATCAGCGGATGAATGACCCCTATTCGACCTTAAAGGTCTCCTTGAGGATTTCTTGCTCCCCTTATTCTTAAGGTTGCTTAGTTCTATCCTCATCTGGAACATCATATCTTTTAGATCGTCAACTTGAGATTGATGACGATCCATTTCATCTCGGCGAATCTTTTCATTCCATTGGAGTTGAGCTTCTTTCTCCGCTAACTCCGATTGAAGATCACGTTCGTTTTCTTCAGCCATCTTATTTTCCTTACGCTTTTGCCTTAAAGTCCTCTCAAGCTCTTGATCAAGAGGCAAGAGGTCTCCGGTGTTCCTAGACCTGCGCATGCACTAGAAGAGATATCAAATAACAAGGGAGAAGCTCCCAAGCTTGACAACCGAAAACCGAATTCGGCCTAGACCAAATCCCCGGCAACGGCGCCAAAAACTTTTTCGCCACTTAGTGTGCGTGCAAATAAGCTTTAAATTTATAAAACTAGAATCAAGCAAGCGAACCCGCAGTGTACGGATCGGCGTAGATTAGCAAGTATTCCAGAGTATCGAACACAGGGATTTGGGGGGTTAAATCCGATTATAGATTATCAAGCAAGTAAATGTATGAAGCTTTTCAAATATTGGGAAAACAACAATCCTAAAGATCCAGGAATCTAGCTGTGGCAATCGATTCAAGATATACTAATGATATAAGGACAGAGTTAAGATATGCAAAGGTATGCTAATGTAAGGTAATCGTACGGTGAAGTTCCAAAAACCTTATGTAACTCACCTACAAGACACTCTCTATAAAGGTTGTTGAGGCTTCAATATAGAAAGGTTCTAAAGGTAAGAATTAATGTCAAATACCCAAACTTATAATCCAAGGATCAAGACTAACTAAACCGATTAAGGTTGTGACACTTACAATCGAGGTAGAGGTTGTTGAGGCTTCACTACCACCTAGAAAAGGCAAGGCAAGACTAAGTTAAAGCAAATCTTTAACTTTGGATTAAAGTAAAAGCAAGTTCGTAACTTAACACAAAATTACGGCTAGTTCTTGAGTTCCACGGCCGTGGAAGCTCAAGAACAGACCGTGGATTAGGGTTCGTCGGCGATTCTCTCTAACTCTCAGGGTCCAATCTGTTTACGATCGATCTATCATCATCTAAGCCACAACTATCAACCCTTCACCTTAGAATTGTCAAGGGTTTTTAGCCAATAACAGTCATATTGATATCAAATTCAAGGTTTAAAAGATTGAAAGATGAAAACTTCCGAAAACCTTCAATAACTTTCAAACTAATCTCAAATTCACAATCAAGAACAATAATCGTCACTAGATTCGGAGTAACACAAACAAACACAAATCTTAGATAAGAAGGAAGAACGGGATGTCAATCCGTCTTCTAAATCAAACCTAAGCAAGAAGCGAAATCTCCTTGCGAACAATGTTCTGAATCTTCGATCTTCCGTCAATCCAGAAATCACAATAGCAATGCGCCAAAAATCTCTCAAACACAATCTCCGCCAAATGCGAAATTAGGGCAATTCCAAGCGCAAGCGTAAGATACGTCTATGCGTAAGCGAAGGTGTAAAGCGAGGTGACGGAATCTCTCTTCGTCCGTCCTTTTATAGTGTAAGATAAAATATCGGCCCGGCCCAATTGCGTAGGAGATCGTGGCTTAAAGTATGGCGAAAACGATCGCCAAGATCACGGTCGTGGAAGGGTTCCACGGCCGTAATTTAGAGCGTGGAAATCAACACGGTTTGAACCATCTTCTCCACGGCCGTAGAAGTCACTGGAATGAACCACGCTTCCCTGGCCATGGTTCCACGGCCGTGGACTTGAACGTGGAAAGTGGTACGGCCGTATTTTAGAGCGTGGTTTAGGGCAAGAACGTGATTCTTCCTTAGCCTCGTGCAGTCTTCAAGTTTGCAATCCTTTAGCTCCTAGGAATAACCTCAATTCATGGACATGCTCAATCAACTCCATCCTTGCTCAATTCCGTTCGGAAATAGCTCTCAATTACCTATAATCAACATAAAGCTTGTGTAGATCTCTATATCGACATTATAGACAAACTAGCTAACAAATGTATCAATGCTCAATCAATGACTATCAATATGGATCAAATACACTTAGAAAACGTGCCTAAAATATCACAATATTTCATGCTAACATGCTACAAATGTCATAATTTAGGACATTTCCAATATGAATGTCCTAGTTGGAACAAAGAAGTTAACTATGCATAAACAATAGAAGAAGATGTGCTTTTGATGGCATATGTTGGTGATTATGGAAAGGAGGATACTTGGTTCCTGAATTCAGGTTGATCTAATCATATGTGCAATGATAGAGATGTTTTTGTCTCTAGACAATTCTTTCTCTCATTATGTCAAATTGGGAGACAACAATAAGATTGAAGTCACAGGGAAGGGAGTTGTCAAATTGACAACAAGAGGAGTCCAATACATCATAAGAGATGTATACTTAGTACCTGAACTCAAAAAACAACTTATTAAGCGTGGGACAACTTCAGAAGAAAGGTCTAGTTGTGTTGTTCCAAGAAGGAGTGTACAAAATCTATCATCCAGAAAGAGGTTTGATAATTCATTCTATCATGAGTACAAATAGAATATTTATTATTAAATTCGAGGATACAAGAGATCAGAACAGATAAGAGGAGAAACACAAGGATGAGAATTGTTTAGTTGTTGATGAACGAGATATGTCAAAACTCTAGCACAAAAGATATGGTTACCTCAGTTATAAAGGTTTAAATACTTTGCAATAGAGAGAAATGGTGCATGGTCTTTCTAAGTTTCGAGCATCTAACATGTGTTGACTATTTAAATGGCAAACAAACCCGAGCTCCTATTCCAAAACAGTGTGACTAGAGAGCTACTCACCTTCGGAGCTCATTCATTCAGACATATGTGGACCCATATATCCAACTTCAAGTAGTAGAAAAAGGTAATTTTCTGATCTTCATAGATGAATACAACATAAAGGCTTAGGTATCTTTTAGTTGAGAAGTCTTAAGCTTTAAATTATTTTAAGAACTTTAAAATGCTGGCTAAGAAGGAAGTTGGTGTAATGCTTAAATGTCTCAAAATAGACAGAGGAGGAGAGTACACCTCCATTGAGTTTAAGAACTTCTGTAAGGAGAATGACATTAGAAGGCAATTAACAAATGGCTACCCTCCTCAATAGATTGGGTAGCAGAGAGAAAAAATAGAATTGTGATGAATATGGTGAGAGTTATGCTCTCCAAAAAGAAGATGTCAAAGTTTGTTTGGCTTGAAGTAATGAATTGGACATTCCACGTCCTAAACAAAAGTCCTACATTTGTAGTAAAGGAGATCACACCTCAAGAAGCTTGGAGCATGATCAAACCACACACGGATCATTTCAGAATCTGGGGTTGTGATGATATAAATTATATGCTATCATATTCATGCATATTGCGAGTATATTACCTCAATTTTACATAAATTTAATGAGAATCATGTGCCTTTAAGTCTATATTCATATACTTTCGAGAATAGAGGTCTACACAAGTTCATGATTGAATTGTAGGTAAAATGGTGGAGTTTTGATGCGGAAATGGATCAATATCGGACTTAAAATCATAAAGGATCAGGAAGGAGTCTTAAAGATAGGAAAAGATATGATAAGAAACCAAAAAAGAAGATAGAAGACGGAACTAAAAGATAACACACTCAGAGGACAAAATCGGATCAACTTATGATATAAATCAGCCGATTTTATTAGAGATAGACCGATTTCTATCTTGGATCGACCGATCCCTTGTAGGATTCCTCAAAAGATAAAGTGTTGCAACTCTATCTTTTCCCTATGAATAGAGGACGTTTCTCCACGTCCTAAAGTATCCAATTACAAGTGAAAAATACTCAGGAAGCACTGAAGAAACCCTAAGGGAAACGGATTTGAAGATTGACATTGAATATTGAAGCAAGATTGAAGTTCTTGAGAGGTTTTTCTAGTTTCTATTTCTTTTGTCATTGCGAACAAAAATTTGGAGTTTGTATTTAGTTTTTATTTGGTTTTCAGAGATTGTGAACCTTTGTTCAAGGATTTGTTTAATTTTATTCAAGATTCAATGTTTTCTTGATATTCTTGATTCAATCCCTTTCTTGATTTTAATTGTGTGATATTGGCTAAAAACCCTTGCGATTCTAAGGGGATTGGTTGAAGATTGTGGTTAAGATGATGATAGATGAACCTCACGTTGAGATTGGACCTTGAGAGTTGAGTTTTACCTTTGCAGAGAAGAAAAATCGGAATGTTCTTAAGAGAAATCGACCGATTTTCCATGAAGAACAAACCACCGATTTTCCTTCTATCCTACCTATCATGCTTTATCCTTAAACCAAAGTTAAAGATTGCCTTAAACCCTAGCCTTGTTGAACCTTTCTAACCTATATCCGAGCGTGGGAAGAGACTTACCCGGTGATTCCCTTGCTTGGTTGCCAACGATGATGAGTTGTAGGTAATAGAGGACTCAAAACCCTCTATTAAAGTTTGAGTGTGTCAATCCTTTGCCTTTGTGAGTTAACCTGATTCCCTTAGGTCCACTGTGTGGCTTGAGAGTATAATTCTTCCCTTAGATCTCTTCCTTATCAAGATTCAACATCCTTTATTTAGAGCCTTTGGGTTGAGATAAGTGGGTAGTGGAACTTCACCGTACATTATCCCGTTTTAGAACATGCTTCCTTGCAATCCCAACAATGTCCATATATATGTAGAAGTCTTAAATCGAAAACGAAAATTGGATACCTTGATCTCTAGAATCTATCTTTCCCAATTATTACACATATCTTTACTTTTGTTATTAATATTTGTATTATTTTTCCTTGCTAGATCGACCCTGGAATATTTGCTTATACTACGATTGATCCGTACACTACGGGTTCGCATATCATTTTGGCTTATATTTTAGGTTATAAATTTAAAGCATATTTGCACACACACTTTCGAGTGAACAAGTTTTTGCCGCCGTTGCCGGGGATTTGGTCTAGACCGAATTCGGTATTTCAGTTGTCTAGCTTGGAAGCTCTTGCTTTTGCTATTGATCTTTTTGCTTTTTGTGGTTTTGCTTTTAGGAATTTCTTTCTAGGTTTATGTGAAATACTTGCAATAGTAGAGAACTCGTTCCTTACGATCTGGAACCGGAAAGAACTATCCGAAGAAGGCTAAGAGAAGCTAGTGGAAGAAGAATGGATGAAGTAGATCCCCAAATCGCATATGAACGAGCCATGAACAAGTAAGGGTTGCGAATCAACAAGGACATATTGTTGAACAAGAAGCCCGTCGAATAGGAGAAGAGGCACAACGAGTAAGAGAAGAAGCACAATAAGTAAGAGAAGAAGCTCGTGAAAGGGAAGAAGAACTTCGAGCGCAATTGGAGGAGCAAAACAACAACAACAACATGAGAAACCAGCTCCTCCAAAGAGGAGGAAATGTCCGTGTTGAAATCCCTTCACCACCTCCACCAACTGTGACACCTCATCCTCTAGTGAGGAACATTAGAGCGGATCAATTTGTGGAAGAGCCACAGACACTAGGACAAAGAATGAATTTGACTCAACGCACCCGCGAAATTGGAATAGATTTCGGGAATCCAGCTGACCATGATTATGAGTTCCATGCTAGTGTCATCAATATAATCCGCCAAAATCTATTTAGAGGATCCACAAGGGAGTCTTCTAATTTACATCTTCAAACCTATGAAATGCTTATGGAAACATTGAGACATGTTAGGTTAGAATCTAATATAACAACCTGTGTTTGACTATCACCGACCCTACGGTGACAGTGGCCGCCCCAGCGGCAACTGTGCCTGTCACCGCCCCTGCGGCTAGCCGTGGTCGCAACAAGGCAAACCGCCCCTACAGATTTGCCTCAGATCGCGAAGATCTTCTTTCCTTTTTTGTTTCTATCTTGGTTCCTATCTAAGAAGATCCGATTTCTTAATTTTGTCCGACTTTCCTAGATCTTCTAAACCCTAGAACGTCCTTCCTTCTATCTTTTCATCCTTTTCTATAAATCCCCTTCTTTCCCCTTTTTTTCCCGCCTCTTGCATACGCTTCTTCAACCTTGAGAGCTGCAGCCGTTGCCCTTGCTTCCTGTGATCTTGCTGAACGTGTAAGTTCATCTTCCTTTGTTTCTTCCTCACGTTCATGTGTTGCTGCATGACGTTCCCTTATATTTCGCTTTCTCCTTTCGTTCTTCCTTTTCTTCTTCTCCAAGAATCAATTTTGAACCTTGATTCTTGTTGGCCTTTTGGTTGTTGATATGTTGATGTTCACAAGCTCCCTTGGTTGAATCTTGTCGAGTGTGGATCAAAGGATCGAGCTTTGGATCCCTTGCCGTCAGAATCTGTCGAGAGAAACCCCAACAACGCTTTCTTTCATGCCGCCGCCACCGCGCCCTGTCGTGTCGTCCCTGTGGGTTGCCGCCCCTGCGTCTCGTGCAACCGCTTCTGCGTCTCGTGCAGCCGCCCCAGCGGTTTCCTCTGTAGTAGCTCCCATCTTTGGTGAGCTGCTTCCTTCCTTTTTTCCCTCGTTCGTTCCTTGAGTTATGTTTGATGTTGTTGACCCTTATTGATCTATAAGACTAAGGTTGAGACCTTAGCTTTTTGAGATCTCTTAGAAATCATTGGGACTAGAAGTTATAGACTTCTTGCAATCGTTTTGTTCCTGATTCGTGATGCCTTATTGAGGAGGATTTCCGTCCTTCTTTCATGCCGGAAATTGAGTTGTTCTATGATTGTTTTGTAACACCCCAAATCCGCGGGACTTGGAGTGTCACATTGGGCTAGGATCTCACAATGGATCCTGACCCTAGCCCGACAACAAGTTCACTGGATCTTATAACAAGGCACAGGTAGATTAAAATCAAATACATAAAAGCTGAGTATGATACATCAAAAGAGTTTACAAACTCATAGCCGAGTACAAAACAACAACATAAACCACAACCACAAAAGATCCCACATCCCACGCATCCTAATATACAGAAGTCCTCGGCTTGTCACACCATCTGGCTCACTCTGCAGTATTCCTAACCTGCAGAACACTATAACACGGTATGAAACCATTAGCTACAGCAATGAAAAGCATGAAGGTAATAGCACAACCACACATCAACATCTCAAACATGCAATGCCACTCACATTCATTTATTATCTTTTATTACGTTATTCCATTACTAATTCAACTTCTTTTGTAATACGAGGAGCCTCAAGAACCCCGTCCTATCCAACGTAACACAGGAGTTTTGCATGCGGGTGACCATCACTCGTCCCCTCCTGTGAAATCATCTTCAGGGCACCTCCTCCTAACCAGTAGGCGGAGACCGGCGGTTACCGCCCGTTATAATACACTTGGGCCAAATAAATATAATGAATGGTCATCCTAGTCCGATTTAGGTTATAAATGCACAATCATATGAACACACACAACCATCACAATCATACAATCCACAATTGCACGCTAAGTAAGTCCTATGGACTTACCTGATATACTCGTAACTTGTACCACGTCACAGCTTCCCCTTGGGGAAGTAATCAACGCCTGCAATAGCAAGGCACACACAATTACATACTACAAAGGTTAGGAGACTCGTCTCACTAACCACAACCAACCTATATCTCAAATCTAAACCTCAGATCCTCAACACATTCATAAATTCCTAAGGCATATCCTCAACATAACATCTCATCATACTCTTACACATACTAATCCTTAAAGCCATAACCGATATCCATAACATCATCATGATCCTCAACTCATTCTGACACCTAGCATGCATCTAATCAGTATTCCTCAATCTCAAATTTAATCCTAATTTAATTAATTAACCTTAAATTAATTAATTAAATTTCACCAGAATAACGTTTTGTCCGCAGGCCATTTCTAAACCCACATGTCATCAGATTTCATCAAACAAACAACCCATAAACACCAGAATAATATAATGACCATAATGGAATTTCTAATTATCCATTTTGAAAAGCCTAAGGTCAATTTAGGCCAAATCGCAGTACGGAAAACGAATAAACTCATAACTTATTCGTTACTAACCTGATTGACGATCTAAAAGAAGATTCGGAATCACAACGACGCAGGCTACGCATGTACAACATCAAATTCACCGGAATCTGAGCGACGGAACTGTCCTGGTGACATATATGCTCGACTAGGTCTTCATCTGCTCGGAAATGTAGAAACTCGGTACCGATATGAAGAGAATGAAGAGAGGAATCCAAAAACTCAAACGGAATTGAAATCGGATTAGAAACGGAGAGTGATATGAGTTTGAAGTTTGAGAGAAATCAGAGCTTTTACGAGGAAACGTGAAAGGAAATGAATTAACAAACGATTTTCCGCTATTTATAGTGAAGTCGATAATTATCCTTTAGCGAAGTCGATAATTATCCTTTTATTGATCCAATGGCGGGTTGAACATCCTCTTCCAAACTTCTCGAAATTGGAATAATAGATCTTGAATACTGTAGGGATAATTATTCCACAATTGCCTCGGAAAACGTGTATTCCTAAGGTGTCTTTCTTAGCCGTTAAGAAACGAAATTGCGACTCTTTTGTCCGTTTTGCCTTTTCATGTTATTTCATATCTAGGACATGTCCGATGTCCTGATCTTTTCTCTCAAGTGCATTTTTATTAATTGGAGCTCCCAAATGCTCCAAATAATACCGGAGGGTAAAAATAATTACCTGGGGAAAAGGTGAAAATTCACCATAAGCCCAAAATTACGCTAGGAACATAACGGTGGGACTTATACTCAACACTTACGCAATCTTCGCGAGTTATATGTCAATTACTATCACTGATTAAGTTAATCAACATTAATTAGAATTCGGAAATCCTAGCTATTACATGTTTGAGTTACCTTCGAGTGAGGTAACCCCCTTGGACTTACTTAGCTTCATTCTGTATATTGGTTTGAGTGTTTTGGTTTGCTTGTGTTGTTGTTGTTGTCATAACGGATAACCGGACTAGGATTGACCTTTATAACCGTAATCGGCCCAAGTGTATGATAACCGGGCGGTGACTACTTGTCTAGTTCTATAGGAGATAGGAGGTGCTCTTGCAACCCACACCCGCAGGTAATGGATAATACTAATCTATTCCTGTTGGTAGACGGAAGCGGAGGCGAGATTCGGGAGATTCTCGTGTGACACAAGAAGTTGAATTAGTAAGGAGATCAACTTAATGAAAGATAATAATCGGTTGAGTGTGAGCATGCTATATGTTTACTTTACCTTATGTGTGTTTGTGCCTTACGTTCTTTTTGATATCTAGAATTTGAGCTAATGGTTTATACCGATGTTGTACATGCCTTGTAGGATATAGGTGCTGTTGAGTGATCCGGATGACGTGGTCAGCCGGGGTTCCCGTACATTATAGGACGGGATCAGGTTTATATTTCACTTGTTGTTTCCCTTTTGTTTTGATCTCGGTTGCGAGTCTCTTACGCTTCTATTTGTTTAAACCTTTGATTTTTTTTTATTGAGTTTTGGTTTTCATTTGTCTATGACTTGTTGTAAGATCCATTGTGTCAATGCTACTGTGAGGGTCGGGACCCATAGTGAGGTTCTAGCCCGTAACGCTTTGAGTTCTCAGAACTTGGGGTGTTACATCTAACAACCATAAATTCCGAGGTTTCTCTTTTTCTTTTAAAGACAGAGCGCAAGCTTGGCTTCAATCCTTACCACGAGGAAGAATAAGAACATGGGAGGATATGACCTCCGAATTCCATACAAAATTCTTCCCACTTGTTAAAACTTTTGAATTAAGAGGTAAAAATAATGTCTTTATCATGAAAGACAGGGCGAGCTTATTTGAGTCTTGGGAGAGATTCAAAGACCTTCTACTCGATTGCCCTCATCATGGAATCCCAAGGATAGAGATCCTTGAGATCTATTACAAAGGATTGGATGATGAATCACAATTCCAACTTCAATCCCTTTCCGGAGGAACGTTCATGGATAAACAAGCCGATGACGCATGGGAATTCATATAAAGACAAGCCTTGGTGCAAGAGAAATATTCCCAAAGAAGGAACGATGATCTACTCCGGCGACGCAGAGTCCACGAGGTAAGTCTTACTACCAATTTATTTATTGAAATTGATACTCTTAAACATCAAATGAAGGAAGTGCAAAAAAAATCAAGCTCCGGCACAAGCAAATCTACCTCCTAAAGAGCGTGATGTGAATTTCACGGGGCAAGGAATATAACACCCCGATTCTGCGGGACTCGGGATGCCACATTGATAGCATATATTGTATTCTATATTTTGGGATTGGTTTGGACGTTTTGTCTTCATAAATCTGCATGTATGGATGTATATTCTTTTATCATTATGTTGTTTTTTCTACCTTTGTGAGAATCGAGGTCTCCACCTAGTTTTGTTGTGATCATTATGTTGTTTTTTCTCCAGGAGCTAGATTTGATAAACTGATTCAGGAGAAGAAAAACACATTAGGTTTCGGTCCCAGTTCCAGTACCTCGACCGAGACACTTTCTGGAGCAAGCGAGGTGATCTTGTGTGAAGAACACCTTGGTCACCCACCTCGGATCCCGACCGAGACAACAAGCGAGATGATGTCAACTGAGACTTCAGTTAGTCCAGTTCTTCGATCTAAGTCCTCTTCACTGGAGAGAGAAGGTACAAATCCCCTCTGAAAGCACCCCAGTCTTGGAACTTAAACCACTCCCGACTCACTTGAGGTATGCTTTCCTTGGTCCGGATTCTACTTATCCCGTTATTGTTAGTGCTTCTCTTTCTGAAGATGAATTGTCTAAAGTAATGCATATGCTGAGGAAACATAGAAAGGCTTTGGGTTACACTATTGATGATATTGTTGGTATTAAGCCTTCTCTTTGTATGCATAAGATACTAATGGAAGACGATCATAATACTTCACGGGAACCTCAAAGACGGTTAAATCCGATCATGAAAGGGGTTGTGAAGAAGGATATTCTTAAGTTGTTGGATGCAGGTATTATATTTACCATATCGGATAGCAAATGGGTGAGTCCGGTGCATGTGGTTCCAAAGAAGGGAGGGATGACCGATGTGACAAACAAGAACAACGATTTATTCCTACTAGGACCGTTACGGGCTGGAGGATGTGCGTTGACTATAGGAAGTTGAATGTGGCCACTCGAAAGGACCATTTCCCGATTCCATTTATCGACCAAATGCTCGAATGGTTAGCACAACACTCCCATTTTTGCTATCTAGATGATTATAGTGGCTTCTTTCAGATTCCTATCCATCCGGATGATTAAGAGAAGACCACTTTCACTTGTCCATGGGGACATTCGCTTATCGGAGGATGCCATTCGGATTATGTAATGCACCAACTACTTTTCAGCGTTGTATGATGGCTATCTTTTCCGAGTATATTGAGGAAATCATGGAGGTATTCATGGATGACTTTTCGGTATATGGTTCCTCTTTAGATAATTGTTTGGCTAACCTTTCTTTAGTGTTACAACGTTGTGAAGACACTAATCTCGTTTTGAATTGGGAGAAGTGTCACTTCATGGTTAGCGAACGAATTGTTCTAGGACACCTCGTTTCCAACCGAGGTTTCGAGGTGGATCGGGCTAAGATCGAGACTATTGAGAAACTTCCTCCCCTTGTTCTGTTAAGGGTGTGCGGAGTTTTTTCGGGCATGCAGGTTTCTACCGGAGGTTCATCAAGGATTTCTTTAAAATCTCTAACCCGCTCACTAATCTTTTGAATAAGGATGCTGTTTTTGAGTTTTCGCAGGAATTCCTTGATGCTTTTTACAGGATAAAGTAAGCGTTGATTACTGCTCCCATCATTCAACCTCCCGATTGGACCTTGCCCTTTGAGATCATGTATGATGCTAGTGATGTAGCCGTAGGAGCGGTACTTGGACAGAAGAAGGATGGCCAGACCAACACCATTTACTACGCTAGCAAGACGCTAGATGAAGCTCAACTGAAGTACGCCACCACCGAAAAGAAGCTTTTGGCAGTTGTTTATGCATTTGAGAAGTTTCACTCTTACTTAGTGGGGGTGAAAGTTATAGTTTACACTGACCATGTAGCTATTCGTTACTTGCTGGCTAAGAAAGATGCAAAGCCGCGCCTCATTCGTTGGATTTTGTTTCTTCAAGAGTTTGACCTAGAGATTCGCGATAAGAAGGGATCCGAGAATTCCATTGCGGATCACATCAGCCGGCTACCAACCATCTCGCTCGAGAAGGATGACCTACCCATTGATGACTTGTTTCCCGATGAGCACTTGCATTTTAGGAGCATTGGATGGAATCTTTTGTTTCACCCCATGATGAAGATGGAGTATGGGGCGAGGACACATTATACCTTGTTTGAAGATGACGTACGGTCTAGCTAGCGACCTTAAACCAAGCGCTTCTTGGGAGGCAACCCAAGGTATTGCTTTCTTTTCCCTTTTTTAGTTTAGTTTAGATAGTTTGCTTCGTGTTTTTGCGTCCTCCTAGACAGGAATCAGGTACTCTCTAAGAAGAAATTACAGCTCAGGAGCTACATGGAAGGACAAAAGTTTGAGAAATTGAGAGGACGGAGTTCTGACTAAGACACATCTCGGGTGCTGTTAGAGGACCTCGACTAAGATGTTCTCTGTCAACCGAGGCGACTAGGTCTGACATCCACTCTGACACCTCGGTCCACTCAGGAACATCTCGACCGAGGTGTAATCAAATACAACGAGGGGTTTAAAAGGCGCGACGGTTTCTCACTCCTCTCACTTTTCCCTCTCTACACCCACCTTGACCGCGGCTGTCGCTACACTTAAATTCTCAGTTCTTGCTCGTTTTCCACAATTCTTGGCTGGAAATTGCCAAAGGAAGAAAGAGAATCATTTTCCATGCAACAAACAACACAGAAAACGCTTTGAATATGCAGAATCTGGGTATTTTGATATAAACTCTAACTCTTTTCGTCTTTCATTGATTTTAGATAGATCTGGCTTTGGTGGCCATAGATCTTTGCTGAAAAAGATATAAGTACCCCATAGGAAGCTTTTGGTAGTGTTTTTGGGGGAAAATTCTTACAGATTCAGAAGTTGAGTTCGAACAACAGTTCGGCTCGGTCCACTCGATTGTGTCTCGGCCGAGGTGTTCTTGGCTGACCGAGGTATTCTTCCAGTATGAGCAGCCCACACAGATCTGATCGACAATTGGCCTTGAGGGACATGCCTAGCAGTTCACACCATTCCTCCCCTTCGTCAGCTTCACAGTTTACCATCTCGGTGATCCACGAGAGATATCAACGGGATTACGATTGGATTTGTGGGCGCCTGTTACGCTAAGATTGTGACACGCAAAAATCTTACAATTTATAACTCGATATAATTTCCTAACTCCTAGAGAACCCACAATGTATGGGTCGTTTTGTAGAAAGGATAGTATTCCGAGGTCGAACACGAAGACTAAGGTGAAATCAAATCAAACAAGTGATCATAGATAGTGTGAATCTAGTCTAAGAAAAGAGAAAGAAATAAAGAAATGAAAATCATGATATTTTTGGTTGGGTTTTTGTGGTGATCAAGCAAAGATCACAAATCATGCAATGTTATAAATCAAACTAACAACTCAAACTAGCAAAACAAACAAGCAACATAGACACGAGATATGTGGTCAAAGAGAGAAAAGTGGATTCTAGAGGTCAAGATTTCCGGTTATGATATTGGACTCAAGCTTCTAAAGATTCTAAGGACAAAGCTGCGGTATTGGGAAAGGGTGTTTCTCTAATAGAAGCGATAACCGGGTAAGTCTCTTGCGTCACTAATCCCGCATCAAACTCCTATTACCGGGTAGGTCTCAAGGGGTTAAAGTTGGGAATTCTACACAAACCGGACTCTACTTAAGGGGCAAACCTCTCCTCACCGGGTAAGTCTCGGAAAAGGCAAGTCTCAAGCAACAATCCTAGCACACTCAATCCAATAGCGGCTTATGAGGCTCACTACTACCTAGAGTTCATCATCTTAGGTATCTAAAATCGGAAATCACCGGGTAGGTCTCTTCCCTCACTTAGTTTGCTAGCATTAGGTCACCCTAAGCTATATATTATGCTTAACAAACACTAGGATTTCAACAACCTAACATCCTAACATACAGATTTATCAATTAAAGAACAACAGAGAGAAAAATCGGATGGATCATAAGAAAAATCGGACGATCTAACCTATGAACAGGTCGATTTTTCTGTCTGGGTTAGGTTTTGTGCATACGAATCATCATAAACTAACATAAAAGTCCATTCTATCATCACCCAAGCCATAACCATCAATCCATCACTCCAGAATCACAATAAACTAGCCAATAACATGCATTTCAAGATCCAAAATCATCACACAAGCATACATGGTTTTCATAGATAGATGATGGAAGAAAAGCAAGTAAAAAAAGAAATCTCAGCTGGATATAAGTTTAAACAAGACTTACAACCCTTCAAAAGAAGTTCCAAAACGTCTCTATCAAAACTTCTAAAAGTTCTTCAACCAAAGACTCTAAAATTCACTCAAAATCACTCAAAACTCACTATCACTCTAAGTTTTGGTGTTCTTCTTCTTCTCCAAGTCTATCCTCCAATGGAATGAGGTGTGTGTGAGAGAATGTGGCAGAGATCCCCAGCCACAGCCTGCAGGACCACTTATATTCTCCATCAAGAGCAAGGGCCGGACAAAGAGATCGTGGGACACGTGGCACAAGCTGTCAAAGGCCAGAAAATCGACCCAGACAGAAAAATCGTCCGATTTTCCTGAGTGTTGGGTCGATTTTCTTGAACAGAGGCTTGTTATGATTGTCTAGCCATGAGTTGCTCTATTGCTTGCACCAATAAGGGTCCTTGTGTCCTTCATTGCTCCAATTATGTTCCTTCAAAGCCTTGGATGTGTACCACCATGAGACTTGACCCTCGAATGTATCAATTAATGTCCAAAAGATCCCCAAAATACCTACAAAACCGACGAAAGCTCGTGTAGACGTCTTTTCTAAAAATATGCATGAATTAAGCGTAAACGTCATGAACTAATGCCAAACCGTGCATGAATAACGGGAAAAACTATCTAAATGAATGCCTAAACTAACGTCATAAATCACGTTATCAAAATACCCCTCTACTTAAGATTTGCTCGTCCCCGAGCAAGACCCAACTATAGACTAAGAGATGACATGATTTATGCATGCGGAAAAACAACAAAATATTTTTGGAATTGTGCTTCTAATATTGGATCACCTTCATAGTCATGTTTCATGGTAATGGACAATCAATCATGCATCAAATGAATGAAGGCATGGAAAGACATTATACTTAACTAGAAAGCATGCATGAAAGGTGAAAATGAAG
Organism: Fagopyrum homotropicum; assembly: GCA_033239125.1. Lineage (NCBI taxonomy): Eukaryota > Viridiplantae > Streptophyta > Magnoliopsida > Caryophyllales > Polygonaceae > Fagopyrum > Fagopyrum homotropicum. Next base: position 11,730,991 of record BSWB01000008.1, read on the forward strand.
AAGTCAAGATGATCATGAGTATATCCAATCTAGATCACTAAGTCTTACACACATGCAATTAGGTCACAAGGACTTAGGAAAGAAGAGGCTAAGAAACGTTGTGGTTAGGTGGGAATTTTTAAGTCATGTGATGCTAATCCGGGAAAGGAACTAACTCCACAATTTCGTTTTTGATCAACTTTCCCACAAGTGTATAATTTTCTCCATCTTTTCTTTGTTTTCTTTCCTTTTTCACTTTCTTTTTGAGACAATGGCATTGGTGTATAAAAGCCGAAACCTTGGTGATTAGCGGGCCTCGGGTTTTTTTTTATTTTTCGAGGTGCTCCACACCGGGCACACATACCAAAGCTCGTTAGGACTATCGGTTTATTTGACTTTGGCAAGGCACAAACACCCGATTATGTGAATGATGCCGAGTTACTCGTCATTTAAACCAACGTCCTCAAACCTATCTTTTTTTTCCTACACTTTTCACAACAAATTCAGCACTTCGTTCACATCATTCATTCATCGACAACTTCACCCCACACTTGCTTTTCACACACATCAACACACTAGCATGCTCCTATTCCCGGATGGGTCAAAAGAGGTCAAATTTTGTATCAATTGAGGTGCTCGAACAACATGATCAAGATGAGAGTAGAGAAAGATGAATTGCCTTAATCACTCCTAAATGATGTGCAAGAACTAGCATGTAATTTCGACTATCAATCCTCAATCCAATCAAGGCAAACATTCATGATCACAATTCACACATGGGATTCAAGATAAGTACTTCAAGTCCACATATGCATACATCAATTCAACACATAAGGCCATCCATAGCCAATTCACAAGACAATTTCATCATAAGGGTCATACCCAAGCTTAGAAGCACTAAAATTTTTTAAATTTTCTGAATTTTTTGGAATTTTCGAAATATGTATGTACAATGCAAGACGTAATGAAACATGTGACAATATTAAACTATCCTAGATGCTAATCATGCAAGTGATCATGAAAATCCCACCCCATACTTAGAAACACATTGTCCCCAATGTGCAAACTAAATAACGAAGTGAAAGAGAGTCCTCACAATGTAAAATTGGTGATGCTTTGGTATTTCGGTTCACATCGAATGATGATGGTGGATGATCGATCAAGGATGGTAGAGAGCTATTGATGTTCATTGTGGTGTCGGAACCCGCGCTTGGCACCGCAAGCCGTCCAAGTTCCACGTCCGCTCCACCCATGCTTGATTGGAGATCATCACTTTCCTTGACAGAAGGAAAAATCGGACCAACTACCCAGGAAAATCGGCCGATTTGCCTGAAGAACAGGTTGATTTTCCTGGGTGCTTTCTTCCTCGTCCATGTGCTCGGATCTTGTACCTTCAACAGTTCAATAAGGTTTTCACATGACCTTCAACATCTCATCACACATGATAATCAACAAGATCTAGCATCCAAAAACACAAAAGAAAAACAAAGCATACCAAGAGCAAAACCAAACAAAAACAAGAAAAATAAAAGGGAAAAATATGTACCAATGGGTTGCCTCCCATTTAGCGCTTCTTTAAGGTCATTAGCTTGACCAAATTCAGGAGCGCTTCACTCAAGGTGAAGTGGGGCAATCACTTCCACCGGGGCTTCCGGGATGTACTTCTTCAAATGGTGCCCATTCACCTTAAAGTTACCACATTGATCTCCTCCTATCTCCACCGCTCCATGAGGAAAGATCTTCTTCACAACATAAGGACCCGTCCATCTTGACTTGAGCTTTCCGGGAAAGAGCCGCAACCTCGAGTTGAAGAGAAGCACTAAGTCACCCTCACTCAACTCCTTTGGGATGAGACGCTTGTCATGCCAACGCTTGGTCCTCTCCTTGTAAATCCGGGCATTTTCATAAGCATCCAACCGGATTTCCTCAAGAGCGTTCATGTCTAGCAACCTCTTCTCATCGACTTCTTTGAGGTCAAAATTCAGCCACCTTATGACCCAATATGCCCTATGCTCCATCTCCACCGGAAGGTGGCAAGACTTGCCATAAACTAGCTTGTAGGGAGTGGTGCCAATCGGTGTCTTGAAAGCGGTTCTATAAGCCCACAAAGCATCATCGAGCTTCATAGCCCAATCCTTTCTTGTTCTAGAAACCGTCTTCTCAAGGATCCCTTTTATCTCCCGGTTGGAGATCTCCACTTGGCCACTAGTTTGGGGATGGTAAGGTGTTGCCACCTTATGAGTCACCCTATACTTAGCCAAAAGTGTCCCAAAGTTCCTATTAGTGAAGTGCTTTCCTCCATCACTTATGATCACCCTCGGTGTCCCAAACCTAGGAAAGATCACTCGGTTGAAGAACCACACCACAACCTTGGCATCATTTGTGGGAGAAGCAATTGCTTCCACCCATCTCGACACATAGTCCACCGCCAATAGGATGTAGAGGTTGCCACATGAAGAAGGGAATGGTCCCATGAAGTCCACACCCCAAACATCAAATATCTCCACCTCTTGTATGTTGTTCAAGAGCATCTCATTCCTCCTTGAGATGTTGCCCGTCCTTTGGCAAGTAACACATGCTACCACAAAATTTTGCACATCCCTATACAAGTTAGGCCAATAAAAACCGGATTGCAATACCTTTGCACATGTCTTGTGTTAGCTAGCATGGCCTCCACATGGCAAGGAGTGACAATGGCGGATCACACTTTCCATCTCTTCTTCCGGAATGCACCTCCTAAAGACTCCATCCGGTCCTCTCTTGAACAAGAGAGGCTCACTCCAATAATAATGCCTCACATCCTTGAAGAACTTCTTCCTTTGGGCATAGGATAAACCGGGTGACACATCCTCACACACAAGGTAGTTCACGATATCCGCATACCATGGCTCACTCCCTCTAGACACTTGAAGTAAGCACTCCTCCATCACTTGCAATTGTTCATCCCGGAAAGAGTCATCAATCGGGATCTTATCTCTCTCAATCCCCAATGGTGGTAGCCTACTAAGATGGTCCGCTACTGAATTTTCGGAACCCTTCTTGTCCCGGATTTCCAAGTCAAATTCTTGGAGGAGAAGGATCCACTGAATGAGGCGAGGCTTGGCATCTTTCTTTGTGAGGAGGTAACGGATCGCAGCATGATCCGTGTACACAATGACCTTTTCTCCAACAAGATATGACCGGAACTTCTCAAAGGCATACACCACCGCTAGCAACTCCTTCTCGGTTGTGGCATAGTTAAGTTGGGCATCATCTAGCGTCTTGCTCGCATAATAGATGGCATGTGTAGGCCCATCTTTCTTTTGTTTTAAAACAGCCCCAACGGCCACATCACTTGCATCACACATCACTTCAAATGGTAAGCTCCAATCCGGAGGTTGCATGATGGGGGCGGTGATCAAAGCATACTTCAACCTACAAAAAGCCTCAAGGAAATCCTTGGAGAAAACAAACTCAACATCTTTCATTAGTAGGTTAGTAAGAGGCTTAGAAATCTTAGAGAAATCTTTAATGAATCTCCGGTAAAAACCGGCATGCCCCAGAAAACTCCTTACCCCCTTCACCGAGGTAGGTGGTGGCAACTTCTCTATCGTCTCTATCTTAGCCCTATCAACCTTAATGCCACGGTTGGACACCAAGTGTCCCAACACAATGCCTTTGCTTACCATGAAGTGGCATTTCTCCCAATTCAAGACAAGATTTGTCTCCTCACATCTCTTAAGCACCAAAGACAAGTTAGCTAAACAATCATCAAATGAAGATCCATAAATAGAGAAATCATCCATAAACACTTCCATGATGTTTTCAATATATTCAGAAAAAGATAGCCATCATACACCTTTGAAAGGTGGCGGGTGCATTACACAACCCAAATGGCATTCTCCTATATGCAAATATACCCCAAGGACATGTGAATGTAGTTTTCTCTTGGTCATCGGGGTGGATAGGGATTTGGAAGAATCCACTATAGCCATCTAAAGAACAAAAATGGGAATGTTGAGCTAATCTTTCTAGCATTTGGTCAATGAAAGGAAGAGGGAAGTGATCTTTCCTAGAGGCCACATTTAGTTTCCTATAGTCTATACACATCCTCCATCCCGTAACCGTTCTAGTAGGGATTAGTTCATTATTCTCATTTGTCACTACGGTCATACCACCCTTCTTAGGAACCACATGTACGGGACTAACCCATTTACTATCCGAAATCGGGTAGATGATTCCCGCATCTAGCAACTTAATGATCTCTTTCTTGACTACCTCTTTCATTATAGGATTCAATCTTCTTTGATGTTCAATAGAGGGTTTATGGTCATCTTCCATCAATATCTTATGCATGCACAAAGAGGGCTTAATGCCAACAAGGTCATCAATGGTGTATCCTATTGCCTTTCTATGTAGTTTCAATTCAGTCAATAATCTATTAAGCTCATCATCATTCAAAGATGCATTCACAATCACCGGATAAGTAGAATTTGAACCAAGGAAAGCATACTTTAAATGAGAAGGAAGAGGTTTTAGATCAAGTTTAGGAGGACCTTTATCGGTTGGAGATGATCCATACAATGTAGGTTGAGATGATTCCAAAGCCATGGAAGCCTCACCTAAGTCCCTTGATGATTGCTCACAAACACTTGGATGATGCTCAAAAGACTCAGGAAAATCGACCCTCTGTGAAGAAAATCGGACGATCTGGGGGTCGATTTCAGCTACGGCATTTGCAAAATCGGATGAAAATTCAGGATTTATGCAAAAATCGGCCGATTTTTGTCCCGCTGGTCCAATTTTTCTACAGGTATTTGTCCCTTCCTCTAGTACTTCAAATCCAACACTTGGTAGCTCATCCAATGCATTCAAGGCCTTGATCACTTTTGCTACTCTCCTCAACTCCTTCCTCCATCAAACTCGAGCTAAGAACCTTCTCAAGTGGATCCTTGAGCAAGATTGAGCTTAAAACTTCTCTAGACTCCTCTTCCTCAACAATGTTGAAGACATCTTCACCTAGGGGTGGCCCCTTCACCATTGTGGACAAATTAAACTTGATGTTCTCCTCTCCAATGTTGAATGAGAGGGTTGCATTTTTACAGTCCACCAAGCATCCCGAGGTGGCTAAGAAAGGTCTCCCCAAGATGATGGGAACCGGGTAGTCCGCCGGGATGTCCAAAACAATGAAATCGATTGGCACATAGAACTTCCCAAGTTGAACCGGTATGTCTTCTAGGATCCCCACGGGGTGAGTAATGGATCGGTCCGCCATGTAAAGGGTCATTTTGACCGGCTTCGGTTCTCCTAGCCCAACCTTTTTGCAAAGTGCAAGCGGGATTATGCTTACACTAGCACCAAGGTTACAAAGGGCTTCATACTTCACTTCTCCCACTCCGATTGGCACACAAAAAGATCCCGGATCTCTTAGCTTAGGAGGCATCTCCTCCTTTATAGTTTGAATCAATTCCGAGAACCTCTTTGTCATCCTCACTTCCCCATACTCCTCCAACTTCCTTTTGTTGGAGAGTATTTCCTTCAAGAATTTGTCATATGCCGGCATACCTAGAATAGCATCCATGAACGGAATGTTAATATGCAATTTAGACATAAGTTCAAGGAATTTACCGAAGTGTTTGTCCAAACGAGCTCTTGCTCGTGATTGTGGGAATGGTAGTGGTGGCTTGTGTGGAGGTGGTGCCACATATGATGGCTCATCATCCTTGCTCTTTCCTCCATCTTCTTGTAATGGCTCTTCTTCTATCACCACTTGCTTCCCCTTGTCATTTCCCTTAGGCAAGGAATCCTTCATGCTCATCCCACTCCTTGTTGTAATAGCCAACACTTGGCCTCTTGGGTTATCTTCGGTTCTTCCGGGAAGCTTTCCCGGATCTCTATGAGCTTCACCCGCCTTTTGGAACACTTGTGCTTCCAACACCTTTTGAGCTTTAGAAATGGAAGTCACCGTGCTCTCAAGACCACTCAACCTTCCAAGAAATTGCTCAAACATCATTTCGGTTCTATCCTTTGGAGGTTGAGTAAATCCGGGTGGAGGCTCTTTTGAAGCTTTAGGCGGTGGAGTTGGGCTTGTGGAAGCGGGAGGGTTCAAGGCTCCATCCGGGTTAGAATAGGAAAACCCGGGATGGTTATGGTTAGGCCGGTAATTGTTGAATTGCCGGTTGTTGTTGAAGTTCCTTGGGCCTTGATAGTTGTTGTAGTTGCCCCTTCCCATGTAGTTCACATCTTCCTCCTTGGAAGACAAGTTTGCTTGCACTTGCACTTGAGGGGTTGCTTGATTCTTCAAAGTTGTAGCACACAACTCCCTCAAAGGCTTTAGCTCGTTGTTGATTGCATCAAGCTTGAAGTTACTTATGGTGACTTCACTCACCTCATATGCTCCCGCTTTCCTCCCATCACTCTTCCTATGAGAGTACTTCTCAATCACCAAAGCTTGTTTCTCTACAAACTCCCAAGCTTCATCCACATTCTTTTCCATGAAAGTCCCACCGGAAAGAGATTGAAGCTTGAATTGGCTATCTTCATCAAGTCCCTTGAAGTAGATCTCCAAAAGCTCTATTTTTGGTATAACATGGTGCGGACAATCTAGGAGAAGGTCCTTGAACCTCTCCCAAGACTTGAATAGGCTTTCTCTATCCTTCATTACAAAGGCATTGATCTTCCCTCTTAGCTCGGTAGTCTTGGAAGGCGGGAAGAATTTTGTCAAAAACTCGGTTGTCATCTCCTCCCAAGTACTCACTCGCCCTTGTGGAATAGATTGATACCAAGCCAAGGCTTTATCCTTAAGAGAGAAGGAAAAAGCCCTAAGCTTATGGTTGTTGCTCTCTAATCTAGGCGGTCTAAGAGTCTCCATCAAGATCTCATAGTTCATCAAGTGTTGATGGGGAGACTCTCCTTCCATCCCTCCAAATTGATCATGTCGGATCATTTGTAGAACTTAAGGGCGGAGCTCGTAATCATGGGCTGCGGGATCTCCTAAGTTGACACCCGGACGGTGTGCTCTTTGTGCCGGATCCATACGTTTCCCTAACGTTTGTGGCTCTTCAATAGCAATGGGCACAACCCGAATATTAACCGCCGCCGGCTGCGGTTGTGGTGGAGGTGGAGGTTGTTGACGATTAAGCTCTCTTTGTACAAGAGCTTGCCTAATCTCTTCAATCTCCCTCCTACTTGCTTCTTGCCTCTCGTTGGCAAGTCTCCTTTCATTCTCCTAGGCTTCATCCCTTAGCCTAATTTGCTCTAAAGCCTCATCCAACTCAGCTTGGAGATCTCTTCCGGCCATCTCTTTTCCCTTTCTAAAGCTCTTGGATCTAGATCTAAGGGTTTTCTCCGGTTCGGGATCGAATGGAGCTAAATCCTTGCCACGATATCTTCGCATACACCTAAAGAGTGAGAGATGTCCTGAAAAGCAAAGACACAAACCAAACGAGATCAAAAGCAACAAGAAAGATCTATGTTATAAATAATCACAAAAATGACTCAATCTAGACCTAGTCCCCGGCAACGGCGCCAAAAACTTGTATTTCAAGATCCAAAATCATCACACAAGCATACATGATTTTCATAGATAGATGATGGAAGAAAAGCAAGTAAAAACAAGAAATCTCAGCTGGATATAAGTTTAAGCAAGACTTACAACCCTTCAAAAGAAGTTCCAAAACGTCTCTAACAAAGCTTCTAAAAGTTCTTCAACCAAAGACTCTAAAATTCACTCAAAATCATTCAAAAACTCACTATCACTCTAAGTTTTGGTGTTCTTCTTCTTCTCCCACAATGAGAGAGTTTTTCTTCTTGTCCAAGTCTATCCTCCAATGAAATGAGGTGTGTGTGAGAGAATGTGGCAGAGATCCCCAACCACAGCCTGCAGGACCACTTATATTCTCCATCAAGAGCAAGAGCCGGACAACGAGATCGTGGGACACGTGGCACAAGCTGTCAAAGGCCAGAAAATCGACCCAGACAGAAAAATCGTCCGATTTTCCTGAGTGTTGGGTCGATTTTCTTAAACAGAGGCTTGTTATGATCGTCTAGCCATGTGTTGCTCCATTGCTTGCACCAATAAGGGTCCTTGTGTCCTTCATTGCTCCAATTATGTTCCTTCAAAGCCTTGGATGTGTACCACCATGAGGCTTGACCCTCGAATGTATCAATTAATGTCCAAAAGATCCCTGAAATACCTACAAAACCGACAAAAGCTCGTGTAGACGTCTTTTCTAGAAATATGCATGAATTAAGCGTCAACGTCATGAACTAATGCCAAACCGTGCATGAATAACGGGAAAAACTATCTAAATGAATGCCTAAACTAACGTCATAAATCACGTTATCAGCGCCCCATCATTCCCCCTCGATTCTTAGAGGTTGATGCCTTTGAGTGCCTCCACGGGGTGGAGGACTTGAAGAAGATGATTTCTATGGTTGGCTTGGAGGAGTTCATGGCCATTGGAGCGCCGGCTTATCTGGAGCCGACTTTCGAGTTCCTAAGTTCAGTGACATACGTGCCGGAGCATTGCGGGATCAAGTATAGGTTGTTGAACAGGAACTACACAGTTCCTATGGATCAATTTGGGGAGATTTTTGGCTTTCTGACACCTACTATTACAGATTTTTGTTCCCGAGAGGTAGCTCGGAGTTTCTGGGGCGAGATAGCCCATGTTACAGATCACTGGGACAAATGGCAACCCAGATATTCCCGGGAGCGGATTATTTTCCACCTTGCCTTCCATTTAGCTCACCGGATTTTTAGCGAGACACTTCTGGCGCGTACTGCGACGCCCAAGAAGGTTAGACAGGGGGAGCTTTTGAGTCTTTTTTGTATGGTCACAGGAGGCGTTCCAGACTTTGCTGCCATTCTGACAAATGACTTGCACAGGATCAAGGGAAAGTCGAAGGGCGATATCTGTTGTGGTGGGCCGGTGACCCACATCGCCACTTCCATGGGATTGGACTTGTCAGGATGTACACTATTTGCGGCTCCGAAGCCACTGGGATTGCAGGAGATGATCACTCGCCGCATTCTCGTTCCCCGTGGTCTTGGCACACCTTACGTTACCATGCCATTGGAAACGAAGTCTCCTCAGGGCATTATGTGGTCTTCTCAGTTCTCTGTCTTTGATCGCCAGTACTTGTCAGGTTCCTGGTTCCCATACATGCAGGATGCTAGAGAGGCAGCTGAGGAAGAGGAGGATGATGAGTATGGAGGAGGTGCTATGGAGATCGGTACTGACACCGGCGGGCTCTGTATTCCCACCGTTGACCTTGACAACGAGGCCTTGGAGGATGAGAGAGTAGCACCACCACCACCTCCACCTCAACACCGATCATGCCGCCGTAGAGATTCCGAGGCACATCGACGGATCGATGAGATTACTGAGAAGATGATAGACTCTTACGCGGCTATGACAGTTGACATCACCTAGGGCTTCGATGATGAGCGCAGATACATTGAGGGATGGACACATTGTATGGAGGAGAGCCAACACTGCCAGCGTCGGATGATGGAGCTGCAGTATCAGTAGGTTATGGGCTATCTATTCGATCCTTCCCAGCATCCCTACATTCCACCACCACCACCGCCAACTGACGAGGACTGAGAGCTTCATAGAATTCTTTTCTATATTTATTATGCAGTTCAGCTAGGTCCGATGAGTACTTTTATCTTTTAGACTTATATTTGATCCATTGGGCAATGTGTCCCAAGTATGGGGTATTTGTATGTATTATGTGACTTATTTGCTACTATGGTTTGTATGAATCTTGGATATTATTGTCTTATTTGGCTCTATGTGCTTATCTATCATTACATGCATACCTACAAGTTTCTGTTTGAGAAAAAACGTCAAAAACCAGTTTGAAAATTTTTTTTAGCTTGACCGAGACGTTCTTAACCAAACGAGGTTGAATACCTCGGATGATATCAGAACACCTCGACCGAGATGGCTTTTTAACTGAAAGATTTTCGAAACGTTTTGTGCTTCTTTTCTGGATATGACCTCGATGATGATATTGTTTGCAGTTTAGTTTTGAAATCTTTATATGCTCGAAAGTTTTTATGATATGTTTAAGTTGCAAAATGCTTTGTTTGAAATTCTAGCATGTTTAATACTTTGTTTTTATCAAAATCATGTTGGATTTGAAGGTTGTTACCACATTATCAGTTCTATCACATTCTTCTTGAGATGACTAAGGCGCTTCATTCTCTTCTTCTTCTTCTTCTTCTTCTTCTTCTTCTTCTTCTTCTTGACCATGCTTTAGCCCCTCATATACATATTTGCCTCCCTTTACCTATCCGGGAATTTGGATGCAAGTGACGAAAAGCAAGTGTGAAGTGAAGTTGAGATCTTGGCTGAAAGTGTTAGAAAGAAACAAATTAGGTTTGGGGATGTTGATCTTGATGATGAGTAACTCGGCACCATTCACATATCCGGGTTTTTGTGCCTTTCCAAAGTCAGATTGATCGATAGTCCTAACGGGACATGGTATGTGCATCAAGGGTTTGAGGCATCTCGAGAAATTGATGATTGCTGATCTCATAGGTTTCGGTTATTGTGCACCTCTATCTATGCTCCCAAAAAGTAAAGTAAAAAGTGAAAATAAGCAAAGCTTATTGGGGGAAGATGTTATGATGCAAAGAAAGTGAAGAAAAGATCCTATTCCCGGATTCTAGCACCACATTACCCTATATACATCCCACCCTGACACGTTTCTTGACCTCTTTTAGAAGCTCTTGAGACCTCGAGTATGTTGATTGACTTGGTGGTTTAAATTGGATTATACATGATTGATTTCGATAAATATGATTTATTATGCATTCTATGATTTTGTGCAAAGATGAACAACTTTCTTATATTTATAAAATGTTTTGACGATGTCTTGATTTCATTTGCCATGAAGCATTCTCTTAGGTGATATATGAATAGAGCGCACCACCAAAAGGTTTTGAAATGTTTTTCATTGATCTTTTTGATGACTTATAATCCATTCTATCTTGCATCTAAGATTTGGATCTTGTTTGCGATTGGTTTGGACGTTTTGTCTTCATAAATCTGCATGTATGGATGTATATTCTTTGATCATTATGTTGTTTTTCTACCTTTGCGAGAATCGAGGTCTACACTTAGTTTCGTTGTGATTGTAGGAAAAATGGCACGTTTTGGAACGTTTTGGAGCTAAGGAAGCTAAGGAGTCATTGGAGCTACATTCTGGAGCATTGAGGAGCTATAAGAAAGGCTCATGAAGCATGAAAATAAGATAGAAGATTTATTGTGGACCAGATCAAAGAGATTGACGCTTAACTGAGATTCACCTCGGTTGGCTACAATGCCACCTCGACCAAGGTGATCTACAGGATAGGTTGGACCGAGGCGAACTGATGACGGGACACGCGATCTTTATTTTTGGGTGATCTTCTATTTTTGGAAAGTGAATATCATATATTTTAGGATGGATTTCTGGAAGAAAACATATCTTTTTGGCTGATATATTTTGGAAGATTGGAAGATATTTTAAAGAAGGAAATTGCCTTTAAAGATATCTTATCGTAGAAGGTGATTCTCCTACATAAAGAGGTTGATTTTCTGAAGATAAATCATCTCCGAATCTCAGATTCAGGAAGATCGTGGAGTAGAGTTCTCCAGATTTTTGAAGGAAGTTTGGAAGGTTGAAGATCAAGGAAGGAAGCTAGTTTGAAGGAAGTTGTAAGATTTTCTTAGTTTGGTTTGTTTGTTGCCTTTTCTGATTGTGATTGAGGAACGCAGTTTGATTGTTTGTTTGATTGTTTGATTAAGTTATTGAGACCTTTGTGTTAAGGTTTTCTTGTTTGAATATTGATTCCTTTCTCATATATTTGATTATTGTTATCATGATGATTGTTGGCTAAGTTCTTTATGCGATTCTAGGGTGATTGGCTGAAAGTTGTGAGGAAGACGATGAAAGAATGAGCCTTTACCCCAGTGGACCGTGAAAGCTCGAGCCTTTACCTTAACCGACGAACACCTCGGTCAATCGTGGAACATCTCGACCGAGATGGGATACCAACTGAGCGAGGCGAGCCCTTTCCTGATCCTTATCTGAGTTGAGGTTTCAGTCTTGCCAAATCCTATTCTTGTTATACCCTTCCCGGTTCAACGCAAGCCTAGGATGAGACTTACCCGGTGATTCCTTTGTTTGTATACCCAAGATCATGAGTGTTAGGTGATAAAGGTTTATCCTTTTTTGGGGTTTGAGTGTGCCTTCATCCCATCTTTGAGAGTTAGCCTGAGACTTATCCGGTAAAGGTTTATTCTATCCCCTTGGGCGGTGTGTTGGTTGAGATTATAGTTCCTTTCCTTAGTATCTTGAGACTTACCCGGTGAGAGGATCTTTGGTTTGGAATAGTGAGTAGTGAGACTTACCCGGTGATCTATTCCCACCTTAGAAACACCTTCCCTTTGCAAACCTCAGCTTTGTCCATGTTATCTTTTGAGATCTTGAGTCGGAACCACAACTGGATACTTTAATCTCTAGAATCCGCATTCTTTTTACCTGGTTATTACATCATCTTTGATATCTTTGCTCGTTGCTAGTGTTTTATTGACAACCTGAATTACCGATTTTTATTTCACCATAGTCCTTGTGTTCGACCCTGTAATTCTTGCTTTTATTACAATTGATCCGTACACTGCAGGTTCACTATTTGCAATTATTCTTGGTATAAATATTAAAGCTTGCACATACCTTTTGGAGCGAACACACATTGGCTAGGATCTCACTGTGGATCCTGACCCTAGCCTGACAACAAGTTCCCTGGACCTTACAATAAGGCATAGACAGATTACACCAATTACATAAAACTGTACATTGTATGCATCAAAAGGTTTACAAAACATAGCCGAGTACAAAAAAATATCCATAAACATACAAGTACAAAACATCCCATATCCCACGAACAACCTAGTATACAGGAGCCCTCGGCTAATCACCCATCTGGCTCACTCTGCAGTTCTCCTAACCTGCAGATCAACAACAACACGGTATAAACCGTTAGCTAATAGAAATGAATAAGGATGGAGTAATAGCACATACACACACCAACACGTCATAATATGCAATGCCACAAACACAACCGTTTATTATCTTTACTCAAGTTATTCCATTACTAATTCAATTTATTTTGTGACACGAGGAATTCAAGATCCCCGGCTCTTCCCCCTTAAAACACACGGTTTTGCGTGGGGGTGGATTTACCGCCAACCCCTTGTACTGCTGAGCTTCCGAGCACTTCCTTCACTCTCGGCGAGCTTTGGCAAGTGGTCACGACCCGTTATAATACACTTGGGCCTTTTAAGGCAATGAAATGGTCATCCTAGTCCGGTTTAGGTTATAAATGCAACAAGAGACGTAGGAGCGCTAACCCAGTCAGGCGCAGGGGCGATGTAACGTTCCGAGTTTTAAGTAACCCAAGACGTCACTAGGCTAAGGACCACACAATGGGTCTCATCAGTTAGCCTAACAACAACTTTACAAATAAGATCTTGCAACAAGAAGCACAAAGAAATAATGAAAACATTCAACCTGTCATTTAGAAAACATTTACATAATAACCTTGCATGCAGTTAGTATGTATATCCCAAAACGACACTTCAAAACATAACACCTGAACAATTGTTTTAAAACTTCAGTCTGAAATCAACACGTGTACACAGTTGCACACAACCAACAAAAGACTCGCTTGCCAGCGATTAGTTTCAAAAGTAAGTGCAACCAACCCTTGGGTTAACACTGTCCCGACTGTCCACATCCTGCAACTGACATCCCTGAAACGTTCCTATGATCGGCATTACCTAAAAAGGATCGGTTTAAAACCGATAGCTACCGATCATAATCTATCCACGAGAGATTATAGACTTCTTGCAATCGTTTCGTTCCTGATTCGTGATGCCTTATTGAGCAGGATTTCCGTCCTTCTTTCATGCCGGAAATTGAGTTGTTCTATGACTGTTTGAGTTACCTTCGAGTGAGGTAACCCCCTGGACTTACTTAGCTTCATTCTGTATATTGGTTTGAGTGTTTTAGTTTGCTTGTGTTGTTGTTGTTGTTGTCATAACGGATAACCGGACTAGGATTGACCTTTATAACCGTAATCGGCCCAAGTGTATGATAATCGGGCGGTGACTACTTGTCTAGTTCTGTAGGAGACTTGGAGGTGCTCTTGCAACCTAGACCCGCAGGTAACGGATAATACTAATCTATTCCTGTTAGTAGACGGAAGCGGAGGCGAGATTCGGGAGATTCACGTGTGACACAAAAAGTTGAATTAGTAAAGAGATCAACTTAATGAAAGATAATAACCAGTTGAGTGTGAGCATGCTATATGTTTACTTTACCTTATGTGTGTTTGTGCCTTACGTTCTTTTTGATATCTAGAATTTTAGCTAATGGTTTATACCGATGTTGTAGATGCCTTGTAGGATATAGATGCTGTTGAGTGATCCGGATGGTGTGGTCAGCCAAATTTTCCGTACATTATAGGACGGGATCGGGTTTATATTTCAGTTGTTGTTTCCCTTTTGTTTTGATCTCGGTTGCGAATCTCGTACGCTTTCCTTTGTTTAAACCTTTGATTTTTTTAATGAGTTTTGGTTTTCATTTGTCTATTACTTGTTGTAAGATCCATTGTGTCATTGCTACTCTGAGGGTCGGGACCCATAGTGAGGTCCTAGCCCGTAACGCTTCGAGTTCTCAGAACTTGGGGTGTTACATCTAACAACCATAAATTGCGAGGTTTCTCTTTTTCTTTTAAAGACAGAGCGCAAGCTTGGCTTCAATCCTTACCACGAGGAAGAATAAGAACATGGGAGGATATGACCTCCGAATTCCTTACAAAATTCTTCCCACTTGTTAAAACTTTTGAATTAAGAGGTAAAATTAATGTCTTTATCATGAAAGATAGGGAGAACTTATTTGAGTCTTGGGAGAGATTCAAAGACCTTCTACTCGATTGCCCTCATCATGGAATCCCAAGGATAGAGATCCTTGAGATCTATTACAAAGGATTGGATGATGAAACACAATTCCAACTTCAATCCCTTTCCGGAGGAACGTTCATGGATAAACAAGCCGATGACGCATGGGAATTCATATAAAGACAAGCCATGGTGCTAGAGAAATATTCCCAAAGAAGGAACGATGATCTACTTCGGCGACGCAGAGTCCACGAGGTAAGTCTTACTACCAATTTATTTGCTGAAATTGATACTCTTAAACATCAAATGAAGGAAGTGCAAAAAAAATCAAGCTCCGGCACAAGCAAATCTACCTCCTAAAGGGCCTGATGTGAATTTTACGGGGCAAGGAATGTAACACCCCGATTTCGCGGGACTCGGGATGCCATATTGATAGCACGTATTGTATTCTATATTTTGGGATTGGTTTGAACATTTTGTCTTCATAAATCTGCATGTATGGATGTATATTTTTTTTTTATCATTATGTTGTTTTTTCTAACTTTGCGAGAATCGAGGTCTACACCTAGTTTTGTTGTAATCATAATTTGTTTTTTCTCCAGAAGCTAGATTTGATAATTTGATTCAGGAGAAGAAAAGCACATTAGGTTTCTGTCCCAGTTCCACTACCTCGACCGAGACACTTTCTGGAGCAAGCAAGGTGATCTTGTGTGAAGAACACCTTGGTCACCCACCTCCGATCCCGACCGAGACAGCAAGCGAGATGATGTCAACTGAGACTTCAATTAGTCCAGTTCTTCGATCTAAGTCCTCTTCACTGGAGAGAGAAGGTACAAATCCCCCTCCGAAAGCACCCCCAGTCCTGGAACTTAAACCACTCCCAACTCACTTGAGGTATGCTTTCCTTGGTCCGGATTCTACTTATCCCGTTATTGTTAGTGCTTCTCTTTCTGAAGATGAATTGTCGAAATTGATGCATGTGTTGAGGAAACATAGAAAGGCTTTGGGTTATACTATTGATGATCTTGTTGGTATTAAGCCTTCTCTTTGTATGCATAAGATACTAATGGAAGACGATCATAATACTTCACGGGAACCTCAAAGACGGTTAAATCCGATCATGAAAGAGGTTGTGAAGAAGGAGATTCTTAAGTTGTTGGATGCAGGTATGATATTTCCCATATCGGGTGGCAAATGGGTGAGTCCGGTGCATGTGGTTCCAAAGAAGGGAAGGATGACCGTTGTGACAAACAAGAACAACGATTCATTCCTACTAGGACCGTTACATGCTGGAGGATGTGCGTTGACTATAGGAAGCTAAATGTGGCCACTCGAAAAGACCATTTCCCGATTCCATTTATCGACCAAATGCTCGAACGGTTAGCACAACACTCCCATTTTTTCTATCTAGATGATATTGTGGCTTCTTTCAAATTCCTATCCATCCGGATGATTAAGAGAAGAACACTTTCACTTGTCCATGGGGGACATTCGCTTATCGGAGGATGCCATTCGGATTATGTAACGCACCTGCTACTTTTCAGCGTTGTATGATGGCTATCTGTTCCGAGTATATTGAGGAAATCATGGAGGTATTCATGGATGACTTTTCGGTATATGGTTCCTCTTTAGATAACTGTTTGGCTAACCTTTCTCTAGTGTTACAACATTGTGAAGACACTAATCTCGTTTTGAATTGGGAGAAGTGTCACTTCATGGTTAGCGAAAGAATTGTTCTAGGACACCTCGTTTCCAACCGAGGTTTCGAGGTCGATCGGGCTAAGATCAAGACTATTGAGAAACTTCCTCCCCCTTGTTTTGTTAAGGGTGTGCGGAGTTTTCTCGGACATGCAGGTTTCTACCGGAGGTTCATTAAGGATTTCTTTAAAATCTCTAAACCGCTCACTAATCTTTTGAATAAGGATGCTGCTTTTTTCATTTTCGCAGGAATGCCTTGATGATTTTCACAGGATAAAGGAAGCGTTGATTAATGCTCCCATCATTCAACCTCCTGATTGGACCTTGCCCTTTGAGATCATGTATGATGCTAGTGATGTGGCCGTAGGAGCGGTACTTGGATAGAAGAAGGATGGCCGGACCAACGCCATTTACTATGCTAGCAAGACGCTAGATGAAGCTCAACTGAAGTACGCCACCACCGAAAAGAAGCTTTTGGTAGTTGTTTATGCATTTGAGAAGTTTCACTCTTACTTAGTGAGAGCAAAAGTTATAGTTTACACTGACCATGTAGCTATTCGTTACTTGCTGGCTAAGAAATCTGTAAAGCCGCGCCTCATTCGTTGGATTTTGTTTCTTCAAGAGTTTGACCTAGAGATTCGCGATAAGAAGGGATCCGAGAATTCCATTGCGGATCACATCAGCCGGCTACCAACCATCTCGCTCGAGAAGGATGACCTACCCATTGATGACTTGTTTCCCGATGAGCACTTGCATTTTAGGAGCATTGGATGAAATCTTTTGTTTCACCCCATGATGAAGATGGAGTATGGGGTGAGGACACATTATACCTTGTTTGAAGATGACGTACGGTCCAACTAGCGACCTTAAACCAAGCGCTTCTTGGGAGGCAACCCAAGGTATTGCTTTCTTTTCCCTTTTCTAGTTTAGTTTAGATAGTTTGCTTCGTGTTTTTGCGTCCTCCTAGACAGGAATCATGTACTCTCTAATAAGAAATTACAAATTCAGAAGTTGAGTTCGAACAACACTTCGGCTCGGTCCACTCGACTGTGTCTCGGCCGAGGTGTTCTTGGCCGACCGAGGTGTTCTTCCAGTATGAGCAGCCCACGCAGATCTGATCGATAGTTGGCCTTGAGGGACATGCCTAGCAGTTCACACCATTCCTCCCCTTCGTCAGCTTCACAGTTTACCATCCCGGTGATCCACGAGAGATATCAGCGGGATTACGATCGGATTTGTGGGCGCCCCATCATTCCCCCACAATTTTTAGAGGTTGATGCCTTTGAGTGCCTCCACGTGGTAGAGGACTTGAAGAAGATGATTTCTATGGTTGGCTTGGAGGAGTTAATGGCCATTAGAGCGCCGGCTTATCTGGAGCCGACTTTCGAATTCCTAAGTTCAGTGACATACGTGCCGGAGCATTGCGGGATCAAGTATAGGTTGTTGAACAGGAACTACACAGTTCCTATGGATCAATTTGGGGAGATTTTTGGCTTCCTGACACCTACTGTTACAGATTTTTTTTCCCGAGAGGTAGCTCGGAGTTTCTGGGGCGAGATAGCCCATGTTACAGATCAAAGGGACAAATGGCAACCCAGAGATTCCCGGGAGAGGATTATTTTCCACCTTGCCTTCCATTTAGCTCACCGGATTTTTAGCGAGACACTTCTGGTGCGTACTGAGACGCCCAAGAAGGTTAGACAGGGGGAGCTTTTGAGTCTTTTTTGTATGGTCACAGGAGGCGTTCCAGACTTTGCTGCCATACTGAAAAATGACTTGCACAGGATCAAAGGAAAGTCAAAGGGCGATATCTACTGTGGTGTGCCGGGGACCCACATCGCCACTTCCATGGGATTGGACTTGTCAAGATGTACACTAGTTGCGGCTCCGAAGCCACTGGGATTGCAGGAGATGATCACTCGCCGCATTCTCGTTCCCCGTGGCCTTGGCACACCTTACGTTATCATGCCATTGGAAACGAAGTCTCCTCAGGGCATTATGTGGTCTTCTCAGTTCTCTGTCTTTGATCGCCAGTATTAGTCAGCTACCTGGTTCCCAAACATGCAGGATGCTAGAGAGGCAGCTGAGGAGGAGAAGGATGATGATGAGTATGGAGGAGGTTCTATGGAGACCGGTATTGACACCGGTGGGCCCAGTATTCCCACCGTTGACCTTGACAACGAGGCCTCAGAGGATGAGAGAGTAGCACCACCACCACCTCCACCTCAGCGCCGATCACGCCGCCGTAGAGATTCCGAGGCACATCGACGGATCAATGAGCTTACTGAGAAGATGATAGACTCTTACGCGGCTATGACAGTTGACATCACCTAGGGCTTCGATGATGAGCGCGGATACATTGAGGGATGGACGCATCGTATGGAGGAGAGCCAACACTACCAACGTCGGATGATGGAGCTGCAGTATCAGCAGGTTATGGGCTATCTATTGGATCCTTCCCAGCATCCCTACATTCCACCACCACCACCGCCAGCTGACGAGGACTGAGAGCTTTATGGAATTCTTTTCTATATTTATTATGCAGTTCAGCTAGGTCCGGTGAGTACTTTTATCTTTCAGACTTATATTTGACCCATTGGGACTATGTGTCCCAAGTATGGGGTATTTGTATGTATTATGTGACTTATTTGCTACTATGGTTTGTATGACTCTTGGATATTATTGTCTTATTTGGCTCTATGTGCTTATCTGTCATTACATGCATACCTACAAGTTTCTGTTTGAGAAAAAACGTCAAAAACCAGTTTGAATTTTTTTTTAGCTTGACCGAGACGTTCTTGACCAAACGAGGTTCAACACCTCGTATGATGTCAGAACACCTCGACCGAGATGGCTTTTTAACTGAAAGATTTTCGAAACGTTTTGTGCTTATTTTCTAGATATGACCTCGATGATGATATTGTTTGCAGATTAGTTTTGAAATCTTTATATGCTCGAAAGGTTTTATGATATGTTTAAGTTGCAAAATGCTTTGTTTGAAATTCTAACATGTTTAATACTTTGTTTTTATTAAAATCATGTTGGATTTGAAGGTTGTCACCACATTATGAGTTCTATCACATTCTTCTTGAGATGACTAAGGCGCTTCATTCTCTTCTTCTTCTTCTTCTTCTTCTTGACCATGCTTTAGCCCCTCATATACATATTTGCCTCCCTTAACCAATGATGAAAGAAAGAGCCTTTACCCCAGTGGACCGTGAAAGCTTGAGCCTTTACCTTAACCGACGAACACCTCGGTCAGTCGTGGAACATCTCGACTGAGATGGGATACCAACTGAGCAAGGCGAGCCCTTTCCTGATCCTTATCTGAGTTGAGGTTTCAGTTTTGCCAAATCCTATTCTTGTTATACCCTTCCCGGTTCAACGCAAGCCTAGGATGAGACTTACCCGGTGATTCCTTTGTTTGTATACCAAAGATCATGAGTGTTAGGTAATAAAGGTTTATCCTTTTTTGGGGTTTGAGTGTGCCTTCATCACATCTTTGAGAGTTAGCCTGAGACTTACCTGGTAAAGGTTTATTCTATCCCCTTGGGCGGTGTGTTGGTTTGAGATTATAGTTCCTTTCCTTAGTACCTTGAGACTTACCCGGTGAGAGGATCTTTGGTTTGGAATAGTGAGTAGTTAGACTTACCCGGTGATCTATTCCCAACTTAGAAACACCTTCCCTTTCCAAACCTCAGCTTTGTCCATGTTATCTTTTGAGATCTTGAGTCGGAACCACAACTGGATGTTTTAATCTCTAGAATCCACATTCTCTTTACCTGGTTATTATATCATCTTTGATATCTTTGCTCGTTGCTTGTGTTTTATTGACAACCTGAATTACCGATCTTTATTTTACCATAGTCCTTGTGTTCGACCCTGAAATTCTTGCTTTTATTACAATTGATCCGTACACTGCGGGTTCACTATTTGCAATTATTCTTGGTATAAATATTAAAGCTTGCACACACCTTTTGGAGCGAACACACATTGGCCAGGATCTTACTGTGGATCCTGACCCTAGCCTGACAACAAGTTCACTGGACCTTATAATAAGGCGCAGAGAGATTAAACCAATTACATAAAACTGTACATTGTATGCATCAAAAGGTTTACAAAACATAGCCGTGTACAAAACAATATCCATAAATATACAAGTACAAAACATCCCATATCCCACGAACAACCTAGTATACAGGAGCCCTCGGCGGATCACCCATCTGGCTCACTCTGCAGTTCTCCTAACCTACAGATCAACTACAACACGGTATAAACCGTTAGCTATTAGAAATGAATAAGGATGGAGTAATGCCACAAACACAACCGTTTATTATCTTTACTCAAGTTATTCCATCACTAATTCAACTTATTTTATGACACGAGGAACTCAAGATCCCCGGCTCTTCCCCCATAAAACATAGGGTTTTGCATGGGGGTGGATTTACCGCCAACCCCCTGTACTACTGAGCTTCCGAGCACTTCCTCCACTCTCGGCGAGTTTTGGCAAGTGGTCACGACCCGTTATAATACACTTGTGCCTTTTAAGGTAATGAAATGGTCATCCTAGTTCTGTTTAGGTTATAAATGCAACAAGAGACGCAAGAGCGCTGACCCAATCAGGCGCAGGGGCGGTGTAACGTCCCGAGTTTTAAGTAACCCAAGACGTCACTAGGCTAACGACCACACAATGGGTCTCATCAGTTAGCCTAACAACAACTTCACAAATAAGATCTTGCAACAAGAAGCACGAAGAAATAATGAAAATATTCAACCTGTCATTTAGAAAACATTTACATAACAACCTTGCATGCAGTTAGTATGTATATCTCAAAACGACACTTCAAAACATAACACCTGAACAATTGTTTTAAAACTTCAGTCTGAAATCAACACGTGTACACAGTTGCACACAACCAACAAAAGACTCGCTTGCAAGCGATCATCCTGCAACTAACATCCCTGAAGCGTTCCTATGATCGGCATTACCCAAAAAGGATCGGTTTACAACCGATAGCTACCGATCATAGTCTATCTACGAGAGATTATATCAACACATCACAACACAACAAATATATTGAAATACCATATACCGTGCTCATAAGATGATATCATGCTTTTATGAATGATGCACATGAATGCAATATGAAATTTACAATTTGCGATCCCGGACCAAATCTGGAATCATTGCTTATACGGTTCTGGCTTTGGTGTGAGCTCACCATTGCACAAATTAGGTCAATTAAGACATTTGCTCTTAGGTCGTACCCAGACTGAACAAGTCTACGGGCCAGGCTTTCTCATGGCGAGTTATGGTCTTAACCCCTAACCAAATGCAACATTTTCCAATTCATGTTAATGCAAACATTTACCATTTTAAATAGGTGTGCTACCCGAACTTGAAGTCCATCAGACTCGGTGTCATCTTTATGCAAACGCAAGTGATTCGGGCTTGGCCGAGCTCCGACATTCACTGCAATAGCTAGCGACCTAGCTAATGGTTAGTTCAGAGTCTTAAACAATTTACATACTATTGACCATTACAGGTCATCATCATATCACACGTCTCAACAAGCTTACCATGTCATACCTTATCATTCTTTAACAAGCTTATCATGTCATTCAATAGCACACCTCAATAGGCTAACACATGTTCATTAACCATTTCATAACCATGAGATGATAATAATCACAAAAACATTAAGCATGCTTTACACGTGATAATATCATTTTCATCATAAAACACATCAAGCATGCTTCACACATAACACATCTCAAAACATATCAACATTCACAATTTAACTCAACAAGACATTTCAACACAGTGAGATATAAATCTCTCAGGCACGAGCTTCTACAGATCGAAGCTAAGTAAGTCCGAAGACTTACTTGGATACGCTCACTGAGCAAGCTATAGTTAGTCTACCGTCTTCAACAACACCTGTCGAGAATATTATATTCCTCGTATTGAACTTCTTGCTTCAAATATCAATTAAATTCATTCCTTTGAATTTAATTAGCTTATAGCGTTTTCTAGATTCCTAATTTAATTAATTAATCTTTAATTAATTAATGAAATTTCACCAGAATAACGTTTTGCCCACAAGTAGTTTCTGAAACCACCTGTCATCAGATCTCATCAAACAAATATCCCACAATCACCAAAACAAAGTAACGAGCATAATGGAATTTCCAATTATCCATTTTGACAAGCCTAAGGTCAATTTAGGCCAAATCGCAATAATAAAAACGAATAAATTTATAACTTATTCGTTACTAACCCGATTGATGATCCGAAAGAAGATTCGGAATCACAACGACGCAGGCTACACTCGGACACCATCAGATTCACCGGAATATGAGCGACGGAACCGACCATGTAAGGGGGAAGGCTCGAACTAACCTTAATTTCAGCGGAAACGCAGAAACTCGGTACCAAAATGAAGAGGACGAGAGAGGAATCCAAAAACTAAAACGGATTTGAAATCGGATTAGAAACGGAGAGTAGATCTGAATTTAAAGGTTGAGGGAAATCAGAGCTTTTACTAGGAATTGTGATAGGAAGTGAATTATTAATGAATTTCCGCTATTTATCGCGAAGACGACAATTATTCTTTAGCAAAATCGATAATTATCCTTTTACCGATCCAAATGTGGTTTGAGCCCTTTCTCCAAACTTCTCGAAATTGGAATGATAAATCTGACGTATTGTGTCGACAATTATTCCACAACTTTCTCGGATAGCGCGTATTCCTAAGCCGTCTTTCTTAACCATTAAGAAACGGAATAGCGACTCTTTTGGCCATTTTGCTTTTCCATGTTATTTCATATCTAGGACATATCCGATGTCGTGATCATTTCTCCCAACTGCAAGTTTATTTATTGAAGCTCCCAAATGCTCCAAATAATACCGGAGGATAAATATTATTCTCCGGGGAAAAAATGAAAAATTTCCCATAAGTCCAAAATTACGTTAGGGTCATAACGGTGGAATTCATACTCATCATCTACCCACTATTCGCGAGTTATGGGTCAATTTCTATTGGTGATTAAATTAATCTCCCGTTAATAATCATTAATTAGGATTCAAAAATCCTAACTTTTACACGCGGACTATCTCTGGCGCAGGGGCGGGTCAGTCCAAGGCGTAGGTGCGGCTCAGCCCAGGCGCAGGGGCGGCTGGTTTGCAGAAGCTGAACCTCAACTTCTCTTCGATCCTTTACTTGCTCTTCTTCGCCTCTTCATCAACCAGCAAGCATCCATACACATAGGTATACATATATACACATATATGAGAATCAAAACGTCCAGGAAAGTTTCACACAAGCCTAGACTTGCGAATCCTAAGCTAAAGAGGAAGAAAGGAAGAAAGAAAGGAAGAGAAAGAAGATGAACTCCCCACAACTGAACCTAAGCAGAAAGAAATATCAACACCACACCACCACATATGACTCTCCAAAGCTCAGGTTCATAACTATCATCATCAATCCATGATCCAAGCTCAACAACTCTCTCAAAACTCACACAAGATCAAAGAAGATCAAGGAAGAGGAGAAGAGGAGAAGAACATGAGGAAGGGAAATGGACCTTGAGAAGATGAGGAAACCCTCATCCAGAAGCAAAAGGGAGGCTTATAAAGGAAGCCAGCCAAAAGCATGGTCAAGAGTCAAAAGAGACGCTGCAACACACCACAAACCGTAGGGGCGGCTCATGGAGGCGCAGGGGCGGACCAGACAGCCCGCAAGGGCGGCCTCTGCACACGCAGGGGCGGCTGGTCCTAGCTCAACCACTACTCAACACCTGCGTCTCAGCTAAGGCGCAGACGCAGGATCTCTCAAAGACTAAGGCTCTTACAAGGAAATTACCAAGGGAATAATTATCAAGGAAATCAGAAAAACAACTACAACAATAGGAATTCCAAAAGAGGGGGCGGATGGCGCCCCGATCATAGTCATCCCGGATTTTCATACTCAAATCCAAATGCCGCATTGAATCCACCCGCATCCTCTAGCAGTGCTCCTCCCACAAGAAATCAAATCCCCCACCGGGATTCAACCAACCTCTTAAGGATGCAACGCAAAAGCTGCTGGAAAATTTACTAGGAGAGATAAAAGAAATAAAAGAAGGCATGAATTCTCTCTCTAAAGCTCAAAAAGCCTTGGAGAATCAAGTCTTTATTAATGCAGGAGAAGTTCTGTGAGATCAAGGGAGACTTCCCAGAAGAACGGAAAACAAATTAAAGGGGCAAATAAATGCTATCACCACAAGAAGCGGAATCAAAACCAATGATCCGTTACCGAAGAATGTGGATAAGGGGAAGCAACCAATGATCGAGGAGGAACCAAAGTCAAGCAACAAGGAGAAAGAGAAAGCACCGGTCTATGTACCTCCTCCAGCATACAAACCACCTCTACCTTTCCCGAAATCTCGCGCTAGAGAGCACCTCGATAAACATTTCAGTAAGTTCGTTGATCTCCTGAGCAAGCTACATATTAATATTCCTTTTATGGATGCCATTGTAGGAATGCCGGCATACAAAAAGTTCTTGAAGGAAATCCTTTCCAACAAGAGAAAGCTAGAAGATGTTGGAGAAGTAAGGATGACCAAGAGGTCTTCCAAACTTATCCAAACAATGAAAGAGGAGATTCCACTAAAGCTAAGGGATCCCGGATCTTTCTATGTTCCTATTGGAATTGGAAGAGTGACGTACGAAGCTCTATGTGATCTTGGAGCAAGCGTGAGCATAATACCCTTAGCATTGTGCGAGAAAGCTGGACTTGGAGCGCCAAAACCGTCAAGATGACGCTATACATGGCGGATAGATCCATAACACATCCCGTGGGGATTCTAGAAGATATTCATGTCTTGGTAGGTAAGTTTTACATTCCCATTGATTTCGTTGTTCTAGACATTCCTGCAGATCATCCTGTTCCAATCATACTTGGAAGACCTTTCCTTGCAACTTCGGGTTGCATGGTGGATTGAAAAATACAACACTCTCCTTCAACATTGGAGAAGAGCATGTAGAGTTCCAGCTGGCTTCAATGATCAAAGGGCCAACTATGGAATAAGACATTTTCAACACTTATGATGAAGAAGAATCAAGGGAAGAGGTAAGCTCTATCTTACTCAAAGATCCACTTGAAAAAGTTATTAGCTTATGAATTTTAGATGAAGGGGAAGAGGAGGATTGTAACATCGAAACCCGAGCACTAAGAACCTTGGAGGAAGATCCCAAAGTAAAGTTTGAAGTGCTAGAAGAAGTTACGAATAAAGCTGGAAAAATCGACTCACTACAGGAAAATCGGTCTATTTTCTTGAATAAAATAATTAATTCAACCGATTTATCCCATGTCGATTGTAAGATCGACCAAAAAATCGACCCCCCAGAAAAATCGGTCGATTTTCCTGATACTTTTGCAACTTCACCGGACTTAGTTGCAAGCGTTCTTGGATGCAACAATACACCTCTCTCAACTTCAGAGGCTCCCCCAATCACCTTGCTAGGTCAGAACCCATCAACAAAGGACCCTCCAACCTTGGAATTGAAACCTCTTCCTTCACACTTAAGGTATGAATTTCTAGGACCAAACTCTACGTATCCGGTCATTGTTAGCGCTAATTAAATGGAAGATGAACTTAATAGATTACATTATTGATGATCTTGTTGGCATTAAACCTTCTTTATGCATGCATAAGATTTTGATGGAAGATAACCATAAGCCTTCACGAGAACCTCAAAGACGGTTAAATCCAATCATGAGAGGTTGTGAAGAAGGAAATTCTTAATCTTCTTTATACAGGAACTATCTTCCCGATTTCCAATAGCAAATGGGTGAGCCCCGTTCATGTAGTTTCAAAGAAGGGAGGAATGACCGTTGTAACTAACAAAAGCAACGAACTCATTCCTACAAGAATAGTGACGGGATGGAGGATGTGGATTGATTATAGAAAGCTGAACGTTGCAAAGAGGATGGATCACTTCGCTCTTCCTTTCATCGATCAAATGCTTGAAAGGTTAGCACAACACTCTCACTTTTTCTATTTGGATGGATATAGCGGTTTCTTCCAAATTCTCATCCATCCCGACGATCAAGAGAAGACTACATTTACGTTCCCTTGGGGTACATTTGGTTATAGAAGGAGGCCATTCGGACTTTGCAATGCGCCGGCCACATTCCACAGATGCATGATGGCCATCTTTTCTGAATACATAGAGAACATCATGGAGGTTTTTATGGATGACTTTTCAGTTTATGGTTCCTCTTTTGATGATTGTCTAGCTAACCTTTCTTTAGTTTTGCAAAGGTGTGAAGACACTAAACTTGTCTTGAATTAGGAGAAGTGTCACTTTATGGTTAGCGAAGGCTTTGTTTTAGGTCATATGGTTTCCAGCCGCGAAATTGAAGTGGATAGGGCGAAGATCGAAACCATTGAGAGACTACCTCCACCAACTTCGGTGAAAGGAGTAAGGAGTTTCCTTGGTCATGGAGGTTTCTATAGGAGATTTATTAAAGACTTTTCTAATATTTCTAAGCTATTGACTAACCTACTAATGAAAGACTTGGTTTTTGTGTTTTCAAAGGATTGTCTAGATGCTTTTTATAGGATAAAGGAAGCCTTGATCTCCGCTTCTATCATTCAGCTACCGGATTGGAACCTTCCCTTTGAGATCATGCGCAATGCTAGTGATGTAGCCGTAGGAGCCGTGCTTAGATAAAAGAAGGATGGACGCACTTATGCGACCTATTACGCTAGCAAGACGCTAGATGAAGCTCAACTAAACTACCGTACGACGGAAAAGGAGCAATTGGCGGTGGTCTACGCTTTCGAGAAGTTTCGTTCTTACCTTGTGGGAGCGAAAGTAATCGTTTACACCGAGCACGCAGCAATCCGCTACTTGCTCATAAAGAAAGATGCGAAACCACGACTTATTAGATTGATCCTCCTTCTTCAAGAGTTTGACTTAGAGATCCGTGATCAGAAAGGATTCGAGAACTCGGTGGCAGACCATCTAAGCCGACTTTCCCATCTCACAAGCAAGGACGAGGATATACCTATAGACGACTCCTTTCCGGATGAGCAGCTGGACGAGATAGAAGAATGCCTTCGCCAAATCTCAAGAGGTAACGAACCTTGGTATGCTGATAGAACGATCACTTCTCTAACTAATGATGCTATGGTGGTAGTGAATTTCTTTAATAAAACAATCTTCCCAATATTTGGGACGCCCGAACCATCATTAGTGATAGAGGAATGCACTTCACCGCCCGTAAGTTTGAAACTCTAATAAGTATGGGGTAACCCACAAGGTCGTCACTCCTTACCATCCTCAAACAAGTGGGCAAGTAGGGATCTCAAATAGAGAAATCAAGAGTATGGGGTAACCCACAAGGTCGTCACTCCTTACAAACTTGTATATGGGAAGTCTTGTCATCTTCCGGTGGAGTTAGAGGACACGATATATTGGGTAATCAAATGGCTCAACTTCGATTTGAAGGAGGCTGGAGAGAAGCGCCTCTTGGACATCAATGAGCTATAAGAGATCCGTTTAAACGCCTATGAGAATGAACGGATCTATAAAGAAAGAACGAAGAGCTGGCACGACAAGCACATCATTCCAAAGGAGTTGAAAGAAAGAGATTTTGTCCTTCTTTCCAACTCTAGACTCCGGCTATTTCCACGTAAGCTTAAATCTCGTTGCTCAGGTCCTTTTGTTATAAAACATGTCTTTCCCCATGGTGCAGTTAAAGTTTGGGGTGAGAAAACCGGAAGTTTCAAGGTCAACGGTCATTGTGTTAAGAAGTATACGCCGGAAATGCTGGTTGAGGACATTGCTCCTATCTTTTTCACGTAATCATAGATGGAGACAGGTCCAACTAGGGACCTTAAGTCAAGCGCTTCTTGGGAGGCAACCCAAGGTATTTCAATGTCCTTTTTCCCTTTTCTTTTAGATTAGATTACTTTAGTTTGCTTCTCTTTCATTGGTGCCCTCCGGGTTTTTCTTGTGTCATTAATGGCAGAAACTAGGTACTATCTCAAGGAACAACGTAAGATCGAGATCTTGATAGAAAAGATTGAAGAATTAGCAATAAGAAGGAATGAAGGAAGAAAAAGGACAAAAAGCGGCTATAAGTGAAAAATCGATCGATTTGCCCTTATTTAATTGATAAATTGAACCGATTTTCACTAAGTCATAGCTGAAATCGGACCAAAAATCGGCCGAGGAGAAAAATCGGTCGATTTTCCTTTGAAAGCGAACAGAAAGGAAGAAAATTGGGCCGATAAAAAAATCAACCCAGGAAATCGGTAGATTTTCTTCACAAAACACAAAAAGTATAAAGCATTCGCTTCTTCGTCTTCACCACACTCCAACTCATTTCTTCTTCTCTCCCACGACAAAGGAAAGCCGACAACCACTCTCAGCACTTCAAATCTTCATTCTCTATTTTTGCTCGTTCTTGATCCAAAACCGAAGTTCTCAACGAGATTAAGAAGATTCAAGCAACAAACAACACGGCAAATTGACGAATCATCGGATTTTCAGGTTTTTTCACTCCAAAACCTAACGGAATTTCTTTGCTTAGATTCGTGTTTTTGGAGAGTTGTTTGGTTGCAATTGTTGTGCTGAATAGGTTAGGACCTGTCTGAGGAAGGTTGTGGAAGTGTTTGCTTGAGGAAAACTTTACAGAATAGATCGATTTGTCACAACAGTCAAAAAATCGACTCAAAACCCAGAAAAATTGACCGATTTAGCTCAAAAACAGCCTGATTTTCTTCAACTGAGATGGATTCTTTGAGAGATCAGCCCATTCTTTGATCCCAAGGAGGGGATCTTCTTACCAACCCTCTCAACCTCCTCCACCACCACCAGTCAGGCTCCCTACTATCCAAGAGAAACATAAAAAACGGTATGATCGCCTTCTAAATCGTCCTATCATCCTCCTCGATTTATTGTTCTCGATGAATTAGATGAGCTTCATATCAGAGAAGATATTGACTGGATGATAGAACGTACAGGATTAACGGAGTTTGTTAAGATTCTGGAGAATTCATACCAAGAAATGACTTTGGAATTCTTAAGTTCCTTTAGGCATGAGCTTAGGGAGAGGAATGTGACTTTCCGGTTGTTGAACAAACATTACTCGTATTCCATTGCTATGTTTGGGAACATGTTTTGATTTCTAGCCTCTTCTATAGGTACCTTTCCCCATGGTGTGAGTGCTAGTGGCTTTTGGGAAAGCATTTCTGTAGGAGAGGAAGAAAAGGATAGGTGGAGGCCCGGAAATTCTAAAGAGAAAAGTATTTACAACCTTTCCTTCAAACTCGCACACCGAATCCTTAGCGAGTCAATGTTCGCAAGAACGGAGACTCCGCAAAAGGTGAAGGCGGACGAGTTATACATCTTCTATTGTATGACCACGGGGATGGTTCCCGGCTTTGCTACTATACTTGCCGATTACTTAGGGAAGATAGCTAATAAGTCCGGGGGAGATGTGTGTGCCAGAGGTCTTGTGACCCATGTGGCTAAGGCCTTGAGCGCTGACTACTTTGCTTGCACTCTAGGTGCGGAAGCACAACCTTTAGGTCTTACGCGCCTTATTTCTAGAGGGATCATAGTTCCTAGAGGGCGAGGCACCCCTCATGTAGTCATGCCGTGGCTTAGAGTTCCGAGGGACATTGTTTGGAAGAGCGCATACACCATTAGGAACCGTCCCTATTGGAGAGAGGGATTCAAGTACTTTAGTGATTCTGATGAGGCTGTTAAGGAGTATGAGGCCGCTGAGGGTTATGCTATTGATGCTGTTGATGAGGATGTAGGGACAGAGGGCATGTTGGAGATAGAGAGTGCTAGAGATATGGATCCCATGGATACCGATACTCATGGTGCAGGACCGAGTAGAGCTCCACCAGATGACGACGAGGTCAAGGAGGATGAGTATGTAGCTGGGGGGACCGACGGGTTTCCTGGACAGCACGAGGCACCGGTGAGACCACCACAACACTCGGTTTCACATGCACCTCGGCGCGGGAGCCGATGTAGAGGAGACTATTCAGAGTTCTCTTCACAGCTGCAGGCCTTGACGACGAGCATTGGTGGATTGAGGGCTGAATATTAGGGACTCCGTATAGATCATCAGAGTCTCCGCACTGATTATCAGGGACTCCGTATGGACTATCAGGGTATTCGCACCGATTATCATACACTCTATAGGGATTTTCATGGTTTCCATGACGAGGTACGTGCTTGACATTCCTCCTATGACGGACAGTGGGACGACCTCTACTATCATACCTTTGGAGGATATTATGATCCGGCAACTCCGAGATATCCACGCCCACCACCACCATCACTGGCACCACAAGAGTGATCTACTCGCCCCATTTTTACATTGTAATTATTTTTTTCTCCATCTTGTACTTGATTCTTCACATTGGGGACAATGTGAGATTTAAGTATGGGGTGAGGGTACTAGCAATACTTTTCATATGTCACACGTTTTTGTATTTGCATTGCACTTTCGGTTACGATTTTGTAATAACTCTTGTCACATGTTCCTTTTATGACATTGCATTGCATTTCATCAATTTTTAAAAATCCAAAAAAAAAATTTATAATTTTTTGTGCTTCTAAAAACGGATATGATTTCAATGATGATAATTGTGTATGTGAATTGGCAAAAGAAGACTTGTATGTTGAGATTAAATTATGGCATATAAGGACTTAAATACTTTATTTGAATTGTGTATGATTTGTATGTTATTTGATGTTTAGATGAGATTGAGAAATAATGGTCGAAAACCGCTTAATAAGTTTTTATGCATCATATTGGAATGATTAAGACGATTCATTTTTTCTTTCTTCTTCTTATCGACGTTAACACCTCATATATATATATATATATATATATATATATATATATATATATATATATATATATATATATATATATATATATATATATATATTATTTGCCTTTCCTTTTCCTTTCCGGGAATTAGGAAGCATGCTAGTGTGTGAAGTGGAAAACGTTGTGAAGTTGATTTGAAAGTGAAGTGTTTTTAAGTATAGAAAAATAGGTTTGGGGACGTCAATCATGATGATAAGTAACTCGGCACCATTCACACAGCTGGGTGTTTGTGTCTTGACAAAGTTAGATTGAGCGATAGTCCTAACGAGTCATGGTATGTGCATTACGGTTTGAGGAACCTCTAGAAATTGAGGCTTGCTGATCTCCAAGGCTTCGGTTATGGTGCACCTGTGTCCATGTTCTCAAGTGAAAGTAAAAATTAAAAAAATTATGAAGTAAAGTTGCTTAATTTTGGTGGATGTGTTGTTGTTGATGTTGTGGAGTTTTTCCTTTTCCCGGATTTTTTTTGCACCACATATCCTATATGTATTCCCACCCTTAGCACGCTCTTATGACCTCTTACATTGAAAGATCTTGAGACCTTTATGCACATGTTTGAGGCTTTTATATTTAGATTTGTTTTCTTATGATTATCTCTACATCCTTTACCATGCGTTTCATGTATATTCTTGGATAAAGTGTTCTTGTTTTTTCATGCTATGGTTCTATTGATGCATACATTATCTTCTTATGCCTTGAAACATCACTTTGAGGGTGATCCATGATTAAGAAGCACATTCTAAAAAAGAGTTTTTATTTTTAAGCATTCTATAATTCATGACATCTTGTATGCTAGTTTTGAGCCTTGCTTGGGAACAAGCAAGGGGCAAGTATGAGGTATTTTGATGACATGAACTATATGCTATCATATTCATGCGTATTGAGAGTATATCACCTCTATTTTACATACATTTGATGAGAATCATGTGCATTTAAGTCTATATTCATATACATTTTGAGAATAGAGGTCTACACGAGTTCTTGATTGAATTGTAGGTAAAATGGTAGAGTTTTGATGTGGAAATGGATCAATATCGGACTTAACATCATAAAGGATTAGGAAGGAGTCTTAAAGATAGGAAAATATATGAGAAGAAACCACAAAAGAAGATAGAAGATGGAACTAAAAGATAACACGCTCAGAGGACAAAATTTGGATCAACTTATAATATAAATCGGCCGATTTTCTTAGAGATAGACCGATTTCTATCTTGGATCGACCGATCCCTTGTAGGATTTCTCAAAAGATAAAGTGTTACAACCCTAGCTTTTACCTATAAATAGAGGACGTCTCTCCACATCCTAAAGGATCCAATTACAAGTGAAGAATACTCATGAAGCATTGAAGAAACCCTAGGGAAACGGATTTGAAGATTGACATTGAAGATTAAAGCAAGATTGAAGTTCTTGAGAGGTTTTTCTAGTTTTTATTTCTTTTTTCATTGTGAACACAAGTTTGGAGTTTGTTTTTAGTTTTTATTTGATTTTCAGAGATTGTGAACCTTTGTTCAAGAATTTGTTTCGTGGCTTGCACATTCTCACATTCTAGCAACCAAAAGAGGTGAATCAGATTACAAAAGTTCAATTTGTATTTTCATGGGATTGAGTGAAAAGACTAAGGGATATAGACTCTACAATGTTGAAACACATAAAGTTATTGTGAGTAGAGATGTAGTGTTTGAGGAAAACAAACAGTGGGATTAGGACAAAAAGCATGAAGCACAAATAGATGAACAAATATGATGGAAAGAGAAAACAAAAACTGAGGGAGGTGACGAAACAAGTGAGAATATGAATATGGGAAACACAAGTGAGAATGAGGAAGGTGAAAATGAAAACACAACTAAGATTGAGAGAGATATAGTCTATTGAGGCTATTGGAGGAAGCAATTTAGATCAAGGGAGAGCACAAAGAAGAGAAACGAGAGCTCCTGCATGGATGAGAGATTTTGTGAGTGGAGATTCATTTACTGATGATGAAGCTAATATGATTCATGTAACACCCCAAGTCCGTAGGACTCAGAGTGTCACAGGACTAGGACCTCATAATGGGTCCTGACACTAGCCTGACAACAAGTTCATTGGATCTTACAACAAGACACAAATAAATATAAATCAACCCTTATAAAATAGAAAACATCAAGTATCATGATACATACAAAATCCCACAACCGAGTATAAAACATCAATAACATATACATAACACAACCCAAAAGCCCAACATCCTAGATGTACGGAATTCCTCGGCTAATCACTCATCCAGATCACCCTGCAATCTTCCTATCCTGCAAAGGATCTACAATACGGTATGAAACCGTTAGCTAACAATTCATATATAAGATGATGCATAAGCGCATACACACATTAGAATAATGATAAACACCAAACATGCTATCAAACATTTACCCGGTTAATTATCTTTCTAATGTTATACACTCAAAATCATATTTATGGTTGTGACACGAGAAGTATATCATTCTCGACTCTGGGTCCCATAACCATCTGGAGTGGAATCAAATGCACGCCCCGTATACCATATGGAGTGGTGACGTACCCTGTCTATTTACCAGGTTTGGCCTGCCCTCAGAGAACCTCTCAAACTCCTTATAGAATGAAAGAGAAAGGTTATCATCGCCGCTTCAAGGGGGCCAATCATCAAGCACATAACAATCACCACTCATGCATATATCTAATATAGGAATGCAACTAAGTAAGTCCTACGGACTTACCTGAATCTCAGAATAACCTCAACCACGAACAAACCTCCAATCCCCATAGAAATGAGCATTGCCTAATAATAAGGCATAAAGATACATCAATCCTCCTATCAATCAAAGGGATCACACCTAGACTCAAGGGATCCATAGGGATCATAAACATCGAATACCTCGAATACCATACTAAACCTCAACATCAGGGCATACCTTAATATCATGATATCATCATCAAACTCTCATACATATACCCTAGCATACTTCTAAACCAAAGCCCAAGACAAGGAAAGGATTAGAACATACCAATACTTGGTAAATCTGATGAGAGGCGCACCCGTGGGAAGGAATATGCGCGGGGCGGTGACAAACCGCAATAGCGGGAAGAAGATGCCGCAGGGGTGGTGACATGCTCTAGCCGCAGGGACGGTGTGACGGTCCACAAGGGTGGAAAATCCCACAGAGGGCAGCTCACAACAGCTGTTTGAAAGAATCTCTCACTCCAAACTCGTCTCCACCTCAGGGAGCCAAACACAGGCACTTCAACCTTCATATACACATACACATCCAAAACATCCATAAAACAACACAAGATCCAAATCCTTGTTCAAATCACAAGGAAAGTGAAGAAGAAGAAGAAGAAGAAGAAGAAGAAGAAGAAGAAGAAGAAAAGAGGCCTACTCTTTTCTGTAGCTGAACCAGAACGAGATCACCCAAGGCTTTGAGCCCTTCAACAGACCACAACAACATCAACAACCATCTCTCTCAACATCATCATAATCTAACTTGTAAATTTGAAGAAGATCCAAGATCAAATCAAGGAGAAGAAATGAAAGGAAGAGAAGAATAAGAATGTGAGAAGGAGATGAAGAAGTCTAGAGAAGTGGAAAACCTCATCAGAAGAGGGAGAAAGAAGACTTATAGGGTAAGAAACGAAAAGCACGAAGTCAAAGAGGTCAAAGAAGGCAGTTGTGACCGCCTATGCCGCGATCGCGGCCCAACAGCGCCGCGTCTGCGGTGACCCGCACTTGTGGGAAGGAACTGGCGTGATCGCAGGAATCCTAAAGACAAATTTGCATTTCAGTCTTGTAAAATTGACGATCCTATACACTTTGAAGATACGGTGAAAGAGGAGAAGTGGAGAGCAATCATGGATAGTGAAATCAATTCCATAAGAAGAACAAAGCCTGGACACTTGCAGAGTTGCCAACGGATGCCAAAAATTGGAGTCAAATGGATTTTCAAGACCAAACGAGATGAAAATGGTGAGAACACAAATCACAAAGCTCGACTAGTGACAAAAGGCTACACACAAGAACATGACATTAATTAAACAGAAGTGTATGCACCAATGGCCAGATTAAATACCGTAAGAATGGTGATAGCCTTAACAACTCAAAAAGGGGTGAAAATTTATCAACTTGATGTCAAGTCAACATTTCTACAAGACCAACTAAATGAAGAAGTCTTTATTTGATCAACCAAGAGGGTATGAGAAGAAAGAAAGTGAACAAATGGTGTACAAGCTGGACAAAGCTTTATATGGGTTAAAGCTTGGTTCGGCAAAATAAGGGTTCATTTTATCAAGGAAGGATTTGGAGGTTGTGATAGTGAACAAACATTGTTTACTAAAAGGAGAAAATAAGGAAAGGTCATTATTATTAGTGTATATGTGGATGATCTAATTTACAATTGAAATGATGAGCATCTAATGAATGAATTCAAGGCTTCCATGATGAGGGAATTTTATATGTCTGACTTGGGGTGTATGAGTTATTTCTTAGGCATATAAGTGCTTCAAAGGAAGGAAGGAACCTTCGTGTTCCAAAGGAGATATGCACAGGAAGTTTTGAAGAGATTTGGTGTTTGGGAAAGTAATTTTGTTAAAAGTCAAATAGCTTTAGGAATTAAGATAGACAGTGATAAGAAAGGAGTTGTAGTAAATGAAACTCTTTCCAAACAAATTATTGGGAACCTCATGTGATGTGGGACCATCTCCAACACCAGGTCCAATTACAAGCTCAAAGGCTAAGGCGCTGAAGGATAAACCAACAACACCTTCACCTTCTTTGGATTCAATGGATGGAGCAATCACAAGGTCAAGGACGAAGGAGATTTAAGACAAAGTTATGAGAATACTCATGACTTGTACGCTCAAGGAAACTCTCCTCACTCTCAAGAGTTCCTTGGTGACGTTATTGACTGTTATAGAAGAGTCAAACCAAGACCAAGAAGATCTACCAAGTAAGGAAGAAGGACAAGAGCAAGGAAGAGTTTCAGAGGAAGAAAATCGACTGATTTTTATACAAATCGATAGATTTTCCTGCAGGATATATGGATCGATTTTCTGTTGCCGATTTCCTTCACTGGAACGAGTTTGCAAAAGATCCGGCCATGATCTTCTTTCTTTTGTCAATTCTATTTTGTTATAATTCATTAAAGCTCTCAAATTATCTTAAGGGATTATTTAGTTTTGTCTTGTTAGATTTTATATCTTATATATTTTAAAGATATCTTTGCAAGATTATCATTAAATATATTTTCCTAGTTTTAGTAAGTTTAATCTCCCTTATAAATAGCCTTAGTGGGGAGATTGTTTAGTATATTAGATTTGATATATTTCCACATATTGTGAGACTTGCAACTTCACTTAAATCGTTCAATCAATAAAGAGAGATTTTGATTGAATTGTTTGTGAAGTCCTTGCTAGATTGTGCTTGTGTATTAATATCATTGAAGGTTGGTGCTCCAGGTCAATAATAGTACATCCTTGTGCTTGTCTTAATTAGAAGACTTGTGTAAGGTTAAAAAAGTGCGGGTTAATGTAATATTCTCGTTTAAGGGTTTTGACACATCATTGGTTAAGGTTCTTTTGCGGAACTATTATAGTTCGTATCTTCTATATTTTTGTCATTAATCATTCTATATTCATCTTCCTTTCTTTCCATATCATTCACTCCGTATTATGAGTTTGTCGAAAAATCGACCTATTCTTGAGGAAAATCGGCCGATTTTCATTATAGAACAAATCGATTTTTATCCCAATTAAGGACTTTCAATCTAGATCAGGAACTATGGCTTATCCCCGCATCATCATGTACCTTACATCCACGAGACTAGAATTAATGTATGCAACAAGCTTGTTAAGCAGGTACATGGCACGGTCAACTAAGCTTCATCTACAATTTGCAAAGAGAGTTCTAAGGTATCTGAAGGGAACCACAGATCTGGGAATTTTTTTTTATAAGAGAAGCAACCAGGCAAATGAATTGAAGGCCTACATTGATAGTGATTATGGTAGAGATACAAAGGATAGGAAAAGCACAAGTGGTTACGCCTTTCTTCTCCGCTCAGGTGTTCTTGCTTGGAGCTCTAAAAAGCAACCAATTGTCACATTGTTAACCACATAAGCGGAATTTATAGCAGCAATAGTTTGCACTTGTCAAGCTATTTAGAAGAAGAGAATTCTTGTAGTGATCAATCATGAAAGGGAAGCATGTACCAGCATAAATTATGACAACAGTTCCACCATAAAGCTTTCGAAGATTTAGTGATTCATGACCGCAACAAACACATTGATGTTCGTTTGCACTTTCTCAGGAATCTGTCAGAAGGAGGAGTTATATCTTAGGTCCATTGTTCAAGTGTAGATATTATGACTAGGAGTTATATATTTGGTCTATTGTTCAAGTGCATTGATGGTCGACATGTTTCAAAAGCTCAAGACCATGCTAGGAATGTGTGAAATTTCAAAGATAAACTAATAATCTGATAATTAGTTTAAGGGAGTGTATGAAAGGAAAGTATCACAATTAGGTCAGTAATCAGTTTAGTTTTTAGGTTATTATCTACCTGAATTCTAGGAAGTAGTTTAGCTTTGAATTAGCCTATTTCAGTTTGAATAAATGACTATTTTCTAGCCTGAGTGGTGAGTGGTTTGTTAGTAAGTGTTGTAGCCGATATCTTGCCTATATAATGACAGAAATTCCTCATTGAATAAAAAAGCATTCGATTAGAATTCTACATAAATAAAGAACAAACCTCATCCTAAATTCGTGTTTCAGTAAGTTTCAAGTTCATTTCGGTTGGGACACCGATCTACTTTATTGATTGCGAGACGAAATCCCAACGATTGGATCTTGGTAAGCATTACATCTATTTTGTCCAATATTTGTATACTCTCATATCCAACCTCTATTGTAAACCCGAGACTTGTAGGTTAGGGAGAGCTCTCTATTCACTATGCTTATGGAAGAAACCATGTACATATTCCACATTTAGGGTTTAAAAGATATTTTTTTATAAGAAAAAAGTATTTGAATATGTGAGAGAAGCAAAAACTTGTAGTAATCCAAGATGATAGAATATGTAATTATTAAAAATAGAGGTCTGCTTTTTGTAATTATGTAAATATGTTTCATTTATTAATACAACCCATCTGACGATGGAAACCCTAAGGGGAATTTACTCAGTATCTCATATTCTCACATGGTATTAGATCGATACAATCCCTAATTCTCCCTTCAACTTCCTTTTTCACGCCTCCGCCTCCCTTATACGCCGGCGTCGGCCCTCCCCATCGCTGCTGCGTGACCTAGCCTCTTTTCTCATCCAATGTCTACAGAGAAGAAACAATTGTTTCATTCCGCCCTTGGGATATCAAACATCAAGAATAACATCGCTCTTGTTCTAGATCTAGATACTCCATATGCGTCTTGGGTGAATCTCTTTCGCGTCATCGCAAAGGCACATAACGTCTTGGATCGCATTGATGTTAAGGTTCCCCGTCCTGCGGATATTGATGATGATCTATGAAACCAAGTTGATGCTACGGTTCTCCAATGGATCTACAGTACAATATCTAGAGATATTCTCCTTCAAATTCTTGACCCTGACGACACCACACTCAAAGCTTGGGGTCGAGTTAAGGATATCTTTAAAGATAATAAAGCATACCCGTGCCGTCTATCTGGAACGGGAATTCTCCAACTGCAAATTGGCGTCTTTTACATCCGTGTCTACTTACTATCAACACATAAAAGCCTTGTCCGACCAACTCAACGGCGTCGACTCTCCAATCTCAGATAATCGGTTAGTTCTTCAACTTTTGTGTGGCTTGCCTGCTGAATACAACGTTACTGCCAGTTTATTCAGCAATCGGATCCGTTGCCGACTTATCAAAAAGCTCGCTCGCAACTCATTCTTGAAGAAACCCATATGGCAAACCAACAGTCCATCAAGGACTCGACCGCCCTCCACACCACCGCCAGCGGGTCAACCTCCAAACCACCGGCCGACCGACCCGGATCCACCGACGGACCATCTCGTACTCGTGGTCACGGCCGGAAAGGCTAAAACCGGACTGGTGCGCCGCAATAGACTCGGTTCGAATTTCGGCCACCCTACGGTGGATTCCTGTCTCCTAGGGCAACAATCAGCAACAAGCCCAGTAGTTTCAGCAGGCTCATTCCCAGCAGGCCCAGTGTGTAGCTCCAGCTTATTTTCAGCAAGCCCACTAGAATCAGCAAGGGTTGTTGGGCCCAATTCCTGCACAACCCAGCACTCCTCAACAAGCCCATTTCAGCATGGATTCAGCTTCTCCTCAGCCTACTGCAGTGGATCATGCTTTTTCAACAATGACGTTAAATCCCGCATATAATTTATGGTGCATGGGCACCAACACGACGTCTCACATGACAAATAATACAGGTAACCTCTCGTCCATTTCGCATAATGGTTCATTAAATTCGATAATTGTTGACAATGACATGCGAATTCCATCTACAGGTCTTGGTGACGCTCAACTTATCACACCTACCCAACCGCTCCAATTATCCAAAGTCTTTATCGCTCCAAAAATTGTTAAAAACCTTGTCTTTGTCCGTCGCTTCACAAAAGATAACCACGCAAGTGTTGAATTTGACCCTTTTGATTTTTCTGTGAAGGATTTACACACGGGGATCACACGTCTGAGATATAATAGCTCAGGAGATCTTTATCCAGTTAGCTCCACACCTGTGTCGGCTTTGGCCTTTTTCGCTCAGTCATCGAGTCTCTGGCATGCTCGTCTTGGTCATCCTAGCACGCCGGTTTTAGATAGTCTTTGGAAGTCTTCTTTTATTCATTTTAATAAGGAGCGCGTCTCCACACTTTGTCTTGCTTGTCAACTAGAAAAACATCATAGGCTACCTTTTGAACGATCTCTTACTACTACGGTTGCACCTTTTGATATAATACATAGTGATTTTTGGACTTCTCTGGTTCCTAGTCGGGAAGGTTTCAAAAATTACTTATTATTTCTTGATGATTTCTCCCATTTTCTTTGGGTTTTTCCCATCACTTTCAAGTCTCAAATTTTTAATCTTTTTGTGCAATTTCATAAGTATGTTAAGATTCAATTCAATTTGCCTATCAAAAATTTCCAATGTGGCATGGGTCGTGAATTCAATAACACCCCATTCCACTCTTTCTTTGCCAAACTGGCATTCATTTCCACTTCCCTTGTCCCCACACCTCCTTATAAAATGACAAATCGGATCGTGTCATTCGCACCATCAACAACATGATGCGATCTCTTCTTTTTCACGCTTCAATACCTCTCGTTTTTTGGCCTCATGCCCTTGGCATGTCATGCTTCCTTCTTAACATCCTTCCCTCCACCACAATCCAAAATCAGTCATCTACCCAAGTGTTGTACTATTCAACACCGTCTTATGATCATCTCCGCGTTTTTGGGTGCCTTTGCTACCCAAATCAAAACACAACCATAGCCCACAAAATAACTCATCGATCCACTCCTTGTATTTTTCTCGGCTATCCTAACCATCATCGAGGTTATAAATGCTTGGACTTAAATTCGAATAAAATTATTTTATCAGACACGGTACCTTCGATGAGTCGGTTTTTCCTTTTTTTCAATCCACAAAACCGTCATCTTCAGTTTCTGAACTGCTGGAAAATGATTTTCTTATGACTCCATATCACAGAGCCCAACAAATTGCATCTCAGGCCCGTGTCAATCCAGCCCAGGGCAGCAATGACACGCCCTCCCCAGCTCCCATGTAAATGCCTCATGGTTTTGGCCAAGCCCCAACCCAAATTCTAAACAGGCCCACAAACTCCCCAGATTCCTTCGCATCCCCTCCCTCACACGTTGGCCCAGTCCTTGGCCCAAACAGCACACACGCTGGCCCATCTTCACACTCCCCCTCCCTAGGCCCACCCAACCCATATGCAGACTCCTCTAGGAACATGCTGGCCCATCCCACACCAAGTAATCCACCTATACCATCCGCACCTCCTCTCAATATATCCCAACCCAACCGGCCCACTACTCGCTCTCGTAGTAGTATTTTTAAACCTATACCTATCTTTGATCTAAATACCACTACATCAAACGCCCTTTCCCCTCTACCCACGTCCCATAAGTCGGCTCTCCAAGATCAAA
This sequence comes from Fagopyrum homotropicum, assembly GCA_033239125.1. Lineage (NCBI taxonomy): Eukaryota > Viridiplantae > Streptophyta > Magnoliopsida > Caryophyllales > Polygonaceae > Fagopyrum > Fagopyrum homotropicum. The sequence continues at coordinate 11,772,677 of BSWB01000008.1, forward strand.
ATGGACCGCTGCCATGGTCGATCAATATCGAGCCCTTATACGAAATGATACTTGGGTTCTTGTTCCTCGTCCTCCCCGGACAAATATTGTCAGGTGTATGTAGATTTTTTGTCATAAACTAAGGTCTTATGGATCTCTTGAGCGGTATAAAGCGCGCATTATTGCTAATGGATGTTCCCAACATGTTGGAATATATTGTGATGAATCTTTTAGTATAGTTGTCAAGCCGGCTACAATCCGAACAATTCTCAATCTTGTCGTGTCGCGATCTTGGCCTATTCACCAACTCAACGTTAAGAATGTCTTTCTCCACGGTCATCTCAACGAGACGGTACACGTGCAAACTCTAGGGTTCGTTGACTCTATTCGCCCATCTCATGTCTGCCTTTTGAAGAAATCGTTATATGATCTCAAACAGGCTCCCCGGGCGTGGTATGAACGTTTTGCAGGTTATTTGATCAGCTTCAGCTTTATAGGCAGTAAGAATGATCTTGTTTTTTAATCAATAAACAGGGCACTCATCTTGCTTATCTACTCCTCTATGTTGATGATATTATCCTAACGGCCTCATCTGATGAACTCCGCATAACTCTCACTACTTTCCTCAATAAAGAGTTTGCTATTGACCACGGACAATTATCCTATTATTAGGCATTTTTGTTCAACGCTCATCTTCAGGTCTATTTTTGCTATTTTTGTCTCAAGAAAAATATGCTTGAGAGATTGTTGCACGGGCAAAGATGACTGCCTATAAACGTGCGGTCACACCTGCTGAAACCTCAATAAAGCTCAGCGCCTCTTCTGGACCACTGACATTAGTTTCGCTGTCCAGCAGATATGCTTATTCATGGATGACCCTCGTGAGCCACACTTCGTTATTCTCAAGCGCATCGTCCGCTAAATTTCTGGCACGTCTTCCTTATCTTATTGCCTATACAAATGCTGACTAGACTAGCGGCCCTGACACACGAAGGTCACCATCATGTTACTGTGCCTTCTTCAACGACACCCTCATGGTCTGCCAAAAGGTTGCAGAGGCATAATACAGAGGGGTTGCCAATATTATCTCTGAGTGTTCCTGGCTACGTTTGATTGAATTTCACTGTCCGCTTGCCAAGGCTTCTATCGTCTACACTGACAACATATCTGCTACTTATCTTGCCAGCAACCCGGTTCAACATCAGAGGACAAAACATATTGAAATTGACAATCATTTCGTCCGAGATAAGGTTGCCCGAGGTCACGTTCGAGTTCTTCATGTCCCTTCGGCGTTTCAGTATGTAGATCTTTTATAAAAGGCCTCCCCACACAATTGTTTCTAGGTTTTAGATCTATTCTCACTTTAATGCCTCCTCTAGTTTCGACTGTAAGGGTATGATAGAATATGTAATTATTGAAAATAGAGGTCTTTCTTTTCAAATTATGTAAATACGTTTCATCTATTAATACAACACATCTGACGATGGAAACCCTAAAAGAAACTTACTTAATATCTCATATTCTCACACAAAATAAAAACACAAATGAAAGTACTCCGAAAATAGAAGAAGAGAATAACCGTTTATCTAGGATTGTCTCACAATTGTTTATCTGGGATTGTCTCACAATTGTTGGAAGGGTAAAAATGTGAATATAAAAGCTTCATTTTCATAATCTCTTCGGTCATTAATTCCCATTATCCACTGCAATGGTACACTAGAACATGAGTTGAGTTGAAGAATGAAAAATGAAAAAATCTCTTCTTCCTCAACTGCAATCGCTTAACACGGTGTAACGAATGTGCCCATAATAACACAAAAGCCCTATTCACGATTTTTGTCCTGACGTTTGTCTTACATAATGCTATCAATAAAAGTGTTTCGACCAAAAAAAAAATGCTATCAATAAAAGTGAGACAATGATGTCAGTAGTAATGACTCATCAATTCCTCATCCTTCCTATGATTGCTAATGATTGACTTCAATTGTATATAAATAGCTATGTATTCTCATCAATAAAAGTGAACATTCTCTCTTCTGTCATCAACGAATTTTGATCCAGTAGATTGGAGGGGAAGGCCATTTGTACATGTTTTGGCTCAAGCAGACCCTCACACGTCGATGTCGAAGAAAGAAATGGATAGCTAAAAACCATTTGACCAAACTTTCTAGATATGATGAGCTATAAATTTGATACAACAGTTGAGCTGTGACGAAAAGAAACAAAAAGAGAGAGAAATCTTCTAAAGCAAGCTACAAATTTCAACTATATATTTCTACTGTCTAATACCTATATTACACAAATTCTGATCCGACAACATGGGACCGACCAACTACATACAATGTTTGGCCGTCATCAACACTCGCCATTGTTGTCGGGGTCAGAAAGCTTCACCTCCATTTCATACCACTTGTGCATACAATCACCCAACAAGTACAATGTAGATGCCTTAAGTTCAGAGATTATGAAAACGCGTCTTAGATTCAATCATTCGCGAGGCCGAGCAAGCCAGAGGGAGCTCAGGGCTCGCAGCCGGGAGAAGTAATCGTGTATAGCTAGAAGAGCACGTGCCGACTGGCGGGTTGTAAGTATTCGGTGCATCTGTTGCAGTGTCTGTTGTCTCAGATTGTCAGCCTGCCGAAGAAACCCTTCAAGAGTTCCCAACTTGCCCATCGCCATCGCCATTTGACCCATGTAGTTTGCCACGTTTCCAGATGAACCAGAGGACGAAGCCGGTGCATTGCTAGCCAGTGTCTCCGCCAAAGACTGTTGTAGGGCTTCCATCCCTTGGGACAGTGCATCTTCAGCTTGTTGGGAGGACTGCTGCAAATTGCAGATTGCCATCATTTGTTGCTCGGTTAACGGGTCCAACTGATTCACTAGAAGCTGTACACAGCATCAAATAGGTTAGTATTTACATGGCAAGTCATATCCAAATTGACAAGTAGAAGAAATGATCGGGCGAGGGCGAGACCTTAAGGAGTTCAGATGAACGGAAGCCACCAATCCACATAAAACACCGCTCTGCAGGCGTCTTCCACATTCCCGACAAGATATGGAAGACATCTGCCTTTGCAGCATTGGCTTTCAGCCTGAAAACGTCATCCCAGTGTGCCGTCACAGTGTCTACTATGGTGCGAAGTTCGCTGTCACCAGCATGAGCGTTCACGGCCGCCCTCAGTTCACTAATGCGTCTGTTGTGCTCTTCAAGCCAACGTGAATACTCTGCATCAAACGCCATGGCTCCTGTAGACAGGGAAAAATTGTATTCATCAATTTGGAAATAAAAAACAGTTTAAATTTTGGACTTAGAACTTATAAGGTAAGATGGATAGGTTACCGTTTCCACTTGAGGTCTGGGATTGATCACCTGAGCTCGAAATAAATATTCCCTAAACAGAAAGTGTAAGTTAACCGACCAGACCAAATAAGCAAACACGGTAAACCAGTTGATCATAGCAACAGAGAGAAAACCTGTTGGCGTGCTCGTTGGAGTTCTTGTTCCAGCTGGGTCAGCTTTAATCGGCTGTTCTCCAGCTGTTGCACGTATGCCTATAAAATAACCAAGACAATCGAGATATAAGGCAAATAAGCATTCTTTGGTTTATGTCAATAACATGCAATGCTAATGATAGCTTCACAGTTCAATCATATAAAGGTTATCTTCATCATAAACTGACCTTTTTCCGAAGTCTGCTCTTTCTAGCAGCCTCCCGATTTTGAGCAAGCCGTCTCAGTGTCTGCCATATTAAAGAAGAGATGAGAACACTTTAACCTGGATGGAACTAAAAATTGCAAAAAAAAGAAAACAAGACGTGCAATTTCAGAATCGCATTTCACATTACCTTTTGATCTGAAGGTTTTTCCTTGGATCGGTCACTGGAGTCTGCATTAGAATTGCCTCTATCGGACTGCTCAACACAAGTATTTAGATTTGATTACTTGCCAATTTATAAAATCATAGTATCAAAATCTTTCACAAAATTTTGCCATGTCTGGTACATGATAAAACATTGAGGAATCACCTTTGGATTCTTATCATCAGTGTCATCTGTAGAGGTATCGTCTGCCATGTTGGATTCTGCCCAATTATCATGGTGACTCGTAGTGATAGGAACCAGACTCGGCTGTGGATCCTTCTGGTGCATTAGTACCTGATATCCCAAAACAACATTGTTGGAAGCGGACAACAAAACTAAATAGGAGAAGAATATCAAATGCCTTGTATTCACCTTACTGAAAGATCCATAAGGTTGATCAGTGCCCACACCTGGAGCAGAGGATTTCATTGAACTGAATAGAGGATCTGAACATCAATTGCAAGAGTCAAACACATGAGGATATTACACAGAAGACATCAAACTCTTACACCATCCAATCCAATAAAGCGGAACTCAGTTACATGCGAATATAAAAATGCTCACAACATATTATGCTACACTTGACAGGCATCAATACAATGCACAGGAGTCTATACGAGCTTTTAATCTGACCAGCTAAGCTATGTACATCAGATTGATCAGAGCCATACATAAAAGGAGACCGGGTTTAAGCCTTACAGATTAGAAGAACTTCAACAACTATCACAGTGCTCACTCTTGACAAAAAAAAAAAAGATAAATAAACAAACGCAGGAATGCAGCACGGACATTGGCCTTCAGAAAATGCTAATAATTATATCAGAGTTTATATGCCCAAGTATAGGCTAGTTATCACTACAGCCCATACATCCAAGAAGAAATGGCTGAAGCTTATCCATCAGATGTTAACACACAACTGCAGTCAGACACAATAAAGTTCTTCTTCTAGTTTAGGGAAAAAGAATATTAACAAAAACTCGTTTTCCAATTGCGCAAAACAAAAGAGGTCATCTAAGCAAGGACAGTTTAGACAAGAACAAGGTAATCAATTCTTACTCCTACTAAGGTCCACAGCATCTTCCATACGGAATCCAAGCGATTGATCCATTATCTGGAAGTCAGATATCGGAGCGTTGCCCTAAGTTCCACTGCAATAAGTACAAGTCGAAACAGGTAAGATGACAGAAACAGATAAAACAAGCAGCACTTATTTTGTTGCTATTGGCAAGCAGCATCAAAAAGTAGAAACAGCCAATAATAACATAATCAAGAAAACTGGATAACAAAGGCACAAAACTTTCCATAAAACAGACATTCAACTTGTTATCACTTATTGAATTGACTCGTCACTTGTAGGGCTCACAATGGTTGAACTGTATGGAAATTTGTTCTACTAACAGAGGTATAGCCGGGTCCAACAAAATGCTAGAGGATGACCTAAACTTGAGAATCCAGATACTGATGCTTGATCTTGTAAAACCCTCAGAGCTTCCCCTTCAAAAGAAAACTAACAAATTTATGGGCTGAGCTATACTGTGCATAAGAGATTGTTTCAGGCTTTTTTAAACCTTCATACAATCATGACATACAATTTGACCCGTTCAAATTCCTAATTAAGTTCATAACATCAAGAACTCTGGATACTTCAGTACTGATACTATGATGTCAGAAATACTCCGCAGTGAGACACAAACAACTAGGAGGATACAACAACAGAAGAAGCTGAATTGAAATTGAAAAAGCAGAGAGGAAGCAATTTAATAAGTGATAACAAGCTGAATTGAAATTGAAAGAGGAAGCAAGAAAATGAAGTTCGTAAGTTCAGTGTAAGCGTGATTCTATCTTATGGTCAGAAGTCCAAACTAGTCTTGGGGTAAAACATTGACTTTGCAAGATACCATGTACGATGAAGTTAATTATTCAAAACTCGCCAGAGAAAAATGATAAGACTCAAATCCGACCATCAGAGAAATGAAGTTTGAGCCATGAATTTCTCCACCAAATTTCAGCGTTGTTCAATTAACCAACTAAAACCCCACCATCAATCCTAAAATTCCCCAATCATCATAAGCAGAAATCTCAAAAACCTTCAAAATTCATCTCTATAAAGTATAAACTCGGAAGCCAGTAGAGAACGACAACAACAGAAGAAGAAGCTGAATTGAAATTGAAAGCAGAGAGGAAGCAAGAAACCTTACAAAATCAGCAAGGTTTAAGATGCGAACATGTAAAAGGGGAACCCTAGGTCCCTTAGGAAGAAGCAAAATCAACAGGGCGATGATCGAACAAAGTTGGTACCTTTTGACTTGTGTTGATAACCGATCGGTGAGTGGTGTGGTTGATACATATAAATATATGTATCAGGGTGAGATTTTCCCCCCTTTTATGCGATGAACAGTTAGAAAGTTAACAACCCTTAATTGGTCTCGAAATTGGAGCTTGATGAGAGAGAGGAAGGAGGTGAGAAGGAGACAGAGGGGGTGACGTCCACATTATGCCAACCTCTTTTCTCTATATAATGTCCTTTTCCCATTTGTTTTTGATTATTCAAAGTCGCCATTGAATTATAATATTCTGTCACTGCAGAGATTGTGAGTAGTGGGTTGGGGTTCTTTGGGTTTGTTGAATGCAACAGTGTTTTCCATTTTAGGATTACCTACTTACCTTACATGTTTCTTCTTCCATCCCATGTGGAAATGATCTTCGACGTCATATACACGTACTGTCAATCCTAATTTTATTTCAGAACATATCTCCTAATTCCAATCATCTTAAATATTCTTTACATATTTTCACCTATTAGGGTTTTTCATATCTTTAGAAAAGTCAAAAATGTGTGACTGATAGATTAGCGGACAGTGGGTTATAATTACCCATGCTTTCTTCCGCAATCACCCCAAAAGTAAACGACCTTCGTCCACAAAGATACAAGAAGATCGTTTTGTAGGTGATGATTATCCTATTTACTTATCTAGGAGTATCAAAAATAAAAAAATAAAAAATAGATATCTTTGAAATCATGTATCGTTGTTTTGTATATTTGTGTGTCTTACGTAGGGCTGAATATAGGTCCAAAATCGAACCGAAACCGAATTTTCAAAATACATGGACCGAAAACCGAACCTATAAAATTAGGTTCGGTTTCGGTTTGGACCAAAAACCGAAAAGTTGAATTATGCGAACCTAAAACCGAACCAATTTTATCGGTTTTGGTTCGGTTTAGGTTTTGCACCGAAATGAACCTAAAAATAAAACCGAACCGATTTCAATTATATAACAATTTTAGTATATCGGTTTCGGTTTTTATTCGGTTTTGTCGGTTTCGGACAAAAACCGAACCGAAACCAAAACCCTATAAAACGCGGACCGAAGACCGAACCTAAATTTTCGGTTTAGGTTTGATCTGGACCGAAATTATCGGTTTAATTCGATTTACCCGAACCAAACCGAACTTGCTCAACCTTGCGTATAATTTGTAAGGAATTAGTAAATTTATTTACCAGTCCATTAGACTATATTTATATATTTTTTAATTAAAAAAAAACTATATTTACCACTCACCGTCTTCTTGTTGAACCCAAATAATATTTTAAAGTATTAACAAAACATAATTTATAAGAATTCAGTGGTCAAAATGGCAAAACATGGGAAGGGGTGAGACTGAGTGGGGATATTCTTATAATTTACAGGAAGCAGGTAGTGACGTCACAAGTTTTATATTACAACTTGCATTATCATGATGTCATTGCAAACGTGGCTTGGCTTCTTGTAGTAGCAGCTACACACTATCTCTCTTTTGCACTCTTTCCAAAGTTTTGTATTTTCTTACTTGCAATAAAAACTAAATTATCACTGCAATCAAAAGTTGTTAAAATTTATATAAGAGTCAAGATTGTCGTCAAGTTCTGTAATACAATTGTTTTTCCTCGCCTTATAAGTACAACGTTACAATTAGTGATGAAGGAAACTCTCTACGGAAAAGAACTTTGAGATATTTTGAGAAAGTATGGATGACGTACCATATCGTCACCCCTTACTATCCCTAAATAAGTGGTCAAGTAGAGGGGTCTGACTGAGAAATCAAGGTTATCATCGAAAAGATGGTAACTAGGTCAAGTCAGAAATGGACATTGAAGCTAGATGATGTATTATGAGCATATATGACGACATTCAAGACGCTCATCGGGATAATGTCATACAAGCTCGTCTATGAAAAGGTTTTCACCTTCCGTGGAATTGGAGCATTTATGGCCAAACCATTCATTGACATGCTTATTATAGGTCGGTGATACCATCTTATTATGCACTTGCACTCTAATTGCTCCCATGGAGCCAACCTCTATGTCAATATTCTATGATAGTAGGCAGACCCTATTTGCTTTGGTCACACTCCTTATATTGAGGGAATCCCAATTGTGACTTTATGAGTCCTATTACCCTTCTAGGCATAACGACATTCTTACCCAAGTCCATGGGTGTAGCTAGTGCACTTATATGTCTTGCCCCATTTCAGTTATGAACATATGATTACAAGCTCGTTCTCACATACACTCATCATGTATGTTCACACATCTTGTCTGCTAGCTATATGCCACAAATAATTAATTCCATTTGAATTATATACCATTTTCACAGATCACAACACATCACATCTAACACTTGTATTCTATGATGCACGGACACCTCTAGATAACAGAGTGTCCCGTGTCGGACACGGGGACATGGTGGAACACGGCTCAGACAAAGGTCAAATATGACTAGACACGGTCAAGACATGTTTCAGATGTTGGATAAGACAAAAACATGTCTAGGACACGGATTGTTTCCGGTCAAGACACGATCAATGAAATTTTTAAGGCTAAGAAAAGATTAATTTTTTTTTTTTAAATTAAGAAAAATTGATTGACCGTAATATTACTTTTTCTCTCCCATTTTTCCCGACAAAACCTAGCCCTCGTATGACTACCTGGGATATTATAGTTGCCGAAAGCAAGACACTGATCTTCTTCTTCTTCTTCTTCTTTTTCTTCTTCTTATTACAACTTTTTTTTATTATCGTTTTCCATTCTTGATTATTTTGTTCGGTTGTTGTTGATTTGCAAAATGGAGCCATTCTTCAGTGTTGAAACTAAATATGTTTATTGGAGATTGTAAGGCTAAATATGTGTATTTCTATGTTTTGTAAGACTGAAAATGTTTGTCTTGTTCATTGTTGTCATGTTAATCTACTCGTATATCATCGTTTTTTCATATATATGTATCTCATTTATGATACATGAGTTCTACATTTCAATAGCTTTAAAGTGATACATTATTTGGTTTCTTCTCCGTGTCCCCATTTCCTATACTTTTGAGGATTACCGCTTCCCCGTTTTTTGCCGTATCCGTTTCCCATGTCCGTGCACAATAGCTTGTATCATACATATACGATTATATGATAAGCATGTTTAACATATCATACAAATATCACCATCATTATGGTATCACAACATCGTGCTTTCACAACGACAATTATATCACACAATTTGAATCTCTCGGATAGAAATCTCTACAAACAAAAAACTAAGTAAGTCCGAGACTTAAGTGGATATTCGCAAACAACCAAGTCAAGCTACAATTAGTTTACTGTCTCCAACAACACACATAAGGAATGTGATATTCCTAGTTAAATTTTTATTTCAAAATCAATTAAACTCGTTCCTTAGAACTTAATTAGATTTTTGATACATCTCGTAATCTTAACTATATTAATTACCTCTTTAATTATTTAATTAAATTTTATTGGGTCAATGTTTTGCCCGCGGTCAATTTTTCGAACCACCTGATCATCAGATCCTAGCATCCAAATAGCCTAAGATCATTTGAATAATTAAACGAATACAATGGACTTCCCATTTATCCCTTTCGACAAGCCTAAGGTTAGTTTAAACCAAATTGCAATACAGAAAAAATTAATTTAAAACTTATTCGTTACTAACTCGATTGAGGATCCGAAAGAATGTACGAACTTCCGGTGATACAAGGAATAAGAGTTTGGTATAAAGCTTAGCTTTTGATGGCTCGCGGTGGTCCTTCGACGTTTCGACAACAGTGGAACGGAGGGTTAACAAAAAAGTTTACAAACGGGAAATAAATTTGTATCACGATGAGGGAACAAGATAAGGATCTCGATAGTACAATCAGATTTAGAAACAGACCGAAGACGGAAGATTTATGATGAGACGGAGGTGTGTAGGGTTCGATCGCCCTTCTCTATAATTCTTTTGCAAATTGAAACGAAAGAGAAGAAGACACAACCACCTTCTCATCTGTAACTTTAAATATGTATATATATTATATATAAAATAGTATACAATATAATATATATCATATATAAAGTTTATCTAGATCATTGTATTGAACGAGGTTATAAAATCCGGTCTCGAAATATTACGAAATTGGAATAGAAAATCCGGAAATATTATCAGGAAAATCATTCCGTAACTTTCTTGGAAAATGGGTATTCCTAAGCCACATTTCTTAGTCCCTAAAAATCGAAATAACGACTCTTTTGGTCGTTTTGCCTTTTTGTATAATTTCACCCTTAAGACACATTACATGTACTGATCATATCTCTCAACAACAATTTTATTAGTTTGGAGTTCCTAAATACCCCAAATAATACCAATGAGTAATATTATTCTTCGGAGGAAAAGTAACAATTTTCTAACAAGGCCAATTCCCAACCAAGATCACAAAAATGAAATTTGTACTCGTCAATTCCACATTGTTCAAAAGTTATTTCTAAATTATTGTCTATGATTAAGTCTAATCCAACTTAATCATATTTAATTAGGATTAAAAAATCCTAGATCGTACATCTCATCCCCATTAAGAAAATTTTTGTCCCGACACTTTAGTAAACAACTTTCAACAAGCCTAAGGTTAATTTAAACCAAACCTCAATACCAAAAACAAATAAGTTTATATCTTATTCGTTACTAACCCGATTGATGATTCGAAAAAAGTACGGACTTTCGACAATGCAAGGAGTAAGAGCCCGGTATGAAACTCAACTTTTGATGGCTCGTGGTGGTCCATCAGCGTTCTGATAACGGTGGAGCGGAGGGTTAACCAAAAAACTTACTGATGCGGGGTTGATGCCGCAGTTTCCCAATCTAGATTAGAAGTCCTCAAATCGTCAACAAAATGAAAATCTCGGGTCATTGTATGAAATATCGGTCAAGATTTCTTAAGAACAGGTAGGGATTTTGTAGAACTCAGAATACGGAATGATGAATGATATGGAGTGATAAGAAGATGAATAATGGAATGATATATGACAAGTATATGAAAATATGAACCAAGATATTCCCGCAAAGAATGTTGACCAATGATTTGTCAAAACTCCTTAATGAAGAGCTTACCTTAACTCTCACTTCTTTAACCTTACACAAGTCTTCTAAGTAAGACAAGCACAAGGAGGGACTAGTATTGACCATGAGCACCAACCTTCAAAAATATTAACACACACAAGAACAATCTAGCAAGGACTTTACAACGATTAAATCAAGACTCTCTTTGAATGAATAAGAATGAATAAAACACAAACTTAATAAGCAAAGCTGCAAGTTCACACAATATGTGGAAAATATCAAATCTAAGCTATCTAATAATCTCCCCCTCTAAGGCTATTTATAAGGAAGATCTTTCTATGTAAAATAAGAAAGATATCTTTTAAAAGATAATCTAGGAAAGATATCTTTAAAAGATAATCTAGGAAAAATATAAATATAATCTCAAAGATAGGATCAAAAACTAGCAATTACCTTAAAGAGTGTTTGAGAGCTTTTAAGGTAAGAAAAATAAAAGATAGTTGTCAAATTTAAAAGATCTTGGTGAGATCTTCAAGCACACATCAAAGAACAAATATCGGGTGCATATCTCGGCCGAAATTTCTGGTCGTGGCTTGACTGTTCTATAATAGTCAACAATGTCACCAAAGGATTACTAAAAGTGAGTAGGGTCTCATTGAGTGTACATGTTGTTAGCATGCTAGTAACTTCATCTTGGGGTCCAATCCTATTTGTGAAGGTTAGTTTATCATCTTCTAAACCACAATCTTCAACCAATCATCCTAGAATCACAAGGATTTTAGCTAATTACATACATATTAAAATCAAGGTATATATATAAAATCAAGAACCGAAAGTAACCAATGAAACCGAAAGAAATGTAAGAAATACTTAACAACGTGTCTTCTAATATCATAAACTGAATTAAATCAATAACAAAAATCCGTTCTTGTGTTCCAAAGCAAAGAAAATAAAAAGCTAATATAACCTCACAAAGAATCTCAATATCTCTCTCTCAATATCTATTGTTGTTGTTGTTGTATGGGTTGTCAAACCGTGTCCAAGTTGCGAAATCTGCAATCGAAGGCTTCTCTAGCTGCAATCGTGTAAATCTCTAGTCTGAGGTGTGTATATTCTCGTTCTTGTAGCCTTCTAACTTATAGAATGAAGCTAGGGTTTGGAAGATTGCGTTTTGGGACAAAATATAAAAATCACGTCCAAGCCCGAAGAGATTCTCGGCCGAGATTTATCGTCCTTGTCCGAGATTTGTTCTCTTAGTCGTGTGATCTCTTTGATCTCTCTTATATCTCCCAAAACTTGACTTCATCCTTCTTTTAGGTTCCGGAATGCTCCTATGTGGTCCCCTCTGATCCATTGTCCATGAATACTCCATTTCCGCTCCAATTTGTGCCAATTCACCTACAATTGTAATACAACTTATGTAGATCTAGATTCTAAAAAAATAGTTGAATATAAACCATAATTGCCATGAATGTATGTCTATGTATGCAAAAGAAAGGGAAAAACTAGCTACATGCGCATCTATACTAAGGTTATATTTCATGTCATCAAAATACCCCATAGTTGCCTCTTGCTTCTCCGAAGCAAGGTTCTAACTTAGAATATGAAGATGGCATGAAATATGAACATGCAGAAAACAAGGGAAAACTACAATATTTTTGGTTTTGTGCCTCTATTCATAGATCACCCTCTAAGGATTGCTTCATATCTAATGAAAAGCAACATATGAACAAAAGGAATTATATTATGAGAAGAATAATCACACCTTGCCAGAAATTCAATACATGCATCATAACTTGAGATATATCAAAATTAATCATGGAAGATCCAATATAAACCATAAAGTCAAGTCACATGCTCAAAGAATTTAAGGGCTTTCAAATGAAGGTCAAGAAACGTGTTATGTATATAGGAAATGTGGTGCAAATCCGGAAAAAAAGATAGAAACTCCACAACTGCAAATAAAACTCAACATCCACCAATAAGCTCCTTTTCACTTCTTTTTCCTTTCTTTTTACTTTACTTTCACTTGAGAACATGGACAGAGGTGCACAATAATCGAAGCCTCGGAGATCAGATAACCTCAATTTCTCGAGGTGCCTCAAACCTCATGCACATACCACAACTCTTTAGGACTATCAATCAATCTGACTTTAGAAAGACACCAACACCCGGCTATGTGAATGGTGCCGAGTTACTCATCATCATGACTAACGTCCCCAAACCTATTTGTCCAACACAAACTCATCACTTTCAACTTCAACTTTCACAACACTTTACTAACATGCATCTTAATTCTCGGATAGGTAAAGGAAGGCAAATATATGTAAGGAGTTAAAAGCATGATCAAGAAGAAGAAAGAAATAAATCAAATTGCCTTTATCATATCAAAAAGATGTGTAAGAACTTAGAGCGCAATTTCAACCTTCAAATCACAACATGATTTAGGTAAAAACAAATTATCAAGCATGCATCAAATTCCAAACAAAGCATTCAAATTATGCACATGCAATAAATCAATTTAAACACATAAGAATCATCAAAGCTATTCCACAAAACAATATCATCATTGATGTCATTTCCATCCTAGAAGCACAAATTTTTAAATTTTTTTCAAAAGGTTATATGAATGCAAAACTGTAAGGAAACATGTAAAAAGAATTAAAAGTGCAACTATGATACACATAAAACAAGGCAATGTATGACATAGAGTTATTATAAACCAAACCACCCCATACTTAGATTACACATTGTCCCTAATGTGCAATAAAAGAGAAAGAAAAGAAAACTCATAATGTCTCAAAGGAAAAAATATAAGAGAAGGCGCTGAAGATGAAGCTGGATCACATGTCCGGTGGCGGTGGTGGGAATGGGTAGTAGGAGGGATCGAATGTCCGCCCGAACTGCTGGCGGTACATGTCCTCCATATCCGGCTCTGTTGTCCCACTCGATCATCCAAGGAGGAGATGGAAGTCTCCATGATCTCAAGCCTCCTGATCACCTCGGGAAGTCCATCTGCTATGCGCTAGGAACCGCGCTGAGAGCGGTGGGAGGTCGACCTCCTCGCCGGCATCTCCTGTCGTCCCAAGTAAGCATCCCCGGTGATAGAATCCTCGTAATCATTGACCTCCTCATCAACAGCTACACCACTAGGACCTACATCTGTCCATGTGTCCATCGCAGCAACATCCTCCTCATCGGAAACAACATATCCCTCAAACTCCTCTGGCTTCTCTCTAGCATGTCTCTAGCTCCATTGCCCTCCCAAGGCATGGCCACGTAGGGTGCGCCATGTCCTCGAGGTACAAGGATACCTCTAGTGATGAACTGCTGCAAACCTAAAGGTCTTGCCTCCGTAGCTAAGGTGCAAGCCGAAAAATCTAATCCTAGAGCCTTGGTGACATGAGTCACCAATCCTTCTACACAAATGTCACCTCTAGCCTTGTTGGCTATCTTCCCTAAGCAATCGGCAAGCATCGTAGCATAATCCGAAGTCACACCGGTCACCATACACCACAAAATGTAAAGCTCACCCGCCTTCATCTTTTGCATCGTCTCATTCCTAGGGAATAAGGTCTTAGAAAGTATCATATGAGCTAGCTTGAAGGACAAGTTGTAGATGTTCTTGCCCTTCAAATCCTCCGATTGCCAACGGTCTCCCTCACTCTCAACCAAAGCAATGCACTCCCAAAATCCTTTCGGATGGATGTTCCTAGGAAACGTCCCATTTATGGTTTCTCCAAAGCCAAAAATGCTCCCAAACTGAATAATAGAAAGCTCAAAGTTCCGGTTCATCAATCTAAATTTCACACTCCTCTCCCCCGGATCATGCTTAAAGGAGCTAAGAAACTCCAACATAATTTCCTCATATGCATCCTCACGGTTTCCAACAACATCCACAAGACTCACTCTCTCAATCATCCATCTCATATCAGTCACAACATGCATACACTCAAGCTCATCTAGCACTAAGTACCTAGGAGCAAATAATAGTTCGAGGTTGAATTCATTCGTACCTTGTTTTGTAGCATTCTTGGACGTGTGGGATTGTTGGAGGAGGTGGAGGTGGTGGAGCTTGCTGAGAAGAGGAAGAACCCCTCCTTGGAACAATCTGCCTTAATGATCGACGTGTCCCTTCCATTTCAGAGGAAAAATCTCGGGCGATTCTTGGGGGAATCTCGGTTGAGATTTCTAGGCTTGACCAAGATTTTTATCGTTTTGATCAAATTTGGCAAATCTGTAACGATTTTACCAAACTAATCCCTTTTCTTCCTTCCTATCCCTTAGTCGATATCAACTACACCTACATTTTGCACTAATCAACTCAATCAAACGCAAATCGAAGGTAAGAGAGAAAACCTAGGGTTTGGATTGAAAAATCCTAATGGAGCTTTATTTGTTGATTTATGTCGTTGTTGATGTACGAAATCTTTAATGTTGCTAAGAGATCTTGAGTTTTGGAAGAAGAATGGAGCAAATCGGTTAGTAACGGGAATTTGAGGAATTTGGGGGCCAACCGAGGTTTAGGACGTGGAATTGGTGGTGGTTTTTGTTGAAGAATGGTGAAGTGTTATTTATATACCCTCGCTGAATTTTGAATAATCTCGGCCCAGATTTCATCCGTGGCTTCCATCCGACCGATATTTTTTTGAAGTTTCTTGCGACATAGATTTCCACGGGTGGAATTACCAAATCTCGGCCGAGATCTTCTGTACTTGACCGAGATTTTTGGTTTTATGTTCCTCATCGACAATTTGACTTGTTTCTACATTTTTTAGTGCTTTTTGAGAATTACTTAGTTTTTGTCATCCAAAGACACAAGAAAATCGGAACGTACCAAAGAAAAAGAAAAACTATTGTAGACTATCTAATAAAGGGAAAAGAAAGACAATACATTGGGTTGCCTCCCAAGTAGTGCTTTGTTTAAGGTCGGTAGTTGGACCTATCTCCGTTAATGATCATGTAAGGTGGATAGGTGTGATGCTCTCAACCGGAGCTTCCGGTGAATACCTCTTCATGTGATGGCCATTGACCTTGAATTTTCTGCAACTCTCTTCCCATACTTCAACTGTACCATGGGAAAAGACATGTTTTATAACATAAGGTCCTGTCCAGCGAGATTTGAGCTTACCTGGAAATAATCGGAGTCGAGAATTAAACAGAAGGACGATATCTCTTTCTTTCAACTCTCTGGAAATGATATGCTTATCATGCCATCTTTTGGTCCTCTCCTTGTAAATCCGTGCATTCTCGTATGCATTCAAACAAATTTCTTCTAACTCATTGATGACCAGAAGGCGCCTTTTTTCAGCTTCCTTCATGTTGAAGTTGAGCCATTTAATTGCCCAATAAGCCTTGTGCTCTGACTCCACCAGAAGATGACAAGATTTACCATAGACAAGATTGCAAGGTGTTGTGTCGATGGGAGTCTTGAAAGCGGTCCTATATGCCCAAAGCGCATCATCTAGATTCATTGACCAATCCTTCCTTGTTCTAGAGACAGTTTTCTCTAGAATGCTCTTGATTTTACTATTTAAGATCTCTACTTGCCCGCTTGTTTGAGAATGGTAAGGAGTAGGAATCTTGTGAGTTACCCCATACTTCGAAAATAGAGTTTCAAGCTTACGAGTTGTGAAAATGCGTTCCTCTGTCACTAATGATGATTCGGGGTGTCCCAAACCTTGGGAAGATCGTTCTATTAAAGAACTTTACTACCACCGTTGCATCATTAGTACGAGAAGCAATTGCTTCAACCCATCTAGAAACATAGTCTATAGTTAGAAGTACGTATATGTTTCCACAAGAAGATGGCAAGGTTCCCATGAAGTCCACTTCCCATATGTCAAAGATCGCAACCTCTTGGATGTTGTTAAGAGACATTTCATTCCTTCTGGATATCTTTCCTGTTCTTTGGCAAGCATCGCAAGAGACAACAAAGTTTTGCACATCTGTAAATATTGTACGCCAAAAGAAACCGTATTGGAGTACCTTAGTGCATGTCTTGTGGGAACTAGCATGTCCACCATAAGGTAATGAATATCAATGGCGGATGACACTTTCTACTTCGTCTTCCGGGATGCATCTTCTGAACATTCCATCCGGACCTCTCTTGAAGAGTAGAAGTTCATTCCAATAGTAATGCTTGACATCCTTGAAAAAATTCTTCTTTGAGCGTAGGATAATCCTAGAGGTATACCCTGACAAACCAAATAATTCACAATATCAACAAACCATGGTTCGTTACCTCTTGAGATTTGATGAAGGTAGTCATCGATCTCATGTAGCTGCTCGTCAGGAAAGAAGTCATATATGGGCAGATCATCCTTCTCGCTTGTGATGTGAGGGAGTCGACTAAGATGGTCCGTCACCGATTTCTCGGATCCCTTCTTATCTCGGATCTCTAAGTCGAACTCTTGTAGGAGGAGGATCCATCTAATAACCTACAGTTTTGCATCCTTTTCATTGAGGAAATACCGTATTGCTATGTGGTCGTTGTAGACAATCACTTTTGCTCCTACAAGGTAGGAACGAAACTTTGCAAAAGCGTAGACCACCATAAGTAGTTCCTTCTCCGTTATAGCGTAGTTAAGTTGAGCTTCGTCTAGCGTCTTGTTAGCATAGTAGATGGCATGAGTGTGTCCATCCTTCTTTTGACCGAGTACCGCCTTACGGCTACATCACTTGCATCACACATGATCTCGAAGGGAAGATTCCAATCCGGAGGCTGAATGATGGGGGTGGATATTAAAGGTTCCTTTATCCTGACAAAGACATCTAGATAATCCCTTGAAAACTCAAAAACCGCATCCTTCATTAGTAGGTTAGTCAATGGTTTAGCAATCTTAGAAAAGTCTTTTATAAACCTTCTATAAAATCCTGCGTGTCCTAGAAAACTTCTTAACCCTTTTGCCGATGAAGGTGGAGGTAACTTCTCGATGGTCTCTATCTTCGCCCTATCAAATGCCCTAAAACAATGTCTTCGCTAACTATAAAGTGACACTTTTTCCGATTCAAGAGAAGGTTACTGTCTTCACATCTTTCAAGAACTAGAGAAATATTAGCTAAACAATCAACAAAAGAGGAGCTATAAACTAAAAAATCATCCATAAATACCTCCATGATGTTCTCTATATATTCGGAGAATATGACAATCATGCACCTTTGGAAGGTGGCCGGTGTGTTGCAAAGTCAGAACGGCATTCTTCTATAAGCGAACATACCTCAAGGGCACGTAAAGGTGGTCTTCTCTTGATCATCCGGATGGATTGGAATTTTGAAGAATCCGCTATACCCATCCAAGTAGCAGAAATGTGAATGTTATTCCAATTTCTCAAGCATTTGATCGATGAAGGAGAGGGGGGAAGTGATCCTTCCATGCTGCAACGCTCAACTTTCGATAATCGATGCACTTCCTCCTTCCCGTTATTGTTCTTGTAGGAATCAACTCGTTGTTTTTGTTAGCAACAATGGTCAACCCTCCCTTCTTTGGTACCACAGGGACGGGGCTCACCCACTTGCTATCAGAAATTGGAAAGATAATACATGCACCAAGTAGCTTAAGAATTTCTTTCTTCACAACCTCTTTCATGATCGGATTTAACTGTCTTTGAGGTTCTCATGAAGGCTTATGATCATCTTCCATCAAAATTTTATGCATGCATAAAGAAGTATTAATACCAACAAGATCATCAATAGTATATCATAAAGCTTTCTTATGCAGTTTTAATTCATGCATTAGCCTACTAAGTTCATTTTCACTTACATTAGCGCTAACTATGACCGGGCATGTAGAGTTTGGTTCTAGAAATGCGTACCTTAAGTGTGCGGGAAGACACTTCAACTCCAAAGTAGGAGGTTCCTTGGTTGAGGCATTGTGGCCTTCCAAGGCATCACAGAACACTTACATGGTTGCATAAGGGGTAGGAAGACGTCCAGGAATGCTTCTAAAAAGCTTCGGAGAAGTTTAAAAATTTCTAAAAATCTCGACATACCCCTGAAAATCTCGGGCGAGATTCTTGTTGAGGTAGCAATCGACTAGATTTTGCACTGGTGAATTAATTCAAATCTCAGCCAAGATTTTCTGTCCTTGACCGAGATTTTTAACATTTTTCGTGCCATCCTTTAAATCTTCAAATTCATCCATAGGATCTTCCTCCAACTCTTCTAAAGCTCGAACTTTAGAATTGCAGTCCTCCTCTATTTCCTCTTCAATAATGCTCATACTTATGACCTTTTGTAGCGGATCCTTGAGGAAAATATAACTCACTACTTCCCTTGATTCTTCTTCATCATAAACGTTAAAAATATCTTCTCCAAGAGCTGGCCCTTTGACCATTGCCAACAAGTAGAACTCTATATTCTCTTCGCCTATGCTGAAAGTGAGTGTTGCATTCTTGCAATCCACCATACAGCCGGAAGTTTAAATGAATGGTCTTCTAAGTATAATTGGAATCGGATAATCTACAGGAATGTCTAAAACAACAAAATCTATGGGAATGTAGAACTTACCTTGCAATACGGGAATGTCTTCGAGAATTCCCACCGGACGTGTTATTGATCTATCCTCCATGTAGAGTGTCATCTTGATGTATTTAGCATTCCAAGTCCTACTTTCTCACATAGTGCAAGTGGTATGATGCTCACACTTGCTCCAAGATCTCACAAGGCTTCATAAGTCGCCTCTCCAACGCCTATAAGGACCCAAAAGGATACAAGATCCCTTAACTTTGATGGCATCTTCTCTCTCATCATTTGGATTAGTTCGGATATTAATATCGAGCTTGCTCATAAGTTTAAGGAACTTACCAAAGTGTTTGTCGAGGCGCACTCTAGCACGAGATTGCGGGAATGGAAGTTGTGGTTTGTATGATGGAGGAGGTACATAGACCAGTTCCTTCTCCTTCTCCTTCTTGCTTGGCTCCGGATCTTCCTCGATCATGACTCGCTTCCCTTTATCAATGCTCTTGGACAACGACTCATTGATTTTTATTCCTCTTCTAGTGGTGATAGCCATCACTTTCCATTCGGATTATTTTCAGTTCTTCCGGGAAGTCTTCCTTGATCTCTAGGAACTTCTCCGGCCTTGCTAAACACTTGATTCTCCAAGACCTTTTGAGCCTTAGAGAAGGTCATGTCGTTTTTCATCTCTTTCACCTCTCCTAGTAATTTTTCCAATAACATCTCCGTCCTATCCTTTAAAGGTTGGTTGAATCCCGGTGGGAGATTTTCAGTCCTTGGTGGTGGAGCTTGACTAGAGGAAGCTGGAGGGTTCAATGCTCCATCGGGATTTGAATAAGAGAACTCCGGATGATTATGATTTGCCCTATAACTATTCCCTCCATTGTGGTTTCTATCGTTATTGTAATTGTTGTTCCGGGGCCCTTGGTAGTTTCCTTGATAATTCTCTCGACCCGACCCGTGTAATTCACGTCTTGCTCTTTAGGTGGCAAGCTTGCTTGCACCGGTGCTCGAGATTTCTGCATTTCTGTAACCACAGTTTTAAGATAATCATTTTTAGTAGATAGATTGGTAGTAAGACTTACTGATGACATGAATTATGACCTATTTTTAGGCATGTATTTATATAGATTTTCTCTTTATTTTGCATGTATAGACATACATTCATGACATTTATGGTTATATTCACCTACTTTACAAGAATAGAGGTCTACACAGAGTTTTATTGCATTTGTAGGTAATTTGGCGAATTATGGAGCGAAATAGCACATTTAAGGATTAAGCCTTGAAGCGGGACAAAAAGGAGCAGTAAAAGGAAGTTAGGATGCGCTCAAAGTATCTTCTGATACTGTCTGACGCGGCCCAAAGTATTTTCTGATACCGTCTGGCGGCCCAAAGTATCTTTTGATACCGCCTGGCGCGCCAAAGTATTCTCTGATACATGCTGACGCGGCCCAAAGTATTTTTTGATACCAGCGGCTCGACTTCTTTTCAGCCCAAAATATTTAGGGCTTCATCATTAAACCCTAGTTTTATCCCTACAAACATTCGAGAGCCTTCAACATTGAAGGGGAGTCAATTTCTCCAAAGGGAGACTAGAAGGAGTTAATTTTTCCAAAGGGAGACTAGAAGGAGTCATATTCTCCAAGGGACGGTGACAGTCCCAGGATTTGGATCCCCGACGTTAGGGAGAAGTTGAGAGGGATCCTTGCTGACGGACGCTTACGACTTATTCTCGCTTAGCCCTGCTTAGGATCGCTTTGAGAGAGTTCGAGAAAGACTTGGCGGAAGGGCCGGCAATTTGGATTTCGGAGGATCGTGTGTGGCGGAAGTTGTGCCCTTTTTCTAGGTTTTGTTATTAAAGACGGATTGACATCCCGTTCTTCATACTTGCCTTAGATTTTGTGAGGTTTTGTGTTCTATTCCGAATCCATTGAATATTCCGATTTGTGTTTCAGATTTGAGATTGACTTTGAGTTATATTTGAGTTTTCGAAGGTTTTCATCTTTCGTTCTTCTTAAATTGATTTGTGATATCATGATAATGGTTATTGGCTAAAACCCTTTAGCAATTCTAAGGTGAAGGGTTAATAATTGTGGCTTAGATGATGATAGATCGATCGTAAATTGATTGGACCCTGAGAGTTAGAGAGATCTCGTCGACGAACCTAGATCACGGTCTGTTCTTGAGCTTCCACGGCCGTTGAACTCAAGATCTGCCCGTGATTTACCCTAGTTTATGAACTTTGCTTTTACTTTGATCCAAGGTTAAAGATTAGCTTTAATCTAGTCTAGGTTTGCCCTTTTCTAGGTGGTAGTGAAGCCTCAACAACCTCTACTTCGATTTCGAGTGTCACAACCTTAATCATTTTAGTTAGTTTTGATCCTTGAGTTACAAGTTTGGGTATTTGAGATTAATTCTTATTCATAGATCCTTTCTATACTGAAGCCTCAACAACCTTTATAGAGAGTGTCTTTAGATAAGTCATATAAAGTTCTGGAACTTCACCGTACATTACTTTACCTTAGCATACCTTTGCAACTCTTAACTCTGTCCTTAGTTCTTAAGTATATCTTAAATCGATTGCCACAATTAGATACTGGATCTTTAGGGTTGCTGTTTTCCCAATATTTGCAAAGCTTATCACATTTACTTGCTTGACAATTTGTGAACTGAATTTGTTCCCCCCAAATTCCTGAGTTCGATACTCTGGAATTCTTGCTTTACTACGCCGATCCGTACACTGCGGGTTCGCTTGCTTGATTCTAGTTTTATAAATTTAAAGCTTATTTGCACGCACGCTAAGTGGCGAACACTTACCTCATGAAATCCGGGTCGCCGGAGTCTATCATCACCTCTTCTTTAGGAGTACTTCTCTTGTACCAAAGCTTTCTTTTCAATAAACTCTCATGCTTCATCTAAGTGCTTCTCCATAAAAGTCTCTCCGGAAAGGGATTGAAGTCGGAATTGTGTATCTTCATCCAAGCCTTTGTAGTAGATCTCAAGAAGCTCTATCCTTGAGATTCCATGGTGTGGACAATCAAGTAGAAGGTCCTTGAATTTCTCCCAAGACTTGAACACGCTTTCCTTGTCTTTCATAGTAAAAGCATTAATGTTACCTCTAAATTCCGTTGTCTTGGAAGGCGGAAAAATTTTTGTAAGGAATTCAGAGGTCATATCCTTCCATGTGTTTACTATTCTTTCCGGTAAAGATTGAAGCCATGCAAGCGCCTTGTCTTTCAAAGAAAACCCAAAAACCTCGCAATTTATGATTGTTACTTTCTAATCTAGGGGGTCTCAATGTTTCCATACGTATTTCATAGTTTTGTAAATGCAAGTGATGAGACTCCCCTTCGGATCCTCCAAACTGACTTTGGCGGATCATGGTAATAACTTGGGTGTGGAACTCATAATCATGGTCGGCTGGATTTCCAGAATCTATTTTGATAGCACGCGTACGTTGTGTTGGATCCATCCTTTGTCCAAGCTTTTGTGGTTCTTCCACAATTGGATCAACTCTAACGGTCCTCACCGGAGGGTGGGGTGCCGCAACTTGTGGATTAGGGTGAGGTGCAATAGGAGGTGTAATCTCAATGCGGGCGCTCTTTGAAGGAGTACGTCTCTCATATTGTAGTTGTTCATCTCGTCCACTTGTGCTTGAAGTGATGCCTCCCTTTCACGAGTTGCTTACTATCTTTCACGCGCTGCTTCATCTCTTTGATGCGCTCTTTCTTCTGCATCATGTGCTCGTTGATTTGCAAGCCTTATTTGTACAAAGTCTTGTTCCAACGTAGCTTGGACGTCTACTTCAACCATTCTTTGTCTACTGGCTTCAATTAACCTCTTTTACATGGTTCTTTACGGTTCAGGAACGTAAGGAACGAGTTCTTTACCGGCGCGAGTCTCTCGCATAAACCTAAAAGGAAAAGAGAAGTCCTGCAAGCAAAACTACTCAAAGCAAAAGATTAATAGAAAAAGAAAAAGTCTTAACTTAGACAACCGAAATACCACTTGGTCTAGACCAAGTCCTCGGCAACGGCGCCAAAAACTTGTTCGCTTCAAAACGGGTGTGTGTGTGTGTATGAAGGACAATAGATTTAAATTTTATACCGGAAATAAAGCAAATAAGTGAACCCGTAGTGTACGGATCAATCACAGTAAAAACAAATATTCCAGGGTCGATCACAAGGATTGTGGTGAAATCAAGCGATAAAGTAATCTAGTCGAGACAAGTTGCAAATATATCGGAAGACTGTGAATAACAAAAAAAAATATGAATACATGTAATAATTGGGAAAGCGCATATTCTAGAGATCAAGATATCCAATTGTGGTTTCGATTCAAGACTTCAAAGATGTATGGACAGAGGTGGGATTGCAAAGAAAAGGTGTTTGAAGGTGGGATACATCACGCGGGAGGTCTCACAATCCGTTATTCCAAACCCAAGAAACTCATCACCGGGTAAGTCTCAAAGCTTCAAGGGAAATGAATAATAGTCTCAAACCAACCACTCAACCTAAGGGAAAAGAATTAACCATCACCGGGTAAGTCTCAAGTTAACTCACAAAGGCAAGAGAAAGGCAAACTCAAACATTGTAACACCCCAAATCCGCGGGACTTGGAGTGCTACATTGGGCTAGGATCTCACAATGGATCCTGACCCTAGCCTGACAACAAGTTCACTGAATCTTACAACAAGGCACAGGTAGATTAAAAACAAACACATAAAAGCTGTATATGATACATCAAAAGAGTTTACAAACTCAAAGCCGAGTACAAAACAACATCATAAACCATAACCACAAAAGATATCCCATCCCACGCATCCTAATGCATAGAAGTCCTCGGCTGGTCACACCCTATGGCTCACCTTGCAGTCTTCCTAACCTGCTATTCATCTACAACACGGTATGAAACCGTTAGCTACAACATTGAAAAGCATGAAGGTAATAACACAACCATACATCAACATCTCATACATGCAATGCCACACACATTCATTTATTATCTTTCATTACGTTATTCCATTACTAATTTAACTTCTTTTGTAACACGAGGAACCTAAAGAACCTCGTCCCTTTCCCCGTTAACACAGGGGTTTGCATTGGGGGTGATCGTCACTCGTCCCACCCTGTGCTACTGGCTTCCAGGAACCTCCTCCTAACCCGCAGGCGGAGACCGGTGGTTACCGTCCGTTATAACACACTTGGGCCAAATAAATGTAATAAATGCTCATCCTAATCCGGTTTAAAGTTATAAATGCACAATCATATGAACACACACAACCATCACAATCATACAATCCACAACCGTACGCTAAGTAAATCCTATGGACTTACCTGATATACTCGTAACCTGTACCACGTCACAGCTTCCCCATGGGGAAGTAATCAACGCCTGCAATAGCAAGGCACACACAATCACATACTGCAAAGGTTAGAAGACTCGTCTCACTAACCACAACCAATCTATATCTCAAATCTAAACCTCAGATCCTCAACACATTCATAAATGCCTAAGGCATATCCTCAACATAACATCTCATCATAATCGTACACATTCTAAACCTTAAAGCTATAACTGATATCCATAACATCATCATGATCCTCAACTCATTCTGACACCAAGCATGCATCTAATCAGTATTCCTCAATCTCAAATTTAATCCTAATTTAATTAATTAACCTTTAACTAATTAATTAAATTTTACCAGAATAACGTTTTGCCCGCAGGCCATTTCTAAACCCACCTGTCATCAGATTTCATCAAACAAACAACCGATAAACACCAGAATAATATAATGATCATAATGGAATTTCTAATTATCCATTTTGAAAAGCCTAAGGTCAATTTAGGCCAAATCGCACTACGGAAAACGAATAAATTCATAACTTATTCGTTACTAACCCGATTGACGATCTAAAAGAAGATCCGGAATCACACCGACGCAGGCTACGCATATACAACATCAAATTCACCGGAATCTGAGCGACGGAACTGTCCTGATGAAATATATGCTCGACCAGGTCTTCATTTGCTCGGAAATGCAGAAACTCGGCACCGATATGAAGAGAATGAAGAGAGGAATCCAGAAACTCAAACGGAATTGAAATCGGATTAGAAACGGAGAGTAGATATGAGTTTGAAGTTTGAGAGAAATCAGATCTTTTACGAGGAAACGTGAAAGGAAATGAATTTATAAACGATTTTCCGCTATTTATAGTGAAGTCGATAATTATCTTTTAGCGAAGTCGATAATTATCCTTTAACTGATCCAATGGCGGGTTGAACCCCCTTCTCCAAACTTCTCGAAATTGGAACAATAAATCTTGAATATTGTAAGGATAATTATTCAACAATTGCCTCGGAAAACGTGTATTCCTAAGCCGTCTTTCTTAGCCGTTAAGAAACGAAATAGTGACTCTTTTGGCCGTTTTGCCTTTCCATGTTATTTCATATCTAGGACATGTCCGATGTCCTGATCATTTCTCTCAACTGCATTTTTATTAATTGGAGCTCCCAAATGCTCCAAATAATACCGGAGGGTAAAAATAATTACCCGGGGAAAAAGTGAAAATTTCACCATAAGCCCAAAATTACGCCAGGAACATAACGGTGGGAGTTATACTCAACACTTACGTAAATCTTCGCGAGTTATATATCAATTACTATCACTGATTAAGTTAATCAACATTAATTAGAATTTTAAAATCCTAGCTATTACATCACACACCCCTTAAGAAAAAGTTTCGTCCCAAAACTTGAACAATTCCCAAATCCTCTCGGACCCATACGCCGAGGTATAGACACTCTCTCTATCCGAGGTATCACATCTCTGTTCAAATGTATCAACCTATAACACTCTATAACCTCAAAATACAGCATGGAGGAATCACCAACTCCAGCAACAAGATCATAACGCTATCCAAAGGCATAAAGGAAAAATCATCTCTAGCCAACTACTAACCACGTCACAAGGCATGGAGGAAAGCCGTCTCTAGCCAATCGTACTCGTAACACAACTATGTGGAGGAAAACCGTCTCCACTCACACTATGTCCATCAATAATAGCATGGAGAAAAGAACCATCTCCAGCTAATCCTAAACATATTACAATAGCATGGAGGAAAGAACCATCTCCAGCTATAACTATATCGTGCTAGCAAACAAGATCTAACAGATCAGATGCACATATCAAAGCTAGCACGGAAACACATCATATCACATAAGCACATAGCATACAAGCACTCACCAAAAAGACACTAAGATCTACTCGTGGATCTTACGGGTGCCTCTAACTCCGCATAGAACTCTGGATAGTTCCTTTGGATACTATCCTCTGTCTCCCAGGTAGCCTCATCCGGTCCTCGTCTCGACCACTGTATCCTCATCATAGGAATATCCTTTGAATACAAGCGTCTCACACCTCTCTTTCTAGAATTGCAAAAGGTTGTTCTGTAAAAGTGTGGTCCGGCTCAACCACTAGATCATCATAATTCACAATGTGCCTCAGGTCTGGTATGTACTCCCTCAACTGAGACACATGAAACATAGGGTGAACACCCTCTAACTTCGGTGGCAAAGCCAATCCGTGCACTGCTCTCCCAACTCTATCCAGTATCTCGGAAGGACTAAAATATTGGAGACTCAGCTTCCCCTTTATGCCATAACGTCTGACGCCTCGCGTCAGAGTTACTCTCAACCAGACACGAGCTCCTACCCTGAACTCTAGAGGTCGACGCCTCCTATCTGCATACAACCTTTGGCGACTCTGTGCAGCCAACATCCTCTCTCTGATCAGCGTTACTCGAGCCATATCATCCTGAATCTGTTCTGCCGCTATCCCACTGGTACTGCTAGGCTCCTCCCAACATAAAGGTGTATGACACCTATGTCTACACAACGCCTCATAGGGGTCATCCCTATAGATGCATACCAACGGTGGTGGTATAAGAACTCAACAAGTGGGAGATAAACAGATCGTCCCTGTTCCCAATCCATCCCACAAGCTCACAACATGTCCTCTACGGTCTGGAGGGTTCTCTCAGATTGACCGTTTGTCTGAGGTAAAACTCAATCATGATATGTGGACGCGCTCCCCAAGCAGTCTGAATCTGCTATCAAAACCTCAAAGTAAACCGTCTACTACAATCATAGTCGATCCTCCTCGGTACACTTATGGAGTTCCACCATCTATCTAGTGTACTCCTTTGTTACTTCATTCACTAGCCACGTCTCTCTGTAAAGATGGAACGTGTCGCCTTCGTAAATCTGTTACTAATAATCTGGATAACACCAAAACTCATATTGGGTCTCAATCCCATCACAAGTCCACAAAAAAGTCCTCTCACTTCTACTACAACACTGGTAGTGGATGAGCTCATCTCCATGTCAGTTATACTTTAACCTGATTTACTACTTCGTGGTACCTCTTATTCGTACATGGATGTACTAAAGAAGGTGTACTATGAGTGTACTGCAATCTTCTCCACTCGACTCTGCATAAACGGTTATACTGATGCAGTTGCGGCGCCTCATACTCCTTCTGTTCCATTAAAGAACTGTGGTGCCTCGCCATGAGGCATCCTTCCATCAAGTTCCCTCAGGGTCAGGCAAGTTCCCTATTTTTGATGGACCTCATCCAACAAACCAGGTAAAATCCCTAAACATGAAACTAACGTCCTCATCAGCAGTTGTAGGTCCAACTCTAACCAAGCTAGATCATTTTGAAACCGAGACTGTACAACAATTCCAACAATCGCCTTCTCTCGAGGCGTCTTCTTATTCAAGGCATCAGTGACCACATTCTCCTTGCCCGAATGGTACAAATCTCAAGGTCAGCGTCCTTGATCAACTCAAACCATCGACGCTGGCAGTTATTCAAACTTTATTGCATAAAAATATGCTTCAACCTCCTATGATTTGTGAAACTCTGACACGAAATGTCACACAGGTATTGTCTTCAAATCTTGGAACTTGAACTACCACCACTAACTCGAAATCATGAGTCGGGCAGTTCTCCTCATACGTTCTCAACACCGTAGTCACGTGATTCTCAGAATCTTCTGATTATCACCGAATAGAAGCAGAGGTCAAATGCTTACTCTACTCTTCAGAGCTTCGACATACTACTTCAACCACACAATTATGGTGGTCTTCCTCAGAAGACTCGTAAATGGATGCACAATCACATAGAATCCTTCCTCAAAGTGTTGGTAGCAATCGGCTGGGCCGAGAACTACGCTTTCCCTTAACGTTCATCAGTATCATCCATAAGACTTCATACTTACTCCTCGTTACATCAATCATGATCCTACTGGCGGAACAAGATGACCTTGAAGGTTACTTCTGGCATCTCAATTCACATTTAGGGAGCATAGCACACTGGCTTCTATCCCTCAAATTCTACAAAACCGTCCTTAAATAACCGGTACATTCCTCTCCGTTGTGAGAGTACACCAAACGTCATCAATAAGGTCTATCACCAACTGATCAAGGAAGTAGATGAAGACACTGTTCATCAACTCCTATAACGACTACTAAGACGTTCCTCAACTCAGATGACAACACTACAACTCGTAGTGTCCATAACGTGTATGGAATGCTGTCATATGCCCACACTGCTCTCTCATCCTTAGCTAATGATATCCTAAGCATACGGAAATCTTAAAAACACAATTGCTTCTCTTAGTTGATCCAACAAGTCTTCCATACGTAGCAATGAACGTGCTAGGGCGAACGGAGCCTATCTCAAACCACTCTTCAAATTGCTTCTTCAATTTCTAACAACTCAACAAGCCATATACCTCATAGGCCTTCTCCCAACCAGTCTCGTACCATACTTTAACGCAATATCAAAGTCCTCATTCCGTTGAGGCGATAGATTAGACGGTTCAGTAACACGTCTATAAGATCATATACCACTGAAATACTCTTCAGTGTGGAACTATCTCTTTCCTTCATGGCACAACATTAAAAAAAAACATCACCCTCTGGTGTTATCAACCTCGCTGCTCATACGGCACTAAAGAAAACTCACCTCCTCAAAGGTCATAACCTCGGAAAACCTCTACTTAGTCGATCTCAGTAGAGACTATAATAGTCCTCCTACTGCTATCTAAACCAACATGCTATCTATTCGTCCACCGCACACATAAAGACCTTCTCATGCACCTAAGGCATGACAAAGAAGTCTTCAAGCCATACACAAGTCCCTGAACAAAGGAAACAACCACATATCTCGCGGGTACCTAAGACTCGTAACTCGTAATCCTATCAAGGAAGATCTATCTTCTACTGCATCCACAGTTAACTATTAGCACATGCATCGAAAGACAAGAGGTGCATAGACTCACAACAAACAAAACTCCACTAGGTAAACCATTAACAAGAATGGTACCTGTAACAACTAACGCCCGAAGCTCTACTGCATATCATTACTCAATCTCAGACCTATGCTCCTTAGGTATCACTGAGGTCATCGCCATAGCCTCCACTTCTACTCTTTCCGCATCGGAAAAAGGAAGGTCTTGATGAGAAGAAACACTACCTTGCTGACAGAAAGGGGCCAGATGGCCTAGTTCACCACAGGTGAAGCAAGCTATCGGTGCCATGGGGCACTCAGAGCGTACATGATCTGGATAACCACAGTTGAGACATATACGTCTCATCCCTGCCACTAGTACGGGTGGCTCCTCTGCACTGCCCAACTCAAAGGCTATACCTTGAGCTCTTCTAGTATCCTTGGTACTCCTACCACGACCCTTACCTCTACTCAGCCTGGGAACGGATTCTTGAGAAGGCGAATAATCTGGGACTCTCTGCTTCCCCCGCGTCTGCTGCTGAGGTGTCTTCCGACCACCTCCCGTCACACTAGTAGAAATAAAACCCTCTCGTGATGCCACTCCAGTTTGCTTACAGAAAACAGCTCTATGACCTTGTCTACCACAGGTAAAGCAAGTCACTGGCGATCTTGGACACTGTGGTTGTACATGTCCAAGCTTCCCACAATTGTAACAAGTCCTCGTTTCACCAGAAGTCCGTGTGAACGAGAAGTACTCAAACGTCCACAAGTCGGGCTCGGTTTACAACCCGGATATCCAACCTCATCTTTCACTGATTCAACCCATTGTTTCTTCTCTAATCTAGAAGCTTCAATCGATCTCACAGATGTTGGTAAATCCGGTGTAGATCTACCCACTATCACCACCTCATATACTTGCTACATATACTCGAGAAACTCGAATCTACTCATGGAGACACGATCATCCTCTTCAAACTCGTTCTTTGCCATAGGCAACACATCAGCGGATACTGGTCCCTGACTTGACGCTACTGGAGGAAGAGAGGGTGTACCCCTATCTCTTCCCACTATAGACACTGCTCTAGTCTGAGCCATCTATAGAATATACGCTCCTAACTTATAAGGCTGTATATATATATGCCATGTGTATCGATATATATATATATATATATATATATATATATATATATATACACTGTCGAGGACCTCGGATGGGTGACGACTTCTGTACATACTATGCCAAAACATGTGTACTCGCTTTAAAACCAAAATCCTTTAAAAAGTCAGACCCCATGTGGGTTCTGTTTATTTATCCACTCTACCTTTATTGCAGATAGCAAGTGCCATTGTTGTCAACCTAAGGCTCTGATACCAACTCTGTAACACCCTAAATCCACGGGACTCAGAATGCTACATTAGGCTAGGATCTCACAATGGATCCTGACCCTAGCCTGACAACAAGTTCATTGGATTGTACAACAAGGCACAAGTAAAGTAAAAACAAATACATAAAAGTTGTATGATACATCAACAGAGTTTACAAACTCAAAGCCGAGTACAAAACAACACCATAAACCATAACCATAAAAGATATCCCATCACACACATCCTAATGTACAGAAGTCCTCGGCTGGTCACACCATCTGGCTCAACCTGCAGTCTTCCTAACCTGTAGATCATCTACAACACGGTATGAAACCGTTAGCTATAGCAATGAAAACCATGAAGGTAATAGTACAACCACACATCAACATCTCATACATGCAATGCCACACACATTCATTTATTATCTTTCATTACGTTATTCCATTACTAATTCAACTTCTTTTGTAACACGAGGAACCTAAAGAACCTCGTCCCTTTCCCTATTAACACAGGGGTTTGCATTGGGGGTGATCGTCACTCGTCCCACCTTGTGCTACTGGATTCCATGCACCTCCTCCTAACCCGCAGGTGGTGACCGGTGGTTACCGCCCGTTATAATACACTTGGGCCAAATAAATGGTCATCCTAATCCGGTTTAAAGTTATAAATGCACAATCATATGAACACACACAACCATCACAATCATACAATCCACAACCGTACGCTAAGTAAATCCTATGGACTTACCTGATATACTCGTAACTTGTACCACGTCATAGCTTCCCCATGGGGAAGTAATCAACGCCTGCAATAGCAAGGCATAATCAATCACATACTGCAAAGGTTAGGAGACTCGTCTCACTAACCACAACCAACCTATATCTCAAATCTAAACCTCAGATCCTCAACACATTCATTAATGCCGAAGGCATATCCTCAACATAACATCTCATCATACTCGTACACATACTAAACCTTAAAGCCATAACCGATATCCATAACATCATCATGATCCTCAACTCATTCTA
This sequence comes from Fagopyrum homotropicum, assembly GCA_033239125.1. Taxonomy (NCBI): domain Eukaryota; kingdom Viridiplantae; phylum Streptophyta; class Magnoliopsida; order Caryophyllales; family Polygonaceae; genus Fagopyrum; species Fagopyrum homotropicum. Next base: position 11,805,024 of record BSWB01000008.1, read on the forward strand.
ACACCTAGCATGCATCTAATCAGTATTCCTAAATCTCAAATTTAATTCTAATTTAATTAATTAACCTTTAGTCAATTAATTAAATTTTACCAGAATAACATTTTGCCCGCAGGCCATTTCTAAACCCACTTGTCATCAGATTTCATCAAACAAACAACCCATAAACACCAGAATAGTATAATGATCATAATGAAATTTCTAATTATCCATTTTGAAAAGCCTAAGATCAATTTAGGCCAAATCGCAGTACGGAAAACGAATAAATTCATAACTTATTCGTTACTAACCCGATTGACAATCTGAAAGAAGATTCGGAATCACAACAACGCAGGATACGCATATACAACGTCAAATTCACCGGAATTTGGGCGACGGAACTGTCCTGGTGACATATATGCTCGACCAGGTCTTCATTTGCTCGGAAATGCATAAACTCGGTACCGATATGAAGAGAATGAAGAGAGGAATCCAGAAACTCAAACGGAATTGAAATCGGATTAGAAACGGAGAGTAGATCTGAGTTTGAAGTTTGAGAGAAATCAGAGCTTTTACGAGGAAACGTGAAAGGAAATGAATTAATAAACGATTTTCTGCTATTTATAGTGAAGTCGATAATTTTCCTTTAGCGAAGTCGATTATTATCCTTTAACCGATCCAATGGCGGACTGAACCCCTTCTCCAAACTTCTCGAAATTGGAACAATAAATCTTGAATATTGTGAGGATAAATATTCCACAATTACCTCGGAAAACGTGTATTCTTAAGCCGTCTTTCTTAGCCGTTAAGAAACGAAATAGCGACTCTTTTGGCCGTTTTGCCTTTCCATGTTATTTCATATCTAGGACATGTCCGATGTCCTGATCATTTCTCTCAACTGCATTTTTATTAATTGGAGCTCCCAAATGCTCCAAATAATACCGGAAGATAAAAATAATTACCCGGGGGAAAAAGTGAAAATTTCACCATAAGACCAAAATTACGCCAGGAACATAACGGTGGGACTTATACTCAACACTTACGCAAATCTTCGCGAGTTATATGTCAATTACTATCACTGATTAAGTTAATCAACATTAATTAAATTCGAAAATCCTAGCTATTACAAACATAATGAAGGATGAACCTTTATTACCTAGAACTCATCATATTTGGCAACCAAGCAAGGAAATCACCGGATAAGTCTCTTTCCAATCTAGGATATAGGCTAGGAAGGTTCAACAAGGCTAGAGTTTGGACAATCTTTAACCAAAGTTTAAGCATGTAGGATAGAGGAAACCACGGTCAGTTCTTGGTGAAATCTCGGTCAAGATTATCAAGAACAACCTGAGATTTGTCTATGTGAAGGTAAAACACAACTCTCATGGTCTAATCTGTTTGTAAAGGTCAGTCTATCATCATCTAAACCACAATCTTCAACCAATCACCCTAGAATCGCAGGGGCTTTAGCCAATAACACACACACATTCAAATCAAGGTATATATATAAAATCAAGAACCGAAAGTAACCAATGAAACCGAAAGAAATGTTAAAAATACTTAACAACGTGTCTTCTAATATCATAAACTGAATCGAATCAATAACAAAAATCCGTTCTTGTGTTCCAAAGCAAAGAAATCAAAAGGCTAAAATAACCTCACAAAGAATCTCAATCTCTCTCTCTTAATCTCTATTGTTGTTGTCATACGGGTTGTTAATCCGTGTCCATACTGCGAAATCTGCAATCCAAAGGCTTCTCTTTCTACAATGTAGTGTAAAAGATTGGGTCTGGTTGTGTATATTCTCGTTCTTGTAGCCTTCTATCTTATAGAATGAAGCTATGGTTTGGAACATTGCATTTTAGGCTAAAATATAAAAACCACGGCCAAGCCCAAAGAGAATCTCGGTCGAGATTTATTGTCCTTGTCCGATTTCTTCCCTGAGGCGTGTGATCTCTTTTATCTCCCTTATATCTCTCAAAGCTTGACTTCATCCTTCTTTTTGTTTCCGGAATGCTCCTATGTGGTCCGCCTTGATCCATTGTCCATGATTACTCCATTTCCGCTCCAATTTGCGCCAATTCACCTACAATTGTAATAAAACTTGTGTAGATCTCGATTCTAACAAAATAGGTGAATATAAACCATAATTGCCATGAATGTATGTCTATTTATGCAAAAGAAAGGGAAAAACTTGCTACATACGCATCTATCCTAAGGTCATATTTCATGTCATCAAAAGTCACATTCGCCATCCATCCAAGAAAAATTGACTCGACTACTACTTCGGCTTATGAGGCGAGGCTCGTGCATATGAGGGATAGTTGGAGGGACAAGTATCATCTGATGGAGTACCTCGAGAAGACATGGATGGACAAATACAAGGAACTATTGTCCGTTGTTGGACCAATCACTACCTCCATATCGGGTCAAGGACGACGGGAAGGCTAGACAATTACCCACGTCTTTTATCGTTATGCTTAATATTGTTGATCTATTCTATTAGCTTAAATGATGTTCTAACCTTAAGGCCGAGGTGCTCATTCGGTGTTGAAGAGAACTATTAAGTCAACCCGTTGTGGATTTGATACTCTCATCAAGGGCATCCATAGAATGATCGGAGACCAAATTGACGAGATTCAGGGTATCATAGAAAAGTCGCGTACTCATACTATCATAAGCATCCAAGAGACACAATGTTTACATTCTTTATCCGAAAGGTGTCCAACAACTGCATGAAGTACTTGATCGATAATTTCAAATTGGGGCGCCAAGGGCATATGAATCTACATGTGACGACTGGTATTGGAGGCAATCGTACGAGATCCCTTGCATGCATGAGTTTGCAGCGGCTGTTCACTCCAAAAGGTGTATGCGTAAAAAGCTTTAATTTTATATCTTGAAATATGCGTAACGATAAGCGAACCCGCAGTGTACGAATATATCGTAGTAAGGGCTACTATTCCAGAGTCGATCTAAGGGATTCATTGAGAACAAATTCAGTAAAGTTATTCCAATTAGCAAGCAAGCAATATCAATGATCAATAACAATGATAAGAATATATAGATTAATTGAGGGGACACAGATTCTAGAGGTCCAAGCGTCAGATTGTGGTTTTCGATTCAAGATGTCTGTGGATATGTAAAGGACAGAGCTGGGATTGCAAGGTATATGTTCTAAGATAGGATACTGTACGGTGAAGTTTCAATACCGACTTGTCTCAACCCAAAGGTTCTCTAAACAACGGATGTTGAGTCTTGATAAGGTAGAGGATCTAAGGGAAGGATTATACTCTCAAACCAAACACCAAATCCAAGGGAATCAAGTGAAAAGACAAAGGTAAAAGCTTGGCACACTCAACCTTAATAGAGGGTTTTGAATCCTCTATTACCTAGAACATGTAATTGTTTGTAACCAAACAAGGGAATCACTGGGTAAGTCTCTTCCCAAGCAAGGACATGCGTTAGAATGGTTAAACAAGGCTAGGGTTTAGGCAATCTTTAGCTTTGGTTAAAGGACAAAGCAAAACGTGCACAATAGAGGAAACCATGGGTGGATCTTGGGAAATCTCGGCCGAGATTCTCAAGAACACCCCGAGATTTTTCTTCTTTGACGGTTATAACGCAACTCTCAGGGTCCAATCTGTTTGTAAGGATCAATCTATCATCATCATCTAAACCACAAACATCAACCTATCACTTTAGAATCGCAGGGGGTTTTAGCCAACAATCATCATATCAATATCAATAATCACAAAAGAAGTTGACAAGGGATGAACCAAGAAAACACAATAATCTCCAAATAATCAATCTCCAATATCTCAATGCTAATCAATCACAAAAATAATCTCCATTCTTATGTTCAAAGAAGGGAAAATCAAAATCCAAAAAATCTCACAAAAGTATCTCTAATCATTAAGTACAAGTTGTCAATCCGTTTCCAAGTTGCGAATCCAAAAGCTCTTCAATCCGTCAATCTCGCCTTAAGCGTCCGTCTTCGAAGTGTGTAGCAAGGTCTAGAATGTAGCAAGCGAGAGTCCAAAAGTGTTGCAGCAACAACCTTCTTATATGATAGAATTAGGTTTAGAAGATATCCTCTTGAGTTAATGACGTGGAAATAACGATTCGGATGTTTCTGAAGAAAATCTCAGGTGAGGACACTAAATCTCGGCCGAGATTTATACCGTGGCTCCTCTCGACTTGACTTTTCACGGGTTTTAATCAAAGAATTAAAGAGGATCTCGGTCACGGAAATGTTAATCTGGCCGTGGAAACTGCTATGAGACGTGTTTCCTCTTTGTTCTTCTTTGTATCTTCAAAGTCGTCACTTCGTACTTCTTCTTGAGCTCTCTAATGCTTCCCATTATACTCCACTTTGATCCATACCTCATGAATGCTCCATTTCCACTCCAAATCAGCGCCAATTCATCTAAAATCACCACAAAGCTTGTGTAGATCTCCATTCTAACATACTAGGTGAATAAATCATAAATGCTACGAATATACGTCCATGTACACAAAAAAGGAAAAAAGTACCTATATGCACATCTAAACTAACGTCATATTTCATGCTATCACGGCCCTCCGGGAGAACAACCCTATGTTTTTTACTATGGAACATCCTTTCTAGAGGAAATAGTGTTGCACAAAGTCACCGACAAAGTGGAAGAACCCGAGCCAATCCCTTTGTCGATGGGAGATATTACTCTGACATCCTTTATGGCCATGCACCGGGAGGGTAAGTTTGCGGCTTATGTGGAAACCATGTTGAACCCGACAAAATCAGTTGCTTGGGAGCCGAGAATTTCACATTCGTCTGACAAAGGAAACAATAGAGTCATGTACGATCTGGATTTGAGCATGCTCGTGTTGATAAGGAATCACAAATGAGGAAGTCGTCACAGAGTTCTAAAAGAGGAGGTCAAGGACGTGTTTGAGGACGAGCTGACACCACAATCACCACAGGCGAGGCTGATACCATCACGGACATTGCACCGGAGTCTCAGATGACTATTCCACCTCAGCAATCAGAACTTGTGGTCCGAGGATTCAACTAGGCTTATCGGAACATCCCAGCTTTTATGGTATCTTACATCGATCGTGTGATAGATGTTCCGGGCGACGGACATTGTGGATATCGATCACTTAGTGCGCTATGTTACGAGCAACATGAATACATTCGTGTCCGGATAGAGCTCGCTTGGGAGTTGAGTAGACACATGCATGTGCCAACTGCCAACAAGCTAGGGGCTGGGAAGAGGAAATAAAAAAGAAACAAGAAATAAAAAATAGAAAAAAATAATAAGGAGATGATAAAATAAATCGATAAAATGTCCGAACGGAATATCTGGATCGGAAACCATTCCGAGATAAGATACAGAATGTGTGTATACGTAAAATATATAAATATACTCGTAAAGTATCATTTACAATATAGAAGTCGTTCTCACAAATTTTTTCTCGATAATAATACAATAATTTAAATTACGACATACAAATAGTCGCCAAATATATTAAGCTATTTATAATATCGATAAAAGTAGGAAAAAAATATCGAAAACACACCCAATAAACGGGGCGTTACACCCTAACAGGAGGTGGAGCCTCTGGTGCCTCGTCACCTCCTAGAACATCAACTAGACGGTGAACAACATCAACCTTGAACGGAGGACCACAAGCCAAAGTCTCCCGTGCGATGCCTAATGCTATATGCATGCATTCCAGAACTAAAATGCTTTAATTACTCGACTAATTCTTAAGTAACAACTTAAAACTAACAAATGCATTGCAATAGTGAAGGTCATACCCGCTCTAGAAGTACGACAGGTGTGGGTGCGGCTGGTGATAGCATGAATTATAGTCTATATTTTGGGATTTGTTTGGACGTTTTATCTTCAAAAATCTGCATGTTAGCATGTATAATATGTGATTATATTACCATTTCATCTACCTTTGTGGGAATCGAGGTCTACACCTAGTTTTGCTGTAATTGTAGGTAAAATGGCACGTTTTGCATCAAAAAGGAACAAATGGAGCTATGGAAGTCATTGAGGCTACATTGAGGAGCATAAGGAACCATCCAGGAAGCATAACCATGGATTAAGATTCACTTTGGACCAGTTTTGAGAGATTTCACATTCAGTTGTGACTCACCTCGGTTGACCAGAGATTCATCTCGACCGAGGTGATCCAGAGACGCCGATTCGACCGAGGCGAACACCTAGAACGCGGCGAGAATATTTTATTCTTGGCTGAGATCTTTTATCTTTGGAAGGTGATCTTATATTTTTGGGCTTGGCTCCTGGAAGGAAGAAGATATGCAGAATCATATATTTTACCTATATTTATGGGAAAATATCTTTCTAAGATTTATTATCTTTGGAGGGTTATTTTCCTATAAAAAGGGTTGGATTTCCACAAATCCAACATCATGCTATACCATCGATCAGGGTTTATAGCACGCAACAGCCATACTCCAGTTGGGAGTTTCGAAGAACCTTTTTGAAGGTTGAAGGAAGATTGAAGATCATAGCTTTTATAGCTTTTTGGAGGGTTTTGTAAGATTGTCTTTAATTCCCTTCCTTGTTGTCTTGTCTTGTTGGATTTATATCCAAGGAACGCTTTATTGTGATATTTGATTCAGTTATTGAAGTCTTTTCGTTAAATTCTTCTTGTTCAAATATTCACCTTCTTCCCATATATTTAATACTTTCATAATGATGATGAGTGGCTAATTTCCTTGTGTGATTCTAGGGTGATTGGCTGAAGGTTGTGGGAAAAACAATGATAGAATAATCTTAGATTCCAGTAGGACCCTGAAAGTTCGAGTCTTTAACCTTAACCCTAAGCATCTCGCTCAGTCGATGAACATCTCGGCCGGGGTGGAATCTGACTGACCGAGGTGACTTATCTTATCCTAAACTGAGAGTTAAGTGTTAGAGTTTGCCAAATCCTATTCTTATTACACCTTTCCTGGTTCAAAGCAAGCTTAGGATGAGACTTACCCGGTAATTCCTTAGTTTGTTTACCAACGATCATAAGTGTAGGTAATAAAGGTTTATCCTTTATTGGGGTTTGAGTGTGCTTCCACCCCATCTTTGTGAGTTAGCCTGAGACTTACCCGGTAAAGGTTGATTCTATTCCCTTAGATGGTATGTTAGTTTGAGGTTATAGTTCTTTATCTTCATTCCTTGAGACTTACCCGGTAATAGGAGTTAAGGTTTAGGATTAGTGAGTGGTGAGACTTACCCGGTGATCTACTCCACTTTAGTAACACCTTCCCTTTGCAAAAATCTCAGCTTTGTGCGCTTATCTTTAGATCTTGAGTTGGAACCACAACTAGACGCTTTAATCCCAAGAATTGCATGTTTGCTTTATTGACTTCTTATTCATCTTTGATTGTGTGAATTGCTCTTGTGGTTAGTATTCACGAAGCTTACCGTTATTGACTTTGTTTCACCGAGTCCCTGTGATCGACCCTTGGAATTTCTTGCTTTTTACTACGATTGATCCGTACACTGCGGGTTCGCATCCTTGTTTTAAGCTTAAGTCTAGGGTTATAAATTTAAAGCTTGCACACACCGTTTGGAGCGAACAAGTTTTTGGCGCCGTTGCCGGGGACTTGGTCTAGACCGAGCCGGTACGGTTTGCTCTTGGGGCACTTGCCCCCGTGTCATCTAACCACTCTACTTGAGTGACTTTTGCAGGTTCTTTCTTAGGTATATGCGAAGAACCCGCACTGGGAAGGAAATCGTTCCTTACGATCCCGAACCAGAAAAGACATACAAGCGACGCTTAAGAGAAGCGAAGACGGCCCAACAAGACAACCGCGATCTTGAGGCCGAATTGAAAGAGGCGTTAGAGCTGCTACGCCTCAGCAAGGAAGAACTAAGGCGAGAGAAGGAAGAAACTCGCACCAAAACTGAAGCGATCGAAGCAGAAATGGCCGTCATACGAGACCAGATTCTACTTCGACCGAGGGACAACCCAGTTCCCGATGCTGGACCGAGGCAGGTTCCAGTTGCTGACCCTCGACCGAGGCAGGTTCCAGTGCCAAACGCCCCGGCCGAGATACATCCACCTCGGATGCCAGTCCGAGATGTTCTTCTTGCAGGAATCCCACAAACCCTAGGTCAAAGGATGGACCCTAATCAATAACTGAGGCGTCCAAGAGTCAACCTAGGAGATCCAGCGGACCATGACTATGAACTTCGACCGCAAGTTCTATCCATGATTCGCCAATGCCAATTCGGAGGGATGGAGAAGGAATCACCACATCAACATCTTCAAAACTACGAGATCTTGATGGAACCCTTGCGACCTTCCAGAATTGAAAATAACAACTACAAGCTAAGACCTTTTTACTTTTCTTTAAAAGATAGAGCTCTTACTTGGTATCAATCTCTTCCTCCAGGAAAAATCAGCACATGGGAAGAGATGACTACGGAATTCTTGACCAAATTCTTTCCCCCTTCAAAGACAGCTGAAATGAGAGGGAAGATCAATGCTTTCATTATGAAGGACAAGGAGAGCTTGTCCAAGTCATGGGAGCGGTTCAAGGACATCCTTTTGGATTGCCCACATCATGGGATTCCAAAAATCGAGTTGTTGGAGATCTACTTCAAAGGACTGGACGGAAGCACCCAGTTCAATCTCCAGTTACTCTCCGCCGGTACCTTCATGGACATGGCAATTGACGAGGCTTGGGACTTCATTGAGAAGCAAGCCTTACACATGGAGAAATATACCCACCAAGGAGCTGAAGGTGGAGTTAAAAGAGTCAACTTTCAAGAGACTCAATCCAACAACAATCAACTCACATCTTTGAAGAATGACGTGAAGCAATTGAAGGAACTCTTGGTTGCTCAAACCAAGAAGGAAGAGCAAGGACAAAGGAACAACAACAATGGATACCGTAACAACAACAACGGTTCCCGGAACAATAACTACAACAACAACAACAATAGAGGGTCCAATAGCAACAATTGGAGGACGAACAATCAAAGCAACCAGAATCCTGGTAACAATTATTCTAACTCCAACTCTAATAATTCCTCTAACCCTTTCCTCTTTTCCCCTTCTTCTTCTTCTACTCCATTGAAGAGCCAGGGGCAAGGATCAAGTTCGTCTCAGTCGGAAAAGAAAGACGCAGTTCTGGAGGCTATCTTGATCAAGCTTAGCGCTATGGAGAATTCTATGACTTCATTTTCGAGGGCCCAAAAGTCCTTCGAACAACAACTTGCGAGTAGGGCGAATGAAGCGCCAAGAGATCCAGGGAAGCTTCCAGCAAAGACGGAAAGCAACCCTAAGGGCCAGTGCATGGCCATAACGACGAGGAGTGGACTTAAAACTGCAGATCCAGTACCTCGTTCGACGCAGACCACCTCGGTCCAGATCCAGTCGAAGAACACCTCGACCGAGATACCACCCGAGGCGGAGCAACAGAAAGCGGAGGGGAAAACTGAAGTTTATGTTCCACCTCCTGCATACAAACCACCACTTCCATTCCCCCAGTCAAGGGCCAGAGCACATCTAGACAAGCACTTTGGTAAGTTCCTTGACTTGATGAATAAGCTGCATATTAACATTCCTTTCCTTGATGCTATTCTAGGAATGCCTGCCTATGGGAAGTTCTTAAAGGAGATCCTATCAAGGAAAAGGAAATTGGAAGACTTTGGTGAAGTTAGGATGACATCTAAATCCTTGGAGCTTATCAAGATCATGAAGGAGAAGATGCCACCTAAATTAAGAGATCCTAGCTCATTTAGCATTCCCATTCAAGTTGGGGATGTCACTTGTGAAGCCCTTTGTGAAGTGGGGAAAATAAGCGTGAACCCACGCCTACATAACACAGTAACAATTTCTTATTAATTCATTCGTTAAAAGTTTGAAAACAAAGAAAGTATGTGTAACTGCGTACCTCCAAAAGCAACGAACAACCAGCTAAGGTATGGACGTCCTTCCTAGAGGACTCGCCAAGTTGTTGGTAGAGATATGCCAACGTTGATGTCCCTCAAGCACGGGACGCCATCGTGGTGGGGTCGCGACAAACGTTCAACATATGTGACTTCACCCTGTTCGCGGTCTTGTCTATGAACAAGGTGGAGCCAATCAGAAGAGCCAAGAATCCGGTGACGATGTCCTCCTACCTCGCCTTTGTAACACCCCGAAACCGCTAGACTTGGAGCATTATAGACTAGGATCTCACAATGGATCCTGACCTTAGCTTGACAACAAGTCCACTAGATCTTCCAACAAGACACAAATAAATATAAAACCAAATACATAAAACTATATGATCGTATATCAAAACATATACAAAGTCACAACCGAGTACAAAATGGCAACAACATAAACATCCCAAAACCCACACATCCTAATGTACGGTAGCCCTCGGCTGATCACCCATCTGGATCACTCTACAGTCTTCTTATCCTGCAGAATATCTACAATACGGTATAAAACCGTTAGCTAACAGTTCATGAATAAGAATAATAGCAATAGCACATACAACACATCATCACATCACAATATGCAATGCTCACACACATATCTATTTATTATCTTCATTTCGTTATACCATTAATAATTCAACTTATTTTGTGACACGAGGAACACCTAGAACCTCGCCTCTTTTCCCTTTCACACAGGTATGGAATCGGGGATCGAGCCTCCCCACATGGAGTACCGATCGCAGAGAACCTCCACACTCTCGACGAGCTTCAGGCAAGTTGTCACGACCTGTTATAATACACTTGGGCCATTTAATATACATATATGGTAGTCCTAGTCCGGTTAGGTTATCAATGCAACATTCATATGCACAAACACCACTATCACAATCACTCAAACCCATAAACGCTAGCTAAGTAAGCCCGAAGAACTTACCTATCACGAGGTAATCTTAAACAGTAGTCACGGTTTCCCCTCGAGGAAACGATCAGTGCCTGTTTAAACAAGGCATACAAATATCAATCACTATCCACAGGCTAGGAGATTCCACCTCCTAGTCTTCAAGATATCGCAAGCTCATAACCATAACACAATCTACAATATCAATATCCTCAAAGATCATAACTATCAATCCATAAACTCAACATCTCACAATTCCTCAAATCTCATAAGATATCATCTAATCACAATTCCTCAATCTCAATTATATTCCTAATTGAATTAATTAAATTAACTTTCACCAGAATAACGTTTTGCCCGCGGGCAATTTTTGAACTAACCTGTCATCAGATTTCATCAAACAAACAACCCAAAATCACCAGAATAATATAACAAGCATAATGGAATTTCCAATTATCCATTTTGACAAGCCTAAGGTCAATTTATGACAAACCGCAATACGAAAAATAAATAATTTCATAACTTATTCGTCACTAACCCGATTGACGATCTGAAAGTAGATTCGGAATCACAACAACACAGGCTACGCTCGGATAGCATCAAGTTCACCGTAATCGGAGCGGCAGAACCGGCCTAGTAACATATATGCTCGACTAGGCCTTCAATTGCTCGGAAACGCAGAAACTCGGTACCAAAATGAAGAGAATGGAGAGAGGAATCCAAAAACTCAAATGGATTTGAAATTGGATTAGAAAGGGAGTGTAGATGAGTTTGAAGGTTGATAGAAATCAAAGTTTTTACGAGAAAACGTGAAAGGGGATGAATTAATAAACGATTTTCTGTTATTTATAGCAAAGTCGATAATTATCCTTTTACCGATCCAAAGGCGGGTTGAACCCCCTTCAACAAACTTCTCGAAATTGGAATAATAAATTTAGAATATTCTAGGGATAATTATTTCGCAACTACCTCGGAAAACTTGTATTCCTGACCTGTCTTTCTTAACCGCTAAGAAACCAAATAGAAACTTTTTTGGCCATTTTGCCTTTCAATGTTATTTCATATCTAGGACATGTCTGATGTCCTGATCATTTCTCTCAACTGCATTTTTATTAATTGAAGCTTTCAAATGCTCCAAATAACACCGGAGGGTAAAAATAATTACCCTGGGGAAAAAGTGAAAAATTTCCCATAAGTACAAATTACGCCAGGAACATAACGGTGGGACTCATACTCATCACTTACGCACTCTTCATGAGTTATGTGTCAATTATTGATTAACTTAATCATCATTAATTCGGATTCATAAAAAAATCCTAACTCTTACAGCCTCTACGAACTCTGCCATAGTCCTTAACATAGAGTGGAGATGCGCTGTCGGCCACCCACCCGCCTTTACGGCAGCCTTCACCTCCAACGGTGGGAAGCCGAACATGGAGGTGAAGAGTGTGTCATCCCGGACGTCCACAACCTCGTCCCCGTCGATACGAAGTCTTGAAATGTGGTATACGTCATGGAGGGTGATTGAGATCTATCCCCACGGGAAGTGAAATTCGGATGTCTTTGGATACCACTGCTCTGCAAAGGCAGATGCGAGCGCATGACCTACCCACCCCCCATTGCATCTCTAGGATGCCGTGCAGTACACTTCCTCAAACAAGTGACATCCTCTACGATCCGGAAAATCGATCAACAAGGCTACGGAAGCCGGTGACCTTCGCTCCTGTAAGAGCCTAGTTGTTGAGTTGTTGAGATGAGTGCAGAGGGCACAGATTGTGCCTAAACCTCCCCTGCGTGATCCAGAGGCCATCCCTGCGGTTTGCTTGGGCCGCACCTACGCCTCCCTAAGCCGCCCCTGCGGTTTAGGGTGTGTTGCAGCCGCCTTTGTTGACCTTTGACCCGTGCTTTACCCCTTTTCTTCCTTTATAAGCTTTCTTCTCTCTCTCCTTATGAGGGTTCCTCATTTGCAGCTCCATCCCCTTTCTCACGTTCATCTTCTCCTTCCTTCTCCCTTGGATCTCTTATTGATCTTTGTTTGAGTTTGTGTGAGTTTGAGAGCTTATGAGCTTGGCTTTGTTGGTGATTGTTAATGGTTGATCTTGTTGTGCCTTGTTGAGCCAGCTTGGAGGTTATGGTGAGAGGTTTTGCCTCTGTATAGGTTCATCTTGGTAGGTTTGTCTTCTATCTCTTCCTATCTTTCTTCTTTCTTGCTTCTTTCCTTCTTTCCTTCAATTCTAGCTTAGGTTCCACAAGTTTGATCTTGTGGTAGCCTTGATTGGATTTAGTTGATGTATATATGTATGTATATGTATGTGTATGGTTGTTATATGAAGAAGGTGTAAGATCCTAGGTTTTGCCTTCACCACCCCTGCGGTGAAGAGGGCCGCCCCCGCGGCCAGCCGCCCCACGGCCAGCCGCCCCACGGCCAGCCGCCCCACGGCCAGCCGCCCCCGCGGCTGATAAGATCCGCCCCTGTGGATTTTGCAACAGATCGCGCCGATCTGTTTTCATCGTTTTATCTTTCTTCCATAGATAGAATAGCCGATATTCTATCTTATGGGCCGGTTTCCTTGTTTTCTTTCTAACCATAGACGCCCTTTACGTCTAGCATTCCAGCCCTCCCTATATATTCTCTTCCTTCTCTCCTTTTTCCCGTTCCTTGCTATCGCGTTCAAACCCTAGAGAGTTGCAGCCGTCCTTTGCTTCCTACAACTTCACTGAACGTGTAAGTGCATCTTTATTGGTTCTTCCTCACGTTCCTTTAGCGATGCATGCCTTCCCTTCTGTTTTGGTTTCTTCCTTTCGTTCTTTTCTTTCCTTCTTCTCCAAGGATTAAGCATGAGCCTTGATTCTTGTGGAGTGTTCCGTTGTTGACCCTTCGTTGTTCTCAGGCTCTCTGGAGTGGAGTCTCGACGTGTTGGAACCAAAGGTTCGAGCTTTGGTTGCCCTTGTTGTGAGATCTGTCGAAGAGAAGCCCGACAGTAGCTTCTAACAAAGATCCGCCCCTGCGCCTACACAGAGACGCCCCTGCGCCTTTGTTCAGCCGCCCCTATGCATCAGTCTAACCACCCCTACGGTTTCTCTGCAATAACTCCCGTCTTTGGAGAGTTGCTTCCTTCCTTCCTTTCCTCATTCCTTCCTGGGTTCCTTATGGTTGTTCCTTGTTCTCCTGAGTTGTAGTAAGACTAAGCTTGAACCCTTAGCATGTGTTGATCTCATAGAGATCTTTGAGACTAGAAGTCATAGACTTCTAGCAACCCTTTCGTTCTTGATCCGTATTGCTTGCTCGTACAGGCTTTCCTTGTTCCTTTCCTAAGGGAAACTGAGTTTCCTTGTGTGTTCTCTGAGTTGTTGTTGAGCCTTTTTGGTTATCTTCGTGTGAGGTAAGTCCCTTGGACTTACTTAGCTTTATTCCGCGTATTAGTTGGATTTTATTGGCTTGTTTGTGTTGCTATCATGTTTATAACGAATAATTAGAAATAGGATTCACCCTTTGTTACCCTTAACTGGCCCAAGTGTATTATAACCGGGCGGTGACCACTTGTCTAGTTCTACAGGAGACTAGAATGTGCTCTTGCAACCCAGACCCGTAGGTAACGGATAGTACTGATCTATTCCTATTGGTAGACGGAAGCGGAGGCGAGTTTTGGGAGATTCTCGTGTGACAAAAGAAGTTGAATTAGTAATGGATAACCTTAATGGAAGATAATAACCGGTTGATGTGTGAGCATGCTACGTGTTCTCTTGACCTTATGTGTGTTTGTGCCTTTACACTCTTGCTTATACCTAGAATGTTAGCTAACGGTTTATACCGTCGTTGTAGATGTTCCGCAGGTTCAGGAAGCTGCTGAGTGATCCGGACGGTGTGGTCAGCCGGGGTTCCCGTACATTATAGGACGGGATTGGGTTTTTATTTCGTTTGTTGTTTCCCTTTTGTTTTGACCCGGCTGTCGAGCTTTGGTGTTTTCTTCTATTTGAACCTTTGGTTTTATATTAAGTTTTGGTTTTCATTCGTCTGTGTCTTGTTGTAAGATCCGTTTGCTATTGCTACTCTGAGGGTCGGGACCCATTGTGCGGTCCTAGCCCGTAGCGCTTTAAGTTCCCAGAACTTGGGGTATTACAATATGTTATCGAAGCTTTAGGTTGGCAACAATGGCACTCGAAATCTTCTTCAGGTCGGATGGATAAATAAATAGAACCCCCAAGGGGTCTAACGTTTCAAATGGGGGTTTTGTTTTTAACATTTCGGTCTGGGATAGATGTACGGGCGACCACCACTACCTCCACGGATCTCAGTAGTGTAGTTTCTTTTGTGTTGGCCTTTGTGTGTGCTTTTTCTGGAGTTTTTCTTTAGCTGTAGCGTGGTCTTATATATATAGTCTTATATATCTATCTTTATAGCAGTTGGCGTGTACTAGAGCTACATCTGCTATGGGGCAAGGAAGGGGTCGACCATCACTTCCACCTACCGTCCGTGGACGAGGACGTGCAGGATGACCTCCACTAGCTAGAGGTCGGGGCCAAGCCCCAGTTGCTGATCCGCCTATCGTTGAGGTGTTCACTGAAGAAGTTGCTGAGAGCATTGTTCTTGAGGCTGGAAATGAGACCGCTACTAGGTCTGGAGCACAAAGAGCGTCATCAACAGAGTCCGCACGAGTGTCTATCGGAGCTTCTGTATTTCACGACTATGTGCAGAGGGTTGAGGGGGCTATCAGGACTGGAGGACCAGCACCAGTGCCGTCAGTTCCTGCGAGATCAGCTGAGGCTTCGCAAAGAGTTACACAGGTTGTTGCCGTGCTTGCTGAAGTTGTTGAGGTTGTTAGAGCGCCGGTTGAGGGAAAAGAGCCAAAGCCTGACAGTTGGTTAAAGGCTTTCGACTAGCTGAAGGTTCCCGTCTTCGTGGAAAGGACTGGCTTGGAGGTGGAGCAATGGCTAGGACAAGTTGATTCTGCTATGGAGGCTATCGGTTGCCCTGAGGGACGTCGAGTCAACATAGCACAAACATTGCTGAAGGATCGGGCTCAATCTTGGTGGAGGACCATTCGTAGTACGGTCACTAGTTATGAGGAGATGAAGATAGTGATAAGAGATCGCTATTGCCCTGTAGCCATGAGGAGAGACCGTCTTCAGGATTTCCTTGAGGCTGGATTCGAGGATTTGCCTATTGTTGAGATAATCCTCAAGTTTCAGGACGAGCTGGCGTTGCTAGGTCCGTACGCACCACCGGAGGATCAACATGTTTACCTTTTCTCTCGGAGGTTGAGAGAATTGACACGCTCTTATCTTACTGGTTTCCGTTGTGAGTCTTTGGCGGACTATCAGGATAGAGCTTTTGCTTATGAGAGAGACCGACCGGGTCAGAGGAGAGCTTCTCAGACAAGAGGTCCTAAGAAGACACAGAAGACTGGATCCGCCGGTGCTGGAGCTGGAGCAGCTGGTTTTGGACGTAGTCAGACACCTGGACGTTCTAGTTTCCAACAGAGTTCTAATAAAGGACGACAATGTCATAACTACGGAGTAGCTGGACACATCCGAGCTGACTGCAAGAAGCCAGCAGTGACTTGCTTTTCTTGTGACAAGCCCGGACACAGAGCTGTGTTTTGCCGTCAGGGCAAGGCGCTATCTCAGCAGGGTTCTTCACCTGCCAGTGTTGTTGGAGGAGGACAGAGATCTCAGTAGCAGCAGCAATAGCAGAGAGTTTCAAGTTCTGCCGCTCCTCAGGGTTCCACTTCGGGACCGGGGAGAGGTAGAGGACGTGTTGGTGGATCTATAGACACCCGAGATGCACCAGCTAGAGTTTATGAGTTGAAGAGTGTTGTAGAGCCGACAACGCCAGTAGCTACTGGTACCATTCACATTAATGGTTTTCCTATCAGTGTTCTTTTTGATACTGGTGCTACGCATTCTTTTATATCTGATGCATGTGTAGATAGATTGGCCTTAGTTACTGTAGAGGGTAGACCCTTCCTTATAGGATTGCCCGATGAGGGTAAGATACGAGGTACGCGAGAGATTCGCGATTGCCCTATTAGATTGGGAGGTTGCGATTGGCCAGCTAACTTCTTCGTCATGTACTTAGTACATGAAGAAGTTACTCTAGGCATGGATTGGAAGGATCGACATCGAGCAGTTTTGGACATCGGCAAGAGGACAGTGACAGTAACTACAGATTCAGGCCATGTTGAGATCTTCCGAGGATGGGATCTCGGGAAGACTGGTACAGTCGTCAGTGCAGTACGAGCTGCGAGACTTATCAGTCAGGGATGTGAGGCTTTTTGGTGCTATGCCATGAAGGATAGTACTAGTCCAGCTTTGCAGGAGATTCCAGTAGCTTGCGAGTTTGCTGACGTCTTTGGAGAGCCATCAGGTTTACCTCCATAACAGAGTGTAGACTTTGGCATTGATCTAGAGCCCGGTACGAGACTGATCCCTAAGGCTCCTTACCGCATGGCGCCTATCGAGATGTTTGAGTTGAAGAAGCAGCTCGAGGAGTTAGCAGAGAAGGGCTTCATCCGCCCTAGTGTATCTCCTTGGGGTGCACCAGTTCTCTTCGTCAGGAAGAAGGAAGGGTCAATGAGGTTGTGTATCGACTATCGAGAACTGAACAAGGTGACGATCAAGAACAAGTACCCATTGCCCCGTATCGATGATCTTTTGGATCAACTGGATGGAGCTTCAGTGTTTTCGAGGATCGATCTGAGATCTGAATATCACCAGCTGAGGGTGAGAGAGCAGTATGTAGCCAAGACAGCATTTCGGACTAGATATGGACACTACGAGTTTGTAGTGATGCAATTCGGGCTCACGAATGCGCCCGCAGTCTTCATGGAGTTGATGAACAGCATCTTCATCGACTTTCTAGACCAATTTGTAGTTGTCTTCATCGACGACATACTGGTTTACTCCCGCAGTAGAGAGGAGCATGCAGGACACTTGAGGATCGTTCTTCAGGTCTTACAGGATAGAGAGCTCTAAGCCAAGCTCTCTAAGTGCGAGTTTTGGATGTCCGAGGTAGCATTCCTTGGTCACATTGTTTCAGCTGAAGGGATCAAGGTAGATCCGGAAAAGATTGAGTCAGTAGCTTCCTGGCCGCCACCTAAGAATGTCAAGGAGGTTCGTAGCTTCTTAGGATTAGCAGGCTACTACAGGCGTTTTGTTGAGGGCTTTTCAGTTATCGCCCGACCGCTCACTTCCTTGCTGCGGAAGTCTACGAGGTTCGTATGGTCCGAGTCGTGCCTGCAGAGCTTCGAGGAGCTAAAGAAGAGGTTGACCTCTGCTCCTATTCTAGCTCAGCCAGAGGGTATTGAGGATTTTGTGCTTTACAGCGATGCATTCAAGCTGGGCTTGGGATGTGTTTTGATGCAGAGGGGAAAGGTGATCGCTTATGCGTCTCGACAGTTGAAGACGTACGAGGTGAATTACCCTACCCATGATCTTGAGTTAGCTGTTGTTGTTCATGCTTTGAAGATTTGGAGACACTATCTGTACGGAGCCACGTGTTAGATTTTCACAGACCATAAGAGTCTGAAGTATATATTCACTCAACGGGAGTTGAATAACCGCCAGCGCAGATGGTTAAAGTTGATCAAGGATTTTAATCTAGAAATCTTTTACCACCCGGGAAAGGCTAATGTGGTAGCAGATGCCCTCAGTAGGAAGACTTTCCGGGAGATGGCGAGCGCTAGGTTTACAGCTCAGCCACAGTTACAGCGAGATTTGGCATGGCTAGATATGGATATCTACTTTCCAGATTCCGACAGCCAGTTGTCCACCTTGGAGATAGTACCTGATCTGTTGGCCGAAATCCGACAGAAGCAGGTGAATTGTCCAGCTTTGACACAGATCCGAGACCAGATGTCTCGAGGAGAGGCACCACAGTTTACAATTGGTGCTGACGGAGTTTTGAGACGCCAGGAGCGTGTTTGTGTGCCATCAGATCGGAAGTTGAGACAGAGGATCCTTCAGGAGGCTCACTCTTCACCTTACTCAGTACACCCTGGTGCGAGTAAGATGTATCAGGATGTCAGACGCTCTTTCTGGTGGGGAGGTCTGAAGCCAGATGTGACGAGATATGTAGCTCAGTGTGCGACCTGTCAGTAGGTCAAGATCGAGCATCATAGACCACGAGGCGAGCTACACCCACTTCCCGTCCCTCAGTGGAAGTGGGAAGACATCTCTATGGATTTTGTGACCGGTTTGAGACCGAGTCGTGGTTTTGATGCTATCTGGGTCATTGTAGATCGACTGACACGAAGACCGCACGTTTCATTCCGATCAAGTAAACGTGGCCGGTGAGTCGATTAGCAGAGGAGTTTACGAGACAAATAGTGAGACTTCATGGAGTACCTAGGACCATTGTCTCTGACAGAGACGGACAGTTCACTTCGAGGTTCTGGCAGCAAGTTCATGCCGCCCTAGGTACGAGTCTACAGTTCACGATTGCTTATCATCCTCAAACCGATGGTCAGTCTGAGCGGACCATCCAGACTTTGGAGGACATGTTACGAGCCTGTGTGTTAGACTGGAGAAAGGTGTGGCCAGATCACCTTCCCTTAGTGGAGTTTTCGTACAACAACAGTTGGCACGCATCGATCAGGATGGCTCCTTATGAGGCTTTATAAGGACAGAGATGTCGTACACCGATGTGTTGGGATGAGCCTAGTAGTGCCAACGGAGTAGCACCCGAGCAGATTCAAGATGACATGGCTCGAGTAGCAGTGATCCGAGAACGGATGTTAGCAGCACAGAGTCGACAGAAGTCTTATGCTGATAAGAGGCGCAAACCTCTGGAGTTCAGAGTTGGAGCTCAGGTTTGGTTGAGAGTATCCCCGACACGAGGCGTCAGACGTTTCGGTGTCAAAGGGAAGTTGAGTCCCAGATATGTTGGACCGTTCGAGATTCTTGAGCGAGTTAGAGAGGCAGCTTACAGACTTGCGTTGCGACCGAGACTCGAGGGTGTTCACCCAGTTTTCTATGTGTCTTAGCTACGGGAGTACATACCTGACCCGAGACACATAGTCAGTCATGAGGATCTAGTGATCGAGCCAGACCACACGTTCGTAGAGCACCCGGTGGATGTCTTAGAGCGTTGTACGAGACGCTTGCGTTCGAAGGACATCGATGATGAAGATACAGTGATCGAGGCGAGGAGCCAATGAGGCGACTTGGGAGACAAAGGATAATGTCCAGAGGAACTATCCGGAGTTTTACGCTGAGCTTGTTGCACCGTTAGCTTAGTATGTTGTTGGTTTTTCCTTTGTTGCGTTGTAAACGCTTTTTGTGTGACGTTTTGTGCTACGTGTCCCGAGTGGGAATATATGAGCTCATTTCTATTTTTGTGTGTTGTTGTAATCGTTTGGCTTTTGCAAGTATCGGGACGAAACTTCTTTTTAGGGGGATCTGATGTAAGATCCTAGGTTTTGCCTTTACCGCCCCTGCGGTGAAGAGGGCCGCCCCCGCGGCCAGCCGCCCCAGCGGCTGATGAGATCCGCCCTTGCGGATTTTGCGACAGATCGCGCCGATCTGTTTTTGTCGTTTTATCTTTCTTCCATAGATAGAATAGCCGATACTCTATCTTATGGGCAGATTTCCTTGTTTTCTTTCTAACCCTAGACTCCCTTTACGTCTAGCATTCCAGCCCTCCCTATATATTCTCTTCCTTCTCTCCTTTTTCTCGTTCCTTGCTATCGCCTTCAAACCTTAGAGAGATGCAGCCGGCCTTTGCTTCCTGCAACTTCGCTGAACGTGTAAGTGCATCTTTACTGGTTCTTCCTCACGTTCCTTTACTGCTGCATACCTTCGCTTCTGTTTTGGTTTCTTCCTTTCGTTCTCTTCTTTCCTTCTTCTCCAAGGATCAAGCATGAGCCTTGATTCTTGTGGAGTGTTCCGTTGTTGACCATTCGTTGTTCTCAGGCTCTCTGGAGTGGAGTCTTGACGTGTTGGAACCAAAGGTTCCAGCTTTGGTTGCCCTTGTTGTGAGATCTGTCGAAGAGAAGCCCGACAGTAGCTTCTGACGAAGATCCACCCCTGCGCCTGCATAGAGCCGCCCCTGCGCCTCTGTCACAGCCGCCCCTACGCCTCCACAGAGACGCCCATGCGCCTCTGTTCAGCCGCCCTTGCGTATCAGTCCAACCGCCCTTGCGGTTTCTCTGCAGTAACTCCCATCTTTGGTGAGTTGCTTCCTTCCTTCCTTTCCTCGTTCCTTCCTTGGTTCCTTATGGTTGTTCCTTGTTCCCCTGAGTTGTTGTAAGACGAAGGTTGAGCCCTTAGCATGTGTTGATCTCTTAGAAATCTTTGAGACAAGAAGTCATAGACTTCTAACAACCGTTTCGTTCCTGATCCGTGTTGCTTGCTCGTACAGGCTTTCCTTGCTCCTTTCCTAAGGGAAACTGAGTTTCCTTATGTGTCCTCTGAGTTGTTGTTGAGCCTTTTTGGTTACCTTCGTGTGAGGTAAGTCTCTTGGACTTACTTAGCTTCATTCCGCATATTAGTTGGATTGTATTGGCTTGTTTGTGTTGCTATCATGTTTATAACGAATAATTGGAAATAGGATCCACCCTTTGTTACCCTTAACTGGCCCAAGTGTATTATAACCGGGCGGTGACCACTTGTCTAGTTCTACAAGAGACTAGAATGTGCTCTTACAACCCAGACCCGTAGGTAACGGATAGTACTGATCTATTCCTATTGGTAGACGGAAGCGGAGGCGAGTTTCGAGAGATTCTTGTGTGACAAAAGAAGTTGAATTAGTAATGGATAACCTTAATGAAAGATAATAACCGGTTGATTTGTGAGCATGCTACGTGTTCTCTTTACCTTATGTGTGTTTGTGCCTTTAAACTCTTGCTTATACCTAGAATGTTAGCTAACAGCATATACCGTCGTTGTAGATATTCCGCAGGTTTAGGAAGTTGTTGAGTGATCTGGACGGTGTGGTCAGCCGGGGTTCCCGTACATTATAGGACGGGATTGGGTTTTTATTTCGTTTGTTGTTTCCCTTTTGTTTTGACCCGGCTGTGGAGCTTTTGTGTTTTCTTCTGTTTGAACCTTTGGTTTTATATTAAGTTTTGGTTTTCATTCGTCTGTGCCTTGTTGTAAGATCCGTTTGTTGTTGCTACTCTGAGGGTCGGGACCCATTGTGCGGTCCTAGCCCGTAGCGCTTCAAGTTCCCAGAACTTGGGGTGTTACAAAAGGAGTGAAGAAGATTGAGTGAAGAAGCAAGGAACAGCCGGAAGTGAATCTTCTGCACAACCAGACGCACCTACGCCACCTTGCAGCTGCCTCAGCGCCACCTTGTCACCGCCCCTGCGCCACCTTCCAGCCGCCCCTGCGGCCACCAGCATCAGCTTGAGTTTGCACTTGGTTCTCCAGGTGTGTCTTGCTCCTTGGCTTACCTATTATTGGCATTGCCTCTTCCTTTCCTAGTGTGAGAGTGTAGTACCATGCTAGATCTAGATGAGAGTGTTTGGATGATGTATGATCATGTTATGCCTTGTATAGCCTTTGAGGATTATTAGGTTGTGAGGTTAGGTTGAAGATGATCCTATGGATCCCTTGGGTTTAGGTGTGACCCATTTGATTGATAGGAGATTTATACTATGTCTTGTTATTGGGCAGTGTACCTCTCAGGATTGGAGGTTGATCGTGGTTGAGTGTTATACGAAATTGAGGTAAGTCCGTAGGACTTACTTAGCTACCATGTGGTGTGTGCGTTATAAGTTTGTTATGATAGCATGCGATGTCGTTTATTACCGACCTATGTTTTATTTATAGCCCCGTATGCGTGGTTGTGATAACCTTTCCCTTTCATCCCGCCGAGAAGTCTGGGAGGTTCTCTGGCGTCAGGCCACCTGGTATACAAGAAGGGCGCAATCCACTCTCATAGGGTACACGGGTTGTGTGACCGACACTACTTCCAGATGGCTAGTAGGCCCAAAGGCGAGGATGATACGTTCCTCGTGTCACATAGTTTCATCTATCTATATATTTATAGGATTTGAGTGAATGGTTATTATATGAAGATAATAAATGGGTAAATGTGTGATAGCATGTTGATGTGTTTATCTTTCATGATTGTGCTTTTGCTTATGCAGTACCTTATATATGTATGGTCAGCTAATGGTTTTATACCATGTTGTAGATGCCCTGCAGGATAGGCGTGATGCTGAGTGATCTGGCAGGGTGGCAGGCCGAGGACCTCTCGTACATAGGATGGTTGTGGCTTTTGGGGTTGTTTATGTTTCCCTCCTGTATGAGGATAATGTTTTGTTTACCTCCTGTGTGAGGATGTTGATTTACACTCGGCTATGATCTTGTGTACCCTTTTGGTTGTACAGTTTTATACAACTTTATGTATTTGTTTTATATCTATCAGTGCCATGTTGTAAGACCCAGAGAACTTGTTGTCAGGCTAGAGTCAGGATCAATTGTGACATTCTAGCCCAATGTGGCATCCCGAGTCCCGCGGATTTGGGGTGTTACAGCTCCTAACCGATAGTCTCGCAAGACAGATCTCTCCTGTTATGACAAAATCATTCAAACGTTAGTAATACATTCGAATTTAATGAAATATAACATACGAATAGAAATATAAAGCCGTAACTGACCAACCTAGATGTCGTGAATGATGTGGGTCTCGTAACTGACGAGTAGATCCCGTATAGCGGGACCTGCAAGATAGCCATCATCATCATTTGCAACTTGAAGCGGAGGCGTAGGTGGAGGCGGAGAAGGAGGAGGGCTACCCTCTTGTGCAGAATGACTCCCGACTCTCCTAGACCCGGCGGCAAAGCTCTCGGAGTGAGTGGGGGCATGAGAACGACGGTCCATAGAATCTAGCAGCTCTATCACATAGGCGTCGACGTCCTCCTCCGGTAGGATCTGCCCGCGCAGAAACGTCTGATGAACCAAATAACATGTCTATCTGCTCATCTACAAGCTCCTCAGGCTCCCGTCCTCCCTCCTACTCCTGAGGCTCCTGTCCTCCATCCCCCTCGGCATCTCGCCCAACATCCTCCTCCACGTCCTCGGGATGCGCTAATCCCATCTCTTCAACCGCCGCTTACGGTTCGAAACCATAACGACCCATCCTCGGGTACTAGTCCCGGAAACCTATATAATTTGCATTTGTAAATTAATTATTGACTAATCTATTTATCGACTCATTCACTAATTATTGACTAATTCGTTAATTATCGACTAATTATCGACTAATTATCGACTAATTCATTAATTATCGACTAATTCACTAATAATCTAATAATTCATTAATTATCGACTAATTTCATTAATTATCTACTAATTCACTAATTACTGACTAATTATCTACTAATTCACTAATTATCTACTAATTCACTAATTATCGACTAATTTCATTAATTATTGACTAATTTCATTAATTATCGACTATTTATCTACTAATTCACTAATTATGGATTAATTTCATTAATTATTGACTAATTTCATTAATTATCGACCTATGATGCACGGACACGGGAAACGGATACGGCGAGAAATGGGGAAGCGGCAATCCTTAAAAGTATAAGACACGGGGACACGGCGAGTAAAACAAATAATATAACATTTTAAAGATATTAAAATATAGAATTCATATATATATATATAAATCAATGATAAATGACATGATAAAAATATTAACACGATAACAAAATAGCCGAAATTAAAGTTTGTAAACAAACATTTACAATCTTATAAAAAGTAGAAATAAAGATATTTAGTCTTATAACTTTAAATAAACATACTTAGTATCAAAACTAAAGAATGAACCATTTATTTTACAAATTAACAACAACAGAACAACATGATCAACCAAAGAAAACAACAATAAATATTTGATAATTATAAAAAGTGACAAAATTAGAATAACACACTCAACATTCAACAGAGAAAGATTAATCAATAAATTAGTAATCAAAGATTCAAAAACAATTTATGAAATCATAAGAAAAATGGAGAGAAGAGTCGGCCGGCAAAATAACATTTCAACATTAGAGCTAAAGAAGAATATCGGTGTCTTATTTCCGGCAACCGCAATCTCGCACGTGTCCATGTGTGGATAGGTTTGGTCGGAAAAAAATGGAAGAAGAAAAAATAATATTGTAAATCAATTTTTTTTTATGTTTTTTTCCTAGCCTAAAAAAATAAGGTAAACTTTCGTTGACCATGCCTTGACCGGACAAAATTCGGGTCCTCGCCATGTCCTAACTCGGAAACATGTCTTGACCGTGTCAGGTCATACTTGACCGTGTTCGGTCATATTTGACCGTATCCGAGCCGTGTCCTGTTGTGTCCACGTGTCCGACACGGCAGGACAGGGGAAACGCCGTCTTCTAGAAGTGTCTATGCATCATAGTTATCGATTAATTCACTAATTATCGACTAATTCAATAATTATCGACTCATTTCATTAATTCTTGACTAATTATCTACTAATTTCATTAATTATCAACTAATTTCATTAATTATCGATTAATTCACTAATTATCGACTAATTTCATTAATTATCGACTAATTCAATAATTACCTTCTAATTTCATTAATTATCGACTACTAATCTACTAATTCACTATTTATCAACTATTTCATTAACTATTGACTAAATATCGTCTAATTAAATAATTATCGACTAATTTTACTAATTATGGACTAATTTACTATTTATTGACTAAGTTCAATAATTATCAACTAATTATCGACTCATTCACTAATTATTGACTAATTCATTAATTATCGACTAATTCATTAATTATCGATAAGTTATCGACTAAATATCGACTAATTTATTAATAACACGTCTAATTCGTTAATTATTGACTAATTCATTAATAGTTGACTAATTGTCGACTAATTCATTCATTTTCGACTAATTATTTACTAATTCATTAATTATCTATTATCTCATTAATTATCGACTAATTTATTACTTATCTATTAATTCATTAATTATTGACTAATTTATTAATTATCGACTAATTCATTAATTATCGACTAATTCACTAATTATCGAATAATTCATATTATCTACTAATTATCAATAATTCATTATTTGTCGACTAATTCATTAATTATCGACTAATTATAAACTGATTGTCGACTAATTCACTAGTTATCGACTAATTCATTAATTATCGACTAAATCATTAATTATCTATTAATTATCGACTAATTCATTAATTATCGACTAATAATCGACTAATTCAATAACTATCGACAAACTATTGACTAATTTACAAATTATCGATTACTTAGCGATAGTTATTAAATTATTGTACAAAATAATATAATAATTTACTAATTTCAAATAATTAAAATAAACAGTAAATTAAACAAAGTTGGACCCCGACATCAGAGGAAGCGCGAGATGTCGCACATCCTCGGAATGCGCCTCCACCTAAGCACCCTCCACGTGCACCTTGGCCTCAGCCGCCGTCAAGATCCGAAATGGCTCGTCCTCGGCCATCTCCGGAGACACTGCCGGAAGAGTCGCCGCCGCCGCTTCCGGAGCGGCTACCCGGCCAGACTATACCGTCATCTCTCTCTCGACTTGTAACCATCGTCGTTGGTGGTGTGTGGTGGTAGTTTGGTGGTGATTTGTCTCCGAGGAAAGCAAAATAACGTCGTCATTGTGGTTGTCACCGGCGAGAGAAAGGGAAGCTGAAAATGGAAAAGTGGGGAAGACGACTGTGCATACGCGTTTTGGAGAAGAAGACTTCTACTGCTACGCACCCCGTACGCGTAGTTGCTTTTTACCGTACGGAACAAAGCTACGGCTACACGTTGTGGATGTGTAGTCCGTTTCTGCGTAAGGATTAAGCGAAGTTCACTTTTCAGGAACTACGGCTAGTGTTACGCACGCGTAGCTGCTTTTTGCTTTTGCAGATGTACGGCTACACATATCGTACGCGTAGTGAATTTTATAATTTAATTCCTTTTTTTAAACCGGATTTGTCATTATAACGACGACTATGCGTAGTATACGCATAGTAGTGGTATGTTTAGAATGAACTATCTGATACGAATAGCAATCTCGGAGATCAGTGCCCCGAAGGACTACCTCCAACAACTGATATCCCTACAACGTTCCTATGAGCATGAATACCTAAAAATATGCCGGTATAAACCGTTAGTTCAAGATCATAACTTGTTTCCACAAGAGATTCTACTAAACACACATACACAATATATGCAACGCATCAAACATTCATTCACATGCTTATTATAGGTCGGCGATACCATCTTATTATTCAATTGCACGCTGATTGCCCCAAGGAGCCAACCCATATGTCAATACTCCATGATAGCATGCAAACCTTGTTCTCTTCGGTCTCACCCTTCATTCTTAGTATTGAAGGAATCTCAACCATGGATTTATCAGTTCTATTACCATTCCAGGCATAACGATATTATTACCCAAGCCTATCATTGTAGCCGGTGGCTTATGTGTCCCGCCTCATATGGGTTATGGCCATAGGAATGATTATAAACTCTTTCTCAAATACACACATCACATGTGTTAACACATCTTAACCTTTAGCTATATTCCATACATAATTAATTCCACTTGAGCTAATATACCATTCTCACACTTCACAACACATCATAGCAAACGGTTGTATCATATATACAATTATATGATGAGCATGTATAACATATCATACAAAAACCACCATCATGTATCATGATAACTCCACCTTGATTATATAATTGTATATGTGATGATGGAAGACTTAACATTATGAGCGGTTTATAAACTAACAAATATCGATTATATTTCTAGATTGCGTGGTTTGGTTTTGTGTTTGTTAAATTTATGATGGCCTTGAAAAGCATTTCAAATGATGAACGGAGGCCTTGAAACACGATACAAGGGACAAGCGCAGATATTAGAAAGCAGTTCAAAGGATCAACACGGAGGCCTTGAAAACCACTTCAAGGGATCAAATCTGAAGCCTGGAAAAGCGATACAAAGGAAACATCGGCTGGAAGCATTTCAAAATTAAGATTCAATCTCAACAACCGAATCTACAAGATATCAAGAGAAGATCTCAGGCAGCTCAACAAAGAAGATATCCAACGGATTTTGTGGAAGACATATCGGCCCAACAAAAAGATCTTGGAAAGATCTTAACCGACGCAAGATTGGAAGATTTCCTCCAACAGATCCAACGAAGATTTCATATCCAAGGAAGATCTTCAACGGTTTTCAAAGAGAGATATCTTCGAACAAAGATCCTCAAAAACTTAGAAGATCTCGGAGCTTGAAACAAGGACTTCAACGACAAGATCTTCAACGTCTCTTTCAAGAGAAGATCTCGAAGAAGACTCTCAACGTGCGTCAAGGAGATGAAGAAGATAGAAGATCTTACATCGGCTACTTTATCTCAACCTAACATAGTTTTCCATGGAGAAAGAAGAACCTCACAACGGTCCTCTTTACAATGGCTAAAAATTCTCCATCAAAGACTATTAATGAAGATAGCGATTGAAGAGAAGAACAACAAGCTTACACGGAAACATCTAAGTCTTCAAGCGATCAAAAGTATCTTAATTCGTTCCAATAGTTTTTCTTCCTCTTAGTTTACAAAAGCTTATATCCCGAGAAAGAGAAAAACACGAGAGCTTCATTGGAATATCTAGAGAGTGATATACTCAAGTGTGTGTTACTCTGTGAAGTAATTAAGCTATTATTGCTAGGCTAAGAGCTGGAACTAGATCGTAGCATTGGCTACAGTGAGAGAAGAAGGGGGTTTCTTCTAGGTTGTATCTAGGACTCCTTGAAGCAGATAATAGATAGTTAGATCCTACAGACAAAGAAACCCTAGAACAAAGACGTAGGCTGTAAGAGTTGAACTTCATAAACATATCATTGTGCCAATCTTTTCATTCGCACATTTTCTTGCTTAATTGTGACTAACTTTGTTTTATAGGTGTTCGGAGTCAAGGCCTTGAATCACTTTCAAAGCCCTTGAAAACCAGTTGTGTCACAAATCGACATCAAGGCCTTGGAATCAGTTTCAATGCCTTGAGATAGGTTTTTACAAAAAGTTTTCATACCCTATTCCACCCCCCCCCCCCTTCTAGAGTATTTATATTCTTTATATTCACCTATATGGTTCTTCAATTGGTATTAGAGCTAGACTCGCGTATATTGATTTAACCATCAGTGAGACTAATCATGAACTCTTTAGGTGATGGAGGATTCGCTGAAGGAAGATCCACATCTCGACCACCACTCTTCTGCGGCAACAACTTTGTCCATTGGAGAGCACTAATACAAATGATTGTTATTGATCAAGACATGGAACTATGGAGCATCATTCAAAATGGCCCTAAAATCCCAACCACCACGGTTGAAGGAATCCAAGTTGCAAATAAGGAAGCGGACTTCACTCAAACCGACTCGAATAGTGTTTCAAAGAACTACAAGGCCATGAACTTGCTCTAATGTGGATTGGATGCAAATAAATTCAACCGTGTCTCATCATGCAAGAGTGTAAAAGAAATATGGGACAAACTAGTTGTCACGTATGAAGGAACAAGTCAAGTCAAGGAGACGAAGATAAGCAACTTCCTCAGACAATATGAGCTATTCAAGATGAACTCTAACAAATCAGTCAAGGAAATGTTCACACGATTAACCGAGATCGTGAACAACCTCGACTCACTTGGAAAGGTCTTCATAAATGAAAAAAGAGTAAGGAAGGTTCTAAGAAGCTTACATAAAACCAATTGGAGACCAAAGGTGACTGCAATCGAAGGGGCTCAAAATCTCACAACACTTCCTCTTGACGACCTTCTTGGAAAGCTTATTACCCAAGAAATGGTACTTGGTGAAGAAGATGGAGAGCTCCCATCCAACACAAAGAACCTATCCCTAAGATCCAAGAAGGATGATATGCCATCAGAAGAGGAAGATAATGACGATGAAGATGAGGAAATTACGTTTGCTTAGATCTCAAGGGGTCTTGCAAAAATTCTTCAAATGAAGAAGCAGTTCGCAAACAATAAAGATTATCCACGAACATCAAGACCTCGAGGTAAGTTTTCTAACCCAAATAAGAAAACTAAGGTACTGACTTGTTTTGAATGTGGTGAAACAAATCCTCTCGTAAAGGATTGTCCACAAAAGAAGATGAAAAACTTTAGGAAAACTGATCGAAAGGAGAAAGCCATGGTAGCTTCATGGGGAGTGATTCAGATTCTACCAATGAATCGAAAGACGAGAAAGAACAAGCAAACTTTTGTCTAATGGCCGATCATGAAGAAGACCCAAACCACTATGTTGATGGTGTGGTAAGTATGATTATGTCTCAATCTGAAACTGAACTCACGCTATTCCATAAAGACATAATCATATGTGATAAAGAACATAGGTTAATAATAAGTTCCTTAAGAGAAAAGCTTCTTAAACAAGAGAACCGATTAAGTGAAATGACTCTGAAAATTGAAAATCTTAACACCGAAAAGTTAGACCTTGATATCAATATCAAGGCCTTGGAATCACAAAATGAGATTCTCAAGGGAAATATTTCTTCTCTACATCGAGAATATATCGATCTAGAGAAAGAAAAGGTTGATCTAATTGTGACATGTCAAGACCAAAAGACTGCACTTATTCAATTCACTCGTTTGAAAGTCAATCTCGAAAGGATGATGGGTGAGCAACAATCTTTTCTTCACAAGAATGGTATAGGCTATCACGTTAGTTTCCCTAGAAAAATGACTACCACTTTTGTTAAAGCTAAAGTAAGTATTCATATGTCCACATGTTTCTATTGTTGCAAAAAGTGTCACGTAAAATCAACATGTCCATATAGAAGAGTACATCATTAGAAACACTTATCCTCTATGTCTAAGGAAACAAGTTAAGCAAATATGGGTTTCTAAAGGTACTAGACCACAAAACATGATTGAGCCTGAATATGGACCAAAATATGCCATTTGGTCAGCCCGGAAAGGTTGATGTTTGTTGTTTTCCAAGATATCACCAAGGTAAAGGAACATAAATGGATATTAGATAGTGGTTGCTCAAGAAGTATGAGTGGAAAAGCTCACTGTTCTCATATCTAAAGAAGCAATCATCTGGAACCATTACGTTTGGTGATAAAGGAAAGTGTAACATCATTGGCATTGGTAAAATCGGTTATAATTCATCTAACTTTATTGATGATGTCTATCGAAAGTATAACTGCTTAGTATCTCTCAAATTTGTGATAATGGCAACAAGGTGATTTTTGATTCGGAAAAATGTGAAGTTCAAGATAATATATCGGGTGATGCTGTGCTTATTGCTTCTAGATGCACAATGCTTATTCTATGAGCACGAACCAAGTTTCAGGAACTAAGATAACATGTCTCAAGGCCTTGACTGACGATCCATTGAAGTTTAGAAGGTTGTAAGTTCTTCTCGACCCATTGGATTTTTACATATGGATTTATCTGGTCCTATGCGTGTCAAATCTCTCAAGGGTAAATAGTACATCCTTGTCATTGTGGATGATTTTTCTTGTTTTACATGGATCTCATTCTTATGGAAAAAATCTGAAGCTTTGTTTGAGTTTTCAAAATTGGGTAAGGAGTTGCAAACTTTGAAAAGCCTACCTATTATTTCGATAAGAAGCGATCATGGTAGAGAATTTGAACAACTAAAGTTTGATTTGTTTTGTGCAAAATATGGTATTTCACAAAACTTTTCAGCTCTTAGAACTCCTCAACAAAATGGGGTTGTGGAACGTAAGAACCGCACCCTAGAGGACATGTCTAGGACTATGCTTTTGGAAAATAGTTTACCAAAAAGTTTTTGGGCGGAAGTTGTTAACACGGCTAACTATATCTTGAATAGATGTTTAATACGTCTTATTTTGTAAAAGACTCCTTATGAACTCTTTAAGGGAAAAAAACCTAATATTTCCTATTTTAAACCCTTTGGATGTACTTGCTTTGTCCATAACAATGGCAAAGACAACCTTGGTAAATTTGATGCACGTAGTGACGAAACTATCTTCATTGGATATGCTTCAAATTGCAAAGCTTATCGTGTTTATAATAGACGTACCAAAATCGTTGAGGAAAGTATTCATGTTATATTTGATGAAAGCAATGATGGTACTTTAAGTGAAAGTTTTGCAAATCTTAATCTGAATCAACATGGGGATCATAATTCTAATGGAGAAGAAGATCCTAAAGCTCAGGAAAAGAATATGCAAGAAAAGATTCACGATACCAGAGAACAATCTCAAGACCTTGAAACGCATCTTCAAGACCTTGAAATGAAAAACTGTGATATCATAAGTTAGTTTCAAGGCCTTGAAACTCAACTTCAAGGCCTTGATATAGGATCCAAAGGCAATACTCCAGCAGTACCTGAATCTAGTCGAGAAAATGAGCCCCAATCTTCAATATCTGCTAAATCTTACAAAAGGAGAAAGTTTCAACATTCTTCATACCATCCATCAGACAATGTGATCTCAGATCCAAATGCAGGAGTTTAAACCCGATCTAGGGTTAACAACTTATGTGCGTTCTCGGCGTTCGTGTCTCTTATTGAGCCCAAAAACTATGTTCAAGCTCTTCAAGAACTCAATTGGATTATGGCCATGCAAAATAAACTAAATGAGTTCGAAACAAGTTGGACCCTCATGTCTAGACCTAAGCAACAATCCGTTATTGGCACAAAATGGGTATTTCGAAACAAGTTGGGTGAAAGTGGGAAGGTTATTCGAAACAAAGCACGACTTGTAGCTCAAGGCTATAACCAAGAAGAAGGTATTGATTATGAAGAGACTTTTGCTCCGATTGTCAGGTTAGAAGCCATACGTATTCTACTTGCTTTTACATCCTTCATGAATATAAAGTTCTTTCAAATGGATGTAAAATGTGTTTTTCTAAATTGATTCTTAGAAGAAGAAGTCTACGTTGCTCAACATCCTGGTTTTGAAAATGATGAATTTCCGGATCATATTTTTAAATTGGACAAAGCTCTTTATGATCTTAAGCAAGCTCCTCGAGCTTGGTATGAAATATTGTCCAAGTATATGTAACACCCCAAGTTTCAGAATTCGGGGAGCTACTGGTTATGAACTCACAGTGGGTCCCGACCTTAGTTTGACAACAACTTAACTAGATCTTACAACAAGGCACAGATAAGGAAAAACCAGAAATCATAAAGTAGGTTTTAACAAAGTCATGAATATGACCATAAATACTAACAGCCGGAAATAACAAAGTCTCACAATTTGAGAATATGAAAAAAAAAGTCATAACTAAAAGACCAACAATAAAAGGAAATTGCAACCCGTCCTAAGAAATACGACACCTCGGCTGACCACTACCATCCAGATCACTCGGCATTCGCTCTAACTTGTGGCAAGTCTAAACAACGAATAAACAGTTAGCTAACTAATCAATTATAAGCAAAATAATAAATAGCACAAACACACATAAGGAAAATATAAACACTCAACATTGTTGCCTACAATCCGGTTATTATCTGATAACTTAGGTGATTCACTTCATACCGTTTTAGAAGTTGTGGCACGAGAAGTCTTATGATTTCTCACCTCCGTTCCTTATCCAACGGGTGATGGTTTGGCACACCTCCGCCGGTGGCGTCCCCGCAAACCAAGTATGGACTAGTCCCGAAAGAAACCCCTAGCGTCCTCAGGCTAACTGAGCACAATGCCACCGTCCGTTACTGTTAGGTCAAATATCTGGGTCGGTCGATAATTAGTATGAAATACACTTATACACACATCATTCAAACACCACTATCATTATTCGCACTCATATCTGAAAGCTAGCTAAGTAAGCCCAAAGGACTTACCTGAATTAAATCTCGACCCTCTTAATCACAACTCGATTTGTAACTGTAGAAACTCAGTGGCCTGTAAAGGAGGCAAGTGGTCAACACATCTCCTAGGTACTTATAAGTCTAAAACTCCTAAGATGTAAGATCCTATTAGAACAGAAACTATTACAATACTCATTTAAGGTAAAATGACTATTTTACCCTTGGTACCGAAATTCCTAAAAATTTCATAATTTATGCTTAAACTCTTATTTGAGACTAAAATGCCATATTCTAACTCTTAAGGTTGAGTTTGGGTAGAAACTAAAAAACTACACATTTTTTTCTATTTTCCAAAATGTCATTAGGATCCAACTTTAGCTCTATATATGAAGCTCGAATAAATTTATAAAAATTCTGAAATAATTCTCTAGGTCATCTATGATGTGCAATCTACCCATAGAAGCAAGAATTTCTTATAAAGGTCCAACCACAACTTCTACAAAATTCTCTAAAGCTGGATACAAAGTCCAGGATTTCTATACTTTGCCAATTTCTGAGTCCTTTCACAAACAACCCAACTAGCCTACTTTGAGCTCATATAGATCCCGATCCGACTGTTGGATCGGTCTCAACTTCTGATATGTTAAACTATATATATCCTTCTATGTCATACTAAAAATTGAACGGTGAAAGATTAGTTTAAGGCATCGAAATCTAACCCTAAAGACGGCTACTCAACACTGAAATTCTGGAATTAAAATGGTCATGGTTGTAAGGCTCACCTGCAGTGGTTTGTTTCAAGGCTGGGAATGTCACTAGTCATGTGTCCTATGTTAGCAGCTCTTAGATGTTACGTGAATCGATTATGTGTCCCAAGGGAGGTTATACTCGAGCTACTCCAACCCGGGACAGACTAGGGAGATGGAAAGGTTACGATACCTCTTGCGTCTTGTCTCCTGATTCTAGCCAAAGCAGTGTGGTGTGGATTTGAGGCGACAGACAGGTCCCTAGTGAGCGTCAACACAGCCAATGGGAGAGGATCTATCTACCGGGGAGGTGGTCTAAGGCGCTGCAGCGTGCAACCAAGTGGTCGATCAGAAGCAAAGAAAGCAAGGGAAGGTAAGGGGAAGAGAGTAAACGGAACTCACCTAGACAGAAGGATACTTTCAAAGACTCAAGACTCCCAAGCGATCTGTACGTATGGAGAAGGGAGACGTCCGGCTACAGATCCACTGCTACGACCTGGGGCTTCTTCTGAGTGAGTTCTGTGTCTGCTGCAATGGTGTACGTGTGCATGAGGAAGGTCTGATGACACTTGCAGTCCAGTGTCTTCCAGTTTGTGGCGGTGGTTGCTTCCAGTCCTTGGCGGAAGATGTTGCAGCGTGAGATGAGCGATTCTATAACGAAAAGAAGGAAACGACGGTTGACAGAAGAAGAATCTGGATGTATCCTTGGCATCAAATATTGTAGCGTGATTTCAGGAGCATTCATTCGGCGTAACTCCTGTTCAGCTCAGCTCCTACGAACGTGAGAGATCGTTCCTGAGGGTTTTGCAGTGGCCTCTCTTGTTGGGTTGACTAAAGGTATGGGCTGACGGAAGGCATGGGCTGGTTGGCAGCAGTAGGTCCGGTGTGGGCTAGAGCAAGGCAAGAAAAGGTGGCTGAATCAAGGGAAGAATGTGGGCTGAAATTGTCAAGGTCTTGTCAAAACACGTCATGACTTTGTCAAGATCTCGTCTGGGTCTCGTCAAAACTCGTCATGACTTTGTCACGGACATGTCATGATATAAATTAGGGTTTGATAGATTAGGGTTTGATGTAATAATTCTATCATTTTATATGAAGTGCGGTTACATAAAATGATAGAAATCCGAGATAGTGTATACGTCTAGGTAGGATGAGAAGGATCAACGGATCAAAATCCGGTTTGCTACGGAACTAAACGGAATAAAATTTCTAGATATTACAGTATCTTTTTGAAAATGATTTCAAAAGAGGTTTGATTGACAAAACTTTATTTATCAAAACCAGAAGCAACGATATTTTAGTAGCACAAATCTATGTTGATGATATATTATTTGGTGCTACTAACGATTCTCTATGCAAAGAATTTTCAGATATTATGTGTAGCGAATTCGAGATGAGCTTAATGGGAGAGTTAAATTTCTTTCTTGGACTTCAAGTCCCACAAACAAAGAAAGGAATATTTCTCAATCAAAGCAAGTATCCCAAGGGCTTGCTTAAGAAGTATAAAATGGATCAATCCAAGGTAGCAAAAAATTCCTATGAGTTCCACATTTTCACTTGATCACGACAAGGACGGTAAAAGTGTTGTACAAAAGGAGTATCGAGGTATGATCGGTTCTTTGTTATATCTAACCGCTAGTCGACCTGACATTATGTTTAGTGTGTGCATGTGTGCAAGATTTCAAGATGATCCTAAAGAGTCACACTTGATAGCTGTGAAAAGGATATTTCGGTTTTTCAATGGCACTAAGGATTTAGGGTTATGGCATCCACGTTAAAGCTCGTTTCACCTTGTTGGCTATTCGGATGCTGACTTTGCAGGCAATAAGGTCGATAAAAAGAGTACTTCTGGATGTTGTCAATTCTTAGGGTCATCCCTAATTAGTTGGCTCTCCAAGAAGCAAAATTTTGTTGCCCTATCCACAGCTGAAGCCGAATATAAAGTTGTGGGAGCCTGTTGTGCAAATTCTATGGATAGCTCAACAACTTTAAGATCTTGGCTTTGATCTCAAAGGTATACCTATTAAATGTGATAATACTAGTTCTATTTTGATTACTAAAAATCTTGTGTAGCATTCAAGAGCAAAGCATATCGATGTGAGGCATCACTTCATACGTGATCATGTTGAAAAAGGTAATATTTTGATATCTTTTATATCGACTAACTTGTAGCTTGTAGATATATTTACTAAGCCTCTACCAGAAGATCAATTCAATTTCATTAGATTAGAGTTTGGTATGTTGAACAAGGAAGCATTAACTTAAGGGGAGTGAATCGTTTTATTTCCTCCTTATAATGCAGCCCACCTTTCAATTTCAAGGGCCTTAAAACGGAATTCAAGGGCCACATTGAAAATCACGGATCAATTTATTGGTTAATATCTTTTAGGTATTTAATCATTAAATTATTTTAGAGAAGGATTTTTTTAAATAATTTCAAAAGACTTTATTTTTAAATTCAAAAGATTTTTTGAAAAGTTCTTAAAGATTAAATGGGAAAGCATGCAAATCAAGATCGGTTTTCAAGATTTTGATTCTTTCAAGATATTGTTAAACCATAAAATGATTTGACATCCTCTCTTTAAATACCAATCCTCTTCCTTCTTTATTTTTTTCCACCTTCAACGTTCTTGCATACCCACCAGCTTTACTCTTTAATCTTCCAAAACCCTTTCGGCTTCTCTCACAAACAAACTCCATGACTTCCAAGCATCAATCAACTGATGAAGCATCATATTCGGTTACCAAACGCTCCAAAATTGTTCATATCTCATCCGATTCTGACTCTCCTGCTCCCATGGAAAATTTTGAGGTTTCCGCTCATACGGGATTTCCCTCCAATTGGTTCCAAAGTCACACTGCCATAGGCAAATGGCTTGACGGGTTCAAAGATCGAACCCTCTACATGTGCGAGTCAGTGGATTTGGAGTTTTTCCTCTCCCTTGGTCTCCCATGCATCACACTACTCAGAGGATGTGCTATCTGGAAGGTCCTCAACCCCGGAGAAGTGGGATATCCAAGATTGACCCGATTGTTCTTTGTCAACCTCACCGCAAGAAGGGAAAGAGGGGAGTTAATCCTCGAATTGGTGGTCAAAGGCAAAACCATTGCCCTCTCTTCTCTGGTTATCACACAAATTTTTGGGCTTCCCACATTTACCTCTTACGACCACCCTCACAAAGTCGGATTAGTTAAATTGGCCAAAGAACAGTTTCTCTTACCCAACTCTCCTCTACAGCCTACCTTGACATCTCTCACTCTCGAAGCCAGAATTGTCTTTGTTGTACTTGTGAGATGTGTTGTTCCAAGAATAAAGTGTAGGAATTTGCTGACTAGTCAACTCTTTGTATTTTTGTATCATGTGTTGAATGGATTAGATATCGACCTCCCCAGCATCATCCTTAACCACATACTTCACATGATCAACGCCCCCAATGATACCCCTCTCCCATATGCCAATTTGCTTCCACAAATCTTTCGATATTTCTCTGTTGATACCGCTGATGAGGAAAAACATTTTGTTTCTGAAAAGATCGATGAGAAATTTTTTGAAAGCATGGGGATTGAAAAGACACTCACTTGAAAGTGGATCCTGAAGAAACAATGTGTTGGTTCGTCTTCTACAGTCCAAAGGCTTGATGCAGTGGAATTTGGTCTAGAATCTCTGAGGAAAGACATGTTGGAATTTAGGTCCGAGATTACAGATAAGATGGATGAATCACAGGACCTGCTGGCCATCATGCACCAGAAAATTAATCAGATGTTCCATGTGAATGCCCTCATCTTTACCTCTGCAGGAAGCCTCAAGCCCTTAACAGCGGAAGATGCTGATGCGACCAAGAAACAAGTCGAAGAGGTTATGCTTCAGTGCTGCGAAATTGTAAAGGGTCGCCCCATTCATCAACCTGGTGTTGGGGATCCATATATTCTACATATAGAGGAGTTTGGCGTGGTGAAAAGTACAAGAACCAAAAGAATCAGCAAAGAGTGGATGAATACATGAAATCCATCAACTTGGATAACGCTCATGCCCGATGGAGAAAGAAGTGATACAATGACATCCGAGGAAAGGGTTGTTTGAATCCCAAATGGTACCAGGAGTAGCCTTTCATAGTCTTGATAGTAATTTCAAGGCCTTGAAAATTGTTGGTGGGACTTGCCTTTTTCAACCGTTTTTTGTTTTTGGAAATACATTATGTGGGTCTGTAATAACTTTTTAAACTCCCTTGCTTTAAGTATTTTTCTCCCTTGTTGAAAGACAAAGGGGGATTAATTATATAATTCGATATTTCTGCATTCTACATTTTATTTTTTTCGATAGTATTGCATATGTATCGCTAGCATTATATGCAGGTACGATATTTGTTTTGTCTTCCATCAAGGGGGAGATTGATAACTCCACATTGATTATATAATTGTATATGTGATGATGGAAGACTTAACATTATGAGCGGTTAATAAACTAACAAAAATCGATTATATTTCTAGATTACATGGTTTGGTTTTGTGTTTATTAAATGTGTGCAGGCCTTGAAAAGCATTACAAAGGATGAACGGAGACCTTCAAACATGATACAAAGGACAAGCGCAGAGATTAAAAAGTAGTTCAAAGGATCAACACGGAGGCCTTAAAAACCATTTCAAGGGATCAAAGCCGAAGCCTTGAAAAGTGATATAAGGGAAACATTGGCTGGAAGTATTTCAAAATCAAGATTCAATCTCAACAACCGAATCTACCAAGATATCAAGAGAAGATCTCAGTCAACTCAACAAAGAAGATATCCAACGGATTTTGTAGAAGATATATCGACCCAACAAAAAGATCTTGAAAAGATCTTAACCGACACAAGATTGGAAGATTTCCTCCAACGGATCCAACGAAGATTTCATATCCAAGAAAGATCTCCAACGGTTCTCAAAGAGAGTATCTTTGAACAAAGATCCTCAACAACTTAGAAGATCTCGGAGCTTGAAACAAGGACTTCAACGACAAGATCTTCAACGGCTCTTTCAAGAGAAGATCTCGAAGAAGACTCTCAATGTGCGTCAAGGAGATGAAGAAGATAGAAGATCTTACAACGGCTACTTCATCTTAACCTAACACCATTTTCCATGGAGAAAGAAGAACCTCACAACGGTCCTCTTTACAACGACTAGAATTTCTCCATCGAAGACTATAAATGAAGATGGCGATTGAAGAGAAGAACAACAAGCTTACACGGAAACATCTAAGTCTTCAAGCGATCAAAGGTATCTTCATTCATTCCAAAAGTTTTTCTTCCTCTTAGTTTACAAAAGCATACATCCCGAGAGAGAGAAAAACACGAGAGCTTCATTGGAATATTTAGAGAGTGTTATACTCGAGTGTGTGTTACTCTGCGAAGTAACTAGGTTATTATTGCTAGTTTAAGAGTTGGAACTATATTATAGCATTGGCTACATTGAAAGAAGAAGGGGATTTCTTCTAGGTTGTATCTAGGACTCTTTGAAGCAGATAATAGATAGTTAGATCCTACGGACAAAGAAACCCTAGGACGGAGACTTAGGTTGTAAGAGCTGAAGTTCGTAAACATATCATTGTGTCGATCTTTCATTCCGCACATTTCTTGCTTTATTGTGACTAACGTTGTTTTGTAGGCTTTCGGAGTCAATGCCTTGAATCACTTTCAAAGCCCTTGAAAACAAGTTGTGTCATAAAGAGAACAAATCAACATCAAGGCCTTGAAATCAGTTTTAAAAAAGCCTTGAGATAGGTTTTTGCGAAAAGTTCGCATACTCTACAAATCAAAAACAAAATAAGTTTGAAGACTTGTCTGGGTATTCACAAACAAACAAATCAAGCTACAATTAGTTTATCGTCTCCAAACACCGATAAGGAATATCATATTCCTAGTTAACTTTTCATTTCAAAATCAATTAAAATTATTTTCTCATAACTTTTATTAGCTTTCTAATACATCTCGTAATCTTAATTTAATTAATTAATTAAATTCCATCATAACAACGTTTTGCCCGCAAGAAATTTTTTGAACCACGTGTCATCATATCCTAGCATCCAATAGCTAAGATAATCAAAATAATTAAACAGACACAATAGGCTTTCCATTTATCCATTTCGAGAAGTATAAGGTCAATT
Source organism: Fagopyrum homotropicum (assembly GCA_033239125.1). Classification (NCBI taxonomy): domain Eukaryota; kingdom Viridiplantae; phylum Streptophyta; class Magnoliopsida; order Caryophyllales; family Polygonaceae; genus Fagopyrum; species Fagopyrum homotropicum. The sequence continues at coordinate 11,845,540 of BSWB01000008.1, forward strand.
TAAACTAAACCGCAATATGTAAAACGAATAAATATATAAGTTATTTGTTACCAATCCGATTGATGATCAAAAAAGCTTACAAACGGAAAATACATTTGTAACACAATGAAGAGAACAACAAGATAACATGATAAAGAACTTAATGGTACAATCAAATTTGAAATGTACCAAAGACGAAGATTTGTGATGAGACGAAGATGAGTATGGTTCAATTGAAATGATGTTATAAAATCCGGTCCTCAAATATTACGAAATTGAAATTAAAAAATGCAGAATATTATCACGATAATTTTTCCTCAACTTTCTCGAAAAATGGGCATTCCTAAGTCACATTTCTTAGTCGCTAAGGATCGAAATAACGAATCTTTTGCCTTTCATATAATTTCACCCTTGGAACATATTTCATGTCCTGATCATATCTCTCAGCTACAACTTTATTATTTGGAGTTCCCAAATGCCCCAAAAAATACCAATAAGTAAAAGTTATTTTGTGGAGGAAAAAATAAATTGTTTCCCACAAGGTCAATTCTTAGCGAGAATCACAATAGTGAAATTTGTACTCGTTAATTTCACATTGTTCAAAAATTATAACTCAATTATTTTATATGATTAAGTCTAATCCAACTTAATTAATTATAATTAAGATTTAAAATTTCTAAAATTTACGCAAATCTTAAATTCCCATCAAATTCTTACTTCCTCGCCATTTTGACCCATATCTCAAGCTCTAACTATTCCTCCACTTTTCTTCACTCACTCCATTACCAAAAACCTTAAAGGACACCAACCCATTTTCACTCATATCTTCATTTGTTAATATTTTTTTTATTTTCTAACGTCTCATTACATCATTAAGGATTGAATTTATCATAAACCTATTTGTAAGTCCCATGTTTCCTTCTTCTTTGTTCTTTTTCAGGATTATTATCTCTAATATGTAAAATTTGAGACTTGGATTGTATTTTTGGAAATGTTGACACAATGAATGTGAAGTTTAAATGAAAAATTTTAAGCTTAAATTACATGATTTTTTTTTACTAAGTTCATGATATGAATGAAAAAGCTACTTGAAATAAATTTTGTCTCCTTTAATGTTACTTATCATTAAGCATTGTTTGCGTTGATTTTACACTTTGAGGTTGTTAGAATATCATTGAAATAATGTGGCATGTTTGAGTGATTTGAATGATCTTGATCGAGTATTCTACATTTGAAAGAAAAACATAAATTATTTCATGTCCATCATTTATGTTGCACTTCATTGTTTGATTTTGCTTGGATGGAATATATTTATGTAACACCCCGAATTCTCAAAACTCGGGACATTACTGGTTAGGACCTCACAATGGGTCCCGACCTTAGTTTGACAACAATATTACTAGGATCTTGCAACAAGACACAAATAAGAAAAACCGAAAATTCATAAAAATGTATTTGTAAAAGGATGAATGCAACAAAGTCTAACAGCCTATCGTACCTAAACAACGGAAAAGACTAACTGTCTTAACAAAAGGGAAAAACAACGAAGCAATAACCCAAACCCCCACTCTAATGAGTATAGAGACCCGGCTGACCACTACTTCCGGATCACTCAGCTACTGTTCTAGCCTGCGGTAAATCTAAAAACACAACAAAACAACCATTAGCTAGTTATCAAAACATTAGGAGAATAATAATAGCACACACACACATAAAAATAATAAACACTCATCATGCTTTCAAACAATCCATTTATTATCTTCATTTAAGTCATTCACTCTAATGATACTTATTTTGTGACACGAGGGATTCCCAAACCTCGCCTCCGCCCCCGTGTACCCATCAGGAGTGGATCCGATGCATCTCACCGTGTATCTGTATGGTCTGGGTATAGAGAACCTCCCAGTCTCCTGGCAGAGCTGGGCAGTGATGTCACGGCCCGTTATACATACACTTGGGCCTTAACACATAATAACAATGGTCGTCCTAACAAGTTGTTATTATAACACACATGGTACACACACCACCATTATCATCCAACTAATATCCAAAAACCAGCTAAGTAAGTCGCAAGGACTTACCTAAATCAAACCACAACTCTCACAATCTCAACTCGGTCTACAACCGTATAAACTCACACGTCTGTCATACAAGGCACGTGGATCAAAATACATCCCCAAAATCTTAGAAGTCTATAACTTCTAAGATGCACAAACTCATCAAAAGAAATTTACTAAAATGCCCTCTTAAGGTAAAATGACCATTTTACCCCGGTTCCGAAACTCCCAGATTTGTCTATAACTTAGTTTCCAACTCTTCTTTGGAACCCATTTCCATAATCTAGTTCTTACGGAAAAGTTTGGTAAAGATTTATAATAGTTACACAAAATTCTAGATTTTCACAACAAGTCGTTAAGGTCCGATTTTGGGTTAAGATACGAGGCTTGAACAAAATATAAAATTCCGTAATAAATCTCCAGGTCATCTATGATATACACGCTACTCATAGGAGCAAAGATCTCTCAAAACTATCCAGCCACAAATCTTACATAAATTCTTAAACTTGGTTAAATATCCAAGAATTCTATACTTTGCCAAAATTTGGGTTCTTTCAAAAACAGCACGGTCAGCCTACTTGGGGCTCCTATAAATCCAGATCCGACCGTTGGATCGTTCCGACATTTTAATACATCCTACTATGCATATCCATCTATACCATACTAAAAATTGAACGGTGAATTATGTTTCTAAGGTATGGAAATAGAGGCTCAAAGTCAGCAGTTTCACACCATGAATTTTGCAAGAATTAGATTTATTTTAAGTCTCCACTTCGATTCTTGTGGACAACATTCTGCTACTCAAACCTACCTACTGGTCCAAGTACCTAAGCTCACCAACAACTTAACAATTCATTCTAACCTACTCTCCCATCAAGAACTCAACCCTATAAAATGATGGATCAAAAGGCCAAGGGAAGAGCTTGCTTACCTATGATTTCAAAGTAAGGTGTAGTGTACTGCAGTCCGGCGCCAATGTTCGATCCCCTAGGCTGTCCCACTTGACTAAGGGTTCTTGGTTGCAGCTTAGTGTACATCCTGAGACAGTGAGGAAGATCTCTCGATCTGTTAGGACTCGCTGGCCTGGGTAGGGTACGAGATGGTGCACGATACCATCGACACAGCAGGGATGGGAGATGATGTCCACTGAACTGTTTGGCCCAACACATATCGAGTCTTACGCAACTGTTCAACTGATCAGAAAGAGAGAAATCAAGGTAGGGAAGGGAGCAAGAGGAGACAACATTTGCGGCTTACCTATGTTGAAGATCCTGCGTGTAGAATTCAGAAAACACAAGGCGAGATGCGTGTGCAGAAGAGTTCCAACAGGGTAGATCTCGATGCATAGGTCGACCCACTGCTGCGATGAAGACCCTAGGCTGCACGTAGTTCTGATGGTTACGGTTGCAACTGGTGGCAGCGAGTAGCGTCGTTGTTTGATAGGAAGAAGACCGATGACTGTAGTTGAGAGTGAGTATCAGTCTTGGTGATGTCTCCGGCGTGTGCGTATGGTTGACGGTGATGTGCAGGTCCAGGCGTCGGTAGAGATCGGCTAGGAGGGTTGCAGTCGATCCTAGAAGCGTTGGTGACTGTCACGCGGTCGAAGGGGGCGGAGTCCGACGCAGACGAAGGCTGGCCAGCAGGGCTGTAGTTGGGCGGAGTAGCGGTCTTGGCAGCGTCCTCGGCGAGGCGGCGGTGTCCAACTTCAGGCGGCAGCAGTGGCGTTCATTTTCGGACTGCAACAGCGGCGTTCGACCTCCTCCAGGTGACGACAGTTTAGACGAAGGTAGGGAGCGGTTTAGGTTAGATTAGATTAGGGTAATATGATTAGGGTAATTAATCTTTCATTACTAGAGAATAGGTAATGGGCCGGCAGTGGCATAGGTAGTGGGCCGGTTCGTTACATAATAATTTGGCTGAGAACATAACTCGTTACTCGCACGGAAACAAAATTATTTACGGTCACGTAAATTATCATTTTATGTGAATTAAGTCACATAAAATGATAGAATTTAATATCGTTTTAATTCTATCCAGATGAATAGAGGTTGGCGGGTCGGAATCCGATTTGATCCGGTAATTAAACGGAGTAAAAAAAAAATTCGGTTATTACAATTTATAACTTCATTGATGTTACGATCAACATAGAAATCATGAAAAATAAAGATTTGTTGAACTTAACTTCCATATATGCTTATAAAATTCAGTGTGCTTGGTCATGCTTAATGCTTATCATGCTTCATTGCGATGGAAGCGACTTGTTCCTTGAATGGTCTTCTGGACGATGATGATTAATTGTATAATTCATGGTACCTTCATGCTTATTTTTATAAACACGGGAATTAATTTGTTGCTTGGATTGTTTTGATGGTGTATTTGATTGTGTGTTTTGGCTTAACCTATGACCACATGGATTATAGTTTTATAGATGCATTTATATTTAGTTTAGGTTTACGTTTTAGAATATATCATATCTTCCAATATATTGGAAGATATGATATATTATATTTAGAGAAGTTATCTTATTATTTTAGAATAGTTTCTATTTTATATGATTTTGTGTAATCTTTATTATTCTCCCATAACCCTATAAATAGGGTGATAATAAACACAATAAACGTGTGGTTCTACCTCCACCATTCGTGTGGTCTTCTTCCACCAAAATCTATCATGGTATCAGAGCGGGTTCGATCTCTAGTACCCTGACTTATCGGGTTTGTCTACCTTACGACACTAAATGCGGGCATGAACAATAATAGTTCGTCCAATTGGGCTAGCCGGCCTTAAGGCATGTCGTCAACCTATCGGCGTCTAAATCTATCATTGCTACCGATTTACTGGTGGTCATATCAATCTATTAATGTCGTCGATCTACTAGTGGTGTCACCGCTCAACTGGTGTACTCGTTGATCCAGTCTTCAGCGTTCGTTTGCGTACGCACGCTTTGACCGCGGGAGCGTATTGGAAGATATGATATATTATATTTAGAGAAGTTATCTTATTATTTTAGAATAGTTTCTATTTCATATGATCTTGTGTAATCTTTATTATTCTCCCATAACCCTATAAATAGGGTGATAATAAACACAATAAACGTGTGGTTCTACCTCCATCATTCGTGTGGTCTTCTTCCACCAAAATCTATCATGGTATCAGAGCGGGTTCGATTCGGGACCTCAACCTCGTCTAAATCTACATTTACCACCGATCTACTAGTGGTCTTATCGATCTAATATTGTCACCGATCTACTGGTGGTCATATCGATTTTACAAGTGGTGTTTGTGTCACAGCTTATTGTTGATCGAAGTATTCTCTTTGCTCATTGTCAATGAAATGGTCCAACCTTCAGCATTGTTTGTCTACCCACGCTTCGACTGCGGGGGCGTATTGGAAGATACATATCACAATATCTTCCTATTAAATAAATAATGATATTATTCCGTTATATTAGGTTAGTTTATATTTGATTCTATTATTGCAATCTTTATTATTCTATTCTTATTCTATTGTAATCCCTATATAAAGGGTCATTGCTGCATCAATATATTTGTGGTTCTACCTCCACCATTCGTGTGGTCTTCTTCCACCAAAATCTATCAATCACAACGTTCCAAATGAGAGGTTTAAATAACAAAAGAAGGTTATGGGTCTCTTAAAGACGGAGAATTAATGTTGGTTGCACGCTCGTGCACTAGGACTGCACGATCGTGCAAACCGATAGCTGCTTCAGGACGAACTCTCTATAAAGCGCATGAACGTGCACTATTGCACACGAACGTGCACTACCAGCGCACGAACGTGTACGAGCAGCAGTGTCCTTGCACGAGTAGCTCATTTGCTCCATTCCCGATCTTTGCTTGATTTTCTTTCTTCTTTTGCATGATCCTTGAATGGCTCTCCTTGCTAACATTTGGCAAGATCTCCCCAACTTCATAGTCTCTTCATCAAGTCTTTGAAGACCAATCTCAACATCTCCATCATTCACCAAAATATCAACAATCCTCTTGAAAACAAAGACAAAACGAGTGTAGACCTCCACACCAGAAATGTAACAAAAACTAGTAACAAAGCATACAAACTCATGTCAAAATATGCTAAAACTAATCCAAAAAACATGATCTAAAATTTAATAAAAACATGCTATCAAGCTTTAGCTTATATGCCTACACTAGAGGTTCCACAATCCACCCATCTATCTCATATTGTTGGGTCATCATTGACTACGCCCTCGAGCTTCAGTCCATCGGGCTTTCCGGACAATTCTCCATCGGGCTTAACTTCATATAGTGTGCAGCCCCTGATGGGTTTCTCAGACCCACCGACAACGGACCGACCAGATTAATTTGCATCTTTTTGTACACCACATTATGCCCAGTATAGGGATCCCATTGCACATATTTATCCAAGCGAGCAACATGTTCTAGTCCCAGGACCCTTATCGATGATTATTGAAGACACGACAACATCAAGAGGAGAGCGAAGAGGTAGAGGAGGTGAGAGACGAGGTAGAGGAAGAAAGAAGACTTGTTGATGATTACCATCCACAACTTACTTATTCGTGTTTTTTACCATGTCAAAATTTTTACTTCTCGAATCTTGATAAAAAAAAAATTAATTTGTCGATTTTTCAATATTTTTCATATAGATTTGTTATCCAACTAACATAAATTAACAAAATCGAAGCTTTGAACCTTCACACATAAAATCCTTAACATGATCTTCACAAGGTTACAACAATTATCAGAGAAGGGCACTTTCCTTCAAGATATACTTGTATGGTGAAAAGAAGTACAGCAAAGTACAATTAAAATTGTTTAAAATATCAATAAAAACAGCACCAATTGTTACACTTTTCAATCAAAATTTGGGACTTTCAACATATAACACTCTCTTCTAACCTGTTAAACCATTCTAACTTGTTAGACCGCCACATATGAGCACCACATTGTCCAGAGAAAAGAAGCTCACAACATAATAAATTTGCTAAGAGCTTTGTTGTTCATTTACTAAAGTGAGGCTTCTATTAAAAAAACAAACATGTAAGCCGCGGTTTGGAATTGCAGCTTACGTACTTAACAAAACGCTTAAGCTGCAATTTAGAAATGCGGCTTACTTTTTTTTAAAAAAAACCAAACAAACAATGAAAACCTTAGTTTAAAACTACGGCTTATTCATCTAAACACGGATTCAAAACTACGAGTATGCTCCAGGCCTAATAACCTTACTATTCTCGGATATAGTTTCCTCGGAAATAGTTTCCTCCCTAACTAACGTGAGAAAGAATTTTCATTTTTTGATTATTTTGGAAAAAAATTCAAATATGGCATATAAGTTTGAGGACACCAAACTGAATTTTGAAATTTTGGGGATATAAAAAAAAAAGACATATTTAAAAGGTACCCGAAAGGAAATTTCTAATATTTATGTTACACATATGTTACTTGAGAATAGTAAAAAATAATTAATAGAGTAAAATATTTAAATTTAATAAACAAAAACTTTAAACCGTTAATCTAAAACATTGAATTAAAATTGAAATAATTCTAAAATATCATTTTAGCTCATAATTTATGGGCTAACGGTTAATTCTATTTTATTTCTAAAAAAACTTGAATGTTTTTTCATATTTTATTAACAATAATTTGTATCTTACTAAAGTATTTGTTCATGTATCCGTAAATCCATACAAGAATATATAGTTTTACTTGAGCATACTTTAAACTTTTGGATTATTTTCTGAATTTTTCAAACTGAAGTTGCAAAATCTGAAGGAGTCACTGCCACTTTCTCAAGTCTCAACATAATATATTACATCGTTTTCCTTTTGATATTCTACAGAAGCAAACAAGTAACAACACACCTAACAATATGTACAATCTATCAGCAAAACTCACCCTCGAGTTTATCGCGAACAACCACTCAAACCTCAACGCCTATCCTTTGAGCAACCTGCAAAATCAAATCCAAACACCATTTGATGATGTTAGGATCGATTCAGTGACAACAATCTGTTTCTTGATATGGAGGAACAGCTCAATTCATACATTGTTTTTCTTCTAAATCTTTTAATTTTAGACATGACAGCTTTCTAGATTATGTTGTGGGTTCAAATATTACCTCGTTGAAAGAATGGACGTCGCTTCCCCAAAGCCAGGAGTCACAACCGGCATCTCTGGCACCCCAGAGATCATTTCTTCGGTCATCCCCAACATGAACAGCATCCTGGGGTTGTACCTCAAGAAGCTCACAAGCCTTGAGAAAAATGGTCGGGTTCGGCTTCTCTGCAGCCACCTGTTTAAAACAACAATAAGAATGATAATCATCAGGCAAGGTCCAAAAAAACCAACAAAAAAACAGCAAACCAATGGTTTAATAAGACCTCAGCTGATACGGCAACAGCATCAAACCAGTGGTCGCAGTTAAGAGCACGCAACACTTGTCTTAAACGAGTGTCAAAGTTGGACACAACAGCCACCTTCACACCGGCTTTTCTAAGTGCACTGAACACCTTCTCTGCCTCAGGATCGCAGAGATGCCAAGCCTTGCACGCCAGAAACAAACCCGATAACTCTCAGTGATCATTGTAATAATCCGAGACACCTATCTATCGCAAATACGAAAAAAGAAGCCTACCTTGTCTGTCATGTAATAGTTGTAGAGTTCCTCAAAGTAGTGAGGATCTGAACAGCCTGTTGAGGAACTCACAATGTATTGCCAAAAGGGTCTTGCATCACCCACATATCTGCATGTTTAAATAAAACTCACTTTAAACATATATTCCTGAATTTCCATTCTCAGATCAGCAGTTAATTAGCCTTTACTCGTCTCAAACAAGTGAGTACTGTTCATTTGGTGAAAACTAAACAGCTTCACAGTGTTCACTAGGGGTGGGCATGGGACGGGACGGGACGGGATAGGGGTCATCCCGCGTCCCGTCCCGCAAGTTATTTGCGGGACGAGACGGGACGGGATTTATGAAATTTTTTCTTCGTCCCGCGCGGGCCCTGTCCCATGTGGGACGGGACGGGACGGGACGGGACGGGACAAATCCCGCGAAAATTACGCACCGATTATATTTAATATGTATACTTGTTTTCTCTTGTGTTTAAAGACATAAATGATCGGGAAAAAAACTCGATACCGAATTATCGATTCATGACACCTACATTAGTAGTTTATACATTGAAAACAAATTCAAGTTACATCAAAATGTTTTACCGACTCACATTAAAAAAATAATCACAGATAATTTAATGAAAATTATATTTATTTAACTATCGATTACAATTGTGGTAATCCACAAATACAAGGGCGATGGAACCGACTAGAGCAAGGGTGTCGATGGAACGGACCAGAGCAAGTTGGCAAACGGATTAAATCAAGGGAGATTAGAAACTCTAGTATTTTAGATCCAACCGAATGAGTAGTAAAGAATGAGTGAATGAATGATGAAAAATCGATCTAATAATTTTAAAAATAAAAAAATATTTTTAAAAATTATAATTTATGTATAGTATTTATCTATATAATATTTATAAAAATATAAAAATATTATTTATATATATGCGGGACGGGACGGGATTAACCGGGATGGGAAGTCTTCGTCCCGCGTCCCGTCCCGCAAATTTTTTGCGGGACGGGACGGGACGGGATACACATTTTTTTTCCAAATCCCGCCGGGATCGGGACGGGATCGGGACGGGATGCGGGACGGGACAGGATTAAGCGGGATTTATGCCCACCCCTAGTGTTCACACTGCCTTTTGTAAAAAGATGCAAAGGAATAGATTCCCAAACCTATCGTCTTTAACAGAAAGCTGAATCCACTATCATGAATCAAGAGAAATCTGAAATGCTACTGTGTGGCATTTCATTGATCCAAATCAAGACTGTTTGGCATTTTCATTGATCCAAATCAAAAAATAACAACGACATGGCTGTTAAGATCTGTTACAGTATTGTTGCTGGATAAGAAAATCAAAAAGAGATGAAAGAACCTGAGACGAGATTGGCCCCAAGGCTTCTCATAAGCCCTACGGTATCTATTGAGTATTTCTTCCTCAGAATACTCCACACCATACTTGTCCCCAATCTGCTTGTAAATCTACAAGCAAACAAACCTCCCCAAACTCAGCGTTTATAATCGTAATTAAACACAGAATAAATTGAAAAGAAAGAAAGGAAGAAAGTGAAACCTGAGCCATGGGCTGGGAAGGAGCAACGAGTGTACCAGCAGCGTCGACGAACAAAGCCTTATGAGTAACCCCGCCATACAAAGACCTTCTATGGTCTTCATAATCCTTCATCCAGAAACCCATTTCCGACTCCTGAGACGCTACTGCCGAATACGGGCAGGATCCGAATCCAGGATACCGAGACCCTCTTTTCCGGATCAGGTTCCTGAATGCCTTGTTTCTAATCGCCATTAAAGCCATTTTCAGATGCTCGCATCTGTTGTCGTTTCTCAACGGAAGAGTGTGTGGGCTTGCGCTAAAACGGGAAATGAAGGAGATGAAAACAATTTTAAACGATTTTGTAGAACCAGAGACGGCACAGAAGAAGAGCTCGGAGTTGAGTTAATTACGAAAATGGAGCAGGGATTTGCAAAAGGTGAGAATATTGGGAAGGCTAATTCTGTCTTTTCACGTGGAAGTGGCCTGAGGTGGCAAAGCGATGACGACCTCCCTGGTCCCTCCCCTCCGCTGATCCTTACCCATGTATAATTCTGTTCTTTCTTAATTTTTATTTTCAATTTTTCTTCCCAATCAAATATTTATTGTTTTATAAATAGAATCTTTATTGGTCTTTTTCTAACCACAAACAATTACAACTATTCTGCAAAGCCTTTCAAACGGTCCAGCTGCGGTATAACGGTGTGAACACTATTTTCCTATAACGAAAAGCGGTTCAATATATTAGACGGTGTATCGAAAGGCTAAAAAAAGGCAGACGGAAGGACTACAACAAAGGAGAAGAGAAATAAACAAAAATACATTATAATAATTCGAAAGTAGTGAGATCTTCGAGGGAAAGCAAGATAGGAAGCAACGAGCATAAACATTCATCTTCGAAGGAAGTACATGTAGAAAGTCTGGGGAGCAACTGCGGATACCTCAAATTTAGACTGCAACAGAGCCGTCAGGATTCGATCACAAACCCACACCCTCTTTGACAAAACGCTCGAAACGCCACTAAAAGAAAACATCAAATCTAAGAAGACGATTATGCAGAACACGGGTATCATATATATATATATAAAGGTGCATAATTTGATGGTTTAAAGAGTAACGATTTATAAGATGAAAATTGTTAATAAGAGATGGTTTAAAAATTGGTTTAAACACATGAGTTTGTACAAAGAAAAGATTTTGTTTTGAAAGAAAAGATTTTGTTCGATTTTGTTTTTGAAAACTTTATTACCTAGGACAATAAAGATTTGAGTCAAAACTCAATCGAACTTTATCTTTATTTCTCCTTTTCATTGTTGGTGTATATCGGGCCATTAGGCCGAGATCGATCGGTGTCGTTACACCGTGATATTGGTGTCCTTAGGTCGAGATCTAACCTGCTCTTTATTCGAATAACATTTCCTATTTGTTTTTATATTTATTTTACCTTTTTTCTTTTTCATATCGGAATAGTGAAATGAAATTTTAATTCTTTTTTTATATCAAAAGGGTCTGAAGTTTGGTTGTCACATCGGAAGATGAGGGTAGGGTGGCACTGAGACGAGCCCGGATCCAAAGTTGTAGATGAGAAATTAGGATTTTCCTTTCAATATTGATTGAGAAATTGAGGGTTTTCTTCAAACAGAGTATAATTATGTGTCAAATTGCAATCGGGGATTTTCTCAAGCAAGCACGCGAAGAAATTGAGAACGAGGGTTTTCCTCATACAACAAAGGAGAGGTTTTCTCTATCGGATTTGACTAGTAAAGCTTGGAAACCATTCGTGTTGAAAGGGAGGTCAACCCACCAAAAGGGGTTTACCTGTGTTGGATGTTACGAGGAAGGCCAATAAGACTTAGGTTTCGAGCGGATCTGGATACAAGCCGAGATAGACCACAAAGGGGCGACGACGAAGGGAGTCGAGGGTGGTGGATCGGTGGTTGGAAGAAATTCGGGATATTTTCCCCTCAGTTTTGATGGCTTTTCACCAAAGTTCGAGAGTGGTGGAGCGGTGGTAGACTGGTGATTGTAAGGAGGCCGGGTGGAGAAGCGAAGGCCATGAGATTTTGAAAAGATGGCGGTGAAGCCATTGAAGATGGCGGTGAAGCAATTGATAGATGGGGTTGAAGCCATTGAAGGTGACATCGGTAGAGTAAGGTTTAGGGTTAGGTTTTTGCTTCAACTCATAGAGAGCGTTTTTTGTTTAGGAACGTAAGTATTTGTTCTATATGATGGTGTGATAGCATGTATTATAGTCTATATTTTGGGACTTGTTTAGACGTTTTATCTTCAATAATCTGCATGTTTGGATGTATATTTTGTGATTATATTGTCGTTTCATCTACCTTTGCGGGAATCGAGGTCTACACCAAGTTTTGTTGTAATCGCAGGTAAAATGGCACGTTTTGCATCAAAATGGAGCTAAGGAGTAAGGAAGTCATTGGAGCTACATTCAGGAGCTTAAAGAGGAGCTCAGGAAGCTTGGAATTAACAAAGAAGATTTACTTTGTACCAGATTCAAGAGATTTCACCTTCAGCCGAGAATCACCTCGATTGACCACAGAGTCACCTCGACCGAGGTGATTTAGAGGAGCGCCCCGACCGAGGCGAACACCCTGGATGCGGCGAGATATATTTTATTTGGCTGAGATCTTTTATTTTTAGAAAGAGAGATCTTATATTTTTGGGCTGGATTTCTGGAAGGAAGATCATATATTTTGGAGATCTATTTTAGAGATGTGAATATATTTTATTAGGAAATTATCTTTTTAAGATATTATTATCTTTGGAAGATAATTCTCCTATATAAAGGGTTGGATTTTCCACAAATTCAGCAACCCGCTACCATCGCAACACTTGGAGATTGAAGAAGCTGCAGTTAGGAAGGATTTTTAGAAGGTTGAAGGAAGATTGAAAGAAAGAAGTTCATGTGATAGCTTTTTAAGGGGATTTGTAAGACTTTCTTATATTCCCTTTTGTTTGATTGTCTTTTTGGATTTGTGATCCAAGGAACGCTGATTTGTTTACTTGATTCAGTTATTGAAGCCTTGTTCTTAAGGTTTTTGTGTTCAAATATTCATTCTCTTACCATATATTTGATTATTGCTTTCATGATGATGAGTGGCTAATTTCCTTGTGCTATTCTAGGGTGATTGGCTGAAAGTTGTGGGGGAAAACGATGATAGAATGATCTTAATCCCAGTAGGACCCTGAAAGCTCGAGTCTTTATCCTTAACCTTAGAATGTCTCGCTCAGTCGATGAACATCTCGGCCGGGGTGGAACTTGACTGACCGAGGTGACCTTTTCTGATCCGAAACTGAGAGTTAAGTGTTAGAGTTTGCCAAATCCTATTCTTATTACACCTTTCCTGGTTCAATGCAAGCTTAGGATGAGACTTACCCGGTAATTCCTTAGTTTGTTTACCAAAGATCATAAGTGTAGGTAATAAAGGTTTATACTTTATTGGGGTTTGAGTGTGCCTTCATTCCATCTTTGTGAGTTAGCATGAGACTTACCTGGTAAAGGTTGATTCTATTCCCTTAGCTGGTTTGTTGGTTTGAGATTATAGTTCCTTTCCTTAGTACCTTGAGACTTACCCGGTGATAGGTTCTTTGGATTGGGATTGTGAGTAGTGAGACTTACCCGGTGATCTATTCCACTTTAGAAACACCTTCCCTTTGCAAAACCTCAGCTTTGTCCGCTTATTTTGAGATCTTGAGTTGGAACCACAACCGGATGCTTTAATCCCTAGAATTTGCATATTTCCTTAATTGACCTTATTATCATCTTTGATTGTTTTAATCGCTTTTGTGGTTAGTTGCAATATTGATAACCTATACTTGCTTTATTTCACCTAAGTCCCTGAGATCGACACCCCGGAATTCTTGCTTTTACTATAATTGATCCGTACACTGCGGGTTCGCATCCTTGTTTTAAGCATACTTCTTGGGTTATAAATTTAAAGCTTGCACACACCATTTGGAGCGAACAAGTTTTTGGCGCCGTTGCCGGGGACTTGGTCTAGACCGAGCCGGTTACGGGTGTCTTTCGGGGCTATTGCCCCTGTTGCTACTAACCACTCTACTTGAGTGACTTTCGCAGGTTCTTCTTTTTATGTTTATGCCTAGAACCCGTGCTGGGAAGAAAATCGTTCCTTACGATCCCGAACCAGAGAAGACATACAAAAGACGCTTGAAAGAAGCGAAAATGGCCAATCGAGACGATCGCAATCTTGAGGCCGAATTGAAGGAGGCGATGGAACAGTTGCGCCTCAATAGGGAAGAACTGCAGCGTGAGAGGGAGGAAAATCACACCCGAGCTGCAGAGATTGAAGTAGATATCGCTGAGTTACGAGCTCAGATCTTGCCTCAACCAGACCCTCGACCGAGGAAGGACCCCGCTCCAGTTGTCGCGGCCGAGATACTTCCACCTCGGATGCCAGTCCGAGATGTTCTTTTTGCAGGTATTCCATAGACCCTAGGGCAGAGGATGGACCCAAACCAGCAAGTGAGGCGTCCAGGAGTCAACCTAGGAGATCCAGCGGAGCATGATTATGAACTTCGACCGCAAGTTCTTTCCATGATCCGCCAATGCCAGTTTGGAGGTCTAGAAAGGGAGTCTCCGCACCAACATTTACAAAACTATGAGATCTTGATGGAGACCTTGCAACCTTCAAGAGTGGAAAATAATAATTACAAGTTAAGGCCTTTTTACTTTTCTTTGAAGGACAGGGCGCTTACTTGGTACCAGTCTCTTCCTCCCGGAAAGATCAACACTTGGGAGGAGATGACGACGGAGTTCTTGACAAAATTCTTTCCCCCTCTAAAACTGCTGAAATGAGATGGAAGATCAACGCATTCATCATGTAGGACAAGGAGAGTTTGTCCAAGTCATAGAAAAGATTTAAAGATGTTCTCTTGGATTGCCCACATCATGGGATTTCAAAGATAGAGTTGTTGGAGATTTACTTCAAGGGATTGGATGGAGCTACCAATTCAGCCTACAACTACTATCCGCCGGCACATTCATGGACATGCCGATTGATGAAGCTTGGGAATTCATTGAAAAACAAGCTTTGCACATGGAGAAGTACTCATACCAAGGAGCTGGAAATGGAGTTAAGAGAGTTAATTTCCAAGAAGCTCCATCAAATGATAATCAACTCACCTCCCTCAAGAATGAGGTAAATCAATTGAAGGAACTTCTGGTTGCTCACACCAAGAAGGAAGAGGAAGGATATCAAAGCTCAAGGAACAATAATGGTTACCAGAACAACAACAACAATGGTTCCCGGAACAATAACTACAACAACAATAGAGGTTCCAACAACAACAATTGGAGGCCCAACAATCAAAATCAAAATTCGGGTAACCCTTACTCTAACTCCAATTCAAATAATTCTTCTAATCCTTTCCTCTCTTCTTCTTCTTCTTCCACTCCATTAAAGAGCTAGAAGCCTAGATCAAGCTCATCCCAGCCAGAGAAGAAAGATGCAGTGTTGGAGGCTATCTTGATCAAGCTCAATGCTATGGAGACGTCCATGACTTTATTTTCGAAGGCACAAAAGGCCTTAGAATAACAATTCTTTAATAAGGCGAATGAAGCGCCAAGAGACCCAGGGAAGCTCCCAGCAAGGACAGAGAGCAACCCCAAGGGACAAATCATGGCAATAACGACGAGAAGTGGACTGAAAACAACAGATCCAGTGCCTCGATCGATGCAGTGAAGAACACCTCGGTCCAAGTACAGACGAAGAACACTTCGGCCGAGGTACCAACCGAGGTGGAGACTCAGAAAGCGGAGGAGAAATCTAAAGTTTATGTTTCACCTCCTACTTATAAACCACCACTTTCATTCCCCAGTCAAGGGCCAGAGCACATCTAGACAAGCACTTTGGTAAGTTCCTTGACTTGATGAATAAACTACATATTAATATCACTTTCCTAGATGCTATTCTAGGGATTCCCGCCTATGGGAAGTTCTTAAAAAGAGATTCTATCAAGGAAGAGGAAGTTGGAAGACTTTGGTGAAGTAAGGATGACATCTAAATCCTCGGATGATGCGTCCTTGGAGGTAACAAGGATAACTCCGGATCTAGATCAAGCAAAACTCCAACTACTCCTTGATTCTTTGTGCAACGTTGTACCGTTTCGGATCCAAAGGGGCGGAAGCGATGAAGAAACAAGGGTTACTCCGATCTAGAGAGATCGAAGGAACCTTTTTGGGTGGATCGAAGGTTGATTCTTAAAAAGAATCCTCGAATATGGATTTCTTGAATCAAAGACGAGATCCAAGGAAGAAGTTTGAGGGCTAGAAGAGAGGTTTTGATGCCCAAGCTAAGTAGGAGGAAATTCTTCTCAAAACTTAATAATATTGAACATGAGAAATAAGTGAGGCAAGATATCTCTTATATAGAGAGACTTGCCTACCTATGGGCCAACGGGCCAAACAAAAATACATGAAGAAAAGCCCAAAAGGGGAAAACCTAAAAGGGGCGGAAGCAAACCCTAAACGGATAAGGTCAAAAAGGGAATATTCCTATACGGAATATCCCTTTATTACATAAAAAGGAAAACATGAAAATATAGTCCGAAAATAAGCTAGCTTTATGCCATGGAGTCGGAAAGACGGGACATGCCGCTAACGGAACCGGTAGCCTATGCCATGGTGGTGTAGAGACAAGGCATGCCGGTAATGGGACCAAGTGAAGGCGTAATGCGGGTGATGATGGAGCCGGTGGCTCGAGCAATGACCTTAGCTCGGGGTGATCGGTCCATCTGAGCGAACTCTAAGAGCCTCGTCCTCTTCGTCTATGGTCAACGTAAAAGGGGCATCCAAGGGCGCATCAGTCCCCCCATCTTGGCTGTGAAACGTCCCCGTTTCACCATCGTCAAAGAGGGGCTCAACATAAGGGGCAAGGTCCTTGACGTTGAACGTTGGGTGTACTCCGTAGGAATCCGGAAGCTCTAACTTGTATGCATTTGGACCATGACGGGCTAAGATGCGGAATGGGCCATCACCACGGTCCGAGAGCTTGCTCATGCGGCGAGTAGGAAAACGCTCCTTCCGTAGGTGGAGCCAAACAAGATCACCGGGCTCAAAAGAGACGTCGCGGCGGCCCTTGTTGCGTTGTCCGGCAAGTTGGGCGGCACGACGTTCGAGTTGTGTCCTAGTCCGCTCATGAAGCTCAATGATTTGGGCGGCTCGGTTTCCGGCGATGATGTGTTCTCCATCCTTGAGCGGGCGGGGAGTGAAATCCAATGGTGTATGTGGATTGAGGCCGTAGACAACTTCAAATGGGGACAATTTAGTTGCCGTGTGCCTAGACCTGTTATACGAAAACTCTACAACAGAAAGTAAGTCCTCCCACCTACGTGGGTTGGTCCTAGTGGTGGCTCTAAGTAGAGCACCAAGAGTCCGATTGGTCACCTCCGTTTGACCATCGGTTTGGGGGTGATAACTGCTTGAAAACAACAAGTTGGTTCCAAGTTTTCCCCACAACGTTCTCCAAAAATGACTTACGAATTTCACGTCCTGATCACTAACGATGGAACGTGGTATCCCATGTAAACGCACCACATTATCAAAGAACAAGGTGGCAACTTCACTAGCATTTAGGGTGCTTTTACATGCGATGAAATGAGCCATTTTGGAGAAACGATCGACTACCACGAAAATGGAGTCTTTGCCTCGTTTTGACATAGGCAACCCGACCACAAAGTCCATGGATAGATCCTCCCAAGGTCCCATTGGTATAGGCAAAGGAGAATACATCCCATCCGGACCTTGGCGCGACTTGGCATGATGACATGTGATGCAACCCTTGCAAAACCGTGTCACATGCATACGCATCCGGGGCCAAAAGAAATGCTCTTGGAGAGCGGAAAGGGTCTTGGTAGCACCGAAATGACCACGGCCCTCATGAGCTTCCTTGACCAACAAATGGCGTATAGATGAGCGCGGAATACAAAGTTTTCCCGCTCGAAAAAGATAGCCATCGTTAATAAAGAAAGACTCGTGCTCTCGGAGGTCGAGGCATTGTGCCCATATGTCCTTGAAGTCAAGATCCGTGGCATATAACTCTTTGATAAGAGCAAAGCCATGTATCTTGGCATCCATATACACAAGGAGGGCATAGCGGCGAGAAAGGGCATCGGCTACCACATTCTCTTTGCCTTTCTTATGCCGAATGACATAAGGAAAGGTCTCTAAAAACTCTACCCAACTAGCATGGCGCCGACTGAGATTTGTTTGACTCTTGAGATACGAAAGAGCCGCATGATCCGAATGAATCACGAACTCCTTCGGCCACAAGTAATGTTGCCATGTCTTAAGACAACGAACTAGAGCATATAGTTCCTTGTCATATGTAGGGTAGTTGAGCGAAGGACCGGACAGTTTTTCACTGAAGTAGGCAATTGGACGATTCTCTTGTAAGAGAACTCCTCCAATGCCCACATTTGATGCATCACACTCCACCTCGAAGGTTTTCGAAAAGTTTGGGAGTTGGAGTAATGGTGCATTACAAAGACGGTCTTTGAGCGCATCAAACGCTCGAGCATGGACATCACGCCACTCAAACGTGACACCCTTGGTAGTGAGCTCATGGAGCGGTGCCGCTACCGTGCTAAAGTCCTTGACAAAGCGGCGGTAGAAACCCGCTAAGCCGAGAAAGGCTCGGACCATGGTGACCGTAGTAGGAGTAGGCCACTCCCGAATAGCACGAACTTTAGATTCGTCTACTCGGAGTCCGTCCTTAGACACGACATAGCCAAGAAAGATAGTGGTGTCCGAGCAAAAGACGCATTTGTCAAAGTTGACATACAATTGCTCTTGTCTAAGGCACTCGAGCACTTGGCGAAGGTGCCCGATGTGATCCTCCAAAGACGTACTAAACACCAAAATATCATCAAAATAAACAACAACGAATGTACCCAAGAATCGACGCAAGACGTGGTTCATGAGGCGCATGAAGGTGGAAGGGGCGTTGGAGAGGCCAAAAGGCATGACAAGCCATTCATAGAGTCCATACTTCGTTTTGAACGCCGTCTTCCATTCATCACCTTCGGCCATCCGGATTTGGTGGTAACCGCTCCGGAGATCAATTTTGGAGAAGATAGTGGCGCCATGAAGCTCATCCAACATGTCATCAAGGCGCGGGATCGGGTGGCGATATTTGACGGTGATTTGGTTGATGGCACGACAATCAACACACATCCGCCATGATCCATCTTTCTTTGGTACTAAGATTACCGGGACGGCACATGGTGATAAGGATTCACGCACATGTCCCCGGTCTAGGAGCTCTTGCACTTGACGTTGTAGCTCCTTTGTCTCTTCCGGACTGGCTCGGTAAGCGGCACGGTTTGGCAAAGAGGCACCGGGCACAAAGTCAATTTGATGTTCAATCCCTCGGATAGGTGGCAAGCCGGGTGGGAGGTCTTTGGGCATAATATCCTGAAATTCGGACAACAACAAAGACACCTCGTGTGGCACATTACTTGGGTCATGAGAAGTAGATAAACCAAACGGAACAAGTAAAAAGCATGGGAACTTGCCTTCCATGACCGGTTGCAAATCATGCCGGCGTGCTAAGAGTATCCGTGGCTCACACCGTCCTTGAATTACGGGATCCGAAGATGATAAAGGTGCGCCCGAAGAAACGATGCGACCTTTACTACCTTTGGATTCGGTAGCATGGACAAGAGGGGCGGTGTTGCGGGATTTGGAAGTACTAGCACCTACAACATCGGGACTCCGGGGGTCCGATTTTGCCGGTGCTTTAGCGGACTCATCAATAGTTTGTTGCCTCTTCCGTTCCGCATAGTCAACCAAAATTTCGTGCGGAGTCATAGGCAAAAGTGTGACCCGTTTTCCATTATATTGGAACATGTACCGATTAAGATAACCATCATGATATGTGCGGCGATCGAATTGCCATGGTCGTCCTAATAGGACATGTGTGGCGTCCATCTTGATAACATCACAAAGGACCTTATCAACATAGGCGCCAATAGAAAACGACACCCAAGCTTGTTGTGTGACGGTGTCACATGCCGTATCGGAAATCCATTGGAGTCCGTAAGGCGTTGGGTGGGGGGTCGTAGGCAACTTGAAGTGTTTTACCACCCGTTCGTTGACAATATTGCAACAAGAACCCCCGTCAACGATGAGAGAAAGACTCGTATTATTAACCAAGCAACGAGAGTGGAAGAGATTCTCGCGTTGATCAATAGGAATATGCTCTTTAACAGCCAAAATACGACGAGAAACAAGAGCGAATTTACCGGGTTGTGCGGGGCCGCAAGCAAGCTCATCATCACAGGGTTCCATGCCAAAAAGGGGGTCGGTGTCATGGTCATCCTCAATAATGATATCACCTTCATATTGACCATCGTCGTCCTCGAAATATGTTGGGTCGGCAAACAAGACCCGTTTGGTGTTTGGACAATCACGTTGTACATGGCCAAAACCGCTACACTTGTAACACACGGGCTCCCTTGGGCGAGCCGCCTTTGAGGGTCCTTGTTGACCTCGAGAGGGAGGCGCCAGTGCCGGGCCCCGGTTTGGTGTCTTCTCGGTACCCGTTTGCCTATTGGAAGGACCCATCCGTTGGGTCCCTTTGGAGGCGTCGGTATCTGTAGGACTAGGCGCATCTCGAGAACGTGTGTTAGATGGATAAAGATATGGACTCGAGGAAGAGGGATACCTAAAATACCGCGGTGTTTCGAGTTGTTGCTTATATAACTTCATGGCGGCATGACATAATGCTCCCAAATCCTTGAATGGGACAATCTCGAGTGGCCGCCGGATGGAAGCATTAAGCCCACTCATGAACTTGGTGCGGAGAGCGGAGGGGGAGGCCGAGACGCCGGCCTTAATGTGCATGTCCTCAAGTTTAGCCAAGTAAGCCACCGGAGTGAGGTTGCCTTGCTTGAACTCGGCAATTTGCAACCGCATATCATTCTTAAAGTCCTCGGGTACGTACTTCTTGGTCATGCAATAGAGTAATTGTTCAAACGTCTCAATTGGTGCCCATCCTCGCCTCTCTCGGGTGAACTCATACCGGTTCCACCAAGACTTCGCATCTCCTTCAAAGTATAGAGTTGCCGCCTCGATTTTCTCGGATTCCTCCTCATAATGACAATGTTTTAATGCTCGTTTCATATCCTGCGCCCAATCAAGAAAAACACACGGATCATATTCACCATGAAAGGTAGGGAACTTAACCTTACCTTCCCTACGAGCTCGGTAGGGGTCCGGGCGGGGCGGTGGAATGTAGGCATCATCGGCACGGGCTCGCCGGTGGTCGCCATGAGGCCGTTGGCGCCCATGAACGGGTGGGGCCTGCCTAGGTGGATTTGGGGGAGGCAACCATTCTTCACCCCGGTCTTGGTTCTCATAAGGGTCTATGACGGGTGGGTGCCATGGACGGTTATGTGCTACCCGTTCTAAATCGGATTCATCACCGGAGAACTCATTGAAGTTGTGTTGCTCATCGTATTCATCAAAGTCAAGGGTCCTCGGTTGCCGGGTTGACCGTTGGTGACGGTGTTTGGAACGATCATGCTCACGACCATGATTGGTGGTTGAGTTGGGACGGTACCGGGGCTCTTCCCGGGTTTGTCGGTCGGTGCGGGGCACACTAGGTGGAGGTGGAGAAGGAACATACCGTTGATGTTGATGCTCATAATATTGGTGCCGATGTTCCGTATCGACTATGGGCAAGTTATCTTGGCGCGGGTCGGGGAATTCCTCCTCTTCTTCATGGGAACCATTTCCGTCAAGAGGTAAAGAATGGGTGCGTTCAATGACAGACGCAAGCCGGGTAACGTTTGATGGGCCGGCTCCCAAAAGTCCCTTGCCTTTCCGTTGAGCATCGGAAGTGGAAGCATTGACCACGTTCTCATTCGGATAAGTTGGGGTGGGACGGCGAGCATTCTGAAGGGACTTAAGAGCTTCTAGCTCTTTTTTCAAGGCAATGTTTTCTCGGGTCAAGGCATCAAACTTTTGTTGTGCCTTCAAGGCTTCCAATTCTCGCCTTATGGAGTCATTTTCGAGGGACAACGAAGCAGTTTCTTGAGCCAAGGGTTCACTGAACTCTTGCGGACCAGAATCCTGAGAAGTTTCCATTTCAATGTTAGTCATTGCTCCAAATCAGCACACAATTTCAAGCAATCAAGTGAGCAAGGTGACAAGTTAGGTCAACTTTACCCAAGTTCAAGTGCGTTATCGGGTTCTACTTTGGGGAAAGCCGTTTGGCGGTTTGGCAAGGAAGGCAAATCCAACAAAATTGAACCAAATACACACAAATAAACAAGTGATATTTTGCAAACGTATGTAAGAAAATGGAGAGATAGAAGATGGACGGATTGTTCACTCGGCAAGCTTTGCTTGCTTTCGGTCTTTGACCGTTTTGTAAAATCCGATTTTTCGGATGGACCGGTTTGCCGGACGTCTTTTCACTTTGTGTGTTTCGTTTCTTTGAAACGTTTTGAGCAACACTTTCTTTTGTTTTTTTTTGTTTTGAACACAAATCCGTATTGATGAAGAGTTTTTTTGCTTTTCTTGGAATATCAAAGGCGAGATATCCGAACTTTTCGTTAACAAAAATATCCCAAGAGATTTGGTGAAATTAATTAACAAAATTGTCGGATTAGGTCGGTTTAAGAAAAAGACGGGTTTGATAAATGGTTTGAAGGCAAACCAAATATCTCCTATTTTTGTTCTTTTTGTTTTGAGTTAAACACGGAAAAGAAAAAAAAATTCAGGAAAAATGGATGAACATGATGAAGAACATGATGAACAACATGAAGATCATGAAGAACAAATGAAGAACATCATAAGCAAACGAAGAACATCATGAACAAAAAAGGCTAAATAGGTTTAAGATAATAACGCACAAAAACAAGAGTAAAGAGAACTTAGCTTTGATCCCTTGCTCTGATACCAATTTGATGCGTCCTTGGAGGTAACAAGGATAACTCCGGATCTAGATCAAGCAAAACTCCAACTACTCCTTGATTCTTTGTGCAACGTTGTACCGTTTCGGATCCAAAGGGGCGGAAGCGATGAAGAAACAAGGGTTACTCCGATCTAGAGAGATCGAAGGAACCTTTTTGGATGGATCGAAGGTTGATTCTTAAAAAGAATCCTCGAATATGGATTTCTTGAATCAAAGACGAGATCCAAGGAAGAAGTTTGAGGGTTAGAAGAGAGGTTTTGATGCCCAAGCTAAGTAGGAGGAAATTCTTCTCAAAACTTAGTAATATTGAACATGAGAAATAAGTGAGGCAAGATATCTCTTATATAGAGAGACTTGCCTACCTATGGGCCAACGGGCCAAACAAAAATACATGAAGAAAAGCCCAAAAGGGGAAAACCTAAAAGGGGCGGAAGCAAACCCTAAACGGATAAGGTCAAAAAGGGAATATTCCTATACGGAATATCCCTTTATTACATAAAAAGGAAAACATGAAAATATAGTCCGAAAATAAGCTAGCTTCATGCCATGGAGTCGGAAAGACGGGACATGCCGCTAACGGAACCGGTAGCCTATGCCATGGTGGTGTAGAGACAAGGCATGCCGGTAATGGGACCAAGTGAAGGCGTAATGCGGGTGATGATGGAGCCGGTGGCTCGAGCAATGGCCTTAGCTCGGGATCGGGTGATCGGTCCATCTAAGCGAACTCTAAGAGCCTCGTCCTCTTCGTCTATGGTCAACGTAAAAGGGGCATCCAAGGGCGCATCATCGGAGCTCATTCAAATCATGAAGGAAAAGATGCCACCCAAGTTGAGAGATCCCGGCTCATTTTGCATTCCCATTCAAGTCGGGGATGTCACTTGTGAGGCGTTGTGTGATCTAGGAGCCAGCGTGAGCATCATCCCGCTGGAGCTATGTGTGAAGATCGGACTTGGAGAGCCCAAGCCGGTGAAGATAAGGTTATACATGGCGGATCACTCCATTACCCATCCCGTGGGCATTTTGGAAGACGTCCCGGTTAAGTTAGGTAACTTATATTTACCTATAGACTTTGTTGTTCTTGATATTCCTGCAGATTATCCCATTCCTATCATTCTCGGGAGACCATTTTTAGAAACTTCGGGTTGCAATGTGGATTGTAAGAACGCCAAGTTGCAATTCAACATTGGCGGTGATCAAGTTGAGTTTGCATTGCTTGCCGCAATGAAAGAAGAGCAGCTGGAAGATGATATCTTCAACATCTATGATGAAGAAAAATCAAGAGAATTGGTGAGCTCTATCCTTATTAATGATCCACTTGAGAGAGTTATTAGTTTTAGCATAATGGAGGAAGGTATAGATGCTTCTTGTGATGCAGATATATGGAGCTTAAAGGCATTGAAAGAAGATCCATGAGCTAAGATTGAAAAACTAATCCACGAGAAGAGAACCTCCAGTTTTGGTCCCAGTTGCAGTACCTCGACCGAGACACTTTCTGGACCAAGCAAGGTGTTCTTGACTGAAGAACATCTCGGTCACCCTCTCTGGACCTCGACCGAGGTCGAAAGCGAGATGATGTCAACTGAGACTAATAAACTTCTTACTCCCTTTTCTGAAACTCACCCATAGTTGGTGGAACACTTTCTCCACCAAACTTCTAATAATAAAGAACCTTGGTATGCTGACATTGTTAATTATCTTGTTTGCCAGGAAATTCCACCTGGATTGACGTATGCTCAAAGGAAGAAATTCTTTAAAGATGTACGCCACTACTATTGGGATGAACCTCTATTGTTTTAAGAGAGGTCCAGACGGGATGCTTTGAAGATGCATTCCAGAAGATGAAATTACTAGTGTTATACGGCATTGCCACTCACTTCCTTGTGGAGGGCATTCTAGCGCTCACAAAACGTGCGCCAAGGTATTACGTTCCGGTTTCTTTTGGCCTACATTATTTAAGGATGTGCAAACATTTGTTGTTTCTTGTGATGCATGCCAAAGAACAGTAAATTTATCTAGGAGGAACGAGATGCCACTCAATAACATCCAAGAAGTTGAGATTTTTTATGTATGGGGGTTGATTTCATGGGACCTTTCCCATCATCCGGAGGAAACCTCTACATCCTCCTAGATGTCGACTACATCTCTAGATGGGTGAAAGCCATTGCCTCTCCCACTAATGACACCTTGGTGGTTGTGTAGTTCTTCAATCGGACTATCTTTCCACGTTTTGGGACTCCACCCATCATCATCAGCGATGGAGGGACACATTTCATCAACCGAAAGTTTAAAGCACTTCTATCGAAGTATGGGGTAACCCACAAGGTAGCAACCCCTTATCACCCTCACACTAGTGGACAGATCGAGATCTCGAATAGAGAAATCAAAGCAATCTTGGAGAAGACCGTCTCTGGGACGAGGAAGGATTGGTCCATGAAGTTGGAAGACGCTCTTTGGGCTTACAGGACCGCATTCAAGACTCCCATTGGCACCACCCCTTATAACTTGGTATATGGGAAGTCTTGCCATTTGCCCGTTGAGCTAGAACACATAACGTATTGGGCAATCAAATGGTTGAATTTCGATATCAAGGAAGCCGGTGAGAAGCGGCTATTGGACATCAATGAGCTGGAGGAGCTGCGTTTGAACGCTTATGAGAATGCCAAGATCTACAAGGAAAGGAAAAAGAAATGGCATGACAAGCGTATCATTCCTAAGGAGTTCAAAGAAGGAGATTTAGTTCTACTCTTCAACTCCCGCCTTCGCCTCTTTCCAAGTAAGTTGAAATCTAGATGGACAGGACCTTACGTTGTGAAACATGTTTTCCCTTATGGTGCAGTTGAGATTCGGGGAAAAACAAGTGGAAGCTTCAAGGTCAATGGTCATAGACTTAAGAAATACCAACCAGAAGTCCAAGTTGAGGAGATTGCACCACTATACCTTGTTTAGGGATGCCGTACGGTCCAGCTAGCGATCTTAAACCAAGCGCTTCTTGGGAGGCAACCCAAGGTATTGCTTTCTTTTCCCCTTTTCTAGTCTAGCTTTAGATAGTTTGCTTTTGCTTTACTTTGCTTTGTTTTTGGCGTCCTAGACAGAAAACAAGTACTTTCTAAGGAAAGAATACAACCCAGGAGAAACACTGGAAGGAAAGAAGTTCAAGAAATTGAGAAGATGAAGTTTGACTGAGACACATCTCGATTGCAGTCACAACACCTCGACCGAGATGATTCTTGAGCAACCGAGGTGATTAGGGCTGACAACATTCCACCTGGTTCCAGACACCTCGGTCCATTCGGGACCACCTCGACCGAGGTGACAGTAGAATCGACCGCGGCGCACTCTCCATCTTGTTTTCCTCGTTTTTCAACCGTTTTCGACGATTCTTGCTCTCATTCTGCGAGGAAAGGCTAGGGGAACCAATTGCAAGCAACAATCTGCAACAAGAACGCCTCGAATCGACCGAATCCGGGTAAAACAGTCGAAACCCTAACTTTTTCCTCTCTTACTGATTTCGGAATTTAGTGGCTTTGGTTGCCATAGATCTCTGCTGAAAAAGGATTAAGTACCCCTTAGGAACAATCTGTAGTGAAATCGGGGGAAAAGAATTGAATTCCAGCGAGTTGGAATCGAACAGCTTCGCACCTCGGTCCAGTCGACCTGCGCCTCGGCCGAGGTGACTCTTGATTTCTGACAAGCAACCGAGGTGACCTGTCAGACAAAGAGAGAGAATGAGTTCTAGGTCAGATCGCCAGATTGTCCTGAGAGATGGATCTTCCCCTTCTTCTTCTTCTTCTTGACCTTCCATACCGGTGATACATGAGCGTCACCAGGCTGATTACGACCGCATTTGTACGCGCCCAGTGATTGCACCGCGGTTTTTAGACATTCCTGCTTTCGATTGCTTATATGTTGCTGATAATTTGAGACGGATGGTCTCGATGGTAGGGCTAGAGCAGTTTATGGAGATCAGAGCTCCAGCCTACCTCGAGCCTACACTAGAGTTTGTGAGTTCTGTGACTCACTTGCCTGCAGAGCAAGCCATCAATTACCGGTTGTTGAACCGGAATTATTTAGTACCGATGGACTAGTGGAGAGAGGTCTTTGGCTTCCCGACCCCGACAGTTCCTGATTTCCCTTCTCGAGCTGTAGTTTGACAGTTTTGGGGACAGATAGCTCACGTAGTTGAGCATGCTGATAGGTGGAGACCTGGAGACTCCAGGGAGCAGATCATCTTCCACCTCGCTTTTAGACTCGCCCACAGGATATTCAGCGAGACACTTCTGGCACGTACTGAGACGCCCCAAATGGTTAGACAGGGAGATCTTTTGAGTTTATTTTACATGGTGACTTGGGGTGTGCCTGATTTCGGTGCTATGCTAGCTGAGGATCTGCACCGGATCAAGGCAAAGGCGAAGGGAGATATTTGTTGCGGCGGTTTAGTGACCCACATAGCTACAGTGATGGGGCTGGATTTGAGTGCATGTACACTAGTGGCGGCTGCCAAGCCGCTAGGGCTGCAGGAGATGATCACCAGGAGGATTCTAGTTCCTCGTGGACTTACTACGCCATATGTGGCGATGCCTTGGGAGCAGACTGCCCCTCAGGGTATTATGTGGTTGTCTCAGTTTTCGGTCTACGACTCTCAGTACTGGTCCACTACGTGGATACCTGACATTAAGGACGCTAGAGACGCAACAATTCCGGTGCAGGAGGATGAGGAGGACGATGACGGTGGTGACATGGAGACAAGGACGGATACAACCGGTCCCAGTGTACCAGTCGTCGATCTAGACGACGAGGAGACTGAGGAGGAGGCAGCTGCACCACCATCACGTCCTGCCAGGCGCAGAGTCCGTAGACAATGGGATCTCGTAGCTCACAGACGGATAGACGAGCTGACGGATCAGATGATCGACTCTTACGCCGCTTTATCCTTGGACATATTGGAAATGAGGGAGAGCCAGTACTACCAGCGCCGGATATTGGAGATACAGTTCCAGCACACTATGGGCTACCCTTTTGACCCATCCCAGCACCCGTACATGCTATATCTACCACCACCACCAGCGGATCAGGACTAGAGCTTGCAGGGATTTCTTTTATTTATTTATTATGCAGCTCAGCTTATGTCCGGTGAGTACTTTTCTTTCTAGACTTATTTTGACCCATTGGGACAATGTGTCCCAAGTATGGGGTATTTGGATGTATGATTTGACATTGTGTGAATGCTTTTATGACTCTATTTGGATATTATTGTTTTATCTTGCTCTATGTCTTTATTTGAGACTACATGCATGCATACAGGTTAATTGATTGAGAAAAACGTCAAAAACTGGTTAAAGAAAAATTTTTTATGACCTCGACCGAAGTGACTCTGACCAATTGAGGTGCAGTACCTCGGTTGACTTAGAACATCTCGACCGAGGTGGTTTAACTGAGACAGTTTTCGAAACGATTTTGTGCTTCTTATCGGGATATGACCTCAGTGAAGATTTTATTTGCAGACTGGTTTTGAAATTTTCATATGTTTGAAAGGTTTTATGATATGTTTAAGTTGCTAAATGCTTTGTTTGAAATTTGTGGCATGTTTAATACTTTGTTTTTATCCAAATTATGTTGAATTTGAAGGTTGACACCACATGATAAGTTCTATCACTCTCTTCCTGGAAAGACCAAGGCAATTTATTCTCTTCTCTTCTTCTTCTTGATCATGCTTAGCCCCTCATATACATATTTGCCTCCCTTTACCTATCCGGGAATTTGGAAGCAAGCAAATGAAAAGCAAGTGAAAGAAAAGTTGAGATTTTGGCTGGAAGTTAGAGAGAAACAAATAGGTTTGGGGAAGTCAATCATGATGATGAGTAACTCGGCACCATTCACAAAGTCGGGTGTTTGTGTCTTGCCAAAGTCGGATTGAGCGATATTCCTAACGGGTCATGGTATGTGCATCAAGGGTTTGAGACATCTCGAGAAATTGATGATTGTTGATCTCCTAGGCTTCGGTTATTGTGCACCTCTGTCCATCCATCCCAAAAAGTAAAAAAGTAAAAATAAGCAAAGCTTATTGGTGGAAGATGTTGAAGTTCAAAGCAAGTGAAGTAAAGATCTCTTTTCCCGGATTCTAGCACCACATTCCCTATATACATCCCACCCTCACACGTTTTTTGACCTTCTTTTGAAAAGACCTTGAGACCTCGAGCTTGTTGATTGACTTGGTAGTTTAAACTGGATTATACATGATTAATTTCGATAATTATGATTTATTATGCATTCTATGATTTTATACAAAGATGAACAACTTTCTCATATTTATAAAATGTTTTGAGCATGTTTTGATTTTAAATTCCATGAAGCATTCTCTTAGAGTGATCTATGAGTGGAGCACACCACTAAAAAATGTTTTGAAATACTTTTCATTGATCTTTATGACTTATAATCCATTCTATCTTGTACTTAAGATTTGGAACTTGCTTGGGAACAAGCAAGGGACAAGTATGGGGTATTTTAATAGCATGTATTATAGTCTATATTTTGGGACTTGTTTAGACGTTTTATCTTCAATAATCTGCATGTTTGGATGTATATTTTGTGATTATATTGTCGTTTCATCTACCTTTGCGGGAATCGAGGTCTACACCAAGTTTCGTTGTAATCGTAGGTAAAATGGCACGTTTTGCATCAAAATGGAGCTAAGGAGCAAGGAAGTCATTGAAGCTACATTCAGGAACTTAAAGAGGAGCTCAGGAAGCTTGGAATTAACAAAGAAGATTTACTTTGGACCATATTCAAGAGATTTCACCTTCAAGTGAGAATCACCTCGGTTGACCACAGAGTCACCTCGACCGAGGTGATCTAGAGGAGTGCCCCGACCGAGGCGAACACCCTGGACGCGGCGAGATATATTTTATTTGGCTGAGATCTTTTATTTTTGGAAAGAGAGATCTTATATTTTTTGGCTGGATTTCCGGAAGGAAGATCATATTTTGGAGATCTATTTTAGAGATATGGATATATTTTATTAGAAATTTATCTTTTTAAGATATTATTATCTTTGGAAGATAATTCTCCTATATAAAGAGCTGGATTTTCCACAAATTCAGCGACCCGCTACCATCACAGCACTTGGAGATTGAAGAAGCTTGAGTTAGGAAGGATTTTTGGAAGGTTGAAGGAAGATTGAAGGAAAGAAGTTCATAGGTTGTGATAGCTTTTTAAGGGGATTTGTAAGACTTTCTTATATTCCCTTTTGTTTGATTGTCTTGTTGGATTTGTGATCCAAGGAACGCTGATTTGTTTATTTGATTCAGTTATTGAAGCCTTGTTCTTAAGGTTTTTGTGTTCAATATTCATTCTCTTCCCATATATTTGATTATTGCTTTCATGATGATGAGTGGCTAATTTCCTGTGCGATTCTAGGGTGATTGGCTGAAAGTTGTGAGGGAAAACGATGATAGAATGATCTTAATCCCAGTAGGACCCTGAAAGCTCGAGTCTTTATCCTTAACCTTAGAATGTCTCGCTCAGTCGATGAACATCTCGGCCGGGGTGGAACTTGACTGACCGAGGTGACCTTTTCTGATCCGAAACTGAGAGTTAAGTGTTAGAGTTTGCCAAATCCTATTCTTATTACAACTTTCCTGGTTCAATGCAAGCTTATGATGAGACTTACCCGATAATTCCTTAGTTTGTTTACCAAAGATCATAAGTGTAGATAATAAAGGTTTATACTTTATTGGGGTTTGAGTGTGCCTTCATTCCATCTTTGTGAGTTAGCCTGAGACTTACCCGGTAAAGGTTGATTCTATTCTCTTAGATGGTTTGTTGGTTTGAGATTATAGTTCCTTTCCTTAGTACCTTGAGACTTACCCGGTGATAGGTTCTTTGGCTTGGGATTGTGAGTAGTGAGACTTACCCGGTGATCTATTCCACTTTAGAAACACCTTCCCTTTGCAAAACCTCAGCTTTGTCCGCTTATCTTGAGATCTTGAGTTGGAACCACAACTGGATGCTTTAATCCCTAGAATTTGCATATTTCCTTAATTGACCTTATTATCATCTTTGATTGTTTTAATCGCTTTTGTGGTTAGTTGCAATATTGACCACCTATACTTGCTTTGTTTCACCTAAGTCCCTGAGATCGACACCCCGGAATTCTTGCTTTTAGTATAATTGATCCGTACACTACGGGTTCGCATCCTTATTTTAAGCATACTTCTTGGGTTATAAATTTAAAGCTTGCACACACCATTTGGAGCGAACATGGTGTGAACGCTATTAAATTTGATGGTTTAATGCTTTACATTTTAATTTTTTTTAAAGATGCAAACCCTGCTAAATTATCAAGTGTTATCCGTCTCGGCAAACTCTAATGTTACAAGAGGAAAACCCCTCATTTGCATTGAAGGACTGAAAATCACCCATCTGTCTAGCGGTTGCATGAGCCACACAATTCCCTAAACGAGAAACATGAACAAAACCACATGAAATATAAAGTGCAGAAAAAGTAAGAATGCCTTCAACCACATTGTCGAATGCAAA
This sequence comes from Fagopyrum homotropicum, assembly GCA_033239125.1. Taxonomy (NCBI): domain Eukaryota; kingdom Viridiplantae; phylum Streptophyta; class Magnoliopsida; order Caryophyllales; family Polygonaceae; genus Fagopyrum; species Fagopyrum homotropicum. The sequence continues at coordinate 11,877,245 of BSWB01000008.1, forward strand.
ATTAGGAATTATTCCATCTGGAATAAGTTGAATCACAATCAATGAGTCCGGTTCGATAATCATCCTCTGAATCCCACGCTCAAGTCCAACCCTCACGCCATCAATTCCGCCTTTAAAGGACAACACCCTCCCCCCACCCACCCAATGGACCCTTCTCACTCAAGCGCTAATGAGTCCACCATCTAATTTCTAGCGACCGCTCCTAGTCTCGTCCATAGTGGGTTAACATGTGCATCAGAGTTAAATTATACTAACCAAAGTCCAAGTCTAGTCCATCCTTGACCAACCCTCAGGAGCACATCTTGTACCGTGACTCTTTTCGTGGATTCCCAAAACGTGACCACCTATCGCCTAACTCTTTCACTCAGAAGTGCTCCAATGGAGATCGTCCCTTCGAAAATCTCCTCATTCTTTACCGGTCATACAAAGAATGCACAAATTATGAATTGAGCACCGTATCTTTTCCATGAGTCGTTTTCATCCATAATAATAGCGACTCTAAGTTATTAAAAATGTTAGTATATATCTTTATGGTATTGGAAGCCTTCCCATGAGTTAAGAACTCCCAAACACCAAAGGATCGTGTATGGGATATCTTCAGTACCCCTAGAGCTACGTAAGAATTGAGAAGACTACATGATCTTTTTCATCATAAGGTTTTTTGTCACTCCCATTGCATGGGACAATAACCTCCAAGAAAATAATTTTAGTCTCCTTGAATTGGGGGTTTGCGGTGCCATATAAGTCTCCAAAGGGATGGAGCTTTATGGGTAAGAGAAGTCATCTATCCATCGATGTGAGAACATCCGCCGAGCCAGTACACACTCTTAACCGAGAAATAACTATATCTTTCCGGCCACCAAAATTTGTAGTCTAGTGATACACTAAGGGGGATTCATAGAACTCTAAGGGTATCCTTCTCAATCAATAAGTCATGGACTACCTTCTCGTTCCATTGGTGACTTTCACCAAACAAAGTGTCAACCCTTAAGCTAATATTCGGATCCTCATTAATTCTGATCATTGGAGGCCTCATCCTTCCTTTCTCATATGGGATCCAAGTATCGCTTCACAAGTTGATACCATTACCATTCTCGACTCTCCAAGGAAATCATTGTGGTTGTAGTATCTTGCTTTCAACATCTTGCTAATCAAAGGCTCCATATTATTCATCAGCCTTCACCCTTGTTTTGCCAACATAGCTTGGTTAAAAACCCTCTAGTCCCTAAATCCCATCCTACCTAGATTATTTAGAAGACATAGATCCTTCCATGAACGCTAGTGTATATGTGTTTTATGTTTATCACCTCCCCACCAGAACCTCGCACAAAGGTTATGGATCTAATCAACAACTATGTCAAGGATGCGGAATACCGACATCACTTAGTTTGAGATGCTTTAATCCATATATCTTTCCCGACTTGTGACAATAGTCTTTCCTTCCACCCCATCAACTCAACTTTAATCCGGTCAATGATACCTTCAAACAACCTTTTTTTTACAACCCCTCCCCCCCCCCTCTTGTAGTGATTAACAAGTACTTTAGAAATCTATACACACATTTCACCCCTAGTCTCTCAACCAGCACATTCTTTTCATCAATGGACACATTTTTGCTGAACATACATTAGATTTCTCAAATCTCATGTAACACCCCGAATCCTAGAGGACTCGAAATGCTACGAGCTGGGACCTCACAATGGGTCCCGGCCCTTAGCCTGGCAACAACTTCATCGGACCTTACAACACGGCACAAATAAAAAGGCAAAACATAGAGTTTTATAACATGAGCAAAATAAGAATCCAAATCTGAAAAACAATACAACCAAGTCTCAAAACCGAAAATACCAACATCAGTCTCAATAGTCATAAAATAAAATATAACAGTCCCGTCCTATAATGCACGGAACCCCGGCTGCCCACTACCACCGGATCACTCGATCGCCTCCCTAACCTGCAAGGCATCTACAAGCGGTATAAAACCGTTAGCTAACATTCTATGCATAAGTATAAAGGTAAAAGCACAAACACACAACATACGCAATCAGCATGCATCACTCATTCCTTTTTATTATCTTTAATTAAGTGATACGTCATTACTAATGATACTTATTTTGTGACACGAGGGATTCCCAAACCTCGCCCCTGTCCCCGTTTATCAACGCGAAATGGTACTAATGCATGTGACCGTCTACCGGACTGGGCTGGTTGCAGGGAACCTCCTAGACTCTCGCAAGAGCTAGGTAGATGATGTCACGACCCGTTATCATACATTTGGGTCAATTATGCAATATACTACAGTCGGCCTATTCCGGTTTTGTTATTTATCATAACTATCAAACACCACTCATACACATCACACACATGTAAGAAGCTAGCTAAGTAAGTCAGTGGACTTACAGAATTAAATCTCGTCTCTCTTAACAACACTAAATCAGTAGCTGCAGGAACTCAGTTGCCTGTCAAAGGAGGCACGTGGGTCAACACTTTTCCTTGGATACTTAGAATTCTAAAACTCCTAAGAAGTATGATTCTATGTGCAGAAGTTATTACAGTGTTCATTTAAGGTAAATTGACTATTTTACCCTTGGTCCCAAGAGTTCCAAAAACCCGTAATATGCACTTAAATTCTTACTTGAGGCTAACTAATCATATTCTACTCCCTAGGATGATTTTAGGTGACAACTATAAAAACTACCCATTTTCTATGTCCCGAAAAGTCACTAAAGTCCAACTACAGCTTCAAATATGAAATTAAAATAAACTTATAAAAATTCTAAAATAAATTTCTAACTTATCTATGATATCTAATCTACTCATAGGAGAAACAATTTCTTAAAACTGTTCAATCGTTATTCCTACAAAAATCTTTAAAGTTGGCTACAACACTACAAATGTTCCCATACTTAGTCAAAATTTACTGCTGGAAAAACAGCTCAACTACTCCACTTTGAGACCCTATAACTTTCAATCTGACCGTTCATTTCTTCTCAAATTTTACCACTGTAAACTACTTATATATATCTATTATCTATTAAAATTTCAACGGTGGATCTTCTACGACATTGATTCACAACAGTGGGTAATCTTCAACTTCAAAACTGAAAGAAAAAATTAAAATAAATCCTTTACAGCCACAACACACTCCTATAGGTCTCTAGTTCAATTCACTTATCAGTATAACTCACCCTTTACACTACCCCTAAGTCCATAGTTCGTATCTTTCAAGGCACCATCTAAACATCCACATAAATCTAACATCCTACGGTCTTTTCCAAGTGCAATCATCCTTGTATGCATACATGATTAATCTATCTGTTGTGCCAGCTTATCATCCTAGTGATTTTACTTATTGGACTGAATAGAAAGAGGACAACTAGGGAGTGAGAGACCAACCGAACGTATGCAGAAACGTATGTTGTAAAGGTGCTCCTGGAGTCGACTGGGGTGTGCAGAAGGTCCTCACTGCTGTGCTGAAGGCCGTCCACAACCAACCTTCGACTACCACTGCAGAAGGTCTCGTTCAGTTGGTTAGGGACGACAAAATAGTAGGTGAAGAGAGGGTTGAAGGATTTAAACTCACCACAGCCGCTGCGTGAAGGAATGTGTGCAGAACGTGGGCAACAGAAGGCTGCTTGCTGTGTGAATATGGGAGCAAGGGAGGGCGATCTGGCTGCCTGAAATCTGGAGCAAGAAGACGCTGCAGTTTCCTCTCTTCTGGGCGTGAATCTGGAGCACAAAAGACGTTGTAGTTTCCTCTCTTCTGGCGTGAATATAGGGCTGTTACAGCTCCTTAATTATCTCATTTATGCAGCTGTTACAAGCAGATGGGGAGAGAGAGCAGCTGAACGTTCTGGCGTGCCTTCCTTGGGCTGCTCCTGGCTGGACTAAAAAGGATGCTGGGGCTGCTGTGGGCTACGCATGATGTTGGGCTGCTGTGGGCTACGAAGGCCAGCTGAGCTGCTGTGGGCTACGCAGGATGCTGGGCTGCTGTGGGTTGCAAAGGCCAGCTGAGGCTATTGTGGGCTGAGAGTGTTGTCTTGGCTTTGTCACAGCCTTGTCAAAACTCGTCATGGCCTTGTCAGGCCCATGAATGAGTTTGTCACAGTTTGTCGGGCTTTGTCATGGCCTCGTCTCAGCTTAGTCCTGAACTCGTCATAGCTTGTCATGATCTCGTCTAAAGTCATCGGTAAGAATGAATTATAATAACTAGGGTTTGATATAAATCTATCATTTTATGTGAATTAAATTCTACATAAAATAATAGATAATTATAAGAATTAGAGCTTGATATAATTTTATCATTTTATGTGAATTAAATTCTACATTAAATAATGAAATTTGTGAAGGAAGAGATACTAGATAGAAAGGGAAACCGTCAACGTCTCGAAGTCCGATTTGATTCGGAATTAAACGGAATAAAAATTCCGGGTATTACATCTCACACGTTGCTTAAAGACTCTTTCAAAATCAGCAAACACCTTTGAAATAGTGTCACAACTTCTATTGCTCGCCTTCACGAATAGCATACAATCATCGGCAAAGAGCAAGTGGTAAGCGTAGGTCCGTTCCAGCCAATCTTTATCCCCTCAAGACCATCCTCAACAACCTATTTTCTAAGCAATTATGACAATACATCTACGCATATAATGAATAAAAAAGGTGATAGGGGATCACCTTGTCTAGTTTTGTTAGAAGGCCGCACATTTTCCATCACATTACCATTTATGTTGAAAGGGAAAATCGACTGAAGTGATGCAATCCATGACCAAAGCAACCCATACCTCATTAAATCAAAATTTATTGAGAACCACTTCAAGGAAAGGCCATTTCAATTTGTCGTACGATTTGAAAATATCCAATTTGAGCGCTAATTTTCCTAAGAGCCACTTCAAGGAAATCAATCTGTGTGGGTCCGGTGATGCTGGGTTTAGGAGGGAGTCACAATCACTTTGGTGGTGGTCCGTAGGTGTGGGTACCAATGGTCCGGCGGTGGTGGCGTTGGGAACCAATGAAGGTACGGGATGAGGTCTGGTGGTTGGAGGGGGTTTTCTGTGGGTTATGGACGGTGGTTTGATGTGGGGTTGGCTTTGAAAGGGGGAGGCCTTAAAGCACCTAGTGTCCGGTGACGTGGTTCCTTTGGCGGCGGCGTGGGTGGTGGAAAGAGCATGACTGTTTTTTCTAGCGATAGTCCTGAGAGGGCCTTATGGCACTGTGTCAGGAGTTCTGGTTTGGTCCAGGGCTGGTTCGGTGTGGGGTCGATTGGTTTGGGTCCGAAAGCGGGTCCTACTAAGGATAGTGATGGTGTTGTGGAGTGGGTGTTAGTGGTTTGGCGGATATGATGGTAGAAGAAGAGAAAGGTAAGAGATGGAGGATTGGTGGTTACAAGGGCTATTCCGGGGGGTGCAAGACTGGTGGGGTTGGATTCGGGATAGAGTGGTGGTCAAGCGGGTGGTGATCTAGTGGAGTGGGTCCTCCGGTGGTGGAGTAGGTGGTGGAAACAGTGGGGCGGTTTTTTGGTTAGGTAAACATTGGTGATGGTGTGACTACTCCAGCGACATATGAGGATTCTGACGAGCTTTAGGTGACGCGTTTCGGGTGATACTCCAATGTAGGTGGTGGGAAGGTTTTCTTTTATTTTTTATTTATTTATTAAAGGCTACAAAACTCAATTAAAACAATTGAAATTGAAAGCAGTAAATAAACAAGAGTGATATAAAACAAACCGAAACGGTGAATGCTCCGGGTGACTCTTTTTGTTGGAACCTTGAGGGAAAGCTCCGATTTTTCTTTATTTTTTGATAGGTTGATATCGATGATTGCTCTGATACCACTTTGAAACGGGGTTATCCGTGTGGGATGACTCGATCATTTGACACAAAGAGACTCGATGGAATGGATAAGTGGGAGGTATGTAAAGAGAATGATCCGATGGTGGAGATAAAACGGTAGTAGGATAGATCAAGGTCGAACCCTAAGAAACAACTTAAAGCACGATAAGTTATGTATAGCCTTATCACAAAACCAATGAACGAGCGTATAACCCTTCCGTTAAAATCTTACACAAAAGGGAGCGATGGTCCCTAGAGGACAAGAAGGAGGCTTGTGAAAAGCAAGAGAAACACTACTTGATGCACGCAAGCAAAACAACTCAACAAGTCCAAGCTATAGGTCGAACAAGACGCCGCTCTCTCTACTTCCGGTCTGGATGATGCGGAAAAACGGATTGTAGTAGCATATACCGAAAATATGTGTTTGATTCAAAGTTGGATTCATTACAAAAAGGTTTGAAGGATCCCTATATAGGGCATGACTCGAGTATGCTCCAAGTAAAGGATACAAAAGAATCCTATATTATCTAAAATAAGATATGATCTCATAAGATTGATCAAATAATGTCTCCAAAATATATGATTCTCTAAATCTTTATCTTTAAGCTTCCCTGTTATAAGAATTAAATTATTTCAAAATAATTAAAATAGCATGGGATGAAAGTAACAATTAAAAGCCAAAAAATAACAACTTAACCTATAACTTAAATATGTTTTTATGGGCTAGAAAATATCATAGCAAGGGCCGAAATTCAACATGCAAATTCGTCCATGATTATATCCATGCATGGTTGGCCCGTTGGTGAAAGTGTTGATGCATGGGTGTCCCGTTCTAACGTTGTTTGGGTATGGATATTCCGACGTATGTGCATGACTTGCATGGTTGATCTCATTCTTACATACTCTCTTTCTCCTTTGGACATGTGCATGTGTTTGTAAGCTTTTATTATCTTCTAGATTCAGTATAGGATCAATCCATCATCTCTTCCTTCCACACGTGTACTTGCATGGGGTTGATGGCTTCCATGCATGCGTGAATCTTGTTATTTTTCATCTCCAATAAACGGTCTTCACTTCCAATCTAGAGATGGTCTTCGTTTCGTCTTTGAGGATGATTATCGTTTCTCCCTTAGAAATTATTCTGATTCTTCCTCTTCTCGATCCTTCTTAAAATGCTTTTCACTCCTTGATTCCTAACTTCCATGCTCATGGTCTTGACTTCAACTAGATCTGAAGATTCTCCTTCATCAGGTACCGAACGGACTTTCTCTTTATTAAATTATATATTACGATTTTATGAAAATGTCATATTTTAGTTGAATGTATTTTTGTATAAGGGGGTAATAAAAGTCGTTGTCACTAACTTTTACCACAATTATAAAATAAGGTTCAAAATTTTCATTTCTACTTTATTTATTTTTTATATCCCCGTGTCCTCTTTGCTTTCAAATATCTCTCTATTTATAATTTGAACTTTAGAGCTCAAAGTTTGTTCAAGTAATAGACAATAAGAAGATATTAACTAGAAGAAACATTTGCTCATGTTGCCAAGCTTGTTACTATCAAGAACTTAATTTTCATTGTCATTACCCACAATTAGGAGCTTCATCAGATGAATGTTTATAGTGCTTTCTTGTACCGAGAGTGATAAAAAGAAGTTGTTGGAACTAATATTTTAAATAAGTAGTGCACCAGGTTTTTTTGGGAAAATTTTCAATGGGCTTCAACCATTGTCAACACTGTAAAACAAAAGCATTGAATTCGTCTCCGCGCACTGTATCGTGGTATACTTATATTTGCTAAAATTGGATTCCGAGTGAATGAGATGATGTTGCCCGAAGTTACGTGTACGAAACACAAAACTTGGAAAAGGGAACAAAAATGTGGCTATTCCACATTGACTAAAAGTAGTAGAATTATTATAGTATATAAGAAAGAAAAACGCTTAAAGGTTGTGACATTTGGTTCACTACCCATTTTCAATTGGACTGGGCGCAGCTAACCGACCATGTGCGCACGCTGAGGCGAGGGGAGACGAAGGCTCAGACATGACGAGAACGGACTGGTGAACAATGAGACGAAGATATTACGAAACCTAGAAATCCACCAAATGAATTTCAAAACTGTCTTTAAAAATAAAGATTTAGAAGAAATGATATATACGAAACAACCCATTAGGAATGTTGTTCCCGGACAAGAGCACAAAGTATGTAGACTTGTAAAGTCGCTATACGGACTTAAATAAGCTCCAAAGTAGTGGCACGAAAAGTTTGACAACATAATGATGTCAAATTGTTTCAAAATTAATGAAAGAGACAAATGCATATACTTCAAGACTACTCCTAATGGATACGTCTTGGTGTGTTTGTAGGTCGATGACATGCTCATCATTGGTATGAACAAACACATGATCAACCGCACTAGGAACATGTTTAGTGAAAAATTTGATATGAAATTAAAGATATGAGATTATCGGATGTTAATCTAGGAATCAAGATCACTAGACACTCCGAAGAGTTATCCTGTCCCAATCTCATTATGCGGAAAAGGTTATTGAGATATTTAAAAACTAAACAAAGGGGACCGCAACCACTCCCGTGGATTTAATCTCCATTTAACCAAAATTGTGGGGAAGACGGTGTCACAACTGGAATATATGCACGTGTTATTGGCAGTCTTATGTATTTTCTATTTATATTGCCAACAATTTTGTCTTTTATGAGCACACAAAACACATTGATATAGATTGGCATACTGTGCGAGATCAACTACAAAAAGGGACTATTAAGACTACTTTTACTTTAGGGAGACATCAGTTGATAGAGAGTATGACCAAGACACTTTACCATACTTGAATCAACTTCCTATTATACAAGTTTGAGGAGAGTGTTAGAGTTAATATTCTATTTTATTATTTTGTTATTTACCTACTTGTCTTTATCTTAGATAAGATGATAAGATAATTATACATGTATAAATACACTAATGAATTAATAAGAATATCAAGTTTTTCTCCACAAATTTATACGATAATAATCTTAATTCTAAATTATGAAAAATCATCGGTACAAATATAATTGAATGATATATCCGGTCAACCGAAACAATACAATCAAAGCAATGTAATCGGTCGGTCGCAACTAAGAGGCGGAGCTAGTTTGTGTATACGGAGAGGGGCCTAGTTGCAAGCATGGACGTAGGCATAACGCGACCCCACCTCCTGGACGCATTGTGCCTGCGCCCCGGGCGAGGGTTATCAAACGTCGCCCGCCTCGCGCCGCCGCCTCAAATGTTTTCTCTTCTTCGCTTTTTTCCACTTTGTTGTTGTGACACTTCCGTAGTCAGAGTTGCGAGAATTCCTACCACTAGCTTCCCGCATCACACCATCAGTAGCCGCCCGCCTCGTACCGGTAGCCGCCGCCTCGCCTCACACCAATAGCCGCCGCATTACCTCTGCTTCTCTTCTTTTTTGTGGTTGTTCTTCTTCATTTACAAATTAATGTTCACTCTTCTTGTATGTAATGATTTGTTCAATCATTTTTAGTCTCAAACTCTAAGTTTGGTATACAATTTTACCATATTGACTCAACTACTCCAAATATCATAATATATAGCATCTTTTTCCTCATGAGGTACAAATTCCAATATGATAACTCTTTTTGGTTATATGAAGAGATTTGTGAATCGAAAGCTTGTTTATTTGATTAATTGAATAATGTTTATATAGAAAAATATAAAGAGATAAAAGATAAGCTAACAAAGGATAAGATAAACTAACAAAATATAAGATAAAAAAAGATTAACTAATAAATAAAGAATAAGCCTAATATATGACCCAATATGTTAGGTCCAATATACTAGGCACATACTCTAACACTCCCCTCGAGCTAGAGATGTGATTCAATAACTCCAACTTGAATAGTAGAAACTTGAAGAAGGACTTGATTTACTTCCCTTCCTTTATCATCGGTCTTTATTTTGTTGGCGTCGATATGACGTTGGTAGGTTGGGCCCTAAAACACAGGTTGATTAGTGTCTGAGAGTAAGTTTTGGGCCCTAAGATGCAGGTTGATTAGCGACCTAGGGTAAGTTTCGGGCCCTAGGGCACATGTAATTTAGCGTCCTAGGGTAAGTTTCGGGCCCTAGGACGCAGGTAGTTTAGCGTCCTAGGGTAAGTTCTGAGCCCTATGACGCATGTAATTTTAGCGTCCTAGGGTAAGTTATGGGCCCCAGGACGCATGTAATTTAGCGTCCTAGGGTAATTTATGGGCCCTAGGACGCATGTAAGTTATGGGCCCTAGGACACATGTAATTTAGCGTCCTAGGGTAAGTTTTGGATCCTAGGATGCAGGTAATTTAGCGTGCTAGGGTAAGTTCCGAGCCCTAGGACGTAGATAATTTAGCGTCCTAGGTTAAGTTTTGGGCTCTAGACGCATGTAGTTTAGCGTCCTTGGGGTACTACGAACAAAGTCGTTTTTGATACCGGAAGCCAAAGTCTTCTCTGATACCGGCGGCATCATTTCTGATACCAATGGCCAAAGTCTTCATTGATACTGACGGCTAAAGTTGTTTCTGATACGGCGGTGGTGGCTAAAGGGTTATTTGAGGGTCAAAGTTTTATTTTGTGGAGGAAGTGTGTTTAGCCACCGCCGCCATCACCGGAGACGGCGATGACGGCGCAGTTAACATTTGTAAGCTAGGATTTGTTTAGGCGGAAGCGTCTTTAAGGATCATATGCTCTGATACAATGAAGAAAATTTTGGATCGAAAGCTTGTTTATTTCATTGATCGAATAATGTTTATATACACATATATAAAGAGATAAAAGATAAACTAATAAAGGATAAGATAAACTAACAAAAGATAAGATAAAAAGATAAACTAACAAATAAATGATAAGCCCAATATATAACTCAATATGTTAGGCCTAATATACTAGGGGATAACTCCACCTTGGTTATATATTTGCATATGTGATGATGGAAGACTTAACACAAATGAGCATTTTTTATACTAACAAATATCGGTTATATTTCTAAATTGCATGGTTTAGTTTTGTGTTTGTCAAATGTGTGCAGACCTTGACAAGCATTTCAAAGGATGAAAGGAGACCTTGAAAACTAATACAAGGGACAAGGGACAAGTGCAGAGATTGAAAGCATTTCAAAGGTTCAACACGAAGAACTTGAAAACCATTTCAAGGGATCAAAGCCGAAGCCTTGAAATAAGATACAAGGGACATACCAGCTGGAAGGAATTCAAAATTCAAGATTCAATCTCAACAACCAAATCTACCAAAGATCAAGAGAAGATCTTCCAAGAAGATTCGGCCCAACAATAAGATCTCAAACCGACGTAAGATTGGAAATTTCTTTCAACAGATCTCACAAAGATCTCGAAGATCTTCAACCAAAGATTCTCAACAAACTTGAAGATCATAGAGCTCGAACGACAAGATCTTCAGCTGTTTTCAAGAGAAGATCTCGGTGAAGAAGAATCAACGTGTGTCACGGAGATGAAGAAGATAAGAAGATTCTACAATGGCTACTTCATTTCAATATACACCGTTTTCTATGGAGAAGAATGAACATAAAAAAAAGGTCAACTTCACAACGGCTAAAAGACTTCTCCATCGAAGACTATAAGTGAAGATCACGATTGAAGAGAAAAACAAAAAGCTTACACAGAAACATCTAAAGTCTTCAAGCGATCAAATCATCTTCATTTTGTTCCTAAAAGTTTTTCTTCCTCTTAGTTTACAAAGCTTACATTCCTAGAGAGAGAGAAACACGAGAGCCTCATTGGAATATCTAGAGAGTGTTATACTTGAGTGAGTGTTGCTTTGCGAAGTAACTAGGCTATTATAGCTAGGTTAAGAGTTAGAACTAGATCGTAGCATTGGCTATTGTGAGAGAATAAGGGGAATTCTTCTAGGTTGTATCTAGGACTCTTTGAACCTAATAATAGATAGTTAGATCTTACGTGTAACAAAACCATAGGGCGGAAACGTAGGTTGTTAGAGCTGAACTTCGTGAACATATCACCGTCTCAAACTTTTCATTTCCGCACTTTATCTTGCTTAATTGTGACTAATGTTGCGTTGTAGGTTTTCGGAGTCAAGGTCTTGAAATCACTTTCAAAGCCCTTAAAATCCAGTTGTGTCACAAAGAGCATACATCGACATCAAGGCCTTGAAATCAGTTTCAAAGCCTTGAGATAGGTTTTTGACTAAAGTTCCAATACTCTATTCAACCCCCCTTCTAGAGTATTTATATCCTTTATATTCACCTATATTGTTCTTCAATTGGTATCAAAGCTAGACTCAAGTGTATTATTTAACCATCATTGATACTAATAATGAACTTTGTAGGTGATGGTGGATTCGCTCAAGAAAGATCCACATCTCGACCACCACTCTTCTGTGGCAACAATTTTGCCCATTGGAGAGCACTAATGCAAATGTTCGTTATTTGTCAGGACATGGAACTATAGAGTATTATTCAAAATGGCCCTAAAATTCCAACCATCACGGTTGAAGGAGTCCAAGTCGCAAAGAAGGAAGCTGACTTCACACAAACCGACTTGGATAGCGTTTCAAAGAACTACAAGGCCATGAACTTGCTCTATTGTGGATTGGACACAAATGAATCTGATCGTGTCTCATCATGCAAGAGTGCAAAAGAAATATGGGACAAACTTGTCGTCATATACGAAGGAACAAGTCAAGTCAAGGAAACAAAGATAAGCACCTTCCTCAGACAATATGTGTTATTCAAGATGAACTCAAATCAATCAGTCAAACAAATGTTCACACAATACACCGAGATCGTCAAGAACCTAGACTCGCTTGGAAAGGTCTTCATAAACGAAGAGAAAGTAAGGAAGGTTCTAAGGAGCTTACCTAAAGTCAAGTGGGGACCAAAAGTGGCTATAGTCAAAGAAGCTCAAAATCTCACAAAACTTCCCCTTGAAGACCTTATTGGAAAGCTCAACACCCACGAAATGGTTCTTTGTGAAGAAGATAGAGAGCTCTCATCCAATACAAAGAACCTAGCTCTAAGATCTAAGAAGGATGAGATACCATCAGAAGAGGAAGATAGTGATGATGAGGATGAGGAAGATCCATTTTCCTCGATCTTTAAGGGTCTTGCGAAAATTCTTCAAATGAAGAAGCAGTTTGCAAACAATAAAGAATATCCACGAATATCAAGACCTCGAGGTAAGTTTTCTAACCCTAACAAGAAAACTAAAGTTCTGACTTGTTTTGAATGTGGTGAAACAGATCATCTCGTAAAGGATTGTCCACAAAAGAAGAGGAACAACTTTAGGAAGAATGATCAAAAGAAGAAAGTTATGGTAGCTTCATGGAGTGATTCAGATTCTACAAATGAATTAGAAGACGAAAAGAACAAGCAAACCTATGTCTTATGGCCGATCATGAAGAAGATTCAAATCACTATGTTGATAACGTGGTAAGTACAATTATGTCTCAACCTGAATCTAAACTCACGCAATTCCTTACAGACATAATCATATGTGATAAAGAACATAGGGTAAGGATAAGTTGCTTGAGAGAAAAGTTTCTCAAACAAGAGAAACGATTAAGTGATGTGTCTCTGGAGATTGAAAATCTTAACACTGAAAAGTTAGACATTGATATCAACATGAAGGCATTGGAATCAGAAAATGTGATTCTCAAGGGCAATATCTCTTCTCTTCATCGAGAATATATCGATCTAGAGAAAGAAAAGGTTGATCTAACTGTGACGTGTCAAGACCAGAAGGCTACACTTATTCAATTCACTCGTTTGAGAGCTAACCTCGAAAGGATGATGGGTGAGCAACAATATTCTCTTAACAAAAATGGTATAGGATATCACGTAAGTTTTCCTAGAAACACAACTACCACTTTTGTCAAAGCTAAAGGAAGTATTCATATGCCTACATGTTTCTATTGTTGTAAAAAGGGTCATGTAAAATCAACTTGTCCATATAGAAGAAATGATCTTTATATCATTAGAAACACTTACCCTGTATGTCTAAGGAAACAACTTAAGCAAATATGGGTTCCTAAAGGTACTAGACCACCAAACATGATTGAGCCTGAATATGGACCAAAATATGTCATTTGGTCGACCCGGAAAGGTTGATGTTTGTTGTTTTGCAGGATATCAGCAAGGTAAAGGAGCATAAATGGATATTATATAGTGGTTGCTCATGACAGATGAGTGGAAAAAGCTCACTGTTCTCAGATCTAAAGAAGTAATCATTTGGAACCATTACACATGGTGATAAAGGAAAGTGTAACATTATTAGCATTGGTAAAATTGGTTATAATTCATCTAACTTCATTGATGATGTCTATCTTGTTGACGGTTTAATGTACAACTTGCTTAGTATCTCTCAAATTTGTGATAAAGGCAACAAGGTGATTTTTTATTCAGAAAAATGTGGAGTTCAAGATAAGATATCGGGTGATGTTGTGCTTACAGCTCCTAGATGCAACAATGTTTATTCTATGAGCACTAACCAAGTTTCTAAGCTAAAATGTTTCAAGGCCTTGATTGACGATCCAAGGCTTTGACATAGAAGACTTGGTCACGTAAGCATGCATACAATGAAGAAACTGATTTCAAAGGATTTTGTACGAGGATTGCCAAACCTTAACTTCAAGGTAGATGAACTATGTAAAGCTTGTACACAAGGTAGACAAACAAGAGGTTCATTCAAACAAAAGAAGGTTCTCGACCCATTGAACTTTTACATATTGATTTATGTGGTCCTATGCGTGTCAAATCTCCCAAAGGTAAATAGTACATCCTTGTCATTGTGGATGATTTTTCTCGTTTTACATGGATCTCATTCTTACGGAAAAAATCTGAAGCCTTGTTTGAGTTTTCAAATTTGTTAAGGAGTTGTAAATTTTGAAAAACCTACCTATTGTTTCGATACGAAGCGATCATGGTAGAGAATTTGATCAACTAAAGTTTGATTTGTTTTGTGCAAAATATGGCATTTCACACAACTTTTCAGCTCCTAGAACTCCTCAACAAAACGGGGTTGTGGAACGTAAGAACCGCACCTTAGAAGACATGTCTAGGACTATGCTTTTAGAAAATAGTTTGCCAAAAAGTTTTTGGGCTGAAGTAGTTAACACTGCTAACTATATCTTGAATAGATGTTTAATCTGCTCTATTTTGAAAAAGACTCCTTATGAATTCTTTAAGGGAAGAAAACCTCATATTTCCTATTTTAAACCCTTTGGATGTACGTTTTTGTCCATAATAATGGCAAAGACAACCTTGGTAAATTTGATGCACGTAGTGACGAAGCAATCTTCATTGGATATGCTTAGCAAAGCTTATCGAGTTTAGAATAGACGTACCAAAATCATTGAGGAAAGTATTCATGTTATATTTGATGAAAGCAATGATGGTACTTTGAGTGAAAGTTTTGCAAATCTAAATTTGAATCAACATGGAGATCATAATTTTGATGGAGAAGAAGATCTTAAAGCTCACGAAAAGAATATGCAAGAAAAGATTCAAGATACCGGAGAACAATGTCAAGACCTTGAAACACATCTTCAACCTTGAAACGGAAAACTACGATTTCAAAACTCAGTTTCAAGGCCTTGAAACCCAACTTCAAGGCCTTGATATAGGATCCAAGGGCAATACACCAGTGGTACCTGAATCTAGTCGAGCTAATGAGCCTCAATCTTCAAGAGTTGCTCCATCTTACAAAAAGAGGAATTTTCAACATTCTTCATACCATCCACAAGAGAATGTAATCTCATATCCAAACGCAGGAGTTCAGACTCATTCTAGGGTTAACAACCTATGTGCATTCTCAACGTTTGTGTCTCTTATTGAGTCCAAGAACTACGTTCAAGATCTTCAAGAACCCGATTGGATCATAGCCATGAAAAATGAACTTGATGAGTTTGAGAGAAACAAAATTTGGACCCTCACGTCTAGACCGAAGCACCAATCCGTCATTGGCACAAAATGGGTTTTTCGAAACAAGTTGGATGAAAGTGGAACAGTCATTCGAAACAAAGCACGACTTGTAGCTCAAGGTTATAACCAAGAATAAGGTATTGATTATGAGGAGACTTTCGCTCCGGTTACCAAGTTAGAAGCCATACTACTTGCTTTCACATCCTTCGTGAACATTAAGCTATTTGAAATGAATGTAAAATGTGATTTTCTAAATGGCTTCTTAGAAGAAGATGTCTAAGTTACTGAACCTCCTGGTTTTGAAAATGATGAATTTTCGGATCATATTTTTGAATTCGACAAAACTCGTTATTGTCTTAAGCAAGCCCCTCGAGCTTGGTAAGAAAGATTGTCCAAGTATCTCCTTGAAAAATAATTTTAAAAGAGGTTTGATTGATGAAACTTTATTTATCAAAACTAGAGGCAACGACATTTTAGTAGTACAAATCTATGTTGATGATATATTATTCGGTGCTACTAACGATTCTCTATTCACGGAATTTTCAGATATTATGTGTAGGGAATTCGAAATGAGCTTAATGGGAGAGTTAAATTTCTTTCTTGGGCTTCAAGTTACACAAGTAAAGAAAGGAATATTTCCTAATCAAAGCAAGTATACCAAAGACTTGCTTAAGAAGTATAAAATGGATCAATCCAAGGTAGCAAAAACTCCTATGAGTTCCACACTTTCACTTGATCACGACAAGGACGGTAAAAGTGTTGTACAAAAGGAGTATCGAGGTATGATTGGTTCATTGTTATATCTAACCGCTAGTCGACCTGACATTATGTTTAGTGTGTGCATGTGTGCAAGATTTCAAGCTAATCCTAAAGAGTCACACTTGATAACTGTGAAAAGGATAGTTCGATATCTCAAGACACTAAGGATCTAGGGTTATGGTACCCACGTCAAAGCTCGTTTCACCTCGTTGGTTATTCAGATGCTGACTTTGTAGGCTATAAGGTCGATCGAAAGAGTACTTCTGGATGTTGCCAATTCTTATGGTCATCCTTAATCAGTTGGCACTCCAAGAAGTAAAACTCGGTCGCCCTATCCACAACTGAGGCAGAATACATAGATGCGGGAGCCTGTTGTGCACAAATTCTATGGATAGCTCAATAACTTCGTGATCTTGGCTTTGATCTAAAAGGTATCCCAATTAAATGTTACAATACTAGTGCTATTTGGATTACTAAAAATCCTGTGTAGCATTCAAGAACAAAGCATATCAATGTGAGTCATCACTTCATACGTGATCATGTTGAGAAAGGTGATGTTTTGATATCTTTTATATCAACTGACTTGCAGCTTGCAGATATATTTACTAAGCCTCTACCTGAAGATCAATTCAATTTTATTAGATTACAGCTTGGTATGTTGAACAAGGAAGCATTAACTTAGGGGGGGTAAATCATTTTATTTTCTCCTTAGAATGCAGCCCACTTTTCTATTTTAAGGGCCTTGAAATACAATTCAAGGGCCACATTGAAAATCACGGATCTATTTAGGGGTTAAGATCTCTTAGATATTTGATCTCTAAATTGTTTTTAAGAAGGATTTTTAAAATAGTTTCCAAAGTATTTGTTTTCAAATTAAAAGAATTGTTTTGAAAAGTGGTTACAAATTTTATGGGAAAGAATTCTAATCAAAATCGGTTTTTCAGGATATTGATTCTTTCAAATCTCATTAAACCGTAAATTGATGTGACTTATTCCGTTATATATCACTTATCTCCCTTCTTTAACTATTTCCGCTTCAACTCTCTTGTAAACTCATTTGCTTTACTCTTTCATCTTCTAAAATCCTTTCAACTTCTCTCACAAACAAACTCCATGGCTTCCAAGAGACTATCAACTGATGAAGCATCGTCGTCGGTCACCAAATGCCACAAGGTCGTACACCTCTCCTCCGACTCTGAATCATCGGCTCCCATGGAAGATTTTGAAATATGCACATATAACGGTTTTCTCTCGAACTGGTTCAGAAGCCACACCGCCGTTGGCAAATGGCTTGATGGGTTCAAAGATCGCAACCACTGCATGTGTGAGTTAGTAGACTTAGAGCTCTTTCTCTCTCTTGGTCTCCCTTGCATCACACTACTACGAGGATCCTCCATCTGAAAGATGCTAAACCCAGGGGAAATCACATATCCAAGATTGACTAGGCTTTTCTTCGTCAATCTCACCGCCAGAAGAGAACGAGGGGAATTAATCCTCGAGTCAGTGGTCAAAGGTAAGATATCGCTCTTTCCTATCTGGTTTTGTTCAAGTTCTAGGGCTTCCTACCTTCAATTATTTCTGTAACGCCCGGAATTTTTGGGTTCCGTTACGAGAGGCATTAGAAGCCTTGAGCAAGGGCTACCGCTCTTGCGGCTTAGAAGGCCCGCAACCGCGGTCGTCCGCGACCGCGGCTTGGACGTCCCGCGGGGGCGTGACACGTTGAGCGAGAGTTTTGTTCTTTTTCCGTCAAACCTTTCGTCTTCTAACTCTTTTAATTCCATCTCTTTATGAGAGAAGTGATTCATGGCTACTGTCTCTTGGCATCCCTCCCATTTGTGCAGCCTAACTCCCTCTCCCTCATTTCTTTTCACGTTACTTCATTCTCTCCCTTCTTCTTCCTCATTTTCTTCACGTTATTCTTCACCCTTTTCTCCTATCTTCTCTGGAGGCTGTCACACAGAGTTCAGACTGCGGATACGTGTTCCAGGGTAAGTTCTTTCCTTTCCCTTCCTTCCTTCTTCGTCCTTCTTCTTCTTGCTACTTTGAATGGAAGGAATCGGTGGATCTACCTAAAGGAGGTTCCTCTTGTGTTTGATTGTGTTGATGGCATACTTAGACCATGGAGGAGGGCTAAGATCTTATGTTGGAGGCTAGGAGACGTTCACACCATCAAAGGAGGCAATAGGAAGGCTTTTGCACATCAAGAACCAAAGAAATCGACGTTTCTGGACTGTGAGCCGCGGGGGCGGATTCTGTGTGCCGCGGGGGCGGATCTTGTGAGCCGCGGGGGCGGCCTCTGCAACCCGCAGGGGCGGACTCTGGTTCCTGCACACCGCAGGGGCGGCGTCTTGACACCGCAGGGGCGGTTTCTGCACCAATAAGCCTCCGATCTCTTGTTCCTTTCTTTCCTTTCCACTTCCTTGACCTTGAACCATCTTAGTAGCATGTTAGGATGGCTTAACATAGGTGATATGGAATGCCAAGTAGTGGCTTGACCCTTAGGGTTATCTTGTGAGAGTTGAGAGTATGTTGGTTGTGATATTGTGGCATGAACTCTTAGGATTGTGAGGATATTAGTTTGGGACTGAGTTGTTATGTTGGAAGCCTTTAAGGCAATGGACTGAGAGTATCATGTATCTTGTGTGTTTATGAGTGGTGAGGATTGTGAGCACTAGAAGTCTAAGGACTAGTTGGCTAGAGGGTTGATCTATCTTGAGTTGTGATTCTTTTGAGGATGTTGAGCCTAGAAGTCTGAGGACTTCTAGTTGACTAGAGTGATGTTGTTCTTGTGATGATGTTGAGCCTAGGAGTCTAAGGATTTCTAGTTGACTAGAGTGTTGTTTGATTCGTGTGCCTTGTCTTGAACAGGCGTTGTGCGTTTTCCCGAGGGAACTTGAGAGTGAGGTGATCGTTTGTGCTTCGGAGACTGGTAAGTCTACGGACTTACTTAGATGGCTTCTTGTATGAGTGTATTGTGTATGAGTGGTGTTTGCTAGCTAGGATAATAACGAAACCGGTATATGCCGACTTTATTATATTACGTAATGGACCCAAGTGTATGATAACGGGTTGTGACATCATCTGCCTAGCTCTTGCGAGAGTCTAGGAGGTTCCCTGTACCAGCCCAGGCAGGTAGACGGTCAGATACATTAGCACCATTCCTTGTTGGTAAACGGGATCAGGGGCGAGGTTTAGGAATCCCTCGTGTCACGAGATAAGTATCATTAGTAATGACATAACACGTAATTAAAGATAACAAAAGGATTGAGTGTTGCATGTTGATTGTGTATGTTGTGTGTTTGTGCTTTTACCTTTATACTTATGCATATATGGCTAGCTAACGGTTTTATACCGCTTGTATATGCTTTGCAGGTTAGACAGGCGATCGAGTGATCCGGCGGTAGTGGGCAGCCGGGGTTCCGTGCATTACCGGGTAAGTCTCAAACCCCAACAAGGGATAAACCTTTATTACCTACACTTATGATCGTTGCTAAACAAACTAAGGAATTACCGGGTAAGTCTCATCCTAGGCTTGTATTCGACCAGGAAAGGTGTAATAAGAATAGGATTTGACAAACAATAACACTTAACT
This sequence comes from Fagopyrum homotropicum, assembly GCA_033239125.1. Lineage (NCBI taxonomy): Eukaryota > Viridiplantae > Streptophyta > Magnoliopsida > Caryophyllales > Polygonaceae > Fagopyrum > Fagopyrum homotropicum. Next base: position 11,897,389 of record BSWB01000008.1, read on the forward strand.
CTCAGTTTAGGATCAGATAAGTCACCTCGGTCAGAAGAATTCCACCCCGGCCGAGATGTTCATCGACTGAGCGAGATGCTTAGGGTTAAGGTTAAAGACTCGAACTTTCAGGGTCCTACTAGAATCTAAGATTAATCTATCATTGTTTTTCCCACAACCTTCAGCCAATCACCCTAGAATCACACAAGGAAATTAGCCACTTATCATCATGAAAGTATTAATCAAGTATATGGGAAGAAGGTGAATATTTGAACAAGAAGAATTTAATGAAAAGACTTCAATAACTGAATCAAATATCACAACAAAACGTTCCTTGGATAGAAATCCAACAAGGCAAGACAACAAGGAAGGGAATCTAAGATAATCTTACAAAACCCTTCAAAAGCTATAAAAGCTATAGACTTCAATCTTCCTTCAACCTTCAAAAAGGTTCTTCAACTCTCCCAACTGGAGTATGGCTGCTGCGGTGTAAAAACCCTGATCGATGGTAGAGCATGCTGTTGGATTTGTGGAAATCCAACCCTTTTTATAGGAAAATAACCCTCCAACAAAGATAAGATATCTTAGAAAAATCTCTTCCCATAAAAATAGGTAAAATATATGATCTAGTATATCTTCTTCTTTCCAGGAGTCAAGCCCAAAAATATAAGATCTCTTTCCAAAGATAAAAGATCTCATCCAAGAATAAAATATTCTCGCCGCGTCCAAGGTGTTCGCCTCGGTTGAGTCGACTTCTGTGGATCACCTCGGTCGAGGTGAATCCGTGGTCAACCGAGGTGAGTCACAACTGAATGTGAAATCTCTCAAATCTGGTCCAAAGTGAATCTCTAATCCATGGCTATGCTTCCTGGATGGTTCCTTATGTTCCTTGATGTAGCTCCAATGACTCCATAGCTCCTTTTGCTCCTTTTTGATGCAAAACGTGTCATTTTACCTACGATTACAACAAAACTAGGTGTAGACCTCGATTCCCGCAAAGGTAGATGAAATGGTAATATAATCACATATTATACATACAAACATGCAGATTATTGAAGATAAAACGTCCAAACAAACCCCAAAATATAGACTATAATTCATGTCATCAAAATACCCCATACTTAGCCCTTGCTTGTCCCCAAGCAAGTTCCGCATATAAAAGACAAGATAGAATGGATTAATAGTCACGAAAATCAATGAAAAGTCTTTCAAAACATTTTTATAGTGTGCAACAATCATAGATTACTCTAAGAGAATACTTCATGGAATTTAAAATCAATGTGTGATCAAAACATTTTATAAGTATAAGAAAGTTGTTCATCTTTGCATAAAATCATAGAATGCATAATAAGTCATAATTATCGAAATTAATCATGCATAATCCAGTTTAAACCACTAAGTCAATCAACAAGCTCGAGGTCTCAAGGGCTTCCCAAAAGAAAGGTCAAGAAACGTGTAGGGTAGGGATGTATGTAAGGTAATGTGGTGCTAGAATCCGGGAAAAGGATGTACTTCACTTTCACTTTGACTTTCAACATCTTCCACCAATAAGCTTTGCTTATTTCACACTTTATCTTTTTACTTTACTTTTTTTGGGATGCATGGACAGAGGTGCACAATAACCGAAGCCTAGGAAATCAGCAATCATCAATTTCTTGAGATGCATCAAACCCTTGATGCACATACCATGACCCGTTAGGAATATCGCTCAATCCGACTTTGGCAAGACACAAACACCCGGCTATATGAATGGTGCCGAGTTACTCATCATCATGATTGACTTCCCCAAACCTATTATTACTTTCTAACACTTTCACTTCCAGCCAACTTCTCAATTTTAACATCACTTGCTTTCACCACTTCGCTTGCTTCCAAATTCCCGGATAGGTAAAGGGAGGCAAAATGTATATGAGGGGCTAAGCATGATCAAGAAGAAGAAGAGAGAAGAATGAATTGCCTTGGTCTTTCCAGGAAGAAAGTGAGAGAACTCATAATGTGATGTCAACCTTCAAATTCAACATAATTTGGATAAAAACAAAGTATTAAACATGCCAAAAATTTCAAACAAAGCATTTAGCAACTTAAACATATTATAAAACCTTTCAAACACATAAATATTTTCAAAACCAGTCTGTAAACAAGATCTTCACTGAGATCATATCCAGACAAGAAGCACAAAAATCGTTTTCGAAAACTCTCAGTTAACCTACCTCAGTCGAGGTGTTCTTAGGTCAACCGAGGTGAAACACCTCGTTCGGCCAGAACTGCCCCGGTCGAGGTCCAAAAACTTTTTTTTTTAAAACCGGTTTTCTTTCAATTTCGACATTTTTCTCAATCAAATAACCTGTATGTATGCATGTAGTCTCAGATAAACACATAGATGCAAAAGTGAAGCATAAATATGAATGAATATCCGGTCAAATAAAGTCATACATCAAATAAGTCAAATACATCAATAAACACCCCATACTTAGGACACACTGTCCCAGTGGGTCAAAATAAGTCTAAGGAATAAAGTACTCACCGGATAATAAGCTGAAGTGCATAAAAATAAGAAATAAAATCCTACAGCTCTCAGTAGTCACGATCCGGTGGTGGTGGTGGTGGTGGCACATACGGATACTGGGACGGGTCGAACGGATAGCCCATGACGTGCTCAAACTGAATCTGGGCCATCATGTGCTGGTAATGCTGCCGCTCCTGCATCTCGCGGATATCCAGTGACAAAGCAGCATACGAGTCAATAACCTGATCCGTCAGATCATCGATCCGACGGTGAGCCTCTGGATCTCTATGTCGGCGTGTCCTACGCCTAGCAGGTCTCGCAGGTGATGTAGTAGGTGCAGGCTCAGTATCCTCATCATCCAGATCTATAACTAGTGCGCTCGTCCCTGCAGTATCTGTCCCTGTATCCATCGGGACTCCACCATCCCTGTCATCAGCAGTCTCCTCATCATCTGCCTCCTCCTCAGCTGGGGCAGCTGTTGCCTCTCTATAATCCTCTATCAGTGGGGCCCAAGCGGTCTGCCAATAATGAGGGTCATAAACAGTAAACTGGGCAGACCACCTAATCCCCTGTGGTGCAGTCAGCTCCCATGGCATAGCCACGTACGGTGTAGTCAAACCTCGGGGAACCAGAATCCGCCGAGTGATCATCTCCTGCAGCCCAAGCGGCTTGGGAGCCGCCACCATCGTGCAAGCGCTGAGATCCATGTCTTGATAGCTGGCGATGTGGGTGACAAGTCCTCCGCAACAGATGTCTCCCTTCGCCTTGGCCTTGATCTTGTGCAGATCCTCTGCCAACATCAAGCCAAAGTCCGGGATACCTCCAGTCACCATGCAATACAGACTAAAAAGCTCTCCCTGTCGGATCTTCTGGGGCGTCTCAGTACGTGCCAGAAGTGTCTCACTGAAGATCCGGTGGGCTAACCTAAAGGCTAAATGGAAGATGACCTTCTCCCTGGAGTCTCCAGGGCGCCATCTGTCTGCGTGCTCAACAATATGGGCAATCTGCCCCCAAAACTCCCTAGCTACAGATCGGTACGGGAAGTCAACAGCTGTGGGCTCAGGAAAACCAAAAATCTCTCTCCAGTACTCTAGCAGCACTAAGAAGTTCCGGTTCATCAACCGGTACTTCACATAACGCTCTGTGGGGAGGTAGGTAAAGGAGCTAACAAACTCTAAGGTGGGCTCCAAATAGGCAGGGGCTCGGATCTCAGTAAAATGATCTAGCCCTACTGTGGATATCATCCGTCTAAGGTCTCCATCCACATGGAGACAGTCAAAAGCAGACACGTCCAGGAAGCGAGGTGCAATCACTAGACGGCCGGAAATACGGTCGTAATCGACCTGGTGTCGCTCGTGGATCACCGATCGATAGGGTCGGGAAGAAGAGGAAGAAGGGGAAGGTGAGGATCTATCCCTAAGGGCAAGGCGTCTGTCGGAACTCATTTTCAGATCTGTCACTGTCAGATCACCTCGGTCGACTGACAACACTCAAGAATCACCTCGGCCGAGGCACAGCTCGTCTGGACCGAGGCGGAAAACTGGATTCTAATTTCTTCTGAAAATTCAGTTCTTTTCCCCCAAAATCACTACAACTGCTTCCTATGGGGTACTTAATCCTTTCCTCAGCAAATGCAAGGGCAACCAAAGCCCAAATCAAAGTGAAATCAGCGAGTTAGGATTTCGGTTTTGTTTTACCTCGTTCGGCTGAATCGGTTCGATTTCTTCGTAGATCGATGATGCACTGGGATCCTCTATGCCTTAATCGCAGTTTGGAAGCGAAAATCTTCGAAAATGAGCGAGATTCGAAGGAGCGAGGTGCAAACTGTCGCCGCGGTCGAGGAAGGGTGAAATGGAAGAGAGAGAAAATTAATCCCCTTTTATACCCTTTCTGGAACTGCTGTCACCTCGGTCGAGATGGTCTCGATTGGACCGAGGTGGAACGGACTGAGGTGGTCTTTCAGAAACCCTAGTCGCCTCGGTTGCTCATGAATCATCTCGGTCGAGGTGCTCTGACAGCAACCGAGATGCCTCAGTCAAACTTCATCTTCTCAAATTCTCGATCTTCTGTCCTTCCAGTTATGCTCCTTCCTTAGATGTCACTTGTTATCTGTCTAGAACGCCAAAAACAAAACAAAGCAAAGCAAAAGCAAAACTATCTAAGCTAGACTAGAAAAAGGGAAAAGAAAGCAATACCTTGGGTTGCCTCCCAAGAAGCGCTTGGTTTAAGGTCGATAGCTGGACCATGATGCGTCTCAAACGAGGTATATTGGTGCAACCTCCTCAACCGGAGTTTCCGGTTTGTACTTCTTAAGTCTATGACCGTTGACCTTGAAGCTTCCGCTAGTTTCTCCCCATATCTCAACTACACCATGAGGAAAAACATGTTTCACAACATAAGGTCCGGTCCATCTAGATTTTAACTTACTTGGAAAGAGGCGGAGACGGGAGTTGAAGAGTAGAACTAAGTCTCCTTCGTTAAGCTCCTTTGGGACGATACGCTTGTCATGCCATCTCTTCGTCCTTTCCTTATAGATTTTGGCATTCTCATAAGCGTTCAAACGCAGCTCTTCCAGCTCATTGATTTCCAATAGCCGCTTCTCGCCGGCCTCCTTAATGTCGAAGTTCAACCATTTGATAGCCCAATATGCTTTGTGTTCTAATTCAACGGGCAAATGGCAAGACTTCCCATATACCAAATTATAAGGGGTGGTACCTATGGGAGTCTTAAATGCGGTCTTGTACGCCCAAAGAGCATCGTCCAATTTCATGGACCAATCCTTCCTCGTCCTAGAGACGGTCTTCTCCAAAATTGCTTTGATTTCTCTATTCGAGATCTCGACCTGTCCACTATTTTGAGGGTGATAAGGGGTTGATACCTTGTGGGTTACCCCATACTTCGATAGAAGTGCTTTGAACTTCCGGTTGATGAAATGCGTTCCTCCATCGCTGATGATGATGCGCGGAGTTCCAAAATGTGGAAAGATAGTTCTGTTTAAGAACTTCACAACCACCTTGGCGTCGTTAGTGGGAGAAGCGATGGCTTCAACCCATCTAGAGACGTAATCAACTGCAAGAAGAATATAGAGGTTTCCTCCGGAGGATGGGAAAGGTCCCATGAAGTCTATCCCCCATACATCAAAGATTTCCACCTCTTGGATGTTATTAAGCGGCATTTCGTTCCTCCTTGACAAATTTCCTGTTCTTTGGCATGCATCACAAGAGACAACAAACGATTGCACATCCTTAAATAATGTAGGCCAAAAGAAACCAGAACGTAATACCTTAGCGCATGTTTTATCGGTGTTGGCATGTCCTCCACAAGGAAGTGAGTGACAATGCCGTATTACGCTATTAACTTCATCTTCCGGAATGCATCTTCGAAGCATCCCATCCGGCCCGCGCTTGAATAGCAGCGGCTCGTCCCAGTAGTAGTGGCTTACCTCCTTGAAAAATCTTTTCTTTTGAGAGTACGTCAATCCGGGCGGTATTTCCTGGCAAACAAGATAATTCACAATATTAGCATACCAAGGTCCTTTATTATCAGAAAGTTGGTGGATAGAATGTTCCACCAACTGAGGATGAATGTCAGAGAAGGGAGTAAGAAGTTTGTTATTCTCAGTAGTCTCAGTTGACATCATCTCGCCATCGACCTCGGTCGAGGCGCAGAGGCATTGACCGAGATGTTCTTCAGTCGCCTCGCTCAGTCCAGAAAGTGCCTCGGTCGAGGTACTGCAACTGGAACCGAAACTGGAGATCTCCGTCTCCTGGATTAGCTTCTCAGTTTTAGCTCCTGGATTTTCTTCCAGTGCTTTTAAGCTCCGTATATCTGCATTACAAGAAGCATCTATACCTTCCTCCATTAAACTGAAGCTAATAACTCTTTCGAGTGGATCGTTAATAAGGATAGAGCTCACCAATTCTCTTGATTCTTCTTCATCGTAGATGTTGAAGATATCATCGCTTAGCTGCTCCCCTTTTATGGCTGCAAGTAATGCAAACTCCACCTCATCGCCGCCAATGTTGAATTTTAACTTGGCGTTCTTGCAATCCACGTTGTAACCCGAAGTTGCTAGAAATGGCCTCCCGAGAATAATAGGAACAAGATAATCTGCGGGAATGTCAAGTACAACAAAATCTATAGGTAAATAGAAGTTACCTAACTTGACCGGAACGTCCTCCAAGATCCCCACGGGATGGGTGATGGAGCGATCCGCCATATAAAGTCGAATCTTGACCGGCTTGGGCTCTCCAAGTCCGATCTTCACACATAGCTCCAGCGGAATGATGCTCACGCTGGCTCCTAGATCACAAAGGGCTTCACAAGTGACATCCCCAACTTGAATGGGAATGCAAAATGAGCCGAGATCTCTCAATTTAGGTGGCATCTTCTCCTTCATGATTTGTATGAGCTCCGAGGATTAATATCATCCTAACTTCACCAAACTCTTCCAGTTTCCTCTTCCTTGATAGGATCTCCTTCAAGAACTTCCCATAGGCGGGCATTACTAGAATAGCATCAAGGAAAGGAATGTTAATGTGCAGTTTATTCATCAAGTCAAGGAACTTACCAAAGTGTTTGTCTAGATGTGCTTTGGCCCTTGACTGGGGGAATGGAAGTGGTGGTTTGTATGCAGGAGGTGGAACATAAACTTCAGTTTTCCCCTCCGCTTTCTGTGGCTCCACCTCGGTTGGCATCTCGGTCGAAGTGTTCTTCGACTACATCTGGACCGAGGTGGTCTTCGTCGGTACTGGCACCGACCGAGGCACTGGATCTGCAGTTTTCAGTCCACTCCTCGTAGTTATGGCCATGATCTGGCCTTTAGGGTTGCTCTCCATCCTTGCTGGAAGCTTCCCTGGATCTCTTGGCGCTTCATTCACCCTATTTGCAAGTTGTTGTTCAAAGGCTTTTTGGGCCTTCGAAAATGAAGTCATAAAAGTCTCCATAGCATTGAGCTTGATCAAGATAGCCTCCAGAACTGCGTCTTTCTTTTCCGGCTGAGACGAACTTGATCCTTGCCCCTGGCTCTTTAATGGAGTAGAAGAAGAAGAAGGGGAAGAGAGGAAAGGGTTAGAGGAATCGTTAGAGTTGGAGTTTGAATGATTGTTACCAGAATTTTGGTTGTTCGCCCTCCAATTGTTGCTATTGGATCCTCTATTGTTGTTGTTGTAATTGTTGTTCCGGGAACCGTTGTTGTTGTTACGGTATCCGTTGTTGTTGTTCCTTTGTCCTTGCTCTTCCTTCTTGGTTTGAGCAACCAAGAGTTCCTTCAATTGCTTCACGTCATTTTTCAAAGACGTGAGTTGATTGTTGTTGGGCTGAGTTTCTTGGAAGTTAACTCTTTTAACTCCACCTTCAGCTCCTTGATGAGTGTACTTCTCCATATGCAAAGCTTGCTTCTCGATGAAGTCCCAAGCTTCGTCAATTGCCATGTCCATAAAGGTACCGGCGGAGAGTAGTTGGAGGTTGAACTGGGTGCTTCCGTCCAGTCCCTTGAAGTATTACTCCAATAACTCTAACTTTGGAACCCCATGATGTGGGCAATCCAAAAGAATGTCCTTGAACCGCTCCCATGATTTGGACAAGCTCTCCTTGTCCTTCATAATGAAAGCATTGATCTTCCCTCTCATTTCAGCTGTCTTTGAGGGGGGAAAGAATTTGGTCAAGAATTCCGTAGTCATCTCCTCCCATGTGCTAATTTTTCCTGGAGGAAGAGATTGATACCAAGTAAGAGCTCTATCTTTTAAAGAAAAGTAAAAAGGTCTTAGCTTGTAGTTGTTATTTTCAATCCTTGAGGGTCTCAAGGTCTCCATCAAGATCTCATAGTTTTGACGATGTTGATGTGGTGATTCCTTCTCTAGCCCTCCGAACTGGCATTGGCGAATCATGGATAGAACTTGCGGTCGAAGTTCGTAGTCATGGTCCGCTGGATCTCCTAGGTTAACTCCTGGACGCCTCAGTTGTTGATTAGGGTCCATCTTTTAACCTAGGGTTTGTGGGATTCCTGCAAGAAGAGCGTCTCGGACTAGCATCCGAGGTGGAAGTACCTCGGCCGGGGCGTCAGGTACTGGGACCTACCTCGGTCGAGGGTCAGCGACTGGGACCTAGATCGGTCGAGGATCTGGAACAGGATCATCTCTCGGTCAAGGTAGAAACTGGTCTCGTAAAGCTGCCATATCAGCTTTGATCGCTTCAGTCCTGGTACGAGTTTCTTCTCTTTCTTGCCTCAATTCTTCCCTGCTGAGGCGTAGCAGCTCTAGCGCCTCTTTCAACTCGGCCTCAAGATCGCGATTGTCTTGGTGGGCCATCTTCGCTTCTCTTAAGCGTCGTTTGTATGTCTTTTCTGGTTCGGGATCGTAAGGAACAATTTCCTTCCCAGTGCGGGTTCTTCGCATAAACCTAAGAAAGAACCTGCAAAAGTCACTCAAGTAGAGTGGTTAGTAGACACGGGGGCAAGTGCCCCAAGAGCAAAACGTAACCGGCTCGGTCTAGACCAAGTCCCCGGCAACGGCGCCAAAAACTTGTTCGCTCCACATGGTGTATGCAAGCTTTAAATTTATAACCCTAGACGTAAGCTTAAAATAAGGATGCGAACCAGCAGTGTACGGGTCAATCGTAGTAAAAAGCAAGGAATTCCAGGGGCGATCACAAGGACTTAGTGAAACAAAGTCCAATTACGGTATGCTTATGTAAATACTAACCACAAAAGGTGATCAAAACAATCAAAGATGATATAGAAGTCAATAAGGAAATATGCAATTCTAGGGATTAAAGCATCTAGTTGTGGTTCCAACTCAAGATCTAAAGATAAGCGGACAAAGCTGAGATTTTTTGCATAGGGAAGGTGTTTCTAAAGTGGAATAGATCACCGGGTAAGTCTCACTACTCACAAATTCAGAACCGTAACTCCTATTACCGGGTAAGTCTCAAGGAATTAAGATAAAGAACTATAACCTCAAACTAACACACCATCTAAGGGAATAGAATCAACCTTTACCGGGTAAGTCTCAGGCAAACTCACAAAGAAGGGATGATAGCACACTCAAACCCCAATAAAGGATAAACCTTTATTACCTACACTTATGATCGTTGGTAAACAAACTAAGGAATTACCGGGTAAGTCTCATCCTAGGCTTTCATTGGACCAGGAAAGGTGTAATAAGAATAGGATTTGGCAAACTCTAACACTTAACTCTCAGTTTAGGATCAGATAAGTCACCTCGGTCAGAAGAATTCCACCCCGGCCGAGATGTTCATCGACTGAGCGAGATGCTTAGGGTTAAGGTTAAAGACTCGAACTTTCAGGGTCCTACTGGAATCTAAGATTATTCTATCATTGTTTTTTCCACAACCTTCAGCCAATCACCCTAGAATCACACAAGGAAATTAGCCACTCATCATCATGAAAGTATTAATCAAGTATATGGGAAGAAGGTGAATATTTGAACAAGAAGAATTTAATGAAAAGACTTCAATAACTGAATCAAATATCACAACAAAACGTTCCTTGGATAGAAATCCAACAAGGCAAGACAACAAGGAAGGGAATCTAAGATAATCTTACAAAACCCTTCAAAAGCTATAAAAGCTATAGACTTCAATCTTCCTTCAACCTTCAAAAAGGTTCTTCAACTCTCCCAACTGGAGTATGGCTGCTGCGGTGTAAAAACCCTGATCGATGGTATAGCATGCTGTTGGATTTGTGGAAATCCAACCCTTTTTATAGGAAAATAACCCTCCAAAGATAAGATATCTTAGAAAGATCTCTTCCTATAAAAATAGGTAAAATATATGATCTAGTATATCTTCTTCCTTCCAGGAGCCAAGCCCAAAAATATAAGATCTCTTTTCAAAGATAAAAGATCTCAGCCAAGAATAAAATATTCTCGCCGCGTCCAAGGTGTTCACCTCGGTCGAGTCGACTTCTCTGGATCACCTCGGTCGAGGTGAATCTGTGGTCAACCGAGGTGAGTCACAACTGAATGTGAAATCTCTCAAATCTGGTCCAAAGTGAATCTCTAATCCATGGCTATGCTTCCTGGATGGTTTCTTATGTTCCTGGATGTAGCTCCAATGACTCCATAGCTCCTTTTGCTCCTTTTTGATGCAAAACGTGCCATTTTACCTACGATTACAACAAAACTAGGTGTAGACCTCGATTCCCGCAAAGGTAGATGAAATGGTAATATAATCACATATTATACATACAAACATGCAGATTATTGAAGATAAAACGTTCAAACAAACCCCAAAATATAGACTATAATTCATACTATCATGTATGTTGTGTGTTTGTGCTTTTACCTTTATACTTATGCATATATGGCTAGCTAACGGTTTTATACCGCTTGTATATGCTTTGCAGGTTAGACAGGCGATCGAGTGATCCGGCGGTAGTGGGCAGCCGGGGTTCCGTGCATTATAGGACGGGATAGTTTATCTTATTTCATGAATGTTGAGACTTATGATGTTACTTTGGTTTTGAGACTCGGCTGGATTGTTTTTTTTTAGATTTGTACTTTTTACTTCCGCTCATGTTATAAAACTATGTGTTCAGCCTTTTTATTTGTGCCGTGTTGCAAGGTCCGGTGAAGTTATTGCTAGGCTAAGGGTCGGGACCCATTGTGAGGTCCCAGCTCGTAGCATTCCGAGTCTTCCAAGATTTGGGGTGTTACAATATGGTATCAGAGCTCTAGGTTGGCAACAACGGCACTCGCAATCTTCTAAAAGGCCAAATAGACAAATAAACAGAACCCTCAAGGGTTTTGAGTTTTCAAAACGAATTTTGTTTCAAAACGAATTTTGTTTTAAAGTTGTATGTTGGATTGTAAGTTGTTTCTGGACTTGTTATGATTATATTAGTAGAATGAATTCTATATAGTTATATATACCTATATATTTATACGTATGGTACAATAGTATCATATTAGAGTTGCAGACTTTGTAGTTAGATGATAGGAAGCTATCATTGCCCTTGGAAAAACACCGTATGGCTTAGGCTAGTGTACATACGATGAGGAGTATGCTCAAGTTATCGAGTTGAGCATCAAGTTTTGGCGAACACCCCGATGATTTCTTGGATCCCTTTATGAGGACGCCAAACCAGAAGACCAGAGATGACTTAACCAAAGGTTAAACAAATAGAGAGGAAGCCAAGTCAACTTAAGCCAAACCAAGATGGAAACTACACAATTAAGGATGCGACATGAAGATAAGAGAGTGAATATGAGGAAGCAAGGATGGATCATCAATAAAGCAACAAGAGACAACAAACTTAAGGTTCTTCCCAGTGTCGTGGTGATGAATTGAAGACGCGAAGCGAGTGAAGATGAGTGCAGTTTCACTCGAAGATAAGATTGGCGTTCCAGTTGAGGCGTAAGTTTCCCTAGGAACTCCTAAGCACAGAAGCCTAGACGAAAGGTGTAGATGGACCAATTTCGAGGATCAAAAAGATACGTAAGTTACGCTTACAAAAAGACTAGAAGGTGAAGTGTTGAATTTACAAGATCCCAAGAGGATGACTTTCTTCGGACATATGAGGCAGCGGGAAAAATCATGTGGTGAAGGTTCACATAGTAGAAAGTTTTTAAGAGGGTCAACCGTTTTTGTTGTGCTGAGAAGGCTAAGAAACGTCAATAAGAAGGAAGTGCATAGAGATTATAGTTTCAAAAGACGAGAGATACAACAGGGATCTTTTATCGAAAGACGTAAGACATCAACCAAAGGAAACACGAGTGGATGCTAACTAATGTTAGAGATTTCTGAGAAGACGCACTTACCAGATATCATGAAGCGCGGTTAATGTTCGCCCCTAAAGGTGTGTGCAAATAAGCTTTAAATTTATAAAACTAGAATCAAGCAAGCGAACCCGCAGTGTACGGATCGACGTAGTTAAGCAAGAATTCCAGAGTATCGAACACAGGGATTTGGGTGGGAACAAATTCAATTGCAGATTATCAAGCAAGTAAATATGAGAGTTTTTGCAAATATTGGGAAAACAACAATCCTAAAGATCCAAGTATTCAGCTGTGGCAATCGATTCAAGATATATTAATGATATAAAGACAGAGTTGAGATATGCAAAGGTATACTAATGTAAGGTAATCGTACGGTGAAGTTCCAAAAACCTTATATGACCCACCTACAAGACACTCTCTATACAGGTTGTTGAGGCTTCAATATAGAAAGGTTCTAAAGGTAAGAATTAATGTCAAATACCCAAACTTGCAATCCAAGGATCAAGACTAACTTAACCGATTACGGTTGTGACACTCACAATCGAGGTAGAGGTTGTTGAGGCTTCACTACCACCTAGGAAAGGCAAGCCTAAACTAAGTTAAAGCAAATCTTTAACTTTGGATTAAAGTAAAAGCAGGTTCGTAAACTTAAGGGAAATTACGGGTAGATCTTGAGACTCCACGGCCGTGGAACTCAAGACCAAACCGTGATTTAGAGTTCGTCGACGATTCTCTCTAACTCTCAGGGTCTAATCTGTTTACGATCGATCTATCATCATCAAAGCCACAACTATCAACCCTTCACCTTAGAATTGTTAAGGGTTTTTAGCCAATAACAGTCATATTGATATCAAATTCAAAGATTAAAAGATTGAAAGATGAAAACTTCCGAAAACTTTCAATAAACTTCAAACCAATCTCAAAGTCACAATCAATAACGAATACTGTCAATAGATTCAGAGTAAGCCAAATAAACACAATCTTAGGAAAGAAGGAAGAACGGGATGTCAATCCGTCTTCTAAATCAAACCTAAACAAGAAGAGAAATCTTCTTGCAACAATCTTCCGAAAACTTCGATCTTCTGCCAATCCGGAAGTCTCAACAGCAATCTCCACCAAAAGTGCGAGATTAGAGCAAAATCCCAACACGAATTTCGATCTCCAATGAGATGTAAATGCTTCCAAACGAGGGTTGTGCCGCTAAGCAAAGGCGTAAGCCAAGGTCTAAAGCGAGGTCGCAAAAGTGCGTCTAAGCGGGGATGATGGAATCTTGCTTCGTCCGTCTTTTTATAGGGCAAGATAAAATATCGGCCCGGCCCAATCTTCAAAATATCGTGGCTTCAAAGTGTGGCAAAAAAGATCGCCAAGATCACGGTCGTGGAAGGTTCCACGACCGTAATTTAGAGCGTGGAAAGTATCACGGTTTGAACCATGGATTCCACGACCGTAATAGTTACTGGAATGCATCACGCCTCTCTTTGCAAGGTTCCACGGCCGTGGAACTAAACGTGGTTTGTAGTACGGCCGTATTTTAGAGCGTGGTTTAGGGCAAGAACGTGATTCTTCCCTAGCCTCGTGCATTCCTCAAGTTGAACTCCATTTTGCTCCTAATAATGCCCTTAATCCATGGACATACTCAATCAACTCTTCTTTGCTCGATTTCATTCGGAAATGACTCTCAATCACCTATAATCAACATAAAGCTAGTGTAGACATCCATATTGACAATATAGGCAAACTAGCTCACAAATGCAACATTGCTAAATCAAAGACTATCAATATGAATCAAATATACTTAGAAAACGTGCCTAAAATATCACAATATTTCATGCTAACAAATAACCCCATACTTAACACTTGCTTGTCCCTAAGCAAGGTCTTTCAAAAAGCTTTAAACAAGAGTTAGGATGAAATATGTGTACCTTCTCAAAGCAATACTTCTTTTGGAAAAATGTGCCTTCTAAAGAATAGATCATTCTCAAACCTTGCTTCAATTGTTTATAAGACTTTCATACACTTATCCAAAGAGTAAAAAGCAAAGAAAACTCATGAATCAATTAAACTTCTAAACAAGCATCATAACCTTCAAACATTATCAAAATCAATCATAAGAAACTTCAATTTAGATCACCAAGTCATATAACATTCTTTTGATCTTAAGGACTTTCAAAGAAAAGGTCTAGAATGTGGAAAGGGAAGGAAACTTTTAAGGAATGTGGTGCATGAATCCGGGAAAGTGGACAACTACCCTTCTTCTTCTTTTGCGGTTTCCGCAACACTTCAACTTAGAGCTTCGCTCTTCTTCCTTTCATTTTTCGACTTTACTTTTGGAGTTATGGATAGAGGTGCACAAAAACCGAAGCCTAGGAGATTGGCGTTTCTCAATTTTTATGAGATGCCTCAAACCCTTAGCGCACATACCATAATCCGCTAGGAATATTGCTCAATCCGACTTTGGCAAGACACAAACACCCGGCTATGTGAATGGTGCCGAGTTACTCATCATCATGATTGACTTCCCCAAACCTAGAATTCCTTTCTATTCTTTTGATTGCAAATAATTGCTCTCATGGCCCTCCCACATCAAACATGCCTTTTTCATTCACTTCTCCAAATTACCGGATAGGTAAAGGAGGTCAATATTTCAATGAGGAGCTAAAATGATCAAAGAAAGAAGAAAGAAAAATCGAATTGCCTTAATCATTTCAACAAGAAGTATAAGAACTTATAGTGTGATTTCAACTTCAATTTCTCAACATGATTTAGACAATATTCATCACATTATAAAACTTGCAAAAGAGGTAAAATTCATTCATTCAAATTCTTTTCAATTCACTATTCTTTTAAGCATGCAATTGTCATCAAACTCAATTCACAAGTAGTGATTATCATAGAAATCATCTCAATTCATTAGAAGCACAAAATTTTCAAAAATTTTCAATTTTTATGGGTTTTTCAAGTTCTTTTTCATGCAATGCGATAATGAAACGTGCAACAATATAATGATCATGCAAATAGTCTCGAATAGAAGCAAGCATAGTGAGTAAGAGTTATTACAAACTTTTAGTACATCCCACCCCATACTTAGGACGAACATTGTCCCTAATGTTCAAAAGAAAGAAAGAAAAGAAGAAAAGAAAAAGAAACTCACAAGGTGGTGGCGGAATGTCTAAAGCGAACGGTCAATCATCAAACCCTCATCACTGCGGCGCTGGTGGAGGCGGGAATGGAGAGAAGCTAGGATCATAGAACCGCCCAAACTGCTGGTGGTAGACGTCTCTCATCATGTGGTCGAGGTCGTCTAGGCGTCCGTCTCTAGCATCGGCTCGGATCTCCAATGCTCCTACTCTCTCTGAAAGTCCGGTAGCCCAATCCGGCATCTGCTCGTACCATCCCGGGGCCTGACTATACCATGCTGGAGCGTCGGATGGTGCTGGTGGTGGTGTTGGTGCTGCTGTCTGCTCTGTAGACCAAGGAGGGGGAACGCCATACCATGTAGGAGGTGTGGTCATCCACGTAGGCCTCTCACTCACGCTGGCGCGGCGAGAAGACGAGCCTGAAGCTCTAGTTGGACGTGAAGAACGTCTAGGTGCATCGGGGGCCGCCTCCGGCTGATCCGGAAACGTGCCAAACTCCTCCTCAGCTCCTCCTCCGCCCTCAAACTGGTCTCCCATCTCCTCCTCAACAACTGGCGGTGGGACATATGGGGGAGCTGCTATCCTGTTCGCATGCATGGCAGCGAACGTCTCCTTCCAATTATGGCGTCCCGCCATAATGGAGTACTCCGGTAGCCACTCTATACCCCTACCCATCCTGCTCTCCCATGGCATTCCCGCATAAGGCGGACCTCTATGTGTGGGGAAAATGAGACCCCTAGTCATGAAAGTATGTAGCCCTAAAGGTACGGCCGGTATACGGGTGCAAGCAGAAAAATCAACACCGAAGCTCCTAGCAATGTGGGTAACTATCCCACCATATCCTACGTTGCCCTTCTTCTTATTCTTGAGCTTGCTCATAGTAGCAGCCAAGAGAGTAGCACAATCAGCACGGCGTCCATACAACATGGAGCAGAGCAAGAAGAGCTCATCCGTCTTGATCTTTTGGGGCGTCTCCGTCCTAGGGAAGAGACACTCCGAAATAACACGATGAGCAATCTTCAAGGCTAGGTGGTACATCAACCTAGCCTTGGTGTCAGCGGGCTGCCAGCGGTCCTCGCTAGCGTAAATCATAGCCACCTCCTCCCAAAAATCCTTGGCGTAAACGCCACTAGGAAATCGACCGTTAAAGGTCTCCTGAAACCCGAAAATGGTCCCAAACTCACGGATGCTCAAATGGTAGTCTCTCTCCATGAGACGGAAAGAGACGGTCCTGTCTACATGGCTGTGCTCGAAAGATGTCACAACCTCCCGTGTAATCTCCTCATAAGCGTCTTCTCGGATAGCCGAGAAGACAATAAGTCCGGCTCTATCCAAGAGGCAAGTAAGATCATCAACAATGTTGAGAGGAGCTAGATCCTCCAACAACAAGTATCTAGGGCCAATCACTGGCCTCTCCTTGATCCTCTCGAGTGCATCGAGATGATCGTCGTGTATGGTCGGGATTCTAGGGTGAGGAGGTGAGGATGGAGGTGAAGGTGAGGATGGAGGTGAAGGGGAAGAGGGTGGTGGTGCCCTAGAGGATGAGGAGGAGGAGGGATTACCCTTCCTTTTCTTATTCTGATCATTCTTCTTCTCTTTGATCCTCCCCGAAACTCTCCTTACAAAGTCCATTCTGTCGAAAATTACGGGTTGTTCTTATGGAAACCACGGCCGTAATTCCCCCAGAGACCGTGATTCGTCTCAGAAAATCACAAATCTCAGCAAATCAGCTATCAATCTCCACAACAGGCAGTCCTAATCTAATTTCTTCCAATCTCAATCAGTTCTTCCTAAAAATCTCTAACAAAAACGAACCAAATCGGCAAGAATCAAGAAGAGAGAAAAAACCTATTTTTCGGGTTGAAAAATCCGAATTGCGCGTTCGTTGGTGAGTTTCCGCTTGATTCGTCACTTGGATCTTGTTTGTGGTTGAATTTGCTTCAGTTTAGGAGGAAGAATCGTTAAAAACGATTAGGAAACGAGTGATTGAGAGAGGGTCGTGGATTTCGGCAATTAGGGCGTGGAAGAGGGGTTTTTGGAATGATTTTTGTGAAGAATGTGGCTTATATAGTCACAGGCAAAATTTTTGAAAATCACGGTCTGTCGGGGTGTTCCACGGCTGTGGAAGTGTACGGAACCGTGGTTTTGGTGATTTTTCAAAGGCTTTTGGAAATTACGGGTACTGTAGCTGTGACGACCGTGGTTTAGGCCGTGGAACCCTCTGTAAAGCTCCAAAGTCCAATTTTCGTCACTTTTCTTCAACATTATCCTTTCCTTTCCCTTTTCCATCGTTCCTACATCCAAAAACACGAATATACCGGAAGGAATCGAGGCAAAAACAAAGCAAAAACGTCTATACTAAGCTAATCTATGAATCGAAAACAAAAACAAAAATGTAATACCTTGGGTTGCCTCCCAAGAAGCGCTTTATTTAAGGTCCGTAGCTAGACCAATCTCGCACTTATTTGAGTGCGGTAGGCGCGAACTCCTCAGCTTGGAGTTCCGGCGTATACTTCTTGAGTCGTTGGCCGTTCACCTTAAAAGTTCCGCTCGCTTCACCCCATACTTCAACTGCACCATGGGGGAAAATACGCTTAATTAGAAAAGGTCCAGTCCAACGAGATTTAAGCTTACCTGGAAAGAGACGAAGCCTTGAATTGAAGAGGAGAACTTGATCTCCTTCTTTGAAGTCCTTTGGAATGATATGCTTATCATGCCAACGCTTTGCTCTCTCCTTATAGATCTTAGCGTTTTCATAAGCATTCAAGCGGAGTTCATCCAGCTCATTGATATCTAGGAGACGCTTCTCTCCCACTTCTTTTATGCTGAAGTTCAACCACTTGATAGCCCAAAACGCTTTGTGCTCCAACTCTACCGGCAAGTGACAAGACTTCCCATACACAAGGTTGTATGGTGTGGTTCTTATGGGAGTCTTGTATGCAGTCCGGTATGCCCATAATGCATCGTCAAGCTTCAAGGACCAATCCTTCCTAGTCCTTGAAACCGTCTTCTCTAGAATTCCTTTGATCTCCCTATTTGAGATCTCAACTTGTCCACTTGTTTGTGGATGGTAAGGGGTAGCGATCTTGTGAGTAACCCCATACTTAGCTAGAAGAGCTTCAAAGCGCCGGGCAATAAAGTGAGAACCTCCATCACTAATGATCGTCCTTGGTGTCCCAAATCGCGGGAAAATGGTCTTGTTGAAGAACTTAACCACCACCATGGCATCATTGGTGGGAGAGGCAATTGCTTCCACCCATCTAGAAACATAATCCACCGCCAATAGTATGTATTGGTTTCCACAAGAGGATGGGAATGGTCCCATGAAATCGACTCCCCAAACGTCGAAAATCTCCACCTCTTGGATGTTGTTGAGGGGCATCTCATTCCTCCTAGAGATATTGCCTGTTCTTTGACAAGCATCGCAGCAAGAAACAAAGGATTTCACATCTCTAAACAAAGTAGGCCAAAAGAATCCAGATTGCAATACCTTTGCGCTAGTCTTGTTCGAACTAGCGTGTCCTCCACAAGGTAGTGAATGACAATGATGGATGACACTTTGCATCTCATCTTCCGGCACACATCGCCGAATGATGCCATCCGGACCTCTCTTGAAGAGGAGAGGCTCGTTCCAATAGTATTCCCGGACGTCCTTAAAGAACTTCTTCCTTTGTGCGTAGGATAGTCCGGGCGGTATCTCCTGACAAACCAAATAGTTAACAAAATCAGCAAACCATGGTTCGTTACCTTTGGAGATCACATCGATGCACTCCTCAATAAGGTGTAGGTGTTCGTCCGGGAAGGAGTCGTCGATGGGTAAATGGTCGTCCTCTAGATGTGTTAGGCGACTCAAATGATCCGCAACAGAATTTTCTGAACCTTTCTTGTCGCGGATCTCAAGATCGAATTCTTGTAGGAGAAGAATCCATCTAATTAGCCTTGGCTTCGTATCTTTCTTCGCAAGGAGGTACCGGATCGCAGCATGATCCGTGTAGACAATCACCTTTGCACCTACAAGATAAGAGCGAAACTTGTCAATAGCATAGACAATGGCTAAAAACTCTTTTTCGGTAGTGGCGTAGTTGAGCTGCGCTTCATCTAGCGTCTTGCTAGCATAGTATATGGCATGGGTTGCCCCTTCCTTTCGTTGTCCAAGAACAGCTCCAATAGCTACGTCACTAGCATCGCACATAATCTCAAAGGGAAGAGTCCAATCCGGGGGTTGGATAATAGGTGCTGAAATTAGAGCTTGCCGAATGGTGTTAAACGCATCCAAACATTCCTGCGAAAACTCAAAAACCGCATCCTTCATCAATAGATTAGTGAGAGGTTTTGATATCTTAGAAAAGTCCTTAATGAAACGTCTATAAAATCCAGCATGTCCTAGGAAACTTCTTATCCCTTTCACCGAAATTGAGGGAGGAAGCTTCTCTATGGTCTCTATCTTAGCCTTGTCTACTTCTATCCCTCTACTAGAGACTAAGTGGCCTAATACAATTCCTTCCTTAACCATAAATTGACACTTCTTCCAATTAAGAACTAGGTTAGTGTCTTCACACCTTTGCAAAACAAGAGAAAGGTTAGAAAGGCAATCGTTAAAAGAGGAACCGTATACGGAGAAGTCGTCCATGAAGACTTCCATGATTTCCTCTACGTATTCGGAGAAGATGGCCATAATGCACCGTTGGAAGGTGGCTGGGGCGTTGCAAAGCCCGAACGGCATTCTCCTATAAGCAAACGTACCCCATGGGCACGTGAATGTGGTCTTCTCTTGATCATCCGGGTGTATCGGAATCTGAAAGAAACCACTATAACCGTCAAGGTAGCAAAAATGTGAATGTTGTGCTAACCTTTCAAGCATTTGATCAATGAATGGCAATGGAAAATGATCCTTCCGCGTTGCATTGTTGAGCTTGCGGTAGTCTATGCACATCCGCCATCTAGTCACGGTTCGGGTAGGAATGAGTTCGTTGTTTTTGTTGGTGATGACCGTCATTCCTCCCTTCTTCGGAACTACTTGAACCGGACTCACCCACTTACTATCGGAGATAGGGTAGATGATACCTGCATCAAGAAGCTTAAGAATTTCCTTCTTGACAACCTCCTTCATGGTCGAATTCAACCGCCTTTGAGGTTGTCTTGAAGTTCTAAAATCTTCCTCCATTAGTATCTTATGCATGCATAGGGAGGGTTTAATTCCTACTAAGTCCTCAATAGTATAGCCTATAGCTTTCCTATGTTTCCTAAGGACAATCATGAGCTGATTATGTTCATCTATGCTTAGATCGGAACTAACAATAACCGGAAAGGTAGAATTAGATCCTAGAAAAGCGTACCTTAGATGAGTAGGAAGTGGTTTGAGTTCCATTGCTTTCGGAGCTTCCAATGATCCTTGAGAAGTGTACGATGTCTCCTTAGAAGTTTCTAAGGGTGATGAGTGTGTGGGAGAAGAATCAGAAGAAGTTGAAGAAGTGTCTCGATCACTCCTTTCCACGCCCAAAATTACGGGTTCCTCATGACCTCCACGGCCGTGGTTTAGGGCGTGGAAGGGAAATACGGTTGTCACATCTTCTCCACGACCGTATAACTCCCTGGAGTGAGGCACGGTTTTGGATGTGAAATCCACGGCCGTGGAATACAAAGTATAATCGTGGATTCTCACGTTTTCTGCCTCATCGTGGAGTTTTTCAAACTCCACTTCACCTATCTCTTCTTGTGCCTCTAAGGCTTCAATTGCCTCATTGCACTCTTATTCTTCCCTTACATTGGTTAGACTCATAGTGATAACCTTTTGTAAAGGATCGTTAAAGAGAATCGCACTTACCTCCTCCCTAGACAAACCTTCTTCATCTTGGATATTGAAAATATCCTCATCAAAGATTGGCTCCTTCACTAGAGTAGAAAGAACGAACTCTACTTTCTCCTCTCCTATGTCAAAAGCGAGTCTACCATTCTTGCAATCGACTATGCAGCCGGAAGTTGCAAGAAACGGTCTTCCGAGTATGATCGGGACCGGACTATCTGCAGGAATGTCAAGCACGACAAAATCAATGGGAACAAAGAATTTACCTAGCTTGACCGGGACGTCTTCTACAATACCGACGGGGCGAGTGATGGATCGATCCGCCATGTACAACGTCATCTTCACCGGTTTAGGGTCGCCTAAACGATCTTCCTACACAATGCAAGTGGTATGATGCTCACACTTGCTCCTAAGTCACATAACGCATCGTATGTGACATCTCCCACTCCTATGGGAATGCAAAATGACCCCGGATCCTTTAGCTTTGGGGGCATTTTCTCCTTCATGGTTTTGATGAGATCCGAAGAATTCGAACTCATCTTAACCTCTCCGAAGTCTTCTAGCTTCCTCTTGTTAGAGAGGAGCTCCTTCAAGAATTTTCCATAAGCCGGCATACCTACAATAGCATCAATAAATGGTATATTAATATGCAGCTTGCTCATGAGTTCTATGAACTTACCAAATTGTTTATCTAGGCGCGCTCTCGCTCTAGATTGAGGGAATGGTAGGGGAGGTTTATAAGCTGAAGGAGGAACGTAGACATCATCCTTCTCCTTCCCCTTCTCTTTCTCCTTGTCCTTCTCTACGGAGACTTCAACGAACTTAGGCTGCGGATCGGTGGTAGTCACTCCGCTCCTAGTTGTGATTGTCATAACCCTTCCTTTAGGGTTGTCCTCCGTCTTTCCTGGAAGTTTCCCTTGATTCCTAGGAACTTCCTCCGCATGGTTGAACATTTGGTTTTCCAAAACTTTTTGAGCTTTGTCAACCTTGGAAATTTGATCATCAACCTTAATGAAGCGGTTCTCCAACCCTTGAAGCTTTCCCAAAATCGTTTCCAACATGGGATCGGGCTTCTCCTTTCCCAAATTGTTTCCTCTATTAGATGATTGCCCCTGGCTTTTCAAAGGGGTAGAGGAAGAGGAAGGTGGAGTTAGTGAATTAGAGTTGGAAGGATAAGAGTTACCGGAATTTTGTTGATTGGAGCGCCAATTGTTGTTGTTTGAACCCCTATTGTTGTTCCAATTGTTGTTCCGGTTGTTGTTGTTTCCATTCCAATTGTTATTCCGGTTGTTGTTCCGGTTATTGTTATCGCCGCCATTGTTGTTGCCCAAATAACCAACATCTTTCCCTTGTTGCTTTGGGAAGTTGGTCTTGATAGCCTCCTTCAACTCTTTGATCTCATTGTTGAGGGAGAAAATCTGATTTTGAGCTTCATGTGTGAGCTTTGCTCCTTGCTCCACACGATTTCCCTCCATTTTCCGGTGGGAATACTTCTCTATGACCCTTGCTTGCTTCTCAATGAAGTCCCAAGCGTCATCTTCTCTCATGTCCATGAATGTTCCACATGAGAGGGATTGGAGGTTGAATTGCGTTCCCGCATCTAACCCCTTGTAGTAAATCTCCAGCAAGGCAAGTTTGGATATGCCATGATGAGGGCAATCCAAGAGCAAATCCTGAAACCTTTCCCAAGATTGAAACAAACTTTCGTTAGATCTCATGGAAAAAGCATTAATCTTACCTCTAAGTTCCGCCGTTTTGGATGGCGGAAAGAATTTGGTGAGGAAATCCACGGAAAGGTCTTCCCACGTGTCTAGTTTCCCACTAGGAAGAGCTTGATACCAAGACAACGCTTTCCCCTTCAAGGAGAAGAAGAAAGGCTTGAGCTTATAGTTGTTGGTAGTAGCGCTCTTTGGTCTCATCGTCTCCATCATACACTCAAAGTTCTGCAAGTGTTGGTGTGGAGATTCAGCGCTTGTTCCACCAAATTGGTTTTGGCGAACAAGAGTAATGACTTGAGGGTTGAAGCTAAACCCTTGCACATCATCAGCATCAAAGTTCACGCCCAAACGGCGTGGTTGTTGTGTTGGATCCATCCGCTGGCCAAGAGTTCTTGGCTCTTCATCTACACGTTCGATCCTCGCATTCCTAGGTGGGACACGACGATTGGCAGCTCCCCGTGGATGGAAAGGATTCACATTGATCGTGGGGTCAATCTCCTCTAACGGTGGCATGGAAGAATCACTATCATCAGCGGATGAGTGACCTTTTCTTCTAGACTTCGATGCTTTCCTTGAGGATTTCTTGCTTCCCTTATTCTTAAGGTCGCTTAGCTCTATCCTCATCTGGAAGATCATGTCTTGTATATTGTTAACTTGAGATTGTTGACGATCCATTTCATCCTGGCGGAGGGTCTCGTTCCATTGGAGTTGAGCTTCCTTCTCCGTCAACTCCGCTTGAAGATCACGTTCGTGTCCTTCAGCCATCTTCTTTTCCTTGCGCTTTTGCCTTAAAGTTTTCTCTAGCTCTTGATCAAGAGGTAAGAGATCTTCGGTGTTCCTAGACCTGCGCATGCACTCAAAGTAATATCAAATAACGAGAGCAAGCTCCCAAGCTTGACAACCGGCTACCGAAATTGGCCGAAACCAAATCCCCGGCAACGGCGCCAAAAACTTGTTCGCCCCTAAAGGTGTGTGCAAATAAGCTTTAAATTTATAAAACTAGAATCAAGCAAGCGAACCCGCAGTGTACGGATCGACGTAGTTAAGCAAGAATTCCAGAGTATCAAACACAGGGATTTGGGTGGGAACAAATTCAATTGCAGATTATCAAGCAAGTAAATATGAGAGTTTTTGCAAATATTGGGAAAACAACAATCCTAAAGATCCAAGTATCCAGCTGTGGTAATCGATTCAAGATATATTAATGATATAAAGACAGAGTTGAGATATGCAAAGGTATACTAATGTAAGGTAATCGTACGGTGAAGTTCCAAAATCCTTATATGACCCACCTACAAGACACTCTCTATACAGGTTGTTGAGGCTTCAATATAGAAAGGTTCTAAAGGTAAGAATTAATGTCAAATACCCAAACTTGCAATCCAAGGATCAAGACTAACTTAACCGATTACGGTTGTGACACTCACAATCGAGGTAGAGGTTGTTGAGGCTTCACTACCACCTAGGAAAGGCAAGCCTAAACTAAGTTAAAGCAAATCTTTAACTTTGGATTAAAGTAAAAGCAGGTTCGTAAACTTAAGGGAAATTACGGGTAGATCTTGAGACTCCACGGCCGTGGAACTCAAGACCAAACCGTGATTTAGGGTTCGTCGACGATTCTCTCTAACTCTCAGTGTCTAATCTGTTTACGATCGATCTATCATCATCAAAGCCACAACTATCAACCCTTCACCTTAGAATTGTTAAGGGTTTTTAGCCAATAACAGTCATATTGATATCAAATTCAAAGATTAAAAGATTGAAAGATGAAAACTTCCGAAAACTTTCAATAAACTTCAAACCAATCTCAAAGTCACAATCAATAACGAATACTGTCAATAGATTCAGAGTAAGCCAAACAAACACAATCTTAGGAAAGAAGGAAGAACGGGATGTCAATCCGTCTTCTAAATCAAACCTAAACAAGAAGAGAAATCTTCTTGCAACAATCTTCCGAAAACTTCGATCTTCC
The DNA here is from genome assembly GCA_033239125.1 of Fagopyrum homotropicum. Taxonomy (NCBI): domain Eukaryota; kingdom Viridiplantae; phylum Streptophyta; class Magnoliopsida; order Caryophyllales; family Polygonaceae; genus Fagopyrum; species Fagopyrum homotropicum. The sequence goes on from BSWB01000008.1 coordinate 11,922,241, forward strand.
GCCAATCCGGAAGTCTCAACAGCAATCTCCACCAAAAGTGCGAGATTAGGGCAAAATCCCAACACGAATTTCGATCTCCAATGAGATGTAAATGCTTCCAAACGAGGGTTGTGCCGCTAAGCAAAGGCGTAAGCCAAGGTCTAAAGCGAGGTCGCAAAAGTGCGTCTAAGCGAGGATGATGGAATCTTGCTTCGTCCGTCTTTTTATAGGGCAAGATAAAATATCGGCCCGGCCCAATCTTCAAAAGATCGTGGCTTCAAAGTGTGGCGAAAAAGATCGCCAAGATCACGGTCGTGGAAGGTTCCACGACCGTAATTTAGATCGTGGAAAGTATCACGGTTTGAACCATGGATTCCACGACCGTAATAGTTACTGGAATGCATCACGCCTCTCTTTGCAAGGTTCCACGGCCGTGGAACTAAACGTGGTTTGTAGTACGGCCGTATTTTAGAGCGTGGTTTAGGGCAAGAACGTGATTCTTCCCTAGCCTCGTGCATTCCTCAAGTTGAACTCCATTTTGCTCCTAATAATGCCCTTAATCCATGGACATACTCAATCAACTCTTCTTTGCTCGATTTCGTTCGGAAATGACTCTCAATCACCTATAATCAACATAAAGCTAGTGTAGACATCCATATTGACAATATAGGCAAACTAGCTCACAAATGCAACATTGCTAAATCAAAGACTATCAATATGAATCAAATATACTTAGAAAACGTGCCTAAAATATCACAATATTTTATGCTAACAGTTAAGCCTATGAAGGTGAGTCACATGACACAACAAGGCCGAGAAGGGTAGTTATCTTGCAGAAGGAAAGGAAGCGTGGAATGAAGGATAAGCTAACAGAGTTTAAGGTATAGTACCCCGAGAGAGTAGCCTTCATGATAATAATAACATGAAAAGTATAGAAGAAAGACAAGTTGTTGACCTCAAAAGAAGGTAAACAATGAGCTAATCAATGGCAACCGAGAACTCACAGGTGTAGGTTGTGTATTGATGAGTGTAGATGGGAAGAGTAACTCATACTGTGGGATCATAAATGAACAATAACAAGAGCTTGGAATATTCCCGGTGGTTCAATGTCAACAATAAAGGGTTATATCAACGGAAGAGCAAATGGTGTAATCAAGTAGCGTTGAACGGGTTCAAGGCAAGTAACAATAAAAGACCTCTTAGGGAGGAATTGTAGTGACCTATGCGACCTTCTTAGGTCATGGGATTGACATGTGGAGGAACAAAATGGATCATAACCGTTAAGGTGTGATCAGGGTTGGAAGAACTAGACGATCAAGAGGAAGGTGAGGCTTTCATTGTTGATTTACGCAAATGGGAAATTATATAAAGGATGCATGGCATGAAACGGATGATATGTCGTCGTGAGCAAGAGATGAGTCAAAAGTTTTCTAGACTCACCCTAAGAAGCCACGAGGGCTATGTCGAATAACGGAGAACCCGAGTTAGGGAAACGCTGCAAGCTTAGAGATGTTTTTATACTATTGCTTGGTAAAGTAACGACTTGAAGTCGGTTGTCACCACTTTAGGACGAGAAAAGAAGGTACCTATGTAAGACGGCATTTCGGACCGGTATGGTCACTACAAGTTGTAGTGAAGCCATTTGGTCACGTACACACGAGGATTTTAGAGGTTATGTGGATACGGATTCATCGGTTTCTGAATCGAGTTGCAGGGTTGTCACACAATTTGTGGCTTTACAAGCGGTTTCAATACGGACCATAACCTAATAGTTGAGAGGAACAAGCTTGACACGGGACGACATCAATACAAGTTATGCGGGATAAGACTTATGAGCCAAGTCATTTAGGCGGGAGTTAGGACATCTAAAGTGACTTCCTAGGACACGTAGTGACAACGAGAGAGATCAAGTTGATCCAATGATGACCAAGGTGGTATTTTTTTCGGTGCTACCTTCAATGAATGTTGGGGAGGTAGGGAGCTTATAGATTGGTGGGATATAAATGCCCAGTTGCGGAATGGTTTTAACGCCTTCCCTTTCCGAGGAGGTATACTAGAATCGTATGGTCCGAGCCGTGTCCGTGGAGCTTTGAAAAGCTGAAGAGGTGATTGGTTTCTACTCTAAATTTTTGTGCACAAACAAGAGTCTTGTGGATTTGGCGACAAATAGGTATGCATCCAAGCGAGGCTTGAGATGCGGGTAAAGTAACAAGATAGGTTTCGCGGGTATGTGTTAGACAATTCTGGGTGTATGTGAGGAATGCCCATGAAGGACCCGTGAGCTAACCGTTTGATACATGTGCTTATGTGGATGTCAGTAATTTAATTTATAGAGCGACATGTCAGTCTTGCACGGGAGATAAGGGTTTGATATATATATTCACTCACCAAGAGTTGAATACCGGATAGAAGTGATGAATATATTTGATTAAGGAATTCGATCAGATGGTTTTGCATCATCCGGGAAAGATGAATGTGGTCACCGACACCCTTAGCATGTGGATGCCTCGAGAGGAGGCGAGCTCGACTGAAAATCTAGCTTCAAATGCAGAGGGATTTAGTAAGGATGGAGATGGATATCCGGTTTCCGGATAAGGACAAACCCTTGTCCGATTTGGGAGAGGCTACCTTATGTGTAATACAGAATGTAAGAGGAACCGGGCCATCATATGTTGTAGTGATGATGTGGGCTTAAGCCCGACGCGACTATGTACGAAGTCAATGTGCGACCTGTCATCAGGTCAAGTGTTAGCACTATATATGACAGGATGAGGATTTCATCAACTGCTAGTTACGCAGTGGAAGTGGGAGGATATCTCCATAAATGTTATTACCGGTTTTAGATAGAGTAAAATTTGTGACGCAATTGGGATTGTCATAGAGCAACTGACAAGATCGCACGTTGTATAACTATTTGGGAAACTAGGTCAATAAGTCGGCTAGTGGATGAATTCACTAAGTTGATAGTGAAATTTTGTGGGGATACCGAGTACCTTTGTCTCGGATTAAGAGCCTATGTGCCAGAGTGGGGACAAGAATGATCAGAACACTTCCCTTTGTTTAAGTTTTCATATTTTTATAGTTGTCATGCGTCGTTCGGGATGGCCTTCGTGAGACTTTATACGAGCGGATGTGTCATACACCGTTTTGTAGAATTTACCGAGTAGTAATGGTAGGATGACCTGGAGCATATATGTGATGACATCGCTCGAGTAACGATAACCCTAGAGCGGATGCTAGTCGTGCCGAGTGGCTGGAAGGCGTGTACAGATAAGAGGCGCATGCTTCGAGAGTTCATATATGGAGTAGGTCTATATGAGAGTTTCATTAACGTGAAGCGTCAGAAGTTGAGTTCCGTTACATCGGATCTTTTTGAGATCTTTGCGCGAGTTGGAAAGTGGGTTACAGGTTGGCGTTGCCACCAAGAAGCAGAATGTGTTCATTGGAATTTCATGTGTATCAACAAAGTAAGTACGTATACGACTCGAGATACAGTGTCGGTCATGACAATCTAGTGGCATAGATGAGGAGCCGATGAGGCTATTTGCAAGACAGAGGATAGTATTTTGGGTGGAGTTACGCTAAGCTACTAACATCGATATGATCGATGAATTAGACTTATGTGCATGTGTGATGTTATGTGTAGTTGTGTCTGTGCGGGATTATGTGTTTGATCTGGATGATCTTTATGTGTTAGCTTGAGTGGATCGCATGTGTAGATAGAAGGTTTATACCTTCATGTTCCGAGTGCATGTCTCTATTGAGACCGAGAGGATTGGCGTTTGTTTAAGTTTCGGGACGAAACTTATTTTGAGGGGGATCTGATGTAGCGACCGCGGCTTGGACATCCTGCGGGGGCGTGACACGTTGAGCGAGAGTTTTGTTCCTTTTCCGTCAAACCTTTCGTCTTCTAACTCTTTTAATTCCGTCTCTTTATGAGATGAGTGATTCATGGCTGCTGTCTCTTGGCATCCCTCCCAATTATGCAGCCTAACTCCCTCTCCCTCATTTCTTTTCACGTTACGTCATTCTCTCCCTTCTTCTTCCTCATCTTCTTCACGTTATTCTTCACCTTTTTCTCCTATCTTCTCTGGAGGCTGTCACACTGAGTTCAGACTGCGGATACGTGTTCCAGGGTAAGTTCTTTCCTTTCCCTTCCTTCCTTCTTCGTCCTTCTTCTTCTTGCTACTTTGAATGGAAGGAATCGGTGGATCTACCTAAAGGAGGTTCCTCTTGTGTTTAATTGTGTTGATGGCATACTTAGACCGTGGAGGAGGGCTAAGATCTTATGTTGGAGGCTAGGAGACATTCACAGCATCAAAGGAGGCAATAGGAAGGCTTTTGCACATCAAGAACCGAAGAAATCGCCGTTTCTGGACTGTGAGCCGCGGGGGCGGATTCTGTGAGCTGCGGGGGCGGATCCTGTGAGCCGTGGGGGCGGCCTCTACAACCCGCAGGGGCGGAATCTGGGTCCTGCACACCGCAGAGGCGGCGTCTTGACACCGTAGGGGCGGTTTCTGCACCAGTAAGCCTCCGATCTCTTGTTCCTTTCTTTCCTTTCCGCTTCCTTGACCTTGAACCATCTTAGTAGCATGTTAGGATGGCTTAACATAGGTGATATGGAATGCCAAGTAGTGGCTTGACCCTTAGGGTTATCTTGTGAGAGTTGAGAGTATGTTGGTTGTGATATTGTGGCATGAACTCTTAGGATTGTGAAGATATTAGTTTGGGACTGAGTTGTTATGTTGGAAGCCTTTAAGGCAATGGACTGAGAGTATCATGTATCTTGTGTGTTTATGAGTGGTGAGGATTGTGAGCACTAGAAGTCTAAGGACTAGTTGGCTAGAGGGTTGATCTATCTTGAGTTGTGATTCTTTTGAGGATGTTGAGCCTAGAAGTCTGAGGACTTCTAGTTGACTAGAGTGATGTTGTTCTTGTGAGGATGTTGATCCTAGGAGTCTAAGGATTTCTAGTTGACTAGAGTGTTGTTTGATTCGTGTGCCTTAGGCGTTGTGCATTTTCCTAAGGGAACTTGAGAGTGAGGTGATCGTTTGCGCTTCGGAGACTGGTAAATCTACGGACTTACTTAGATGGCTTCTTGTATGAGTGTATTGTGTATGAGTGGTGTTTGCTAGCTAGGATAATAACGAAACCGGATTAGGCCGACTTTATTATATTACGTAATGGACCCAAGTGTATGATAACGGGTCGTGACATCATTTGCCTAGCTCTTGCGAGAGTCTATGAGGTTCCCTGTACCAGCCCAGGCAGGTAGACAGTCAGATGCATTAGCACCATTCCTTGTTGGTAAACGGGATCAAGGGCGAGGTTTGGGAATCCCTCGTGTCACAAGATAAGTATCATTAGTAATGACATATCACGTAATTAAAGATAACAAAAGGATTGAGTGTTGCATGTTGATTGTGTATGTTGTGTGTTTGTGCTTTTACCTTTATACTTATGCATAGATGGCTAGCTAACGGTTTTATACCGCTTGTAGATGCTTTGCAGGTTAGACAGGCGATCGAGTGATCTGGCGGTAGTGGGCAGCCGGGGTTCCGTGCATTATAGGGCGGGACAGTTTATCTTATTTCATGAATGTTGAGACTTATGATGTTACTTTGGTTTTGAGACTCGGCTGGATTGTTTTTTTTTTAGATTTGTACTTTTTACTTCCGCTCATGTTATAAAACTATGTGTTTTGCCTTTTTATTTGTGCCGTGTTGCAAGGTCCGGTGAAGTTGTTGCCAGGCTAAGGGCCGGGACCCATTGTGAGGTCCCAGCTCGTAGCATTCCGAGTCTTCCAGGATTTGGGATGTTACAATTTCGACCATCCCCATATAGCCAACTGTTAGCTTGACCAAAGAAAATTTTCTTCTACCTAACTTTCCACGACAACCCACTTTGACTACTCTGACTCTCGAAGCCAAAATTGTTTTTGCCATTCTTGTGAGATGTGTTGTCCCTAGAGTAAAATGTAGGGATGTATTGACTAGCCAACTCTTTGCTTTTCTATATCACGTGTTGAACGGCCTAGACGTTAACCTCCCTAGTATCATTCTTAACCACATGTTGCACATGATAAACGCCCCCAGTGATACTCCTCTCCCTTATGCCAATCTGCTTTCATAAGTCTTTCGGAATTTCATTATTGATTTAACTAATGAAGAAAAACATTATGTTGTTGAAGAACTCGATGAATATTTCTTTGACAACATAGGGATTGAAAAAACACTCTCTGGAGAGTGGATTCTGAAGGACCAACGCGCTAGTGCGCTTTTTGCAGCACAAAGACTCGACGTAGTTGAATTTGGTATGGACTCCCTGAGAAGGGATATGCTGGAATTCAGATCCGAGATCACAGATAAGTTAGATGAATCACAAGATCTGCTAACAATTATGAACCAGAAAATCAATCAAATGTCTCATGTGAATGCCCTCTCATTGACCTCTGCGAGCAGTCTTAAGCCCTTAACTGAGGACGATGCCAAAACAACCACAAAACAGGCTGAAGAGGTCATATATCAGTGTTACAAAATTGTGAAAGATCGTCCTATTCATCAACCTATTCCTGAAGATCCAGATATTCTATAGATCGAGGAGTTTGGCATTGTGAAGAAATACAAGAACCATAAGAATCAACGGCGGGTGGATGAGTACTTCAAAACCATCCTAAGTGATACCAGGAGTAGCTCTTCACAACCTTGAAATAGATGTCAAGGCCTTGACATCGATTTCAAAACCCCTTGGTTTTGATTTTAAGGCCTTGACTTTTGTTTGTGAGACTTGTGTTTTTTTAACTGTTTTTTATATAAGTTTTTTATTATTACATATATATCGCTAAATTTAAATGCAGTTATGATATTTGTGTGATCTTACATCAAGAGGGAGATTGATAACTCCACCTTGGTTATATATTTGCATATGTGATGATGGAAGACTTAACACAAATGAGCGGTTTTTATACTAACAAATATCGACTATATTTCTGGATTTCATGGTTTGGTTTTGTATTTGTCAAATGTGTACAGGCCTTGACAAGCATTTCAAAGGATGAAAGGAGGCCTTGAAAACTGATACAAGGGACAAGCGCAGAGATTGAAAGCATTTCAAAGGTTCAACACGAAAGCCTTGAAAACCATTTCAAGTGTAACATCCGGAATTTTTATTCCGGATAGTGAGCGATTTATCGACCTTCCTGCAGGCGCGGCTCAATTTGCCCGCAGGCGCGGCTTAGTTTGCCCGCAGGCACGAGATGCTGAGTGACGGGTTTAATCCTGAAAATCCCGTACCGACCCTTCGTTGAGTGTGTGACCCTTCGTTTCTAGGAACCGACCCCTTGTTCCCTTAGTCAACCCCTCGATTCCCTCCCTTGTGCTTACCCCCTCAGCTGAGCACTTCTCTCTCTCCTCCCATTTCACTTTCACATGAAAGTTTATTCTCCCCTTTTGCTCCTTCTTCTCTCTTTGGCTTGGAAGCTCTCCATGAAGATTATCCTTCCTTCTCCTTTGTTGGTGTGATGTCCAGCTTGTGAGGTTATGCAGATCCGGATTGGTAAGGGTAAGCCTTTATCTCCTTCTTCCCTTCTTCATCTTCTCCTTCCTTGAGCTTCAATGGAGGAAGTCATGGATTCATAGCTTTCTTCCTTTTGTGTTGCATGTGCTCGGATCTAGCTTAGATCATGTGTGTTAATGATGTTGAGTGTGTGGAACATCCATTGTGGAGCAAGGAAGCTAGGAGGCCCTCCACGCATCATGGATCCATCGAAGAAGCCTTAGAAGATCGCCCACTGGAGCTCGACCGCACCCGTGGTTGGACAGCGCCGCGGGGGCGGCCACTACAATGAGCCGCAGGGGCGGCCCAGTGAGCCACAAGGGCGGCTTCCCAGGGCTGCAGGGGCACCCATTGGCTCACCAGCCCTGCCTTGTGGCCTTCCTTTCCTCTTCGCAGATGTGTTGCCTTCTTCCGCACCCGTGTCTTTGCCCGGTGAGTACCCTCCCTTGAGTATGTGTTCATGGCTGATCCTAGAGAGTTTTTATGCTAGAAGCATGATAGGTTTGGACCTAGGATAGTGGTGAATGTCATGTAGTGGCTTGTGGACCTTAGGTGAGTTTGTGATATTGTTGGAATGTTCTAAGGGTTGATGGTTGTAGGTTTTTAATTTGGTTCATGGGATGAGGGTATGGATGCCTTGTGAGGGTTAAGTTTGTGAGTTTATGGTTGTGAGATTGTGGGATAGGATGTGCATATCCTAGGATAGTGTTATTACCTTTGTGTTTTGTCGAGACTAGGCATGTTATCCTAGTATGTGTATGGGTTATGATCTTGCGAGATCGTCGGGCCTGGAAGTCAAAAGAACTTCTAGCTTATGAGAGTGGTAATTATTTGTACATTATTATGATTAGGCGATGATTACTTCCTACGGGAAGCGAGAGCGGTATTGGTTGGTTTGGCTTTGGGACGAGGTAAGTCTCCGGACTTAATTAGCTAGCTTCCTTGTATTAGCATCGATGTGTGATTGGTTGTGTATGTTTAATTATGTTCATAATAACGAAACCGGAACTAGGACGACCTTGTGTGATTTGTATATTGGCCCAAGTGTACGATAACGGGCGGTAACCACTTGTCCAATCCAAAATGGGGTGACTGGGAGGTGCCTTGTGACCAGTTCATCGGGTGATGCTGATTCGCATCAAGTACGAACCCGTCTGGTGAAAGGGGACAAGGGCGAGATCGTTATGAATCTCGTGTTCCACCAAAAATGGTTAGTAATGGAAATGACATAATTGGAAAGATAATAAACCGACTTGTGTGTATTGGAGCATGATGTGTGTTTATGTTGACTTATGTATGTGTGTGTGTCAATACCATAATTATAATGCTTCGAATGCTAGCTAACGGTTTTATACCGTTATTGTTATAGTTACCCTGGAGGTTAGGAACGCGACCAAGAGATCCGAAAGAGTGGGCAGCCGGGGTCCGTACATTGTAGGATGGTTTTGAGAGTGGAGTCTTGTTTATGTATATATATATATATATATTTTTTTTTTTGTATATTGTATCTTTTCGACGTTTGGTCGTTGGAGTTGTTAACTCGGCTGGAGTCTGTTGTTGTTTATTTCCGGGGATCATATTATTTGCATTAAAAATGTACTTTTGGTTTTGGGCCTTTATTTGTGTCTTGTTGCAAGATCCGGTGAAATTGTTGTCAGGCTAAGGGTCGAGACCCATTGTGAGGTCTCCCCCCATAGCGCCCCGAGTCCCGCGGATTTGGGGTCTTACATTAAGGGATCAAAGCCGAAGCCTTGAAATAAGATACAAGGGGCATACCGGCTGGAAGGAATTTAAAATTCAAGATTCAATCTCAACAACCAAATCTACCAAGGATCAAGAGAAGATCTTCCAAAAAGATTCGGCCCAACAATAAGATCTCAAACCGACGCAAGATTGGAAATCTCTTTCAACGGATCTCACAAAGATCTCGAAGATCTTCAACCAAAGATTCTCAACAAACTTGAAGATCTTAGAGCTCGAACGACAAGATCTTCAGCTCTTTTCAAGAGAAGATCTCAGAGAAGAAGAATCAACATGCGTCAAGGAGATGAAGAAGATAAGAAGATTCTACAATGGCTACTTCATTTCAATATACACCGTTTTCTATGGAGATGAAGGAACATCAAACACAGTCATCTTCACAACGGCTAGAAGACTTCTCCATCGAAGACTATAAATGAAGATCACGATTGAAGAGAAAAACAACAAACTTACACGGAAACATCTAAAGTCTTCAAGAGATCAAAGCATCTTCATTTCGTTCCTAAAAGTTTTTCTTCCTCTTAGTTTACAAAGCATCTTCATTTCGTTCCTAAAAGTGTTATACTTGAGTGAGTGTTACTTAGCGAAGTAACTAGGCTATTATAGCTAGGTTAAGAGTTGGAACTAGATCGTAGCATTGGCTATTGTGAGAGAAGAAGGGGGTTTCTTCTAGGTTGTATCTAGGACTCTTTGAAGCTGATAATAGATAGTTAGATCCTACGGGTAAAGAAACCTAGGACGGAGACGTAGGCTGTTAGAGCTGAACTTCATGAACATATCACCGTGTCGATCTTTTCATATCCGCACTTTATCTTGCTTAATTGTGACTAACGTTGCTTTGCAGGTTTTCGGAGTCAAGGTCTTGAAATCACTATCAAAGCCCTTGAAATACAGATGTGTATAAAGAGCACATATCGACATCAAGGCCTTGAAATCAGTTTCAAAGCCTTGAGATAGGTTTTTGCGAAAAGTTCTCATACTCTATTCAACCCCTCTTCTAGAGTATTTATATCCTTTATTTTCACCTATACGGTTCTTCACTAGGCACATACTCTAACACTATAGAACTTAATAACTAATTACAGATTTTTCTTACAAAATTTATGTATTTTGATTGAAAGTCTCTAATGTGTTTAGTGAGGGAGAGTTATTTTTGGATTTGTCGATAAGACACTAAATTGCTTTGTAATTAGTTAGCACATAACTTCTAACTATAACTCCGATAAATTAAGTGTTTTTAAACTAACTTAACTATAACTCCGATAAGTTAAGGGCCCGTTTGGTTTTAACTCCGGAATCGGAGACCGAATGGAAACGAATCTAGTCAATACATATACCCTTGTTCATTAAAATTTTTGGAATCATTCCTTGTGGTTTGTAGTAATTGGATGAGAATTTGATTACTTTTGATACCCTATAGGTTAACAAAATGTGAGGAAGCAAGTACATTTTTCATTAAACCATGGGGAATCATTCCATAAAATTTCATGAATATGGATACATATATGGACTAAATTCGTTTCCATTCCGTTTCCGTTTTCGGAGTTAGAACCAAACGGGCCCTAAGTGTTTCTAAACTAACTCTTGACATTAGCATGATACTGGATTATAAGCTTGATATCCGAGAGTTATGTCGTCCAAGATCCTTTTCAATGGTTTTATTTAACTTACCCTTAATTGTTTACATATTATCCGTGATTTATAAACTAATAAAATTCAAAAATAATATATTAATACTTTTTCATAAAAATGTTCTATTTTATTTTGAATTTTTATTTTTAATACTGAATTTTGAATTTTTATGTTTAAATGTATACTAACTTTTAAGAAAAAACACGTTTTACTATGTAGTAATATAAGATAATTGTTGGATGTTTATATTTTGTTTCGGCTTATGAACTTATTTACTTGAATTAGGCTAACGATAATATTGTCTAATACATGTTTTTAACATTATAAGTTCTTAGCATATGTAATGTCATGCATTCGGGTGAGGATTTAGGCGTAACGTTCGAAAGGAGAGGCTCGGGGGCAGTCAAAGCGCGTCTCTGGAGCGCAGTCATAACGCGTCTCCGGAGTACATTCGCAATGTGCCCAAGAGGCGTCTCAGTGCGCCCCGAAGACGCAGTCTCCGTGCGCCCCGGAGGCACATTCCCATTGGAAGCATGTTCCCTCCCGTGTTTGATCGAATAACAACCTCGATATAATTTAGATTGGTCTCCACATATCGTCAAGAGTCAATCTTTATAATAAAAGGATCGGTGACACTGACTACAGAGTCTGCCTTCAACGTGAAATATGTATGATTAGATCATGTCGATATTGAATTGGTCTCTGATGGGTCTAGTTTAAGATTTGACCTCATAAAACTTTTTATTTTCTCTTATTCAATACATCAAATTTAAAATAAATATATGTGGTGCCCGTTTTATTTTATAACTTTCGAACATTCACCATCTTTTTTTTTTGAATAGTTTTTATTGGTTTGAGATTCGTATCTTTCTTACTAAAGTCGTTGATCTATTTTTTTTTTAATAAATTATATGTTTTTTAAATCATTCGAAGGTGAGAAAACATATATTATAACAAAAACACTATTTTTTCTTGATTCAACTTATATAATATATGGTTTATGATAATATGGATGATATGTAGATGCATTTAACTAAAAAAGAGAAAAGGAGAGTCGTATGATGCTTTGTGATGATGAAAGCGAGGGACACAAATTTTCAAATTGCTGCAATCCTGTGGTGGAGATTTTATGTGTCGAAGACGACACTTTGCCATAGATGTTGATATCATTGATTAGTGTAGCCTTATATGATCCACATACCCAACCCTAATTTAGTAGCTCCACTTCTTGTTGAACAATTTATTAGAAATGTCACAGTATGACTAGGCAATCGCTACTTGGTTATGCAACCTATGCATAGGAAACCCTCATAAATCAGGTCATAATACAACTCAACAATGGTTTGCCACACGTTCATCTAGGGCATGTTTGGTATAATGTGATTGAAACTGAAACTAAAACTTAATGAAACTGAAACTGAAACTGAAAAATGTGATTGAAACTGAATGGAACTTAATCGAATAAATTTGTTTGTATGTTCGTTTAGGATAGGGATGAATGGGTTGAATGACGTAGAAATTGACCAAAATATCCTTAAGAAATACCCTTGTAATTTTTTATTTATATTTTAATTTAATTTGGAAAATAGAAATTAATGAGGCCATCTTCCTTCCAACTAACCCCATTTTTCAATACCTACGACCCGTCTTCAACCCTAAGCGAAGGAGAAATCCGTTCTCCATCGTCGCCTTAGATGTCGCTGCCGGAGTGATTACACAGGTCTGCTTGCCGGAGTGATTCTTCCCCTGCGCCGTCGGATTCCACCTCGACTTCCACTACCGGAGTCCCGTTGCCCAGGTAAAGTGAGCTCTTGCCCCACTGTAAACCCTAAATAATGGAACTAAAACTTGCTTAAGATTGAGTTGGTCGTTGCTTGATTTGTGAGCTCTTGCCCCACTGCCATTGATGTAGTTTTCATGTTGGCTGATTTGCTTGATTGAAATCGGCGTTGCTTGATTGAGTTCGGCTTTACTTGACTTATGTAGACATTTGATTACCGATTTATGCTCAAGATTGAGCTCTTTCTTTTCACTTCCATTGATGTAGTTTTCATGTTTATAGTCGCTTACAGAAACTGAATGTGGACATTTGATTGCCTGATTTGCTTGCCTTCTTGATTTCATCTTCAATTCAGTCATTTGATTGCCTGAGATTGAAATCAAGAGATTTTCTTTTCTTCTTCGGGTTTTGATGATGTTGAAGTGTTTATGTGGACAATTTTGTTTCAAGTGATTGCCTGATTTGCTTGCCTTCTTGATGAAAATGTTGAGCTTCAATGTGTTCCTTACCTACTGTTATTGAATTTCTTGTGAATTGAAAATTTTGATTTAGAATTAAGTTATGCCTCCCAAATCGTCCTCGTCTCAGAAAGGCAAACGTTACAACAATTGGAAGAAACGACCGGAATATCAGCGGATGTGATCTGTTTGAAAAACAAACTTAATTACATGAAAAAGTTTGGAATGTTTGGTATAAAATAAGGATTACTGAAACGGGACTAGGGTGGGATCAACCATTTGCTTGCCTGTTTTATATTCCATCATTTCAAGAACAAATACTCAAATAAGCAAGGAAACCATGAATTTAGGGCTTTCACCCCAATCCTACAAATGGGTTCAGTCACTCTAAATAAAATCTTAAGTTAAAACATTTAATCAACATATCAAAGTGTAGAGAATAGAGAGATATATAATATTTAACCAAAAAGAATATAGACAAAAGAAGTTACTAGTGAACAAGAGAGCCTTTTTTTACAAATCCTCAAGAACAAGATGAAGAACATGAGAATAGCTAGTTTTAATTCATTCACTCAAGCATCAAATTCATTCACTTTTAATTCTTCATTTACTTAGGGATAAATCTTCATAGTTACATTTTTTCTAGGTTTAGATGAGGCTGTATTCACTTCAAAATGCAGGGAAGAGATATGACAAGGACCAGCTTTCTTGTCTGTAGTTGCCAACTAAGGGTCCATGATTAAGGAAACATATAAATCTTCAATGTTGCTAGTATGTCCAGATCAAAGCATCAAATTCATTCACTCAGCTTAAAAATTCATTCACTGAAGCATAAAATATTCAATAGTCAAATAATTGTAACCTTGAAACCACAACAACAAGGCCAACAAAGAAGGGTTCCACGACATCAAATGAGAGTCTAGAAATGCCAAAATCAATGATGCAGAACACATCAACTTAAAAATTGTAACCTTTAAACTTGAGATCACGAATCAAATGCACGTCCAATAATGCCAAAATCAAATATTAAACAGTTAAATACCCAAAACCATGAAACCAAAGTAGCAAGGCCAAATGGTTCAACAAGACGCAGAACACAACAACTTAATTTAAAGCCGACAGCGTAATTCAAGGAAGGTATCCACGACATCAAAATCAATGATGCAGAACACAACATCTTAAAAATTGTAACCTTGAAACCTTGATAGCACGATTCAAATGAAAGTCCAGTAATACCAAAATAAAATATTCAACAACATGCAGTGAGTACAAAATACCTCCTCAAAATCGAATATTCAACAAGAAGCAGATCACGAATAAAATGAAAATCCAGAAATGCCAAAATCAAATATTCAACAAGAAGTAGTAAGTACATCAACAACAAGCAGAACACAACCATTTCAAATAGAATAACTTACCTCCAATTGGGGATGTCGAATCCAAAGTCCTACGGGTTCCAACAAAGAGACCATGAGACAACGAAATCAATTAAGGGATTTGAAATCAAAGCAGTGAGTACAAAATACCTGCTCACCGACGGGGACGATTTTGAAGACGCCGTTCTTTCAGTCGACGGAGGAAATGAGGGATAGAGGAAAGGAGTGAAAAAAAACCCTAGTGATACACATAGGGGATTAGGGGTAAGCGGGGGTAAAGAAGTCATCTTCAATTCATTCAACCGATCCAACTACACTCCTCAGGTTGAATGATTCAACCGATTTAATCCCTTAATCAACCGCTTCCAACCCATCGTCTGAATCCAGAAAAAGGCCTAACGAACGCTAAATGATGTTGTTCAACCGGTTTAAACGCTTTCAGTCGACTGAAAGTGAGGCTACCAAACGGACCCGTAGAGGGATCAAACTCCTCAATTCCAACAAGGAATTATAGATAATGTCTCTCTATCTACTGCCTCTCTATCTATAACAGTCCCCTAACGTCAACAATTTCTTATGTACCGCATCTTATGTATCGCATCACAATCTTACTTTGATTGATACATATTAACCTCGTGTTCGATACCAAATTTATCGGTGTGAAAATAATTTTGATCATTTGTGAGTAATCTCGTGTAAAATCTCATATTTTGTGTCCATGAATATCCATATTTTTATGCGCATCTATGTTAATGAATTCGGTCAATCTACAAGTATGAAAACTTAAATGTGGTCCACCTTCATTACAAAAGTTATAATTATCCACCATAGGAATATAACCCTTAGAAATCAACCTACATCACTAAAATTCATTCTTACACATGAAAATTTACTCAATTCTTATGTCTCAAAATTGACCCGATTTTTACAAGCCGGATTCAACTACAACACTAAAATTTGATTCCTACATCCTTAAGCCGAATCAAATATGGTTTCAAGAAATCATGCAACGAATCCACGTTAAATTTGGACTAAAATTGATAGAAAATTGATTGTTGGTTACTTGGTAACCGAGTATGAGTATGTTAAATGAAAACAAATATAAGAGAAAAAAAAAAGAGAGGTGGTTTTATATACCTTACTCACAAATTTAAGGTTAATTTATAGTATAATTATTTTTTGAATACAAGTAATATTATTTAGCTATTTTTCTCTTAGATTCCGTAAAATTAAATGAGGACATATATAGAAAAACATAAAACTTACAAAAATATTCGTCATAATTTTACAAAAATCCTAAGATGTTGTACATAAATGAGAAGATTGGTGTATAAAAGTCTTTTTTGTATCATTGATACAACTAGGCCCCTCTATTATTCTCATAAAATTTTATATCAAAAAATAAATAAACAAAGGAGCATAAGGGGAAAACGTAAAATATAAACCCTAGAAATCATCTTCAATCACCAAATTCCACATCCGAAGCAGTTAGGGTTTTTTGTAGTCGTTCCAAATTCCACATCCGAAGCAATTAGGGTTTCTCACAATCGTTCCAGATCTAAACTCGGTAGTCTTCTTCAACCTTCATCTCCGTCGGTTCGCTTCTAGAAGCGGCGAAGCCTTCTTCCCGGTCACGTGTAATAGCAAGGCGGCAAGCAGCAACGGCATCGGCAGTGGATCTAGGCAGCGACAACCTCGGGTTCCTCCAGTCTGGATTCTGGCACATCCTCAAGACGAAGGGAGGAGGCTTGTGCAGATTTCCGATGGCGGTATGGGCTCTTCGGCGGTTTGCTTCTGGCAACGGCGAAGCCTTCGTCCCGGTCACGTACAACAATGAGGCGGAAAGCAGCGACTGCAACGGCCGTGGATCAGGGCATCGACGAAAGTTCACCAATTGCCCCAATTTGTTTAATTACAAAATTTGACCCAACTTTATAAATACGGGATATGACCTATATTTTTTATATTTATATTAGGGCTTGTGTAACTCGATGAGCTTGAACTTGTGTAACAGACCTTGTGTAAATGACGGACTTGTGGACTTGTGCAACTCATTTGAGATTGTGTAACTCAACTTTGTGTAAACAACGGAACTTGTGTAATTGGAAAATGATCGATTTTGTTAACTACATAAATTTACATTGTAAATGAATTTGTGTATTAACAACGTGTAATTGAAATTTGTGTATTAACAATGTGTAATTGAAATTGTGTATTAACATGATGTAATTGCAATTGTGTATTAACATTGTATAATTGAAATTGTGTATTAATATTGTGTATTAACAAAAGAATACACAAGGTTCAATTAGACTAGCTAATATATGTAACACCCCAAATTTTACAACTTAGGGAGTTACTGGTTAGGACCGCACAGTGAGTCCCGACCTTAGTTTGACAACAACTTAACGAGATCTTACAACAAGGCACAGATAAGGAAAAATCAGAAATCATAAAATAGTTCTTAATAATGCATGAATGTGACCAGATCGACTACAGCCGGAAAACGGAATATAACAAAGTACGAAAGGAAACAATGTTCAACTGTAAAACGTCCTAAAGTACGACACCCCGGCTGACCACTACCATCTGGAACACTCGGCATCTGCTCTAACCTGTGTCAAGTCTAAACAACATATCCACAGTTAGCTAACTATCCAAATATAAGCAAAATGATAACAGCACAAACACAAGCAGAAACAAAAAATAAACAAACATCATGCTGGCACTCAACCAATTATTATCTATTATTTAAGTGATTCACATTATTCAATTTAAGTTGTGGCACGAGAATTATTATTAGTTCTCGCCTCCGTTCCTTATCCAACTGGTGTAGGTCTAGCTGACTTCCATTGGTAGCATCACTACAAACCATGTATGGACTAGTCCCGAAAGAAACCCCCAGCGCCCCGCGAGCTACTAAGCAGAATGCCACCGCCCGTTACTCTTAGGCCAAAATATAGGTCGGTAATTATATATCACAACCTATCTCTCTAACATGTCAATCACACACCACCATCATCATTTATACTCATATTTAGCAGTCAGCTAAGTAAGCCCAAAGGACTTACCTGTTATAACGCTCGACTCTTTATAAACCACTCGCTCTGTAAACTGTAACCACTCAGCTGCCTGTCAAAGGCGATAAGTGTATTAGCACACTTTCACGTAGATAGAAGTCTAAAACTTCTAAGATCAAATAAGGTATTAAGACGTACTAGTTACAGTATTAGTTTTAGGGTAAAATGACCATTTTACCCTTGGTTCCGATTTTCTCGAAAACCTTAAAATTCATGTCTAAACTCCTATTTGAGGTTCTAAAAATATATTCTAACTCCTAAAATTTTATTTGGTTCCAACTGACATTTTTCCTATGTTTCTATTTTCCGGAAGAATCGAAAAAGGTTTAACTTCGGCTCTAAATATAAAATTCTTAACAGCTTATAAAATTTCCGAATTAAATCTCTAGATCATCTATGAGGTTCTATCTAACCTTAGAAGAAAGAATTTCTCCAAACTGTTCAGCCAATATTTTTATAATAATTCACAAAGTCGGTTCCTTCACTCTAATTTCCTACACTTAGCCAAAATTCAAGTTTACCAAAACTGCTCAACTACCTAACTTCGGGAGCTCATAACTTTCAATCCGACCGTTCATTTCTTCTCAAATTTTAATATGATAAACTACATATATCCATCTACAACATATCCAAAATTCAACGGTGGATCTTTATCCAAACGTTTAATAATTGATCGACAAGATGGGCTGTTTGTAACCTAAAAGTTGAAGGAAATAAAATGAATTTACAGCAGCCACCTTATTTCCATTGTTCATAAAATACAGCAGTCCTTTATTCCTATCCTTAGGTCTATATGCTCAGCAGCTACACAAGGTCAACCTAACCCATGTTCAAGTCCGACTACAGCAGTTCATCATTCTAGCATTACGGAAATAGTATACATACATAAGATTATACACTAACTCCTAGAGGCAAGGATTTGGACTGCAGAAACGATGACTCACCTCTTCAACCTCTACTGGTTGAGGCGTCTTCAACACCGTTCCGGATGCCCTTCTGGCTCCCTTGGCGTGACGGTTCAGAAGGAGGGAAGTCAGGGCTTGGCTCGGCTCTATTGCTGCAGTGATTGGACGACTCTTTCCAGCCTCACTGCTGTCATGGAGTGGCCGAGATGGGAGTTGTCCGGGCACAGAAGAAGAGTTACGTGAGTCCTTATGGTGGGTACAAGAAGGAGATGAAGATAGGAAGGTAGATAGGCTCTTACCGGATGGACAGAATTAGTTTGAGGCTCGTGAGATCCAGGGGCAGCAACTCGCGTGAATGAAGCTGTAAGAGAGGATTGTCGATATGCAGTCTTCACTCTGCTCAGACAAGTCGGGTGCAGGAGGCAATGAACGCAGAAAGGAGCAAGGGCTGGAGCGTGCGTGTAGAAGGAAGGGACGCAGAAACGGAAGGAAACAAAACGCAGAAGGGAAGACGAGATATTTGTGCAGATCCGCTGGAGATATGCGGTTACAGAGAAGGAATTAAATTCAGCACAGCCGTTATGTCTCTTCATGTAACTGGGCTGGAGAAGCTGCGGTTGCTGCTGTTTATTGGGCTAGAACGAGATTCAGCGAGCAGGCTGTTGGAAGCTACTGGGCTGAGCTGAAGACTGCAAGGCCGGACTGGGCTGAAGACTGGCGAGCTGGGCGCCTGGCGCTGGACTCGTGAAGCAGCTGGGCGGCTGGGCTTCTGGGCTGGAGGCAACGCTGCTGAAGGCTGCAGAAGGTTGGGTTGCGCATAGGACTGGGCGGACAAGCAACGGGCTGGAGCTGGCAGCGCTGGAGCTGGGCTAGCAGGCTGGATCCGTGGGCTGAATTATGGATTAATAGATGGGCTGAAAAAGGCTGCAGCTGGCCTCCTAAATTTAACGAGTTTCTGGCTGGGCAAGATCCCGATATGTAAATATACGGACTAGGTGGATAAGGAGTTTATTTTAATTTAAGATCGGCTCAGAACTCTATCATTTTATGCGGAAGTAACCTACATAAAATGATAAACTATATAAAAGATTCTATCATTTTATGTGAAGGAATCTACATAAAATGATAAATCCTATAATAATAGGTCTAACTAGGTAGACGGATATGGGTCAACTGATCGAGATCTATTTTATAACGTAAATATATAGACGGAATAAAAATTCCGGATTTTACATCAGTACCCCCTTAAAATAAGTTTCGTCCCGAAACTTGGAATAAGATACCTACCCCATACATTTCCCCTCGAGAAATATATTCTAGCAAGCAACTACTCACGTCATCAAGCTTGTAGACATAAACAATTATGTAAACATATAATCACAGAAGTCATATAAGGTCTTGTCTTAGTACTAACCCGTCGGTACTGAGGTAGCGGCTAACTCCGCAAAGAACCCGGGGTAATTACGTCTAATACTCTCCTCTGTCTCCCAGGTAGCCTCATCAACTCCTCGTCTAGACCACTGAATCCTCAGCATCGGTATCTCCTTAGAACGCAGGCGTCTAATGCTACGCTCTAGGACGGCTACTGGATACTCCACAAAAGTGTGGTCTGGCTCAACTATCAGATCCTCGTGACTGATGACATGTCTAGGATCCGGTATGTACTCTCGCAGCTGAGATACATGAAAAACCGGGTGTACTCCCTCCAATCTCGGTGGCAGTGCTAGTCGGTAGGCAACCTCTCCGACCCTCTCTACAATCTCAAATGGACCGACATACCGGGGACTCAGCTTCCCTTTAATGCCGAAACGTCTAACTCCTCTCGTAGGTGACACTCTCAACCGCACCTGTGTACCTACTCTAAACTCCAAAGGTCGACGCCTTTTGTCGGCGTAGGACTTCTGACGACTCTGAGCTGCTAACATCCTCTCCCGGACTAAGGCAATCCGGGCGATGTCGTCCTGTATCTGATCTGGTACTACTCCATCAGCCTTGCTAGGCTCATCCCAGCACAACGGTGTACGACATCTCCGTCCGTACAAAGCCTCATAAGGTGCCATCCCAATAGACGTGTGCCAGCTGTTATTATATGAAAACTCTACTAGTGGGAGGTGATCTGGCCATACCTGTCCCCAATCTAGCACACATGCCCGCAACATGTCCTCTAGGGTCTGAATGGTCCTCTCTGACTGACCGTCTGTCTGTGGGTGGTAGGCAGTGGTAAAGTGAAGACTCGTCCCCAGAGCAGTATGTACCTGCTGCCAAAATCTCGAGGTAAAACGTCCATCCCTGTCGGAGACGATAGTCCTCGGTACTCCATGGAGTCTCACAATGTGTCTGGTGAACTCCTCTGCTACACGGCTTACCGGCCACGTTTCCTTGATCGGAACGAAACGTGCGGTCTTCGTCAGCCGGTCTACCACCACCCAAATGGCATCAAAACCTCTGCTGGGCCTCAATCCAGTAACAAAATCCATAGATATATCTTCCCACTTCCAATGTGGTACGGGAAGTGGGTGTATCTCTCCTCCGGATCTACGATGCTCAATCTTGACCTGCTGACAGGTCGCACACTGGGCTACATATCGGGCCACATCAGGCTTCAAACCACCCCACCAGAAGGAACGTCTTACGTCCTTATACATCTTACTCGCTCCTGGATGTACGGAGTAAGGGGTAGCATGAGCCTCACCTAGTATCCTCTGTCTCAACTCACTGTCTGATGGCACACAGACACGGTCCTGTCGTCTCATCACTCCATCGGCACCGATAGTGAACTGAGGTGCCTCATCTCGTGACATCCGGTCTCGGATCCGGGTCAAAGTCGGACAGGTCTCCTGCTTCTGTCGGATCTCACCCAACAGGTCAGGAAGTAACTCTAAGGTGGCTAACTGATGAGCTGTATCGGGGAACTGGATCTCTACCTCCAACCAAGCTAAGTCTCTCTGTAACTGTGGTTGTACTGTCAACCGAGCTATCGCCTTCTCCTGAGGCGTCTTCCGACTCAAAGCGTCAGCAACTACATTCGCCTTTCCGGGGTGGTAAAGAATCTCAAGGTCAAAATCCTTGATCAACTCTAGCCACCGCCTCTGGCGGTTATTCAACTCCCGCTGAGTGAATATGTACTTCAGACTCTTATGGTCTGTGAAGATCTGACAGGTCGCTCCATAGAGATAATGACGCCAGATCTTAAGAGCGTGCACTACTGCTGCTAATTCCAGATCATGAGTGGGGTAGTTCTCTTCATACGTCTTCAGCTGTCGAGACGCATATGTTATAACTTTACCCCTCTGCATCAAGACACACCCCAAGCCCAGCTTGGATGCGTCACTGTACACTACAAAGTCCTCTGTACCCTCAGGCTGTGCTAAGATCGGAGCAGACGTCAATCTCCTCTTCAGCTCCTCAAAACTCTGCTGACACGGCTCAGACCAGACGAACCGAGTAGTCTTCCTTAGGAGAGAAGTAAGTGGTCGGGCGATCAGAGAAAACCCTTCCACAAACCGACGGTAATAACCTGCCA
Organism: Fagopyrum homotropicum; assembly: GCA_033239125.1. NCBI lineage: Eukaryota > Viridiplantae > Streptophyta > Magnoliopsida > Caryophyllales > Polygonaceae > Fagopyrum > Fagopyrum homotropicum. Next base: position 11,944,289 of record BSWB01000008.1, read on the forward strand.
ATCCAAGGAAGCTGCGAACCTCTTTAACATTCTTCGGAGGTTGCCAAGATGACACTGACTCAATCTTCACTGGGTCGACCTTAATCCCCTCAGCGGTCACTACATGGCCAAGGAACGCCACCTCTGACATCCAGAACTCACACTTGGATAGTTTAGCATATAGCTGACTATCTTGTAGAATCTGCAACACTGTCCTCAAGTGTCCGGCATGCTCCTCTCGACTTCTAGAGTAAACTAGAATGTCGTCAATGAAGACCACTACAAACTGGTCTTAGAAGTCGATGAAAATCCCATTCATCAACTCCATAAATACTGCTGGCGCATTAGTGAGCCCGAATGGCATCACTACAAACTCGTAATGACCATACCTAGTCCGGAATGCCGTCTTAGGTATGTCCTGATCTCTCACCCTCAGCTGGTGATAACCCGATCTCAAATCTATCCTCGAGAACACTGACGCTCCATGCAGCTGGTCCAGCAGATCATCTATGCGAGGCAGTGGATACTTATTCTTGATGGTGACCTTGTTCAACTCCCAGTAATCAATACACCGCCTCATCGATCCATCCTTCTTCCTCACAAATAATACGGGTGCTCCCCAAGGAGGGACACTAGGGCATATGAAGCCCTTCTCTGTTAATTCCTCTAAATACTTCTTCAGCTCAAGCCGCTCTATCGGCATCATGCGGTACGGGGCCTTCGAGATCGGTCTCATGCCCTGCTTTGACTCAATGCTAAAGTCAACACTCTTATGTCAATCTAGAAGTTGACCCCAACTTTTGCTCGGGAGGGAACCATCAATCTCATTTGTGTGAAATGCTAAGTAACCTCTATCTGGACTAGCGTAGGATCTGATCAAAATCATCTTCTTCTTCTTACTCCTCTAGTTCTTCTAATACGACTTCATCTGTACTAACTATGATTTGTACCCTTTTCTTAGCCCATAGTAACCAACTGCTCACAACCATTCTCTTTATATCATTAATAATATAAATGATCCTTTCTGACCGTCAACTCTTCCTTTAAAATTTTAATTTCCGGACTTGACTTATTCGGTGTTACTTGCACTCGTATCAATTTGACTTTACAATTGTCGTATTTGATCTCTTTAAGGACTTCTCCACATGTCGATAGAATTCACTCGTAACCGTGTGTTTATTCTTCTTATATGTCAACCAGTCACTACTAGTTAACCCTCACATGTAAAGGCTCCGATGGTTACCATTTAGTCTATTGTTGACCTTCTACCAGATCATAGACTAACCTTTCTTCTATCTCTTTGAAGTTTGATTTACTTGGTGGAAATCTATCTCCTCCAGCTTCTCTGTTTATACTCCTTTCGCTTCTTCTATAATTCACACTTCTCTTCCTCACTATAAGCCCACGATACTCTTTCCTATTTTAGCTGCATCATTCATCTGCCGTCAATGGACCCATCAGATTTCCCACGATAGCTCGTAAATACATCTTCATGACTTCTTTTATCTCAGTCATCAACTGCTTGCGGTGCTCCTGTGTGAATCGTTGGTGTTGGTAACTTAAGTCCCGTTGTGAGAGGAAAGTTATTACGGCCCTTGGGTATGCCACGATCATTTTCACACACTCTTGTTCCTGAGTTGGTGTTAGATTATAATGTTGCCTTTATAGTGATCCTTTGACTCCGCTTTCAAGATTCTATCATTTGGATATTGGTAACACCATCTTTCTTGTAACTCACTTGTCATATAGAAAGTCACTCTGCCTCCATGCTTATGAATTCTACCCTCCACTTTCTGGCAATTCCATAAGCTTCAGTTGGGCGGCTCTTTAAGTCCTCATAGTTGGTTTGACGACATCTCTCTTCTTAACTCTTAGGTTATCAGTGTCTAGGTGGGACCCTCTTGATTAGGATGCCGACTTACCTTGCCAATAGTGGTCATATTCCGCCCTGCTTCTAACAACAACCTTCATATTTTGGTCTGTCGGTAAGCTTAAATTTAATGTTTATTGTTTGGATTGGTTCTAAACCTTACTTTGACTGTTTTTGACGGTATCCACGTTGTTCGTATCGTCATTTTACACCACACTTGAAAGAACCTCTGTGATGTCGCTCCAAATCTGCATCATTGTCGACCATCAAATGCTTTTCCGGAACTACTCTCATGTATAATCTTCATTTGATCCTATTAAGTTAACTCGGGATCCCCTTCATGCCATGGTCGTTGGTGTTGTCCTTCAGCCTTCACTTTTCCATCTCGACGTTCCTCAACCAATCGGAGGAGTTGTCTGCCATTCGTCTACCCTAATGCACATAAGATGTGCATACTAATCCTCACGTTGACACCCTGCAAAATCTACTTAGATGTGCTAACGGAGTGAGAAACTCATTAATCTCTATTAAGGACATAATATATTATTATGCTACTAACCTTCGACATAAGTTATCTATTGTACATATCTTTATAAGCAGCTACTACATCAATATAACATTTCTAAATGTACTAAGCTGCCGAGATCCGCAGAGGTAGTGGTGGTCATCCGTACTTTCTATCCCAACCCGACTCTGTATGCATTTTAAAACCAAAATTCTCTTTGGAAAACTCAGACCCCTTTCGGGTTCTGTTTATTTACTTATATGACCTTTTTAGAAGATTTCAAGTGCCATTGTTGCCAACCTAGAGCTCTGATACCATGTTGTAACACCCCAAATTTTACAACTTAGGGAGTTACTGGTTAGGACCGCACAGTGGGTCCCGACCTTAGTTTGACAACAACTTAACGAGATCTTACAACAAGGCACAGATAAGGAAAAATCAGAAATCATAAAATAGTTCTTAATAATGCATGAATGTGACCAGATCGACTACAGCCGGAAAACGGAATATAACAAAGTACGAAAGGAAACAATGTTCAACTGTAAAACGTCCTAAAGTACGACACCCCGGCTGACCACTACCATCTGGATCACTCGGCATCTGCTCTAACCTGTGTCAAGTCTAAACAACATATCAACAGTTAGCTAACTATCCAAATATAAGCAAAATGATAACAGCACAAACACAAGCAGAAACAAAAAATAAACAAACATCATGCTGGCACTCAACCAATTATTATCTATTATTTAAGTGATTCACATTATTCAATTTAAGTTGTGGCACGAGAATTATTATTAGTTCTCGCCTCCGTTCCTTATCCAACTGGTGTAGGTCTAGCTGACTTCCATTGGTAGCATCACTACAAACCATGTATGGACTAGTCCCGAAAGAAACCCCCAGCGCCCCGCGAGCTACTGAGCAGAATGCCACCGCCCGTTACTCTTAGGCCAAAATATAGGTCGGTAATTATATATCACAACCTATCTCTCTAACATGTCAATCACACACCACCATCATCATTTATACTCATATTTAGCAGTCAGCTAAGTAAGCCCAAAAGACTTACCTGTTATAACGCTCGACTCTTTATAAACCACTCGCTCTGTAAACTGTAACCACTCAGCTGCCTGTCAAAGGCGATAAGTGTATTAGCACACTTTCACGTAGATAGAAGTCTAAAACTTCTAAGATCAAATAAGGTATTAAGACGTACTAGTTACAGTATTAGTTTTAGGGTAAAATGACCATTTTACCCTTGGTTCCGATTTTCTCGAAAACCTTAAAATTCATGTCTAAACTCCTATTTGAGGTTCTAAAAATATATTCTAACTCCTAAAATTTTATTTGGTTCCAACTGACATTTTTCCTATGTTTCTATTTTCCGGAAGAATCGAAAAAGGTTTAACTTCGGCTCTAAATATAAAATTCTTAACAGCTTATAAAATTTCCGAATTAAATCTCTAGATCATCTATGAGGTTCTATCTAACCTTAGAAGAAAGAATTTCTCCAAACTGTTCAGCCAATATTTTTATAATAATTCACAAAGTCGGTTCCTTCACTCTAATTTCCTACACTTAGCCAAAATTCAAGTTTACCAAAACTGCTCAACTACCTAACTTCGGGAGCTCATAACTTTCAATCCGACCGTTCATTTCTTCTCAAATTTTAATATGATAAACTACATATATCCATCTACAACATATCCAAAATTCAACGGTGGATCTTTATCCAAACGTTTAATAATTGATCGACAAGATGGGCTGTTTGTAACCTAAAAGTTGAAGGAAATAAAATGAATTTACAGCAGCCACCTTATTTCCATTGTTCATAAAATACAGCAGTCCTTTATTCCTATCCTTAGGTCTATATGCTCAGCAGCTACACAAGGTCAACCTAACCCATGTTCAAGTCCGACTACAGCAGTTCATCATTCTAGCATTACGGAAATAGTATACATACATAAGATTATACACTAACTCCTAGAGGCAAGGATTTGGACTGCAGAAACGATGACTCACCTCTTCAACCTCTACTGGCTGAGGCGTCTTCAACACCGTTCCGGATGCCCTTCTGGCTCCCTTGGCGTGACGGTTCAGAAGGAGGGAAGTCAGGGCTTGGCTCGGCTCTATTGCTGCAGTGATTGGACGACTCTTTCCAGCCTCACTGTTGTCATGGAGTGGCCGAGATGGGAGTTGTCCGGGCACAGAAGAAGAGTTACGTGAGTCCTTATGGTGGGTACAAGAAGGAGATGAAGATAGGAAGGTAGATAGGCTCTTACCGGATGGACAGAATTAGTTTGAGGCTCGTGAGATCCAGGGGCAGCAACTCGCGTGAATGAAGCTGTAAGAGAGGATTGTCGATATGCAGTCTTCACTCTGCTCAGACAAGTCGGGTGCAGGAGGCAATGAACGCAGAAAGGAGCAAGGGCTGGAGCGTGCGTGTAGAAGGAAGGGACGCAGAAACGGAAGGAAACAAAACGCAGAAGGGAAGACGAGATATTTGTGCAGATCCGCTGGAGATATGCGGTTACAGAGAAGGAATTAAATTCAGCACAGCCGTTATGTCTCTTCATGTAACTGGGCTGGAGAAGCTGCGGTTGCTGCTGTTTATTGGGCCAGAACGAGATTCAGCGAGCAGGCTGTTGGAAGCTACTGGGCTGAGTTGAAGACTGCAAGGCCGGACTGGGCTGAAGACTGGCGAGCTGGGCGCCTGGCGCTGGACTCGTGAAGCATCTTGGCGGCTGGGCTTCTGGGCTGGAGGCAACGCTGCTGAAGGCTGCAGAAGGTTGGGCTGCGCATAGGACTGGGCGGACAAGCAACGGGCTGGAGCTGGCAGCGCTGGAGCTGGGCTAGCAGGCTGGATCCGTGGGCTGAATTATGGATTAATAGATGGGCTGAAAAAGGCTGCAGCTGGCCTCCTAAATTTAACGAGTTTCTGGCTGGGCAAGATCCCGATATGTAATTATACGGACTAGGCGGATAAGGAGTTTATTTTAATTTAAGATCGGCTCAGAACTCTATCATTTTATGCGGAAGTAACCTACATAAAATGATAAACTATATAAAAGATTCTATCATTTTATGTGAAGGAATCTACATAAAATGATAAATCCTATAATAATAGGTCTAACTAGGTAGACGGATATGGGTCAACTGATCGAGATCTATTTTATAACGTAAATAGACGGAATAAAAATTCCGGATTTTACAATATAAGGGTGGGGGGGACCTAGAGTTCAAAACTTTATAATTGCAAGATTTTTCACCAATAAACAAAAGAGTCTATTTAACGCTATATTAAAAAAAAAGCGTACTTAACCAATTCACCCTACAAAAACCTTTAAGTGCATTGAAACCCGAAGTATGTTGAGATATATACGTACCTTGATGGCATTTTGGACATTGCACATGGCTTTGAGCATGTGAACATTAGGAGATCTAATTGAGCGGAAGAAAAGTGTAGTATTGAATCTATATTACATCACGCCATATACATGAGTTGTACACGTCTTTATTTAGCCTTGTGATAACAGATTTTAATTATGTTATCACTTTGCTTTATTTACAAAAACATCCCACTTATTCTCTTTATTTACATGCATATGTGTACTCCTATATACCCCCCCTCAAGCTGGAGTAGGTAAGATCAATCCAAACTTGCGAGATAAGAAGCTAAACTGAGGAACTGGGAGTGCCTTGGTGAATATGTCACCGAGCTTAAGGGAGGATTTCACATGTATTGTAGATATGAAACATTTGAGAACTTCATCACGTACAAAATGACAAGGAGGCTTAGTAAATGAGAAGGAGGCTTAGTAATTCTAGACGACCTTCGTGGAGGAGAAATTTGTAGTGAAGGGATAGATAAGGATGAAGTGGATATAGCAGGTGAAGATTGAAAAGGAACCTGAATAGGTGAAGCAAAAGATGGGGAGGAATTGGTTAATGTAGGGGAAGAAGAAATGATAGGATGTGTGGGAGAAGGTGAAAATGAAGATGTAGGCAGGAAAGATGAAGGAGGAGGAGTATAGCAGGTTTCTACAACAGGAGAAACCAAGGGAAGAGATGGAGAAGGTGAGTACTTGGAGAGTGAAGATTGAGATTGGAAAGCAAAAATATTTTCTCTAAAATGTACATGTCGACTGACAAAATATTTGTTGGTAGCTATATCAAGGAGTTTATATCCTTTTTGGCCTAGAAGATATCCAAGAAAGACACAAGGTTTGAAAACTGGTTGAAATTTGTCTTTATGAGGAAGTAATGAATAACACAAATAACCAACAACTCGAAGGTGGTCATAAGATGGTTTTTTGTGGTGCAGAACTTCATAAGGGATTTGCCATTGAATGACAGAGGAAGGTAATAAGTTAATGAGATAAGTGGCAGTCAACACACAATCTCCCCAGAACTAGAGTGGAAGATGACCATGAATTCTTATGGCCCTAGCTGTCTCAATGAGATGCATATGCTTTCTCTCAACCCTTCCATTTTGTTGAGGTACATAGGGGATAGATCTCTGATGCAATATGCTTTTAGCTAGAAACAAGGATTGAAGTCTTTGTTGGAGAAATTCCAAGCCATTGTCTATCTTGAAGCATTTGACATGAGCTTAAAACTGTGTATGAACATACTGTAAGAAACTTGCCAGACGAGAATACACTTGTTGTTTATTGGTCATTAAGAAGGTCCATGTACATCTAGAATGATCATCAACAAGAGTTAAAAAAATATCTGGCGCCACAGATAGATGGTGTATGGTAAGGGCCCCATATGTCAACATGTACAAGATCAAAGTTGGCATTAGCATGTGAACTACTGACAGTAAAAGGATCCTTGTGTTGTTTAGACAAAATGCAAGTATCACATTCAAGAGAGCTAATGTGATGAGTTTTACAAATGTGTAGATGATGGAGTTTAGTAAGAGAAGTATGATCAAGCCTAGCATGAAACAAATGTACATCATGCTTATTTACATTGAGACTCAAAGAAATAGAATCTTGAGTAACAACATGATTTTTGACAGAAGGGTAAACTGCAGCTAAATTAGATTGGAATCTGTATAAACCATTCTCCAGTAAAGCTTGACCAACAATAGTTAAAAAAATATCTTGCGCCACAAATAGATGGTGTATGGTAAGGGCCCCATATGTCAACATGTACAAGATCAAAGTTGGCATTAGCATATGAACTACTGACAGGAAAAGGATCCCTATGTTCTTTAGACAAAATGCAAGTATCACATTCAAGAGAGCTAATGTGATGAGTTTTACAAATGTGTAGATGATGAAGTTTAGTAAGAGAAGTATGACCAAGCCTAGCATGAAACAAATGTACATCATGCTTATTTACATTGAGACTCGAAGAAATAAAATCTTGAGTAACAACATGATTTTTGATAGAAGGGAAAACTGCAGCTAAATCAGATTGGAATCTGTATAAACCATTCTCCAGTAAAGCTTGACCAACAATAGTGCCTTTAGTAAGGTCCTGAAACACACATAGAGAAGTTGTAAATTGTGCTTCAAGGTGAGAGAATCTTCAACAACTTTGAGACAGATAATAGAATGTGCTTAAAAAGGGGTAGATATAGAACATCTGTAAGCACAATATGAGGAGATAGCTTAAATGTGCCTCGATGAAGAACCTTCTGTATAGTACCATTTGGAAGACCGATCAAGGCAGGCTTGGCTAAAGGTAATAAGTTAGAAAATATTTCTTGACAGTAAGAAATATGGTTAGTGGCTCCAAAATCAACAATCCATAGAGAAGATACAGAAGCAGTTAATGTACCTGCAAAGCTAACAGAGTTAACATTTGCATCTGTATGATGTGCATTAGAAGATGATGGAATAGACTACATCATCTTCATCATCTCTTGACAGACAACATGTACCAAGGTTGAATCGACAGTGTGAGAACCTTGAATCTGATCAAGAGGTGTATTAGGGAATTCTGGAACATGAGCTACATGACTTTTATCTTCTTTGCCTTTAGAGCCTTTGTACTAGTCAGGATATCCAATCAATTTGAAGCAAGATTCCTTGAGATGGTCTTTCTCTTTGCAATAGGTACACATTCTATCAGACTTATCTTTCTTGAAGTCTCTCCTACTTCCTCCAACTTGCTTGTAAGGGACATATCGATCAACTGTTAATGCCTGCTTGTCATCATCAAAAGCAAACTTGACGGAGGATAACATAGTTTGTAAGTGAGAAGAGTGACAAGTGAGTTGTTTCTGTTTTCAACTTGTGGGATTGTTAGCATGAAATATTGTGACATTTTAGGCACGTTTTCTAAGCGTATTTGATCCATTATGATAGTCATTGATTGAACATTGATGCATTTGTGAGCTAGTTTGTCTATAATGTCGATATAGAGATCTACACAAGCTTTATGTTGATTATAGGTAATTGAGGGCTATTTCCGAATAGAATTGAGCAAGGATGGAGTTGATGGAACATGTCCATGGATTGAGGGCATTCCTAGGAGCTAAGGGAGTGCCAACTTGAAGGATGCACGAGGCTAAGGAAGAATCACGTTCTTGCCCTAAACCACGCTCTAAAATACGGCCGTACCACTTTCCACGTTCAAGTCCACGGCCGTGGAACCATGGCAAGAGAAGCGTGGTTCATTCCAGCAACTTCTACGGCCGTGGAGGAGTTGTGTCAAACCGTGTTGATTTCCACGCTCTAAATTACGGCCGTGGAACCCTTCCACGACCGTGATCTTGGCGATCTTTTTCGCCATACTTTAAGCCACGATCTCCTACGCAATTGGGCCGGGCCGATATTTTATCTTACACTATATAAGGACGGACGAAGAGAGATTCCGTCACCTTCGCTTACGCATAGACGCATCTTACGCTTGCGCTTGGAATTGCCCTAATCTCGCATTTGGCGGAGATTGTGTTTGAGAGATTTGCACTTTGTCATCGGGATTTCCGGATTGACGGAAGATCGAAGATTTAGAAGATTGTTCGCAAGAAGATTACGCTTCTTGCTTAGGTTTGATTTAGAAGACGGATTGACATCCCGTTCTTCCTTCTTATCTAAGATTTGTGTTTGTTTGTGTTATTCCGAATCTAGTGACGATTATTGTTCTTGATTGTGACTTTGAGATTGATTTGAAAGTTATTGAAGTTTTTCGGAAGTTTTCATCTTTCAATCTCTTAACCCTTGAATTTGATATCAATATGACTGTTATTGACTAAAAACCCTTAACAATTCTAAGGTGAAGGGTTGATAGTTGTGGCTTAGATGATGATAGATCGATCGTAAACAGATTGGACCATGAGAGTTGGAGAGAATCGACGACAACCCTAATCCACGGTCTATTCTTGAGCTTCCACGGCCGTGGAACTCAAGAACTACCCGTAATTTTGTGTTAAATTACGAACTTGCTTTTTCTTTAATCCAAAGTTAAAGAATTGCTTTAACTTAGTCTTGGCTTGCCTTTTCTAGGTGGTAGTGAAGCCTCAACAACCTCTACCTCGATTGTGAGAGTCACAACCTTAATCGGTTTAGTTAGTCTTGATCCTTGGATTACAAGTTTGGGTATTTGACATTAATTCTTACTTTTAGAACCTTTCTATATTGAAGCCTCAACAACCTTTATAGAGAGTGTCTTGTAGGTGAGTCATATAAGGTTTTTGGAACTTCACCGTACGATTACCTTACATTAGCATACCTTTGCATATCTCAACTCTGTCCTTATATCATTAATATATCTTGAATCGATTGCCACAGCTGGATTCCTGGATCTTTAGGATTGTTGTTTTCCCAATAATTCGAAAAGCTCTTACATTTAATCGCTTGATAATCTATAACTGGATTTAACCCCCCCAATATCTGTGTTCGATACTCTGGAATTCTTGCTTAACTACGCCGATCCGTACACTGCGGGTTCGCTTGCTTGATTCTAGTTTTATAAATTTAAAGCTTGTTTGCACGCACGCTAAGTGGCGAACAAGTTTTTGGCGCCGTTGCCGGGGATTGGTTTAGGCCGAATTCGGTTATCGGATTGTCAAGCTTGGGAGCTTCTCCCTTGTTATTTGATATCTTTTCAAGTGCATGTGCAGGTCTAAGAACACCGGAGACCTCTTGCCTCTTGATCAAGAGCTTGAGAGAACTTTAAGGCAAAAGCGTAAGGAAAAGAAAATGGCTGAAGAGCACGAACGTGATCTTCAATCGGAGTTAGCGGAGAAAGAAGCTCAACTCCAATGGAATGACAAGATTCGCCGAGATGAAATGGATCGTCATCAATCTCAAGTTGATGATCTAAAAGATATGATGTTCCAGATGAGGATAGAACTAAGCAACCTTAAGAATAAGGGGAGCAAGAAATCCTCAAGGAGATCCTTAAGGTCGAATAGGGGTCATTCATCCATTGATGATAGCGACTCCTCCATGCCACCGCTAGAAGAAATTGATCCGACGATCAACGTGAATCCATTCCATCCACGGGCAGCTGCTAACCGCCGTGTTCCACCTAGGAATGCAAGGATCGAACGTGTGGATGAGGAGCCAAGAACTCTTGGCCAAAGGATGGATCCAACGCAGCAACCACGCCGTTTAGGTGTGAACTTTGATGCTGATGATGTACAAGGGTTTAGCTTTAACCCTCAAGTTATTACTCTTGTTCGCCAAAATCAATTTGGCGGGACAAGCGCTGAATCTCCACACCAACACTTGCAAAACTTTGAGTGTATGATGGAGACAATGAGGCCGAAGAACGCAACTACCAACAACTATAAGCTCAAGCCTTTCTTCTTCTCCTTGAAGGGGAAAGCATTGTCTTGGTATCAAGCTCTTCCTAGTGGGAAACTAGACACATGGGAAGACCTTTCCGTGGAGTTCCTCACTAAGTTCTTTCCGCCATCCAAAACGGCGGAACTTAGAGGTAAGATTAATGTATTTTCCATGAGATCTAACGAAAGTTTGTTTCAATCGTGGGAAAGGTTTCAGGATTTGCTCCTGGATTGTCCTCATCATGGCATATCCAAGCTTGCATTGCTAGAGATATACTATAAGGGGCTGGATATGGAGACACAATTCAAGCTCCAATCCCTTTCATGTGGTACATTCATGGACATGAGAGAAGATGACGCTTGGGACTTCATTGAGAAGCAAGCAAGAGTCATAGAGAAGTATTCCCACCGGAAAGTTGAAGGAAATCGTGTGGAGCAAGGAACAAAGCTCACACATGAAGCTCAAAATCAGATTTTCTCCCTCAACAATGAGATCAAAGAGTTGAAGGAGGCTATCAAGACCAACTTCCCAAAGCAACAAGGAAAAGATGTTGGCTACTTGGGCAACAACAACAACAACGGTGGTGAGAATACCAACCGCAACAACAATAACCGGAACAACAACCGGAATAATTGGAATGGCAACAACAACAACCGGAACAACAATTGGAACAACAATAGGGGTTCAAACAACAACAATTGGCGCTCCAATCAACAAAATTCCGGTAACTCTTATCCTTCCAATTCGAATTCACTAACTCCACCTTCCTCTTCCTCTACTCCTTTGAAAAGCCAGGGGTAAACATCTAATGGAGGAAACACTTCGGGGAAGGAGAAGCCCGATCCCATGTTGGAAACGATCTTGGGAAAGCTTCAAGGTTTGGAGAACCGCATCATTAAGGTTGATGATCAAATTTCTAAGGTTGATAAAGCCCAAAAGGCTTTAGAAAACCAAATGTTCAGCCATGCGGAGGAAGTTCCTAGAAATCAAGGGAAACTTCCAGGAAAGACGGAGGACAACCCTAAGGGAAGGGTGATGGCAATCACAACTAGGAGCGGAGTGACTACCACCGATCCGCAGCCTAAGTTTGTTGAAGTCCCGGTTGAGAAAGACAAGGAGAAGGGGAAGGAGAAGGAAGGTGTCTACGTTCCTCCTCCGGCTTACAAACCTCCCCTACCATTCCCTCAATCTAGAGCGAGAGCACGCCTAGATAAACAATTTGGTAAGTTTATAGAACTCATGAGCAAGCTGCATATTAATATACCTTTCATTGATGCTATTGTAGGTATGCCGGCTTATGGCAAGTTCTTAAAGGAGCTCCTCTCCAACAAGAGGAAGCTAGAAGATTTTGGAGAGGTTAAGATGAGATCGTATTCTTCGGATCTTATCAAGACCATGAAGGAGAAAATGCCCCCAAAGCTAAAGGATCCGGGGTCATTTTGTATTCTCATAGGAGTGGGAGATGTCACATATGATGCATTATGTGACTTAGGAGCAAGTGTGAGCATAATACCACTTGCATTATGTAGGAAGATCGGGTTAGGCGACCCTAAACTGGTGAAGATGACGTTGTACATGGCGGATCGATCTATCACTCGCCCCGTCGGTATTGTAGAGGACGTCCCAGTCAAGCTAGGTAAATTCTTTGTTCCCATTGATTTTGTTGTGCTTGACATTCCTGCAGATAGTCCGGTCCCGATCATACTCGGAAGACCGTTTCTTGCAACTTCCGGCTGCATAGTCGATTGCAAGAATGCTAGACTCGCCTTTGACATAGGAGAAGAGAAGGTAGAGTTCGTTCTTTCCACTCTAATGAAGGAGTCAATCCTTGATGAGGATATATTCAATATCCAAGATGAAGAGGGGTTGTCTAGAGAGGAGGTAAGTGCGATTATTTTCAAAGATCCTTTGCAAAAGGTTATTGTTATGAGTCTAACGAATGTAGGGGAAGAAGAGGAGTGCAATGAGGCAATTGAAGCCTTAGAAGCACAAGAGGAAGTGTGTGAAGAGGAGTTTGAGAAACTCCACGACGAGGCAGAAAACGTGAGAATCCACGGCCATACACTATATTCCACGGCCGTGGATTCCACAACCCAAAGCTTGGCTCACTCTAGAGGGTTACACGGTCGTGGAGGAGGCAGAGCAACCGTAACCACTTTCCACGCCCTAAACCACGGCCGTGGAGGGTGTATGGAAACCGTAATTTTGGCCGTGGAAGGGGATGATCGTGCCACTTCTTCAACTTCTTTTGATTCTTCTCCTACATCTTCTACTTCCTTAGACACTTCTAAGGAGACATCGGAAGCTCCTCAAGAGCCATTGGAAGCTCCGAAAGCAATGGAACTAAAGCCACTTCCTACTCATCTAAGGTACGTTTTTCTAGGACCTAACTCTACTTATCCGGTTATTGTTAGCTCCGATCTAACCATAGATGAACATAGTAAGCTTATGGTTGTCCTTAGGTAACATAGGAAAGCTTTAGGCTATACTATAGAAGACTTAGTAGGAATCAAACCTTCCCTATGCATGAATAAAATATTAATGGAAGAGGACTTTAGGACTTCAAGACAACCTCAAAGGCGGTTGAATCCGACCATGAAGGAGGTTGTCAAGAAGGAAATTCTTAAACTTCTTGATGCAGGTATCATCTATCCTATCTCTGATAGTAAGTGGATGAGTCCGGTTCAAGTAGTTCCGAAGAAGGGAGGAATGACGGTCATCACCAACAAGAATAACGAACTCATTCCTACCCGAACCGTAACGGGATGGCGGATGTGCATAGACTACCACAAGCTTAACAACGCAACGAGGAAGGATCACTTCCCACTACCCTTCATCGATCAAATGCTTGAAAGGTTAGCGCAACATTCTCACTTTTGCTATCTTGACGGTTATAGTGGTTTCTTTCAGATTCCGATACACCCGGATGATCAGGAGAAGACCACATTCACGTGCCTATGGGGTACGTTCGCTTATAGGAGAATGCCGTTCGGGCTTTGCAACGCCCCAGCCACCTTTCAAAGGTGCATGATGGCCATCTTCTCCGAATACATTGAGGAAATCATGGAAGTCTTCATGGATGACTTCTCCGTATACAGTTCCTCTTTTGACAATTGTCTTTCTAACCTTGCTCTTGTTTTACAAAGGTGTGAAGACACTAACCTAGTTCTTAATTGGGAGAAGTGTCAATTTATGGTAAAGGAAGGAATTGTATTAGGACACCTAATCTCTAGTAGAGGGATAGAGGTGGATAAGGCGAAAATAGAGACTATAGAGAAGCTTCCTCCCCCAACTTCGGTGAAAGGGATAAGAAGTTTTCTAGGACATGCTGGATTCTATAGACGCTTCATAAAATACTTCTCTAAAATATCAAAACCGCTAACTAATCTATTGATGAAGGATGCAGTTTTTGAGTTTTCGCAGGAATGCTTGGATGCGTTTAACATGATCCGGGAAGCTCTAATTTCAGCACCTATTATCCAACCTCCGGATTGGACTCTTCCCTTTGAGGTTATGTGCGATGCTAGTGACGTAGCTATAGGAGCTGTTCTTGGACAACGAAAGGAAGGGCGAACCCATGCCATATACTATGCTAGCAAGACGCTAGATGAAGCGCAACTCAACTACGCCACTACGGAAAAAGAATTTTTAGCCATTCTTTATGCTATTGACAAGTTTCGCTCTTATCTTGTAGGTGCAAAGGTGATTGTCTACACGGATCATGCTGCGATCCGGTACCTCCTTGCAAAGAAGGATGCGAAGCCAAGGCTAATTAGATGGATTCTTCTCCTACAAGAATTCGATCTAGAGATCCGCGACAAGAAGGGTTCGGAAAATTCCGTTGCGGATCATTTGAGTCGCCTAACACATCTAGAGGACGACCACTTACCTATAGATGACTCCTTTCCGGACGAACACTTACACATTATTGAGGAGTGCATCGACGTGATCTCCAAAGGTAACGAACCATGGTTTGCTGATTTTGTTAACTATTTGGTTTGTCAGGAGATACCACCCGGATTTTCCTACGCACAAAGAAAGAAGTTCTTTAAGGATGTCCGGGAATACTTTTGGAATGAACCTCTCCTCTTCAAGAGAGGTCCGGATGGCATCATTCGGCGATGTGTGCCGGAAGATGAGATGCAAAGTGTCATCCGCCATTGTCATTCACTACCATGTGAAGGACACGCTAGTTCGAACAAGACTAGCGCTAAGGTATTGCAATCTGGATCTTTTTGGCCTACTTTATTTAGAGATGTGCAATCCTTTGTTTCCTGCTGCGATGCTTGTCAAAGAACAGGAAATATCTCTAGGAGGAATGAGATGCCTCTCAATAACATCCAAGAGGTGGAGATTTTCTACGTTTGGGGAGTTGATTTTATGGGATCGTTCCCATCATCTTGTGGAAACCAATACATACTCTTGGCGGTGCATTACGTTTCTAGATGGGTGGAAGCAATTGCCTCTCCCACCAATGATGCCATGGTGGTGGTTAAGTTCTTCAACAAGACCATCTTTCCACGATTCGGGACGCCAAGGACTATCATTAGTGATGGAGGTTCTCACTTCATTGCCCGGCGCTTTGAAGCTCTTCTAGCTAAGTATGGGGTTACTCACAAGATCGCCACCCCTTATCATCCACAAACTAGTGGACAAGTTGAGATCTCAAATCGGGAGATCAAAGGAATCCTAGAGAAGACGGTTTCAAGGACTAGGAAGGATTGGTCCTTGAAGCTTGATGATGCATTATGAGCGTACCGGACTGCGTACAAGACTCCCATAGGAACCACACCATACAACCTTGTGTATGGGAAGTCTTGTCACTTACCGGTAGAGTTGGAACACAAGGCATTTTGGGCTATCAAATGGTTGAATTTCAGCATGAAGGAAGCGGGAGAGAAGCTTCTCTTGAACCTTAATGAGCTTGAAGAACTCCGCTTGAATGCCTATGAGAACGCCAAGATTTATAAGGAGAGAGCAAAGCGTTGGCATGATAAGCATATCATTCCAAAGGACTTCAAAGAAGGAGATCAAGTTCTCCTCTTCAATTCAAGGCTTCGTCTCTTTCCAGGTAAGCTTAAATCTCGTTGGACCGGACCTTTTCTAATCAAACGTATTTTCCCCCATGGTGCAGTTGAAATATGGGGTGAAGCGGGCGGAAGCTTTAAGGTGAACGGTCAACGACTCAAGAAGTATACGCCGGAACTCCAAGCTGAAGAGTTCGCGCCCACCGCACTCGAATAAGTGCGAGTTTGGTCTAGCTACGGACCTTAAACAAAGCGCTTCTTGGGAGGCAACCCAAGGTATTGCATTTATGTTTTTGTTTTCGATTCATAGTTTAGCTTAGGATAGACGTTTTTACTTGTTTTGCCTTCGATTTCTTCCGGTATGTTCGTGTTTTTGGATGTAGGAACAGTGGAAAAGAAAAGGGGAAGAATAATTTTGAAGAAAAGTGACGAAACTTGGACTTTGGAGCATTACAGAGAGTTCCACGGCCTAAACCACGGTCGTGACAGCTAAAGTGACCGTAATTTCCAAAAGCCTTTAAAAAGTCACCAAAACCACGGTTCCGTACATTTCCACGGTCGTGGAACCCCCCGATAGACCGTGGTTTTCAAAAATTTTGCCGGCCACTATATAAACCACGTTCTTCACAAAAACACTTCACAAAACCCAATTCCACGACCATTTTCGCCGATTCCACGCCCCTCACCTCAATTCTCCGTTCGTTAATCGTTTTCAACGATTCTTCGACCCAAACTGAAGCAAATTCGATCACCAACGAGATCCAAGCGACAAATCGAGCGGCAAATCACCAAGGAACGCAGAATTCGGATTTTAAAATCCGAAACCTAGGTTTTTTTCGCTCTTCTCTATCATTGTCAATTTGGGTTCGTTTTTGCTAGAAATTATAGGAGAACTGATTGAAATTGGAAGAAATTAGACTAGGACTGCTTGATTGCTGAGTTTGAGTGCTGTTTGTTGAGATTTGCGAAAGAACGAGACGAACCACGGTCTCTGTCACTTCCACGGCCGTGGAACACCAAGAACAGACCGTGGTTTTGAACAGTAATGGATTTTGTGAGGAGAGTTTCTAGGAGGATTAAGGAGAAGAAGAATGAGAAGGATAAGAACAAAAAGAGGAAGGGTAACCCCTCTTTCTCTTCATCCTCTAGAGCATCACCACCTTCCTCCCCTTCACCTCCATCATCACCTTCATCACCCGCACCTCCTAGCCCTAGAGTACCTACCATTCACGAGGATCATCTCGATGCACTCGAGATGATCCATAAGAGGGCTGTTATCGGACCTAGGTACCTATTGTTGGAGGATCTAGCTCCTCTTCACATAGTAGATGACCTTACTTGGCTCTTGGATAGAGCCGGTCTTATCGTCTTCTCGGCTATCTGAGAAGACGCTTATGAGGAGATCACGAGAGAGGTTGTGACATCGTTTGAGCACAACCATGTGGATAGGACAGTTTCTTTCCGTCTGATGGAAAGAAACTATGATTTTACCATCCGGGAGTTCGGAGCCTTCTTTGGGTTCCAAGAGACCTTCAATGGTCGTTTTCCTAGTGGCGTTTACGCCAAAGATTTTTGGGAGGAGGTAGCTATGATTTACGCCAGCGAGGACCGTTGGCAACCAGCTAATACCAAGGCTAAGTTGATGTATCACTTAGCCTTGAAGATTGCTCACCGTGTTCTTTCTGAGTGTCTCTTCCCTAGGACGGAGACACCTCAGAAGATCAAGACGGATGAGCTCTTTCTGTTGTACTCTATGCTGTATGGGCGCCCTGCTGACTGCACCACCCTCTTAGCTGCTACCATGAGCAAGCTTAAGAACAAGAGGGCGGGGAACATTGGTTATGGTGGGATAGTCACCCACCTTGCTAGGATATTAGGAGTGGATTTTTCTGCATGCACACGCATTCCCGCCGTACCCCTAGGACTCCAGGCCTTCATGACTAGAGGTCTTATCTTCCCTACCCATAGAGGTCCACCGTATGCAGCTATGCCTTGGGAGAGCAGGACGGGGAGGGGTATTGAGTGGCTCCCGGAGTATTCCATTATGGCTGGACGCCATAATTGGAAGGCTACGTTCGCAGCTATGCATGCGAACAGGATTGCAGCTCCTCCATATGTCCCACCACCGCCCGTAGTTGAGGAGGAGGAGATGAGAGATTAGTTTGAGGGTAGAGGAGGAGCAGAGCAGGAGTTTGGCACGTTTTCGGATCAGCCGGACATTGCTTCTGATGTGCCCAGACGTTCTCCACGTCCAGCCAGAGCTTCAGGTTCATCTTCTCGCCGCGCCAGCGTGAGTGAGAGGCCCACATGGATGGAGACACCTCCTGCATGGTACGGAGTTCCACCTCCATTGTCCGCACAGCAGCCACTAGCACCAGCACCAGCACCGTCAGATGCACCAGGGTGGTACAGTCAGGCTCCGGGATGGTATGAGCAGATGCCGGATTGGGCTATTGGCCTTTCTAAGAGAGTGGGAGCATTGAAGATCCGAGCCGATGCTAGAGATGGACGCATGGACGACCTCGACCATATGATGAGAGACGTCTACCGCCAGCAGTTCGGGCGGCACTATGACCCTAGCTTCTCTCCATTCCCGCCTCCGCCTCCACCGCAGTGATGATATGCATGACCGACAGTTTTAGCCGCTCCACCGCCATTTTGTGAGTTTCTTTTTCTTTTCTTTCTTTTTCTTTCTTTCTTTTCTTCTTTTCTTTCGTCTATTTGAACATTAGGGACAATGTTTGTTCCAAGTATGGGGTGGGGTGTGACTAAAAGTTTGTAATAACTCTTACTCACTATGATTGCTTCTATCGAGACTATCTTGCATGTTCATTATATTGTTGCACGTTTCATTATTGCATTGCATGAAAAAAGAGTTTGAAAAACCCATAAAAATTGAAAAATTTTGAAAATTTTGTGCTTCTAAGGAATTGAGATGATTTCTATGATAATCACTACTTGTGAATTGAGTTTGATGACAATTGCATGCTTAAACGAATAGTGAATTGAAAAGAAATTGAATGAGTTGATTACACCTCTTTTGCAAGTTTCATAATGTGATGAATGTTATTTAAATCATGTTGAGGAATTGAAGTTGAAATCACACTATAAGTTCTTATGCTTCTTGTTGAGATGATTAAGGCAATTCGATTTTTCTTTCTTCTTTCTTTGATCATTTAGCCCCTCATTGAAATATTGACCTCCTTTACCTATCCGGGAATTTGGAGGAGTTGAATGAAAAAGGCATGTATGATGTGGGAGGGTCATGAAAGCAATAATTTGCATTCAAAGGAATAGAAAGAAATTATAGGTTTGGGGAAGTCAATCATGACGATGAGTAACTCGGCACCATTCACATAGCCGGGTGTTTGTGTCTTGCCAAAGTCGGATTGAGCGATATTCCTAGCGGATTATGGTATGTGCGCTAAGGGTTTGAGGCATCTCGTAAAAATTGAGAAACGCCAATTTCCTAGGCTTCGGTTTTTGTGCACCTCTATCCATAACTCCAAAAGTAAAGTCGAAAAATGAAAAGAATGAGAGCGAAGCTCTAAGTTGAAAGTGTTGCGGAAACCGCAAGAGAAGAAGAAGAGAGTAGTTATCCACTTTCCCGGATTCATGCACCACATTCCTTAAAGTCTTCCTTCCCTTTCCACATTCTAGACCTTTTCTTTGAAAGTCCTTAAGATCAAAAGAATGTTATATGACTTGGTGATCTAAATTGAAGTTTCTTATGATTGATTTTGATAATGTTTGACGGTTATGATGTTTGTATGGAAGTTTGATTTATTCATGAGCTTTCTTTACTCTTTACTCTTTGATTAAGTGTATGAAAGTCTTATAAACGATTGAAGCAAGATTTGAGAATGATCTATTGATTAGAAGGCACATTCATCAAAAAGAAGTATTGCTTTGAGAAGGTACACATATTTCATCCTAACTTTTGTTTTAAAGCTTTTGAAAGACCTTGCTTAGGGACAAGCAAGTGGCAAGTATGGGGTTATTTGTTAGCATGAAATATTGTGATATTTTAGGCACGTTTTCTAAGCGTATTTGATCCATTATGATAGTCATTGATTGAGCATTGATGCATTTGTGAGCTAGTTTGTCTATAATGTCGATATAGAGATCTACACAAGCTTTATGCTGATTATAGGTAATTGAGAGCTATTTCCGAACGGAATTGAGAAAGGATGGAGTTGATGGAACATGTCCATGGATTGAGGGCATTCCTAGGAGCTAAGGGAGTGCCAACTTGAAGGATGCACGCGGCTAAGGAAGAATCACGTTCTTGCCCTAAACCACGCTCTAAAATGCGGCCGTACCACTTTCCACGTTCAAGTCCACGGCCGTGGAACCATGGCAAGAGAAGCGTGGTTCATTCCAGCAACTTCTACAGCCGTGGAGGAGTTGTGTCAAACCGTGTTGATTTCCACGCTCTAAATTACGGCCGTGGAACCCTTCCATGACCGTGATCTTGGCGATCTTTTTCGCCATACTTTAAGCCACGATCTCCTACGCAATTGGGCCGGGCCGATATTTTATCTTACACTATACTATATAAGGACGGACGAAGAGAGATTCCGTCACTTTCGCTTACGCATAGATGCATCTTACGCTTGCGCTTGGAATTGCCCTAATCTCGCATTTGACGGAGATTGTGTTTGAGAGATTTGCACTTTGTCATCGGGATTTCCGGATTGACGGAAGATCGAAGATTTGGAAGATTGTTCGCAAGAAGATTACGCTTCTTGCTTAGGTTTGATTTAGAAGACGGATTGACATCTCGTTCTTCCTTCTTATCTAAGATTTGTGTTTGTTTGTGTTATTCCGAATCTAGTGACGATTATTGTTCTTGATTGTGACTTTGAGATTGATTTGAAAGTTATTGAAGTTTTTCGGAAGTTTTCATCTTTCAATCTCTTAACCCTTGAATTTGATATCAATATGACTGTTATTGGCTAAAAACCCTTAACAATTCTAAGGTGAAGGGTTGATAGTTGTGGCTTAGATGATGATAGATCAATCGTAAACAGATTGGACCCTGAGAGTTGGAGAGAATCGACGACAACCCTAATCCACGGTCTGTTCTTGAGCTTCCACGGCCGTGGAACTCAAGAACTACCCATAATTTTGTGTTAAATTACGAACTTGCTTTTACTTTAATCCAAAGTTAAAGAATTGCTTTAACTTAGTCTTGGCTTGCCTTTTCTAGGTGGTAGTGAAGCCTCAACAACCTCTACCTCGATTGTGAGAGTCACAACCTTAATCGGTTTAGTTAGTCTTTATCCTTGGATTACAAGTTTGGGTATTTGACATTAATTCTTACTTTTAGAACCTTTCTATATTGAAGTCTCAACAACCTTTATAGAGAGTGTCTTGTAGGTGAGTCATATAAGGTTTTTGGAACTTCACCGTACGATTACCTTACATTAGCATACCTTTGCATATCTCAACTCTGTCCTTATATCATTAATATATCTTGAATCGATTGCCACAGCTGGATTCCTGGATCTTTAGGATTGTTGTTTTCCCAATAATTCGAAAAGCTCTTACATTTAATCGCTTGATAATCTATAACTGGATTTAACCCCCCAAATCCCTGTGTTCGATACTCTGGAATTCTTGCTTAACTACGTCGATCCGTACACTGCGGGTTCGCTTGCTTGATTCTAGTTTTATAAATTTAAAACTTATTTGCACGCACGCTAAGTGGCGAACAGGGATTATGTGTAACACTCGATTAAGAGAAGGTAACACTTTCATGGATAAAATGTTACTTCTTATATGTTCAAATTGATCATTGAGTCCCATTAAGAACTGCATAATCTGAGTTCTAGTTTCTCTTACAGTTAATTTCTTAAGGATATCACAAGAGCAATGTGAAATCCCTCGACAAACGCATGAAGGTACACTATCAACAGAGTGTAATTCGTCCCATAACTTCTTCAGTTTGCTGAAATAAACAGCAACACTCAATTTATCCTGTCGAATGTTGTTAAGCTCCTTATGGATCTAATATATGAATGAAGCATTAGACACCTCAAAATGCTCGATTATCTCATTCCATAAAGCTTGAGCAGATTCCACATATGTGAAATTTTCAACAAGATCCGATTTCATAGAAGAAATGATCCAGCAGCGGATCATGTAATCGGCCCTAATCCACCTGGAGAGCTTGTCATCGTCCTTGTCAGGCTTGGTACACGATCCATCAATGAAACCAAGTTTGAGTTTGGCTCCAAGAGCCATGCGAATTGCTCTCTTCCAGGAAAGAAAATTAGAACCATCAAATAGAGTATAGACAAGTTGCATACCCGGAGTGTCTGAATTGGACAAGAAAAGAGGATCATTGGCATTGTCATAGCCAGCACTTGGTGGAACATCTCGATTGCTTCCAGAATTCATGACAAATGTAATGAGAAATCCAGAAGAAATCAATAAAGAAGAGTAAAGATCAAATGATCATAAAGGGAGTGTGTTCGAGATTGAGAAGAGTTCTCAATCTCCCTCTAATACCATGTGAACAATAGGAGATATAATTGAGCGGAAGAAAAGTGTAGTATTGAATCCGTATTACATCACGTCATAGACATGAGCTGCACACGTCTTTATATAGCCTTGTGATAATAGATTTTGATTCTATTATCACTTTGCTTTATTTACAAAAACATCCCACTTATTCTCTCTATTTACATGCATAAGTGTACTCCTATAGAGCATGGCTTCGTACCAACTGCGATGTACTTGAAGTTGGAGGCGCAAGGGACGACATTGTTCTCTTAAACAACAACAATCGCTATTATGACGACGAACTCAATGAACCATTTCAATGCAAAAATCAAATTGGACTTTCATCACCTTGGACGAAAGAGAGATGTAAATAGACTCCGCAAATTATACACAATGGCATGTGTTCAATTTAAGGAGTTTTCTTATTTCATCTCTCTAGAGATCGATAACAGTTGACCTAGTTAATGGCGGAGAGCAGGGGGACTGGGAGATGAGCATGAAGGAACCCTCGGAGGAGTTCCATAAGGAGGCGATATATAGGAGGGGAACAAGATGGACTTGGATGTGTACATGCACGAGGACATATCGGTCCAGGAGGATACGAGTGTTATGTTTCGGAGAAAGGGGGAAAAACTATGGCAGGGTTTGGCATAAGCGCGCGTATTAAAGGAACAATACAATCCAAATCACGGTTGTTGTTAAGCTCAAAACAAAAGCCACATAACATTTGTGACCAAACTTGCACTTGAAGCCACAAAGGCCACAATGTCTGCAATTGCTATCATTAGAGGTTCCTTCAACGCAACAGTTCTTACAACACACTCTTGGACCGGCAACCAATGTCTACAATGCATTTTGGCTTGCAACTACGGGCGTCAAAAGGAGGAGTAATAGCAAAAGGCAATGTAGGCGAGGTGTGCCATTGTTAGAGCGTTGAGAAGAGAAAACAACCTAAAATGGTAGTTTCTTACATTCAGTGTACAAGAGTCGAATAAAGCATCAAGCATTTGTCTTGCCAAGACGACAATCACACATACTAGAGACAATTACGCATGAAGTTGCATTGCCATTTGTGGGATACCGATCAAGATAGGAGCTCAATTGGAACCCTACAATTTTCAGGTCAGATTAGTGCAACTTGGGATATTTGTGGGATAAAACCAGAACCCTAAACCTCAATTCAAGGGCCTGCGTTATTATTTCACTTAATAACAAACACATGCATAAATTCCGCAAGAAAATCCACGGAAATGCTACAACATACCATCACATATCACTTGCCAGCCCAAAATGCTCAGTGAACAAAAACAATGAATGGTTCAGACATGATCTCAAAATGTTGTCTGTGGATTCAAGTTCTAATCCTGAATCTTCACTCGGGTTTCTTACATCCCTAAAAGGCAGAAGAAGAATTTTTTTTAAGTGTCAATAATAACAAACAACTATAAACATCTCTCAAAAGAAAAATAAAACTTGAGCAGGCATCTGCATGAATTATTGAAATGGAGATTGTCGACGTTTAGGAACCAAGAGCTGCTTCTTAAAACATAATGATTCAACAGGTACATGCATGTAATTACAAGACAATAACCAGCCTTGTTAATGGATGATACCAATTAAACAAATCAGCAGATGCAGGTTTACGTCTCATTCTATGATAAGAGTATTACTTACTTTAGGTTCAGTCCTTGTTCGTTGGCGCAATAGATTTTTCCACTTCCTCCTCATTCTTTCCATAACGACGGTAAAACTTGGAGATATTATTCAATTTCTCAGACGCCTGTCGGCTTGCCTTCCAGTGATAGACTTTTCCCTCTCGGTGGATCTTAGACATCATAACATTAATCAGCCTGCCACTCTGGGTGACATAGGTTATCCACTGCCTCTGAGGATGTAATCCTTTCTTCATCTTGTAGGTACAGATAGTTAGACCTGGGAACATAATAGCAAACTAAATAACGAATGCAATTCCTACTCTCTGATTCGTCTCTATGCAGAAGAATACAAATTTTTTTGAGCAAATCCAAAGAGCACAGAAGCATGTATGAAATGACTAACATCAAGGAAAATTCAAGTAGTCATTTTCATGAAAATGAAGTGATAAGTGATATATGCAGCAGCAAGTTCTTGCATAAAGAAAAAAAGAAAATAAGTTACTGGGATGGCAATTAAAAAGATTACAAATCAGGATGTATGTGTGCAGCAAATATAAATCTAGTAACACAAAAAATACACGATAGTTACTCTAACTCATCCATAGAGCATGGCCACAATTTTCAAACTGGCATACTTGTCATTTTTTTATTGAACAATCCAATTGAAGTTCTCACTTTCATAATCATTTTATGATACACACTTTTATTTTAGATGCAAACCAAGCTAGATAGATGATGAAGGATCTACTTCATACTGCAAAAAAAAAAAAACAATCATGTGCAAAATACTCTATTACTCACAATATTATTAGCTCATAAAAGAATGAAGGAAAAATACTCATCCACAAGCCTCGAATATCGATATGATATTGGTATGAAAATGATTATACTCTTTTTACCTTCAAATCAACACCTCTACCATTCCAGTAAATAGACAACCAAAAAGGTATGACCAATGTAAGAGAAACAAAATTAGGCTAATAGTATCACTGATCACTCTGCATTAGCTTGTGAGGACAGAAAGTTTGTCCAGCACATGAGCAGTCCTTAACATAGAGAAATTGTCGAGCAGGGCACAAGCGCTAGCAACACTATACCTACAAAAATTATGTATGGGTAGATCTAGCCTGACAACTAAATCCAAAAAGGTGGCGCAGCATGAGTACGGTTGGGATGTGGCGACCGGAGAGGAGAGGGAGACACTTGTAACTAGGAGTAGGACTGTTCACAGGTCCGGTGCACAATCAGTACCTGGACCAATTTAACCGGTCCAGGACCAGATTTACCGAAATAGCATTTGCAGTAAGCCAACAGGCAACAGAAACCTCTGTCTATTATTGTTTTGATAAATTTCTAAGCAACTTATATCCATTCTATCAACAGAAACTTGAGCTAATTAAATTAAACACAAAAATCAACATTCAACACGATAATTGAACAAGTGCACAATTTCAGCTAATTAGATTCAACAGCAACTTCATACATGAAGGGAACAATACTAGCAACCCAGAAAAAACAGAGGAATTTTGCAGAAAACTTTGCGGCAATACTGTGCGCGAAGTGTAAGTTGATCAACAGCTGTACAAAAGCCAGAAAAACACCTAAAACTTTGCAGCATCTACACCAGATGAAGAGAAAAAATAAATAGAAGAAATAAAAAAACAGAAGTTACAGAATACCTAGCAGAGGGTTGTGGTGAATCTGGTGAATGGTGTAGCGCTTGGGGGAGACTCCGAGAGGACTGATTTTGATTTGAGTACCGGAAAATAGAGAAGACTATTACTGTTAGGTTTTCCATAATCAAACAAGGTGATTTGACTATAATCTGGTAAAGGGTAAGTCTTATATACCGAAGTAGAGATTCGCCGTTGGAACGCTCGCCGCCGATGGAAGAGGAGATTCGCAAATCGCCAGGTACCCAGTCACCAGGGTTCAGAGTTGAGCGAGAGGGAGATACAACATACAATACAAGAGCATTGAAATTTTAACGCTGCTATATGGGCCGGTGTTGCTCAATGATGGTTAGCCCATTAATATACATTCGTGTGACCGTGTCTTCAAACATAAAGAAAGAATTTTAACCCTGCCTCTCGCACCGTCGCACCACCAGCCGGACCACAACCACCACCTAGCCGGCAATAATCTCCCTTCTCGGAACCCTACGCACCATCCCCCGTTCACAGTCATCTTTCTCTACCTTCAGTTTCTCGAAGTCGCCCTTAGTACTCCACTGCTCCTTGTAGCAGATCTGCGAGGCCCAACTCCCGCGACTTACGCCCACCCCATCAGCATTGTTCCTATTGGGAACCACCACGCCGGCGTTTCCGATTTGATCCCTATTTCCGTAATGGTAAGTGTTGGTTCGATCATTTTCTTACGCTATGTAATTGTTGATTATGCATTGAAAACATGATTAGGTCACTTTTTCCGTGTTGGTAAGTGCTGCTTCATCGGTATCGTCATTTCAAATTTGCTTATTTGTGCTAGCTAATATTGGGTTACATTGCTGCTTGTACTCTTTTCGAACAGAACGCTTATTCATCGACATTTCTGATCACCTCCGTTTTTAGCTTCCAATCTGAGTATTTCTTTTTGCTATAGAACATAATTGATTTGAGTATGTCTTTTTTGCTATAGAACGTTTTGAGTTTTTTTTGCTTCAATTGCTAGGCAGTCTTTTTTTTTTTTCTTCCAATCTGAGTGGGCTCAATGGAGTATGTTTTTTGCTTTGTGATTTTGTGTATTGTGTTTGTTTCGTAACTTTGTTATGCCTTTTTCTTTGGGCTGAATTGGCTTAGTTGAGTATGCTTTTGAGTGAAGACATATTTCGGTTCAATTTTAGTTCCATGTAAACCGAATTGGTTTACTTTCGGCTGAACCGAAACCGAGCATTTCAGTTCAAAACAGATCAGGAACCAATATCTTCGGTTTATACTTCATGTTTGTAGGTTTTCGGTTTAGGGTGGTTCGGTTTTCACCCGATGCTCATCATGCTTAGGAGATCACCCTGTTCAGATGCATATCACATGTTCGAAGAAATGTTAGATTGTTTACGATTCCGTTTCGAAATCAAAACACTATACTGATCTAGACTTAAACATGAATCAACCGGTTTATTCATATATGAATCGAAGACTAACCTTTATCCGTGGAGTCTAATTGATGAGATTAATCTTTAATTAACCCTCTTCTCATTAATTACTTTTAGATTTCAATGTCCACTAGCGTCACTTTTCCTGCGGTGTTTTCTTCTACATTGAAACTTGTTTGTACAATCATCCATGTACGAAGGCCAAAAATGAAATTGCCTTCTAAAAGAAATATATATATATATATATATATATATATATATATATATATATATATATATATATATATATATATATATATTAATCTTAATGAGAAGAGGTGTATTTTATGTATTAGATGAGAAAGAAGGGATTATATTAATTCCGTAATTTTAACGTCTTTAACCGATACCGATTCTTTACGGTTTCGACTTTATATTAAAACTATAAACTATACTTTGGACTTAACTATATATATTAAACCTAGACACATTTGCCACATAGAATATATATATATATATATATATATATATATATATATATATATATATATATATATATATATACATATATATATATATATATATATATATATATATATATATTCTCCCACTTGGCATGTGTGTCAGCTTAATGATTCAATATCTGTAATACGAAAATTTATATAAGTCCATAAAATATCAATAATCCATAATTGAATTAAATTGATTGGATCATGGCGGTCACACATCATTGAGCGAAATGATTCCTTCCATGTATCACAAATCAATCCAAAATCAATATTGTTGTAAGTTTGAGATGCAC
The DNA here is from genome assembly GCA_033239125.1 of Fagopyrum homotropicum. Lineage (NCBI taxonomy): Eukaryota > Viridiplantae > Streptophyta > Magnoliopsida > Caryophyllales > Polygonaceae > Fagopyrum > Fagopyrum homotropicum. The sequence continues at coordinate 11,972,454 of BSWB01000008.1, forward strand.
TATAAGTCTCAAATTACGTGTCATCAGAAAACAATAATTGTATACAAATTCGATAATGATAAGTATTATAAAGCGGAAACATATCAATAAGTGAATTCAAAGTGTTATGATATGATGAGCGGAATATAATTATAATAGCAAGGTCTTATCGATGATACCCATACGTTCTACATGGCCATTGAACGCCTTAGGTGGTAAACCTTTAGTTAACGGATCTGCAACCATCATGTCCATTCTAATATGCTCAAAAAAAACTCTATGTTTCTTCACTTCATCTTTAACTGACAAGTACTTTAACTTCATGTGCTTAGCACCTTTAGAGTACTTGTCGTTCTTTGAAAAGAACATGGCTGCAAAGTTATCACAGTAAATTCTCAGCGGCCTAGCTATACTATCAACAATTCCAAGCCCCGAGATAAAATTCCGCATCCACAATGCAAGATTAGTGGTCTCAAAGCATGCCACAAACTCAGTTTCCATAGTAGAAGTAGCAATGATAGATTGCTTCCCACACCTCCAGGAAACAACTCCTCCCACTAATAGGAACACATATCCGAACGTAGATTTCCTACTATCCACACATCCGGCAAAATCTGAATATCCAATGACCTCTAGATGATCGGATCTCCTATATGTAAGCATGTGCTCTTTGGTGCCTTTGCAAATACCAATATTCCAAAATACGTGAAACGGAAACGGGACGGAGGGGCACTGCCTAGACGGCCGTCTTGACGGATTCTAGACGGAAAAGTCGTATTTTGATAAAATACATTAAATATGCCACAATATGGAAATTTTTAATAAATTAGGGTAATATTTGGTAATTAATTATGGTGATTTATGTAAATTTGGTTTTTTTGGGCATATTGTTGAAAATTTTAATAAATTAGGGTGTTATCTAGTAATAAAACTAAAATAATAAAATCCTAGAATACTCTTCCCTCCCCTCCAACATCATTCGGCTGCTTTTTTCAATCTCAACATAACAAATACAAAGGATTCTTGGAAGAGAGGAAGAGAAGAAGTAAAGAAGAAAAAGTTGTTGGGTTTTCACCGAAACCCTGTCTAATCCGTCCCACCCTGTCTAGCCCATCCTGTCCCGTCTTGTCCGTCCAGAAAACCGTCCCGCTAGTATAATGGCCGTACTAAACCCGTTTTCTTCCCTAAAACGGGACGGTCGGCCACTGTCCAGCGTCCAGACGCCGTCTAGACGGCCCTAGACGGCATATTTTAGAACACTGGCAAATACATAGCAACTTTCCAATGGTCCATTCCGGGATTACTTACCCAACATGCCTACAACGAAGCTGATGTCAGGTCGAGTAAATGTTTGAAGATAATTCAAACTCCCAACCACTGATGCATAAGGAATATTTTCCATTTCCTTTTGTTCCAATTCATTTTAGGATCGTGTAGTTTATACTAAACTTATCTTCCTTCTGAATTGGAACTATCCCTGTAGAGCATTTATCCATTCTATATTTCTCTAAGACTTTATTGATATAACCTTTTTTAGACAAACCTAAAATAGCAAATTTACTCCCACCGACCTTTATGTAGATACACCGATCAACGGTGATCTCTACAAAACCATAAGACGTGATGATATCATTAAACTTAAGATACCATTGTCGGGAAGCTCATTTCAGTCCATAAATTGATTTTCTCAACTTACACACCATATGTTCTTTGTTTGTGGTCAAGAACCCTTCAGGTTGGTCCATATATACTTCCTCCTCTAAATCTCCATTTAGAAAGGCGGTCTTTACATCCATTTGGTGAAGCTCAAGGTCATAAGGAGCCACCAAAGCCAAAACAATTCTCAAAGAGTCTTTCTTTGACACCGGAGCGAAAGTCTCTGTGTAGTCAATGCCATATTTTTGAGTGTATCCTTTAGCAACCAATCTAGCCTTATACTTTCAATGTTTCCATTGGAGTCCCGTTTGGTCTTAAAGACACACTTAGACCCAACTGTCTTGGGACCCTCAAGCAACTCAACTAAGTCCCATATTTGGTTGTCACTCATCGATTTCATTTCTTCTTTGATGGAAATTAACCAATTTTCAGAATTGTCACTTCCCATGGCTTTCTTAAATGAAACTGGATCTTCATCAATGCTTAAGTCACATTCATTTTCAAGAGAATAAACCACATAATCATCTGGAATGGCAGATCTTCTTTCTCTTATAGACCGCCTTAATGATTCACGTGGTTCATTTGTCTCTTCTTGTACTATGACCGGTTCATTTATTTCATTTTCAACTAATGGATTTTGGACATTATTTTATTGTTCCAACTTGTCATGTAAATGTGATATGACAATTGGTACAACAACCTTAGAAGAAACCACAAGTGAATGATCTTCAACTTGAATTTCTTGAATGTCCACTTTTCGTGGATCACCACTCCCACTAGTTTGACCATTCTCAATGAACCTAGCATTGCCAGTTTCTATGATTCTCGTACTATGGTTAGGGCAATAAAATTTATACCCATTTGACTTATCAAGATAGCCAATGAAGAATCCACTAACTGTCATTGGATCAAACTTCTTTTCATGTGGATTATACACCCTCACTTCTACAGGACAACCCCAAACACGGAAATGTCTCAAACTAGGTTTCCTATCCGTCCACAGTTCATAAGGGGTCTTAGGAACTACCTTACTAGGAACCCGGTTCAATAAATATGTTGTAGTCTTTAATGCGTGTATCCACAATGATAAGGGCAAAGAGCAATTACTTAACATGCTCCTAACCATATTAATTAATGTACGGTTCCGCCTCTCTGCTACACCATTTTGCTGAGGTGTACCGGGCATTGTATAGTGTGCACAAATGCCTCTATTTTCAAGGAATTTTGCAAATGGACATAGACACTGTCCATTTTCATTATATTTCTCATAAAATTCTCCACCTCTATCGGATCTCACAACTTTTATTTTTCTATCTAATTTGTCTTTCTAGCTCAGTAACAAATACCTCTAAGACATTTATAGAATGAGACTTTTCATGCAATAAATAAATATATTCATAACGTGAGAAATCATCAATAAAAGTGATGAAATACTTTTCACCGCTCCATAAAGGAACATTAAAAGGACCACAAATGTCGGTGTGAATTAACTCAAGAAGTTGAGTGCTCCTTGTGGCGGCTTTCTCTGTAGTGTGTTTAGTTTGTTTTCCTTTAATGCATTTTATACACACATCTAAGTCACTAAAATCCCAAGTGAGGTAGGATATCATTTTTCACCAACCTCATTAACCTTTCCTTAAATATGTGACCTAATCTTTGATGTCATAAGAAAGCTGAATTTTCATTAGATGTACTACGCTTGATGCTCACATTAGCTTCAACATAAAGCAAAGATTCAGAAATTTTAATATCAAGATTAAACCTATAAAGTGAATCAATCTATGTACCACTGTCATAAAAGTTATTATGTTTGTACAATGAAAATTCACAATGTCCAAACGTAATAATAAAACCTAAATTGTCCAATCCACTAATGGAAACAAGATTTTTAGCGCATTCAGGTACATAAAGACATCCTTCAAGATCTATATGACAACTAGTGTCCAAGATCAATCTGTAAGTCCCAGTGACTTCTATCTTTGCCTTCATTCTGTTTCCCATGAACAAATACTGTTCAGCTCCTCTTATGGGCCGGATCAAACTGAATCGACGTTTCTGACTTTCCTTCTAGGACAATCCTTCTTGAAGTGTCCCGTTTTCTTGCAAAAGAAACACTTCACTTCCTTCTTAACATGACCCTCATTGACTTTCAAAGGGTTCTTGTTCCTCTTGTCCTTTTTATCCGATTTTCCCTTATTGCTAGCACCATCATGACTTGTAAAATGGACAACTTGGTCATTTATCTTCCTTAATCTCCCTTCCTCTTGAGCAAGCATGACCTTTAATTCCTGAAAGTTCCATTTGTCTTTAATGGTCTTTAACTTTGCTGCAAAATTAGACATATACGTCACATGATCGTGGATAGGCTGAGACTAGTCAAACTTATTCGTAGTCAGCTCACTCATAAGGTTTCCTACAATTGACTTGTCCGCCAAATCCGACTGTGAATACTCCTTAACTTTCAAAAAGAATACATTTTCATTCTCTGTCTCAGGCATTGATCGCTTAATACTTTCAGCCATACTCATCCTCATGAGATTCAAACTCAACCTATTAGAACGCTCTCAATCCTCATAAAGACATTTTTCAGCTTCGGAGCTATCCTCTATAATGGTTGTTGGTAGATTATCCATGAGTATAGCAAGGTCTAACGACATAATGCCCAAAGTAAATCGGACTTGTTCAGACCAATCATCATAATTCTGCCCATTGAATTTGACAACAGAGTTTGCAAATGCAGAGAAATTTGATGAAGCTGCAATAATTTATACATGCTTACCTATTAGTGCTTTGACTATAATACAAATTCAAATCATATATGTAAAGTTTAAAATTTAAAGCATGCATCCAAACAACCTTTGGGCAATACTTAAACACACACAATCATCGATGCTAAAATATACATTTAATAGACAATCATGACATAAATAAATCAAATAAGCATGCTATATTTGGATATACACACTATTCAACCCATTGAAGTTGGGTTCGTGGTTCGGTGCTGGGAACCACGAGCCGGAATCGACGAACCCAATCGTGGTTCGTTCGCAATCCGGAACGATGGGGTTCGCGACCCGGATCGATACATCTAACGAACCGAACCCATGAAAAGAATTAAAGATGAACAATTGGAAGTTGAAGTTCATTAAAGAGGCGTGCAATATGGGGAGGAGAGGTCTTGGAAGTTGTTCATATCATTAAAGATGAAGAATTGGAAGTTGCAGTTCAATGTATATGAAGAATTGAAGAAGAAAAATCTGTTTTCAAGGCACTTCAATTTAATTTTTATTTTTAACGTCACCCAACTAGCTCTCCTTTCAATTTATCCTACTGTTTTGATATTAATATATAAGCAACATTAAAGTGTGAGTTTTATATTTATCTTGTTTATTAAGAATTCACTTTTTACATAAAAAAAAATTTACCCCATCGAACCCATCGTACCCGATTCGGTAGAGGTAGCGAATCACGTATCCGTTTTCGAACCTCGTTCCGAATCGAACCACGTACCATGTAACACTGATTCAATCTAAGTACCATGATTAATCTCTTTAATATTATTGACTATTTTCAATGATCCACCTTTGGGTGATCTCCTAGAATCATAGTCAATAAATCAATTGTTCAATCAAATCATTTCATAGCATCTATTTAATCATGAACAATCGATCATATACTAAAATTTAAAAGTTAAACTCAATATAAATAGGCCACTTTGGTGACTAACAAGCTATACATAATTTTAACATTTAAATTTAATTACTTTATTGTACAATACAATACTTTTGATTTTGCCCTACACACCTATACCCGATTTGTTCATGTGATCATACAAAACAATTTCAATGAAAACATGCCTAATAAAATAGGGCAGTCATTGTTTTATACTAATAATAGTCACTATAAGCGCAAAACACCAATATAAGCATGCAAAACATATCCACAATCAAAGCGGATGTTTAACTTGACTATTGTAAATCTTCATTCTATCGTACTGTCACAATGTGCATGAGTTAGTTATTTGAAACTTCCGTAATTATTAATCATTAAGGCTAAACCAACTACTAATAACATACGCACATAACAATATGGATTCAAACATTTTGCATAAAGGATTTAACAGGTTTGAAAACATGTTGTCAACACCGAACTATACATATATATATAATTCTGGATTTGCATACGTATAAAACGGTGAATCATGTAAATCTAAACCTCGCTCTAATACCAATTGTTAGATTGTTTCAGATTCCGTTTCGAAATCAAACCACTATACTGATCTAGACTTAAACATGAATCAACCGGTTTATCCATATATGAATCGAAGACTAATCTTTATCCGTGGGAGTCTTCATCACAAATCAAACGAGTCCGAACCGATCGTAAGCGTAAGCGAGTAGTCTTCTCCTTCCTTAATACTTCACTTTTAGTTAATCTCTAATTGATGAGATTAATCTTTAATTAACCCTCTTCTCACTAATTACTTTTAGATTTCAATGTCCAGTAGCATCACTTTTCATGTAGTGTTTTCTTCTATATTGAAACATGTCTATACAATCATCTGTTTGGGGGTAAAATTTTGCAAATCTTAAATTTGATGAAATAAAAAAAAACGATTAATTACTCAAAATTTCGCATGAAGCTAAAATTTTATCATCAAATTTACGGACACATTTTATATATATATATACACATTTTATATATATATACATATATATATATATATATATAATTATGTGTCACAAACATTAAGTGTGAATCTAAGTCGTTAAAAATTATGGTTCAAACATAGCCTACTCCTAATCTGTATCAATTTAGTATGAAAGCTAAATATACTAATTAGCTGATATTATACTAAATTAATAAATTAAAATTAAAATATAAAATAAAAAAGTCCTTCTCTGTCAAGTTGGTACAAATATACTTGATAAAGAAAAAGTTATATAAAAGAAAAAGGTTAGTGGGAGGTTAATGGGTATAACTTCTCTAAACCACGTAACTTTTCTTCAACTGAAGTATAAGTGGGGAAGAGGACTTTTAAAAATAAAGAAAGGGGAGGCTAATTTGGGGCAAAAAAAAAAGAAGAAAGAGCAAAACTAAATACAGAGAGAGGAGACTCCATTTTTTGTAAGAAGATGAACCTCCAATTCTCAAACTAGCCTTCTTTCAATTTGTACATGGAGAGTAAGAAACAATGAGGGTCTTCTTTCTAGCCATCTACAAAAAGAAGAGCAACGGAAGAAGAACATCAACCGGAAATGAAGTACCCCGAAGGAGACGAAGAAGCCTTAGCTTCTCAAAATAAAGGTTTCGATCGAATTCAAATCGCATATATGTTTGAAATCAAATGGTTTCACTATTGCGACACGGATCGTAGTGGGATTGAAAGAGAATTATTTTACCCCTATAATCACATGTAGATCGAAATCAACTTCGATTTGATTTCGGTCTTAGTTTAAATATATATAACGGAATTTCCGTTCTTCTTCTCCACAAATACAAACACAAAACAACGGTCTAACAAAGATCCAAACTCTAGGAACGATCTCAAAATCGATTAAAGCCCAAACACGGAGTTCTTACACTCCGCTTCTTTTTCATCGTAGCCGAGAGCGAATCTTCACCATCTCGCACTTCACTTCTTAGATCTTGCGATATCGGGTTAAAGCTTTTCCTTTTCATATTTGCTCCGGTCTCTTGCTACAAGAGACAAGGATATGAAGAGAGTATTAAGTTCTACAGAGAAATGAAAAGAAGTGATTAAAGAAGAAGAAGAAGAAAATAAATGGTTAGAAGAAAACAAAGAAAAGAACAAATAAAAGAAAAGAAGAAGTAAATGGGTAAAAAATGTGTCAGACGTGTAAAATGTGGAAGGTGGAAAAACTTTAGGGGTTATTAATTACTCTATTTTTTTTAGCTCCTATTTTCTTTGGCTATAAAACAACAAGAAAAAAAAAAAGTCTTTTTCTTCCTTCATTTTACTAAGTTGCAAACATACGTTACTGGAGGAACTACGTTATGCTAATAAAGGGCAAATGAAAGAAGTCAAACACCATCTTTACATGATTACAACTCTTGCGACTTGGTTCTTTTATTATCCCAAGTCACGTTTGGGGTTGACAAAAAATAAACCCAAGAAAAATGTTTTATTCATTATCACCTCCAAGTTGATGGATCAAATAGATGCTAATTGGTGTAATCGGACCAAAAGTTTCTACTTTCGATCACTACATTGACTCGTAGTTGGATCGAAAGTGCTTACTTTCGACCAATACACCGACTTGTAATCATATCGAAAGTAACTACTTTCGATTGTTGCAATCTTCCCAAATGTTGCTACAAAAATGTGTTTTATGTCTATGGCCTTCTTCCTTGTTTCCCTCCAACAATCTTAATCCATTTGTAAATGGACTCCCATACTTCTTCAAATTTGTCTTTCAAAAGACTTCAAGTATAGCTTTTTGTCAATGATGTCTATAAAATGCTTTCTTGTGGAAGACAACAAAGAAGGAGAAATAAAGGAAAAAAAGAAAGTAGGAGAGAGTAATCAAATGAAAAATGGGACCCATATCATTTTTCTTAAAAAAAAAAAGAAAAGAAAAACAAAGTAAATTAATGTTGTAAAATTAATTTACGTGGAAAGGTGTCCCTTCCAATTCAACTATTGGTTTATTTATAAAATAAACCCATAAAAATTAACTTTTATAAAAAATAACCAATAAATATGTTATTTACAAAAGTGATCCCATTAAGACAAAAATCTTATAATTAGGATCATAAATTTACGATTATGTATCGTAATTAAACATCTTTATGTAGAACTACGTTATGACTTGATGCTCTTTCCGAGCTACGTAGGAAATCCGATATTAAATTAAATTGGATTCAGTCGCCCCGTCTAAGTAAAGTATATTTTGAATTAAATCTTGGACGTAAAATGAAAAGACACCAAGTTTTCTAAACTCGATATAAAGTATCCGCTTATCGAGTTTAACCACAAATCAAAAATCCAGACCATACGTCTTCTAAGTAGAACTACGTAAGGACTTGCGCCATTTAAAAGGCTACGTAGGTAACTCGATATTAAATTTAAACTATTATCGGGTACAATCGCAAAATGAATTCAAAACTTCTGGTTTAAATGAACTACGATTGATTTGATGTCTTAAAAATAAAAAGACTACGTAGGAAACTCGATTTATAAATTATCGAGTTCAATCGCACAAATTAAATTAACTTTTGAAATATAAATTCAAACAAATACTCGAATGAAATTTAATTTGGTTTTAAAGAACTACGTATGATTTGATTCCGTTTTGACGGATACGTAGGAAATTTAATACAAAAGATATGTATTAAATTCAATCGTAAAATATACTTTTGACTTTTATATCAATTGAAAGTCATAAAATTAAATTCTTAATATATCCCATTAAGAACTACGTACGACTTGATTCCTAATAAAGGATGCGTAGGAAATTTGGTAAATTATGAACCAAATTCAGTCACACACAAAAAAATGATAAAATAAAATAATAAACAATCTCTCACTAATCTTGATCATGCGCGTGATAGCGGGATGAATTAAGCAACCCTTCCTAGAAGGTGGGTTTAATTTAATCTTATGATGCATGGTCGAGATATAAATGTCATGCAAATGATAGTTGGATCATCATCTAGGCAACCCTTCCTAGAAGGTGGGTCGGGACTTTGATTCTCTGATGCATGAAAACACCGCACGGAACTACGTGAGACTTGATCCTCTTTAAAGAGGTACGTAGACAACCCGTCCAAAAACGGGTGCAGTCCAAATCACCAAACCAAAACAAACATCGGTATTTATATAACTTAGAATCAAAAGGTCAAAAAGAGAGGGTCGAACTCAAATAAAAAAATAATACATAAAATGTGTTTTGTAAATTTGTATTCGAATAAAACAGAAAAAAGGTGTTTTGTAAATTTGTGTAAATTTTTACTCAACATATTTTTGGCACGCCCAGTGGGACCTTTTCTTTCTTTTCATCTCTAAGTTATACTAATGTTTGATCTTATTTGATTGTAAGGAAATGGCGTCAAGGGCGATTGTGAACTTCAATGAACTCCCGGCTACCTTCGTCATTCAAGCAGGACGATGGCTCCGCCGCAAGTCATTTGAGGTTGTCTTTGACATTGCTCCCAATGCAATCCATGTTGAAATCCCTTTGAAAAACTCTTTCAAGAGTCTTCAAGGTTTGGAGGAGTATGCAACTCCGAAGTCGTCCACGATTGTATCGGGACATGGGGGCATAAAGCCCAACAACAAGTTCAACAATGGGAAACCTACTTATGTCAAAGTTGGACATGACAATTCTCCTAGCTTTGATGGCACAAAGCCTTCCGCTAGGGTTGTCCCAAGGCCAATCATTCGTATCATCAAGAAGAATGGTGTGCCTGTTGGTATTCCTACTGAAAACACTGTTAAGAAGGTGAACAAGTCTCGAAGAAGGAGGGGACGCAAGAATGGTTCCCGTCGTAACACTGGACCGCTTCGTAAACTAGCTTCCTCACCGGCTCTAAAACAAGCCAACACAATCCTTTGTGAAGCTGCAAAAGAGCTTTTAAACTCAAAGCATGCAATGGATAATTTTTCAATGACTACCGCAAGGCAAATTCTTGTAGGGTCAATTCCTATTACATTGGACAAATGTGAGCAAGTCTACATGACTTCTTATTCCGAGGAGGGTAATCAACCAAAAGCTCCAAAGCTTAAAATCAACAAACCCTCACGGGCCAAGAAAAATCCAAATGAAGTGATTGAAGAAACTTCTAAAACTCAAAAGAGAGAAAAAAGTCTTCGTATTTCAAAAAGCTCAGTCTCGCAAGAGGCTCAAATTGTGTCTTGTGATGGTCCAGTTACAAGATCAAAAGCTAAGTCAACGACTTATGCTCAAGTAACTTCACAACCACCAAGTCCACAACGAGAATCGGAAGAAAGCTCAAGTTCTCATTTGTATGGAGATTTATCTTCTCTATTCCAAGAGGAGGAATTTCCACATGTTATTACAAAGGAAGGAGCAACGAGAGTTGTAACCCCAGATGAATCTGAGAACATGCAAGTGTTCATGACCGGAACAACAAGTGTTGAGGAACAACTTCAAGACTTGCAAAGGTCATTAGCCGCAAGAGAAGCTCAAATAGCTACACTTATGGCTCAAATTGAAAACCAAGCTAATGCTAGTCGACATGAGCCAATAAGGACGAATGATGAAAGTCCTGGCGGTAGCTCGTCCGTTTCCCCACAAGAGATTAGGGAGATGATTGCTCAAGGAATCCGAGAATTCCAAGTGTCACAAAACCCTCCAGTACTCGGGTATAGAAAGCCATATCCGATCCAATATGATTCAGTACCATTCCCTCCCGGTTATCAAAGACCAACTTTTGATAAGTTTGATGGAATGCATGGATCACCACACGAGCATTTGGCTCATTTTTACTCAGCATGTGGTGAGACCGCATTGAGTGATGCTTTGTTGATCCGACAATTTGTCCAATCTTTAAAAGGATCGGCATTTACTTGGTATACTCAACTTCAACCGGGATCAATCCACACATGGGATGATTTACAAAGAGCATTCCTAGCTCAATTTGTGAGCTCTAAGGCAAAGGTCTCTATTATGGATCTTGCTAATACCCTTCAAAGATCAAATGATCTTGTAAATGATTTTATCGCCAGATGGCGAAGCTTGAGGCTCCAATGCCCAGAAAAGCTAAGTGAAGAGGCATGTGTCCAGATGTGTACTAATAACTTAATTCCTGAGTTAGCAGTGCATGTTGGTAGTGCTGAGCCTCGTTCTTTTGACGCCTTAGTTTCAAAGGCTTGCAATGTTGAACGACAATTGGCTCAGCGTGATGCAAAAACCTATCGTTCTCAAGCAAATGAACTTAAAAGAGATGATGGAAAAAGACCATTTAAAAAGGGAGAGTCTATGGCAACCTTTATTAAACCCGGAAATAAAATCTTCACAGGAAATAATTCTCAAAATCAAGATAGAGGAAAAGGAAAAGATGCCATTAAAAGACTCACTCTTGAGGAAAGGAAGCAAAAGAAATATCCTTTTGATGATGATGATGTCCAAGGGATTTTCGATGAGTTGATGTCGTCTAAGCTTCTTACACTTCCAGAGTCAAAAAGGCCAAATGAAGTTGGAAGGACAAATGATCCAAAGTATTGTCCTTATCACCAAATTATTAATCACCCTATCAAAGATTGCTATGTCTTCAAAGATATAGTTGAGAGGATGATTAACAAAGGAGAGATCGAGATTGAAGGTGAAGACTCGATAGCTCCAAAGGCTTCATCAAATACTACATCCTTAGTGAATGCGGATAATTTGGTGACTCCAAATACACTCGAAGAACAATCAGGGTCAAATGAAGATGAGGGTATTCCCACGATTTCCTTACCTCTGATGGCGATACCTGTACAATTTTCAATAGATGGTGGAAAAGATATCCGCATTGTTTGGGCATACCCTGATATGCCAAGAGATGGTCCTGGGGTCCCAATTCTATATGAGATTATGACATGATCAGATATCGAAGATCTGTTTTCAGTTGATGATGCTCTTGACATTGATAGCGATTTTGAGTGGAAAACTTGTGTAACTCGAAAGACCCGGACAGAAGCCACTCACAAATCGAGTTCTGCTGGGTTTAGAATGATCGGAAGAAAACCCGAGAAAAAGAAAAACAAGAAAAACAAATAGAAGAAAAACAAGAAAGAAAAGAAATCAAATTCTGATTTTGAAGAAGAATACATTCAACCTGAGAGGGTACCGGTTACCCTAAAAGATTTTGTCCCAAAGAAGTTTTATGGTGATGAAGAACCTTCAGAAGATGAGGCATTTTGGGGCAATGAAGTTGCTCAATGTTGCATGGCCACATGGGCCGATATATGCGAAGAGGAGGAACCAGAAGTTTATACGGTTTCTCTTCGTTCAGGACGTCAACTTCTATCTCCGAAACCCAATGAAAAAAGAAAGGAGAAAGAATTGATTTCCAATGAACATTCAAAAGTGACAAATTTTTATGAACGTCTTGATAAAGAAACTTCTCAACTACCTCAGAAAAATGTGGAGGAAATTGAGGCGTTACAAAAAGAATCCACTTCTCACGTACCGGTTTTGCTTCATAAAGCTCCGTACAAAGAGAAAGTAAAATATGATGTCATTAGTCACTTGAAGTGCATTCCTGCACGCTTGAGTGTTTATGATGCCCTACAAATGTCAAATGAATTGAGGAAAGCTCTAATTCAAGCTCTTATGGATCCCGATGATTATAAAGATCAAGTTGAAATGGTGAAAATTAATGATGTTTCATTATCCCCGTCAACTCAATGTGCCTCATGCATGGCTTGTATAACATTCTCGGATGAAGATCTTCAATTAGGGAATGAATATCATAATCGGCCATTACATGTTACAGGCACCATTGGGGATACAAAGGTCAATCGAATCCTTTTGGATTGTGGATCCGCAGTAAATCTTCTGCCATTAAGAGTACTAAGGACAATGGGGTTGACGACCGCACACTTATCTCCTACTTTGCTAATCATTCAAGGTTTCAATCAAGTGGGACAAAAGGTCATGGTTACCGTTACATTAAAGATGGTTCTTGATGAGCTTTATAAAGATGCTATGTTCCATGTCATAGATGCGGACACCTCTTATAATGCCTTACTTGGTCGACCATGGCTTCATGCTAGTAAATCCATTGTTTCTACTCTTCATCAAAGTTTGAAATACACTGATGATAATGGAAATGAAAGGATTATTCGGGGGGACCCTAACCCTTTTCATGGAGAAATGCTGATGCCAAGTTTTATAAGGCGGTTAGTTTCAACTCAAACATACCCATGAAGGTTGTCAATGGTAAAATACCAATAATGTTCACCTAGCACCAAAAGTTTCTCTCAAAGAGAAGAACGAGAAAGGTGATCCATGTTCTAAGGTGTTGTTTAAGTACACACCAAAAGATATACGGAAAGCCGGGCAAAAACCCTTGAACTCGGTAGAGAAGGTTATGAACTCTCTCATGACAAGTTACGCCTTTCCTCTACGGAGAATTGACCAGTCTATTCCAAAAACGACTTTGGTCATTCAAAGGTCCTTCGGGGTTAAAACAAGTGATAACAGAAGGGTAGTGTCAAGAGTTGAAGCCAATAATCTTCCTTCCAAATCACTTTCAAGGAAGTTGAACAAAAAGTTCAAAGTTAAAGTGAAAAATTCGAAGTTCTTATCAAAAAGCAAAGCTCCAGATATCCCCTACAATGAGGATGATATTGAAAAGTTGAAGGTCTCTCTGACATAGAGTTTTGAAGAGCCCATGACATTGACTCCGGAGGAGCAAAGCTTGTTTCTCGAAGATAAAGCATCAACATCTCAGATTTCAGTTTTTGATAGGCTTGAAACCGGTTCAACAAGTGGAGAAACATGAGCTTCTGTTTTTCAAAGGCTTGAATATGTTGATAAGCCTAAACAATAAAGCAAAACAAGTCAAAAAATGGAGGATCAATAAGAAAAAGAAAAAATATCATTGTACACAAATGATAGTAAAATAACTTGAAAAACCCTTCATAGAAGGTGAGTTCGGGTTATTTTGGTGATGTGTATAGAAAAAAGGGCTAAAAAAAGAGTTTTCAAAAGAACTACGAAAAGGCTTGATCCCTCACAAAGAGGGTACGTAGGCAATCTAGCTAATCAAAATTCTAGGTGCAGCCACAAAAACCAAAAAAACATTTTCTTTTCGTTGTTTAAAAGAAAAGAAGAATAAGCAAAATACGTCTATGAAAGATGATAAGTTGAAGGCTTCAATGCCTAAATTGAACTACTTTGAACATCATTCTCAAGTTTGATGGTTAATCCAAATTTCTTCAAAACAAAAGTTCCTTTCAAGGAATAAATTTATAAGTTTCCCCAAATATTTGATCAAGTTCACAATTGTTTTGCAATGTGAATTTTCTCATACCCTCAAATAAAAACAAAATGATATTGTTCCAAACTCTTTTATTTTTATCTCAAAGAAAGAGAGATTAATCATGTTGACTAACGTCATCAAAGTACTTGATCAGTGAAGCCCCCAAAACTTAAAGAGATACTTACAAAGACTCTAAACCAATGACACTAAGCTTTTTAAACTGAACACGTGTCCGCCACAAAAAGGCCTCAAGCCAAATATCAAATATCAAAAACAAATTCAAAGAAAAATTCTATAAAACTCAAAGTTTTTATACCCATACATCATATTCTTGACCAAATGACTATGGGTAAATTTCATATCCAAACAAATTTCCGTTGGAGCTATTCAAATATATACGATATGTTCCTCTTTCATGCATGCATAAATGAAACCAAATGGTTTCAAATGCGAAGCATCTTACAAAAAAATATCGAACTTTAAACGCGTTCAATTTCTCACACGCATAAAGTTCGGGGGGCAACTGTTTGGGGGTAAAATTTTGCAAATCTTAAATTTGATGAAATAAAAAAAAACGATTAATTACTCAAAATTTCGCATGAAGCTAAAATTTTATCATCAAATTTACGGACACATTTTATATATATATATATATATATATATATATATATATACACATTTTATATATATATACATATATATATATATATATATATATATATATATATATATATATATATATATATATATATAATTATGTGTCACAAACATTAAGTGTGAATCTAAGTCGTTAAAAATTATGGTTCAAACATAGCCTACTCCTAATCTGTATCAATTTAGTATGAAAGCTAAATATACTAATTAGCTGATATTATACTAAATTAATAAATTAAAATTAAAATATAAAATAAAAAAGTCCTTCTCTGTCAAGTTGAGTACAAATATACTTGATAAAGAAAAAGTTATATAAAAGAAAAAGGTTAGTGGGAGGTTAATGGGTATAACTTCTCTAAACCACGTAACTTTTCTTCAACTGAAGTATAAGTGGGGAAGAGGACTTTTAAAAATAAAGAAAGGGGAGGCTAATCTGGGGCAAAAAAAAGAAGAAAGAGCAAAACTAAATACAGAGAGAGGAGACTCCATTTTTTGTAAGAAGATGAACCTCCAATTCTCAAACTAGCCTTCTTTCAATTTGTACATGGAGAGTAAGAAACAATGAGGGTCTTCTTTCTAGCCATCTACAAAAAGAAGAGCAACGGAAGAAGAACATCAACCGGAAATGAAGTACCCCGAAGGAGACGAAGAAGCCTTAGCTTCTCAAAATAAAGGTTTCGATCGAATTCAAATCGCATATATGTTTGAAATCAAATGGTTTCACTATTGCGACACGGATCGTAGTGGGATTGAAAGAGAATTCTTTTACCCCTATAATCACATGTAGATCGAAATCAACTTCGATTTGATTTCGGTCTTAGTTTAAATATATATAACGGAATTTCCGTTCTTCTTCTCCACAAATACAAACACAAAACAACGGTCTAACAAAGATCCAAACTCTAGGAACGATCTCAAAATCGATTAAAGCCCAAACACGGAGTTCTTACACTCCGCTTCTTTTTCATCGTAGCCGAGAGCGAATCTTCACCATCTCGCACTTCACTTCTTAGATCTTGCGATATCGGGTTAAAGCTTTTCCTTTTCATATTTGCTCCGGTCTCTTGCTACAAGAGACAAGGATATGAAGAGAGTATTAAGTTCTACAGAGAAATGAAAAGAAGTGATTAAAGAAGAAGAAGAAGAAAATAAATGGTTAGAAGAAAACAAAGAAAAGAACAAATAAAAGAAAAGAAGAAGTAAATGGGTAAAAAATGTGTCAGACGTGTAAAATGTGGAAGGTGGAAAAACTTTAGGGGTTATTAATTACTCTATTTTTTTAGCTCCTATTTTCTTTGGCTATAAAACAACAAGAAAAAAAAAAGTCTTTTTCTTCCTTCATTTTACTAAGTTGCAAACATACGTTACTGGAGGAACTACGTTATGCTAATAAAGGGCAAATGAAAGAAGTCAAACACCATCTTTACATGATTACAACTCTTGCGACTTGGTTCTTTGATTATCCCA
This sequence comes from Fagopyrum homotropicum, assembly GCA_033239125.1. Lineage (NCBI taxonomy): Eukaryota > Viridiplantae > Streptophyta > Magnoliopsida > Caryophyllales > Polygonaceae > Fagopyrum > Fagopyrum homotropicum. The sequence continues at coordinate 11,989,164 of BSWB01000008.1, forward strand.
AGTCACGTTTGGGGTTGACAAAAAATAAACCCAAGAAAAATGTTTTATTCATTATCACCTCCAAGTTGATGGATCAAATAGATGCTAATTGGTGTAATCGGACCAAAAGTTTCTACTTTCGATCACTACATTGACTCGTAGTTGGATCGAAAGTGCTTACTTTCGACCAATACACCGACTTGTAATCATATCGAAAGTAACTACTTTCGATTGTTGCAATCTTCCCAAATGTTGCTACAAAAATGCGTTTTATGTCTATGGCCTTCTTCCTTGGTTCCCTCCAACAATCTTAATCCATTTGTAAATGGACTCCCATACTTCTTCAAATTTGTCTTTCAAAAGACTTCAAGTATAGCTTTTTGTCAATGATGTCTATAAAATGCTTTCTTGTGGAAGACAACAAAGAAGGAGAAATAAAGGAAAAAAAGAAAGTAGGAGAGAGTAATCAAATGAAAAATGGGACCCATGTCATTTTTCTTAAAAAAAAAAAGAAAAGAAAAACAAAGTAAATTAATGTTGTAAAATTAATTTACGTGGAAAGGTGTCCCTTCCAATTCAACTATTGGTTTATTTATAAAATAAACCCATAAAAATTAACTTTTATAAAAAATAACCAATAAATATGTTATTTACAAAAGTGATCCCATTAAGACAAAATCTTATAATTAGGATCATAAATTTACGATTATGTATCGTAATTAAACATCTTTATGTAGAACTACATTATGACTTGATGCTCTTTCCGAGCTACGTAGGAAATCCGATATTAAATTAAATTGGATTCAGTCGCCCCGTCTAAGTAAAGTATATTTTGAATTAAATCTTGGACGTAAAATGAAAAGACACCAAGTTTTCTAAACTCGATATAAAGTATCCGCTTATCGAGTTTAACCACAAATCAAAAATCTAGACCATACGTCTTCTAAGTAGAACTACGTAAGGACTTGCGCCATTTAAAAGGCTACGTAGGTAACTCGATATTAAATTTAAACTATTATCGGGTATAGTCGCAAAATGAATTCAAAACTTCTGGTTTAAATGAACTACGATTGATTTGATGTCTTAAAAATAAAAAGACTACGTAGGAAACTCGATTTATAAATTATCGAGTTCAATCGCACAAATTAAATTAACTTTTAAAATATAAATTCAAACAAATACTCGAATGAAATTTAACTTGGTTTTAAAGAACTACGTATGATTTGATTCCATTTTGACGGATACGTAGGAAATTTAATACAAAAGATATGTATTAAATTCAATCGTAAAATATACTTTTGACTTTTATATCAATTGAAAGTCATAAAATTAAATTCTTAATATATCCCATTAAGAACTACATACGACTTGATTCCTAATAAAGGATACGTAGGAAATTTGGTAAATTATGAACCAAATTCAGTCACACAAAAAAAAATGATAAAATAAAATAATAAACAATCTCTCACTAATCTTGATCATGCGCGTGATAGCGGGATGAATTAAGCAACCCTTCCTAGAAGGTGGGTTTAATTTAATCTTATGATGCATGGTCGAGATATAAATGTCATGCAAATGATAGTTGGATCATCGTCTAGGCAACCCTTCCTAGAAGGTGGGTCGGGACTTTGATTCTCTGATTCATGAAAACACCGCACGGAACTACGTGAGACTTGATCCTTTTTAAAGAGGTACGTAGGCAACCCGTCCAAAAACGGGTGCAATCCAAATCACCAAACCAAACCAAACATCGGTATTTATATAACTTAGAATCAAAAGGTCAAAAAGAGAGGGTCGAACTCAAATAAAAAAATAATACATAAAATGTGTTTTGTAAATTTGTATTCGAATAAAACAGAAAAAAGGCGTTTTGTAAATTTGTGTAAATTTTTACTCAACATCATCCATGTACGAAGGCCAAAAATGAAAGAAAAAATTGGTGATATGAGGCCCCTATATAATATCATTTGTAAAATGGACTTCTACACTTTTATCCCTATTTTTAGACTTGTAAAAGTAGATTTTAGCCTTGTAGAAAGTTTCAGAAATAAAATTGACAAGATATTTATTTGCTTTTTGGAGAAAGAACCATTTACTTGCTTTTTGAGAGGGAACTGAATATTAATTTGAGTATATATTTCTTTGTTAATTTGGTATATAGTATACCCATGTAGTTAGTTCGGTATGTATTTTGGATATGTATTTTTTTTGTTAATTGGATAAGTATGATATTATATATTTTGTTACCCAAGTATGATATTACATATATACTATTACCCAAATATGATATTTTTCGTGTATGTATCTCTATGTTAATGGAATATGTAGTTTACCCAACAATTACCTGGATATGTATTTATTTGTTGGGTATGATATTTTTGAATAGATATTTTTACTTTAATTGGGTATGTATTTTACCCAAATATGTAACTGAGTATGCTTTTTTGGGTATGTATTTATTTATTAATTGGGTATGTAGTTTATCAAAGTAATAATTGCAGTCCGCATTTTTTTTGTTAATTGGGTATGTATATATTGTTACCCAAGTGTTTATGATCGTTTGACATGTTTCAAAGACTGTGTTTTTTGGGTTTATGGTTTGGTTTTGTTGAGTATGATATTTTTTGGGGGAAGTGGGTTTAAAAAAGGAGATTTTATCCGTATGTTAAAAGCATTTTCCTCCAACAATTGAAAATAATTCTCTCACATGTCCAATCTAAAATAGAGTTCTGCAAAAAAGAAGAATTAGGTAAGATTTGTACTTTTTTTAATGAAATAATCCTATTGATTAGAGGCCTCATTTTACAATAAAAACATAGGGGCCCAAAATATCAACCTTTTAGCTCTAATGACCCCTTTTTCCAATTTTGCCAAAATGAAACTGCCTTTTAAAAACTGTTGTTGCCTTGTCGCTTTTATTTAACCGTCATATATATATATATATATTAATCTTAATGAGAAGAGGTGTATTTTATGTATTAGATAAGAAAGGAGGGATTATATTAATCCCGTAATTTTAACGTGTTTAACCGATACCGATCCATTATGGTTTCGACTTTATATTAAAACTATAAACTATACTTTGGACTTAACTATATTTATAAAACCTAAACACATTTTCCACATAGAATAAATATATATATATATATATATATATATATATATATATATATATATATATTAAACCTAGACACCTTTGCCGGCGTTTCCGATTTGATCCTTATTTCCGTAATGGTAAGTGTTGGTTCGATCATTTTCTTACACTATGTAGTTGTTGATGACGCATTAAAAACTTGATTAACATGATTAGGTCCCTTTTTCCGTATTGGTAAGTGCTGCCTCATTGGTATCGTCATTTCAAATTTGCTTATTTGCGTTACATTTATTGGGTTACATTGTTGCTTGTACTCTTTTTGAACAAAATTTGATAGGCTATTGCACCCTCATTCATCGACATTTCTCACCTTCTCAACACTCGATGTTTTTTGCTTCCAATCTGAGTATTTTTTGCTATAGAACGTAATTGATTTGAGTATGTCTTTTTGCTATAGAACATAATTTGAGTTTTTTTGCTTCCCTTGCTACGCAGTCATTTTTTGTTTTGCTTCCAATATGAGTGGGCTCAATGGACTATGCTTTATGCTTTGTGATTCTCTGTATTTTGTTTGTTTCGTTACTTTGTTATGCCTTCTTCTTTGGGCTGAATTGGCTCAGTTGAGTATGCTTTTGATGAATCGAAGTTAAGTTAGTTTAACTGCGGAAGCGCTTACAAAATTTAGTAATCAACATCAATATGAAACCTGACTTAACATTTGTTGAATCTGAGTGAAGACACATTTCGGTTCAATTTTAGTTCCATGTAAACCGAATTGGTTTACTTTCGGCTGAACCGAAACCGAGCATTTCGGTTCAAAACAGATAAGGAACCGATATCTTCGGTTTATACTTCATGTTTTGTAGGTTTTCGGTTTAGGGTGGTTCGGTTTTCATCCGATGCTCATCATGTTTAGCAGATCACCGTGTTTAGATGCATACCACCTGTTCAAAGAAATGCCCCTTCCTTTGTTGTTTTGTTTTTCTACGTCTATTGATCTTTTTCTTCGATGAATTTTTGTTTAGGTTTGAAGGATTTGCCTACGTGGAAGTAGTGGGAGGGACACAATTTTTTTTTATAATAGTGGTTGGTGAATTGTTGTATTAAAAATAATATTAATTTTTTAGTATTAGTTAAGAGTTAATGAAATAATAAACATCACTTGAAATTTTTGCTACTCCCAAGAGTTGAACCTTTAACTCCAAGTACCTCATTCCCTTCCTCTACCAAATGAGCTAGTAGAACAATGTGTATCAGATTCTGTTCTAAGGATGGTTTTTTCCTTCTTTTTTTTCCCTTCCTTAGGCAAAACGAGGTCGCAAGCCGGGGCACCATACCCCCCGTTACCCCCTAGATCCGCCCCTGCGTGGAAGTGTTAATCAATTTGTGGGTTTAAGCCTCAAAGAACAATCATGGATGGTATATCGAACTTCTTTTCTTGTTAACGTTGGTTCCTTTTGTTGTTATTTGCAGTCTGTAAACTGTCAATTATATGACTATTCTAGGAATTTTTACAGCTTCAATAAAGTTGACATTATTGATTACGGCTCACAAAATTTAACATCATCCAAGGAACCGATTGGAGACATAATTGGAACTAGGGTCTCAATCAAACTTCCTTAAGAACTGCCTTTTTGGATCTAGGGTCTCAAACTTCCTTAGGAAATTGATTAGTTTTTTCTTTGGTGAAGTTGATGCACAATCAAGTATGGACGAGACCATTTTGGTTGGTGATAACTTAATGAGGGGCCTCCTTAACCTATTATCTCTCCTGAAATTGCTTCACATGTGCTTTTGGTGTTAATTTATGTGATGAAATTTTCAAGATTTTTTTTCTATGTAAGTTGTCTTCTACACCACATGTAAAGTGTTTGCATTATTCATTGTTTTAGATTGTCTATCATGTCACTACTTATATGAGAAACCCAAGGTTCTTTATTTGAAGACACTTTCTTTGATAGACTATTTGTTCTTATGTAGGTCTACAAGTCAATGACATTGAGCCATTCTATCAAGATGAGATTGTGTTATACCGTCAATGTGCCGAAAGAAGAGTAAAATGATTATGATGTTCTTGATTCTCTCACCTTTACGATTAAATTATGATCAGAAGTTGAGGAAACACTATTGTTCAAGTCATCCAACATAAATAGTTAAGCTTGTTTGAAAAATTGTAGGATAGAGAACTAAGGCAAAGGCTTCAAGATTTCAAGACAGGGAACTTAAATTAGGGTTGTCATCGCCCTTGGATCATTCCCAACAGCTTCCCTGAACTCTTCTCCAAAATGAAGAATCAAAAGTAAAAATCTACCTTTTATAATTTTATCAAATCCAACAGATTCTCTATCTTGAATAATTCTCCATTTATTTGCAGAATGTCTTCAAATTTAGGGAAGAGACCCCACTTTTTTCCATTATTCTCCATTTTGGAGAATGAAATGGAGAATCTGTTGGACCAAAAAATCTTTAAAATTCTCCAAATATTCTAAAATGGAGAAGCTATTGGAGATGCTCTTAGATCAAGTAAAAGAATGAGTTACTCAACTGGAAAGTGACATCACGTTGTATGATAGGTACCTCCATTGTTCTCTGTCAAAGGATGCAAACGAAATTTGTTATCTTGTGAACTTGATCTAATTTTCTAGGTTCAGACGCTTTATTCTTGCTAGTGGGATTGAAGGCATAAAAGGATTTCGCCAACGTTGGAGCCTGAATGGCCGCCTTACAGATACAAGGTGCTTAAGAATTTCCCCCTTAAAATTGACAAACTCGATTCTTTTGTCTTGTATCTAAAGTGGATGGTGCACCTGAATGCAAAAGAATTAAAGCTAGAGATGGACTCTTACCCATGTTGTAATATGAGCTTTATTTGCAGGAAAAGGTTGGAGACCTTAAAACAAGGTTTGGAGAAATGGAAAGATGACTTACAGCCGCGGCTTGAAAGCTCAACTCGCAAAATATAATTTTTCTGGTGAATAATAATCGTTGAATTAGAGTTCAGCAAGTCATTCAAGTCTGTTTCTATTAGAGTTCTTAATCAATATTGCGAGTCTTGTATTTTTTTTATTTTACTCAAATTAGTTTATTGGGTCATCTTCAGGGGGATTCATGAAATCAACATATTAATTATACAGAGACTTGTTGTTGGACAATTTGGGATGCTACTTGGTGGCAGTGCTTCTAGCAAGCCACAAATAGAGAAACGGAAGAGCTGAAGCCAAGTGAAGGGAATTTTGTGAATGGTTGTCTGTATGTAGATCGTTTGTTAAAGACTGCTTCACGCAAGGAAGCTGATAGTGTCCCGTGCCTAAGAAAGGGAAGACCCAAGAACAAGCCTTTGCTACCTCAAACTCACTAGATTTAGAAAATGCAGATTTGAAACTAAGATTATAGGTGTCATGTGAACATCATGGCCTAAAGGTGAAATTGAAGATTGACACGATAAAATGATGAGGTGAACGTGGATTTCTTTCTGTTCAACTATCTTTCTAATTTGAGGCTCAAATCTCATACCTTATCAAGAGCAAGTGTGTGATCATTGACAAAGACATCCTAGCCCTTTCAAGCAAATTGATAGGATCTCAAAGTTAGAACTGAATACAAGTATCTCGTAGATAGTATTGGCTGGAGAATCTCTAATTTTCAGATGATTTGATTGATAAAAGATGCCTACATAAGTTGTGAACAACTTATAAAGGAATGAAGGAAACCGTTGTTTGACAAAGTCATAGTCTTCCCAACTGGCCTCCTCCTCTGGTCGTGATGCTCACTGAATGAGCAACTCCAAGGATGGTTCCCTTGTGCTTGTAACCCAACGATGGTTTGAAATCTTCTCTGGAATCACTAGTAACTCAAATGACTCACTAATAGGCAGTACTACTGATGAAACCTTATCCCCATGGCCCATGGCCGGATGGAGAAGTGAAACACGGAATACCGGGTGTATTTTAGAAGATCCGGGAAGCTCCAACTCACATGTCACTGCTCCTATTTGACGTAAAACCTTATAAGGGCAAAAAAAAGGGGGACAAGTGAGACATGGAATACCGGGTGAATTTTAGAAGATCCGGGAAGCTCCAACTCATATGGCATTACTCCTATTTGACGTAAAACCTTATAAGGGCCAATAACACGGGGAGAAGTGAGACATGGAATACCAGGTGGATTTTAGAAGATCTGGGAAGCTCCAACTCATATGCCACTGCTCCTATTTGACGTAAAACCTTATAAGGGAAAAGAAATGGAGAGACAACTTTTGACACATGTGCAACGCCAATGATAATTGTTTGTAAGGTTGAAAACATAGATATATCAAATCCCCTGTCATGAAGGAAAGGCCCTTGTGCTGGACATTTGTTTGTTGTTTCATCCGAGTTTGTGCCTTCAACAAATTCTCCTTGATCACCCTTAACAGCTCATCCCACGCAACTAGTTGATCCTCTAGCACAACTAGGCGTGTCTCCCCTCCGATATAAGGGTGATCGGGTGGGGGATCACGCCCATAAGCGATCTTGAATGGAGATGATCCCATGAAAGTGTGGAAACCAATATTGAAAGAAAACTCTACCCATGAAAAAAATTGATTCCACTGTTTAGGTTGTTCCATGGAGAAACACCGCAAATACGTTTCCAAACATCGGTTCACCTCTTCAGTTTGTTCATTAATTCGCGGGTGATAAGCAGAAATCATTATGAGCTTGGTGCAACTCATACAAAACAACTTCTTCCAAAAGGCACTGAGAAATACAAGATCACGATTGGATAACAAAGTACGTGGTACACCATGGAGACGAACAATATCCCTATATAAGAGGTTAGCAACCACTTTGGAAGTATAAGGATGAGCCATACCGATAAAATAGGTGTATTTGCTCAATCAGTCGACCACTACCATGATGACATCGCATCCTCCTGATTTGGGCAAACCGGTAATGAAATCTAGGGAAACATCTTCCCAACTTGATCCGGAATAGGTAAGGGTTGAAGGAATCCAACTAGAGCCAATGCCTGGTATTTTTCTCTTTGGCAAATATCACAATACCGAACATAAAGACACACATCCCTCTTCATATTTGGCCAATGAAAATTTGATGATAGTCGTTGTAAAGTCTTGAGAAACCCCACCATGACCGACCGTAAGTGAATCATGAGATTCACATAAGAGTTTGGCACGCAACTGAGGATAATCTGGTACAACAAGCCTTTCCTTGAAATACAACATGTCGTCTAACAATTGGAATGCTGGAAAGGTCGGTGCAACCTCACTCTTAGCAGCTATTATTTCCCTTTTAAAAGGATAAGCCAAGAGTCCTCCTTCCAGTTAACAAATTTAGTTGCAAATGGGATACCTAGAGCAAGGAACTCACCGTGTTGAGTCCTCCTGGATAGGGCATCTACGCAAAAAGATTCCTTACCCGGTTTGTATTCAATGACGAAGTCAAAGGGAAACAGTTTTGGCAGTAGCCGTTATTGCTCATTCGTCGTAATACGAAGTCAAAGGGAAACAATTTCCTTACCCGGTCGAGCATGTACTTCACTGAGCGATGATCCGTGTGTACGACAAAATTCATTTTCAATAGATAATGCTTTAAATTATGTAGCGTTAGAACCAAGACAAGTAATTCTCGATCATAGGCCGACTTGAACCTATTCGAGAAAGCGAGACCTTACTGAAATAAGCAACTGGTGCTCATACTGGAGGAGAATAACACCAATGCTCTCAGCTGAAGTATCGCATACCACGATAAAGATCTCGGAGAAAGTTGGGAGGTGCAATATTGGGATTGTGCTCAAATCATCCTTTAAGCGCAGAAAAGCAGATTTTGCCCTATGGGACCACTGAAAAGCGTTATGTTTGGTAAGTGTTGTTCACGGGCGGTCAATTAGCCCATACTCCTTCACAAACTTACGATAGTAACCTGTTAGCCCCAGAAAACCCTGTGGTTCCTTAACAAACGTAGGGACATGCCAATCCACAATAACAAAGATCTTCTCTTGATCAACTGCCACCCCTTGAGAAGAAACCACATGACCCAAAAAAGCCATTTCTGATTGCCCAAATAAACATTTTGAGGGTTTCGCAAAAAACCGATTGTCTTGTAAGAGGTGTAGTGCTATAGATAAATGTTGAATATGAAGCTCCAAGGATGGAATGTATATGAGAATGTCGTCAAAAATCCGACAATAAAATTCTAGAGGTAAGGTCAAAACATGTCATTCATGAATGATTGGAAAGTAGAGGGAGCATTGGTGAGGCCGAAAGGCATGATAACAAATTCATAGTGAGCTGAGTGGGTACGAAAGACTGTTTTGTTGATGTCAGGTGGGTGAACTTGAATCTGATGATATCCCAAACGTAGATTGGTTTTGGAAAAAATTGTAGCTCCATGTAATTCATCCAAAAGTTTATCAATAATGGGTATGTAATATTTGTCAGGGATTGTGTTGTGATTTAATTATTGGTAGTCGACACACATACGCCATGACTGGTCTTTCTTTTTGACAAGAAGGACAGGGCTTGCAAAGGGACTAGTGCTAGGCCTAATAGACCCTGATTTTAGTAAATTGGCCACTTGATTTTCGAGTGTCAGTCTTCTGATGATAAGGGTAGCGGTATGGTCGAATATTTGGGGGTTTAGAGTTAGAGAGGAGGGAATAGTGTGGGTAAGAGAACAGGATAGGGTAAGGTTTGGGGTTCTTCAAACATAAACTTGTAAGTCATAAGAAGAGATTAAATTTCAGCAAGAGGTGCGGTAGTTGGGTTTGGGTCGATGGCTAAGTATTGGAAAGTTATCAGTGGGTTTACCTCCGGTTTAGGTGTTGCAACATACACCTTGTAATGTTTTCCTTGATGCTTACACACTAGAAACATTTCATTCTAGTTTTCCTCGACGGTGTTTAAGGAGGCCAGTCATTTGATCCCAAGCACCAATTTTGTCCCTCCATAGGAAAAGGGAAAATTCCTATTTAATGACGAGTCTTGGTAGTTGGATATCGAGGGCGGGGCAAACACGGTCACACTTGATCACCTCGTCATTGTCAATGGTGACCCCGAACGCGAGGACTCGTTGAACCATTAGACCCAACTCCTCCACGAGTCTATCGGTTATGAAATTGTGTGTGGATCCACTATCCACCAAAATCAGCACCGCTCAATTCATGAAAATACCCTTCAGTTTCATGGTAGTCGTTATTTCCCTACCGGAATTGGCATGGAATGAAATCTCCACGAGTTCCTCGTTGTCGTCACTAACCTCAACAACATGACTATTTTCTTCCCTCACTTCACTTGACGACTCAGTTCTAGAGTTGATACTATCCGGTTCGGACCGGATCTGGACCGGGCTTCTTCTGATTTTTTGTCCTGATGTCCGTGCCGGATCCGGGCTAAGCCCGGATCCCGGGCTTTGGAGCATGTCCGTACTTGTCCGCGAAGCCGGGCCGGGCTGTCCGCCGGGTACCCGAATTCATTTTTTTGCCTATCTTAAAAAACTACATTCAATTGTGTAAAATCAATATCTTTGCAATACATTTTCAACGTGGGGCAGAGAGGACGTTAGTGAGGAGACTCGGTTGGTTTGTATCTAGAGCGGAGAGGACTCGAGGACAAGAGAATCAGCGAGGGCAAGGGCTTGAGGAGACTCAACGAGGGTGAGGGCGAGGGCTCGAGGAGAATCGACGAGGGCGAGGACTCAAGGAGAGTAGACTCAGCAAGGCCGAGGACTCAAGGAAACTGGAGAGGCGGGATAGAAAACTCAGCACCAACGGGGAGAGAGGTTTCAAGGAGGGTCAGGTCCGAGAGTTGCTAATTGAAAGGGATGGGTCAAGATTTAGAGAGATAGGTAACAATTAAGAGTAGAGGAGCAGAAAGCTTTGCCTTGTAGCTCTTGAGTCTTGAACACAACCATTTGAATCAACGAGCAGCCGATGATTACCAATCTGCCAACTTCAGCCTTCCTAGGGTTTTCTCAAATTTAAAGGGGGTTGTGGACTTGTGGGCTGGTGAACATTTATTTGGGCCACATTTGATTTGGGCTATAAGGGCTCATCTTTATACTTCTTTTATTTTCACATTATTGTATAAAAACGAGATATATAATCCGGGCCGGGCAGGCAGCCCGACCGGGCTTCATATCTTTCCGGATCCGGCCCGTTTGTCCGGTCGGGCTTTTTACCTTGTTCATATCCGCCCAGTAAAAACCGGGCGGACGGACCGGGCCGGATGGGACGGCCCGGGGATGATCAGCTCTACTCAGTTGGTACCTCCGAACAGGTCATGTGAGCGAATGCTGATGCCTTGCATCGATGACCTAGTACAAATTTATCACCACAACGGAAACATAAACCCTTTTCCCGTCATTGATGGTCGCCTTCCCATGAGGTTGGAGTTGGGTGCGTACCCCTGGTGGCGACTAGGGTAAGAGGAAGCCTGCGCAACAGAGTTTGGGTTTTTGTTTGGACGGGGAATAAAGGTTAAAGAAGGGTTGTATCTAGATTTTTATGATTGGACTGCATTAGATCTAGCAAAATAAGTACTAAAGTTTGCGTGTTTGGCCTTGGGCCATGAGGATAAGGTTTCATCATTAGAATTTTCAGGCTAAACACTGCTTGCTGGGCACCTTCTTGGCAGGGTGAAAAGAAGAACGTAAGACTGAAGTGGGAATTCCCAAGCTCCGCATTGTGTTTAAAGCAGTCAGTTTAGCTAAAACTAAAGTTTAAGTGTTTGGTTGGACCTACTTTAGCTTAAAATTCCAAAGCTAAACTTACTACTTTAAACACAGTATGGGGCTTGCGAATTTGCACTTTAGTCTTGAGTTCTTCTTTTAACCCTACCAAGAAGGTGCCTAACAAGCAGTCTTCAGGCCAATTGTGTACTAGTGCAGCTCGACAAACAAATTCTTGTCGGTACACTGCTACTAACCCCATCTTCTTGATCTCACTTAAGTACTCCTCGGGATTTTGAAATTCAAGAGGTCCGTAATGATCTTGGCATACCTTGACGAGGTCTTCCCAATACTTGATTTCTTTTTCACCACTAACCCAAGCGAACAAGTCCAATGTGTAACCCTCAAGATGCATGGAGGCAACTTCGACCTTCAACTCATCTTGGATATGGAAGTACCAAAAATACCTTTCGGCCTTTAGGACCCATCCTCGTGGATCCCCCTTAAGATTTGGGCAAATTGATCTTTGCCCGTGGTCTCCGGTTGGCTTGGAAACCTCCGTTGCTATCTCTTCTTCTTCTTCTTCTTCATCACCATGATCATCCCAAAAATGAGGGCGGCCTCGTTCTATGGGGTAGCTCGAGGGACACGCTGAGCTCCTCGATTGGAACCTTTGGGAGTGCCATCACGCATTGCATGATGCTTGACTGTGCTTTGAGCGCCGCTACTTCTTCGGTTAATGCCTCGAGTGAGGTAGCCATGAATACAAAATTGTCGGAATCGGTGTTTGCTCCAAGGGGTGGTGGCTGATAACGTGATTTATGACGTTAGTTTAGGCATTCATTTAGATAGTTTTTCCCGTTATTCATGCACGGTTTGGCATTAATTCATGACGTTTACGCTTAATTCATGCATATTTCTAGAAAAGACGTCTACACGAGCTTTTGTCGGTTTGTAGGTATTTCGGGGATCTTTTGGACGATAATCGATACATTCGAGGGTCAAGCCTCATGGTGGTACACATCCAAGGCTTTGAAGGAACATAATTGGAGCAATAAAGGACACAAGGACCCTTATTGGTGCAAGCAATGAAGCAACTCATGGCTAGACGATCATAACAAGCCTCTGTTGAAGAAAATTGACCCAACACTCAAGAAAATTGGACGATTTTTCTGTCTGGGTCGATTTTCTGGCTTTTGACAGCTTGTGCCACGTGTCCCACAATCTCTTTGTCCGGCCCTTGCTCTTGATGGAGAATACAAGTGGTCCTGCAGGCTGTGGCTGAGGATCTCTCCCACATTCTCTCACACACACCTCATTCCATTGGAGGAGAGACTTGAGGAAGAAGAAAAACTCTCTCATTTTGGGAGAAGGAAAGAACACCAAAACTTAGAGTGATAGGGAGTTTTTGAGTGATTTTTAGAGTATTTGGTTGAAGAACTCTTGGAAGCTTTGTTAGAGACGTTTTGGAACTTCTTTTGAAGGGTTGTAAGTCTTGCTTAAACTTATATCTAGCTGAGATTTCTTGTTTTTACTTGCTTTTCTCCCATCATCTATCTATGAAAACCATGTATGCTTGTGTGATGATTTTGGATCTTGCAATGCATGTTATTGGCTAGTTTATTGTGATTCTGGAGTGATGGATTGATGGTTATGGATTGGGTTATGATAGAATGGACTTATATGTTAGTTTAGGATGATTCGTATACATAAAACCTAATCCAGAAGGAAAAATCGACCTGTTCATAGGTTAGATCGTCCGATTTTCCTTATGATCCACCCGATTTTTCTCTCTGTTGTTCTTTAATTGATGAATCTATATGTTAGGATGTTAGGTTGTTGAAATCCTAGTGTTTGTTAAGCATAATATAGCTTAGGGTAGCCTAATGCTAGCAAACTAAGTGAGGGAAAAGACCTACCCGGTAATTTCCGATCTTAGATACCTAAGATGATGAACTCTAGGTAGTAGTGAGCCTCATAAGCCGCTATTGGATTGAGTGTGCTAGGATTGTTGCTTGAGACTTGCCTTTTCCGAGACTTACCCGGTAAGGAGAGGTTTGCCCCTTAAGTAGAGTCCGGTTTGTGTAGAATTCCCAACTTTAACCCCTTGAGACCTACCCGGTAATAGGAGTTTGGTGCGGGATTAGTGAAGCATGAGACTTAACCGGTAATTGCTTCCATTAGAGAAACATCCTTTCCCAACACCGCAGCTTTGTCCTTAGAATCTTTAGAAGCTTGAGTTCAATGTCATAACCGGAAATCTTGACCTCTAGAATCCACTTTTCTCTCTTTGATCACATATCTTGTGTTTGTGTTGCTTGTTTGTTTTGCTAGCTTGAGTTGTTAGTGTGATTTATTATCTTGCTTTATTTGTGATCTTCGCTTGATCACCACAAAAAACCCAACCAAAAATATCATGATTTTCATTTCTTTATTTCTTTCTCTTTTCTTAGACTAGATTCACACTATCTATGATCACTTGTTTGATTTGATTTCACCTTAGTCTTCGTGTTTGACCTCGGAATACTATCCTTGCTACAAAACGACCCATACACTGTGGGTTCGCTAGGAGTTAGGAAATTATATCGAGTTATAAATTGAAAGACTTTGCGTGTCATAATCTTAGCGTAACAAGTTTTTGGCGCCGTTGCCGGGGACTAGGTCTAGATTGAGTCATTTTTGTGATTGTTTATAGTGTAGGTCTTTCTTGTTGCTTTTGATCTTGTTTGGTTTGTGCCTTTGCATTTTCAGGACATCTCTTACTCTTTAGGTGTATGCGAAGATCTCGTGACAATGATTTAGCTCCATTCAATCCCGAACCGGAGAAAACCCTTAGATCTAGATCCAAGAGCATTAGAAAGGGAAAAGAGATGGCCGGAAGAGATCTCCAAGCTGAGTTGGATGAGGCTTTAGAGCAAATTAGGTTAAGAGATGAACTCTTGGAGAATGAAAGGAGACTTTCCAATGAGAGGCAAGAAGCAACTAGGAGGGAAATTGAAGAGATTAGGCAAACTCTTGTGCAAAGAGAGCTTAATCGTCAACAACCTCCACCTCCACCACAACCGCAGCCGGTGGCGGTTAATATTCGGGTTGTGCCCATTGCTATTGAAGAGCCACAAACGTTAGGGCAACGTATGAATCCGGCATAAAGAGCGCACCGTTCGGGTGTGAACTTAGGAGATCCCCCAGCCCATAATTACGAGCTCCGCCCTCAAGTTCTACAAATGATCCGGCATAATCAATTTGGAGGGATGGAAGGAGAGTCTCCCCATCAACACTTGATGAACTATGAGATCTTGATGGAGACTCTTAGACCGCCTAGATTGGAGAGCAGCAACCATAAGCTTAGGGATTTCTCCTTCTCACTTAAGGATAAAGCCTTGGCTTGGTATCAATCTATTCCACAAGGGCGAGTGAGTACTTGGGAGGAGATGACAACCGAGTTCTTGACTAAGTTCTTCCCACCTTCCAAGACTACCGAGCTTAGAGGGAAGATCAATGCCTTTGTAATGAAGGATAGAGAAAGCCTATTTAAGTCTTGGGAGAGGTTCAAAGACCTTCTCCTAGATTGTCCACACCATGGTATACCGAAAATAGAGCTTTTGGAGATCTACTTCAAGGGACTTGATGAAGATAGCCAATTCAAGCTTCAATCTCTTTCCGGTGGGACTTTCATGGAAAAGAATGTGGATGAAACTTGGGAGGTTGTAGAGAAACAAGCTTTGGTGATTGAGAAGTACTCCCATAGGAAGAGTGATGGGAGGAAAGCGGGAGCATATGAGGTGAGTGAAGTCACCATGAGTAACTTCAAGCTTGATGCAATCAACAATGAGCTTAAGTCTTTGAGGGAGTTATGTGCTACAACTTTGAAGAGTCAAGCAAGCCCTCAAGTGCAAGTGTAAGCAAACTTGTCTTCCAAGGAGGAAGATGTGAACTACATGGGAAGGGGCAACTATAACAACTATCAAGGCCCAAAGAACTTCAACAACAACCAGCAATTCAACAATTACCGGCCTAACCATAACCATCCCGGGTTTTCCTATTCTAACCCGGATGGAGCCTTGAACCCTCCCGCTTCCACAAGCGCAACTCCACCGCCTAAAGCTTCACAAGAGCCTCCACCCGGATTTGCTCAACCTCCAAAGGATAGAACCGAAATGATGTTTGAGCAATTGCTTGGAAGGTTGAGTGGTCTTGAGAGCACGGTGACTTCTATTTCTAAAGCTCAAAAGGTGTTGGAAGCACAAGTGTTCCAAAAGGCGGGTGAAGCTCATAGAGATCCGGGAAAGCTTCCCGGAAGAACCGAAGATAACCCAAGAGGCCAAGTGTTGGCTATTACAACAAGGAGTGGGCTGAGCATGAAGGACCCCTTACCCAAGGAGAATGCTAAGGGAAAGCAAGTAGTGGTAGAGGAAGAGCCATTGCAAGATGATGGAGGAAAGAGCAAGGATGATGAGCCATCATATGTGGCACCACCTCCATACAAGCCACCACTACCATTCCCACAATCACAAGCAAGAGCTCGTTTGGACAAACATTTCGGTAAATTCCTTGAACTTATGTCTAAATTACATATTAGCATTCCGTTCATGGATGTCATTCTAGGTATGCCGGCATATGGCAAATTTTGAAGGAAATACTCTCCAACAAGAGGAAGTTGGAGGAGTATGGGGAAGTGAGGATGACAAAGAGGTCCTCGGAGTTGATTCAAACTATGAAGGAGGAGATGCCTCCTAAGCTAAGAGAAGAGAACATCAAGTTTAATTTGTCCACAATGGTGAAGGGGCCAGCCCTAGGTAAAGATGTCTTCAACATTATTGAGGAAGAGGAGTCTAGAGAAGTTGTGAGCTCAATCTTGCTCAAGGATCCACTTGAGAAGGTTCTTAGCTCGAGTTTGATGGAGGAAGGAGTTGAGGAGAGTAGCAATGAAGTGATCAAGGCCTTGAATGCATTGGATGAGCTACCAAGTGTTGGATTTGAAGTACTAGAGGAAGGGACAAATACCTGTAGAAAAATCGGACCAGAGGGGCAAAAATCGGCCGATTTATGCATAAATCCTGAATTTTCATCCAATTTTGCAAATGCCGTAGCTGAAATCGACCCCCAGATCGTCCGATTTTCTTCACAGAGGGTCGATTTTTCTGAGTCTTTTGAGCATCATCCAAGTGTTTGTGAGCAATCATCAAGGGACTTAGGTGAGGCTTCCATGGCTTTGGAATCATCTCAACCTACATTGTATGGATCATCTCCAACCGATAAAGGTCCTCCTAAACTTGATCTAAAACCTCTTCCTTCTCATTTAAAGTATGCTTTCCTTGGTTCGAATTCTACTTATCTGGTGATTGTGAATGCATCTTTGAATGATGATGAGCTTAATAGATTGTTGATTGAATTGAAACTGCATAGAAAGGCAATAGGATACACCATTGATGACCTTGTTGGCATTAAGTCCTCTTTGTACATGCATAAGATATTGATGGAAGATGACCATAAACCCTCTATTGAACATCAAAGAAGATTGAATCCTATAATGAAAGAGGTAGTCAAGAAAGAGATCATTAAGTTGCTAGATGCGGGAATCATCTACCCGATTTCGGATAGTAAATGGGTTACTCCCGTACATGTGGTTCCTAAGAAGGGTGGTATGACCGTAGTGACAAATGAGAATAATGAACTAATCCCTACTAGAACGGTTACGGGATGGAGGATGTGTATAGACTATAGGAAACTAAATGTGGCCTCTAGGAAAGTTCACTTCCCTCTTCCTTTCATTGACCAAATGCTAGAAAGATTAGCTCAACACTCCCATTTTTGTTACTTAGATAGTTATAGTGGATTCTTCCAAGTCCCTATCCACCCCGATGACCAAGAGAAAACTACATTCACATGTCCTTGGGGTACATTTGCATATAGGAGAATGCCATTTGGGTTGTGTAATGCACCCGCCACCTTTCAAAGGTGTATGATGGCTATCTTTTCTGAATATATTGAAAACATCATGGAAGTGTTTATGGATGATTTCTCTGTTTATGGATCTTCATTTGATAATTGTTTAGCTAACTTGTCTTTGATGCTTAAGAGATGTGAGGAGACAAATCTTGTCTTGAATTGGGAGAAATGCCACTTCATGGTAAGTGAAGGCATTGTGTTGGGACACTTGGTGTCCAATCGTGGCATTGAGGTTGATAGGGCTAAGATAGAGACGATAGAGAAGTTGCCACCACCTACCTCGGTGAAGGGGGTAAGGAGTTTTCTAGGGCATGCCGGTTTTTACCGGAGATTCATTAAAGATTTCTCTAAGATTTCTAAGCCTCTTACTAACCTACTAATGAAAGATGTTGAGTTTGTTTTCTCCAAGGATTGCCTTGAGGCTTTTTGTAGGTTGAAGGATGCTTTGATCACCGCCCCCATCATGCAACCTCCATATTGGAGCTTACCATTTGAAGTGATGTGTGATGCAAGTGATGTGGCCGTTGGGGCTGTTTTAGGACAAAAGAAAGATGGGCGTACACATGCCATCTATTATGCTAGCAAGACGCTAGATGATGCCCAACTTAACTATGCCACAACCGATAAGGAGTTGCTAGCGGTGGTGTATGCCTTTCAGAAGTTCCGGTCATATCTTGTTGGAGCAAAGGTCATTGTGTACACGGATCATGCTGCGATCCGTTACCTCCTCACAAAGAAAGATGCCAAGCCTCGCCTCATTCGGTGGATCCTTCTCCTTCAAGAGTTTGACTTGGAAATCCGGGATAAGAAAGGGTCCGAAAATTTTGTAGCGGACCACCTTAGTAGACTCCCACCATTAGAGATTGAGAGAGATGACATCCCGATTGATGACTCATTCCGGGATGAGCAATTGCAAATGGTGGAGGAGTGCTTGTTTCAAGTGTCCAAGGGAAATGAGTCATGGTATGCCGACATTGTGAACTACCTTGTGTGTGAGGAGGTGCCACCCGGTTTGTCATATGCCCAAAGGAAGAAGTTTTTCAAGGATGTGAGGCATTATTATTGGAGTGAGCCTCTCTTGTTCAAGAGAGGGCCGGATGGAGTCTTCAGGAGGTGCATTCCGGAGGATGAGATGGAGAGTGTGATCCGCCATTGTCACTCCTTGCCATGTGGAGGCCATGCTAGCTCACACAAGACGTGTGCAAAGGTATTGCAATCCGGTTTTTATTGGCCTAACTTGTTTAGGGATGTGCAGAATTTTGTAGTAGCATGTGATGCTTGCCAAAGGACGGGCAACATCTCAAGGAGGAATGAGATGCCCTTGAACAACATACAAGAGGTGGAGATATTTGATGTTTGGGGTGTGGACTTCATGGGACCGTTCCCTTCTTCATGTGGCAACCTCTACATCCTATTGGCGGTGGACTATGTGTCGAGATGGGTGGAAGCAATCGCTTCTCCCACAAATGATGCCAAGGTTGTGGTGCGGTTCTTCAACCGAGTGATCTTTCCTAGGTTTGGGACACCGAGGGTGATCATAAGTGATGGAGGAAAGCACTTCACTAATAGGAACTTTGGGACACTTTTGGCTAAGTATGGGGTGACTCATAAGGTGGCAACACCTTACCATCCCCAAACTAGTGGCCAAGTGGAGATCTCCAACCGGGAGATAAAAGGGATCCTTGAGAAGACGGTTTCTAGAACAAGAAAGGATTGGGCTTTGAAGCTCGATGATGCTTTGTGGGCTTATAGAACCGCTTTCAAGACACCGATTAGCACCACTCCCTACAAGCTAGTTTATGGCAAGTCTTGCAACCTTCCGGTGGAGATGGAGCATAGGGCATATTGGGCCATAAGGTGGCTGAATTTCGACCTCAAGGAAGCCGGTGAGAAGAGGTTGCTAGACATGAACGCTCTTGAGGAGATCCGGTTGGATGCTTATGAAAATGCCCGGATTTACAAGGAGAGGACCAAGCGTTGGCATGACAAGCGTCTCATCCCAAAGGAGTTGAGTGAGGGTGACTTAGTGCTTCTCTTCAACTCGAGGCTGCGGCTCTTCCCCGGAAAGCTCAAGTCAAGATGGACGGGTCCTTATGTTGTGAAGAAGATCTTTCCTCATGGAGCGGTGGAGATAGGAGGAGATCATTGTGGTAACTTTAAGGTGAATGGGCACCGTTTGAAGAAGTACATCCCGGAAGCCCCGGTGGAAGTGATTGCCCCACTTCACCTTGAGTGAAACGCTCCTGACTTTGGTCAAGCTAATGACCTTAAAGAAGCGCTAAATGGGAGGCAACCCATTGGTACATATTTTTCCCTTTTATTTTTCTTGTTTTTGTTTGATTTTGCTCGTGGTGTGCTTTGTTTTTCTTTTGTGTTTTTGGGTGCTAGATCTTGTTGATTGTCATGTGTGATGAGATGTTGGAGGTCATGTGAAAACCTCATGGAACTGTTGAAGGTACAAGATCCGAGCACATGGACGAGGAAGAAAGCACCCAGGAAAATCGGACTGTTCTTGAACAGAAATCGGCCGATTTTCCTGGGTAGATGGTCCGATTTTTCCTTCTTTCAAGGAAAGTGATGATCTCCAATCAAGCATGGGTGAAGCAGACGTGGAACTTGGACGGCTTACGGCGCCAAGCACGGGTTCCGACACCATAATGAACATCAAGAGCTCTCTACCATCCTTGATCGATCATCCACCATCATCATTCGATATGAACCGAAATACCAAAGCATCACCAATTTTACATGGTGAGGACTCTCTTTCACTTCTTTATTTAGTTTGCACATTGGGGACAATGTGTTTCTAAGTATGGGGTGGGGTTTTCATGATCACTTGCATGATTAGCATCTCGGATAGTTTCTTTTAGTCACATGTTTCATTACGTCTTACATTGTACATACATATTTCGAAGTACTTATCATAATCACAAATTTTAGTGCTTCTAAGCTTGTGAATGACCCTTATGATGAAATTGTCTAGTGAATTGGCTATGGATGGCCGTGTGTGTTGAATAGATGAATGCATATGTGGACTTGAAGTACTTATCTTGAACCCCATGAATGATTTGTGATTATGATGCTTGTCTTGATTGGATTGAGGATTGAAGGTCGAAATTGCATGCTAGTTCTTGCACATCATTTAGGAGTGATTAAAGCAATTCATTTTCCTCTACTTCTCATCTTGATCATGTTGTTTGAGCACCTCAATTGATGAAAATTTTGACCTCTTTTGACCCATTTGGGAATAGGAGCATGCTAGTGTGTTGATGTGTGTGAAAAGCAAGTGTGGGGTGAAGTTGTTGATGAATGAATGATGTGAATGAAGTGCTGAATTAGTTGTGAAAAGTGTAGAAAAAAAAATAGGTTTGGGGACGTTGGTTTAAATGACGAGTAACTCGGCACCATTCACATAATCGGGTGTTTGTGCCTTGCCAAAGTCAAATAAACCGATAGTCCTAACGAGCTTTGGTATGTGTGCCCGGTGTGGAGCACCTCGAAAAATAAAAAAACCCGAGGCCCGCTAATCACCAAGGTTTCGGCTTTTGTACACCAATGCCATTGTCTCAAAAATAAGTGAAAAAGAAAAGAAAACAAAGAAAAGATGGAGAAAATTATACACTTGTTGGGAAGTTGAGCAAAAACGAAATTGTGGAGCTAGTTCCTTTCCCGGATTAGCATCACATGACCTAAAAAATTCCCACCTAATCACAACGTTTCTCAGCCTCTTCTTTCCGAAGTCCTTGTGACCTAATTGCATGTGTGTAAGACTTAGTGATCTAGATTGGATATACTCATGATCGTCTTGACTTCTTCATTTTCACCTCTCATGCATGCTTTCCAGTTAAGTATAATTGTCTTTCCATGCCTTCATTCATTTGATGCATGATTGCTTGTCCATTGCCATGAAACATAACTATGAAGGTGATCCAATGTTAGAAGCACAATTCCAAAAAGATTTTGTTGTTTTTCTGCATGCATAAATCATGTCATCTCTTAGTCTATAGTTTGGTTTTGCTCGGGGACGAGCAAATCTTAAGTATGGGGTATTTTGATAACGTGATTTATGACGTTAGTTTAGGCATTCATTTAGATAGTTTTTCCCGTTATCCATGCACGGTTTGGCATTAGTTCATGACGTTTACGCTTAATTCATGCATATTTCTAGAAAAGACGTCTACACGAGCTTTTGTCGGTTTTGTAGGTATTTCGGGGATCTTTTGAACAGTAATCGATACATTCGAGGGTCAAGCCTCATGGTGGTACACATCCAAGGCTTTGAAGGAACATAATTTGAGCAATAAAGGACACAAGGACCCTTATTGGTGCAAGCAATGGAGCAACTCATGGCTAGACGATCATAACAAGCCTCTATTGAAGAAAATCGACCCAACACTCAGCAAAATCGGACGATTTTTCTGTCTGGGTCGATTTTCTAGCTTTTGACAGCTTGTGCCACGTGTCCCACGATCTCTTTGTCCGGCCCTTGCTCTTGATGGAGAATATAAGTGGTCCTGCAAGTTGTGGCTGAGGATCTCTCCCACATTCTCTCACACACACCTCATTCCATTGGAGGAGAGACTTGAGGAAGAAGAAAAACTCTCTCATTTTGGGAGAAGAGAAGAACACCAAAACTTAGAGTGATAGGGAGTTTTTGAGTGATTTTTAGAGTATTTGGTTGAAGAACTCTTGGAAGCTTTGTTAGAGACGTTTTGGAACTTCTTTTGAAGGGTTGTAAGTCTTGCTTAAACTTATATCCAGCTGAGATTTCTTGTTTTTACTTGCTTTTCTCCCATCATCTATCTATGAAAACCATGTATGCTTGTGTGATGATTTTGGATCTTGAAATGCATGTTATTGACTAGTTTATTGTGATTCTTGAGTGATGGATTGATGGTTATGGCTTGGTTATGATAGAATGGACTTATATGTTAGTTTAGGATGATTCGTATGCATAAAACCTAACCCAGAAGGAAAAATCGGCCTGTTCATAGGTTAGATCATCCGATTTTCCTTATGATCCACCCGATTTTTCTCTCTGTTGTTCTTTAATTGATGAATCTATATGTTAGGATGTTAGGATGTTTGGTTGTTGAAATCCTAGTGTTTGTTAAGCATAATATAGCTTAGGGTAGCCTAATGCTAGCAAACTAAGTGAGGGAAAAGACCTACCCGATGATTTCCGATCTTAGATACCTAAGATGATGAACTCTAGGTAGTAGTGAGCCTCATAAGCCGCTATTGGATTGAGTGTGCTAGGATTGTTGCTTGAGACTTGCCTTTTCCGAGACTTACCCGGTAAGGAGAGGTTTGCCCCTTAAGTAGAGTCCGGTTTGTGTAGAATTCCCAACTTTAACCCCTTGAGACCTACCCGGTAATAGGAGTTTGGTGCGGGATTAGTGAAGCATGAGACTTAACCGGTAATTGCTTCCATTAGAGAAACATCATTTCCCAACACCGCAGCTTTGTCCTTAGAATCTTTAGAAGCTTGAGTCCAATGCCATAACCGGAAATCTTGACCTCTAGAATCCACTTTTCTCTCTTTGATCACATATCTTGTCTTTGTGTTGCTTGTTTGTTTTGCTAGCTTGAGTTGTTAGTTTGATTTATTATCTTGCTTTATTTGTGATCTTTGCTTGATCACCACAAAAAACCCAACCAAAAATATCATGATTTTCATTTCTTTATTTCTTTCTCTTTTCTTAGACTAGATTCACACTATCTATGATCACTTGTTTGATTTGATTTCACCTTAGTCTTCGTGTTCGACCTCGGAATACTATCCTTGCTACAAAACGACCCATACATTGTGGGTTCGCTAGGAGTTAGGAAATTATATCGAGTTATAAATTGAAAGACTTTTGTGTGTCACAATCTTAGCGTAACAGCAGAGGTGGAGGGAGTTGTGAGTTCGGTGGTAACAACTTTGGGTAGACCGGGTACCCATTACCATCTCGGATCAAAACGGCTCTAATATCAATTGATAAGATCTCAAAGTTAGAACTGACTACAAGTATATGATAGACAATATTGGCTGGAGAATCTCTAAATTTTAGATGATTTGATTGATAAAAAGATGCCTACAACTAAAGATGTGAACAACATATGAAGGAAATAAACCAAAGAAAAGCAAGGAACGGATAACAACTCCATGAGATAATTTAGACCCAAAAAACGTAATAAAATAAACAAATGCTAATAAATAGGAACTTTACTAATCATCTAACTGTCAACAACAAGTAGTAACAATAACTTTTAGTTCTCCCTTATGTACCATAGTTAGCTCTGAAAATCTCTTAATGTCAGCAGCAAGTAGTAAGACCTACAAAAAAACTAAAAATAAAGGATTAGAAGTTCATTTCTTGATGAAACATAAGGTAGATTACAAATTGTATAAGCATCATCCCTTTGAGTTGGAAAATAAAGACATGACGGCAGCAAGTAGTTAGACTTCCCAAGAATTAGATACAAGAGCATGAACTCACATGTTTTCCAACTTTCCCTGTTAACAAAGAACCCGTCGTGCTTCATCTTCAACTATTAACTTCAAAATGCTTATCTTGAAAAGAAAATAGCAAAAAATTTGTGAATCTACAAATAAATTAGTCTTTCAATTTTAACACTAAGGAAAACCAAATGCTCAGATTCTACAGAAAACAACAAATATGGAAATAATAGTAGGATAAGCCAAAAACAAGGAACCGAACTAGCTCTGCATCATCAATAAAAAGAATCTTCTGTATTATACTGTTCATCATCGGGAAAATCTCCAAGATCTTCATCATCGCTACTATTTTTCCCCTGCAAAGAAAAATTAGAATATCAGAGTGCAACTCCGTCACAAAAGGTCGATTGCGCAGTTGATCATATGTCTAAAAGAGAAAATGACTCAAATTATCAAAATACTTACCACGTATAGGCGTTCAATCTTCTCAATAAAAGAAAGCTATTTAGAGGGAAACAAAACACATTTTATTTAACCTTCCATTCTCAGCCAAAACAAGTGCACCAAAACCAAAAAAAATTGTTGTAAAATGCTAAGCTGAACTAAACATGAATTTAAACATTTCCACTCGTATGAAGTTACGAGATCCAATTTAACCATTTCCACTCGTAGCAAACAAGCTAAGCCAAATCAAAAACCGAAGGTCTGTGCAGAATGCTAATCGGAATTAAACATGAATTTAACCAAAAAATAGTTGCAGAATGGTAAGCGGAACTAAACATGAATTTAACCAATTCCACTCTTAGCAAGCAAGTTAAGCCAAATCGAAAACCGAAGATCTGTGCACAATGAGAAGTCACTAGCTCCAATTTTTCAGACCCAAAGTGCCTTATCTAAAACACAATGAGAAGTCACAGGAGAAAAACGAAAGAGATGAATGAACTAGAAAGAAGTGAAGAAGGGTATGTGTGGAAATGAAAAGAATCTAAAAATCTCGTAAAAAAATACAATCCAAAACTCCAACGCATACCAAACAACTTCACTTTTATCATACCGAAAAATCTCGTAAAAAAAAATCTTAAAAATTCTCTAATAATACAATGCCAAACGGGTCGAGTGGTGAAACCGTATCACAAATCCAACAAGTAACAACACAATCAAGTAACAACAGAATCAAGTAATCAACTGTTATAATCTCCTTCAACTGGAAACACAACCCCGTAACAAATTTAGAAACTCATTACCATACTAATGTCAGAAATTACAAGCAGGGATATACATGAAATGATGAAAGCGACAACGAATACTTGATATTTTCCCTCTTCTTCAATATCGTCTTTTCTCTTTACTTCAGTTGTTGTAGATTCGATCGATCCTTGTTTCTATTGACGCACTCAGACGACGATTTTCTGAGCACGACCCATTGGGACGGTCAATTTCCACTTTCAGGTTAGGGTTTCCGAATTAATTACTTTTTAAATCATCAATTTTTCTGCTAGGGTTCGTTCCCCATTACAAAATTTACAATGCCCGATTCTATCTTTGTTTATGAACTTGCGCTGCAGCAATAGTTTGCCCTCTGTCATGAAGACAAGGATGCCTTTCATGCCAATTGGGGAATTCAAATTTGAATACAAGCGAAGGGGTCGTTATGTCATTAACATGACTATCCTTTGCAGATACACAACTTTCTCTATCAATCTTACAGTGATTACACATATGGAAAACAACTTATTTTTGAGTGTACCCAGGATAGAGTAGAATTCTACATACAGAGCAATAATATAATGCAATTGCATATGATCAACCGTTCCTTTGTTGAATGCTATAGTAATAATCCATTTACTGGTGATGTGGTAAATACAGGTTTGTCTTTCTCCTTGTCGCAGCTCAAGCTTTTCCTCCGCGGCTTAGCCTCTCCAAGCATTGTGATGATGTCTCTCATGGAAGGCCTTTCCTTGGGGAGCTTGGCTGTGCAGAGGAGCGCGATTCTAAGAACCAGTGTCATCTCTTCCTCAACATTCTTGCAGTCATGTCCTAAATCTGGGTCTAGTACTTCCTCTATAGGCCTATTGTTCCTAAGCTTGCTTCTCACCCATTCCACTACATCTCCCGACTCACCAAACTCGGCTTCTATTGGCCTCTTTCCCGTTACTATCTCCAGCAGTACCACCCCAAAGCTGTATATGTCAATCTTCTCATCCACCTTCAGTGTGTATCCATATTCTGCATCAAACCATAATTAGTTTATGTTATGAAACATAATAACACATTATTTTTGAGTTTTTATTTTACCTGGTGCAATGTATCCATAGGATCCTGCAACCACAGAAAGTGTCTCATTCTTTTTGATCATCATTCTTGCAAGTCCAAAATCAGCTATTCTAGCCTCAAGGTTGGCATCTAACAATATGTTGTTTGACTTGACATCTCTGTGGATCACAGGTGGGTTGCAATCGTGGTGGAGATAGGCGAGCCCTTGAGCTATCCCAACGGCTATATTGTATCTTGAAACCCAGTCAACGAGCAGCTTCCCTGCTTGTTTTCCATGTAAGGCCTCTCCTAGATTCCCATTCTCCATGTACTCGTAAATCATCAACGCGTCTTTGTTGTTATGCAGGAAGCCAAGTAACCTTACTATGTTTCTGTGCCTTAGTTTCCCAAGGAGGTTCACCTCCCCTATGAGATCTTCACTCTCATTGTTTGCTCCACTTCCCTTCTCAATGTCACCGGTTGATCTCCAGAGCTTCTTGACAGCCACAACTGAGCTCAGACGTGGCAAATCAGCTTTGTAAACTACACCGGTTGCTCCCATTCCTATTACATTTGATTCCTTTACACAAGCCAGTATGTCGTTGCTGTTAAAGTTTAGTCTCTGGAAGGCCATAAGCCTCCACGGCCAATCCCCGTGGCTGCTCATCTCAAATCTCTCCTCGAAACAGCTTCCATTTGAGTACCATCTCTTGTAAAGATTGTATGATCCAAATCCGACTATCCCCACTGCTAAGATAGTAGAGATACCGATAAACCAACCGGCTATTATGTGCTTTGAAATTAGCCTCTTTCTGGCTGATGATCCATCCAGGGAGCTCCTTGAACAAGGTGGAAGAACATTACCACATAAACCAAGATTGCCTACAAGATCACTCGGGTTTATGGTCCTGAGGATGCCATTGTCCGGGACAGGTCCAGTTAGATTGTTGTAAGAGACGTTGAAAGTTTCTAAAGCTGGTGAAGTCCCAAAACCTCCAGGGATTTTACCCATCAAGGAGTTGTTGGATAGATCAAGAACTGCTAAGCTAGGCATCATGGCGATGGAATTTGGGATCTGACCAGTCAGGTGATTGTTCTTCAGGTTTAGACTGACCAGCTTCTCACAGGAAGCAATGCCGGTGGGTATAGTTCCTGTGAAGTGGTTTGATGACAGGTCAAGGACCGAAAGAGATGGGCAGTCCTGGAATTGATCTGGTATCTCTCCTTTGAGACGGTTGTTGGCGACCATGAATGTTTGAAGATTTGGAGTCATTAGAATTGTCGATGGTAGGGAAGATTGAAGGTTGTTTTGGGAAAGATCAATGAAAGAAAGTGATGGAGATGAGGAAAGGTCATCTGGAATCTCACCAGAAAGATTGTTCTTTCCTACTTCTAATCTTTGAAGCTTAGCTAGTTTTCCTAAGCCAACAGGGATTGAACCCGAAAGAAGATTGTTCTGCATTCTAACTCTAATCAATGATGCGCATCTTGTTAGACTGTTTGGGATTTGACCCGTGAAACCATTATCGAAGAGGATGAGTTTAGTTAAGTTACCTCCATTGCACAACCCATCCGGAATTTCACCAGAGAATGAATTGGAAGAGACATCAAGCCATTCCAATGGAGAATTCCTCCCGAGATCACTTGGTAGAGGACCAGAGATTGAGTTGTTCCAAAGCTGAAGGACTTGTAAATGAACTAACTGATCAAGGTTAGGAGGAACTCGTCCGGTCAACTTGTTGCACATAAGATTCAAGAGCTCTAAGCTCTTCAACTCGGAAATCTGTTCAGGGATTTCACCAGACAGCTTGTTGTCTGACAAATCAAGTAAGACTAATCCAGACATGTTCTTCATCGAAGAAGGGATTTCGCCTTCAAGACGATTCTTGTATAGGAAGAGTGTGGTGAGTTGCGAAAGCTGACCAATCTGGGAAGGGATCTCATCACCCAGATTAGCAATGGCTAGATCAAGATACTTGAGACTTGTAAGATTTCCAATCTCCGGTGGGATTCCACCATCAAACTGGTTGTACCCAAGAATTAAGGTCTCCAAAGACGAGAGCTGGCCTATCTCCGGTGGGATTTGGCCGCTCAGATTGTTCCCGGAGAGACCCAGGAATTCAAGATTCTGCAAGCTTTTGTAAGACCCTGGAATGGAGCCTTGCAAGAAGTTCCCCCTCAAATCAAGCGTCTTCAAGGTGGTTGCATTGTTAAGATCGTCAGGTAATCCGCCTAAGAAGTTGTTTCCAGAAGCATTGAGATATAGCAGCCCCGGGATTTTCCCAAATCCGACGGGGAATCCGCCGGAGAACGAGTTCTGGCTAATGTCGAAGCTGATCAAAGATGTTAGATTCTGAACCGACTTGGGTAGGAAAGAGGAGAAATCGTTGCAGGATAAGTCGAGAGAGGACAAGCTCTTGAGATTTTGCAGGTCTTCTGATACTTTGCCACTTAGATTGAAGTTAGAAAGCTGAAGC
The DNA here is from genome assembly GCA_033239125.1 of Fagopyrum homotropicum. Taxonomy (NCBI): domain Eukaryota; kingdom Viridiplantae; phylum Streptophyta; class Magnoliopsida; order Caryophyllales; family Polygonaceae; genus Fagopyrum; species Fagopyrum homotropicum. Next base: position 12,018,024 of record BSWB01000008.1, read on the forward strand.
TTTTCAACGAATCCTTGTTTGTTGCAAGAAATCCCTGTCCAGCTACAATGAGCTGAAGCGTTTGTAAGTTTCCAATCGTTGAGATGGTGAAGCGGGTCAACCACGCCGGATTTGATTCGTAGCAGAACAGAGAGCTCATCTGCATCCGCAGACAATCCAATGAAGAACGATGAAAAGAAGAAGAGCAACAATAAGTAGTAATTGTAGCTCCTGTTCACCATCTCCAGCTCAAGTCTACAAGCTTCTTGATTCTTGACTGTGCTTCTCTCTCACATTGCCATGGCTTGCTCTGTTTCAGTTGGGAGCACTGAAACATAAAACAGAGGAAGGAGAAAGCTAGAGAAGAGAGTGATGTAAACTGTTAATTGGATTGGAGATGAGATTGGGTTATGATTAGATTTGATTAATGTGAAACACAGCCTGTTTTAAGTGTTAATTGTTAAAGAAGGTGGAGAATTAAAAAGGAAAAAATGAGAAGAAAGTGGAAAGTTTGTACTTATTTGAAACTTAATCCGACATTAAACATGGAGTGGAGGGAATGTGTTGTTTGTAATTACAGTTGGTAACCTTAAAAAATGGGTTGGGATGAACTGCATGGGATGGGATGGGATGGTTCAAATGATTGAGTTTTTGTACAAACTAATTTTGTGTAAAGAGTAACTTCTAAGTATGACAAATATACTAGTTGGGGTCATCACTACTCAATGTGAAGATATCTTTAATTTTATATTATGGTAATTTATGATTACTCTAGGTAGAGTAATAATTACATTGAATCCAAACTATTTATTCATCATGTAAATAACAAGAATGATGAAAATATGAAACCCAAAAGATTAGTGATGCTTAATCAGAAAGAGTTAATGCAGAAATGGATGGTTGGAGTTGGACAAGGAGGAATCTTTGCATGTTCAAAACAGCCAAGATGTATCAATTTATTTATGAGAGAATCATTTTCCAACTTTACCCCTCCAAACCTCATTACTTTCTTCAAAAGCTACTTTTGTTTTTTTTACCCTCCTAAAGTTGTAATCAAGCAAATTTTTGCCTTTTCACCTCCTTGGCTAATAATGATATTATTTGCTATTCATATTTATGACGCATGCGTCTTATAAGACGCACGTATGCACACGTCTAGTATGTGCTTATGAGACACTATTACGTTTATGGGGTACAACAATTACACCATGTAAAATTAGGGGTGGGCACAAATCTCGATTAATCCTATTCATTCCGGTCCTGTTTTGATTCCGGTCTAATTCTGACGGGACATGGAAAAACAATGTGCATTCCTTCCCGTGAAAAATTTGCGGGATGGGACGAGACGGAGACTTTTTATCCCGGTTAATCCCGTCCCGTCCCGTATATATATAAATAATATTTTATATTTTTAAAAATACTATATACATATTAATAATATCTACAAATTATAATTTTATATTGATAAAAGTTATAAAACACTAAAACAATAATAAACTATATCAATATATCTATTATATAGATTAAAAAGAGAAAGAGAATAATGTAAGTATATCTCTAATTGTCTTATAAAATACACCGTAGTATATTATATCGGTAATTCGATATCAAGATTTTTGTATCATTTATGTCTTTAAACATGAGAGAATACAATTACAAATGTTGAATAAAATGAGCGAATAATTCTTACGGGATTAGGCTCGTCCCGTCCCGTCCTATCCCACATGGGACAGAGCCCGCGCGGGATGAAGCAAAAAATATTATAAATCATGTCCCGTCTCGTCCCGCTTAAAATATGCAGGACGGGATGTGGGACGATCCCAATCGTATCCCGTCCCATGCCCATCCCTATGTAAAATATTATTTGGAAAATGTAGGGGTAGAATGGTATTTTGTGTGTCCCATAAATGAAATATATACATCCATTCTAGTAAATTAGTAAAAGAAAAATGGGTTGATTAGCAAAAAAAAAAAAAAAAAAAAGAACAAAAAAAATGAAGCAAAGAATGATCACATGGGCACATGATGTCCACCGCATTACAAATTAAGTTTAAGTACTAACATCGCATAATCTGCACCGCTCACATAAAATAAATGAATAGAGAAAAAAATACAAGTAAAAATAACTATCATTTCTTATTGTAAAAAATCACAATTAATATATCACTATAGAGATAAATGTAATAATTTTTTATTTTCATTGGTAAAAATCAATTTCAATTAAAAATGAAAAAAAAATTGTACTTTATCCGATTAAAATATAGAGATTACCATTGTTAATCAGGCACATCTTTACCCCCGAAAAAAGGTTTACAATATAATAAGTAATAAATAAAATAAAATATATTAAAAAGAAATGAGGAAAGTAGTTGCAGTGACATGGGCAGCATGTGAAAGGCAGCTTCCTCTTCTTTCTTTTCATTATTGAGACTTGAAAAGAGAGAGACATGCAAATATTATTTTTAAAAAATTAACATTAGAGAATATTACTGACAATAATAATACGAGTTAGGTTTGCCATCTACTTTTACACTATTTACAGTTTGAGTTGCCTATTTTTAGTTTATTGATATAATATTTACACTATCCATTAGAATGAGACATGTGGCACGTGTATGGGTGGAGTTCCTCATCATAAACTGACATATATTCTATTTTTTTTTAAAAATAATTTGTGTAATTATGTGCTTTTTCTTGGATCTAAAGTCTAAACTTATTATTATTTATTTGTATTTAATCTGAGTCACAAGTTTGTTAAATAAGCATCTAATTTGAAAATATTATTCCGCCGATTAAAGAAGATCTTGATCCAAATATGTCATCATCATTAGTATTGGATCACGCTTTATTTATTTTTTTATTATTTACTATTTATAAATAGCAGAAGAGAAATAATGGGATGATCAAAATTAGTTATTCTAGCAAGAGACAACCAACCTATATTTTGTTTTCGTACAACTATTAATATAATTTGGGGTACATTATTTTTCCTTTTTTCTTTTGCAATTTTCATTATTATAATGAACATTTGGAAGGGCATAACTTTTATTCTTTTCCAACGGTAGAATTTTTTTGAACTTTTATCAACACTTGCGCATATCAAATTGAAATAGCTGTAAAATATATACTAATGAGAAGAGAAGCGAAGGAACTTACGTGAATAGACGAACAGATGTTAGGGTTTCCAAAGAGACAAAAAAGGAGGTTGTTATGTGTATAAGAAGGAGGAAGATCGTGTTAAGGAAAGAAATCAAAATAGTTACAAAAGATAAGGGGCAAGATCTGACGCTTCACCGCGACCTCGGCGGAAACCGGGCGCGACAAGCACGCGCGACCGTGTTGCCTGCTTGCAGCGGCCTTTTCGTGGTGGGTTGGTGAGCTTCCGTTCCTTCTTGGTTCGGATCTTCGGAAAAGAAGAAAAAAAATTTTGATTCTTACTGAACACTTTTTTTAAATTTACTTGACAATACTACTAGGACAAAAAGATCAGAGCCGTGAACAGAATTGTTGAGATCAAGAAGATACGTGGTTGACATCGTGATATGGATGACCATGATTCGTGGTTTGGTATGGCAAGACGTAACAACCTTATGGATTTGGAGGATGTTGATTTCTTTAGGGTTGATCATTTATGGCATTTGTGGAGAGGTGACACCCTGAGACGAACACATTTCATATGACGTGGGAGAGATGGGTATTACGCTTCATGATTTCCAAATTGTTATCAGACTTGATGTCGATGAAGATGTGCTACTTACTCCAGGTGATCAACGTTCTAGATTGGAGTGGCTCATTGACGCTTTTGGATTGTCTTCAGAGGTTGTCGAGCAGTGATGACATGATTTATCCTTAAATTAGACTTGCATTTAGGTGGTTTTTCCCTTTGTTGTGCATGCATTGGCATGAGTTCGTGACATTTATGCTTGACTTTACATATTATGCTATAAAAGATATCTAGACGGACTTTTGTCTAATTTTCAGGTATTCCGGCAAACTTTGGAGCAAATTGACGCATATGAGAATCAAGCCTCGAAGCGGCACGTAATCGAGACCCGAAGGAAGCAAGGAAACTCACCTAAGGAGCGAGCATTGGAGCAAAGGAGGAAGAACCATGGCATCTCGGGTGTGCAGTATTGATCTCGGGCGAGATTTCTATGGAAATGAAGGCAATCTTGAAGAAATCTCGGTCTCGACATGTGAAGGATCTCGGCCGAGATTTTCACACAGATCAACCGAGATTCCTCTTCTACACAGCCCATGACGTATTTCAAGTTAAGGCCGACAATGCAACTTCCTAATTAGGTGGTGGCACGAGTGAGTTGGTAGTTGGTCCCCCCAAGGAGTCCCCATTTCATCCAACAACATGTTTTTTCCCAAAGGAGGCTACATTCTAGAAAACAAGAGAAGAACTTTCGAAAAGAGAGTGTTTTGGAGATGAAAAACTTAGAGTTTGTAAGCTTGAGTTTCGGATTTGAAGGAAGTTTGCTGTGTTTGGAATACATTTCTATTCAAGTTTGAAGAAGAATTTAGCTGAGTATCTCTTTCTTTTCTTTGCTTTTATTTCCATGGATGGCATGGGTTTGTGTTTGAATTTCCTTGACCTAGAAATGCATGTTCTAAGCTAAATACTTGTGAGTCTAGGGTGATAGGTTGTTGGTTGTCGCTTGGATGATGAGAGTTTGGACTTGAATATTGTGTTTAGGACAATTTGGGTGGCAATTCCCTCGCTCTTAAGAATCACGGCCTGTTCTTCAAGAATCTCGGCCGAGATTGGTATGAACAACCCGAGATTTCTTCTATTGATCCGTTATTGATGAATCTGTATGCTAGGGTATTAGATTGTTCAAAACCTAGTGTTTGTTGAGTGATATCTAGCCTTAGATCCATCTAAGCTTAGGAAACTAGATTAGGGATGAGACTTACTTGGTAGTTCCCTTTCTTAGGAAAAGATGATCATGAATTCTAGGTAGTAGAGGCTTCAAAACCCTCTATTGGATTGAGTGTGCTAGGTTGCATGCTTGAGTTGAGCTTAACCCTAGACTTACATGGTGAAGGTTAGTTCTATCCCTTAGGTAGAGTATCAGTTTTAGCATATGTCTCATCCTTGTGCCTTGAGACCTACCTGGTGTTCGCTCCAAACGGTGTGTGCAAGCTTTAAATTTATAACCCTAGATGTAAGCTTAAAATAAGGATGCGAACCCACAGTGTACGGGTCAATCGTAGTAAAAAGAAAGGAATTCCAGGGGTCGATCACATGGACTTAGTGAAACAAAGTCGGAATAGGTAAGCTTTGTAATTACTAACCACAAAAGCAATTAAAACAATCACGGATAATAAAAAGTCAATTAAGTAAATATGCAATTCTAGGGATTAAAGCATCTAGTTGTGGTTTCAACTCAAGATCTAAAGATAAGCGGACAAAGCTGAGATTTTGCAAAGGGAAGGTGTTACTAAAAGTGGAATAGATCACCGGGTAAGTCTCACTACTCACTAATCCCAAACCGTAACTCCCATTACCGGGTAAGTCTCAAGGAATTAAGATAAAGAACTATAACCTCAAACTAACACACCATCCAAGGGAATAGAATCAACCTTTACCGGGTAAGTCTCAGGCTAACTCACAAAGATGGAATGAAAGCACACTCAAACCCCAATAAAGGATAAACCTTTATTACCTACACTTATGATCTTTGGTAAACAAACAAAGGAATTACCGGGTAAGTCTCATCCTAGGCTTGCATTGAACCAGGAAAGGTGTAATAAGGATAGGATTTGGCAAACTCTAACACTTAACTCTCAGTTTCGGATCAGATAAGTCACCTCGGTCAGCCAAATTCCATCCCGGCCGAGATGTTCATCGACTGAGCGAGATGCTTAGGGTTAAGGTAAAGACTCGAACTTTCAGGGTCCTACTGTGATTTAAGATTATTCTATCATTGTTTTTCCCACAACCTTCAGCCAATCACCCTACAATCACACAAAGAGATTAGCCACTCATCATCATGAAAGTATTAATCAAATATATGGGAAGAAAGAGAATAATTGAACAAGAAAACCTTAAGAGAAAGGCTTCAATAACTGAATCAATTATCAAACAAGCGTTCCTTGGATAAAAATCCAACAAGACAAACAACAAGGAAGGGAATCTAAGATGATCTTACAAAACCCTCCAAAAAGCTATAAAAGCTATAAACTTTCTTCCTTCAACCTTCAAAAAGGTTCTTCAAATCTCCCAACTGGAGTATGGCTGCAGCGGATGTCTAAACACAATCGGTGGTATAGCATGATATCGATTTGTGGAAAATCCAACACTTTTTATAGGAAAATTACTCTCCAAAGATAAGATATCTTAGAAAGATCTCTTCCCATAAAAATAGGTAAAATATATGGTCTAACTTATCTTCTTCCTTCCAAGAACCCATCCCAAAAATATAAGATCCTCTTTCCAAAGATAAAAGATCTCAACCAAGAATAAAATATTCTCGCCGCGTCCCAGGTGTTCGCCTCGGTCGAGTTGGCTCCTCTGGATCACCTCGGTCAAGGTGACTCTGTAGTCAACCGAGGTGCATCATAACTGAATGTGAAATCTCTCAAATCTGGTCCAAAGTGAATCTTTAATCCATGGTTATGCTTCCTGCATCATTCCTTAAGCTCCTGAATGTAGCTCCAATGACTCCATAGCTCCTTTTGCTCCTTTTTGATGCAAAACGTGACATTTTATCTACAATTACAACAAAACTAGGTGTAGACCTCGATTCCCGCAAAGGTAGATAAAACGACAATATAATCACATAATATACATACAAACATGCAGATTATTGAAGATAAAACGTCTAAACAAGTCCCAAAATATAGACAATAATTCATGCTATCAAAATACCCCATACTTAGCCCTTGCTTGTCCCCAAGCAAGTTCCGCATATAAAATACAAGATAGAATGGATTATAAGTCACAAAGATCAATGAAAAAGTCTTTTGAAAATATTTTTGATGGTGTGCTACAATCATAGATCACTCTAAGAGAATACTTCATGGAATTTAAAATTAAAACATGTTTAAAACATTTTATAAATATAAGAAAGTTGTTCATGTTTGCATAAAATCATAGAATGCATAATAAATTATAATTATCGAAATTAATCATGCATAATCCAGTTTAAACCACTAAGTCAATCAATAAGCTCGAGGTCTCAAGGGCTTCCCAAAAGAAAGGTCAAGAAACGTGTAGGGTAGGGATGTATATAAGGTAATGTGGTGCTAGAATCCGGGAATAGGATCTTTCTTCACTTTACTTGAACTTTAACATCTTCCACCAATAAGCTTTGCTTATTTCACACTTTTTCCCTTTTTTAACTTTACTTTTTGGGATGCATGGACAGAGGTGCACAATAACCGAAGCCTAGGAAATTAGCAATCGTTAATTTCTTGAGATGCATCAAACCCTTGATGCACATACCATGACCCGTTAGGAATATCGCTCAATCCGACTTTGACAAGACACAAACACCCGGCTATGTGAATGGTGCCGAGTTACTCATCATCATGATTGATTTCCCCAAACCTATTTATTACTTTCTAACACTTTCACTTCCAGCCAACTTCTCAACTTTTACTTCACTTGCTTTCACCACTTTGCTTGCTTCCAAATTCCCGGATAGGTAAAGGGAGGCAAAAATGTATATGAGGGGCTAAGCATGATCAAGAAGAAGAAGAGAGAAGAATGAATTGCCTTGGTCTTTCCAGGAAGAAAGTGAGAGAACTTATCTTGTGGCGTCAACCTTCAAATTCAACATAATTTGGATAAAAATAAAGTATTAAACATGCCAAAAATTTCAAACAAAGCATTTAGCAACTTAAACATATCATAAAACCTTTCAAGCATATAAAGATTTCAAAATCAGTCAACAAACAAGATCTTCACTGAGATCATATCCAGATAAGAAGCACAAAACGTTTCGAAAACTCCCAGTTAAACCACCTCGGTCGAGGTGTTCTAGGTCAACCGAGGTAAAGTACCTCGTTTGGCCAGAACTGCCCCGGTCGAGGTCAAAAATTTTTTTTTCTCTGTCCAGTTTTTGACGTTTTTCTCAATCAAATAACCTTTATGCATGCATGTAATCTCAGATAAAACCATAGAAGCAAAATAAAGCATAAATATCCGAAAACGTCGAGTCATACATCACATAGGTCAAATAATACATAAACACCCCATACTTGGGACACACTGTCCTAGTGGGTCAAAATAAGTCTAAAGAAATAAAGTACTCACCGGACATAGCTGAGCTGCATAATAAATAAGAAAGAAAATCCTGCAAGCTCTCAATAATCACGATCCGGTGGTGGTGGTGGTAGCACGTACGGATACTGGGATGGGTCAAATGGATAACCCATAGTCTGCTGAAACTGGATCTCCATCATCCGGCGCTGATAGTGCTGGCCCTCTAGCATCTGATGAGTCCTGCGGTCGATCTCTCGGTGTTGGGCGTCAAACCTCTCTTGGATGTCTACAGTCAGGGCAGCATAGGAGTTTATCATCTAGTCGGTGAGATCATCAATCCGATGGTGAGCATCTGGATCTCTCTGTCGGCGTCCTCTACGCCTAGCAGGGCGTACTGGTGATGCAGCCGGCGCGGTCTCAGTCTCGTCATCATCTAAATCAATGACCGGCGCACTAGTCCCAGTAGTATCAGTCCCTATATCCATAGGAACTCCACCATCCCTATCATCATCATCATCATCAACATCCTCTACCTCATCCTCCTCAGCTGGTGCAGCTTCTGCCTCTCTCGCATCCTCCATCAGTGGGATCCAAGCAGTTTGCCAATAGTGCGGATCATACACTGAGAACTAGGGTGATCATCTAATCCCCTGTGGTGCAGTAGGCTCCCATGGCATAGCTACATACGGTGTAGTGAGTCCTCGGGGAACCAGTATCCTCCGAGTGATCTTCTCCTGAAGTCCTAGCGGCTTGGCAGCCGCCACCATGGTACATGCGCTGAGATCCATATCCTGGTAACTCGTTATGTGAGTCACAATGCCTCCGCAGTAGATGTCCCCCTTCGCATTGGCCTTGATCTTGTTGAGATCCTCTACCAGCATCAAGCCAAAGTCTGGAATCCCTCCAGTCACCATGTAGTAAAGGCTAAACAGCTCCCCTTGTCTGACCTTCTGGGGCGTCTCAGTACGCGCCAGAAGAGTCTCACTAAAAATCCTGTGAGCTAACGTAAAAGTAAGGTGAAATATAATACGCTCCCTGGAGTCTCCAGGACGCCATCTGTTCGCCCCTAGAGGTGTGTGCAAATAAGTTTTAAATTTATAAAACTAGAATCAAGCAGCGAACACGCAGTGTACGGATCGATATAGTTAAGCAAGAATTCCAGAGTATCGAACACAGGGATTTGGGGGGAACGAACTCGATTGCAGGTTATCAAGCAAGTAAATATAAGAGCTTTGCGAATTATTGGGAAAACAACAATCCTAAAGATCCAGGTATCCAGCTGTGGCAATCGATTCAAGATATACTTAATGATGTAAAGACAGAGTTGAGATATGCAAAGGTATACTAATGTAAGGTAATCGTACGGTGAAGTTCCAAAAACCTTTTATAACCCACCTACAAGGCACTCTCTATACAGGTTGTTGAGGCTCAATATAGAAGGATTCTAGAGGCGAGAATTAGTGTCAAATACCCAAACTTATAACCCAAGGATCAGGACTAACTTAACCGATTGAGGTTGTGACACTCACAATCGAGGTAGAGGTTGTTGAGGCTTCACTACCACCTAGAAAAGACAAGTCCAAACTAAGCTAAAGCAAATCTTGAACTTTAGATTAAAGTAAAAGCAGGTTCGTAGACTTAAGGGAAATCACGGTTAGTTCTTGAGGTTCCACGGCCGTGGACTCAAGAACAGACCGTAATTTAGGGTTGTCGGCGACAATTCTCTAACTCTCAGGGTCTAATCTGTTTGCGATCGATCTATCATCATCTAAGCCACAACTATCAACCCTTCACCTTAGAATTGTTAAGGGTTTTTAGCCAATAACAGTCATATTGATATCAATTCAAGAATTAAAAGATAAAAAGATGAAAACTTTCAAGAACTTTCAATAATCTTCAATTCAATCTCAAAGTCACAAAGAGAATAGGCAATGTCAAAAGGTTCACAATAGAACAAATAATCGTAATCTTAGGAAAGAAAAGAAAACGGGATGTCAATCCGTTTTCCAAATCGAACCTAATCAAGAAGAGAAATCTTCTTGCAAAATCTTCCAAGAACTTCGATCTTCCGCAAATACGGAGATCTCCACAGCAATCTCCACCAAAAGTGCGAGATTAGAGGAATTCCAAACACGAACTTCGATCTCTTCAAAGAGATGTCAAATGCTTCCAAGCAAGCTAAGCAAAACGTCTTCGTGTCTAAACGGCGATCAATGAGGGTAAACGGGGTAGCCAAGGTGACGGAATCTTGCTTCGTCCGTCTTTTTATAGTGTAGGGCAAAATGTCGGCCCGGCCCAATCTTTAAAAGATCGTGGCTTCAAAGTGTGGCGAAAAGATTCGCCAAGATCACGGTCGTGGAAGTGTTCCACGACCGTAATTTAGAGCGTGGAAACAAATACGGTTTGTAACATATGTTCCACGGCCGTGTAATCCCCTGGAATGAACATGGATTTCTGACTCCAAATCCACGGCCGTAATTCTGAACGTGGTTTGTGATACGGCCGTATTTTAGGGCGTAATTTAGGGCAAGAACGTGATTCTTCCCTAAACTCGTGCATTCCTCAAACTAAGACTCCAAATTGCTTCCAAAGAATGTCCTCAATCCATGGACATATCAACTCAACTCTCCTTTGCTCGTTTCCGTTCGGAAATAGCTCCAAATCACCTATAATCAACATAGAACTAGTGTAGACATCCATATTGACAATATAGGTAATACTAGCTCACATATGCATAAAGTTCAATCAAAGACTATCAATATGAATCAAATACGTTTAGAAAACGTGCCTAAAATATCACAATATTTCATGCTAACAAATAACCCCATACTTAACACTTGCTTGTCCCTAAGCAAGGTCTTTCAAAAAGCTTTAAACAAGAGTTAGGATGAAATATGTGTACCTTCTTTTGGATGAATGTGACTTCTAAAGAATAGATCATTCTCAAACCTTGCTTCAATCGTTTTTCAAACTTTCACATACTTAATCAAAGAGTAAAAGGTAAAGAAAATTCATGAATCAACTCAACTTCTAAACAAGCATTATAACCTTCAAACATTAACAAAATCAATCTCAAGAAACTTCAATTTAGATCACCAAGCCATATAACATTCTTTTGATCTTAAGGACTTCCAAAGAAAAGGTCTAGAACATGGAAGGGAAGGGAAAACTTTAAGGGAAAGTGGTGCATAAATCCGGGAAAGTGGACAACTACCTTCTTCTTCTTATGCGGTTTCCGCAACACTTCAACTTAGAGCTTCGCTCTCTTCTTTTCATTTTTCGACTTTACTTTTGGAGTTATGGATAGAGGTGCACAAAAACCGAAGCCTAGGAGATCGGCGTTTCTCAAATTTTTCAAGAGATGCCTCAAACCCTTAGCGCACATACCATAATCCGCTAGGAATATCGCTCAATCCGACTTTGGCAAGACACAAACACCCGGCTATGTGAATGGTGCCGAGTTACTCATCGTCATGATTGACTTCCCCAAACCTATAATTTCTTTCTATTCAATTGATTGCAAATAATTGCTCTCATGGCCCTCCCACATCAAACATGCCTTTTTCTCATTCACTTCTCCAAATTCCCGGATAGGTAAGGGAGGCTAATATCTCAATGAGGAGCTAGATGATCAAAGAAAGAAGAAAGAAAGTATTGAATTGCCTTAATCATTTCAAAAGGAAGTATAGGAACTTATAACATGATTTCAACTTCAATTTTCTAGCATGATTTAGGTAACATTCTCGCATTATAAAACTTGCAAAATAGGTAAAATTCATTCATTCAAACTCTTTTCAATTCACAATCCTTTTAAGCATGCAATTGTCATCAAACTTAATTCACAAGTAGTGATTATCATGGAAATCATCTCAATTCATTAGAAGCACAAAATTTTCAAAATTTTTCAATTTTTATGGGTTTTTCAAGTCATTTTTCATGCAATGCAATAAGGAAACGTGTATCACATAATGAAGATGCAACGATAGTCTCGAATGAAAGCAAACATAAAGAGTAGAGTTATTACAAACTTTTAGTACATCCCACCCCATAATTAGGACGAACATTGTCCCTAATGTTCAAAAGAAATAAGGAAAAGAAGAAAAGAAAAAGAAACTCACAAAATGGTGGCGGGAATGTCTAAAACAAACGATCATGCGTCCAATCACTGCGGCGGCGGTGGAGGTGGGAATGGAGAGAAACTCGGATCATAGAACCGCCCAAACTGCTGGCGGTAGACGTCCCTCATCATGTGGTCAAGGTCGTCTAAGCGTCCGTCTCTAGCATCCGCCCGGATCTCTAGTGCTCCAACTCTCTCCGAAAGTCCGGTAGCCCAATCCGGCATCTTCTCGTACCATCCCGGGGCGTGACTGTACCATGATGGAGCATCGGATGGTGCTGGTGCTGGTGGCGGTGGTGGTGCTGCTGGTTGCGCCGTGGACCAAGGAGGGGGTGTGTCATACCAAGTGGGAGGTGTAGTCATCCACGTGGGCCTCTCACTCACGCTAGCGCGGCGAGATGACGAGCCTGAAGCTCTAGCTGGACGTGGAGAGCGCCTAGGTACATCCTGGGCCGCCTCCGGCTGATCCGGAAACGTGCCAAACTCCTGCTCCGCTCCTCCACCACTCTCGTACTGACCTCCCATGTCCTCCTCCTCCACAACCGGTGGTGGAACGTAGGGGGGAGCTACTAGCCTGTTCGCATGCATCGCAGCGAACGTCTCCTTCCAATTGTGGCGTCCCACCACAATGGAATACTCCGGCAGCCACTCAATCCCTCTACCCGTCCTAGTCTCCCAAGGCATGCCCGCATAAGGCGGACCTCCATGTGTGGGGAAGATGAGTCCCCTAACCATAAAAGCATGTAGCCCTAAGGGAACCGCCGGTATACGGGTGCAAGCAGAAAAATCAACGCCAAACGTCCTAGCAATGTGGGTCACTATCCCACCATATCCAATGTTCCCCTTCTTCTTGTTCTTAAGTTTACTCATTGTAGCCGCCAAAAGAGTGGCACAATCTGCACGGCGACCGTATAGCATACTATAGAGCAAGAATAGCTCATCCGTCTTGATCTTTTGGGGCGTCTCCGTCCTAGGAAAGAGACACTCCGAAAGAACGCGGTGTGCTATCTTCAAGGCTAGATGGTACATCAATCTAGCCTTGGTATCGGCGGGTTGCCAACGGTCCTCGTCGGCGTAAATCATGGCTACTTCCTCCCAAAAATCCTTGGGGTAAACTCTGCTCGGAAATCGACCGTTATAGGTCTCATGGAACCCGAAAATGGTCCCAAACTCAACAATGCTCAAATGATAGTCTCGTTCCATGAGACGGAAGGAGACGGTCCTATCTACGTGGCTGTGCTCGAAGGACGTCACAACCTCCCGGGTAATCTCCTCATAAGCGTCTTCACGAATGTTCGTGAAGACAAGCAATCCGGCTCTATCCAAGAGCCATGTAAGATCATCAACAATGTTGAGAGGATGTAGATCCTCCAACAACAAATACCTAGGACCTATCACTGTCCTCTCCTTGATCCGGTCAAGTGCTACAAGGTGGTTCTCATGTATGGTTGGGATGCTAGGGTGAGGAGGTGAAGATGGAGGTGAAGGTGATGATGGTAGTGAGGGGGGTGAGGGTGGTGGTGCCCTAGAGGTGGAGGGATTCCCCTTTCTTTTCTTGTTTTGCTCTCCCTTCTTCTCTTTTATCCTTCCTGACACTCTCCTTACGAAATCCATTTTTCACCAAAAATTACGGTCTGTTCTTAGATTCCACGGCCGTGGTTTACCCAAAGACCGTGATTCGTCTCAGAAACTTGCGAATCTCAGCAAATTCACCAGTAATCACCACAACAAGCAGCCCTAATCTAATTCCTTCCAGTCTTTGTCAGTTCTTCCTAAGAATCTATAGCAAAAACGAACCAAATCCACGAAATTGAAGAAGAAAGAATAAACCTCTTTTTCGGATTGAAAAACCCGAAATGCACGTTTGTTGATGGATTTCCGCTCGGTTTGTTGCTTGGATCTTGTTCGTGGTTGGATTTGCTGCAGTTTAGGATGAAGAATCGTTGAAAACGATTAGAAAACGAAGAATTGGAGAGGGTCGTGGGATTTCGGCGTTTTAGGTCGTGGAAAGGGGTAAATTTGTGGTTAGTTTTGTGAAGAATGTAGCTTATATACTCGCAGACAAAATTTTGAAAATCACGGTCTGTCGGGGTGTTCCACGGCCGTGGAAGTGTACGGACCCGTGGTTTTGGTGATTTTTCAAAGGCTTTTGAGAATTACGGCCACTGTAGCTATGACGACCGTAATTTAGACCGTGGAACCTTCTGTAAAGCTTCAAAGTCCAAATTTCGTCGCCTTTCTTCGACATTATTCTCCCTTTCTCCTTTTCCATCGATCCTACAACCAAAAAACGAACATACCGGAAGAAATCGAGGCAAAATAAAGCGAAAACGTCTATTCTAAGCTAAACTATGAATCGAAAATAAAAACAAAAATGCAATACCTTGGGTTGCCTCCCAAGAAGCGCTTTGTTTAAGGTCCGTAGCTAGACCAAACTCGCACTTATTCGAGTGCGGTAGGCGCAAACTCCTCAGCTTGGAGTTCCGGTGTGTACTTCTTGAGTCGTTGACCGTTCACCTTGAAACTTCCGCCAGCTTCACCCCATACTTCAACTACACCATGGGAGAAAATGCGTTTGATTAGAAAAGGTCCGGTCCAACGGGATTTAAGCTTACCTGGAAAGAGGCGAAGTCTTGAATTGAAGAGGAGAACTTGATCTCCTTCTTTGAAGTCCTTTGGAATGATGTGCTTATCATGCCAACGCTTTGCTCTTTCCTTGTAGATCTTAGCGTTTTCGTAGGCGTTCAAGCGAAGTTCATCCAGCTTGTTGATGTCTAGGAGACGCTTCTCTCCTGCTTCTTTCATGCCGAAATTCAGCCACTTGATAGCCCAAAACGCTTTGTGCTCCAGCTCTACCGGCAAATGACAAGACTTCCCATACACAAGGTTGTATGGTGTGGTTCCTATGGGAGTCTTGTACGCAGTCCGGTACGCCCATAATGCATCATCTAGCTTCAAGGACCAATCCTTCCTAGTCCTTGAAACCGTCTTCTCTAGAATTCCCTTGATCTCCCTATTTGAGATCTCAACTTGTCCACTCGTTTGTGGATGGTAAGGGGTAGCGATCTTGTGAGTAACACCATACTTAGCTAGAAGAGCTTCAAAGCGACGGGCTATGAAGTGAGAACCTCCATCACTAATGATTGTCCTTGGTGTTCCAAATCGCGGAAAGATGGTCTTGTTGAAGAACTTAACCACCACCATGGCATCATTTGTGGGAGAGGCGATTGCTTCCACCCATCTAGAAACGTAGTCTACCGCCAGTAGTATGTATTGGTTTCCACAAGAAGATGGGAATGGTCCCATGAAATCGACTCCCCAAACGTCGAAAATCTCCACCTCTTGGATGTTGTTGAGGGGCATCTCGTTCCTTCTAGAAATATTGCCTGTTCTTTGACAAGCATCGCAGCAAGAGACAAAGGATTGCACATCTCTAAATAAGGTAGGCCAATAGAATCCAGATTGCAATACCTTTGCGCTAGTCTTGTTCGAACTAGCATGTCCTCCACAAGGTAGTGAATGACAGTGGCGGATGACACTTTGCATCTCATCTTCCGGCACACATCGCCGAATGATGCCATCCGGACCTCTCTTGAAGAGGAGAGGCTCGTTCCAATAGTATTCCCGGACGTCCTTAAAGAACTTCTTCCTTTGTGAGTAGGATAGTCCGGGTGGTATCTCCTGGCAAACCAAATAGTTAACAAAATCAGCAAACCATGGTTCGTTACCTTTGGAGATCTCATTGATGCACTCTTCTATGATGTGTAAGTGTTCGTCCGGAAAGGAGTCATCAATGGGTAGATGGTCGTCCTCTAGATGTGTGAGGCGACTCAAATGATCCGCAACAGAATTTTCTGAACCTTTCTTGTCGCGGATCTCAAGATCGAATTCTTGTAGGAGAAGAATCCATCTAATTAGCCTTGGCTTCGCGTCTTTCTTCGCAAGGAGGTACCGGATCGCAGCATGATCCGTGTAGACAATCACCTTTGCACCTACAAGATAAGAGCGAAACTTGTCAATAGCGTAGACAATGGCTAGAAACTCTTTTTCTGTAGTGGCGTAGTTGAGCTGAGCTTCGTCTAGCGTCTTGCTAGCGTAGTATATGGCATGGGTTCGCCCTTCCTGTCGTTGTCCAAGAACAGCTCCAATAGCTACGTCACTAGCATCGCACATAATCTCGAAGGGAGAGTCCAATCCGGGGGTTGGATAATAGGTGCTGAAATTAGAGCTTGCCGAATGGTGTTAAACGCATCTAAACATTCCTGCGAAAACTCAAAAACCGCATCCTTCATCAATAGATTAGTGAGAGGTTTTGATATCTTAGAAAAGTCCTTAATGAAGCGTCTATAAAATCCAGCATGTCCTAGGAAACTTCTTATCCCTTTCACCGAAATTGGGGGAGGAAGTTTCTCTATGGTCTCTATCTTAGCTTTGTCTACCTCTATCCCTCTACTAGAGACTAAATGACCTAATACGATTCCTTCCTTAACCATGAATTGACACTTTTCCCAATTAAGAACTAGGTTAGTGTCTTCACAACGTTGTAAAACAAGAGAAAGGTTAGAAAGGCAATCGTTAAAAGAGGAACCGTATACGGAGAAGTCGTCCATGAAGACTTCCATGATTTCCTCTACGTACTCGGAGAAGATGGCCATCATGCACCGTTGAAAGGTGGCTGGGGCGTTGCAAAGCCCGAACGGCATTCTCCTATAAGCGAACGTACCCCAAGGGCACGTGAATGTGGTTTTCTCCTGATCGTCCGGATGTATTGGAATCTGAAAGAAACCACTATAACCGTCAAGGTAGCAAAAATGTGTATGTTGTGCTAACCTTTCAAGCATTTGATCGATGAACGGCAATGGAAAGTGATCCTTCCGTGTTGCGTTGTTGAGCTTGCGGTAGTCTATGCACATTCGCCATCCAGTCACGGTTCGGGTAGGAATGAGTTCGTTGTTCTTGTTGGTGATGACCGTCATTCCTCCCTTCTTCGGAATTACTTGAACTGGACTCACCCATTTGCTATCGGAGATAGGATAGATGATACCTGCATCAAGAAGTTTAAGAATTTCCTTCTTGACAACCTCCTTCATGGTCGGATTCAACCGCCTTTGAGGTTGTCTTGAAGTTCTAAAATCCTCCTCCATTAGTATCTTATGCATACATAGGGAGGGTTTGATTCCTACTAAGTCCTCGATAGTGTAGCCTATGGCCTTTCTATGTTTCCTAAGGACTGTCATGAGCTGTTCATGTTCATCTATGCTTAGTTCGGAGCTAACAATGACCGGAAAGGTAGAATTAGATCCAAGAAAAGCGTACCTTAGATGAGTAGGAAGTGGTTTGAGTTCCATCACTTTCGGAGCTTCCAATGGTCCTTGAGGGGCATCCGATGTTTCCTTAGAAGTTTCTAAGGTTGCTGAGTGGTTTGGAGAGGAATCAAAAGAAGTTGAAGAAGTAAGTCGATCACCCTCTTCCACGGTCAGAATTACGGCCTCCCCATGTGTTCCACGGCCGTGTAATCCCCTGGAATGGAGGTCGATTTTGGTTGTGAAATCCACGGTCGTGGAATACAGGGTATGACCGTGGATTCTTACATTCTCGGCCTCATCATGGAGTTTTTCAAACTCCACTCCATGCATCTCTTCTTGTGCTTCTAAGGCTTCAATTTCCTCTTTGCACTCTTCTTCTTCCCCTACATTGGTTAGACTCATAGTGATAACCTTTTGTAAAGGATCGTTAAAGAGAATCGCACTTACCTCTTCCCTAGACAAACCTTCTTCATCTTGGATATCGTAAACATCCTCATCAAAGATTGGCTCCTTTACTAGAGTGGAAAGAACGAACTCTACTTTCTCTTCTCCAATATCAAAAGCGAGTCTCCCATTCTTGCAATCGACCATGCAGCCGGAAGTTGCAAGAAACGGTCTTCCGAGTATAATCGGGACCGGACTATCTGCAGGAATGTCAAGCACGACAAAATCAATGGGGACAAAGAATTTACCTAGCTTGACCGGGACGTCTTCTACAATACCGACGGGGCGAGTGATGGATCGATCCGCCATGTGTAACGTCATCTTGACCGGTTTAGGATCACCTAAACCAATCTTCTTACATAATGCAAGTGGTATGATGCTCACACTTGCTCCCAAGTCACATAAAGCGTCGTATGTGACATCTCCCACTCCAATTGGAATGCAAAATGACCCCGGATCCTTCAACTTTGGGGGCATTTTCTCCTTCATAGTCTTGATGAGATCCGAAGAATCCGAACTCATCTTGACCTCACCAAAATCTTCTAGCTTCCTCTTGTTAGAGAGAAGCTCCTTCAAGAACTTGCCATAAGCCGGCATACCTACAATAACATCAATGAAGGGTATATTAATATGCAGCTTGCTCATGAGTTCTATGAACTTACCGAATTGTTTGTCTAGGCGCGCTCGCGCTCTAGATTGAGGGAACGGTAGGGGAGGTTTGTAAGCTGGAGGAGGAACATAAACATCTTCCTTCTCCTTCCCCTTTCCTTTGTCCTTCTATACGGGGACTTTGTTCGCCCCTAGAGGTGTGTGCAAATAAGCTTTAAATTTATAAAACTAGAATCAAGCAAGCGAACCCGCAGTGTACGGATCTGCGTAGATTAGCAAGTATTCTAGAGTATCGAACACAGGGATTTGGGTGGAACGAACTCGATTTCAGGTTATCAAGCAAGTGAATATGGGAGTTTTGCAAATATTGGGAAAACAACAATCCTAAAGATCCAAGTATCCAGCTGTGGCAATCGATTCAAGATATACTTAATGATATAAAGACAGAGTTGAGATATGCAAAGGTATACTAATGTAAGGTAATCGTACGGTTGAGGTTCCAAAAACCTTATGTAACTCACCTAAAAGACACTCCCTATACAGGTTGTTGAGGCTCAATATAGAAAGATTCTAAAGACGAGGATTAGCATCAAATACCCAAACTTATAATCTAAAGATCAAGACTAACTTATCCGATTGAGGTTATTGAGGCTCACAATCGAGGTAGAGGTTGTTGAGGCTTCACTACCACCTAGAAAAGACAAGTCTAAACTAAGTTAAAGCAAATCTTTAACTTTGGATTAAAGCAAAAGCAGGCTCGTAAACTACAGGGAAATCACGGTTAGTTCTTAAGGTTCCACGGCCGTGGAACTCAAGAACAGCCCGTAATTTAGGGTTGTCGGCGATTCTCTCTAACTCTCAGGGTCTAATCTGTTCGCGATCAATCTATCATCATCTAAGCCACAACTATCAACCCTTCACCTTAGAATTGTTAAGGGTTTTTAGCCAATAACAGTCATATTGATATTAATTCAAGAATTAAAAGATAAAAGATGAAAACTTTCAAGAACTATCAATAATCTTCAAAGGAATCTCAAGATCGCAATCAAGAACAAGTGTTTATCAAAAGATTCAAAACGGAGTAAACGATCACAACCTTAGGAAAGTAAAGAAACGGGATGTCAATCCGTTTCCAAATCAAACCTAAACAAGAAGAGAGATCTTCTTGCAAAATCTTCCAAGAACTTCGATCTTCCACAAACCCGAAGATCGCAACAGCAACCCCCACCGAAAGTGCGAGTCTTGAGCAACTCTCCAATACGGACTTTGATCTCCAATGAGATCTCTCAAATACCTCTAAGATGAGGATTTATGCGATACTTAAGTGATGATTGTAAGCGAGCCTAAGCAGGTGCGTACGTCTATGCGTCGATGACGGAATCTCCTTTCTTCCGTCTTTTTATAATGCAGGGCAAGGTGTCGGCCCGGCCCAATCATCAAAAGATCATGGCTTCGAAGTGTGGCGAAAAGATTTGCCAAGATCACGGTCGTGGAAGATTCCACGACCGTAATTCTAGGGCGTGGAAACAATTACGGTTAGTTCCACGGCCGTAGAATCCCCTGGAATGGACATCGAATTCTGACTCAGAATCCACGGCCGTAATTCTGAACGTGGTTTGTGGTACGGTCGTATTTTAGGGCGTAATTTAGGGCAGGAACGTGATTCTTCCCTAAACTCGTGCATTCCTCAATCTAAGACTCCAAATTGCTTCCAAAAAGTGTCCTCGATCTATGAACATATCAACTCAATTCTTCTTTGGTCGATTCCGTTCGGGAATAGCTCCAAATCACCTATAATCAACATAGAACTAGTGTAGACATCCATATCGAAAATATAGGCAATACTAGCTCACATATGCACAAAGATCAATCAAAGACTATCAATATGAATCAAATACATTTAGAAAACGTGCCTAAAATATCGCAATATTTCATGCTAACAAATAACCCCATACTTAGCACTTGCTTGTCCCTAAGCAAGGTCTTTCAAAAGGCTTTAAACAAGAGTTAGGATGAAATATGTGTACCTTCTTTTGGATGAATGTGACTTCTAAAGAATAGATCATTCTCAAACCTTGCTTCAATCGTTCATCAAACTTTCACACACTCAATTAAAGAGTAAAAAGGCAAGGAAAATTCATGAATCAATTTAACTCAAAAACAAGCATTATAACCTTCAAACATTATCAAAATCAATCATAAGAAGCTTCAATTTAGATCACCAAGTCATATAACATTCTTTTGATCTTAAGGACTTTCAAAGAAAAGGTCTAGAGTATGGAAGGGAAGGGAAAACTTTAAGGGAAAGTGGTGCATAAATCCGGGAAAGTGGACAACTACCTTCTTCTTCTTATGCGGTTCTCGCAACACTTCAACTTAGAGCTTCGCTCTCTTCTTTTCATTTTTCGACTTTACTTTTGGAGTTATGGATAGAGGTACACAATAACCGAAGCCTAGGAGATTGGCGTTTCTCAAAATTTGCAAGAGATGCCTCAAACCTTTAGCGCACATACCATAATCCGCTAGGAATATCACCCAATTCGACTTTGGCAAGACACAAACACCCGGCTATGTGAATGGTGCCGAGTTACTCATCGTCATGATTGACTTCCCCAAACCTATAATTTCTTTCTATTCAATTGATTGCAAATAATTGCTCTCATGGCCCTCCCACATCAAACATGCCTTTTTCTCATTCACTTTTCCAAGTTCCCGGACAGGTAAAGGAGGCTAATATTTCAATGAGGGGTTAGATGATCAAAGAAAGAGGAAAGAAAGTATCGAATTGCCTTAATCATTTCAACAAGAAGTATAGGAACTTATAATGTGATTTCAACTTCAATTTCTCAACATGATTTAGGTAATATTTTCACATTATAAAACTTGCAAAAGAGGTAGAATTCATTCATTCAAATTCTTTTCGATTTACAATCCTTTTAAGCATGCAATTGTCATCAAACTCAATTCGCAAGTAGTGATTATCATGGAAATCATATCGATTCATTAGAAGCACAAAATTTTCAAAATTTTTCAATTTTTATGGGTTTTTAAAGTTCTTTTTCATGCAATGCAAGAATGAAACGTGTAACACATAATGAATATGCAATGATAGTCTTGAAATGAAAGCAACATAGAGAGTAGAGTTATTACAAACTTTTTAGTACATCCACCCCATACTTAGGACGAACATTGTCCCTAATGTTCACAAGAAAGAACAAAAGAAAAAAAGGAAAAAGAAACTCACAAGTGGTGGCGGGAATGTCTAAAACGAACGGTCCTGCATCGATCACTGCGGCGCCGGTGGAGGTGGAAATGGAGAGAAACTCGGATCATAGAACCGCCCAAACTGCTGGCGGTAGACGTCCCTCATCATGTGGTCAAGGTCGTCTAGGCGTCCGTCTCTAGCATCCGCCCGGATCTCTAGTGCTCCGACTCTCTCCGAAAGTCCGGTAGCCCAATCCGGCATCCTCTCATACCATCCCGGAGCGTGATCATACCATGTGGGGGCATCGGCTGGTGCTGGTGGTGGTGGTGGCGGTGGTGCTGCTGGCTGCGTCGTGGACCAAGGAGGGGGTGTGCTGTACCAAGTGGGAGGTGTAGTCATCCACGTGGGTCTCTCACTCACGCTGGCGCGGCGAGATGACGAGCCTGAAGCTCTAGCTGGGCGTGGAGAGCGCCTAGGTACATCCGGGGCCGCCTCCGGCTGATCCGGAAACGAGCCGAACTCCTGCTCCGCTCCTCCACCACTCTCGTACTGCTCTCCCATCTCCTCCTCATCCACAACCGGTGGTGGAACGTAAGGGGGAGCTACAAGCCTGTTCGCATGCATCGTAGCGAACGTCTCCTTCCAATTGTGGCATCCCGCCACAATGGAATACTCCGGCAGCCACTCAATACCCCTGCCTGTCCTACTCTCCCAAGGCATGCCCGCATAAGGCGGACCTCTATGTGTGGGGAAGATGAGTCCCCTAACCATGAATGCATGTAATCCTAGAGGTACGGCGGGTATGCGGGTGCAAGCTGAAAAATCCACACCAAAGCTCCTAGCCATGTGGGTCACTATCCCACCATATCCAATGTTCCCCTTCGATTTATTCTTGAGTTTACTCATCGTTGCCGCCAAAAGAGTAGCACAATCTGCGCGGCGACCGTAAAGCATACAGTAGAGCAAGAATAGCTCATCCGTCTTGATCTTTTGGGGCGTCTCCGTCCTAGGAAAGAGACACTCCGAAAGAACACGGTGAGCTATCTTCAAGGCTAGATGGTACATCAGTCTAGCCTTCGTATCGGCGGGTTGCCAACGGTCCTCGTCGGCGTAGATCATGGCTACTTCTTCCCAAAAATCCTTGGGGTAAACTCCGCTCGGAAATCGACCATTGTAGGTCTCATGGAACCCGAAAATGGTCCCAAACTCAACTATACTCAACTGATAGTCTTGATTCATGAGGCGGAAGGAGACGGTCCTATCAACATGGCTGTGCTCGAAAGACGTCACAACCTCTCGGGTGATCTCCTCATAAGCGTCTTCACGAATGTTCGTGAAGACAAGCAATTCGGCTCTATCCAAGAGCCACGTAAGGTCATCAACTATGTTGAGAGGATGTAGATCCTCCAACAACAAATACCTAGGACCTATCACTGTCCTCTTCTCTATCTTCTCAAATGCAGCTAGGTGGTTTTCGTGTATGGTCGGGATGCTAGGGTGAGGAGGTGAGGATGGAGGTGAAGGTGAGGATGGTAGTGAGGGGGATGAGGGTGGTGGTGCCCTAGAGGTTGAGGGGTTGCCCTTTCTTTTCTTATTTTGCTCCCCTTTCTTTTCCTTAATCCTTCCCGACATTCTCCTCACAAAATCCATTTTCAGCAAAAATCACGGTCTGTTCTACAGGTTCCACGGCCGTGGTTTATCCAGAGACCGTGATTCGTCACAGAATCTCGTGAATCTCAGCAAATTCACCAAATATCACCACAACAAGCAGTCCTAATCTAATTCCTTCCGGTCTTTATCAGTTCTTCCTAAGAAACTATAGCAAAAACGAACTAAATCCGCTGAAATCGAGAAGAAAGAAATAACCTCTTTTTCGGATTGAAAAATCCAAAATGCGTGTTTGTTGATCGATTTCCACTCGATTTGTTGCTTGGATCCTGTTCGTGGTTGGATTTGCTACAGTTTAGGGCGAAGAATCGTTGAAAACGATTAGAGAATGAAGAATTGGGAGAGGCTGCGGGTTTTCGGTATCTAGGTCGTGGAATTGGGGGAGAATTGTGGTGGTTTTGTGATGAAGTGTGGCTTTTATACTCGCAGACAAAATTTCAAAAATCACGGTCTGTCGGGGCATTCCACGGCCGTGGAAGTGTACGGACCCGTGGTTTTGATGATTTTTCACAGGCTTTTGAGAATTACGGCCACTGTAGCTATGACGACCGTAATTTAGACCGTGGAACCCTCTGTAAAGCTTCAAAGTCCAAATTTCGTCACTTCTCTTCGACATTATCCTCCCTTTCTCCCTTTCCATCGATCCTACAACCAAAAACACGAACATACCGGAAGAAATCGAGGCAAAATAGAGCGGAAACGTTTATTCTAAACTAATCTATGAATCGAAAACAAAAACAGAATTGCAATACCTTGGGTTGCCTCCCAAGAAGCGCTTTGTTTAAGGTCCGTAGCTAGACCATTCTTGCACTTATTCGAGTGCGGTAGGTGCAAACTCCTCAGCTTGGAGTTCCGGTGAGTACTTCTTGAGCCGTTGGCCGTTCACCTTAAAACTTCCGCTAGCTTCACCCCATACTTCAACTGCACCATGGGGGAAAATACGCTTAATTAGAAAAGGTCCAGTCCCACGAGATTTTAACTTACCTGGAAAGAGGCGAAGTCTCGAATTGAAGAGGAGAACTTGATCTCCTTCTTTGAAGTCCTTTGGAATGATATGCTTATCATGCCAACGCTTTGCTCTTTCCTTGTAGATCTTAGCGTTTTCGTAGGCGTTCAAACGGAGTTCATCCAGCTTGTTGATGTCTAGGAGACGCTTCTCTCCCGCTTCCTTCATGCCTAAATTCAGCCATTTGATAGCCCAAAACGCTTTGTGCTCTAGCTCTACCGGCAAATGACAAGACTTCCCATACACAAGGTTGTATGGTGTGGTTCCTATGGGAGTCTTGTATGCGGTCCGGTACGCCCATAATGCGTCATCTAGTTTCAAGGACCAATCCTTCCTAGTCCTTGAAACCGTCTTCTCTAGAATTCCCTTGATCTCCCTATTTGAGATTTCGACTTGTCCACTCGTTTGTGGATGGTAAGGGGTGGCGATCTTGTGAGTAACCCCATACTTGGCTAGAAGAGCTTCAAAGCGACGGGCTATGAAGTGAGAACCTCCATCACTAATGATCGTCCTTGGTGTACCGAATCGCGGAAAGATGGTCTTGTTGAAGAACTTAACCACCACCATGGCATCATTTGTGGGAGAGGCAATTGCTTCTACCCATCTAGAGACGTAGTCTACCGCCAATAATATGTATTGGTTTCCACAAGAAGAAGGGAATGGTCCCATGAAATCGACTCCCCAAACGTCGAAAATCTCCACCTCTTGGATGTTGTTGAGGGGCATTTCGTTCCTTCTAGAGATATTGCCTGTTCTTTGACAAGCATCGCAACAAGAAACAAAGGATTGCACATCTTTAAATAAAATAGGCCAATAGAATCCAGATTGCAATACCTTTGCGCTAGTTTTGTTCGAACTAGCGTGTCCTCCACAAGGTAGTGAATGGCAATGGCGGATGACACTTTGCATCTCATCTTCCGGCACACATCGCCGGATGATGCCATCCGGACCTCTCTTAAAGAGGAGAGGCTCGTTCCAATAGTATTCCTGGACGTCCTTGAAGAACTTCTTCCTTTGTGCGTATGACAGTCCGGGTGGTATCTCCTGGCAAACCAAATAGTTAACGAAATCAGCAAACCATGGTTCGTTACCTTTGGAGATTACCTTGATGCACTCCTCTATGATATGTAGGTGTTCGTCCGGAAAGGAGTCATCAATGGGCAATTGGTCGTCTTTTAGATGTGTTAGACGACTCAAATGATCCGCAACAGAATTTTCCGAGCCTTTCTTGTCGCGGATCTCAAGATCGAATTCTTGTAGGAGAAGAATCCATCTAATCAGCCTTGGCTTCGCATCTTTCTTTGCAAGGAGGTATCGGATTGCAGCATGGTCCGTGTAGACAATCACCTTTGCACCTACAAGATAAGAGCGAAACTTGTCAATAGCGTAGACAATGGCTAGAAACTCTTTTTCCGTGGTGGCGTAGTTGAGCTGAGCTTCGTCTAGCGTCTTGCTAGCGTAGTATATGGCGTGGGTACGTCCTTCTTTTCGTTGTCCAAGAACAGCTCCAATGGCTACGTCACTAGCGTCGCACATAATCTCGAAGGGGAGAGTCCAATCCGGAGGTTGGATAATAGGTGCTGAAATTAGAGCTTGCCGAATGGTGTTAAACGCATCCAAACATTCCTGCGAAAACTCAAAAACCGCATCCTTCATCAATAGATTAGTGAGAGGTTTTGATATCTTAGAAAAGTCCTGAATGAAACGTCTATAGAATCCAGCATGTCCTAGGAAACTTCTTACCCCCTTCACCGAAATTGGGGGAGGAAGTTTCTCTATGGTCTCTATCTTAGCCTTGTCTACCTCTATCCCTCTACTAGAGACTAAGTGACCTAACACGATTCCTTCCTTAACCATGAATTGACACTTCTCCCAATTAAGAACTAGGTTAGTGTCTTCACATCTTTGCAAAACAAGAGAAAGGTTAGAAAGACAATCGTTAAAAGAGGAACCGTAAACGGAGAAGTCGTCCATGAAGACTTCCATGATTTCCTCTACGTATTCGGAGAAGATGGCCATCATGCATCGTTGAAAGGTGGCTGGGGCGTTGCAAAGCCCGAACGGCATTCTCCTATAAGCGAACGTACCCCAAGGGCACGTGAATGTGGTCTTCTCTTGATCATCCGGATGTATCGGAATCTGAAAGAAGCCACTATAACCGTCAAGGTAGCAAAAGTATGAATGTTGCGCTAACCTTTCAAGCATTTGATCGATGAATGGAAATGGAAAGTGATCCTTCCGCGTTGCGTTGTTGAGCTTGCGGTAGTCTATGCACATTCGCCATCCAGTCACGGTTCGGGTAGGAATGAGTTCGTTGTTCTTATTGGTGATGACCGTCATTCCTCCATTCTTCGGAACTACTTGAACTGGGCTCACCCACTTGCTATCGGAGATAGGATAGATGATACCTGCATCAAGAAGTTTAAGAATTTCCTTCTTGACAACCTCCTTCATGGTCGGATTCAACCGCCTTTGAGGTTGTCTTGAAGTTCTAAAGTCCTCCTCCATTAGTATCTTATGCATGCATAGGGAGGGTTTAATTCCTACTAAGTCCTCAATAGTATAGCCTATGGCTTTTCTATGTTTCCTAAGGACAATCATGAGCTGTTCATGTTCATCTATGCTTAATTCGGAACTAACGATAACCGGGAAGGTGGAATTAGATCCAAGAAAAGCGTACCTTAGATGAGTAGGAAGTGGTTTGAGTTCCATTGCTTTCGGAGCTTCCAATGATCCTTGAGGAGCTTCCGATGTTTCCTTAGAAGTTTCTAAGGATGTTGAATGGGTTGGAGAAGAATTAGAAGAAGTTGAAGGAGTATGCCGATCACCCTCTTCCACGGTCAAAATTACGGTCTCCTCTGGTGTTCCACGGCCGTAATATCCTCTGGAATGGAGGTCGATTTTGGTCGTGGAATCCACGGTCGTGGAATACAGAGTATGACCGTGGATTCTGGTATTCTCAGCCTCATCGTGGAGTTTCTCAAACTCCACTTCATGCATCTCTTCTTGTGCTTCCAAGGCTTCAATTTCCTCTTTGCACTCTTCTTCTTCTCCTACATCGGTTAGACTCATAGTAATAACCTTTTGTAGAGGATCGTTAAAGAGAATCGCACTTACCTCCTCCCTAGACAAACCTTCTTCGTCTTGGATATCGTAGATCTCCTCGTCAAAGATTGGCTCCTTCACTAGAGTGGAAAGAACGAACTCTACTTTCTCTTCCCCAATATCAAAAGCGAGTCTCCCATTCTTGCAATCGACCATGCAGCCGGAAGTTGCAAGAAACGGTCTTCCGAGTATGATCGGGACCGGACTATCTGCAGGAATGTCAAGTACGACAAAATCAATGGGGACAAAGAACTTGCCTAGCTTGACCGGGACGTCTTCTACAATGCCGACGGGACGAGTAATGGATCGATCCGCCATGTATAACGTCATCTTCACCGGTTTAGGGTCGCCTAAACCGATCTTCCTGCACAATGCAAGTGGTATGATGCTCACACTTGCTCCTAAGTCACATAAAGCGTCATATGTGACCTCTCCCACTCCAATGGGAATGCAAAATGACCCCGGATCTTTCACCTTTGGGGGCATTTTCTCCTTCATAGTCTTGATGAGATCCGAGAAATCCGAACTCATCTTGACTTCTCCGAAGTCTTCTAGCTTCCTCTTGTTAGAGAGAAGCTCCTTCAAGAACTTGCCATAAGCCGGCATACCTACAATAGCATCAATGAAAGGTATATTAATATGCAGCTTGCTCATGAGTTCTATGAACTTACCGAATTGCTTGTCTAGGCGCGCTCGCGCTCTAGATTGAGGGAACGGTAGGGGAGGTTTGAAAGCTGGAGGAGGAACATAGACATCTTCCTTCTCCTTCCCCTTTCCTTTGTCCTTCTCTACGGGGACTTCCACGAACGTAGGCTGCGGGTCGGTGGTAGTCAATCCGCTCCTAGTTGTAATCGCCATTACCCTTCCCTTAGGGTTGTCCTCCGTTTTTCCTGGAAGTTTCCCTTGATTTCTAGGAACTTCCTCTGCATGATCGAACATTTGGTTTTCTAAAACTTTTTGAGCTTTGTCAATCTTAGAAACTCGATCATCAACCTTAATGAGGCGGTTCTCCATCCCTTGAAGCTTTCCCAAGATTGTTTCCAACATGGGATCTGGCTTCTCCTTTCCCGTATTGTTTTCTCCATTAGATGATTGCCCCTGGCTTTTCAAAGGAGTAGAGGAAGAGGAAGGTGGAGTTAGTGAATTAGAATTGGAAGGATAGGAGTTACCGGAGTTTTGTTGATTGGAGCGCCAATTGTTGTTGTTTGAACCCCGATTGTTGTTCCAATTGTTGTTGTTCCGGTTGTTGTTGTTTCCATTCCAATTGTTATTCCGGTTATTGTTCCGGTTATTGTTGTTGCGGTTTGTGTTATCACCGCCGTTGTTGTTGCCCAAATAGCCAACATCCTTCTCTTGTTGCTTTGGGAAGTTGGTCTTGATAGTCTCCTTCAACTCTTTGATCTCATTGTTGAGGGAAAAAATCTGATTTTGAGCTTCATGTGTGAGCTTCGCTCCTTGCTCCACATGATTTCCCTCCACTTTCCGGTGGGAATACTTCTCTATGACTCTTGCTTGCTTCTCAATGAAGTCCCAAGCGTCATCTTCTCTCATGTCCATGAACGTTCCACATGAGAGGGTTTGGAGGTTGAATTGCGTTCCTGCATCCAGCCCCTTGTAGTAAATCTCCAGCAAGGCAAGCTTGGATATGCCATGATGAGGGCAATCCAATAGTAAATCCTGAAACCTTTCCCAAGATTGAAACAAACTTTCGTTAGGTCTCATGGAAAAAGCATTGATCTTACCTCTAAGTTCCGCTGTTTTGGAAGGCGGAAAGAATTTGGTGAGAAACTCTGCGGAAAGGTCTTCCCACGTGTCTAGTTTCCCATTAGGAAGAGCTTGGTACCAAGATAACGCTTTCCCTTTCAAGGAGAAAAAGAAAGGTTTAAGCTTGTAGCTGTTGGTGGTAGCGCTCTTCGGTCTCATTGTCTCCATCATACACTCAAAATTTTGCAAGTGTTGGTGTGGAGATTCAGCGCTTGTACCGCCAAATTGGCTTTGTCGAACAAGAGTGATAACTTGAGGGTTGAAGCTAAACCCTTGTACATCTTCAGCATCAAAGTTCACACCCAAGCGGTGTGGTTGTTGTGTTGGATCCATCCGCTGGCCAAGAGTTCTTGGCTCATTATCTACACGTTCGACTCTCGCATTCCTTGGTGGGATGCGGCGATTAGTAGTTCCCTGTGGATTGAAGGGATTTATATTGATCGTGGGATCAATCTCTTCTAACGGTGGCATGGAAGAATCACTATCATCAGCGGATGAGTGGCTTTTTCTTCTAGACCTTGATCTCCTTCTCGAGGACTTCTTGCCTACCTTATCTTCAAGGTCGCTCATCTTTATCCTCATTTGGAAGAGCATGTCTTGTAGACCGTTAACTTGAGATTGATGACGATCCATCTCATCCTGGCGGAGAGTCTCATTCCATCGGAGTTGAGCTTCCTTCTCCGCCAACTTTGTTTGAAGATTGCGTTCGTTCTCTTCAGCCATCTTCTTTTCCTTGCGTCTTTGTCTCAAGGTTTTCTCTAACTCTTGATCAAGAGGTAAGAGATCTTCGGTGTTCCTAGACCTGCGCATGCACTTAAAGAAAAATCAAATAACGAGAGCAAGCTCCCAAGCTTGACAACCGGCTACCGGATTCGGACGAAACCAAATCCCCGGCAACGGCGCCAAAAACTTGTTCGCCCCTAGAGGTGTGTGCAAATAAGCTTTAAATTTATAAAACTAGAATCAAGCAAGCGAACCCGCAGTGTACGGATCGGCGTAGATTAGCAAGTATTCCAGAGTATCGAACACAGGGATTTGGGTGGAACGAACTCGATTTCAGGTTATCAAGCAAGTGAATATGGGAGTTTTGCAAATATTGGGAAAACAACAATCCTAAAGATCCAAGTATCCAGCTGTGGCAATCGATTCAAGATATACTTAATGATATAAAGACAGAGTTGAGATATGCAAAGGTATACTAATGTAAGGTAATCGTACTGTTGAGGTTCCAAAAACCTTATGTAACTCACCTAAAAGACACTCCCTATACAGGTTGTTGAGGCTCAATATAGAAAGATTCTAAAGACGAGGATTAGCATCAAATACCCAAACTTATAATCTAAAGATCAAGACTAACTTATCCGATTGAGGTTATTGAGGCTCACAATCGAGGTAGAGGTTGTTGAGGCTTCACTACCACCTAAAAAAGACAAGTCTAAACTAAGTTAAAGCAAATCTTTAACTTTGGATTAAAGCAAAAGCAGGCTCGTAAACTACAGGGAAATCACGGTTAGTTCTTAAGGTTCCACGGCCGTGGAACTCAAGAACAGCCCGTAATTTAGGGTTGTCGGCGATTCTCTCTAACTCTCAGGGTCTAATCTGTTCGCGATCGATCTATCATCATCTAAGTCACAACTATCAACCCTTCACCTTAGAATTGTTAAGGGTTTTTAGCCAATAACAGTCATATTGATATTAATTCAAGAATTAAAAGATAAAAGATGAAAACTTTCAAGAACTATCAATAATCTTCAAAGGAATCTCAAGATCGCAATCAAGAACAAGTGTTTATCAAAAGATTCAAAACGGAGTAAACGATCACATCCTTAGGAAAGTAAAGAAACGGGATGTCAATCCGTTTCCAAATCAAACCTAAACAAGAAGAGAGATCTTCTTGCAAAATCTTCCAAGAACTTCGATCTTCCACAAACCCGAAGATCGCAACAGCAACCCCCACCAAAAGTGCGAGTCTTGAGCAACTCTCCAATACGGACTTTGATCTCCAATGAGATCTCTCAAATACCTCTAAGATGAGGATTTATGCGATGCTTAAGTGATGATTGTAAGCGAGCCTAAGCAGGTGCGTACGTCTATGCGTCGATGACGGAATCTCCTTTCTTCCGTCTTTTTATAATGCAGGGCAAGGTGTCGGCCCGGCCCAATCATCAAAAGATCATGGCTTCGAAGTGTGGCGAAAAGATTTGCCAAGATCACGGTCGTGGAAGATTCCACGACCGTAATTCTAGGGCGTGGAAACAATTACGGTTAGTTCCACGGCCGTAGAATCCCCTGGAATGGACATCGAATTCTGACTCAGAATCCACGGCCGTAATTCTGAACGTGGTTTGTGGTACGGTCGTATTTTAGGGCGTAATTTAGGGCAGGAACGTGATTCTTCCCTAAACTCGTGCATTCCTCAATCTAAGACTCCAAATTGCTTCCAAAAAGTGTCCTCGATCTATGGACATACCAACTCAATTCTTCTTTGCTCGATTCCGTTCGGGAATAGCTCCAAATCACCTATAATCAACATAGAACTAGTGTAGACATCCATATCGAAAATATAGGCAATACTAGCTCACATATGCACAAAGATCAATCAAAGACTATCAATATGAATCAAATACATTTAGAAAACGTGCCTAAAATATCGCAATATTTCATGCTAACAGACTTCAACGAACGTAGGCTGCGGATCGGTGGTAGTCACTCCGCTCCTAGTTGTAATCGCCATTACCCTTCCCTTAGGGTTGTCCTCCGTCTTTCCTGGAAGTTTCCCTTGATTTCTAGGAACTTCCTCCGCGTGGTTGAACAATTGGTTCTCCAAAACCTTTTGAGCTTTGTCAACCTTAGAGACTTGATCATCGACCTTGATGAGGCGGTTCTCCAATCCTTGAAGCTTTCCCAAGATTGTCTCCAACATGGGATCGGACTTCTCTTTTCCCGTATTGTTTCCTCCATTAGATGATTGCCCCTGGCTTTTCAAAGGAGTAGAGGAAGAGGAAGGTGGAGTTAGCGAATTAGAATTGGAAGGATAGGAGTTACCGGAATTTTGTTGATTGGAGCACCAATTGTTGTTGTTTGAACCCCGATTGTTGTTCCAATTGTTGTTGTTCCGGTTGTTGTTGTTTCCATTCCAATTGTTATTCCGGTTATTATTCCGGTTGTTGTTGTTGCGGTTGGTGTTGTCACCGCCATTGTTGTTGTTCAAATAGCCAACATCCTTCTCTTGTTGCTTTGGGAAGTTGGTCTTGATAGTCTCTTTCAACTCTTTGATCTCATTGTTGAGGGAGAAAATCTGATTTTGAGCTTCATGTGTGAGCTTTGCTCCTTGCTCCACACGATTTCCCTCCGCTTTCCGGTGGGAGTACTTCTCTATGACTCTTGCTTGCTTCTCAATGAAGTCTCAAGCGTCATCTTCTCTCAAGTCCATGAATGTTCCGCATGAGAGGGATTGGAGGTTGAATTGCGTTCCCGCATCCAGCCCCTTGTAGTAGATTTCCAGCAAAGCAAGCTTGGATATGCCATGATGAGGGCAATCCAAGAGTAAATCCTGAAACCTTTCCCACGATTGAAACAAACTTTCGTTAGGTCTCATGGAAAAAGCATTAATCTTACCTCTAAGTTCCGCCGTTTTGGAGGGCGGAAAGAATTTGGTGAGAAACTCCGCGGAAAGGTCTTCCCACGTGTCTAGTTTCCCATTGGGAAGAGCTTGATACCATGACAACACTTTCCCTTTCAAAGAGAAAAAGAAAGGTTTGAGCTTATAGCTGTTGGTAGTAGCGTTCTTCGGTCTCATCGTCTCCATCATACACTCAAAGTTTTGCAAGTGTTGGTGTGGAGATTCAGCACTTGTACCGCCAAATTGACTTTGGCGAACAAGAGTGATAACTTGAGGGTTAAAGCTAAACCCTTGCATATCTTCAGCATCAAAATTCACACCCAGGCGGCGTGGTTGTTGTGTTGGATCCATCCGCTGGCCAAGAGTTCTTGGCTCATTATCCACACGTTCGACTCTTGCATTCCTAGGCGGAATGCGGCGATTAGTAGCTCCTTGTGGATGGAAAGGATTCATATTGATCGTGGGATCAATCTCTTCCAACAGTGGCATGGAAGAATCACTATCATCAGCGGATGAGTGGCTCTTCCTTCTAGACCTTGATCTCCTTCTTGAGGGCTTCTTGACTACCTTATTCTCAAGGTCGCTCATCTTTATCCTCATTTGGAAGATCATGTCTTGTAGACCGTTGACTTGAGATTGATGACGATCCATCTCATCCTGGCGGAGAGTCTCATTCCATCGGAGTTGAGCTTCCTTCTCCGCCAACTCCGTTTGAAGGTCACGTTCGTGTTCTTCGGCCATCTTCTTTTCCTTGCGCTTTTGCCTCAAGGTTTTCTCTAGCTCTTGATCAAGAGGTAAGAGATCTGCGGTGTTCCTAGACCTGCGCATGCACTCAAAGAGATATCAAATAACGAGAGCAAGCTCCCAAGCTTGACAACCGGCTACCGGATTCGGCCTAAACCAAATCCCCGGCAACGGCGCCAAAAACTTGTTCACCCCTAAAGGTGTGTGCAAATAAGTTTTAAATTTATAAAACTAGAATCAAGCAGCGAACCCGCAGTGTACGGATCGATATAGTTAAGCAAGAATTCCAGAGTATCGAACACAGGGATTTGGGGGGAACGAACTCGATTGCAGGTTATCAAGCAAGTAAATATAAGAGCTTTGAGAATTATTGGGAAAACAACAATCCTAAAGATCCAGGTATCCAGCTGTGGCAATCGATTCAAGATATACTTATTGATGTAAAGACAGAGTTGAGATATGCAAAGGTATACTAATGTAAGGTAATCGTACGGTGAAGTTCCAAAAACCTTTTATAACCCACCTACAAGGCACTCTCTATACAGGTTGTTGAGGCTCAATATAGAAGGATTTTAGAGGCGAGAATTAGTGTCAAATACCCAAACTTATAACCCAAGGATCAGGACTAACTTAACCGATTGAGGTTGTGACACTCACAATCGAGGTAGAGGTTGTTGAGGCTTCACTACCACCTAGAAAAGACAAGTTCAAACTAAGCTAAAGCAAATCTTGAACTTTAGATTAAAGTAAAAGCAGGTTCGTAGACTTAAGGGAAATCACGGTTAGTTCTTGAGGTTCCACGGCCGTGGACTCAAGAACAGACCGTAATTTAGGGTTGTCGGCGACAATTCTCTAACTCTCAGGGTCTAATCTGTTTGCGATCGATCTATCATCATCTAAGCCACAACTATCAACCCTTCACCTTAGAATTGTTAAGGGTTTTTAGCCAATAACAGTCATATTGATATCAATTCAAGAATTAAAAGATAAAAAGATGAAAACTTTCAAGAACTTTCAATAATCTTCAATTCAATCTCAAAGTCACAAAGAGAATAGGCAATGTCAAAAGGTTCACAATAGAACAAACAATTGTAATCTTAGGAAAGAAAAGAAAACGGGATGTCAATCCGTTTTCCAAATCGAACCTAATCAAGAAGAGAAATCTTCTTGCAAAATCTTCCAAGAACTTCGATCTTCCGCAAATACGGAGATCTCCACAGCAATCTCCACCAAAAGTGCGAGATTAGAGGAATTCCAAACACGAACTTCGATCTCTTCAAAGAGATGTCAAATGCTTCCAAGCAAGCTAAGCAAAACGTCTTCGTGTCTAAACGGCGATCAATGAGGGTAAACGGGGTAGCCAAGGTGACGGAATCTTGCTTCGTCCGTCTTTTTATAGTGTAGGGCAAAATGTCGGCCCGGCCCAATCTTTAAAAGATCGTGGCTTCAAAGTGTGGCGAAAAGATTCGCCAAGATCACGGTCGTGGAAGTGTTCCACGACCGTAATTTAGAGCGTGGAAACAAATACGGTTTGCAACATATGTTCCACGGCCGTGTAATCCCCTGGAATGAACATGGATTTCTGACTCCAAATCCACGGCCGTAATTCTGAACGTGGTTTGTGATACGGCCGTATTTTAGGGCGTAATTTAGGGCAAGAACGTGATTCTTCCCTAAACTCGTGCATTCCTCAAACTAAGACTCCAAATTGCTTCCAAAGAATGTCCTCAATCTATGGACATATCAACTCAACTCTCCTTTGCTCGTTTCCGTTCGGAAATAGCTCCAAATCACCTATAATCAACATAGAACTAGTGTAGACATCCATATTGACAATATAGGTAATACTAGCTCACATATGCATAAAGTTCAATCAAAGACTATCAATATGAATCAAATACGTTTAGAAAATGTGCCTAAAATATCACAATATTTCATGCTAACACCATCTATCTGCATGCTCAACTAAATGAGCAATCTGTCCCCAAAACTCCCTAGCTACAGCTCGGGAGGGAAAATCAACAGCAGTCGGAGCCGGGAAACCAAGATGTCCCGCCAGTACTCTAAAGGAACTAAGAAGTTCCGGTTCATCAACTGGTACTTCACAGCACGCTCTGTAGGAAGGTAGGTGAAGGAGCTGATAAACTCCAAAGTAGGCTCTAAGTAGGCAGGTGCGCGGATCTCAGTAAACTGATCTAGCCTTACCATAGAAATCATCCGTCTCAAATCTCCATCCACATGGAGACAATCAAAAGCTGATACGTCCAGGAAGCGAGGTGCAATCACTGGACGGGCCGCGATGCGGTCATAGTCGACCTGGTGTCGCTCGTGGATCACCGGTCTAGTAGGTCTGGAGGAAGAAGAAGAAGGGGAAGGAGAGGATTTGTCCTTCAGGACCAGCTGTCTATCTGAACTCATCTCTCTCAAACAACCTGTCAGATCACCTCGGTCGGCTTGACAACTCTCAAGAACACCTCGGCCGAGGCACAGACCGACTGGACCGAGGCAAAGAACTGCGCGACTGATTTCCTCAAAATTCCAGTTCTTTTCCCCCAAAATCACTACAACAGGTTCCTATGGGGTACTTAATCTGTTTCTCAGCAAATGCAGGGGCAACCAAAGCCCAATTTGAAGTAAAACAGTGAAGAAGAGCGAGGTTAGGGTTTTTTTGATATTTACCCCGATTCGGTCAATTCAGTTCGTTTTTCTCGCAGATTAGCTCTTGCACTGTGATCCTCTACCCTTTCTTAGTGGTTTGGAAGCGAGAATCGTCGAAAACGAGCGAAGATTGGCGAAGCGAGGCGAAGGGAGTGCCTCGGTCGAGGAGAAGGTAAAGGAGGAGAGAGAAATCTCAGCCCCCTCTTATACCTTTTTTGGAACTGCTGTCACCTCGGTCGAGGTGGTCTCGACTGGACCGAGGTGGAACGGACCGAGGTGGGTCTTCAGAAACCCTAGTCGCCTCGGTTGCTCAAGAATTATCTCGGTCGAGGTGCTGTGACAACAACCGAGATGTGTCTCAGTCAAACTCCGTCTTCTCAAATTCTCGAACTTCTGTCCTTCCAGTTGTGCTCCTGGGTTATATTCCTTCCTTAGATGTCACATGTTGTCTGTCTAGGATGCCAAAAACAAAGCAAAGCAAAAGCAAACTATCTAAGCTAGACTATAAAAAGGGAAAAGAAAGCAATACCTTGGGTTGCCACCCAAGAAGCGCTTGATTTAAGGTCGCTAGCTGGACCGTACGGCATCTCTATGCGTGATGGGAGGTGCCCTCACCCCATACTTCACCTCCATCATGAGGAGAAGTAAGTAAGTCTATAAAACGCTCCAACAAGTGCAAGTGCTCATCGGGGAATGAATCGTCTATGGGTGGGCTGTCCTTCTCGCGTGAAGATGGAGGTAGCCGGCTGAGGTGATCCGCAACAGAATTTTCGGATCCGTTCTTATCGCGGATCTCTAGGTCAAACTCTTGAAGTAAGAGAATCCATCGGATAAGGCGTGGCTTGGCATCTTTCTTAGCGAGTAAGTAGCGAATGGCTGTGTGGTCGGTGTAGACAATGACTTTCGCCCCTACTAAGTAAGAACGAAACTTCTCGAAAGCATATACAACCGCCAATAGCTCCTTCTCGGTGGTAGCGTAGTTGCGTTGGGCTTCATCTAGCGTCTTGCTAGCATAGTAAATGGCGGTGGTCCGGCCATCCTTCTTCTGTCCAAGCACCGCTCCTACGGCTACATCACTAGCATCACACATGATCTCAAAGGGCAAGGTCCAATCCGGAGGTTGGATAATGGGAGTGGAGATCAACGCTTCCTTAATCCTGTAAAACGCATCAAGACACTCCTGCAAAAACTCAAAAACAACATCTTTATTCAAGAGGTTAGTTGGAGGTTTAGAAATCTTAGAGAAATCCTTGATGAATCTCCTGTAGAAACCTGCATGCCCGAGAAAACTCCTCACACCTTTAACAGAACAAGGGGGAGGGAGCTTCTCAATAGTCTCGATCTTAGCGCGATCGACCTCAATACCTCGATTAGAAACGAGGTGTCCTAGCACAATGCCTTCATTAACCATAAAATGACACTTCTCCCAATTCAAGACAAGATTAGTGTCCTCACATCTTTGTAGCACTAGAGAAAGGTTAGATAGGCTATCATCAAAAGAGGAACCATATATAGTAAAAAATCATCCATAAATACCTCCATGATCTCCTCTATATACTCGAAAAAGATAGTCATCATGCATCGCTGGAAGGTAGCGGGTGCATTGCACAATCCAAATGGCATCCTCCTATAAGCGAATGTCCCCCACAGACAAGTGAAAGTGGTCTTCTCCTGATCATCCGGACGGATGGGAATCTGGAAGAAACCACTATAGCCGTCTAAATAGCAGAAGTGTGAATGCTGGGCCAACCGTTCGAGCATTTGATCAATGATGGGAAGTGGAAAATGGTCCTTCCGAGTGGCCGTATTCAGCTTCCTATAATCAATGCAAACCCTCCAGCCCGTGACGGTCCTGGTTGGGATTAACTCGTTGTTCTTATTCGTCACAATGGTCATCCCTCCTTTCTTCGGAACTACATGCACCGGGCTAACCCATTTGCTGTCCGAGATAGGATATATAATAGCTGCATCCAACATCTTAAGAATTTCCTTCTTCACAACCTCTTTCATGATCGGATTTAACCGTCTTTGAGGTTCCCGTGAAATCTTATGATCGTCCTCCATTAGAATTCTATGCATGCAGAAAGAAGGCTTAATGCCAATAAGATCATCTATAGTATAACCTAAAGCCTTTTGATGCTTTCTCAGGACATGCATAAGTTTGACAATTCAGATTCGGAGAGGGAAGCACTAACGATAACGGGATAAGTGGAATCCGGTCCAAGAAAGACATACCTTAAGTGATGTGGGAGTTGTTTAAGCTCCACAACTGGGGGTGCTTTCTGAGGGGGATCCTTGCTTCCTCCTTCCAGTGGAGTAGATCCAGAAACTGGACTTTCGGAAGTCTCAATTGAAATCGTCTCGCCTTCGACCTCGGTCGAGGCGCAAAGGCGTTGACCGAGATGTTCTTCAGTCGCCTCGCTTGGTCCAGAAAGTGCCTCGATCGAGGTACTGTAGCTGGAACCGAAACTGGAGATCTTCGTCTCCTGGATTAGCTTCTCAGTTTTAGCTCCTGGATCTTCTTCTAGTGCCTTTAAGCTCCGTATATCTGCATCACAAGAGGCATCTATACCTTCCTCCATTAAACTAAAACTAATAACTCTTTCAAGTGGATCGCTAATAAGGATAGAGCTCACCAATTCTCTTGATTCTTCTTCATCATAGATGTTGAAGATATCATCTCCTAGCTGCTCTCCCTTCATAGCCGCAAGTAATGCGAATTCCACTTCATCTCCGCCAATGTTGAATTTCAACTTGGCGTTCTTACAATCCACATTGCAACCCGAAGTTGCTAGAAATGGCCTCCCGAGAATGATAGGAACAGGATAATCTGCGGGAATATCAAGCACAACAAAGTCTATAGGTAAATAGAAGTTATCTAACTTAACCGGAACGTCTTCCAAAATGCCCACGGGATGGATAATGGAGCGGTCCGCCATGTATAACCTTATCTTAACCGGCTTGGGCTCTCCAAGTCCGATCTTCACACATAGTTCCAGCGGAATGATGCTCACGCTGGCTCCTAGATCACATAAGGCTTCACAAGTGACATCCCCAACTTGAATGGGAATGCAAAATGAGCTGGGATCTCTCAACTTGGGTGGCATCTTCTCCTTCATGATTTGAATAAGCTCCGAGGATTTAGATGTCATCCTTACTTCACCAAAGTCTTTCAGTTTCCTCTTCCTTGATAAGATTTATTTCAAGAACTTCCCATAGGCGGGCATCCCTAGAATAGCATCAAGAAAAGGAATGTTAATGTGTAGTTTATTCATCAAGTCAAGGAACTTACCAAAGTGCTTGTCTAGATATGCTCTGGCCCTTGACTGGGGGAATGGAAGTGGTGGTTTATATGCAGGAGGTGGAACATAAACTTCAGTTTTCTCCTCCGCTTTCTATGGCTCCAC
The DNA here is from genome assembly GCA_033239125.1 of Fagopyrum homotropicum. Taxonomy (NCBI): domain Eukaryota; kingdom Viridiplantae; phylum Streptophyta; class Magnoliopsida; order Caryophyllales; family Polygonaceae; genus Fagopyrum; species Fagopyrum homotropicum. The sequence goes on from BSWB01000008.1 coordinate 12,057,876, forward strand.
CTCGGTTGGCATCTCGGCCGACGTGTTCTTCGACTGCACCTGGACCGAGGTGGTCTTCGTCGGTACTGGCACCGACCGAGGCGCTGGATCTGCAGTCTTCAGTCCACTCCTGGTCGTTATGGCCATGATCTGGCCCTTAGGGTTGCTTTCCGTTCTTGCTGGAAGCTTCCCTGGATCTCTTGGCGTTTCATTCGCCCTACTAGCAAGTTGTTGTTCAAAGGCTTTTTGGGCCTTCGAAAATGAAGTCATAGATGTCTTCATAGCGCTAAGCTTGATCAAGATGGCCTCCAGCACTGCGTCTTTCTTTTCCGGCTGGGACGAACTTGATCCTTGCCCCTGGCTCTTTAATGGAGTAGAAGAAGAAGAAGGGGAAAAGAGGAAAGGATTAGAGGAATCGTTAGAATTGGAGTTAGAATGATTGTTACCCGAATTTTGGTTGTTCGCCCTCCAATTATTGATGTTGGATCCTCTATTGTTGTTGTAGTTGTTGTTCCGGGAACCGTTGTTGTTGTTACGGTATCCATTGTTGTTATTCCTTGATCCTTGATCTTCCTTCTTGGTTTGAGCAACCAAGAGTTCCTTCAATTGCTTCAAGTCATTCTTCAAAGACGTGAGTTGATTGTTGTTAGGCGGAGCATCTTGAAAGTTGACTCTTTTAACTCCACCTTCAGCTCCTTGGTTGGAATATTTCTCCATATGCAAAGCTTGTTTCTCTATAAAGTCCCAAGCTTCGTCAATCGCCATGTCCATAAATGTACCGGCGGATAGTAGTTGGAGGTTGAACTGGGTGCTTCCGTCCAGTCCTTTGAAGTATATCTCCAACAATTCTATCTTTGGAATCCCATGATGTGGGCAATCCAAAAGAATGTCTTTAAACCTCTCCCATGACTTGGACAAGCTCTCCTTGTCCTTCATAATGAATGCATTAATCTTCCCTCTCATTTCAGCGGTCTAAGAGGGGGGGGGGAATTTAGTTAAGAATTTCGTAGTCATCTCCTCCCAAGTACTGATTTTTCCTGGAGGAAGAGATTGATACCAAGTAAGAGCTCTATCTTTTAAAGAAAAGTAAAAAAAGGTCTTAGCTTGTAGTTGTTGTTTTCTATTCTTGAGGGTCTAAAGTCTCCATCAAGATCTCATAGTTCTGTAAATGTTGATGCGGAGATTCCTTCTCTAACCCTCCAAATTGGCATTGGCGAATCATGGAAAGAACTTGCGGTCGAAGTTCGTAGTCATGGTCCGCCGGATCTCCTAGGTTAACTCCAGGACACCTCAGTTGTTGATTGGGGTCCATTCTTTGCCCTAGGGTTTGCAGGATTCCTGCAAAAAGAGCGCCTCGGACTGGTATCCGAGGTGGAAGTACCTCGGCCGGGGCATCAGGTACTGGGACCTGCCTCGGTCGAGGGTCTGGAACTGGATCCTGCATCGGTCGAGGATCGGGAACTGGGTCTTCCCTCGGTCGAAGTAGATACTAGTCTCGTAAAGCTGCCATATCTGCTTCGATCGTTTCAGTTCTGGTGCGAGTTTCTTCTTTCTCCTGCCTCAGTTCTTCCCTGCTGAAGTGTAGCTGTTCTAACGCATCCTTCAATTCGGCCTCAAGATCGCGATCGTCTTGGTTGGCCATCTTCGCTTCTCTCAAGCGTCGTTTATATGTCTTTTCTGGTTCGGGATCGTAAGGAACGATTTCCTTCCCAGCGCGGGTTCTTCGCATAAACCTAAGAAAAGAACCTGCGAAAGTCACTCAAGTAGAGTGGTTAGTAGACACGGGGGCAAGTGCCCCAAAAGCAAACCGCAACCGGCTCGGTCTAGACCAAGTCCCCGGCAACGGCGCCAAAAACTTGTTCGCTCCAAACGGTGTGTGCAAGCTTTAAATTTATAACCCTAGATGTAAGCTTAAAACAAGGATGCGAACCCGCAGTGTACGGGTCAATCGTAGTAAAAAGCAAGGAATTCCAGGGGTCGATCACAGGGACTTAGTTGTGTTTAGACATCCGCTGCAACCTTTACCGGGTAAGAGAAAGGCTTCAATAACTGAATCAATTATCAAACAAGCGTTCCTTGGATAAAAATCCAACAAGACAAACAACAAGGAAGGGAATCTAAGATGATCTTACAAAACCCTTCAAAAAGCTATAAAAGCTATAGACTTTCTTCCTTCAACCTTCAAAAAGGTTCTTCAAATCTCCCAACTGGAGTATGGTTGTAGCGGATGTCTAAACACAATCGGTGGTATAGCATGATATCGATTTGTGAAAAATCCAACCCTTTTTATAGGAAAATTACTCTTCAAAGATAAGATATCATAGAAAGATCTCTTCCCATAAAAATAGGTAAATTATATGGTCCAACTTATCTTCTTCCTTCCAGGAACCCAGCCCAAAAATATAAGATCCTCTTTCCAAAGATAAAAGATCTCAGCCAAGAATAAAATATTCTCGCCGCGTCCCAGGTGTTCGCCTCGGTCGAGTCGGCTCCTCTGGATCACCTCGGTCGAGGTGACTTTGTAGTCAACCGAGGTGCATCATAACTGAATGTGAAATCTCTCAAATCTGGTCCAAAGTGAATCTTTAATCCATGGCTATGCTTCCTGGATCATTCCATAAGCTCCTGAATGTAGCTCCAATGACTCCATAGCTCCTTTTGCACCTTTTTGATGTAAAACGTGCCATTTTGCCTACGATTATAACAAAACTAGGTGTAGACCTCGATTCCCGCAAAGGTAGATAAAACGACAATATAATCACATAATATACATACAAACATGCAGATTATTGAAGATAAAACGTCTAAACAAGTCCCAAAATATAGACAATAATTCATGCTATCACCTGGTAATAGGTGGTTTTGAGTGGAATAGTGGAATGTGAGACCTCCCCCGTAATCATTCCCATAGGAGAAACACCAATTCCCTTCTAGAAATCACCAACCTTGTCATAGTGTTTAGAAGTCTTGAATCCAAAGCCACAACCAAAGATCTTGAGTCCTAGAATATGCATTTCTTTTATTTTATATTATCCTTGCTTGTGTTGCTTGTTTTACTTTGTTGATTTCAAAACTGATCTTTGATCAATCAAAACTCATCAAACCATATGATTTTCATTTCCTTACCATCTTTCTTTTTTCTTAGTCTAGGTTCATACTATTTTTGATTTCACATTAGTCTTTGTGTTCGACCTTGGAGTATTTGCCTTTCTACCTAACGATTCATACAGTGTGGGTTCGGTTGGTAGGTTTAAGTTATTATTTCAAGTTATAAATTTAAGACTTTGTGAGCATCGTTTTTAGAGCAAACAAGTTTTTAGTGCTATTGCCGGAGACTAGGTCTAGATCAATTTGTGTGTTTGATTATTGATAGTGTAGACCTTTCTTTTGCTTTTGATCTTGCTTTTCTTTGTGTCTTTGATTTTTCAAAGGTTCCCCGTATTTTAGTTTTATGCGAAGATCTCGTTATGGCAAAGAGTTATCTTCATTCGATCCTGAACCGGAGAAGAGTCTAAGGACGAGATTAAAGCTAACCAAAAAGAAGAAGAAAACATGGCCGAAAGAAACCTCCAAGCGGAACTAGGTGATGCTTTGGAGCAACTAAGGCTTAGGGATGAAACCTTGGAGAATGAAAGAAGGAGGGCAAATGAAAGAGAAGAAGCAACCATGAGGGAAATTGTGGAGACTAGAGCCGACATGAGACAAGCACTCTTGCAAAGAGGAGATAATGTCCGTCAACAAGTACCTCGACCTCCTCCACCGGTGAGGAATGTTCGTGTTGAGCCGATTGTGGGAGAGCCACAAATACTTGCTTAAATAATGGATCCGGCTCAAAGAGTACATCATCCGGGAGTCAACCTTGGAGATCCCGTCGCTCATGACTATGAGCTTCTCCCTCAAGTCCTCCAAATGATCCGCCACAACCAATTTAGAGGATTGGAGGGAGAGTCACCACATCAACAATTGTTGAATTACGAGATATTGATGAAGACTTTGAGGCTACTAAGGTTGGAGAACAACAATCACAAGCTTAGAGCATTTTTCTTCTCACTTAAGGATAAGGCTCTTGCTTGGTATCAATCCATCCCGCATGGACGAATCAACGCTTGGGAGAAGATGGCAACTGAGTTTCTTACAAAGTTCTTCCACCTTCCAAGACTACCGAACTTAGAGGAAAGATTAATGCATTTGTGATGATGGACACGGAGAGCTTGTTCAAATCTTAGGAGAGGTTCAAAGGACTTCTCCTATATTGTCCTCACCATAGATTCCAAAGATAGAGCTTTTTGAGATCTACTTCAAAGGGCTTGATGAAGATAGCCAATTCCGGCTTCAATCACTTTCTGGAGGTATTTTTATGGAAAAGAATATTGATGATGCTTGGGAGTTTGTTGAAAAACAAGCTTTGGTGATTGAAAAGTAGTCTCATAGGAAGAGTGATGAGAGGAACCAGAGGCCCGGAGTGTATGAAGTGAGTAAAGCAACTATGAACAATGTCAAGCTTGAGACCATTAACAATGAGCTTAAGTCCTTGAAGGAGCTTTGTCCAACAACTTTGAAGGCAAGTACTCAAGCTCAACTACAAGCCCAAGTTCAAGTGGCATCTAAGGAGGAGGATGTGAACTACATGGGGAGGGGCAACTTCCAACGGCATTACCAAGGTCCTAGGAACTTCAACAACAACCGGAATTTCCAAGGAAAAAACTACCGCCCTAATCACAACCATCCCGGTTTCTCCTACTCAAACCCGGATGGAGCATTGAACCCTCCCGCTTCCACAACTCATGTTCCACCACCAAAAGCTCCAACACAAGCCTCATAAGAGCCTCCACCCGGATTTACTTAGCCTCCTGAACGGAAATGATGTTTGAGAAATTGATGGGAAGGTTGAGTGGATTGGAGAGCACCGTTACTTCAACTGCAAAGTCTCAAAAAGTCTTGGAGACTCAAGTGTTCCAAAAGGCTGGAGAAGCTCAAAGGAATCCGGGAAGACTTTTGGGATAGACCGAGGATGATCCTAAGGGGAAAGTCATGGTAATCACAACAAGAAGGGGTTTGAAAACGAATGAGTCATTGTCAAGAGTGTTGACAAGGGGAAGCAAGTGATGGTAGAGGAAGATCCTAAGGTTGATGGGGGAAAAAGGAAAAGAGAAGGAACCAACTTATGTGCCTCCACCACGATTCAGGTTTCCACTACCATTTCCACAATCTCGTGCTATAGCTCGCTTGGATAAGCACTTCGGTAAATTCCTTGAACTCATGAGTTAATTGCATATTAGCATTCCATTCATGGATGCTATTCTAGGTATGCCGGCATATGGAAAGTTCTTAAAGGAAATCCTCTCTAACAAGAGGAAATTATAGGAGTATGGTATAGTAAGGATGATTAATAGATCCTCCTAACTCATCCAAATCATGAAGGAAGAGATGCCTCTGAAGCTAAGAGACCCGGTTTCATTTTGCGTTCCCATTGGAGTTGGAGAGGTGACATATGAAGCATTGTGTGAGCTTGGAGCTAGTGTGAGCATCATACCACTTGCACTGTGCAAAAAGGTTGGACTTGGAGAGCCAAAACCGGTGAAGATGACCCTCTACATTGCGGATAGGTCGGTTACACATCCGATGGGGATTCTTGAAGACATTCCCATCCAACTTGGGAAATTCTATGTTTCAATTGATTTTGTTGTGTTGGACATCCCGGCGGATTACCCGGTGCCTATCATACTTGGGAGACCTTTTCTTGAAACTTCCGGATACTTGGTGGATTTCAAGAATGACACCCTCTCTTTCAACAATGGAGAGGAGAACATCAAATTCAAGATGTCCATAATGGTAAAAGGGCCAACTTTTGAAGAGGGCATGTTTAATGTTCAAGATGAGGAAGAGTCCCGGGAGATGGTGAGCTCTATCATGATAAGATTCCCTTGAGAAGGTGTTGAGCATGAGCATCCTAGAGGAAGGAGTGGAGGAGAGTTGCAATGCAGAAATCCGATCTTTGGAACCCTCACCCGAAGACCTCAAAGCCGGATTTGAAGTCCTAGCAGGAGAGGAGAATTGTATTAATGATCTCGGCCAACTTCTACAAATCTCAGCCGAGATTTTAATTAATACAATTAATTCACCCGAGATTCTCAATATCAAAAGCACCCGCGGGCAAAATCTTGAGCGAGAATTCTCCATGAGGGGCGGGATTTTTGACCTCTAGAATCTTGGCCAAGGGTGTTTGAAGAGATGAAAAGATGTGAGAGTACGAATTCTATGGTTGTGGAGAACTCTCAAGCTACACCAGAAGGATCAAATCTTCTTAAAAAAGGTCCTCTTACACTTGAATTAAAACATCTTCCTTCTCACTTGAGGTATGCATTTCTTGGACCTAATTCTACTTATCCGGTGATTGTGAGTGCTAGTTTGAATGATATTGTTCTTGATAGATTGTTGATTGAACTGAAATTGCATAGGAAAGCTCTTGGCTACACCATTGATGATCTAATTGGGATTAATCTATCTCTTTGCATGCATAAGATTCTAATGGAAGAGGCCATAAGCCCTCAATTCAACCTCAAAGAAGATTAAATTCTATAATAAAAGGTTGTTAAGAAATAAGTGCTTAAATTGCTTGATGCGTGTATCATCTTTCCTATTTCAGATAGTAGATGGGCTAGTCCCGTGCATGTTGTCCCTAAGAAGGGTGGAATAACCATAGTGACCCACAAGAACAATGAGTTAATCCCAACTAGAACGGTTACGAGATGGAGGATGTGCATTGATTATAGGAAGTTGAATGTAGCCACTAGGAAAGACCACTTCCGCGTCCTTTTCATTGACCAAATGTTAGAGAGATTAGCTCAACATTCACACTTTTGCTATCTAGATGGTTATAGTGGGTTCTTCCAAATCCTAATCCACCCCGATGACCAAGAAAAGACCACATTTACTTGTCCATGGGGTACTTTTGCATACAGGAGAATGCCATTTGAGTTGTGTAATGCACCCGCCACGTTTCAAAGATGCATGATGTCCATATTCTTTGATTACATTGAGGATATCATGGAAGTATTTATGGATGACTTTTCCGTTTATGGTTTCTATTTTGATGATTATTTGGCTAATTTGTCATCGGTTTTGCAAAGATGTGAGGACACTAACCTTGTTTTGAATTGGGAGAAATGTCACTTTATGGTTATTGAAGGAATTGTCTTAGGTCACTTGGTATTTAACATGGCATTGAGGTTGATAGGGCCAAAATTGAGACGATTGAGAAGTTGTCTCCGCCTACATCGGTAAAGGGGTGAAGGAGCTTTTTAGGTCATGCCGGTTTTTACTGGAGGTTCATTAAGGATTTCTCAAAGATTTCTAAACCTCTCACTAGCCTACTAATGAAGGATGTTGCATTTGTTTTCTTGAAAGAGCGTCTTGATGCATATTATAGGTTAAATGAAGCATTGATCTTTGCTCCTATCATTCAACCTCCGGATTGGAGCCTTCCATTTGAAGTGATGTGTGACGCTAGTGATGTAGCGGTTGGGGCCGTGCTTGGGCAAAAGAAGGATGGGTTTACGCATTCCATCTACTATGCTAGCAAGACGCTAGATGAAGTCTAACTCAACTACACCACTACCGAGAAGTAGCTCTTAGCGATGTTATATGCTTTTAAGAAGTTTTGTTCCTACCTTGTGGGATCAAAAGTGATTGTCTACACCGACCATTCAGTGATCCACTATCTCCTTAAAAAGAAAGACGCTAAGCCTCGCCTCATTAGATGGATCCTTCTTCTCCAAGAGTTTGATCTAGAAATCCGAGACAAGAAAGGATCCGAGAACTCGGTGGCGGATCACCTTAGCCGTTTGCCTCCCCTTGTCATAGGAAAAGAAGGCATCCCGATTGATGATTCCTTTCCGGATGATCAGCTTCATACGAAGGAAATTTACCTTCTTTAAGTCTCAAGGGGAGATAAACCGTGGTTTGCCGATATTGTCAACTATTTGGTGTGTGAGGAGGTCCCTATGGGTTTGTATTTCACTCAAAGGAAGAGGTTCTTCAAGGATGTAAGGCATTACTATTGGAATGAGACTTTATTGTTCAAGATAGGTCCGGATGATATATTTTGAAGATGTATTCCAGAAGATAAGGTAGAGAGCGTCATTCGTCATTTCCATCATTGCCTTATGGTGGTCATGCTAGTTTCCATAAGACATATGCTAAGGTCCTGCAATCCGGATTCTTTTGGCCAACGCTTTTCAAGGATGTGTAAAGGTTTGTAGCTTCTTGTGACTATTGCCAAAGAGCGGGGGAACATCTCTAGGAGGAATAAAATTCCTTTGAACAACATTCAAGAGATTGAGATTTTTGATGTGTAAGGAGTGGACTTCATGGGGCCGTTCCCATCTTCTCGTGGGAATCTCTATATTCTATTGGCGGTAGACTATGTTTCAATATGGGTTGAGGTCAATGCTTCTCCTACAAATAATGTCAAGGTTGTAGTGAAGTTCTTTAACCGAGTCATCTTCCCAAGGTTTGGCACACCTCGAATAATCATTAGTGGTGGAGTAAAGCATTTCACCGCCCGGAACTTTGAGACACTTTTGGCCAAGTACAGAGTGACTCACAAGGTGGCCACTCCATACCATCCTCAAACTAGTGGTCAAGTGGAGATTTCCAATAGAGGATCAAGGGAATTCTTGAGAAGACGGTCTCTAGGAAAAGGAAGGATTGGTCAATGAAGCTAGATGATGCATTGTGGGCCTATAGAACGGCTTTCAAGACCCCAAGAGGAACCACCCCTTACAAGCTAGTGTATGGCAAGTCTTGTCATCTTCCGGTGGAATTGGAGCATAGGGCATATTGGGCCATCAAGTGGCTTAACTTTGATATGAAGGAAGCCGGTGAGAAGTGTCTATTAGACATCATCGAGCTTGAAAAGATCCGGCTTGATGCTTATGAGAATGCCCGGATCTACAAGGAAAGAACTAAGAGGTGGCATGACAAGCACATCATCCTCAAGGAGTTTGATGAAAGAGATATTGTCCTTCTATTCAACTCAAGGCTTTGTCTCTTTCCGAAGAAGTTAAAATCAAGGTGGAGGACCGGACCCTATGTGATCAAGAAAGTCTTCCCCATGGAGCGGTTAAAGTATGAGGTGAACATTGTGGAGCTTTTTAAGATGAATGAGCATCGCTTGAAGAAGTATACACCGGAAGATCCGGTAAAAAGGATTGCCACCATCCATTACGAATGATCATCCACGGAGTTGGGTCTAGATAGCAACCTTAAAACTAGCGATTCTTGGGAGGCAACCCAAGGTGAACTCTTTTCCCTTTTTTTTCATTTTTGTTTTTGCTTTTGGTGTATTTTGTGTGTTTTTCTGTTTTTGGTTGGTAGGATCTAGGTAACAATAAGGCATGAGATGAACATTGTTAATTGAGATGTCGGAAAGTTCAAAATTTTGTTGGTGAAGAAGTGCAAGAACTGACAACATGGGAAAGAAGTGCCAAGGTGTAATGATCTCAAGAGAATGAAGGAACTCCAACGTAGAATTGAAAAATCTCGGTCCCGAAAACAGATGAAATCTCGGACGAAATTTGCAAATTGACCGAGAATTGGCGATTTTGTGTTGAACTATAAAAGGCTTCTTCACCCTTGTTCTTCACAAAAACCTCGGCTAAAGGATAACGTCGACCGCCGAAAGCACCCAGATCCTCAAAATCTCTCAAATCTTCACCAAAACACTCAATTCATGTGCTTAAACTCAAAATCTCCTACCCACAAACTCATTTCCAAGTCCAATCTAAGCAAAAACTTCAATTTCCGCCGAAATCGAGTTTCCCCAATTTGGAACCCTAACCTAAATCCCTAATCTTCAAAACTGTCGATTTAGGGTTTTTTTGGTTCGTGAGGAAGGCTACTTTGGAGTAGAAAAGGGAGAGGAAAGCTACAGGGACCGTTGTTTGGAGTGGAACTTTACATAATCGAAGCTCAATCGAGATTTGAAGAAATCTCATGTTGTTCATCCTCAAACCGCGGCCGAGGTTTTTACCCAATTGACCGCGATTTACTCTACTACGATGGATTTTGTTAGAAGGTCAACAAGGGAACTAATTCCTCATCGAGGATCTCCTTCCTCATCACGCCAAGCACCACGACCACTCTCCATCAACATTCCCGTCATACAAGGTAAACATAAAGATCGATTTGAGAAGATCCGAGAGCGTACTATTGTGGAGCCTCGTTGACGTAGGATCATTCTTAGCATCTAAGACTATGCTACATGGATCATTCACCAATCTATAAGCGAGAGAAACTCAAGAAAGGAGCACTTATAAGTTGCAATATGGGGCAAATTTATGGAATGGAAGATTGTGTGGCATATGAATTTTTCCTGGAGGAAAACTCAGCCGATTTTTGTGTCCGATTTCCTTCACTGGAACGAGTTTGCAAAAGATCCGGTCATGATCTTCTATCTTTTGACAATTATATCTTGTTATGATTCCGTAAAGCTCTCAGACTATCTTAAGAGATAATATAGATTCTATCTTTTTAGATTTTATATTTTTTATATCTTAAAGATATCTTTGCAAGATTATCTTTAAATATATTTTCTTAGTTTTTATAGGATTAGTCTCCCTTATAAATAGCCTTAGTGGGGGAGATTGTTTGGCATATTAGATTTGATATATTTCCACAGATTGTGAGACTTGCAACTTCACTTACGAAGTTTGTGTTTTATTCATTAAATTATTCAGTTAATAAAGAGAGCTTTTAATTGAATTGTTTGTGAAGTCCTTGCTAGATTGTGCTTGTGTATGTTAATCTTATTGAAGGTTGGTGCTCCTGGTCAGTACTAGTCCCTCCTTGTGCTTGTCTTAATTAGAAGATTTGTGTAAGGTTAAAGAAGTACGGGCTAAGGTAATCTTCTCGTTTAAGGGTTTTGCCACATCATTGGTCAAGGTTCTTTTGAGGAACTATCTTAGTTCATATCTTCATATATTTCTTCCATTATCATTCCATAATCACCTTATTATCTTGTAATTATATCATTCACTAATCCGTGTTATGAGTTTCACGAAAAATCATCCTGTTCTTGGAGAAAATCGGCCGATTTATTCCTTACAAACCCGATATTTATCCCAGTTAAGGACTTTCAATCTAGATCGGAAACTGCGGCTTATCCCCGCATCAAGGTGGTATAAGAGATAATCGATTGAAGTGCAAACGTTCATCAAAAGGTTTGATTTATAATTGAGTCTTCTTTGAGTCTTTAAAAGTCGAGTTTTTTCTTGTTCGCCTTCTTTGCGAGATTATTTGAATCTAACGTACGTTGATCTGTGTAAGTTCGAAAGGGAAAAACGCCATCAACCAAACACAAGCCATCCATTGACCTTGAAACCTCTCCAATACAAAAAAAAAAGTAAAGGAAAGAAAGATCTTGAACGACGAATCCGAGAGTCGATTTTTAACAAAGAAAATCGACATGTTCATTCGAAAAAATCGTCTGATTTTTTATCCGATTTTTGCCATTGTTGCCAAATTTCGAGAAACTTTTTTTGAGGCATGCTTCGCAGAATCCAAATCAACCCTGTGCAAGAGTATTACTAAAGAAGAATAACAGTATATACCTTGATCCAATAAAGAGTTCTAGCCATACATAAATCCAAAACCCGACTACCTCTCTTTTCTTAACTTTGCAACTCAAGGTACGTTCTTCTCTCTTCTTAATCTCTTGTGTGCGTTTCTTTAGCCTCTTTTCTATTCTAAACATTGAGTCTTTCTTTAAAGTGTTAATTAGTATCTACACTTCTTAACATCTTATTATCTATCTGCAATATCTTCTTTCTACCTTGTCGTGTGTGGAATAAACTCCTTACAGGAATTCCTTAATCATCGCACCCACAAGAACCTTTAACCGAACCAAGTTGACTATTTGATTCGGTCAAGGAGATTTAGTGAGACCAAGGCACCAGTCGATAAAGGAGCATTAATCCATCAAAGGCAATTACATCAAATTAGCTTGTGACTCACAACAGAGTGTGAGTGCGAGAGAAGACAAATAAGAAACCCTTGTTTAGACTAATATCACACGTTTGTTGTTACTTTATGCGATTGTGCAGGATGTATTATCTGAACTATCATTCCAGAGGGAAATCTTGACCCCTAGAGCAAAACCTCGCCTGAGATTTTGGCCGAGATTTGCCCCAATCAAGGTTTAATCAATACGTTCCTCAACGGAGATCGATGAATGAGGATGACGGATGCTCACGTGTTTCGTATAGAAATCCAGCCCCAAAACCACATCCATGAATCCATTACGATCAAGGTATGAGGTATTCCAATCAAATTTATGATATGCCTAATGCTCCGGAGTATATTGATTTTCAGGAATTCGAGGATGAGAGGGACTACCATAGGCATGGTCGACATTCTAGAAGGGAACGCTATTACCCAAGGGTGGAACCATCTAGACGTCCTTCAATTAAGGTTCATGAAATTGTAAAGGAACTCAGAATTGAGTTGGAGGAAGTACGTAATCAGTTGATCGCATTCATGGAGGCTATTCAAACTAACAAGGTTACTGACTCTAAACCTTTTGTTCCTATTAATGATCATGTGGAATTGACGGAATCTAATAACATGATATATATACAGGTATGAAAGAACATTTTCTTGAATGTGATGAGTATGATCCCAAGTTGTTGTAGTCATCTTTATATTGTTCTTTAGTACAAAGTCCTAGTAATTTATCTTTTGATGTGCCTAAGTTTTATATAGTGCATCCTCAAGTTGTGGCATTGTTAGATTACCATAAGCAGTATGTTATGCATGAGATTATTAATGAAAGTTTTAGATGGCATAAAGTGTTGTATGCTTTGCATTGTCACGACTTTGTTAATACATTACTTCTTTCAAGCCCTAATCTTGCACCGTTATCCAAGAGGAAGGGAGTAAGCTTTATTGTAGGATTGCAAGATGAGATGGTCAAAAAGGAGGATATAAAAAAAATTAATGACTCCATCCTATGAAGTTAATCCAGTCCGGAAGCTGTCATACTTGAGTCATCGTGTGATTAGTGATAAACAAGACTATGATTCGAGGTCGAATCATTTCCAAGAAGGGGAGTATGATATGGGACCATCTTTAGCATCTACGACTATGCTACATGGATCATTCACCAATCTAGAAGCGAGAGAAACTCAAGAAAGGTGTGCTTACATGTTGCAAACATGGGGCGACTTGATGGAATGGAAGATTGCATGGCAGATGAAGAAAATCGAACCGATTTCCAAGAAAATCGACCGATTTTCCTGTAGGAAAATTCGGCCGATTTTTGTGTCCGATTTCCTTCACTGGAACGAGTTTACAAAAGATTCGGCGATGATCTTCTATCTTTTAAGAATTATATCTTGTTATGATTCCGTAAAGCTCTCAAACTATTTTAAGGGATTTTAGATTCTATCTTTTTAGATTTTATATTTTATATATCTTAAAGATATTTTTGCAAGATTATCTTTAAATATATTTTCCTTGTTTTTGTAAGATTTGGCTCCCTTATAAATAGCCTTAGTGGGGGAGATTGTTTGGCAGATTAGATTTGATATATTTCCACAGATTGTGAGACTTGCAACTTCACTTACGAAGTTTGTGTTTTATTCATTAAATTGTTCAATCAATAAAGAGAGCTTTTGATTGAATTGTTTGTGAAGTCCTTGCTAGATTGTGCTTGTGTGTGTTAATCTTATTGAAGGTTGTTGCTCTTGGTCAATACTAGTCCCTCCTTGTGCGTGTCTTAATTAGAAGACTTGTGTAAGGTTAACGAAGTGCGGGTTAAGGTAATCTTCTCGTTTAAGGGTTTTGACACATCATTAGTCAAGGTTCTTTTGCGAAACTATCTTAGTTCATATCTTCCTATATTTTGTCCATTATCATTCCATAATCACCTTCTTATCTTGGCATATCATTCACTAATCCGTGTTTTGAGTTTCACGAAGAATCACTCTGTTCTTGGAGAAAATTGGCCGATTTATTCCTTAAAACAACCCGATTTTTATCCCAGTTAAGGACTTTCAATCTAGATCGGCAACTACGGATTATCCCCGCATCACTCGTTACCTTGGTTTGGATGATTTGGATGAAATGCATGATAGAGAGGATGTTGATCTCATGCTAGATAGAGTAGGATGGACTGTTTTTTGTGGGAATTAAAGAATCATCTTACGTTGAAATCACTAGGGAATACTTGAGTTCTTTTGACCATGACCCGAAAAAGAGGATTGTGAAATTTAGGTAGATGAACAAGAATGACAATTTCCCGGTTGACATGTTTGCATGGACAATTCTTCGGTTTCCCTAGTGCTAGTGCGGGAACATTCCCTAAGACCATAAAAGCTAGAGATTTTTGGGAAAGTATCACACTAGTGTAGGGTGGATGTGATGAGTGGGCGACCGGAGACTCAAAGGTCAAGATGAACTATAATCTGTCTTTCAAGGTTGCTCATAGGGTGATGAGTGAAATGTTATTTGCACGCTCCGAGAGCCCACAAAAGGTAAAGGCGGGGGAGTTGTTCCTATTATGGTGTATGGCTACCGGTACTAGACTGGATACCGCCACCCTCTTGCCGGATAGCTTGAAGAAGGTTGGGAATAAGTCCAAGAGAGATATTTGTATTGGGGGTTTAGTGACCACTATCGCTAGAGCCTTAGATGTAGACTTCTCAACTTGTACCTTAGTAGCCCCGGCCCGACCTCTAGGTATCCGACCGCTAGTCTCCCGTGGTATTCCCGTACCACAAGGACGGGGAGTTCACTATGCATCTATTCCGTGGGAGCAGGAGTATCAAAGAGGGATCGCTTGGAAGAGAGATTGCACCACCAAAGATGAGCATAATTGGAAGACATTTCTTAAGGACCTATTTGTGGGTGAGGATGAGGAGGATTTTGATGTTGGGATGGAGAGTGAATGTTGAAAGGTGTTTTTTCCAAATAAATTTTAATGCTCGTGATTTTGAGTAAAATAAATTTTAATCCACATATATATTCTAAAATCAAGCCTTACAAAAGGTATATTTTGTATACCAAAGTAAAATATTTTAAACCAAAGGGAAATATGATTGACACATTTATGGCTCAGTAAATCGATTGATACAAGAATCTTAAAAGTTTGAATTGAGTCCGATTAAAGAAAAAGGGCCTTATGTTCAAAAAAAAAAAAAAGGAAGCCTAATTTTTCATGAAGTTAATCCATGAACACCAAATTTAACCCTTTTATTGTCATTTATTGTGGCCATCAAATTGGTAATTTAAGTCATTTTTCTATTCACGCGTGAAGAGTGGGATAGAAGTATGGAGGTTGAGAAAATGACATTAATTAGGATGATAAATTTGATCAAATTATCATCGGCTCCCGAAAAACATTAACTGAGATGGTCAAAAGTAATAAATGTGTTATATATAAACGCACATTGACCGCTAATTGAAACAGTATTAAAAACTTTGGTTAAATTGGGTTTGTGAATATATATATATATATATATATATATATATATATATAAGTGAAATAGGAGTGTTTTAAAAGGCTATTTAATTTTTTATTTTTTTCAAAGCAAATGAAAGGATAAAAAGGAAAGAGGAGTTACGTGGGTGGTTACAATTTTGACAGTCAATTCAAATTCTGAAACAGTCACCATTATTGCTCCCAATAAAAGCTTAATCTATCCTTATATATAAAGAAATCATTGTGCTTGTTAGTACGAAAAAAAAGAAGAAGAGCGTTGTTGTAGAAGAAACAATAGAGCACTGCTGAGAAGAAATAGCTTGATCCAACAGAAGAAATAGCTTGATCCAACAGAAGGGAGACAAAAAGATCCTGAAACAAGGATATTAAGCGGTTGAAGAATCAAGTTTCTATAACTCCGTTTAAGCATTCCGGTCTTCATCCCGTTCGATCTTGTTAAGGTAAAATCCTCATGTAATGGTTGTTGTATTCTTTTCCTTTTCAGATTCAAGTCAGGGTTGTTCTCGATTGCGTAAAGGTTCTCTATCAAAGTATATGATGCAAAAGATCTTAAGCAGAATTATGGTTGTAATATATGCAAAAGTCTCAACAAATCCGGACGAAGCCCATGATGCACAATTCAATCCCGTCGTTCATCGTGCAAAAGGGAGTTGTTTGCTGGTTATACTTATGAAAATTGGAGTCGCGTCATGCTGCGGCTCGCAAGAGAAAGGGCGGCGATAAACACCATCAAAAGTTGAGGAAGTATGAGAGAAGAAGAAACGAATTGAATCCGAAACTCCATAATGCAAGATGTTTCAAGTTCAAAAAGAGAGGGATATGGGTGCAGGCATACTCCACTTGCAAAGTCACCCTTCAACCGCAAAATCATATCATACAAAAAAGATCTATTCGCTCGATAAGAATGAGGTCGGGAAAATTGTGATTCATGGAGAAATATGTCCAGCCGGGGTTACTTTGGTAGTCATCATCCTCTACCTCAACTTCAACAATAAACTTCATCATGGTCATCTTACAAAACCAGATGCATATCTCCTCTACCAAGCTCGAACCAATTTTCCGGCGCCGTCAACATACGCGGAGTACAACTCAGTCTCATTCTTGTCAATGATCGAAATATATAGTACCAACTACGAGCACAACCCTAACTCCTCCTCGTTTCTCCCGGCGTCTTCAACGAAAAGCTTTTGTAGGCAGTGGATTTCCCGATCTTTGAAAAATACAGATGATGCTCAGTTTGAGTGCATAATTTGAATACTTTTGGAGACAAGAGGGGAATTTTTTTATTGCTCCAAAGTTCATACAACAAATACAAGATCAAGGCAAATGTGCAAGTACAAAGACAAGAAGGATACAAGAAGAAGAAATAAAAAAAGCGAGGACGAAGTAATGAGTTGGGCGTGCGTTTTTTTTATCGAAAAAAGGGATAGAAGAATTAATTATTTCATGCCCATAATAAAAATGCAGGAAAAGATCCTATACTTTAGCAAAGAGGATGGTAAAAGCAGAGTTGAGTTCCAAAAACTTCAAAGAAAATGCCAATAAACTAAAGAAAGCAAAAATAGTCAAATTAAGTGGGTTTGACTAAAATAAAATCATGCCAGTAAAGGTCACAAGCAATGGGGCCTCAACGCTTTCTCAAGCTCAACAAAATTATACAGAAGGGTAGCTGTCAAGCCTGTACTCAACAACAAAAACCAAACCAATTAGATCGAAGATGAGGTGGAGACTCATAGTCAGAATGGAGCGGATTGACTACAAATACTAAACTCATCCGTGAACCGTCCTCAAAGTTTCAAGCCAAAAAAGCTCAAGTACTTATATTGCGGAGGCTTGAAAATATTATGATCGAAAAGATTTAGGGTAAAAATGAAGACCCGGAAGCAATACATATGAGTACATCGGAGGATAATCAAAAATCGATACAACGACCGTGTTAGGTTTCCCCACATCATTAAGGTTTGATAAAGACCATAGCAGGATTATCCAAGCGGATTAAGTAATATGTGAAGGTAATGGCCCTATAAAGTAAAAGAGGATTTTCCTTGACCCAAGTTCACTGTTTTGAGGCAGAACTACGTGATTTGATCTTCACCAAGGAGTACGTAGGAAATTCGATTTAATAAATAATCGGATTCAATCACAAGTTTCAAATACGTCAAAATTCGATTGTAAAGGATGCGAACTACGCGCGGTTTGATCCCCGCAAAGAGGGGTACGTAGGAGACTTGACCCAAATGTAAATCAAGTTCAATCGCCAAATGTCAAAAGTGCCGCAGATAGTAGGAAAGAAATACGTATGATTTGATCCCTACTAAAGGGTACGTAGGAAACTCAATTTCACGGCTATTGAGTTCAATCACAAATTCCAAGTTGATACCCAATCGAAAGTTCTATTACGACCTACGCGCGGTTTGATCCCTACAAAAGGGTACGTAGGAAACTTGACTATATAAATTGTCAAGTTCAATCGGAAACACCAAGTCAATTATTTTCTAAAGAAGAAGGATGATAACTACGATGACTTGATTCCGTCTCAAACGGATACGTAGGAAGCTCGGTATAAAGCAAGAGGCTCATTGAGTTCGGTCACACCCAAAACTCCAAGATCTGTTAAAGTTGAGAACTGCGTCTGACTTGATTCCGTTGAAATGGATACGTAGGAAACTCGTCGAGTTCAGCATACCCCCAAACGAAGAGAAGAAAAAGAGAGGGATATTCAACTATTGAATTTCTCATGCGCACATGATAGTCGGATAATTTGGAAAACCCTTCATAGAAGGTGGGTCCGAGTGATTCCGATGATGCGTAAAAAAGTGGAGAAATACAAGTGATAGTTGGTGCGGATTATAGGCAACCCGTCTTAAAGTTGAATTTGGATCCAACATGTGACACATGATTGTTAAAGTCCGCAAAAATAGATATATGAACTACGTAAGGCATGATCCTTCTGAGGGAAGGTACGTAGGCAACCCGTCGGGTGCAACCCAAATACTCAAGAAAAATCATGAGGTCGTCCAAAATAGTAATCGGTATCATTTTGAAATCGTGAGGATACAACGAATAAGGGTCGAACTTAGATAAATATATTTCAATTGAAATGTGTTACGCAATTTTATTTTCTTGTAATATTTTTGCCTAACAGTGACCATGTCACTCAGGCCATGGACACCGGGACCGATGTTGTGGGTCCTAATGATGTTGATGATGAGGAGGAGACATAGGAGGATGACCCAACCGGCGGTGGAGCGGACGTGGGCCCTGGACAACACGAGGTGTCTATGATGGGAGTGAGACACTTGGTCTCTCACGCACCTTGGAGCGGGACCCGACCCTGACATGACCGTGATGAGCTCCCTCTCCGGATGGGACGACTCGGCGCCAAATTTAACAGCCTTCAGGAGGCGATTACAGGGTTGTCGCGGCACTTAGACCGTGTCGATGAGCGGATTGACTGTTTCGAGGAGCGTCATTCCGTCTCGGACAGGATGCTGGTGGATATGTACCGACAGATGTTCGGAGGAGCATGCATACGACCCGCACTACCCTTGATTCCCACCACCTCCGCCGTAGGAGTGAGTTGAGATACCGGATCACCTTTTACACTGTTAGTACCTTCTTTCACCCTTTATTTGATTTTCACATTGGGGACAATGTGGATGCTAAGTATGGGGAGAGGTATTTGCATTACTTTGCATGTTTTTCTTTCACCGCATTGCATTTAGGATAGTTTCATATTTTTAGTCATAAGTTTCTTTTCGTTTTGCATTGTATATATCTCTATTGCAAAAATTCCAAAAAAGTGAAATTTTTTTTAAAAAAATTGTGCTTCTTGGATTGAAATTATCCCTATGATGATATTGTGTGTGAATTGGCTATGGATGATCTTTATGTGTTTGAATTGATTTATGACATGTGTGAGATTTGAATACTTTTTTAGAACTCATGCATTGATTGTGATGTTGCCTCTTGTCTAGATCATGTTGAGAATTGATTGTTGAAACTGCATAATAAGTTCTTACACATCATTTGCAATAATTAAGTCATTTGATTTTTTTCCTTTCTTCATCTTGATCATGTTTGCTTTAACACCTCTTTTGATGAAAAATTGATAAATTGTCTCTCTTGACCCATCCGGAAAATAGGAAGCATTTTAGTGTGTTGGGCGTGTGAAAAACAAGTGTGAAGTGATGTTTGTAGTAAAGAAGTTGAAAAAGTTGAAATGTGTTGAAATGTGTTGTAACAAATGTAGAAAAATAGGTTCGGGGCATTAGTTATGAAGATGAGTAACTCGGTACCATTCACATAATCGGGTAATTGTATCTTACCAATTTCGGAATAACTAAGTGTCCTAACGAGTTTTGGTATGTGCATCCGGTGTGAGGCACCTAGGTAATCACCAAGGCTTCGGCTTTTGTGCACCTATGCCACTATCTTAAAAAAAGAAGAGAGAATAATGCTTGTTTGGTGGATGTTGAGTGAAAATGATGCATGTGGAGTAGTTCCTTTTCTCGGATTTGCACCACATCCCCTATAATATCTCATCCTTTACGCGTTTCTTAGCCTCTTCTTGCTAAGTCCTTAAGACCTTCATGCACATGTGTTTTGGCTTAGTGGTTTAGTTTGATGCTCTCATGATTGATCTAGATACATTGAACTTACCTTGCATGCATGAATTTCGGTGTAAAGTGTGATCATCCTTTTCATGCTTATCTCTCTTTGACATATATTGATCCATCCTTAGCCATGAAGCATCACTTTGAGGATGATATATGATTAGAAACACATACCAAAAATGTTTTGTCTTTGTTTTTTCACATGCATAAATCATGTCATCTAGTAGATTGATTTGAATCTTGCTTGGGGGCAAGCAAGGGCAAGTGTGGGGTATTTTGCTGACATGATTTATTACCTTAGATTAGACTTGCAATTTACTTTATTTTTCCCTTTGTTTTGCATGCATTGGCATGAGTTCGTGACATTTATGTTTGACTTTGCATATTATGCTAGAAAAGATGTCTACACGGACTTTTGTCTCATTTTCATGCATTTCGGAGAACTTTGGAGCAAATTGACGCATATGAGGATCAAGCCTCGAAGCGGCACATAATCGAGACCTGAATGAAGCAAGGAAACTCACCTAAGGAGCGAGCATTGGAGCAAAGGAGGAAGAACCATGGCATCTCGGGTGTGTAATATTGATCTCGAACGAGATTTCATACTTTTGCACTACCCGAGATTTCTATGGAAATGAAGCAAACATGAAGAAATCTCGGTCCCGACATGTGAAGGATCTCGGCCGAGATTTTCACCCAGATCGAACGAGATTCCTCGTTTGCGCAACCCATGACGTATTTCAAGTTAAGGCCGACAATGCAATTTCCCAATTAGGTGGTGGCACGAGTGAGCTGGCAGCTAGTCCCCCAAGGAGTTCCCATTTCATCCAACTTATTTTTTCCCAAATGTGGCCATATTCTAGAAAACAAGAGAAGAACTTTTGAAAAGAGAGTGTTTTGGAGAGAAAAAACTTAGAGTTAGTAAGCTTGAATTTCGGATTTGAAGGAAGTTTGATGTTCTTGGAATACATTTCTATTCAAGTTTGAATAAGATTTTAGTTGAGTATCTCTTTCTTTCCTTTGCTTTTATTTTCATGGATTGTATGGGTTTGTGTTTGATTTTCCTTGACCTAGAAATGCATGTTTTAAGCTAAATACTTGCGGTTCTAGGGTGATAGTTAGGTTGATGGTTGTGGCTTGGATGATGATAATTTGGACTTGAATGTTGTATTTAGGACGATTTGGTTGGCATTTCCTTCGCTCTTAAGAATCTCGGCCTGTTCTTCATGAATCTCGGCCGAGATTGGTATGAACAACCCGAGGTTTCTTCTGTTGATCTGATATTGAGGAATATGTATGCTAGGGTGTTAGATTGTTCAAAACCTAGTGTTTGTTGTGCTTTAGATCCATATAAGGTTAGCAAACTAGGTTAAGGATGAGACTTACCCGGTGATTCCCTATCTTAGGTAAAGATAATCATAAATTCTAGGTAGTAGAGGCTTCAAAACCCTCTATTGGATTGAGTGTGCTTGGTTGCCTGCTTGGTTGAGCTTAACCCTAGACTTACCTGGTGAAGGTTAGTTATATCCATTAAGTAGAGTGATCTATTTGATCATATGTCCCATCCTTAGTGCCTTGAGACCTACCCGGTAATAGGTGTTTGGAGCGGGATAGTGGAATGTGAGACCTCCCCGTAATTATTCTCAAAGGAAAAACACCAATTTTCTTCTAGTAATCATCAACCTTTTAGTAATAATTTAGAAGTTTTGAATCTAAAGCCACAACCAAAGATTTTGAGTCCTGCAATCTACATTTCTCTTATTTCATATTATCCTTGCTTGTGTTGCTTGTTTTTACTTTTTTTATTTCCAAAGTGATCTTTGATCATCCAAAACTCATCAAAACATATGATTTTCATTTCCTTACTATCTTTCTCTTTTCTTAGTCTAGTTTCATACTATTTTTTTTATCATTGCATATTTTGATTTCACCTTAGTGTTTGTGTTCTACCTTGGAGTATTTGCTTTTCTATCTAACGATCCATACACTTTGGGTTCACTTAGTAGGTTTAGGTTATTATTCCAAGTTATATTTAAGACTTTGTGAACACCAGTTCTGGAGCGAACAAGCAGCACCGCACACATGTTTACGTTGACCCTTAAGGAGTATTGTTTATCGCATGTTAGGTCAACCAAATGCCCTTCAGAACACCATTGCATCTGCGTATCTATTTTTCATCATTGATATTTTTGGAAATACTTTTTGAAATGTATGTAAAATGAATAAAATATTTTTTATTTTTGGACAAAAAAGTTGTCTTAAACTAAAAAGATGTGGGTATTGATGTTTTTGGAGATATATTGAAAAGAAAAAAAATGTATACAAAAAATATGTCTTAGAATAGAAAATTGTGGGTATTAAAACCAATACCTCATACTTCATAATTTTTATACCAACTAGTTTAGGACTCGTGCCTTGCACGGGTATTTAAAAAATATATATATTATTTTGAGTACATTAGCAATATACGTCGAGAATTAATTATCATATAATTATTAAATGTATAATATACAGATAATATTTATTTATATAATTAAACATATTTAGTGGTTACAAAAATTATAAATTAAACTCATAAAGACTATTCGATAGTGGGCATACCACCATAGATACAGTCGACAAACTTCTAAAGCAAAATCTTTTTCCGTCATTCCACCTTCTACAATAATGGCTTGTCGATCCTTCTGCCCGTACCCTAACCTTTACCTCACCACTCTTATTTGTTTCCACCATTCTCCACAATCTTCACCAACATCTCGTTTGTCTGTTGTGCTTCTTACTTCACCCTCACAGTCATAGTTGACTCTTGATTATTCACCAGGAGGCTTCTTAGCTTCTCATATACTTGTGCTTTTATCATCAGACCAATCAAAATTGCTAGATCTAAAAAAAATTTAGCAACAAATTTTAAAAAATTGAAAACAAATTTTAAAAGTTATACTAATCTAATTATTAGTATAAATCCGAAAATTTTGTACTAATCTAATTATTAGTATAAATCCGAAAATTTTGTTGGTATAAATCCTAACATAAATAAAAAAAACGTTTACTTTTACAAAATAGATTAGAACATAAATAAAAAAAATTTCAAATCTGGAAATAAATTTTTAAATATGAAAACAAATTACTTGAAACAAAATTATAATTATCTAATTATTAGTATAAATCCGAAAATTTTGTTGGTATAAATCCGAACATAAATAAAAGAATGTTTACTTTTACAAAATAGATTAAATAGTATAATTCCGAAAAAATTTCGATAACAAAATTTTCCAATAAAAATAAATAGTATAAATCCGAAAAGAAGAATTAATTCCAAGTTTTTCGAATTATTTCAAAAATTGCTAGATCTACAATTAAACAAAATAATTAGGAACAAAATTTTAAAATCTGGAAATAAAAATTTTAAAATGTGGAAACAATTTTTTTGAAACAATACTATACTAATCTAATTAAACCTAACTTACACGTTTGATACGCATGGTTTGTTACAAAATTTTCAAATCTGGAAATAACATTTTATAAAGATCCGATCCTTTAGTATAAAGATTAGTCCAAAAAAATCTGATTTTTTAAATTAGAAAATCTGATTTTTAGTCCAAAAAAATATTTTGAAACCTTGTGTTTTGTTGCAAAAAATTAAAAAAAAAAACAATTAATGAAAACAAAAAATCTATATTTGTAAGCAAAATTGTAATTTTCAAATCAAATATAAATCAAAGAGTGATTTAAAAACAATATTTTTTAATCAACACAGTATTTTTCAAATCAAATAGAAAGCTTCTCTGGCTGTTTCTATTGATCAATAATACCAAATAAGTGCAAAACTGCAGTTCATATAAAAGACTCATGAAACTTCAGAAAATTCAGCTCAAAGATCTCTACATTTTACGTACAAAACTGCAGTTCTGGTCCAATAAAAATATCATATATCAAAAACAAAAAAAGACTCAGCCAGTGTCCTTTTGAAAAGCTGACCTCGGAGCTCAAGCAAGCAATATTCGCTGATACCAAAGAAGTGCAATTTTCAGATAAAAGACTCAGTCAGTGTCCTTTTCAAAAACAGCAGCTATCAATAAGCTAATATGTTTTGAAATCAAATATTTTTAAGTAACTTGAAAAAAATGATCAGCTAGATAAAAAGGACAACAGAAAATATGTATAGCATACTCATCACTTTAACAGAAAATTCAATTTTTAAGTAACTTGAAAAAAATGAAGGAAAGTCTTCAACTTAAGAAATCAGTTTATGCAACAAAGCAATGAAAGCCTAGATTAAACTATTTTGATTAAACAAAAATTAAGATTTAAATCAATGGCTGAAAGAAAATAGTAAATATTTGGAAACAGAAAGTTCAGGAAATCAATAGTACTGAGAAAGTATGTAAATATAACAATTTTCAAGCAAAAAGTTCAAATTTTAACAGAGAAACTGGGAAAAAAGTTTAAATTTTTAATCAAATTAGTTTTATGGTAACCTAATTTTAAAATAGAGAATCATTAAATTCATTGAAAATGGAAACTAAAACTGAGAATCATTAAACAATAGGCTTTCAATCTATATCTTATATCTATTAAAGCAGAAGCCTCTATTGCCACGTGTCAACGCCATGTTTCTCGAAGCCTAAAAAATTATTATAAAAAGTGATTTCTAAATGTTAATATAAATTGGAAATTGATTTTTAAATTTTTCAAAAATATTTAAAAAAATAGTTTTTAAACTTTTAAGGATTTTTTTTAACCAACGAGCATATCTTAACATATCAGTTTAAATATATAATTAATTAGAAGAGATAAATATTTAAAAGAGAATTAAAAGTCATAATAATAATTATAATTTCATTATGCGGATTTTTATTTTACAAAAATATACATATCTTATATCTATTAAAGTAGAAGCCTCTATTGCCACGTGTCAACGCCATGCTTCTCGAAGCCTAAAAAATTATTATAAAAAGTGATTTCTAAATGTTAATATAAATTGGAAATTGATTTTTAAATTTTTCAAAAATATTTAAAAAAAATAGTTTTTAAACTTTTAAGGATTTTTTTTAACCAACGAGCATATCTTAACATATCAGTTTAAATATATAATTAATTAGAAGAGATAAATATTTAAAAGAGAATTAAAAGTCATAATAATAATTATAATTTCATTATGCGGATTTTTATTTTACAAAAATATACATATCTTATATCTATTAAAGCAGAAGCCTCTATTGCCACGTGTCAACGCCATGCTTCTCGAAGCCTAAAAAATTATTATAAAAAGTGATTTCTAAATGTTAATATAAATTGGAAATTGATTTTTAAATTTTTCAAAAATATTTAAAAAAATAGTTTTTAAACTTTTAAGGATTTTTTTTAACCAACGAGCATATCTTAACATATCAGTTTAAATATATAATTAATTAGAAGAGATAAATATTTAAAAGAGAATTAAAAGTCATAATAATAATTATAATTTCATTATGCGGATTTTTATTTTACAAAAATATACATATCTTATATCTATTAAAGCAGAAGCCTCTATTGCCACGTGTCAACGCCATGCTTCTCGAAGCCTAAAAAATTATTATAAAAAGTGATTTCTAAATGTTAATATAAATTGGAAATTGATTTTTAAATTTTTCAAAAATATTTAAAAAAATAGTTTTTAAACTTTTAAGGATTTTTTTTAACCAACGAGCATATCTTAACATATCAGTTTAAATATATAATTAAT
The DNA here is from genome assembly GCA_033239125.1 of Fagopyrum homotropicum. Taxonomy (NCBI): domain Eukaryota; kingdom Viridiplantae; phylum Streptophyta; class Magnoliopsida; order Caryophyllales; family Polygonaceae; genus Fagopyrum; species Fagopyrum homotropicum. Next base: position 12,083,698 of record BSWB01000008.1, read on the forward strand.
TAGAAGAGATAAATATTTAAAAGAGAATTAAAAGTCATAATATTTTAGAAAAAATCCTATGTGGCATACCTAGTTGATTGACATGTGGACACTAAGTCCACATGTCAATCAACTAGGTATGCCACATAGGATTTTTTCTAAAATATTTACTAAAATGCCATTCTATTTAAATTTTGTGTTATTCATCTTATTAATTAAAATAAAAAGATTTTTTTAACTAACTAGCTAAATTAATAAATTTAAAAATACTTTTAAAATATTTTTCGTAAATTCTAAGTAAATTTTCAAATAAAAAAAATATATGATAACTAACTAATTGCTAAATTAATAAATTTATAATTTCTTAATTTTTTAACCAAATGGAATGTACGGCATTCAATTTTATTTATTTTGTAAATTTTGTTATTTTTTTAAATTTCAGCTTTGATAGTAAGGAATTAATTTTAATTTTACTTATATAGTTTCGTATTTTAATAAATTTAATTTGGTGAATTCAGTTACGTAAATTTACACTATAATTTTCGTCTTCTGATTAATCAATATCTATATACTCAACTAAAACAGATGTCAATAATCTATATTACTTACTAAAACTAAGGACACTACCGCCACATGTCAATCAACCAGTAATGCCACATATGATTTTTTTTGTAAAATATTTACTAAAATACCATTTTAATTAATCTTTAAAGTAATTAGTAAACTGTTATTATTATTAATTATTTTAATTATAATTTTATAAGGATCTAACCACCATAATTTATATTAAAAAAATTAATTAATTAAAATTTCTTTTATTAAAATCCCTAAATGTTAGTGGGAAATCGTTTCAAGTTTTCTGAATTTTCAATATTCAGATTGCAAATTACAAATCTAAAGTTAAAAAGTTATTAAAAAATCAATAGTTATGAATTCGATTTGTTTACCTTATCAAAAACCTAATTTATAAAGTTAATTTATTATTTTTATTCTTTTTAACGTATCTTTTAGTTAGTTACAACTATTTTCCTCCTGAGTAGTTATTTTATTATTTTTAACGTAACAATAAATTAAATCTCGTATTAATCCTCACACAAAAAGTCACCAAATTGGATCCTAAATTATTGGGCCATATCTTTTTAACGTAAAACTTCTCACGTAATCTTATCAATTAAATCTTCTCCAACACGTTAATACATAAATTTTTCTTATATATCAAACACCAAGCGTTTCTTGAATTCCTATTCGGCAAGGCCTTGCATTCCGGTTGTGATCTTAGTTTCTTGGTAAATTCATATTGTTTTTGATATTTGCAATGGTTTTTCTTTATCTTTGTTGAGTTATTTGCAGTTGGCTGAGCTTTATGGTTCGACTCAAGCGAGTTAGTGAAGGTCTGGTTATTGAAGAAGGTTGTGGAGCTTTTACTTTTCTTGAATTCCTACTGTAACCTCTGTCTCCTCTTTATCTTTTCTTTTGGTTTTCTACTGATTTTAATTAGGATGGAGAACCTGTGTGTAATATCCGAAAATTTTATTTCCGTTTAATTCCGAATCAAATCGGAATTTGAGCCGTTGACGGTTTTCCATTCTATCTAGCAATTCTTTCTTCACAAATTTTATCATTTTATGTAGAAGCTATTTCACATAAAATGATAAAAATTATATCAACCTCTAATTCCTATAATTATTTATCATTTTATGTAGAATTTAATTCACATAAAATGATAGAATTATATCAAATCCTAATTCTTATAATTATTTATCATTTTATGTAGAATTTATTTCACATAAAATGATAGATTTTTATATTAAACCCTAATCTATCAAACCCTAGTTTATATCATGACATGTCGTTGACAAAGTCATGACGTCCTTTTGACGAGACCATGACGAGTTTTGACGAGTTAAGACTAAGGGGGGTGTATTCAATCGAGACTTTTAAAGATTTTGACGGATTCTTAATAATCATAGGATTTGCAAATTCTGTGGAAAATTTTAATTCTATATAGAGTCAATACAGATTATGTGGAAATCTTATGTGTTGGGGAAAGATTTCTATGGATTTTAGGTAGGTATAAAAGTAATGAAGAATCCTACAAAATCAATGAAATAATAGATTCTTTTAAAATCCACAAACTTTTAAATACCATAGGAATTTTATGGAAAATTTTAAATCCTAATTGAATACCTAAAGATTTATATAGACTTTTACAAATCTATATTCAATACCCATACACTTTTAAACTCCAAAAAATTCCTATAGAATCTTAATTGAATACACCCCTCTAAGTTTTGACAACCCTTGACAAGCTTCAGCCCATCTCTCCTTACTTGGTTCAGCCCAATCCTTCATACTCACAGCTTGGTCCCAGCCCAGAACTTCCAGCCTTGGCCTCAGCCCGGATCTGACAGTAGCCCTTAACAGGCCCAATTGCTCACAGCCCAGGAAGCAAAGGAGCCGCTGCTTCTACTCCTCGCAGCCCAGGAAGAAAAGGAGCCGCTGCTTCTACTCCTCGCAGCCCAGGAAGGAAAGGAGTTGTCGCCTCTTCTCCTCGCAGCCCTGGAAGCAAGCCGATGATTGAGGCGCACTCAGCTCCACGTCAAACGCCAACAGTTTCGTACCTCCCCATTAATCCCTCTTAACTGCATCGTATCTTTGATATCGTAAGGATCACACATCACCGCCTCGTATCTCGCTCTCTCCTTCCGCACTCATCGTCTCCCTTTCCATCACCGGAGCAATCTCTGTACGTCAGCCTCTCCTCCATCTCACAACTACGTGACGGATTCCAAGCACTACGAGTCTTAGGGCAAGCAAGGTGAGCCTTACTCTATCCTCCTATATGTTCTCCTCATTTCACTCTCCTGCATCTCCTTGCTACTGAACGGGACGCTCCTGTGCAGCCGATCTTTTGCCAACCAACAGACCACAATTCCCTCTTCCACGCCTCTGGAACGTGGCCAGGGACACACCACCAACAACCTGGTTCCGAGAGTCGAGCACCCAAACAAACCGCATGACCCAACCCTCTCTACTGGTGTGCCTATCACGAGCAGCAACCAACAATCGAGAACGGGACGCCGAGGTTACTACCGACACCATCCGGTACTGTCGTCCTAGCCCAGGGTCCAGCTACGCAACTGCCACAGAAGGGGTCGAGCCCTAGTTGGAGAAGAAGGTCATCCATTCTTAACACCCTCTTTAACAAATATGGTTGTATAAGATGATGTCAGTAGAGATCGAACTTGAGACCTCTGTCTAATTATTATAGTAGGAGAGTGCTGGCACCAGGAATCGAACCTTGGACCTCTTGTATATATCTGTGTTGTAGATTACAGAAAACTGTGTCGTGTAGCTGTCTTTGAGCCTATGTTTTGATACCTTAGAAATATCTTTCACCGTTCAGATTTTGGTATGTCATAGAGGGCTCGGCATACTGTGTTGTATCAAAGGTTGGAGTCGATCCAACGGTCGGATCTGGATCTATAAGGGTGCAAAGTGGGCTGTTGGTACAGTTTGTGAAATGACCCAGAATTTGACTAAGTATAGAATTTCTGGATTTTGTATCCAACTTTGGAGAATTGTGTAGAAGTTGTTGTTGAGTATTTTTGGTTTTTTCTTGCTTCTATGAACAGAGTGCATCATGTAGAAGACTTAGATATTTTTTTTGGATTTTTTATATTTTTATTCGGTTCTCATATCTTAAGCCAAAGTTGGACCTTAGGGACTTTTTATGAAAGTCAAGAATGTGAATAACACTTCTAAAACTTTAACAACTTCCTTTCTAAAGTGAGAGTGTGTTTTTGAGTTCAAAAAAAATAGTTTGGAACCTTGTTATAGAATTTTTAGAAGTTCGGGACCAGGGGTAAAATGGTCATTTACCTGTATAAGGGTATTTTGGTAATCTCTTGTTGATCGTTTTTATATCTTAGAAGTTGGAGACTTCTAAGAAAGTGGGATACACTATTGATTCCTTTGTCTTGTATAACAGGCAATTGAGTTCCTACGGTTATATACCGAGTTGAGATTAAGAGAGTTGCGACTTGACTCAGGTAAGTCCTTTGGGCTTACTTAGCTGACTGCTAAATATGAGTATAAATGATGATGGTGGTGTGTGAATGACATGTTAGAGAGATAGGTTGTGATATATAATTACCGACCTATATTTTTGGCCTAAGAGTAACGGGCGGTGGCATTCTGCTCAGTAGCTCGCGGGGCGCTGGGGGTTTCTTTCGGGACTAGTCCATACATGGTTTGTAGTGATGCTACCAATGGAAGTCAGCTAGACCTACACCAGTTGGATAAGGAACGGAGGCGAGAACTCATAATAATTCTCGTGCCACAACTTAAATTGAATAATGTGAATCACTTAAATAATAGACAATAAACGGTTGAGTGCCAGCATGATGTTTGTTTATTTTGTTTCTGCTTGTGTTTGCGCTGTTATCATTTTTGCTTATATTTGGATAGTTAGCTAACGGTTTATCCGTGTTGTAGATCTGTAAAGATAGACAGTTGCAGAGAGATCCGGAACGGATGGTCAGCCGGGTCCACGTACTCATTAGATGGGGACGGGAGAGTCTTCCATACGTCATGCATGTTATGTATCTTTATATATGTTTGTAAGGCTGTCACATGTGTACGTTTATATCATTAAAAATATTATGTTTTAGAAATTGTTTTAAATACATTTGTGCCTTGTTGTAAGATCCAAGTAATGTTGTTGTTAAACCAAGGTCGGGACCCATTGTGAGGTCCTAACCAGTAGCTCCCCGAGTTCCGAGAATTTGGGGTGTTACACTGTGGATCTTTCTCAGAGAAGAAATCAAATTTCAAGCTTACCTTAACTATTTGCAGAATTTCTTTTTGTTGAATTCCCAACTAATGATTTATGTCCACGAGTTTTCTCCCTTGACGTTATTCTTCGCTTTCTTCTTTCTGGGGCCATCACCATTCACCGGTACGCTGCCTCAATTTCTTCTCCCTTCCTGTTAATTCTTGGATACAACACCGTTTTGATTATATTCTGCATTCATTGATCCGAACTGTTGTGTTTTCTTTTCTTCCATCAGAACCACCATCGAGAGCCGAGACTCTTGAGTCCTGATTACTTATAGAATGGACGATGGTAGGGTTGAGCTTGATGGCTTGGAAGAAGATGACTCACTTGACCTAACCCCGAGTGAAGTATTCATTATTTTTTCTTTCCCCATCAAAAAAACCTCATCACTGCTGCCTTGCTGGTGTGAAGTCCGTGACCTTGCATGATGAAGGGGCAGTGGAACTGGGATCTGTCTAGCAACTTTGCAATCTCTGAAAGTGATGTTGGAAAGAATGTAGCCCTTGCTTGAGTCACAAGTTGCAAGAGCTCAACAATGTTGTTCTTGTGTCTGCCATGACAACCAAGTTGACCAAAGCCAACTTTCTTAGTTCCAAGTACTCCTATATTAAGTTATTGTATCATTACTGCAATTTATCTTGATGCAATGCTGGAATTTTATTTCTATTATAATGAATCAGCCAAAATCAGTAGTGGAATACAGAGTATCTCAATTTAATCGGGTAAAGTAGTTCACTTTGGTCGGATCGGGTAATCGGGTTGAAGTACAAAGAGTTTGACATTCAATCACGATACCATTTAGCGTTCAAGGAATATTTGGAACCGATGTTGCGGCCTTTTCCGGTTATGGGCCACCATTATAATAACCGTTGATACGACTCTCAACCAATTCAATGGAGTAGATATAGCCTCGAAATACTACAGTGCAATTTCCTTTTCTTAAGGGGAATTTCTTGGGCGAATGTTCGGGTTCGCGTGCATTTTCCAATTTCTTCTTCAGAGAGAGTTGACGAATAAGTAAACCATGGCAGCAGAGGTGGTGGTGGAGGTTGGCGGCGTTACGTTTCCGGCGAAGGAAGGACAGTTGGAGGAGGCGCCCTAGCACCCACATAAGCTGGAGAGGCAGTGGAGTTTTTGCATTAAATCTTCTCTGTAGTCTGTAGTAACAAATTTGTTTGTTTTTTTTAAATATAAATATTTTTATCTATAAATTGTTCTTTTAATTTTCTAAGTTTTATATTCCGTTTTATTAATGAATATATCTGTTTTTTTTAAATAAAAAATATTACTGTACCTGTATTCTATTTTACTAAGTATTTCGTTTTCGCCTTCTATTCTTTTAATCATAAAATACATATATTCTTTTTATCTAAACATTTTGTTACATATTACGTGGGCGTTACAAGAATAAAATTTTAATTCCAATTTTTATTCATCTAATAATTTTGTTTATTTTTTGATTTGTATTTATAAACTTCTTTCAGTTTTTGTGTATTTCTTTTACAATTAAACTTCATATTCTCATTTTATTATTAAGTAAACATTCTGTTTCATTATTTTTTTTTTTACAAAATTAAACTTTTAGGTTCCGTTGAGATAATCACAATATATTAAAGTAATTTATTTCTAAGTCCATAACGAAGTTGTGCTATGTATAATTTTTTTTAGAAAAAGTGTTTGTTGTATAAGAATTAAATTTATTAATGTAGAATAATAAGAAGAAAAAATTTCGTGAATATTTTATCGTTTTATGAATATGTAAAGATGAATTGCTATTAATATTCCTGAGGATCATATCTCCTACTTACGTCTACAGATGACCCTATCAGTACTATCGTTCAATCCACTTATCCTTTGACATTTGATATTGGAGATCCGGCTACTTACTTTTAAGAAAGAGTTATTCTTTCCCCTACCAATGAAATAGTTGAAAAGGTCAATGACCATATTTTATCGCTGATACCTGGGGAGGAGAAGGTTTACTTGAGTTTTGATACTGTATGCGCAACTGAGGGTTTCGTTGATGACGGATTCATCTCGGACGAGTTATTGAATATCATAAAATGTTCCGGTTTTCTGAATCACGTATTGAAATTAAAGGTTGGGATCCCTATCATGTTGATAAGAAACATTGATCAGTCAGCAGGCTTGTGCAACAGTACTAGATTGATAGTAAAGAAGCTCGGTAGACATATCACTGAAGCAGATATAATATCTGGCAACAATATAGGTCACACGGTTTTCATTTTGCGTACCGTTCTATCACCTACGGATGCAAAGTTTCCCTTTAGATTTAAAAGGAGACAATTTCCTATCTTGGTATGCTTTGCTATGACTATAAACAAAAGTCAAGGGCAATCGCTATCACATGTCAGATTGTATTTGCCTAGACCGGTATTCACACATGACCAATTTTACGTTGCGGTCTCAAGGGTGACGAGTAGGGATGGATTAAGAATTATGATTTGTGATCCTACATACAGTTCACAAGATACTACGAGCAATGTGGTATACGATGAGGTTCATTTTTTTTTTCCTGTCCATATTTCAATCATCTATTTATTTTCTCAGGATAATCAAGCGTGATTGTTTTATTTTTTTATTTCAGAGTTGGTGCTACTGGAAGTACATGCTTACTCAACTTTATTCATAAGTCGTGCATATCGAGAATCTCATTTATAGGTAATTACAACAAAAAGTATATTTATTATTTTATATAATAAAATAGCACCGTACAGATAAATTTATTAATGTGTATAATATTAGTGCAACTAATGTTTTTTTATATATAAATGCTATACATAACATTTTTATTATTTTTTTCCGGATCTGGTCATTCTTTACAACGGAGTGATCAGAAGAATCAAATATTAGTCTTAGATTTTTTAGTATTTTTTTTAATCATGTTAGACAATATAAATGTATTGCTTGACCCTTATGAGGGTATAACGGAATTATATTTATTTGTTTTATGTAAGGAGTCGGGCTATCCCCTGATTAATTACTACTTAGCCCATTTTCATATCAATAGAAGCGCGTCTAGATGCGCCGGAGACCACCGAGTCTCCTTCCACCTAAATTTTTATTAAAAAAAATTAAAATTTGATGTTAATCGTCCATATGTCATGGGAAAAAAAATTTGTTTTAACAATTACCCGTGCAGGGCACAGGCAATGCACTAGTATGATTTTAAACTCATTGAAAGTCTAAGCTATTTTGATTAAAAGAGAGAATAGGATTTAAAAAACTAAAATTAATTGAAAATGAGTAGGCTTTCAATATGATTTTAACAAAGAATCAGTAAAGTACAGGAAGGAAACCAAAATTATTCGGATCTCAATGAAAACAGAGAATCATTAAACAGTAGATTGAAAACGAATCAAAAAATTGAAAACAAAAAAGGTTATCAAATAAATTACAGGAAATCTGTTTGGGATCAAGACTACAGAAAAGCACGGTACTATTGGATTTTCAAATCAAACCAATGGAAACCAGTAAATAATTGAAAACAGGAAATCTTGGTACTAATGGAGCATTAAACCAAAACTATTTGGATCTCAAACTATTTGGATCTCAGGAAATCAGTAAATTACATGAAATCTTGGTACTATTGGATTTTAAAATCAAAGCAGTGGAAACCAGTAAATAACTGAAAACAGAAAAAGAATTCATGAAACCAGTAAACAATTGAAAAGGGAATTCATGTATAGCAAAGAGTTTGCTATTGGGATTAAACTGAAATCAGCAGTAGCTCTATTGTGACAATTGTTAAGCAACTTCAAAACTGTAAAAGGGAATTCATGAAACTCACGAAAACAAAAGCATTAAACTGAAATCAGCATGTAAAAACAATACAGAATATAATGTCAAGTTTACTTTATTTTGATTAAAAAAAACACAGTACATACAAATCAGTAGTAGGTTAGAAAATTATTTTCATGAAAATGTATAAAGGAATTCTTGCAACTCAGAAAAACGTTTGCATTCTTAAATGTGTACAACAAAGAGTTTGCTATTGGGATCAAAACTACAAAACGGAAATCAGCAAAGCAGAGGAAAATGGAAATCAATAGATACAAATTGAAAATCAGCAGTAGGTTCGAAAAGCAAAAGTATTAAACTGAAAAAGGGAAGCATTAACCTGATATTAGTCGTTCTACCTCTACAGAGTATCAGAATAGGATGAAATCAGGAAAACAAAAGTCAAATAACCAGAAAGGTTCCGAAACCGAAAAGTTGAAGCTTTAACTGATAAGAAAAGAATGAAAAGGAGAAACATTAGAAGCAAAGAATGAAAAGGAGAAACATTAGAAGCATAATAACAACAGGTATCGGAATATGAATATGCAATTCCACAAAAACAGTAAACTGAAGACGGAGAGACTACTGATATTAGTCGTTCTACCTCTTATGTGTATATATAGACAGATGATACAGATCAAAATTGTATCAACAAGATTTTATTGGACTGAGATTTGTTAGATTTTGTGAAAAACTGAAAAAGAGAATGAATAAAAGATCCATATGGCTAACAAAAAAGATAAGGCCGGACTTTGATTAATAAAAAAATAAAAGATCTATTTGGCTAACAACTGACTGGATTACATGTATATTGAGAGAATTGAATTTTCCCACAAAAAAAAGAGAATTGGATTTGTTATCAGAAGATCCGATTTCCAAAAAAATGATTTTAGTTTTAATCTTATATGGTAATTTAAGTTGAGAGCTCGATTTTAAATCTCTTCATTCTGTGATCGTCTCGTCAACAAGTCAGGACTCTACTTTAGTATATAGATATATAGATATTGATTGATCATTTAAACCAGCTTGGCCAACAATCACCCATGTTTTTTTTTTACTAATTACCATTAATTATAATTAAGTTGTGTAGGCTATGGCAAACACATGCCTACCCTTGAACCATGTTCGAGTAATTTTAAATTGCGGATTTGTTCTGAACCGCAAAGACTTTCTATAATAAGAATTAGTTTTACCACATGCCTAATCCTAGAAATACTTCGTTTTTTATTCTTGTGAAAAAATCCCATAAATTGACATATATTTAGAGTTGGTAAATTTTGACCCGGTTCGACGTATTCTGATATGTCCTAAATCCAAAAGTTTTGAAAAATAGCATATTCGGGCAAGAGATGAACCCTTTGAGAGCGGAAGTTAACTATGGGCCATGAGTGGCAAAGATTAGACTCGAAAGTAAAGGGTGATTATAAGAGACGATTCACATGTACGAGAGATGAAGAAAGAGAATTAGATATGAAACTAAGAGAATTAGAGCGACAAAGGTGAGGAATTAAAACCCAAATTTTTTTGGTTATTTGAGCATAACTTTTTCCCAAAAATTTTGTATCCCACCATTTTTTATTCAACACCAACAGGTCCAATCGGGACCATCCCGGAATAGAAATGGGACAATGAGTTTAGTTGAAACAGGTTCCAGGTTTGTTTTCGGTTTCTGGCCCTCAAATTCTTGTCATTATGGATCGGTTTTTAGGTCGGATAGTATTTGGTTAGGTCTAATAAAACAAAATGATTCGACCCAAAATGACCGACAAACAAAGTAACCTGATCGGAAATGACCCGATAATCCATATCTAACCCGAATAATTGGTGTCTGACCAAAACCTACCCGACCTTAATCAAACCATTTTAAAAACCAAGTATTTATTTCACCCGGCCAGGTTCACTTCAAGCCTGCCGTGAACCGACCCATCATCCCCGTTTGACATCTATGCTTATATCCATATTTTTAAAATATTAGGCTACAAAATGCAACATTCCTAATAACTTGGGTAATTTAAAGCAATTTTCCGAAAAAACAAAGGCATTGTTGTGGGCAGCAAATATGGATGAGTTTGGGTGTGGAATGGAGTCAACAGCCTCTCATCAAATACTCTTATCCAAAACCAAAAGTCTCATAATCCTAAAGACACAGAAAGAAAGCCATGGCCAGTGCTCTTATCTCACAATGCTCCCTCGTTAGGTCTTCTTCCAAATTCAAATCCCATGAAATTCCTGAGCCACCCCCAAAATTGGGCATTTCAAGAAGAAGAGAATTCTTAAAGGGAGTGTGTTTGATCCCTCTCATAAACACAGTATCAACAGGAAACCCTAATCCTTGCGAGGCTAAGGAAATTCAAGTTGGTACTTATCTCCCAAAATCTTCATCTGATCCTTCCTTTGTCCTCTTCCAAGCATCCTCTAAAGACACCCCTGCTCTTCGCGCTGGTAAACCCTCTTTCTCGACATTTTGATTCTCATACGCCAAAATTGCCCAACTAATTGCATGTTTTTGTGACATTATCATGTACATTCGCTTGATTAGCTGTAGCATTCGCTGTTTTGCCGAATTATGTTTAGGTTTTTCTGCAGCAGAATTTGGTATCCTGAAATTTGTAGTTTGGTTAGTTGAAGGAATGAAATAAGAGTTTGTATTGCTAATTGTGATGAGCAATTAAATCTGGATTTTAGTGGATCTGCAGGGAATGTAGAGCCATACCAGTTCATCCTCCCGCCGACATGGAAGCAAACCCGCGTAGCCAACATCCTCTCGGGGAACTACTGTCAGCCTAAATGTGCAGAGCCATGGGTTGAAGTCAAGTTTGAAGATGAGAAGCAGGGAAAGCTGCAGGTTGTGGCTTCTCCTCTCATAAGGCTCACTAACAAACCAAATGCCACAATTGAAGACCTTGGACCCCCTGATAAGGTCATTGCTTCCCTCGGGCCCTTTGTCACCGGAAACACCTATGACCCGGATGAGCTTCTCGAGTCTTCTGTCGAGAAGCGCGGTGATCAGACGGTATCATCCTTTTCTTTACATGAAACCAATTTGGCGATTGGCCTTATTATGAATGACGCATGGTTTTGGTGGTTGCAGTACTACAAGTATGTGCTTGAGACTCCGTTTGCGCTGACCGGAACGCACAACCTCGCCAAAGCGACTGCGAAAGGAAGCACGGTGGTGCTGTTTGTCGTGAGTGCGAATGATAAACAGTGGCCATCTTCTAAGAAAACCTTAGAAGCCATGCTTGATTCATTTCAAATATGACATCAACATGGAACCTATATTCTATATCGATCAAATTGATCGAGTCCATTTTGTTGCCTAGATGACCAAAAGTATAACAAAGAACTGCGTTTTACTATTTTGGTACAGTAGTTTGTTTGATCAATCCAATAAGATTAAGATGATTGATTGGCCATGGTGATGAATAAAAAGCGACTGAAATATGACTGATCAGTTCTATTGATCCCCGGAGCTTCGCCGGAAAACATACCCAATTCTCAAATTTTACTTTCGGAAAATGTTGGGCTAATTATCCAGCCCATTCTTGCTTGGGCTTTGCCCTAATATAAAATTGGTAATAAGCTTAATTGTGGAAGTCTGGAACGCACATTAGAAGGAAATGTGTTGGAACTTAGAAGTATATCTAGAAGTTGACGAGGAACATGGCTCGCGGTGTCGGGGTTGTTGTTGCTTGTAGAGCTGCATCACGGTGTGAGCCGAGACAGTAATTTCCTCGATGGGTAATATCATCAAGTGGTCCTAAATGGACTGGTTTAGCCTGCTTAGAAACTTGGTCTTAAGTTCATACTGCCCTTTTCATGCATATCCTCAAGCTCGGCTAGGAACTCGATTGGTGTTTAGGTGTCATGTTAGGTAAGGGAAATTTGATCCCTATAGTCCTAGGAAACGGACTTTGTCATTGTGTAGACAAGTTGCTCCAACCGTTAATGGGATCCAATCTCGGCACTCTCGGTTTGCCTCGTACGTGTGCGACATCTATAAGAGTGGATGTTATTTTGTGAAAATGAGTGTTTTCTTCTTACAATTTCATTTATCGAAATATATATTGTTACAGAATATGTGCGGACTACGGATAAGTACGGACTAACACGTGCCCTCGGTCAAAGCAGGAGAAGGACGGTTGCACAAACTGAATCTGAAATCAACGAAGAACAATGAGGGTAAGCCCTTACTGAATATGTCCGCGTATAGATAGCTGGAAGGGACATGAAATATGCGAAGCTGTCCTAGGGTTACCTTCTCTCTCACAAAATGAATATCCATTTCAACATGCTTAGTGTGTTGATGTTGAATGGGATTAGAAGATAGGTAAACAACATTCATGTTGTCACATTAGATAGTTGTAACTATCTTAAGAGGTATGTGAAGCTCGACGAGAAGGTTATGTAGCCAATAAGTCTTTGACACAAAATTAGCAATCCGGGGGTATTTTGCTTTTGTACTAGAGAGAGACATTGTTGCCTGCCGTTGGAGGATCAAGAGATCCCCCAAGTAAACATAGTAACCGGATATAGAGCGATGCGTGTCCGGACACCCACCACAATCTGCATCAGAGAAAGCAACAAGACCAAACTACAAGGAGATCGTTAGATGTAAGTCGAGATCAAGGGTACCTTGAATGTAGCGAATGATCCATTTGAGAGCTTGTAAGTGAGGCTCTCTAGGATCATGCATAAACAGACAAAACGGCATAAGAAATGTCACATCTAGTGAATGTAAGATCTTGTAGGGCGCCCAGTCGCCCACAAGACTCCGATACAAGCCTAGATCAAACACTGGTGGGCCGACATTGGCCGCTAGCTTCATCTGGGTTTCAACGGGAGTGGAGGCAGGCTTGCAGGAAGCCATATGAACACGATTGATAACCTCGCGGGTATACTTGGATTGTTTAAAAAAACATTCTTGTGGCATGTCGAGTAACTTGATCGAATACCAACAAAATGCTAAGAGGACCAATATCAATCATGAAAAACTCAATGATCAAAGTGGATATCAAATGACACAGTAACTCTGTAGAGGAGGCAATCAATACAATGTCATTAACATATAATAGCATATAAGACATATGGAACCAAAAAGTGTAAACAAAAAGTGATTGACCGCTCAAATCCATGTGACTGAATATAGTTGGCAAATCGATGGAACTAGGTGCGAGGAGCTTGCTTAAGGCCATTGAAGACCTACAAAGCAAGCATAAACGATTTGGGAAGCGTGAGTAACGGAAACCAGATGGTTGGTGCATGTAAATAATCTATTATAGGTGACCGTTGTGTTCTTCACGTCAAGTTAATGTATAGGTCATCCTTTGGATAAGGCAAGACTTGAAGGAATCAGAATGGTAGCAAGTTTGACAACCGGGCTAAATGTGTCATAACAATCGATATCGGCCAGTTGCGACTTCCTGTTAACCACCAAACGGGTCTTGTGGCATTCTAGGGAGCCATTTGACCTGTACTTATGCTTGTACAACCACATGCAACGTATAATATTAGTATTTAGGGACATCGGAACAAGTTTTCAAGTACCATTACTAAAGCACTAAGTTCTTCATGCATTGCCGCAAGCCAATTTGGATCCTTCAAGGCAGAGATAGGTGATTTTAGGAGTAAGAAAATATCAGGTTGGGTGGAGAGCAACAAGTATTTAGGGTTGGGTTTTTAGATTCCAAGTCTGGCACAGGTGGACATGTGGTGGCTGTCGGCCAGGGTCCGGTGGGGCCATACGAGTCCAAGAAGGGGTAGGTTGGTTGGTGCCAGCAAGGTGGGCGGATGATGAATGGTGTAGGGGCTAGGGTGGTGCTTTTGGTGAGCTGATCGAGTACCAGGGGGTGCAAGGTAGGGGCTTCGGTTCGGTCTGCGGGGCAGTGGTGGTGTTGCAAAGGGAAACGTGGTCTTGTCGAATGTAACGTGTGTAATGACCTTTTTCGTGTGAATGTCAAGACAACAGTATCCACGATGTGAGGACGAGTATCCAAGGAACACACATGGGGTGGGGTGATATTCAAATTATAGGTTGATGTGGCAACAATATTAAGATAACACATACATCCAAAGACACGGAGAAAGGAATAGGACCGGTGACGATGAAACAAAGCAAGAGTCACATTGCGGAATCCTGGACTTAAAGAGTTTTAGTCGGCATGATGTTGTTGAGATATATGGTCCTTACCAGTCTCTTGTGCACTGCAAATGATTTTTTTTTTTTACCTTTGTTTTGTCTCTTTGTCACCCGCTTTCTCTTCACGATTCCCTCGTTTTGCCTAGGTTTTTAAGTTCATGACGTTTAGTTCGTGTAGTAATTTATTTTGATTTTTTAATTTATTTCCACATGTTTAATATATGGTATTTTCCTTTAAAAAACATCATTTTGACTATTTTTTTTCCTTTATCAACAACGTATCTAATTCTCCCACGGCCACAATCAGAAAATGTTGAGAATATGGTGTAACCGTGTACCCTTTTCTTAAATTGTTGTAACTAAATCTTATCCCATCAAAACAAAAAGTATAATTTATTGAAGGTGGTGCTGTTTTGGGAAAAGTCTTTCTTAATTTGACAAATAGTGTTCCACTTATAATACGCGGTTACCATATATTTTATATACATATTAAATGCTTTATATTACTTCGTATCATCATTTATAATACGCGGTTACCATATTCGAACTAACAATTTGATAAGAATTATAGAGCAAACAATTTGATATAATAGAACAAAATATATTTTCACTACAATTTTCTAAAAGTATAAAAAAAAGTCACCGCGGCCGAGCCGTATAAAAAAGTTCAAAACAAAAAAGTTATCGCTTGAAATTCATGTAACTACCGCACTGCGAAATTTTAAAAAATTATTTAATGATGTGGACTAATGTGGATCGTTAGATTAAGTGTATCAACGGTTAAGGATACTCCATTATTTCGCACTAGAAGCTTTGCTCACCTTGCCCACAAAATAATCGTATTACTTTTTTTATAAATAAATTAAATTTGTTTAAACTATAATATAACAAATTAGTCAAGGTGACTAAAATATAGGAATATATCAAATTAATTACTAAATATCAAATTTTCAAATCAATTATGAATTTATCGCTTAGAAAAAATATTTAAAATTTAGATATACATATATTTTCGGAATTTATATATTAATTAACAAAATTTCAGAATAATTCAGTTTGTTTTCAATTATGTGATAAATTAATTTAATTTATTGTTTTAAAATATATGCGTATTTATATATGTTTTTAACTAAATCTCATCCTATCATCTCAAAATCTTCCTACTACATCTAACTAATTATCCCATTTTGTTTTTTATAATGGATTTATTTCATTTTGTAAGTCAAGAAAAATGGTGGATCGGATTAATTAATTAAGATTTTGTTTATTTAAATCCTAGAGTATATTTACCTATTTAAATACATATTTTTCTAAAAAAGTCTGAGATTTTTTAAAAAAATCTTCTACTTTTCCTTTCCTAAATTGATTGTTCGTTTGCTCTTATACTTTGCAGATTATCAAATCGACATCTTCATACCTAAACGCAGTTCCAAGTGCAGATCAGCAAATCAGTTTCACAACATCATCCTCACTCTCTAATCTCTATTCAGAAGACTATAAATTCGAATATTTGTTTACACAAAATCATTTTCTTCTCTAATCTCTATTTTGAAAACGACAAACTCGAAGATCCGCTTACACAATTCATTGTTTCTATATGGAAGAATGAAGATTGAATCCGAAATTAAAAAAGATTAAATTAGAATTAGGGGTTGAAAGAAGACGAACTCGAAATTTTATTTTAAATAGGGTGATATTTAATTTTGGAACAGTGCCACCAAAATTCATTGAACGGCCCTGATTATTTATATTTATTATTTTGTGTATTTGTTTGGACTGTTTAATAATTGCTTCACTGTTTTGCTTATTTACTTCCTTTAGGTTTTGTAAGCTTAAAGATTTACCCTCAGGTATAAAACAACCTACTAAGGCTACTAGTATATTTCCCGTGGTTAGGTACAGGTATAATTTTAAATTTTAATAAAAAAAAGTTGATGTATTATAATGAGTTTAATTAATTAATCTAAAGAGTAAATAAAATTTTATTATATTTTTAGATAAATAAAAAATACTAATTTAGACCATATTACAGTAAAAGTTAATGTGAGTAAATTATTTTATAAATGTAAAATAAAAACTAAAAAAAAATAAGAAAAAACTTCAAAAAATAAAATATCCTTACTACTTTAAAAGGAAGAGTTGGTAGATTGCTACAGTGAATTATATTTGGCTGATAGTGTGTGTAGGTGGCGCATCCACAACAACTGCTTGAAGTTGTTGCTTGGTGGGCTGCTGGCCCATTGTCTTCGTCTTCTTTTTGTGGCCCATCAAATTCGATTTTGACTCGGTTGGTGGATATTTGGCTTCATTTGCTCTTCGGTGGCCCATATTCCCACATCCCACACGTTGCATTACCCTGGTTCCTTCTGCCGTTTGGTTTATGGTGAATTTGCAGTTAATAATTTTCTTTTAGCGTGCCTGCATTATTCCTTCTGCAACTTCATCATTGCGCCGTCCTTGGTAAGTTCTCTATATTTATTATTGCTTTAATTTATTGCTCTGCAGGCGCCGGTGTATTTATTCCTTACGTATCTTTTGGCTGATGGATGCATCTTCTCAATGAACGCTTCGTTCTTTTCACTAGGGCTGCCACTTGGAGATCCCATTAATGCACGTGTAACCTTTAGCAGCGAACGACGTGTATGTTCTTCTGCATGTGTGAAGGGAGTAAATTTCATCCCCCATCGATGGAGGCTGCTATAAATACGTTCCCACAGAGGTCATTACCCATGCGCTTCTACTTTTCGTTTCGTTTCGTTTAAAAAAAAACAATTTCTTACCGGCTTGAATCTCTTGGCAGGTGTGAATGCCTTTTACCCATGCGCTTCTATTTATTATACTTACTACACACATAAACGGGTCACTCTTTATCTCCATCTGTTTGCTCAAATGTTTTTTCCTCTCGATGACAGTATGAGATTTACTAGCAGAGAGTAGTTCAAAATATAGTCATTTAGTTTACTTTGTTTACCTACATGGCGATTCTACTGCTATTTTTTGCATAATTTTTTGTTCGGTTGTTTTTTCCTCTCGATGACAGTATGAGATTTACTAGCAGAGAGCTGTTTAAATCATAGTGATTTAGTTTAATTTAGTTATCTACATGCCGATTTAAGCAAGGATTTTAGAGATTTTTAGTTTCTGAACTTGTTTACTTTATTTTCTTTGTGAATCGATCTTAATTTTTGTTTCTAGGTTTTCATTTTTGCCCTTCGAATGCTGATTTGGTTATCATTATCAGCCTCGATGACATATGGTTTTCTTCCATGAGAGGGACGTTTTTTATTATTGCCTTTGTTGGTGTTTGTTGCATGTTGAAAAAAGGTGCTATTTGTCCTTATTTTGGTGCTTGTCTGCTCGATGAAGGCGATGTTTATCTCTTGAGGGCAATTTTTTTTGTTTCATATTTGTCTAACCTTGTTATATGTTTAAAATTAAGCTTCTCCAGTTCTTTTTTGGCTGCAAAGGTTTCATACTGAGTTTGTTTTATATTGCAGTTTTGAGCCTTGCGATGGGTTACTATCAGAGATTGGGCATTCGATTTGTGGTCGTACTGTTTATTCTCGATGACAGTATTTCTCGATGACAGTCGCATTTTGACTACCAGAGATATAGTTACTTCGTGTGGCTTCGGTTTGGTTTTTTAAAATATATTGATATAGATATTGCTTGATAATTGTAGCAAATTTTTTTTGGTTGGTTTCCATTCTCAATGACGGCATAGTGTTGCCAACAGGGACGTCTTTAACCCTTGCTAATCAAGTTCCAGAAATTTTTTGTCGATATTAAAATGATTGTTTGTTAGCGTATAAATTTAGAGAGGATTAGTCGAATCTTTGACTCATTTTTACCCTACGGCGTCACAGGTTCCTAAAGGCAGACATATTTACACTACGTTCTTTGTGGGTCATATAGGTGAGACACCATCCTTTCATTGTTGTGTTTTGCTTTCATATCTTCTCTTGTTTGCTCTATGTGGTCCTTGTTGTCTTCACTTGTTCCCGCATTTCATGTTTTATTATTATTATTATTATTATATTATTATTATTACTATATTATTATGTTCTCTTGCATGTCTCCCTTTCTTTATTAAAAAAATGGATTCACCCGTCTAATTGTATATTTTACTGATATCGGACTATACGTATACCTGGCAACTGTATGTTAGCGACCATGCCGAAGCCAACCATGACTCTAGCGCAGTTAACAAACAAGGCACGTGGTGAATTTGTTCGGGTCAAGGTTGTAGACAAGCAGCCTAAGCAAGAGAGCTCTTCCAGAGTTAGCTATCAGCGTATTGTTTTGGTCGACGAACCGGTAAAGATTTTTACCTAGCAAGCTTTGCGGTTATTCTCTTCTTCAAAATTTATCCACTTATAAAATCTTCTATCACTGTTATGTATATAGCAGCTTATTTGAGATTTTTGTTTCTTCAACTGAATCGGTTGACCTCATATTACCACTGACTTTTCCCTTTTTCTTTCTTCATACCCTCGTTACATCTTCAAGAGAGCGTGGCCTTTAATAGTTAATTAAAGCCCTAAACAATTAATATTACACGAAGTTTTCTGACTTTTTCTATACTATTGTTGTTCAGGGGACTAGGCTAACAGCAACGTTATTTGGCGTCGACATTGGAGTATACAGTGAGATCTTGCTTAGGGGGAAGATTTACGATATTAGGAACATGGTTGTCAAGGAAGTGCCACCACGTTTTGCCTCCTACCCTGGCGAGAAACAGTTGCATTTTACTAATAGTACGGAAGTGCTACCTGTGGAAGAGGAAGGCGAAACAAGCGTCATTGTTTCCCCTTATACGTCACTGCAGCAGATTCCGGTGGATGCTTCTACGGATGACCGGTTTGGTAAATACTGGCTATTCATTTATTTGTTTCGTTTTATTATTTTATTATAGTTTCATGTAACGTATATTGAAATTTATCTCATTCATCTATTTTTCAGACATGATTGTGTATGTATTGGCTGTTCACCCTGAGAAGTTAGTTCCCAAATGCGGTTCCCTCCATCCTGTTAGGGAAATCTCAATTACCGACTCAAGGTTTATTCTCCCTCTATTACTTTTTACCTAGGCCACATTGTGTAGAAAGTATGAAATTGTTTTTTCTTTGTTAGTCTGTTGTAAACTGCATTAGAACAACCTCATTTATGTCTAATTTTTTTTCCAGCGGAGATGACATTGTGCTTGTGGCAGCTTGGAACAGGCGCATGATTGAACTGTTTGATGCTATTGAATCCCATTTGGAAAGGGATGCTGTTGTAGAGTTGTCTGGCCTCAAGATTAGCCGTTTTAGTGGTTTCTCACTTGCAACATCACTGTCAACTGAACTGAAGCTCTCTCCTGATTGTGTCGAGGCTGTCTCTCTCCGACAATGGTATATAAATGTTGGCCTACATATGGAGCCAATTTTGTATTTACTGTTTTTGTTAATAATCTTATCATATTATTTACCTTGTGAACTTATCCTAAATTGTAGGGTTGTGTCAAACAAGGAACTTGTTGTTTCCAGAATTGCTGCGAGTATACGGATTGAGCTTCCTGGTTATCCCAGCGAACTGACAAGCATAGCAACAGCATTGTCCATGCAGGTTGTATATAAACCAACAATTTAGCCTATCTATATCAACAATGCAATCCTTAGCACATATTCTTGTAACATATGTCTGAGTTCGAAAGTTGCAGTAGTTACTGAAATAAAATTCAGAAGAAATATGGAAAAAATATTTTCTGATTACCCATTCCTTCGGTTACAAAAACACAATCATCTTCTATTGTAAACATGGTAATGCTTTATGCTTTGTTCTGATTTAAGAACAAAGCATGTTTTGTTACAACAAGCGAGGATATATCAATGCTTCTTTTATTATGACAGATTACCACTGATTTTTTCAATTCATTTGTGTGTGCTGCTCTATATTGTGAAATATTCTTACACTGATTTTAATTTTAAAGTTCATTTTAATTTTAGTCTTGCCTTGCATTGTCTTTCTTCCATATTCTAACACCTCGATCATAAAATACTACTACTTGTTATTATGTAGCCGGCAAATGTTGCGGAGTCACTCTTCATCCGTATCAGGGCTCATATTCCGGAGATAGGCTTTAGTGATCTCCGCCTCTCAGTCGGGTGTCGTGCATGTGACAAAGCTAGCGTCATCGCAACTGATGACCTAAATGCTAACTATACTTGTGAGAGTTGCGCTGTTATTAACAAGCCGGAGGCTAAGTAATAACCATCTTCGTTAATATTCTTTTGATATCATCCTACTAAAGATCCCTAACCCTATTGTCTTGACCTCATGCAGGTTTTACCTTCGATTTAAATGCACGGATGGAACTGGTACTGTTACCCTGGACGCATATACGAAACATGTTGAGAAACTTCTCCAGCTTCGCAGCGAAGACTTTCATGGCAAAAATGAAGAGGTTTTCCGTACTTATTTTGCTTGAAATTTCTAAATTACTTCTTGGTTCTTTATAATCAGTACTCTTCTAAATGATATATTCCTAACAACTTTCTCGTTAAACAGGAACGCAGGAATGTGTTGTTTGCCGCAGAGGCTAAATATCGTGCCAACCCAGTTGAACTTGTCCTAGCCCCAGCCAAATCTTTGTTAATTAACAATAAGAAGCTCAAGTGGATCCTCAGGGACGTGGTGATGTGAATGCTTGTTTGTTGGGATATTTTGGACATGGAGAAACCGTTTTTTGTTGAATGCAAAGGTTTTAGTTGTCCTTCGGATGAACGTATGAACTACCTACTGTTTTACACTACCGCGCCAATTTTGTAACCTTGTAATATATACGGGCGTTGATGTATGCTGCTGCTTATCATTTCCACTTTTAACTTTTGAAGTTTTATTATGCCTTGTGTAGTATGCCAATGGCCTCTACAAATATAATTAGTATTTTCATAATGTGGTTTACCTCCTTTACTTATTTATCTGCACTTTATATATGATGCGATTGATAATTTCTCCATTTCTGGGCAGTTTTATTCTCATAAAATGGTGGAGGCATCAGAAGGATCAGACTATAGTTGTATCACCATATTCAACCCGCACAATCGATCAAATTTACCCATAAAAAACACGAACATAGATGTCGGGCCAAAATAATACGAAGCAATCAACCTCTTTCGTTGCAATCTCTATATTCTGGACCTCAAGCTTTTGTCCTCGCAACTCCAACACTTAACAAATCAATCAATTAGGCCAAATCAATAACTGAAAGACGAAGGAAAAAGATATAACAAGCATTTGAGTAGTACATTAACGATCATCTTTTATTGTGTCATGAGATGCTAGGATTTCAACCATACGTTTTTAGTTTCTCAAGTATATAAAGATAAAGAAATTGATCTGTTTATAGTTGCATGGTCATATACTCTTGTTTGTAATAATTAGCTACGAAGAAATTCATTCTTGTTTCCACACATAATTTACAACAATGTAGAGTTAGTCGTTCTATTTGTTTTTCAAAATTTCTTTCTCTTTAGATGCCATTTACAACAACTTCAGTTTGTTTCTTTATACTTAACGCAGGAACAACAACTGCCAGCCAATCGGATAACAAATGGACTTAGCAGAATCCTCAACTAATCCCAAAAAACGTCCACGCCAACCAAGAAGGAAGATCTGCAAGGCCATCGGTCTTGAATATGTCCCACTTGCAGCCCATATCTTACCACGTCAGCAACCATGTCGGCATTGTAACGCCACAAAGTTTGCATACGAAACACCAAACCTCTGCTGCTCAAATGGTGAAATAAAGTTCCATTTAGACCCGCTACCACATGCTATCTTCGAACTTATGACATCGACTTCGATAGTGGCCACTCACTTTAAACAGTATGCTCGTTTGTACAATAACTTTTTCGCATTCAGTTCACTTGGGTACGATAACATAGAATCCAAAACAGAAAAAGGAATTTATGTCTTCCGTCTACAAGGACAATTATATCATTACCTTCCAAGCCTTACACCTAATACCTCAAACCGGAAATATCTACAATTATATTTCTACGATGGACTACAAGAAAAGGAACAACGTATCCAAACATTCGCGGAACTTAATCCTGAAATAATATGTTTGCTAACTGATTTAATGTCAACAAACCCTTACGCCTCCTTCTTTAGAAAACTATCAGAGCATACTGTCGATGCAGATACCAGAATAACAATCTCCAAAAATCCTGTGTTGGATCAACGTGTTTATAATGCACCTACATCCGACGATGTTGCCGCTATAATTGTAGATAACGATGATATTAGCAGGATTAACAGTCCTGACGTCATAGTCATGGGAAATGAAATGAGAACGTATAAAATTATGCACTACTATGGTTGTTACGATCCATTACAATATCCAATTTTATTCCCTAAGGGACAATGTGGGTGGCATCAAGGAATTAAAAAAAAAAGGCACGTAGGCGACAAGAACCAGAAGATACCTTATTTCCGTTGTTATCTGATCCGGGTCAAACCGCTCCGTCGTTAATACTGCGTGAGGAACAAGGTAACCCTCTATAGCACTATTGTTCTTTAATTGTGCATCTTTTAATAATTAGTTAATTTTATTTTTATTATTTACAGCATCACAAAGAACACACATCTGACAATAGTGAAATTTCTTGCCGCGAATACTACAGTTACCGCTTTCAAATACGTGACAATAACAATATCATTAAAGCTGGCCGGATATATCAACAATATATTGTTGACATGTACGTGAAAATTGAAAACACAAGACTCGACTTTTTACGTCGGAACCAAAAAACAATAAGAAGTGAATTGTATTAGGGTATCGTCGATAGTGTTCACGAAGGGTACAAAAATGCATTTGACATTGGAAAGCGCATTATTTTACCAGCCTCTTTCATTGGTGGGCCCAGGGATATGAAACGTCGATATTTGAATGCAATGACCCTGGTACAGAGATACGGAAAACCCGATTTATTTATTACTATGACTTGCAATCCTAATTGGGCAGAAATAAAAGAGCATTTGTCTCATGGTGAAAAAACTCAAGATCGTCCGGATTTACTAACACGTGTTTTCAGATCTAAGCTAACTGCTTTAAAAAAGACTTTGATTGAAAAGGAAGTATTTGGTAAGGTTGCTGCAAGGGTGGATGTAGTAGAATTCCAAAAAAGAGGTTTGCCTCATGCACATTTGCTAATTATTCTTACATCTGATCACAAAATACATAATGCTGACAACTTCGACAAACATGTATGCGCAGAGTTACCTCCTAAACATTTAGACGGTTTACGCAAACTTGTAATACAACATATGATGCATGGACCTTGCGGAAAGTATAATACAAACTGTGCCTGCATGAGATTAAAAGGGAAAAGGAAAATTTGCAAATTCGGTTATCCCAAGAATTACTCAGAATATACAACAAGCACTGAAGACTCATACCCTGTATATAAACGTCCCAATAACGGAGACAGTGTACAAATACGCGGTGCATCGTTGGATAATAAATGGGTCATTCCATACAACCCCTATTTATTAGCTATGTTTAACTGCCATATAAATGTCGAGATATGTTCAACTATAGGTGCTGTAAAGTATATTTACAAATATGTTTACAAAGGACATGACAAAGTCAATTTCGCACTGCAATCAAATAAAGATGAAATACGCGACGAAATCAGCGACTACCAAAACGGACGATGGATCTCGCCTCCTGAATCTGCTTGGCGCATTTTTTCATTTGACCTATATGACATATACCCAGCAGTCATACCTCTGCAGGTCCACTTACCTCAAATGAACCCTATCAGTTTTTCCAACAACGAAACTTTGCTGGACATCATTACGGATGGTAGTCGACAAACAACAATGCTAACGGGATTCTTTGAGGCAAACAAGAATATAGCTTCACATACAAAGTATTTATATGCACAGTTCCCTGAATTCTTTGTATGGAACCAAAAGAATAAAGCCTGGCAAAAAAGATATCAACGCCCTTCCGTTGGCCGACTTACGTATGTTAACCCATGCGAGGGCGAACGATATTACCTACGTTTGTTACTAACTCACGTAAAAGGCCCAACATCATTTGAAAACCTAAAAACTGTTACAGGTCATATTTTTCCTACTTTTGAGGAAGCTGCGTTAAAACATGGACTCATAGAATTAAACGGATACACAGAAGCTTGCATGCAAGAAGCAGTTGCAATTAACATGCCAAAAACTTTACGCAGATTGTTCGCAACGCTTCTTGTTTTTTGTACACCTACAGACCCACAATTACTCTGGGAATCCTACTATGAGGCGCTCTCACAAGATTACAACCACCAATATCCAGCAGACAAATATAAATCATATAAATTGACATGGAATGAAATTGAATCCTACTTAGATGGGATGGGCAAGTCTTTAAACCATTACAGAATAAAGGATATTCACTTCGCAGATAAGTCTGCCAGCCATTATAACCGTGACATTGAGGATGCCTTAAATGCACCAATACCCAAACAATATATAAACGCGCATAAATTACTTAATGTAAGGCAAAAAATAGCGTACAAATACATAATGAAACATGTAAAGACTAACAAAGGGGGAGCTTTTCTTATTGACGGACCTGGCGGAACAGGAAAAACATTTTTATACTGTTCATTATACGCTAAATTGAGGACAATGAACAAAATAGTACTACCAACAGCAACTTCTGGCATAGCCGCGTCAAATTTACCAACCGGACGGACCGCTCATTCTCGATTCAAAATACCCATAGCGACAACATCAATCAGTTTTGTAATGTATCCAAACAAAGCAATCTAGCAAATTTACTTCGTCAAACAACATTAATTGTATGGGATGAAGCTTCAATGGCTAAAAAACAAAATATTGAATCGCTAAATACACTATTGCAAGATATATGTAACTCATCAGAGCTTTTTGGGGGGAAGATAGTTGTATTCGGTGGAGATTTTCGGCAAGTGCTGCCTGTCGTTCCACATAAAGGCCAGAAAGAAGCAATAAACGCAAGTTTAGTCAGTTCTACACTTTGGCCGAGATTAGTAAAATTTCAACTTGATGAAAATATCAGGGCTTCTGAAGATCCTGAATTCGCCAATTTTTTGCTTAATCTAGGCAACGGAAAACTGCAGACAGAAGAGCAAGCACATATCAAATTACCACAGGAACTAATCCAGTTTACAGATATCAAACAAAGCACAACAGAATTATTAATTACCAATACTTTCCCAGAAATGCTCACTTCTTATTTGACTGATGACATTAGTGTTATGAGTAGGTAAATGTTTGTATGTTCTTGTGTATATATAGTTTAGCTGGCAGTTATATGATTCGGTAAAAAATATTGAAGTCGGCGATTTATATTTCTATCTGTTTTCTGAATCGGGATGTATGTATGTATGTATATATATATATATATATGCCACAGAGGAAGGAAGGAGAAAATATTTTGCTGTTATTGAGAATATGAACAATATACTTTTATTCAAGGAGGAAATATTGTTGTTATTGAGGATATGAACAATATACTTTATTCAGTAGGTTGTAAATCTATACACTTATATTAAAGCAAAACCCCATATCATCGTACGTCATCGTTTTTTATTCTTAACGTCACGTGTCATTTTTATATGTCTTCTTATTTATACATATTTAATTATATTCACTAATAATTAATTACATTTTAATCTTGAAATATTTTTAAAATCTACTAAACATAAACTATCCATTTTTATCCACTACGATATTCATATTTAACTAACTCATCATAATATCATATAGTTATTTTTTGCCATATATGTTTGGGTAGTACTTCATTATTCTTTTTTCTAAAATCATATACCTAAAATAGTAATTTTAAAATAATATTTATAAACTATTAAATTTTTTAAAATATTATTTCTAACCCAAATTTAATTTAGATCATAAATTTAAATGATTAATATTTTTGTAATAATAAAAATATATACAGTATTTTTAAAAAAAAAGTTAATAAACTTGTGTTATTAATTTTTTTTTGAAACAATTTAACTATTTTACTACACAATATTTAATAGACTTTTAAAATTAAAATAATATTTAATTAAACTTACATGTATCATCATAGGCTTACAAATACTTTATTACTATTATATTTTGTAGATACTTAATTACATAAATAAAAATATCTAATATAGCCATTTCATACAAATTAATTTTAATATTATATTTTATTATAATCCTGTAGAGTACGGATATTACGCTAGTTACATATAATGTCCAATGTTGTATTTGAATCGTGGTATACTTATTTGTTAAAATTGAATTTCGACTTCACCGCTCAGCGGGTTGAAAGGCTCAACTTTGTCTTGTTGTCGACATCATAGATTAAGATCGAGATTAGTGACGGAAGGAGTATATAAAGATAGGAGAAGCAGTGGTGTGGCTGACCTTGTTTATGGACTCGCTGAGTCGCACGCTAGGCTTGGGAAAACACAGTCACGTTGTTACAGAGAAAGGATGGGATAGGGATAGGTGGCTCGAGTATCGTCGGCTATGGCTGCAGCTACTTGGTTCTAGGGTTGCCGCACGAGGAGGGTCACCACATCTTTTATAAAGCCCATTAAGTTGAGTATAAGGAAAGTGCTCCAGATCCCACAATAATAGACCCGACAATACTAAATCACAATATGATCTATGTACATATATTAAGCACAAGCACTACATAGTCTACATCTACGTGTCATATTTTAATAAAAATCATGGTACGTGTTATTTTCTCATACTTTTTAATTTTATAATTATATTAATTTATAGATAAATAAAATAATTAATAGAGAGAATAGATATATTGTTTTCTATTTTAGTTTTACCACAATCTTCAATATACTCTTAGAATATTCTTCTTATTATTTTTTTAAAAAAATTTCACTTTTAATTATAAAATGATTAAATATTTTATTATCCTAACTTTAATATATAAATAGTTCTTATATTAATTAGAAAATATGCACTAACTTAACAAATGTACAAATTATTGTAATATAATTATTACATCTTCTTTATTGTTTTAAAAATATTATTTAAAACTACCTAAGATAATTTTGTAATTAAAATTTTTGTATGTTTTCTATTTTAAAATTTATATTTTAATTTTTAAAATTTATTTCTATTTTCTTTTAATTTTTAATTCGCCTTTATCATCTTCATAAATAGTCTACTTACATTAACTTTCACTAAAATATGTAATACTGTATAAATTAGTTTGTTTTTATTTAGCTTTATAATGAATTTAATAATAATTTTTTAATTACTGTTTGAGTAATTAATTAAAACCATTATATTACATCAATTAGATAAAATTTAAAAATCATATATCAGTTAAAATTTAAAATTATGACCGTGCCTTGGTACGAGACTTGTACTAGTATTCCTTATTTTAGTATAGTTTATAATTTAAGTGAATAAAGGTGAAAATATACGATATGAAAATACTATAAATGTAGGAATTCTAGTATGCAAAAATTTAATAATCGAATTATCTTTCCTAGGTTATGATTCATAAGTTGGGCCTGTTAACCTTTAAAATTAAGCCCATTGGGCCACTAGTTCGGTTGAGTTGGGTTGCTTCAGAGCCTTATGCCCGAATAATAAAAATTACATCCCAATGGAATGAGCCCTCATCTTTTGGTTCTTAAGCAGAATTGCCCAGTTATACTTTTAAGAAATTTGGATCCTCTAAATGGCTTATGTAATGGCACAAGATTACTATGTAAAAATTTCCATAAAAATTTAATCCATTGTGAGATAACTACCGGATATTATAAAGGAGAGCAAGCGTTTATTCCACGAATAATACTAAAGCCTTCTACTACTAAATACCCTTTTGCTTTCCAGAGAAAACAGTTTCCCATAAAACTATGTTTCGCCATGACAATAAACAAATCTCAAGGTCAAACCCTAGACCAAGTTACGCTATACTTACGCGAGCCATGCTTTGCTCATGGGCAAATTTACGTCGCATTATCTCGAGCTAAAAGAAGGCAAGGTATTCATGTATTTGCTGCAAAGGACGACGATGTCATTGCGTTTGACGACGGTATAAAAAACACGGTGTCATTTGAAATTTTGCAAAAGGCTCGTGAGTATAACTTCGCTTAATCCATTAACGTAAGGAACATTAGAATCCTCCATTTTTTTTTACTATCACTACCAATTTGTAGATTTTATTTTTTTTAAAAATGTTTAGTTGTTTAATTTTACTAAAATACTAAATATTAAATTTGCAGCATCATCAATTAATAATCCTATCACAGTTCGGTGGCTCAAGGAAGGTTAACACATTCACACCTACATACATTCTGTGACTACATGTGGTCACCAATATCAGCCAAAAAAATTCTTTTTGACATCAACATCAACAACTCTACAGCTCATCTACAACAATCCAATATTTACTGCGTTATCTTATGATATTCAGCAATCTGCTATATGCATATTTCTTAATATATGTTTATGCTGTATTATGCGTAACAAGTTGTTTTACATTAACTTAACAATGTCAATATACCGGGACCTCATTCAAGCGCGTGCGGAGCACGCGCTCCAGCCTAGTATATGTTAAAATAGAGTCTTATAAAATTATGTTAGGTAGTTTTAAATAATATCCTTAAAAGCAAAGAAGATAATAATTATATTATAATAACTTATATGTTTGTTAATTTAGTAATTATTTTCTAATTATTATAAAAACTATATATTTATAGGTTAAAGTTAGAATAATAAATTATTTAATTATTTTATAATTAAAAGTGGAAATTTCTTATAAAAATAATGATTAGAATATATTGAAGATTGTGATAAGACTAAAAATAAAAATAATATATTTAATTTTTTATTTTTTAATTAGTATGATTAAAAATGAAAATAGAGTAGAAAAATGACATATGACGTGAGGTTTATAAAAAGATGACACCTGATACAAAATATTTATGAATTAATAGATGTATATAGAATATAGATAATAAATTATAAGATTTTTTATACAAAAATTTCTGTCCTACAAATATAATACGGTGATTTGTTTGATTAACAAACTCGCGCATGATAAAATAAAAAATTAAAAAAAAATATCCTTTGTAATGAATGGATTCCTTAAAAGTTGAGTTGAGGTGGGCGGGCCCCATTACACCGCTATAAAAAGCAAAGCAGCAGCCCAGTTAGCAAGTAGACTGACTTCGTCAAAAGGCCATACCATACTGTAAAGAAGTAAACCTCTTCCTTCTATTCGCATAAAAATAATAAAATAATAAAATTGGGGAATGGAACTTGTTCACACTTCCATTCGGTGTGCTTACTAGGGAATCATAATTTTTATTTTATTAATCTTCAGCCCCATAACTAAGGGTGTCAATGGGTTGGGATTTCCCAAAATTCACGGGTATTACCCATTATGGAAATGAGAATAGGGATTTTAAACAGGTACAGGGACGAGGATGGGTTAAAAATTGATTCCCCGCTTGGATATGAGGACGGGGATGAAGATATGGGTATTCGCCCCGCTCCCCGATCCGAACCCGACGGGGAACCCCGACGAAGAACTCGGTGGGGAATCCGACGGGAACTCGGTGGGGAATCCGACGGGAAACTCGGTGGGGAATACGACGGGGAACTTGGTGGGGGAATCCGACGGGGAACCTAAAAAAAATTGTTTTATTTTAGACTTTCATTGTAGTTTCAAGTTTAATCGAAATTTAATTAAGAAACTGTGTTTAAATTTAAATTGTCGATGATTTTTAAATTTCAAACTATATACACTTTTATGCTTTTAAGAATTAAGAGTATCTATTCATTCTTGCAATCCTACTTGGACAAAAATATAAAAAAAAATGTTTCAAGGTTATAATTTTGTATGATTATTACATGTGTAAATTATGCTAATGCTAAGTGAAGTAAGTGCTAAACTATTATGGTGGGCATGTTAATGGTGTTTGTGGTAGTGATGGTCGAAAACAATTATGAATTGTTCTTTCTACTATTATTGGTTTTATTTGTAGGGTTTCAGGGTCTGTTGTTATTTTTCAATTAGACATTGAATTCCAACATATTTTGATTTTGCAGTTATGAATAGTTCTTTTTCTACTGTTATTGGTTTTATTTGTAGGTTTCTAAGGTATGTTCTTTTTTCATGAGATTAGATAGTGGTGATTGAAAACAATTAAAATGCGCTGAATTTGATGAAGGGGTGCAACACTGCAACAAAATAATCCCTCCCTTAGAGTAAATTGCAAAAGCAATTGTTAACCATTGTCAGGAATGCTTTGGCTATCAAGGTGTTGGGGTGCACGTTGCATACCTACTACCTACAGGGATGAGCATATATACATAACAACATCACCACTTCATATATTGTAGTATATGTTGCATTGAGAATTAATATTGAAAACATGCCACAATGATTATCCATTAAATCCATGATAAGGAGTTGATTTAGCCACACTTACTATGTTTAAAAAATATTCGAAAAAGCTAAATACACTTGAGGACAAAAATATGGGGACGGGAAATTCCCCGATGGGAACGAATATCCGACATAGATGGGAAATTTTGCGGGGAAAACTTCTAAAACTTTAAAATGAGAAAAATTAAACGGGGACGGGGATTCCCCGATAGGAACGAACATCCGACGGGGACGGGGATGGGGACAATTTTCAATACCCGAACATATATGGGGTTGGGACGGGGACATTATACTAAACGGGGATGAAGATGAATATGGTACTCCCCAATCCATATCCGACCCATCGACATCCCAACCCATAACCTCTATTAGATTGAAATATTTTGAAAATTTTTAATCCAAATCAACCCATGTACCCAACAAATCACTTTGAATTAGTAAATTAAGAAACTAACCCTTATTTTTTTTGAAACAATTTGGTTTACTAGACTTTTTTGAGTTTTAGTTTTAATAAATGTACCCCTTGAGAGAAGAGTGTTTAAGTTTGAGAGAAAATACAAAAGGTTGGGGTATATTTACGTAATTAGAAAACTAAATGGTCTAGTTACTAAAAGTAAAACTAAAGAAAGTCTATTAACCAAATTAACCCTTTTTCTTTTATCTCGGTTTCTAACTCCTCAACTAAATACAATAAATTTTTTTAAAAAAAATATTGATGACACAATAGGTTAGTATAATGAGTCGTTGACAAGACTACCTAGGTTGGTGACATCACTATTTTTGACAAGTATAATTGATGATAATATAACCGATAATAATAAAATTGGTGACAACACAGTTGATGATAATATAATTGGTGACAGTGGCTTGATAATAACATAATTTGGCGGCGACAATAATTTGGTAAGTAACGGTTGATGACAATATATTCATGACAACACACTTGTTGATAATACAATATGTGACGATATTTTAGTGATGCCACAATAACAGATAATTGTATGGTTAAAAGTTATTAGTTAAAAATAGCACAGTTGAAAATAGCACAGTTGAAAATAACATGGTTGATGAAAATATAATTGAAGATGCTACAATTAAAAATTTAAAAATTATTATTATATTTTTAATTTAGGGATCAATGTTCTGAAAATAAAAAGTTAAGGGATTAGTTTTTCAATTCATAACTTAAAGTGATTACCCTATCAAAATTAAAAAATTATGTTTGAATACATTTACGTCCCTTACAGAAAATATGATAGATATTATTATTTAAAAAAAATTAGAACAAATAATATCAACTATCAACTTTAAACAGATAATAATATTAATATTATAAATAATAAAAGTATTACAAACTATAAATTTAAAAACAAGATGGTTTCCTTACATGGGCGGCGAAGTTTTAGTATAGGCAATAAAAGCCCAAATTTTTACATGTCATCATCTTGAACAGGTGAGCGTTTCTGCTTTGATAATGTGTGAAAATGTGTCTCACATCGACAATATGTTACCGTGTCAACCTAACATATAAATCCTAGGTCTAATTCTTTTATTGTCGATTGATTTTAGGATAAAATCTTGAAAAGCGTGTGTATGGTGTAGGTTCATCATTACGTGCAAACCCTCCACACATTAGACTCGATGAATACAAAATATAAATTCATACTTTGAAGTTTCGTTTAGTAGACCAAGGTCAACCCGAAATGGACCAACATAAATTGGTTTGAACCAAACCACGGTCTTTAGTTTCAGTTTCGGTTCACAAATTTTGGAGTTTTGGTTCGGTTTGGTCGAATCTCAATTATAAACGTAACAATGAAAGTACGAATGTAATGAAGGTGATTGGAATCGAAACGAAGTTGAAAGAAGTATGTAAGTGAATATTTGTAAATGTAAATGTTAATAATTTAGTTTTACAAATACATAACCAAAAAAATCAATAAATGAATAAACAAATACAAAATTGTAATCTTTGACCTTGTGTATACCCGTATTCACAACCCGTTTCCGATTCTTTATGTTCAAGAAACGGACCAAAAAGAATTGTTTTCTGCTATTCGGATAATTAGAACGTAGAAATGCAGCGACGAAGACGAGGAACGCTTTGTTTTTTATGTTTTGTTTCCTCCTTCCACACTTTAGCAATGTCATCGGAGATCTTGACAGCATCAATGGAAGCACCGGAGAGTCCTCTCCTGGTGAACCCAACAGCATAGAGACCTCCTTTCCCCTTCCACCCGTATCGAAACTCCGTCTTCGGAAACCCATTCTTGTCAAAGAAATCGGTTTCTTGAAGCCAGTAAGGCACGTTACTGCGATACCCGGTTGCGAGAATAACAGCATCGATATCGAGCTCATCGCCGTTGATGAGCGTGACGGTGTCGGAGGAGAAGCGGCTGATTCCGGGCACTACTTTGATTTGGCCTGATCGGATTTTGGAGAGAGCTCCGATGTCGAGAACAGGGGATTTGCCTTGTGTGTTTTTGAGCTCCAACGGTCCTTTTGATGGCCGTTTTAATCCGTATTTTTCTGTGTTTCCTAAAATCAGCCATGAGAGGAGTAAGAGAAGCTTGTCCACTAGCCAGAGTGGTAGCCATTTGAGCATCAAGAAGGCAAGCTCGAAGGTGGATTTTCCCAAGACTTCCCTTGGCAGTACATGAACGGAGCTCCGGCAGACTAAAGAAGGCAGGGCATTGTGATTGAAGAGATCGAGAGATAATTCCATGCCGGAATTTCCGCAACCGACGACGAGAACCTTCTTGCCGTGAAACTCATCTCCTGATTTGTAATCACAGGCGTGAATCACTTTCCCGGCGAATTCCGATAAGCCTTGGATTTCCGGGATGACCTTGTCGGCGTTTTCTCCGGTGGCGACAACGAGCCACCGGCAGATATACTCGACCTCTTGTTCCGAGTCGTTTTTGCGCGTTTTGAGCCTCCAAAGGCCGAGGGTTTGATCGTAGTTGGCGCATTGAACGGTCTCGTTGAATTGGGGGTTGAGTTGGAAGGTTTGGGAGTAGGTCTGAAGGTAGGAGATGAAGTGGTTCTTGGATGGGTATTCCGGGAAGTCCTCCGGGAAGGGCATTTTGGGTAATTGACAGAATTTCTTTGGGAGGTGAAGCTTGAGGCGATCGTAGGCTCGCTTTTGCCAGAGGGAAGCAATGCAGTCTGCTCTTTCGAGGATGACGAAAGGGACGCCTTGTTCCTGGAGGCAGGCTCCGACGGCCAAGCCCGATGGGCCAGCGCCGACGATGACGGGGCCGTTGACCCACTTAGTAGTAGTACTACTGTTAAACATGATATGCTCCATTAGTTGGGGTTTTTGATAGTTGAAATTGTGTTGTTGTGGAAGATGAGAAGGGGAAGGTGTGTGGTATTTATAGGCATCACCTTCTCATTAAGAGTAGTGAATTCCTCCACCTATTTTAAGTTTTTAAATTTATAAGTATCAATAATATTTACAGGTGTTTCATCAAAAAAACAATATTTTATAGGATTAGCGTCTAGCAATATTTATAGGATTAGCGTCTAGTTTGAATAGTTAATCTGGACGTGATGTTGTTTTGCAAATTATTTTTTAATGGCCTTGAAAATACCACTTAACTATAATTTTTTTCGTACAAAATAATACACACGATTTATAACTCGTCCGATAGAGTTAGTTTATGGATCTAAAGAAATTATGACGATGAGATTTATAAAATAAATTCAAATGCATTAAGATAGATTATGGTTAACAAAGCTTTTTTTTGAAAGTTTAATGAATAATCATTTTTAATAGGCTAATTGGAACTATTAATTATAGATAAACAAATTTTGTATCCCCATTTAGGCTCCCGTGTCCAAAATTTTTATTTTAATTTTTTTTTCAGGGAAAAAATTTTTGGGCACCGGCTCCCACTAGACGTTGGCGAATTGCGATGCGTTAGTAAATCAAAAAGGCCCCTTGTCACCACTACTCTTCACTCTAGGTCCGGAGATTCTGACTAGAAATATAAAAAAAAAAAATTAGCAATGGCATCCTAAGATTGTTGGATTTCCAATTACGAAAAACGGACAAAACATTTCATTTTTAGCTTTT
This sequence comes from Fagopyrum homotropicum, assembly GCA_033239125.1. Taxonomy (NCBI): domain Eukaryota; kingdom Viridiplantae; phylum Streptophyta; class Magnoliopsida; order Caryophyllales; family Polygonaceae; genus Fagopyrum; species Fagopyrum homotropicum. Next base: position 12,118,991 of record BSWB01000008.1, read on the forward strand.
GCGGACGATATAATCATATTTACATAAGCATCTGCAAATGCAAGCAACAAAATACTATCAGTCGTAACAGAGTATTGCGTAGTCTCTGGTCAAGTAATCAACTACCACGAGTCTGCTTTCCAAGCTACTCAAAATTTTAATTCCACCAACAAAAGAAGAATCCAATTGCAATTAGGCATCTTGGCCTCCAGTATTCTAAAACAATATCTAGGATGCCCAATAATAAACGGAATGGTAAATATAGACATATCTAATACTGTTATTCTAAAATCAAAACAACAACACACAAAATGAAAAGCTTCGTCTCTTTCACAAGAAAGGAACAACATTAATAAAAGAGAATCTCAGGGCAAATTCAAGTTACCTAATGCAATCATTTATGCTTCCAACAAACATTCGTAAAGAAATGGATCAGATCAATAGAAATTTTTTATGGAATAAGGGACTTAATTTGCTCCACTATTCAGCTGGGATAAAATTTATAAATCGAGATCACTTGGAGGAACTAGAAGTAGGAAATCGGAAGATATGAAAAAGGTGCTCCATATGAAGCTTTCGTGGAAACTAATGGTTGAACCATACAATATTTGAATCAAAGTTATAGAAGAAAAATATCTAAAAGACACATATCTTTGGAACTACATATGTGGAAAACTGATGCGGGTTGGGGCCGCAAATGACTAGATCAAGATTGGGAATCCTTGAAGACCAACAATGGACGTTTTTCCTGACGAATGGTACGAAAAAATCAGATTGTTTAGAATCAGAAATGACGTTGGAAAAATGGAAGAAAGAGAATGAAAAGGAATGTGGAATGTATGGTAGAAGTAGATCCGAAAGAACCAAAAGACTCCCTTACAAGAACCTTGATCAAATTGATCAAAACCCAAGCAAGATGATGCCTCTTTCTTCTATAACCTTACACAAGCTTTCAATGGAGACAAGCACAAGGAGAGACTAGTATTGACTAGTAGCACCAATCTCTAAAGAGATTAACACACACAAGAACAATCTAGTAAGGATTCACAGCGATTCAATCAATGACTCACTTTATTGATTGAATTTTCTGAATAGGATCAAAAGCTCTCAAAGAGACGGTTTATCAATTGGCTAAAATCTATCTAATCAGGAAAGAAGCTAAGGGAGGCTTTTTATATACCTAGAAAGCCTCCTATCTAAAAAAAAAAGAATAACATTTGTAAAAAAAGACAATAAAATAAATAAAACAACTAAAACAAATAAAAATAACCCTTAAAATGTTTTAAACCTGAAGGTTACAAAAAGTCTTGTATTTTATACCAGAAGATGATATAAAATACAAAAGAAGCTCCAAAAGCCTCAATCTTCCATTTCTTGCAATTCCGGAACAAGTGTCTCTTCCTTGCTCTTGTATGACTCCAAATCAGGTGTGCATGGTCTCCCTTCCACGTCCAAGTCGTCGGGAATCGTCATTAACGTGACTAAGGAAGCCTCATTCAGCAATAGATCATCAATGGTCTCCTTAGGAGCTAAGGACACCAACAAGTTGGACACCTCCTTCTTGAATTGCTCTTACCCTTGATCTAGTGATTAACCCTTTCATTGTAGGACTAGTAGGGGCTGTTAGTGATGGTCCCTCATCAAAAACCATATAATGGTATTGGGAAAAAAATTAATTAAATTTAGAGAAGAATTTGATAAAGGACTTAGATGGTGTGTGAGTGATGGTAAAACAATAAGATTTTGGAAAGACCAATGGATTACCGAGCAACCGCTTCAGGAACTGGTGAGTAACAAAACATTGACAATGGATTATTTGTAGCTACATCACTAACAAGCAATGAAACCACCAACTCTACAGCAGATAAAAACAATCCTACCAAATGACATAATCACAAAAATAAAAGCTACAACCTATAAATAAAATACAAGATAGACTGTATTGGACAACTAGTGAAAATGAATGGTTCTCTACGAAATCGGCTATGGAAATGATCCAACAACGTAAGGTTGGAGTAACCCCGACAAAACATGAATCTTGGAGATCAACATAAGGCCTAAAATAAAAAAAAAATTCATATGAAAACTTTTCTTTGATGTGATTGCAACAAAAGAAAACTTAGACAAGCAAAAAATATCAGTCCAAATGCATTGCGAATTTTGTAACCATCCTATTAAAAAATGCTAAATACCTCTTCTTTGTATGTCCATACACTTTTCATTTATTGATAATGATAACATTGTAACAAAACTTATACAACAAATCATAAAATAATAGATATCATAGAATAATTGATATCACGACGGAAATAAAAGAAAAAAAAATTTCCTTAGTGGAACTAAGACAACTAGTGGTAACACAGTGGTACATTTGGCTAGCTAGAAATCAAACAATCTTTAACACACAAAAGCCACTACCAGAATGGAAACATTATGTGAGGAACCAAATAAATGAATGAGAAAAGGCCAACACAAAATTCATCAACAACAACACGAAACTGATAACACGATTTATGACTTAGGATTAGGTAGTCACTTAGATAGATTTCTCATTCATTCGTGCAAGTTTTGGCATTGATTCATGACGTCTTCGCTCAACTCACGCACATTTCTAGAAAAGACGTCTACACTACCTTTTATCGGTTTTGTAGGTAATTCGAGGATCTATTGGACGTTAATCGATACATTTGAGGGCCAAGCCTCATGATGGTACACATCCAAAGCTTTGGAGGAGCATAATTGGAGCAACAAAGGACACAAAGACCACTATTGGTGCGAGCAATGGATCAACTCATGGCTAAATGAGCATAACACCTTTCTGCTGAAGAAAATCGGACCAGCAAGCATTTAAATCGGCCGATTTTTATCCACTGGGTCGATTTTTGAGGCTTTGACAGCTTAAGCCACGTGTCCCACGATCTCTTGTCCGTCCTTGCTCTTGGTGGGGAATATAAGTGGTCCCTCAGGTGGTTGCTGAGCATCTCTCCTCTCCCACACTCTCATTCACAGCTCATCAATTTGGTAGGAAGATTGGAGAAGAAGAAAAGCTCCCAAGGATTGAAGGAAGAACAAGAAGACCATTCTAAGAGTGATTTTGAGTGATTTTGTAGATTTGGATTGAAGAACTAATTGCAAGGATTGTTAAGAACGTTTTGCATCTTCATTTTAGAGTTTGTAAGTCTTGCTACAACTTAGATTTGGCTGAGATTTATTGATTTTGCTTACTCATCTTTCATTTCTCATCTATGAACACCATGTATGCTTGTTTGATGATTTCGGATCTTGATATGCATATTATTGGCTAGTTTCTTGTGATTTTAGAGTGATGGATCGATGGTTATGGCTTGGGTGATGATAGGATGGACTTATATGTTAGTTTAGGATGATTTGAATGCACGAAACCCATTTCAGAGACAAAAATCGACCTGTTCTTCATCTAAATCGTCCGATTTTCTGTATGATCCACCCGATTTTCTTCTCTGTTGCTCTTTAATTGATAAATCTGCATGTTGGGGTCCTTGGTTGTTTAAATCCTAGTGTTTATTAAGCCTAATTTAGCTTAGAATCACCTAATGCTACCAACCTAAGTGAGGGAAGAGATCTACCCGATGATTTCCGATCTTAGATACCTAAGATGATGAATGCTAGGTAGTAGTGAGCCTCATAAGCCGCTATTGGATTGAGTGTGCTAGGATTATTGCTTGAGATTTCCCTATTCCGAGACTTACCCGGTAAGGAGAGGGTTACCCTTAAGTAGTATCTAGTTAGTGTGGAATTCCTTACTCTAACCCCTAGAGACTTACCCGGTAATAGGAGTTTGATGCGGGATTAGTGAAGTGAGAGACCTACCCGGTAATTGCTTCCATTAGCGAAACATTCTTTCCCAACACCGCAGCTTAGTCCTTAGAATCTTTAGAACCTTGAATCCAATGCCATAACCGGAAATCTTGACCTCTAAAATCTACTTTTCTCTCTTGATCATATTCTTGTGCTTTGTGTTTGCTTGTTCGTTTGCTAGCTTGAGTTGTTAGTTGTTTATCATCTTGCTCGACTTGTGATCTTTGTTTGATCACCACAAAAACCAACAAAAACATTGTGTTTTCCATTTTCTTTGTTCCTCACCTTATCTTAGTCTAGATTTACACTATTTTTGATCATTGCTTGACTCGATTTCACCTTAGTCTTTGTGTTCGACCTCGGAATACTTACCTTTCTACAAACGTCCCGTACACTGCGGGTTCGCTAGGAGTTAGGATAATTATAACGAGTATAAATTTAAGACTTATTGCGTGCACATCACATCTATTCCTAGACGTAACAAGTTTTTGGCGCCGTTGCCGGGGACTAGGTCTAGATCGAGTCTAATTTGTGATTGTTTGTAGTGTAGATCTTTCTTGTTGCTTTTGATCTCTCTTTGGTGTGTGTCTTTGCTTTTCAGGACATCTCTTACTCTTTAGGTGTATGCGAAGATCTCGTGGCAAGGATTTAGCTCCATTCGATCCCGAACCGGAGAAAACCCTTAGATCTAGATCCAAGAGCATTCGAAAAGAGAAAAAGATGGCCGGTAGGAACCTCCAAGCTGAGTTGGATGAAGCCTTAGAGCAAATTAGGCTAAGAGATGAGCTCTTGGAGGAAGAAAGGAGACTTGCCAATGAGAGGCAAGAGGCAACTAGGAGGGAGATTGAGGAGATTAGGCAAGCACTTGTGCAAAGGGAGCTTAACCGTCAACAACCTCCTCCACCTCCACCACAACCGCAGCCGGCGGTGAACGTTAGGGTTGTGCCCATTGCTATGGATGAGCCACAAACATTGGGGCAACGTATGGATCCGGCACAAAGAGCACACCGCCCGGGTGTGAACTTAGGAGATCCCGCAGCCCATGATTACGAGCTCCGCCCTCAAGTTCTACAAATGATCCGGCATAACCAATTTGGAGGGATGGAAGGAGAGTCTCCACACCAACATTTGATGAACTACGAGATTTTGATGGAGACTCTTAGACCGCCGAGATTGGAGAGCAACAACCATAAGCTAAGGGCTTTCTCCTTCTCTCTTAAGGACAAGGCCTTAGCTTGGTATCAATCTATTCCGCAAGGGCGAGTTGGTACTTGGGAGGAGATGACAACCGAGTTTTTGACTAAGTTCTTCCCACCTTCCAAGACTATCGAATTAAGAGGGAAGATCAATGCCTTCGTGATGAAGGATAGAGAGAGTTTGTTCAAGTCTTGGGAGAGATTCAAAGACCTTCTCCTAGATTGTCCACACCATGGCATACCAAAAATTGAGCTATTGGAGATCTACTTCAAAGGACTTGATGAAGATAGCCAATTCAAGCTTCAATCCCTTTCCGGTGGGACTTTCATGGAGAATCATGTAGATGATGCTTGGGAGTTTGTGGAGAAGCAAGCTCTAGTGATTGAGAAATACTCCCATAGAAAGAGTGAAGGGAGAAAGGCGGGAGCATATGAGGTGAGTGAGGTCACCATGAGCAACTTCAAGCTCGACGCCATCAACAATGAGCTAAAGTCCTTGAGGGAGTTGTGTGCTACAACTTTGAAGAACCAAGCAACCCCTCAAGTGCTTCCACAAGCCAACCTATCTTCCAAAGAGGAGGATGTGAACTATATGGGAAGGGGCAACTACAACAACTACCAAGGCCCAAGGAACTTCAACAACAACCGGCAATTCAACAATTACCGGCCCAACCATAACCATCCCGGGTTTTCGTACTCTAACCCAGATGGAGCCTTGAACCCTCCCGCTTCTACAAGCACAACTCCACCACCAAGAGCTTCACAAGAACCTCCACCCGGATTCACTCAACCTCCAAAGGATAGAACCGAAATGATGTTTGAGCAATTGCTAGGAAGGTTGAGCGGTCTTGAGAGCACGGTGACTTCCATTTCCAAAGCTCAAAAAGTGTTGGAAGCACAAGTGTTCCAAAAGGCAAGTGAAGCACATAGAGATCCGGGGAAGCTTCCCGGAAGGACCGAAGAAAACCCAAAGGGCCAAGTGTTGGCCATTACAACAAGAAGTGGGTTAAGCATGAAGGATCCTTTGCCCAAGGAGAATGCTAAAGGGAAGCAAGTGGTGAATGAAGAAGAGACCTTGCAAGGAGATGGAGGCAAGAGCAAGGATGTAGAGCCAAGATGTGTGGCACCGCCTCCATACAAGCCACCACTACCGTTCCCTCAATCACGAGCAAGAGCTCGCTTGGACAATCACTTTGGTAAATTCCTTGAACTTATGTCTAAATTGCATATTAACATTCCGTTCATGGATGCTATCTTAGGTATGCCGGCATATGGCAAGTTCTTAAAGGAAATACTCTCCAACAAGAGGAAGTTGGAGGAGTATGGGGAGATAAGAATGACGAAGAGATCCTCGGAGTTGATTCAAACGATGAAGGAGGAGATGCCTCCCAAGCTAAGGGATCCGGGATCCTTTTGTGTGCCAATCGGAGTAGGAGAAGTGAAGTATGATGCCCTATGTGATCTTGGGGCAAGTGTAAGCATCATCCCACTTGCACTTTGCAACAAGGTTGGGCTAGGAGAGCCAAAGCCGGTCAAGATGACTCTTTACATGGCGGACCGCTCAATCACTCATCCGGTTGGGATCTTGGAAGACATCCCGATGCAATTAGGGAAGTTCTATGTGCCCATAGACTTCGTTGTTTTAGACATCCCGGCGGACTATCCGGTTCCTATCATTTTGGGGAGACCATTCCTAGCTACTTCCGGGTGTCTAGTGGATTGCAAGAATGGAACCCTCTCCTTCAACATTGGAGAAGAGAACATCAAGTTCAAGCTATCCACAATGATGAAAGGGCCAACCCTTGATGAGGATGTATTCAACATAGTTGAAGAAGAGGAATCTAGGGAGGTCGTGAGCTCAATCTTGCTCAAGGATCCACTTGAGAGAGTTCTTAGCTCAAGCTTGATGGAAGAAGGAATTGAGGAGAGTAGCAATGAAGTAATCAAGGCCTTGAATGCATTGGACGAGCTACCAAGTGTTGGGTTTGAAGTGCTAGAAGAAGAGGAAAACTGCCAGAAAAATCGGACTGGGGGCCAAAAATCGGCCGATTTTTGTACTTATGCTGAAATTTCAGCCAGTTTTGCCAAAACAGAAACTCAGATCGACCCCCCTTCAGAAAAATCGACCGATTTTTCTTCCTGGGTCGATTTTCCTGAGTCTTTTCAGCATCAACCACTTGAGTGTGAGCAATCATCAAGGGACTTCAAGGAGGCTTCCATGGCTTTGCAATCATCTCAACCTACATTGTATGGATCGTCTCCAACCGAAAAAGGTCCCCCTCAACTTGATCTTAAACCTCTTCCTTCTCATTTAAAGTATGCTTTCCTTGGTTCAAATTCTACTTATCCGGTGATTGTGAATGCATCTTTGAATGATGATGAGCTTAATAGGTTGTTGAATGAATTGAAACTGCGTAGAAAGGCAATAGGATACACCATTGATGATCTTGTTGGCATCAAGCCATCTTTGTGCATGCATAGGATAATGATGGAAGATAATCATAAACCCTCTATTGAACATCAAAGAAGGTTAAATCCTATAATGAAAGAGGTAGTTAAGAAGGAAATCATTAAGTTGCTAGATGCGGGAATTATCTACCCTATCTCGGATAGTAAGTGGGTTAGTCCCGTTCATGTAGTACCTAAGAAGGGTGGGATGACCGTAGTAACCAATGAGAACAATGAACTAATTCCCACTAGAACAGTTACGGGATGGAGGATGTGCATTGATTATAGGAAGTTGAACATGGCTTCTAGGAAAGATCACTTCCCTCTCCCTTTCATTGACCAAATGCTAGAGAGATTAGCTCAACACTCTCATTTTTGCTACCTAGATGGCTATAGTGGATTCTTCCAAATCCCTATCCACCCCGATGACCAAGAGAAAACAACCTTTACATGTCCATGGGGTACTTTTGCATATAGGAGAATGCCATTTGGGTTGTGTAATGCACCCGCCACCTTCCAAAGGTGTATGATGGCTATCTTTTCGGAATACATAGAAAATATCATGGAAGTGTTTATGGATGATTTCTCTGTTTATGGTTCTTCTTTCGATGATTGCTTGGCTAACTTGTCCTTAGTATTACAAAGATGTGAGGAGACAAATCTTGTCTTGAAGTGGGAAAAATGCCACTTCATGGTAAGTGAAGGTATCGTGTTAGGACACTTGGTGTCTAACCGTGGCATTGAGGTTGATAGGGCAAAAATTGAAACAATAGAGAAGTTGCCACCACCTACCTCGGTGAAAGGGGTAAGGAGCTTTTTGGGGCATGCCGGTTTTTACCGGAGGTTCATTCAAGATTTCTCTAAAATTTCTAAGCCTCTCACTAACCTACTAATGAAGGATGTTGAATTTGTTTTCTCCAAAGATTGCCTTGAAGCTTTTTGTAGGTTGAAGAACGCGTTGATCTCCGCACCTATCATGCAACCTCCGGATTGGAGCTTACCGTTTGAGATCATGTGTGATGCAAGTGATGTAGCCATTGGGGCTGTTTTGGGGCAAAGGAAAGATGGGAAAACTCATGCTATTTATTATGCTAGCAAGACGCTAGATGATGCCCAACTCAACTATGCCACTACCGAGAAGGAGTTGCTAGCGGTGGTGTATGCCTTTGAGAAGTTTCGGTCATACCTTGTTGGAGCGAAGGTCATAGTGTATACGGATCATGCTGCGATCCGTTATCTACTTACCAAGAAGGATGCCAAGCCTAGGTTGATTCGGTGGATCCTTCTTCTTCAAGAGTTTGACTTGGAAATCCGGGACAAGAAGGGATCCGAGAACTCCGTGGCGGATCACCTTAGTAGACTCCCACCATTGGAGCTTGAAAGAGAGGACATCCCGATTGATGACTCGTTCCGGGATGAGCAATTGCAAATGGTGGAGGAATGCTTGTTCCAAGCGTCTAGAGGAAGCGAGCCATGGTTTGCCGACATTGTGAACTACCTAGTGTGTGAGGAAGTGCCTCCCGGTTTGACATATGCCCAAAGGAAGAAGTTCTTCAAAGATGTGAGGCATTACTATTGGAGCGAGCCACTTTTGTTCAAAAGAGGGCCGGATGGGATGTTTAGAAGATGCATACCAGAGGATGAGGTGGAGAGTGTGATCCGCCATTGTCATTCCTTGCCATGTGGAGGGCATGCTAGTGCACACAAGACATGTGCGAAAGTGCTACAATCGGGCTTCTTTTGGCCAAGTTTGTTCAAGGACGTGCAAGACTTTGTGGTAGCTTGTGATGCTTGCCAAAGGACGGGCAACATCTCAAGGAGAAATGAGATGCCCTTGAACAACATCCAAGAAGTTGAGATTTTTGATGTGTGGGGTGTAGACTTCATGGGACCATTCCCTTCTTCATGTGGCAATCTATTCATCCTATTGGCGGTGGACTATGTGTCAAGATGGGTAGAGGCAATCGCCTCTCCTACAAATGATGCCAAGGTTGTGGTGCGGTTCTTCAACCGAGTGATCTTTCCTAGGTTTGGAACACCTAGGGTGATCATAAGCGATGGAGGGAAGCATTTCACCAATAGGAATTTTGGAGCACTTTTGGCCAAGTATGGGGTGACTCATAAGGTGGCAACACCTTACCATCCCCAAACTAGTGGCCAAGTGGAGATCTCCAACCGGGAGATCAAGGCCATTCTTGAGAAGACGGTATCAAGGACGAGAAAAGATTGGGCTATGAAGCTCGATGATGCCTTGTGGGCATATAGGACCGCCTTCAAAACACCAATTGGCACCACTCCTTACAAGTTGGTCTATGGAAAGTCTTGCCACCTTCCGGTAGAGATGGAGCATCGAGCATATTGGGCTATAAGGTGGCTAAATTTTGATCTCAAAGAGGCCGGAGAAAAGCGGTTGCTAGACATGAACGCCCTTGAGGAGATCCGGTTGGATGCATATGAGAATGCTCGGATCTACAAGGAGAGAACCAAGCGATGGCATGATAAGAGGATCATCCCAAAGGAGTTGAGTGAAGGAGACCTTGTCCTTCTCTTCAACTCAAGGCTGCGGCTTTTTCCCGGAAAGCTCAAATCAAGATGGACCGGGCCCTATGTTGTGAAGAAGGTCTTTCCTCATGGAGCGGTGGAGATAGGAGGAGATCATTGTGGTAACTTCAAGGTGAATGGGCATCGATTGAAGAAGTACATCCCGGAAGCCCCGGTGGAAGTGATTGCCCCGCTTCACCTTGATTGAAACGCTCCCGAATTTGGTCAAGCTAATGACCTTAAAGAAGCGCTTAATGGGAGGCAACCCATTGGTATATATTTTTCCTTGTGTTTTTCTTGCTTTTGTTTAATCTCACTCTTGGTGTGCTTTGTTTTTCTTTGGTGTTTTTGGGTGCTAGATCTTGTTGATTATCATGAGTTATGGGATGTTGGAGGTCATGTGGAAGCCTCATGGACCAGTTGAAGGAACAAGATCCAAGCACATGGACGAAGAGGAAAGCACCCAGAAAAATCGGCCTGTTCATCAATAAATCGGCCGATTTTCCTGGGCTATGGGGCGATTTTTCCTCTGTACAAGGGAAAGTGATGATCTCCAATCAAGCATGGGTGGAGCGGACGTGGAACTTGGACAGCTTGCGGTGCCAAGCGCGGGTTCCGACATCATAACGAACATCAAGAGCTCTCTACCATCCTTGATCGATCATCCACCATCATCATTCAATGAGAACCGAAATACCAAAGCATCACCAATTTTACATTGTGAGGACTCTCTTTCACTTCTTTATTTAGCTTCCACATTGGGGACAATGTGTTTCTAAGTGTGGGGTGGGGTTTTCATAATCACTTGTATGATTAGCATCTAGGATAGTTTAATTTTGTCACATGTTTCATTATGTCTTGCATTGAACATACATATTTCGAAAAATCCAAAAAAATTCAGAAAATTTTAAAAAATTTTAGTGCTTCTAAGGCTTGGATATGACCCTAATGATTGAACCTTGTCTTGTGGATTGGCTATGGATAGCCTTATGTGTTAAATTGATGAATGCATATGTGGACTTGAAATACTTCTCTTGAAACCATGAATGATTTGTGATCATGAATGTTTGCCTTGATTGAATTGAGTATTGAAAGTCGAAATTGCATGCTAGTTCTTGCACATCAATTAGGAGTGATTAGGGCAATTCATCTTTCTCTACTTCTCATCTTGATCACGTTGTTTGAGCACCTCAATTGATATAAATTGACCTCTTTTGACCCATCCGGGAATAGGAGCATGCTAGTGTGTTGATGTGTGTGAAAAGCAAGTGTGGGGTGAAGGTGTTGATGAAAGAATGCCATGAATAGAATGCTGAATTTGTTGTGAAAGTGTAGACAAAAATATAGGTTTGGGGACGTTGGTTTAAATGACAAGTAACTCGGTACACTTCACATAATCGGGTGTTGGTGCCTTGCCAAAGTCAAATAAACCGATAGTTCTAACGAGCTTTGGTATGTGTGCCCGGTGTGGATGCATCTCGAAAAATAGAAAAAGCCCGAGAATGGCTAATCACCAAGGTTTCGGCTTTTGCACACCAATGCCATTGTCTCAAAAATAAAAGAAAGAAAAGAAAATGAAGAAAAACATACACTTGAGGGAAGTTGATAAGAAAATTTGAAGATGTGGTTGTTTAGTTCCTTTCCCGGATTAGCATCACAAAGCCTAGAAAACTCCCGCCTAATCACAACGTTTCTTGACCTTCTATTTCACAAGTCCTTATGACCTACTTGCATGTGTGTAAGACTAAGTGATTTAGATTGGATATGCTAATGATCATCTTGACTTCTTCATCTTTACATTTCATTGCATGCTATCAAGTTAAGTACAATTGTATTTCCATGCTTTCATTTATTTGATACATAATTGCTTGTCCATTGCCATGAAACATGACTATGAAGGTGATCCAATATTAGAAGCACCACTCCAAAAGATTTTGACAATTTTTCTGCATACATAAATCATGTCATCTCTTAGTCTATAGTTGGGAATTTGCTCGGGGACGAGCAAACCTTAAGTATGGGGTATTTTGATAACACGATTTATGACTTAGGATTATGTAGTCACTTAGATAGATTTCTCATTCATTCGTGCAAGTTTTGGCATTGATTCATGACGTCTTCGCTCAACTCACGCACATTTCTAGAAAAGACGTCTACACTACCTTTTATCGGTTTTGTAGGTAATTCGGGGATCTATTGGACGTTAATCGATACATTTGAGGGCCAAGCCTCATGATGGTACACATCCAAAGCTTTGGAGGAGCATAATTGGAGCAACAAAGGACACAAAGACCACTATTGGTGCGAGCAATGGATCAACTCATGGCTAAATGAGCATAACACCTTTCTGCTGAAGAAAATCGGACCAGCAAGCATTTAAATCGGCCGATTTTTATCCACTGGGTCGATTTTTGAGGCTTTGACAGCTTAAGCCACGTGTCCCACGATCTCTTGTCCGTCCTTGCTCTTGGTGGGGAATATAAGTGGTCCCTCAGGTGGTTGCTGAGCATCTCTCCTCTCCCACACTCTCATTCACAGCTCATCAATTTGGTAGGAAGATTGGAGAAGAAGAAAAGCTCCCAAGGATTGAAGGAAGAACAAGAAGACCATTCTAAGAGTGATTTTGAGTGATTTTGTAGACTTGGATTGAAGAACTAATTGCAAGGATTGTTAAGAACGTTTTGCATCTTCATTTTAGAGTTTGTAAGTCTTGCTACAACTTAGATTTGGCTGAGATTTATTGATTTTGCTTACTCATCTTTCATTTCTCATCTATGAACACCATGTATGCTTGTTTGATGATTTCGGATCTTGATATGCATATTATTGGCTAGTTTCTTGTGATTTTAGAGTGATGGATCGATGGTTATGGCTTGGGTGATGATAGGATGGACTTATATGTTAGTTTAGGATGATTTGAATGCACGAAACCCATTTCAGAGACAAAAATCGACCTGTTCTTCATCTAAATCGTCCGATTTTCTGTATGATCCACCCGATTTTCTTCTCTGTTGCTCTTTAATTGATAAATCTGCATGTTGGGGTCCTTGGTTGTTTAAATCCTAGTGTTTATTAAGCCTAATTTAGCTTAGAATCACCTAATGCTACCAACCTAAGTGAGGGAAGAGATCTACCCGATGATTTCCGATCTTAGATACCTAAGATGATGAATGCTAGGTAGTAGTGAGCCTCATAAGCCGCTATTGGATTGAGTGTGCTAGGATTATTGCTTGAGATTTCCCTATTCCGAGACTTACCCGGTAAGGAGAGGGTTACCCTTAAGTAGTATCTAGTTAGTGTGGAATTCCTTACTCTAACCCCTAGAGACTTACCCGGTAATAGGAGTTTGATGCGGGATTAGTGAAGTGAGAGACCTACCCGGTAATTGCTTCCATTAGCGAAACATTCTTTCCCAACACCGCAGCTTAGTCCTTAGAATCTTTAGAACCTTGAATCCAATGCCATAACCGGAAATCTTGACCTCTAAAATCTACTTTTCTCTCTTGATCATATTCTTGTGCTTTGTGTTTGCTTGTTCGTTTGCTAGCTTGAGTTGTTAGTTGTTTATCATCTTGCTCGACTTGTGATCTTTGTTTGATCACCACAAAAACCAACAAAAACATTGTGTTTTCCATTTTCTTTGTTCCTCACCTTATCTTAGTCTAGATTTACACTATTTTTGATCATTGCTTGACTCGATTTCACCTTAGTCTTTGTGTTCGACCTCGGAATACTTACCTTTCTACAAACGTCCCGTACACTGCGGGTTCGCTAGGAGTTAGGATAATTATAACGAGTATAAATTTAAGACTTATTGCGTGCACATCACATCTATTCCTAGACGTAACAGAAACCATCAAAAAAAAAGGAAAAAAAAAACATCAGGTGACAAAGACCTTCAGGGGATTCTGTCAAAATCAATTTTGACGCCTCAAGACACTCGTTCGACCAATATGTTTTTGGATATATTATCCAGAACATATTTGTAATTCCTCTTGCTATAGGGAAAGGACGATGCGATGTCGATCTGTTTTAGATGCGGAAGTTTTCGCTCTACGTAAAGGCCTTCAAAATGCCGCAAGTCTAGGGTGTACATCCATTGAGATTGAGGGAGATAACATAGTGCTCACTAAATCGATCAACCATGTCTAGTAATTAACCACCTTGGGAGGTGAACATGATCAACTCAAATATCTCTTCCATGACCGATGACTTCATGCACTGCGGTCATCATATGCTTAGGAAAATAAATGTTATTGCAGATAGACTCGCGTCGCTTGGACACAACCCAAACACAGACGTCTACACCCTTTTAGACATGTTGAATACCTCATCCTTTTCGGATGCTCTAGGGCGGTCAGTTTCCAAAAACTAACCCCTTTCTTCATTTCAACAAAGATTCTTGTAAATTAAGTGATAAAAAATAATTTGATAGGAAAAGATTGAATAAACTTCGTTCGGAGATCTTGAGATGAAGTTGAAGATTGTAAGATTATAGAAATGAACTTGATTAGTTTTCCTCGATCAAAATCAAATCAACTTATCGTCACGAATAAATAGATGATCTACGAGGTCACACAACGCAAACACCAAAGAACAAGATTATTTGACCATTTTATTGTTGCATCCGAATTCAACTCGTTTCATAACTATGATCGTTGCTTAAACATTCGAATTTACAACATAAGGGTGCAGGATTAAGTTAGAATGTGCATGCTTTGAATAATGTTTGGGTGAGTATCAATTATGATAACTTATAATTAATAGTTATCTATTTTTTTTATTAAAAACAATTTTGAACAGCATTTTTCCAAAAAAAAAAAAAACTCATTTATACATTCTAAAATATAATGTCTTGTTCGGTTCTACTTTCAAAATATGTAGTTGTATATATTGATTTCTTCTAATGGACTATGATCCATTGTATTTGCTTGTTTTTTTTCGAATTAATTAGGGAAATAGGACCCTTTAAAATTATCTTTTGCAAACTAGGCCTCTATATAAAAGAAAGAAAAAGTAGGTATGAAAACTAGAAATAGGGGCAATAATTTCTTTAATTGAAATGATAGTGATTAGATGTTTACTTTTGGTTTAAATATTTTTTTTACATGTTTACCTTTTATTTTTTTGTTAATGTAGCTAGTTTGATAAAATTTTCATGTCCATAAATGTTTAATTTTTTTGGGTGACATTGTTTTCGTTACCCATATATGAATTGTAATATTTTTCTCATTATTGGGTATATGTTTATTATTTTTGTGATATGTTTCTTATTGTTGAGTATGCTTAAAGTGATATTTTGGGTATGTTTTATGGTTATCCAAATTGTGTTACAAGAACCAAATGTCATTTGGTATTGATGTTTGGGTACAATATCGATTTGTGTAAATTTTGGTTATGACAAATTCAAATTGGGTATGCTTTTATACGTGCATTGACTTTGTAATATATTTCTTATTATTAATTATATTTAAAGTGATATCGTGGGTATGTTTTATGGTTACCCAAAATGTATTATAATGATAAAATGTCAAGCGAATTTTTGGGTAATGACCAAATGTCATTTGATATTGATGTTTGTATACAATATCGAGTTTTGAAAATTTTGGGTATGACAAATTTAAATTGGGTATGGATTTTGTATTAAGTTATGTTTAAATTGGGTATAAATATAAAATATTATTCAATTTATGGATATTATTTTATTTTGATATTTGATTTATTGGTATCTTGTTTTCAAGTATGTTTATGTACTTTGACAAATTTATTTTTGGGTATGATTGTGATATTATTTGGGTAAGCAGATTTTTGGGTAAGCGAATTTTTGGGTAAGCGAGTTTTTTCTGGGCAGAGGACTGCGTTTTTTTTACCCCAAATTTCCTCCAAATGTCAATCAAAAGTGTCACAATCAGCACTCACATCAGCCATCACTCATTAGTCATCACTTTTGTCAACTTTTTGTCCTATTTATGAATTAGTCTAAGTAAAGTAGGAGCCCTATTTCTCAATTTGTAATTAGTAGACCCTAAATTTCAACTCTATAAGATAAAAAGCCTTAAATGTTAATTCAGTCTTTTTTTTCCATCCACTATTGTAAAAATAATATTTTATTATGCATATAAAATGAGTTCTTTATGTAAAACTTTTTAGTGGGATCATTGTACCTTCCTTATATATAATTATCCTACTTTAAATAAGTTGGGATTTGAAGCGATATTGCTACCAAATTATTAGATTGTTTTGTAATTATAGTGGAATTTCATTATGATATTTTATTTAATTATTTCACCGAAAGAAGTCTATTTCATTAAAATTCGTACAAACATTAGAACTACAGTTATTTGTCCACGTTACCTTCCCGATCAACAAATTATGGAATAATTTGGGTTAGTTTCGTTTTAATCTGCTAAAATCAGGGTCGTCTAATGAGTTTCGGAAGTTCCGTGTCAAATGCACCAACGGTATATAACTAGACAATTACCTTTACAACCCAAAAGTGAAAAGACGGTTGTTGTTTAAAAATTAAAATAGGCGTCAGCAATGAGCATGATAATAAATAAGAGATATTATTGTTGTAAAGGTAATGAGTGTATTAAGTTAGTTAGCTGTAGCCTCTACGTGTGATTATAACTTTTTACTAATCATCATCAACAACTCTAACATCAACTTGCATATCGATTATTCTATCATTGCATGCAACTTCATATCACTCATTTCACTTGGATGGAAAACTATATATACTAATGCGACTCGAGTTTTATTTCATTATTTCACCGAAAGAAGTTTACTTCATTAAAATACATTATGGATTTACGACCGGGGTCCTACGTTGGCTTATAGTTTGCAACATGTTTCGATTGAAGCATATTTAGTGGCACAACGGGTCACTTGAATGCCTAAAAAAGTAGCTCAAATTACCAAGATCGGTTGTGGTGAACACAACACCCATTGTATCAATAATACGCCCTAAAAGAAAGCAAGAGATGAATGCACTTCTCAACCGTTCCGGAAGGTTCGGAACGTTTGTAGAAGACTACGGAACCGTCCGGGAGGCACTAGAATTGTATGATTCTATCCAGAACCCGATGAAATTCTCTTGAGTCGTGTAGACTCATCTAAGCTTGGCTAGAGCCTTACAGATTATTCTAGAAATATATAGAATTGTAAAAAGTTTTAGCCAGGAAGGCTCCGAATTGTCCCAGATTTGACTAAATTCGAATTCTTCCGAGAAGGGGAGACCTTAGGTTATAAACAGAAAGTGTCAAATAAATACAAAATAAGGGGTATCTTCCAAAAACAAAAAGTACTTCCCAAAAAAGTCAAACTCCAGTAACACTGTCTGTAATATTCCTCTTATACGCGTAAAAAAGATGAGCTAAACTAATTGTCCACTATTTTGAAGGTTTCCAAGTAGACATGTATGAAATCTATTACTGACCTGGCTGGAGATCGAAAGTATGAACTGCAACCACATATTTTAGTTCTAATTAGTTTTGGAAAGTTCGAAAGTGACTTGCTTAGATATATTACACTAAGCCAATTCAAGATTTTGCCTTGAAGAATTTACAAGAAAGCAACAAGCATGAAATTGATGGGTTTGTCTAAAATGGCCCTAATAAGTATTGAGAGTCTGACACATTAGAACAGTCATATTCTTATAGATGAACAATTACACACATAATTACAGATCATACCTATAGCTATAGCTAACTAGCCATGCATTGTTATTGTTTTATCTGTTTGATCCACATCCGATACCCACATGGGTATATCCGTAGATTTCAACATTTACTTGTCAATATCGAGAAAGCTACTTTCTCGCCAAACCCTTGTATAATAGTTGGGATGGAACGTCAATCTCATCCCGTTCACACCCCTTGTATAACAACATGATGTAAGCGTTATATAATACGTGCATGCATTGGATTAGATCGGATAAGGTAAGTTTAGACAAATATGTACAAGTAGAGAAATTTGTTGTGATGTTTAAGTTTAAGAGAAGGAGGGTTTAGGGTGGTCCTATGAGTTTCTACAAATCTCCAAATGGTCCAAACCCTAAACCCTAGATGCACATATTTTCTTTGTGGTATAAAGAGGCCGTACCACATCTTCCGGTCCATGTGAAATCCTCATGGGCATAGCTTGTGGGGACTACATCAGTCTCACTCATGACATAACTTCACTTCCCTCATCTATGAGCACACAATGCAAATGCAAATGCAAATGTAAATTCCGCGTATTCGAAAGACACAACATCTACCAAGTAACTAGAAATGTGTACGTGAGATTCACGAGTGAATTTGAGTTTTATCGCGGATGAGGGTGGAAATGCAAAAGCCGACTACACATAATAAAAATATGTTTAGAGGATTAATGAGACGCATCCGTCCTTCACGTGTCCTATATATTTATAAATTAAATGAAAGATACTTTAAGTAACCAATTGTCATATATCTAAATGGGTGCAGACAACAAGTTGCAGTTATGTGGTTCTTCATTTTGTCCTTTTTTTTCTACATCAATGGATGAGAAAGGAATCTAAGTAATTTCGAGTTAGTCCATAGAAAATATAAGAATTTCCATTCCACTCCCAACCAAAATATACCAAAAAAAATGATAGATTATGGTGAAAATAGAACCACACTATAACAAAGTTTATCATCACCCTTTTTATAGGATTACGATAGTAATAACGATTGCATGAATAAACTCAAGTATAGATTATCCAAATATAACGAGATAATACCAATAAAAATTAACCTAAAACAATAAGATAAATTATCTAATTATAGTATAAGATATCTTCCAATACGCTCCCACAGTCGAAGCGGAGTAACAACATTGAAGACTGGAACATTCCATTGACAACAAACAGAGGTAGGGGACACCCTATCTAGATCGGTGCCAACAATAGGTTGATAGGACCACCAGTAGATCGATGACTAACTTGATTTAGACGTTGTGAGCTTGGCTGTAGTAGGATTTGAGATTCAGGATCGATTTGCTCTTATATCATGATAGATGTATGTTGAAGATGTGTGAAAATATGGTAGAATAATAAAGATTACACAAGATAATATCAAATAAAATCTAATCGAAAATAATAAGATAATATCTCTAATCTATATACATATATTAAAGTCAAAGCATTTCCTTCAACGTGGTTCATCCTAGCTTATTTTATGCCATGTGTCATTTTCTTAGAATTTTGATTTAAAAAAAAATTATATATACATTTACCATATTTGAATTAATCAATAATGTAATAGTATAATTATCCTATAATAGAAATTATATTTATCTACTTACCATACATGTCTTTTTATATATCTACACATATACATAAACATAGTTAAAATTATACTAATAGATTTATTATTCTATGATAAAAATTATACCAAAATAAATTTATATATATAGTTATACATATATTTATCTATACTAAATATACTTTTTTATTTTATGTATAGATGCTAATGTATTTTAATTTTATTAAAAAATTTAAGAGATTATTTTTATTAAACTTTTGTCAATTAATCTATATACATATATTAAAGCAGAAACACTTTGTGTCACGTGTCGTGATCTTATAAACTTCACACCACATGTCATTTTCTTGCGCATCTTAATTTTATAATTATAGTAATTAAAATCAATAAAAAAAAGCAATGATATAGAAAATATTATTTCCATTTATAATTTTATCAGAATCTTCAATATATGCTTAAGATATCTTTTTCATTATTTAAAAAAATAATATCTCACTTTTAATTATAAAATTATTAGATTATTTATTATTCTAACTTTAACATATAAATATATAGTTTTTATATTAATTAGGAAATAATCATTAACTTAAAAATGTATAAATTTTTATAATATAATTTATTATATTTTTTTTATGGATATTATTTAAAACAACCTAAGATAATTTTATAATTGAATTTTTTAAATGTTTTCTACTTTAACATTTATATTTTAATTTTGAAATTTATTTATATTTTTTCTTTTGAAAATTTTTATTTCACTTTTATCAACTTTATAAAATAGTCTACTAACATTAACTAAGATATGTAATATTGTCTAAATTAGTCTACTTTTGTTGTTTATCTGAAATTATAATTAATTTAATTATAAGTTTTAATTAATCTTTCGTTAGTTAATTAAAACCATTATGTTACATAATTTTCTTATAAAAATTTTTAAAATTATAAAATTCAAATTATATCCGTGTCTTGGCACGAGAACTACACTAGTTATAATATACGATACATATCTTTCAATAAAAAATCACGTACCTATAGTAAAGTTAATTTAAGTTCATTGTTGTCTAGGTGGTAATCTTTAACAGATCTCAAAGTTCAAAAGTTTTAAGTCCCGTTTGGTACACTGAAATTTAATGAAATTGAAACTGAAAAATGTAAATAAACTAATGGGAATGAAGCAAAATATTTGTTTTTATGTTCGTTTATAATGAAGTTGAATGGGATGGATTATGTGTTAAATTACCAAAACATGTATAAAAGCTATGTATACTTTTAATAAGTAAAACCAGAAGAAGAAAAAACATTGATGAAACAAATTGAGCAAGGGCTTTCTTGGCTTGACTCTGGGATCTGGATAACATATTTCTACAAATTGTCTAATTTCAAAGTTATTTGATCAAGGGCTTTCTTGGACATGCAACACAAAGAGTAATCTATCTGATAATTAGGATATGTTGGATCGATTCCGTGACTATAAACCCGATAACAATCCCTTCTCCAAAAGAATCAAATCCGTCTTCTTGGGGCCATGCTCCTTGATCGAGTAAGACCCAGAAACTGAGGAGTATAAGTAGTTGTAGTCCTAACAGAGAGTTCCCATCTTCTTGATAGCTTATCTGCCTGCCTACATAAGAAAATACAGCAAAATGCAAATTCAAATAAATAATTATCATGGGCAATCACTATCAGGCAGGAGTTCCCATATGCATTGCTTTATCTACCATTCCATTTTCAAACAATTCTCTGAAGAATATATTAAAACTTACAACATTGTAAAGATTCAACATCTTACTCCACTGATCAAAAGCCTCCCGAATTCTCCGAGCTCGGCAATACCCATGAAGCACGGCCACATCTGAAAACACATTGTTCGCCACCATGGATGCATAAACTTTGGAATCCTCATCAAGATGTCCTTTCCCATAAAAGCCATGTAGACAAAGTCAACGAGGTATTTCATCAAACAGCTCCAAGGCATCCAAGACTTTCCCAAACTTCACCAACCCATTGATTAAAGTCTCATAACTGCAAACATCAGGTATCATTCCCTAACTACACATCCAACCCAAAAGCCTCTTTGTCTTATCAAATTGTCATCTCTTACAAGAAAGTTTCAATAAGTTATTATAAGTATCCAAATCAAGATTCAAATCAAAACTATCAAAATACGTGAGAAAGGACTCCGCCCTAAGAAAAGTTTGTATGTCCATCGTTCAACACTGATTATTGCCTAAGGTAAATCTATCTTATCCAGCTAGATTTTATCTGTGCAAATGGTTCTCAAAATCAAACATATCTCGTTTTTGGGCGACTCGGATTCGACTCCAACATCTATGTAAAATAAAAGTCTAATTTAAAAAGCGTAACTACATAGACGACTTTCATATTTCAATCATCTATTAAATATAATATATTATGGGAATGAAGTTCATTCTTAGAAATCATAAACTTGTCATCATAGATTGCATATTTGACAGCGAGTAGCAGAGAGACTCAAAGTATAGTGGGTGTTGATGGCTTAATGGATTCATTTTAAAGCCGAATAAAAGAATACAAATGAATAGTATTTGTCTTCTGGACCTTCTTCCTCTGTGCAATGGGATTCTTCTGGAATTCGGGCCATCTTTCTCTTTTGTTGGGTCCGGCCTAGATGATCAACGTCCTCCATATCCCGCTTACTTGCTCTTTCGTACCCCCTCTGTACAATGAGCTTCTTCTGGTGTTTTTTTTTTTAATATTTGTTCTGTGTTGCTTGTTTGGTTGATGGTTGATGATTGTTGATTGTTTGAGAATATGAGATTCATTAATCCAATGATTGTTCTTGGATGATATCTGGCAGCAAATCATAGGAAACATAAACTTGTCGTTATTTCCACAATGACTATAGCATAAATATCCGTATCAGAACATCAAACAACCTTAGAAGTCACCAATTTGCTATAATTACAGTTTATAGGGTAAGATGAGCGGCAATGATGGTTGTAGATGCAGACCTCTTGGGAGGTTCTATGGGGAGTTTCACGGGTTGTGTCTCTTGGCTTGTCATTGAATGAACCTCCTAGCTCAAAGGTGGACCTCAAGAAAGGTGTAAGAGGAGGCTATGAAGAGATAATTGTTCCACACTTATATTAACCTTAAGGGTTTGATATTTATATATGAGCGTTACGTGCAATAAGTATAGGGGTTATGTGTAATAAGTATAGGGTATACAAAAGGGCTGAACGTTATGTGCAATAAGTATAGGGTATACAAAAGGGCTGAACGTTATGTGCCCATTAGTTCCCCCTGGCAAGCTGAAGGTCGATCCCGAACTTGCAGCTTGAAACGTAGATCACAAAAGCGGCTTGTACCAAGAGGTTTGATGAAGATATCAGCTATCTGCGCAAGAGAAGATACATGTCGGACAGTGAGACGTTGTGCCTCGACTTGTTCTCGGACGAAAAAGTAATCAAGTTGAATGTGTTTAGATCGTGGACCAACAACCGGGTTCGACGTCATGAATTGAGCACCCAGATTGTCGCAAAGGAGCACAGGAGGTATGGAGATGGGGATCTGAAGCTCAAGCAGAAGTTGTTGAATCCACATAAGCTCGGTTGTGTTGTAGGCAAGGGCACGATACTCCGCTTCCGTGCTTGAACGCGCAACAACCTTTTGCTTCCGAGCCGTCCAACTGATGAGATTAGAGCCGAGAAAAATAGCAAAACCATATTGAAACCTGAAATCGGACTTGTCGGAGGCCCATCCGGCATCGGAAAGCTGTGAGCCGTGAAATATCAGAGGGGTGTAGGTGTAGACCAAGGTTGGACGAGCCGTTTAAGTACCAACGTATTCGTTTAAACCGCCTGCCAATGAGCCATAGAAGGAGCATGCATAAATTGGCAAACTCGGTTTACCGCAAAGGCGAGTTCTGGCCGTGTGATAATAATGTACTGTAAGGCTCCAACAATTTGTCGATATAGTCGTGGGTCTTCCATAGGATCACTGTCAGCAGGGAGGAGGCGAGATGATGAATCAGCTAGGGACTGGCTTGGTTTGCTTTCGGTCATATGTGCCCGGGCTATAACATCCCGAATATAATTTGTTTGAGACAGGAAGATGTTGTTCTGATGCTGCAAGACTTCAATACCAAGAAAAAAATTGAGGGGGCCGAGATCACGTACAGAGAAGGCCCGATGAAGTGCATGGATTAACTTGGTGAGAGCTTTTTTATCAGAACCTATTACAATTAGATCATCCACATAGGCGAGAACATAGAGGGTTAGTTTGCCATTGTCGAAGACGAAAAGAGATGTGTCAGATTACATGCCCTGAATTTGTGAGCGACGAAGAACGACTTGAGCTTGGTAAACCAGGCACAGGGTGCCTGTTTGAGGCCGTAGAGAGCTTTTCGGAGACGGCATACATGAGTTGGATGAGAGAGATCAACAAATTCGGGTGGTTGTTCCATGTAAACAGTTTATGCAAGATCACCATTTAAGAAGGCGTTGTTGACGTATGGGTCATTGACGAGACAAAGCAATGGTGAGGGCAAGACGAATTGTGGTTGGCTTGACAACGGGGCTAAAGGTGTCAAAGTAGTCAATTCCTTCTTCCTGATGGAATCCTTTTGCAACAAGGCAAGCTCTGTAACGTTGTATCGTGCCATTGGCATTCTGCTTAATCCTGTAAACCCATTTGCAACCAACAAGGTTAGAATTACAAGTACGGGGAATGAGTTCCCAAGTATTATTCCGCATAAGGGCCCAATACTCTTCATGCATTGTTTGTTGCCATTCCGGTAGGGATGAGGCTTGTTTGAAAGTTGTGGGTTCGGAGGATAATGTGAAGGTGTGACAAACATAGTCACGAAGTCGAGAGTTGGGGTATGTGCAGCGATGACTGTGACGAGTGGGATGGGGAGGAGGAGGTGGCGGAGGAGGCTGATGGGGTCGGAGACCGCATGGGAGAGGAGGTTGTAGAGGGCGAGTTGTGTGGTGGTGGGTTGGGAGAAGGAGGAAGGGGAATAGGAGTATGCTGGGGACTGTTTGAGCGTGGAGGATGTGATGCTAAATAGAGAATAGATGATGTATTCGGGGGCTGAGTAACAGGTAGACAATGGCCTTTGTTTGTGCATGGTGGTGTAAGGAAATGAGGTTTCATCGAAGGCAACGTGACAGGCCACATACATTCTAGATGTTGGCATATGGTAGCAAAGATATCCCTTGTGTTTGGAGCTATAACCCAAGAAGAGACACGGAAGAGAGCGGAAATCAATTTTGTGGGAATTATATGGACGAAGGAAGGGGTAGCAAAGACAACCGAAAATTTTTAGGAACTCATAGTCGGGTTGTCTATTGTAGAGTAGTTCGAAAGGAGATTTATTGTGGAGAAGAGGCTTGAGGGTCCGATTGTGGAGATAGATGGCGGTATGAAAAGCATGCTCCTAAAACAATTGTGGGAGTGAGGCATGGGAGAGAAGAGATAGACCTTTTTCGATTACAACCCTGTTGCGGCGTTCAGCCGCACCGTTTTGTTCTTGGGTATGAGGACATGAGATCCTATGATTGATATCGTTAGCGGTGAAAAAAGTGGTTAAGCTTCGAAATTCCCCTCCCCCATCGGTTTGGAAAGCTTTTATGCGTGAGTTGAATTGAGTGATAATCATAGCATGAAATGTAGTGAAGATTTCGCGAACTTGAGATTTATGAGACATAAAATATATCCAAGTGAACTTAGTTGCATCATCGATAAATAAGACAAAATAACGAGAACCATTCAATGACAAAACCGGGGAGGGACCCCAAACATCCGAGTACACAATATCAAAGGCGTTCAATGCCGACATATGACGTGCCAGAAGGTGTAAGCGACGGCTTTTACCTGACTGGCATGCTCCACAAATAGGGAGAAGCTTATTAGATGATAACGGGAGTTTGTGAATTAAAACTAAGGACTTAAGAACGGACTCATGAGGATGACCAAGACGACGATGCCAACCATCTAGAGATGTGCGGGAACCAAGGAGGGCGGAAGGTGGGGCGTTGGTGGCTGGTTGTTGGCGACGATAGAGGCCACGTTCAAGAGTACCATGGAGAATGGTTTATCCCTGCAAAGTCTTAACAAGGCAATGGGTCGGATAGAAAATCATAACAACATTGTTATCTCGGGTTAGTTTAGAAACGCTCAATAGATTTTTGGCTATGGCAGGAACATGTAAGATAGATGATAGTTTGACAGAATCAATCAACGCATGTAAAGTAGCAGAACCTATGTGTCAAATAATTAACTTGTTACCGTTTCCGACTTGAAGACGATCTGATCCATGATATTGGTCCGAGACATGCAGATTGTCTAGTTGAGACGTCACATGATCCGATGCTCCAGTGTCGAAATACCAGGTTGGGTCAACAACTGTTCGCCCGAAAGGTGTGTGCGTCAAAGTCTTAAATTTATATCTAGAACTCAAAGCAAAGCGAACCCGCAGTGTACGGATCGACTGTAGTAAGGTAAGAATTCCAGAGTTGAACTCAGGGATTTGGTGAGAGTAAATTCAAATTCAATTATCTAGCGAGAATGCAAAAACTTTTGTGATTAATAAAGGGGGAAATGATTCCAAGGATTCAAGTATCCGATTTCAGCTTTCTATTCAAGACACCTCTAAATGATATAAGGACAGAGTTTATATTGCCAAGATTATGTGTTCAAAGGTAGGTATTGTACGGCGAAGTTCCGAAACCTATTTATCTAGTCAAAGGTTCTCTCTATAAGGGTTGTTGAGGCTGCAATATAGAAAGATCTAAAGACAAGAATTATGTTCAAACTAACTATCTAAAACCTCAGGATATGACTCTCCAAGATAAAGAATAGAAAGCACACTTAAAATCTTAATAAAGGATGTTGAGTCTCTCTATTATCCAAATCTTGTAATTTTAATCTATTAAATGTAGAATCAAGTTTGAAGTCTCTTTGCACACTTAATTAGAGGTTAAAAAGGTTAATCAAGGTTGGGATTTAGGCAAGGGTTAACTTTGGTTAAGGAATAAATCAATTAAAGCTCGATAGGGTATTAAATCGACCTACTACAAATAAATCGGACGATTTATTCAAGAACAGGGCGATTTTCCTGTTTGTCGCAAAGTTAAAATCTAAACTCTCAGGGTCCAAAGGTTTGAATGAGTTCAGTCTATCATCATCTAAGCCTTAATCATCAACTATTCTCCCCAGAATCACAATGGTTTTAGCCAACCATTTTCAAAATCGAATCAAATTAAAGATTGAGTGAAATAATTCAAATAAACCCGAATCTTGAATAAAAACTCAATAGCCTTCAAATTTGTAAACCAATCTCAAATTTAATCAATGTATCTCTCAATTTACTCAATATCGTGTTCAAAAACCACAAAGACTTCAATGGAATACAGAAATCTCACAAATATGATCAAGATTGACTTCCCGGCAAAAGTGCTTCAATCCTTCTCCCCGAATCTTCAATCTCTCACTAACGTGTAAAGATTTCCCGCTGCGGCCTCCTCGTTTTCGTTCCTAGGGTTCCAAACTATAGTTTCTTGCTAATGGCCGTTTGGCAAAACCCTTCTCGAGCCCCAAAGTTGATGGGATTTGTGTCGTCTTTTTATTTGGCCGAAAAACAAAGTAAATTGGGGTGACCGAATTATCCATAAAACCGTTCGATTTTTAATGATAAAAATCGTCCGATTTATATAGTAAATGGCACGATTTTCTTCAACAGAAAGTGTTCGTCTTTTGGCTTGTTTTCTTCCTCTCCCTTGTGCTTCTTTTACGCAATTCTTTTGCTCTTTATGACTCCTCTAAGACTCCTTTAGCTTCCTTAATGATCTTAGATGCCCCTTGCTCCGTTTTTGCTTTCAAATCCACTCCATTTACCTATAATTCAACCAAAACTCGTGTAGACCTCTATTTCTGAAGTATTATTGAATAGAGCACAAAAGGTGCACAAGTTCTCCCTAAATGCAAGGTAAATCGAGGTAAACCTCTACAATATGCATGATTATAATGGTATATAATTCATGTCATCAAAATACCCCATACTTGCCCCTTGCTTGTCCCCAAGCAAGGTTCAAACTTAGAATACAAGATGTCATGGATTATATATGTATGAAAACTCAAAAACTTTTCTTTTGATAGTGCTTCTTCTTATTGGATCACCCTCAAAGTGATGTTTCAAGGCATAGGAATGCAAGGTATGTATCAATGATAACAATAAGATGGACTAACTCTCTTTTCTTTCTTAAAAACACAAATAAAGGACATGATAAAGATGTAGAGGTAATTAAAATCAAACAAATCTAAGCTATGAAGTCTTAAATACATGCATAAAAGTCTCAAGGTCTTCTAATCAAAGATAAGGTCTAAGAAACGTGTTAGGGGAGGTAATTCTTTTAGGCAATTGTGGTGCTAATCCGGGAAAGAGGAACAACATAATATTTTCAAGAACTTTACTTCACCGCACATGCTTTGCATGTAAAAGCTTTGCTTTCTTTATACTTTACTTTTTGAGAGTATGGATAGAGGTGCACAAAAACCGAAGCCTAGGAGATCGGCGTTTCTCAAATTTCGAGATGCCTCAAACCCTTGATGCACATACCATATCCCGTTAGGACTTGTCGTTCAATCGGACTTTGGCAAGACACGAACACCCGACTATGTGAATGGTGCCGAGTTACTCATCCTCATGTTCAACGTCCCCAAACGTATGAATAACTACACTTTCACTTAACACATTTTCATTGGCCCTCCCACATCAAACATGCCTTTTTTTCATCACTTATCCTAATTCCCGGATGGTAAAAGAAGGGTCACATATTTCATTGAGGGGCTAGCATGATCAAGATATGAGAAGAGAAAAGAAGTGAATTGCCTTGGTCATTCTTATATGATGTAAAAGAACTTGCAATATAGCTTCGACTATTATTTCATTCTCTTATCAAAACATCTAAATCATATAACTTATTCATGTGTTCAAGTAACAAAAGTAAGCTCATTCATACTATGATTAAAATCTCAACATAAACAAGTCATCTTTTTGCCTATCCACATCACAATTCTCATCATAGAGGTCATCTCCATCATAAGAAGCACAACAAATTTTTGAAAAGTCATAATTTTTGAAAAAGATCATGCAAATGCAAATGTCATAGTGGAAAGCAAGTAGTGTAAGAGTTATTACAAGCCAAATCATCAAAAGTAGTGTAAAGTGCATAGAGTGCTAAAATGAAGTAAAAGATATTGTAAGTACCCCCACCCCATACTTAACATCCACATTGTCCCCAATGTGAAAATCAAGCATAAGATGGAGAAAAATACTTACAATGTAAAAGAAGTGGAAGCTCAATCCTCGGTCGGTGGTGGTGGTGGAGGATACGGATACATCGGTGCACTAGGATCATAGAAGTGGCCGAACTGATGGTAGTATAAGTCTCTCATCTGGCCGTCGTAGGAGGAATGCCGAGCATCCGTCTCTCGCCGTTACTCCCTGAACTGAGTGTTCAAGGTGTCATAGTCGGTGTGGAGAGCGTGATAGTCGGTGCGGAGGCTCTGGAAGCTAGAGACTAAGTCTCTAAAGTGGCGAGGAAGTCGACGTCCTCGTCCATGGCCTGGGACATGTGCAAAAGAGTGGCGAGGTGGCTGCATGTCATCCTCTGTCTCCTCAGTGCCTCTACTAGTCCTGCTAGGTCCTGCACCATGAGTGTTGGTGTCCATGGCATCCGTGGCGTGACCACTATAAGTGTCACTCTCGAACTCAAGCATGTTCTGTGTGCTCCATCTTCATCATCCTCCTCGTCCTCAGCGTCATCTACATCATCATCATAATACATAGGAGGAGATATCTCCTCAAGCATCAATTCGAATGTTTCCTTCCAATTCCTCCTATTCCGAATAGTGTATTCGGACTTCCAAATAATCTCGGATGGCTTCTTCTTTGGATCCTTTGCCCATGGCATGGGCACATGAAGGGTTCCTTTCCCTCGAGGAATCAAAACCTATCGGACAACCAATCTCTGAGAACCTAAGGGAAGGGCACTCTCAGCTAGAGTGCAACCCGAGAAGTCTAACTCCAATGCCTTAGCCACATGAGTGACAAGGCCTCCAGCACAAATGTCACCCTTTGCCTTGTTGGCTATCTTTCCTAGATAGTCAGCAAGCATGGAGGTGATGTCAGGGACGGTAGTGCATGTCATACAGTATAAGATGAAGAGCTCGTCAGCCTTGAGCTTCTGTGGGGTCTCCGTACGAGCAAATAAGCTTTCACTAAGGATCCTATGTACTACCTTAAAGGAGAGGTTGTACATACTAGCCTCCTTTGAATTCCCGGGTCTCCACTTATCTCCTCCATATTCTCCCACCGAAATAGTTTCCCAAAAAGCGCTAGCGCTTACTCCTCTCGCAAATGTGCCTGCATTAGAGTAAGAGAAACCAAACAAATCTCCAAAGTCATCTATACTCATAGCATGGTTGCGGTTCATGAGGCGGAAAGAGACCGCTCTCTCTCTAGGGTCATGCTCGAATGTGCTAAGGAATTCTAAGGTGATCTCGGTGTAAGCATCTTCTCTTATCATAGCAAACTGACTCAGCCCAGCTTTATCTAACATCATGTCCACATCCTCTCGAACAAACAAGGAGTCTAAGTCGTCTAGCACAATGTATCGAGGAGGGGTGAATGGGCGATCTAAGATACATTCAAATCTTTTCTTGTGTTTGGATACGGGAGGTGGAAGTTTTGGAATGGTTTGAGAGGGTGGTGGAGGAGGGGGAGGAGATTTGGAAGAAGGTCCCTTCTTCTTCCCCGTATTTCTAGTTATTCTCTTCACAATATCCATTTCTGTAACTAAAAATCGGCCTGTTCTTGAAAAAAATTGTCTGATTTTTCTGGGTTAGGTCGATTTTTCTGTCGATTTCTATGATTCTCACAATTCTTTAAAGTTCTGACTCAACTATCACCACACACAGTCTCCTATAGTAATTCCTAAGCAAACCCCTCAATCAATCTCAGCAAACAAACACTTTCTAAGCAAGATTCAAATTCGAATGAGAAACTTAGGTTTCGGAATGAAAAACCTGAATTCCGGATGGAAGAGTCGATTGCCGAGTTTGTTGTTGCTAGATCCTTGTTCCTTGTTGAAAATGCTTCAGTTTGGAGCCAAGAATCGTTCAAAACGATTAAGGAATGAGGAATTTAGGGGGTGAGCGATTTTCGGAGCTTTTGAGAGAAAGAAATCGAGAATGGGGGTTTTGTGGAATGGGGGAATCGAGTGTTTAAGTCTTTATATAGGCTTAAGATTTAATAAAGAAATCGGAAGATTAATCTGGGCGATTTAGCATCTACACGAGCTTTCTCACTCAACTCTAGTTGACGTTGAGCTTCATCCAACTCAGCCTGGATGTTTCTCTCGTTATTTTCAGCCATTTTCTTTTCCTTCAACTTTCTTCTTAAAGTTTTCTCCAATTCGGGATCGAAAGGAACTAGATATTTAGTGGATCTAGTCTTTCGCATATACCTAAAGAACCTGCAAAGATCACTCAAGTAGACTAATCAAATCACAAGAGCAAGAGCTCCCAAGCTAGACAACCGAAAACCGAATTTGGTCTAGACCAAATCCCCGGCAACGGCGCCAAAAACTTGTTCGCCCGAAAGGTGTGTGCGTCAAAGTCTTAAATTTATATCTAGAACTCAAAGCAAAGCGAACCCGCAGTGTACGGATCGGCTGTAGTAAGGTAAGAATTCCAGAGTCGAACTTAGGGATTTGGTGAGAGTAAATTCAAATTCAATTATCTAGCGAGAATGCAAAAGCTTTTGTGATTAATAAAGGGGAAATGATTCCAAGGATTCAAGTATCCGATTTCAGCTTTCGATTCAAGACACTTCTAAATGATATAAGGACAGAGTTTATATTGCCAAAATTATGTGTTCAAAGGTAGGTATCGTACGGCAAAGTTCCGAAACCTATTTATCTAGTCCAAAGGTTCTCTCTATAAGGGTTGTTGAGGCTGCAATATAGAAAGATCTAAAGACAAGAATTATGTTCAAACTAACTATCTAAAACCTCAGGATATGACTCTCCAAGATAAAGAATAGAAAGCACACTTAAAATCTTAATAAAGGATGTTGAGTCTCTCTATTATCCAAATCTTGTAATCTTAATCTATTAAATGTAGAATCAAGTTTGAAGTCTCTTTGCACACTTAATTAGAGGTTAAAAAGGTTAATCAAGGTTGGGATTTAGGCAAGGGTTAACTTTGGTGAAGGAATGAATCAATTAAAGCTCGACAGGGTATTAAATCGACCTACCACAAATAAATCGGACGATTTATTCAAGAACAGGGGGATTTTCCTGTTTGTCGCAAAGTTAAAATCTAAACTCTCAGGGTCCAAAGGTTTGAATGAGTTCAGTCTATCATCATCTAAGCCTTAATCATCAACTATTCTCCCCATAATCATAATGGTTTTAGCCAACCATTTTCAAAATCGAATCAAATTAAAGATTGAGTGAAATAATTCAAATAAACCCGAATCTTGAATAAAAACTCAATAACCTTCAAATCTGTAAACCAATCTCAAATTTAATCAATGTATCTCTCAATTTACTCAATATCATGTTCATAAACCATAAAGACTTCAATGAAATACAGAAATCTCACAAATATGATCAAGATTGACTTCCCGGCAAAAGTGCTTCAATCCTTCTCCCCGAATCTTCAATCTCTCACTAACGTGTAAAGATTTTCCGCTGCGGCCTCCTCGTTTTCGTTCCTAGGGTTCCAAACTATAGTTTCTTACTAATGGGCCGTTTGGCAAAACCCTTCTCGAGCCCCAAAGTTGATGGGATTTGTGTCGTCTTTTTATTTGGCCGAAAAACAAAGTAAATTGGGCTGGCCGATTTATCCATAAAACCGTTCGATTTTTAATGATAAAAATCGTCCGATTTATATAGTAAATGGCACGATTTTCTTCAACAGAAAGTGTTCGTCTTTTGGCTTGTTTTCTTCCTCTCCCTTGTGCTTCTTTTACGCAATTCCTTTGCTCTTTGTGACTCCTCTAAAACTCCTTTAGCTTCCTTAATGACCTTAGATGCCCCTTGCTCCATTTTTGCTTTCAAATCCACTCCATTTACCTATAATTGAACCAAAACTCGTGTAGACCTCTATTTCTGAAATGTTATTGAATAGAACACAAAAGGTGCACAAGTTCTCCCTAAATGCAAGGTAAATCGAGGTAAACCTCTACAATATGCATGATTATAATGGTATATAATTCATGTCATCAACTGAGGAAGGTGAAGCTGTGTGTGCACTGTTAGCAAATCGACTCAAGGAGGGCGGCCTTGTGTAGTTCGAACGGCCACGGGTCGGTGAGAAGTCCGTTTCGTTATGACGGTTCCAACAGTTTAGGGCCCGATGGTTATTTTCGCTACAAATCTGACATGATATTCTTGGTCTACTGTCATCAGAGTTATTAGGGAAGCGGGATTGGGATCGTGGAGAGTTACTGGAGCCACGAGAATTCGAAGAGTTACTAGACTGTTGAGAATATGGTTGTCGGTTGCGAGGACCAGAAGACGAGCGGTTAGGGCCACAAGAATTCGAAGAGTTGCAAGAATAATTGGCGGTAGGCGGGGGTGTGGTCAGTAGGCCCGCAGACGAGACAGGCGGTGTAGCGTCAAAGTTATCCCGGAGCAAGCGTTCTTCTTCTTGAAGTAGGAGCCCAACGAGATCATCAATGGTGGAATCATCGACCCGCATCATGAAACCCGTGATGAATGGAACATAAGACGAGTCGAGACCATTCAAGATGTAACTAATAAGGTCTTCAATAGAGACGACATAAAGACTATCAACAAGCGAATCGGAGATGGATCTCTTCTTTTCAATGCACTCCATCATGGATAAGGAGTCCTTGCGCAGAGATTGAAGTTGTTGTTTCAAGGCTATTCTTCGAGCTCTCGTTTGAGACTGATACGAGCGCTCAAGAGTAGTCCAAGCCTCAGCAACCGTTTTTGAGCGATAGACGAGTGTGAGGGGGCGCTCAGTGAGATTGAGTCAGAGCCACAGAAGCACAAGTCGGTCTTTTCGGCGCCATTCAACAAAGGCGGGGTTTGGCTTGGGATCAATGGCATCATCCGTAAGTGGAAGAGTAGTGTCCAGAACTGTGGTTGTGGATAAGAGAAAGCTTTTGAGATCGAAGGCCTCGAGAGTGGACTTAGCGGTATTTTTCCATAACGAGTAATTGTGATTGTCGAGTTTTACTGTAATGTTGGGTAGTTGAAAGTTGAGGGTGGTGGAGTTGTTGGTAGCAAGAAAGTTTGTGGTGTTTGCCATGGAAGCAGGCGGCAGTGATAGACAAGCAGAAGGTGTGGCGGAAATTTTTTTGGCGTTATCCTAGTTGGCTCTTGATACCATATGAAGAGATAATTGTTCCACACTTGTATTAACTACAAGGGTTTGATATTTATATTATATACAAAGCTTGTGCAATAAGTATATGCAAGATATACAAAAGGGTTGAACGTTACGTGCAATAAGTATAGGGGTTATGTGCAATAAGTATAGGGTATACAAAAGGGTTGAACGTTATGTGCAATAAGTATAGGTATACAAAAGGGATGAACGTTATGTGCCCATTAATAGAGGCGCCATCTTAGACTCGAGAGTTCCAAGCTATGTTGATGTAATTGTCTTGAATGGATTAAAACACCTACTAAAATCAATGCCTTAGCTCAACAATCAACACACTTCTTGGCTAGAATAGTAGAGGCAGATGTTGATCAAGTTTACTCAACAAAGAGCATCACAAAGACACAAGAAAAGGAAAATAAGACTCAAAGACTTAACTAGTATGATTGCAAGTAAAGAAGACTAACAAACCCAAATAAAATGGCTCAAATGAAAGAATAGAGCTAACTATGTACTCAAGATGATGCTAGACTTAAAAAATAATAGAACAAGAAGAAACAATGAAGATAGACATACAAGAAAGAAAATAAGAATACAACTTCACTTACCTTGCATTTATGCATTAGAGAAGAGATGGTGCCGATTTTTGGAAAATGGCTAAGAGTTTGGATATGGAATGGAGTAGAGAATGATGCATCCTTGGATACGTAAAGGATGAACTTCAGATCTAGATCGAGCTTAAGCGTCAACTACTCCTTGGTTGATGTGTGGATGGATTCGAATGTTTGAATATGGGTGACGGAAGCTTTGGAGATGGAGGCGGAAGTGATAGGTTGATTTGATCTAGAGTGATCGATCAATCCGTGATGTGGATTGGTTGGGTTGATTCTTGAAGAATCCTTGAATATGGATGTTTGGATCGAAGATCCAATGAAGAATTTGAGAAGAAAGATTTGATTCCCAAAGTTAAGGAGGAGGATTTTCCCTTCAACTTAAACTTGATGATATCGAACATGACTTTACAAATGAGCCAAGCATCCTTTATATGGACGATGTGACCAAACCAAAGTTCAAAAATAAATGACAAAATTAAAGGTTGGAACTAAGTTCCGAAACTAAAGGTCTAACTTAAGTGCCAGAATTAAAGATCTAAAATGAAAAGACTAAACTTAAATGTCAGAATTAAGTATCCAAATTAAAAGGTCTAAAAATCCGGACAATGAGAAAGATTAGAAGAGAATATTTCATAAGAAATATCCCTTATATTATTATGTTGTAAAAACTGGTCAACTTCATATCGTGGCATAGTGACGACAAGACATGCCGTTAGATGGGCTGAGAGGGACGGAACCACGGACGACATCGTATACGGGGGTGTATCATTCTCCTTCTCTTGGTTGTGAAACGTCCCCGTTTTACCGTGGTCAAGATGGTGCATGCCATATATATAAAAAGGCTTGAACTTTTAGTCTTTCAAGTGGGTGGAGCCGTGGAGGTTGTCAAATATTCCGGCAAGGCACGGGATCGAGTACCAGTAATGTATTGATGTCGTTCTTTGATGGTACCGGAACTCTTTGAAATGATGCTCAATGCTTTGGATGGGTGATAAGCCGGGTGGTATACCGTCGGATATAAAGAGGACAAACTCCGGATCGGGAGGCTCGAACTTGTACTCCCTCAACGTGTAAGAACCGGTTTTGGCCGTCACCGCCCCCACAGTGACAGTGGCCGCCGTCGCGGCAGGGTCAGTCCGCTCTGCGGCTGACCCCAGATTGCGAAGATTTGTTTTTCTTCCGTTTTATATTTTCTTTCCTTTCTTAGAAGATCCAATCTTCTATCTTCCGGGTCGTCTTTCCTCTATCTTATAAACCTAAATCTGACCTTTCTTGATCTTTTCCAACCGCCCACTTTATATTCCCGCCTTCTCGTAATCTTTTAAAGGCCGAATAGATAAATAAACAAAATCCGCGCAAGGGGTCAACATTTTCAAAAGCTTTTGTTTTAAGTTATCGGTCTGAGATAGATGTACTGGGAACCACCACTACCTCCACGGATCTCTGCAACTTAGTTTTTCTTTCTTTCCTTTATGTGGACCTATTATTTGCTTTTCCTGGATTTCTGCAATAGTGTAGCTTCGATAGCATGGGCTTATATCTATATATATACCTATCGTAGATGACACGTACTAGAACTACATCTGTTGAGGGAGAGGAAGGGGCCGACCACCTCTTCCACCTGCAGTCCGCAAACGAGGACGTGTAGGAAGACCTCTACTAGCTAGAGGTCGGGGCCAAGCCCCTGTTGCTGACTCGCATGTTGTTGAGACGTCCACAAAAGAAGTTGTTGAGAGTGTTGTTCTCAAGACAAGGAACGGGACCGCTGCTAGGTCCGGCGCACAAAAAGAACAGTCAACCGAGTCCGGTCGAGTGTCTATCGGAATTTTTTGTTTACTACGACTATGTCCAAAGGGTCGAGGAGGCTATTAGGTCTGTAGAACCTACCCCAACGCCGCCAGTGCTCGCAAAATCAGTTGAGGTTTCGCAGAGAGTGACATAGGTAGTTTCTGCACCTGTGCGAGCTACTGAGGATGTTAGAGTTCTGGAGGAGGTGAGAGATCTGAGATCGGATTGTTGGTTGAAGTCCTTCAATCAGCTGATGGTACCACCTTTCAAGGAGAAGACAATATTAGAGGTGGAGCTTTAGCTAGGCCACGTAGATTTTGCTATGGAGGCGATCCGTTGCCTAGAGGGTCGTCGAGTAGATATTGTCAGACCTTGCTTCGGGACCAAGCTCATCACTGGTGGATGACTATCCGCACTAAGGTCACGAGTTAGAAGCAGATGAAGACTATGATCTAGGATTATTATTGCATTGCAGCACTGAGGAGAGATCGACTACAAGATTTCCTTGAGGCTGGTTTCGAGGACATTCCTATTTATGAGATTGTCAACAAGTTTCAGGAGGACTTATCACTGTTGGGTCCTTCCGCACCACTAGAGGATCAACATGTGTATCTGTCCTCTCGGAGGCTGAGAGATTCTACACGTTCTTACCTTGCTGGATTCCGATGTGACTCCTTGACGGATTATCAAGATAGAACATCAAATTATGAGAGGGACCGACCCGGTCCTAGAAGAGCTTATCAGACATGAGGTCATGAGAAGAGACAGAGGAATGGACCAACTAGTACTAGAGTTGGAGCCTCTGGCTGCGGGCGTGGTCAGTTGCCAAGACGCTCTAGTTTCCAGCAGGCATTACAGAGTTCCAAGAGAGGACGGCAATGTCATAACTGCGGAAATGTTGGACACATGAGAGCTAACTGTAAGAAGACTCTAGTGATTTGCTTTTCTTGTGGCAAGCGCGGACATAGAGCTGCGTTTTTCCGACAGGGCAAGACACCATCACATTAGGGTTCATTACCTGCTAGCAATGCATGAGGCGGGCATAGGTTGCCTAAGTATCAGTCTCAACAAAAATGGAGAGTTCCTGGTTATACCGCTCCTAGGGTTCCGTTCAGGGACAAGGAAGGGGTAGAGGATGAGGTGGTGGGACCACTAACTTTAGAGGTGCTTCAGCCAGAGTTTATGAGCTGAGGAGTGCAGTGGAGCCGGCAGCTCCAACAACCACATGTACCATTCATAATGCTAAATTGGTAAGACTCAATTACATGGTGATGAAGAATAAATTTATGAGAAAGGCGGAGTCAACCCCGAGTCAAGCTAATCCTCAAGTTGATAAGACCCAATTACATGGTGAAGACAGACAAAAGTCCCATAAGCAACAAGTTGTAACACTTATGGTGAGCAATGCACCTCAAATTGATGTATAACTTGTAGTCGAGGTTAAATAGTGCTAAATTGGTAATGTAGAATTGTTTGCCTGCTTTAGGCACCTAAATTTCTTGTATGATCTTCAATATTTACGGGTTGGTTATATGGCCAGGAAATAGTACGATCGTGAAAATGTTAATTTCATAAAAGCCAATGTTTTATAAAAATAAAATAGAAATTAATTTTTATTTATTGGAACTTCTTGGATTTATTTTATTACTATTAATATACATATATATATATATATATATATTGATAACTCCACCTTGAGTGTATATTTGAATATGTGATGATGAAAGACTTAACACAAAAGCGGTCTTCGTACTAACAATATATCGATTGTAATTCTAGTTGCTTGGTTTGTTTTGGTGTTTGTCTAAAATGTATGAAGGCCTTGAAAAGCATTTCAAGGAATAGATGGAGACCTTGAAATCAGATACAAGGGACAAGCTCAGAGTTTGAAGAGGTTCAACATCGGGGCCTTGAAAGCCATTTCAAGGGATCAAAAGCTGAAGCCTCGAAACAAGATTCAAAGGATATAACGCTGGAAGGAATTCAAATCTCTAACAAAATCAACCAAGGATCCAGAGAAGATCTTCCAAGAAGATTCGGCCAACAAGAAGATCTAGACCAAGGAGATACGGTCCAACAAAAAGGATCTCGCATAGATTCTCAACAAAAGTGCGAAAGTTCCTCTCAACAGATATCGAAGATCTTCATTCAACGAATCTCTACAAATCTGAAGATCTCGATACTTAAAAGACAAAGATCTTCAAAAGCGTGAGAAGATTACGGTGAAGAAGAATCAACCTGCTTTAAGGAGATGAAGAAGATAAAGAAGATCTACAACAACTATCTCATCTCAACCAATAAGCGTTTTCCATGGAGAAGAAGAAACACCCACAACGGTCATCTTCCCAACGGCTAGAAGACTTCTCCATCGAAGACTATAAATGAAGATGTCGATTGAAGAAGAACAATAAGCTTACACGGAAATATCCAAAGTCTTCAAGCGATCAAAAACATCTTCATTCGATCCAAGAAGTTTTTCTATCTCTCTTTATACAAAAGCTTTATTCCTTAGAGAAAGATAAACTCGAGAGCTCCATTGACATATCTAAATAGTGTTATACTCGAGTGTGTGTTACTCTGCGAAATAACTATGCTATTATAGCTAGGTTAAGAGTTGGAACTAGATCGTAGCGTTGACTACAATGAGAGAAGAAGGGGATTTCTTCTAGGTTGTATCTAGGACTTTTTGAAACTGATAATAGATAGTTAGAACCTACTAGTATACCTTAGGACAGAGATTAGGCTATTTAGAGCCGAACTTCGTGAACATATCCTCGTGTCGATCTTTTCAATTCCACACCATATCTTGCTTTATTGTGACTAACTTTGTTTTGCAGGTCTACAAAGTCAAGACCCTTGAATTCACTTTCGAAGCCCTTGAAATCAAGTTGTGTCACAAAGAGCTTAGATCGACATTAAGACCTTTGAAATCAGTTTGAAAGCCTTGGATAGGTTTTTGCGAAAAGTTCGCATACTCTATTCAACCTCCTTCTAGAGTATTTATATCCTTTATATTCACCTTGCTGTTCTTCATATATATATATATATATATATATATATATATATATATATATATATATATATATATATATATATATATATATATATATATATATATATACACATATAGAGTATAGATCCTATGAGAACACCCCCTAACGTGAGAACATGAGAACAGATTCGTAATTATTATTAGTTTTGTTACGAATGTGCCATATCGTTTAATGTATTATTCGTAGTTATTGTTGGTTGAGTGGATTATTCGTAGTTATTGTTGGATTCCTAATTATTATTATTCGTAGTTATTATTATTTTTGATATCTACTCTAAATCTCAACCCTTAAAACTCACATCCAACGGTGTACGATTGTTCTTATGTTCTCACGTTAGGGGTGTTCTCATGGAAACGACACCCTATATATATATATATAACAATAACAGTTCAATTAATAAATTCATCCCTAATAAAATTATTTAAATTTCATATATCATAAAAACCGCATTGTGTTGATTGTCGGCATAATTAATAAGTTGTACCTTTTTTTTTATCAAAGGAATTCCATAATGGTTCTTAATAAATCGTACCCTTCTTATATAATGAAGCGGTAAAATAATAATATGTATAACTATTTTGTCAACAAACTCCCACAAGATGTGGTTTATGAACTAGTTGGAGTAAAAAATAGAAAAAACATATCTAAATTTTTAACAACCTTATGTGTTATCTTACTAAATGGTGATCAGTTGTATACTAAGTATATTTAATCTAATTAAATTGTTCTTATTAATATCATTGAAAATAATAATAATAATAATAATAATAATTTAAATATAAACTATGTATTTTATCCGGTTCTCAATAATTATTATTTGAGTAAAAACACATATTAAGAAAATTAAAGTAGAAGATATAATAGTTAACAATGTGTTTTACTTTAACTCACACTCTTATCTAATTTAATTCACAGTCTTATCTTAGAGGACAAAAAACACGTAATTACAAGAATTAAACTAGTTTTTTTATTATAAAAAAAATAGTATATTTGTCTTAAAGAAAAAAAGAAGAAAGGAAAGTCTTAATATTAGGTAAGGAGGGCGAGGGGTGGAGTTACAATAGAAGAGTATCATCGAGTGACAAATCGATTTGATTGTAAAAAGCCATAAAACATCCGAACGTGGCGTGGCCATTCGCCACTACTACCACCGGTCCACCACCACCACCACCGCCTCGCATCCCTTTCATTTTATATTTTTACCTTTATAATCGTTTAAATGAAAAAAGGTGGGTCCCCCCATTACGACAATTCGAGGACCCCGAAATAAGTTAAAAACTTACTTTTTACAAAAAATAAGTGTTTTTCTGTCCT
Source organism: Fagopyrum homotropicum (assembly GCA_033239125.1). Taxonomy (NCBI): domain Eukaryota; kingdom Viridiplantae; phylum Streptophyta; class Magnoliopsida; order Caryophyllales; family Polygonaceae; genus Fagopyrum; species Fagopyrum homotropicum. The sequence goes on from BSWB01000008.1 coordinate 12,159,433, forward strand.
ACCTAGATTTTTTTTTTTATGTTTTACAGTTAAAACAATGATTTTTAAAATAGTTCATTTATTTTTATTTTTCTTACGGTTAATAACAATGAAATGGAATTACCAAAAGAAAGACAATTTTAGTAATTAGATTTTTTTAAAAGTTATAGTAATAACTAAACTTTTTAATATTTTAATTAAGTAAATATAACATAAGCTATTTATTCTCAAACTCTGCACACTCTTTTCTCAAGAGATACATTTACTAAATACAAAACTAGGAAAAGTCTAGTAAACTAAATTATTTAAAAAAAAATAATAACAATGAAATGGTGGAACCCGCGCTCTTTTTTTATCTTTATGCTCAAAATTAATGTTATTACAATAGTGTAATAAGAAAAATAACATTCTTATATAACTGTTCTGATGAGAGTGTATACTATAAAAAAAAAAAAATTCATACTTCATGATATAGTCTTTTAATATGTAATTTATATCTTACCCTAAAAAACTATAACTAAGAATTCTTATCTGTTATAACTAAAATTTGTTAATAAAGTTTATACATTTTTTGAAACACCCACTCATTGGACATTTTCACTAAATAAATTTTTGTATCTTAATTATGTTAGCTTTTTTGATAAAAATAAAACTACCATTACGTACCTAATAGCCTTATAATTGAAACAATATACCCGATATTGATATTCATGATAGGCTTTTTTCTTTATCTACTTTCGTTAAGCTAGAAGAAAGAAAAAATACTCGTAAGAAATACACACAAAAAAAACACTAACTTATAAATCTATATTTATATATCGATATATAATCTATATATTTATATATAACTACTAAAATAGTATGTATTACGTTAATACGTTATTTCAACAAAAACAATAACTTATAATTCTTTATTTATATATCAATACATAACTTGTGATATTTTTTTATACGTTAGATCAAAATTACTTATTGATTGTGTGTAAGATTTTATAGTATATTTATTTAGTCCCTTAATTATTTTTTTATACGTTAGATCAAAATTACTACTGATTATGTGTTTCGCTGTGGGAGCAATATTTTACAATGGATACAATTAGTGCCGCAAAATCCTTTTTTAAAATTCCTTAATTATTATTGTAATAATTTTACGTTAAATAATATAAAATGTTAGATTTTTAAAGATTGGAGTATTTTTTTGTACGTGAGATAAAAATTACTTATTGATTGTGCAAGATTTTGTAGTATCTCTTTTATATCCCTTAATTATTTATCAAGTTTCCTTAATTTTTTGTTATCCCTTGTTGGCACGTCGGCACGTCAATTATACTGATAATTTGATAACTTATATAAATAGACTAGTTTAAGTATATTTATTATTCATATCGGATTAATATTTGTTATGTCGGTTGTTGATCTAATGTAAGTGGGTCGTTTACCTAATTATTATATTAAATATTAACATATTTTATGTGGATCGTTTACCTAATTATTTTTATAATTATTTTTTTTTTAAATTCTCACTATTTACTTAATGATTTTTTAATTTATCTGATTATTTTAAAAAATACACCCCAAATTTAAGGTATAATAACCTGATTAATTTATAGTAATTTTAATAAAATACACAAACATTTAATTAATTAATTTTTATAATTTTTTAATATATAAATAATATACTTTTAAGTAGTATTAAACTATAACATAAGAAGATAAGTGGTGGCTTGTTGATAAAGTTGGATAATTTACATGTGGTTTCCTGAAATATTGACGCTTTAACTAATAAATAAAAAAGGTAGCATTAATTTCAGTCATCATCTCCTACCTCTATAAATTGAATCCAAACCCTAAAAGACCCAAAGCTTTCTCCATCGGAATCAACAGATCATGCAGCCAGAAAACTTCGCAGCAGGATTGTACGGGTACCCGCTTCCTTGGTCAGCTCATTACGAGCCGGAAGATGGATACGGGTATCCACTTCCCATGGCGGTTGGGCCTCGATTTGAGTCAGCTGTGTCTTCTTCTGAATTGACGGATGAGAAGACGCTGGCCGCTCTGAGGAACCACAAGGAAGCCGAGAAGCGGCGACGTGAGCGCATCAACTCTCACCTCGATCGCCTCCGAGCTCTTCTTCCCTGCAGTTCCAAGGTGCTTCATTTAATTTCTTGATCATGCAATTATACTTGAACGTTAATCATAACCTCTTTGGCTTAATCATCAAAACAGACGGATAAAGCCACACTCCTAGCAATGGTTGTCCAGCGAGTGAGGGAGCTAAACGAAGAAACGTCGAAAATCATGAAGAAGAACGGAGAGGGAGAGGGGATCCTCTTTCCGTCAGAGTCTGACGAGTTTTCGGTCGAACATGTTAATCACGAGGACCTCAGGGAGCTCCGAAGCAACGGGGAAATGATCCTCAGAGCTTCGGTGTGCTGCGAGGATCGGAGCGACCTCTTCTCGGATCTGATGGAGGTAGTTAATTCCCTCCCCCTGAAAACCCTAAGAGCGGAGATGTCGACCCTCGGCGGTCGGACGCGCAATGTGTTGATTTTGAGCGGCGATCAGTGCAGTGGGAGGGAGGAGTGCGCCGTGTTTCTACATGAGGCGCTCAAGGGGGTGGTTCATCGCTCGGGCAATGCAGACCGGTTGAAACGGCGTCGTAGGCTTGAACCACAAGCCCATGCCTAACCCTTATCGTTTATTAATGCATGTGTTCCTACATAATGTGTGTTTTTGAGTATGGTTTTAATGGGTGTTGTTAATTATGCATGGGTTTGTTTGATTGTATAAGAAGTAAGTTTAGTTTTATATGTAAGCAAATGAAATGTGTTGTTTAATTAAGGTGCATGCGGTGCGATGCGATGCGACTCATTATGGTTGTAATAAAAGTAGGGCTGAAAAAGGAAATGATTTGAAATAGAAAGTGGGCGTGGGGGCTGAAGCAGACAAAAAGAGAGGAATGTCGGGAGGAAGCAACGACTACCAACGCAGCGTGCTCCTGCTGGGACCCCTTTCCTATCATTCTTCATCTTCTTCTTCCTCCTTTTTCATTTTATGTAACATAAAAACCAGTTACAGAGACACGACTCTTTACACCACTCCAATGCCAAATTCAAGAGACCATATGTGCCGCATCATCTTACCAACCAAGCAAACATTTTTTAAGGTTTCCATCATCCTCACACTACTGAAGATAACAAAACTTCACCCATCAAAAATTCATGAATTGTATCTTAAAAAAGTTAAAACCAAGAACCATATCGGTTGGATTAAGCCCACGGTGAACCCTAAACCTGGGATCAAGTTGTGAAATTCAGATAAAAGACAAAATAATTACAAATTGAGAAATGCTTGATTCGAGTGTGAGAAACGCTTGATATGAGTTTGGTTGTTCCCTCCAAAAGGTGTGTGTGCAAAAAGTCTTAAATTTATATCCTAAATTATAGACCTAACGATAAGCGAACCCGCAGTTAGTGGTGGGTCGCAAACCTAAACCGCCGGTTTAGGTTTGCGAACCGTCGGTTTAGGTTTGGCCAAATGCCAAACCTAAACCTAAACCGTCAAAATCCAAACCGGCGGTTTAGGTTTAACCTAAACCGCCGGTTTGGTCGGCGGTTTAGCCGGTTTATTAAAAAAAAAAAAAAAAAAAATTGAAAAACTGGACCAAACCGGCGGTTAACCGCCGGTTTAACCGCCGGTTTGGTCCATTTTTTTTAAAAAAAAAATAAAAAAATACCCAAACCGGCGGTTAAACCGCCGGTTTAGGTTTGACCAAAGGCCAAACCTAAACCTAAACCGTAAACCCACGGTTTGGCCAAACCGGCAAACCTAAACCGCCGGTTTGGCCAAACCGCCGGTTTGCGCCGGTTCACAAACCGCCGGTTCGGCGGTTTGGTTTGAACCGGCCACACCTCTACCCGCAGTGTACGGGTCTGTCATAGTAAGGGCTAATATTCCGGAGTTGATCTAAGGGAATTAGTGAGAACAAATCAGCAAGCAATCTAACTTGTAAAGCAAGCAAAACAATGATCAATAACAATGATAAAGATGTAAGAATAATTGGGGAACACAGATTCTAGAGATCCAAATATCCGACCGTGGTTTTCGATTCAAGATGTCTAAAGAAGTATCAAGGACATAATTGGTTTGCAAAGGTATATGTCTAAGGTAGGATACCGTACGGTGAAGTTCCAACACCCACTTGTCTCACCCAAAGGTTCTCTAACACTGGATGTTGAGTCTCGATATATGGAGGATCTAAGGATAGGATTGCACTCTCAGGACCAAACATCAAACCCAAGGGAGTCAAAAGGAAGCACAAGGTAAAAGTTATGACACTCTCCACCTTAATAGAGGGTTTTTGAATCCTCTATTACCTTGAACTCGTAAACATTTATAACCAAGCAAAGCTATGAGTAAGAATGGTTCAACAAGGCTAGGGTTTAGGCAATCGTTAACTTTGGGTAAAGGTAAAAGCAAAACGTGTACAACAGAAGAAACCACGGCATGATCTTGGGAAACCACGGGCGTGGAACCTCAAGAATAGACATTGGAAATTCTTCTGCGAGGGTTTAATCTCACAACTCTCAGGGTTCAATTTGTTTAGAAGGTTCAATCTATTACCATCAAAACCACAACCATCAACCCTTCACCCTAAAATCGCAGGGGTCTAGTCAACAATCGTCATCATAATATCAATAATCACAAAAGAAGTTGAGAAAGAATGAAACCAAGAAAACTCAATATTCTCAAAATATCTCAATTCAAATCAAACACAAATAATCTCCGTTCTTATGTTCAAAGAATAGAAATCAGAATCAGTAAATCTCACAAAAGTTCTCTAATCTCCAAGCACGGGGTTGTCAATCTCAAAATCTCTTCAATCCGACTTCGGAGTGTGCGACAAGAAAACCTCGAGGATAAACGTCCTTCAATCTCCAAAGCGCAATCCAAAACCTAAGTGTAAGCGAGTGTCCCCGATATCGCAGCCGTCAACCTATTTTATAGAATAAAATTAGGTTTAGAAGACTTCCATTTACGTTACCGACGTGACAATAACGGAACAGTCTTTCCCGAAGAAAACCACGGGTGACATCATCAAAACCACGGCCGTGGTTTGTCCCGTAATGGCTCTCGACCTCTCTTTCCACGTGTGGAAATCAAAGAATTAATAAAAACACGGGCGTGGAAGTTTATTCTTTGGCCGTGGTTCTTCCTTTTTGACGTTTCTCTTCCTTGTCTCTCTTCACACTCCTTCCTAGCCTCCTCCAATGCTTCCCATTGAGGTCCACTTCGATCAATAATCCATGAATGCTCCATTTCCATCTACCTCAGCGTCAATTCACCTATAATCACAACAAAGCTAGCGTAGATCTCCATTCCAACATAATAGGTGAATATGCTCATAAATGTTGTGAATATACGTCGATGTACTCAAAAGAAAGGGAAAAGCTACCTATATGCACATTTAAACTAACGTCATATTCATGTTATTAGTGGTCTAGACGAATATTTCGAAGATGTTGTAGTCACGTGCCCCTGTTGATCGAGGTTGTGTTTGATGTCTTCGAAGATCCTTTATCTAGGTGGAAAAACGTCGTGGGATCCACATTTACGTTAGAGGTATGACACCCCCTTGAAAAAGGTTTCTACTATCCTTCTTCCTATGGCGAGACACCATATTAGTTCATTTATCTCGTGTACTAATCATGTTTTGTCAACCTCTCGAATGCTCCTTGTCATCTCCCGTGGTTTGTATATTTTAAATTTTTGGATCTTTTTACCTTTTCGTCATTTACTTATGGTGTTTATTGTGTTTTCTATTAGTTTTTTGCTATTTACACGAAGGTTTGTCCGTTTATCGATTTTCGGCCTCTCGACCAAATATGTTTAGTGTAATTGAACATCTTACCTTCATAAAAAAACTTGATTGTTTTGTTTTTTGAATGTTTCATAAAATATGAAAATCAAACAAAAAAAAATAGTTGTAGTTGGTGCCCGGTAAAAATACGTATATTTGTGATAGATTTGCCCAAAAAAAATCATTAAAGAAAAAAATTCAAATAATTAAAAATATCTTTTTAAAACATCTATAACTTATGTAAGAAAGTACTAAACAAATCTAATCTAACAAATAATAGGGAGAATTTGACATACTAGGCTTTTTTGAGTTTTTGTTTAAGAAAGTGTACCCCAAATTTTTTACCACTTTCATTTAATAGTAGGTAAAAATTATTAACCCTTCTATTTAGAAAGAAAGAATAAATGATGTTTGTTATTTGTTATATAAGTATAAGTTTTAAATTTTAATTACTGAATTGGTTTTCTTTTATTATTTTTTTTTTCTTTTTTTAATTTATTTTTTATTTTCTGGACTGAATTTCTCATACCGGAATTTTTCATACCAGAATTTTCATACCAGAAATTTTCATACCAGAAATTTCATACCAGAATTTCTCATACCAGAAATTATTTTCATACCAGAATTTTGTCATACCAGAACTTCTCATACCAGAACTTGTCATACCAGGAATTTTTTTACTAGAAAACTCATAACAAAATTTTCTAGTAAGAATTTTACATACCAGAAAATTCTGGTATGAGTTTTCTGGTATGAATTTCATACCAGAAATCCATACTAGAAATTCTGGTATGAAATTTATACCTAAAAACTCGTACCAGAAAACCCATAACAGAATTTTCTGGTAAGAATTTTACATACCAGAAAATACCGGTATGAGTTTTCTGGTATGATTTTCATACCAGAAACAAGCAAATTACATGAGAAAGCACAAGCAAATTCGAGTACCACAAATTTAGTCCCGTACAAGCTTTTAATGAATAACCAAAACAAGCAAACTATGTACAACGAGTGCACCTAGTAAGTCGCAACAGGCATGCATGCTACGCAGCACACACAATACACCACTAGTATCGAGTCACTGTAAAACAATGAGAAAGAGATGATTCTCTAATCTCTATAAGCAAGATGTGGACAAAATCCAGAAGCAGATGATTCTCCTTAAGCAAGAAGACGTAGCATGAGGATTGAGGATACATATCACACACATCAGATATGAACTTGATTCTCAGCTTCCAGATAACTCTTGGTAACAACCAATTTTGACAATTGAAAGCCAGAGAATTTGAGAAAATAATGACAAGAATGAATTCAGATAACTCTCATATTAATAAAATAATGACAATTGAAATGAATCATATAAACCAACGACCGACTAATTTGATTCTTCATAGTCCATGGCCCATGGATATCACAAATTTCAACGGCAAAAAGACATTATTCCACACTTTGTACCCACTAAAGTGGAACATCTGTCACATGTTTTATGGTTTCTTTTGGAATTACTTCTTGTTCATATGAAAGGGACCTCAGTCTTCATTGCATTTCTGCAAATGAGACATAATTGAAACCAACTCTTTGTTTGTTCCTACCAAAATTTAGCAGGTAAAGTTGATCCTATTCCATTTTTAAAAAAGACTAACTTTCTTCAACAAGCCACAAGTTGCTATAAAGTTCATAATAATTCTTAGCAACCTTCGACTTCACAAGCAGAGTGATTTTTTTATTGTGTCTCAAAGTCTTCATATGATGTAAGAACACAAAATGGGGAAATGAATTTCATCTTATGCTGCAATGAGTGTCAACTTAGGCTGTTAAGTGACCTATCTATCTTATCTATCTAAAACTGCAATGCTTGTAGAACTCAATGCAAAGACAGCAAAGAGGATTACTGAATCCACATTCAAAGCTCATACTAGGAAGCAAGATGATTAGACACACCATATGATCCATGTTTACAGGTGAAATACAAAACCTTGAATAAAACAGATCGAAGTGGGATGGAAATGTTTCCTCAACAACATAAAAAGCGGAGGGTAAAACCAGCAAGAGCACACACACCCCCCCACCCCCACCCACCACAAAACCAAAAAAAACGAAAACCAGAAAAACAAAACCAGGCAGCACAACCCCCCACACACGAAGACTGTCTGCGTAGCCCCCACCCAAAACGAACATGAGAACAACCCCCCCCCAGACAACACAAAACACCCCCCTCCCCCCCCCAAAAAAAAAACAAAATCGCAAACAGCCCCCCGTGCATCAATCCATAAAACAAAACAATGGGGTTCGACAGAGGGTAAACAATGGTCGGCCGAGGGCCTGCGGCGGCGCCCGGTTCCGGCGATGTCTGACAGGCGAGGCGGCGGCCGGTACTCCAACGGGGAAGAAAAGGAAAGCGACAGGAGGAGGAGGAGAGAAGAGAGGGAGGGTTGTGTATTAGGTTTGTGTGAGCGGTAAAAACATTAGTGGGGTACATTTACTAATTGGAAAACTGAAAAAAGCCCACTTAGTGTACAATTAAAAAAAATAGCCTAGTTACCTAATTAGCCCCAAATAATATAGACTACCAAACAAATCACAAGGTTTTCCTTGACTTAATCAAACATTAATATCTGAATATATCTTCTCTCGATTGCTCTACTTAGATCTCTTTATTGTGATGTGAGTTATGATTGTGAAATATGAACTTGAGATGAGTGCAATTATCATATTTGGTAAGCAAACAATGATGGCTATAGACCGTGTGTAATTAGAGTCTGAACTATTTTAGACAAGTCCACAAAATAACAAAGAAATACACTTAGAAGATTATTCGTTTCAGTTGTATGGTTTTATATCAAAGATGTTGTAATCTCTTATCACGAGAAGACAAGCAATAAGTGAAGTATAACTAATAGGAGTATGTCCTTTTAACATTCAACTAGTTCATGTAGAATTATTATTATGCGATCAAACAGTTATATATCAAAAGAAAGATCGACACACAAGTTGATTACGCAGTTCAGGTGTTAAAACCCTACATTTACGGAACCTCAAAAGGGGAGGTCCGATCCCGGTTTTTACTAGGCATTCAAGACGATTACAATATAGGTTTGATTACAAAGGTGCACGCAAGATCAACATGTAAAAGACCTATATCTAGAAACGAGCAAGAACAAGGGAGATACGAAGAAGAAGGTATAGCAATAGCCCTTGTGAGGCTAAGCAAAGCTTTCTGTCAAGTTTTGCTATCTTCAATCGGAAGATCTTCTTCTGGAGAGGTGTAGGTAAGGATGAACGTCTCAAACCCTAGCGAACCACCTCCGACTTCTCTTCAAACGCTCCCTCTCTTTCTCAGAGGAACTCTCTCTCTTTTCTTCTCTCAGCGGCAAGGGCTGCAAAACTCGCTTAGGGTTAGGAGAGGAAGGGTGCTGCTTATATACCTTCTCTTCAAATCCCAAATGCATCGTTTCATTTAAGCGATTCCGAACCAAGCCAAACTTCTAGGATAAACATCACAGCTCGAACCCGGTCCAATCACATAACACAAGCTATTGCCCAGAAGGCACCATCTCATGCAACAAGGCCACCTTCACATATCAAGTATAAGGAAACAACACGTGCGACAACTTCCTAGTGAGTCCAAGCCACTAGTGTCCAATGAACCGGCAACGAGTACTACACTAGTCAACTACAACAAGCATCAATAACCTTATCCTAATCAAACTAGACTTAGGAGCTATTACAAGTCAATTCCATTGCGTGCACTTATGTAATCTATCCTATACAAACATGAATCACAAAGTTAACAATTGCCCTCTTGATTCATGTTAACACATCGTCTTGATCACCAGTAGTAAATTAGGGAAGCACTCCCGTCCGTCATCAGTTCAGTGCTCATTATCTTTAGGGAACATCCCATAAGTGAAGGGAATTCCTGCAAAAGATAAATTTGTCAACAAGGACAATTTTTGTACCAAAATCAGCAGGATTTATATCTCCTCTAATTTTCTTAACCTCAAAGTGCTTATTTTCTATCTCATCCCTAACAAAATGATATCTAACATCAATGTGTTTAGACCTTTCATGATATACAGGATCTTTACAAATATACAGAGCACTTTGGCTGTCAATGTTCAAAACAGGAATACATGTTTTATGTTGTATTTCAGTAATTAATCCTTTTAACCAAATGGCTTCTTTTGATGCTTCAACTGCAGCTATGTACTCAGCTTCAGCTGATGACAAAGCTACAATAGATTGTTGTTGTGACTTCCATGAAACACAGTTATTAGTCCAAGTATAGTAGTAAGCTGTAGTGGATTTTCTAGTATCCTTATTACTAGCATAATCAGAATCTACAAAACCAATAACATCATTATCCACAGAATGTTCAACAAAGCACAGACTCAACTTTTTAGTTCCAACAAGATATCTTAAGCAGTATTTCATAGCAGTCCAATGTTCCAATCCAGGGTTAGACATGAACCTACTTAGAACACTTATAGCAAAAGATAGATCAGGTCTAGTGCACAACATATCATACATCACAAAACCAACAGCCACATCATAAGGGATATTAGACATCTTTTTTAACTCATTGGGAGAATCAGGACAGTGCTTCTTGGTCAGATCTAAGTGCCCTCCTAAGGGCATAGGTGTAGGTTTGGAATTTCCCATATTAAACCTATCCAGGACTTTCTGTATATAGTCAAGTTGAGAAAGCCACATTTTCTTTTTAACCCTATTTCTTATGATCTGTATACCAAGTATTTTCTGTGCAGCACCAAGATCTTTCATGTCAAAATGCATTTTAAGGTCTCTTTTTACATTACTAATAATGACTTTAGATTTACACATAATCAGAATGGTCATCCACATATAAGAGAATATAAAGAGCATTTGGAGTAGAAAGATTCTTAAAATACAAGCAATAGTCATATTTGCTTCTCATGAAGCCCAAATTCTTCATACAAATGTCAAACTTAATGTTCCATTGTCTAGGTGATTGTTTTAAACCATATAGAGACTTCTTAAGAAAACAAACATGCTCAGGTTTATTTTTATCAACAAAGCCTTTAGGTTGACTCATGTAAATGGTTTCATTCAGATCACCATGCAAGAAAGCAGTTTTAACATCCATTTGTTCAATATCCCAGTCATACACAGTAGTCATAGCAAGCAATAATCTCAAGGTTTTATACTTAACTACAGGAGCAAAGATGTCTGTGTAATCTATACCCTCTTTTTGAGTAAAGCCTTTGGCAACCAACCTGGCTTTGTACCTAGGAGGATCACTATGTTTTATACCTTCTTTTAGTTTGTACAACCACCTACATTGAACTAGTTTCACATTTTCTGGCCTAGGTATCAAGATCCAAGTATTATTAGAATTCATGGACTCAATCTCATCATTCATAGCTTGATTCCAGTGTTTGGCATTAGGACATTTTATAGCTTGTTCATATGTGTCAGGGGTGTAGAAATTATCTATCACATCAACTGTCAAGAAGGCATAATCAACAATATTCACCTCATCAGTTAGCATGATATACTCAACATTATTAGCATATTTTTTTATTAGGAATTTCCAGTTTGGGGCCCTGTCCTTGGTTAATTGGTAGTGACCATGAAAATCCGTACGACTCAGGTCTTCATGTCTATCATTTGACTGGAGTTGGTTTGAAATTCCCTCCTCATTATCAGCACTGTGGGCACTGGTACCCGAGTCGTCCGGATTTCCATGGTCACAGCCATTACCAGATTCAAGGTTCGTCAGGTTTTTATTAGGAGTTTCAATACTTTCCTCATTATTTTCCTTCCCTAATTGTTGAGTATTATCATCATTATTATTTTCATCCTCATTTATGTCTAATTGAGGGGTGTTAGCATTACTGGAGCTTTCAGTTTGATAATGTCCTATGTCAAACTCTTCTTTATCATTTTGATTTATGTGAGGTTGTTCATTATGATTATAGAAAGTTCTGGACGTGCTAGGAATATCTATACCATCATTCTCCTCAGGGCTATGGGTTACAACATTATCAGTTTTAGATTTAAAATGAAATTCTTCTTCATTAAAGGTTACACTTCTAGAGTTAATGACTTTATATCCATGAGGTTGTATTAGGAGGAGTTTGTATCCCTTAACACCTTCTGGATACCCTAGCATAATAGCTTTTAAGGCTCTAGGGTTTAACTTTCCTTGAGAAATCTGGGAGTAGGCAGTACAACCAAAAGGTTTTAAATGAGTTAAATTTGGTTTCTTACCAGTCCATATTTCCTGAGGAGTTTTAAAATCTATAATTGAGGAAGGGGATCTATTTATGAGGTAGGTAGCAGTCACTATGGCTTCCCCCCACATAGAGTATTTCATCCCAAAACTAATGAGCATACATCTAGTCTTTTCAAGAAGGGTTCTATTCATTCTTTCAGCTGTTCCATTTTGTTGTGGATTTCCAGGTACAGTAAGGTGTCTTTTAATTCCTTGGTCTTTGCAGTAATTATTAAACTCAGAGTTGCAAAATTCAAGCCCATTATCTGTTCTAAGGCATTTTAGAGTATAACCAGATTGGTTTTCTACAGCTTGTTTCCATTCTTTAAAGTACTCAAAAGCTTCATTTTTGTTTTTAAGGAGATAAGTCCAAACTTTTCTAGAATAATGATCTATGAAAGAGATAAAATATCTCTTTCCTCCTATGGTGTCAACCTGTGCAGGTCCCCACAGGTCAGAGTGAACATATTCTAAAGGTTTTTGAGCTTTATAGGATGAGTTATTATAGCTATATTTATTCTTTTTACCTAAGATATAGTTTTCACAAAGAACAATATCTACAGGTTCTTTGTCTAAAATACCTTGTTTATACAGATTTTTAAGGCCAGTATTTCCAATATGTCCAAGTCTATTGTGCCAGATTTTAGTGTCACTTAAGGTCATTTTAGTATTAGTAGTGGTAAGGATCAAATTAGGTGCAGTGATAATTTGGTATAACCCACCCTTTTTGATGCTTTTTATAAGAGTAGTTCCATTTCTTATTACTTCCCTTATCCCATTACTAGTATTAATTTGACAGTTTAGGTCATCTAGGGCAGATTCACTCATTAAATTCCTTCTAAGTTGTGAAGCCCATCTAACATTCTGGAGAACTCTAATTTTTCCATCAAACATGCATATAGGTACATTTCCTACCCCTCTAATAGCCAAGACAGTATTATCCCCTAACATAACTTCTCCACCATCAAATTCATGCAGAGAGCTAAATAAGGATTTATTAAATGAAGCATGCATGGTACAACCAAAGTCCAAAATCCACACATTAGAATTTAAGGAATCATGCTTAGAGCACATAAGCAATTCACAAGGATATTCAATTTGAATTTTTTCAAACAGAGACAATTTTCCATCAAGGTTTTTATTATTCTTAGCATCATCTCTCTTTTTCTTCCTACATTCATTTGCATAATGTCCAGGTTTCTCACAATAATAACATTTCTTGTTATTTTTGTCAAAGTCAGAAGATCCAGATTTATCTTTTTCATATTTTTCCTTCTTCTTGTTTTTAAAATGTTTAGGATTTCCTTTAGCCATAAGAACTTCAGGTTTAACATCTTATTTCTTTTCAGTTTTACTTTTAAAAACTTTTAAGGTATCATTCTTTTCAGTTATAGCCTCTATTATCTTTTCTTGAGTAATATTATCTGAGATATACTGAATGACATCTCTCAAAGTATCAAACTGAGCAGGTAAAGATCCTAATAACAAGACAACAAGGTGAGTTTCTTTTATTTCATCATCACATCTAGCCAAGTCCTGATTCATTCTTAAGAATCTGTCTAAATTTTCATTAAGTGTCAGGTTAGTGTCCATTTTGAAGGTAAAGAGTCTATGCCGTAAAGAAATCCTAGAAGGCAAAGATTTTTTCAAGTATAACTTTTCTAGGGCATCCCAAAGAGATTTAGCAGAGGTGTAACTTACAACCTGACGAGTCACGTCGTCAGTTAACCTAATCATGATCTCAGCATGGGTCTGCTCACTCATCTCCTTTTTCTTTTCTTCGGACGTCATGGCTAGGTAGTCTCCTGTGATGGCTTTGAGGCATTTCTCTTTGGTGAGAATAACCCTCATCTTCACCTGCCACATGGTGAAGTCACCACTCCCATCGAATGGCTTCATCCTTATTGTGGAGTCTGTCATGTTTCACCTTGTAAAGAACCACAAACAAAGCAGGTTAGTAACTATACTAATGGGGAAACCAAAAACAGGCAAATCTCACACACAAAGGGATAACTGAATACACTAGTAAAAGCAACCAAGGAACAAACGAGTGTAAAACCAGATCTTTCAACACAAAGAAAGACAATACAGCGGAAGTCAAGATCATATACACATAACAAACAACACGAATCGATTTTTCAAAAGAAAAAGAATATCACAGATGCTCTGATACCAATCTGTAGAATTATTATTATGCGATCAAACAGTTATATATCAAAAGAAAGATCGACACACAAGTTGATTACGCAGTTCAGGTGTTAAAACCCTACATCTACGGAACCTCAAGAGGGGAGGTTCGATTCCGGTTTTTACTAGGCATTCAAGACGATTACAATATAGGTTTGATTACAAAGGTACACGCAAGATCAACATGTAAAAGACCTATATCTAGAAACGAGCAAGAACAAGGGAGATACGAAGAACAAGGTATAGAAATAGCCCCTATGAGGCTAAGCAAAGCTTTCTGTCAAGCTTTGCTATCTTCAATCGGAAGATCTTCTTCTGGAGAGGTGTAGGTGAGGATGAACGTCTCAGACCCTAGCGAACCACCTCCGACTTCTCTTCAAACGCTCTCTCTCTTTCTCAGAGGAACTCTCTCTCGTTTCTTCTCTCAGCGGCAAGGGCTGCAAAACTCGCTTAGGGTTAGGAGAGGAAGGGTGCTGCTTATATGCCTCCTCTTCAAAGCCCAAACGCATCGTTTCATTTAAGCGATTCCGAACCAAGCCAAACTTCTAGGATAAACATCACAGCTCGAACCCGGTCCAATCACATAACACAAGTTGTTGCCCAGAAGGCACCATCTCATGCAACAAGGCCACCTTCACATATCAAGTATAAGGAAACAACACGTGCCACAGCTTCCTAGTGAGTCCAAGCCACCAGGGTCCAATGAACCGGCAACGAGTACTACACTAGTCAGCTATAACAAGCATCAATAACCTTATCCTAATCAAACTAGACTTAGGAGCTATTACAAGTCAATTCCATTGCGTGCACTTATGTAATCTATCCTATACAAACATGAATCACAAAGTTAACCGTTCATAATCCGTGCCTTGCACGGGTATTTTTAAATAAATATTTGAATAATGCGTATATTGATTATATAGATAACGGGGATTTTCAAATGAATATTTTGAATGACGTGTATATTGATTATACGAATAAAATATAAATTAGGTTATATTTATGATAGTTTGTATTGTGCACGAATATTTGTATGATATATGATTTAAAATTTAATATTCAACAATATAACATGTATTTATATTATTTAACTAATATTTTGCTTAAGGTTATGTTATTTGAGTAATTATATTTAGTTAGTTCGACACCAATAACTACCAAAAATTATTGAAAGTTATAATGTGAAATACTTGAAAACGAAAACAAATAATTAAAATTTTCATGGTTTAGTAAATTAATTGAAGCGCTCGATCAAACTTTTTCTTGAAAACTGAAAACTACTTCTTCATCGTTATCAATCTCAAACCAAAATCACCAAATCAGAAATATGTTACTTTTAAAAGCAAAAATCTAGAACTCGAATTTTATAAAGGAAATTATAAGAAAATTATATCGGATAAAACTTGAGATTGTTATTGCATATCTATCCCTTTAAATTAAATAATTTTAAAAGTAAAAATGTTAAAACTAAAAATAACCAAAATTGAAATATGTAACCAATAGAATCGAAATTTTGAATAAAAATCGAAAATTGTAGGTGAATTTATATCCTTAAAAATATTAATTTAAAACCGAAAAACACAAAATATAAAATCCATAACTTATAAAAAAATATAAGAGTGAATTTTTTTTAAAAAACACCAAATCCTAATTTTATTGTTAGTGAAAATTTAAATTTGAATTAATTAGAGTGAAAATTAAAAAAGAAATCACCAAATCTTAGTTTATATTCAATACTTTCATATTTGTTCATAAAAAAAAGTTAAGACTTTATAATTCGATTTTTATAAGAGTGAAATTTTAAAAAGCATATCGGATAAAAATCGAGATTGTTATTGAATATCTATTCCATTAAAATTTGATAATTTAAAGAGTAAAAAATTTAAAACTGAAAATCACCAAATCTTAATATGTAGCCTAAAAAATCAAAAATTTATAATTTGAATTTTATAAGATTGAAATTTTAAGAAATCTTATTGGATACAAATTGAAATTTTTAGTGAATATTTACATCCTTAAAAATAGATAATTTCAGAAAACCAAAAATCATTAAATATATTTTACGTAACTTACAGAAATCAAAATGTTAAAATTCGATTTTTAAATGAGTGAATTTTTTTTACGAAAATTATCAAATCTTAGTTTTTATTGTTAGTGAAAATTTAAAATCAAATTTATTATAGTGAAATTTTTATAAAATCACAAAATCCTATTTTTTATAACTTGTAGGGTAATCTTTCTTATTTGGTTGATTAAATTTTTTTAAATATTTAAAAATCGATTTTATACGAGTGAAATTTTAAAAAGTTGTAACATCCGGAATTTTTATTCCGGATTGTTAGCGAGTTATCGACCTTCCCGCAGGCGCGACTCAGTTTTCCCGCCGGCACTAGGCGCTGAATAACGGGATTTATTCCAAAATCCACCCCCGACCCCTCGTTATTTCACTCTTACTTTTGGACCCCTCGGTTCCTAGCGTAAAATGAGAGGATGTGTCAGCTGACCCTTGGGTTCCCTCTTTTGTGGCAGCCTTGTCCCTTCCCTCTCTCTCCCTTCCTCATTCACGTTGAACTCCTTTCCCACTCTCTTTCTTGTGCTCTCTTCTTCCATCCTTGCCATTGGAGAAGCTCTTGATGATCCTTCCTTCTCTTCTTCTTGTGTAAGTGTCCAACAAGGAGGTGGTGTGCAGATCCGAGTTCAATAGTAAGCCTCTTCTTCCCCTCTTCTCCTTCATCTTCTTCCTTGAGCTTCTATGGTGGAAGCCATGTATCCTAAGTTTTTCCCCTTGTTTATGCTTGCATGTCCTTAGATCTAGTTTAGATCATGTGTAGGGATCATTTTTGTGTGTGGAGATCTTCCTTGATGGAGCCAGCCAGCCGGAAGTGACCGGAATCGAGTGCCCAACTGAGAAGAAAGCCGTCGAAGCTCGCCTCTGGAGTTCAACCGCATCCACAGTTGGACAGCGCCACGGGGAGCGGCCTGCAGCTCGTGGCCGCAGGGGCGGCGGCCTCTGGCCGCAAGGGCGCCCATCTGGGCCGCAGCGGCGGTTCTGCCCCAGTCCAGCTTCCTCTCCGGGGCTTTGTTTCCTTCCTTTCGATCCCGTGCCTTTGCTTGGTGATTTCCCTACCTTGAGTATGTATTCTTAGATGATATTAGAGGATGTTGATGATAGAAGCATGCTAGGTTTGGATCTAGGATAGTTGGATTGCCATGTAGTGGCTTGTGAACCTTAGGCGAGTATGGAGAGGTTGTTGAAATGTTCTAAGGGTTAAGGGTTGTATGTTTTTGAGTGGTACATGGGATGAGTGTTGGGATATCCTTGTGAGGCTTGTGAGGTTGAGATTGTAAGTTTATAGTTGTGAGCTTATGGTTGTTGAGATTATAGGCTAGAATACGCGTATCCTAGCCTAGTGATGTTACCATTGAGGTTGTTGAGACTAGGCTTGTTATCCTAGTGGTGTTGTGAGTTGTGATCTTGCGAGATCCGAGGGCTTAGAAGTCTTAGGACTTTTAGCTTATGTTGAGTGTGATGTGAGCATGAGGGATTCTAGGATGCGGTCCTAGAATTGAGAGTCAAATGGTCTTGCGTAGATAATTTTTATAGAAGTCTTAGACTTCTATTATAATTGGGTTGTTATTGATACAATTATCTTCTTGTGATCAGGTTATGGGCTTCCTCCCTAAGGAGCGAGAGTGTTGTGAGTTGAGTGTGGTACCGAGGTAAGTCTCCGGACTTACTTAGCTCGTATTCCTTGTATTAGCGTTGATGCGTGTTTGGTGGTATGTGTTTATTGTTTATGTTATAACAATTAAACCGGAAATAGGACTACCAACCTTTATATTATTTTGGCCAAGTATATGATAACGGGTAGTGACATCATTTGCCTAGCTCTTGCGAGAGTCTAGGAGGTTTTTGGCAACTTGCCGTGCTACTTAGACGGTCGGAGGCATCCGTATCGTTCCATGCCGGAAATAGGGACCGAGGCGGGACCACGGTGGTCCCGTGTCACAAAACTAAGTTGAATTAGAACGGGATATGACTCAATAATAATAAAGATAATAAACCGGATTGGTGTGCTTTTGAGTATGTTGTGTGTTTATGATGATTTACTTGTGTTTGTGCCTTTCCCATTAATTCTAATGCTTTGAATATGAGCTAACGGTTTTATACCGAATGTTGTAGATTGCCTTGCAGGTTAGGAATGCGGCCGAGAGATCCGGAATGGTGGGCAGCCGGGGTCCGTACATTTTAGGAAGGGTTTATGAGTTGGAGTTGAGTTATGTTTTGTCCTTCGGTTATTCCATTTTGTATGCCGCGTGTTTGGCGTTTGGTTTTGAGTTGTATCTCGGCTAAAGTTTGTTGTTGCATTCTTCCGGGTTTCTTATCTTTTGCATTAAAAATGATTTACGTTTTTGCCTTTATTTGTGCCATGTTGGAAAGGTCCGGTGAAATTGTTGTCAATCTAAGGGTTGGGACCCATTATGAGGTCTCGCCCGTAGCATTCTGATATCCCGCAGATTCGGGGTGTTACAAAGTGGTATCAGAGCCAGGTTGAAAAAATGGCACTCGCAATCTTCTAAAGGCAGAATAAGGAATAAACAAAACCCCACAGGTTCTGAGTTTTCTTTTTTTTTTTTCAATCACATGCATGAGTCGGGGTAGAATGTACGGACCACCACTCCTTTCCGCGGATCTCGGTAGCTTAGTTTATCGGATTTTGATATGTATATATAGGTATATATATATAGATATGGATATGAGGTTTGTAGTTATGCATGATGGAAGTGATGTGTATCTTGTGGATTGTAGTTGCATGATGGACATGATTATGTGTATGGTTGTATATGTGGACGATTATATGTTGTAGACTTTGTATTGATATGATGGCATGTTGGATATGCTATATTGGTAGAGATATGGACTTAGGACTTA
Source organism: Fagopyrum homotropicum (assembly GCA_033239125.1). Taxonomy (NCBI): domain Eukaryota; kingdom Viridiplantae; phylum Streptophyta; class Magnoliopsida; order Caryophyllales; family Polygonaceae; genus Fagopyrum; species Fagopyrum homotropicum. Next base: position 12,178,648 of record BSWB01000008.1, read on the forward strand.
TATAGTAATGTATACGTATTCTTAAATATATAGTAGTATATGGAGTTATGGGACCTAATAGAAAGATGATATTATGACATCATAACCTTTAAGACGATGGCGTGACTTGGGATAACGCTCATATGGGTTGGATTACGCTCAAGTATCGAGTCGGGCATTTCGTGATAACGAACACCATGACATTCTCGAATTCCTTTTTAAAGGATGTCGAAGAGGAGGATTGGGGACGAAGCAAATGAAGGACAACCAAGCAAAAGAAGAAAACGAGACAACTTAAGAGAGTGACATGAAGATGTAGAAGTCGTTACCAAAGGAGATAATTTATATAAGTTCTCCAAGAAGATGCGTGGACCACTAAAGATGCGAGTCAAGGAGAAGATGGGTGCAACCCCACAATGTTAAGACGATGTTCCATTACGAGAAGTAAAGCTTCTCTTAGACGCTCCTAAGCTTTGGAGTCCAGTTATGGAGAATGATCGAACCCGGTATGAAAGACATAGGATACCGTAAGTTAAGCTTACGAGGTACCATTAAGCGAAGAGTCAAAATAACGAGAGTAATGAGAAGAATGGTATGGCAATGATTCACGTGGAATTGACCGATTCCGTTATGACGATAAGACTAAGAAATGCCAAGGAGATAGAAGTGTGAGTAGACGTGACCCCGAGACGAGAAGTGATGCAACAAGGAGCCTTAGTTATGAAAGGGCTTAAGACAAAGACCCAATTATATGCTAACAGTTGTTGAATAACGTTGGAGGCTTTTGAGAAGACACGCTTACAAGATGTTATGAGGTGCGGTTAAGCCTATGAAGGAAAGTCATACGGAGTGTGAGGCCGAAAGGAGTATGGTTACGTTATGGAAAAGGAAGAAAGCACGGAACATGGAAGGAGCTAACGAAGTAGAGGAAGAGTACCCCAAGGAGGGTAGCCTTCATGAGATAGTGACATAAGTATAGAGGGTTGGTAAATCGTTGACCTTAGAGAAGGTCAACCACAAGCTTGTAGGTAATGACCGAGAACGCATAAAGTGTGGGTTACCTATTGAGAAGTTGTAGACGGGAGGTATAAACTCAAGCGGAGACTATAATGGAACGGTAACAAAAGCTTGGAGTTTTTCCTATGGTTCTATGCCAATAGTAAGAAGTACATCAACAGAAGCGTGATTGTCTTGAGCAATATAACGTTGAATGGTTAAAGCAAGTGACGGTAATAGACCTCTTGGAGAGGAATGGTAATGCCCTTTTGCGACCTTAATAGGTCTCGAGTTTTGGCATATGGAGGAATTGAGCGGTTTGGAACCTCAAAGGTTTAAGCATATAAGGACGTAGTGGATCAGGAAGAAAGTGAAGTTTCCCGAGTTGCTTTAAGCAAATAGGAAGATATGGAATGGAGATGCACGATATTTTGTTCTTAAGGGACGAATGATAAGTGATGCGAACAAGAGATGAGTCAAATGTGTTAGACTTCCTCAAAGGAGCCATGAAGGCTATGGTGTGAAACGAGGGACCGAAGCTACATTGGCGTTGTAGGCTTTAAGCTTAAGGTGATGGTGTTTGGTAATTCATGTGTCAGAAGTTTCAGTGGTTTAGAATGGGAAATTCTTCCGGTTTTTCCCCAAGGCATTCTAGTGTGAGTTTTGAGGAAAGATACGAGTCGAGAAGTGTACTTTGATTTCCAACGGATGTGTATGGTGAATGATGAGTAAGGGCATTTTCTTTGTAGTGGATGGCCCGTTAAGACTAGTTGCATGCGATTGCGACGTTCGACTAGATCGATTTGGAGTGAGGAGTCACCGGTTTTGGATGAAGTTAAGAAAGGACCTTCATGAGGCGGCATTTAGGGCCAGTATGGTTACTACAAGTGTCGTGAAGCCATTTGAAATCACAAGTGCGATTGCTGTGTGGGGGAGTTTACACAAATGAGTATCCATCGGTTCTTGGAATCGAGTTACGATGAAGGCACACAATTTATGTTGTTTCCAAGGTGGACCCTAACCTAAGGATGTCATGACAATTATGATACTTTAGTTGCGCTAATGATTCTTTTGATTGGATTTTACGATGCCTTATTGTACTCTCAGAATTGAGAAGAACGAGCTTGACATGGACGACAAGGATACCGGTTATGCAGGATAAGAGAATAACTAGAGTTATCTAGGCGGGTTGAGACGTCCGAGGTGACCTCCTAAGAGACATAGCGGGTTGAGAATATCCAGTAGATCAGTTGAGAACGAGGTGATAGTTTCGGCAATACCTTCAAGTATGTCGAGGAGATATGAAGCTTATAAATTGGTGGGCCATAACCGCCAAGTTGCGGGATGATTTTTGACACTTTCTTCCCTTCTAAAGAAGTGAATGGATCGTGGGATCCGAGACGTATCCGAGGAGTTTTGACAAAAGCAGAAGAGGTGAGTGACCTCCTTTTCGTTTTCTTTGAGACAAACATCAAGTTATAGGGACTGTAAGATATTATGAGTACATCCAAGCGGGGCTTGGGATGCGTATGAATTAACAAGAGAGGTTTCATGTGTACGTAGACGTTTGTGGGTATGTAAGAAGAATGATCGACTAAGGGTCGAAGGTTAGCCAATTTAGGACGCGTGCTTATGGTGGTGTTGACTTAGCTACAGAGTAACATGCCAGACTTGTACGAACAATAAGAGTATGATACGTGTATGTATACTCACTCAGCAAGAGTTGAGTACCCCGTAGAGGCGACGGTTAGGGATGGTTAAGGACTTTAGTCGAAGATGGTCTTTGAAAGGCTTTGAGAAGGACCCAGGATAGAAGGTCTCGAGGATAAGTCTCATAGTTACCTCTATGGGTTGATGGTTTGTTGAGACCATGGCATTGGTAAGAGGTATCCGGGTTAGGATGTTCACATTAGCGAGACGGGCTTAAGGCCGAGGTGGCTAAGTCCATAGCCCTTGTGTGAACCGTCGTCCGTTCAAGCTGAGCACCATAAAAATAGATAATTTTAAAACTGAAAATCATTAGAAATGAAATTGGATAAAAATTAAATTTTTAGTGAATATTTATATCCTTAAAAATAGATAATTTTAAAACCGAAAATCACCAAATATGAAATTCGTAACTTATAAAAATCAAATTTTAAAATTCGAATTTATAAGAGCGAATTTTTTTTTAAAAAAAAATCACCTAATCTTAGTTTTTATTGTTAGTGAAATGGAAATTGGAATTTATTAGAAATTTTAAAAAATCACAAAATCTTAGTTTTTATTCAAAACTTGTAGGATAATCATTCTTGTGCACGTTTAAGTAAACCTAGTTGTATTGCTTGTATATGATAATTTGGAAAAAAGAATAGAAATGAAAGATGAACGTTTGGTTTACTATAAAAAGAAAATATGGAGGAACATATTACACAATTGATAAAAGAAGAAACAAAAATCAAACACATTTGTGAATAAGATCGAATGAAGAAAATAAACTGTTTATAAAAGTATTTGTAGATTCTGACAAAAAAACTTTCAAAGCAATTGATAAATGGAGAATTCAAAACCCGTAAAAGTTTGTTATATAATCAAGGAAAAAATGCAAAACTGATACATTTTAATCTGAAGATTACCTTGAAGAATGGAATTGATTTCTTGCTTAAAGAACCTAGAAGATGGATGAACAAATGAACATTTGGTGATTGATATATATATATAGTGAAATTTGAAGATATTAACTTGTTAGAGAAGATTTGTCTAAAAAGATTGTGTGAGAAGTTTTACATTAAAAAGATATGATCGAATGAGTTAAGAACTAATTTGGTGACTTATGGGAGAAGATTGATACGAGGTCTTGCTAGATAGTTTTTTAGGAAAAATAATTATTATAAAGTTATAAATAAAAGGCAAAAAATAATTTTAAGAAATTATTTCAAAATTTATAGTTTAACAATACGTTGGTTTACAAATTCTTTTTGCTTGATTGTTGTTATTTGAAATATTTTTGTAACACTTTCAAAATAGTTATTTCTAATAATATTTAGAAACAATTATGATTAAATTTTATTTTTTAAATCTGAATTTTTAAAATTCAGATTTCAAAACTTACGTATCAAATTATAAAAATATATTTTTCTAAAAAATACAAAATCTTTATTAACGAAAATATAAATCTTTTAAAAGAAATATTGTTAAATCTCATATTAGTTAGGAGAATCGGGAAAGCAATCACAGTTTGTTGTGAAAATAATTGTTCAATTACAAAACAATTAATAAAAATAATTAAATAAATATTTTACAATTTAATAACAATGGCAATTTAGTAAATATTTTACAAACAAAATCTGAGGTGGCATTCCTCGTTGCTTGACATGTGGCATTAGTTTCCTTTGTTTTAGTAAGATATATATAGATTCCAGTATTAATACCAAAGTGTTCTTTAAATGATTAATTTTAACAAATTCAAATATGACTGATTATATCCTACCTACCTACGGTGACCCTTCAACTACTACAAATAACCTCCATGATCACATTTTGTGTACCGTTTTTACTCTCTCCTCTCTTCCACATAAACAATTCATTTCTCCCTCTTTTCAAATTCGGATTTCTCGTACCACCACCGTATTTGATATGAACTAGCGGTAGAACCCTTAAGTCGGCTTGTGTTTATATGAACTTTCGAAGTGACAATCTTGTGTGTCTAGAACTGCAAGAACAAACTATTATATTAAATCGAATGAAAAAGGACCAAAAGACAACTTAGTATGATCGTACAATCCTTCCGCTTCAATCTTACAAAAGAGGGAAAATTATGGTCTCTAGAGCACAAGAAGAAGGCTTGTGAATGATTGAGAACACCAACTTGTCGATTCAAGGTGACACAACATAAAATAGTCCAAGTTATAAGATCGATCGAGACTTCATTTGTTCACTCTTCACAATTAAAGAAAACAACACGTAAGGTTTTAATTTGATTCAAGGTGCCAAAAATAATCATGTCTTACACGTACATAACGTGTATCCTAGGGCCGGAAAGTCCAGATTAGAACTAGGGGTGGACACATATCCCGATCCTAGTGCAATTTCATCCAAAATTAGAAATCTGTCTCGCCAAAAAACTATTTTGGACAGGATAAGGGCCTTAACTTCTTCATCCTGGTAGGCTTGTCCCGTCCCATAATAAGTTTTTAATTTAAAATAACAAGTATAAATAATATCCCTACAAAATTGAAAGAAAATGTGACTTTTGTTGCTAATGGACCTATCAACATGTAATGCTTTTCCCCTAGTATTTTGGACTTTTTATTTGGATGTGTAATATGTTCATATAGATATTTTGGACTTTTTATTTGGTAAAATTAAACACAATAAAAAACAAATAATGGGCAAGCGATATTGAACCCATCCCGTCCCGTCCCGATCCCAACCAAGATAGGAACTAGTGAAATTCAATCTAAAAACCCTAAGGTCCGTCCCGATCTCGTCCCATGTAAAATAGCCGGTACAGAATTGAGAAGACCTCCATCCCGTCCCATGTCCACCCTACTTAGAATCCTTTATAACCGGGCCTTAAATAATCCAAAACTTAATCAAAAGATGAAAATACCGGAAATCACCCCTTAAATAGGTCCATTTGCAACTAATTACCCGTTAAATTCGAAATTACCGGAAATTACCCTTTACAACGTCTCCGTCAACTGAATAACACCCCGTTATTGTTCCATCTCATTTCTCTTTAGAGGGCCCCACTTTTGGTTATAATATTATTATCACACTCTAAACCATGAACCGAATGGGGTTAATATTTAAGGAGAACCGAACCGGGATTTGTTTAAAGAAATCCCAATGAACCAACCAACTCCTAACAACACTCTTCCTTTGGTAGTTCAATCGGAGTTATCTCCCTAGGGTTTCGGGTGAAGATGATCTTTGATTTCCTTGATTCTCGATACCTCCAAGGCGGGGGATTATATTTAACGCGATTGACGGGGTGGTTGTAGCTGATTCTGGTTTGATTAACATTGTAAAAAACGAAAGTTAAAAAAATGGATGGAGCTAGTAGAAATGGGGGATTAGTTATGACCTTCAATGAATTAGTATAAACAATAGGGATAATTCAAACTCAAGAATATAGGTAAAATATATCAAAGAACATATAGAAGGCACGCTGACTAAAGGTATATCTAAGGTCGTCTATACCCAATCAAAAGTAAATCCCAACTTATCACTTAAAACAAGTATAGTAGTTAAGTAAGGGTCGAACCCAAGAGAGTTAAGGTGATTTATTAGATGCAATTATCGATTATGGTAACAAGTAACAAAGGGGGGTTTTGGTTGAATTGATACACAAAAACTTATGAAAACGATTAATGCGACAAGTAAGACAATGATGGGTGAATCTACACTAGGTTGATTCTAAGCATGCAATTGATACTTTGGTGAGTTCCTTTTACAAGTTTTCAAGTAATCTCCCGTCTTAATCATATATATGTGTTGAGCCAACCGGCATCAACACAACTTAATAGGTTAGTGTTCCGTAAACCTACAAGAACAAATAACAAGTTAGCTTTCAAACAAAGACTAAGGGATATAAAGAGAAGATTAAAACCGTTAAACTTATCTTTATATTTGTGTTCCTTTTCCTTAAGTAATTACAACCCGTTATTACTTAAAGTTACTACTAGATTAAAGACCCGAACCCGGAACCTATTAATCCTAGTTATTTGCATGCACTTTAGAACCTAGTGATCAATCTCAAGTAATAGTAAAACATGCAATTAGGCAATGGAGATCAAGGAAACACAAAGCATTATTGAATGAAAACTTATATTAAAGAAAACTTACAACCAAAGTAACAACGCAGCTTCAAACCAACCCAATGTAGCAAGGGAGTTAGCAACTCATTACAAAGGTAGCAAGATAATCTAAGTGGATAATTTGTTGGCTAACAAGATGAATCCTTCTAACAACCAACCAAAGACTATTTATACTACAAAAGACACTAAATAGGAGTAATTGGCCGGCCCAAACAACCACCTTTAATGCCATAAAGGTTGTGTAAACAGCCGGAGTAAAGCTTCTGACGTTAAACCGCAGGGTCGGCCTTCAACTCCGCAGGGGCGGTGAAGACAAAAACACTTGATCTTCTTCATGGCCGCCGGGGCGGCTAGGCAATCCCGTAGGGGCGGATCTTCAATGCTCTTCAAACGTCTGACCTCTCAACTTCCTGCCGTTTCTGATACCAAGCCGCCGGGGCGTCCCTATGTCAACGCAGGGGCGGTGACACAACCTCTTCGTCTTCCAGCTCCTAGGTTGAGGCACAGGCGGGGGCACAGTGGACGGCACAGGGGCGCTGGTCTTCGTATCTTCAGGGCAAGTCATCGCAGGGGCGCCAAGGAATGGCGCCGGGGCGGTGACACACTTCATGGCTGGCGCTGGTGAAGGCGCAGGGAGCGCTCCGGAGTAAGGCGTCACCCACAGGGGCGGTGACAAGGCTCCGCTGGGGCGGTGAGGCAACAGAAGCTTTGCTTCGTGAAGATCTTCACTCCTAAGTGCTTATAACTCCTTCCTTAGCTTCTTTTAGTCTTCTTTATCTGGACCAAGGAGTTAGTAGCATAAACCGACACAAATGCAATAAAAAGACTCTAAAAACTATCCTAAATGATAGTGATTCCATCACCTATTAAACTCCCCCATACTTAGACCTTTTACTCGTCCCGAGTAAAGCAAATGACAACAACTAGACTCAAAGGCCTCAGGAAGCATGGGCAAGCAGAAAACAAAAGAAAAACCAAGAAAGAAAGAAGGAAAAGAGAGGAAATGTGAGAAAAAGGGAGAAACTACCATCCTTATTGCTCCAAGAGTGGCCTACCCGGACAACCTCCTTATGACTCCCCTTCTTATGTCGCCAAACGTTGGAAGGGAAACCTACACTCGGTGTCGCTAATTTTTCCAAGGCGCCCTTTCGGGTTTTCACCTTGCCACTCTTCTTCTTTTGATGATCTCACTTGAACTCACATCCCTCAAGTCCAATTTTGCACCAACATAAGGTTGGTCGGACTATCTTCTTTTTGCCTAAACCGCCCTTTCGGGTTTTCGGTTTATCCAAGGATTTTCTTTGTCTTTTTGTTTTTTTTTCTTTTTTTTTTGTTTTTTTCTTTTTTTTTTTGTGAATTTTAATCTGAATTCAAAATAACTCAAAACAAAACAACTCAAAACAAGTAGCAATGACACTGTACAAGTAATGATATGTCCCTCCCCATACATGAAGATCACTTTGTCCTCAAAGTGGAAATGAGACAAAGATAAATGTGGGAAAGGGAAGAGAAATGTACCCCTCAGTGGGATGGTTCGGATGGACCACCTGGACCCTCCTCCGGTGGGTAAGGAAAATGGCGGAAGAAGTGCTCCTGCCGGCGGTAGATGTCATCTATGCGGTCTTGCTGAGCTGTCATCCGACGACCAAAAGAGGTCTCAAAGCTGGCTTGCCAAGCCAGCTGGTGAGCCTCCATCTGCTGTTGTTGGGCCGTCTGCCAAGCCTCCTGCCGTTGGTCAAAGTGGGAGGTCATGGCGGTGGCAAAGCTGGTCTGCCGGCTCTGCTGCTGCTCCAGCATAGTCCGCTGGTAATCGGACTGCCATGTCCGGTGCTGGGTGGTCATAGCCGCCATCTGAGCCTAAAGGCTCGCAAGGGCCGGATCCTCCTCTGGTGCCGCAGTGGGCATCTCCTTGTCATCTGGGATGGGCAGGTGCTCCTCCTGATGAGCCCGGATGGAGCTCGCGGCATGCCTCTCCACAATGGCCACTAGTGGCCTCCTCGGCACAAAGGGATCTACCGGAATGTAGAGCTCGAAGAGCTCATCTCCTAATGGTAAAGGCCGAGGGAGGTAGGTGAGGTGGCTCCCATCTGCAAGGGAGATCCAAAATAGGTTCTCCCCGTCCCCCCGGAGGAGCTTGCACCTCCTAAGCATCCCCTCAGTGTAGAGAGGAGCCTCCATCCCGTTCTCTAGCTCAGACAGGTCCATCACCTGTGAGGCGATCAAGGAGATCACCCCATCGCCGACAATGTCCCTCGGCTCGTCCCTCCTAATCCGCTTCAAAGCGGCAAGGAAGAGGGACGGCCAATCCATCACCTTCTCGCTCCTCGGAAGGCAGGTGTAGAGTAGTGGGAGGTCCTTGAGGGCGACCTTGTTTTCCTCTTTATGTCCACAGAAGACACTCATGAGGATCTTTGAGATGAGCCTCAAGCTGGGGTGAGTGAGTTTGTTGGAGTACTCACCCCCAGCATGGAACTCTGACCCGGTAGCTGCCTGCCAAAACTCAAACAGGTCCGGGGTCGGGACTGGATCCCACCAGTTTGCGGAGGGGTTGAGGGTTACCCCAAAGGCCTCCTGTAGATCGCTGTAATCAAGTGTGTATTTCACCTTGTTGAACTTGAAGGTGAGGCCGATACACACATTGTCTTCTTTCTCCATTGTGAAGGTGGAGATGAACTGTCTGCTGAGCTCGGGATATGTTAGAGCACTCCTCTGTAGGAAGTCTCCGAGCCCAGCATTCGCCAAAAGGATTGCATGCTCTCTAGAATGCCAAGCTTCTCCAAGGTAGGAATATACAAAAACCGAATTGTATACACAACTCGATCCTGCACAATCCTGTAACGCTCCCTCTTTGCTTCGGACATCTTGTATTTCCTTGGTGCTCATTCTTGAAGATGATTGAAGCAAAAGATTAGTAAATGTCGAAACAGGGAAAAGAAATCGACCTTTCTGGTGTGTTTTCCGCAGGGGCGGCTGAAGCAGGCATAGGGGCGGTAAGGCTCGGGTGCGGGTGCTTGCAGACGCAAGGGCGGGAGAAGTGCAGAGGCGATTTCTAGGGAGCGATGGAAGTGGTGTTGCTGAGGCCGGTCTGGTGAATGCCTAGGTGGTTTAGTCGTCGCCGATGGTGTAGCAGGAGTGGGATATATGGAGTGGGTGAGGATGAAGGTTGTAGGAATGTGAGAGAGCAAGGAGGTAGTTGGAGAGGGTGGCGCAGGGGCGTCGCTTGTGGTGGCTGGTTGTCGGAGGCGGCGCAGGGGCGTCGGAGAGGTGGTTGGTGAGCAAAAGGCGCAGGAGCGTGAGTGTGGTGTGAGAGAGTAGGGTTTAGAGGGGATGTGTCTTTGGTGAAGAAGGAGGGTGGGTGGGGTGTGGTAGGTGTAGGCATTTTTTCGAGATCCTTATTTTTTTTCTTTTCTGGGTAAACCCGCAGGGGCGGGTGCTTGTTGCCGCGGGGGCGGTGACAAGGGAGAGGGGCCACTCAGCCTCAACGTCGGGGGCGGCGCTGAGGGTGAGTGTCAAGGATGGCTGCCGCAGGGGCGGTGACTGGCATGTTGCAGGCCCAGGCCCAGCGCCGGGGGCTGTGCTGGGCATGGGTGTCAAAGCAAGGGCGAGGATACCGAGCCGCAGGGGCGGTTTTCTTGACAAAGGCTCCTCTTCTTATTTCTTCGGGTTGCCTCCGGAGAAGCGCCTTTGTTTTACGTCGTTGGCTCGACGTAAGATCTCTACTTCTCTGACTGTGCTTCCTCCAGCACCATCTCGTCAATCGGATCGTTCTTGACTCCTTCAAGGTAAAGCTTTAGCCTTTGTCCGTTTACCTTGAACACCTTGTGCGTTTGGGGATCATAAAGATCCACAGCTCCGTGAGGGTATACTTCGGCTACCACGAACGGCCCTGTCCATCTCGAACGCATCTTATCTGCAAAGAGTTTCAAACGTGATTAAAAGAGAAGTACCTTATTACCTACCTTGAAGTCCTTCCGGAGAATGTTTCGGTCATGTCATGCTTTGGTCTTTTCTTTGTATGTGGTAACATGGTCATATGCATCTAGCCTAAGTTCTTCCAACTCTTGCAATTGGAGCTTCCGGAATTCTCCCACTTCCTCTATGTTCATGTTACACTTCTTTACCGCCTACCAAGCTTTGTGCTCTAGCTCCACCGGTGGGTGACAAGCTTTCCCAAACACGAGTCTAAAAGGAGACATCCCGATAGGAGTTTTGTAGGCTATCCGATATGCCCATAGGGCGTCATTTAGCCTTGCACTCCAATCCTTCCATCCGGAGAAACTGTATTTTCAAGGATGGTCTTTATTTCCCGGTTGGATACCTCAGCTTGGCCGTTTGTTTGTAGATGATAGGTTGTTGACACTCTTTGGTGGACGTGGTATTTCTTAAGGAGAGCCGTGATCGTCTTGTTGCAGAAATGGGTACCCCTATCACTGATTAAAGCTTTTGGAATTCCAAATCTTGCAAAGATATTTTCCTTAAGGAAAGCTGCAACCACTTTTGACTCGTCAGTTTTGGTGGCCTTTGCTTCCACCCACTTGGAAACATAGTCCACCGCAAGCAAAATATATGTCTGCCCGAATGAAGTAGGAAACGGCCCCATGAAATCAATTCCCTAAACGTCAAATATATCGCAAAATATAAGAGAGGATTGGGGCATTTCATGTCTCCTTGAAATATTTCCTACCCTTTGGCATTTATCACACACTTTGCAAAATGCAAAAGCGTCTCGAAAAATGTGTGGCCAAAAGAAACCGGCATCCAAAACCTTTCTTGTAGTTTTGTTTGCCCCAAAGTGCCCCCCACATGCTTCAGAATGACAGAAGGTTAGGACATATTGTACCTCATTGTTTGGAATGCAATGACGAATTACATGGTCACTGCAATGCTTCCAAAGGTAAGGATTGTCCCAAACGTAGTGTCGAGCTTCAGCTTTTACCTTCTCTCGTTGTGCCTTGGTGAAGTTTGGAGGGTATTCTTTCTTGACAATGAAGTTCACAATGTCAGCAAACCAGGGTTTAAAAGACTGGAGCTTAAGACAAACCTATGTCGACAATTCCGCAGGGGCGTCTAGACTGAGCCGCAGGGGCGGCGGGCCGTAGGGGCGGCTGGCCGTAGGGGCGGTTGGTGTGAGGTGCGGGGGCGGTCACACAAAAGAGAGTTGTGTAGAATGTATCGTATGGAAAGCTTCCAGCTATCTCTTTTCCTTTTCCTGGATCCTCCTCTCCTTTTACTAGTTTGCTCAAATGATCGGCCACCAGGTTCTCCGCCCCCTTCTTGTCCCTTATCTCTAGGTTAAACTCACTTAGAAGGAGCACCCATCGAATCAATCGTGGCTTTGCTTCCTTCTTCGCCATGAGGAACCTGAGAGCTGCATGGTCAATGAAGATAATTACCTTTACCCCATGTAGGTACTGCCTGAATTTCTCAAGGGCAAAAACCACCGCCAACATTTCCTTCTCGGTGGTGGAGTAATTCCTTTGCGCTCCATTGAGTGTCATGGACGCATAATGGATCACACGGGAAGCCCGTCCGTCTTTCTGTCCTAAGACGGCTCCAATGGTGTAATCACTGGCGTCACACATGATTTCAAACGGTTTCTCCCAATCCGGAGAACGGATGATTGGTGCGGTGGTAAGACATGCCTTCAAAGTGTCGAAAGCTTTTTTGCAATTCTCATCTACTATGAAGGTGACGTCTTTCTTGAGCAATTCACTTAAGGGTGCCGAGATCTTTGAAAAATCTTTGATGAAACGACGGTAAAAACCTGCATGACCAAGAAAAGATTGGATTTCCCGAACATTAGTAGGATAAGTTAAATTTTGAATTACATCAACCTTTGCCCTATCTACCTCTATCCCTTTTGAGGATATTACATGTCCTAGCATAATTCCTTGTTCGACCATGAAATGACATTTTTCCGAATTAAGAACCAAATTAGTTTCAACACATTTTTCAAAAACAAGTTTTAAATGTCCTAAACATGCTTCAAAACTGTCTCCATGGACGGTAAAATCATCCATGAAGACTTCAATGAAACTTTCTATGTATTCGGAAAAAATACTTATCATGCACCGTTGGAAGGTTCCGGGTGCGTTGCAAAGTCCAAATGGCATTCTGCGGTACGCAAAAGTGCCAAATGGGCAAGTGAACGTCGTCTTTTCTTGATCTTCTGGTGCGATGGCTATATGGAAATAGCCCAAATACCCATTCAGGAAACAGTAGTACTGATGACCTGCAAGACGTTCCAACATTTGATCAATAAAAGGCAATGGGAAATGGTCTTTTCGCGTTGCCTTGTTGAGCTTGCGGTAGTCAATGCAAACTCTCCATCCGGTTTGTGTTTTGCTTGGGACCATCTCTCCATGTTGATTTTCCACCATGGTGATGCCTCCTTTCTTTGGAACTACTTGGGTTGGACTAACCCAAATGCTATCCGAGATAGGGAAGATCATATCCGCTTGGAGGAACTTCAACACTTCCTTTTTGACCACATCCATCATCGGCGGGTTCAACCTCCGTTGTAGTTGCCTAGAGGGTTTGGCTTCATCCTCAAGTAAGATCCTATCCATGCAAGTGGAAGGGCTTATCCCTTTGATGTCTGCAATGGTCCATCCAAGGGCCGTCTTGTGCTCTTTTAGTACCTTCACCAACTTTTCTTCTTGACCGGTAGTCAACTTGTTGGAGATGATGACCGGCAAGGTATTGTGTTCTCCAAGAAAAACGTACTTGAGGTGTGATGGAAGGTCCTTTAATTCTAGTTCAGGTGCCTGCACTATAGACGGAACAAGCTTCTCGCTTGGGGTTTGTAAAGTGGGCCCAATGGACAAATTGGAGATAGGTAGCCTTTTATGCCTATCTAATTGGGCTAGGACCTCTTTCATGCTGGATGTTAATACATAATCTGATTTGAAACCATCAATGTCATGCTCAATCACATTTTTCAATTCATCAACATCAGAGTGATCTAAAACATCTTGCACAAAAGGTTCAACAATGTCAATAGCACATAAAGAATGATCATCACTAGGAAATCTCATTGCATCATAGATGTCAAATTCCACTACTTCTCCATGAAACTCCATCAGTTTGCCACTAACATAATCAATTTTTGTCCTAGCAGTTTTCAGAAATGGCCTACCTAAAAGAATGGGTGCATCATGTGAATCATTTTCCATATTCATTACGAAGAAATCAGCAGGAAATATCAGGTTGTCTATCATTACTAACACATCTTCAATTATCCCTTTCGGGTACACATTAAATCTATCAGCAAGTTGTACTACAACTCTAGTTTCCATTAATGGCCCAAGGCCAAGTGATTTGTAAATCGAATATGGTAAAACATTGATAGAAGCACCAAGATCAAGCATTGCTTTATCAAAGCGGGTCTCCCCTATAACACAAGGAATGCTTACCATGCCCGGATCGCTGCATTTCTTGGGCATTCTCCTTTGGAAAATGTTCGCTCCAAACGGTGTGTGCAAGCTTTAAATTTATAACCCTAGACGTAAGCTTAAAACAAGGATGCGAACCCGCAGTGTACGGGTCAATCGTAATAAAAAGCAAGGAATTTCAGGGGTCGATCACAGGGACTTAGTGAAACAAAGTCCAATCACGGTATGCTTTAGTAATTACTAACCACAAAAGGTGATCAAAACAATCAAAGATGATATAGAAGTCAATAAAGGAAATATGCAATTCTAGGGATTAAAGCATCTAGTTATGGTTCCAACTCAAGATCTAAAGATAAGCGGACAAAGCTGAGATTTTTGCATAGGGAAGGTGTTACTGAAGTAGAATAGATCACCGGGTAAGTCTCGCTACTCACTAATCCAAAACCGTAACTCCTATTACCGGGTAAGTCTCAAGGAATTAAGATAAAGAACTATAACCTCAAACTAACACACCATCTAAGGGAATAGAATCAACCTTTACCGGGTAAGTCTCAGGCTAACTCACAAAGATGGGATGAAAGCACACTCAAACCCCAATAAAGGATAAACCTTTATTACCTACACTTATGATCTTAGGTACACAAACTAAGGAATTACCGGGTAAGTCTCATCCTAGGCTTGCATTGAATCAGGAAAGGTGTAATAAGAATAGGATTTGGCAAACTCTAACACTTAACTCTCAGTTTCGGATCAGATAAGTCACCTCGGTCAGCCAAATTCCACCCCGGCCGAGATGTTCATCGACTGAGCGAGATGCTTAGGGTTAAGGTTAAAGACTCGAACTTTCAGGGTCCTACTATGATTAAGATCATTCTATCATTGTTTTTCCCACAACATTCAGCCAATCACCCTAGAATCACACAAAGAAATTAGCCACTCATCATCATGAAAGCAATAATCAAATATATGGGAAGAAGGTGAATATTTGAACAAGAAGAATTTAATAAAAGACTTCAATAACTGAATCAAATATCACAACAAAGCGTTCCTTGGATAGAAATCCAACAAGGCAAGACAACAAGGAAGGGAATCTAAGATAATCTTACAAAAACCCTTCAAAAGCTATAAAAGCTATAGACTTCAATCTTCCTTCAACCTTCAAAAAGGTTCTTCAAATCTCCCAACTGGAGTATGGCTGCTGCGGTGTATAAACCCTGATCGGTGGTATAGCATGATATGGATTAGTGGGAAATCCAACCCTTTTTATAGGAAAATTACTCTCCAAAGATAAGATATCTTAGAAAGATCTCTTCCCATAAAAATAGGTAAAATATATGATCTAGCATATCTTCTTCCTTCCAGGAGCCAAGCCCAAAAATATAAGATCTCTTTCCAAAGATAAAAGATCTCAGCCAAGAATAAAATATTCTCGCCGCGTCCCAGGTGTTCGCCTCGGTCGAGTCGACTTCTTTGGATCACCTCGGTTGAGGTGAATCTGTGGTCAACCGAGGTGAGTCACAACTGAATGTGAAATCTCTCAAATCTGGTCCAAAGTGAATCTTTAATCCATGGCTATGCTTCCTAGATGGTTCCTTATGTTCCTGAATGTAGCTTCAATGACTCCATAGCTCCTTTTGCTCCTTTTTGATGCAAAACGTGCCATTTTACCTACGATTACAACAAAACTAGGTGTAGACCTTGATTCCCGCAAAGGTAGATGAAATGGTAATATAATCACATATTATACATACAAACATGCAGATTATTGAAGATAAAACGTCCAAACAAACTCCAAAATATAGACTATAATTCATGCTATCAAAATACCCCATACTTAGCCCTTGCTTGTCCCCAAGCAAGTTCCGCATATAAAAGACAAGATAGAATGGATTAATAGTCAAGAAAATCAATGAAAAGTCCTTCAAAACATTTTTATGGTGTGCTACAATCATAGATCACTCTAAGAGAATACTTCATGGAATTTAAAATCAAAACATGATCGAAACATTTTATAAATATAAGAAAGTTGTTCATCTTTGCATAAATCATAGAATGCATAATAAGTCATAATTATCGAAATTAATCATGCATAATCCAGTTTAAACCGCTAAGTCAATCAACAGGCTCTAGGTCTCAAGGGCTTCCCAAAAGAAAGGTCAAGAAACGTGTAGGGTAGGGATGTATGTAAGGTAATGTGGTGCTAGAATCCGGGAAAAGGATATACTTCACTTTGACTTGCAACATCTTCCACCAATAAGCTTTGCTTATTTCACACTTTTTTTCTTTTTACTTTACTTTTTGGGATGCATGGACAGAGGTGCACAATAACCGAAGCCTAGGAAATCAGCAATCATCAATTTCTTGAGATGCATCAAACCCTTGATGCACATACCATGACCCGTTAGAAATATCGCTCAATCCGACTTTGGCAAGACACAAACATCCGGCTATGTGAATTGTGCCGAGTTACTCATCTTCATGATTGACTTTCCCAAACCTATTATTACTTTCTAACACTTTCACTTCCAGTCAACTTCTCAACTTTAACTTCACTTGCTTTCACCACTTCGCTTGCTTTCACCACTTCGCTTGCTTTCACCACTTCGCTTGCTTCCAAATTCCCAGATAGGTAAAGGGAGGCAAAATGTATATGAGGGGCTAAGCATGATCAAGAAGAAGAAGAGAGAAGAATGAATCGTCTTGGTCTTTCCAGGAAGAAAGTGAGAGAACTTATCTTGCGGTGTCAACCTTCAAATTCAACATAATTTGGATAAAAACAAAGTATTAAACATGCCAAAAATCTCAAACCAAGCATTTAGCAACTTAAACATATTATAAAACCTTTCAAACACATAAAGATTTCAAAACCAGTCAGTAAGCAAAATCTTCACTGAGATCACATCCAGATAAGAAGTACAAAAATCGTTTCGAAAACTCTCAGTTAACACACCTCGGTCGAGGTGTTCTTAGGTCAACCGAGGTGAAACACCTCGTTCGGGCAGAACTCCACCGGTTGAGGTCAAAAATTTTTTTTTTTTAAACCAGTTTTTTTTCAGTTTCGACGTTTTTCTCAATCAAATAACCTGTAAGTATGCATGCAGTCTCAGATAAACACATAGATGCAAAAGTGAAGCATAAATATGAATAAATATCCGATCAAGTAGAGTCATACATAAATGTCAAATAATACACAAATACCCCATACTTGGGACACACTGTCCTAGTGGGTCAAAATAAGTCTAAAGAATAAAATACTCACCGGACATAAAGTTGAACTGCATAAAAATAAGAAAGAGAATCCTGCAGCTCTCAGTAATCCTGATCCGGTGGTGGTGGTGGTGGCACATATGGATATTGGGATGGGTCAAATGAATAACCCATAGTCTGCTGGAACTGGATCTCCATCATCCTGCGCTGATAATGCTGGCTCCCTAGCATCTGATGAGTCCAACTGTCGATCTGTCGGTGCTGGGCGGCAAATCTCTCATCGATGTCCACAGTAAGAGCAGCATAAGAGTCAATCATTTGCTTCGTCAGATCATCAATCCGACGGTGAGCCTCTGGATCTCTATGTCGGCGTGCCCTACGCCTAGCAGGTCTCACAGGTGATGCAGCAGGTGCCGGCTCAGTATCATCGTCATCCAGATCAATAACCGGTGCACTCGTCCCTGCAGTATCCGTCCCTGTATCCATCGGGACTCCATCATCTCTGTCATCAGCAGTCTCCTCAAGCCAAAGTCGGGGATCCCTCCGGTCACCATGCAATATAGGCTGAACAGCTCCCCCTGTCGGACTTTCTGGGGCGTCTCAGTACGCGCCAGAAGCGTCTCGCTGAAAATGCGGTGGGCTAACCTAAAAGCTAAGTGGAAGATGACCTTCTCCCTAGAATCTCCAGGGCGCCATCTGTCTGTGTGCTCAGCAATATGGGCAATCTGTCCCCAAAACTCCCTAGCTACATATCGGGAAGGGAAATCAACAGTTGTGGGGCAGGAAAACCAAAAATCTCCCTCCAATACTCTAGTGGCACTAAGAAGTTCCGGTTCATCAACCGGTACTTCACAAATCGCTCTGTGGGGAGGTAGGTGAAGGAGCTAATGAACTCTAGGGTAGGCTCCAAATAGACAGGGGCTCGGATCTCAGTAAACTGATCTAGCCCTATTGTAGATATCATCCGCCTAAGGTCTCCATCCACCTGGAGACAGTCAAAGACTGACACGTCCAGGAAGCGAGGTGCAATCACTGGACAGCCGGAAATACGGTCGTAATCGACCCGGTGTCTCTCGTGGATCACCGGGCAATAGGGTCGGGAAGAAGAGGAAGAAGGGGAAGGGGAGGATCTATCCCTAAGGGCAAGGCGTCTGTCAGAACTCATTTTTCAGAAATTTCACTGTCAGGTCACCTCGGTCGGTCTGACAACACTTAGGAACACCTCGGCCGAGGCGAAAAACTGCGTAACTAATTTCCTCAAATTTCCAGTTCTTTTCCCCCAAAATCACTACAACTGGTTCCTATGGGGTACTTAATCCGTTTCTCAACAAATGCAGGGCAATCCAAACCCGAATCGAAGCGAAAACAGCGAGGTTAGGGTTTCGGTTCGTTTTACCTCGTTCGGCCGTTTCGGTTCGATTGCTTCGCAGATCGATGATGCACTGGGATCCTCTACGCTTCGATTGCAGTTTGGGAGCGAAAATCTTTGAAAACGAGTGAGAATCGAAGGAGCGAGGTAAGGTATAGCGCCGCGGTCGGGGAGGGTAAAATGGAAGAGAGAGAAAATTAATCCCCCTTTTATACCCTTTCTGGAACTGCTGTCACCTCGGTCGAGGTGGTCTCGACTGGACCGAGGTGGTTCTTCAGAAACCCTAGTCGCCTCGGTTGCTCAAGAATCATCTCGGTCGAGGTGCTCTGACAGCAACCGAGATGTGCCTCAGTCAAACTTCGTTTTCTCAAATTCTCGATCTTTTGTCCTTCCAGTTATGCTCCTAGTTTGTACTCCTTCCTTAGATGTCACCTGTTGTCTGTCTAGAACGCCAAAAACAAAACAAAGCAAAGCAAAAGCAAAACTATCTAAGCTAGACTAGAAAACGGGAAAATAAAGCAATACCTTGGGTTGCCTCCCAAGAAGCGCTTGGTTTAAGGTCGCTAGCTGGACCATAGTGCGTCTCTCAAACGAGGTGGGAGGTACCCTCACCCCATACTTCACCTCCATCGTGGGGTGAAGTAAGTAAGTCTATCAAACGCTCCAACAAGTGTAAGTGCTCATCGGGGAATGAATCTTCAATGAGCGGGTCGTCCTTCTCGCGTGATGATGCAGGTAGCCGGCTTAGGTGATCCGCAACAGAGTTTTCGGATCCCTTCTTATCGCGGATCTCTAAGTCAAACTCTTGAAGCAAGAGAATCCATCGAATAAGGCGTGGCTTGGAATCTTTCTTAGCCAACAAGTAGCGGATGGCTGCATGGTCGGTGTAGACAATGACTTTCGCCCTACTAAATAGGAACGGAACTTCTCGAAAGCATATACAACCGCCAATAACTCCTTCTCGGTGGTAGCGTAGTTGTGTTGTGCTACATCTAGCGTCTTGCTAGCATAGTAAATTGCGGTGGTCCGTCCATCTTTCTTCTGTCCAAGCACCGCTCCTACGGCTACATCACTAGCATCACACATGATCTCAAAAGGCAAGGTCCAATCCGGAGGTTGGATAATGGGAGTGGAGATCAACGCTTCCTTAATCCTGTAAAAAGCATCAAGACACTCCTGCGAAAACTCAAAAACAACATCTTTATTCAAGAGGTTAGTTAGAGGTTTAGAAATCTTGGAGAAGTCCTTGATGAATCTCCTGTAGAAACCTGCATGCCCGAGAAAACTCCTCACACCTTTAACAGAACAAGGAGGAGGGAGTTCCTCAATAGTCTCGATCTTAGCGCGATCGACCTCAATGCCTCGATTAGAAACGAGGTGTCCTAGCACAATGCCTTCATTAACCATAAAATGACACTTTTCCCAATTCAAAACGAGATTAGTGTCTTCACATCTTTTAAGCACTAGAGAAAGGTTAGATAGGCAATCATCAAAAGAGGAACCATATACAGAAAAATCATCCATAAATACCTCCATGATCTCCTCTATGTATTCGGAAAAGATAGCCACCATGCATCGTTGGAAGGTAGCGGGTGCATTGCACAATCCAAGTGGCATCATCCTATAAGCAAATGTCCCCCATGGACAAGTGAAAGTGGTCTTCTCCTGATCATCCGGATGGATAGGAATCTGGAAGAATCCACTATAACCGTCTAAGTAGCAAAAGTGTGAATGTTGGGCCAACCGCTCGAGCATTTGATCAATGAAGGGAAGTGGAAAATGGTCCTTCCGTGTGGCCGTGTTCAGCTTCCTATAATCAATGCAAACCCTCCAGCCCGTAACGGTCCTGGTTGGGATCAACTCGTTATTCTTATTCGTCACAACGGTCATCCCTCCTTTCTTCGGAACTACATGTACCGGGCTAACCCACTTGCTGTCCGAGATAGGATATATGATACCTGCATCCAACAACTTAAGAATTTCTTTCTTCACAACCTCTTTCATGATCGGATTTAACCGTCTTTGAGGTTCCCGTGAAGTCTTATGATTATCCTCCATTAGAATTTTATGCATGAAGAAAGAAGGCTTAATGCCAATAAGATCATCTATAGTATAACCCAAAGCCTTTTGATGCTTTCTCAGGACATGCATTAGTTTATACAATTCAGTTTCGGAGAGGGAAGCACTAACAATAAGGGGATAAGTGGAATCCGGTCCAAGAAAGACATACCTCAAGTGATTTGGGAGTTGTTTAAGCTCCACAACTGGGGGTGCTTTCTGAGGGGGATTCTTGCTTCCTTCTTCCAGTGGAGTAGATCCAGAAACTGGACTTTCGTAAGTCTCAGTTGAAGTCGTCTCGCCATCAACCTCGGTCGAGGCGCAGAGGCGTTGACCGAGATGTTCTTCAGTCGCCTCGCTCAGTCCAGGAAGTGCCTCGGTCGAGGTACTACAACTAGAACCGAAACTGGAGATCTTCGTCTCCTGGATTAGCTTCTCAGTTTTAGCTCCTGGATCTTCTTCCAGTGCTTTTAAGCTCCGTATATCTGCATCACAAGAAGCATCTATACCTTCCTCCATTAAACTGAAGCTAATAACTCTTTCGAGTGGATCGTTAATAAGGATAGAGCTCACCAATTCTCTTGATTCTTCTTCATCGTAGATGTTGAAGATATCATCGCTTAGTTGCTCCCCTTTCATGGCTGCAAGTAGTGCGAACTCCACCTCATCGCCACCAATGTTGAATTTTAACTTGGCGTTCTTGCAATCCACGGCCGAAGTTGCTAGAAATGGCCTCCCGAGAATAATAGGAACAGGATAATCTACGGGAATGTCAAGTACAACAAAATCTATAGGTAAATAGAAGTTACCAAACTTGACCGGAATGTCCTCTAAGATTCCCACGGGATGGGTGATGGAGCGATCTGCCATGTATAGTCGAATCTTGACCGGCTTGGGCTCTCCAAGTCCGATCTTCACACATAGCTCCAGCGGAATGATGCTCACGCTGGCTCCTAGATCATATAGGGCTTCACAAGTGACATCCCCAACTTGAATGGGAATGCAAAATGAGCCGGGATCTCTCAATTTAGGTGGCATCTTCTCCTTCATGATTTGAATAAGCTCCGAGGATTTAGATGTCATCCTAACTTCACCAAAATCTTCCAGTTTCCTCTTCCTTGATAGGATCTCCTTCAAGAACTTCCCATAGGCGGGCATTCCTAGAATAACATCAAGGAAAGGAATGTTAATGTGCAGTTTATTCATCAAGTCAAGGAACTTACTAAAGTGCTTGTCTAGATGTGCTCTGGCCCTTGACTGGGGGAATGGAAGTGGTGATTTGTATGCAGGAGGTGGAACATAGACTTCAGTTTTCCCCTCCGCTTTCTGTGGCTCCACCTCGGTTGGCATCTCGGTCGAAGTGTTCTTCGACTGCACCTGGACCGAGGTGGTCTTCGTCGGTACTGGCACCGACCGAGGCATTGGATCTGCAGTTTTCAGTCCACTCCTCGTAGTTATGGCCATGATCTGACCCTTAGGGTTGCTTTCCGTCCTTGCTGGAAGCTTCCCTGGATCTCTTGGCGCTTCATTCGCCCTACTTGCAAGTTGTTGTTCAAAGGCCTTTTGGGCCTTCAAAAATGAAGTCATAGAAGTCTCCATAGCACTAAGCTTGATCAAGATAGCCTCCAGCACTGCGTCTTTCTTTTCCGGATGAGACGAACTTGATCCTTGCCCCTGACTCTTTAATGGAGTAGAAGAAGAAGAAGGGGAAGAGAGGAAAGGATTAGAGGAATCGTTAGAATTGGAGTTTGAATGATTGTTACCAGAATTTTGGTTGTTCGCCCTCCAATTGTTGCTATTGGATCCTCTATTGTTGTTGTTGTTGTTGTTGTAATTGTTGTTCCGGGAACCGTTGTTGTTGTTACGGTATCCATTGTTGTTATTCCTTTGTCCTTGGTCTTCCTTCTTGGTTTGAGCAACCAAGAGTTCCTTCAATTGCTTCACGTCATTCTTCAAAGACGTGAGTTGATTGTTGTTGGGCTGAGTTTCTTGGAAGTTAACTCTTTTAACTCCACCTTCAGCTCCTTGGTGGGTGTACTTCTCCATATGCAAAGCTTGCTTCTCGATGAAGTCCCAAGCTTCGTCAATCGCCATGTCCATAAAGGTACCGGCGGAGAGTAGTTGGAGGTTGAACTGGGTGCTTCCGTCCAGTCCCTTGAAGTATATCTCCAATAACTCTAACTTTGGAATCCCATGATGTGGGCAATCCAAAAGAATGTCCTTGAACCGCTCCCATGACTTGGACAAGCTCTCCTTGTCCTTCATAATGAAAGCGTTGATCTTCACTCTCATTTCAGCTGTCTTTGAGGGGGGGGGGGGGGGGGGAAGAATTTGGTCAAGAATTCCGTCGTCATCTCCTCCCATGTGCTAATTTTTCCTGGAGGAAGAGATTGATACCAAGTAAGAGCTCTATCTTTTAAAGAAAAGTAAAAAGGCCTTAGCTTGTAGTTGTTATTTTCAATCCTTGAGGATCTCAAGGTCTCCATCAAGATCTCATAGTTTTGAAGATGTTGATGTGGTGATTCCTTCTCTAGCCCTCCGAATTGGCATTGGCGAATCATGGATAGAACTTGCGGTCGAAGTTCATAGTCATGGTCCGCTGGATCTCCTAGGTTAACTCCTGGATGCCTCAGTTGTTGATTAGGGTCCATCCTTTGACCTAGGGTTTGTGGGATTCCTGCAAGAAGAACACCTCGGACTGGCATCCGAGATGGAAGTATCTCGGCCGGGGCGTCAGGTACTGGAACCTGCCTCGGTCGAGGGTCAGCAACTGGATCTTCCCTCGGTCGAAGTAGAATCTGGTCTCGTATGGCTGCCATATCTGCTTCGATTGCTTCAGTCCTGGTGCGAGTTTCTTCCTTCTCTCGCCTTAGTTCTTCCCTACTGAGGCGTAGCAGCTCTAGCGCCTCTTTCAACCCGGCCTCAAGATCGCGATTGTCTTGGTGGGCCATCTTCGCTTCTCTTAAGCGTCGCTTGTATGTCTTTTCTGGTTCGGGATCGTAAGGAACGATTTCCTTCCTAGTGCGGGTTCTTCGCATAAACCTAAGAAAGAACCTGCAAAAGTCACTCAAGTAGAGTGGTTAGAAGACACAGGGACAAGTGCCCCAAGAGCAAACCGTAACCGGCTCGGTCTAGACCAAGTCCCCGGCAACGGCGCCAAAAACTTGTTCGCTCCAAACGGTGTGTGCAAGCTTTAAATTTATAACCCTAGATGTAAGCTTAAAACAAGGATGCGAACCCACAATGTACGAGTCAATCGTAGTAAAAAGCAAGGAATTTCAAGGGTCGATCACAGGGACTTAGTGAAACAAAGTCCAATTACGGTATGCTTATGTGTAAATGCTAACCACAAAAGGTAATCAAAACAATCAAAGATGATATAGAAGTCAATAAAGGAAATATGCAATTCTAGGGATTAAAGCATCTAGTTGTGGTTCCAACTCAAGATCTAAAGATAAGCGGACCAAGCTGAGGTTTTTGCATAGGGAAGGTGTTACTAAAGTGGAATAGATCACCGGGTAAGTCTCACTACTCTCTAATCCTAAACCGTAACTCCTATTACCGGGTAAGTCTCAAGGAATTAAGATAAAGAACTACAACCTCAAACTAACACACCATCTAAGGGAATAGATTCAACCTTTACCGGGTAAGTCTCAGGCTAACTCACAAAGATGGGATGAAAGCACACTCAAACCCCAATAAAGGATAAACCTTTATTACCTACACTTATGATCTTAAGTAAACAAACTAAGGAATTACCGGGTAAGTCTCATCCTAAGCTTGCATTGAACTAGGAACGGTGTAATAAGAATAGGATTTGGCAAACTCTAACACTTAACTCTCAGTTTCGGATCAGATAAATCACCTCGGCCAGCCAAATTCCACCCCGGCCGAGATGTTCATCGACAGAGCGAGATGCTTAGGGTTAAGGTAAAGACTTGAACTTTCAGGGTCCTACTGGAATCTAAGATTATTCTATCATTGTTTTTCCCACAACCTTCAGCCAATCACCCTAGAATCACACAAGGAAATTAGCCACTCATCATCATGAAAGTATTAATCAAATATATGGGAAGAAGGTGAATATTTGAACAAGAAGAATTTAATGAAAAGACTTCAATAACTGAATCAAATATCACAACAAAAGTGTCCTTGGATAAAAATCCAACAAGGCAAGACAACAAAGAAGGGAATCTAAGATAATCTTACAAAAACCCTTCAAAAAGCTATAAAAGCTATAGACTTCAATCTTCCTTCAACCTTCAAAAAGGTTCTTCAAATCTCCCAACTGGAGTATGGCTGCTGCGGTGTAGTAGGTGTAAAGCAAGGTGATAGCGGATGTCGGATTTGTGGGAAATCCCACCCTTTTTATAGGAAAATTACTCTCCAAAGATAAAATATCTTAGAAAGATCTCTTCCCATAAAAATAGGTAAAATATATGATCTAGCATATCTTCTTCCTTCCAAGAGCCAAGCCCAAAAATATAAGATCTCTTTCCAAAGATAAAAGATCTCAGCCAAGAATAAAATATTCTCGCCGCGTTCCAGGTGTTCGCCTCGGTCGAGTCGACTTCTCTGGATCACCTCGGTCGAGGTGAATCTGTGGTCAATCGAGGTGAATCACAACTGAATGTGAAATCTCTAAAATCTGGTCCAAAGTGAATCTCTAATCCATGGCTATGCTTCCTGGATGGTTCCTTATGTTCCTGAATGTAGCTCCAATGACTCCATAGCTCCTTTTGCTCCTTTTTGATGCAAAACATGCCATTTTACCTACGATTAAAACAAACTAGGTGTAGACCTCGATTCTCGCAAAGGTAGATGAAATGGTAATGTATTCACATATTATGCATACAAACGTGCAGATTATTGAAGATAAAACGTCTAAACAAACCCCAAAATATAGACTATAATTCATGCTATCACTTGTCAAGAGGTTAATCATCAAGAGGAATGGGTTTAAAGCCTATGACGAAAGAGGATGATTGAAGAACAACCGCACCTACGTGATTGGTGATCCCACCATGTAGGTTCAAAGGGACAACTCAACCAAGTTGATTCGAGTCAAACACTGTGAGACTCATGTCTCTGGGCAGTTCCTAGAATGATAAACAATGTGAGTTGTATGACTTGAGATTAAGAATTAGCTTTTAATGATTCCATCAAGGTATTTCAAGGTACTCCATATGGTCAAATCACCTTGTCATTGTGACATGGGACCGTGTCTAGGAGGATGAGGAGGCTAAATTCTCCAAGTTCACTTATGATTAACTAAACATGGTCAAGGACAAAATGAACACAAGTAGAGAACTTGGTTCTGTGAGAAGATGAAAATGTGTGATGGTTATTGTCTCGGTTTACCTCAAAGCTTGAGTGGTTCAAGGCATCATGGTCACCTCCTAGACGAGTAAATCTGGTAGCTACTCACTACGGGTGGTTCAAGGTTGAAAAATGCTATCTTCCCAAATGTAGTGACTTTTTGACTATACTCTAAAAAAAAATTCTCAAAAACATATGTCTAGAATCATCTATTCATGTGGGGATTGTTGAAACCAATACTTTTTTAAGTAAGTAGTGTGCCGGATTTTTTTATGGCTCCGGCCATTGTCAACACAGAAAAACGGAAGCATTGATTTCGTTTCCAAGAGCACTGAATCGTGGTATACTTATTTGCAAAAATTGGATTCCGAGGGAATGAGATAATGTTGCCCGAAGTTACGTGTACGAAACACAAAACTAAGAAAAAGGAATAGACTAAAATGTGTAGAATCTTTATAGTATATAAGGAGGAAAAACTCTTAAAGGTCGTGGCCTTCTGGTCACTACTCATTTTCAATGGGAGCGGACGTAGCTAACCGACCACACCCGCGCGAGCGCGTTGAGACGAGCCAAGCCGAGCCGAGGCTCAGGCTCATGTTGAGCTTGCCTATAAAAAGGGAGTCTCTTCCTCTCATTCTAACACACAACCGAAACAAAAGACAAAACATCTTCTCCCCTCTTTTTCTCTTTAAAATTCGAGAGTACAACGCAGAAGTGGTTCATCCGATTTCCAAGGTCATTACGGGTTTGGATGTAGTGCAATCTTATCATGAGATTCGAAACTCTATTCAAACCATCATAATCCATACCGTTTTTAGAATTAAGGACATAGATCTTTTATCTCGACTCTACACACACTACCTGTATTGTAATCATACTATTTTCTGTGTTTTTGGTTTTATTAGAGTTTATAAGAAGAATTCACGAAATAACGTTCCTACAAAAGTTTACATGCTCCCACCTCTTGACCATAATCTCCCAAGCAAGGTTTGTATGTTACAAAAAAACATTTTATGGACTTCGTCAAACACCTCACAAATGATTTCAGAAGTTCACGTGTGCTCCTCTCTGCTACGGTTTTCGTCAATCTTATGCCGACTCCTTCCTTTTTACTTACTCCAAATAAGGTATTACACTTCAGATACTTCTCTACGTGGACGACTTGATTATTATTGGCTAAAATGTTGCTATTATCTCTAGGTTCAAGGACTATCTTCACAAATGCTTTCATATATGAAAGATTTGGGTCCCTTTTGGTTCTTTCTAGGCGTTGAAAATGTTCGCATTCCGTTAGGTAATTGGCTAAATCAACGCAAGTATGCCCTTTACATTCTTTGTGATGTTGGTCTTGTAGGATACAAGCCCGTAAAAATAGGTAAATTACTCTCAGCCAAGAATAAATTACTCTCCAAAGATAAGATATCTTAGAAAGATCTCTTCCCATAAAAATAGGTAAAATATATGATCTAGTATATCTTCTTCCTTCCAGGAGCCAAACCCAAAAATATAAGATCTCTTTCCAAAGATAAAAGATCTCAACCAAGAATAAAATATTCTCGCCGCGTCCCAAGTGTTCGCCTCGGTCGAGTCGACTTCTCTGGATCACCTCGGTCGAGGTGAATCTGTGGTCAACCGAGGTGAGTCACAACTGAATGTGAAATCTCTCAAATCTGGTCCAAAGTGAATCTTTAATCCATGGCTATGCTTCCTGGACGGTTCCTTATGTTCCTGAATGTAGCTCCAATGACTCCATAGCTCCTTTTGCTCCTTTTTGATGCAAAACGTGTCATTTTACCTACGATTACAACAAAACTAGGTGTAGACCTCGATTCCTACAAAGGTAGATGAAATGGTAATATAATCACATATTATACATACAAACATGCAGATTATTGAAGATA
Source organism: Fagopyrum homotropicum (assembly GCA_033239125.1). Lineage (NCBI taxonomy): Eukaryota > Viridiplantae > Streptophyta > Magnoliopsida > Caryophyllales > Polygonaceae > Fagopyrum > Fagopyrum homotropicum. The sequence goes on from BSWB01000008.1 coordinate 12,206,672, forward strand.
AAACGTCCAAACAAACTCCAAAATATAGACTATAATTCATGCTATCAAAAAACAGCCGACACATGCTCACTTACTTGCACTTTTTGTTTCCCCTTCAGCTTCTGATTCCTCTTGATAGTGCAAAGTTTCTTCAAGAAACGAGCATACTTAGGAATACTTTTCACCAACTTAAGGAGGGGAATGTTTACCTCGCATTTGGAGAAAGTCTCAAAGAGGTCTTTGTCCTCGATGATTCTTCTCTGCTTTAGAGCTTCAGGGAAAGGAGTTGGTGGTTTCTCAGAGTATAGTGGCAGAAAGTTAGGCCGGATGTAAGAATCCCTCTCAGCAGAACCTTCTGTTGTGTTTTATGCAGGGGAATCAGCTTGTATGCGCAGGGGTGGCTCAAGGGTTGTCACCGCAGGGGCGGGGACATCCAGCTGTAGGGGCGACGTCTGCTTTGTGTTGGGCGCAGTTGCAGCCGCAGGGGCGGTTGTGGGTGCGTTAAAATTGACAGAAGGTTTACTTTGTGATTCTTTTGTTGGTTTTTGTTGATTTTGCTTCCCACTCCTTAATGTTAGGGCACTAACATTCTCCTTAGGGTTTATAAATGTCTAGGAAGGCAATCCTCCGGAAAGTCTTGATTCGGTCTTTGAAATGGCTTCCGCCATTTGACCAATCTGTTTTTCAAGGCTCTTGATGCTAGATTTTGTTGTTTGGACATGAGTAGCAAAGTGTTTAGTCAAAACCTGTAACATATCTTCAGTTGATTGATACTTACCTTGACGGGGCTGTTGTTGTTGGTTTTGTTGATCCCTCCAACGAAAGTTTTGTTGATCACGCCAGTTTGGCATGAAATTCTGTGCATAGGGATAATGCCTAGGCCTTCGCTACTGTGGTTGTCCATAACCCATTGCGTTTACTTCAGCATCGTCATCCTGGACATGTGGACACATGTCCTTTGGATGATATGGGTCAGCACATACTCCACAAGCCTTGAGTTGCTGTGGGGTTCCCATAAGTGTTAGTCTCTTCACCATTTCCTTCAGTTCTGCGAGCTCAGTGGAGATCTCACTCTTCCTAGTATTCACGGCGTGAACTCCTTTCTTGGACGGGGTCCTCCCAAAGTTCCGAGTTCCTTCCGCTAGTTCCTGTATCTTTTCCAAAGCAAGGTCAGGAGTAGGGTTAAGAATATTACCTCTGCAAGCCGCATCGACGATCCTCCTTTCATTATCGAGCAAGCCATTGTACAAGTACAAGACTAGATCTTGAGTTGAATATCCGTGGAAAGGACAGCTGGATCGGAGGCGTGCAAACCTTTCGAAGTACTCATAAAGAGTTTCATTCGCCTCTTGCTCGATGTTGCTTATAGCTTTCTTCAAGCTATTGGCCTTCTTGGCTGGGAAGTATTTCTCCAAAAATGCCTTGTGAAGGTTCTCTCAAGTGTCGATGCTCCCGGATGAAAGGTGATAATACCAATCATCCGCGGAATCCTTGAGTGTGAAGCCGAATGCCCTCATCTTGATTTGCTCTTCGGTAATGTTGGCCGGCTTCATGCTCATACACACGGTATAGAACTTCCCAAGGTGTTTGATTGGGTCTTCGCCACTTAGACCATAGAATGATGGAAGCAAGTGAATGAGACCCGGCTTGAGCTCAAAATTTACTCCTTCCCCTAATGCCGGTATAGTGACCGCAAGGGGGTTTTGAGCCAAGGTGGGCTGCGTGAGTTGACGAAGTGTACGGTCAGCCATCTCTTGTTGATTGTTGTTGTCTTCGTTGCCGGATGTGCGTCCTCTCAATTTCTGGATCAAAGGTAGCAAAGACGGAGTTAGTAGCACGGGTTTGAACCATAAAAATGGTTCAAACCAATAATCAATAATAACAATGAAATAAAACACTAAAACTCCCCGGCAACGGTGCCAAAATTTGACTGAAGGTATTTCTAAGGTCGTCTATAGCCAATCAAAAGTAAATCCCAACTTATCACTTAAAACAAGTATAGTAGTTAAGTAAGGGTCGAACCCAAGAGAGTTAAGGTGTTTTATTAGATGCAATTATCGATTATGAAAACGATTAATGCGACAAGTAAGACAATGATGAGTGAATCTACACTAGGTTGATTCTAAGCATGCAATTGCTACTTTGGTGAGTTCCTTTTACAAGTTTTCAAGTAATCTCCCGTCTTGATGATATATATGTGTTGAGTCAACCGGCATCAACACAACTTAACAGGTTAGTGTTCCGTAAACCTACAAGAACAAATAACAAGTTAGCTTTCAAACAAAGACTAAGAGATATAAAGAGAAGATTAAAACCGTTAAACTTATCTTTATATTTGTATTACTTTTCTTTAAGTAAATACAACCCGTTATTACTTAAAGTTACTACTAGATTAAAGACCCGAACCCGGAACCTATTAATCCTAGTTATTTGCATGCACTTTAGAACCTAAGTTGATCAATCTCAAGTAATAGTAAAACATGCAATTAGGCAATGGAGATCAAGGAAACACAAAGCATTACTGAATGAAAACTTATATTAAAGAAAACTTACAACCAAAGTAACAACGCATCTTCAAACCAACCCAATGTAGCAAGCAAGTTAGCAACTCATTACAAAGGTAGCAAGATAATCTAAGTGGATAATTTGTTGGCTAACAAGATGGATCCTTCTAACAACCAACCAAAGACTATTTATACTACAAAAGACACTAAATAGGAGTAAATGGCCGGCCCTAAACAGCCACCTTTAATGCCATAAAGATGGTGTAAACAGCCGGAGTAAAGCTTTTGACGTTAAACCAAAGGGGCGGCTTTCAACTCCGCAAGGGCGGTGAAAGCAAAAATGCTTGATCTTCTTCATGGCCGCCGGGGCGGCTAGGCAATCCCACAGGGGTGGATCTTCAATGCTCTTCAAACGTTTGAGCTTTCAACTTCCTGCCGTTTTTGATACCAAGCCGCCGGGGCGTTCCTATGTCAACGTAGGGGCGGTGACACAACCTCTTCATCTTCCAGCTCCCAGGTTGAGGTACAGGCAGGGGCGCAGTGGATGGCACAGCGGCGCTGGTCTTCCTATCTTCAGGGCAAGTCACCGGAGGGGCGCCAAGGAATGGCGTCGGGATGGTGACACACTTCATGGCTGGCGCTGGTGAAGGCGCAGGGAGCGCTCCGGAGTAAGGCGTCACCCGCAGGGGCGGTGACAAGGCTCTGCTGGGGTGGTGAGGCAGCAGAAGCTTTGCTTCGTGAAGATCTTCATTCCTAAGTGCTTATAACTCCTTCCTTAGCTTCTTTTAGTCTTCTTCTTCTGGACCAAGGAGTTAGTAGCATAAACTAACACAAATGCAATAAAAAGACTCTAAAAACTATCATAAATGATAGTGATTCCATCACCTATCACACACCGGCAAGAATATACCAAATGCAGCTAAATAAGTCCAAGGGACTTACCTCACTCAAAGGTCAGCAAACAACTCAATTTCCCGTAGGAAAGAAGGACAGAAAGCCTGCTCAACAAGGCATAACGCATCAAGAACGAAATGATTGCTAGAAGTCTATAACTTCTAGTCTCAATGATCTCTAAGAGATCTCCACAAGCTAAGGTCTCAACCTTAGTCTTACAGATCAAGAAGGGTCAACAACATCAACACAAGCCAAGGGAAGGAACGAGGGATCAAGGAAAGGAAGTAGATGACCAAAGACGGGAGCCACTAGAGGAAAACTGCAGGGGTGGCGAAACAACACCGCAGGGGCGGAACTGAGCGAGATACGCAGAGGCGGTCTGTGTATAAGATCCGAGTTTTTACCTTCACCGCCCCCGCGGTGAAGAGGGTCACCCCTGCGGCCGAGTTGATCCGCCCCTACGGATGATGACAGATCGTGCCCGATCTTTTCTTCCGTTCTTTTTATCTTCCTTCCATAGATAGAATATCCGATATTCTATCTTATGGGCCGGTTTTCTTGTCTTCTTTCTAACCCTAGACGCCCTTTTTGTCTAGAGTTCCAGCCGTCTCTATATATTCTCTCCTTTTTCTCTTTTTCCCATTTCTTGCTTACGTCTTCTTCAACCCTAGAGAGATGCAGCCGCCACTTGTTTCCTGCAACCATGTTGAGCGTCTAAGTTCTTCCCTTCTAGTTTCTCCTTCACGTTCTTACAGTGCTGCATACCTTCTCCTCCTGTTTTGGTTTCGTCCTTTCGTTCTTCCCTTTTCTTCTTCCCCAAGAATCATTTGATCCTTGATTCTTGTGGAGCGTTACGTGGTTGACCCTTTGTTGTGCTCAGGCTCTCTAGAGTTGAGTCTTGACGTGTTGGAACCAAAGGTTCGAGCTTTGGTTGCCCTTGTTGTGAGTTCTGTCAAAGAGAAGCCCGACAGCGCTTATGTCGTGCAGCCGCCCCTGCGCCTGCACCTGGCCGCCCCTGCGTGTTGCTGCCCTTGCACCCCTGTCCAACCTCCCCTGCGGTTTTTCCTGCTGTGACTCCCGTCTTTGATGAGTTGCTTGCTTTCTTCCTTTCTTCGTTCTTTTCCTTGATCCTTGTGGTTGTTCCTTGTCCCCTGAGTTGCTGTAAGTCTAAGGTTGAGCCCTTAGCTTGTGTAGATCTCTTAGAGATCATTGAGCCTAGAATTTATATACTTCTAGCAACCGTTTCATTCCTGATCTGTGTTTCTTGTTCATACAGGCTTTCCTTGCTCCTTTCCTGAGGGAAACTGAGCTTCCTTGAGTGTTCTCTAAGTTGTTGCTGAGCCTTTGTGTTACCTTCAAGTGAGGTAAGTATCCTTGGACTTACTTAGCTTCATTCCGCGTATTAGTTGGATTGTATTAACTTGTTTGTATTGTTATCATGTTTATAATGGATGATTGGAAATAGGATTCACCCTTTGTTACCCTTAATTGGCCCAAGTGTATTATAACCGGGTGGTGACAACTTGTCTAGTTCTACAAGAGACTAGAATATGCTCTTGCAACCCAGGCCCGTAGGTAACGGATAATACTGATCTATTCCTATTGGTAGACAGAAGCGGAGGCAAGTTTTGAGAGATTCTCGTGTGACAAAAGAAGTTGAATTAGTAATGGATAACCTTAATGAAAGATAATAACCGGTTGGTGTGTGAGCATGCTATGTGTTTTCTTTACCTCATGTTTGTTTGTGCATTTACGCTCTTGCTAGTACCTAGAATGTTAGCTAACGGTTTATACCGTCATTGTAGATGTTCCGCAGGTTCAGGATGCTGTTGAGTGATCTGGATGGTGTGGTCAGTCGGGGTTCCCGTACATTATAGGACGGGATCGGGTTTTGTTTCTTTTGTTGTTTCCCTTTTGTTTTGAACTCGGATGCAAAGCTTTTGTGTTTTCTTTTGTTTAAACCTTTGGTTTTATATTGAGTTTTGTTTTTCATTCGTCTGTGCCTTGTTGTAAGATCCGTTTTCTATTGCTACTCTGAGGGTCGGGACCCATTGTGCGGTCCTAGCCCGTAGCGCTTCAAGTTCCCAGAACTTGGGGTGTTACACTATGCATGAGCGGGGGCGGGTACGGCGCAGAATGTGCGTCTTCTCCTTCGACAAAAAGGAACTCAGCAAGGACCTAAAGCTTTCTTCTTTCAACACACCCACACGTCACAACTCAACCAAGGGAGCTTGTGAATATCAACATATCAACAACGGAAGGCCAACAAGAATCAAGACTCGATCTTGATCCTTGTGAGGAGAAAGAAGAAGAATGAAGAGAAACGAAGAAGAACAGAAGATGAAGCATGCAGCGTATATCGTGAACTCATAGAATGATCAATGGAACGAAGAACTTACAATTCTGTATGATATCACAAGGGAAGGCTGCAACTTTCCTAGAGGTTGAAAAAAACGTATGCAAGAAACGAAAAAAGGAAGAGAAGGCGGGAATTTTATAGGAACGGTTAGGAGGAGAACGAAAGATGTTTTAGGATTTAGAAGATCCAAGAAAGTCAGCCCAAAGATATAAAATTGGATCTTCCATGAAAGGAAACAAGATAGAAACAAAAAAGGAAAGAAGATCTTACGATATGGGGTCTACCGCACCCTCGGCTCGACCCGCCGCGACCGCAGCTAGCCGCAGGGGTGACTACTATCACTACGAGGGTGTTGACAGACGCCACTTGCTGTTGGGGCGGCCATTGTCACCGCGGGAGCGGTGACAGCCAGAAAACCGGTTGTTACAAACACATTACCCTTGAATGGTTTGGATGAATATGATTCTTTATTTGTCCTCTTACAATTTTTCATGCTATGATGACATGAATTGAGTTGTTTTTATTCTTCCTAGTTGAGGTGTAACGCCCCAAAATTTTGGCGCGTTTGCATTATTTATTTCTCCGGCTTTTGTCGATATATTTTATTTCTCGTGTTTAAATTATTATTTTATATCGTAAAAATAAATTGCGAGAATGGTTATGTATTTCAAAGTATATTTTTACGAGTTTACCTATATACTCGTTCCAGATATATGTATCTTCTGTATTTTATTTTTTCAAAAAAAAAAAAGTCGGAAAGTCGTTCCGACTCAAAAATTCCGTTTGAAACGTTTAAAAACGAGTCTACCCTTTTTATTAACCCTTTTCTTCTTCTATTTCCTTTTTATTTTCTTTTTATTTTCCTTTTTCTTTTTCTCTCTCTTTTTCTTTTCCTCTCTCCCCTAGCTGATGCTCTCTCTCCCCGATGTTGGCACGCTGAAGGACCTCTCACCCTTATGCACATCCGACCTCTCGATCCTCTACATACCCGACTCCTCGTTCCCTCTGGCCTCACCTATACTGGCAGCTTGACCCCTCAACTGTGCAAGCGTTTTCCCCGTGTCCATCTCTCCATCTCTCTCCAGTACTTGTCATCGAACTTCCCGGTGCTCAGACCAGAGACATCAACCTTGGTCGAAGTTGCAATGACATAAGACTGATTCACAAGCCTTATAGGAACGCCGTTAACCTTGACTGGTCCAGTAACCAGAAGCAATCCAGATGTAAGCTGCTTGAGGAACACCACTCTCTTCCCCTTAAACCTCCCAACCAACAAGATCAACATCAACATACTTCCAGGGGTTATGCTTGCCCTGAGCTTGGTAGGCTTTGGCTTGCGCTTGTTAAGGAGAGGCTTCTTGACGTCCTCAGCGGGGTAAATCGGAGCCTTGTCAGCCGGGGCAACCTCTGCGGGCTTAGGATCGTGCTTCAGCTTCACCGGGCTCTCATTTGGAAAGGGAAGCAACAACACTAGCCATCTCCCAAGCGTTTCAACCGCCTCCCTTCACAACCTCGATCTCCTTCCTTTGTAAATCGTGACTGCTGCAACCACTGGACTGAACCTCAATCCTCGCCGGAGCTGACTGCAACCGTCTGTGAAGTCCATCAGGGGAAACAATGGCCTCCTCTGCTCCTCCTTTTCGCTCCCTCTGTCGAGACAGCACCCCATCGTCTCTCCCTGCTTCCGCCTCCATGCTGGGCCGCCAGGAACAACGCCGGAGAGAAGCCTGCCTGGAGCCCCGCCTGCGCCGCCGCCCTCTGAGTCTGAGCCCCCTTCTCCTTCTACCGTGTTAAGAGGTTGATGAAACCCTATTTCTTGTTGTTTAAATCGGGCCCCTCAAATTATGTATAATTACAAATGTAACCCATTATTTTATATTTACACTTTTTACCCAGCTTTTCGGAATTAACAATATTGCCTACTGCTGGATTATTACGGATTTTGCCCAAGGTTTTATTTACGGAATATATCCCAAGTTTTTGAAACTTCATGAGTTGCCCGGAAAATGTTTTTACGGACTTTCAACCAAAGGTTTATAACGGATTTTATTCTTATAGTTTATATTTGCTATATTAATTATGACCCATGTTTATAAAATGGTATAAGTCACTCCGGGAAATGTTTTGTGGGTTTTTAACCTTGTTTTCAACGCGGATCTTTCTTAGAATATTTCACGTTATATTCCGTTCAATCTAGCGTACAAGCTAAATTTCCTTAACTTTGGTTTAGGTCCGGAAGCGGCCTTTATAGACCAACGAATCCAATGTCGACGTCTGTAGATCATCTTCAACCTCGGATCGTGTGTGAGTACCTTCTTCCTCGATCTAGTTATGTTTAGTAGTAGTATCATGCTAGGTTGGATCTAGCATAACTTAGGGCAGATGTCAAGTAGTTGCTTGGAACCTTTAGGTGAGTGTTTGAGGTTATTGATGTTCTATTACATGTGGTTTGTTGATCTTAAGTTGTTATATAGTTGTGAGCCTTGTGGTTGATCTTGTGAGACTTGAGATGGTATTTATATGTTGGTTGAGATTGTGGAGCTTAGGATGAGAGTATCCTAGTACATGGGGCTACAGTTGTGATCTCGTGAGTTTATGAGGGCTATGAGAGTATCCTAGTTTATGGGAGTGTATGATCTTGTAAGAGTATATAGTACTAGAAGTCTAAGGACTTCTAACTTGCGTGAGTGGTTGTTGATTATCGTGCCTTGTCTTGAACAGGCTTCGATTATATTCTTTCGGAGAGTGTTATCGGTTTCGGTTAGCTTTGAGACGAGGTAAGTCCTCGGACTTACTTAGCCGCTTTTATGCCTTATTTGGATATATATGGTGGTGTGTGTTTACCGCTTTTAAGCATGAAAATGGATTAGGATTTACTTGACCTTATTTATTGGCCCATCGTTACTACTATTATTATTATCGGGCGGTGACATCACCGCTCAGTTTTCCGAGGGAGACTGGGGGATCTCTGCGACCAGGCCATACACGGTATACGGGCGGGCTTCTTCATCACTCCCACAGGGTATACGGGTTGGGCGCCGCCACACTCCTGTTGGTTAAACGGGGACAGAGGCGAGAGTTATAAGACTCTCGTGTCACACTTGAACGAATGGATTAGATATGGAATAACCTAAAAAGATAATAAATAACGAATGTGTATGTTTATGAGCATTTTGTGTGTTTGTGTTCCTATGTGTGTTTGTGTCATATTATTCTTATAATGCCTAGAATGTGAGCTAACGGTTTTATACCGATTGTTGTAGTTGATGTGCAGGATAGGATGTGGCCGACTGATCCGGAGGAGTGGGCAGCCGGGGTTCCGTACATTTTAGGTTGAGTTGGGTTTTGGAGGTCTTGTGTTGTTGTTATTGTATATTGTGTTGATGTTGTTGTAAGGACGGCTGGAGTCTTTCCTTTCTTTTATTTTCGGGTTTCATAACATTACATAAAAATGTATTTCGGTTTTAGCCTTTATTTGTGCCTTGTTGCAAGATCCGGTGAAATTGTTGTCAGGCTAAGGGTCGGGACCCATTGTGAGGTCTCCGCCCGTAGCGCCCCGAGTCCCGCGGATTCGGGGTGTTACAAAAGTGGTATCAGAGCCCTAGGTTGACAACAATGGCACTCGCAATCTTCTAAAGGCCGAATAAAAATAAAAAGAACCCTCAAGGGTTCTGAGTTTTAAAGAAATGGATTTCGTTTTCAAATCATGTGCATGAGTCAGTTGGGGTAGAATGTACGGGACCACCACTTCCTCCGCGGATCTCGACGACGTAGTTATTGATTATTATATTATGTATATATATAAACATATATATGTGTATATATGTAGATATGTATATGTGGACTTAGGATGTTTTGGACTATACTTGTATGTTGAATTGTAAATTGTTTATGGACATATTATGTTTATAGTAATAGCATGACGTTTATATCTTTATATATGTATATATAAACATATGGTATCTTAATATCATATTAGTGATAGAGGACCTTATAGTCAAGATGATAGAAAGCTATCATCGCCCCATGGACAACGCCTTTTTGGCTTAGGATAGTATACATACGAAGAAGAGTATGCTCAAATATCGAGTTGAGCGTCACGTTATGATGAACATCCTGGCGAATCATTGGACTCCTTTAGAGGACGTCAAAGCAATCCTATGAAGACTAAAGAGGACATTAACGGCAAGGACAAACAAATAAAAGGGAACCTCGTGTCGACTTAAGCGAAGCCAAGATGAAGACAATACCAATATAGAAGAGACATGAAGACATGAGGGTGGTATCAAGGAAACAATGAAGAAGCATCAATGAGGCAACTCGAGACAACGAACTTAAAGTTTTTAAACTAAGGGAGCGAATCAAGTAGAGAGGACTGCATTCTCGCTCGAGGATAAAACTGGCGTTCCAAGTAAAACGAGTTTTCAATAGGCTCTCCTAAGCATGGGAATCGAGATGAAAAAAGTGGTTAGACAATTGAGAAAGATTTATGAGAACCGTAAGTTAAGCTTACGGAGGTACTAGAGGGTGTAGTGATGATCTTTGCGAGATTCTAAGCGGGTGACTTATTCAGAAGTTTGAGAGTTACGAGGAGGATCACATGGTAAAAATTCACATAGTGGAATTACCGTCGGAGTCAATCGATCTCCATTATTGTGATGAGACTGAGCAACGCTAAGAAGGAGGAAGTGTGTGAGGATGATGATCTTCAGAAAATGAAAGAGGAAACAAGGGGCGTGATCGAAGAACTGAAGTTATCAACCAAGAAGAAGGCGAGTGGAGGCTAATTAATGTCAAAATATTTGAGGAGTGCATTTTGCTAAACATTATGAAGAGCGGTTAAGCCTATAAAGGTGGGACATATGAGACGAGAGTGTTGGGTAGGTACGGTTATCTTACAGAAGCGGAAGGAAGAGAGGAGCGTAGAAAGAGCTAACGGAGTTGAAGCAGAGTAAAATGAGCTAGTGGAGTTAAGACAAAATACCCCGAGAGGGTATCCTTCAGGAGTGAGGTAACGTGGAAGTATGGTAGGGGGGTAAGTCCTTAAATACGAAGAAGGTCAAATAAAAGTTAATCGGTGACAACCGAGAACGCACAAGTGCGGGTTGTCTATTGATGTGTGTAGATGGGAAGAGTAAACAAGACTATGGGAACATATAGGATCGGGAACAAGAGCTTGGAGTATTCACGGTGGATCAATATCAATAGTAAGGAGGTACATCAACGGAGCGCATTTGTTTTAAATCAAATAATGTGGAAAGAGTTCAAGCAAGTACTTATAACAAGACTTCCGAGGAGGAGATTGTAACGATCTTATGCGACCTTCTTAAGTCATGGGATTGACATATGGAGGAACGCCACGGGTTACAACTTTTAAAGGCTTGATCATGGTAAGGGGAGCTAGTGGATCAACCGTAAGATGAGGCTTCCAATGTAAATGTACATAGAATACCGAGAAATGCATAAGGTAACCAACAATAGTAAGGGAAGACTGAAGTTTTGAAGTTGAAGTCGATGTGAGATGTACAAGAAGTACATGAAATATTGAGGTTAGAACCTCTATAGTCGATTGGACGCTACATAAGAAAAGGGAGTAAGTTCTACACCTACTTGAAGGAATGATGCAAGCTTTGGTAGAATACGAAGAAGGTAACACTAATATATTATAAGGCGTGATTAAGTCCTGCAGTTAGGACCTTCATGACTTCACATAAGTGTGAAACCTTACAAAGATTATTAGAGCAAGTCTCCCGAGTTTTGGAGATGAAGGATCTTTGAAAGAGGACGGTGAACATTGCGGCTAAAGAAGTATCAAACCACGTGTTCGAAGGGCGTCACCTCAACAGATCGGGGTTGACCTCCTTGACCAATATTAAGACAAGATTGTGTCGATATCTTACGATATGTGATGGAAGAAGAAAAGCGGGAACCCGAGATAGAACAATTCCCAATGCATCGAGGACACCAGTTTGCAAGGGGAGAGACGGTTATCTCTGTTTGTACATTGATTACAGTGAGATGAACAATATAACAATGAAGAACAAGTATCCCTTACCACGTATGAATGATCTACTCGACCGGTTGCAAGGGGCGCTAGTCTCTTCTAAGAATGATTTAAGGTCTGATTGCTACCAATTGAGAATTTGAGACTCGGATATTGCAATTACAGCACTCCGGACCAACCAGGGTAACTACGAGTTGTAGTTACGCCATATGGGCTTACTGATGCCCGGAGGAGATACTTTGGTCTACTCTCGAGAAGAGAAAAGTTGTATGACCAGTTGTCGCGGGATGGAAACCCCCGAAAGATATGAAAGAAGTTACAAGTTTTCTTGGATGTGCCGGTCATTCCCGGATTGGTGGAGAGATTCTCCAAGAAACACCATCTATGTCTAACCTACTCTGGATGACAATGAAGTATTGAGTGAGACGAAAATTAGAAATGGAGTTGTCGAGAGTTAAGAGGAGATTCCTTGGGTGCAACTGATTTGAGATTGCCTTGAGGTATGATGAGCTTGAAGTGTACAAGTGGTCCTCCAAAACAAGGTCTTGATTGAGTATTGAAGAACGATATAAGAACTAATAACATATGTGCCTTGTCAAGGGTGTGAAGTATAATACTTCCTTCATTACTTGAAACTTGCAAAAAGAATTGAGGACACGTACCATCAAAGTTTGGTTTGACAAGAACTAAATCCAACTATGTAAATTGGAAGATCGATCTTTTGTTTTAGAGAATATCAAAGAGAAACATAATGGAAATGCCGCATTGAGAGATACACGAGAAGGAAGTTGAGTTTCCGATATATCGGGCCTTTTTGAGATCTTAGCGTTAGTTGGAGAAGTGGCTTACAAGTTGACATTGCCACCACGTGTTTCATGTGTATCCATTGAGAAAGTACCTACATGACTTGAGACATATTGTTAGTCATGGGAGTCTAGTGGCACACGAGGAACCGATGAGGCTAAATGGAGGACGAAGGATAGTATCTTTGGTTGAAGTTTACACTGATCTAGTAGCATTGATAGAATCGACGGGTTAAATCTAGTTCTTCTCTTGTTTGAGTTACGTGCAGGTGTGATGTTATGTGTAGTTTGTGCCCTGAGTGGGAATGTGTTATATGACCTGTTACATCTTGCGGTGGTAGTTCGAGTAGTTTGTGTGTATAGATTAGAATGTTTAAGCCTTCTTAGTTTGAGAGTTCACACCTCGGCCTTAGGGACCGAGAAGTTTGCCGTATATTAAGTTTCGGGACGAAACTTGTTTTTAGGGGGATCTAATGTAACGCCCCAAAATTTTGGCGCGTTTGCATTATTTATTTCTCCGGCTTTTGTCGATATATTTTATTTCTCGTGTTTAAATTATTATTTTATATCGTAAAAATAAATTGCGAGAATGGTTATGTATTTCAAAGTATATTTTTACGAGTTTACCTATATACTCGTTCCAGATATATGTATCTTCTGTATTTTATTTTTTCAAAAAAAAAAAGTCGGAAAGTAGTTCCGACTCAAAAATTCCGTTTGAAACGTTTAAAAACGAGTCTACCCTTTTTATTAACCCTTTTCTTCTTCTATTTCCTTTTTATTTTCTTTTTATTTTCCTTTTTCTTTTTCTCTCTCTTTTTCTTTTCCTCTCTCCCCTAGCTGATGCTCTCTCTCCCCGATGTTGGCACGCTGAAGGACCTCTTACCCTTATGCACATCCGACCTCTCGATCCTCTACATACCCGACTCCTCGTTCCCTCTGGCCTCACCTATACTGGCAGCTTGACCCCTCAACTGTGCAAGCGTTTTCCCCCGTGTCCATCTCTCCAACTCTCTTCAGTACTTGTCATCGAACTTCCCGGTGCTCAGACTAGAGGCATCAACCTTGGTCGAAGTTGCAATGACATAAGACTGATTCACAAGCCTTAGAGGAACGCCGTTAACCTTGAATGGTCCAGTAACCAGAAGCAATCCAGATGTAAGCTGCTTGAGGAACACCACTCTCTTCCCCTTAAACCTCCCAACCAACAAGATCAACATCAACATACTTCCAGGGGTTATGCTTGCCCTGAGCTTGGTAGGCTTTGGCTTGCGCTTGTTAAGGAGAGGCTTCTTGACGTCCTCAGCGGGGTAAATCGGAGCCTTGTCAGCCGGGGCAACCTCTGCGGGCTTAGGATCGTGCTTCAGCTTCACCGGGCTCTCATTTGGAAAGGGAAGCAACAACACTAGCCATCTCCCAAGTGTTTCAACCGCCTCCCTTCACAACCTCGATCTCCTTCCTTTGTAAATCGTGACTGCTGCAACCACTGGACTGAACCTCAATCCTCGCCAGAGCTGACTGCAACCGTCTGTGAAGTCCATCAAGGGAAACAATGGCCTCCTCTGCTCCTCCTTTTCGCTCCCTCTGTCGAGACAGCACCCCATCGTCTCTCCCTGCTTCCGCCTCCATGCTGGGCCGCCAGGAACAACGCCGGAGAGAAGCCTGCCTGGAGCCCCGCCTGCGCCGCCGCCCTCTGAGTCTGAGCCCCCTTCTCCTTCTACCGTGTTAAGAGGTTGATGAAACCCTATTTCTTGTTGTTTAAATCGGGCCCCTCAAATTATGTATAATTACAAATGTAACCCAGTATTTTATATTTACACTTTTTACCTAGCTTTTCGGAATTAACAATATTGCCTACTGCTGGATTATTACAGATTTTGCCCAAGGTTTTATTTACGGAATATATCCCAAGTTTTTGAAACTTCATGAGTTGCCCGGAAAATGTTTTTACGGACTTTCAACCAAAGGTTTATAACGGATTTTATTCTTATAGTTTATATTTGTTATATTAATTATGACCCATGTTTATAAAATGGTATAAGTCACTCCGGGAAATGTTTTGCGGGTTTTTAACCTTGTTTTCAACGCGGATCTTTCTTAGAATATTTCACGTTATATTCCGTTCAATCTAGCGTACAAGCTAAATTTCCTTAACTTTGGTTTAGGTCCGGAAGCAGCCTTTATAGACCAACGAATCCAATGTCGACGTCCGTAGATCATCTTCAACCTCGGATCGTGTGTGAGTACCTTCTTCCTCGATCTAGTTATGTTTAGTAGTAGTATCATGCTAGGTTGGATCTAGCATAACTTAGGGCAAATGTCAAGTAGTGGCTTGGAACCTTTAGGTGAGTGTTTGAGGTTATTGATGTTCTATTACATGTGGTTTGTTGATCTTAAGTTGTTATATAGTTGTGAGCCTTGTGGTTGATCTTGTGAGACTTGAGATGGTATTTATATGTTGGTTGAGATTGTGGAGCTTAGGATGAGAGTATCCTAGTACATGGGGCTACAGTTGTGATCTCGTGAGTTTATGAGGGCTATGAGAGTATCCTAGTTTATGGGAGTGTATGATCTTGTAAGAGTATATAGTACTAGAAGTCTAAGGACTTCTAACTTGCGTGAGTGGTTGTTGATTATCGTGCCTTGTCTTGAACAGGCTTCGATTATATTCTTTCGGAGAGTGTTATCGGTTTCGGTTAGCTTTGAGACGAGGTAAGTCCTCGGACTTACTTAGCCGCTTTTATGCCTTATTTGGATATATATGGTGGTGTGTGTTTACCGCTTTTAAGCATGAAAATGGATTAGGATTTACTTGACATTATTTATTGGCCCATCGTTACTATTATTATTATTATCGGGCGGTGACATAACCGCTCAGTTTTCCGAGGGAGACTGGGGGATCTCTGCGACCAGACCATACACGGTATACGGGCGGGCTTCTTCATCACTCCCACAGGGTATACGGGTTGGGCGCCGCCACACTCCTGTTGGTTACACGGGGATAGAGGCGAGAGTTATAAGACTCTCGTGTCACACTTGAACGAATGGATTAGATATGGAATAACCTAAAAAGATAATAAATAACGAATGTGTATGTTTATGAGCATTTTGTGTGTTTGTGTTCCTATGTGTGTTTGTGTCATATTATTCTTATAATGCCTAGAATGTGAGCTAACGGTTTTATACCGATTGTTGTAGTTGATGTGCAGGATAGGATGTGGCCGAGTGATCCGGAGGAGTGGGCAGCCGGGGTTTCGTACATTTTAGGTTGAGTTGGGTTTTGGAGGTCTTGTGTTGTTGTTATTGTATATTGTGTTGATGTTGTTGTAAGGACGGCTGGAGTCTTTCCTTTCTTTTATTTTTGGGTTTCATAACATTACATAAAAATGTATTTCGGTTTTAGCCTTTATTTGTGCCTTGTTGCAAGATCCGGTGAAATTGTTGTCAGGCTAAGGGTCGGGACCCATTGTGAGGTCTCCGCCCGTAGCGCCCCGAGTTCCGCGGATTCGGGGTGTTACATGAGGCACTTTTCTGTTCTTACACATAGTATACATACGAGATGATCTTACTCGAAGACTTGGAAGATTTAAGTCAGGGGTATTTGATGATGTCAAATGTAACATCTTTTAGGCCTTAGAATTATGCATTGCATACCTCCATTGCTCTCTGATGCATCAAAACATACATTTTTTCTACCCTATTATTCATGTTATTTTCACATATTTTAGCAATATATATATATATATATATATATATATATGTGTGTGTGTGTGTGTGTGTGCGCGCGCGCGCGCGTGTGTTTGTGTGTGCGCGCGCTTATAACACATAATGCATTCATATTATGTTTTCAACATCTACTTCCTATTATTTCACATTTTAGGCATTCAAGCCTCGTTTTTTAGCATTTACCGACCACTTCACTCAACTGTGCTTAAGATATCGGTTTTCCCTGAAGTCGGGCGTCACATTTTAGGTCATTGACAACGACACTCAAATTTTAGAGTTAGACTATGCCTTAGAACCCTAGCCGCGGTTAGACTTATCTTGCTATTGTTTTGCTTTGAGTGTTATTATATGCAAAGATTATTCTTTTCATCTTCTTTCTCTGTTTGCTCTAAGTCTAGATAAGTCTCCTTCGATCTAAGGGATTTGTTACACCCTATGATGGACCGATGATGACTATTTATGTGAAATACTGAATTAATATCATCAGTTTTATGTTTCTTTTCAAAGTGTTTTATTTCCACCTTTTATTTACCTTCAAAAGAAGTGGAGTTTATAATTGGTTTAGATAATATAGGTGAAGAGCCAAAACCTAAGCTTGTTTTATTTGATTATTGGAAAAAAAAATTTAGTTTTGAGATTAGGGCTTTATCAAAGCTTCAATGAATTCTAACATCGTAGAAAATTCTGATCTTTGTACCTTTTCTAACTGAAGAGCAACAAGCGAAGGTTATTCTTCGTCTTTTCTAGATTTCTAAGTTTTTAATGAGTTTTGTTATACTTGCCGAACCGCTAGATTAAGAGTTATGCGAGTTGGAAAGCACGGTCTTTGTTCTTTGCCAAATGCGCTTTTAAATGGTTACCTACATTATTTCTACTTGAAATTCATGTTGTTCACATACATGCTTGCTATTTGATTTATTATAGTGGTGATACTTATTTACTTAGATCACTCATCTTTTATATCATCCCACACTTTGTTACATTTATTCTATATTCGCCAATTGATTCCTACAACTAGTTTTCCTCTATTTCCTTTTCTTTTAGCATAGTATATATTTTTATTTGTTCCAACCAATATAGGTGTGGTCCTTGAGATTTGATACCTGATTATACTACATCCAATCTCATATCCTAACGGGAGAGGTTGTTGTTACTTTTCGGTTAAACTTCCATTATCAAATTTTTGACACCATTGCCAAGGACTACAAATAGTTTGGCGATTTACAAAAAAAATATATACTAATTTTCTTGTTACTTTGATTTGCAGTTTCCTTTTTGTCTCTATTCCACAGCTCGGAACCTTGAAATATAAGAAATGGACAATGCTAATCCACTACACACATTGTAAGCAATGATGGATCCTAGACAGTCCACCCCTTCCGAGAGGTGTCAAACGGGGCCATCGGTTTGGGTCACAACAGGATCGGGTAAAAAAAAGCTTGGTTAATAATCGGTTTATTTCGGATCGGGTCGATTTGGGTCGGGTATCAATTGTTCGGGTTATAAAGGGTTAACGGGTATCCTCGGTTCTCGGGTCGGCTTAGTTCGGTTCTTGATAGCGGTGTCAAACGGGGCCGACGGGTTGGTTTGGGTCGGCCACAACAAGTTCGGGTTTAAAGGGGTTGGGTCAAAACAATCTCTTTTTTTTAGCGATTTATTTTGGGTTGGACCGGTTTGGATTGGGTATCAATTGTTTGGGTTCTAACGGGTCGGGCCAATTCAATCTCTCTTTTTAGCGGTTTGTTTCGGGTCAAGTTGGTTTGGATCGGTCATGAACTATTCGGTTAATACAGGTTATCAAATAACCTTGGTTCTTGGATTATGATTTAGTTTGGTTCTCGGGTCATTCGAGTTGGGCTACTTTGGTTTTTAATGGCTTCGGGTAGAGATGTCAACTGGGGAAGGTCTATCGGGCTTGAGTCGGCTCAAGTTATGTTCAGGTTGGTTGAAACCGGGTCGGGTTGCCTAACATCTTGATTTGGGTCGATTATGGGTCGGACAATTTGTAAAAAAAACTACATAAAACCACCTCTTATTTAGAATAAACTACATAAAAATATCTTATTTATTCTTCTGTTTTTTTACTTAACAACCTCTTATATTTTTATTTTCATTTAACAACTCAATATTTATAATCCCTAAACAATTAACGACCTTATTAATATTTCATTCAGACTAATTGACTATCTAGTTTTCCATCCAAGTTTAATGGGTCCACTATAAAAGTAATTAATTACTTTGGGATACAAATTATAAATATGAGATAATTACTTTGGGATGCGGATTAATAAACGGGGTCCAATAAATTCCTTTCAAATCTTTGAACGTTACAAAGAGCTTTTACAAGCGTTTGACACACAAAACATTCCTTGGTCAATTTTAGATGATAAAACTATTTGGAAAACTTGTTTTGGTATTTGTAATGATTTATAGGTTTTTTGTGATTCAACTAATATGATGAGTTATGTTTACAACCCACTTCTTGTAGCTTTTTAAAAATAGTCATAAACGTTACTGAGGCTTTACAAACCGGTTTTACTTATCCAAACCTTGTAGTGCTATAAATGACATTAAATTAAAATGGATAAAATATTACATTAATATTCCCTTGGTTTATCTTATTTCCGCCGTTTTTGATCCTAGACTTAAAATTGATGGTGTTACCGAACTGTTGGGTGTTTATTATGAATGTTTGGGTTAAGATTCTACAAACACTTATACCATTATTCATAATGTTCGTATTAAAATTGAAAAACTGATGTCTTTCATTGAAACAAGTGCTAGCTCTTCTTCTACTGCCGAACCGAATCCTACACCATCTTCTTCATCTTCTATTCTTTCAAAAGGTAAAAAAATATTAGCTGTAACATCCGGAGTTTTTATTCCGGATTGTTTGCGAGTTACCGACCTACCCGCAGGCGCGACTCAGTTTTCCCGCAAGCACGAGGCGCTGAGTAACGGGATTTATTCCAAAAATCCCGCCCTGACCCCTCGTTATTTCACTCTTGCTTTTGGACCCCTCAGTTCCTAGCGTAAAATGAGAGGATGGGTCAGCTGACCCTTGGGTTCCCTCTTTTGTGGCAGTCTTGCCCCTTCCCTCTCCCTCCCTTCCTCATTCACGTTGAACTCCTTTCTCACTCTCTTTCTTGTGCTCTCTTCTTCCATCCTTGACATTGGAGAAGCTGTTGATGATCCTTCCTTCTCTTCTTCTTGTGTAAGTGTCCAGCAAGGAGGTGGTGTGTAGATCCGAGTTCAACAGTAAGCCTCTTCTCCCCCTCATCTCCTTCATCTTCTTCCTTGAGCTTCCATGGTGGAAGCCATGGATCCTAAGCTTTTCCCCCTTGTTTATGCTTGCATGTCCTTAGATCTAGTTTAGATCATGTGTAGGGACCATTGTTTTGTGTGGAGATCTTCCTTGATGGAGTCAGTCAGCCGGAAGTGACCGGAATCGAGTGTCCAGCTGAGAAGAAAGCCGTCGATGCTCGCCTCTAGAGTTCGACCGCACCCGTGGCTGGACAGCGCCGCGGGGGGCGTTAGTAGCAGCCCATCCACAGGGGCGGAGGCCTCTGGCCGCAGGGGCGCCCATCAGGGTCGCAGCGGCGGTTCTGCCCCAGTCCAACTTCCTCTCTAGGGTTGTGTTTCCTTCCTTTCGATCCCGTGCCTTTGCTTGGTGAGTTCGCTACCTTTAGTATGTATTCTCGTATGATATTAGAGGATGTTGATGATAGAAGCATACTAGGTTTGGACATAGGATAGTTGGAATGCCATGTAGTGGCTTGTGGACCTTAGGTGAGTATGGAGATGTTGTTGGAATGTTCAAAGGTTAAGGGATGTATGTTTCTGAGTGGTACATGGGATGAGTGTAGGGATATCCTTGTGAGGCTTGTGAGGTAGAGATTGTAAGTTTATAGTTGTGAGCTTATGGTTGTTGAGATTATAGGCTAGGATATGCGTATCCTAGCCTAGTGATGTTACCATTGAGGTTATTGAGACTAGGCTTGTTATCCTAGTGGTGTTGTGAGTTGTGATCTTGCGAGATCCGAGGGTTTAGAAGTCTTAGAATTCTAGCTTATGTTGAGTGTGATGTGAGCATGAGGGATTCTAGGATGCGGTCCTAGAATTGAGAGTCAAATGGTCTTGCGTAGATCATTTGTATAGAAGTCTTAGACTTCTATTGTGAGTGGGTTGTTATTGATATAGTTATCTTCTTGTGAGCAGGTTATGGGCTTCCTCCCTAAGGAAGCGAGAGTGTTGTGATTTGAGTGTGGTACCGAGGTAAGTCTCGAGACTTAGCTCGTATTCCTTGTATTAGCATTGATGCGTGTTTGGCCCAAGTGTATGATAACGGGCGGTTACATCACTGCCTAGCTCTTGCGAGAGCTAGGAGGTTCTTGGCGACTGGCCTGTGCTGGTTAGACGGTCGGAGGCATCCGTACCGTTCCATGCCGGAAATAGGGATCGAGGTGAGACCACAGTGGCCCCGTGTCACAAAACTAAGTTGAATTAAAACGGGATATGACTCAATAGTAATAAAGATAATAAACCGGATTGGTGTGCTTTTGAGTATGTTGTGTGTTTCAGATGATTTACTTGTGTTTGTGCCTTTCCCATTAATTCTAATGCTTCGAATATGAGCTAACGGTTTTATACCGAATGTTGTAGATTGCCTTGCAGGTTAGGAATGCGCCCGAGAGATCCGAAGGGTGGGAAGCTGGGGTCTGTACATTTTAGGAAGGGTTTATGAGTTGAAGTTGAGTTATGTTTTGTTCTTCGGTTATTGCGCTTTGTATGCCGCGTATTTGGCGTTTGGTTTTGAGTTGTATCTAGGCTAAAGTTTGTTGTTGCATTCTTTCGGGTTTCTTACCATTTGCATTAAAAATGATATAAGATTTTGCCTTTATTTGTGCCATATTGGAAAGGTCTGGTGAAATTGTTGTCAAGCTAAGGGTCGGGACCCATTGTGAGGTCTCGCCCGTAGCATTCCCGAGTCCCGCGGATTCGGGGTATTACAAAGTGGTATGAGAGCCCTAGGTTGAAAACAATGGCATTCGCAACGTTCTAAAGGCCGAATGAGGAATAAACAGAACCCCACGGGTTTTGACCTTTTCATTTTCAAAATTCGTATGCATGAGTCGGGGTAGAATGTATGGACCACCACTCCTTCCGCGGATCTCGGCAGCTTAGTTTATTGGATTTTGGTATGTATATATATAGATATGGTTATGAGGTTTGTAGTTATGCATGATGGAATTGATGTGTATCTTTGTGGATTGTAGTTGTATGATGGACATGATTTATGTGTATAGTTGTATATGTGGACGATTATGTGTATTAGACTTTGTATTGATATGATGGCATGTTGGATATGCTATATTGGTTGAGATATGGACTTAGGACTTATATAGTTATGTATACGTTTTCTTAAATATATAGTAGTATATGGAGTTATGAGACCTAATAGAAAGATGATATTATGACATCATAACCTTGAAGACGATGACGTGGCTTGGGATAACACTCATTCAAGTTGGATTACGCACAAGTATCGAGTCGGGCATTTCGTGATAACGAACACCATGACATTCTCGAATTCCTTTTTAAAGGATGTCGAAGAGGAGGATTGGAGACGAAGCAAATGAAGGACAACCAAGCAAAAGAAGAAAACGAGATAACTTGAGAGAGTGACATGAAGATGTAGAAGTCATTACCAAAGGAGATAATTTATATAAGTTCTCCAAGAAGATGCGTGGACCACTAAAGATGCGAGTCTAGGAGGAGATGGGTGCAACCCCACAATGTTAGAGACGATGTTCCATTACGAGAAGTAATGCTTCTCTTAGACGCTCCTAAGCTTTGGAGTCCAGTTATGGAGAATGATCGAACCCGGTATGAAAGACATAGGATACCGTAAGTTAAGCTTACGAGGTACCATTAAGCGAAGAGTCAAAATAACGAGAGTAATGAGAAGAATGGTATGGCAATGATTCACGTGGAATTGACCGATTCCGTTATGACGATAAGACTAAGAAACGCCATGGAGATAGAAGTATGAGTAGACGTGACCCCGAGACGAGAAGTGATGCAACAAGGAGCCTTAGTTATGAAAGGGCTTAAGACGAAGACCCAATTATATGCTAACGGTTATTGAATAACGTTGGAGGCTTTTGAGAAGACACGCTTACAAGATGTTATGAGGTGCGGTTAAGTCTATGAAGGAAAGTCATACGGAGTATGAGGCCGAAAGGAGTATGGTTACGTTATGGAAAAGGAAGAAAGCACAGAACGTGGAAGGAGCTAACGGAGTAGCGGAAGAGTACCCCAAGGAGGGTAGCCTTCATGAGTTAGTGACATAAGTATAGAGGGTTGGTAAATCGTTGACCTTAGAGAAGGTCAACCGTAATCTTGTAGGTGATGACCGAGAACGTATAAAGTGTGGGTTACCTATTGAGAAGTTGTAGACGGGAGGTATAAATTCAAGCGGAGACTATAATGGAACGGTAACAAAAGCTTGGAGTTTTTTCTATGGTTCTATGCCAATAGTAAGAAGTACATCAACATAAGCGTGATTGTCTTGAGCAATATAACGTTGAATGGTTAAAGCAAGTGACGGTAATAGACCTCTTGGAGAGGGATGGTAATGCCCTTTTTGCGAACTTAATAGGTCTCGAGTTTTGGCATATGGAGGAATTGAGCGGTTTGTAACCTTAAAGGTTTAAGCATATAAGGACGTAGTGGATCAGGAGGAAAGTGAAGTTTCCCGAGTTGCTTTAAGCGAATGGGAAGATATGGAAAGGAGATGCACGATATTTTGTTCTTAAGGAACGAATGATAAGTGATGCGAACAAGAGATGAGTCGAAGGTGTTAGACTTCCCCAAAGGAGCCATGAAGGCTATGGTGTGAAATGAGGGACCGAAGCTACAGTGGCATTTTAGGCTTTAACCTTAAGGTGATGGTGTTTGGTAATTCATGTGTCAGAAGTTTCAGCGGTTTGGAATGAGAAATTCTTCCGGTTTTTCCCCAGGGCATTCTGGTGTGACTTTTGAGGAAAGATACGAGTCAGGAAGTGTACTTTGATTTCCAAGGGATGTGTATGGTGAATGACGAGTAACAACATTTTCTTTGCAGTGGATGGCCCATTAAGACTAGTTGCATGCGATTGCGACGTTTGACTAGATCGACTTGGAGTGAAGAGTCACCAGTTTTGGATGAAGTTAAGAAAGGACCTTCATGAGGCGGCATTTAGGGCCGGTATGGTTACTACAAGTGTCGTGAAGCCATTTGAAATCACAAGTGCGATTGATGTGTGAGGAAGTTTACACAAATGAGTATCCATCGGTTTTCGGAATCGAGTTACGAAGATGGCACGCAATTTGTGTTGTTTCCAAGGTGGACCCTAACCTAAGGGTGTCATGCAATTATGATACTAGAGTTGCGCTAATGATTCTTTTGATTGGATTGGACGATGCCTTTTGTACTCTCAGAATTGAGAGGAACGAGCTTGACATGGACGACAAGGATGCTGGTTATGCAGGATAAGAGAATAACTAGAGTTATCTAGACGGGTTGAGACGTCCGAGGTGACCTCCTAAGAGACATAGCGGGTTGAGAATATCCAATAAATCAGTTGAGAACGAGGTGATAGTTTCGGCAATACCTTCAAGGTATATTGAGGAGATATGAAGCTTATAAATTGGTGGGCCATAACCGCCAAGTTGCGGGATGATTTTGACACTTTCTTCTCTTTTAAGGAAGTGAATGGATCGTGAGTTCCGAGACGTATCCGAGGAGTTTTGACAGGAGCAGAAGAGGTGAGTGACCTCCTTTTTGTTTTCTTTGAGACAAACATCAAGTTAAGGGGACTGTAAGATATTATGAATACATCCAAGCGGGGCTTGGGATGCGTATGAATTAACAAGAGAGGTTTCATGTGTACATAGACATTTGCGGGTATGTAAGATGAATGATCGACTAAGGGTCGAAGGTTAGCCAATTTAGGACGCGTGCTTATGGTGGTGTCGATTTAGCTACAGAATTTTATGCCAGGCTTGTACGAACAATAAGAGTATGATACGTGTATGTATACTCACTCAGCAAGAGTTGAGTACCCCACAGTGGCGACAGTTAGGGATGGTTAAGGACTTTAGTCGAAGATGGTCTTTGAAAGGCTTTGAGAAGGACCCGGGATAGAAGGTCCCGAGGATAAGCCTCATAGTTACCTCTATGGGTTGATGGTTTGTTGAGACCATGGCATTGGTAAGAGTTATCCGGGTTAGGATGTTCACATTAGCGAGACGGACTTAAGGCCGAGGTGGCTAAGTACATAGCCCTTGTGTGAACCATCGTCCGTTCAAGCTGAGCACCATAAAACGAGAAAGAAGACTTCATCCACCACTAGTTGTGCAGTGGAAAGGGTAAGATACCTCTACAACAGTTACTACTAGTTTAAGACCGTGCGATAGTGGTGACGAGTTGGGGTCGCATAGACCTACCAACGGAGACTATGTGTTTTTACACCCTATTGGGAAACAAAGCCGATGAGTTAGCTAGTTGGGGTGTCCACAATGTGATAGAAAGATGTTGGTATACCGAGTATCGTTATCTCGGATTGAGATGAGCGTTTCGTTTCGGGAATGTGTGGGCGGCAAGATCGTGCCACATAAGAGAACATATACCTTTCATGACAGTTTCACCCTTGGATAGTTGGTCAAATAGAAAGGACTTTGTTGACTAGTCGATGCCATGCAGAGGGTACGCGTGCGAGGTAAGGAGTAAATGTAGACCGGATATCTTCCCTAGGGTTGAGTATTCGTGTGACAGTTGAGAGGTACCGTTGTTGTAATGGTCTTGTTCGAAGCAAGTGGTGGATGGAAATGTAGTACCTTGTGATGTTAGAATTGGTAAATATATGTAAGTTTATCCCTGAGCAGATACGTGACGACCTCGCTTGAGTAGCGACGGTCCCAAGGTAGATGTTAGACAGGCTAAGTCACGAGGAAGTATGTACAAGAAAGAGGTGCGGACCTCTTGGGTTCGGAGATGAGATGAACCGAGTTAAGAATATCACGGACGTGAGGCGTCATACATGTTGATCGTTAGGAGGGTGATGAGTCCAATATATCGAACCTTTTTGGAGATCTTGGCGCGAGTTATGAAGTGGTTTACCGGATGGCATAGCCACTGAGAGTGAAAGTAATACATGTACGACTCGAGTTATGCTGTTAGTTGTATTTATCTAGTAGTCGACGAGGAGCCGATGAGGCTACCGGAAGGATGTGAGATTGTATCTTTGTTGGATTTTTAAGATGACCTAGTTACATCGAGTTGGTCGACGGCTTAGATAATGTGTGCATGTGTGATTTTATGTGTTTGGTGCCCCAAGCGGGAATGTGTATATGATCGGTTAGCTTTTGGTTTTTATGCGCTACGCGGTTCACACGAGTATGTATGCAGGCCTTGCGAGGTCTTGACGTGGCTACACGACTGTATGATGATTATCGAATAGAGTGTTGGCACATTACGGTTTTGAGTGGTTACTTAGTTAGTCGCCCGAGAGTGGTGTTTGGCAAGTTTCGGGACAAAACTTGTTTTTAGGGGGATTAGTTGTAACATCCGGAATTTTTATTCCGGATTGTTAGCGAGTTACTGACCTTCCCTCAGGCGCGGCTCAGTTTTCCCGCAGGCACGAGGCGCTGAGTAACGGGATTTATTTCAAAAATCCCGCCCCGACCCCTCATTATTTCACTCTTGCTTTTGGACCCCTCGGTTCCTAGCGTAAAATGAGAGGATGGATCAGCAGACCCTTGGGTTCCCTCTTTTGTGGCAGTCTTGCCCCTTCCCTCTCCCTTTCTTCCTCATTCACGTTGAACTCCTTTCCCACTCTCTTTCTTGTGCTCTCTTCTTCCATCCTTGATATTGGAGAAGCTCTTAATGATCCTTCCTTCTCTTCTTTTTGTGTAAGTGTCCAGCAAGGAGGTGGTGTGCAGATCCGAGTTCAACAGTAAGCCTCTTCTCCCCCTCATCTCCTTCATCTTCTTCCTTGAGCTTCCATGGTGGAAGCCATGTATCCTAATATTTTTCCCCTTGTTTATGCTTGCATGTCCTTAGATCTAGCTTAGATCATGTGTAGGGATCATTGTTGTGTGTGAAGATCTTCCTTGATGGAGTCAGCCATCTGGAAGTGACCGGAATCGAGTGCCCAGCTGAGAACAAAGTCGTCGAAGCTCGCCTCTGGAGTTTGACCGCACCCGCGGCTGGACAGGCGCCGCGGGGGGCGCCATCAGCAGCCCACCCGCAGGGGCGGCAACCACAGCCGCAGGGGTGGCGGCCTGCAGCTCCTGGCCGCAGGGGTGGAGGCCTTTGGCCGTAGGGGCGGCGGCCTCTGGCCGCAGGGGCGTCCATCAGGGCCGCAACGGCGGTTCTACCCCAGTCCAACTTCCTCTCTAGGGTTGTGTTTCCTTCCTTTCGATCCCGTGCCTTTGCTTGGTGAGTTCGCTACCTTTAGTATGTATTCTCGTATGATATTAGAGGATGTTGATGACAGAAGCATACTAGGTTTGGACATAGGATAGTTGGAATGCCATGTAGTGGCTTGTGGACCTTAGGTGAGTATGGAGATATTGTTGGAATGTTCAAAGGTTAAGGGATGTATGTTTTTGAGTGGTACATGGGATGAGTGTAGGGATATCCTTGTGAGGCTTGTGAGGTAGAGATTGTAAGTTTATAGTTGTGAGTGTTAGCATGAAATATTGTGATGTTTTAGGCACGTTTTCTAAACGTATTTGATTCATATTGATAGTCTTTGGTTTAGCATTGTTGCATTTGTGAGCTAGTTTGCCTATATTGTCGATATAGATGTCTACACAAGCTTTATATTGATTATAGGTGATTGAGAGCCATTTCCGAACGGAATCTAGCAAGGATGAGTTGATTGAGTATGTCCATGGATTGAGGGCATTCTTAGGAGCAAAATGAGTGTCAACTTATGGAATGCACGAGGTTAGGGAAGAATCACGTTCTTGCCCTAAACCACGCTCTAAAATACGGCCGTACTACAAACCACGTTCAGTTCCACGGCCGTGGAACCCTAGCAAGATAAGCGTGATTCATTCCAGTGGATTCTACGGTCGTGGAATCATGTGTTCAAACCGTGTCCAATTCCACACTCTAAATTACGGTCGTGGAATCTTCCACGACCGTGATCTTGGCGATCTTTTTCGCCACATTTTAAACCACGATCTTTCAGAAGATTGGGCCGGGCCGATATTTTATCTTGCCCTATAAGAGGACGGACGAGGAGAGATTCCGGCATCTTCGCTTAGACGCACTTTGCGACCTCGCTTTAGGCTTACGCTTGCACCTTCGCTTGGGATTTCGCGATTTTGCAAAAGACGGACTTGCGCTCATCTTTAGAGTTGCCCTAATCTCGCACTTGGTGGAGATTGTGATAGAGATTTCCGGATTGACGGAAGATCGAAGATTCGGAAGGTTAATTGCGAGAAGATTTCTTCTTGTTTAGGTTTGATTTAGAAGACGGATTGACATCCCGTTCTTCCTTCTTATCTAATATTGTGTTTGTTTGTTCTATTCCAAATCTATTAACGATATTCATTCTTGATTGTGACTTTGAGATTAATTCGAAGTTTATTGGAAGTTTTCATCTTTCAATCTTTTAATCTTTGAATTTGATATCATAATGATGATTGTTGGCTAAAAACCCTTAACAATTCTAAGGTGAAGGGTTGATAGTTGTGGCTTAGATGATGATAGATCGATCGTAAACAGATTGGACCCTGAGAGTTAGAGAGAATCGTCGACAACCTTAAATTACGGCCTGTTCTTGAAGTCCACGGCCGTGGAACCTCAAGAACTAACCGTGATTTCCTTTAAGTTTACGAACCTGCTTTTACTTAAATCCAAAGTTAAAGACTTGCTTTAACTTAGTTTAGGCTTGCCTTTTCTAGGTGGTAGTGAAGCCTCAACAACCTCTACCTCGATTGTGAGTGTCACAACCGTAATTGGTTAAGTTAGTTTTGATCCTTGGATTACAAGTTTGGGTATTTGACATTAATTCTTACCTTTAGAACCTTTCTATATTGAAGCCTCAACAACCTGTATTGAGAGTGTCTTGTAGGTGAGTCATATAAGGTTTTTGGAACTTCACCGTACGATTACCTTACATTAGCATACCTTTGCAACTCTTAACTCTGTCCTTACATCATTAGTATATCTTGAATCGATTGTCACAGTTGGATACCTGGATCTTTAGGATTGTTGTTTTCCCAATAATTTGCAAAGCTCTTACATCCAATTGCTTGATAACCTACGATCGGATTTATTCTCCCCAAATCCCTGTGTTCGATACTCTGGAATTCTTGTTAATCTACGCCGATCCGTACACTGCGGGTTCGCTTGCTTGATTCTAGTTTTATAAATTTAAAGCCTATTTGCACGCACGTTTAGGAGCGAACAAGTTTTTGGCGCCGTTGCCGGGGATTTGGTCTAGACCGAATTCGGTAGCCGGTTGTCAAGCTTGGGAGCTTGCTCTCGTTATTTGATATCTTCTTGAGTGCATGCACAGGTCTAGGAGCACCGAAGACCTCTTACCTCTTGATCAAGAGCTTGAGAGGACTTTAAGGCAGAAGCGTAAGGAAAAGAAGATGGCTGAAGAACACGAACGTGATCTTCAAGCGGAGTTGGTGGAGAAGGAAGCTCAACTCCAATGGAATGAGAACATCCGCCGGGATGAAATGGATCGTCATTAATCTCAAGGTAACAATCTACATGATATGATTTTCCAAATGAGGATAGAACTAAGCGACCTTAAGAATAAGGGAAGCAAGAAATCCTCAAGGAGGGGATCAAGATCAAGAAGAAGAAGCCATTCATCCGCTGATGATAGTGATTCTTCCATGCTGCCGTTAGAAGAGATTGATCCCACGATCAATGTGAATCCTTTCCATCCACGGGGAGCTGCTAATCGTCGTGTTCCACCTAGGAATGCAAGGATCGAACGTGTAGATAATGAGCCAAGAACTCTTGGCCAAAGGATGGATCCAACACAACAACCGCGCCGTTTGGGCGTGAATTTTGATGCTGATGATGTGCAAGGGTTTAGCTTCAACCCTCAAGTCATTACTCTTGTTCGCCAAAACCAATTTGGCGGGACAAGCGCTGAATCTCCACACCAACACTTGCAAAACTTTGAGTGTATGATGGAGACAATGAGACCGAAGAATGCTACTACCAACAACTATAAGCTCAAGCCTTTCTTCTTCTCCTTGAAAGGGAAAGTGTTGTCTTGGTACCAAGCTCTTCCTAGTGGGAAACTAGACACGTGGGAAAACCTTTCCGCGGAGTTCCTCAGCAAATTCTTTCCGCCATCCAAAACGGTGGAACTTAGAGGTAAGATCAATGCGTTTTCCATGAGGTCTAACGAAAGTTTGTTTCAATCATGGGAAAGGTTTCAGGACTTGTTATTGGATTGCCCTCATCATGGCATATCCAAGCTTGCATTGCTGGAGATTTACTACAAGGGGCTGGATGCGGGAACGCAATTCAACCTCCAATCCCTCTCATGCGGAACATTCATTGACATGAGGGAAGATGACGCTTGGGACTTCATTGAGAAGCAAGCAAGGGTCATAGAGAAGTATTCCCACCGGAAAGTGGAGGGAAATCGTGTGGAGCAAGGAGCAAAGCTCACACATGAAGCTCAAAATCAGATTTTCTCCCTCAACAATGAGATCAAGGAGTTGAAGGAGGCGATCAAGACCAACTTCCCAAAGCAACAAGGGAAGGATGTTGGCTATTTGGACAACAACAATGGCGGCAATAACACAAACCGCAACAACAACAACAATAACCGGAACAACAACCGGAATAACAATTGGAATGGAAACAACAACAACCGGAACAACAATTGGAATAACAATAGGGGTTCAAACAACAACAATTGGCGCTCCAATCAACAAAATTCCGGTAACTCTTATCCTTCCAATTCTAATTCACTAACTCTACCTTCCTCTTCCTCTACTCCTTTGAAAAGCCAGGGGCAATCATCTAATGGAGGAAACACTTCGGGGAAGGAGAAGCCCGATCCCATGTTGGAAACGATTTTGGGAAAGCTACAAGGGCTGGAGAACCGCATCATTAAGGTTGATGATCAAATTTCCAAGGTTGATAAAGCTCAAAAGGTTTTAGAAAACCAAATGTTCAGCCATGTTGGAAACGATTTTGGGAAAGCTACAAGGGCTGGAGAACCGCATCATTAAGGTTGATAAAGCTACAAGGGCGAGAGCGCGCCTAGATAAACAGTTTGGTAAGTTCATAGAACTCATGAGCAAGCTGCATATTAACATACCCTTTATCGATGCTATTGTAGGTATGCCGGCTTATGGCAAGTTCTTGAAGGAGCTCCTCTCTAACAAGAGGAAGCTAGAAGACTTCGGAGAGATTAAGATGAGTTCGGATTCTTCGGATCTCATCAAGACCATGAAGGAGAAAATGCCCCCAAAGCTAAAGGATCCGGGGTCATTTTGCATTCCCATAGGAGTGGGAGATGTCACATACGATGTGTTATGTGATTTAGGAGCAAGTGTGAGCATCATACCACTTGCATTGTGTAGGAAGATCGGTTTAGGCGATCCTAAACCGGTGAAGATGACGTTGTACATGGCGGATCGATCCATCACTCGCCCCGTCGGTATTGTAGAAGACGTCCCAGTCAAGCTAGGTAAATTCTTTGTTCCCATTGATTTTGTTGTGCTTGACATTCCTGCAGATAGTCCGGTCCCGATCATACTCGGAAGACCGTTTCTTGCAACTTTCGGCTGCATAGTCGATTGCAAGAATGGTAGACTCGCTTTTGATATAGGGGAAGAGAAAGTAGAGTTCGTTCTTTCCACTCTAGTGAAGGAGCCAATCTTTGATGAGGATATATTTGATATCCAAGATGAAGAAGGGTTGTCTAGGGAGGAGGTAAGTGCGATTCTCTTTAACGATCCTTTACAAAAAGTTATCACTATGAGTCTAACAAATGTAGGGGAAGAAGAAGAGTGCAATGAGGCAATTGAAGCCTTAGAAGCACAAGAAGAGATGCATGAAGTGGAGTTTGAAAAACTCCACGATGAGGCAGAAAACGTGAGAATCCACGGCCACACACTATATTCCACGGCCGTGGATTTCACAACCAAAACCGTGTCCCACTCCAGGGAGTTATACGGTCGTGGAGAAGACATGACAACCGTATTTCCCTTCCATGCCCCAAACCACGGCTGTGGAGGCCATGAGGAACCCGTAATTTTGGGCGTGGAAAGGGGTGATCGAGACACTTCTTCAACTTCTTCCGATTCTTCTCCCACACATTCAACACCCTTAGAAACTTCCAAGGAGACATCGGATGCTCCTCAAGGATCATTGGAAGCTCCAAAAGCGATGGAATTAAAACCACTTCCTACTCATCTAAGGTACGCTTTTCTAGGACCTAATTCTACCTTTCCAGTTATTGTTAGTTCCGATCTAAGCATAGATGAACATAATCAGCTCATGATTGTCCTTAGGAAACATAGGAAAGCTCTAGACTATACTATTGAGGACTTAGTAGGAATTAAACCCTCCCTATGCATGCATAAGATACTAATGGAGGAAGATTTTAGAACTTCGAGACAACCTCAAAGGCGGTTGAATCCGACCATGAAGGAGGTTGTCAAGAAGGAAATTCTTAAGCTTCTTGATGCAGGTATCATCTACCCTATCTCCGATAGTAAGTGGGTGAGTCCAGTTCAAGTAGTTCCGAAGAAGGGAGGAATGACGGTCATCACCAACAAAAACAACGAACTCATTCCTACCCGAACCGTAACGGGATGGCGGATGTGCATTGACTACCGCAAGCTTAACAACGCAACGAGGAAGGATCACTTCCCATTGCCGTTCATCGATCAAATGCTTGAAAGGTTAGCGCAACATTCGCATTTTTGCTATCTTGACGGTTATAGTGGTTTCTTTCAGATCCCGATACACCCGGACGATCAAGAGAAGACCACATTCACGTGCCCATGGGGTACGTTTGCTTATAGGAGAATGCCAATCGGGCTTTGCAACGCCCCAGCCACCTTTCAACGGTGCATGATGGCCATCTTCTCGGAATACGTAGAGGAAATCATGGAGGTCTTCATGGACGACTTCTCCGTATACGGTTCCTCTTTTAACGATTGCCTTTCTAACCTTTCTCTTGTTTTGCAAAGGTGTGAAGACACTAACCTAGTTCTTAATTGGGAGAAGTGTCAATTTATGGTTAAGGAAGGAATTGCATTAGGTCACTTAGTCTCTAGTAGAGGGATAGAAGTAGATAAAGCTAAGATAGAGACCATAGAGAAGCTTCCTCCCCCAACTTCGGTGAAAGGGATAAGAAGTTTCCTAGGACATGCTGGATTTTATAGACGTTTCATTAAAGACTTTTCTAAGATATCAAAACCTCTCACTAATCTATTGATGAAGGATGCGGTTTTTGAGTTTTCGCAGGAATGTTTGGATGCGTTTAACACCATTCGGCAAGCTCTAATTTCAGCACCTATTATCCAACCTCCGGATTGGACTCTTCCCTTTGAGATTATGTGCGATGCTAGTGACGTAGCTATTGGAGCTGTTCTTGGACAATGAAAGGAAGGGCGAACCCATGCCATATACTATGCTAGCAAGACGCTAGATGAAGCGCAGCTCAACTACGCCACTACCGAAAAAGAGTTTTTAGCCATTGTCTATGCTATTGACAAGTTTCGCTCTTATCTTGTAGGTGCAAAGGTGATTGTCTACACGGATCATTCTACGATCCGGTACCTCCTTGTGAAGAAAGACGCGAAGCCAAGGTTAATTAGATGGATTCTTCTCCTACAAGAATTCGATCTAGAGATCCGCGACAAGAAAGGTTCAGAAAATTCTGTTGCGGATCATTTGAGTCGCCTAACACATCTAGAGGACGACCATTTACCCATCGATGACTCCTTCCCGGACGAACACCTACACATTATAGAGGAGTGCATCGACGTGATCTCCAAAGGTAACGAACCATGGTTTGCCGATTTTGTTAACTATTTGGTTTGTCAAGAGATACCACCCGGATTATCCTACGCACAAAGGAAGAAGTTCTTTAAGGATGTCCGGGAATACTTTTGGAACGAGTCTCTCCTCTTTAAGAGAGGTCCGGATGGCATCATTCGGCGATGTGTGCCGGAAGATGAGATGCAAAGTGTCATCCGTCATTGTCATTCACTACCTTGTGGAGGACACGCTAGTTCGAACAAGACTAGCGCAAAGGTGTTGCAATCCGGATTCTTTTGGCCTACTTTATTTAGAGATGTGCAATCCTTTGTTTCTTGCTGCGATGCTTGTCAAAGAACAGGTAATATCTCTAGGAGGAATGAGATGCCCCTCAACAACATCCAAGAGGTGGAGATTTTCGACGTTTGGGGAGTTGACTTCATAGGACCCTTCCCATCCTCTTGTGGAAACCAATACATACTATTGGCGGTAGACTACGTTTCTAGATGGGTGGAAGCAATTGCCTCTCCCACCAATGATGCCATGGTGGTGGTTAAGTTCTTCAACAAGACCATCTTCCCGCGATTTGGGACGCCAAGGACTATCATTAGTGATGGAGGTTCTCATTTCATTGCCCGGCGCTTTGAAGCTCTTCTAGCTAAGTATGGGGTTACTCACAAGATCGCTACCCCTTACCATCCACAAACAAGTGGACAAGTTGAGATCTCAAATAGGGAGATCAAAGGAATCTTAGAGAAGACGGTTTCAAGGACTAGGAAGGATTGGTCTTTGAAGCTTGACGATGCATTGTGGGCATACCGGACTGCATACAAGACTCCCATAGGAACCACACCATACAACCTTGTGTATGGGAAGTCTTGTCACTTTCCGGTAGAGTTGGAGCACAAAGCGTTTTGGGCTATCAAGTGGCTGAATTTCAGCATGAAGGAAGCGGGAGAGAAGCGTCTCCTAGACCTTAATGAGTTGGACGAACTCCGCTTGAATGCTTATGAAAACGCTAAGATCTATAAGGAGAGAGCAAAGTGTTGGCATGATAAGCATATCATTCCAAAGGACTTCAAAGAAGGAGATCAAGTTCTCCTCTTCAATTCAAGACTTCGTCTCTTTCCAGGTAAGCTTAAATCCCGTTGGACCGGACCTTTTCTAATTAAGCGTATTTGCCCCCATGGTGCAGTTGAAGTATGGGGTGGAATGAGCGGAAGCTTTAAGGTGAACGGCCAACGACTTAAGAAGTATATGCCGGAACTCCAAGCTGAAGAGTTCGCGCCTACCGCACTCGAATAAGTGCGAGATTCGTCTAGCTACGGACCTTAAACAAAGCGCTTCTTGGGAGGCAACCCAAGGTATTGCATTTTTGTTTTTGTTTTTGATTCATAGATTAGCTTAGTATAGACGTTTTTGCTTTGTTTTGCCTTCGATTCCTTCCGGTATGTTCGTGTTTTTGGATGTAGGAACGATGGAAAAGGAAAAGGGAAGGATAATGTTGAAGAAAAGTGACGAAATTTGGACTTTGGAGCTTTACAGAGAGTTCCACGGCCTAAACCACGGTCGTGACAGCTACAGTGACCGTAATTTCCAAAAGCCTTTGAAAAATCACCAAAACCACGGTTCCGTACAAAACCACGGCCGTGGAATACCCCGACAGACCGTGATTTTCAAAATTTTGCCTGTGACTATATAAACCACATTCTTCACAAAAACCACTCCATAAATCCCTCTTCCACGGCCTATACGCCGAATCCACGCCCCCTCCTCAAATTCTTCGTTCGTTAATCGTTTTTAACGATTCTTCTTTCCAAACTGAAGCAAATTCAACCACTAACAAGATCCAAGCGACGAATCGAGCGGAAATTCACCAAGGAACGCACAATTCGGATTTTTAAATCTGAAAAATAGGTTTTTCCACTCTTCTTGATCTTTGTCGATTTGGTTCGTTTTTGTTAGAGATTTTAGGAAGAATTGATTGAAATTGGAATAAATTAGACTAAGGCTGATTGATTGTTGAGATTGAGTACTGAATTCTGAGATTTGCGAAAAACTGAGACAAACCACGGTTCCTGGAAGAACCACGGCCGTGGAATTGCTAGAACAGCCCGTAATTTTTGACAGTAATGGACTTTGTGAGGAGAGTTTCAGGGAGAATCAAAGAGAAGAAGAATGATCAGAACAAGAAGAGGAAGGGTAATCCCTCTTCTTCTTCATCCTTTAGGGCACCACCACCCTCTTCCCCTTCACCTCCATCTTCACCTTCATCACCCTCACCTCCTAGCCCTAGAGTCCCGACCATTCATGAGGATCACCTTGCTGCATTTGAGAGGATCGAGGAGAGGGCTGTGATTGGTCCTAGGTACCTGCTGTTAGAGGAACTAGTTCCTCTTAACATCGTAGACGACCTTACTTGGCTCTTGGATAGAGCCGGACTAGTTGTCTTCTCGGCTATCCGAGAAGACGCGTATGAGGAGATTACGAGGGAGGTTGTGACCTCTTTCGAGCATAGCCACGTAGATAGGACCGTTTCTTTCCGTCTTATAGAAAGAAACTATGATTTTAGCATCCGAGAGTTCGGGACTTTCTTCGGGTTTCATGAGACCTTTAACGGTCGCTTTCCTAGTGGCGTTTACGCCAAGGACTTTTGGGAGGAGGTAGCGATGATCTACGCCAGCGAGGACCGCTGGCAACCTGCTGATACCAAGGCCAAGTTGATGTATCACTTGGCCTTGAAGATTGCTCACCGTGTTCTTTCGGAGTGTCTCTTTCCTAGGACGGAGACGCCCCAAAAGATCAAGACAGATGAGCTCTTTTTACTGTATTCCATGCTGTATGGGCGCCGAGCTGACTGTGCCACCCTCTTGGCTGCTACTATGAGCAAGCTCAAGAACAAGAGGAAGGGCAACATTGGATACGGTGGGATAGTTACCCACCTTGCTAGGAGTTTGGGTGTTAATTTCTCTGCCTGTACCCGTATACCAGCCGTACCCCTAGGACTTCATGCCTTCATGACTAGAGGGCTCATCTTCCCCACACATAGAGGACCGCCTTATGCGGCCATGCCTTGGGAGAGCAGGACCGGTAGGGGTATTGAGTGGCTGCAGGAGTATTCCATTATGGCGGGACGCCATAATTGGAAGGAGATGTTCGCTGCCATGCGTGCGAACAGGATTGCAGCTCCCCCATACGTCCTACCACCAGTTGTTGAGGAGGAGGAGATGAGGGATCAGTTTAAGGGTGGAGGAGGAGCCGAGCATGAGTTTGGTACGTTTCCGGATCAGCCGGATGCGGCCCCCGATGTGCCTAGACGTTCTCCACGTCCAGCTAGAGCTTCAGGCTCGTCTTCTCGCCGCGCCAGCGTGAGTGAGAGACCCACATGGGCTGACACACCCTCTACATGGTATGAAGCTCCACCTCCATGGGCTACAGATACACCATCTGCACCAGCACCAGCACCATCCGACGCTCCAGCATGGTACAGTCAGGCTCTGGGATGCTATGAGCAAATGCCAGATTGGGCTACTGGTCTTTCAGAGAGAGTAGGAGCATTGGAGATACGAGCCGATGCTAGAGATGGACGCTTGGACGACCTCGATCACATGATGAGAGACGTCTACCGCCAACAGTTTGGGCGGTTTTATGATCCTAGCTTCTCCCCATTCCCGCCTCCACCAGCGCCGCAGTGACTATGATGATTGACCGTTCGCTTTAGCCGCTCCACCGCCATTTTGTGAGTTTCTTTTTCTTTTCTTTCTTTTCTTTCTTTCTTTTGAACATTAGGGACAATGTTCGTCCTAAGTATGGGGTGGGGTGTGACTAAAAGTTTGTAATAACTCTTACTCACTATGTTTGCTTCTATTCGAGACTATCATTGCATGTTCATTATATTGTTGCATGTTTCATTATTGCATTGCATGAAAAAGAATTTGAAAAACCCATAAAAATTGAAAAATTTTGAAAATTTTGTGCTTCTAATAAATTGAGATGATTTCTATGATAATCACTACTTGTGAATTGAGTTTGATGACAATTGCATGCTTAAAAGAATAGTGAATTGAAAAGGAATTGAATGAGTTGATTATACCTCTTTTGCAAGTTTCATAATGTGATGGATGTTACTTAAATCATGTTGAGAAATTGAAGTTGAAATCACACTATAAGTTCTTATACTTCTTGTTGAGATGATTAAGGCAATTCGATATTTTCTCTCTTCCCTCTTTGATCATTTAGCTCCTCATTGAAATATTGACCACCTTTACCTATCCGGGAACTTGGAGAAGTGAATGAAAAAGGCATGTTTGATGTGGGAGGGCCATGAGAGCAATTATTTGCAATCAAAAGAATAGAAAGAAATTGTAGGTTTGGGGAAGTCAATCATGATGATGAGTAACTCGGCACCATTCACATAGCCGGGTGTTTGTGTCTTGCCAAAGTCGGATAGAGCGATATTCCTAGCGGATTATGGTATGTGCGCTAAGGGTTTGAGGCATCTCATAAAATTGAGAAATGCCAATCTCCTAGGCTTCGGTTTTTGTTCACCGCTGTCCATAACTCCAAAGGTAAAGTCGAAAAATGAAAGGAAGAGAGCGAAGCTCTAAGTTGAAGTGTTGCGGAAACCGCAAAAGAAGAAGAAGGAGTAGTTGTCCACTTTCCCGGGTTCATGCACCACATTCCTTAAAGTTTCCTTCCCTTTCCACATTCTAGACCTTTTTCTTTGAAAGTCCTTAAGATCAAAAGAATGTTATATGACTTGGTGATCTAAATTGAAGTTTCTTATGATTTATTTTGATAATGTTTAAGGGTTATGATGTTTGTATAGAAGTTTGATTGATTCATGAGTTTTCTTTACTCTTTACTCTTTGATTAAGTGTATGAAAGTCTTATAAACGATTGAAGCAAGATTTGAGAATGATCTATTCTTTAGAAGGCACATTCCTCCAAAAGAAGTATTGCTTTGAGAAGGTACACATATTTCATCCTAACTCTTGTTTTAAAGCTTTTGAAAGACCTTGCTTAGGGACAAGCAAGTATTAAGTATGGGGTTATTTGTTAGCATGAAATATTATGATGTTTTAGGCATGTTTTCTAAACGTATTTGATTCATATTGATAGTCTTTGGTTTAGCATTGTTGCATTTGTGAGCTAGTTTGCCTATATTGTCGATATAGATGTCTACACAAGCTTTATGTTGATTATAGGTGATTGAGAGCCATTTCTGAACGGAATCTAGCAAGGATGAGTTGATTGAGTATGTCCATGGATTGAGGGCATTCTTAGGAGCAAAATGAGTGTCAACTTATGGAATGCACGAGGCTAGGGAAGAATCACGTTCTTGCCCTAAACCACGCTCTAAAATACGGCCGTACTACAAACCACGTTTAGTTCCACGGCCGTGGAACCCTAGCAAGAGAAGTGTGATTCATTCCAGTGGATTCTACGGTCGTGGAATCATGTGTTCAAACCGTGTCCAATTCCACGCTCTAAATTACGGTCGTGGAATCTTCCACGACCGTGATCTTGGCGATCTTTTTCGCCACATTTTAAACCACGATCTTTCAGAAGATTGGGCCGGGCCGATATTTTATCTTGCCCTATAAGAGGACGGACGAGGAGAGATTCCGGCATCTTCGCTTAGACGCACTTTGCGACCTCGCTTTAGGCTTACGCTTGCACCTTCGCTTGGGATTTCGCGATTTTGCAAAAGACGGACTTGCGCTCATCTTTAGAGTTGCCCTAATCTCGCACTTGGTGGAGATTGTGATAGAAATTTCCGGATTGACGGAAGATCGGAGATTCGGAAGGTTAATTGCGAGAAGATTTCTCTTCTTGTTTAGGTTTGATTTAGAAGACGGATTGACATCCCGTTCTTCCTTCTTATCTAATATTGTGTTTGTTTGTTCTATTCTGAATCTATTAACGATATTCGTTCTTGATTGTGACTTTGAGATTAATTCGAAGTTTTTTGGAAGTTTTCGGAAGTTTTCATCTTTCAATCTTTTAATCTTTGAATTTGATATCTTAATGATGATTGTTGGCTAAAAACCCTTAACAATTCTAAGGTGAAGGGTTGATAGTTGTGGCTTAGATGATGATAGATCGATCGTAAACAGATTGGACCCTGAGAGTTAGAGAGAATCGTCAACAACCTTAAATTACGGCCTGTTCTTGAAGTCCACGGCCGTGGAACCTCAAGAACTAACCGTGATTTCCTTTAAGTTTACGAACCTGCTTTTACTTAAATCCAAAGTTAAAGACTTGCTTTAACTTAGTTTAGGCTTGCCTTTTCTAGGTGGTAGTGAAGCCTCAACAACCTCTACCTCGATTGTGAGTGTCACAACCGTAATCGGTTAAGTTAGTTTTGATCCTTGGATTACAAGTTTGAGTATTTGACATTAATTCTTACCTTTAGAACCTTTCTATATTGAAGCCTCAACAACTTGTATAGAGAGTGTCTTGTAGGTGAGTCATATAAGGTTTTTGGAACTTCACCGTACGATTACCTTACATTAGCATACCTTTGCAACTCTTAACTCTGTCCTTACATCATTAGTATATCTTGAATCGATTGCCACAGCTGGATACCTGGATCTTTAGGATTGTTGTTTTCCCAATAATTTGCAAAGCTCTTACATCCAATTGCTTGATAACCTACGATCGGATTTATTCTCCCCAAATCCCTGTGTTCGATACTCTGGAATTCTTGCTAATCTACGCCGATCCGTACACTGCGGGTTCGCTTGCTTGATTCTAGTTTTATAAATTTAAAGCTTATTTGCACGCACGTTTAGGGGCGAACATTGAGCTTATGGTTGTTGAGATTATGGACTAGGATATGCGTTTCCTAGCCTAGTGATGTTACCATTGAGGTTGTTGAGACTAGGCTTGTTATCCTAGTGGTGTTGTGAGTTGTGATCTTGCGAGATCCGAGGGCTTAGAAGTCTTAGGACTTCTAGCTTATGTTGAGTGTGATGTGAGCATGAGGGATTCTAGAATGCGGTCCTAGAATTGAGAGTCAAATGGTCTTGCGTAGATCATTTGTATAGAAGTCTTAGACTTCTATTGTGAGTGGGTTGTTATTGATATAGTTATCTTCTTGTGAGCAGGTTATGGGCTTCCACCCTAAGGAAGCGAGAGTGTTGTGAGTTGAGTGTGGTACCGAGGTAAGTCTCCGGACTTACTTAGCTCGTATTCCTTGTATTAACGTTGATGCGTGTTTGGTGGTGTGTGTTTATTGTTTATGTTATAACAATTAAACCGGAAATAGGACCACCGACCTTTATATTATTTTGGCCAAGTGTATGATAACGGGCGGTGACATCATTTGCCTAGCTCTTGCGAGAGTCTAGGAGGTTTTTGGCAACTAGCCGTGTTGGTTAGACGGTTGGAGGCATCTGTACCGTTCCATGCCGGAAATAGGGATCGAGGCGGGACCACGGTGGTCCCGTGTCACAAAACTAAGTTGAATTAGAACGGGATATGACTCAATAATAATAAAGATAATAAACCGGATTGGTGTGCTTTTGAGTATGTTGTGTGTTTACGATGATTTACTTGTGTTTGTGCCTTTCCCATTAATTCTAATGCTTCGAATATGAGCTAACGGTTTTATACCGGATGTTGTAGATTGCCTTGCAGGTTAGGAATGCGGCCGAGAGATCCGGAATGGTGGGCAGCCGGGGTCCATACATTTTAGGAAGGGTTTATGAGTTGGAGTTGAGTTATGTTTTGTCCTTCGGTTATTTCGTTTTGTATGCCGCGTGTTTGGCGTTTGGTTTTGAGTTGTATCTTGGCTACAGTTTGTTGTTGCATTCTTTCGGATTTCTTACCATTTGCATTAAAAATGATTTACGATTTTGCCTTTATTTGTGCCATGTTGGAAAGGTCCGGTGAAATTGTTGTCAAGCTAAGGGTCGGGCCCCAGTGGGAGGTCTCGCTCGTAGCATTCCCGAGTCCCGCGGATTCGGGGTGTTACATAAGCTAAAAGAACAAAAACATCATGGCATTCATCCGTAAGTGCGGAATTTCAAGATTATATAACAACGTGTTTTAGCTTTGATAGTGAATCTTTTGAAATTTTGGATTGATGGAAGAAGTTAGCCCCGAAGTATCTAACCTTGATCAAAACTGTGCAAGAACTCATGGTTGTGCCCACATCAACGGTTTCCTTGGAACAAACATTTGGCCAAGGAGGGAGCATGTTAAGTTACAAGAGAAGTCAATTAAAGCCCGAAAAAATTGGAGGCACAAGTATGCATTCAAGATTGGATAAGGAAGGAGAAGCGGAAATAACGGAATGCCCCGGTTTATGACTCAAAATCGGATTCCAGCTCTGATGATTCGGACACAACTTCCGAGTCCGATGCATGAAGGTAACCGGGGTAACTAAACAACTCGGAAGTCCAACAAAAGGTAAGCAAAGGTAAGAGAACTACGTGGGCTTTGCTTCCTATTAACTCGAGAGGATACGTAGGCAATCGGGAAACCGGTTCAAGCCCTTTCCTTTTTTTAATTAAATTACTAATATCACCAAGATTTCAAAAAAAAAAAAAAGTCGAGAGCAATCTCGGGCTTAATTTCCAAAATATTCATGAGATTTTAGAAATTTTGACCGAGATTGCTCTCAACATTCTTTTTTTTTACTAAGTGGTTGCTAAACCTCCAAACCGTCAGTTTGGTGGGTTAGCAAACCGGCGGTTTAAGTTTAACCTAAACCGCCGGTATTATATTGGCCGGTTTAGGTTTGTGACCCATGTCTAAGCAAAACGACTCCTAGACTGCGACCGTCGAGCCCTCAGTGACGGGATCTCCAGGCGGCGTCCGTCGAGCCCTCAACAAAGGCGAGCCTAAGCGGCGATTAACTTAGCCGGAGAATGAGCCACTCCAAATCAACCGGAGAGTGAGAGACAGTCCTCGTGACTGTAGGGTTGCACCGATCGCGACGACTCTTGGGTGGCTCGGCGAAGAAGACGGTCGGAGAGTGAGAGAGAGAGTAGAGAATAGGCTTGTGAAAGGGAGGTTGGGCGACGGTTTCGTGAGGAGCGGCTAGGGTCAAGGGTAAGGTTTCAGCACGGGAAGTGAAATCGGGGAGAGGGGTTACGGGGTAGACTAAAAGAGAGATGGATTAGGAGATGAAAAAGTTAGGTTAGAAGAGCGGGTTTTACGTGCTTTACGGACCTGGATTAACGATAATCCCAACCCACCCGAATAAACTAAAATAAATCATACAATATTATCTAAACTCGATTTCCCCGACAAAAACAAAAATTCTAGACAATTGTAAATAAAATTAAAATTTAACATAGAATGCGACATTACTAAAATAACAAATGTAATGATCTTTTAAAGATTTTTAAGCAACAAGCCGGTTTATAAATTATGATTATATGTATTCCGTAAATGTATAATTATATATAGAGAAGATTAAGCTACTAAGACACCTTTTTTTTAGAAAACAAATTTGGCTCCTAATACTTAATAACTTTAGAAAAAGGTAAATTAGATATTAAGATCATATTTATTAGGTAGTTACGATATTAAGGAGAGATAATTAATTATTAGAATATATTAATTATGCTAAAAATAAGGAAACCGGTTAACAAATTTTTGGTAACCGTACGCTTGAGATTTGAGAATCTCTTTCATCCGTCATTATCGCTCTTTATGCGCCATTCTCGCTCTTTTGTCGGAAATAAAACATTGCTCCATTGCTTCATCTTCAACCTCCAACTTCATTCTTCATTTCCTAGCGTGGCCGGGCGCGAGTGCACAGGTAGCTTCGATTTCAACCCAGGTGAGGCGAATGTCCCAGGTGAACATCAACGACTCGATGTCTTATATGGTGTGGTTGTTTGGCTCGCCGGCTCGATCCACACAGATCCAAAAGCAACAAAAGGCGAAGACAAATGTGTATGAGCTATGATTTTCGAATCCTAATTAATGATGATTAATGTTGATTAACTTAATCATCGATAGTAATTGACACATAACTCGTGAAGAGTGCGTAAGTGATGAGTATGAGTCCCACCGTTATGTTCTTGACTTAATTTTGGATTTATGGGGAATTTTTAACTTTTTTCCCGGGTAATTGTTTTTACCCTCCGGTGTTATTTGGAGTATTTGGGAGCTTCAATTAATAAAAATGCAATTAAGAGAAATAATCAGGACATCGGACAGGCCCTAGATATGAAATAACATGGAAAAACAAATCGGCCAAAAGAGTCGCTATTTCGTTTCTTAGCAGTTAAGAAAGACGGCTTAGGAATACGCGTTTTCAAGGCAGTTGCGTAATAATTATCCCTACAATATTTCATATTTATATTCCAATTTCGAGAAGTTTGGAGAAGGGGGTTCAACCCGCCTTTGGATCGGTGAAAGGACAATTATCGACTTCGCTAAAGAATAATTATCGTCTTCTCTATAGATATCGAAAAACCGTTTATTAATTCATTTCCTTTCATGTTTCCTCGTAAATGCTCTGATTTCTCTCAACCTTCAAACTCAGATCTACTCTCCGTTTCTAATCCAATTTCAAATCCGTTTGAGTTTTTGAATTCCTCTCTTCATTATCTTCATTTTGGTACCGAGTTTCTACGTTTACGAGCAAATAATGATATGGTCAAGCATATATGCTATTGGGCCTATTCCGTCACTCCGAGTTTGGTGAATTTGATGTTGTCCGGTCGTAGCTTGCGTCGTTGTGATTCGAATCTTCTTTCGGATCGTCAATCGGGTTAGTAACGAATAAGTTATGAATTTATTCGTTTTCCGTATTGTGATTTGGCCTAAATTGACCTTTGGCTTGTCAAAATGAATGATTGGGAATTTCATTATGGTCGTTAATTATTCATGGTGATTATGGGTTATTTGTTTGATGAGATTTGATGACAGGTGAGTTCGAAAATTGTATGCGGGCAAAACGTTATTCTAGTGAAATTTAATTAATTAATCAAAGGTTAATTAATTTAATTGGGATTATAGAGAAGGATATAAGTTAATTAAGTTCAAAGGAATGAATTTAATTGATATTTGAAACAAGATGTTTAATATGAGGATATGGTGAATGGTTATGATGTATATGATCTTTGAG
Organism: Fagopyrum homotropicum; assembly: GCA_033239125.1. Lineage (NCBI taxonomy): Eukaryota > Viridiplantae > Streptophyta > Magnoliopsida > Caryophyllales > Polygonaceae > Fagopyrum > Fagopyrum homotropicum. The sequence continues at coordinate 12,251,071 of BSWB01000008.1, forward strand.
GATCTTAGAGATTAGAGTGAAATCTTCTAGCATATGGTTCAATGGATTGATATATGTACCTTGCTTATCAGGCTTGACGTTTATTCATGCAAGAATCTAAGAGTTGATTGATTAAGGGATTACCTTGTAACAGGTAAGTCCTTAAGGCTTACTTAACTACTTTCCGTGTGTTGGTTTGGATGTACTGAAGGTGTGTGATTATATATTTATAACTATAAACCGGAATAGGACGAGCATATGGATTTAATGGCTCAAGTGTATTATAATCGGGCGGTGACATCATTGCCCATCTTTGTTTAGAGCTGGGAGATTCTCTACGAGCAACCCTGACAGGTAGACGAGGATATTATATATCAACCCATTCTATGCATGTACACGGGGACAGAGGCGAGGGTTGGAAAATCCTCGTGTCACAAACTAAGTTGAATTAGTAATGCGAATAAGATAATGAAATATAATAAACGGTTTGTTTGTGAGCATGATTGTGTGATATCTTGTTTATGCTTTGTGTGTGCTATTACCGATATTTCAATATATGGATTGTTAGCTAAAGGTTCATATCATGTTGTAGATCCTTTGCAGGTTAGGAAGACTGCAGAGTGACCTAGATGAGTGATCAACCGATGACTTCCGTACATCTAGGATGTTATGGGTTTTGGGGTTATGTATATATACGTTGATCATGTTTTATACTCGGCTGTGCGGTTTTGTATGTATTATGATACTTAATGTTTCTGTTTTATAAAGGTTGTTTTATAATTATTTGTGCCTTGTTGTAAGATCCAGTCAACTTGTTGTCAGGTTAGGGCCAAGCCCATTGTGAGGTCCTAACCCAATAGCACTCTGAGTCCTACGGATTTGAGGTGTTGCAAACGACGACGAAGACGGGAGTTGACGGTCGCTTCTATGGCGGTGCCGATTGCTACGGACTTGAACAGATTTGAACAAATATGTTCGAACCGCCCTCAATTCTTCTTCTCAGCCCATCGATCCCCGTCTACGAGTGCGAGCCCTTCCCTCTAAGTCTCACAGATCCAATCGCCCTCGCCCAGATCCACGTCCGCGAGTGCGAACCCGTCACACAGATCCACTCTCCCATGCGCCGAAGTTGAAACTCGCCCTTGCCCCCGCCTGTAACAATGTTTGTACCTTCCTTTTCTGTTTGAGTCGATCTTTTGATTAATTCATGCAACTGTAAATTAATGTTTTTGATGTTCCTTTTGTCGTTCTACATACTTGGCTTTATAGGTTTTTTTGAATTCTCATTTGTTTCCATCGATCTCGTGTTGTATATGAATGGAAAGGTTAGATTTGGATTTGTTTAATTGGTCTTGTGTAAATGACGGTCTTGTGTAAATGAATCTTGTGTAAATGACGAGTTTGTGTAACCAAACCATGTGTAAATGACGAACTTGTTTAAACGACGGACTTATGTAACCAAACCATGTGTAAATGATGGATTTTTGTAACCAAACCTTGTTTAAATGACATAATTATGTAACCAAACCTTGTGGAAATGACAGATTTGTGTACATGACATAAACAAATGGAACTTGTGTAATTGAAAAACGACCGAATGTGTTAACTACATAAATTAACATAACAATTGAAATTGTGTATGAACATTGTGTAATTGAAATTATGTATTGATATTGTGTGATTCAAATTGTGTATGATCAAAACAATATACAACGTTTAATTAGTCCAGTTCGTATAAAGGTGGGAGGGAGGACTTGTCATCAAAAATTCGAATCCTAAATTTGACAAAAATAGGTCACCTGTAAGAGATTACACCAATTTTTATATATGCAATTTAATTAATTAACATTTAAAAAAATATTAGATAATTTAAGTGAGCAAAACTTAAACAATTTTACACATTAAATAAATAAATCTATTCTTCTAATTTCTCCTATAATTCTCATACTTTATTGGAGTAAATCATATTTTTCATCCCAATAACTTTCATAAGTCTCATAAACTACACTAGCGAACGTGTCCTAAGGAAGTATAGTATAAATACTTAATTCCCTTTAATTATGGTGGAATAAATTGATAGGAGTTAGGATGAGTCGGTGTCACATTCACATTGTGTGTGCGCCTTCACTTGAGGTTTAAGCCGTTTGTCCTTCTAGGGTTTAACCTTCTCTGTCTCTCCTCCAAATACCCCATTCCAAACAGAGGGTAAGGGTCTGCTAAATTTCTCGTCATGTGGGCTCGATCTGCGTCGACTTATGTCAGGTATCTGTGCCTTTCTCTCCTTCCTTTCACGCAATTCTTGCATTTCTCATTTCTATACCATTGTTATTCTATTGCCTGTCTCCTTGAGGATTTGATGTTTTTTCTAAGCCGTTTTCTTATTTATGGGATGAATATGTAGCGTACAATTCTTCTGCTACTCGAGTTCCGAATGGGATTTGTTGGTGGAAACGTTAAGGCTATCTCTGCCAATGCAAATCCAGGTCTTTTAATATTTCTATGATAGGGTTTTACAGTTTATCTGCTGAACCTGAAAACTGCGTCTTGCGATATTACCAGATTTGTGGTACAGTTTATTCAGCATCATATGGATAGAGACATTAATGACTAAATTTTCCCAAAATTGGATAGAAGTAATCCAAATGATGTGAGCTAAATAAGTTGGCAATGGGTTTCTCATGTGAAATTATTTAGTTATTCCTATTTTCAGAACACAAGGGTTAAGACTGGGAGCTAGCTGCACCTGTGGTAGGCTCGAATCAGTTGGGATACATGTGCAATACGAATTGTCAGATGCCAAGCCTGTGGAATCTCTGCCTGATACACGGTCAAGATTTAAGAAATTCTACCTGGCTGTAGAGGATCCACCTCTTTTATCTTTGGGTAGTCATTTTTTTTCCTCACAGGCCGGTCCAAGAAGTGGAGAGGAAGAAGATGGCAGTGATTGTATCTCTGAACCAGAGGTATATGATGAGGATGTTGCTGAATATTGTCCTGAAAGTAAGCTGCAACTAGATGTTGAGCATGAAGGTGGCCGGTCATTACCCGAGAGGAGACGGGTTCACTTAAATCTTACCCGGGCACTACTAAATGAACCCAAATCCGTTCACACTGCACTAGACAAGTACGTCTCAGAGGGCAATTCCTTGGATAAGATGGTAATATCCCGTGCCATGTCAGCTCTTCGGGGACGCCTGATGTATCGGAAGGCCTTACAGGTTAATCATTTTTTTACTATTACCATGAAATTTAGGCTTATACTTCCTTTTATGTTTATTTAAGAACAAGAGTGTAAGCGTGATAGAGTTTGCAGTGGAGATGACACAAATAGGATGACGATTCCATGCAAATAGAAAAGAACATTGAATCAACCAACTTAGTTTTTTATTTAAGTCAAGAACAAAATAAAGAGAACAACTTCGTGACTGTTCTCGTACAAGCGGGAAGTGTAAACCCCATGCCCTCAGCCTCTGTCTGAAAACCAACATTAGTTCTTCAATGTCGCTAACAAAATGTATACATCTGTATTAATAGCTCTGGAAAGCTTTTTGTGTTTTTGCAACTTTTGTAAGATCATCACCACTGAAAGGAAAGTATCTGCATAACTTTTATCAATCATGACAATATGGAGACGCGGGACAATCACACAGTTAGCAGAAAACATGAACTTGAGATTTAAGTGACAAGAAAATATTAGAAGTAGAGAGCATTGATGGGATTGACAGTCAGCACGCCAATAATGCTGGTAGAAAGCAATAGGAAATCATTTGTATCTTTCATGGACTTATTTTACTATGTTTCCAATGATCCTGAACTCCACATTGTTGCCAATTTGGTTCTTTGCAGTTCTCAGAGTGGCTGGAAGCAAAAAAGGTACATGACTTGACGGAGAAACATTATGCTTCACGGGTTGATTTGATTGCGAAAGTGCATGGTCTTCAGAAGGCAGAGCGCCACATTGAATTGATTCCCGAGTCCTTCAGAGGAGAATTCGTCTACAGAACCCTACTTGCAAATTGTGTATCCTTGAACAACCTGAAGAAAGCGGAGGAGGTTTATAATAAAATGAAGCGATCAAACTTTGGTACCTCTGCTTTCACATGCAACCAAATGATGATTTTGTACAAGAAGATTGACAAGAAGAAAATAGCTGATGTGCTCCTTTATATGGAGAAAGAAAATGTGAAGCCCACATCTGTAACCTACAGGCTGTTGATCGATACCAAAGGCCAATCGAGTGACATAGCTGGAATGGAGCAGATTGTGGAGACAATGAAGGCTGACGGTTTGGAGCCCGATTTGAGCACAAAAGCCGTTATGGCTAAGCACTATATTGCAGCTGGGCTCCAAGAGAAAGCCGAGTCTGTTTTGAAGGAGATAGAAGGAGTCAACTTAAGTTATACCCGTGCCTCGTGCAGCGTTCTTATCTCTCTGTATGCTACCCTAGGAAACGAAGACCAAGTGGAAAGAATTTGGAAGATTTGTGAGGCGAATACTCGAGAGAAGGAATATACGGCAGCTATCACTGCCTGGGGCAAGCTGAAGCAGATTGAGAAGGCAGAGGCTGTCTTTAAGAAATATGGGAAAACAAAGAAGCTGACTTCAAGGGATTACTCTACTATGTTAAGTGTATATGCTAATAATAAGATGCTAAAAGAAGGGAAAGAACTTGTGAAAAGGATGGGAGAGAGAGGATGTCAAATCGGGCCATTGGCTTGGGATTCTCTTGTGAAGCTATATGTGGAAGCAGGCCAAGTGGAGAAAGCAGACGCCATATTACACAAAGCAGTAATGCAGCAGAATAATCATCTGGTAAAGCCAATGCTTAATTCTTACATGATTATCCTGGAAGAGTATTCGAAGAGAGGAGATGTACATAATTCGGAAAAGATATTCTACCGATTAAAGGAAGCTGGCTATGCAGGTCGGCTTCGGCCATTCCAAACCTTACTACAAGCCTATATGAATTCCAAGACTCATCCTTACGGGCTTAGAGAAAGAATGATGACTGAAAATATATTCCCAAACAGAAGCATGGCATCTATGCTTTCTGAGGCTGATCCATTCAAGACGACACCAGTCTCGGATATACTTAATTGAAAGAGGAGGAGCATGTGTATTTATATTGCCAGGTTATTACTTTCTTAATTATACTCATCAATCAGGACCCTTGAACTTTGATCAACAAGGTGATTAGTTTGAAGTTGACAGATAAAAAAGGTTATATGCTTATGAATATGCATCCATGTCAAGAGTGATTTTAACATACATGTAAATACCTGTGTTGCCTAACCTTTATGCTATAGAGCACCTTGTAACTCTTCGAAGGAGAAGTTTCCCTCCTTTCTCTGCAACTTAGTGTGTGTTTAGTTGTATATGTGATCTGAAATTATAGTTGTGGTGTTTTGAGTAGATTTTTTAAAACATTATGGATAAAAACGTGCTTGGTAAAAAGAGTTGCGGGTATTTTTAAAGTGTTAAAAGACAAAGATACCCTTCATCCTTGTGTATTTGTTTGAAGAAAACGTAAAGAAAATCGATGCAACAAAAGACCAGAGAATTGATACAGAGAATTGAGACTGACAAAGATTCAATTCGTATTTCGAAGAAGAGAAGCATGGATTGGTGCTTTTGTATAGATGTACGTAGAGAAGGAAAAAGGAAGGATAAGCTAGATTTAGGTTCGATTTTGTACTTAACAATCGATACAAGTTTTCATTCGAAATAGATAAAGATCTTTAGGGTTCGATTTGGTCCTCAATGTGGTTTACAATTCGAGCAGATGGAGATTCTCAACCAAGGAATTTTAAAACAGAAGAGGATTCTCAATCGAGCAATGGCGCATGTGAGGATTTTCGAGCAATGGCGCATGTGAGGATTTTCGAGCAATGGCGCAGACGATGATTCTCAATCGAGGATTTTCAAGCAAAGGTACATACTACCCTTAACACTCGATACAAATTTACTATGATGCACGGACACAGATACGGGAAACGGAAACGGAAACGGACACGGCGAGAAACGGGGAAGTGGCAATCTTCAAAAGTATAGGAAACGGGGACACGGCGAGTAAAATAATTAATATATTATTTTAAAATATTGAAATATAGAATTACTATATATAATGAGATACATATATATGGAAAAAAAATCATTAATATATGAGTTGATAAAAATATTAACATGATGATAAAATAATCGAAACAAAAGTTTAGAAACAAACATTTTCAGTCTTACAAAAAAACATAGAAATAAACATATTTAGTTTTATAATCTGAAATAATCATACTTAGTATCAAAATTGAAGAATGAATCATTCATTTGCAAATCAACAATAACCGAACAACATGATCAACAAAGGAAAATAATAATAAATATTTGTGTATTATAAAAAGTGAAAGAATTAGAATAACATAGTCAACATTCAACAAATAAAAATTACAAAATAAATTAATAATCAAATATTCAAAATTAATTTATAAATCATAAGAAAAAATGGAGAGAAGAGTCGGTCGGCGGAACAACATTTCAACATTAGAGCCGGAGAAGAAGATCGGTGTCCTACTTCCGACAACCACAATCTCGCAGGTGGTCATGTGGAGCTAGGTTTAGTCGGAAAAAATGGGAAAGAAGAAAAAATATTACGGTATATATATAAGTTTTTATTAGTTGATCATGTCTTGACCGGACACAATTTGCGTCCTCACCGTGTCCTGGACGTGTCCTACCTTGGAAACGTTTCTTGACCGTGTCCGGTCATATTTGACCGTTTCCGAGCCGTGTCCGATTGTGTCCCCGTTTCCGACACGGCAGGACACGGGACACGCCGCCTTCTAGAAGTGTCCGTGCATCATAGCAAATTTACAATCGAAACAAAGAGGAGACTAGAAGAGGATACCATCTTTAACAATGGTGCAAACGAGGAGATAAAGGTATTTTTTTTTGTTGTTCAGATTATCAAAGGCAAATCAGGAAGGTAAACTGAAACACAATCCATAATCTATCAAAACAAGATTTCTAAAGTCTGCATAAAATGCAATATGAAACCCTAATATAAAAATGAAAGTTGAAACTAAACAGAGATACAAAATAGTGGGATCCACTCCAAATCAAGATTTCCTGACTTCAAATATAGGCATGATTTGGTCCGTGATGTGTTGTGTGATGTGTTTAGGAAGGCGGGGGTCTCGGTTAAGAAGGAGGCGCTTGTGTCCTTCTTGATTGACTCACGTGAGGGGAGGTCCACTTTGAGGTCGGCGAATGTCTTGGTGTTTGGATAGGCGGGTGGAAAACATGCTTGCATCGATTTCACTAGGGTTTCCCCACTTGTTTGTTTGGGTAGTGGGCCTTTTGCGGTGGGTAAGACAACGCTTAATGCGGCTTTTGCTAAGGTGGTCAAACATGAGAATGCTTGTATTGAAAATCAACATGTGTTTCTTCCGTTCACTTTTGACACCTTTGATTTCCTTGCTCCCGATGCTATTGAAATTTTCAATAGGGTGCAACGGGTCTTGCATGACAACGTTATGTCTCCTAGGTCTTCTGATGTTGTTTTTAGGAGGATCGGATTCGCTATCCAGAAAGGATTGGCGGCACAACTTGTTGTCCGTCTTCCTTCTAGCTCGATGTAAATTTTGAAGTCTTATAAAATATATAATTAGGCATACAAAAAAAAATTTAATAAATATTTTTTTTTTCCAAAACTTCCAAAGAAGATAAATAAAATCACATAAGTTATACTAAGTATATAAAGTATGATCAAGTTTGTTTCAACAATGTAATCCTCAAAACATTTACGGATCGTATGATATTGATATCCTGATATCAAATATCAAGTATGGATATCAAGATATGGGTCACTATATTAGATTGATATTTGATATATGTATCATTATATGAGTATCAGATTGATATTTGATATTCTGTTTGATATGTTGTAGTATATCAAATATTAAATTTGAAAAATTTTCATAAACCCTAGATTTGAAAATTTTTCACAAATTCAAAGAGGGAGGGATGAAAGAAAGAAAGAGAGATTTTCACAAACTCTATATCCGATAAATTTTCAAATCAACCCAATAATCAACAAAAGAAAAAGAGAAAAAGAAGAAGTTACATGAGAAAGAGGAATTTTGATGAAGAAGCCTACACGATCTGAAGAAGAAAGAAGGGATGAGTATGGGAGACGAGGAGATAGATAGATGGAGAATGGAAGAAGAGGAGAAGCGTAGGAAAAAAAATTTGTTGATACCTTCCATGTAACACCCCAAATTTTGAGAACTCGGGGAGCTACTGGTTAGGACCTCACAATGGGTCCCGACCTTAGTTTGACAACAATTTAACTTGGATCTTACAACAAGGCACAAAAGTATTTAAATCATTTGAAAACTTTAAACAATATATACATGAAGAATATGTATCAGCCTTACAAAGCAAAGGTACCAAAACGATACATAAGAAGAACAAAAGACATCCCGTCCCCAACTAAATAAGTACGTGGACCCGGCTGACCATTCCCTTCGGATCTCTCTACAACTGTTTTAACCTGCAAGACATCTACAAGCGGTATAAAACCGTTAGCTAACATTCTATGCATAAGTATAAAGGTAAAAGCACAAACACAAAACATACACAATCAACATGCAACACTCAATCCTTTTATTATCTTTAATTAGGTGATAGGTTATTACTAATGATACTTATTTTGTGACACGAGGGATTCCCAAACCTCGCCCCTGTCCCCGTTTACCAACGCGGAATGGTACTAATGCATCTGACCGTCTACCGGACTGGGCTGGTCGCAGGGAACCTCCTAGACTCTCGCAAGAGCTAGTCAGATGATGTCACGACCCGTTATCATACACTTGGGTCAATTACGTAAATAATAAAGTCGGCCTAATCCTGTTTCGTTGTTTATCATAACTAGCAAACACCACTCATACACATTACACTCATACAAGAAAGCCAGCTAAGTAAGTCCGTGGACTTACCAGAATCAAATCTCGACTCTCTCTTAACCGCCACTAAATCCATAAGTGCAGAACTCAGTTGCCTGTCAGAGGAGGCACGTGAGTCAACACATTTCCCTGGATACTTATAAGTCTAAAACTCTTAAGATATACGATTCTATGTGCAAAAGTTATTACAGTGTTTATTTAAGGTAAAATGATTATTTTACCCTTAGTCCCGGAACTTCCAAAAACTCGAAATATGTACTTAAATTATAATTTGAGGCTATCTAACCATATTCTACTCCCTATAATGATTTTAGGTAACAACTAGAAAAATTACCCATTTTCTATTTCCCGAAAAGTCACTAAAGTCCAACTACAGCTTCAAATATAAAATTCGAATAATCTTATAAAAATTCCGAAATAATTCCCTAGATCATCTATGATATCTCATCTACTCATAGGAGAAAGAATTTCTTAAAACTGTTAAAGCATCGCTTCTTAAAAAATTTCTAAAGTTGGTTACAACACTTAACAAGCAGCACACTGTCTTAACTTTGAAAAATCATAACTCCTAAACTACTCGCTGGATTTATCCCAAATTTTGATATGTTCTACTATAAAATCTTATCTCTAATATATCCAAAATTCAGAAGCAAAGAAGATCAAAATCCTATTTAAAACTATCTCACAAAACCGAATTTCAGCACAACAGAAAAACTACTTACGACTCAATCTTTGAAAAATCGTAAATCCCAAACCACTCGATGGATTCCTCTCAAATTTTAATATGTTCTACAACAATATGTCAACTATATCATATTCAAAATTCAAGCCCAACGGAGATCAAAAGCCTATTCAAAACTATCTCACAAAACAGCATACCATGCTGTTTTTCTCAACTCAGCACATTTATAAAAACTGTATGAGGAGTCAACTTTGAAACCCCATATCTCTCAAACCGTAACATGGATTACTCTGAAACTTTATTATGATTTACTATGTAATACCATCTACAACGTATCCGAAAATCAGCCAAAAAGAAGTAGTTTAGCATACCTAAATCTGGCCCAGAAGTTGGATCCACGACACAGTTTCAAAAATTCAGAAAAAGGTTGAAACTTCACAGATCTACAGATAGTAACTCCAAGTCAGGTTAAGGGAGGTTTAAATCTCGATCAGGACCTAAGGAAGAAGGGAAGTAGGAGAGGAGAAGGAAGGACTCACCCTGCTGCAACTACCGTGATGTACAGGTCTTGGAGACCGGTTGTCCTTCACTGTCGACGCACAAGGATCTCATTTTCTGGTTGCTGTTGCGAGGCTTGTTGTCCGGACAAAAGAGTTGCAAGGTCCCCCTGTTGGCCACGAGGTAAGATCGTTGTGCTGGAGAGGAGAAGACTCGTCCGCTCACTGCTGTTGTCTACGGTTGGAAGAAAGGGCGAGGTTGGGTGTAACACCCCAAATTTTACAACTTAGGGAGTTACTGGTTAGGACCGCACAGTGGGTCCCGACCTTAGTTTGACAACAATTTAACATGATCTTACAACAAGGCACAGATAAGGAAAAACCAGAAATCATAAAATGGTTTTTAACAATGCATGAATGTGACCAAATCAACTACAGCCGGAAAAGTAATATAACAAGGTACGAAAGGAAACAATGTTCAACTGTAAAACCCACAAATGCAAAACTGCAAAACGTCCTAAAGTACGACACCCCGGCTGACCACTACCATCTGGATCACTCGGCATCTGCTCTAACCTGTGTCAAGTCTAAACAACATATCAACAGTTAGCTAACTATCCAAATATAAGCGAAATGATAACAGCACAAACACAAGCAGAAATAGAAATAAACAAACATCATGCTGGCACTCAACCAATTATTATCTGTTATTAAAGTGATTCATATTATTCAATTTAAGTTGTGGCACGAGAACTATTATTAGTTCTCGCCTCCGTTCCTTATCCAACTGGTGTAGGTCTAGCTGACTTCCTTTGGTAGCATCACTACAAACCATGTGTGGACTAGTCCCGAAAGAAACCCCCAGCGCCCCGCGAGCTACTGAGCGGAATGCCACCGCCCGTTACTCTTAGGCCAAAAAAATACAGGTCGGTATTTATATATCACAACCTATCTCTCTAACATGTCAATCACACACCACCATCATCATTTATACTCATATTTAGCAGTCAGCTAAGTAAGCCCAAAGGACTTACCTGTTATAACGCTCGACTCTTTAACAACCACTCGCTCTGTAAACTGTACTCACTCAGTTGCCTGTCAAAGGCGATAAGTGTATTAGCACACTTTCACGTAGATAGAAGTCTAAAACTTCTAAGATCAATTAAGTATTAAGATGTACTAGTTACAGTATTAGTTTTAGGGTAAAATGACCATTTTACCCTTGGTTCCGATTTTCTCGAAAATCCTAAAATTCATGTCCAAACTCCTATTTGAAGTTCTAAAATTATATCCTAACTCTTAGAATTTTATTTGGTTCGAAACTGACATTTTCCTATGTTTCTATTTTCCGGAAGAAACGAAAAAGGTTTAACTTCGGCTCTAAATATAAAATTCTTAACAGCTTATAAAATTTCCGAATTAAATCTCTAGATCATCTATGAGGTTCTATCTAACCTTAGAAGAAAGAAATTCTCCAAACTGTTCAGCCGATATTTTTATAATAATTCCCAAAGTCGGTTCTTCACTCTACTTTCCTATACTTAGCCAAATTTTAAGTTTATTAAAACTGCTCAACTACCTAACTTCGGGAGCTCATAACTTTCAATCCGACCGTTCATTTCTCTCCAAATTTTAATATGCTAAACTACATATATCCGTCTACAACATATCCAAAATTCAACGGTGGATCTTTACCCAAACGTTTTATAATTGATCGACAAGATGGGCTGTTCGGAGTCTAAAAGCTGAAAGAAATTAAAATGAATTACAGCAGCCTTTTGACTTATCATTTTATGTGAAACTCCAGCAGCTACTTAACACTTATTTTATCTAAGCTGAAGGCCAAACAACAGTAGCCTAAATAACATTCTGAATCAATATAGCTAGAGACATTACAATCTAGTTGTAAAGGGAGCAACAACCAACATACAGAAATGTTTACTCGCTGCAGTAGATTGGCTCTGCGTTCTTTGATTCCTGACTCGCAGCCTCACAATGGACTACGTTGCTGAAGCGAAACAAAAGAAGGGAGATCACTACTCCGATTGATTAAAAGTGAGGAAAGGCGAGTAGAGAAAGACCTACCGGAGAGTGTATGCAGAAGGTCTCCGTAAGGTCCTATCTCGTCTTAAGCAACTGGAGACTCGCTTCCGTGGCTGCAGTTTGGGGCACAGCAACGTCGATCGAAGAGATGAGAAGAGAAGGATGGTGAGGTTGTACGCAGATGGGTCAGCACAGAGATTGAATTGAAGACGGAAAACAAATAAAAACGCTGCACTCACTTGATTCCGGTAGGGAGATCAGAAGGTAGTCGTATGATTGGAGCGGCTGATTGTGTACCGAAGAGGGCGGACCAGCCGTGAGCAGAAGAAGGGACAACGATTGTGGCTATGGCCAAAGAATGGAACGTTTCTGTATGTGAATCTGGAGATCGATTGTAGCCGTACGTGATTCCGGAGTGGTAGGCGGATCTTTGAGTACGTGCAGCAGTTCGTGAAGAGGGAATCAGATCGTGATTTGGTGCAGTTAAGAGGGGAGAGAATCTCTCACTTGCCTGTTACAGAAGATAGGAGGGAGAGAAGGCGTCCACGTCCGTCTGGCCTTCCTAACTTGCTGGCTGTTCACCACGGAATGGGCTGGACAATTGCAGCTGCTGCTTTGCTGGGCTGAGCGACCGGATCCGCTGGGCTGAGATGCGCAAGGCAGCAGTTCTTCTGGGCTGCTGGGCTGGAGCGGACTAGGCTGCTGAAGGTTGGGCTGCGCAGGGGACTGGGCGGACAAGCAGCGGCTGGACAACTGGGCTGCTGGGTTGGACTGTTGGACGAAGGGAAACGTAGCCCGGTACTAATTGTAGTTCGGAATCGAGAATCCGAATTAATGTACGGAATAACCGGATACGGAATATTTTACAGTTTAGGTTTAGTTACGAACTCTATCATTTTATGTGAAGGTAAGTCACATAAAATGATAAACTTATAAAAAGTTCTATCATTTTATGTGAAGGAGGTCTACATAAAATGATAATTTTTATCCTAATATGTCTAACTAAGTAGACGGATATGAATAAATAGATCGAGATCTATTTTATAACGTAAAAAGACGGAATAAAAATTCCGGATTTTACATTGGGCACGCCATGGCGCCGGTGAGGGAGAGACGGGTTTAGCGAGGGGATGAGACTCGGAGCTGCGTGGAGGAGGCAGTGGTTGGTGCCGGAACTGCTTGATGAGACGACCCTCAAAGTGAGCAGCGGGGGAGAAGGCTTCTAGGGTTTCTGACGTGAAAGAGGGACCTACGTTGCTTCTGGCTGTTGTACGGGCTGCAGCAAGGAATGGGCTTAAGAACATCAGCTGAACGTTACTGGGCTGGCAGGCCATACTAGAGATCAGGCCTTGTCTGGGCCTTGTCAACTGCTTGTCTGGGCCTCGTCAACTGCTTGTTTGGGCCTCGTCCACTGCTTGTCTGGGTCTGGACCTCGTCAACTGCTTGTCTGGGCCTCGTCACAGCTTTGTCATGGTCTCGTCTCAAGTCGTCGTCAAGGATTAATTATAAGAATTAGGGTTTGATATAATTCTATCATTTTATGTGAATTAAATTCTACATAAAATGATTAAAAAAATTATAAGAATTAGGGTTTGATATAATTCTATCATTTTATGTGAATTAAATTTTATATAAAATGATAAAATTTGTGAAGAAAGAAATACTAGATAGAATGGAAAACCGTCAACGGCTCGAAGTCCGATTTGCTTCGGAATTAAACTGAATAAAAAAAATTCCGGATATTACATTCCAAACTAGCAGTATATCAAAAGTGGGAAAATCCGGATAACAAGGTATCAATTTGATACCGATATACTAAAATACTAAACACCGGATATGTGTATGAGTGATACCCATATTCATACCTTTAATTAGGATATCAGTATCAAACGGGCCCTTAGATCATACTAGAAGTAGTCAAAATCCCAATTTTGATTTTTTTGATTAATTTTGTTTAATTTTTAATGCAACTTAATTTGTGTCAAAATTTTATTATAAATTCATCTATAGATTGCGGAAAAAACAAATTCAGCCTTACGTCTAACTTTAAAATAATTATTTTACTATTTAATTATATTAAATATATAAAAGTTCTAAGAAACATCAACAAAACTATAATCTAACCCGATCAAACACTTCCTCCTCTTCACTCTCTTATAGTCCAACAATTGTCAATTACCGGAAATTACAAAACCCATCCAATTATGGAAATGAATACAAATCAAAAGAAAAGAAATCTCGGAAGTAGAAAAACAATTAATAGAAAGAGCGCACGAACAAGAGTAGATAACTCATTCAAATTCAGCAGTCAAAAGCATCAAAATACCAACAAATCTGAGGAGACCTTGAAGAAGAAAAGAATCAATCTTTAAAACCCAATCCTAGCACAATAGTAAATGGTGTATACTTAAACTTATTCATCTTGAGTACATTAAAATTGAAATTACGATATTGTTAATATTTAAAAAGTGTTAAAAATGCAAAATTTAGAAGAAAATATGGTTAGTTGTGGCGTAGCGTAGAGAAGACGTACACACTGAAACGAAAAAAGTAACAAAAGCCTTAAGTTAGAGAAAAAAAATATTGTGTAATTAAACTGTACGGATAACGATACCGGTGGAGAAGGATTTGGATTTGGGTTACTAGATGTTTATATAACGATGATAAATAATATTTTTTAAATATTGGGTTAATAAATATTGAATTTGAGCTGTTAGGTTATTATAAATTTTAATAATTGTGTAAATTAACTTAGAACACGATAAGGTCTAAATTTATTGAGAAAATTTAGCCATTAGGGTAGTTTTTGTTTATTGGATACTAACTAACCTCATAGCCAATTTTCATTACAAGAAAAAGATAAATAAAAATAAAAAGACACAATTATAGGAAGAAGTTATGACATTTATTGTAATTTCATTTATGAAAAATTGCCTTTAATTCAAATACCGGTTAAAGAAAAATGAAAACCGTATAGTGAGAGATTTGAAGAATCTTTCCCACATCATATCAACGGAAAGTGGTTCACGAGAAATCAGAAGGTAGGTTCATCGTCTCTTTCGTTTTCGTCAACCCAAATTTGCCGTAGACTTCCATTTTCACAGAAACTTCAAAGGGTGTCATTGTCGTCGCCTTCGACTCTTCATAGTATCTTCTTCTGCCTTCTTCGCAGTTGTAAACCTCTGATTTATCACCGATATAACATCTATTGAGAACTGAAGAACACAGGTGAAATCTCTTGCTCTATTTTGTTGATTTTCTCCATTTTTGTTCGTTTGATGGGTAAAAATTTATGGTTTCATCATATTGAAGACGATTATGAAAGAAATAGTTTAAGTATTGATTACTTACTAACCAATTGCAAACTTACAGTGATAAAGACCTATATTTTTCCAATTTAGTGTAAATTATAGAACCACATAAAGTATGTGATGCGCCCTTGGATGTCCCTTTTACGTTGACCATAGACGAGGAGGACGATGCTCTTAGAGTTCGTTCAGATGGACCGCTCACCCGATCCCGAGCTAAGGCCATTGCTCGAGCCACCGGCTCCATCATCGCCCGCATTACTTCTTCACTTGGTTCCATTACCGGCAGGCCGTGTCTCTACACCACCATGGCATAGGCTACCGGTTCCGTTAGCGGCATGTCTCGTCTTTCCGACTCCATGGCATGAAGCTAGCTTATTTTCGGACTATATTTTCATGTTTTCCTTTTTATGTAATAAAAGAGATATTCCGTATAAGAATATTCCCTTTTGATCTTATCCTTTAAGGTTTTCCCTTTTGGGCTTTTCTACATATATTTTTGTTTCGCCCGTTGGCCCATAGGTAGGCAAGACTCTCTATATAAGAGATATCTTGCCTCACTTATTTTCCATGTTCAATATTACTAAGTTTTAAGAAGAATTTCCTCCTACTTAGTTTGGGCATCAAAACCTCTCTTCTACCTCTCAAATTTCTTCCTTGGATCTCGTCTTTGATCCAAGAAATCCATATTCGAGGATTCTTCTTAAGAATCAACCTTCGATCCACACAAAAAAGGCTTATTCGATCTCTCTAGATCAAAGTAACCTTTGTTTCTTCATCACTTCCGCCCCTTTGGATCCGAAACGATACAACGTTGCACAAAGAATCAAGGAGTAGTTGGAGTTTTGCTTGATCTAGATCCGGAGTTATCCTTGGTTACCTCCAAGGACACATCAAATTGGTATCAGAGCAAAGAGATCAAAGCTAAGTTCTATTTACTCTTGTTTTTTGTGCGTTATTATCTTCAACCTATTTAGCCTTTTGTTCATGATGTTCTTCGTTTGTTTGTGATGTTCTTCATTTGTTTATGATGTTCTTCATTTGTTCTTCATGATCTTCATGTTGTTCATCATGTTCATCCATTTTCCTTGAAATTTTTTTTTTCTTTTCCGTGTTTAATTCCAAACAAAAAGTACAAAAATAGGAGATATTTGGTTTGCCATCAAACCATTTATCAAACCCATCTTTTTCTTAAACCGACCCAATCCGACAATTTTGTTAATTAATTTCACCAAATCTCTTGGGGTATTTTTGTTAACGAAAAGTTCGGATATCTCGCATTTGATATTCCAAGAAAAGCAAAAAAAACTCTTCATCAATATGGATTTGTGTTCAAAAAAAAAAAGAAAGTGTTGCTCAAAACGTTTCAAAGAAACGAAACACACAAAGTGAAAAGACGTCCGGCAAACCAGTCCATCCAAAAAATCGGATTTTACAAAACGGTCAAAGACCGAAAGCAAGCAAAGCTTGCCGAGTGAACAATTCGTCCATCTTCTGTCTCTCCATTTTCTTACATACGTTTGCAAAATATCACTTGTTTATTTGTGTGTAATTGGTTCAATTTTGTTGGATTTGCCTTCCTTGCCTAACCGTCAAACGGCCTTCCCCAAAGTAGAACCCGATAACGCACTTGAACTTGGATAAAGTTGACTTAAGTTGTCACCTTACTCATTTGATTGCTTGCAATTGTGTGCTGATTTGGAGCAATGACTAACGTTGAAATGGAAACTTCTCAGGATTCTGGTTTGCAAGAGTTCAGTGAACCTTTGGCTTAAGAAACTGCTTCGTTGTCCCTCGAAAATGACTCCATAAGGCGAGAATTGGAAGCCTTGAAGGCACAACAAAAGTTTGATGCCTTGACCCGAGAAAACATTGCCTTGAAAAAAGAGCTAGAAGCTCTTAAGGCCCTTCAGATTGCTCAACGTCCCACCCCAACATATCCGAATGAGATCGTGGCCAATGCTTCCACATCCGATGCACAACGGAAAGGCAAGGGACTTTTGGGAGCCGGACCATCAAACGTTACCCGGCTTGCGTCTGTCATTGAACGCACCCATCCTTTGCCTCTTGACGGAAACGAGTCCCATGACGATGAGGAGGAATTCCCCAACCCGTCTCAAGATGACTTGCCCATAGTCGATACGGAACATCGGCACCAATATTATGAGCATCAACATCAACGGTATGTCCCTTCTCCACCTCCACCTAGTGTGCCCCGCACCGACCGTCAAAACCGGGAAGAGCCCCGGTACCGTCCCAACTCAACCACCAATCATGGTTGTGAGCATGATCGTTCCGAACACCGTCGTCAACGGTCAACTCGGCAACCGAGGACCGTTGACTTTGATGAATACGATGACCAACACAACTTCAACGAGTTCTCCGGTGATGAATCCGATTTAGAATGGGTGGCACATGACCGTCCATGGCACCCACCCGTCATAGACCCTTATGAGAACCAAGATCGAGGTGAAGAATGGTTGCCTCCCCCAAATCCACCTAGGCATGCACCACCCGTTCATGGGCGCCAACGGCCTCAAGGCGGCCACCGGCGAGCCCGTGCCGATGATGCCTACATTCCACCACCCCGCCTGTACCCCTACCGAACTCATAGGGAAGGTAAGGTTAAAAGTTTCCTACCTTTCATGGTGAGTATGATCCGTGTGTGTTTTTTGATTGGGCGCAGGATATGAAACGAGCATTAAAACATTGCCATTATGAGGAGGAATATGAGAAAATCGAGGCGGCAACTCTATACTTTGAAGGAGATGTCAAGTCTTGATGGAACCGGTATGAGTTCACCCGTGAGAGGTGAGGATGGGCACCGATTGAGACCTTTGAGCAATTGATCTATTGCATGACCAAGAAGTACGTACCCGAGGACTTCAAGAATGATATGCGGTTGCAAATTGCGGAGTTCAAGCAAGGCAACCTCACTCCGGTGGCTTACTTGGCTAAACTTGAGGACATGCACATTAAGGCCGGCGTCTCGGCCTCCCCCTCCTCCCTCCGCACAAAATTTATGAGTGGGTTTAATGCCTCAATCCGGCGACCGCTCGAGATTGTCCCATTCAAGAATTTGAGAGCATTATGCCATGCCGCCATGAAGCTATATAAGCAACAACTCGAAACACCGCGGTTTTCTAGGTATACCTCTTCCTCGAGACCATATCTTTATCCGTCTAACACACGTTCTCGAGATACGCCTATTTCTCCAGATACCGACGCTTCCAAAGGAGCCCAACGGACGGGTCCCTCCAATAGACAAGCGGGTACCGAGAAGGCACCAAACCGTGGCCCCGCACCGGCGCCTCCCTCTCCAGATACCGACGCTTCCGTTGATGTCGGCATGAAGTCTGTTGTCGGCATTGATAGATGTCCCCTTAAAAAGCTAGAGGAACTATTTATTAAAGAGTAAAAAAATTCACCGTACAAGTTTAAAATGGCTCTCATCATATTTATTGAAGAAGTTTTAGTCTCAAAAGACAAGAAAACACACGTTTTCCAGCAGACTCTAAACCTTGTAAATGACTTGAAGGTTTTTACAGAATTCCCTTGGGGCCGTCTTGCGCTCACACAGACGAAGAAGTTTCTTCAATCATGTGAAGTACGAAAAGAAAGACCAAGTGGTTGCTACAACATTGGTGGATTTCCACTGACACTTCAAGTGTGTGTCCAGTTATGTTAAATTATTTTGTACGCATAATATAGTTGTTATGTACATATAGATCAAATGAGTGTAATATGTTGCTTATGTTATGTACACATGATATATATGTTATGTACATATCTAACATATATATTATGTATTTCGTTTACTTTGTGTATACAACATCAAATATACATATTAAATAACAAGCGCATTTCATTTTACTGATATTTGTGTTCACCTCAATCCCCAAGCTTGCGAAGGAATTTGCAATCTTGATAGATGAAGACGCAAGACCGTTGTGTTTGAGATGGGTGCCAAAGTCTGGGAAGGGTGCAAACCATTTCCCGGGAATATGCAGAAATCAAGGGTATTGTTAATACCCTAAAAAAAGTGATATACAAACTATGATGGATGAGATGGACGACGTCAATGACTGGTGAGATAATGAGGGAGAAGATTTGAGGATTGATTACATGTTTGATGTTGGCATCAAGAAATATGATGTGATAATTACAAGGCCAAGTTTGGTACACGAAAAGGAGAAATTCTTTAGATAAATTCTCATTAATTGTGTACACAATCACATACATAACTGGAAAAAAATAATAAACTGATATTATTATTGTTGTATGTAACCTGAAGACTCCAAGTTTAATATCAGAAACGTGGATGATGTTGTGAATTACGATGATGACTTCGTTGTCCCTCCAAGTTAGTCATTTACTTTATGAATATATTACCTAACTAGTGAATATCTCATACATAATTTTTGCCTTTTATATTTCTACAGAAAGACCAACTAAATTGACCAAAAATGGGACAGCTGAAGAAATCAAGAAGGGGGAAAGGAAAGTAGATTCTAGCAGTCCAACTGCAATTCCTTCGAGGTAAATCATTTGTGTACACATTATTTTTATATGAATATTTATGTACCTAAGTACATCAACATCAGTATTAACCTTATAAATTTATGTAGATCATCTAAGAGGTTTAATAAAACAAAAGATCATGAACCAAATTCTGACATGCTTGGAAAATCTAAAGATGTTAAGGTAGACAGAAAAGAAATAACTGTTGATGAAGGAGGAAAATCAACTCATACCCAAATGTCTAACACCTCAAAATAAGTTCAAGTTACACATGTTGTTCTATACAAGTTTTATTTTTCTATACATAACTGGATTTTATGTACATAACAGAATGAACAAAAAAACTCCGGATGGGTTGATCAAATAATACAGAAATTGGATTCAATACAACGAGAGCAGAAAGAATCAGCTGACGAGGTTGAAAACCAAGGGATGTTAATTGATGATCTAACCAATTATGCAAGGGACCTTGACAAATTGTACGAAAAGATAGACACAATTGTGTACCTTTCAAGCAAGAGAACAAAGAATAAAATAAAAAGTCTTGCTAAAGATATTATGAAGACAGCGTCTGAAGCTCAATGTTCTACACCGGCTGCAAAAGACGTTGAGCCGTCTACAAAAGACATATTAGATGAAGCAAAGGTGAATGAGTTAGTCAGTGACTCAAGTGAGGTATGAACATGTGTGTGATAAAATATTGAATACACATGTATATGAACAAGTATGTCTTAAATTAATATTAAGTACAAGAACAAAATATACACATCTACAACGTATGATTGTACATATAAACGAGTACATATATCTAAAAACATCTATATACGTAAAAAAAACATACGAACCCAACAACATACGACCAAATGCATACCAAAATTTTAGGTCATGTATTATTTATATAAGTATAACTATAACTAAAAAATGTAAGCATCTATGCGCTTACATAAACAATCAAAGTCATGAAATTACGTTATGTATGTATGATTTGTGAAATACATAAGAGACACATGTATGTATAACATAACACTTTTCATTTCCAATGAAAAAAATAAAGAGGTCCAAATACATTAAAAACTAATACATAAATGTATGATATATACTACTTTGGCTGATTTAAACAAGTCTTCTTATTGTGTCCAATAAAGTCACAACAACTGTATTTCCTCTTATATTTTTGCTTTCATGACGTCCATATTCTACATTTTGGCAACCTTCCACATCTCTTACGCTTCAATGGGGCTCAGATATAATATCTTATACGAATTTGGGTATGTCTCATTCCTATCTGTTTGATACGGAGTAAATAATCTCTGAATATACAACACGTCAACTTTTAGTGGAATAATACCTACTTATGAGAAAAGAATGACTAATACCTACATGCTTTGCTGTAACCACAACATGTATGCAGGATATCTCTTTAACATCAAATTCTTTACACGCACAAGTTAGCATTCGCAAGCTAACAATCACATGCTCATCACCCCTTTTCACTTCAAAATCCAACTTGTCTGCATCTAGGACATACACAAAATAGCATCCAAACTCTTCAAACCTCTTCTGGATGACATCCTCAATCTTTGGAGTCGATACATCCAAACAAGCTTGAGACTTTTGGTGGTGTTCTGTAAATCATCTAGACATGATTTGCCTTATCTCATCCAGCATGGTTAAAACTGGATATTCTCTTCCTTCTTTCATTACTATATTTACACACTCGGTATTAATGCTCGTTATTATGTTGTACCTCTTTGTAGGAGATAACGAACGTGCCCAAGTTGATATCTCTATTCAATAAGCATTTCTCCAACCTTTGACTTCTCTTATATTTGTCTAAATGTTGCACTATGTCAAGGATTATGGATAATGGAACAACAAAAGAATACTACATAAGTATGTACATAACGTACCGATGATATTTCATTGAGTAAATTCATGCAATTAGCTTCCCTACATTTTTTGCCCCTTCAATAAAACCCCTACAGGATTTTGTTGGATCTTATCCTCTTCCTGAGATTGTCCTTCAAATGTCAAATGTAGTATCCATGGAATGTCATCTCATAGTTATTTGTTATACACCCTTCTTAATCAAAGAATGTCGATCAGACACAAACACAAGTTCATTGTTTTCTGGTACGATATGTCTCATATTTTTAAAGAAGAAATCCCAAGATGCATTATTTTCACTATCAACAATCCCAAATGCAATAGGGTAAATTTGTTGATTTGCATCTTGTGTTGTTGCAACAAGCATAATTCCCCCATATTTCCCACTGAGATGTGTGTCATCAACTGTGATAACCTATCATCGCAAAAAAAATGGTAGACAATGAAACACACAAGTCTTACTGCATTTGCAATAATCAATAATGACATATGTACCGTACCTTTCGCATAGAACTAAATCCTCTAATGGACTGTCCAAATGAAACAAACATGTACTTGAAACGATTGTTATCGTCAAGTATTAGATCAACATTTGTACCTTTATTGACTTCTTCTAACATATACGAATATGCCGGAATTGAGTTGTAATTATATTCCGAAGTTCCTCTAATCATGTCTTTCACAACTTCTTGTATCTTCCAACACTTCCAATAACTAGCATCGATTTTGAGCAAATTTTTCATAACAATGACAATTTGATTAACAAAAGATAATTTCTTCGAGTTAGCATACCTACACAAACATGTTTCAAAATATGAGTACATATATACATATTTGTATACATAAACATACCATTAGGGATGTGACATTTGAAATCATACATTGATTTTACTTTCTCAACTATGACGTGATATGAAGCACCCCTTGTTACTAACTCTTCTCAGGTGATAGGAACAAGTGTGTGTCGACACAAACCTTGGCGTAGTGAAGTGACTCGATTCACCAAGCATAGTGAAACGAACCCTCCAATTACATGCATCATCAATACATCGGGTTGTTATTGTCTTCATCTTTGACTTAACAATCTTATACTATGAACATTTTGATATTGAATGCAAGCACAATGCGTTCTTTAACTCAATCTTTGTACGATATATTTTACCAACAATAAGTTGGAAATCATGAACATTAGGTACACAAGTGTTTGTATGATAAACTATTGCAAGACTATCATCCCTTGTGTCATCTTCATGAAGGGTTTCAAGAACATTTGATGCAGATGCACATATTTAAAGATGTGAGCTACCATTGTCTTGACAATCTGTATTATGCTTCAATACATCATTCACTTGAAGGATCGAAATTCCGTCACCTTTGTCAACATTATGTTCATCCAACAAAACCTCTCCATCAGGTTGGTGCAATCCAAATTTCGTGACACATAACGGAACACTCCACATAAATTGTTGCATCCCATTTATATGAATAAATGTATCCAAATCACACCTTGAGTTGACATCATATGGTTTCAGCGAAGCATTGAACGAATTCATGTACGACAGTTTGATATTGCATTCTGACACAGATATTCCGAAGTGAAATGCAACCTTATGTAGCAGCTCCTCGAACGTGCAAGACTCGTCAACAACAAGTGGTTTGCTCGACACGTCTCCATTATACTTCCAAACATCATTTTCCACTTCCCATTTCCCTTCGTAATACACGGTGACGAATACAAATGACATTCTTGTCACACAAAGTACATACAATTCAGATACACACAAATAGGCATAAATAGATACATAAACTACAGCTCAATGTATACATATTCTTTCACGTGGTTAAAGTACACGTATTCTATTAATCACAATAGGAAAAATGTACACAAAACTAAAAACATTCAATACATTAGACTGTAACAATGACATAAATAGTAATTGCACATACATAAAAAATATAAATTCTTGTACACACGTTTAAATTACCTAACACATAATTATTGATACATAATTATGTACATTCATGTAGATATCCTACACAGAGTTCAATACACATACATAAACATGATATGTAACCAACCACACAATCAAGGTGTACATTAATGTACCCTATATGTACACAAACTATTATTTCGTACATATCCTAGCGTTAAACTGGACATTCGTCTACTCTTCAGAATCTAGGCATATATCTCGATTTCGAATTCCATCAAGATATTTACACAGTTAATTCTTTACAATTACTATAAACATCATACATGTACACTGATAAGTAAAAAAATACACCATTAAAGCAGTAAACTTCGAACACTATTGAAGCATCAAAAAGCTTCGAAAAACCAGAAAGTTCACTTTCAGAAACATGATTTACCGATTTTATGCTACAACAAGCGACTAGAACACAATTATCGATCCAGTCTCCTTGTCGAATCTCCCAATGTTGAACACAGAATAACCCAAAACGGCCGTCTTCTGTTCTCGTTGAAGATGGTCGACGATATCTCGTTAAACGCAAAATAATCGTGGAAGATCGTGGATGGAACTGCTTCCTAAACGGTTATTATCTTCAATTAGCCTATTTAATTTTAGAAATAAATAATTGTAAATAGGAGAGAGAAAGATCATGGAATCTTAATTTTCTTTATTAATAAATCTTTTATTTTCATAATACAGGGACTTAGTTTGTTAACTAAAGCGCATAAGTGCCTACTTTGTACACAATAATACAAAAACTGTCTACTTAACCATTTTACCCAAATTTATTTAAGTTTCGATTTGATTGTCTTAGAAGCTACATGGAATATAAATCTGAAAGTTTACAAAATAATTATCAATGACGTAATATGTAACCAAAATCTTACAAAATAATTATGCTTTAGTAAAAAAGGACTTTATGGATTAATTATGGAATTAATAAATATAAACTCGGGAGAAAAATCGAGAGGGCATCACGTCAGCATTAGTGTCGATTGTCTTAATGTAGACTTGTCTTAATATAGACTAGGGTATGAAAATTGAACCAAGTTTGTTGATCTAATCTACCAATTACCTTTTTTAAGTAAAAAATATATTTGAATTAAATCTGTTACGGGTCGTTTGGTACTAATATCTTAATATCAAATATCAAGTATTGGTATCAGGTATGGGTATCAACGTATGAGTATCAGATAGATATTTAATATCGTGTTTAGTATGTTGTTGTATATCAATGTTAGAATTGAGAAATTTTCACGAACTTTAGATTTGAGAAATTTTCACAAATCCAAAGAGGCGGGGCGAGAGAAAGAAAGAGAGATTTTCACAAACCCTAGATTTGAGAAATTTTCAAAAATTTTCAGATCAACCCAATAATCAACAAAAGAAAAGGAGAAAAAGAAGAAGTTACGTGAGAAAGAGGAATTTGATGAAGAAGATCACACGATCGGAAGAAGGAAAGAGGGATGAGCATTGGAGAAGAAGAGATAGATGGAGGATGAGAGAAGAGTAGGAGCGTAGGGAGAAAAAAGAATCAGTGATTCCTTCTAAAATATCATTATATCAAAAGTGAAAAAATCCGAATAACATAATATCAATTTGATACTGGTATACTAAAATAACAATGACCGAGTATGTATATGATTGATCCATACTCATGTAATTAATTAGAATATTAATATCAAACGAACCCTTAGTATAAAATAAAAAAAAAAGAAATTGATGACTCAAATTTTATAATAAAATAAATAAATAAATTTCGAGTTATGATTATATCGATAATAAATAAAATAATAAAAATACCGATACTTATGATATGAATAGTTAGTGCAAAACCTCAAACAACATGATATTATCTACGACTGTTAAATATAAGTTTTTATGGCACCTGACCGACGTGACCTAATTAAGGTTAGTGGTCAACTATATATATATATAGTCATTTGAATAAATAAGCATAGTGAATAAATTTGTTAGATTTGTTGTTAAAAATATTAAAAAAAAAAAAAGCACAAAATACAGTATTGAACTAGTAGTTTTAATAATTGTGCCTTGTGGGATTGTAATCATCAAATTAAGTTTGCACAGCTTATGGTAGCAGCTAAAGATGGATTGATCAATTTTTGGTTTGTAGTTAGGAGTTGAAGGAAGAGTGTGATAATGGCTATATTCTATATTCATTCATCCATCACCACCAACAACTTGAATCTAACTCTGATTGGTAGAGAGATTCAAATTGCAGAAAGTGAATTCATGCTGTAATAGAGGGCACATACAGAGTGCTACGGCTTACTTCAGTTTTGGATTGGACTGACCCACAACAATGCTAGGTGGGGCATGCATGCATATCCTTTTTTTTTTTTTTTTTTTTTTTTAAAGGTTAATAGTAGATTCCGGTTTGATCGGCTTTGCCGCTCTACATCCGGGACGGGTATAAGTCGTGACTCAATTTGAGGATACCATCCTAATACCAATTTTAGTCTAGCACCACAACCACTAGACTAATTGAGTATTGGTTTGTTCTTACTTTTTTATTTTGAACTTACTACTCGTTTCGGTAAAAAAAATAAAAAATAATAAATAATAAATAAAAAAAATAAATATACTTCTATTTATTAAAAATTCTTTTAATTGACAACGTATTGAAAACGAGAGGGTTAATATTCAGATTGGAATAATAAATTTTGAAAAAGTAGGTTTAATTCATATCTTAGAATAACTAAATTGTGAATGAATGATCATCTAATACTGGATAAAATTTTAAGCTTATGACATTATAAAGTTGTTTGGAGCTTCTAAACTAATACAATTAAATTAATATATTTTACGTATTTTTCTTAAAATAATTATTGGAATCTAGTTCATATCTACAGTACAAAAAAAAAAAAAACTTTAGTACGCCAATCTCCCTTGTTCAATTTATTTCCGCCAATCTCCCTAGTTTGTTCATATCTACAGTATTGGTTTGTACTAGACTAATTGAGTATTGGTTTTATCAAGTAATTCTCATTCTTTACATTAATTAAATTTTATTATAAAAATTATACAAGTCAATATGTACCTTTTTAATAAGTTAAAATTCTTGGACATACAATTCCCTAAATCTCCTTATATCAAATAGGCAATAGCTATATAGTACATACAAACGGCCACCTATCCATCTTTCTAAAACACTTGGCCGTTGTAGGTACGTGTAAACGATAAACATCGACTACATTAAAATTTCAAACCCATAACGTATACACTTTAGATTGTAAACTTAATTGACCTATCTTTGCAAATAGACAAAATATATTCACATCTCAACAAGAGTTTAAAGTGTGAAAATATGAAAGTGCTAATATTTGGCTGCCTCTCCATTCAACTACCCCTCACTCCATAATATAAGACCATCACCAAACGGAGAAACTTTTATATGGCATAGGAGATGGACATTCACAAGTTATAAGTGGAAATCGACTCAAAGCTCGTGGGCAAGTTGGTTAATGGTCAAAATTCGCATATTCATCTGCTCTTTAGTCTAGCAGAATCTATTTGTCAAGACTTCATTCATAGAGAGTGGGTCATCCAATTTCGTTATATTTATTGGGAAGCTAACACTTCTACCCACTATCTCGCATCTTTTTTTTTTGTCAATCTTCCGTTAGGATTTCATAGTTCTAATGTCGCTCCTAGAGAGATTCTTCTCTTATTAAGTAACGATTTCATATGTGTGGTGACCCAACAAATTATAACTAGTTAGCCTTTTAGTTTCTTGCAAATAATGAAATAATAAATATGGCTTGGTTTTTGACCAACTCATTGAATATTTCGAAAAATAAATAAATAACGGGGTGGTCTAATATGAATGTAGACGGTTGCTACTTGCAAACTTCGT
The DNA here is from genome assembly GCA_033239125.1 of Fagopyrum homotropicum. Taxonomy (NCBI): domain Eukaryota; kingdom Viridiplantae; phylum Streptophyta; class Magnoliopsida; order Caryophyllales; family Polygonaceae; genus Fagopyrum; species Fagopyrum homotropicum. The sequence continues at coordinate 12,278,795 of BSWB01000008.1, forward strand.
TATCATTGACCAATTAAAATATTTTAGAAAACAAAGAAGAAAAAGGCATAGAGAAACTTATTTTGAATCTATAAATAGAGATTCAAAGGGAATCCTCAAATGATTCAAATCCTCTCTTCCATCTTCCAAAATGGCAACCCTGAAGATCACAAAAAAGCATCACAAACACCTAAACAACCCTTTCCCATCACCCCCAAACACACTCTCTTTCATCCATGGAAATCTCCATTGTAATCCCTCCACACTGCCTTCACCATCCCAACTCTTCTCAATTGGCCCTGATTTCCAGCTTCTATGGAGCAATAAGAATGGCGGGTGCGTATCAATTTCACACAAATCCAACCCTGCAAGATCCATCTGGTCCACAATCCCAGGTCACGCCTTTGTCTCATCAGCTGTCGTCGAAACAGAGGTGGAAGAAAGCAGAGGATCGTTTGCTATATACGACGGAGATGTTCATTTTCTGTGCAACCATCAAGCTATTGAGGATATAAGAGAGATCAATTCCTATGATTGGTGTTCAGAAGCTAAAGATGAACAAATACCATTCGATTACCCTGGATTAGTCATAACTGGTTGGGTTTTTAATGGCAAGAAGAAAAAGAAGAGGAGGAAGCTTGATAAGCCTGGGATGGAAGAGGGCTTGTTTGCTGATGCAAAATCACCATCAGTTTCTGCTAAATACTGGCTTGTGTTTCATCAGAAAAATAGCCATCAGATTGGGTTTCAACTTAAATTTGGCAAACCCAACTTTGAGTATCACAATAATCAACCACGTAGTTCCCTAAGACCTTCTGTTAAGAGATTTGTGTGCCGCAATTTGTCCAGATTTCATAGGATCCGTGCTCGTAGGATTCAACCTCAATCTGGGTTTTCTAGGTTTTTCTCAAAGCCAAAAGGGTTTGTTTCTGTTTCCACTAAAGAAGATGATGGTGGAGGAGGTAACAAAGAAGTGATCAAATCTGCAGATTTCAATAGGATATGCTTCACTTATGCAAGTGAAGGTAGTGAGAAATTCTATGGGTTTGGAGAGCAGTTTTCTCATATGGATTTCAAGGGGAAAAGAGTCCCAATTTTTGTACAAGAACAAGGAATTGGAAGAGGGGATCAACCCATCACTCTTGCAATTAATTTGGTTAGCTACAGGTACATAACTCTGACAGCTCAACCACCATTATACTTATCCAACAATGCATTTTGCATTAAACCTTAGGAATTAGATGTATGTGCTAACCATTTGATATTCTGTGACAGGGCCGGTGGTGATTGGAGTACAACTTATGCTCCCTCTCCGTTCTACATGACATCTAAGATGAGGTCCCTGTACTTGGAAGGATACAATTATTCAATATTTGATTTAACAAAAGAAGACAAAGTTCAGATACAGGTAACGTTTGCAATTGCAATATCCTGAGATCTTATCATGAAAAAATATAAATTCAAGAAAGAGATATATATACATTAACAAGTGATATAACACAACTACACTCAAAGTAACAATGTTGGTTTGGACAATTCATCGAACACCTTATGTGCGTCTTCCATAACTGAATAGATTTTCGTAACTGAGTAGACTTTGGGGTACAGTACAATTAAAACTGAAGAGATTTTATAATAAATCTTCACCTGAAGTAGAATCTCAAATTCACTGGAGCCTAACCCATATTGAAGATATCTGCATAGTATGAGATCTATGAAAGAGATATATATTGTTTGTTAAATATCAAGACATATACTTTGAAGGTCGTATGCTTAAATCTTACTTCTGACTAATGGATATCCTGTAGATACACGGGAGCACTATTCACGGTGCTATTTTGCATGGAAACTCTCCAAGTGAGCTCATTGAAGCCTTTACAGAAACTATTGGGAGACCTCCGGAGCTTCCACCCTGGATCACATCTGGGGCAGTGGTGGGGATGCAGGGCGGCACGGATAGAGTACGCCATATCTTGGACTCTCTCAAGGCATATGATGTACCAATTTCAGCATTTTGGCTGCAGGTAAAACCCATTCAGTATTTTATATTTACAAATTTAGTGCACAGTAGCTTATGCTGCATTATCTCTTCTTCAGGATTGGGTAGGACAAAGGGAAACACTTGTTGGGTCACAGCTTTGGTGGAATTGGGAGGTTGATACAACACGGTACAGAGGATGGACACAACTAGTTCAAGACCTCAAGGACCAGAACATTAAAGTGATGACCTACTGCAATCCATGTCTAGCACCGGTATGAATTGATTTTAGTAAGCACAAGTGCTTTACCATCCTCAATCATTCCCTGACTAAGATGTTGATTCTACAGGCCGATGAAAAACCAAACAGACGAAGAAACCTGTTTGAGGAGGCCAAGAAGCTGGATATTTTAGTTAAAGACAAGAAAGGAGATCCATATATGGTCCCTAATACGGCTTTTGATGTCGGCATGCTTGATTTGACTCACCCAAACACCTCACCATGGTTCAAAAAGATCTTACAAGAAATGGTGGATGATGGAGTAAGGGGATGGATGGCTGACTTCGGTGAAGGTCTGCCCGTCGATGCTGTCCTCTATTCAGGTAGATCATCCCAGTAGGCTCGGTTTTACAGGCTTTTGTTTGGTAGACCTCTGTATATTTACAAAATTAGTTTATGATTTGGATACTCTTGATAGAGTAATATTGGTAAAAGACAGTAGTTAGTCATTTTAACCTACTTTTTTGACATTTGAACAAAATGGGGTCATTGTTATTTGTTCAGGTGAGGATCCTATCACTGCTCACAATAGATATCCAGAAGTATGGGCGCAGTTGAACAGAGAGTTTGTTGAAGAGTGGAGAGAGGAAAAGGGAGACCCAAATGAAGACTTGGTTTTCTTCATGAGAGCAGGTTTTAGGGAAAGTCCCAAATGGGGAATGTTATTCTGGGAAGGAGACCAAATGGTCAGTTGGCAAACAAACGATGGAATCAAGAGTGCTGTTGTAGGATTACTCAGCAGTGGAATTTCCGGTTATGCTCTAAACCACAGTGACATCGGAGGCTACTGTGCAGTAAACATACCTTTCATCAAGTATCAGAGAAGTGAGGAACTTCTTTTACGATGGATGGAGCTTAGTGCCTTCACCACTGTTTTTCGAACACATGAAGTAAGTTTACAACACACAAAAAATTATATTTACACCTAAACTGATGTTTATCACATATGAAAATAAGTCCTAATAGCATTTTCTGTTGAAAAACAGGGAAATAAACCATTATCCAACAGCCAATTCTACTCTAATCACCAAACCTTGTCACATTTTGGGCGGTTTGCGAAGGTGTTCAAAGCTTGGGAATTCTACAGAATCCAACTAGTGAAGGTAAGATTCAATGGACTCTAAGAGCTCGTTTAGAAGTGCTAAGAATCATTCTCAGTAACAGAATGATTCCGAATCAATAAAAAAACTATGTTAGTTTAGAGGTCTTTTAACACATAAAAGTAATCTCATCATTTCTATTTCCTTTCTCCACCGCTCCAACCAAACTGACACTAAAATTGTTATGTACCGTAGTGGTGAATGAATTGCCTTGTTTGTGTTTCGAATGAACAGGAAGCTGCACGAAAGGGGATGCCGGTTTGCCGTCACCTGTTCATCCATTATCCTGAAGATGAATATGTGCACAAGTTAAGGTACGAGCAGTTCTTGGTGGGAACAGAAATCCTTGTGGTACCGGTCCTAGATAAAGGCAGAAAAGATGTGCGAGTTTATTTCCCAGTAGGAGAAGCTTCTTCTTGGAAGCATGTTTGGACAGGAAGAGAATACAAAGAACAAGGTTGCAAGGTTAGAGTAGAAGCTCCAATGGGATACCCAGCTGTATTTGTCAAGTCTGGGTCTCTAGTAGGCCAAATGTTCCTCAAAAATCTTACACAATTTAGCATAATGTGAATATATTCCTCTGCAAATCCTAAAATAGTGTAAAGTCACCGACATCCTGAAACCAATTGACAATAATAACTTATTACGTCCGACAGTATAACTATAAATATAAATAACTTCTTGTCATTCCTCGGTTGGCAATTCGTAGCGACAAAGCGGACAAAAGTGACTTGTTTTAAGCCACCGAACGAGGCAATCCTCGTGAAACACATGAGAGCAAGGCATATTAAGCGAACTCTTCCGCGTTTGAATCTCATCCATACATATAACGCACTCACGACCAGCTTCATTCAATCTATACTCCAACTGATCCTTCTTGTTCTTCAGCAAAATTTGCAAAGCGTCGTGAGACACTGGTTTCATCCTAGGCACCACCGCCTAAAAGGATTCGTTAACAACTCTGGATTCCTCGAAAATTCCGTAACAAATCTGGAAAAACTGAGGCTGTTTAAGAACGTGTGCCACATTGGACTAGTCATGGGTTCGGTTTGGGCGTGAAAACCGGCGGTTTAGGTTTGCCGGTTTGACCAAAACGTAAGTTTAATCGTCGGTTTGGGGTTTTTTTTATTTTTTTACTTTTTTAAAAGAAAAGACCAAACCGGCCGGTTTGGTCCTTAAACCGGCGGTTTGGCCCTTAAACCGGCAATTTTTTTATTTTTTTACAAACCGCCACAAAACCGGCGGTTTAGGTTTAGGACACATGTCTACATTTTACGACACAGCGTAGTAGAGTTTACAGTAGTGGTGGTTGGCGACGGCATACTCGTGAATCCTAGTAAACGATTCAGCATGTTCTGAACACAACACGGAGAGATTGAGGTGTTGCAAGAGTATTTTTTTTGTGATTAGTTAGATAAAGATTTTTCATTTTAGGATATTTTTTAAGATAAAAGATTTGTGGCTAAAGATAATGTCACATTAAGGTATAGTACAAATCGGTTAAAATTCGACTACTTAACTAATACGAAAATAAATTACCATGAATAGAATTCTATATTTTCTTAAGAAGTCTATATTTTCTTTTTAGATTATTTTTTTTAACTTATAAACTTTTAGCTATATCAAAGATAAAATAGTATCTAGCATATCATAGTATAATTAATACTTTCCAATTTATTAAACTAACACACAAATTTATTCACAAATATATCTTTGTTATAGTTTATTATAAGCATATAAAATTATATAAATTGGTGTGTATAGTAATCTTTACTATCTGTTTACTAGATTACAAAAATATATAGATTTTTTTTTATAGATTTATATGTTTACTAAATTAACTCGCATGCTTCTCATAAACTTATTAATGTGTTTATAATTCTATTTATAGTATTACTTTTTTTATTATTTATTATAAGAATATAAAAGAATATGAATTGGTGTGTCTATTATTTTTATTTTGGTGAAAATTAGTGTGTTTATTATATATGTATAATAAAATCAGTTATCAAATAGTAGTATCGTTTAGTTTGTAAAGTAAATAACTATAACTATATATGGGAAATTCTAACTATTGATTAATTTATTAAGATAAAGAAATTTTTAACTGACGTATATTACTAAGTAAATAATTTACATATACTATGACATTATATGAAATCAAATTATATCGATGGATCCATATTATTAAAAGTAATAGATTTAATATAATTATATTTAGTGTATGTAATATGTATACTAATTTGGTAAAAAAAATTGGATTATAAATAACATTTGCACTTGTGAGGTGAGAACACTACTCAAAATCTCATATTAACGTAATATACGGTCGTGTCAATATGAGTATATGATTATAGTATCAAGGTCAAGATCTCAAGGGACTATGTATATCTTACAAAATTTCAAACTCAATAGAAAATGTTAAGTGTGTAAAAAATAAAGAAAAAGGGGTGATCAAGTGATCAGTGGCTTGAATTTGGGGCTATAACTTTCAAACCATAGTTAATAGTATGTTCAAGCATGTGTTCATTCAATGAAGACAAATGATAAAGTAACAAGATCAAAGGTAGCATTATATTTAGGTGAGTTTTGTCATAGCATTTGATTTTATGTCAATTACTATGCATCACATGGTGTTTGCTTTTTGCACACTAGTTGATTAAACTTGGTTTCAACTTATGAGATTATCTTAGACAATATAAGCATCACATGGTGTTTGATATTTGCTAATATCATATTTTGGATTGTTGTGCGTAATTTGTGAGAAAGAATAGAATTCAACAAACAAGAAAGACAACACACAGATTTATAATGGTTCATCCAATAACGACTATGTCCACTTTCAAAGAGGATTTTTTAAGGAGTTTTAGAATACATATAAACAAATGATTAACCAAAATTTTGGAGGCAAAGAGAACACTACAACATATAGAGTAACGAAATCCTAGGTTAGACTTGGGCACCAAGTATAAGACTGGGTTAAATTGTAAAGGTTCAAACAAACGACAAACTCAATTCAAGGCATATCAACAAATTTCCACCCTGACTTGAATCCTCACATATATATCAAATGTATGAATCAATGCCCAAACTAACTCTTCTCTTTATCCGGATGTGCCCCTTGGACACTTAAAAACTTTTGACATTTATCAAGTCCAAACAATATTGGAACTTGTTGCGGGGTACCGGTTTGGTGAACATATCATCATGATTATCAACAATCCCTACTTTCTTCACCTTGATCCTCTTCTCACTTCTCAAGAAATGATACTTGACATCAATATGCCTAGTTATCTCATGATGAACCTGATCTTTGGTCAAACAAATTGCACTCAAGTTCTCACAATATACAAGTCTGATCGTGATCACTAACCAATCCTTTCAACCAAATTCCTTCTTTAGTTACTTTTGTCATGAACTCTGTCTTTGTGGTAGACAAAGTGAGCGTTGGTTGTAAGGTTGCCTTCCAACTCACAATAGAACCACCAAGAGTGAAAACATAGTGTTAATGGTTTTGAGTGATCTCCACTTTGGAGACAGTTGGTGTCTAAAGTTGCCATTGTTGAGTAAAAATGTACACAAATTTACAAAACACATTTTTTTATTTGACTCCGACCGTCTCTTTTTCTTACCTTTTGATTAAGTTATATAAATACCGATATTTGGTTGGTTTTGGTGATTTGAGTTGCACCCGTTTTTGGACGGATTGCCTACATACCTCTTTAAAAAGGATCAAGCCTTACGTAGTTCAGTGCACTGTTTTCATGCAGAGAATCAAAGTCCAAACCCACATTCTAAAAAGGGTTGCCTAGAAGATGACTCAACTATCATTTGCATAACATTTATATCTCGATCATGCATCAAAGGATTAATTTAAACCCACATTATAGGAAGGGTTTCTTAATTTCTTCCGCTATCATGCACACAATCGAAAAAAGTGGTAGATTATTTATTTTATTGTATTTTAAAATTTGTAACTGAATTCGGTTCTTAATTTACCAAATTTCCTACGTATTCGTTCATTGGGAATCAAGTCATACATAGTTCTTAAAGGAATATTTGAAATTTAACTTTATGACTTTCATTTCATATAAAAGTCAAAAATGTATTTTGCGATTGAATTTAATATGTATCTTTTTGTATTAAATTTTCTAGTATCCGTAAAAACGGAATTAAATCATATAGTTCTCTAAACCATTTTAAAGTCAATTTGAACATTTGTTTGACTTTAGATTTAATTTATGCGATTGGTATCGATAATTTATAAGTCGAGTTTCCTACGTAGTCTTTTTATTTTTAAGACATCAAATCACTCGTAGTTCGATTAAGAGAAATTTTGAATTTGATTTACGACTGTACTCGATAGTAGTTTAAACTTAATATCGAGTTCTTACGTAGCTTTTTAAAATGACATCAAATCTTCACGTAGTTCTACAAATAATTAATATTTGAATTCTTGTATTTTGACGTTACATACAATGCATTATTGTACGCAACTTTTGGTTTATAAACAAATGGCCATCCATTTATTTACCACTAAAATGATAACATGGACTTTCATTTTTTTTAAATCCGCTATTTTTGTAAAAAAAAAGGGCAATTTTGGTAACTAGGCTTTTTTGAAAAACCAAAGGAGTAACTAGGCTTTTTAATGTTTCAATTAAGTAAATATACCCCAACATTTTGTAATTATTCTCAAACTTTACACACTCTTCTATCAAGGGGTACATTTACTAAATACAAAACTAGAAAAAGCCTAGTAAACCAAATTGTTTCAAAAAAAAAAAGTTCACGTGGTATTTTAGGCGATTAGGCTAATCCCCTCAATTATAAATAAGATGTCAATTAACTACCCATTAATTGAGAGTTAATGACTTAATCACCTTTTTTTGTAATGACAATATCACTAGTGCAGCTCCCCTGCTTTGCACGGAATTTCTTGATAAAATAACATAAAATATATTTTATAATTATATTTTACTAAATATTATAATTAAAGAGTACATTTTTATTTGGTTTATGGTAAAGGTAATATATTGGAATTTTCGGTAATTTAAAATAAAAGTTTGAAATATGATTAACCAAATCGATTATATTTTGAAAGAAATATATGAAAATTTATTTTTCTTAGAATTAATATATTCAAATAGTAAAGATATCAATGCATTAGAAAATGACACGTGGCTTCGAATGTTTTTTCTTTAACTAAATAGTAAAACGTAAATCATGAGAAAATAACACGTATCATCCAATGCATAAGAAAATGACACGTGGCTTCGAATGCTTTTTCTTAATATAGTACTAGTTTTAATACCCGTGCCCTGCACGGGTTCGACGATAATTGTTTGTCAAAAATTATTTAATAATTTATCATGTTGAGCATTGTCTTAATTGTTATGTAATACTTGTTGCAAGACTGTATTTTTTACATTATGAATGGTAATCAATTAAGAATTCAAATCCTGCAATAAATGTGACACCTATTTCATTTCTAATTGATTACCAATTAATTAACCCTGCTTAAAGCATTAAGCAGAAAAGCGGAAAACGTAAATTTTAAAACTTTATCTTACAACCATCTTCACAACATATATACATACTAACATACGTCATAAAACCCTGTTTAACAAAACACAGCTGTTTAAAACCACACAAAACATCCTAGGCGGTAGCATCCCATAACAGCCCACCTGATATGATCTCAAATCCAGGTGTTAGGTCCAACGTCCTTGCCTTGACCAGACTGAGTCTGAGCAGCTGAAAAATGTGGATATAACAACAATGAGCCACACGCTCAGTAAGGGTATACAAATCGCACTCTCCCAATATATATAAGTATCTAATATCCCGTTCCCAAAGGACACACTTTACCCGTTCTCACATTCCAAAGCCGATCAATGCATACATATCCACATTCACATATAATTCCACAACCATTCATATCAAACTTCATACAAACATTCAAGCATGTTATCACACGTCACATATAAACATATCATCTCATGTAAATATCTCAGCACATATAAATAATCATAACATAACATATAACATGCTAGACTCGATTGCATCGATGCATAGGTGATAATTAACTAACTAGCTCCAACTGATCGTACGATATAATTTCTCATGTGCTTTCGTATTTCTTTTCTTTCTTTCTTTTTTTCGGTTGGCCAACCCGATAACGTCCTAGGCCCCCTGTAGATCAGGTAGCGACCTCGGCCATCTGGTCCTAAGACCCCTTGTAGATCAGGTTGCAATCTTGGACTATTTTTTCTTATCTTGAGCCCCCCTGTAGATCAGGTAGCGACCTCTGAGTATTTTTCTTATCTTGAGGCCCCCTGTAGATCAGATAGCGACCTTGTCCCCCGGAAACCCGTGCCGGACCTAGTTGGGCTAATTAATCAATTACCATCCTATATTATCACTTTCATATCATAACTCAATTTCATGCTTTCATCATATTCTTTCATTACATTCTTTCCACTACCATCTCATGTACCTCATGCATGCTTTCATAAAGAATATCAAATCATCATCGTCGTCTAACTCATATACATATAAGCATGCATACAACCATAACAAACAGATATATACACTCAAGCATGCATAAAATCATGGCATATTAAATAAATAACATATATTAAGCAAGTGTAATTCATATACACTTACCTCGCAGGTAAGAACAATAAAACCTCGCAAACCAACTATTGAGTCCGTTTCCCACTTGGACTATCCTCCTTTATCGTGCTTGGATACGCTCACAAAGTAACTAAGCTATAGTTAAACCGAAACCTTCAACAACACCTGTTGAGAATATCATATTCCTCGTATTAAACTTCTCGCTTCAAACACTAGTTAAATTCATTCCTTTGAATTTAATTAGCTTATAGCATTTTCTAAAATCCCAATTTAATTAATTAACCTTTAATTAATTAATTAATTAAATTTCGTCAGAACAACGTTTTGCCCGCAGGCAATTTGTGAACCCACCTGTCATCAAATCTCATCAAACAAACAGCCCATAATCACTAGAATAATGTAACGAGCATAATGGAATTTCCAATTATCCATTTTGACAAGCCTAAGGTCAACTTAGGCCAAATCTCATCAAACAAACGATCCGAAAGAAGATTCGGAATCACAACGACGCAGGCTACGCTCGGACACCATCAAATTCACCGGAATCTGAGCGACGGAATCTCCCTAGTATCGTATATGCTCGACCAGGCCTTCCCTTGTTCGGAAATGTAGAAACTCGGTACCAAAATGAAGAGAATGAAGAGAGGAATCCAAAAACTCGAACGGATTTGAAATCGGATTAGAAATGGAGAGTAGATCTGAGTTTGAAGGTTGAGAGAAATCAGAGCTTTTACGAGGAAACTTGAAACGAAATGAATTAATAAACGATATTTCCGCTATTTATAGAGAAGACGATAATTATCCTTTAGCGGAGTCGATGATTATCCTTTAGCGGAGTCGATAATTATCCTTTCACCGATCCGAAAGCGGTTTAAGACCCCTTCTCCAAACTTCTTGAAATCGGAATAATAAATCTGAAATATTGTATGGATAATTATTCCGCAATTGTCTCGAAAAACACGTATTCCTAAGCCGTTTTTCTTAGCCGCTAAGAAACGAAATAGCGAATCTTTTGGCCGTTTTGCCTTTCCATGTTTTTTCATATCTAGGACATGTCCGACGTCCTGATCATTTCTCTCAACTGCATTTTTATTAATTGAAGCTCCCAAATGCTCCAAATAACACCGGGTTGTAATATCATCTAGGAGCAAGTTACCTCGAGAGGTATCTCGTGTTAAAACGGATTTAATTCCTTAAAATTCCCGATTAGGCCATCTTTGATTTTTGACTGTTACAATAACAATTAGGAAAGAGGATTCCGGATCAATATCCTTTGAGATACTCGAATGCCAAATTTAGTATCAATCTTAAAAAAAATTCAGATTTATTAAATTAAATTTTACAGTATGTAATTTAGGTTAACTAATAGACGACATTGCCAAAATTGATGAGGTGACTGCACAAAATTAAGCTAAGTATCAATTCACGGGTTGTTCATTAAAAAATGATTAGCGTAAAAAATCATTTAAAAATATCAATTTAAAAAAATATTGATTATCAAATTAAATTTTTAACAGCCAAATATTGATCAACTTAACGATTTTCTAATTAAATAGCTGTTTTAACGAATTTTCATTTTTTTTTAAAAAATTGCTTAAAAATATTCATAATTTTTATATAAAAAAAAGATACTTTTTTGATATTTTCCGGTATTTTTTTTTCTTGTTTTTTAAATACTTTTGTGTAAATGACAAAAACTTTTTATTAAGAATAGTTAGTTTTTTTTAAAAAAAAAAAGTTGAAATTTTTTTTTCAAAAAATCGAAATTAGTTTATTTGGGAAATTTTTTTCGATTTTTTTCCATTTATTTTTAATATGAGATTTATTAGTTTTTATACAAAATCTTTTAAAAATATTTGTATATTTTTCCAAAAAATATTAAAACCGAGTTTTATTACATGAAAAAACACTTATATAAAAAAACGAAAAATTTTAATTCTAAAATTTTATTTGTTCTAAATAAATGAAGAATTATTTTGCTAATCGTTTTTAAAAAACCTAATTTTGAGAAGGAAATTTTTTTTTTATAAGTTTTAAAAAAAATGTTTGATTGAAAATTAAAAATTAAATAAAAAAATCTGTAAAAGTTCAAATAAAAAAAATAAAATATATAAGTTATAAAAAACAACTTTCAGTTGAAAAATATAAGTAAAAAAAATAAGAGTGAATATAAAATAAAGTGTATAAGTTTTAGAAAGTATAAAGTTCAGCTGAAAATAAAAAATATATAAATAATTGGGTTAACTAGACACTTTTTTATGGCCTTTTGTTTTTGTAGACCCGACTAATTTGTACCCCTATAATTGACTTACCCCTATTACTTTATTAAGGGTATATTTACGTAATGAATTTATGTTATGTGTACTATTAATATAATAATACTAGTAAAAGACCTAGTTAAATATTTTACCAAAAAATATAAATGTTGACAAAATATTAAGATCTTTAAAATTAGATTGTAAATTTTAACTATTTTGATTTTACATTACAATTAACTAAAGGTCAAATAATAATATAAGGGACTAATAAAACTATTAGTTAGTAAAATATTTAAAAATAAATTCTTAAATTAAATATTTAATAAACTAATATAATAAAACTTAAAAATTAAGTAAAATATTTTTAATGTTTTTTTTAAAAATTTTCTAGATTTTTTCTCAAGAGCTTTTTTTCCTAATTTTTTAAAAATATTTTTATGTAAATGCCAAAAACTTTTTTTAAAAATATTTTATTTATTTTTAAAAATCTGATATTTTATTTTAAACAAATTACATTTTATTTTTGCGAAAAATATTTCGATTTTTTCCCATATATTGTAATATCAAATTTATGAGTTTTTATACAAATTATTTTAAAATATCTGATTTTTTTTTTCAAAAAATATTAAAATCGATTTTTGTAAATGAAAAAAAATACTTATACCAAAAAAAAGAATTCTTTTAATTCTAAAACTTTATTTATTCTAAAACTATGAAGAAATATTTTTGTTAATTGTTTAAAAAAATATTTTAGAAAAAAAAGTTTATAAGTTTAGAAATAAATAAAGTTTAATTGAAATTTAAAAATATAAAAAAGATTAAGATCTTTTAAAGTTTAATAAAAAAAATAAAGTTTAAGTTCAATTGAAAATATAAGTAAATTAAATTTAAAATTAAATTCTTTAAGTTTAAGAAAGTATAAAGTTCAATTATAAACTAAAAAAAAAGTTTTCAAGATTTTAATATCTTTAAAATTAGATTGCAAATCTTAACTATTTCGATTTTTAAATTATAAATTATTAAAGGTCATTAATAATATGAGAGACTAATACAAAATTAGTTAGTAAAATATTTAAAATAAATTCATAAAGTAAATATTTAAAATAATTTGGTTTAACATGGTGGGACGTGAATTAACAAAAAAAATTGACACGTGTAAATTTGATGAGGTGACTGCACGAAACTGTGCCAAGTGGAAGTTTATGGGTTGGATTAGTATATTGAAGATATATAAAATATATATATGGTTTGAAATGTGTTTAACCGGAAAACTAGATCTTTATATGAAAAGAAAATATAATCAAATCTTCAAATTTATTGGTCGGATAATACAATAGTTTCTTCTTTCCTTTTTTTCATCACTTTTATTTGAAGGAAAGTTTAGTGATATAAAAATACTCTTTCCTTTCATTTTTATAAAAAAAATTCTTTTCCATAAAAATTATTTCTACCATTTTTGAAAAGTCCAATCTCTTCTTTTAGCCTTGACTAAAAGTCCAATCTCGATCATGAACGGACATGAAAACAGGGTTCCAGGCCAATAATGGATCTTGATGTAGCGGCAAAAGTCATTAGTTTCAACCGACTACGGTTTTTTTTTTGGCAGCGACAGAATCATTCGATTCCAACAAACTACGAATTTGGTGTAATTACTGGAAGTAAACACATTAGTCGATGATATACTGTCACGACTTCCATAATAAACGTGGGTAGACATGAAGGACATGAATAAATCATAAAATAGTGTCGATTGAGCATCTTGTTTATTTATTTGCATAAAGTAACTGTCATCCTAAAACTAATTGACAATAATAAGTCATTATTATGTCCAGAAACATGACGACTATTAAAAAAAACTTGGTATAACTAAACTAAAACTAGGCGTTCATTAGAAATATAAATAACTTGGTGGTCTCGTCATTCCTCGGTTGGCAATTCGTAGCGACAAAGCGGACAAAAGTGACTTGTTTTAAGCCACCGAACGAGACAATCCTCGTGAAACACATGAGAACAAGGCATATTAAGCGCGCTCTTCCGGGTTTGAATCTCATCCATACATATGATGCAGTCACGATCAGTATCGTTCCATTCACACTCCAACCGATCCTCCTTGTTTCTCAGCAAAATTTGCAAAGCGTTGTGAGAGACTGGTTTCATCCTTGGCACCGCCGCCTCAAAAGATTCCGTAACAACTCTGGACTCGCTGGATTCCGTAGTCAAACTCCTTATTTGGAGGCAGATTAAGAGCGTTTGTGCATTGGACGGCACAACGTCTCTTTGACAGTCGTGGTTGTCGAAGGCATACTCGTGAATCCTGGTAAATGATTCAGCCATAGTCTGAACGCAACACGGAGAAAGTGAAGTGTTGCGAGAGCAAAGCCAACTAAAAAATTGTTGTTGATAGTATCGAAGATACTGGTTTCTTCTAACAGCTAATGGATTGCATCCCAAACAAGGGACCTTGAATAATGGACGTTGACCGGATATTTGAAACATTACCAGCAAGCACGACGGCCGCTGTATGCGGACTGTGTATTCGAGGGGGCAATAACGCATGGTGTAATCGAGGCAGTGAGTTGAAGATGATATCGATCTCCATGGAGGACTCTCCATGCTCAGGTTGCTCATCGTCGCAATACCAAAATCAAGGTTATTGGTTGGAGATTTTTCTCTATTTATTGAATTGGTTGGAGATTCGTATGGCACGATAGAATATTTGCGATTAGCTGGATACAGATCTTTCATTGTATGATATATTTTTTGTTTATATAAGATAAAAGATTTGTGGATAAAGATAATGTTAGATTTAAGTATAGTACAAAATCGGTTAAAATTTGACTACTTAACTAATACGAAAATAAATTACCATGAATACAATTATATCTTTTCTTAATTATATCCAAATAATATGAATTAAGAAGTCCATATTTTCTTTTTAGATTATTTTTTATAACTTATAAACTTTTAGCTATATCAAAGATAAAATAATATCTACCATATTATAGTAAAATTAATACTTTCCAATTATTAAACTAACACCCAAGTTTATTCACAAATATATCGAAGAAGTCTTATTATTTGTTTACTAGATTACAAAAATATATAGATTTTTTTTTATAGATTTATATGTTTACTAAGTTAACTCGCATGCTTCTCATAAACTTATTAATGCGTTTATCATTCTATTTATAGTGAACTTTATTATAGTTTATTATAAGAATATAAATAATATAAATTGGTGTGTATGATATATATGTATAATTAAATCAATTATCAAATAATAGTATCCTTTCGTTTGTAAAGTAAATAACTGTAACTATGTATGAGAAATCCTAACTATTGATTAATTTATTAAATAAAGAAATTTTCAATTGACATAAACTAATTTACATAACTATGAAATTATATTTAATCAACTTATATCGATGGGTAGATCCAATTATTAAAAGTAAGAGAGAAAATATAATTATATATTTAGTGTATGTGATATGTGCACTAACTTGTACATAAAATTTGTTAATCACGTATGCACTAGATGTGAGGTGAGAATACTACTCAAAAACACATATTGCCGCAAGTATACGACCATGTCAATGTGAGTATATGATTATAGCATTAAGGTCGAGATCTCAAGGGGCTATGTATATCTTGATAAGTCTCAAGCTCAATAGAAAATGTTCAAGTGCATAAAATAAAAGAAAAAGGGTGATCAAATGCTTGAATTTGGGGGTAACAAGTAGCAAATAACAAGAATCAAGTATGAGAAAACACTAGGTTTGAGGATATAACACCATAGATAGTAGTATGCTCAAACATGTGTTCATTCAATGAAGACAAATATTAAGGTAACAAGATCAAAGGTAGCATGATATTTAGGTGAGCTTTGTCATAATATTTGGCTTTATGTCAACTAGTATGCATCACATGGTGTTTGGTATTTGCACACTAAATGATTAAGCTTGGTTTCAACTTATGATTATCTTAGACAATATAAACATCACACTGTGTTTGCTATTTGCTTATACCATCCAACACAATCATAGTTTGGACTGTTGTGCAGAATTATAAGAAAGAATAAAATGCAATAAACAAGAAAGACAATACACACATATTTATGATGGTTCGCCCAATAATGATTACGTCCACTTTCAGAGAGATTTAGTTGAGAAGTTTTAGAATACAAATAAATAAAATGATTAACCAGATCTAGTTTTGACAGACCATAACGCTCCAAATTTTATGATGGTTCGCCCAATAATGATTACGTCCACTTTCAGAGAGAAAGACAATACACACATATTTATGATGGTTCACCCAATAATGATTACGTCCACTTTCAGAGAGATTTAGTTGAGAAATTTTAGAATACAAATAAATAAAATGATTACGTCCACTTTCAGAGAGATTTAGTTGAGAAGTTTTAGACAATACACACATATTCATGAACTTGCTCACGACACTACTTGCTTGTGCTACATCTAGTTTTGACAGACCATAACATACATCAAACTCCCTACTGTACTAGCATATGGACTCGCGACATAAACTATTTCTCTTCATCCGACTGAGGTGAAACATAGTGGTAATTGTAACGCCCCAAATTTTAGGCGCGCTTGCGTTATTTTTTTTGCGTCTTTTATCGATATTTTTACTAGATCAAATATATTTTAATTTATTATTTCATTTTCTTTATTTTAATATAAAGTATTTTACGGTGTAAAATATCTTTTCCGAGTTATTTAAATCTTTGATACGTTCCCATACATCCGTGTTATTATTTTCGGAAGAAGTCGAGAAGGTTTTCCAGTTCAAAAATCCCGTTCCGAACGCTTTTGGATCGGAATCATTCTTACACTTTTTCCCTTTTAAATTATTTATTACCTTTCTTTATTTTCCTCTTCTATCGTGATGATTCACGCTTTGCAGGCTGACCCTTGGACTTCACACCTGCCTCACGCTACCTCACCCCTGCTCTCCTACTCTTCACGCAGCCCAGCAGCCTCTCACTCATTTGCCTCTCTTCTCTTCACGCAGCCAAGTAGCCACACCTCCCTCATTCATCCTCTCAACCTTCTCTGTACCGCAGCTCCTCCTCTCCTGACTTCACTCACAACCTCACCTCTCCTCTCTAGTGTTGGCCTCACTACAGTCTTGCTCCCCATCTCCTCTGCATTTCCGACAACCATCAGCACTATCTCCACCCTCTTCGAGTCCTTGTCAAGCCACTAGAGAAGAACCAGGAAGCCGCCCTTGCCGGAGACTAAGGCCGACTGCCTGCCTCACCTTGACTTTGTAGCACCGCCGCCACCTCCGTTCTCCTCTATTTCATGGGAGCCTCGCATTAGCATGTGCAGCAACCATCCCAGTCCCTCTGCAGCTCTCTGTCCTTCACCACATCGGGCCTTGTCGGGACTGGAATGGTCTCACCTCGTTGAGTTGTACCCTCCTTGCAATCGTTATCGTCGAGAAACAAACAGCTCGTGCCCTCGCCGCTACCGGAGCCGCCAATGCCTGCACAACCCTCGCTTCCCTAGAGGTGGAGCCTGGAGTCGCCGCCGGACATACTTCTGCCCAAGTCAACGCCGCCACTCTACCCTGCTCTCCTCCCTGCCGGAGCCGCCGTCCCTGCATTCCCCTTCGCCGCCGCCCTAGCACTGTCACCTCTCCGCCCCTGCGTGCTATAGCACATGAAGAAGAAACCCTAGAGGGTTAATTAAATCAGCCCCCTCTTTTTTGTGTAAATTGCAATTGTGACCCCTGTTTTGTATTTTGCATATTCTTACCCAAGTTTTCAGAATTTAGCAATTATACCCCTGCTGGAAATATTTACAGAAAATGCCCAAGGTTTTATTTACAAAATATGACCCAAGTTTATGAAATTGCACATTTTTACCCTAAAAATGTATTTGTCGATTTTAAACTCGGATTTCAATTACGGGATATTCTTATGTTTTTATACACAGTACATTATGTCTATGTTGGATTAATTCGGTTATGGCTCAAAGATTTAATCCCGGGTTTTAACGTTGACTTTTGAAAACGAGTTTTTCCTTAGAGTTATATATATATATATTATATATTCCGTTCGAATTTAGCATATGAGCTAAATTTACTTAATTTTGGTGTTAGGTTCGGAATCGTCCCGATAAAGGCCTAACGAGTTCAAAGTCGACATCCATTGATCGACTTCCGTCTTTTGACGTCACGTGAGTTACCTTTTTCCTCGATCTAGTTATGTTTAGTTTTAATATCATGCTAGATTGGATCTAACATAACTTAGAGAGAATACCAAGTAGTGGTTATGGACCTTAGGTGAGTTTTGTGGATTGTGAAATGTTATAAGACTTGAGGAGTTGATTTTTTAATCTTGTGAGGTTGTTTATGGCTTTAAGTTGTATGTTGAGCTTGTGACAATTTAGGGGTTGAGGTTGTATGATTGTTGAGATTGTGGTGACAAGGACGAGAGTATCCTAGCCTAGTGTTGTTACCATTGTGATCGTGGCGACTAAGCATGTTATCCTAGTGGTGTTGAGTCATGATCTTGCAAGATCCAAGAGTTTAGAAATCTTAGGACTTCTAGCTTCTGTTGAGTGTGATGTGAGCATGTGGGATTCTAGGATGCGGTCCTAGAATTGAGAGTCAAATGGTCTTGCGTAGATCATTTGTATAGAAGTCTAAGACTTCTATTGTGAGTGGGTTGTTGTTGATATAATTATCTTCTTGTGAGCAGGTTATGGGCTTCCTCCCTAAGGAAGCGAGAGTATTGTGAGTTGAGTGTGATGACGAGGTAAGTCTCCGGACTTACTTAGCTCGTATTCCTTGTATTAGCATTGATGTGTGTTTGGTGGTGTGTGCTTAATCTTTATTGTTTATAACAACTAAACCGGAAATAGGATTACCGACCTTTATATTATTTTGGCCCAAGTGTATGATAACGGGCGGTGACAACTTGCCTGGCTCCCGCGAGAGCTAGGAGGTTCTCGGCGACTATCCCGTGTTGGTAGGCGGTCAGATGCATCAGTACCATTCCATGCCGGTAAGTAGGGACCGAGGCGAGTTTCGGTGACTCTCGTGTCACAACCTAAGTTGAATTAGAACGGGATATGACTCAATAATAAAAAGATAATAAACGGGACTTGCGTGCTTTGGTGTATATTGTGTGTTATGTTGATTTACTTGTGTTTGTGCCTTTTACCTTGATTCTAATGCTTCGAATATGAGCTAATGATTTTATACCTATTGTTGTAGATTTCCTTGCAGGTTAGGAATGCGGCCGAGAGATCCGGAAGAGTGGGCAGCCGGGTTTCCGTACATTTTAGGATTGGGTTTTGGTTGGAGTCGTGTTTGAGTTTTGTATTCATTCTATATTGTATGCCGCGTATATGGCATTTGGCCTTTCGGTTGTATCTCGGCTGAAGTCTTTGGTTTGTATGGTTTTGGGTTTCTTTGCATTGCATAAAATGTATTTGGTTTTGGCCTTTATTTGTGCCTTGTTGCAAGATCCGGTGAAATTGTTGTCAAGCTAAGGGACGAGACCCATTGTGAGGTCCCAACCCGTAGCAACCCGAGTCCCGCGGATTCGGGGTGTTACAAAAGTGGTATCAGAGCCCTAGGTTGACAACAATGGCACTCGCAATCTTCTAAAGGCCGAATAAGAAATAAACTGAACCCCACAGGTTCTGAGTTTTCGTTTTCAAAATCACATGCATGAGTCGGGGTAGAATGTACGGACCACCACTCCTTCCGCGGATCTCGGCAGCATAGTTTATTGGATTTTTAGTATATATGTGTGTGTGTATATATATATATATATATATATATATATATATATATATATATATATATATATATATATATATATATAGATATATGTAGATATGTATCGTGGACTTAGGATGTTTTTGGGATATTATTGTATGTGGATTGTAGTTTCATGATGGACATGATTTTTGTGTATAGTTGTATATGTGAACGATTATATGTTTTGGACCTTGTACTCTTGTAATGGAATGCTGAATGCGTGATATTAGTAGTAATATGGACTTAGGACTTATATAGTTATGGATACGTATTCCTATTATATATAGTAGCATATGGAGATATAGGACCTTTTAGTCGAGATGCTATTATGATATCATCGCCCTTGGATGACGTCGTTTTACATATAATAGTGTACATACGAGGACGAATATGCTCAAGTATCGAGTTGAGAGCTACGTTCAGGCGATCACCTTATGATCTTGTACTCCTTTAAGAGGATGTTGAAGAGGAGTAGTAGAGATGACATAACCAAAGGACGAACAAGTGGAAGGAAAATCCGAGACAACTTAAGAGAAATCGAGATGGAGATGATACAAGAAAAAGTAAACACGAAGGTGTGGAAGTGGTTACAAAGAAGTCGCGATTGAAAAAAAAAGAGACCAATAAGGATAACGAACTTAAGTTCTTCAAGAAGACGCGTGGACAAGTAAAGGTGAAACGAGGAGGAGAGGGATGCATTCTAACAAGGTTAAAGGTGGTATTCCATTAAGATGTGAAGCTTTCCTTAGACGCTCCTAAACATTGGAGTCAAGATGAGGAGAGTGATCAGACCATTTGTGAAAGATTTAAGATACCGTAAGTTAAGCTTACGAGGAACCAATAAGTGGAGTGTTAACATTACTAGAATTGTGAGAAGAAGGGCATGGTGGGGATTCACGTGGAGTTGACCGGTTTCCGTTATGATGATAAGGCTAAGAAACGCCAAGAAGGAGGAAGTGTGTATAAATGATGGCCCCAAGAAGATGAAAGACGAACGGAGGAGCTTCGATTGAGAGACTTAAGATGTCAACCAAGAGGAACGCAAGAGGGATGCTAGCTAAGCTATAAAATTTGGGAAGGTTCACTTGAAAGATATCAAGAAAGAGTTTTTAAGCCTATGAGAGTGGTAAAGTTACCTTACAAAAGAAGAGGAAGCATGAAACGAAGAAAGAACTAACGGAGTTTGAGGTAAAGTACCCCGGAAGGGTAGCCTTCATGAGAATGGTAACATGAGAAGTGTAGTAGAATAATAAGTCGTTGACTTCGGAGATGGTCAAATACAAAATAAGCGGTGACAACTAAGAACGCACAGGTGCGAGTTGTCTATTGGTGAGTGTAGAGGGGATGAGTAAACAAGACTATGAGAACATAGAAAATCGGCAACAAGAGCTTGGAGTATTCGCGGTGGATCAATGTCAGTAGTAAGGAGGTACATCAACGGAAGTGCATTTGTTTTAATCAAATAATGTGGAACGAGTTCAAGCAAGTACTTATGACGAGACCTCCGAGGAGGAGCTTGTAACGATCTTTCGCGACCGTCTTAGGTCATGGGATTTGCATATGGAGGAACGACACGGGTTACAACTTTTAAGGTTTGATCAAGTGTAAGATGAGGCGTTCTTTGTTGTTGTATGTAGAAGGGAATATATAAAGGGATGCATAGTATGTTCGTTCTAATGAAATGGATTGTATGTTTTCGCAAGCAAAATGTGAGTCAAATGTTCGAATTCACACGGAAGAGTCATGGTGGCTATGGTGTGAAAGGGAGGACCTAGATAAGAGCAATGCTGCGAGCTTAAAGTTTATGATGTTAGCACTAGAGAAGTAATGACTATGATATTTCAATGATTTTGGAGGAGAATTTCTTCTAGCCTTTTCATGAGGCATAATGGTACGGTTGTGAAGTTGTTCATAGAAGTAGCAAGAGATGCTTAAGGTGACCGACAAGAGTAGGAGAAGACCGAAGTTTTGAAGTTAGATGTCGACATGAGATGTATGAGAAGTATATGAAAGATTGAGGTCAAAACCTCTACGGTCGGATTGACGTTACATAAGAGAATGAAGTAGGTTCTATACCTACTCGAAGGAAGGGTATATATAATACGAAGAACGGTTCCCACATGTTGGGATATCCGGGAGAGCGATGAAGATAAGATCAATTGGTTTTAAAATGGGATTAAGTTGAAAGAATACTTAAATAAGACCATAAGAGTCAGAAGACGCAAGCAAATCTTCCCAATTCAAGAAAAGACGAATATTTGGAAGGAGACGGTCAACATTGTAGCTACAGATGGAACAATACATGTGTTTAAAGGATGCCACCCTAACAGATCGGGGTGGACCACTTGTCAAGTGTTAGGACCAGGTTGCGTCGATTATTACAATATGAGATGGGTAGAGAAAAGATGTGACCCGAGATAGAAAGGATTACAATGCATCGGAAGGTGGATCTCACCATTAAGTTGATTTGAAGTTCATGTTGGAAGTATATCTTGAACTCTTGATTTGAAGTTGTTATAGGGAACACCAGTTTGCAAAATGAGAGACGATTATCTCGGTTTGTACATTGATTACCATAAGTTGAATAAGATGACAATGAAGGACAAGTATCCCTTACAATGACTGGAAGATCTACTCGATTAGTTGCAAGGGTCAGTAGTCTCTTCTAAAATTGATTTAAGGCTGGATTGCCACCAATTGAGGATTCGAGACTAGGATGTTGCAAATACGGCTCTCCGGACAAACCATGGTCACTACGAGTGTAGTGATTCCATACGGGCTTACGATGCCCCGGGCAAGATATTTGGGTCTACTCTCGAAGAAAAGAGAAGTTGTATGACAAGTTGTCTCGGGATGGCAACCCCGAAGGATGTGAAAGAGGTTACAAGTTTTTTTGGATGTACTGAGTTTTACCAGATCTGTGAAGAGAGAAGTTGTATAGCACTAATTATGGTAACCTACTATGGATGACAATGAAGTACCGAATGGGACGAAGAATTGACAAAAGAGTTGTTGAGAGTTAAGAGGGGATTCATTGGTGCAATTGTTTTGGTTTACCTTGAGGTATTATGGGTTTGAAGTGGACAAGTGATTCTTCAAGACAAGTTCTTGATCAAGTATTGATGAGCGATGTAAAAGTAATAGCATACGTGTCTTGTTAGTAGAAGTAGTATGGAGTAAAGTAATTCCTTTATTACTTGGATTTGCAACAAGAATTGAGGAAACATAACGTCCAATTTTGGTTTGACAAGAACCAAAGCCAGCAGTGTAAATTAGAAGTTCGATCTTCTTTGGTAGAGAAACCAAAGGGAAAATAATGGATATGTTGCATTGAGAGAGACCCGATAAGGAAGTTGAGTTCCGATATATCGATCTTTTTGAGATCTTAGCGCGAGTTGGTAAAGTGGTTTACCGGTTGGTGTGGCCGCCGAGAGTAGAGAATGTTCACTAGGTGTTCCATGTGTATCAATCGAGAGAGTACATACATGGCTCGAGACATGTTTTCAGTCATGATGATCTAGTGGCAAACGAAGAACCAATGAGGCTAACTAAAAGACGGAGGATAGTATAGCATCGATAGAATCAACGGGTTAAACATAGTCTTTCTTTGGTTGAGTATGTGCTTGTGTAATGTTATGTGTAGTGTGTGTTCTATGCAGGAATATGCCATATGACGTGATATATCATGCGGTCGTAGTGAGAGTAGATTGTGTGTATAGATTAGAAGGTTAGCTTTCTTAGTTTGAAAGTTCATACCTCAACCTTAGGGACCGAGAAGTTCGACGCCTGGCAAGTTTCGGGACGAAACTTATTTTTTAGGGGGATCTGATGTAACGCCCCAAATTTTAGGCGCGCTTGCGTTATTTTTTTTGCGTCTTTTATCGATATTTTTACTAGATCAAATATATTTTAATTTATTATTTCATTTTCTTTATTTTATTATAAAGTATTTTACGGTGTAAAATATCTTTTCCGAGTTATTTAAATCTTTGATACGTTCCCATACATCCGTGTTATTATTTTCGGAAGAAGTCGAGAAGGTTTTCCAGTTCAAAAATCCCGTTCCGAACGCTTTTGGATCGGAGTCATTCTTACACTTTTTCCCTTTTAAATTATTTATTACCTTTCTTTATTTTCCTCTTCTATCGTGATGATTCACGCTTTGCAGGCTGACCCTTGGACTTCACACCTGCCTCACGCTACCTCACCCATGCTCTCCTACTCTTCACGCAGCCCAGCAGCCTCTCACTCCTTTGCCTCTCTTCTCTTCACGCAGCCAAGTAGCCACACCTCCCTCATTCATCCTCTCAACCTTCTCTGTACCGCAGCTCCTCCTCTCCTGACTTCACTCACAACCTCACCTCTCCTCTCTAGTGTTGGCCTCACTACAGTCTTGCTCCCCGTCTCCTCTGCATTTCCGACAACCATCAGCACTATCTCCACCCTCTTCGATTCCTTGTCAAGCCACTAGAGAAGAACCAGGAAGCCGCCCTTGCCGGAGACCAAGGCCGACTGCCTGCCTCACCTTGACTTTGTAGCACCGCCGCCACCTCTGTTCTCCTCTATTTCATGGGAGCCTCGCATTAGCATGTGAAGCAACCATCCCAGTCCCTCTGCAGCTCTCTAACCTTCACCATATCGGGCCTTGTCGGGACTGGAATGGTCTCACCTCGTTGAGTTGTACCCTCCTTGCAATCATTATCGCCGGGAAACAAACAGCTCGTGCCATCGCCGCTACCGGAGCCGCCAATGCCTGCACAACCCTCGCTTCCCTAGAGGTGGAGCCTGGAGTCGCCGCCGGACATACTTCTGCCCAGGTCAACGCCGCCGCTCTACCCTGCTCTCCTCCCTGCCGGAGCCGCCGTCCCTGCATTCCCCTTCGCCGCCTCCCTAGCACTGTCACCTCTCCGCCTCTGCGTGCTGTAGCACATGAAGAAGAAACCCTATAGGGTTAATTAAATCAACCTCCTCTTTTTTGTGTAAATTGCAATTGTGGCCCCTGTTTTGTATTTTGCATATTTTTACCCAGGTTTTCAGAATTTAGCAATTATACCCCTGCTAGAATTATTTACAGAAAATGCTCAAGGTTTTATTTACAGAATATGACCCAAGTTTATGAAATTGCACATTTTTGCCCTAAAAATGTATTTGTCGATTTTAAACTCGGATTTCAATTACGGGATATTCTTATGTTTTTATACACAGTACATTATGTCTATGTTGGATTAATTCAGTTATGGCTCAAAGATTTAATCCCGGGTTTTAACGTTGACTTTTGAAAACGAGTTTTTCCTTAGAGTTATATATATTATATATTCCGTTCAAATTTAGCATATGAGCTAAATTTGCTTAATTTTGGTGTTAGGTTCGGAATCGTCCCGATAAAGGCCTAACGAGTCCAAAGTCGACATCCATTGATCGACTTCCGTCTTTTGACGTCATGTGAGTTACCTTTTTCCTCGATCTAGTTATGTTTAGTTTTAATATCATGCTAGGTTGGATCTAACATAACTTAGAGAGAATACCAAGTAGTGGTTATGGACCTTAGGTGAGTTTTGTGGATTGTGAAATGTTGTAAGACTTGAGGAGTTGATTTTTTAATCTTGTGAGGTTGTTTATGGCTTTAAGTTGTATGTTGAGCTTGTGGCAATTTAGGGGTTGAGGTTGTATGATTGTTGAGATTATGGTGACAAGGACGAGAGTATCCTAGCCTAGTGTTGTTACCATTGTGATCGTGGGGACTAAGCATGTTATCCTAGTGGTGTTGAGTCATGATCTTGCAAGATCCGAGAGTTTAGAAATCTTAGGACTTCTAGCTTCTGTTGAGTGTGATGTGAGCATGTGGGATTCTAAGATGCGGTCCTAGAATTGAGAGTCAAATGGTCTTGCGTAGATCATTTGTATAGAAGTCTAAGACTTCTATTGTGAGTGGGTTGTTGTTGATATAATTATCTTCTTGTGAGCAGGTTATGGGCTTCCTCCCTAAGGAAGCGAGAGTGTTGTGAGTTGAGTGTGGTGACGAGGTAAGTCTCCGGACTTACTTAGCTCGTATTCCTTGTATTAGCATTAATGTGTGTTTGGTGGTGTGTGCTTAATCTTTATTGTTTATAACAACTAAACTGGAAATAGGATTACCGACCTTTATATTATTTTGGCCCAAGTGTATGATAACGGGCGGTGACAACTTGTCTGGCTCCCGTGAGAGCTAGGAGGTTCTCGGCGACTATCCCGTGTTGGTAGACGTTCAGATGCATCAGTACTATTCCATGCCGGTAAGTAGGGACCGAGGCGAGTTTCGGTGACTCTCGTGTCACAACCTAAGTTGAATTAGAACGGGATATGACTTAATAATAAAAAGATAATAAACGGGACTTGCGTGCTTTGGTGTATATTGTGTGTTATGTTGATTTACTTGTGTTTGTGCCTTTCACCTTGATTCTAATGCTTCCAATATGAGCTAACGGTTTTATACCGATTGTTGTAGATTGCCTTGTAGGTCAGGAATGCGGCCGAGAGATCCGAAAGAGTGGGCAGCCGGGGTTCCGTACATTTTAGGATTGAGTTTTGGTTGGAGTCGTGTTTGAGTTTTGTATTCATTCTATATTGTATGCCGCGTGTATGGCATTTGGTCTTTCGGTTGTATCTCGGCTGAAGTCTTTGGTTTGTATGGTTTTGGGTTTCTTTGCATTGCATAAAATGTATTTGGTTTTGACCTTTATTTGTGCCTTGTTGCAAGATCCGGTGAAATTGTTGTCAAGCTAAGGGACGAGACCCATTGTGAGGTCCCAACCCGTAGCATCCCGAGTCCCGTGGATTCGGGGTGTTACAGTAATATGGATGTTAGCAGCACTAGGTGTATTGATAGGTTTGGCCGATGTCATTTTGAACCTTGACAACACATTTCCATTGTAGCATTTTCGTAATAAAAAAGCTTTTTATGACCCTATATCTAAGAATTTCCACTCCTAGAATTTTCCGAGCTGCTTCCAAACCCTTCATCTCAAACTCAACACTTAGGAGATCCTTCACTTTTTGAATGTCATACTTGCTATTTATATTTTTCTTTTGATACAAAGGTAAGAGAACAAGGAGGATCAATCTCTCGAGATAGATCGTCCTAGAGAATTCATGCGGATGAGGATATCGACATCATGAGGATGGGAGCCGTCAAAGGGGAGGCGGAGGAACCATGAGACGCTAGACGGTCAGCGACAAAGTTGACTTCCCTAAAGACATGGGTGACCCTGAAAGAGGACAAACCAAAAAGTAGTATATTGATATTAGAAACAAGCATATCCACTTTCCAAGGGGGTTTCCAAGTACAGTTGATCGAATTAATAAGGGTTAAGTTATCACCCTCAATATCAATATCAGAAAGCCCATATACTTAGCCTGAATGATGCCCTTACGAACGGTGATAGCTTCGTCTTCTAGTACAGAGTCAACTATACACTTACCGAAATCGAAGGAAAGCAGCTATGCCGACCTGTACCTGATTGCAAAGCCAAAAGCATGTAGATCATTCGTATGTCTAGAAGTATCAAAATTAATTTTGGTTGAGTTACCATTTGGTCATTGCCATTTGATATTTTTAGTTTTTCTTCTTATCGTCTTTGTCTTAGTAGGATTCTGAGGGCACTTAGCGTTATCCGGTGCATAATATGCTTGGTAATAAGATGGTTAAAATTGTTTGGAATTGCTTACTTTTTAAGATAAACTGGTTGCGATGCATCCAAAGAGTCCACCAGAAAACACAGAGGAATCGGAAATCAAAAAGCGGAATGTTATCTTTAATATAAACAGTAATATCGTGAACACTAATATTGAGGGAATCACAATTTTTTAAGGAGTTCAAATCTTTGTCATTATTTAGAAGGTTAAGTGTTGTCGGACAGCTGAATAAGAGATGTTTACCAGATTTAGTATGATAAGGACATAGAGCACATTGCATCACGACCGGGACTTTTTGAATAGCAAGATTAGATTTAGTCGGAATACCATCTAGAGAGAGTTTCCAAAGAAAATTTTTAATTTTTGGCATAATATCCAAGTCCCAAATCCAAGATTTATCTAGCGAGATTCCACATTTAATTTTTTGTATAAATTTAATACCGTCTTTGTAGAGACCCAACCATTTTAATTGTTCTCGCAATAGATCTCGGATGTCATTAATTGGTAGAACATAATTTTTAATTTTCTTGATAATGTTGATCGGGATAATCGTTTGGAGTTGAGAGACGAGGTGGGAGTTCCACGTATGATTAGAAATGAAGTCCGCAAATGTGGCCTTATCATTAGAAGGGATGTCACTAATTCTTAGTTTTGAAAGCAGTTCATCCGTAATCCAACGATCATTCTAGAATTTGATAGTTCTACCATCTCCAACTCTCCATTTAACACCCGCATAGAAATCCTCTTTGAGTTTCACGAGTTTATTCCATTGTCAGTAAGATGTGTTTTGACATTGATAATCCCATAAAGGGACACCACTAAGATATTTTTCTTCAATAATTTTGACCCATATATTGCTTGGTTCTTACAAGATTTTCCAAAGGAGCTTCATTTGTAGTGTTTTGTTCATGTCCTTTGACTTTCTAATTCTAGTGCTGTAACACCCTGAATCCGCGAGACTCGGGATGTCACAATGGGCTAGGATCTCACAATGGATCCCGACCCTAGCTTGACAACAAGTTCATTGGACCTTACAACATGACACTGTCAGATATAAAACAAATACATATACAATATAAACTGTTCAACCCAAGGTAAACAACAACATAGCCGAATATATAAAATGACATCCTCACACAGGAGGTACAAAAGATCATCCTCACGTAGGAGGGAAACACAATAAACCCAAACCAACCACCTAATGTACGAGAGTCCTCGGCCTGTCACCCTGCCAGATCATTCAGTAGCGCCTAACCTATAAACATCTACAACACGGTATGAAACCGTTAGCTAACCATTCATATATGAGGTAATGCATAAGCACAAACACAATCATGAAAGATAAACATGTCAGCATGCTTTCACACATTTACCCATTTTATCATCTTTATATAATAGCCATTCACTCAAATCGTATATATATATATATACATAGATGAAAATATGTGACACGAGGACCGATACATCCTCGCCTCTGAGAATGATAGTCATTTGGAGTGGAATCGGTCACATAACCCGTGTACCCTATGAGAGTGGTGTTGTGCCCTCCCCGTATACCAGGTCTGGCCTGTCTCAAGAGAACCTCCCACACTCCTCGGCGGGATGAAGGGGAAAGGTTATCACAGCCACGCATACGGGGAAATCAATAAAACGTAGGTCGGTATATACGACATCACATGCTATCATAACAACATAAAAAGCACACACCACTCATGCAAACACCCAATATAAGGATGGTAGCTAAGTAAGTCCTACGGACTTACCTCAACCTCGTACAATCACAACCACGATCAACCTCCAATCCTGAGAGGGACACTGCCTAATAACAAGACAAAGAGATATCAATACTCCTATCAATAAAAAAGGTCACACCTAGACCCAAGGGATCCATAAGGATCATAATCAATCTATAAGCCTCACAACCAACTAAACCTCAATATCTCAGCATAACTCACAATTCCTCAAATCTCAAGGTAGTATCTAATCAACATTCCTCAATCTCAATTCTAATCCTAATTTAATTAATTAACCTTTAATTAATTAATTAGATTTCGCCAGAATAACGTTTTCCCCGTAGCTAGTTTCTAAACCCCCTGTCATCAGATTTCATCAAACAAACAACCCATAATCACTAGAATAATATAACGACCATAATGGACTTTCTAATTATCCATTTTGACAAGCCTAAAGTCAATTTAGGCCAAATCGCACTACAAAAAACGAATAAATTCATAACTTATTCGTTACTAACCCGATTTACGATCTGAAAGAAGATTCAAAATCACAACGACGCAGGCTACACATGGACATCATCAAATTCATCGGAATCTGAGCGACGGAACCTGTCTGGTGACATATATGCTTGACCAGCTCTTCATCTGCTCGGAAATGCAGAAACTTAGTATCGATATGAAGAGAATGAAGAGAGGAATCCAGAAACTCAAACGGAATTGAAATCGGATTAGAAACGGAGAGTAGATCTGAATTTGAAGGTTGAGAGAAATTAGAGCTTTTACGAGGAAACGTGAAAGGAAATGAATTAATAAAGGATATTCCGCTATTTATAGTGAAGTCGATAATTATCCTTTAGCGAAGTCGATAATTATCCTTTAACCGATTCAAAGGCGGGTCGAACCCCCTTCTCCAAACTTCTCGAGATTAGAATAATAAATCTGAAATATTGTAGGGATAATTATTCCACAACTGCCTCGGAAACGTGTATTCCTAAGCCGGCTTTATTAGCCGTTAAGAAAAGAAATAGCGACTCTTTTGACCGTTTTGCCTCTACATGTTATTTCCTATCTAGAACATATCCGATGTCCTAATCATTTCTCTCAAATGCATTTTTATTAATTGGAGCTCCCAAATGCTCCAAATAACACCGAAGGGTAAAAATAATTAACCGGGGGAAAAAGTGAAAATTTCCCCAAACGTCCAAAATTACGCGAGGAACATAACAGTGGGACTCATACTTCTCACTTGCGCAATCTTCGCGAGTTATATGTCAATTACTATCAAAGATTAAGTTAATCAACATTAATTAGAATTTGGAAATCCTACCTATTACATCACACACCCCTTAAAAATAAGTTTCGTCCGAAACTTGAACAATTCCCAAATCCTCTCGGACCCATACGCCGAGGTATAAACACTGTCTCTATCGGAGGTATCACATCTCCGTTCAAAGGTATCAACCTATAACAATCTATAACCTCAAAACATAAGCATAGAGGAATCAACAACTCCAGAAAATAGGATCGTAACGCTATCCTAAAGGCATGGAGGTAAAACATCTCCAACAGTTTAATCTTATCCCAAGGGTACAAAGGTAAAACATCTTTGGCAACTATATCCTTAATCATACCTTGGAGGAAAAACATCTCCAAGAACTATAATCACTATAACAGTATGGAGGAAATACAGCTCCAACTGGCTCACATCACAAGGGCATGGAGGAAAAACATCTCCAGCTACCAACTCATCATCAAGGAGGAAACACATCTCCAAAACACAAATGACCGTATGGAGGAAGAACATCTCCAGAATTCTCTATACCTAAATCTCAAACATGGAGGTAATATCATCTCCAACTAACCTAATCTCATTCTACAACATGGAGATAGAACCATCTCCAGCTGACCTATACACGATGGTATGGAGGTAGAACTCATCCAATGGTAAAATCATCGCTCGAGGGCTTGGAGGTAAAACTTCTCCAGCCATAATATAACTCGCCCTAACATAACAAGATCCACTAGGATCACCAATAATCTAGCATGGAAGAAAACATCACATATCACACAATCATATAATCACATAATCACATCATCATATATCTCATAATATACAACCATGGCTTGCTCAACAAGTCTACGGTGCAACCTTCTCTGCATAAACTCAGATTAGTTCATATGGTTACTATCCTCAATTACCCAGGTGGCCTCGTCTTGATCACTATACTCTCATCATTAGAATGTTCTTCAAGCATAAACGTCCTATACCTCATTCTAAGACTGCAACAGGATATTCAACGAACATGTGGTCTACCTCGACCACTAAATCATCATGACTTACAATGCGTCTCGGATCTGGTATATACTCCCTTAGCTGAGACACGTGAACAACAAGGTGAATACCTTCTAACCTCGGAGGCAAAGCTACTATGTATGCTGCCCTCCCAACTCTATTCAGTATCTAGAAAGGGCCGACATATCGGGGACTCAACTTCCCCCCTTATGCCAAAACGTTTGACGCCTCGCATCAGAGGTACTCTCAGTTAGACATGAGCTCTTATTCTGAACTCTAGAGGCCGGCGCCTCTTGTCTACATACGACTTCTAGCGACTCTGTGCCGCCATCATCCACTTCCTAAACAACGCTACTCGAGCCATAGCATCCTGAATCTTCTCTGGTGCCATCCCACTAGTACTGCTAGACTCACCCCAACATAAAGATGTATGACATCTACGCCCATATAGTGCCTCATAAGAGGCCATCCCAATAGATGCATGTCAACTGTTGTTGTATGAGAACTCAACTATTGGGAGTTAATTTGACCATTCTTGTCCCCAATCCAACACATCAGCTCACAATATATCCTCAAGGGTCTTGATGATTCTCTCTGACTGACCATCGGTTTGGGGGTGAAACGTAGTTGTCAAGTGTAGACTTGTCCCCAAAGCAGTCTGAATCTGTTGTCAAAATCTCGAGGTCAAAATCCTAGGTTAGCTCAAACCATCTACGCTGGCGGTTATTCAATTCCCACTGCGTAAAACTATACTTCAGACTATTATGGTCTGTGAAGATCTGGCATGTAGCACCATACAGATAATGTCTCCAGATCTTCAAAGCATGAACTACCGTTACTAACTCCAAATCATGAGTCGGGTAGTTCTCCTCATACGTCTTCAACTGGCGAGACGCATATGCAATCACTCTGCCCATCTGCATCAAAACACATCCCAAACCTAGCTTGGATGCATCACTGTAGACCACGAAATCATTAGAATCCTCTAGCTGTGCCAGAACAGGAGCAGAAGTCAAACGCCTCTTCAACTCCTCAAACTCTGGGCACACTGATCAATTCACACAAATCCAGTAGTCTTCCTCAAAAGACTCGTAAGTGGACGGTGATAATAGAAAATCCTTCCACAAAGTGTCGGTAATAATCGGCTAATCCGAGAAAGCTACGTACTTCCTTGCTGTTCATCAATATCGTCCATGCTGCAACATACTCAATCTTTGCCGGATCAATCTTGATCCCACTGGAAGATACATGTGGCCTAGAAAAGCAATCCTCTGACATCCAGAACTCACACTTAAAAAGCTTGACATACAACCCTCTATCCCTCAAAATCTATGAAACTTTCCTTAGATGACCGGCATGCTCCTCTCTGCTATGAGAGTATACCAAATTGTTGTCATGGAAAACCATCACAACTGATCAAGGAAGTCGAGGAAGATATTGTTCATCAACTCCATGGAGGTAGCGGGCCATTTGTCAGCCCGAATGGTATCACTACAAACTCGTAGTGTCCGTAATGGGTACGAAATGCCATCCTATGCACATCCTGCTCCCCCCCCTTAACTGGTGATATCCTGAGCACAAGGAAGTCTTGGAACACATAATCGCTTCTTGAAGCTGACACAACAAGTTGTCAACACAACACAATGAATACACTAGGGCGAATGAAGCCCTTTTCTACCCATTCCTCAAGTTGTCTCTTCATCTCTAACATCTCAACAGGCGCCATACGATATGGGGCCTTTCAAATCAATCTCATACCACACTTCAACTCAATATCAAAGTTCACACTCCACTGAGGCAACAAACTAGACAGTTGAGTAACACGTCTCTAAGCTCAAAAACCACTGGAATATCTTCCAAGGCTGGACTCTCTTCCTCCTTCATGGCATAACGTCAGAAGGCATCACATGCATGTACTATAAGCCTTGCTACCCGTATGACACTAATGACAAACCCGTCTCTTCATAGGTTTTAACCTCGGAAGACCTCTATCTAATCTATCTTAGTAGAGACTATAACAATCTTCCAATTAACATCTAACACAACATGATATCTATCCGTCCAATCCCTACACATAATGACCTCCTCATGGACCTATGACATGACAAAGAAGTCTACAAGCAACACACAAGTCCTAGAATAAATGGGACAATCACATATCTCGCGAGCACCTCAGACCCCTAACTGGTAATCCTGTCAAGGAAGGTCTACCCTCTACTGTATCTAAGGTCCACTACTAACACATGCATCAAAAAGCAGAAAGTGCATAGCACTCACAACAAACAAAACCCCACTAGGTAAACCATTAACGAGAATAGTACCTGTAAAAACTAACGCTAGCAGCTCCACTACATGTCATCACTCAACCTCATACCTATACTCCTCAGGTATCGCTGGGGTTGTCGCCATAACCTCCACTTCTACTCTTTCTGCACCGGAAAGAGGAAGGTCTTGCTGAGAAGAAGCACTACCTTGCTGACAAAAGGGAGCCAAATGGCCCAATTCACCACATGTGAAACAAGCTATCGGTGCCAAAGGGCACTCATAACGCAAATGATCTAGATAGCCACAGTTAAAACATAATATTCCCATCCTTGCAACATATGCAACTAAAGGGTAATTCGATCTTCGTTGTTCACCTTGAATGATCTTATTCCGAGAGGGAATTAGTAAAGGCAACGCCTTACCCCGTCGACAAAACTTTGCTCTATGCCCTGCTTTATCACACGTAAAGCATATTATTGGCGCCCTTGGGCACACAGCTCGCCGGTGACCAAACTTCCCGCAATTTAAACACTGTAGTTCCTTGCCAATCGTCTTCATGGCCAAAGGACCACTTAATTGTCCAGATATCTGACTTGGTCCAACACTCATCATCTTCGCTTTTCCACTAACTAATTCCGTTCGTTGCTTCTTCTCTGATCCAGAAGCTTCAGTTGATCCCATAGATGTTGGCATGCCCGGTGTAGGTTCAGCAGCTCTTGCAGCTTCATATACTTGGCGTACATATTCTTGAAACTCAAATCCACTCATGGAAATATGATCCGCTGCTTCGGACTCATTCTTTGCCAAAGGCAAAACAAAAGCGGAAACTCGTCCTTGACTTATCACCACTGGAGGAAGAGGGGGCATATTCCCACCTCGTTCCACTACAGATGTTGCTCTAGTCTGAGCCACCTGCAGAGTATACACACCTAATCTTATAAGACTATATATATGCCATATGTATCGGTATATATGTATATAACACATTCACACAATCCATAGTACACACACACACACATACACACACACATATATATATATATATATATATATATATATATATATATATGTATATATATACATATCTACGCTGCAGAGATCCATGGCAGATGTGACGACTTCTCCTACATTCTATCCCAAAACCACACTTAAAACCAAAAATCCTTTTGAAAACGTCAAACCCCTTTTGGGTTCTGTTTATTGTACCTATCAAACCTCATTGCAGGTAGCAAGTGTCATTGTTATCAACCTAAGGCTCTGATACCAACTCTGTAACACCCCGAATCCGCGGGACTGGGGATGTCACATTGGGCTAGGATCTCACAATGGATCCTGACCCTAGCCTGACAACAAGTTCACTGGACCTTACAACATGACACTGACAGATATAAAACAAATACATAAAATAGTATAAACTGTACAACCCAAGGTAAACAACAACATAGCCGAATATATAAAATGACATCCTCACACAGGAGGTACAAAAGATCATCCTCACGTAGGAGGGAAACACAACAAACCCAAACCAACAACCTAATGTACGAGAGTCCTCGGCCTGTCACCCTGCCAGATCACTAAGCAGCGCCTAAGATGTAAACATCTACAACACGGTATGAAACCGTTAGCTAACCATTCATATATGAGGTAATGCATAAGCAAAAACACAATCATGAAAGATAAACACGTCAGCATGCTTTCTCACATTTACCCATTTTATCATCTTTATATAATAGCCATTCACTCAAATCATATATATATACATAGATGAAAATATGTGACACGAGGACCGATACATCCTCACCTTTGAGAATGATAGCCATATGGAGTGGAATCGGTCACACAATGTAATAGCTAGGATTTCCGAATTCTAATTAATGAAGATTAAATTAATCGTTGATAGTAATTGACATATAACTCGCGAAGATTTCGCAAGTGATGAGTATGAGTCCCACCGTTATGTTCCTCGCGTAATTTTGGACGTTTGGGGAAATTTTTACTTTTTCCCCCAGGTAATTATTTTTACCCTCCGGTGTTATTTGGAGCATTTGGGAGCTCCAATTAATAAAAATACAGTTGAGACAAATGATCAAGACATCGGATATGTCCTAGATATGAAATAACATGGAGAGGCAAAACGGCCAAAAGAGTCGCTATTTCGTTTCTTAACGACTAAGAAAGGTGGCTTAGGAATGCCCATTTTACGAGATAGTTATGGATTAATTATCCCGATAATAATCTGGATTTTATATTCCAGTTTCATAAAGTTTGGAGATCGAAAAATATAACCGCATTTTAATTAAATAATATGGATTAACTTTTTATATATATATATATATACACATGCGGCTGTGGATATTTACAATTTCAATTGTGAATTGCAATTACAGAAATTAAAAGGCCGCTACAGCCTTCCTCACTTACACTTTCATATATAATATATTATACATGTAATAAATGAGTAGTGAGGAATGCTGCCACTTATCATATCTCCTTCAATTGTAAGGTTTCATTTACAGAGTGAACAAGCGAGAACAACCGAGCGAACGTATTAACCAATCTTCAACCTTCCATAATTTGTCGTCTTCGATCAATTTTCAGATCCGTTTGTATCAACGAGTCCCTTATCTTGTACTCTTCAACGTGATACCAATTTATTTTCCGTTTGTTAGCTTTTTGGTAAAGCTTCCGTTTACCGCTATCGGAACGCCGACGGACCACCGCAAGTCATCAAACGTAAGGTTTCATATTGTGCTTTTACTCCCCGTATCGCCAGGAGTCCGTACCTTCTTCCGGATCGTATATCGGGTTAGTAACGAATAAGTTATGAATTTATACGTTTTCCGTATTGCGGGTTAGTATAAATTGACCTTAAGTTGGTTAAAATGGATAATTGGAATTTCCATTATGCTCGTTACATTATTTTGGTAATTATGGGATTTTAGTTGGTGATGATATCATGAGTTGGATTTGTGCCCTGATGTGGCTTTTAGGTTTAGCATGTTATTCGAGGTTATAGGATGTATATGATCCCTATGGATCCCTTCGGGTCTAGGTGTGACCCTTTGTTTGATAAGAGATGTGACATCTCTTTATGCCTTGTCTATAGGCTGTGTTGTTCCTCCAGTGTTGAGGTGATCCAGTTGTGGTTGAGCTTTATACGAGGTTGAGGTAAGTCCGTAGGACTTACTTAGCTACCATCCTTATATGGGGTGTTTGTATGAGTGGTGTGTGCCTTATATGTTTGCTATGATAGCATGTGATGTTGTATTTACCGACCTACATTTTATTAATTGCCCCACTGCGTGGCTGTGATAACCTTTCCCTTTCATCCCGCCGTGGAGTCTGGGAGGTTCTCTGATGTCAAGCCAGACCGGTTTACAGGAAGGGCGCAATCCACTCCCATAGGGTACACGGATTGTGTGACCGATACTAGTATGGCTGGCTAGCAGGCTCAGAGGCGAGGATGTATCGGTCCTCGTGTCACCTAGTTTCATATATATTATATCTATACGATTTGAGTGAATGACCATTATATTGAGATGAATAAATGGGTAAATGAGTGAAAGCATGCTGATATGTTTATCTTTCCCTATGTGTGATTGTGCTTATGCATTACTCTATATATGTGTATGGATAGCTAATGGTTATTACCATGTTGTAGATGCCCTACAGGTTAGGCACTGCTGAGTGATCTGGCAGGGTGACAAGCCGAGGACTCTCGTACATTAGGTGGTTGGTTTGGGGTTGTTGTGTTTCCCCTCCCGCGTGAGGATGATCTTTTGTACCTCCTATGTGAGGATGTCGATTTATATACTCGGCTATGTTGTTGTTTAATTTGGGTCGTACAGTTTATACTGTTTTATGCATTTGTTTTATATCTGTCAGTGCCATGTTGTAAGGTCCAGTGAACTTGTTGTCAGGCTAGGGTCAGAATCCATTGTGAGATCCTAGCCCAATGTGACATCCCGAGTCCCGCGGATTCAGAGTGTTACAGAGTTGGTATCAGAGCCCAGGTTGACAACAATGGCACTTGCTACCTGCAATGAGGTTTGATAGGTAAAATAAACAGAGCCCACATGGGATCTGACGTTTTCAAAGGTTTTGGTTTTAAGTGTGGTTTTGGGATAGAATGTACGAGAAGTCGTCACCTTTGCCATGGATCTCTGCAGCGTAGATATGTATATATATCTGTGTGTACTATGGATTATGTGGATGTATTATATACATATCGATATCTATGGCATATATATAGCCTTATAAGATTAGGTGCGTATATCCTACAGATGACTCATACTAGAGTAGTATTTGTAGTGGGATGAGGTAGGGGCACACCCCTCTTCCTCCAGTGGTGATAAGTAAGGGACCAATTTCCGCTGTTGTTTCGCCTATGGCAGAGAACGAGTTTGAAGAGGCTGATCGTGTCTCCATGAGTAGATCCGAGTTTCAAGAATATATGTAACAAGTATATGAAGCGGTGATAGCGGGTAGATCCACACCGGATTTACCAACAATTGCGAGATCAACTGAAGCTTATGGATCCGGAAAGAAGCAATAGACTGAATCAGTTAGTGGAGAAGCCAAGATGATGAATGGTGAACCAAGTCCGATATCAGGACAATCTAGTGATCCTTTGGCCATGAAGATGATTGGCAAGGAACTACAATGCTTTAATTGCGTGAAAGTTGGGACACTGGCGAGTTGTGTGCCCAAAGACGCCCATCATATGCTTTACGTGTGGTAAAGCAGGGCATAGAGCAAATTTTTGTCGACAGGGCAAGGCATTGTCTTTATAGGTTCCCTTCAAGAGTGAGATCATTCCAGGTGGACGACGAAGGTCGAGTTACCCTTCAGTTGCACAGGTTGCAAGGATGGGATGATTATGTTTCAATTGTGGCTATCCAGATCATTTGCGTTATGTGTTCCCTTTGGCACTGATAGCTTGTTTCACTTGTGGTGAGTTAGGCCATCTGGCCCTTTTTGTCAGCACGGTGGTGTTTCTTCCCAGCAAGACCTTCCTCTTTCCGGTGCAGAAAGAGTGGAAGTGGAGGCTATAGTAATGACCTTAGTGATACCTGAGGAGCATGGATCTGACATTGAGTGATGATATGTAGAGGAGCTACGAGTGTTAGCTGTTATAGGTACCATTCTCGTTAATGGTTTACCTGGTGGAGTTTTGCTTGTTGTGAGTGTTATGCACGTCATGTCTTTCGATGCATGCGTTAATGGTTGAATTTTGGTATATAGTAGAAGGTGGATTTTCTTTTACAGGATTACCTTTTTGGTTGTAGACTTCTTTGTCATGTCGTAGGTGCATGAGGAAGTCATTATGTGTATGGTTTGGATGAATAGATATCATGTGGTGTTAGCTTTTAATAGTAAGACTATTATAGTCTTTACTGAGTTGAGTTAAATAGAGGTCTTCTGAGGTTAAGACCTTTGAAGAGACGGGTTTGTCATCAGGACTGTACGAGCAGCGAGCTGATAGCACAGGGATGTGATGCCTTCTAGTGTTATACCATGAAGGAGCGAGATAGTCCAACATTGGAAGGTATTCTAGTTGTTTATGAGTTTATAGACGTGTTAGTGAACCGTCTAGCTGCCACCTCAGCGGAGTGTGGACATTGTTATCAAGTTGAAGTATGATACAAGATTGAATGGGAAAGCCACACTATACAGTGCTTGTTGAGATATTGTACTGATAACTTGAAAAGTTGACTGAAACGGGCTTCTTTTACCCTAGTGGGTTCCATGTTCCGTATTGACGACCTGATAAGTTAGCTTCAAGAAGCAATTGTGTTTTCAGGATTCCTTTGTGCTCAAGATATCCCTAGTCATGGATGAGAGAGCAGCATGTGTATGAGATAGCATCCCATACCCGTTATGGACACTACGAGTTTGTAGTGATGTCATTTGGGTTGACAAATGTTTTAGTAGTTTTTATGGAGTTGATGAATAGTATCTTCATCGACTTCCTTGATTAGTTGGTGGTGGACTTCATGGATGACATGTCGGTATACTCTCATAGCAGAGAATAGTAGACCGATCCTTTGAGGACTGTTCTGCAGATTTCGAAAGATAGAGGGTTGTATTCTACGCTCTCTAAGTGTAAGCTGAGGTGCCAGCGGTAGCCTTTTTAGGCCATGTTGTCTCCGCCAGTGGGATCATGGTTGACCAGGCGATAATTTAGTATGTTGTACCATGGGAGATATTGATGAACATTAAGGAATACGTAATTTTCTCGGCTCAGCCGATTGCTACCAATGCTTTGAGGAAGGATTTTATATGATTACGTATTCATTTGCGAGTCTTTTGAGAAGACCGTACCGGTGTGATCTTCATTTCAGATTTCTATAGATCATAGGAATCTGATGTATATTTTATGCAATAGGGGTTGAATAACCGCCAGTGTTAAGAGCTTAAGTTGATCAAGACTTTGACTTGAAGATTCCATATCATTCAGAGAAGTTGAACGTTGTCGCCGATAACTTGAATGGAAAGGAGAAGATGATTATGAGACTGATAGTTCAACCTCAGCTTCAAGAGATCTAGCTTGGCTAGAGTTGGACAATCAGTTCCTTGATGAGGATACACAGTTATACCTCAGAGGTTCTACCTGGTCTGTTGGATGAGGTCCAACAGAAGCAGGAGACCTGCCCGGCCTTGACAAGGTTTAGAGAAAGGATGTCTCGTACTGAGGGACCATAGTTCTTCATGGGAGTAGATGGACTGATGAAGAGTCATGACCACTTTGTGTACCTGTTGATGCAGATGGGGACAGAGAATATTATGGTATACCCATTGTATGCCTTATTCAGTACATTCAGGTACGAGTAAGATGTACCACGAGATGAGACGATTATATTGTATGAAGCCGATATAACCAGATTTGTGATACAAAGTGTGACCTGTTAGCAGGTCCAGATAGAGTATTTCCGATCTAGAGATAAGCCCCACCCACTACCAGTGCAGTAGTAGAATTTGGGAGGACATCTCTATGGACTTTTTTATGGGATTGTGACCCAGTAGAAGATTTATGTTATCTGGATTGTTGGTAACAAATTAATGAAACCGGCACGTTTCATTTCTATTAGAAGGACGTGGCTAGTGAATGAATTGGCTGAGGAGTACACTAGACAGATAGTGAGACTCCATGGTATACCGAGAACGATCATTTCTGATCGAGATGGATGTTTTTACTTTCAGATTTTAGGCAGCAGATTCAGACTACTTTGGGGACGAGTCTGTACCTCATGACTACACTTCACCCCCTGACAGATGGTCAGCTAGAGAGGATCATCTAGATCTTAAATATCTATTATAAGTTGTAAGTCGAATGGGAAACGTGGATGGTTATATTACCTTCCATTAATGAGTTTATTATATAACAATGAAGGACGTGCATCTTTCTGGGATGACCCTATGAGGCAATATATATAGACATAGATGTCGTAGATCCTTATGCTAGAAGTGATCTAGCAGTAGTAGTGGAATAACACCTGACCAGATTCAGGTTTTTATAGTTCAAGTAACGTTGATTGAAGGAAGAATGCTGGCTGTACAGAGTTGCCATATATTATATGTAGACAAGAGGCATTAACCTCTAAAGTTCAAGCGAGAGTTCATGTCTGGCTGTAGGTATCTCAACTGCGAGACGTTAGACGTGTTAATATGGAAAGGGAACTGAGTTTCCACTATGGTTTATTTGAGATCGATCAGTACGGAGAAGGTAGCATGATGTTTAGCTTTGCCTCTGAGATTAGAGGATATCCACCCAGTGTTTCATATGTCTCAACTGAGAAAGTATATACCACACTTGAGACACCTTGTGAGTTACGATGATTTGATGGTTGAGTCCAACCACACTTTTGTTGAGCATTCGATTACATTCTTGGAATGAGATATGAAACGCTTGCATTCGAAAGACATTCCCATATTGATGATATGATGGTCAAGATGAAGACCTGAAGAGGCTATGTGAGAGATTGAGGATAGTGTCCTGAGGAACTATCTAGAGTATATGTTGGGATATACCCATTTGTGGGAGCACGAGTAGATCTTAGTGCTATCTTGATGAATGTTGTGCTTATGTACTTATATGCCTTTATGTGTTATTCCATGCTAGTTGTGATGTGATTTATGATCTTAGTAGATCTTGATATGCTAGTTTGATGTATGCTATAGCTGGAGAGGATTACTTCCTCCACGCTACCCGAGTATGATTATATTT
This sequence comes from Fagopyrum homotropicum, assembly GCA_033239125.1. Classification (NCBI taxonomy): domain Eukaryota; kingdom Viridiplantae; phylum Streptophyta; class Magnoliopsida; order Caryophyllales; family Polygonaceae; genus Fagopyrum; species Fagopyrum homotropicum. The sequence goes on from BSWB01000008.1 coordinate 12,321,018, forward strand.
ATAGCTAGAGATGGTTCTTTCCTCCATGCTATTTGAGTGAGATTAGGTTTCAGCTGGAGATGGTTCTTTCCTCCATGCTACCTTGATGGACATAGTTCAGTGGAGATGTGATTCCTCCATGAGATATATATGTTTATGGGTTGGCTAGAGACGTATTTCCTCTATGTCTATGATATGTTTTGGCTAGAGATGTGCTTCCTCTATGCCTTATGATGTGGTATAGCGAGAGACGTGATTCCTCTACGCCTTTGGGTAGCGTTATGACCCTATTTCCTGGAGATGATGATTCCTCCATGTTTATACTTGAGGTTATAGATTGTTATAGGTTGTAATATTTTGAACGGAGATGTGATAACTCCGATAGAAAGAGTGAGAGTTATACCTCGGCGTATGGGTCCGAGAGGATTTGAGAATTGTTCAAGTTTAGGGACGAAACTTTTTTTTAAGGGGTGTGTAATGTAATAGCTAGGATTTCCGAATTCTAATTAATGAAGATTAAATTAATCGTTGATAGTAATTGACATATAACTCGCGAAGATTTCGCAAGTGATGAGTATGAGTCCCACCGTTATGTTCCTCGCGTAATTTTGGACGTTTGGGGAAATTTTTACTTTTTCCCCCAGGTAATTATTTTTACCCTCCGGTGTTATTTGGAGCATTTGGGAGCTCCAATTAATAAAAATACAGTTGAGACAAATGATCAGGACATCGGATATGTCCTAGATATGAAATAACATGGAGAGGCAAAACGGCCAAAAGAGTCGCTATTTCGTTTCTTAACGACTAAGAAAGGTGGCTTAGGAATTCCCATTTTACGAGATAGTTATGGATTAATTATCCCGATAATAATCTGGATTTTATATTCCAGTTTCATAAAGTTTGGAGACCGAAAAATATAACCGCATTTTAATTAAATAATATGGATTAACTTTATATATATATATATATATATATATATATATATATATATATATATATATATATATATATATATACACATGCAGCTGTGGATATTTACAATTTCAATTGTGAATTGCAATTACAGAAATTAAAAGGCCGCTACAGCCTTCCTCACTTACACTTTCATATATAATATATTATACATGTAATAAATGAGTAGTGAGGAATGCTGCCACTTATCATATCTCCTTCAATTGTAAGGTTTCATTTACAGAGTGAACAAGCGAGAACAACCGAGCGAACGTATTAACCAATCTTCAACCTTCCATAATTTGTCGTCTTCGATCAATTTTCAGATCCGTTAGTATCAACGAGTCCCTTATCTTGTACTCTTCAACGTGATACCAATTTATTTTCCGTTTGTTAGCTTTTTGGTAAAGTTTCCGTTTACCGCTATCGGAACGCCGACGGACCACCGCAAGTCATCAAACGTAAGGTTTCATATTGTGCTCTTACTCCCCGTATCGCCAGGAGTCCGTACCTTCCGGATCGTATATCGGGTTAGTAACGAATAAGTTATGAATTTATTCGTTTTCCGTATTGCGGGTTAGTATAAATTGACCTTAAGTTGGTTAAAATGGATAATTGGAATTTCCATTATGCTCGTTACATTATTTTGGTAATTATGGGATTTTAGTTGGTGATGATATCATGAGTTGGATTTGTGCCCTAATGTGGCTTTTAGGTTTAGCATGTTATTCGAGGTTATAGGATGTATATGATCCCTATGGATCCCTTCGGGTCTAGGTGTGACCCTTTGTTTGATAAGAGATGTGACATCTCTTTGTGCCTTGTCTATAGGCTGTGTTGTTCCTCCAGTGTTGAGGTGATCCAGTTGTGGTTGAGCTTTATACGAGGTTGAGGTAAGTTCGTAGGACTTACTTAGCAACCATCCTTATATGGGGTGTTTGTATGAGTGGTGTGTGCCTTATATGTTTTCTATGATAGCATGTGATGTCGTATTTACCGACCTATGTTTTATTAATTGCCCCACTGCGTGGCTATGATAACCTTTCCCTTTCATCCCGCCGTGGAGTCTGGGAGGTTCTCTGATGTCAGGCCAGACCGGTTTACAGGAAGGGCGCAATCCACTCCCATAGGGTACACGGATTGTGTGACCGATACTAGTACGGCTGGCTAGCAGGCTCAGAGGCGAGGATGTATCGGTCCTCGTGTCACCTAGTTTCATATATATTATATCTATACGATTTGAGTGAATGACCATTATATTGAGATGAATAAATGAGTAAATGAGTGAAAGCATGCTGATATGTTTATCTTTCCCTATGTGTGATTGTGCTTATGCATTACTCTATATATGTGTATGGATAGCTAATGGTTATTACCATGTTGTAGATGCCCTACAGGTTAGACACTGCTGAGTGATCTGGCAGGGTGACAGGCCGAGGACTCTCGTACATTAGGTGGTTGGTTTGGGGTTGTTGTGTTTCCCCTCCTGTGTGAGGATGATCTTTTGTACCTCCTATGTGAGGATGTTGATTTATATACTCGGCTATGTTGTTGTTTAATTTGGGTCGTACAGTTTATACTGTTTTATGCATTTGTTTTATATTTGTCAGTGCCATGTTGTAAGGTCCAGTGAACTTGTTGTCAGGCTAGGGTCAGGATCCATTGTGAGATCCTAGCCCAATGTGACATCCCGAGTCCCGCGGATTCGGAGTGTTACACACAACCCGTGTACCCTATGGGAGTGGTGTTGTGCCCTCCCCGTATACCAAGTCTGACCTGTCTTAGGAGAACCTCCCAGACTCCACGGCGGGATGAAGGGGAAAGGTTATCACAGCCACGCATACGGGGCAATCAATAAAACGTAGGTCGGTATATACGACATCACATGCTATCATAGCAACATAAAAAGCACACACCACTCATGCAAACACCCAAAATAAGGATGGTAGCTAAGTAAGTCCTACGAACTTACCTCAACCTCGTACAATCACAACCACGATCAACCTCCAATCCTAAGAGGGACACTGCCTCATAACAAGGCAGAAAGAGATATCAATACTCCTATCAATCAAAAAGGTCACACCTAGACCCAAGGGATCCATAAGGATCATAATCAATCTATAAGCCTCACAACCAACTAAACCTCAATATCTCAACATAACTCACAATTCCTCAAATCTCAAGGTAGTATTTAAGCAACAGTCCTCAATCTCAATTCTAATCCTAATTTAATTAATTAACCTTTAATTGATTAATTAGATTTCACCAGAATAACGTTTTGCCCGCAGCTAGTTTCTAAACCCCCTGTCATCAGATTTCATCAAACAAACAACCCATAATCACTAGAATAATATAACGACCATAATGGACTTTCTAATTATCCATTTTGACAAGCCTAAAGTCAATTTAGGCCAAATCGCAGTACAGTAAATGAATAAATTCATAACTTATTCGTTACTAACCCGATTTACGATCTGAAAGAAGATTCGGAATCACAACGACGCAGGCTACGCATGGACATCACAAATTCAACAGAATCTGAGCGACAGAACCTATCGGTGTCATATATGCTCGACCAGCTCTTCATCTGCTCGGAAATGCAGAAACTTGGTACCGATATGAAGAGAATGAAGAGAGGAATCCAGAAACTCAAATGGAATTGAAATCGGATTAGAAACGGAGAGTAGATCTGAATTTGAAGGTTGAGAGAAATCAGAGCTTTTACGAGGAAACATGAAAGGAAATGAATTAATAAAGTATATTCCGCTATTTATAGTGAAGTCGATAATTATCCTTTAGCGAAGTCGATAATTATCCTTTAACCGATTCAAAGGCGGGTCGTACCCCCTTCTCCAAACTTCTCGAGATTGGAATAATAAATCTAAAATATTGTAGGGATAATTATTCCGCAACTGCCTCGGAAAACGTGTATTCCTAAGCCGTCTTTCTTAGCCGTTAAGAAAAGAAATAGCGACTCTTTTGGCCGTTTTGCCTCTCCATGTTATTTCATATTTAGGACATATCCGATGTCATGATCATTTCTCTCAACTGCATTTTTATTAATTGGAGCTCCCAAATGCTCCAAATAACACCGAAGGGTAAAAATAATTACTCGGGGGAAAAAGTGAAAATTTTCCCAAACGTCCAAAATTACGCCAAGAACATAACGGCGGGACTCATACTTCTCACTTGCGCAATCTTCGCGAGTTATATGTCAATTACTATCAAAGATTAAGTTAATCAACATTAATTAGAATTCGGAAATCCTAGCTATTACAAGTGCCACCAAGGATTTTTTGTTGGCAAATTTTATCCCAACTGATGAGAGGGTGATAATTGGGTCCTTTATTCCAAAAAAATTCCTATTAGTTTTATCGAGTTCTTTATAGATGTAACTTGGAAGCATAAACGATTGCATGATATAACTTGGTTTTGAGTTAAGGTTAGCTTTGATAAATGTGATTTTGCCTTCTTGAGATTGGGATGATGCTTTCCACTTGGAAAGATGTTGTATAGATTTATGAATAATTATATTGAAGGTATCTTTTGTAATCCTCTCGTTGATAATAGGGCATCTAAGATACTGTTCCAGATTTGTAGAGACTGATATTTCCAAATATGATTGTATTCTTCTTATATTTGTATTGTCTATATTAGTCGTAGTTTGGAAGGCCGATTTATGAAAATTAATGACCTGTCTGGAGATAGAGCAATAGTCATTTAAAATAGTAATAATTTTATTATTCACTTCAGGGGAAGTCCTTGTGAAAAACGGATTTAATCCGTAGAGACAAGAAAGGGTATAATCCGACCACCCCTTGAAATGGGGTACCCTAAAGTTTTTGGGAATTGATTACTAGCTCTTTGGATGTTTCTAGTAAGGACCTCTACACCAAGGTTGAAAAGAAAAGGGGAAAGAGGGTTGCGTTGCCGTAGACCCCGCTGCGGTAGAAATAAGGTAGTTCGTGAGTCGTTTATTATTACTGAATAAGAGACCGTGGAGATATATTCGTCTATCTAGCATCTAAACTTTGAGCAGAAACCAAATTTATGAAGAACTGATCGGAGGAAAGGCCATTCAACTTTATCTTAAGCCTTTTTCATATCAAGTTTAATAGCTAGATAGCCTTATTTTCCTTTTTTATTTTTGAAGCCATGAAAAATTTCATGGACAATAAGGACGCTATCTTGGATTGCACACCCTTGAGTGAAATCCCGAGTGGATTAGATTTGGAAGAATTAGATTAAGACGTTTAACAAGGTTTTTTTTCCAATATTTTGTAAATTTTTGAGCAAAGGCTTATAGGTCTATAATGGGTCACTAGTGTTGTGTTGTCTACTTTCGTAATAAGGGCAATAATTGCTTGATTGATTTGTCTTAGATTTTTTTCAGTACGGTAAAAGCTTTTAATAGCTCTAGTCACCGCCGGGTCAATGATGTGCCAATCTATTATACATACTAAAACAGAGTACATGATTTGATGACGTGGCGCGTTGTGGAAGCAGCAATCAAATGGAGCTCCCACAATTTTTTGGCCAATAAATCTTTATTTTTTAAGCCATAAAATCTTTTTTTCCTAAACTAACACACTGCTATTATACGTAACTCTTTTTTATTGGAGATTCTCCAAGATTTTATAGGCCAATAAATCTTTATTTTTTGGGGGAGGAAAGCTTTTTTTACTAACCTAACAAACTTCTATTCAAAATTGTACGTAACTTTTTTTTTTTGAGATTTTCCAAGATTTTATAGGTTATAGTCAAATCTCCTTTTTATTTTTATTATTTATAAGCCAATAACTTTTTTTTACTAAACCTTAATTATTTTGTAAAATATGAATTTTGTTATCCCACATCGGATATCAGAGAAGGATGACACTTTGACAACATGTATAAATAGACCTCAAATGTTTGAAGATTATACAAATCATACATTTTCGGACCTTTTGGTCAGAATCAAGTATAATACTTATTATACCGGATTAACATTTGTATATGGAGTGAATTGTTTTGACCTACTAATTCGTAGGTCGTTTTGATCTAATGATTTTTGGGTCGTTTTGATCTAATGATTTTTGGGTCGTTTTGACCTACAGATTTTTGGATCGTTTTGACCTACAAATTTTTGGATCGTTTTGACATATAGATTTTTGGGTCGTTGTGACCCACGACCCAATATGTTGTGGGCCGTTATGAACCACTGATTTGCGTGTCATTGTGACCCACTGATTTGTGCGTCATTGTAACCTATTGATTCGTGGGTCACAATGACACGCAAATCAGTGCGCAAATAACTTTTTTTTACTAAACCTTAATTATTTTTGTAAAATATGAATTTTGTTATCCCACATCGGTTATCAGAGAAAGATGACACTTTGACAACATGTATAAATAGACCTCAAATGTTTGAAGATTATACAAATCATACATTTTCGGACCTTTTGGTCAGAATCAAGTATAATACTTATTATACCGGATTAACATTTGTATGTGGAGTGGATTGTTGTGACCTACTAATTCGTAGGTCCTTTTGATCTAATGATTTTTTGGGCGTTTTGATCTAATGATTTTTGGGTCGTTTTGATCTAATAATTTTTGGATCATTTTGACCTATAGATTTTTGGGTCGATTTGACCTAATAATTTGTGGGTCGTTGTGACCCACTGATTTGTGGGTCGTTGTGACCCAATAATTTGTGGGTCGTTGTGACCCAATATGTTGTGGGTCGTCTTGACCTACTGATTTGTGTGTCATTGTGACTTATTGATTCGTGGGTCGTTGTGAGCAACTAATTTGTGGGTTGTTGTGACCTACTGATTCATGGGTCGTTGTGACCTACCTACTGATTCATGGGTCGTTGTGACCTAATAATTTATGGGTCCTTGTGACCTACTAATTTGTAGGTCCTTAAAATCTACTGATTTGTGGGTTGTTTGTGATCTTCGTAATTCTTATTTTATCAATATAATAAATATACATCTATATTATTTACTAAAACAAAAAACACTAATTTTTGACGTGCCACCCCACGTTTTTTCTCTAATTAAACTTTTTATTAAATCACGAATTAAGCTAATAAATCCTTTTTTTTACAAAATCATAATCAGAATCTTTGATATTTTGTAAAATAAAAATTAAGACTCCATATTTTTATCGGATTAAATTATTTTACTAAATCTCGAATTAAGCAAATAACTTTTTTTTACTAAACCTTAATTATTTTGTAAAATATGAATTTTGTTATCCCACATTGGTTATCAAAGAAGGATGACACTTTGACAACATGTATAAATAGACCTCAAATGTTTGAAGATTATACAAATCATACATTTTTGGACCTTTTGGTCAAAATCAAGTATAATACTTATTATACCGGATGCTAACTTATTATACCGGATTAGCATTTGTATGTGAAGTGGATTGTTGTGACCTACTAATTCGTAGTCCTTTTGATCTAATGATTTTTGGGTCGTTTTGATCTAATGATTTTTGGATCATTTTGATCTAATGATTTTTGGATCGTTTTGACATACAAATTTTTGGATTGTTTTGACCTATAGATTTTTGGGTCGATTTGACCTAATAATTCGTGGGTCGTTGTGACTCACTAACTTGTGGTTCGTTGTGACCCAATAATTTGTGGGTCATTGTGACTCATTGATTTGTGGGTCGTTGTGACCCAATAATTTGTGGGTCGTTGTAACCCAATATGTTGTGGGTCGTTATGACCCACTCATTTGCGTGTCATTGTGACCCACTGATTTGTGCGTCATTGTAACCTATTGATTCGTGGGTCGTTGTGAGCTACTATTTTGTGGGTTGTTGTGACCTACTGATTCATGGGTCGTTGTAACCTACTGATTCGTGGGTCGTTGTGACCTAATAATTTATGGGTCCTTGTGACCTACTAATTTGTGCGTCCTTAAAATCTATTGATTTGTGGGTTGTTTGTGACCTACTAATTTGTGGACCGTTGAACTATTAAATTCGTAATTCTTATTTTATCAATATAATAAATATACATCTATATACTTTACTAAAATAAAAAACACTAATTCTTAACGTGCCACCCCACGTTTTTTCTCTAATTAAACTTTTTATTAAATCACGAATTAAGCTAATAAATCCTTTTTTTACTAAATCATAATCAGAATCTTTGATTATTTTGTAAAATAAAAATTAAGACTCCATATTTTTATCGGATTAAATTTTTTTACTAAATCTCGAATTAAGCCAATAACTTTTTTTTACTAAACCTTAATTATTTTATAAAATATGAGATTTGTTATCCCACATCGGTTATCAGAGAAAGATGACACTTTGACAACATGTATAAATAGACCTCAAATGTTTGAAGATTATACAAATCATACATTTTCGGACCTTTTGGTCAGAATCAAGTATAATACTTATTATACCGGATTAACATTTGTATGTGGAGTGGATTGTTGTTACCTACTAATTCGTAAATCCTTTTGATCTAATGATTTTTTGGGCGTTTTGATCTAATGATTTTTGGGTCGTTTTGATCTAATAATTTTTGGATCGTTTTGACCTACAGATTTTTGGATCGTTTTGACCTATAGATTTTTGGATCGATTTGACCCACTGATTTGTGGGTCGTTGTGACCCAGTGATTTGTGGGTCGTTGTGACCCAATATGTTGTGGGTCGTTATGACCCACTGATTTGTGTGTCATTGTGACCCACTAATTTGTGTGTCATTGTGACTTATTGATTCGTGGGTCGTTGTGAGCTACTAATTTGTGGGTTGTTGTGACCTACTGATTCATGTGTCGTTGTGACCTACCTACTGATTCATGGGTCCTTGTGACCTAATTTGTGGGTCCTTAAAATCTACTGATTTGTGGGTTGTTTGTGACCTACTAATTTGTGGACTATTGAACTATTAAATTCGTAATTCTTATTTTATCAATATAATAAATATACATCTATATACTTTACTAAAACAAAAAACACTAATTCTTGACGTGCCACCCCACGTTTTTTCTCTAATTAAACTTTTTAGTAAATCACGAATTAAGCTAATAAATCCTTTTTTTACAAAATCATAATCAGAATCTTTGATTATTTTGTAAAATAAAAATTAAGACTCCATATTTTTATCGGATTAAATTTTTTTACTAAATCTCGAATTAAGCAAATAACTTTTTTTTACTAAACCTTAATTATTTTGTAAAATATGAATTTTGTTATCCCATATTGGTTATCAGAGAAGGATGACACTTTGACAACATGTATAAATAGACCTCAAATGTTTGAAGATTGTACAAATCATACATTTTTGGACCTTTTGGTCAAAATCAAGTATAATACTTATTATACCGGATTAGCATTTGTATGTGAAGTGGATTGTTGTGACCTACTAATTCGTAGGTCCTTTTGATCTAATGATTTTTGGGTCGTTTTGATCTAATGATTTTTGCGTCGTTTTAATCTAATGATTTTTGGATCGTTTTGACATACAAATTTTTGGATCGTTTTGACCTATATATTTTTGGGTCGATTTGACCTAATAATTTGTGGGTCATTGTGACTCACTGATTTGTGGGTCGTTGTGACCCAATAATTTGTGGGTCATTGTGACCCACTGTTTTGTGGGTCGTTGTGACCCAATAATTTGTGAGTCGTTGTGACCCAATATGTTGAGGGTCGTTATGACCCACTGATTTGCGTGTCATTGTGACCCACTGATTTGTGCGTCATTGTAACCTATTGATTCGTGGGTCGTTGTAAGCTACTAATTTGTGGGTTGTTGTGACCTACTGATTCATGGGTCGTTGTAACCTACTGATTCGTGGGTCGTTGTGACCTAATAATTTATGGGTCCTTGTGACCTACTAATTTGTGGGTCCTTAAAATCTACTGATTTGTGGGTTGTTTGTGACCTACTAATTTGTGGACCGTTGAACTATTAAATTCGTAATTCTTATTTTATCAATATAATAAATATACATCTATATACTTTACTAAAACAAAAAAACACTAATTCTTGACGTGCCACCCCACGTTTTTTCTCTAATTAAACTTTTTATTAAATCACGAATTAAGCTAATAAATCCTTTTTTTACTAAACCATAATTAGCCTAAATCTTTTTTAATTAGTTCCAATTTTAAAGTATTTATTTGGATCACTAACTAATTCCGATTACAATAACATTTGCTCTTCTTTTAATTTTTTTTTTCAAATATTTAAAATTAAAAGATATTGTTCATAAGCCTATCTCATACCCGTAAGCTTAACTTCCTTCCTATCTATATACTTTACTAAAACAGAAGATACTAATGCTGATGTGGCGCTCCAAATTTTTATCGGATTAAATCTTTTACTAAATCACGAATTAAGCCAATCACTTTTTTTTTACTAAACCTTAATTATTTTGTATGATATGAATTTTGTTATCCCACATCGGTTATGAGAGAAGAATGACACTTTGACAACATGTATAAATAGACCTACAAGGTTTGAAGATTATACAAATCATACATTTCTATACATTTTGAGTCGTTGTAACCTACTGATTTTTGGATCGTTGTAACCTACTGATTTATAGTTCGTCTTGACCTAATGATTTGTGGGTCGATTTGATTTAATAATTTGTGGGTCGTTGTGACGCACTGATTTGTGGGTCGTTGTGACCTATTGATTCCTGGGTTGTTGTGACCTATTGATTTGTGTATAGTTGTGATCTACTGATTCGTGGGTCGTTGTGACCTACTGATTCGTGGGTCAGTGTAACCTACTGATTTGTGGTCGTTTGTGACCTACTGATTTGTGGATCGTTGAACTATTATATTCGTAATTCTTATTTTATCAATATACTAAATATACATCAATATAATTTATTAAAACAAAAGACAATAATTCTGACGTGGCGCCCCACGTTTTTTCTCGGATTAAAATTTTTACTAAATCACGAATTAAGCTAATAAATCCTTTTTTTACTAAACCATAATTATTTTGTAAAATATAAATTTTGTTATCCCACATCGGTTATTAGAGAAATATGATAGTTTGACAACATTTATAAATAGACCTATAAGGTTTGAAGATTATACAAAGCATACGTTTCTGGACCTTTTGGTCAGAATCAAGTATAATACTTATTCATACCGGATTAGTATTTGAATGTGGATTGTTGTTACCTACTAATTCGTAGGTCATTTTAACCTAATGATTTGTGGGTCGTTTTAATCTAATACCTTGTGGTTCGTGGTGACCTATTGATGCTTGTGTCCTTGTGACATAATGATTTGTCGGTCTTTGTGATCTAATGATTTGTGGGTCCTTGTGACCTATTAATTTGTGGGTTGTTGTAACCTATTAATTTGTGTGTCGTTTGTGACCTATTGATATATGGGTCGTTTATTACCTACTGAGCTACTGATTTTTGAATCGTTGTGACCTACTTATTTGTGGGTCGTTGTGACCTACTGATTTGTGAGTCGTTATGAGTTGTGATCTACTAATTTGTGGGGGTCATTGTGATCTACTAATTTTCGTTGTGACCTACTGATTTGTGGGTCGTTTGTGACCTACTGATTTGTGGGTCGTTTGTGACCTACTAATTTGTGGACCGTTGAACTATTAAATTCGTAATTTTTATTTTTTCAATATACTAATTATACATATATATTCTATATACTTTACTAAAACAAAAGACATTAATTCTGACGTGGCGCCCCCACGTTTTTTCTCGGATTAAACTTTTTACTAAATCACTAATTAAGCTAATAAATCTTTTTTTAATTAAACCATAATTATTTTGTAAAATATGATTTTTGTTCTTCCACATCGATTATGAGGAAAGGATGACACTTCAAAAACATGTATAAATAGATGTAGAGTGTTTGAGGCTTATAAAATTCATACATTTATGAACCTTTTGATCAGAATCAAATATAATACTTAATTATATCGGATTAGTATTTGTATGTAATCATTGTGACCTACTAATTTTTTGGTCGTTTTGACCTAATGATTTTTGGGTTGTTGTGACCTAATGATTTGTGGGTCGTTGTGCTCTTGTGGGTCCTTGTGATCTACTAATTTGTGGGTCCTTGTAACCTACTGATTCCTAGACCGTTGAACTATTAAATTCGTAATTCTTATTTTATCAATATACTAAATATACATCTATATTCTGCATATTTTACTAAAACATACGAAACTAATGCTGACGTGACGCTCCTACGTTTTTTCTCGGATTAAATTTTTTTACTAAATCACAAATTAAGCCAATTAATCTTTTTTTACTAATTGAATTTGTATCAGATTATGGTATTTTTAAATTATATGATTTTTTTTTCTTTAATATATTATTTATTAAATAATAAATTAGATTTAAATTTTTTTTTTATTAGTATAAAACTTATTAATGATCAACACATGGGTTACGTGGTCTCATTTACTATGTAACACTTGACGCGTTATTTATACGAGCTCATAACATATAACTAATAAAGTTAACAACATATAATATAGTAAAAAAATGTAATATGATAAGCTATTTTATTAACAAACCCGCACAAGGTGCGGGATATACACTAGGGAGGATATACCACGTTGCACCTGGGTTTGGAGAGAGGTACTACTTGAGGGTTTTGCTGAATCATATTAAGGGTCCTACATGCTACGAGGAAATTCGGACAATCAACGGTACACTATATGCCACATTTAGGGAAGCATGTTATGCTATGGGGTTGTTGGATGACGACCGGGAATACATTGACGTTATAAAAGAAGCAAGTTTTTGGGGAACTGCTGGTTATCTTCGGAATTTATTCGTCATGTTGTATCTCTCAGGTAGCATGTCGTCGCCTCATCTGGTTTCGGCCGAAGTATGGAAGTACTTATATGATGATATTCTTGCACGGCAGAGAAGGGTGTTGCGTAATAATGGTATGCTTTCTTTCATGTATATGAATTTAATTCGAGTTTTGCATTATTTTTTCAATTTGTTTAGTATATTTTGTACTAGGTAAGTAAACATGTTTAACTTGGTTTATTTGTACCTAGATTTGCAATTAGATGATGTCGTGCTGCAAAATTACGCCTTGGTTGAGATAGAGAAACTTTTACAGAGGAACGGCGGCAGTTTGAAGACGAATAAGTCTATGCCTTATCGTGACGAAACCTTGATTATGGAGCAGCATAATAGACTAATTCAAGATGAACTAAACTATGATCGATCCCAGTTATCTTTGGACCATGACAGATTGGTTTCCAGTTTCACCGACGAGCAGAGGGGAGTGTATGATCAGATTATGTGTGCTGTGTCCGCTGATAGGGGGGGTGTTTTTTCTTTATGGATACGGTGGAACAGGAAAGACTTTTATATGGAGATCCCTTTCGGCTGGTTTCAGGAGTAAAGGTGAGATCGTTCTAATAGTTGCTTCGAGTGGTAATGCAGCTCTCTTGCTTCCAGGCGGTAGAACCGCTCATTCGAGGTTTGACATCCCAATAAATGTTGACGAAAGTTCAACATGCAACATTCGTGCAGGTATAAACCTTATTATTCAATTATTAAAACTTCTTTTTTAATATATTGTTCATATTACACTGAACAATATATTAATGTTTTAATCTTATATGTTTAGGTACGGATTTGGCTGGGTTAGTGTCAAAGACAAAGCTGATAATATGGGATGAAGCACCCATGGTTAACAAATGATGTTTTGAAGCGCTCGATAGAAGTTTAAGGGACGTCATGCGATCTTATAATCCAGACTACTCACTTCTCCCGTTTGGTGGTAAGGTTGTCGTTTTTGGTGGTGATTTTAGACAAATATTGCCTGTTGTAAGTCATGGAAGTAGACATGATACTGTCTTTGCTGCAATCAATACGTCATATTTGTGGGATCACTGCACGATGCTTAGATTAACTCAAAACATGAGGGTTATACGTGGAGTTACTGAATTAGAAGCTCAAAAGGCTAAGGAGTTTTTAGATTGCATATTGGGCATTGGAGATGGCACGGAAGGTGAAAGTGTTAATGGAGAAGCTCAGATTATCATCCTCGAAGATCTCCTACTTGCATCTACAGGTGACCCGATTGCAACTATTGTTGACCATGTATATCCTTTGAGTTACAATATTCAGGATCCACCGACTTACTTTCAAGAAAGAGCTATTGTCGCCCCTACCAATGAGATTGTTGAGAAGGTTAATGACTATATTCTATCATTGATACCTGGAGACGTGACAGAGTACTTGAGTTCGGATAGTATATGTCCAAGCGAAGGTTCTCTTGATGATGGTTTCTACTCGAGCGAGTTCTTGAACTACATCAAGTGTTTTGGGTTTCCGAACCATGTCTTGAGACTGAAAGTTGGAATTCCAATTATATTGATGAGAAACATTGATCAGTCTGCAGGGTTGTGTAACGGAACCAGACTGATAGTTAGGAGACTTGGAAAACAAATCATCGAGGCAGAAATAATATCTGGGAACAATATAGGTCATAAGGTCTTCATTCCGCGAACAATTCTTACACCCACAGACTTGAAAATTCCTGTTAAATTTCGAAGGAGACAGTTCCCAGCTATGGTATGTTTTGCTATGACTATAAATAAAAGTCAAGGTCAGTCCCTTGCACAGGTAGAAATATATTGACCTAGACCAGTCTTCAGTCACGGCCAATTATATGTCGCTATCTCAAGAGTGACGAGCAGAGATGAATTAAGGATTATGATATGTGACCCTAAGGGCAAGGTTCAAGATACTTACAACTAATGTTGTATTTGACGAAGTTTTTTCGCAACATAATTTAAGGTACGTTAGAATTTCTTCTTCATTTTATTTCGTTTTCAATCAATAATATCAAGCGATCATAAACCCGTCCTTGAGCTTACACTTATATAAAGTTTATCTTCTACTCTTTTTCAGGATAGGACTGTCGCGCATGTACTCGAGGTTTCACGTCAAAGGTTATCATCGTGATTTCTATTATATTAAATGTACACAATTTTAACTGTTTTTTGACATTATTAATATTGTGATTTTTATAATACAGAGATAGTGGACACTCCTGGCTTGGTATGCCCCGAACTGGGTCAACAACAATGTTGTTATTATTTTTCTTATATGTGTATACTATTTAACATAAACATTCGTATCAAATCAACAAAATATAATAAGAAAAATAAATCTATAAAAAATTACTCATACGAAAAAAAAACTGTAAGAAATATATTTTCAAATACCCGTGCACGACACGGGCGCTAAACTAGTATTTTTGGAAAAAACAAGCAGTCATATCATCCGGCCCCAGAGATTTGTCTTTTCCAATGTCGAAATTGGCTTCCTTGATTTCCTTAGTCGTGAAAGGAGAGGTTAAAGAGGAGTTTTGTTCATCATCGACTTCAGTTTGGATAATTTCTAGTTGTTTTTGGAAATTTTGTTATATTTGAGGTTGTCGTTCTAAATCATTGTTTGCAATCATTAATGAATTCTAAATTAATTTCTTCTTCTTTGGAGATGATTTGGCCATTAGGTTTAGAGATTATTGCAAAAAAATTTCTATTCCGACGACCGGTTGTTTTCCTATGGAAATATTTCGTGTTTCTATCTCCAAGAGAGAGATTATTTATTGTTGCCCTTTGCATCCAATAATTATGTTGATACTCAAGGAGGCAATTACATTTGTGGGATAGTCTATAGACTTTGTCATTCTGCTTTTGATTATAGTAGCTGTAGTTTTTTTTTGAAGTAATTATATATCTTTTCAACTTGTTTAAGTTGTGTGCTGATATTACCAAAAGACTCCCGGTTCCATTTTTTGAGTTTAGTTTTGGCCAGTTTGAATTTTTTTTAAACATTTATGAGAGCCGAGGAATTGGGTTCTCCAAGTTTGTTTTATGAGGTTTTCACAATCTAAACGTGAAAGCCACATAGATTCAAATCTAAAAGGTTTGTTTTTTGATAAAATCGAACATTTTGCGAGATCGACATAAATTATGCAATGATTTGAGGAGGTGAAAGCATGGTTTCGAGTATGAATTTGTGGATAATGTTGAATAATGTCAAAGGAGGCCATGATTCTATCAAGCTTTTCTAGTGTATTGTCAACTCCGGATTTTTTCCTTCTCCACGTAAAGTCATTTCCTTTCGCCGGGATATGTTAGTAGGTTACATTGTTGTGCCAGGTTTTGTAGCTGATCAAATTTATTATGTGAAATGTTAGTAGGTTACATTGTTCTGCCTTTTTTATCGGACGGTTCGTAGAGTTTATTTAGGTCACCCATGATTAGAATGGGGGCAAGAAGAAGATTTGATTATATTAGTGATGTTAGACCAAAAGTTATTTTTGTGTTGTTCCTGCGGAGGGCCATAGATGAAAAGAATGTGAATTTTACAATCGGATGTAGTATTTGTATGCTCAACAAGCGCATACCTTTTGTCTTATTGAACAATCTTGATTGTTTCATTTTTAAGTTGGTATTCCTTCCAGAGGAGGAAGAGACCACCCGAAAGACCGGAAGCCGGAATAAACAAACACGTGTCAAAGCCCGCATTTTTCCATAGGGCTTCATGAGGTTTGGAAGCAGCTTTGGTTTCACCTACAACTATTAATTGGAAATTTTCATTTTTACAAGTAAGGTTAAGGTTAGTCCAGAACTTATTTTTCCAGATCACACAACAGTTCCAAGAAGCAGTCTTCATTGGAAACAAATATTAGGACGATTATGGTTGTTCCTTAAGGTCAGTCCAAAACTTGTTATTTACAGGTATTAGCATATTATCTACATACAAGAGTAAATAAATGAGAGAATTATCCTTAAACTTGTTGTAGTACACACAATAATCATAAGCACTCATGTGGTAACCAATCTCTATCATATAGTTGTCAAATCTCTTGTACCATTGCATCAAAGACTACTTATGTCCATATAAAAACTTCTTCAACTTGCACACATAGTTTTCTTTCCCTGGAACATGAAAACCATCTGGTTGAGTCATGTATATTTTTTTTCTAACTCTCTATGTAGGAAAGTTGTATTTACATCAAGTTATTCGAGCTCAAGATCTTGATGTGCCAACGAGAAAATCTCATTGTAATCCACTCACTCTCTTTGATGAAAACCTCTTACAACAACTCGGGCCTTACACTTGACCCCTTCAGTAGGTGACATCCCTTCCTTCTTCTTGAAAACCCAAATGCAAGTAATAACCTTTCTCTCTCTAGGTGGTATGACTAACTCCCTAGTCCGATTCTTATAAAGTGACTCCATCTCATCTCTCATTACTACAACCCATTGTGCAACTTCAAACCCAGATGCAAATTCTCTATATATGGATGGTTCATGAGCATCCACCTCTTCAACAACTTGTAGAGAATAACCAACCATATCCTCAAAATCGTAGCTTTGTGGAGGTCTTACTCCAACTCTTCTTGAGCGTCCCTCATCTAAGCTCTAATGAATAGCTTCTGGTGGTTGATATATTTAGCAACTCGTCTTCTTAGTTCGAGTGAGTGTCTTCTTAGGTCGAGTGGTGAAGTCTTCTTAGCTCGAGTAATGATGTTCACTCGACCTACGTTGACACTTTCACTCCAAAGTCTTCTTAGTCCAAGTTTAGCCTTCCTCTTAGGTCGAGTGAGGCTTCACTCGATGATCTCCACTTGAGGTTTCTTTTGCATCCAATGGCTTCTTGTAGATGTTCTTGATTCCCTTCTTCCTTCCTTTTCTCCAATAAGGCAGATGATCATGTGATTCTTTTACCTTGGGATGGTTGGATGATGAATGTGTTTATTTAAGTTCCATTTGAGACCTAAAATACTTATAAACACAAAACACAACAAGAGTAGACATTCTCTGATATTTAAAGTATAAGCTAAGATGTAGATGCCAAAACCATGAAAAGCAAGAGAAAATCACATAAAAATACATCTATAAACATATCATGAAAATATGCTATCATCACTTAACATTTTTTTTTGAAAATTTACTTTGTATTGAGAAAAGAAGGATTTACATGGGGGAGATTCATAAGCAAAGACAAGAGATAGGAGAGATACATGAGAAGAGAGCGGAAAGGAAAGGACTAGGATAAGCGAATTCCTTGCATTCTAGCTGTGGATATGGATTGGGTAGATTTGTCTTTCCAATGATGGGAGAGATGGAGCTTAGCGGCACTGATAGCTTCACCAACACTTTCAATGGCAGTAGTGAAAACTTTGTTGTAGATGAGGTTGTTACGTGCCTTCGATGTGAAGTAGATAGAGGAAATGATCGATGAGGTTCTAGCGGAATCAAGGAGGTCCTTCTTTGGGCTACGCCGGGTGATGAGCCAAGACCAAACATTGTGAAGGTAGGGAGCTAGGTAGGGTACTCTAGACCATCTTGAGACGATGTCGAGAATCAGAGAAGTGTAGCTGCAGCCAGTCCAAAGGTGGTAATCGTCTTCTGGGTAGCTATCACAGAGCTTAGGCCACACTGGTTATCAGATTCTAGTTGTGAAGCTTTGTGAGGGTTGGAAGTCGACGAAGGTTTGTAAGCCAGGCAATACATCTACACTTGGGGATGATAAGGTGGTGCCAGATGACAGTGCAAATAGGGCTAGGCGGGGGAGAGAAGCAAATCGGAAGATGTCATAGGCTTTCTTTGGGGAGAATGAGCGATTAGCATTGGAGATTGCATCAACCGGATTCAAGCCAAGGGAAAGCATTTGGAGGTCATTACGGATGTTGATCAGGCACTTCCAAAAGAAGCTTTGGTTGGTACTCGGGTGATGGCTCCATATAGATTGATGTCTTAAAATGTTATTCGAAATCCACAGACACTAGATGTCATTAGCATTTTTGTCAATGTCGAAGATGAGTCTGAGCATGGAAGCTTTTTTTTGGCAAGCAGGTCCGGAAAGCCAAGGCCTCCGTCATTCTTGGGGGTACAGAAAACATTCCAGGCAACCAGCGATCTCTTACTCGATTCTTTCCTAGCCCATAGGAATGACCTCAACAGTGATTGAATTTTGGAAAGAATCTTGGCAGGAATCATGAATATAATACTCCAGTAGTGGTTGATTGCATAGAGAATGAATGAGTGGTGCATTGTCGAAAATGTTCAGTCTCCTGCTGCCAACCGGAACGCCAAGATAGAGGAAGGGTAAGGAGCCCACGGCGAAACCGGTATTATGGATGATTTGGGTTTGGATGGTAGTGGAAATACCTCCCATGAAGATAGAGGTTTTTGAGAGATTGATTTTCAGACCTAATCAGCCAAAGGAGTCTAGGGTGGATTTTTGGATAGAGATCGAGATAGGGTCACCTCGATTGAACAATATAATGTCATCAACGAAGCAAAGATGGGTTAAACGAGGGTTACTGCATTTTGGGTGAAGGTTGAAATCAGGATTGGTTGTGTTGTTGTGGATCATTCGAGAAAGAAATTCCATTACAATGGTGAATAGTGGAGGGGATAGGGGGCAACCTTGCCTAAGACCTCTAGTGCCTTTGAAGTGACCAATTAGAGAGCCATTGAGGTTGATAGAATAAGTGGCAGTGGTGATACATTCTCTAATAAGATGGATGAAGGGCTCAGGGAAACCCATCTTACGGAGACAGTGAAGTATGAAGTCATGGTTGATGGAATCAAAAGCCTTAGAAATGTCCACCTTCAGAGTAGCCCTAGGAGAGATGTGCTTTCTACTGTATTTGTTGAGAACTTCTTGACAAACAAGCACATTTGGTAAGGACCTATGATGTCCGGAAGAATGGAGTTTATGCGTGACGAGAGGATCTTGGCTATCGTTTTGTATGTGGTGTTACAACAAGAGATGGGGCGATAGTCTGAGGGGGACATTGGGTTATCAATCTTGGCTATAAGAGAGATTAAAGTGTGGTTGCCTTGCTTTAAGAGTTTTCTTGAGGTGAAGAAGTCCATGATTACGGGGATGAAATCATGCTTAGTGATATCCCTGGAAGCCTTGAAGAAGTGAGAATTGTATCCGTCTGGACCAGGGCTTTTGTTGTTACCTATGTTGAAGAGAGCTTCTGTAATCTCGCCATGAGTGACCTACATAGAAAGAGTAGAGGTGTTTAGAGGGCTAAGGCTTGGGATGGTAATGTCAGGGTAAAGGTTGTTTGTTTGAGGGTAGGCTGGGTTAAGGATGGATTTGAAGTGGTTAGTGAGGGTAGAGGCAATGACGGTAGGATCAAAGATGGTACTACCGTCACTTTTAGCAATGAAAAGGATTCGGTTACAACATCTTCTGGCCTTTATGCTTCTAAAGAAGTAGGAGTCACATTGGTTGCCATGCTTGATCCAATTAGATTTGGAGAGTTGGGTCATTGTTTCACAAAGCTTGGAGATGTTGCTGTTTAGAGTAATTGTGGACGAGTGC
This sequence comes from Fagopyrum homotropicum, assembly GCA_033239125.1. Lineage (NCBI taxonomy): Eukaryota > Viridiplantae > Streptophyta > Magnoliopsida > Caryophyllales > Polygonaceae > Fagopyrum > Fagopyrum homotropicum. The sequence continues at coordinate 12,341,311 of BSWB01000008.1, forward strand.
TCTTTATCCTGGAGGTAGGTGTCGTGAAGGTTGTTTTGAAGAGCGCCTTGGGTATCATGGAGGATCTTGTTACTCTCTTGAATGGCTTTGTGTATCTCTTCAATCTAATTACTGGGGAATTTCTTCAGCCTTGGTTTGAGCCTTTTTAGCTTTTTGGTGAGAATAAACATTGGGTTGCCAGAGATAGGAGAGCTCCAGGAGTTGGAGATGCAAGGCAAAAAGTCTTCGTGACTAGCTAACAAGTTATTGAATCGGAAAGGCATTTGGAGTTTGGCAATGGGAGCATCAAGGGAGAGAAAGGCCGGAGAGTGATCAGAGATGTTTGGATGGTCGAAGTGGACTTGTGAGTGTGGGAAGGAGGTATGCCAAGCTTGGTTTGTGATGACTCTATTAAGTTTGCACCAAGTTCTGGTGCCCTCTTGCTTGTTAATCCATGTGAATTTGCAGCCGGAGAAAGGATGGTCAGAGAGGTTATTTTAGTCGAAGCATGTAGCCAGTTCAGTTGAGATTTGGGATAAGGTTGGAGAGTTATTGGAAGATTTCTCATCAGGGTTAAGGGTGGTGTTAAAATCACCAAGTAAGACCCAAGGGGAGTTGGAAATGAGGAGGTTTATGGTGGAGATTGAGTCCCAAACGCTGGAGCGGCTTGGAGGGGGTTTATGGGCGTAGATGAAGGAGCATTCAAAGATTGTAGTTTGAACGTGGAAGTTCAGTTGGGTGGTAATTTGGCAGTGGATGAGTTGCTCAGTTACAAGAGTTGGAGTAAGGTGAAGTTTGGATGGGTTCCACCACAGCCAAATGCGGCAATTGTGTGCAAGGGAAGAGTTAAATTTGGCTCCAAGTAGGGAAGAGGTCCTTGGCAATCCTTTATTCTTTGTTGGTTTTGAGCCTTGTCTCAATGATACCAGGAGGTCAATGTCTTGTTTCTTAACAAGATCTTGGACATATTTTTGCTTATTAGGGTGGTTTAGTCCACTAATGTTCCAAGAGCAGAGTTTTAGGTTCATTGGGAAGGTTTGATTGTCTCTAGGTAGCACTTGCTATCAAGGGGATGAGTGGGAGAGCTAGGGGGAGGGTACATGCCTTGGGATGGAGCTTGTGAAGAGGGGGGGGGGGGGACTTGTGAAGACGAGTTTAGGGGTTGGGTATTCTTCAAGGAGGGAACTAGAGTGGTTGCCTTATTGGGGTTGCGTCCAAAGGTGCTGTATGTTTAGGGTTTGGAGCTGGAGGGGGGGGGGGGGTGAGGGATGCCAGTATCTTCATTATTTGGATCTCCTGGGGCTGTTGGGGGGGGGGGGGTTGGAAGAAGAAGAAGAAGGTCTTTTGATGATTTTGAAGGAATCATCAGGTGTGGGTAGGAGAGGGGCTGCATTTGAGTTTGGCTTGGTACGAGCATGGAGCGGACAACCAGGAGGCTTGAGCAGTTCTTTGGGGGTCTTGCACTTGTGTCCAAAGGTAAGGTAAGATGGGCAGTGAGGGGGGGATTCAATCATAAGTAATTTTTTGGGGAATGGTCTTTGAAAACTCCACCTTAATTATTATTTGTATATGTGATGATGATGGAAGACTTAGACACAAAAGAAGTGGTTTTATACACTAATAATTTATTGATTATATATCGAGGTGCTTGGTAGTTTGTTTAGAATGTGTGCAAGTCTTGAAACACATTTCAAGGGACCTTCTGAGGCCTTGAAATCAATTACAAGGGACAAACAGAGAAATACAAGACGGAGGTCTTGAAATCCATTTCAAGGGATCAGAAGCCAAGACCTTGAAACTCAAACGCACGCTGAAGGATGTCGAATTCCAAACTGAATATACCAAGTGGCATAGAAGATCTTCTAAAGAGATTTGTGCAAACCAAAAAGATCTGCTCGAAGAAGATCTCAACCGACCAAGGAATATTTGATTCGAAACAAGATCTCGCAACGATCCTCAACCGAAAGCACAAAGATCTTCTATCCAACGGAATTTTATATCTTCAAAACAAATACGAAAAGATTATGGAGAAGAGAGATCAACGTGCTCCAAGGAGATGAAAACAATAGAAGATCCACAACGTCTACCTTATCTCAACCAAGAAACGACTTTCATGGAGAAGAAGAATCATCTTCAACGGTCATCTTCTCAACGGCTAGAAGACCTCTCCATATAAGTCTATAAATGAATATGTCGATTGAAGAACAAGAAAGAAGCTCACACGGAAACATCTAAAGTCTTCAAGTTAACCAAATCATCTTCATTCGATCGAACTGTTTTTCTTTCTCTCCTTTTTTTAAAGCGGTATCCTCTAGAGAGATAAAACTCGAGAGCTCCATTGGCATATCTAAAGAGTGTTATACTCGAAGGATTTTGTTACTCTACGAAGTAACTAGGCTATTATAGCAAGGAAAAGAGTTGGAGCTAGATCGTAGCATTGGCTACAGTGAGAGAAGAAGGGGATTTCTTCTAGGTTGTATCTAGGACTCTTTTGAAGCTGAGAATAGATAGTTTGATCATACGGCTATACCCTAGGAGGGAGAGTAGGCTATTTAGAGCCGAACTTTGTAAACATATCCTTGTGTCAATCTTTTACATTCCACACTTTTTGTGATTTATTGTGACTAACTTTGTTTTGCAGGTTAACAAAGTCAAGACCCTTGAAATCAATTTCAAAGCCCTTGAAATCAAAGTGTGTCACAAAGAGCTCAGATCGACATCAAGGCCTTTGAAATCAGTTTCAAAGCCTTGAGATAGGTTTTACGAAAAGTTCTCATACTCTATTCAACCCCCTTCTAGAGTATATTTTATCCTTTATATTAACCTAACGGTTCTTCAATTGGTATCAGAGCTAGACTCACGTATATTGATTTAACCATTCGTGAGACTAATCATGAATCTTGTAAGTGATGGAGGATTTGCTCAAGGAAGATCCTCATCTCGACCACCACTTTTCTGTGGCAACAACTTTGCCCATTGGAGAGCACTCATGCGTATGTTTGTTCGCTCAAAAGTGTGCATGCAAAGTCTTAAATTTATAAAACTAAAATCAAAGCAAAGCGAACCCGCAATGTACGGATCGGCATAGTAAAGCAAGAATTCCAAAGTATCGAACTCAGGGATTTGGGGGGAACAAATTCAGTTCACAAATTGTCAGGCAATAAAATAGAAAGCTTTTGCAAATAATTTGGGAAAACAACGGTTCTAAAGATCTGGGTATCCAATTGTGTCAATTGATTCAAGATATTCTAAGGATGTAAGGACTGAGTCGGGATGGCAAAGGTATATCTAAGGGTGTTGTACGGCGAAGTTCCAAACCCAAATGTCTCACCCAAAGGCTCACCCTATAAAGGTTGTTGATGCTGCAGTATAGAAAGGATCGAAGGATAAGAATTATTCTCAAATACCCATGCCCTAATCCAAGGGAATCAAAGATAAGTAAAAATGGTTAAGGTTGTGACACTCGAAACCAAAGTAGAGGATGTTGAGTCTCACTACTACCTAGAAAAGGTAAGCCAAGGCTAGGTTAAAGCAAATCTTTAACTTTGGATCAAAGCAAAAGCAAAGAACGTACGACAGAGGAAAACCACGGTCGGATCTTGAAGAACCACGGCCGTGGAACTCAAGAACAGACCGTGGAAAGCCTCGACGACAAGGTTTCGCGCAACTCTTAGGGTCCAATCTGTTTTGGTTCAATCTATCATCATCAATGCCACAACTATCAACCATTCACCTTAGAATCGCTTAAGGGTTTTAGCCAACAATCATCATAATCAAATCAATAATCAAATATGAAAGGAATAAATGATAGAACTTTGAAACCTCACTGATAAACACCGAATCAATCTCAATAAAACCAAAATCTGTAAATCGTGTTCAATGTATGCGGAATAGAGTAAGAATCTCTCACAAATCTCAAGAACAAAGGAAGAACGGGATTTCAATCCGCCTCCTATTGAAAACCTAAGATCTTTTCCCAAGTACACAATCTTCAAGTACGTACTTCCCCGAATCTTCCTTCCAATAATCTCGTAAGTGTGGTGCAGGATGCGGATGATAGCCAATGGTCTCCGATGATAGCGTCGTCCCCATTTTCTCTCTTTCTCAGCCTTCTTATAGGAGGAAAGTAGTGTTACAAAAGCCCAATAACCGCTTCTGATGTGGCAAATATGACATGTGGCGACTGTTACAAGAATCACGGCCAAGTGCAATTTTCCCTGCCCGTGGAATGGACCATGGAACCTCTTTTTGCTCTCGACCTAGTTTCCCACGGTTAGAATTAAATTAAATTACAAAACCACCACCGTGGAAACTCATGTTTGACCGTGGAATGCTTGAAACGTGCATGAAATCTCTTGTTTCCGAAAGCTTTCTACTCCAATCTTTCCTTGGCTTCTCCAATGCATCTCCTTGATGCCTAGCATGATCAAATACTCCTACATAATCCATTCATGCTCCAAATTATGCCTTTATTCACCTAAAAACACAACAAAGCTTGTGTAGATCTCTATATCGACAAAATAGGTGAAAGGGCTCATAAATGCTTCAAACTTGTATCACATACACAAAGAAGGGAAAAACCACCAAAACATGAGCATAAAATATCATCAAATTTCATGCTATCAGAATACCCCATACTTGTCTCTTGCTTGTCCCCAAGCAAGGTTTTCAAAAGCTAAAACATAAGGTAGAATGAAATATAAATGCAAAACAAAGAAAAACAAATCTTTTTGGTAATGTGCTTCTAATCAATAGATCACCCTTAAACATTGCTTCATGTTTCCTTGAAAACTTCTACGTACATAAATCAAATCATGTCAAGCAAGAGAAACATCATATATTGCATAAGCTTCAAGACAAACATCATAACCCAAAGCAATGTTAAAATCAATCATGCGAAATTGCAATTTAGATCACCAAGTCAAACAACATTCCATAGATCTTAAGGACTTTCAAGAAAAGGTCAAGAAATGTGAATTGGTGGGAAACATATAAGGGAATGTGGTGTACAAATCCGGGAAAAAGAAACAACACAAACACCATTTTTTACATATCGAACCAACCACCATTTGAGAGCGTTGCTCTCCCTTTTTATTAGCACAAAATTTCTTTTTCGACTTTACTTTTTGAAGTCTGGACAGCGGTGCACAAAAACCGAAGCCTAGGAGATTGGAGTTTCTTAATTTCGAGATGCCTAAAACCTTTGATGCACATACCATAATCCGTTAGGAATATCGCTCAATCCGACATTGGCAAGACACAAACACCCGGCTATGTGAATGGTGCCGAGTTACTCATCATCAAGATTGACTTCCTCAAACCTAAATCCTATACTTTGGATGCACAATTTTCTTTCATGGCCCTCCCACATCAAACATGCCAAAATTATACTCTTCCTAATTCCCGGATAGGTAAGGGAGGCAATACTTTCATTGAGGGGCTGAATGAATAAAGAAGAAGAAAGAAAAATCGAGATGTCTTAATCATTTCATAAAGAAGTGCAAGAACCAATAATGTGATTTCAACCGTCATTTCTCAATATGATTTAGATAAAAACCTTCACATTATGAAACTTGCAAGAAGATCAAACAATGCATTCAATTTCTTCACAATTCACAACTTAATTCAAGCACATAAATGCCATCAAAAATTCAATCCACAAGTAGATTCATCATAGAGTTCATTTCCAATCCTAGAAGCACAATAATTTTCAAATAAATTTCAAATTTTTATGGGTTTTTCAAAGCTTAAAAATGCAATGCAAATAAGGAAACGTGTGATAATGCAAATAAATATGCAAGTGTTTGCGGATAAAGAGAAGCAAATGTATCGAGTTATTACATCAACGAGAGTCAACCCACCCCATACTTAGAAATACACATTGTCCTCAATGTTACAAGAAAGAAAAATAAAGAAAAGAACTAAGTAAACTCACAAAGGTGGCGGGTAGCTCGAACCATCCAAGTCATCTCACTCCGGAGGAGGCGGTGGTGGGTAAGGGAAGAAGTTGGGGTCGAATGGACTCCCAAACTGCTGCCGGTAAACTTCGCGGAGAATCCTTGCGTTTTCCTTACGCTCTTCATGATGTTCGTCGAAGCGAGTCTCAAGAGCACTCATCCGCTGCGTAAGTCCGGCTACCCATGGCGGCTGCTCATCCATCCATGTGGGGCGTTGCTGCATCCACTCCGGTGGACCCTCTATCCATGTAGGACGCTCACTCACACTAGCACGTCTGGAAGAAGAAGAAGTGGAAGACTGTTGCTAGTATGTGGACCTCCTAGCAGGCTTATTAAAATCTTCCGGTTGCTCCGGAAAGTCTCCAAATTCCTGCTCACCACCTCCAACATCCGGGAACTCGTCTCCACCCATCTCCTCATCCTCATCATAATCATCAACTATAGCAGGTATCTCGTCAGGGATGTAGAGGGGGGGGGGATCCTAATCGGTTTGCATGCATAGGGACAAATGTGGCCTTCTAGTTCAGCCGGTTGAGCCTAAGAGAATAATCAAGGCTCCATAGGATGCCTCGTGCCCCCTTGTCCTTTTAAGGCATGGAGACATTAGGTGGACCTCGGTGGCGGGGAATCAAGAGCCCCCTAGTTATAAGTCCCTGAAGCCCCAAAGGCCTCGTAGCGGCTACCCTCTCACATGCCGAATAATCAACTCCTTAATGTTTGGTAACATAGGTTACCATCCCTCCATAGCCAATGTTTCCCATTGATTGGTTCTTAACTTTGCTAAGGGTGGAGGCAAGCATAGTGGCACAATCCGGAGAGTGACCGGCGGTCATACAATAGAGAATGAAAAGCTTATCAGCCTTGAGCTTTTGGGGAGTCTCGGTCCTTGGGAAAAGGCACTCGGAAAGGATCCTATGGGCTTTCTTAAGGGCAAGGTGGTAGATAAGCTTGGCTTTTGAGTCGGCCGGTTGCCAACAGTCCTCATGGTCTACAATCATAGCAATCTCTCCCCAAAACTCTTTAGCCTTGACACCCCTAGGAAACGTCCCATTGAATGTATCGGCAAACCCAAACAATGCTCCAAATTGAGCAATAGACAAGTTGTAGTTACGTTCCATCAACCGAAAGGACACCGTTCGGTTAACGGTGCTATGCTTAATGGAAGTAATGACCTCCCTCGTAATCTCCTCATATGCATCTTCCCTAATGCTAGCAAACAAGGTCAATCCAGCCCTATCCAACATCCATCTCAAATCTTCTACAACATTCAACTCCTCAAGTTCCTCAAGCACAATGTACCTAGGAGTTATCACTTTGCACTTATGGATTTTTTCAATTGCTCCTATGTAGTCTTCATGGATTGTAGGAACTCTAGGGGTAGGTGGGACAATGGGAGGGGGTTGGGAAGACGACTCAACACCCTTTTGTTTCTTGTTCCTATTTGATTTCCTCGTTCCAAACATTTTCAACAAAAATCACAAAACCACGGCCTGTTCTTCAATTTCCACGGCCGTGGAACTGTACGGCTACCCGTGAAATCTCTCGATATCACTTAAAAATTTAGCAAATCAACAACAACACAACAATAGCAGTCCTAAACTACTTCTAAGTACAATTCCGTTCAGTTCTCCTAAAAATCTTTAAGAAAAACAAATTAAATCAACCAAGGAGAAGATTGAGAGAAAACCTAGGGTTTGGATTTGAGTAAATCCAAATTCACGTCCAATTGCTGAATGTTCGTGCAGTTTGTTGCTATAATCCGTTGTAGAATCTGATTTGCTTTAATTTAGGCCAATTAATCGCGCAAAATGGTTGCCGAATGAAGAAGCACGGGATTAAGGAAGTGCCGGCGTGGTTTTGGGGGTGGAGGGGTTGATTTTGTGAGAAAAATGTGAAGAAGAACTTATATAGGCCCGTAAAATTCTTGAAAACCACGGCCTATCAGGTTGTTCCACGGTCGTGGAAACGTACGGCCACCCGTGGAATCTGGTTCTTTTATTTGGTTATCTACGACCTGGTTTTCCATGGTCCAATTTTGGGCAAACGATGGCCGTGGTTTTGTACGGTCACCCGTGGAAACCTCTATTCGTTGCCAAAAATCTAAGTTTCGTCGTTCTTTTGCCTTTCTTCACTTCTTTTGCTCGTTTCTTATTCCTGACATCCAAAGACACAAACATACCGAAAGGTATCGACGAAAAACAAACAAAAACAACTAATCTAATCTAATATAAGAAAGAAATCAAGAACAAAAGCGAGAATGCAATACCTTGGGTTGCCTCCCAAGAAGCGCTTTGTTTTAGGTCCGTAGCTAGACCGTTCCTTTATGTTTAAGTGAGGACAATCGGAGCGATTTCCTTTGTTTGGAGTTCCAACGAGTACTTCTTGAGTCGTTGACCATTCACCTTGAAACTTCCGCACTTCTCACCCCATACTTCAACTGCACCATGGGGAAAAATGTTTTTAATTACATAACGTCTTGTCCAACGAGATTTAAGCTTACCAGGAAAGAGTCGAAGTCTAGAATTGAAAAGAAGAACAAGGTCTCCTTCTTTGAGGTCCTTCGGGATGATATGCTTATCATAACAACGCTTTGCTCTTTTTTTATAGATCTTGGCATTCTCATAAGCGTTCAAGCGGAGTTCCTCTAGCTCGTTAAGATCCAAGATACACTTTTCTCCTGCTTCCTTCATGCTAAAGTTCAACCACTTAACAACCCAATACGCCTTATGTTCTAGCTCCACTGGAAGATGACAAGAATTCCCATACACAAGATTGTATGTGTTGTGCCGATGGGAGTCTTGTATGCCGTTCTATACGCCCACAATGCGTCATCCAACTTTAATGACCAATCTTTCCTTGTCTTTGACACCGTCTTCTCTAGGATTTCTTTAATCTCCCTATTTGAAATCTCCACTTGTCCACTTGTTTGTGGATGGTAGGGTGTGGCGATCTTGTGAGTCACCCCATACTTAGCTAGTAGAGCTTCAAATCGTCGGGTGATGAAATGTGAACCTCCGTCACTAATGATGGTTCGGGGTGTCCTAAACCTTGCGAAAATAGTTCGGTTAAAGAACTTAACAACCACCATTGCATCGTTAGTTGGAGGGGAAACAACTTCAACCCATCTTGAAACATAGTCTACAACTAGAAGTATGTATTGGTTTCCACAAGATGATGGGAATGGTCCTATGAAGTCAACTCTCCAAACGTCAAAGATCTCCATCTCTTGGATGTTGTTGAGAGGCATCTCGTTCCTCCTAGAACTATCCCCTGTTCTTTGACAAGCATCGCAACAAGAAACAAAGGTTTGCACATCCTTAAACAAAGTAGGCCAGAAGAATCCGGATTGCAATACCTTAGCGCTAGTTTTGTGAGAACTAGCGTGTCCTCCGCATGGAAGAGAATATCAATGACGAATGACACTTTGCATTTCATCTTCTAGTACGCATCTTCTAATGATGCCATCAGAACCTGTCTTAAAGAGTAGATGTTTGTTCCAATGATATTGACGGACATCCCTAAAGAACTTCTTCCTTTGTGCGTAGGATAGTCCGGGAGGCATTTCCTGACAAACCAAATAATTCACAAAATCAGCAAACCAAGGTTTGTTAACTCTAGAAATAAATGATCGATGCACTCTTCCATTATATATAATTGTTCGTCCGGGAAGGAGTCATCGATGGGAAAATCGTCACTTGTGGTATGTGGTAGACGACTTATGTGATCCGCAACAGAATTTTTGGATCCTTTCTTGTCGTGAATCTCAAGATCAAATTCTTGAAGAAGAAGAATCCATCTAATCAGCCTTGGTTTTGCATCTCTCTGGCAAGCAAATACCAAATTGTTGAATGATACGTGTATACAATCACCTTCGCTCCTACAAGATAAGAACGAAAATTTTCAAATGCATAAACAATGGCAAGAAATTCCTTTTTTGTTGTGGCGTAGTTAAGCTGTGATTCATCTAGCATCTTGCTAACATAATAGATGGCGTGAGTGCGTCCATATTTCTTTTATCCAAGCACGCCCCAAGAGCTACGCCACTTGCATCACACATGACCTCGAACGGACGGTTCCAGTCCAGAGGTTGTATTATTGGGGCTGAGATTAAAGCTTTCCGAATCCTAAAAAAGGCATCCAAACATTCTTTCGAAAATTCAAAAACAACATCCTTCATCAATAGATTAGTTAGGAGTTTAGAGATTTTCGAAAAGTCCTTAATGAATCTCCTATAGAATCCGGCATGTCCTAGAAAACTCCTTATCCCCTTTACCGAAGGAGGAGGAAACTTCTCTAATGTCTCGATCTTAGCTTTTTCAACCTCAATCCCTCTATTGGAGATCAAATGCCCTAAAACAATGCCTTCTCTAACCATAATTGACATTTCTCCTAATTTAGAACAAGGTTAGTGTCTTCGTATCTTTGCAAAACAAGAGAAAGGTTAGCAAGACAATTATCGAACGAGGAACCATAAACTAAAAAATCATCCATAAAAAATTCCATAATTTCCTCATTGTATTCTGAGAAGATGGCCATCATACACCTTTGGAAGGTGGCTGGAGTGTTACAAAGTCCGAATGACATCCTCCTATAAGCAAACGTACCCCATGGGTACGTGAATGTGGTCTTCTCTTGATCGTCCGGATGAATCGGAATCTGAAAGAAACCACTATAACTGTCAAGGTAACAAAAGTAGGAATGTTGTGCTAACCTCTCAAGCATTTGATCAATGAATGGTAGCGGGAAGTGGTCCTTCCTTGTTGCGTTATTTAGCTTGCGGTAATCGATGCACATCCTCCATCCTGTTACCGTTCTTGTTGGAACGAGCTCGTTGTTCTTATTGGCTACAACGGTCATTCCTCCTTTCTTCGGGACCACTTGAACAGGGCTCACCCACTTGCTATGGGAAATAGGAAATATGATACCTGCATTAAGCAATTTGAGGATCTCCTTCTTCACGACTTCTTTCATAATCGGATTTAACCGTCTTTGAGGTTGACGTGAAGGCTTGTAATCCTCTTCCATTAGAATCTTGTGCATATAAAAAGATGGTTTAATTCCTACAAGATCCTCTATGGTATAGCCTAAGGCTTTCTTATGTTTCCTAAAAATAATCATAAGCTTTTCATGTTCATCTTCACTTAAATTGTAACTAACGATAATGGGAAAGTTAGAATTAGTTCCAAGAAATGCATACCTAAGATGTGTGGGAAGTGGCTTCAATTCCAAAGTTGTTGATGCCTTTGGGGTGTCTTGAGGGCTATCCAATGTCTCCTTGGAAGTCTCCAAGGGTGTGGAAGTGTTGGAAGAAGAATCAAGAATGTTTGTAGAAAGAATGGAATTATTCTCAGCATTTTCCAAAACCACGGTGTCACTATTACCTCCACGGTCATGGAATGTGTCTTGAAGGCCGTGGTGTTGCATGTAAATTAAATCTTTTCTCCCGACATACATTTTCACGGGTGGAATAAGAGAAACCACGCCCGTGGAAAAGCACGGTTGGCCGTGGTTTTTGACGTTTTCCGAGCCATCGTACAATTTCTCGAATTCTTCAAGTTGCTCTTCTTCTAGCTTCTCCAAAGCTTCAATCTCAGCATTGCAATCCGCTTCTTCTTGTTAGAGAGGATCTCTTTTAAGAACTTCCCATAGGCGGGCATACCTACAATTGCATTGATAAAAGGTATGTTAATATGCAGTTTGCTCATAAGATGAACAAACTTACCGAATTACTTGTCTAGACGCGCTCTTGCTCTAGATTGCGGGAATGGCAAAGGAGGTTTATAAGCTGGAGGAGGAACATAGACATCTTCCTTCTCCTTCTCCTTATCTTTCTCTTTTTCAACAGGGACTTCAACGAACTTAGGTTGCGGGTCGGTGGTTGTTACACCACTTCTAGTTGTAATCGCCATCACCTTTCCTTTCGGATTGTCCTCCGTCTTTCCAGGAAGTTTACCTTGGTCTCTAGGAACTTCTCCGGCCTTGCTGAATACTTGATTCTCTAAATCTTTTTGTCCTTTATCAATCGAAGTAATATGACTCTCCATTCCTTGGAGTTTCCCTAAGATTGTCTCCAGCAAAACATCGTGTTTATCCTTCTCCGGTTTACTTCAACTATTTGAAGTTTGTCCCTGACTTTTCAAAGGAAGAGAAGAAGATGGTGATGCTAGTGCATTTTTAGCATGTGAATAGGGATTACCGGGATTTTGTTGGTTGGATCTCCAATTGTTGTTGGAGTTCCTGTTGTTGTTGTTGTTCCAATTATTGTTCCGGTAATTGTTCCTATTTCCTTGATTGTTGTTCTCCCTTCCTAGATAGCCAACGTCCTGCTCCTTTGTCTTTTGAAGGGTGGATTTTAAGACTTCATTCAGCTCTTTAATCTCATTGTTGAGGGAGAAAACTTGAGCTTGAGCTGTTGGATTTAACTTCGCTCTTTGATCTCCGGAACTTCGATTCCCATCATCATCTTTCCTATGGGAATATCTCTCAATCACTTGGGCTTGCTTCTCAATGAAATATCAAGCGTCATCTTCTCTCATATCCATAAATGTTCCACAAGAAAGGGATTGAAGTTTGAATTGTATTTCTACATCCAACCCTTTATAGTAGATCTCTAATAATTCCAACTTTGAAATGCCATGGTGCGGGCAATCCAAAAGAAGATCTTGACACCTTTCCCAAGATTTAAACAAACTTTCGTTAGGTTTCATATAAAAAGCATTTGTCTTACCTCTTAATTCTGCCGTTTTGGATGGCGGAAAGAACTTGGTGAGGAATTCCGAAGTCAAATCCTCCCATGTATTAAGTCTTCCAGCTGGAAGAGCTTGATACCAAGCTAAAGCCTTGTGCTTCAAAGAGAATAAGAACGGTTTTAACTTATAGTTGTTGTTGACAGAACTCTTCAGCTTCATTGTCTCCATAAGAATCTCAAAGTTTTGCAAATGTTGGTGTGGAGATTTAGCGTCCGTTCCCCCAAACTGACTTTGGCGGACCATGGTAATAACTTGTGGGCTAAACCCGAAATCATGGGAGTGTTGACCTCTGGGATTCACACCTAAACGGCGTGGTTGTTGAATTGGGTCCATTCGTTGCCCAAGAGTTCATGGTTCATCCACGACATTAATAGCTCTCGCATCTCTAGCGGGAATATGAGGATCAACTAGGCTCGAGGATTAATTGGTGGTATGTCCTCCAGCTCCGGCATGTCATCATCATCGGATGATTAACCTCTAGATGATCGAGATGATTTAGCTTTCTTTCTCCCGGCGCCTTTATGTAATTGTATTTGTAGAATCATCTCCCTAAGCTCTTCCATTTGATCTTGAATTCTCTTTCTAGCAACACAAGCAGCAGCTTGCTCCTCAAGATGTAACCTTTCACTTGATTTGAGAAGAGCTCAAGTTTCGTCCAACTCCTCTTGGGTGTTTCTTTCGTTGTGTTCAGCCATCCTTTTCTCCCTTAACTTTTTCTTCAAAGTTTTCTACGGTTCATGATCAAAAGGAATGAGGTCTTTCGCGGATCTAGACCTGCGCATACACCTAAAAATTCTGCAAAATCACTCAAATAGATAGATCAAATAACAAGAGCACAAGTTCCCAAGCTCGACAACCGAGAGCCGAATTTGGCCTAAACCAAATCCTCGGAAACTGCGCCAAAAACTTGTTCTCTCATAAGCGTGCGTGTAAAGTCTTAAATTTATAAAACTGAAATCAAAGCAAAGCGAACCCGCAGTGTACGGATCCGCGTAGTAAAGCAAGAATTCCAGAGTATCGAACTCAGGGATTTGGAGGGAACAAATCCAGTTCACAAATTGTCAGGCAATAAAATAGAAAGCTTTTACAAATAATTTGGGAAAACAATGATTCTAAAGATCTGGGTATCCAATTGTGGCAATTGATTCAAGATATTCTAAGGATGTAAGGACAGAGTCAGGATTGCAAAGGTATATCTAAGGTAGGGTGTTATACGGCAAAGTTCCAAACCCAAATGTTTCACCCAAAGGCTCTCCCTATAAAGGTTGTTGAGGCTGCAATATAGAAAGGATCGAAGGATAAGAATTATTCTCAAATACCCATGCCCAAACCCAAGAGAATCAAAGATAAGCCAAAACGGTTAAGGTTGTGACACTCGAAACCGAGGTAGAGGATGCTGAGTCTCACTACTACCTAGAAAAGGTAAGCCAAGGCTAGGTTAAAGCAAATCTTTAACTTTGGATCAAAGCAAAAGCAAAGAGCGTACGACAGAGGAAAACCATGGTCGGATCTTGAAGAACCACGGCCGTGGAACTCAAGGGAGAGAAGGGCCGGAGAGTGATCAGAGATGTTTGGATGATAGAAGTGGACTTGTGAGTGTGGGAAGGAGGTATGCCAAGCTTGGTTTGTGATGACTCTATCAAGTTTGCACCAAGTTCTGGTGCCCTCTTGCTTGTTAATCCATGTGAATTTCAGCTGGAGAAAGGATGGTCAGAGAGGTTATTTTAGTTGAAGCATGTAGCCAGTTCAGTTGAGATTTGGGATAAGGTTGAAGAGTTATTGGAAGATTTCTCATCAGGGTTAAGGGTGGTGTTAAAATCACCAAGTAAGACCCAAGGGGGGTTGGCAATGAGGAGGTTTATGGTGGAGATTGAGTCCCAAACGCTGGAGCGGCTTGGAGGGGGTTTATGGGCATAGATGAAGGAGCATTCAAAGATTGTAGTTTGAATGTGGAAGTTCAGTTGGTTGGTAATTTGGCAGTGGATGAGTTGGTCAGTTACAAGAGTTGGAGTAAGGTGAAGTTTGGATGGGTTCCACCACATCCAAATGCGGCAATTGTGTGCAAGAGAAGAGTTAAATTTGGCTCCAAGTAGGGAATAGGTACTTGGCAATCCTTTGTTCTTTGTTGGTTTTGAGCCTTGTCTCAATGATACCAAGAGGTCAATGTCTTGTTTCTTAACAAGATCTTGGACAGATTTTTGCTTATTAGGGTGGTTTAGTCGACTAATGTTCCAAGAGCAGAGTTTTAGGTTCATTGGGAAGGTTTGATTGTCTCTAGGTAGCACTTGCTATCAAAGGGATGAGTGGGAGAGCTAGGGGGAGGGTACATGCCTTGGGATGGAGCTTGTGAAGAACGGGGGGGGGGGGGGGGAGGGGGACTTGTGAAGACGAGTTTAGGGGTTGGGTAGTCTTCAAGGAGGGAACTAGAGTGGTTGCCTTATTAGGGTTGCGTCTAAAGGTGCTGTAGGTTTAGGGTTTGGCGCTGGAGGGGGGAGGGGGGGTGAGGGATGCCAGTATCTTCATTATTTGGATCTCTTGGGGCTGTTGGGGGGGGGAGGGCTGGAAGAAGAAGAAGGTCTTTTGATGATTTTGAAGGAATCATCAGGTGTGGGTAGGAGAGGGGCTGCATTTGAGTTTGGCTTGGTACGAGCATGGAGGGGACAACCAGGAGGCTTGAGCAGTTCTTTGGGGGTCTTGCACTTGTGTCAAAGGTAAGGTAAGATGGGCAATGAGGGGGGATTCAATCATAGGTAATTTTTTGGGGGATGGTCTCTGAAAACTCCACCTTAATTATTATTTGTATATGTGATGATGATGGAAGACTTAGACACAAAAGAAGTAGTTTTATACACTAACAATTTATTAATTATATATCGAGTTGCTTGGTAGTTTGTTTAGAATGTGTGCAAGTCTTGAAACACATTTCAAGGGACCTTCTGAGGCCTTGAAATCAATTAGAAGGGACAAACAGAGAAATACAAGACTCTTGAAATCCATTTCAAGGGATAAGAAGCCAAGACCTTGAAACTCAAACGCACGCTGAAGGATGTCGAATTCAAAACTGAATATACCAAGTGGCATAGAAGATCTTCTAAAGAGATTTGTGCAAACCAAAAAGATATGCTCGAAGAAGATCTCAACCGACCAAGGAATATTTGATTCGAAACAAGATCTCGCAACGATCCTCAACCGAAAGCACAAAGATCTTCTCTCCAACGGAATTTTATATCTTCACAACAAATACGAGAAGATTATGGAGAAGAGAGATCAACGTGCTCCAAGGAGATGAAAACAATAGAAGATCCACAACGTCTACCTTATCTCAACCAAGAAGCGACTTTCATGGAGAAGAAGAATCATCTTCAACGGTCATCTTCTCAACGGCTAGAAGACCTCTCTATAGAAGTCTATAAATGAATATGTCGATTGAAGAAAAAGAAAGAAGCTCACACGGAAACATCTAAAGTCTTCAAGTTAACAAAATCATCTTCATTCGATCGAACTGTTTTTCTTTCTCTCCTTTTCTTAAAGCGGTATCCCCTAGAGAGAGATAAAACTCGAGAGCTCCATTGGCATATCTAAAGAGTGTTATACTCGAAGGATTTTGTTACTCTGCGAAGTAACTAGGCTATTATTGCAAGGAAAAGAGTTGAAGCTAGATCGTAGCATTGACTACAGTGAGAGAAGAAGGGGATTTATTCTAGGTTGTATCTAGGACTCTTTTGAAGCTGACAATAGATAGTTTGATCCTACGGCTATACCCTAGGACGGAGAGTAGGCTATTTAGAGCCGAACTTTGTAAACATATCCTTGTGTCAATCTTTTACATTCCGCACTTTCTGTGCTTTATTGTGACTAACTTTGTTTTGCAAGTTAACAAAGTCAAGACCCTTGAAATCAATTTCAAAGCCCTTGAAATTAAAGTGGGTCACAAAGAGCTCAAATCGACATCAAGGCCTTTGAAATCAGTTTCAAAGCCTTGAGATAGGTTTTGCAAAAAGTTCTCATACTTTATTCAATCCCCTTCTAGAGTATATTTTATCCTTTATATTAACCTAACGGTTCTTCAATTGGTATCAGAGCTAGACTCACGTATATTGATTTAACCATTCGTGAGACTAATCATGAATCTTGTAGGTGATGGAGGATTTGCTCAAGGAAGATCCTTATCTCGACCACCACTTTTCTGTGGCAACAACTTTGCCCATTGGAGAGCACTCATGCGTATGTTTGTTCGCTCAAAAGTGTGCATGCAAAGTCTTAAATTTATAAAACTAAATTCAAAGCAAAGCGAACCCGCAATGTACGGATCGGCATAGTAAAGCAAGAATTCCAGATTATCGAACTCAGGGATTTGGGGGGAACAAATTCAGTTCACAAATTATCAGGCAATAAAATAGAAAGCTTTTTCAAATACTTTGGGAAAACAACGGTTCTAAAGATCTAGGTATCCAATTGTGTCAATTGATTCAAGATATTCTAAATATGTAAGGACATAGTCGGGATTGCAAAGGTATATCTAAGGGTGTTGTACGGCGAAGTTCCAAACCCAAATGTCTCACCCAAAGGCTCACCCTATAAAGGTTGTTGAGGCTGCAGTATAGAAAGGATCGAAGGATAAGAATTATTCTCAAATACCCATGCCCTAACCCAAGGGAATCAAAGATAAGTCAAAATGGTTAAGGTTGTGACACTAGAAACCAAAGTAGAGGATGTTGAGTCTCACTACTACCTAGAAAAGGTAAGCCAAGGCTAGGTTAAAGAAAATCTTTAACTTTGGATCAAAGCAAAAGCAAAGAACGTACGACAGAGGAAAACCACGGTCGGATCTTGAAGAACCACGGCCGTGGAACTCAAGAACAGACCCTGGAAAGCCTCGACGACAAGGTTTCGCGCAACTCTTAGGGTCCAATCTGTTTTGGTTCAATCTATCATCATCTGTGCCACAACTATCAACCATTCACCTTACAATCGCTTAAGGGTTTTAGCCAACAATCATCATAATCAAATCAATAATCAAATATGAAAAAATAAATGATAGAACTTTGAAACCTCACTGATAAACACCGAATCAATCTCAATAAAACCAAAATTTGTAAATTGTGTTCAATGTATGCGGAATAGAGTAACAATCTCTCACAAATCTCAAAAACAAAGGAAGAACGGGATGTCAATCCGCCTCCTATTGAAAACCTAAGATCTTTTCCCAAGTACACAATCTTCAAGTACGTGCTTCCCCGAATCTTCCTTCCAACAAACTCGTAAGTGTGGCGCAGGATGCGGATGATAGCCAATGGTCTCCGATGATAGCGTCGTCCCCATTTTCTCTCTTTCTCATCCTTCTTATAGGAGGAAAGTAGTGTTACAAAAGCCCAATAACCGCTTCTGATGTGGCAAATATGACATGTGGCGACTGTTACAAGAATCACGGCCAAGTGCAATTTTCCACGCCCGTGGAATGGACCATGGAACATCTTTTTTCTTTCGACCTAGTTTCCCACGGTTGGAATTAAATTAAATTACAAAACCACCACCGTGGAAACTCATGTTTGACCGTGGAATGCTTGAAACGTGCATGAAATCTCTTGTTTCCGAAAGCTTTCTACTCCAATCTTTCCTTGGCTTCTCCAATGCATCTCCTTGATGCCTAGCATGATGAGCATAAAATATCATCAAATTTCATGTTATCAATGTTCATTATTGATCAGAACATGGAACTATGGAGCATCATTCAGAATGGTCTTCACAAATGAAGGAAGCTGACTTCACACAAGCTGACTTGGATAATGTGTCAAAGAACTACAATGCTATGAACCTACTCTGCTGTGGATTAGATATAAATGAATTCAAACGCATATCTTCATGCATGAGTACAAAGGAAATATAGGACACACATGTTGTTACATACGAAGGAACAAGTCAAGTCAAGAAAACAAATATTAGCATCTTCCTCAGAAAATTTGAGCTATTCAAGATAAATCAAATGAACCAGTCAAAGAAACTTTCACAAGATTCATTGAGATTGTGATCAACCTGGACTCTCTAGGAAAGGTCTTCACAAATGAAGATAAAGTCAAGAAGGTTCTAAGGAGCTTACCTAAAGCAAAGTGAGGACCATAGATTACTGTCATCGAAGAAGCTCATAATCTCTCAACTCTTCCTCTTGATGACCTCCTTGGAAAACTCATCACACACGAAATGGTTCTTGGTGAAGAAGATGGAAAGCTCCCATCCATCGCTAAGAATCTGACTTTAAGATCGAGAAAAGATGAGTTACCATCTGAAGAGGAAGATAGTGATGACGATGATGAAGAAGATGCAATAGCCATGATCTGAAAGGGTCTCACGAGAATTCTCAAGTTAAAGAAATATTCTGCAAACAATAGAGAATATCCACGAACATAAAAAAACCCGAGGTAAGTTTTCTAACACTAACAAGAAAACTAAAGTACTGACTTGTTTTGAATGTGGTGAAACAGATCATCTTGTTAAGGACTGTCCACAAAAGAAGAGGTCCAAGTTCAAGAAAAATGATCGAAAGAAGAAAGCTAAGGTACCTTCATGGAGTGATTCAGATTCCTCAAATGAATCAAAAGACGATAAAGAACAAGCAAACCTATGTATTATGGCCGATCATGAAGAAGATTGAAACCTCTATGTTGAGAATGTGGTAAGTACTATCATATCTCAACCAGAATTGGACCTAACACAATTCCTTAGACACATTATTATATGTGATAAAGAAAATAGAATAAGGATAAATTCTCTAAAAGAAAAGCTTATTGAACAAGAAAAACAACTAAATGAGATGTTTGTAACACCCCGAATCCGCGGGACTCGGGATGCTATGGGTTGAGACCTCACAATGGGTCCCGACCCTTAGCCTGATAACAATTTCACCGGATCTTGCAACAAGGCACAAATAAAGGCCAAAACCGAAATACATTTTTATGCAATGTTATGAAACCCGGAAATAAAAGAAAGGAAAGACTTCAGCCGTCCTTACAACAACATCAACATAATATACAATAACAACAACACAAGGACTCCAAAACCCAAATCAACCTAAGATGTACGGAACCCCGGCTGTCCACTCCTCCGGATCACTCGGCCACGTCCTAACCTGCACATCAACTACAACAATCGGTATAAAACCGTTAGCTCACATTCTAGGCATTATAAAGATAATATGGCACAAACACACACAGGAGAACACAAGGCACACAACATGAGCATTCATTCCATAATATCTTTTTAGGTCATTCCATATCTAATTCATTTGTTTCAAGTGTGACACAAGAGTCTTATAACTCTTGCCTCTGTCCCCGTGTAACCAACAGGAGTGTGGCGGCGCCCAACCCGTATACCCTGAGGGAGTGATGAAGAAGCCCGCCCGTATACCGTGTATGGCCTGGTCGCAGAGATCCCCCCAGTCTCCCTCGGGAAACTGAGCGGTGATGTCACCGCCCAATAATAATAATAGTAATAACGATGGGCCAATAAATAAGGTCAAGTAAATCCTATTCCATTTTCATGCTTAAAAAGGTAAACACACACCACCATATACATCCAAATAAGGCATAGAAGCGGCTAAGTAAGTCCGAGGACTTACCTCGTCTCAAAGCTAACCGAAACCGATAACACTCTCCGAAGGAATATAATCAAAGCCTGTTCAAGACAAGGCACGATAATCAACAACTACTCACAAGCTAGAAGTCCTTAGACTTCTAGTTCTATATCATCTTATTAGGTCATACACTCTCATAATCTAGGATATACTCTCATAATCTAGGATACACTCCTAGCCCTCAAAAACTCACGAGATCTCAACTATAGCTCTATGTGCTAGGATACTCTCATCTTAAACTCTGCAGTCTCAACCAACATATAAATACCATCTCAAGTCTCACAAGATCAACCACGAGGCTCACAACTGTATAACAACTCAAGATCAACAAACCACATGTCATAGAACATCAATAACCTCAAACACTCACCTAAAGGTTCCAAGCCACTACTTGGCATTTGCCCTAAGTTATGCTAGATCCAACCTAGCATGATTCTACCACTTAACATAACTAGATCGAGGAAGAAGGTACTCACACACGATCCAAGGTTGAAGATGATCTACGTACGTCGAGATTGGATTCGATGGCCTTTATCGGGGCACTTCCGTACCTAAATCCAAAGCTAAACAAATTTAGCTCATACGCTAAATTTGATAGTAATATATATACGATATATTAATTTGAGGTAAAACTCGTTTTCAGAAGCCAAGATTAAAAACCCACAATACATTTTCCGGCAATTTATACAAACATAGGAACTTGGTCATAAACCACAATTAAAATCTTTTGGGTCATAATCCGAATTTAATCCAACAAGGGCATAATTGATAATTTATAAAACCGGTTCAATATATGTAAATAAATTTTCTGCAGAGGGCATAAATGCAACTTCTAAAAATTAGGGTCATTATTGCAAATTCAAAGCAGTGGGCACAATCTATAATTATACCAAAATAGGGGGGCCGATTGAAAATAATAACAAGGGTTTTAAACCCAGAAGATCGTTCTTCTTTGTCTGGGAAAGGAAGAAGCGGCGGCAGCGAGAGGCAAGACGCGCAGGGGCTCCGGAGCGAGGGTTCGGCGGCCGACAGGGTAGGCGAAGGTTGGGCAAGGAGGGGATCCCTTTTCCGGCGACGCAAGCTTCACTCCGGCCCCTAGCGATTGCTGCAACAACAACAGAGAAGGGTGGCGTCCCGGCAGGGTGGAGGATGTGAGGCTCCGTCTATGGCTCGAGGTCACCTGTCCCTGGTGGCGATACAGGAAATCGAACGGTGGCAGGCTTTTCTCGGTGTTTCCTAGGCGGTTCCGGTTGGTGTTGCTTCCAGAGGAAGAGAAGGAGGTCGAGGCTCAGAGAAGGGTAGGGCTGGGCGCTCCTCCGGCTTCGATTGGGCAGCAGGGCTCTCCGACGGTGAGTTTCGCAAGACAAAGGTAGGGCAATGCTGGTCCTTGGCGACGACGGTTGCTTGAACTGCTGCAGGGGAGTACTTTTCTGGTGAGGCAAGGCTGGAGTTTGCAGAGTGGCTGCTGTCGAGAGAGAGAGATCAGTGTAGGGAGGTGAGGCAATCCGACCTGGAGTAGAAGGTGACAGGGTAAGTGAGATCTGAGCAGAGGAGAAGCTCCGAGAGGTTATGCTCTTGGCTGCGAGATGGAGGTGAAGGCGTAGAGAGGTGAGCCAGGGGAAGCAGCTATCACTGTTGGTTAGAGTAACGAGGAGTCTGAGTGGTGAGCGAGGGGTCGGAATGGTGAGGTGAGCGAGGGGTCGGGATGGGGGTCTCATCAGCTGGGGAAGGGTGAGGAAAAGAAAGAAAAAAAAAGGTGATAAGAGAAAATAAATGAAGAAAGGAAAAGAAAATATAATAGTAATAATAATAATAATAATAATAAATATTAAAATAGGAAATCGGGAATTAATAAACTCGATAAAAAACGTTCGTTACGGGATTTCCGAATAAAAAACTTTCCCGACTTTCCGAAAATAATAATATGGGTATACGCGAACGTATCCAGAATAACAATATACTCCGGAAAGATATTTTACGTTGTAAAATACTTTTAATACAAATATATAAGCTATTAAAAAAAAGTATCGTTAAAAGCCGAAAAAAATGAAAATCGCAAACGCGCCTAAAATTGGGGCATTACAACAGATCCTCCTAAAAACAAGTTTCGTCCCGAAACTTGCCACATGCCGAACTTCTCAGTCCCCTAAGGCCGAGGTAAAAAAAAAAAGGTGATAAGAGAAAATAAATGAAGAAAGGAAAAGAAAATATAATAGTAATAATAATAATAATAATAATAATAATAAATATTAAAATAGGAAATCGGGAATTAATAAACTCGATAAAAAACGTTCGTTACGGGATTTCCGAATAAAAAACTTTCCCGACTTTCCGAAAATAATAATATGGGTATACGCGAACGTATCCAGAATAACAATATACTCCGGAAAGATATTTTACGTTGTAAAATACTTTTAATACAAATATATAAGCTATTAAAAAAAAGTATTGTTAAAAGCCGAAAAAAATGAAAATCGCAAACGCGCCTAAAATTGGGGCATTACAACAATTTCACCGGATCCGCGGGACTCGGGATGCTACGGGTTGAGACCTCACAATGGGTCCCGACCCTTAGCCTGACAACAATTTCACCGGATCTTGCAACAAGGCACAAATAAAGGCCAAAACCGAAATACATTTTTATGCAATGTTATGAAACCCAGAAATAAAAGAAAGGAAAGACTTCAGCCGTCCTTACAACAACATCAACATAATATACAATAACAACAACACAAGGACTCCAAAACCCAAATCAACCTAAGATGTACGGAACCCCGGCTGTCCACTCCTCCGGATCACTCGGCCACGTCCTAACCTGCACATCAACTACAACAATCGGTATAAAACCGTTAGCTCACATTCTAGGCATTATAAAGATAATATGGCACAAACACACACAGGAGAACACAAGGCACACAACATGAGCATTCATTCCATAATATCTTTTTAGGTCATTCCATATCTAATTCATTTGTTTCAAGTGTGACACAAGAGTCTTATAACTCTTGCCTCTGTCCCCGTGTAACCAACAGGAGTGTGGCGGCGCCCAACCCGTATACCCTGAGGGAGTGATGAAGAAGCCCGCCCGTATACCGTGTATGGCCTGGTCGCAGAGATCCCCCCAGTCTCCCTCGGGAAACTGAGCGGTGATGTCACCGCCCAATAATAATAATAGTAATAACGATGGGCCAATAAATAAGGTCAAGTAAATCCTATTCCATTTTCATGCTTAAAAAGGTAAACACACACCACCATATACATCCAAATAAGGCATAGAAGCGGCTAAGTAAGTCCGAGGACTTACCTCGTCTCAAAGCTAACCGAAACCGATAACACTCTCCGAAGGAATATAATCAAAGCCTGTTCAAGACAAGGCACGATAATCAACAACTACTCACAAGCTAGAAGTCCTTAGACTTCTAGTTCTATATCATCTTATTAGGTCATACACTCTCATAATCTAGGATACACTCTCATAATCTAGGATACACTCCTAGCCCTCAAAAACTCACGAGATCTCAACTATAGCTCTATGTGCTAGGATACTCTCATCTTAAACTCTGCAGTCTCAACCAACATATAAATACCATCTCAAGTCTCACAAGATCAACCACGAGGCTCACAACTGTATAACAACTCAAGATCAACAAACCACATGTCATAGAACATCAATAACCTCAAACACTCACCTAAAGGTTCCAAGCCACTACTTGGCATTTGCCCTAAGTTATGCTAGATCCAACCTAGCATGATTCTACCACTTAACATAACTAGATCGAGGAAGAAGGTACTCACACACGATCCAAGGTTGAAGATGATCTACGTACGTCGAGATTGGATTCGATGGCCTTTATCGGGGCACTTCCGTACCTAAATCCAAAGCTAAACAAATTTAGCTCATACGCTAAATTTGATAGTAATATATATACGATATATTAATTTGAGGTAAAACTCGTATTCAGAAGCCAAGATTAAAAACCCACAATACATTTTCCGGCAATTTATACAAACATAGGAACTTGGTCATAAACCACAATTAAAATCTTTTGGGTCATAATCCGAATTTAATCCAACAAGGGCATAATTGATAATTTATAAAACCGGTTCAATATATGTAAATAAATTTTCTGCAGAGGGCATAAATGCAACTTCTAAAAATTAGGGTCATTATTGCAAATTCAAAGCAGTGATCACAATCTATAATTATACCAAAATAGGGGGGCCGATTGAAAATAATAACAAGGGTTTTAAACCCAGAAGATCGTTCTTCTTTGTCTGGGAAAGGAAGAAGCGGCGGCAGCGAGAGGCAAGACGCGCAGGGGCTCCGGAGCGAGGGTTCGGCGGCCGACAGGGTAGGCGAAGGTTGGGCAAGGAGGGGATCCCTTTTCCGGCGACGCAAGCTTCACTCCGGCCCCTAGCGATTGCTGCAACAATAACAGAGAAGGGTGGCGTCCCGGCAGGGTGGAGGATGTGAGGCTCCGTCTATGGCTCGAGGTCACCTGTCCCTGGTGGCGATACAGGAAATCGAACGGTGGCAGGCTTTTCTCGGTGTTTCCTAGGCGGTTCCGGTTGGTGTTGCTTCCAGAGGAAGAGAAGGAGGTCGAGGCTCAGAGAAGGGTAGGGCTGGGCGCTCCTCCGGCTTCGATTGGGCAGCAGGGCTCTCCGACGGTGAGTTTCGCAAGACAAAGGCAGGGCAATGCTGGTCCTTGGCGACGACGGTTGCTTGAACTGCTGCAGGGGAGTACTTTTCTGGTGAGGCAAGGCTGGAGTTTGCAGAGTGGCTGCTGTCGAGAGAGAGAGATCAGTGTAGGGAGGTGAGGCAATCCGACCTGGAGTAGAAGGTGACAGGGTAAGTGAGATCTGAGCAGAGGAGAAGCTCCGAGAGGTTATGCTCTTGGCTGCGAGATGGAGGTGAAGGCGTAGAGAGGTGAGCCAGGGGAAGCAGCTATCACTGCTGGTTAGAGTAACGAGGAGTCTGAGTGGTGAGCGAGGGGTCGGAATGGTGAGGTGAGCGAGGGGTCGGGATGGGGGTCTCATCAGCTGGGGAAGGGTGAGGAAAAGAAAGAAAAAAAAAAGGTGATAAGAGAAAATAAATGAAGAAAGGAAAAGAAAATATAATAGTAATAATAATAATAATAATAATAAATATTAAAATAGGAAATCGGGAATTAATAAACTCGATAAAAAACGTTCGTTACGGGATTTCCGAGTAAAAAACTTTCCCGACTTTCCGAAAATAATAATATGGGTATACGCGAACGTATCCAGAATAACAATATACTCCGGAAAGATATTTTACGTTGTAAAATACTTTTAATACAAATATATAAGCTATTAAAAAAAAGTATCGTTAAAAGCCGAAAAAAATGAAAATCGCAAACGCGCCTAAAATTGGGGCATTACAATGTCTCTAGAGATTGAAAATCTTAACACATAGAAGGTAGACCTTGATGACATTATCAAGGCCTTGGAATCAAAAAATGCGATTCTCAAGGACAACCTCTCTTCTCTTCATCGAAACTATATCGATCTAGAGAAAGAGAAAGTTGATCTAACTTTGATGTGTCCAGACCAGAAGATTGCACTTGTTAAATTGACTCGTTCAAAAGCTAATCTTGAAAGAATGATGGGTGAACAACAACCCTCACTTAACAAAAATGGTATAGGTTATCATAGGAACTTTCCTAGAAAACCCACTACTACTTTTGTCAAAGCCAAAGAAAGTATTCATATGCCCAAATCTTTTTACTGTTGTAAAAAGTTGTCATGTAAAATCTACATGTCCATATAGAAGAATTGATCCTTATATTATTAGAAATACTTATCCTCTATGTTTGAGGAAACAGGTCAAACAAATCTGGGTTCCTAAAGGAACTAGACCATCAAGCATGATCGAGCCTGAATATGGACCAAAATATGTCATTTGGTCGACCCGGAATGGTTGATGTTTGTTGTTTTGCAGGATATCACCAAGGTAAAGGAGCATAAATGAATATTAGATAGTGGTTACTCAAGACATATGAGTGGAAAAAGTTCACTGTTCTCAGATTTAAAGAAGCAATCATCTGGAACCATTACGCTTGGTGATAAAAGGAAAGTGTGACATTATTGACATTGGTAAAATATGTTATAATTCATCTAACTTTATTGATGATGTATATCTTTTTGATGGTTTGAAGTATAATCTGCTTAGCATCTCTCAAATATGTGATAAAGGCAACAAAGTGATATTTGATTAAGAGAAATGTGAAGTTCAAGACAAAACAATGGGTGACATTGTGCTTACTGCTCCTAGATGTAACAATGTTTATTCTATGAGTACTAACCAAGTTTCAAGAACTAAGATAAAATGTCTCAAGGCCTTGACTGATAATCCAAGGCTTTGGTATAGAAGACTTGGTCACGTAAGCAGACATACAATGCAAAAGTGCTTTCAAAAGATTTGGTATGTGGCTTGCCAAACCTAAACTTCAAGGTAGATGAACTATGTAAGCTTGTACATAAGGTAAACAAATAAGAGGTTCATTCAAACCTAAGAAAGTTGTAAGTTCTTCTCGACCCATTGAACTTTTACATATGGATCTTTGTGGACTTATGCGTGTCAAATCTCCCAAGAGAAAGCAGTACATCCTTGTTATTGTGGATGATTTTTCTCGTATCACATGGATTTCATTCTTACGAAAAAAATCTGAAGCATTGTTTGAGTTTTCAAAATTGTGTAAGCAGTTGAAAATTTTGAAAAACCTATCAATCGTTTCTATAAGAAGTGATCATGGTAGAGAATTTGATCAACTAAAGTTTGACTTGTTTTGTGCAAAATATGGTATTTCACATAATTTTTTAGCTCCTAGAACTCCTCAACAAAATGGAGTTATGGAACGTAAGAACCGCACCCTTGAGGATATGTCTAGGAGTATGCTTTTGGAAAATAGTTTGCTAAATAGTTTTTGGGCAGAAGCAATAAACACTGCTAATTACATCTTA
The DNA here is from genome assembly GCA_033239125.1 of Fagopyrum homotropicum. Classification (NCBI taxonomy): domain Eukaryota; kingdom Viridiplantae; phylum Streptophyta; class Magnoliopsida; order Caryophyllales; family Polygonaceae; genus Fagopyrum; species Fagopyrum homotropicum. The sequence continues at coordinate 12,368,607 of BSWB01000008.1, forward strand.
AATAGATGTTTAATTCGTCTCATTTTGAAAAAGACTCCTTATGAAGGGAAAAAAACCTAATATTTCATATTTTAAACCCTTTGGATGTACATGTTTTGTTCATGACAATAACAAAGATAATCTTGAAAAATTTTATGCACGTAGTGATGAAGCTATATTCATTGGATATGCTTCAAATAGCAAAACTTATCGTGTTTATAACAAACGTACCAAAATTGTTGAGGAAAGTATTCATGTCATTTTTTATGAAAGCAATGATGGTACTTTGAGTGAAATTTTTGCAGATCTCAATCTGAATCAACGAAAAGATCACAATTCTGATGAAGAAGAAGATCCTAAAAAGAATATGCAAGAAAATATTCAAGATATCGGAGAAAACCCTCAAGACCTTGAAATGCATCTTCAAGACCTTGAAACAAAAAACTGCAATGTCAGAATTCCATTTCAAGGCCTTGAAACCCAACTTCAAGGCCTTGAGATAGGATCCAAGGGCAATACACCAATGGTACCCGAATCTAATCAAGCATATGAGCCTCAATCTTCAGGATTTGTTCTATCTTATAAATTAAACGAAAGAAGTTTCAACACTCTTCATACCATCCATAAGGGATTGTGATATCAAATCCAAATGCAGGGGTTCAAACTCGATCTAAAGTAAACAACTTATGTGCGTTCTCTACATTCATGTCTCTTCTTGAGCCAAAGAATTATGTTCAAGCTATTCAAGAACCCGACTGGATCATTTCTATGCAAAACGAACTAAATGAGTTTTAGAGATACAAGGTTTGGACTCTTACTAAAAGACCAAAGCATCAATCCGTCATTGGAACGTAATGGGATTTTTGAAACAAGTTGGTAGAAAGCGGCAAAGTCATTCGAAATAAAGCACGACTTGTAGCACAAGGCTATAACCAAGAAGAAGGTATTGATTATGAGGAGTCTTTTGCTCCGGTTGACAGGTTAGAAGCCATACGTATGCTACTTGCATTTGCATCTTTCATGAGTATAAAGTTATTTCAAATAGATGTATAATGTGCTTTCCTAAACGGCTTCTTAGAAGAAGAAGTCTACGTTGCTCAACCTCCTGGTTTTGAAATTGATGAATTTCCTGATCATGTATTTAAACTGGACAAAGCTCTTTATGGTCTTAAGCAAGCCCCTCGGGCTTGGTATGAAAGATTGTCCAAGTATCTCCTTGAAAACAATTTCAAAAGAGGTTTGATTGATAAAACTTTGTTTATCAAAACTAGAGGCAACGATATATTAGTAGTACAAATCTATGTTGTTGATATATTATTCGGTGCTACTAATGATTCTCTATGCAAGGAATTTTCAGATATCATGTGCAGGGAATTCGAAGTGAGCTTAATGGGTGAGTTGAATTTTTTTCTTGGACTTCAAGTTACACAAGCAAAGAAAGGAATTTTTCTCAATCAAAGCAAGTATACCAAGGACTTGCTTAAGAAGTATAAGATGGATCAATCTATGGTCGCAAAGAATCCTATGATTCGACACTTTCGCTTGACTATGAAAAAGATGGCAAAAGTGTTGTACAAAAAGAGTATCGAGGTATGATCGGTTCATTGTTGTATTTAACCGCTAGTCGACTTGACATTATGTTTAGCGTGTGCATGTGTGCAAGATTTCAAGATGATCCTAAAGAGTCACACTTGTAGGTTATAAGGTTGATAGGAAGAGAACTTCTTGATGTTGCCAATTCTTAGGGTCATCCCTAATCAGTTGGCACTCCAAGAAGCAAAACTCCATCGCCCTATCCACAGCTGAAGCCGAATATATAGCTGTTGGAGCCTGTTGTGCACAAATTCTATGGATAGCTCAACAACTTTGTGATCTTGGCTTTGACTTGAAAGGTATTCCGATAAAATGTGAACTAGTGCTATTTCAATTACTAAAAATCATGTGTAGCATTCAAGGACTAAGCATATCGATGTAAGGCATCACTTCATACGTGATCATGTTGAGAAAGGTGATGTTTCGATCTCTTTTTATATCAACTAACTTGCAGCTTGCAGATATATTTACCAAGCCCCTACCTGAAGATCAATTCAATTTTATTAGATTAGAGTTTGGTATGTTGAACAAGGAAGCATTAACGTAGGGGAGGTAAATTATTTTATTTTCTCCTTCGTATGCAGCCTACTCATCTTTTTTTCAAGGGCCTTGAAAGGCAATTCAAGGGCCTTGAAATGAGAATCAAGGATATATTAAAAATTACGGATCTATTTAAGGATTAATATCTTTTAGATATTATAATTCTTAAATTGTTTTTAATGATTTCAAATCTTTTATTTCGGGTTGAAAGTTTTGAAAACGAATTGTTGAGATTTTATCGGAAACATTTTTGGTCTTTCAAAAGCTTGATCTTCTCGAGATCTTGTTTTTATTGTTTTCATTTTTTTTAAAAAGGTTAAAATCTCCTATCTTTTTCATTTCTCATATTTACAGAAACCCTCTTCAAAAATCCCTTGTTTTCTCTCCCAATATCATCTATGGCTCCCAAATGCAAGAAATATCCTATGTTGTAAACGAAGAAAAACCTTTTAAGAATTTGGAAATTTCTCAGACAACCGGTCTTCCCACATCTTAGTTTATTAACTTTAAAGCCTTTGGATCTTGGCTTGATGGTTTTCACAATCGACCCCTCTTTATGTGTGATCTGGTGGATATTGCATTTCTCGAAACACTTCAGATCCCTTGCATAGGCAGGCTCAAGAGCTCGACAGTTTGGAAAATCATAAACCTTGGAGGTTTTGCTTTTCCAAGGCTCACAAGGATATTCTATGTCAATCTCGTCATAAAACAGGACAAAGGAGTTATCACCCTTGAATCATTTGTAAAAGGTACCCCAATTTTTCTCACTTCGTCTATTTTGAGTGAGATTTTAGGAATTCCCACATATATCTCTTTTATTCATCCCTCATGATCAAAAAGTGTTCGACTCGCTAAGGAGAATTTTCTTGTTCCAAATTCAACCTCACGCCAGCTTACTCACACTTCCTTAACCCTAGATGCTAAAACTGTTTTTACCATTATGGTTCGATGTGTTGTTCCACGTGCAAACTCAAGAGAGCTTCTGACTGATCAATCCTTGGAACTAATTCATCTGATTATGTCTGGGTTAGACATAGATGTACCTAATCTCATCCTCAACCATATGATACACTCTATTAACTCTAAGAGAGCCATCCCTTTGCCTTATGAAAATCTGTTGCCTAAGATCTTTGACTATTTCACAATTGATACATCCTCTGAAGATCGACAGCCAATTCTTGGCAAGATTGATGAGTCCTGCTTAGAACGACTAGGAATTGAGAAGACTCTTGCAGGAGCATGGACTTTAAAAGGAAAAGGATCTATCCCACTGCCAACTTAAGGTGCTCCAACATCTTCTACTCCTACTCCTAAAATCAGGTTAGATGGATGTGAAAAAGAACTGGCTTGTCTGAATCGTGAACTGTCTGATTTCCAATTTGACACTAAGAGAATACTAGATGCAAATCATGAACTACTATCTACCATAAATGCTAAGGTCAATGAAATGTATCTGATGAATGCTATTACTCTAACCACCATGGGAAGGATTCTTCCTATGACTAAAGATGCATCTAAACACACTCAAGAGAAAGTGGAAAATGTTCTAATGAATTGCAAACGTCGTGTACAGAATAATTTTATTCTGTATCCAATTCATGTTGAGCCAACTATTCTGCCAATGATTAAATATGAGGTGGTTAAGGAACGAAGAGCTGAACAAAAGAGACGACGCTTGGATGCTGAAATGAATGATTGGAGTCACAAAAAATTTTCATTCAAGGGAAAAAGGAGGTTTTACGAGGAGGATTTAGATTGAGCCGATGATCGTGGGAACTTGTTGTGTGGTTTTGTGAAATTCTTTTATGGGGTTGTAATCTTTCAAACTTCTTTTCTTTAACTATTTTTCTCCCTAGTTGAAACACAAAGGGGGAGAAATAAATGATCCGACAAATTTAATATTTCTGCATTCTGCATTTTAAGTTAGTTTGATATTCATATATGCATCGCTAACTTTACAATGCAGGTACGATATATTTGTGTTGTCTTCCATCAAGGGGGAATTTGAAAACTCCACCTTGATTATTATTTGTATAAATGATGATGATGATGGAAGACTTAGACACAAATGAAGTGGTTTTATACACTAACAATTTATTGATTATATATCGAGTTGCTTGGTAGTTTTTTAGAATGTGTGCAAGTCTTGAAACACATTTTAAGGGACCTTCTGAGGCCTTAAAATCAATTACAAGGGTCAAACAAAGAAATACAATACGGAGTCTTGAAATCCATTTCAAGGGATCAGAAGCCAAGACCTTGAAACTCAAACGCACGCTGAAGGATGTCAAATTCAAAACTGAATATACCAAGTGGCATAGAAGATCTTCTAAAGAGATTTGCGAAAACCAAAAAGATATGCTCGAAGAAGATCACAACCGACCAAGGAGGATTTGATTCGAAACAGGATCTTGCAACGATCCTCAACAGAAAGCACAAAGATCTTCTCTCCAACAGAATTTTATATCTTCATAACAAATACGAGAAGATTATGGACAAGAGAGATCAACGTGCTTCAAGGAGATGAAAACAATAGAAGATCCACAACGTCTACCTCATCTCAACCAAGAAGCGACTTTCATGGAGAAGAAGAATCATCTTCAACGGTCATATTCTAAACGGCTAGAAGACCTCTCCATAGAAGTCTATAAATGAAGATGTCGATTGAAGAACAAGCAAGAAGCTCACACGGAAACATCTAAAGTCTTCAAGTGAACCAAAACATCTTCATTCGATCGAACTGTTTTTCTTTCTCTCCTTTTCTTAAAGCGGTATCCCCTAGAGAGAGATAAAACTCGAGAGCTTCATTGGCATATCTAAAGAGTGTTATACTCGAAGGATTTTGTTACTGTGCGAAGTAACTAGACTGTTATAGCAAGGGAAAGAGTTGAAGCTAGATCGTAGCATTGGCTACAGTGAGAGAAGAAGGGGATTTCTTCTAGGTTGTATATAGGACTCTTTTGAAGCTGAGAATAGATAGTTTGATCCTACGGCTATACCCTAGGACGGAGAGTAGGCTATTTAGAGCCGAACTTCGTAAAGATATCCTCGTGTCGATCTTTTATATTCCGCACTTTATCTGCTTTATTGTGACTAACTTTGTTTTGCAGGTTAACAAAGTCAAGGTCCTTTAAATCAGTTTCAAAGCCCTTGGAATTAAAATGTGTTACAAAGAGCTCAGATCGACATCAAGGCCTTTGAAATCAGTTTCAAAGCCTTGAGATAGGTTTTTGCGAAAAGTTCCCATACTCTATTCAAACCCCCTTCTAGAGTATCTTTTATCCTTTATATTCACCTAACGGTTCTTCAGTCTCTCCATCCGGTCCAATGAGGATGACCTCTCTAAGGAGAGGTTTAGATGCTTGGACGTCAACTAGGATACGGGCAAAACCAAGCCTGTCTTGGTTAGCAGAACACGAGTCTGTAAGGATTGGGATCCCCAGGGCGGACCCGATCTTGGCCAACATGCGAGGTGACCAGAAGCATAGATCAAGATCATTCAATGTAGCCCATATGGGAATAGAGGTTAAGCGGGAGTAATCCAAGGGAAGGTCCTTTGTCCATCTTTTCAATATTAGGGTAGAAGAGCCATTCGTGACCCAAGGGCTGCCGAGGAGAGTGGTGTTGAGGTCATCTTCGCTAGCAAAGTGAAAGATGAATACCCGTTGGATTTCTTGATGATCTTTGGTTGGGAGATGAAGTTCCATTGTTCGTTGATGAAGTCTTTCATGCGTTGGAAGTTTATTGGACTTCCGATGGGAAATCCGACAAGGGATAGGTTCCATTTTTTGGTTGAATCGGCTATATCTTCATGAGTAAAGTTGATGATCCCACCATCAATGCCAGGGGTAAAAGTTAGTGGGACGTGGTTCCAACATGCATTCCTCGTAACTATTTATTTGTAGGAGAACGAGGGGTAGGATGAAGGCGCATTGGTTGAGGAGAGAGGGGCTGATGGAGAAGGCAAAAAGGTTGTCTGAGGAGTTCAAAGGTTTGGGGTCCAATTGCAAGACAATCTCAACCGTCTCTTGGTTGGCGAGGTCAGTGTTTTGGGTAGGGGGATCTCAACCGCCACATGTTGGATAAGGATTGAGATAGCACCAGAGATGGAAGAAGATCTTGGGCATGGGATAATAGGCACGATAAAACTGATTGTTGGGGGCTCAACCTTAACCATTAGGTCGGGACTAGAGTGTGGTGGCGGAGGGGAAGCTAGATAGACTGAAAGGGGAGGAAAAAGGGCCATAGAGGAGAGGCTTGGAGAGACGGGTGTGTTGATGGCCAGTCTGCAGTTGTTGGAGATGATGAGGTCTTCTAAAATAGGTTCGAATGGGCTGGTTGAAGAGAATTGGGGTGGGGGAGAGTGTGTTGGTTTGGAAGGTAGGGTTAGTTTCCGATGGAGTTCCGAGAGCTTTACTGAGAGCCTCTTTGAGCATTTAGGTCCGGCCATGGTAGGGGAAGGCGGGGGAGGGCGGGTTGAAAGAACGTGTGTGGGGCGCATTCTTTACTGGGCAAAGAGATGGGTTTTTTTTTATTTGTTATATGTGTTATTGCTTCATTCTTATTCATGTTCTATTAGCTGATGGTTTTATACCGGGTCGTAGAATCTTCTACAGGATAGGAGGATTGTAGAGTGAGCCAGATGGGTGATCAGCCGATAGCTTCCGTACACTAAGTTGTCCGAGGGTTTGAGATGTTTTTATACATGTATGGTTGTGGTTGTTGTTTTGTACTCGGTTATATCCTTTATAAACCCTTGATGTATATATTTATACAGTTTATGTATTTGGTTTTTAAATCTATATGTGCCTTGTTGTAAGATCCAGTGAACTTGTTGTCAAGCTAGGGTCAGGGTCCACTGTGAGATCCTAGCCCAATGGCGCCCCGAGTCCCACGGATTCAGGTGTTACATCCTCTTCTCCGAAAATCGCTCCTTCCTTAAATGACACCAAACTAGATCTCCTGTTTTGAATAGCACTTTTTTGTGATTTCAATTCACCTTGGATGCCAAGCTTTGCCCTTTGGTTTCCAACCTTATGCGTGTCTTTTCATGCAACTCCTTGATGAACTCTATAAGAGCCTAGTTGCCGAGTTGCTGAGAGAGTGAGTTGAGGACCCTGATTCAGCCTAATCCTCCCCTGCGTGACCCAGGAGGCGCCCCTGCGGTTTGCCTAGGCCGCATCTACGGTTCACAGGGTCCGCCCCTGCGGCTCTATGTGCTGCAGTCGTCTTCTTTGACCCGAGTCTTACTTTTTAACCTCCTCTTTCCCTTATAATATCTTTTTCTCCTTCAGATGAGGGTTTACCCCATTCTCTCTCATGCTGCATCTCTCTCCCGATCTTCTCCTCCTCTCCTAGATCCTTTGATCTTCTTGGATCTTTCTTTGAGTTTGGAAGGATCTTGAGGTGGTTTGATGTTGTTGATGATGGTTGTTGCTGCTGTGCTTGTGCTTGAGCTGACCTTGAGGTGTTGAGGATGTTCTGCTCTGAGTTAGGTTCAGCTTGGTAAGCTTCTATGGTTTTTTCCCTTTCTTTCTTCTTTCCTTCATCTTTTCCTCTCTTTCTTTAGTCTAGCCTAGATTCCTTAGGTTTGGATCTTGTTCCAGCCTTGATTGGCTTCTTCTGATGTATATATGTATGTATATATGTGTGTGTCTGGATGCTGGTTGAAGAAGGAGTGAAGAGATGGATTGAAGAAGCAAGGAGGAGCTGAAGGTGTGTCTTCTGCACGACCAACCGCCCCTGTGCCACCTGCAGCCACCCCATACGCTGTCTGACCGCCGCCCCTGCGCCACCTCCTAGTCGCCCCTGTGGCCACCTGCATCAGCATGGAGTTGCACTTGGTTATCGTAGGTGTGTGTTGGTTCTAGGCTTGCTTTAGGATGCCTTTGTTCCCTCCTTTCCTAGTATAAGTGTATAGGTTCATGCTAGATGTGTGAGGATGTATTTTGATGAGGTTATGATCGGTATATGCCATGTATGTCCTTTGAGATTTACTAGGTTGTGAGGTTTAGGTTGAGGATGATCCTATGGATCCCTTGGGTCTAGGTGTGACCAATTTGATGAATAGAGGTTGATGTCTTTCTATGCCTTGTTATTAGGCAGTGCCCCTCTCAGGATTGGAGGTTGATCATGGTTGAGGTTATACGAGGTTGAGGTAAGTCCGTAGGACTTACTTAGCTACCATTCTTATATTGGGTTTTTGCATGAGTGGTGTATGGTGTATGTTTACTATGATAGCATGAGATATCGTTTATACTGACCTATGTTTTATTGACTGCCCTGTTGCGTGGCTGTGATAACCTTTCCCTTTCATCCCGCCGTGGAGTTTGAGAGGTTCTCTGACGTCGGGCCAGACTAGTTTATAGGAAGGGCGCAATCCACTCCCATAGGGTACACGGATTGTGTGACCGATACTCGTACAGCTGGACATTGCACTCAGAGGCGAGGATGATACGGTCCTCGTGTCACATACTTTCATCTATATATATATATATACACGATTTTGAGAGAATAGTTATTATATAAAGATAATAAATGGGTAAATGTGTGATAGAATATTGATATGTTTATCTTTCATGATTGTTCTTTTGCTTATGCATTACCTTATATATGTATGGTTAGCTAACGGTTTCATACAGTGTTGTAGATGTTTGCAGGATAGGCGCTGCTGGGTGATCTGGCAGGGGGACAGGCAGAGGACTCTCGTACATTAGGTGGTTGGTTTGGGGTTTGTTTACGGTTCCCCTCCTGCGTGAGGATGATGTCTTGTTTACCTCCTGTGTGAGGATTTTGTTTTATACTCGTCTATGTTGTTGTTTACCTTTGGGTTGTACGGTTTATATAGTTTTATGTATTTGTTTTATATCTGCCAGTGCCATGTTGTAAGGTCCAGTGAACTTGTTGTCAAGCTAGGGTCAGGATCCGCTGTGAGATCCTAGCCCAATGTAGCATCCCGAGTCCCGCGGAATCGGGGTGTTACAAACTCAACCTATTTTGCTAAAATGAAATCTACTCAATCCTCTTTAGGCAACGGTGTAAGATCAAAAGGGGTCAAATGACTCAACCCATATACACACTTAAAAGGTGTTAGATTTGTAGATGAATGCAAGGTACGATTATTGTAATACCCGAAAAATTTAAACTCTGGTTATTACCGGATCAAACCGGATTTCGATCCGCCAACCATAATTCCTTTAAATAAAATTAAACAATATTAAATTCTATCATTTTATGTGACCTTAATTCACATAAAATGACAAATTAGGTAACCCGTAAATAATTCCGTTTTTTTTTAACCGAAGAACGGTTCCTGACGGGTTTAATTTATCCTTTTGGCTCACCTTTGAATTAGATGAGCAGGCCACTAATGGGTCTGGGCCCACTAACCCTCCGCCGGCCCAGTACAGAGGAAGAGAGGAAGAGCGGGCTGCTGCTCCTTTTTGACTCTCCAGTCCAACAACACTTTCCTAACCCACTCCCATAGCCTAATTACTTCCCTAATATATCTCCTAATTATCCTACACTCTCCTAATCATATCCCCATCTTCCGCTTCCGCTTAAACCGGATCTACCACCCTGCAACACACGTAACCAGCACCGAAGTGAAGGGTTTTTTTTCCCCTGCTTTCCGCCGCTCTCTCTCGTCAACAACGGGTGTCACAACCTCGTGTTTTCCTCAAGACAGCAGCGCCGCCACACCACACACCAGACCACCGAAGAGGACGAGTATCCCAGCCGGAACCGTTATACCCTGCAAGAACGTGTAGGTGTCCCTCCAGATCAGAACTCGGAACGCCGAACAGGTTCTTGCCCTCCTTCTCACGATTCTTCGCCGAGCCTTGACGCCAGCCTAGGGTGAACGAGGATAGGAGAGACGAGTCAGACCGACGTTGATAACGATCCGGCTCTCGACGACAGTGCATCTTCGAGTCGGGATAACGCTCACGTGCCGAGGCGGAACATTTGTGTTGTACGGGTAAGCCTTATTCTTTAGTGCAGTGTACCTACACATGTATATATAGATGTAGGAGATAGAAATAGAGAATATAAGTATATTTTTGTCGGAGTGTAGTTATGTGTATATGTACAGATGAATGAATTGGAAGATATGTACAGATGAAATGAATTGGAAGATTGAGTATATATATGTACGCACCAGTGATGTATATATATAAGTGTACGAATGGTTTGTATAAATAAGTATATATATATATATATATAAAAGTATATATATATATATATATGTATGTATGTATGTATAAGTGTAGGATATATATAAGTATATATATATATATATAGGTAAATAGGTGTCCTTAACTAGAACATTGTTCGTATGTGGGTTGGAACGTGCGGTATAGTAATAACCGAGAAGGGCTAAAATTTATAGTTAGTACGGCCGGAGTAGTGTATTCTAGTTATGAGAGTTGTGGTGGGTTCTATGGGTGAGCATATACTAACGTCAGGATAACAAATTCTACTTATTAGAATATCTTAAGGACTCTTTATGCAGGCATAAGCTAAACTCGTATAGGTTCTCGGTTTCTACCTAGAATAGTTGTGAGGGACTTACCTAAACATGGGAAGGGAATGACGTTGTTCTCTTTGACGAGTATGTTTAGGATTTGATCTTAGACCTAGTAGCTAAGGGTAAAAGTAGGACCTTAGCAACCCCTTTGAAATTCTAAAACCTTGTTAACTTTATAATCTCTAGTAACTATCCTTGAGAACTAGATTTTGGAAATAAGTTCTAAAAGAAAATATTATAATTTAATGATAGACTTTTGAGAATTTTTGGGATTAGGGGTAAAATAATCTCTTACCTTAAGAGAGCTGGTTTTCATAATTTCTCCTCATGAGATTGTACATATTAGAAGTTATAACTTCTAAGAGTATGGGATGTGATTTTGATCCACATGCCTTATTTGACAGGCGTTTGAGTTACCACGAGTACGGACCGAGTTGAGATTTGATAGAGTGTGATTTGATTCAGGTAAGTCCTTGCGACTTACTTAGCCGGTTTCTAGATATTAGTTGAGTGATAATGGTGGTGTGTGCAATGTGTGTTTATAATGACAACTCGATAGGACGACGGTTATTATTCTGTTTTAAGGCCCAAGTGTATGTATAACGGGCCGTGACATCACTGCCCAGCTCTAACAGGAGACTGGGAGGTTCTTTATACCCAGACCAGGCAGGTACAAGGTGAGATGCATCGGAGTATGATGATTGAGTAGTTGCAAGGTAGAAAACGAAAATTTTTATGAAACTTAGCTATACAAAGAGAGTCGTTTGATTAAGTACATTATTCTAACTTTCGGGACGCAACTTCTTTTAAGAGGGCACTGATGTGATACCCGAAAATTTTAAACTCTGGTTATTACCGGATCGAACCAGATTTGGATCCGCCAACCATAATTCCTTTAAATAAAATTAAACAATATTAAATTCTATCATTTTATGTGACCTTAATTCACATAAAATGACAAATTAGGTAACCCGTAAATAATTCCGTTTTTTTAAACCGAAGAACGGTTCCGGACGGGTTTAGTTTATCCTTTTGGCTCACCTTTGAATTAGATGAGCAGGCCACTAATGGGTCTGGGCCCACTAACCCTCCGCCGGCCCAGTACAGAGGAAGAGCGGGCTACTGCTCCTTTTTGACTCTCCACTCCAATAACACTTTCCTAACCCACTCCCATAGCCTAATTACTTCCCTAATATATCTCCTAATTATCCTACACTCTCCTAATCATATCCCCATCTTCCGCTTCCGCTTAAACCGGATCTACCACCCTACAACACACGTAACCAGCACCGAAGTGAAGGGTTTTTTTTCCCCTGCTTTCCGCCGCTCTCTCTCGTCAACAACGGGTGTCACAACCTCGTGTTTTCCTCAAGACAACAGCACCGCCACACCACACACCAGACCACCGAAGAGGACGAGTCTCCCAGCCGGAACCGCTATACCCTGCAAGAACGTGTAGGTGTCCCTCCAGATCAGAACTCGGAACGCCGAACAGGTTCTTGCCCTCCTTCTCACGATTCTTCGCCGAGCCTTGACGCCAGCCTAGGGTGAACGAGGATAGGAGAGACGAGTCAGACCGACGTTGATAACGATCCGGATCTCGACGACAGTGCATCTTCGAGTCGGGATAACGCTCACCTGCCGAGGCGGAACATTTGTGTTGTACGGGTAAGCCTTATTCTTCAGTGCAGTGTACCTACACATGTATATATAGATGTAGGAGATAGAAATAGAGAATATAAGTATATTTTTATCGGAGTGTAGTTATGTGTATATGTACAGATGAATGAATTGGAAGATATGTACAGATGAAATGAATTGGAAGATTGAGTATATATATGTACGCACCAGTGATGTATATATATAAGTGTACGAATGGTTTGTATAAATAAGTATATATATATATATATGAAAGTATAGTATATATATATATATGTATAAGTGTAGGATATATATAAGTGTAGGATATATATAAGTATATATATATATAGGTAAATAGGTGTACTTAACTAGAACCTTGTTCGTATGTGGGTTGGAACGTGCGGTATAGTAATAACCGAGAAGGGCTAAAATTTATAGTTAGTACGGCCGGAGTATTGTATTCTAGTTATGAGAGTTGCGGTGGGTTCTATGGGTGAGCATATACTAACGTTAGGATAACAAATTCTACTTATTAGAATATCTTAAGGACTCTTTATGCAGGCATAAGCTAAACTCGTATAGGTTCTCGGTTTCTACCTAGAATAGTTGTGAGGGAGTTACCTAAACATGGGAAGGGAATGACGTTGTTCTCTTTGACGAGTATGTTTAGGATTTGATCTTAGACCTAGTAGCTAAGGGTAAAAGTAGGATGTTAGCATGAAATATTGTGATATTTTAGGCAAGTTTTCTAAGTGTATTTGATTCATATTGATAGTCATTGATTGAGCATAGATGCAATTGTGAGCTAGTTTGTCTATAATGTCGATATAGAGATCTACACAAGCTTTATGTTGATTATAGGTGATTGAGAGATATTTCCGAACGGAATCGAGCAAGGATGAAATTGTTGAGCAATGTCCATGGATTGAGGGCATCTCTAGGAGCTAAGGGAATGCCAACTTGAGGAATGCACGAGTCTAGGGAAAAATCACGTTCTTGCCCTAAACCACGCTCTAAAATACGGCCGTATTACTTTCCACGTTCAGTTCCACGGCCGTGGAACCATTGCTAGGGAAGCGTGGTTCATTCCAGCAACTTCTACGGCCGTGGAGAAGATGGTTCAAACCGTGTTGAATTCCACGCTCTAAATTACGGCCGTGGAACCTTCCACGACCGTGATCTTGGCGATCTTTTTCGCCACACTTTAAGCCACGATCTTTTAAAAGATTGGGCCGGGCCGCTACTTCATCATACACTATAAAAGGACAGACGAAGAGAGATTCCGTCACCTCTGCTTAGACGCACTTTCGCCCACACCGCGACTTAGAGATCTTTGCGACTTCTGCAAAAGACGTACTTTGCGCTCATCCTTGGAGTTGCCCTAATCTCGCACTTTGGTGGAGATTGTGATTGAGATTTCCGGATTGACGGAAGATCGAAGATTCGGAAGATTGTTCGCAAGAAGATTCCTCTTCTTGTTTAGGTTTGATTTAGGAGACGGATTGACATCCCGTTCTTCCTTCTTATCTAAGATTGTGTTTGTTTGTTCTATTCCGAATCTAGTGACGATATTTGTTCTTGATTGTGACTTTGAGATTGATTTGAAGTTTATTGAAGGTTTTCGGAAGTTTCCATCTTTCAATCTTTTAATTCTTGAATTTAATATCAATATGACTATTGTTGGCTAAAAACCCTTAACAATTCTAAGGTGAATGGTTGATAGTTGTGGCTTAGATGATGATAGATCGATCGTAAACAGATTGGACTCTGAGAGTTAGAGAGAATCGCCGACGAACCCTAAATTACGGAATGTTCTTGAGTCCACGACCGTGGAACTTCAAGATCCAACCGTGATTTCCCTTAAGTTTACGAACTTGCTTTTACTTTAATCCAAAGTTAAAGATTTGCTTTAACTTAGTTTAGGCTTGCCTTTTCTAGGTGGTAGTGAAGCCTCAAAACCTCTACCCCGATTGTGAGTGTCACAACCGTGATCGGTTTAGTTAGTCTTGATCCTTGGATTACAAGTTTGGGTATTTGACATTAATTCTTATCTTTAGAACCTTTCTATATTGAAGCCTCAACAATCTTTATAGAGAGTGTCTTGTAGGTGAGTCATATAAGGTTTTTGGAACTTCACCGTACGATTACCTTACATTAGCATACATTTGCATATCTTGACTCTGTCCTTATATCATTAGTATATCTTGAATCGATTGCCACAGCTGGATACTTGGATCTTTAGGATTGTTGTTTTCCCAATATTCGAAAAGCTTCTTATAATTACTTGCTTGATAACTTGCAACTGAATTTCTTCCCCCCAAATCCCTGTGTTCGATACTCTGGAATTCTTGCTTAACTATATCGATCCGTACACTGCGGGTTCGCTTGCTTGATTCTAGTTTTATAAATTTAAAGCTTATTTGCACGCACGCTAAGTGGCGAACATAGGACCTTAGCAACCCCTTTGAAATTCTAAAAACTTGTTAACTTTATAATCTCTAGTAACTATCCTTGAGAACCAGATTTTGGAAATAAGATCTAAAAGAAAATATTATAATTTAATGATAGACTTTTGAGAATTTTCGAGATTAGGGGTAAAATAGTCTCTTACCTTAAGAGAGCTGGTTTTCGTAATTTCTCCTCATGAGATTGTACATATTAGAAGTTATAACTTCTAAGAGTATGGGATGTGATTTTGATCCAGATGCCTTATTTGACAGGCGTTTGAGTTACCACGAGTACGGACCGAGTTGAGATTTGATAGAGTGTGATTTGATTCTGGTAAGTCCTTGCGACTTACTTAGCCGGTTTGTAGATATTAGTTGAGTGATAATGGTGGTGTGTGTAATGTGTGTTTATAATAACAACTCGATAGGACGACGGTTATTATTCTGTTTTAAGGCCCAAGTGTATGTATAACGGGTCGTAACATCACTGCCCAGCTCTGATAGGAGACTGGGAGGTTCTCTATACCCAGACCAGGCAGATACAAGGTGAGATGCATCGGATCCATTCCTGATGGTTACACGGGGGCGGAGGCGAGGTTTGGGAATCCCTCGTGTCACAAAATAAGTATCATTAGTAAGAGTGAATAACCTAAGTAAAGATAATAAATGGATTGTTTGAAAGCATGATGAGTGTTTACTTTTGCTTTGATGTGTGTGTGTGCTATTATTATTTATCTAATGTTTAGATAGCTAGCTAATGGTTTTTCTATTGTGTTTTTAGATTTACCACAGGTTAGAGCAACAACTGAGTGATCCGGAAGTAGTGGTCAGTCGGGTCTCCGTACTCCTTAGAGTGGGGTTGGGTGTTATCTTGTTGTTTCATTCTTCCTGATAAAGACAGTTAGTCTTTTCCGTTGCTTAAGTACTATAGGCTGTTAGACCTTGTTGCATTCATCCGTTTAAAAAAATACATTTTTATGAATTTTGGTTTTTCTTATTTGTGTCTTGTTGCAAGATCCTTGTAATATTGTTGTCAAACTGAGGTCGGGACCCATTGTGAGGTCCTAACCAGTAATGCCCCGAGTTTTGAGCATTTGGGGTGTTACAATATGGTATCAGAGCCAGGTTGACAACAATGGCACTTGAAATCTTCTCAAAGACCGAATAAGTACTCAAGCAAAACCCGAAAATGGATCTGAGTTTTAAAAAGGACTTTGGTTTTCAAATGCATGCATAGTCTGGTTGGGGATAGAAAAGTACGGCTGACCACCACTACTACCGCGGATCTCAGTATGCTTAGTATGAACTTTAGGTTTTACTTTATGTTGACTTATTAGCTTGTTTATAAAGATATGTGATATATATAAGTATATGCCGAAGATTAGTAGAAATTATAGTTATGTTATGTCCTTAACGGAGATAACATAATGAGTTTCTCACTCCGTTGACACACCTAAGTATATTTGAAGGGTTTCAACTTAAGGATAAGTACGCTCAGCTTATGAGCATTAGGGTAGGCGAACGTCCGGACAACTCCTTCGAACTTGTTGAGGAACGTTGAGGCGGAAAAGTGAAGACCAAAAGACAACGCCAACGACAATAGCAAGAAGAAGATACAACCAACTCAACAGGGTCAAATGAAGGAAATACATGAGAGAAGTTCCGGAAAAGCGTTGGTTGACCGGCAATTATACAAATTAGGAGAGGCAACCCATAAGTTCTTTCAAGTGTGGTGGAAAGCAACGTTACAGACAAAGAAGATGGCGGCAGAAACAAGCATAGGTGTGGAAGTCAAAGAGAGGTGGTAAGGACTCAGACAAAGATATAGGATTCAAGCTCACTGACGGACCAGAAGGTGAAAGTTGATGCCAGAAACAGAACAGAATATGATCACCTCGGCAGTATACCTGACACCACAATCAAGATGGATAACCGAGATAGTCAAAAGCATAGAAGTCAACACGAAATACATTGTCCATCCAAATATGAAGAATCAAAGAGCAACAAATTGGAAGCTTACGCGTTGTCATCAAGTGAAAGGTAGATTTTACCAACATGGAAGCGGAGTGACTTTCTAGAAGACAAGTGAGTGACATCAAGGGTCGTGATACAAATATCCAAATCATAGAATCCTGAAAGCAGAGTCAAAGGGATCACTATAAAGGCAGCATTATAATACCAATCAAAGAAGGAGAGTTTGTGAGAAGGATCTTGACATACCCGAAGGCCCACAATAACCTCCCTCTCACAAGTGGACTTAAAATTTTCAACACCAACGATTTACCCCGGGGAACCACGAGCAGTTGATGGCTGAGGTAAAAGTAATCGCGAAGATGCATATACGAGCTATCGTGGGAGAATTGACGAGTTCGTTGACGGTAGATGAATGATAAATCTAAACTCGGAAAGAGTATAACACCCTTATAGTGCGAAAGAGAAGTGTAGATTATAGAAGAGTTAAAAAAAATACAAGTGGAGAAACTGGAGAAGATAGGTTTATCAAATTTTAAAGAGAGAGAAGAAAAGTAAGCTATGATCTTGTAGAAGGTCAACTATGATTACTTGGTAACAACTGGGACTTTACACGTGTGGGCTAACTACTGGTGACTGCTTGCCAGATATTAAGAATAACCACAGAGTTACAAAAGAACTTTATCGACATGTGGAGGAATTCTTAAAGCGACCAATTGCGGCAATCGTGAAGTCAATCAATACGAGTGCTAGTAACACTGAATAAGTTCAAGTGAGTAACTCTAAAGAGAATTGACGGTCCGAAATGACCCCTTATATCAATAATGGTATAAAAAGAATTATTGTGAGTAGTTGCTTGTCTACTGACTAAGGAAATTGTTACAAATCACAGTTAGTACAGATGAATTCGTATAAGAAGAACCAAAGGGGTAAGAAGAAGCAGATGATTTTGACCAAGTCAAACGTCAGTCCGGACAGAGGGTACGTACGTAGTATACCACACAAATGAGATTGATGGTGTACTTTCGAGAAAAATTTGGGGTCAATCTTCGAGATTTACAAAAGAAGCCCTTATGACTAATGATGTGACACATAATAATTGGAATTATAGAGGCGGCACAAACATAGAAAATATAATTTAACGCCGTGCTGAAAAGTCTTATCGAGTTTTGAGGTGATTGTAAATTGAACCTACATCTTTGTTGGAAGAGACATCATAAAGAATTTAGAGTGCAATGGTTGTACTCCAATGAAAATTTAAGTTAACCATGACAACCAATAATATGTAGATGGAGGAGTAGTATTGAGATTGCATACAAATGGTGTACTAGAAGTCCATTCCCGACTGATCGCATATGAGTTGATGGAAGTAATCAGATCAATCAATGTGATTCGTAAAGCGAGTACAAAAAAAAACTCAAAGGGGTAACTATCTTACTAGGGGTAAAGATTTAAAGAAGGTAAAGTGACACGAGCATAAGGACATCATAATAAATGCGAGTCAAGAACTTTGATTTTCAGAAAATCATACACAACTGAGGTTTCTTATGCAAATGGTACCGATAGGTGTTTAATGAAAGTCATACTATCGGACCAATAATGCTAGGATGGATAAAGTGTAAACCAAAGGAATAAATTAACCAGTGAGAAGGAAAGTCATGGTACAAAAGGCGGGTCTTGCTAAATTGGAATAAAGTGTTGAGATGAGGATGCTTTGTAGAATCTATGCAAGAGTACAACGTAATTGAGGTTCCAACATGAAATGGGCAGTAATGATCAACTGAAAGTTGAGACCGATTCATGGGAGAAAATTGTTATAAGACGAGTCACCTAGTAGAAGAGTTCACAAGACAAGCATGAGAGACCATCATGAGTTGTTATTATTGTATCGGTGTAGACTCATTAACGCACCTCGGAAGTTAGGAGCTAAATAGAAGACGCTGTATCAAGATTTTAAGTAGGTCAAGGTGAGGACTTGTAGGCCAACGTGATGTGCTCTACGTTAGAGTTCAATGGGATTGTGGAAGAATAACCACATTGAGGAGTCTTGACGAGTAGTACGTAGAGGTCTGGCGGGACCTAAAAGAATTCCGGGAAAGTCTAAGACCAAACGCTCCAATCGCTCCAAGGAGCCGTAACCGGTGAGTTGTTTTGCTGAGGAGTTCCTAGACCCATTTGGAAAACCCAATGGGAGACGAAGACAATAGTTTCGACAAATAAGGACAATTTATCTCGAGGTTTGGATAGCCAATACACCCGGTGCAGAGTACGAACTTTCACTTTACCATGGTAAATTATCCCTAGAATGACGATTGGTTTGAGAGGACCTTGCCGTTACTAGAAAGGAAATTATTGAAGAAAGTTTGGTAGATCATCCTGACTCACGGAGGATACCATTATGAGTTATGGGAGGCAACAGATTGATCAGGGTAGTGCAGCGGAAGCGTGGTGGGCCCATAACTCATAGATCAAGAAACTCAATAATATTATATCTATGACCTCGAGCTAAAGGATTGGAGATCTTTAGGGAAACCTCCACTGGGAGTGTGACTTTGGTTTTCAACAAGCTGAAGTCTGACAATAGGTAGGTGTTGAGTCGTATTAGAGAGACAAGACCAAGTGAGTGGCCTTACAAAGGGCATTAGACACTTAGTAAAGTGTTGGGAGATGTCTCAGATCATTGTATTAGATGCGATAGTCGGGATCTTCCAAAAAGTAGGGAACTATTGGATTTAATAAAAGGAATACAGTTCCGTAGTCATTTTTGGAAAGTCGTCAAGAGTATTTGAAAGGAAATTAAGGAATGTGACCTTGCAATATCTTCAGGAAGATTTGGAAGTTAGTAATCGACTGACACTCTTACCCAACGTTCACGTGAAACAATTAAAGGAATGTATACGAGACCCAGGACATGTCATTAACCATGAGGATTTAATAGTTGAGCCAGATCATATTTTTGTAGAGTACCCGGTAGCTGTCCTGGAGCGCAGTACTAGACGTCTGCGGTCCAAGGAGATACCGATGTTGAGGATCCAGTGGTCTAGACGAGGAGCTGATGAGGTCACTTGGGAGACAGAGGAGAGTATTAGACGTAATTATCCCGAGTTCTCTGCGGGGTTAGATGTTACTTCTGTATCGGCGAGTTAGTACTCGGATGTTCTGTTGTTTGACCATTCATGTTTTTATATTGGATTGAGTGATTATGTTTTATGTGATGTGTGTCCGAGTATGATGATTGAGTAGTTGCATGGTAGAAAACGAAAATTTTTATGAAACTAAGCTATACAAAGAGAGTCGTTTGATTAAGTACATTATTCTAAGTTTCGGGACGCAACTTCTTTTAAGAGGGCACTGATGTGATACCCGAAAATTTTAAACTCTGGTTATTACCGGATCAAATCGGATTTGGATCCGCCAACCATAATTCCTTTAAATAAAATTAAACAATATTAAATTCTATCATTTTATGTGACCTTAATTCACATAAAATGACAAATTAGGTAACCCGTAAATAATTCCGTTTTTTTAAACCGAAGATCGGTTCCGGACGGGTTTAGTTTATCCTTTTGGCTCACCTTTGAATTAGATGAGCAGGCCACTAATGGGTCTGGGCCCACTAACCCTCCGCCGGCCCAGTACAAAGGAAGAGCGGGCTGCTGCTCCTTTTTGACTATCCAGTCCAACAACACTTTCCTAACCCACTCCTATAGCCTAATTACTTCCCTAATATATCTCCTAATTATGCTACACTCTCCTAATCATATCCCCATCTTCCGCTTCCGCTTAAACCGGATCTACCACCCTACAACACACGTAACCAGCACCGAAGTGAAGGGTTTTTTTCCCCCTGCTTTCCGCCGCTCTCTCTCGTCAACAACGGGTGTCACAACCTCGTGTTTTCCTCAAGACAGCTGCGCCGCCACACCACACACCAGACCACCGAAGAGGACGAGTCTCCCAGCCGGAACCGCTATACCCTGCAAGAACGTGTAGGTGTCCCTCCAGATCAGAACTCGGAACGCCGAACAGGTTCTTGCCCTCCTTCTCACGATTCTTCGCCGAGCCTTAACGCCAGCCTAGGGTGAACGAGGATAGGAGAGACGAGTCAAACCGACGTTGATAACGATCCGGCTCTCGACGACAGTGCATCTTCGAGTCGGGATAACGCTCACCTGCCGAGGCGGAACATTTGTGTTGTACGGGTAAGCCTTATTCTTCAGTGCAGTGTACCTACACATGTATATATAGATGTAGGAGATAGAAATAGAGAATATAAGTATATTTTTGTCGGAGTGTAGTTATGTGTATATGTACAGATGAATGAATTGGAAGATATGTACAGATGAAATGAATTAGAAGATTGAGTATATATATGTATGCACCAGTGATGTATATATATAAGTGTACGAATGGTTTGTATAAATAAGTATATATATATATATATATATATATATATATGTATGTATGTATGTATAAGTGTAGGATATATATAAGTATATATATATATAGGTAAATAGGTGTCCTTAACTAGAACATTGTTCGTATGTGGGTTGGAACGTGCGGTATAGTAATAACCGAGAAGGGCTAAAATTTATAGTTAGTACGGCCGGAGTAGTGTATTCTAGTTATGAGAGTTGCGGTGGGTTCTATGGGTGAGCATATACTAACGTTAGGATAACAAATTCTACTTATTAGAATATCTTAAGGACTCTTTATGCAGGCATAAGCTAAACTCGTATAGGTTCTCGGTTTCTACCTAGAATAGTTGTGAGGGAGTTACCTAAACATGGGAAGGGAATGACGTTGTTCTCTTTGACGAGTATGTTTAAGATTTGATCTTAGACCTAGTAGCTAAGGGTAAAAGTAGAACCTTAGCAACCCCTTTGAAATTCTAAAACCTTGTTAACTTTATAATCTCTAGTAACTATCCTTGAGAACCAGATTTTGGAAATAAGTTCTAAAAGAAAATATTATAATTTAATGATAGACTTTTGAGAATTTTCGGGATTAGGGGTAAAATAATCTCTTACCTTAAGAGAGCTGGTTTTCATAATTTCTCCTCATGAGATTGTACATATTAGAAGTTATAACTTCTAAGAGTATGGGATGTGATTTTGATCCACATGCCTTATTTGACAGGCTTTGAGTTACCACGAGTACGGACCGAGTTGAGATTTGATAGAGTGTGATTTGATTCAGGTAAGTCCTTGCGACTTACTTAGCCGGTTTCTAGATATTAGTTGAGTGATAATGGTGGTGTGTGCAATGTGTGTTTATAATAACAACTCGATAGGACGACGGTTATTATTCTGTTTTAAGGCCCAAGTGTATGTATAACGGGCCGTGACATCACTGCCCAGCTCTAACAGGAGACTGGGAGGTTCTCTATACCCAGACCAGGCAGGTACAAGGTGAGATGCATCGGATCCATTCCTGATGGTTACACGGGGGCGGAGGCGAGGTTTGGGAATTCCTCGTGTCACAAAATAAGTATCATTAGTAAGAGTGAATAACCTAAGTAAATATAATAAATGGATTGTTTGAAAGCATGATGAGTGTTTACTTTTGCTTTGATGTGTGTGTGTGCTATTATTATTTATCTAATGTTTAGATAGCTAGCTAATGGTTGTTCTATTGTGTTTTTAGATTTACCACAGGTTAGAGCAGCAGCTGAGTGATCCGGAAGTAGTGGTCAGTCGGGTCTCCGTACTCCTTAGAGTGGGGTTGGGTGTTATCTTGTTGTTTCATTCTTCCTGATAAAGACAGTTAGCCTTTTCCGTTGCTTAAGTACTATAGGCTGTTAGACCTTGTTGCATTCATCCGTTTAAAAAAATACATTTTTATGAATTTCGGTTTTTCTTATTTGTGTCTTGTTGCAAGATCCTAGTAATATTGTTGTCAAATTGAGGTCGGGACCCATTGTGAGGTCCTAACCAGTAATGCCCCGAGTTCTGAGAATTTGGGTTGTTACAATTATAAGCAAATTCTACACGTGGTTAGACATCTTCCCAAGCATTGAAATTGTCCTTCAAAACAGCCCTCTAAATAGTGGTTAAAGCCCTTTTAGTGGCTTCCATTTGTCCATCCGTTTGAGGATGGCTAGAGGTTGAAAATAACAACCTTATACCTAGCTTTCCCCAAAGAGTCTTCAAAAAAACTAAGGAATTTAGCATCCCTATATCTCACAATAGTCCTAGGTACTCCATGAAACATAACAACTTTCCTAAAGAACAAGTTAACCACATTATAAGCACCATCGGTCTTATGGCAAACAATAAATTGAGCCATTTTAGAGAAACGATCAACAACCACAAAAATAAATCTCTCCCCTTCTTAGTCCTAGGTAATCCTACAACAAAGTCCACACTAATATAAAGTCATAGTGAAGTAGGTGTAGGTAAGGGAGTATACAAATCATGTAGTTTTAATCTAGACTTAGCTTTCAAGCACACAATGCATCTCTTAAGCATGTTCTCAACATTTTTAAGCATATAAGGCCAATAAAAATGTCAATGCAACATGTGATAAGTCTTATCTCTATCAAAATGTCCCATTAAACCTCTCATATGAGCTTCCTCAACAAGTAATAGTCTGAGAACATCTAGGAATATATACTTTATCCTCATAGAACGAAAATCTTCGAAAATATAGTATTCATCTCGCAATAGTGGCAAATCTTGGTCAAAATCTCGGGAGAAATTTCTGGCGTAAGGCCGAGATTTACACTACGTATAAATATCTCCAAAATCAATGTTATATACGTATAGATCCTTAATATAATAGAAACCTAAGACCTTAGAATCCATAGTAGTGATCAAAGAATATATCCTAGAAAGGGCACCAGAAACTACATTATCTTTTTCTTTCTTATACTTGATGATATATGGAAAATTTTCTATAAACTCCATCCAATCACCATGCCTCCTATCCAACTTATCTTGACTCCTAAAATGCTTTAGAGACTCATGATCAGTTTTAAGGATGAATTCCTTAGACCAAAGATAATGTTGCCATGTCTTAAAAACTCGAAATAAATAATATAATTCATTTTCATAGGTCGAATAATTCAAGCATTCTCCTTTCAGTTTTTCACTAAAGTAGGCAAGTAGTTGACCTTCTTGCATGAGCACTCCTCCAATACCAATTCTTGATGTGTCACACTCAACCTCGAATGGTTTAGTGAAATCTGAAAGTGCTAGAAGTGGTGCATGTGATAGTTGCTTCTTCAACTCCTTAAATGCCTTCTCATGAGCTTCTCCCCACTCATATGTTACTCATGCTTCTCAAGTGATTTGTTGCAGATGACTAAAGATAATGTTGCCATGTCTTGAAAACTTGAAATAAATAATATAATTCCTTTTCATAGGTTGAATAATTCAAGCATGCTCCTTTCAGTTTTTCACTAAAATAGGCAAGTAGTTTACCTTCTTACATGAGCACTCCTCCAATACCAATTCTTGATGCGTCACACTCAACCTCGAATAGTTTAGTGAAATCTGAAAGTGCTAGAAGTGGTGCATGTGATAGTTGCTTCTTCAACTCCTTAAATGCCTTCTCATGAGCTTCTCCCCACTCATATGTTACTCATGCTTCTCAAGTGATTTGTTGTAGATGAGAATGTCATCAAAGTAGACAACCACAAATTTTCCAATGAAGTGGCATAACACATGATTCATTAATCTCTCAAAAGTGCTAGGAGCGTTAGTTAAACCAAAAGGCATAACCAACCATTAATAAAGACCAAACTTAGCATGAAACGTCGTTTTCCATTCATCTCCTTCCCTCATCCAAATTTGATGATAGTCACTCTTAAGACCAATCTTGGAGAACAAGGTAGCTTCACTAAGCTCATCTAGCATGTCATCTAATCTGAGAATGGGGTGACGATACTTGATAGTAATGTTATTGATTGCTCTACAATCAACACACATCCTCCAAGTATTATCCTTCTTAGTTACCAAGACAACTGGAACCACACATGGACTCAAGCTTGCTCGAACATAGCCTTTATTCAAAATCTCTTGCACTTGATCCTGAATTTCCCGACTTTCCTATGGACTCATACTATATGTTGGGCGATTAGGAAGTGTAGAACTTGGAATGAAATCAATTCGATGCTCAATGCCCTGAAAAGTCCTTAAAATGTTTTGAGGTAAGGTGGCCTTGACTTCGTCACTCAAAGTCATTAAGCTTTTACATAAGCTCAGTAAAACAATATCCAAAGAAACAAAATCATCAAGAAATTCCCGTTTGGATGCTGAAAGAACTTGGTTAGTCTCAGCGGAAGGAATCTCGAACTGTAAATCTCGGCCAAGATTTTTGCTTCGGGGACATGATATGCATTGGATTGAGAATTATTTGAACTAGGACAAGATTCTTTAGATCTCGGGCGATATTTTGTTGTTTTACCCAAGATTTCTTCTCTGGAAGGTGTTTCTCGCTCCTTTTCCTTGTGTTTCTCCTTCTTCTTGTAATGTTTTGCAATCTGCAAAGAAGTCATAGGTTTAAGAGTAATTATTTGTCCATTGAACTCAAATGAATGCTAGTAAAACCGTCATATTTGACTCTTCTATCGAATTGACATGGATGCCCTAATAAGATATGACATGCTTGCATAGGCGCAACATCACAAACAATAGTATCCTCATATTTTCCTAGGGTGAAAGAAATTTTAGCTTGTCTATTAACTTTCATTTCACCACATTCATTCATCCAATGTACTTTATAAGGGCTAGGATGATAACGAGTAGTGATTTGCAACTTAGTGATCAATTCGTCACTAGCAATGTTGTAACAACTACCACCGTCAATAATCATATTGCACACCTTTCCTTGAACAAGAAATCTAGTATGAAAAGGGTTTTCCCTTTGATTATCCTCACATGGGGCTATCTTACATGCAAAGTACTCCTAAAAGTCAATGATTCTCCACGTTCATATTCACAACCTTCATCACTTTCACTAGCATTATCATGTTCATGCAGTGCACTGAGATGGGTATGATCATTTTCATGCTCTTCCTTAATTTCATATTGTCCTTGTTGATTTAAAAATAACACCCTTTTATTAGAACAATCTCTCGGATAATGACCCCTACCTTGACATTTAAAGCATACAATATCTCTAGATCGTAAAGTAGAGTTATAAATGCTCCCTTTATTATCATTCGAAGGCTCATTCAAAGGGTGAGACCGTGTAGAAGTTTTTGGGCTGTTGAATCGGGAGTTGGACGTTTTCTCTCATCTTTTTGGGAATCTCGGGTGTTATCTCGGCCGAGATTAGGCTGATTTGGCTAAGATTTCCTCTCTGGCCTCCACAAACTCGATCCTTGGATCTATCCTTTGATCTTTTTCTCTACCTTTATATCCAAATTTAGTAAGTTAGTCATTGTAACATATGGATATAAATCAATCTCATTAGCTAATGAAGGATGCAAAATTCTAAAATTCGAGCCATAATGGACTCGTCATCCTCTTGAGCGTTAGCTTTCACCATCGCCGTTTGCATGGTGGTGTATACTTCCTTTACAGTCATGGAACCTTGTTTGAGGTTCTCTAATCGTTGCCTCACTTCCATAACATAGTGTTGAGGCATAAATCTAGCTTTCATTAAGGCCTTCATTTATTCTCAAGTGTTGATGTCCGAATCTAGCGTTCGTCTTCTTTCTTTGACAAGATGATCCCACCAAACTAAGACATATCCTTCGAACTCCAACGCAACAAGTTGGATATTCCTTTGCTCATTAAAATTATGTCAAGAATATATTTGTTCAATTTTAGTCTCCCATTCCATGTAAATGTCCGGGTCACATTTGCCTTCAAAACTTGGAATTTTGACCTTAACCTTTACAATTTCGTCATTATTTGGGGGAGTTCTAAAGTGCTCATAGTCACGACCTCTCCTAGGGTTATGATGAAGTCTAGGATAGTCTCTTCACATGCCCTCTTCATTCTCCTCTCCTAATTCTTGAACATCCCCACCAAAGTGTGGAATGTTAGATGCAATTAAAAGAGGATTGGGATGTGTGATGCATGGCCCTTGGGGGGCGTTCAGGGGTGGAATGGGGGTGTGTGGTATAGGTGGATGGTGTGAACTTCCACCTAAGTCATACACAAATCTCGGGTCAAATCTCGGGTGAGATTCTGGACGAGATTATAACTTCTCTATCCGTTCACTAATGTGGAAATCGAAGCCATGAGTTTTTTTGCATATCCAAGGTGATTTGGGACCATCTTTGATAGCACCTACATTACATGGACCTCTCACTAATCCATGATTAGACGATGCTCAAGGGAAGGTTCCTTACAAGCTACGAACATGGGAGGATCCGAGAAGATTGCATTGAAGATGCAAAACCTCGGCCAACAACATGAAATCTCGCTGAGATTTCCATTTTGTCGAGAACAACAAGATCCGTTGAGATCTTAACTATCTTTATTATTTTTATACTTTTTTATCTCTCAAATATTTAGAAGGTATTTGTTAGTTTTTGATCTTATTTTTAGGATTATTTTTAGATTATCTTTTAGAATAGATTTCTTATCTTTAAAATAATCTCTTCTATAAATAACCTTAGAGGGTGAGATTATTATGTAGTTTAGTTGTGATTATTGATTTCCACATTATTGTGAGATACATGTGACTTTTCTCACGGAGTTTGCATTTTATCATTTCTATTCAATCAAAAGGAGGTTTTTTGATTGAAAAGTTGTGAATCTTTGCTAGATTGTTCTGATGTACGTTAATCTTATTGAAGATTGGTGATACTAGTCAAATTAGTCCCTCCTTGTGCTTGTCTTATCCAAAAGGCTTGTGTAAGGTTAAATAAGGAATGGTGAAAGGTAATTCTTTGTTATGGGTTCCCATAATTGGTCAAGGTTCTTTGCAAGTCTAATAATAGTCTTATCTTCCTATACTTATCATATTTCATTTCATTATTCATCTTCTTATCTTTCCATATCATTCGTTATTCTACATCCTGAGTTTTAGTAAATCTCGGAATGATCTTCATAAAATCTCATCCGAGATTTCTTTGATTTAACCAAGATTTTCTTCTGTTGAGGAATTTTAATCTAGATTGAAAATTGCGGCATCAACCCCGCATCAAAGTGGTATCAGAGCTAACTGATTGAAGTTCAACCATACACCAAAGATTTGATCTTTTTGTTGAGTCATCTTTGAGTCACATAAAAATCAAGTCTTTTGTGTTTGCCATCACTTTTGAGATGATTTGAGCTTAACGTGTGTTGTCTTGTGGTATCAGAGCTAACTGTAGGGTTGAAGTCACAGTTCTCGATCTAGATTGAAAGTCCACGAACTGCTTCAGAGAAGGAATCTCGGTCAAGAATCTTGGGTGACATTTTGGTGCTTGGCGGAGATTTATGCAACTTTAAAACCAAAGAACGTGAGTTTGATGGATTGACAATGGATAGATAAGAAGATGATTATATGGACTGAAATTAACGGAAAATATAGGAAGATACGAACCAAGGTATTCCCGCAAAGAACCTTGACCAATTATGTTTCAAAACCCCTTAACGAAGAGCTTACCTTAACCCTCACTTCTTTAACCTTACACAAGCCTTCTAGATAAGACAAGCACAAGAAGGGACTAGAATTGACCAGGAGCACCAACCATTAAGAACATTAACACACACAAGCACAACCTAGCAAGGACTCACAACGATTCAATCAAAGGTTCTCTCTTTTGATTGAATATGAATGAATAAAACACAAACTTTGTAAGCAAAGCAGCGAGTTCACACAATATTGTGGAATTATTAATCAAATCAAATCAAATCAACCTATGAATCTCACTTTCTAATGTTATCTATAGGGGAGATTCTCCTACAAAAAATAACAAATCTAACTAAAAGATAGGATAAAAAATCAACAAATACCTCTAGAATGTTTTAGAGTATTTAAAGGTATTAAAATAATAAAAGATATCTATACCTAATAAGATCACGGCTAGATCTTATAACTCTCGACATGAGCCAAATCTCGGTCTATCAATAGAAATCTTGGGCGAGATTTTGGTCCTTAGGGCCGAGAGTTCTTCTCTGGAACTCTTTCCTTGTCCTAGTGACATTCTATGTTTGCTCGATCATCTTGGGTCTAGTATGGTCCTTCCATATTAGCCAAAAATGTCACTAAAAGAGATCTAGGTATGAGCGAGGTCTCTTTAAGTGAACATGTTGCCAATAAGCTAGCAACTTCATCATGGATGGTCTTTTCTCTTGTTCTAGTGATAGTTCCTTCCATGGTGGGACTCAAAGATGATGTGGTTGTATTCTTCTTCAATGTCTTGACCATGGATCTAGTTATTAGTCCTTGAGGGGATGTTGGGGATGGTCCCTCATCATACAAATTGTTCAACTTCAAAGTTCCGAGAGACAAAGTGTAATTTATCTTCAAAGTTGAAGGTGAAATCAAAGGATCTAGGTTTGGAAATTGTCAAAATGGAAAGAAGAAAATTTCAGAATCGATAGGATCTTATAAATGATAGGTCAAGGAACACAAGTTAGGAGGTGTGTTATAAAAAGAGGAGAAAATCTTTCACATATGCTTTTTCTTGGTCATAAAAAATATATAAAGAATTTGGGGTTGGTTTTGGGTAGGTAGAGGAAGGAGAAGTGGTTTAGGGTTTGTATTTTATATATATATATATATATATATATATATATATATATATATATATATATATATATATATATATATATAAATTTGGTGCTTCGGATTTGATGGGACCTAGGTTGTAGTCACAACGCCCATTAGTAAGGTTGGGCCTGCTAATGAGTGTTCAGGTAACCTGTCCTACACTGTACTCATGTGTCAATCTATACTACACATATTCATTATAAGTTAGATACATCTCACATACACTACGCTACACTTATATTTCTAGCTACACTACACATGTCCTATACAACAAAGTCAAACGACAAACCATTTCTTTGGTCGGTGAGATTTGTAAATAACATCTATTTTATCTTGTTCTCGTTTACCTTGGAAAAAACAAACAAATAGTTTATTTATCAACATCTCATCTAGCATATGAGATGTGTTTTTCTTGACAGAGAATCCAACAATCAAAGCATAAACATTGTAGAACTCGTAAGTTGCACTTTGGTTTTAAACTCCAACTTTTAGGATAATATAGTTTGACATATCATTTCATCATTTGCGATAAAATTTCTTGGATCTTCTTCTTCCTCAAATTCCAATTGATGACATAATTGTGCTTCTACCATAGTAGTGTACTAGGGTTCATGACGTACCTTAGAAGAAAAAAAAAACATGACTACTTGCATCATGATCATTCAAACATTAAGAATAATAAAAAGGTGAGTTAAACTTGAATAAACAACTCTCAATATAATGCATATAAACATTAAGAATTCAGTTTAGACTATAGGAACAATCATATCTTACGAGAGGAACATATGAAGACAATGAAGGAAGGAGTATGAAACAACGAGGAGAAGACACACGTCGTCCCAACTGCAGTCGTAGTGTGAGTGCAAACAAAACAAACTCTCAATTTTCTATAAACCATTCTCTACGATGAAGGTAACGTCAACTTTCTACAAACCATTCTCGTCAATCTAGAAGCACATCGTTACTTTTGTTTTTCTTTTCTAATAATAGGGAATATTTGTGTTTCTATTTTAATTAATTAATCAGAGTTCAAATTTGGAAGTGGATTTGAATAGATTTTTGGCAGTTTTATGTAATTTAAATCTATATATTTTACTAAAATAGCTCACATTTCATTCATGTGTCGTCTTCTAAGGTCATCTACCTCAGTTTTTTTATCAACTTAATTATGAATTTCCCACGATATTTTGACAATTTTTTCATTGTTTCTTTCAAAATAAAATTCAATCCAACCTACAAGTAAGATCAAGATTTTTTACAATAAGTTCAGTTATTATCACCTAAAAGAAAAAAAATAAAAAATAATTAATGTACACAATCAAAATAGTTAAACCCGCTATTATCACCTTAAAATATTTATCACTTGCGGACAAATAAGTGACGCATCACCTTGATAACATCCAAAGAAACGCAAAAGTCTTTATGTAATCTCATTAAAAATACAACAATAAATACATTCTAATCAATCTATAAAACTGAATTACAACACTATAAAAAACAAATTTAAACAACACTATATTCTCTCTTTTTAGCACCACTTTGTAGGTCGATTAGTTGTTATTTTCCTCTTACCATCCTCATGATCAATATAATTTCATACTTTCCGTATGAATATAACTATCCATTTTTTTATAGAAGTGAAGCAAGTTGCAATGAAAGGAAGTTCATCCGGTTCCCACAACATTGGAGATGCAGAAAGTTATGATAACATTGAAGAATTGATGAAAGGAACGCATGCTAAGATCAAACTCATGATATGCCAAAAAGGGGATGCCATTAAACCATTTGGGAGATACCTTAGCACCGATCTTATTGCTTCAGATGACAATGTATGGTGATACTTTGAGCAAAACACAGATATGTATTCCCTCACCGTATTTTTTTTTTGTAAAGAATACGTTGGCACTACGTGCTTACGGTATATTTTATTGAGAAATCGAAAGACAAGCTAACTAGTTACAAGCCTTTCGGTAGTCACCCGCGGGCATCGCTTTTCAACAAATGAGTAATCGAAGGTGGAGGTTGGTGCAAAACAAAATAACCTAGGGGGTAATTTGAAGCAAATGGAGCCAAATAATTGGCTGCAAAATTAGCTTCGCGAAAGATATGACGGATTTGGACATGCCAATTCTTACGAAGGAAGCCTTGGCATTTTGATACCACACTGAAGAGTGGGTGGGATTGTGATAGAGATCGGTTGACAAGTCTGATGACTAATTCAGAGTCCATCTCGATGTAGATAACGGTAACCATTCTCTCAAGCAAGATGTAAACCCATGCATAGGCCCCAACTTCGTCATATGAACGGTGGATGAACCAATATTCATAACGAAACCGCAAACCCATTGCCCGTGAGAGTCCCTGCAGATGCCTCCAGCTGAAGCGTTAACAAAACTGTTGCATACCGAGCCGTCTGTGTTAAGCTTGATCCAACCCTCGGGAGGAGCATGCCAACAAATATTGGTAGGATTCTTCAATGTACGAGGACTTACAGTCCGATAACAAACCCATGTCTCCCCAATGCTCTTAGTGTATGTAGCAATAATTGCCACACGGTTCGGGGGGGGGGGGGGTGAACGTTCTTGAAAATAGATTCGTTGTGCCACTTCCAACACCACCACAGGGTCACAGAGAAATTGCGGTTCCATGGCAGGTTATCAGTGATGCAGTCATTTCTGTTCAGATTGGTGATAAGCCAGTGATTTAAATCGGTAGTATAGAAATCCCCAGTGAACTCATCGGTGATAAGGTGGCTCCATAAGAGCTTGGCAATGGAGCAGTCCCTAAAGAGGTTCAACAAAGACTCGGGAATGCCCTCGTAGCGGTGATAGCTATCATCTTGAGCTAGGTGGCGGCGGAATCGTTCTGCATTGGTGAGTAACCTGTTGTGTGCAACAGCCCAATGGAAAGATCTCAGTCTTTTAGGAATATCGAGTTTCCAAATAGTTTTGAAAATAGGATCGATGATGGTCGTTTGCATGTTTTTCATAGCGAGAGCATGAGAGGCAGTTTTGGTTGAGTACATGCCATTAGACGAATGAATCCAAGCGACGCAGTCTTGCAGCATGAGAGGATTATCTAGAGAAATTCTAGCAATCAAAATAAGTGTGTTGGCCGGAAGGTAGGAGGCAAAATCATCCCATTGCCAACCGGCCCCGTCAGCCCAATTCGCTAATGTTGTCAGACAGAAAGCCACCACTAGGAAGAAAATCAACCATGGAATCAACGTCCTATCGCTGCACCAGATGTATGTCTAGAATCTTGTGTTCGACCCATTAAAAACAACCTATCTCAGCCCGAGCCGAAGTACGTTCTCCTTGGCCCAAACAATGCCCTTAAGGATATAGGACCCTCTTCTGCTTGACCCACAATCCATGATTTCTCCGATAGAGTTCAAGTGATATTTGATGGCCACTAGATCCGCCCATGGGGACTCAAAACGGTGCAATAACCTCCACACAAGTTTCCTCAATGCGACCGTGTTGGCATCCGCCGAAGTGCGAATACCCAATCCCCAAAGGTCCAAAGGCCTACAAATATCTTTCCAGGAGAGTAGATAGATGTTGCGCTTTTCATTCGTGTCATTCCACAGAAATGTTCGGAAAACTCGATCGAGTTCGTTACAGGTTTGTACGGGGAGTTTTACCAACCGCATAATGTATGTCGGGAACGAGCAGAGGACTGACTTGACTAGAGTCAGTCGGCCAACAAAGATGAGGTATCTGCCCTTCCACGACAAGAGTCTGCTCTTGGTTTTTACAACAAGGAACTGGAAATCGCCATGCGTCAGTCTAGAATGCAAGATCGGGAAACTCAGGAATTTGCCGAACTCAAAAACCAAAGGCAGACCAATAACTGAGTGAATAGCGTTCCTAAGGTTTTTTGCACACTAGGAGAAACCATGATCTGTGATTTCATGTGACTGATCTTAAGCCTATAGGAGGAGCAGAACTCATGTAGGCAATTTATTAAGACAAGAGTATTCTCTACGGAAGCCTCGTCAAATAATACAATATTATTGGAAAAGAACACATGAGAGAATCCTGGACAGACACGCATAATCTGAACCGGTTTCATACTGCCAATATCAACGATATTTTGAATAGCTTTCCCGAGTCGTTCGAGACAAAGAACGAAGATGTAGGGAGAGAGAGGATCCCCTTGTCTCACCCCACGAGTTGGTTTGAAATAGTTAGACATCTCCCCGTTCCAAATAATAGACATAGATTGGGATCTTATGCAAGTCGAAATCCAATTCCTCAAAGAGGAGGGGAAACCGGAAAGAGTGCACGTTTCGTCAATAAAATCCCAATTCAGCCTATCGTATGCTTTCTCAAGATCTATTTTAATTTCCATCCATTTCTTTCCGGTCTTTTTCCTAGTAATGGAGTGAATCAGTTCTTGAATGATAACCACGTTGTCCGCGATCATCCTACCGGGAATGAAGCTGCTTAGGTAGGGACTAACGAGCAAATTCATGACAGGTTGCAAACATGAAACCAACAGCCTCGAGATCAGCTTATAATAGACGTTGCAAAATCCGATTGGTCTGAACTTGGACATGTGATCCAGGCTATTACTTTTGGGTATGAGGACAATGAGCGTGTCATTCGAACCTTATGGCAGAATCCCAGTAATGAAGAAATGCCTGACAAAGTTCATAATATCGGCACCGATCAGATCCCACGATTATTGAAAGAAAATTGCACTGAAACCATCCTTGCTCAGGGCTTTCAGTGGGGACATATCAAAGAGGAAGCTTTTGATTTCAAGATCGGAGAAAGGACTAGTAAGCTAATTAGCGCTCTCTTGGACCAAATGAGGAAAGTTAGAGAAAAACATACCGTTAAAAGTAGTTTTTGTGTCGTTGGAGAAGAGATCTTGAAAGTACTTTAATGCGTTTTCCTTAAGTTGATTATGATCAGAAATCTACAGCCCTTCATCGTTTTTAATGCAATCAACTCTATTTTGTCTTCGCCGAATCATCGTGCTGATATGGAAGAAGGACGTATTTCTATCACCCTCAGCGATGTATTTGTCCTTGGATTTTTGGAGCCACAATAGTTCTTCATGATCTAGGATCGGTCCAGTTCCAATTGAAGGTCCGTGTGGAGATCGATCATGCCTTACGAGAGATAATATTCCAGCTCCTTCTGAACAACAGTTAGTCGGTCAAAAAAAGCTCGCTTTTTGATATCGATTCTCCCAAAGGAAGTTTCATTCCATCTGAGAAGTCTATTCTTAAGGATCAAAAGTGCACTGCGTATACCATTATTACCAAAAACCAACCAACAACACCCCACGACATTTAGGAAATCGGGATGGAGGACCCAGGCTACCTCAAAACGAAAGGGCGTCCGAGACTTGTCAATTTTCCTAATCGGATGGAACTGAAGTAGGAGGGGATTATGATCGGAAGAGAGTGCCGGCAGGTGTCTGATAGACGCTTCAGACTAGCTAGCTCTAGCAATTTCATTCATAAAGACCCTGTCGAGACGCTTGGAGATTCCGAGAATATTCGTAGGGCCCCTATTCCAAGTGAAAGATGGACCACTGAAGCACATGTCCACCATTTGGGCATCCTCCACCCATTGAAGGAAAATGTTGGAGTTAGGAGAAAGGTAAGAAGACGATCCCCCAACGTCGTTGAAGTTAAGGACATAATTGAAGTCGCCGCCCACCACGACTGGTCCGGAACAACCAAGGATTGTAGCCAGAAGATTCTTCCAACCCTCGGCACGTCTACGAGGGGTAGGAGGGTTATAAACAGCAAAGAGGTTGAGAGTAATGTTATCCACTTTAACTAACGCATGGATATAGTTCGTATCTTTCGCCTTTACTGTAATACTGTGCGACGCGGAATTCCACAGCATCTAAATACCACCTTCAAAACCCGAGGCTTCGACTCTAACGTAGTTTGTATACTTCGATATGAGACATACATTCTCGGCTTTATCTCCTGAAAGCTTGGTTTCAAAAAGAAATAATAAATCAACTTGATGATGGTTGATCATGTAATTCAGGGCCTTGCGTAACCGTTTGTTACCCGCACCCTTACAATTCCATAAAAGTGTATTCATTTGGAACCGTCGGTGTCGGCGGACCCTGGTGGCAACTGAGTTTCTGCAGAAATGGAAGCTTCGCCCATGGAGACATCCTAGCAGGTAGAAGGCGGTATGTGTGAGGTGAGGTTATGAGTTGAGGGATCAATTTCCATGTCGGATGGATAAAGGGGCACATTATGAGATTGCGAGAGAGGGTGAGTGGTTTCCGAAATTGTAGGAAGCGAAGGGGGAATTAGGGTTGGGACGTTTTGGGATGACGAGGAGATAGGATTGGTGGGTCCACACGATGTAGTAATTTGGCCAATGGGCTTGGGGCCCATAGGAAGGTTGGGGGGATGACATCGGTTTTTGGGCCAACCGTATTGGCTCATTTGGGATCTTTTTGGAGGGTACTAGCGTTGGTTCCTGATGTGGCGGTTACGTGTTTAGCAGTAGGTGGGAGAATAACATTACTGCTCTAAATTGTGGGTATAATGATAGGTGCATTTACATCCACCGTAACGGTTGACCCGAAATGGCCGAATGTTGACCGTCATTGCCGCCGTTTACGAGGACTTGAAACGCGTTCGCCGTAGAAGACGCTTGCCCGGCGGTCGACTTATTGGTGATGCTCTTGTCATGGTTTCTTGGTCTCCTGACCACTGTCATCCAGGGCCCAAGATAAGATTCTCCGGAGGACATAGGAGGGTGACCGATATTGGGTTCACTAATGGGTTCCTGACTAGTAGTTTGAGTGTTTGTTGATGTGGTGGCATCTTTTGGGTTGGTGTCGATGACAGTAAATAGTTAAGGTTTAGGGCAACGTTCTACTCCATGACCATAGAGCCCACAACGAAGGCAAATGGAGTTTAGACCTTCGTATTCAACATGAACTCTCGAATCTCCAATGCGTATGATGCCGATAAGGGGTCTACGACTTCGACTTCGATGCATACACGTGTGAATTTTCCTCTCGTTGGATAAAGGGTGTTTAGGTCTACTTTCAAGGGTGTTCTCAGTGCCGAAGCAAGTCCGTAAAGGACTCCCTCGTCGTATAGTTGCATGGGGAGATCCGACAATCTGGCCCATGCGAATATTGAACACAGGGGATCATTATAAGGATTAAAGTCAGCCGAACATGGTCTTACAGTAATGTAATGACCAAATTTTCCCAAGGACCATCACTGAGTGCTCTTAGGAAATCATCTTCTTTGTCGAAACGCACGGCGTAAAACCCATTCGGGAGGTCGAGTATTGTCATCATGCTTTCCGGATGCCACAGCTGATATAGTCTGTGTTCCAAGATCCTGAATGATACATTCCTGCCAAGGACCTTGATGATAACAACTCTTTTCCATTTTTTTGAACGTTGTTGGACCACATCTTAATCGATCTCGGCCACTACAAGGCTTCGCACTCCCTCAGGGAAGGAGATGCTCATCTTCCTTGATTCTATAAGTAAGTCGCAACATAATGGTGCAACATTTGGTTTAACTTCACCGACTGCCGCAACATATGATATCGTATGGTTTATCGGGTGGTATAGGGTGAGGGGAAGGAGGCATGTGTAATAGCTAGGATTTTCGAATTCTAATTAATGTTGATTAACTTAATCATTGATAGCAATTGCCATATAACTCGCGAAGATTTCGCAAGTGATGAGTAAGAGTCCCACCGTTATGTTCCTGGCGTAATTTTGGGCGTTTGGGAAAATTTTTACTTTTTCCCCCGGGTAATTATTTTTACCCTCCGGTGTTATTTGGAGCATTTGGGAGCTCCAATTAATAAAAATGCAGTTGAGAGAAATGATCAGGACATCGGATATGTCCTAGATATGAAATAACATGGAGAGGCAAAACGGCCAAAAGAGTCGCTATTTCGTTTCTTAACGGCTAAGAAAGACGGATTAGGAATACACGTTTTCCGAGACAGTTGTGTAATAATTATCCCTACAATATTTCAGATTTAACGTTCCAATCTCGAGAAGTTTGGAGAAAGAGGTTCGACCCGCCTTTGGATCGGTTAAAGGATAATTATCGACTTTACTAAAGGATAATTATCGTCTTCACTATAAATAGCGGAAAATCCTTTATTAATTCATTTCCTTTCACGTTTCCTCGTAAAAGCTCTGATTTCTTTCAACTTCAAACTCAGATCTACTCTCCGTTTCTAATCCGATTTCAATTCCGTTTGAGTTTTTGGATTCCTCTCTTCATTCTCTTCATATCGGTACCGAGTTTCTGCATTTCCGAGTATATGGAGGGCTGGTCGAGCATATATGTCACCAGGACGGTTCCGTCGCTCAGATTCCGGTGAATTTGATGTTGTCCATGCGTAGCCTGCGTCGTTGTGATTCCGAATCTTCTTTCAGATCGTCAATCGGGTTAGTAACGAATAAGTTCCGTACTGCGATTTGGCCTAAATTGACTTTAGGCTTGTCAAATAGGACAATTAGAAATTCCATTATGGTCGTTATATTATTCTGGTGATTATGGGTTCTTTGTTTGATGAAATCTGATGACATGTGGGTTTAGAAATTGCCTGCGGACAAAACGTTATTCTGGCGAAATCTAATTAATTAATTAAAGGTTAATTAATTAAATTAGGATTAAAATTGAGATTGAGGAATGTTGATTAGATACTACCTTGAGATTTGAGGAATTGTGAGTTATGCTGAAATATTGAGGTTTAGTTGGTTGTGAGGCTCATAGATTGAGTATGATCCTTATGGATCCCTTTGGGTCTAGGTGTGACCCCTTTGATGAATAGAGGTTGATATATCTCTTTATGCCTTGTTATTAGGCAGTGTCCCTCTCAGGATTGGAGGTTGATCGTGGTTGTGATTGTACGATGTTGAGGTAAGTCCGTAGGACTTACTTAGCTACCATCCCTATATTGGGTGTTTGCATGAGTGGTGTGTGCTTTATATGTTTGCTATGATAGCATGAGTTGTCGTTTTTATCGACCTATGTTCTATTGACTGCCCCACTGCGTGGCTGTGATAACCTTTCCCTTTCATCCCGCCGTGGAGTCTGGGAGGTTCTCTGATGTCAGGCCACACTGGTTTACAGGAAGGGCGCAATCTACTCCCATAGGGTACACGGATTGTGTGACCGATACTCGTACAGCTGGACATTGTACTCAGAGGCGGGGATGTATCGGTCCTCGTGTCACATACTTTCATCTATCTATATATATACGGTTTTTGACTGAACGGTTATTATATAAAGATAATAAATGGGTAAATGTGTGATAGCATGCTGATGTGTTTATCTTTCATGATTGTGCTTGTGCTTATGCATTACCTCATATACGTATGGTTAGCTAACGGTTTCATACCGTGTTGTAGATGTTTACAGGTTAGGCGCTACTGGGTGATCTGGCAGGGTGACAGGCCGAGGACTCTCGTACATTAGGTGGTTGGTTTGGGGTTGTTGTGGTTCCCCTCTGCGTGAGGATGATCTTTTGTACCTCCTGTGTGAGGATGTCATTTTATATACTCGGCTATGTTGTTGTTTACTTTCGGTCGTACAGTTTATACTGTTTTATGTATTTGTTTTATATCTGTCAGTGCCATGTTTTAAGGTCCAGTGAACTTGTTGTCAGGCTAGGGTCAGGATCCATTGTGAGATCCTAGCCCAATGTGACATCCCGAGTCCCGCGGATTCGGGGTGTTACAAAGTTGGTATCAGAGCCCAGGTTGACAACAATGGCACTTGCTACTTGCAATGAGGTTTGATAGGTAAAATAAACAGAGCCCACATGGGATCTGACGATTTCAAAGGTTTTGGTTTTAAGTGTGGTTTTGGGATAGAATGTACGAGAAGTCGTCACCTCTGCCATGGATCTGTACAGCGTAGATATGTATATATATCTGTGTGTACTATGGATTATGTGGATTTATTATATACATATCGATACCTATGGCATATATATAGCCTTATAAGATTAGGTGCGTATATCCTACAGATGACTCGGACTAGAGTAGTATCTGTAGTGGGATGAGGTAGGGGTACACCCCCCCTCTTCCTCTAGTGGTGATAAGTTAGGGACCAGTTTCCGCTGTTGTTTCGCCTATGGAAGAGAACGAGTTTGAAGAGGCTGATCGTGTCTCCATGAGTAGATCAGAGTTTCAAGAGTATATGTAGCAAGTATATGAGGCGGTGATAACGGGTAGACCTACACCGGATTTACCAACATCTGTGAGATCAACTGAATCTTTTGGTTCCGGAAAGAAGCAATGGACTGAATCAGTTACTGGAGAAGCAAAGATGATGAATGGGGAACCAAGTCCGATATTAGGACAATCTAGTGATCCTTTGGCCATGAAGATGACTAGCAATGAACTACAGTGTTTTAATTGCGTGGAAGTTGGGACACTGGTGAGCTGTGTGCCCAAAAACGCCCATCATAAGGTTTACGTGTGGTAAAGCAGGGCATAGAGCGAAGTTTTGTCGACAAGGCAAGGCATTGTCTTTACAGGTTCCCTTCAAGAGTGAGATCATTCCAGGTGGATGACGAAGGTTGAGTTACCTTCAGTTGCACAGGTTGCAAGGATGGGATGATTATGTTTTAGTTGTGGCTATCCAGATCATTTGCGTTCTGTGTGCCCTTTGGCACTGATAGCTTGTTTCACTTGTGGTGAGCTAGGCCATCTGGCCCTTTCTGTCAACACGGTGGTGTTTCTTCCCAGCAAGACCTTCCTCTTTCCGGTGCAGAAAGAGTGGAAGTGGAGGCTATAGTAATTACCTCAGTGATACTTGACGAGCATGGATCTGACATTGAGTGATGATATGTAGTGGAGCTACATGAGTTAGCTGTTACAGGTACCATTCTCGTTAATGGTTTACCTAGTGGAGTTTTGTTTGTTATGAGTGCTATGCACTTCTTTTCTTTCGATGCATGCGTTAATGGTTGATCTTTGATATATAGTAGAAGGTGGACTTTCCTTTACAGGATTACCAGTTAGGGGTCTGAGGTACCCACGAGATATGTGTTTGTTCCCTTATTTCGGGACTTGTGTATGGCTTGTAGACTTCTTTGTCATGCCGTAGGTGCATGAGGAAGCCATTATGTGTATGGATTGGATGATTAGATATCATGTGGTGTTAGATATTAATAGTAAGGCTATTATAGTCTTTACTGAGATGGTAATTAGAGGTCTTCTAAGGTTAAGACCTTTAAAGAGACGGGTTTGTCATCAGGACTGTACGAGCAGCGAGCTGGTAGCACAGGGATGTGACGTCTTCTAGTGTTATACCATGAAGGAGCGAGATAGTCCAACATTGGAAGGTATTCCAGTTGTTTATGAGTTTATAGACATGTTACTGAACCGTCTAGTTGCCACCTCAGCGGAGTGTAGACATTGTTATCGAGTTGAAGTATGATACAAGATTGAATGGGAAAGCCACACTATATGGTGCTTGTTGAGATATTGTATTGATAACTTGAAAAGTTGACAGAAACGGGCTTCTTTTACCCTAGTACGTTCCATGTTCCGTATTGACGACCTGATGAGTTAAGCTTCAAGAAGCAATTTGTGTTTTCAAGATTCCTTTGTGCTCAAGATATCCCTAGTCATGGATGAGAGAGCAATATGTGTATGAGATAACATCCCATACCCGTTATGGACACTACGAGTTTGTAGTGATGTCATTTGGGTTGACGAATGTTTTAGTAGTTTTTATGGAGTTGATGAAAAGTATCTTCATCGACTTCCTTGATTATTTGGTGGTGGACTTCATTGATGACATATCGGTATACTCTCATAGTAGAGAATAGTAGACCGATCATCTGAGGACCGTTTTACAGATTTCGAGAGATAGAGGGTTGTATGCTACGCTCTCTAAGTGTAAGTTGAGATGCCAGTGGTAGCCTTTTTAGGCCATGTTGTCTCCACCAGTGGGATCATGGTTGACCTGGCGAGAATTAAGTATGTTGTAACATGGGAGATACTAATGAACATTAAGGAATACGTAGTTTTCTCGGCTCAGCCGATTGCTACCAATGCTTTGACGAAGGATTTTATATGATTACGTATTCATTTGCGAGTCTTTTGAGAAGACCACCATAACTACGTGATGAGAGCAGTGTGTCTAAGTTCTGAAGAGTTGAGGAGGCATTTGACCTCTCCTTCCATTCTGTTTTAGTGAGGAGATTTTTGGGATCCCGTGATTTACGGTGATACATCCCAGCTAAGTTTGAGATGTGTATTACTACAAAGGAGTAGGGTTATTGATATGTGTGTTTACAGTTGAGAACGTATGATGAGAACTACTCGACTCATGATTTAGAGTTAATAGTGGTAGTTCAAGCCTTTAAATTTTGAAGACCGTACCGGTGTGATCTTCATATCAGATTTCTATAGATCATAGACATCTGAAGTATATTTTATGCAACAAGGGTTGAATAACCGCCAGTATTAAGAGCTTAAGTTGATCAAGACTTTGACTTGAAGATTCCATATCATTCAGAGAAGTTGAATGTTGTCTCCGATAACTTGAATGGAAAGACGCTCCAAGAGAAGATGATTGTGAGACTGATAGTTCAACCTCAGCTTCAGAGAGATCTAGCTTGGCTAGAGTTGGACAATCAATTCCTTGATGAGGATACCTAGTTATACCTCAAAGGTTCTACCTGGTCTGTTGGATGAGGTCCGACAGAAGCAGGACACCTGCCCGGCCTTGACAAGGTTTAGAGAAAGGATGTCTCGTACTGAGGCACCATAGTTCTCCATGGGAGTAGATGGACTGATGAAGAGTCATGACCGCTTTTGTGTTCCTGCTGATGCAGATGGAGACAGAATATTACGTATACCCATTGTACGCCTTATTCTGTACATTCAGGTACGAGTAAGATGTACCACGAGATGAGACGATTATATTGTATGAAACCGATATAACTAGATTTGTGATACAGTCTGTGACCTGTTAGCAGGTCCAGATAGAGTATTTCCGATCTAGAGATAAGTCCCACCCACTACCAGTACAGTAGTAGAATCTGGGAGGACATCTCTATGGACTTTTTTTTATGGGATTGTGACCTAGTAGAAGATTTATGTTATCTGGATTGTTGGTAACAAATTAATGAAACCGGCACGTTTCATTTCTATCAGATGGACGTGGCTAGTGAATGAATTGGCTTAGGAGTACACTAGACAGATAGTGAGACTCCATGGTATACCGAGAACGATCATTTCTGATCGAGATGAATGTTTTTTACTTTGAGATTTTAGGC
Source organism: Fagopyrum homotropicum (assembly GCA_033239125.1). NCBI lineage: Eukaryota > Viridiplantae > Streptophyta > Magnoliopsida > Caryophyllales > Polygonaceae > Fagopyrum > Fagopyrum homotropicum. Next base: position 12,411,245 of record BSWB01000008.1, read on the forward strand.
AGCAGATTCAGACTGCTTTGGGGACGAGTCTGTACCTCATGAGTACACTTCACCCCCTAACAGATGGTCAGTTAGAGAGGATCATCTAGATCTTAAAGATCTATTATAAGTTGTAAGTTGAATGGAAAACGTGGAGGGTTATATTACCTTCCATTAATGAGTTTATTATATAACAATGAAGGGCGTGCATCTTTTTGGGATGACCCTATGAGTCAATATATAGACATAGATGTCGTATATCCTTATGCTAGAAGTGATCTAGCAGTAGTAGTGGAATAACACCTGATCAGATTCAGGATTTTATAGTTCAAGTAACGTTGATTGAGGAAGAATGCTGGTTGTACAGAGTCGTCAGATATTATATGTAGACAAGAGGCGTTAACCTCTAAAGTTCAAGCGAGAGTTCATGTCCGGCTGTAAGTATCTCAGTTGTGAGACGTTAGACGTGTTAATATGGAAAGGGAACCGAGTTTCCAATATGATGGTTTATGTGAGATCGAACAGTACGGAGAAGGTAGCATGATGTTTATCTTTGCCTCTGAGATTAGAGGATATCCACCCAGTGTTTCATATGTCTCAACTGAGGAAGTATATACCAGACTCGAGACACCTTGTGAGTTACGATGATTTGATGGTTGAGTCCAACCACACTTTTGTTAAGCATTCGATTACATTCTTGGAATGAGATATGAAACGCTTGCATTTGAAAGACATGCCCATATTGAGGATATGATGGTCGAGATGAAGACCTGAAGAGGCTATGTGAGAGACTGAGGATAGTGTCCTGAGGAACTATCCAGAGTATATGTTAGAACATACCCATTTGTGGGAGCATGAGTAGATCTTAGTGCTATCTTGATGAATGTTGTGCTTATGTGTTTATATGCCTTGATATGTTATTATATGCTAGTTGTGATGTGATTTATGATCTTAGTAGATCTTGATGTGCTAGTGTGATGTATGCTATAGCTGGAGATGATTACTTCCTCCACGTTATGATTATATTTATAGCTGGAGATGGTTCTTTCCTCCATGCTATTTGAGTGGGATTAGGATTCAGCTGGAGATGGTTCTTTCCTCCATGCTACCTTGATGGACATAGTTTTAGTGGAGATGTGATTCCTCCATACGATATATATGATTATGGTTTGCTAGAGACGTATTTCCTCTATGCTTGTGATATGTTTGGGCTAGAGATGTGCTTCCTCTATGCCTTATGATGTGGTATAGCGAGAGACGTGATTCCTCTACGCCTTTGGGTAGCGTTATGGCCCTATTTCCTGAAGATGATGATTCCTCCATGTTTATACTTGAGGTTATAGATTGTTATAGGTTATGATCTTTTGAACGGAAATGTGATACCTCCGATAGAAAGAGTGAGAGTTATACCTCGGCGTATGGGTCCGAGAGGATTTGGGAATTGTTCAAGTTTCGGGACGAAACTTTTTTTTAGGGGTGTGTGATGTAATAGCTAGGATTTTCGAATTCTAATTAATGTTGATTAACTTAATCATTGATAGCAATTGCCATATAACTCGCGAAGATTTCGCAAGTGATGAGTAAGAGTCCCACCGTTATGTTCCTGGCGTAATTTTGGGCGTTTGGGAAAATTTTAACTTTTTCCCCCGCGTAATTATTTTTACCCTCCGGTGTTATTTGGAGCACTTGGGAGCTCCAATTAATAAAAATGCAGTTGAGAGAAATGATCAGGACATCAGATATGTCCTAGATATGAAATAACATGGAGAGGCAAAACGGCCAAAAGAGTCGCTATTTCGTTTCTTAACGGCTAAGAAAGACGGCTTAGGAATACACGTTTTCCGAGGCAGTTGTGTAATAATTATCCCTACAATATTTCAGATTTAATGTTCCAATCTCGAGAAGTTTGGAGAAAGAGGTTCGACCCGCCTTTGGATCGGTTAAAGGATAATTATCGACTTTACTAAAGGATAATTATCGTCTTCACTATAAATAGCGGAAAATCCTTTATTAATTCATTTCCTTTCACGTTTCCTCGTAAAAGCTCTGATTTCTTTCAACTTCAAACTCAGATCTACTCTCCGTTTCTAATCCGATTTCAATTCCGTTTGAGTTTTTGGATTCCTCTCTTCATTCTCTTCATATCGGTACCGAGTTTCTGCATTTCCGAGTATATGGAGGGCTGGTCGAGCATATATGTCACCAGGACGGTTCCGTCGCTCAGATTCCGGTGAATTTGATGTTGTCCATGCGTAGCCTGCGTCGCTGTGATTCCGAATCTTCTTTCAGATCGTCAATCGGGTTAGTAACGAATAAGTTATGAATTTATTCGTTTTCCGTACTGCGATTTGGCCTAAATTGACTTTAGGCTTGTCAAATAGGACAATTAGAAATTCCATTATGGTCGTTATATTATTCTGGTGATTATGGGTTCTTTGTTTGATGAAATCTGATGACATGTGGGTTTAGAAATTGCCTGCGGACAAAACGTTATTCTGGCGAAATCTAATTAATTAATTAAAGGTTAATTAATTAAATTAGGATTAAAATTGAGATTGAGGAATGTTGATTAGATACTACCTTGAGATTTGAGGAATTGTGAGTTATGCTGAAATATTGAGGTTTAGTTGGTTGTGAGGCTCATAGATTGAGTATGATCCTTATGGATCCCTTTGGGTCTAGGTGTGACCCCTTTGATGAATAGAGGTTGATATATCTCTTTATGCCTTGTTATTAGGCAGTGTCCCTCTCAGGATTGGAGGTTGATCGTGGTTGTGATTGTACGATGTTGAGGTAAGTCCGTAGGACTTACTTAGCTACCATCCCTATATTGGGTGTTTGCATGAGTGGTGTGTGCTTTATATGTTTGCTATGATAGCATGAGTTGTCGTTTTTATCGACCTATGTTCTATTGACTGCCCCACTGCGTGGCTGTGATAACCTTTCCCTTTCATCCCGCCGTGGAGTCTGGGAGGTTCTCTGATGTCAGGCCAGACTGGTTTACAGGAAGGGCGCAATCTACTCCCATAGGGTACACGGATTGTGTGACCGATACTCGTACAGCTGGACATTGTACTCAGAGGCGGGGATGTATCGGTCCTCGTGTCACATACTTTCATCTATCTATATATATACGGTTTTTGACTGAACGGTTATTATATAAAGATAATAAATGGGTAAATGTGTGATAGCATGCTGATGTGTTTATCTTTCATGATTGTGCTTGTGCTTATGCATTACCTCATATACGTATGGTTAGCTAACGGTTTCATACCGTGTTGTAGATGTTTACAGGTTAGGCGCTACTGGGTGATCTGGCAGGGTGACAGGCCGAGGACTCTCGTACATTAGGTGGTTGGTTTGGGGTTGTTGTGGTTCCCCTCTGCGTGAGGATGATCTTTTGTACCTCCTGTGTGAGGATGTCGTTTTATATACTCGGCTATGTTGTTGTTTACTTTGGGTCGTACAGTTTATACTGTTTTATGTATTTGTTTTATATCTGTCAGTGCCATGTTGTAAGGTCCAGTGAACTTGTTGTCAGGCTAGGGTCAGGATCCATTGTGAGATCCTAGCCCAATGTGACATCCCGAGTCCCGCGGATTCGGGGTGTTACAGCATGTTGCCGGCCGGCTGAGGGGGAGAAGGCGGTGTGGACATCGGAGGAAAAGAGAGTGTTCTTTAATTTCTTACAAATGCAGGCAATGTCAAGATTCGGCGTCAATGTTCCTTTAAGGCTCAAATCTATTAAATTCCTCCATTAATGTGTTTGTTATAGTTGGGAGGGAGTTGAAATTGGGTAGGCAATGATATTGGCATGTATTTAGCAAATAAGTTGATGATGATTTTCAGGATTCTAAAAGTGAAAACTATGAAGCAAAATAGATCACGAGAAACAACTAGTAGAGTAAAGAATTAATGACATACAGAGCCACAACTTAGCCGTGTCGGAGCATACAACTCCAAACCAGCAGCACGGATTAGCATCATCTCCTTCTCCATAAACAATGAACTGAAAATAAATTATCCAAAACTATTAAAACATATGCCGTCCAAGAATGAAGGACAACCGACGAAGGTGGCCTACCCGTTATAGTGATTATAAAATATACACAAACGATTCACCTAATTAATTTTAATAGTTTTTTAAGATTAAAATAAAATACTTTTTATTTTCGATAAAACTCGCACAAGGTGCGGGTACTGAACTAGTTAGTCTAATAAAAAGTTACAAGTATCCTATTTTAATTGGAGTTACGGGTTGGTTATAGTATAAAATGCATAGAGAAAATTACCCAAAACTGTAACATCCGGAATTTTTATTCCGTGTGTTGAGGGGTTTATTGAACTTCCCGCAGGCGCAACTCAATTTTCCCGCAGGCACGAAGTGTTGAGCGTCGGGGTTTGTTCCGAAATCTCGTTCCGACCTCTCGTTTTTCCGCTCTTGTTTTTGGACCCCTCGGTTCCTAGCGTAAATGAGAGGAAGGGTCAGCTGACCTTTGGGTTCCATCTTTGGTGGCAGCCTTGTCCCTTCTCTCTCTCTCTCTCTCTCCCTTCCTCATTCACGTTGAAACTCTTTCCCACTTTCTTTCTTTTGCTCTCTTCTTCCACACATGACATTGGAAGAGCTCTTGATGATCCTTCCTTCTCCTCTTCCTATGTGAGTGTCCAGAAAGGAGGTGATGTGCAATCCGAGTTCAACAGTAAGCTCATTCTTCCCCATCATCTTCTTCAACTTCTTCCTCAAGCTTCAATGGTGGAAGCCTTGGATCCTAAGCTTTTTCTTCTTGTTTATGCTTGCATGTCCTTAGATCTAGCTTAGATCTTGTGTGGGGGTCTTTTTGTGTGTGAAGATCTTCCTTGATGGAGCCAGCTAGCCGGAAGAGACCGGAATAGAGTGCACAGTTGAGAAGAAAGTCGTCGAGAGCTCGCCTCTGGAGTTCGACCGCACCCGCGGCTGGACAGCGCCGCGGGGGCGCCAACAGTAGCCCAGCCGCAGGGGCGGCGGCTTTTGGCCGCAAGGGCGCCCATCTGTGTAATATCCGGAAATTTTATTCCGAAATTTTACTCTGTTTATTTCGAGTCAAATCGAAATTTGTTCCTTTGACCCCTTTCCAGTCTACCTAGGGTTATACCCAACACAAATTCTATCATTTTATGTGAGCTTTGATTCACATAAAATGATGAAAGTGTATCAAGCCCTAATATATGTATACATATTTATATAGATATGAATATATCTATTTTGTTGACAAGCCCAAATGACAATTATTTGACAAAGCATGACAAGTATGTGACAAGGCCTTACAACCATCCAGCTCACTCCATCCTTGGGCCTTGCATGTTGTGTTCTTTCCAGCCCATGCACAACCTCATTCAACTAGCAAATGAAGGGGACAGCTGCTACGTTATCTCTTCCCAACATAACTCCACAATTAAATTCTTCAGCATAATTTCCGTAATCTCCCCCTACCTATTTATTCTATAATTGTTCTCTCTCCGTAGAACCCGCAAAGACTTTCCATCTTCGATCGACCCAAGTTTGTGACCCGGCTTTTACGCAGATCCTTCAACCCTCAGTAGGCCCTGAACGAGTCACACCACGACGCACCTGGACAACCCTCTCGAGCACTGCTGTCATCGAATTATCGCGCCAGAAGCCCTCCCTTTGCGCGCCAGCAGCAACAAGCAACTACCATCACCGGCTCCTGTCGCGAGTTGCAGCAAACCACGAGAGGCTACCTACTCGTGCACGCCAAGAGTGCTCCAGGGTAGCGCCTCCTCCTTCAACCTCCAGAAGACAGCCCATACGGGTTTTTTACAAACGATAGTAGCATCGCAACCATCGTCGTCGACGTCGAGTGCTGTCAAGGACGCCAAACGTGGACCGGGTTAGGGACGATCTCCTTCCTCTCATCCTTACCTTCTATCTCCTCTGAGCAGTGCCATGCTTTCTCATCCTTCCCGTGCACACTTAGGCGTGGATGAGCAGATCGATCGAACCTCTACCTTTGCACCAACACCAGTTCAGTAGGGGTAAGTGTGGCCTTTCCTCCCTATTCTTTCCGTCTCGTTTCCTTAGCCATTAACTCCGGGAAATCTAGGGAAACAGACAGACCAAGGCTGGGTCCAAGGAAGTCGAGCCCGATCTTGTCCAGGCATAGGGACATTCTTGCCCTGGACGATCGACAGTAGCACCATAACCGTCGTACCTCTCCTCCTCTACACCTAGGGTGCACGCCCTTCCTTCGTCTGTAATAGTGGTGACAGTAAGGTAAACCTCCCTCCCCCTTATACTCCTTTCTTCCACTAAGTCACGCTATTGATCGCTTACCATCTCACTGCTGAACGACATCCATAGCGTGTAGAGGGCTGGGACTTCCTGCCACCTCCGACACACAGATCCGAGCAATCAATCTACCCCTCCCGTCTGTCTTCAACACTTGCAAGTTCAGTGGTAAGACCCACCAATCTCTCCTTCTGTTGTAGGTTGTACCGCTCCTGTTTATAGCTGTAAGTATGATAGCTTTGTGTGATATGGAGATTTGTGTTAAGATGGGTCAGTAGGGTAGATGTGACCATGGTAGTGCCGAGACTGATGTGGCTACAAGGTTCCAAACCGAATAAGAGAGTTCGCTAAATTCAGGAGACCTAAACAGTGGAGGGTTAGAACCTTTGAGATTGTGCTTACTGCTGAGTACAAAAAAATAAATAAGCAATCACCTTTGGACCTTAATTCAACAGCTTAGTTTTACCCTCCTCCGTGCAAGTATGGTTATGTCTAGGTTAGGACTGGAGTGGCTGAGATGTGTTGTCGGAAATAGTAGAAACAAACCTACTGTAAGTAAAATTGTGTTTCTTCAGTTTTGGAAGTTGGAAAACTGTCAAGGTTGTAGATCAATGTTAAGGAGTTATATTGAAGATCCACCGTTGAAATTTTGATAGATCATAGATGGATATATGTAGTTTACTTTGTCAAAATTTGAGAATAAATGAACGGTCGGATTAAAAGTTCTAAGGTTCCAAAGTAGAGTAGTTGAGCTGTTTTTTTTTAACAGTGAAATTTGGCTAAGTATAGAAATTTCTAAGTGTTGTAACCAACTTTGGAAGTATTTGTAGAAGGAATGGTTGAACAGTTTTGAGAAATTCTTGCTCTTATGAGTAGATTGGATATCATAGACGATCTAGAGAATTAATTCTGAATTTTTATAACTTTATTCGAATTTCATATTTGAAGCCAAAGTTTGGCCTTAGTGACTTTACGGGGAATAGAAAAAATATAGTTTCTCTATTTTTACCCAAACTCATCCTTGAGAGTTAGGAAATGGATTTTTAGTCTCCAATAAGAGTTTAAGTATAAATTATGAGATTTTTGTGAGTTTCGGGATCAAGGGTAAAATAGTCATTTTACCTTACATGAGTATTGTAATACATTATGTTCTAATAAGATCTCCTATTTTTGAAGTCTTAGACTTCTAATTACCTTGGAAGTGTGCTGACGCACTTGCCTCCTTTGACAGGCTACTGAGTTCCTACAGTTACAGATCGAATTGTGATTAAGAGAGTCGAGACTTGAATTAGGTAAGTCCTTTGGGCTTACTAAGCTAGCTGCCAGATATGAGTGTGAATGATGATAATGGTGTTTGAATGATGTATGTACTAGTGTATTTCATAGTAGTCATCGACCGACTTACATATCTGGCCTAAGAGTAACGGGCGGTAGCATTCTGCTCAGTTAGCCCGAGGGCACTGGGGGTTTCTTTCGGGACTAGTCCATACTTGGTTTGTGGGGACGCCACCGGCGGAGGTGTGCCAAACCATCACCAGTTGGATAAGGAATGGAGGCGGGAAATCTTAAGATTTCTCGTGCTACAACTTTATAAAACATGATGAAGTGAATCACATAAGTTGTCAGATAATAACCGGATTGTGTGCCAGCATGTTGGGTGTTTATATTCTTCGTTTGTGTGTCTGTGCTATTTATCTTTCTACTTATATTTGATTAGTTAGCTAACGGTTTATCCGTGTTGTAGATTTTGTAGAGATAAACAGTTGCAGAGAGATTCGGGACGGATGGTCAGCCGGGTCCACGTACTCATTAGATGGGGACAGGGGAGTCTTCCATACGGCATGCATGTTATGTATCTATATATGTGTTTGTAAGGCTGTCACATGTGTACATTCATACCATAAAAATTTTACGTTTTGAAATTGTTTAAATACATTTGTGCCTTGTTGTAAGATCCTAGTAAATTTGTTGTTAAACCAAGGTCGGGACCCATTGTGAGGTCCTAACCAGTAGCTCCCCGAGTTCCAAGAACTTGAGGTGTTACAATCTGGGCCGCAGGGGCGATTCTGCCCCAGTCCAGCTTCCTCTCCGGGGTCATGTTTCCTTCCTTTCGATCCCGTGCCTTTTCTTGGTGAGTTCCCTACCTTGTGTATGTAGTCTTAGATGATCTTAGAGTATGTTGATGATAGAAGCATGTTAGGTTTGAACCTAGGATGGTTGGAAGGAATGCCGTGTAGTGGCTTGTGAACCTTAGGCGAGTATGAAGATGTCGTTGGAATGTTTTGAGGGCTAAGGGTTGTATGTTTCTGAGTGGTACATAGGATGAGTGTAGGTTGTTTGTTGTGAGGCTTGTGAGGGTGAGTTTTGTGAGTTGTGGTTGTGAGGTTATGGGCTAGGGTATGCTTATCCTAGCTTAGAGTGCTACCTTTGTGATCATGGAGAGTAGGTATGATATCTTAGTGATGTTGTGATTTTTGATCTTGCGATATCCGAGGGCTTAGAAGTCTTAGGACATCTAGCTTGTTGAGTGTGATGCGAGCATGAGGGATTCTCGGATGCGGTCCTAGAATTGAGAGTCAAATGGTCTTGTGTTGTGTAACACCCCGAATCCGCGGGACTCGGGGCGCTACGGGTTGGGACCTCACAATGGGTCCCGACCCTTAGCCTGACAATAATTTCACCGGATCTTGCATCATGGCACAAATAAAGGCCAAAACCGAAAAACAATTTTATGCAATGCAATGAAACCCGAAACCGAACAACCAAAAGACTTCAGCCGAGATACAAAACAAGGACTAAACGCCATACACGTTGCATACAAAATACAATAACCGAAGAATAAAACACGACTCGACTGTAACACCCCGAATCCGCGGGACTCGGGGCGCTACGGGCGGGGACCTCACAATGGGTCCCGACCCTTAGCCTGACAACAATTTCACCGGATCTTGCAACAAGGCACAAATAAAGGCCAAAATGAAATACATTTTTATGCAATGCAATGAAACCCGAAACTATACAAACAAAAGACTTCAGCCGAGATACAACACAAAACCCAAACGCCAAAAACACGGCACACAAAACACAAATATCGAAGGACAAAACACAACTCAACTCTATCCAAAAACCCTTCCTAAAATGTACAGACCCCGGCTGCCCACTTTTCCGGATCTCTCGGCCGCATTCCTAACCTGCAAGGCAATCTACAACAATCGGTATAAAACCGTTAGCTCATATTCGAAGCATTAGAATTAATGGGAAAGGCACATACACAAGTAATCTCATCACAAGCATACACCATACATAAAAGCACATCAATCCGGTTCATTATCTTTATTATTTTTAAGTCGTATCCCGTTCTAATTCAACTTAGGTTGTGACACGAGAGTCACCGAAACTCGCCTCGGTCCCTACTTACCGGCATGGAATGGTACTGATGCATCTGACCGTCTACCAGCACGGGATAGTCGCCGAGAACCTCCTAGCTCTCGCGGGAGCCAGGCAAGTTGTCACCGCCCGTTATCATACACTTGGGCCAAAATAATATAAAGGTCGGTAATCCTAATTCCGGTTTAATTGTTATAAACAATAAACAATAAACAATAAACGATAAACACACACCACCCAACACACATCAATGCTAATACAAGGAATACGAGCTAAGTAAGTCCGGAGACTTACCTCGTCCCAAAGATAATCCCGCTATATCCATCTCTCAGCTTCCCGTAGGAAGACACTCAACGCCTGTAAAAAGGCACACGATCAATATCTCCCTCACATACTAGAAGTCCTTAGACTTCTAGTTCCAATGATCTCGCAAGATCATAAACCATAACCATGATAGGATAACGACTCCCAATCCTCACGATCTCACAAGGTCATAAACATCAAAACACATGCTAGGATACTCTCATCCTAGTCTCCACAATCTCAACAAGATCATACAACCATAGTCTCAATCCTCATAAGCTCACAAGATCAACCCAAACAATCAACGTCCTACAATCCTCACAAGATAACATCAACACCTCAAGCCTTATAACGATCATAAATCCTCAAAACTCACCTAAAGTCCAAAGCCACTACTTGGCATTCACTCTAAGTTATGCTAGATTATCCAACCTAACATGATACTAATACTAAACATAACTAGATCGAGGGAAAGGATACTCACGCGAGGTCAAAGATGGAAGTCGGTCGACGAATGTTGAATGCGGATTCGTTAGGCCATTATCGGGGTCGCTTCCGGACCTAAAACCAAAGCTACACAAATTTAGCTAATACGCTAAATTTGTTCGGAATATTTAATATACATAAAACTAAGGAAACTCGATTTCAAAAGCCCGCGTTAAAATCCGTAATAACCCTTCCGGGGAAACATATGAAATTGTTGAAACTTGGTCATAAAACCGCAGTTTACAACTTCGAGCCATGAACCCAAATTAATCCGTCAAGGGCATAAAAATATAGTGTATATAAATATAAGAATATAACTCGAAGTAAAACTCAAGTTTAAAAACCGTAAACATATTTTCCGGACAAATTATACCATTATAAAAATATGGGTAATAATCCGTAATTAATTTCTTTGGGCCATAATATGTAAATATATAAGCAGGACATATTTGCAAAAATCCAAACTGTGGGCCATGAATGCAAATACAAAAGATGGGTATAAAATTGTAATTATACCAAACATAGGGGGTCCCGACTTTAATTAACCAAAGGGTTTTATATCCGCTTCAAAGCTCTGCTGGTGAAGGGGAAACAAACGGAGCGGCGGCATATCAGGAAGAGAGGCGAGGCGGCGAGGCGGCGAGGCGGCGGTTGACAGAGGCGGCCCTGCTCCCTGGCGGTTGTGGCCTCGGCGGTGGCAGTTGCTACAGGTAACGCCGGTTTCCTCCTCCGGCGTAAGAACTGTTCGCAGCATCAAATCTCGATCCGGCGGCGCTGGTTCCTTCCCGATTGGAGCTCGACTCGGCGGCTGCACAGGGGACAGGGAGGCGATTTGTCCGGCGTCGACAATAGGTCCCTCCCAGGCGGCGGGTGGTGACGTAATTGTTGGCGGCCGCTTCTCTGTTCATTGGTGACTCGCAACCGAAGAGAAGGAGATCTAGGGGCGGGCTAGAGGCAGGCCGCAACAGGTTGGCTCTCCGGTGGTGGCATCGGGATAGACGAACAAGAAATATGAAGTTGGGAACTCACAAGGCTGTGATGAAGACGATCGATTGAGGGGAGGGTGAGATGGTTGAGAAGCTGCAACTGCTGAGAGTTGAGAGATAGGAGTGAAGGTGTGAGGTTGAGTGGTTGAATGAAAAACGCAGGAGAGAACCCAGAGGTCGAGTAGGGGAATCGAGAAATGGGAATGATGAAGGTTGCTTGTCGTTGTTGCCAAAAGAGAGCAGTGGTAGAGGACAGGCTACCGTAGGGTGCGAGGGGTCGGTTTCAGCAGCACCAATGGTGCTGCCTGGCGGGGATAAGTAAAAAGAAAAATAAAAAAAATAAATTAACTCGATCGGAAAAACCCGGATCTGGATTTTTTTAAATCGGAAAACTTTTCCGACTTTTCCCGAAAATAATAACGCGGATATACGCAAACGCATAAAATAATAATATACTCTAGAATGATATTTCACGTCGTAAAATACTTTTAATAAAAAAAAATATAAGCCACTAAATATGGATAACAGCGCAAGAATAAAAACGTAAACTTGCCTAAAATTGGGGCGTTACAATAGATCCCCCTAAAAACAAGTTTCGTCCCGAAACTTGCCACACGCCGAACTTCTCGGTCCCTTAAGGCTGAGGTATGAACTCTCACTCTATGAAGGTTGAAACCTTCTAATATATATACACAAACTACCCAAACTACCACCGAAAGATATATCAGATTATATAACATATTCTCGCACAAGACACAACTACACATAACATCACACATGCACAAAACTCAATCAAGGGGAAAACTAGGTCTAACCCGTCGATTCTATCGATGCTACTAACTCCGCGTATAACTCACTAAAGATACTACCTTCCGACTTCCAAATAGCTTCATCGGTTCTTCGTCTGCCACTAGACCATCATGACTGACAACATTTCTCGAGTCATATATGTACTCCATCGATTGATACTCCTGAAACACCGGTGAACACCCCCTACTCTCGGCGGCCCCGCCAACCGGTAACTCACTATCTCAACTCGCGCTAAGATCTCAAAAAGTTCCGATACATCGGAAACTCAACTTCTTTCTCGGTCTTCCTCAATACAACATTTCCATTATGTTCTCTTTTATTGTCTCTAATAAAGAAGATCAGATTTCCAATTACACTGTTGGCTTTGGTCTTGTCAAACCAAACTTTGATGTTACCTTTCCTTAATTCTTGTTGCAAGTTCTAAGTAATGAAGGAAGTACTTTACTTCACACCGCTTCCACTAACAAAACACGTATGCTATTACTTTTACATTGTTTCTCAATACTCAATCAAGACCTCATTTTGGAGAATCACTTGTACACTTCAAACCCATCATTCTTCGAGAAAATTTCAAAACGGTTGCACCAAAGAATCTCCTCTTAGCTCTAAACAACCCCATTGTCAATTTCGTCCCACTCAATACTTCATTGTCATCCGGAGTAGGTTAGCCATAGGTGGTGTTACTTTGAAAAATCTCTCCACAAATCCGGTAATGAGTAACACATCTAAGCAAACTTGTAACTTCATCCCCATCCTTTGGGGTTTGCCATCCCGAGACAACTGTCATACAACTTCTCTCTTCTTCGAGAGTAGACCAAAATATCTTATACGGGGCGTTAGTAAGCCCATATGACATCACAACAGGCTCATGGTGACCATACCTTATACGGAATGTCGTATTTGCAATATTTTGATCTCGAATTTCTCAATTTGTGGCAATCAGACCTTGAATCAATTTTAGGAGCGACTACTGACCCTCATGACCGATCGAGTAAATCGTCAATTTGTTGTAAGGGATACTTGTCCTTCACCATTATCATGTTCAACTCACGGTAATCATTGTACAACGGAGATAACCGTCTCACTTTTTGCAAACTGGGGTTCTCCATAACACTTCAAATCAAGAGTTTAAGATAACGTTTGGTGTTCTCCATGGCTTTCACTAATTCTAATGAAATCTTATCACTGAGTTATTGCAATTGCTCCTTCACTTGCTTCCACCACTTATGTCTCTGCACAAGTGTTATTCCAAACGGCGCCTTTGACATCGGAAATAATCAAGTTCGCCCCTAGTGGAAAATTCCACATTCTGACGTATTCGAATTTGTGATATCTCAGGTTTCATCTCTTCTCTTCCCGTCACATATCGTAATAACCGACACAACCTTGTCTGTCACTTTACAAGTGGTCATGATACTTATGATCTACCTCGATCTGTTGGGGTGACGTCCTTTAAACGCGTGTGTTGTTCCATCTTTAGCTACAATGTTTATGGTCTTCTTTCCGAGATCCTTCATCTCTTGAACTCGAGAGACTTGCTCGAGTCTTTTGACTCTTGTAGCCTTATTTAAGTATTCTTTTATCTCAATTTCATTCTCCCTCCTCGATGACATGATTGTAAAAATATTCTAAGGTTTCTCACTTATGTGCGGTCATAAGGGTCCAAACTACATGACTTAACTGTGCTTCAAAACAATTGATCTTACCTTCTTCGCTTTCCATGACATCCCAACATATGGAAGTTGCTCTTCGTCTTCTACATAAGCTTTCACCATAGACATCCTTTCTTTAAGTAGGCATAGAAATTTATACTTCATTTTCTTATGTAACGTCGAACCGACCGTATAGGCTCTACCCTCAACCTTCCATGTACTCCTTATACATCTCATATCGATATCAAACTTCAACACTTCGGTCTTCTCTTACTCTTGTTGGTCACTTAAGCATCTTTTGGTAGTCGATAAACAACTTCACCACCGTACCGGTATGCCTTGTGAAGAACACTAGGCTAATATCCCCCCTACCAACATCACTGAAGTATCCAACTCATAACTCTAAGCTTGCAACGTTGCCCCTAATCTAGGTCCTCCTTTTCACGCCATAGCCACCATGACTCTTCCATGTGAATCTGAAACATCTGACTCAGTTTTGCTTGCGTAAACATACCATTCATTTATTAGAACAAACATACCATGCGTCCTCTTAATCAAACTTTAAAAGTTTTGATCCGTGTCATTCCCCATATGTCATTCTCATGACCTAAGAAAGTCGCAAAGGATAATTACAATCACTCCTGGGGAGGTCTGATACATTCACTCGCTTTGATCCCGTGCAATATTACTTGATTAAGATAATCGTACTTAGTTGACATACTTTTTCACTACTTACACCGAACCACCGGAAATCCTCCAAGCTCTTGTTACCGATCCTTCATGCCATTGTCTTGCCTACTCTTCTCATCTACGCTCATCAATAGCCAACCCGCACACGTGCGTTCTTGGTTGTCATCAATTACTCTTCTCATCCAATGTCAATGACTTACCATTCTACTTACCCTCCATGTTACCATTCTCCTGAAGGCTACCCTCTTAGGGCACTCTGTCTTAAACTTCACTTGCTTATTTCACCCTTCACACACTCCGTTAACTCTTTATACGCTCCACGCTTCCTTCTTCTTCTATAAGGTAATTATACCTTCTCGGCCTTGTTGTGTCGCATAACTCTCGTTCATAGGCTTAACCGTTCTTCATAATATCTTGTAAGTGCATCTTCCCCACATCTCTATGGTTAGTAACTACTCTCTTCTCTTGGTTGGTAACTTGAGTCTTTTAATCAAAACTCCTTGTTTTATCTTTCATCTTCTGAAGATCATCATCCACATACCCTTCCTCCTTAACGTTGCTCAGTTTCATCTCAATGACGGAAAATGATTGACTCCGCCAGGTAATTCTACTATGTGAACTTTCACCATGTGATCCTCCTCGTAACCCTCGTATTTTTGACTCTTCACTTCTTGGTACCTAGCAAGTTTAACTCACGGTATTTAAATCCTTCCCACATGTTTCGTTCACTTTTCTCCTCTACCCTCCAATGCTTAGAAACGTCTAAGGAAAGCTTTGCATCTTAATGGAACACCACCTTAACCTTGCTAGAACGTACTCATCTCCTCCTCGATTTACATCTTTAGTTGTCCACGCTTCTTCTCGAAGAACTTAAGTTCGTTCTCTCTTGGTCTCGTCGTCGTTCGTTCATGACCTCTTTAGAACCGCTTCTACACTTTTATGTTGCTCCCTTTTTCTTGTATTGCTCCCATCTTGATCCCCTTAATTCGTCTCGAGTTTTCTTTTACTTGGTTGTCCTTTGTTTACAACATCTCTACTCCTCCTCTTCGATGTCCTTTTATAGGAATCCGAGAAACACCATAGTGTTCGTCAACACGAAACGCTCAACTTGATACTTGAGCATACTCCTCCACGTATGAATGATATCCTAAGCCAACAACGTCGTCTTAAAGGTGATGATATCTTTCCGCGTCCTAACTATAAGGTCCCATACTATATATTACTATATATATATAGAGCCCGTATATAAGCATATATATGTCTATGTCCACATAACTACTAATATATCACATCCGGAAATCCAATACAACAATACAAGATCCAAACATGTATTATAGTCCACATATATTCACTATACATATAAATCAAGTCATCATGCAACTACAATCCACATATATTATACATACCTACATATCTACATATATATACAAATCCAATAAACTAAGCTGCCGAGATCCGCGGAAGGAGTGGTGGTCCGTACATTCTACCCCGACTCATGCATGTGATTTTGAAAACGAAAACTCAGAACCCGCGGGGTTTTGTTTATTCCTTATTCGGCCTTTAGAAGATTGCGAGTGCCATTGTTGTCAACCTAGGGCTCTGATACCACTTTTGTAACACCCCGAATCCGCGGGACTCGGGGCGCTACGGGCGGGGACCTCACAATGGGTCCCGACCCTTAGCCTGACAACAATTTCACCGGATCTTGCAACAAGGCACAAATAAAGGCCAAAATGAAATACATTTTTATGCAATGCAATGAAACCCGAAACTATACAAACAAAAGACTTCAGCCGAGATACAACACAAAACCCAAACGCCAAAAACACGGCACACAAAACACAACTATCGAAGGACAAAACACAACTCAACTCTATCCAAAAACCCTTCCTAAAATGTACAGACCCCGGCTGCCCACTTTTCCGGATCTCTCGGCCGCATTCCTAACCTGCAAGGCAATCTACAACAATCGGTATAAAACCGTTAGCTCATATTCGAAGCATTAGAATTAATGGGAAAGGCACATACACAAGTAATCTCATCACAAGCATACACCATACATAAAAGCACATCAATCCGGTTCATTATCTTTATTATTTTTAAGTCGTATCCCGTTCTAATTCAACTTAGGTTGTGACACGAGAGTCACCGAAACTCGCCTCGGTCCCTACTTACCGGCATGGAATGGTACTGATGCATCTGACCGTCTACCAGCACGGGATAGTCGCCGAGAACCTCCTAGCTCTCGCGGGAGCCAGGCAAGTTGTCACCGCCCGTTATCATACACTTGGGCCAAAATAATATAAAGGTCGGTAATCCTAATTCCGGTTTAATTGTTATAAACAATAAACAATAAACAATAAACGATAAACACACACCACCCAACACACATTAATGCTAATACAAGGAATACGAGCTAAGTAAGTCCGGAGACTTACCTCGTCCCAAAGATAATCCCGCTATATCCATCTCTCAGCTTCCCGTAGGAAGACACTCAACGCCTGTAAAAAGGCACACGATCAATATCTCCCTCACATACTAGAAGTCCTTAGACTTCTAGTTCCAATGATCTCGCAAGATCATAAACCATAACCATGATAGGATAACGACTCCCAATCCTCACGATCTCACAAGGTCATAAACATCAAAACACATGCTAGGATACTCTCATCCTAGTCTCCACAATCTCAACAAGATCATACAACCATAGTCTCAATCCTCATAAGCTCACAAGATCAACCCAAACAATCAACGTCCTACAATCCTCACAAGATAACATCAACACCTCAAGCCTTATAACGATCATAAATCCTCAAAACTCACCTAAAGTCCAAAGCCACTACTTGGCATTCACTCTAAGTTATGCTAGATTATCCAACCTAACATGATACTAATACTAAACATAACTAGATCGAGGGAAAGGATACTCACGCGAGGTCAAAGATGGAAGTCGGTCGACGAATGTTGAATGCGGATTCGTTAGGCCATTATCGGGGTCGCTTCCGGACCTAAAACCAAAGCTACACAAATTTAGCTAATACGCTAAATTTGTTCGGAATATTTAATATACATAAAACTAAGGAAACTCGATTTCAAAAGCCCGCGTTAAAATCCGTAATAACCCTTCCGGGGAAACATATGAAATTGTTGAAACTTGGTCATAAAACCGCAGTTTACAACTTCGAGCCATGAACCCAAATTAATCCGTCAACGGCATAAAAATATAGTGTATATAAATATAAGAATATAACTCGAAGTAAAACTCAAGTTTAAAAACCGTAAACATATTTTCCGGACAAATTATACCATTATAAAAATATGGGTAATAATCCGTAATTAATTTCTTTGGGCCATAATATGTAAATATATAAGAAGGACATATTTGCAAAAATCCAAACTGTGGGCCATGAATGCAAATACAAAAGATGGGTACAAAATTTTAATTATACCAAACATAGGGGGTCCCGACTTTAATTAACCAAAGGGTTTTATATCCGCTTCAAAGCTCTGCTGGTGAAGGGGGAAACAAACGGAGCGGCGGCATATCAGGAAGAGAGGCGAGGCGGCGAGGCGGCGAGGCGGCGGTTGACAGAGGCGGCCCTGCTCCCTGGCGGTTGTGGCCTCGGCGGTGGCAGTTGCTACAGGTAACGCCGGTTTCCTCCTCCGGCGTAAGAGCTGTTCGCAGCATCAAATCTCGATCCGGCGGCGCTGGTTCCTTCCCGATTGGAGCTCGACTCGGCGGCTGCACAGGGGACAGGGAGGCGATTTGTCCGGCGTCGACAATAGGTCCCTCCCAGGCGGCGGGTGGTGACGTAATTGTTGGCGGCCGCTTCTCTGTTCATTGGTGACTCGCAACCGAAGAGAAGGAGATCTAGGGGCGGGCTAGAGGCAGGCCGCAACAGGTTGGCTCTCCGGTGGTGGCATCGGGATAGACGAACAAGACATATGAAGTTGAGAACTCACAAGGCTGTGATGAAGACGATCGATTGAGGGGAGGGTGAGATGGTTGAGAAGCTGCAACTGCTGAGAGTTGAGAGATAGGAGTGAAGGTGTGAGGTTGAGTGGTTGAATGAAAAACGCAGGAGAGAACCCAGAGGTCGAGTAGGGGAATCGAGAAATGGGAATGATGAAGGTTGCTTGTCGTTGTTGCCAAAAGAGAGCAGTGGTAGAGGACAGGCTACCGTAGGATGCGAGGGGTCGGTTTCAGCAGCACCAATGGTGCTGCCTGGCAGGGATAAGTAAAAAGAAAAATAAAAAAAATAAATTAACTCGATCGGAAAAACCCGGATCTGGATTTTTTTAAATCGGAAAACTTTTCCGACTTTTCCCGAAAATAATAACGCGGATATACGCAAACGCATAAAATAATAATATACTCTAGAATGATATTTCACGTCGTAAAATACTTTTAATAAAAAAAATATAAGCCACTAAATATGGATAACAGCGCAAGAATAAAAACGTAAACTTGCCTAAAATTGGGGCGTTACATCGACTCTAACCAAAACCCCTTCTAAGATGTACGGACCCCGGCTGCCCACTCTTCCGGATCTCTCGGCCGCATTCCTAACCTGCAAGGCAATCTACAACAATCGGTATAAAACCGTTAGCTCATATTCGAAGCGTTAGAATTAATAGGAAAGGCACATACACAAGTAGAACACCGCAAGCACACAACATACTTAAAAGCACACCATTCCGGTTTATTATCTTTATTATTATTAAGTCATATCCCGTTCTAGTTCAACTTAGGTTGTGACACGAGAGTCACCGAAACTCGCCTCGGTCCCTACTTACTGGCATGGAATGGTACTGATGCATCTGACCGTTTACCAGCACGGGATAGTCGCCGAGAACCTCCTACCTCTCGCGGGAGCCAGGCAAGTTGTCACCGCCCGTTATCATACACTTGGGCCAAAATAATATAAGGGTCGGTAATCCTAATTCCATTTTAGTGGTGATAAACAATAAAGAATAAACACACACCACCAAACACACATCAATGCTAATACAAAGAATACGAGCTAAGTAAGTCCGGAGACTTACCTCGTCCCAAAGATAATCCCACTATATCCCGCTCCCAGCTTCCCGCAGGAAGACACTCAACGCCTGTAAAAAGGCACAGGATCAACGTCTCTCTCACGTACTAGAAGTCCTTACACTTCTAGTCCCAATGATCTCGCAAGATCATAAACCATAATCATGATAGGATAACAACCTCCTAATCCTCACGATCTCACAAGGTTATAGCCATCACAACACGTGCTAGGATACTCTCGTCCTAGTCACTACAATCTCAACAAACATATAACAATAATCTTAATCTACATAAGCTTACAAGATCAACCAAACACTCAATGCCTTACAATCCTCACAAGATAATAATACTTCAAGCTTTCGAACGATCATAAATCCTCAAAACTCACCTAAGGTCCAACCACTACTTGGTATTTACTCTAAGTTATGCTAGATTCAATCCTAGCATGATACTACCATAAAACATAACTAGATCAAGGAAGGAGGTACTCACACGAAGTCAAAAGACGGAAGTTAATCAACGGATGTCAACTTGGACTCGTTAGGCCTTTATCGGGGCGCTTCCGAACCTAACATCAAAGCTAAACAAATTTAGCTTATACGCTAAATTTGGTCGGAATATATAAAATACATAAAACTAAGGAAAAACTTGTTTTAAAAACCGTGGTTAAAACCCGCAAAATTATTTTCCGAGGCAAAACACACAACGTCACAACGTGCATCATAAATCCGTAATCAAATCTCCGGGCCATAAATATGGAACTCAAGAACTTAATCTATTTTTCGAAAATAACTCTTTGGGCCAAATCCTCAATTATATTTTCCGGGTAACTTGTACAACATCACAAATCCAAGGTAAAGCTCATTTTCAAAGTTAAGGATAAACAACCCGCTCAAATGTTTTTCCGGGGAAAAACCCAATTAAAGAATTATGGGTCATTTATGTAAATAATTTATGCAAGAGGGTATATTGCTTACATTCCAAAACTTGGGTTCAAAACTGTAATTAATCAAACAGGGATAACATTGCAAAAATCCAGAAGTTGGGCCATATATGTAAAATAGAAATATGGGTTACTTCCTGTAATTATATCAAAACTGAGGGGGCCCGATTTAATAAGAAGGAAATGATTTTCACTGAACCCTTCAACTGTCATCGACGAGAGGGGCAACGTTGAATGACGGCGGCTCAGGCGGAGGAGAGGATGATGGCACAGGAAGGTGCAGGCGGAGGGGGCCTAACTGGTGTGGTGGGGCAGAAGATCCCGGCGGTGGTCCCTGGTGGCAACGACTGCCTAGGGAATAGAGGAGGAGGCAAATTTGACCATTGGTGCCTCCGGTAAGGCGAAGCAGCGGCGTGGTTCTCCTCCGACGACTTTAACAGGGCGATTCGAGGCAGAGAAAACTGCTGGCCGGCGGTGGAAGGCTCGAGAGGTTGCTGGGCTGTGTGGGGAAGAAGGAGGTTGAGAGGAGCAGCGTATAAGGAAGGAGAGTTAGGGAGGAAGTGAAGCAGGGGCTGAGGGTTAGCTACAAGCGTGTAGGAGGGAGGTTACGTGAGAGAGATGAAGGCAGGGCTGTAGAGGGGAGGGATCGAGGGGTCAATTCTCAGCGGCAGCTCATCTTCCCAAGGAAAAAGAGAAATAAAAGGAGAAAAAGGAAATAAGGAAAATAATTAATATAATAAAAAGAAAAAGAGTAATAAAGTAATCGCTCAAAAGGCATTCTGAACGGGATTTTCGAATCGGAAAATTTCCCGACTTTTCCAAAATAAAAAGACGGATACACGTGAACGTATTAAAAATATAATTATACTCGGGAAGGGTGTATTACGCCTAAAAATAAGTTTAAATAAAATATTTGTATAATAAAACATCGATAAAAGTCAAAAAAATAAATATCGAAAACGCGCCAAAATTTTGGGCGTTACAACAGATCCCCCTAAAAACAAGTTTCGTCCCGAAACATGCTATATGCCGAACTCCTCGGTCCCTAAGGCCGAGGTATGAACTCTCTACTAAGAAGTTTGAAACCTTCTAATCTATATACACAAGTTGCTCAAACTACCACCGCAAGATATGTCAAGTCATATAGCACATTCCCGTACAGGGCACAACTACACATAACATCACATATGCACATAAAGCAACCAAGGGAAGAACTAGGCCTAACCCGTTGATTCTATCGATGCTACTCGATCCGCGTAAAACTCAACTAAAGATACTACCATCCGTCTTCCACTTAGACTCATCAGTTCCTCGTCTACCACTAGATCATCATAACTGACAACATATCTTGAGTCATGTATGTACTCCCTTGACTGATACGCACGAAACACCGAGTGAACACCTCTACTCTTGCTGGTAACGCCAACTGGTAAACCACTTTCCCAACTCGCTCTAAGATCTCAAAAAGGTTCGATATATCGGAAACTCAACTTCATTCTCGGGTCTTTCTCACTGCAGCATTTCCATTATGTTTCTCTTTGATTGTTTCTAACAAAGAAGATCAAACTCCCAATTTACACCGTTCGCTTAGATTCTTGTGAAAACAAACTTTGATGTTATGTTTCCCCAACCCTCGATCAAGATCTTGTCTTGGAGAATCACTTGTTCACTTCAAACCATCATACTTCGAGGAAATTTCAAAATGGTTGCACCAATGAATCTCCTCTTAACTCTCAACAACTCCAATGTCAATTTTCGTCCCACTCAATACTTCGTTGTCATCCGGAGTAGGTTAGCCATATATAGTATTACTTGGAGAATCTCTTCACAAATCCGGTAATGACCAACACATCCTAGAAACTTGTAACCTCTTTCACATCCTTCGGGGTTGTCATCCTGAGACAACTTGTCATACAACTTCTCTCTTCTTCATGAGTAGACCAAAATATCTTATTCGGTACATTAGTAAGCTCATATGGAATCACTACAACACGTAGTGACCATGGTTTGTCCGGAATGCCGGGTTTGCAATATCCAGTCTCGACTTCTCAATTGGTGACAATTAGACCTTAAATCAATCTTAAAAGAGACTACTGACCCTTGCAACTGATCGAGTAGGTCATCTATTCGTTGTAAGGGATACTTGTTCTTCATTGTCATCTTGCTCAGCTCATGGTAATCGATGTACAAACATAGACAACCGTCTCTTTTTCCGCAAACTGGTGTTCTCTATAAAAACTTCAAATCAAGAGTTTAGGATATAATTAATTACGAGATTCAACTCAAGAGCTCTAGATAACAATCGGAGTTCTCCATAGCATTTCACTAATTCTAACCAACTCTTATCAATAAGTTCTTGCAATTGCTCCTTTGATTGATTCCTCAATTCGAGTATCTTCACGGGTGTCATATATTGATGTCATTTGTACAACGCTTGGGAAATTGGAGTTGAGCAAAGATCAACCTTAGTGGAAGAATCCACCTTCCGATGTATTGGAATCCGTAATATCTCGGGTTCCATATTTACGTCTCCCAACACATACATTACGTAGGACTTTGACACAATCTTGTCTTAACACTTTACAGGTGGGCATGATACTAATGATCTACCCCGATCTCTTGGGGTGACGCCCTTAAACACGTGTATTGCTCCTTCTGTAGCTACTATGTTCACCGTACTATTCCATAGATCCTTTATCTCGAGAGACTTGCTCTACTTTTCCGACTCTTGAAGCCTTAGTTAAGCAATAATTCAGCTTAATTCCTCTTCTCGGTTCAAAGGAAAGGCGATAATGACACCTCTTGACTTTGCACATGTGTCCAGTCATGAAGGTGTTAACTACAAGACTCAATCATGCCTTATAACCAATCGATTCAAATTTCCTTGCTTCCTCTGACATCCCAACATATGGGAGAAACTCCTCGTATTCTACATAAGCTTTCACTCTAGACATCATTTCTTTCAAGTAGGTGTAGAACCTTACACTTCAT
The DNA here is from genome assembly GCA_033239125.1 of Fagopyrum homotropicum. Lineage (NCBI taxonomy): Eukaryota > Viridiplantae > Streptophyta > Magnoliopsida > Caryophyllales > Polygonaceae > Fagopyrum > Fagopyrum homotropicum. The sequence goes on from BSWB01000008.1 coordinate 12,434,796, forward strand.
TTCCTTATGCAACGTCAAACCGACCATAGAGGTTCTAACCTCAATCTTTCATGTACTTCTTGTACATCTCATAATAACATCGAATTTCAAAACTTCAGTCCTCTCTTTCTCTTGTTGGTCACCTTATGCATCTCTTGGTATTCCAAGAACAACTTCATAACCGTACCAGTATGCCTTTAGGCAAAAATTCCCGACCACAAACACTGAAAGATCCACTCAAATCCACCAAGCATTAACATCATAAACTCTAAGCTTGCAGTGTTTCCCTAATCCAGATTCCTCGTTTCACGTTATAGCCGCTATGGCTTCGCCATGCGAGTCACAAAAACCTTGACTTAGCTTCCGCTCACGAAAACATGACATCCATAACCTTAGAACAAACATACCATACAACCCTTTCTATACCCCCTTTTTCGCACAACTATAGAAAGTTCACCTTCCTCTTTGTCCTTCAAGTTCCTTTTTCCTTGATCTGTGTCACTCCTCCATATGACAACCCCATGAGCTAAGAAGGTTGCACTAGATCGTTACAATTCCTCCCCACAAGGTATGTTACCCTCACTTGCTAGAATCGGTAGATTGTTACTTAATTAAGACGTTTATACTTTCGTCGACACACCTCCTTGTTACTGACACTCAACCATCACAAATGTTCCAAGTTCTTTTTACCGTTCCTTATAATCCACGCTCTTGGTTACTCTTCTCATCTGCACTCATCCAACCAACACATGCACGTTCTCGACTATCACCGATTACCTTATAGGTGACCTTCTCCAAGTACAGAGGCTCACCATTCTCCTTACCCTCCATGTTACCATACTTCTGAAGGCTACCCTCTAGAGGTACTCTGTCTTAAACTTCACTTGCTCATTACACTCTTCACACCATTCCTTAACTCTTTCTACGTTCCACGCTTCCTTCCACTTCTCTAAGATAAATATATCTTCTTTGCCTTGTTGTTTCATATAACTCCCTTCATAGGTTTAACCATTCTTCCTTGATGTACTTCCAGTGCACCTTCCCAAATATTATAGCCGTAGATAGCGTCCGTTCGCGTTTCTCTTGGTTGATATCTTAAGTCTTTCCATAAACAAAAGCTTCTTGTTGCGCCACGCCTTTTATCGGGATGACGTCTACTCACACTTCCTTCTTCTGGGTGTTTCTTAGTCTTATCATCATAATGGAAATCGGTCCACTCCACGTGAATCACCAACATGTCCTTATCCTCATAACTCTAGCGATGTTGACACTTCACTTATTGGTACCTCGTAAGCTTAACTTACGGTATCTTAAATCTTTAGCAAATAGTTCGATCACTCTTCTCGTCTTGACTGCAAAGCTTAGGAGCGCTTGTAGAAAACTTTACGTCTTGAAGGAATATCACCTTTAACCTTTTTAGAATGTACTCATCTCTTCCTCGATTCACATCTCTAGTTGTCCATGCGTCTTCTGGAAGAACTTAAGTTCGCTCTCACTATTGGTCTCGTTGTCGTTCAATCATGGCTTCTTTGGAACCACCTCTACACTTTTAATGTTGCTCCCCTTACTTCTATTGCTTCCATCTCGATCTCTCTTAAGTCGTCTCGAGTTTTCTTTTACTTGGTTGCACTTTGTTTACATCATCTCTACTCCTCTTAGACATCCCTTTAAAGGAATCCGAGAAACACCGTGGTGTTCGTTAGCACGAAAAGCTCAACTCGATAACTTGAGCATACTCATTTCCGTATGTATACTATCCTAAGCCAAAAAGGCGTTGTCCAAGGGGCAATGATAACTTTCTATCATCTTAGCTATAAGGTCCACTATTACTAATATGATACTAGCGTACCATAGGTGCATGTACATATATCTATATATATAAGTCCTATGTTCCCATTACTAGTAATATATCACATCCAGAAAATACATTACAACAATACAAGGATCAAAAGCTAATAAGGTCCTATCATACAAAATATATAAGCATATATCTATATAAGGTCATGCCACTACTATACACAACAAGGTCTAAAACGCACTATAGTTCACATATATAATAATACATAAATATCAAGTTCATCATGCAACATACAATCCACAAAGATACACATCAATTCCATCATGCATAACTACAAAACTCATATCCATATCTATATATACATATATATACATATCAAAAATCCGATAAACTAAGCTGCCGAGATCCGCGGAAGGAGTGGTGGTCCGTACATTCTACCCCGACTCATGCATGTGATTTTAGAAACGAAAACTCAGAACCCGTGGGTTCTGTTTATTCTTTATTCGGCCTTTAGAAGATTGCGAGTGCCATTGTTGTCAACCTAGGGCTCTGATACCACTTTTGTAACACCCCGAATCTGCGGGACTCGGGGCGCTACGGGTTGGGACCTCACAATGGGTCCCGACCCTTAGCCTGACAATAATTTCACCAGATCTTGCATCATGGCACAAATAAAGGCCAAAACCGAAAAACAATTTTATGCAATGCAATGAAACCCGAAACCGAACAACCAAAAGACTTCAGCCGAGATACAAAACAAGGACTAAACACCATACACGTTGCATACAAAATACAGTAACCGAAGAATAAAACACGACTCGACTCTAACCAAAACCCCTTCTAAGATGTACGGACCCCGGCTGCCCACTCTTCCGGATCTCTCGGCCGCATTCCTAACCTGCAAGGCAATCTACAACAATCGGTATAAAACCGTTAGCTCATATTCGAAGCGTTAGAATTAATAGGAAAGGCACATACACAAGTAGAACACCGCAAGCACACAACATACTTAAAAGCACACCATTCCGGTTTATTATCTTTATTATTATTAAGTCATATCCCGTTCTAGTTCAACTTAGGTTGTGACACGAAAGTCACCAAAACTCGCCTCGGTCCCTACTTACCGGCATGGAATGGTACTGATGCATCTGACCGTCTACCAGCACGGGATAGTCGCCGAGAACCTCCTACCTCTCGCGGGAGCCAGGAAAGTTGTCACCGCCCGTTATCATACACATGGGCCAAAATAATATAAGGGTCGGTAATCCTAATTCCATTTTAGTGGTGATAAACAATAAAGAATAAACACACACCACCAAACACACATCAATGCTAATATAAAGAATACGAGCTAAGTAAGTCCGGAGACTTACCTCGTCCCAAAGATAATCCCGCTATATCCTGCTCCCAACTTCCCGCAGGAAGACACTCAACGCTTGTAAAAAGGCACACGATCAACATCTCTCTCATGTACTAGAAGTCCTTACACTTCTAGTCCCAATGATCTCGCAAGATCATAAACCATAACCATGATAGGATAACAACCTCCTAATCCTCACGATCTCACAAGGTCATAGCCATCACAACACGTGCTAGGATACTCTCGTCCTAGTCACTACAATCTCAACAAACATATAACCATAATCTTAATCTAGATAAGCTTACAAGATTAACCAAACACTCAATGCCTTACAATCCGCACAAGAAAATAATACCTCAAGCTTTCGAACGATCATAAATCCTCAAAACTCACCTAAGGTCCAACCACTACTTGGTATTTACTCTAAGTTATGCTAGATTCAATCCTAGCATGATACTACCATAAAACATAACTAGATCAAGGAAGGAGGTACTCACACGAAGTCAAAAGACGGAAGTTAATCAACGGATGTCGACTTGGACTCGTTAGGCCTTTATCGGGGCGCTTCCGAATCTAACATCAAAGCTAAACAAATTTAGCTTATACGCTAAATTTGGTCGGAATATATAAAATACATAAAACTAAGGAAAAACTTGTTTTAAAAACAGTGGTTAAAACCCGCAAAATTATTTTCCGAGGCAAAACACACAACGTCACAACGTGCATCATAAATCCGTAATCAAATCTCCGGGCAATAAATATGGAACTCAAGAACTTAATCTATTTTTCGAAAATAACTCTTTGGGCCAAATCCTCAATTTATATTTTCCGGGTAACTTGTACAACATCACAAATCCAAGGTAAAGCTCATTTTCAAAGTTAAGGATAAACAACCCGCTCAAATGTTTTTCCGGGGAAAAACCCAATTACAGAATTATGGGTCATTTATATAAATAATTTATGCAAGAGGGTATATTGCTTACATTCCAAAACTTGGGTTCAAAACTGTAATTAATCAAACAGGGATAACATTGCAAAAATCCAGAAGTTGGGCCATATATGTAAAATAGAAATATGGGTTACTTCCTGTAATTATATCAAAACTGAGGGGGCCCGATTTAATAAGAAGGAAATGGGTTTCACTGAACCCTACAACTGTCATCGACGAGAGGGGCAACGCTGAACGGCGGCGGCTCAGGCGGAGGAGAGGATGATGGCACAGGAAGGTGCAGGCGGAGGGGGCCTTACTGGTGTGGTGGGGCAGAAGATCCCGGCGGTGGTCCTTGGTGGCAACGACTGCCTAGGGAATAGAGGAGGAGGCGAATTTGACCATTGGTGCCTCCGGTAAGGCGAAGCAGCGGCATGGTTCTCCTCCAACGACTTTAACAGGGCGATTCGAGGCAGAGAAAACTGCTGGCCGGCGGTGGAAGGCTCCTTTCTCCAGCGGCTTGACATAGGAGGCTCGAATGGGTGCAAAGGAAGGGCTTCCTTGTTTCTCTCATTTCCGATGATTCCTGGTGGCTGCGTCAATTCTTTTCCGGTGACAGTGGCTATGCGCATCCCTGGAGACAATGGTGGTCTCGATTAGTCGAGGCAGTGGTGTTTTTGAGGTCGAGGGAAGAGGGCTCGAGAGGTTGTTGGGCTGTGTGGGGAAGAAGGAGGTTGAGAGGAGCAGCGTATAAGGAAGGAGAGTTAGGGAGGAAGTGAAGCAGGGGCTGAGGGTTAGCTACAAGCGTGTAGGAGGGAGGTTACGTGAGAGAGATGAAGGCAGGGCTGCAGAGGGGAAGGAACGAGGGGTCAATTCTCAGCGGCAGCTCATCTTCCCAAGGAAAAAGAGAAATAAAAGGAGAAAAAGGAAATAAGGAAAATAATTAGTATAATAAAAAGAGAAAGAGTAATAGAGTAATCGCTCAAAAGGCATTCTGAACGGGATTTTCGAATCGAAAAATTTCGCGACTTTTCGAAAATAAAAAGACGGATACACGTGAACGTATTAAAAATATAATTATACTCGGGAAGGGTGTATTACGCCTAAAAATAAGTTTAAATAAAATATTTGTATAATAAAACATCGATAAAAGTCAAAAAAATAAATATCGAAAACGCGCCAAAATTTTGGGCGTTACATGTTGACCATTTGTATAGAAGTCTTAGACTTCTGTTGTGAGTGGGTTGTTATTGATATAGTTATCTTCTTGTGAGCAGGTTATGGCTTCCTCCCTAAGGAAGCGAGAGTGTTGTGAGTTGAGTGTGGCACCGAGGTAAGTCTCCTAACTTACTTAGCTTGTATTCTTTGTATTTGGATTGATGTGTGTTGGGTGGTGTGTGTTTACTGTTTATGTTATAACAACGGAACCGTAAATAGGATTACCGACCTTTATATTTGTAACACCCCAAATTCTGAGTACTCGGGGAGCTACTGGTTAGGACCTCACAATGGGTCCCGACCTTAGTTTGACAACAATTTCACTAGGATCTTACAACAAGGCACAAAAGTATTTAAAACATTTGAAAACTTTAAACAATATATACATGAAGATTATGTATCAGCCTTACAAAGCAAAGGTACTAAAACAACACATATGAAGAACAGAAGACATCCCCGTCCCCAACTAAATGAGTAGGTGGACCTGGCTGACCATTCCCTCCGGATCTCTCTACAACTGTCATAACCTGCAAGACATCTACAAAGCGGTATAATACCGTTAGCTAACATACTATGCACAAGTATAAAGGTAAAAGCACAAACACACAACATACACAATCAACATGCAACACTCAATCCTTTTATTATCTTTAATTAGGTGATATGTCATTACTAATGATACTTATTTTGTGACACGAGGGATTCCCAAACCTCGCCCCTGTCCCCGTTTACCAACGCGGAATGGTACTAATGCATTTGACCGTCTACCTGACTAGGCTGGTCGCAGGGAACCTCCTAGACTCTCGCAAGAGCTAGGCAGATGATGTCACGACCCGTTATCATACACTTGGGTCAATTATGTAAATAATAAAGTCGGCCTAATCCGGTTTCGTTGTTTATCATAACTAACAAACACCACTCATACACATTACACTCATACAAGAAGATAGCTAAGTAAGTCTGTGGACTTACCAGAATCAGATCTCGATTCTCTTAATCACAACTCAATCTGTAACTGTATAACTCGGTTGCTTGTCAAAGGAGGCAAGTATGTCAGCACACTTTTTAGGTAATTAGAAGTCTAAGACTTCTAAGGTAGTAGATCCTATTAGAACAGAATTTAATACAATACCTATTTATGGTAAAATGGCTATTTTACCCTTGGTCTCGAAACTTCCAAAAATTCCCTAATTCATGCCCAAAATCTTAATTGAGACTAAAGAGTCATATTCTAACTCCTAAAGATGAGTTTGGCTACAAACTGGCAATTTAACCATTTCCCTATTTTCGGAAAGATCGTTAAGGTTCAACTTCGGCTTCAAGTATAAAATTCGAATAATCTTATAAAAATTCCGAAATAATTCCCTAGATCATCTATGATATCTCATCTACTCCTAGGAGCAAGAATTTCTTAAAACTGTTCAACCATCACTTCTACAAAAATTTCCAAAGTTGGTTACAACACTTAACAAACAGCACACTGTCTTAATTTTGAAAAATCATAACTCCTAGACTACTCGCTGGATTTATCCCAAATTTTGATATGTTCTACTATAAAATCTTATCTATAATATATCCAAAATTCAGCAGCAAAGGAGATCAAAAGCTGATTTAAAACCATCTCATAAAATTGCATCACATGCTGTTTTTCTCAACATTCAGCACACTTATAAAAACTGCATAAGGAGTCAACTTTGCAACATCATAACTCTCAAACCGTAACTCCGATTCTTCCCAAATTTTAACCCAGAAGACTATGTATATCCATCTATGACCTATCAAAAATTCAACGGTGGATCTTCATCCTAACTCCTTAAAATTGAGCAACAAGATTGACCGTTTCAACTTCAAAATTTTGAAGAAGACAACCAAAAAAACTAGGCACAATGAGTTCATGAATTTCAGGTTCTATCTACACGGTCAGCCACTCTGTAAACCTCAGTTCTCTTCTCATATATCCTATTGTTCCATACCTATGGACATCTACACCCAACTTGCCTCAAAAATCATATTTTGTACACTTAATTGGAAACACAACTACTATCCTCTACACTAGTATAACAACAACAACAAGGATCCCAGAAGCGCTTACTGGCAGCAGGTTGAAGAGGATGGTCTGCTGAATCCCTTGACGACAGGATCAAGATGAGGGCTGGGTTTGCTGCAATCGGTTTAGACAAAACCTAGGATAGAAGGGCAATTAGCCTTGGTCTTTAGACTAAGCCGGTGTAGACAGAAACAAGAGACGGAACAGACTCACCTCGTTGCCCTTTCTTAGAGTTGAAGACAGACGAAGGGGGTACCCTACTTGTCTGAGTCTATACGTTTGATAGTGAAGATCGAGTCTGCTGCACGTGAATGATGGCCTTCCATCATCGATAACAAACAAAGCATAAGGGAGGGGATAGGGATAATATCTATTCGACTCACTTGTGCCGAAGTGTTGTGTGCAGAACCTATGTCCCAGGCGTCTGTACGTGTGCAGCAGCCTTGCTACCTTCTGGATCTCGCAGCAAGAAGCGTTTGGCTTGTCTGAGAGTGTCGCTGGTGTATTTGGGATGCAGTTCTATACGGAGAAGAGTTAGGAAGGGTGCGGCGTCTTTGATTGCTATCAACTGGGAGGAATTGCTCGTTGGGTAGAAGGTTGAGGTTTTGTGGCTCGATGCCGAAAAGAAGGGATGGAGCAGTTGGCGTGAATCTGGACAGAAGGCAAGCGGCTGAAGTGGGAAAGAGATCAGCAAAGATCTCGGCTGTTACGTGCAGAAGGGGAGAGAGAGACTGACCGTTTCTTTCTTCATGGACAACACACGTTGAGGAGTTGAAGAGTGAGCTGGGCTGCTTCTGGCTGGGCTTCTTGGGCTGTTGCAATCTGCCAACAAGGGACAAGGCCAAGGATGGACAAGGTAAGCACAAGAGATGGGCTGAAAAAAAAAACCAAAGGTGGGCTGAGTTTGTAAAAAGCAAAGGTGGGCTGAGTTTGTAAAAAGCAAAGGTGGGTTGGGTTGTCAAAACTCATCATAATCGTCATGGCTTTGTCAGGCCCTTGCATGACTTCGTCACAGGGTTGTCGGGCTTCGTCATGACCTCGTCTTAGCTCTGTCATGGTCTCGTCACTGCTTTGTCACAGTCTCGTCTCAGCCTTGTCATGATCTCGTCTAAAGTCGTCGTTGAGGATTAATTATAAGAATTAGGGTTTGATATAATTCTATCATTTTATGTGAATTAAATTCTACATAAAATGATAAATAATTATAAGAATTAGGGTTTCATATAACTCTATCATTTTATGTGAATTAAATTCTACATAAAATGAGAAATAATTATAAGAATTAGGATTTGATATAATTATATCATTTTATGTGAATTAAATTCTACATAAAATGATAAACAATTATAAGAATTAGGGTTGATATAATTCTATCATTTTATGTGAATTAAATTCTACATAAAATGATAAAATTTGCGAATAAAGAAATACTAGATAGAATGGGAACCGTTAACGGCTCGAAGTCCGAATTGGTTTGGAATTAAACGGAATAAAAATTCCGGATATTACATCAGTACCCCCTTAAAATAAGTTTCGTCCCAAAACTTAGAACAAGGTACTTAATTAAACGACTTCCATAAATAAACTGGTATGTCCTAGTCTCACTAACTTTTTATTCATTTCTTAAACTTCTCCAACCCTATCAAAGCGTAATTAAAAAAAAACTGGTCATTACATTAGATCCCCCTCAAAATAAGTTTCGTCCCGAAACTTAGGGTAAGACAATCTTGATCGGCCTTTAAGGCACCAAATGGGTGTGTTTGATCACTACACAAAAGTCTCGTCGTTTCCACATCTTAGTTTCCCGCACATCAAGATTACCAAAAACACACATCACTGACTAAACACTCAATCATGAAATAAACAAGCAGTCAAACAATATCACACATCCAAGGTCAACCCCTAACTCATCATTCTTGAGGTTACAACTATCATTACATAGGTCTTTGAAAGGTTACGTCTCTTACTATCCCCAGTATCTTAGGTAGTCCTATCAGCTTTTCATAAAACCACTAAATCTTAAATCTTTTCAGGTATTTAGATCACAAACGCCTGCTACCACGTTCTTGAGTGGTTACCGGATATCTCACCGGTATCATCCGGCTCAACTATCTGATCCTCTAATCTGATGACCTAACTCGTGTCTGGTAGGTATCTCTCCAACTGAAATTCTCAAACTCAGTTCCCAAACTTAGTCTCTGTGGAAAACTGAAGCTACCCTCTCCAATAGGGTGAGAAATACTAGTCCCTCAGTCACTTTTAAACCGCTTTAAAACTTCCAATGGTCATCATCATATGTTCACTTGGCGTTATAATACTATTTATAGATCTATAATACATTGTTAGCTCAACCTTAGGCTTCTCACGCATTTTCCAAGATCTTAAGTGACCCAAAACATGTCCGGAATGACGGTATTAGACACAAAGTGATCTCCTATCACCGTATTTGATCATAACTACTCAATAATTGTTAGCATACCATCAGCAGTGCACTCTTTTATCCACCATGGTTACCAGCCCGATAGTATCCCTCTGACTCAAAACGCAACTCGGATCCGTTCCGATATCATAATACACGTAAAATCTGCTCCGATATTATGCTATCTTTAAGCAAGGTTACTGGGTTGTAAGTATACTCCTGTCGCTTCTCTTTCTTATGTATCTTTGACTCAGAATGGTAGTTAATCACTTTGAGCTTTCTAGTGCAAACCATGCACAATACTTTTATTACATCGTTAATTCTTCTCTAATCCATCCGGAAAACTCACTCTAGAGTATTCCATTAGTATAGAATTCCAAAACTACTTGTCTGGCAACGTGTAACAAAGCCATCACTCTTCACTCGGATCCATAATAGGGTACCAGTCCCCTTCTATTACCTCTACATGCACATAAGTTCCCGTACAACATTTCCAGTCACTCACATAGCCTAACTCACGTTTCTTCCAACTAGAATGCATTTCACCAACTATCACCATCTTAAACTCGAAACGACATCAATCAGTACCCTTGATCTTCTTGCTTTGTGGGTTAGGACCCACCACACTTCCGCTGCGCTACTCTGCTTATCCCGTTGTCACTCATTAATCCTAAGGACCTTTTCTGTAAGTATAAAATGATTGACCCTAAAACTCTTTCTTCCAATTATGCCATGAGTCTTATCCAGATGAAGTACCAAGTACCTTCTTTACTTGCCTTAAACAAATAAAACAACGATTGAAAAACAACTTTTTCCGCTTACTTTCTTAATTCTTCTACCACGGATCCAAACTCCCTGATTTGACCGGAGTTTGATCTTAACTAGCCAAGAAGTAACCCTTACAACGTTTCTCTTTATACCTTTAATTCATCCAAGAAGGTTGTCGTTGCCTACTTAAGGAAATCCTCTAAGGCGTCGGTATAGCTACTCCATAGATCCACCGTCACAAATATCTCTTCTTAACGGCACATAACTCGTCAATACCAAACAATACTTGCACATCCATGGTTGACATCGGTCAGTCTATAATTGACTTATCTAAATTTCATACCTCCACTAGTATTAAACTTTTGGTGCACATCACTTACTAGATTAATCCTTTTATGCTTCTTTAGTTCGTCTTATCTTTCACTCTTCTCTAGTCCGATTGTGTCATTCATCTGGCATAAATAGTCGTTTCAAGTTTCCACGATAGCTTGCAGGCGTCTTTGAAATTCTTATGGCCGTAATGATCATCCACTTGTAGTTCCTTTTGCATGGACCATCTGTGTTGATGGCTTAGGTCCCGTGATAATTCAGGTTACCCTTGACTCTCGAGTCTAGCAAGGCCGTTCTCCCATACAGATTTCTTCACTGTTGTTGGTGGTAATATCGCCTTCTTGAACCTCCGTTGACCCTGCTACAGGCTTCCATTCTTTGGATATTGGCGTCGCGGTTTCTTTCAAACTTCTTATATCTTTGAGGAGGTCAAAACCTCCCCACGCTTGTGGGGTCTGCCTTTTCGCTTTTACACTCAATTGTAAGTCTTCATTCCGTGCACCTTAGATTCTCAAACCTGGATTAACACTTTGTCTCTTCTGGTTTCTTATGCCCATAATGGTCTATGGGGCATCCGCCTCGATTATAACGTCCTTGATTCCGCAATCTTGGTTGTACTCAATTCTACTTGTCCTGTTCCAATATTGTTATCTCTACTCCGCACTCTTGAAGTCTCTGGCATGGTTCTTCTAGTTCCCTCTCTCGGCCTCGTATGCCCGAGTTCCTTGTACGACCTTCTATACCTTCTAACTGAACTGACTCAGGGATTTCTTCCTCATCTGATTGCGCGTGTGGTAAAAATTATCTTCACAACTTTACTTCCTTGCTCACTTGTTCTTTGGATAATTTGTAAGGATCACCAAGCAGCCTACCCGAGTATAATACTCAATTCAAGTTCCGATTCCATTGCCTCGTGTTGGAGATTCTTCAAGGCCGTAGTTGATTTATCATGAGGCGATAATCGCTTCGTGATATCACGACTAAAGGATATAAAATATCCTTTAGGATACTAACAAACTAAGCATACACATGTATATAACATATAATAAGAAACATCATAAAAAGTCTATATACTAACTCCTATCGATCCAAGTTGCAGAGATCCACGGAGAGCGATGGTGGTCCGACGTACTACTAACCCAACAACCCGACTATGCGTGTGTGTAAAAACAAAAATCCGTTTTGAAAAATTTTAGACCCCTTTTGGGTTCTATTTATTTTGTACATTCGGTCTTTCAGAAGATTTCAAGTGTCTTTGTTGCCAACCTAGAGCTCTGATACCATATTGTAACACCCCAAATTCTGAGAACTCGGGGAGCTACTGGTTAGGACCTCACAATGGGTCCCGACCTTAGTTTGACAACAATTTCACTAGGATCTTACAACAAGGCACAAAAGTATTTAAAACATTTGAAAACTTTAAACAATATATACATGAAGATTATGTATCAGCCTTACAAAGCAAAGGTACCAAAACAACACATATGAAGAACAGAAGACATCCCCGTCCCCAACTAAATGAGTAGGTGGACCCGGCTAACCATTCTCTCCGGATCTCTCTACAACTGTCATAACCTGCAAGGCATCTACAAAGCGGTATAATACCGTTAGCTAACATTCTATGCATAAGTATAAAGGTAAAAGCACAAAGACACAACATACACCATCAACATGCAACACTCAATCCTTTTATTATCTTTAATCGGGTGATATGTCATTACTAATGATACTTATTTTGTGACACGAGGGATTCCCAAACCTCGCCCCTGTCCCCGTTTACCAACGCGGAATGGTACTAATGCATTTGACCGTCTACCTGACTGGGCTGGTCGCAGGGAACCTCCTAGACTCTCGCAAGAGCTAGGCAGATGATGTAACGACCCGTTATCATACACTTGGGTCAATTACGTAAATAATAAAGTCGGCCTAATCCGGTTTCGTTGTTTATCATAACTAACAAACACCACTCAAACACATTACACTCATACAAGAAGATAGCTAAGTAAGTCTGTGGACTTACCTGAATTAGATCTCGATTCTCTTAATCCAACTCAATCTGTAATTGTATAACTCGGTTGCCTGTCAAAGGAGGCAAGTGTGTCAGCACACTTTTTAGGTAATTAGAAGTCTAAGACTTCTAAGGTAGTAGATCCTATTAGAACAGAATTTAATACAGTACCAATTTATGGTAAAATGACTATTTTACCCTTGGTCTCGAAACTTCCAAAAATTCCCTAATTCATGCCTAAAATCTTATTTGAGACTAAAGAGTCATATTCTAACTCCTAAAGATGAGTTTGGTTACAAACTGGCAATTTACCCATTTCCCTATTTTCGGAAAGATCGTTAAGGTCCAACTTCGGCTTCTAATATAAAATTCGAATAATCTTATAAAAATTCCGAAATAATTCCCTAGATCATCTATGATATCTCATCTACTCCTAGGAGCAAGAATTTCTTAAAACTGTTCAACCATCACTTCTACAAAAATTCCCAAAGTTGGTTACAACACTTAACAAACAGCACACTGTCTTAATTTTGAAAAATCATACCTCCTAGACTACTAGCTGGATTTATCCCAAATTTTGATATGTTCTACTATAAAATCTTATCTATAATATATCCAAAATTCAGCAGCAAAGGAGATCAAAAGCGTATTTAAAACCATCTCACAAAACTGCATCACATGCTGTTTTTCTCAACATTCAGCACACTTATAAAAACTGCATGAGGAGTCAACTTTGCAACATCATAACTCTCAAACCGTAACTCCGATTCTTCCCAAATTTTAACCCAGAAGACTATGTATATCCATCTATGACCTATCAAAAATTCAACGGTGGATCTTCATCCTAACTCCTTAAAATTGAGCTACAAGATTGACCGTTTCAACTTCAAAATTTTGAAGAAGACAACCAAAAAAACTGGGCACAATGAGTTCATGAATTTCTGGTTCTATCTACACGGTCAGCCACTCTGTAAACCTCAGTTCCCTTCTCATATATCTTATTGTTCCATACCTATGGACATCTACACCCAACTTGCCTCAAAAATCATATTCTGTACACTTAATTGGAAACACAACTACTATCCTCTACACTAGTATAACAACAACACCAACGATCCAAGAAGCGCTTACCGGCAGTAGGTTGAAGAGGATAGTCTGCTGAATCCCTTGACGACAGGATCAAGATGAGGGCTGGGTTTGCTGCAATCGGTTTAGACAAAACCTAGGATAGAAGGGCAATTAGCCTTGGTCTTGAGACTAAGCCGGTGTAGACAAAAACAAGAGACGGAACAGACTCACCTCGCTGCCCTTTCTCAGAGTTGAAGGCAGACGAAGGGGGTGTCCTGCTTGTTTGAGTCTATACGTTTGATAGTGAAGATCGAGTCTGCTGTACATGAATGATAGCCTTCCATCATCGATAACAAACAAAGCAGAAGGGAGGGGATAGGGATAATATCTATTCGACTCACCTGTGCCGAAGTGTTGTGTGCAGAACCTATGTCCCAGGCGTCTGTACGTGTGTAGCAGCCTTGCTATCTTCTGGATCTCGCAGCAAGGAGCGTCTGGCTTGTGTGAGAGTGTCGCTGGTGTATTTGGGATGCAATTCTATACGCAGAAGAGTTAGGAAGGGTGCAGCATCTTTGATTGCTATCAATTGGGAGGAATTGCTCGCTGGGTAGAAGGTTGAGGTTCTGTGGCTCGATACCGAAAAGAAGGGATGGAGCAGTTGGCGTGAATCTGGACAGAAGGCAAGCGGCTGAAGTGGGAAAGAGATCAGCAAAGATCTCGGTTGTTACGTACAGAAGGGGAGAGAGAGACTGACCGTTTCTTTCTTCATGGACAACACACGTTGAGGAGTTGAAGAGTGAGCTGGGCTGCTTCTGGCTGGGCTTCTTGGGCTGCTGCAATCTGCCAACAAGGGACAAGGCCAAGGCTGGACAAGGTAAGCACAAGAGATGGGCTAAAAAAAAACCAAAGGTGGGCTGAGTTTGTAAAAAGCAAAGGTGGGCTGGGTTGTCAAAACTCGTCATAACTCGTCATGGCTTTGTCAAGCCCATGCATGACTTCGTCACAGAGTTGTCGGGCTTCGTCATGACCTCGTCTCAGCTCTGTCATGGTCTCGTCACAGCTTTGTCACAGTCTCGTCTCAGCCTTGTCATGATCTCGTCTAAAGTCGTCGTTGAGGATTAATTATAAGAATTAGGGTTTGATATAATTCTATCATTTTTTGTGAATTAAATTCTACATAAAATGATAAATAATTATAAGAATTAGGGTTTCATATAATTCTATCATTTTATGTGAATTAAATTCTACATAAAATGAGAAATAATTATAAGAATTAGGGTTTGATATAATTCTATCATTTTATGTGAATTAAATTCTACATAAAATGATAAACAATTATAAGAATTAGGGTTGATATAATTTGATCATTTTATGTAAATTAAATTCTACATAAAATGATAAAATTTGTGAATAAAGAAATACTAGATAGAATGGGAACCGTTAACGGCTCGAAGTCCGAATTGATTCGGAATTAAACGGAATAAAAATTCCGGATATTACAATATTATTTTGGCCCAAGTGTATGATAACGGGCGGTGACATCATCTACCTAGCTCTTGCGAGAGTCTAGGAGGTTCTCGGCGACTAGCCCGTGCTAGTTAGACGGTCGGAGGCATCCGTACCGTTCCATGCCGGTAAGAAGGGACCGAGAACTGACCACGGTGGTCTCGTGTCACAAAACTAAGTTGAATTAGAACGGGATACGACCTAATAATAATAAAGATAATATACGGATTGGTGTGCTTTTGAGTATGTTGTGTGCTTATGATGATTTACGTGTGTTTTTGCCTTTCCCATTGATTATAATGCCTAGAATATGAGCTAACGGTTTTATACCGAATGATGTAGATTGCCTTGTTGGTTAGGAATGCGGCCGAGAGATCAGAAGGGTGGGCAGCCGGGGTCCGTACATTTTAGGAAGGGTTTCTGATTTGGAGTCGAGTTGTGTCTGTCCTTTGGTTATTGCGTTTTGTATGCCACGTGTTTGGCATTTTGGTTTTGAGTTGTATCTCGGCTGAAGTTTGTTGTTGCATTCTTTCGGGTTTCCTATCATTTGCATTAAAATGATTTATGATTTTTGCCTTTAATTGTGCCATGTTGGAAAGCTCCGGTGAAATTGTTGTCAAGCTAAGGGTCGGGACCCATTGTCAGATCTCGCCCGTAGCATTCCCGAGTCCCACGAATTCGGGGTGTTACAAAAACCACCTCTTATCTAACCCTTTTTCACTTAACCACCTCTTATATTTTTATTTTCATTTAACCACCATATATTTTAATTTGTTAACATTTGTCCACCTTATTCATTTTCCATCCGGTTTTCCATCCAAATTTAACGGGTCCAACAAAAATAATTAGTTTTGAAAAATAAATAAATATCTTAAAAAGAAAAAATACCAAAAGTTAGTTACTCACCCGATTTGTTAAGATTAGGGATGATACTATCCGGGTTCGTGCCGGATCTGGGCCAACCTTCTTCTAATTTTTTGTCCGGATGTAAGGGATGGATCTATGTAACACCCCAAATTCTGAGAACTCAGGGAGCTACTGGTTAGGACCTCACAATGGGTCCCAACCATAGTTTGACAAAAATTTTACTTGGATCTTCCAACAAGGCACAAAAATATTTAAAACATTTGAAAACTGTAAACAATATATACATGGAGAATATGTATCAGCCTTACAAGAAAAGATACTAAAACGACGTATATGAAGAACAAAAGACATCCCCGTCCCAACTAAATGAGTACGTGGACCCGGCTGACCATTTCCTCCGGATCTCTCTACAACTGTCTTAACCTGCAAGGCATCTACAAGCGGTATAAAATCGTTAGCTAACATTCTATGCATAAGTAGAAAGGTAAAAGCACAAACACACAACATACACAATCAACATGCACAATCAATCCTTTTATTATCTTTAATTAGGTGATATGTCATTAATTACTAATGATGCTTATTTTGTGACACGAGGGATTCCCAAACCTTAACATTGTCCCCGTTTACCAACGCGGAATGGTAATAATGCATTTCACCGTCTACCTGACTGGGCTGGTCGTAGGGAACCTCCTAGACTCTCGCAAGAGCTAGGCAGATGATGTCACAACCCGTTATCATACACTTGGGTCCATTACACAATATACTAAAGTCGGCCTATTCCGGTTTCGTTATTTATCTTAACTAACAAACACCACTCATACACATCACACGCATGCAAGAAGCCAGCTAAGTAAGTCCGTGGACTTACCAGAATCAAATCTCGACTCTCTTAATCACAACTCATCCTGTAACTGTATAACTCGGTTGCCTGTCAAAGGAGACAAGTGTGTCAGCACACTTTCTAGGTAATTAGAAGTCTAAGACTTCTAAGATAGTAGATCCTATTAGAACAAAATTTAATACAATACCATTTTATGGTCAAATGACTATTTCACCCTTGGTCCCAAAACTTCCAAAAATTCCATATATCATGCCTAAACTCTTATTTGAGACTAAAAAGTCCTATTCTAACTCCTAAAAATGAGTTTGGTTATAAACTTGCAATTTACCTATTTTCCAATTTTCCGAAAGATCGTTAAGGTCCAACTTCAGCTTCAAATATAAAATTCGAATAAACTTATAAAAATTCCGAAATAATTATCTAGATCATCTATGATATCCAATCTACTCATAGGAGAAAGAATTTCTTAAAACTATTAAAGCATCACTTCTACAAAAATTTCTAAAGTTGGTTACAACACTTAACAAACAACACACTGTCTTAACTTTGAAAAATCATAACTCCTAAACTACTCGCTGGATTTATCCTAAATTTTGATATGTTATACTATAAAATCTTATCTATAATATATCCAAAATTCATCAGCAAAGGAGATCAAAATCCTATTTAAAACTATCTCACAAAACCGAATTTCAGCACAACAAAAAAACTGCTTACGACTCAATCTTTGAAAAATCATAAATCCCAAACCACTCGCTGGATTCCTCTCAAATTTTAATATGTTCTACAACAATATGTCAACTATATCATATCCAAAATTCAAGCCCAACGGAGATCAAGAGCGTATTCAAAACCATCTCACAAAACAGCATCACTTGCTGTTTTCCCCAACACTCAGCACATATATAAAAACTGCATGAGGCGTCAATTTTGGAACACAATAACTCCTAAACCGTAGCTCGGATTCCTCTCAAATTTTAGTATTTTATACTATACAATATCGACTAAAACATATCCGAAAATCAGACAGAAAGGAAGAGTCTAGCGTACCCAAAAATGGACCCGAAGTTGACTGTTCAACACTTCCGAAAATTCTGGAAAACGCAAGAATCTGTACAGCTCTCCTACGGTTGTTCTGAGTAGGTTTAACAGACGAAACGGGTACACGTTAGGCAAGGAAAAGGTGGACTGAAGTGTAGTGTAGCAAGGGTTACAAGCCTTACCCGATTCCGAGAGTCGAAGACATGAAGGAAGATGGCCCGAACGCTGCTGTTGTCCCTGTGGCGCATCTGCAGTGAGTAGGACACGCACTCTAGGGCTGGCTATGTTGTGTCGTTGTAGCTGCATTATTGGAGTGCTGGAGAGGGGTGCGAAAGTGGCCCAGGAGGCGCACCCGCGGCCCTAGTGCGACGCTCCCACAGCCTGGTTCTCAACTGCCCATCGGCTAGAGCAAACACGCACCATCTACTGTTCTCCTGGCGTTGTTGTGCACGAACCGAAGGGAATGGAAGGCCGCCTGCTGTCTTGGAACGAAGGGGAGAAGGAGACGGCTTCAGTCGAGTATGCAAGAGGCGAGGAGAGGCGTTAGGTTAGCAGCGAGATGTTCGCTCCTGGTATGGTAACGAGGCGGCCATGCTTGTCGAAGGAGGAAGGAGAGAGCTCCGGAGTATCTTCCAGCGTGACGGTGAATTAGAGTTGCTGTATTGCGGCGTGAGCTGGGATGAGGCAGATGGGCAATCTATTGTTGGGCCTGGTCGAGAGCAGGCTGGGAGCACGCACAGAAATGGGCTGAGATGAGGTTGACATGAGAGTTGGGCTGAACCAAGGTGAGCTGAAATTGTAAATAGCAAAGGTGGGTTGGGTTGTCAAAACTCGTCATGGCCTTGTCAAGCCCATGCATGACCTTGTCACGGATTTGTCATGGCCTCATCATAACTCGTCATGGTCTCGTCACAGCTTTGTCACAGTCTCGTCTCATCCTTGTCATGATCTCGTCTAAAGTCGTCGTTAAGGATTAATTATAAGAATTAGGGTTTGATATAATTCTATCATTTTATGTGAATTAAATTCTACATAAAATGATAAATAATTATAAGAATTAGGGTTTGATATAATTCTATCATTTTATGTGAATTAAATCCTACATAAAATGATAAAATTTGTAAAGAAAGAAATACTAGATAGAATGGGAACCGTCAACGGCTCGAAGTCCGAATTGATTCGAAAATAAACGGAATAAAAATTCCGGATATTACATCAGTACCCCCTTAAAATAAGTTTCGTCCCGAAACCTAGAACAAGGTACTTAATTAAACGACTTCCATAAATAAACGGGTATTTCCTAGTCTCATTAAATTTTTATTCGTTTCCCTAAACTTCTCTAACCCTATCAAGGCATAACGTAAAATCCGGTCGTTACATCAGATCCCCCTCAAAATAAGTTTCGTACCGAAACTTAGGGTAAGACAATCCTGATCGGCCTTTAAGGCACCAAAAGGGTGTGTTTGGTCACTACACAAAAGTCTTGTCGTTTCCACATCTAGGTATCCCGCACATCAAGGTTACCAAAGAACACATCACTGACTAAACACTCAATCATGAAATAAACAAGCAGTCAAACAATATCACACATACAAGGTCAAGCCCTAATTCGTTATTCCCGAGGTTACAACTATCGCTACATAAGTCTTTGAAATGTTACGTCTCTTACTATCCCCAATATCTTAGGTAGCCTTATCGGCTTCTCATAAAACCGCTAAATCTTAAATCTTTTCAGGTATTTAGATCACAAGTGCCTGTTACCACGTTCTAGAGTGGTTACCGGATATCTCACTGGTATTATCCTGCTCAACTGTTTGACCCTCTAATCTGATAACCTAACTCGTGTCTGGTAGGTATCTCTCCAACTTAAGTTTTCAAACTCAGTTCCCAAACTTAGTCTTCGTGGAAAACCGAAGTTACACTCTCCAATAGAGTGAGGAAAACTAGTCCATCGGTAACTTTTAAACCGCTTTAAAACTTCCAATGGTTTTCCTTACACAAATCACTTCTAGATCCTTTGATGACCCTACGGAAAATAATCTATTCAACTTCCTTCCCTTTGTTATGACCACTTGCTTTTGGCCTTCTAAAAAGGTTCTGACTACACAATCAGATCCCAGGTCTTGAACATCCACCAACACTTACCACGTGTTCAATGCTCCTCGTATCATGACCCACTTGGTCTTGTCTTTTAATAATACTCAGTCATCTTCTTCCTCAAGTAAGGAACCGTCACCTTTACCCTTTTCCTGGTCTACACTCGGGGCAACTAAGAATCAAATCTAGGGGTCATCCTCTCAGTTTACTTGGCATTATTATATTATTTATAGATCTCTAATATATTGTTAGCTCTAACCCAGGCTTCCGACGCATTACCCAAGACCATGGAATATGTCCGGAATGACGGTATTAGACACAAAGTGATCTTATATCACAGTTATTTGATCATAAATACTCGATACATGCTAACACACCGTCAACATTGAACTCTTGTACCTTCCACTTTTATCGGATTAGTAATATCCCTCTAACTCAAAACGCAACTAGGCTTTGTTCCGACATAATGTTACCCATAAAATCTTCTCCGAGATAATGCTTTATTTAAGTACGGTTACTGGTTGCAACTATACTCTTGTCGCTTCTCTTTCTTATGTAACTTTCGACTCCGAAAGGTGGTTACGCACTTTGAGCTTTCTAGTGCAGACCACGCACAATACCTTAATACTATCGTGAATTATTTTCTCCCTCCAATGGAAATACACTCTCGAAACTTATCTATCGACATGTGACGGAGTTTTCATGTTTTACTGGGATCCATAATGGGGTACCAATCTCTTTCCATAACCTCTACATGCATTTACCTTCTCGTGTACCTTGATGGTTGTACAATTCTTCCACAAACATTTACAGTCACTCCGCATAGCCCCTCTCATGTTTGTTCTCATCAAAACGCATGTCACCAACTACCATTATCTTAACCTCGACACGTCACCATATTGTACCATTTCTTCTCACTCCGTGGGTTAGGACCTACCACACTTCTTCTGCGCTACTCTCACTATCCTATTGTCACTCATTAATCATAAGGACCTTTTCTGTTAAGTATAAAATGATTGACCCCAAAAATCTTTCTTCCAATTACACCATGAGTCTTATACGAATGAAATACCAAGTACCATCTTTACTTGCCTTAAGAAAATAAAACAACGATTGAAAAACAACTTCTTCCGCTTACTTTCTTAATTTTTCTACCACGGATCCAAACTCCCTAACTTGACTGGAGTTTGATCTTAACTAGCCAAGAAGTAACCCTTAAAACGTTTGTCTTTATACCTTTAATTCATCCAAGAAGGTTGTCGTTGCCTACTTGAGGAAATCCTCTAAGGCGTGGGTAAAGCTACTTCATAGATCCACTGTCACAAATATCTCTTCTTAACGGCACATAACTCGTCAATACCAAACAATACTTTCACATCCTTGGTTGGCATCGGTCAGTCTATAATTGACTTATCTCAATTTCATACCTCTACTGGTATTCAACTTTCGGTGCACCTCACCTACTAGATTAATCCTTTTATCATTCTTTAGTTCGTCTTATCTTTCACTATTCCACTTCCTTTGGGCTAACTTCATTCCTCTTGTCCGATTGGGTCATCCACCTGACATAAATAGTCGTTTCAAGTTTTGCACGATAACTTGCAAGCGTTTTTGCAATTCTTATGGCCGTAATGATTATCCACTTGCAGTTTCTCTTGCATGGACCGTTTGTGTTGATGGCCTAGGTCCCGTGATAAATTGATTACCCTGGACTCTCGAGTCTACAAAGGCTGTTCTCCCATACAGATTTCTTCACTGGTGTTGGAGGTAATATCGCCTTCCTGAAACCCCGTTGACCCTGCTACAAGCTTCCATTCTTTGGATATTGGCGTCGCGGTTTTTTTCAAACTTCTTATAACTTTGAGGAGGTCAAAACCTCACCACGCTTGTGGGGTCTGCCTATTCGCTTTTTCACACAATTATAGATCTTCATTCCGTGCACCTTAGATTTTCACACCCAGATTGACACTTTGTCTCTTCTGGTTTCTTATGTCCATAATGGTCTATGGGGCATCCGCTTCGATTATAATGTCCTTGATTCCCAAATCTTGGTTGTACTCAATTCTACTTGTCCCGTTCCAATAATGTTATCTCTACTCCGCACTCTTGTAGTCTCTTGCATGGTTCTTCTAATTCCGTATCTCGGCCTCGTATGCCCGAGTTCCTTGCACGATCTTCTATTCCTTCTAACTGAACTACCTCAGGGATTTCTTCCTCATCTGATTGTGCATGTGGTAAAAATTATCTTCACAACTTTACTTCCTTGCGCACTTGTTCTTTGGTTAATTTCTAAGGACCACCAAGTAGTCTACCCGAGTGTAATACTCAATTCAAGGTCCGATTCCATTGCATCGTGTTGGAGATTCTTCAAGTCCACAGTTGATTTATCATGAGGCGATAATCACTTTGTGATATCACAACTAAAGGATATAAAATATCCTTTAGGATACTAACAAACTAAGTATACACATGTATATAACATATAATAAGAAACATCATAACAAGTCTATATACTAACTCCTATCGGTCCAAGTTGCAGAGATCCACGGAGAGCGATGGTGGTCCGACGTACTACTAACCCAACAACCCGACTATGCGTGTGTGTAAAAACTGAAATCCGCTTTGAATATTTTAGACCCCTTTCGGGTTCTAGTTATTTTATACATTCGGTCTTTCAAAATATTTCAAGTGCCATTGTTGCCAACCCAGAGCTCTGATACCATATTGTAATACCCCAAATTCTGAGAACTCGGGGAGCTACTGGTTAGGACCTCACACTGGGTCCCGACCTTAGTTTGACAACAATTTCACTAGGATCTTACAACAAGGCACAAAAGTATTTAAAACATTTGAAAACTTTAAACAATATATACATGAAGATTATGTATCAGCCTTACAAAGCAAAGGTACCAAAACAACACATATGAAGAACAGAAGACATCCCCGTCCCCAACTAAATGAGTAGGTGGACCCGGCTAACCATTCTCTCCGGATCTCTCTACAACTGTCATAACCTTTAAGGCATCTACAAAGCGGTATAATACCGTTAGCTAACATTCTATGCATAAGTATAAAGGTAAAAGCACAAAGACACAACATACACAATCAACATGCAACACTCAATCCTTTTATTATCTTTAATTAGGTGACATGTCATTACTAATGATACTTATTTTGTGACACGTGGGATTCCCAAACCTCGCCCCTTTCCCCGTTTACCAACGCGGAATGGTACTAATGCATTTGACCGTCTACCTGACTGGGCTGGTCTCAGGGAACCTCCTAGACTCTCGCAAGAGCTAGGCAGATGATGTCACGACCCATTATCATACACTTTGGTCAATTACGTAAATAATAAAGTCGGCCTAATCCGGTTTCGTTGTTTATCATAACTAACAAACACCACTCATACACATTACACTCATACAAGAAGATAGCTAAGTAAGTCCGTGGACTTACCAAAATCAAATCTCGACTCTCTTAATCACAACTCAATCTGTAACTGTATAACTCGGTTGCCTGTCAAAGGAGACAAGTGTGTCAGCACACTTTCTAGGTAATTAGAAGTCTAAGACTTCTAAGACAGTAGATCCTATTAGAACAGAATTTAATACAGTACCAATTTATGGTAAAATGACTATTTTACCCTTGGTCCCGAAACTTCCAAAAATTCCATATATCATGCCTAAACTCTTAATTGAGACTAAAGAGTCCTATTCTAACTCCTAAAGATGAGTTTGGTTACAAACTGGCAATTTACCTATTTTCCTATTTTTCGAAAGATCGTTAAGGTCCAACTTCAGCTTCAGATATGAAATTCGAATAAACTTATAAAAATTCCAAAACAATTATCTAGATCATCTATGATATCCAATCTACTCATAGGAGAAAGAATTTTTTAAAACTGTTAAAGCATCACTTCTACAAAAATTTCTAAAGTTGGTTACAACACTTAACAAACAACACACTGTCTTAACTTTGAAAAATCATAACTCCTAAACTACTCGCTGGATTTATCCCAAATTTTGATATGTTATACTATAAGATCTTATCTATAATATATCCAAAATTCAGCCGCAAAGGAGAACAAAATCCTATTTAAAACTATCTCACAAAACCGAATTTCAGCACAACAGAAAAACTGCTTACGACTCAATCTTTGAAAAATCATAAATCCCAAACCACTTGCTGGATTCATCTCAAATTTTAATATGTTCTACAACAATATGTCAAATATATCATATCCAAAATTCAAGCCCAACGGAGATCAAGAGCTTATTCAAAACCATCTCACAAAACAGCATCATTTGCTATTTTCCCCAACACTCAGCACATATATAAAAACTGCATGAGGCGTCAACTTTGGAACACAATAACTCTCAAACCGTAGCTCGAATTCCTCTCAAATTTTAGTATTTTATACTATACAATATCGACTAAAACATATCCGAAAATCAGCCAGAAAAGAAGAGTCTAGCGTACCCAAAAATGGACCCGAAGTTGACTGCTCAACACTTCCGAAAATTCTGGAAAATGCAAGAATCTGTACAGCTCTCCTACGGTTGTGCTGAGTAGGTTTAATAGACGAAACGGGTACACGTTAGGCAAGGAAAAGGTGGACTGAAGTGTAGTGTAGCAAGGGTTACAAGCCTTACCCGATTCCGAGACTCGAAGACATGAAGGAAGATGGCCCGAAGGCTGCTGCTGTCCCTGTGGCGCATCTGCAGTGAGTAGGACACGCACTCTAGGGCTGGCTGTGTTGTGTCGTTGTAGCTGCATGATTGGAGTGCTGGAGAGGGGTGCGACAGTGGCCCAGGAGGCGCACCCGCGGCCCTAGTGCGGCGCTCCCACAGCCTGGTTCTCAACTGCCCAGCGGCTAGAGCAAACACGCACCATCTGTTGTTCTCCTGGCGCTGTTGTGCACGAACCGAAGGGAATGGAAGGCCGGCTGCTGTCGTGGAACGAAGGGGAGAAGGAGACGGCTTCAGTCGAGTATGCAGGAGGCGAGGAGAGGCGTTAGGTTAGCAGCGAGATGTTCGCTCCTAGTATGGAAACGAGGCGGCCATGCTTGTCGAAGGAGGAAGGAGAGAGCTCTGGAGTATCTTCCAGCGTGACGGTGAATTAGGGTTGCTGTGTTGCGGCGTGAGCTGGGATGAGGCAGATGGGCAATCTACTGTTGGGCCGGGTCGAGAGCAGGCTGGGAGCACGCACAAAAATGGGCAGAGGTGAGGCTGACATGAGAGTTGGGTTGAACAAAGGTGAGTTGAAATTGTGAAAAGCAAAGGTGGGTTGGGTTGTCAAAACTCGTTAAAACTCGTCATGGCCTTGTCAAGCCCATGCATGAACTTGTCACGGATTTGTCATGGCCTCGTCATAACTCGTCATGGTCTCGTCACAGCTTTGTCACAGTCTCGTCTCAGCCTTGTCATGATCTCGTCTAAAGTCGTCGTTAAGGATAAATTATAAGAATTAGTGTTTGATATAATTCTATCATTTTATGTGAATTAAATTCTACATAAAATGATAAATAATTATAAGAATTAGGGTATGCTATAATTCTATCATTTTATGTGAATTAAATTCTACATAAAATGATAAATAATTATAAGAATTAGGGTTTGCTATAATTCTATCATTTTATGTGAATTAAATCCTACATAAAATGATAAAATTTGTGAAGAAAGAAATACTAGATAGAATGGGAACCGTCAACGGCTCGAAGTCCGAATTGATTCGGAAATAAGCGGAATAAAAATTCCGGATATTACATCAGTACCCCCTTAAAATAAGTTTCGTCTCGAATCCTAGAACAAGGTACTTAATTAAACGACTTCCATAAATAAACGGGTATGTCCTAGTCTCATTAAATTTTTATTCGTTTCCCTAAACTTCTCTAACCCTATCAAGGCATAACGAAAAATCCGGTCATTACATCAGATCCCCCTCAAAATAAGTTTCGTCCCGAAACTTAGGGTAAGACAATCCTGATCGGCCTTTAAGGCACCAAAAGGGTGTGTTTGGTCACTACACAAAAGTCTTGTCGTTTCCACATCTAGGTATCCCGCACATCAAGGTTACCAAAGAACACATCACTAACTAAACACTCAATCATGAAATAAACAAGCAGTCAAACAATATCACACATACAAGGTCAAGCCCTAATTCGTTATTCCCGAGGTTACAACTATCGCTACATAAGTCTTTGAAATGTTACGTCTCTTACTATCCCCAATATCTTAGGTAGCCTTATCGGCTTCTCATAAAACCGCCAAATCTTAAATCTTTTCAGGTATTTAGATCACAAGTGCCTGTTACCACGTTCTAGAGTGGTTACCAGATATCTCACTTGTATTATCCTGCTCAACTGTTTGACCCTCTAATCTGATGACCTAACTCGTGTCTGGTAGGTATCTCTCCAACTTAAGTTTTCAAACTCAGTTCCCAAACTTAGTCTCCGTGGAAAACCGAAGTTACACTCTCCAATAGAGTGATGAAAACTAGTCCATCGGTAACTTTTAAACCGCATTAAAACTTCCAATGGTTTTCCTTACACAAATCACTTCTAGATCCTTTGATGACCCTACGGAAAATAATCTATTCAACTTCCTTCCCTTTGTTAAGACCACTTGCTTCTGGCCTTCTAAAAAGGTTCTGACTACACAATCAGATCCCAGGTCTTGAACATCCACCAACACTTACCACGTGTTCAATGCTCCTCGTATCACGACCCACTTGGTCTTGTCTTTTAGTATTACTCAGTCATCTTCTTCCTCAAGTAAAGAACCGTCACCTTTAACTTTTTCCCGGTCTACACACGGGGCAACTAAGAATCAAATCTAGGGGTCATCCTCTCTATTTACTTGGCATTATTATATTATTTATAGATCTCTAATATATCGTTGGCTCTAACCCAGGCATCCGACGCATAACCCAAGACCTTAAGTGACATAGAATATGTCCGGAATGACGGTATTAGACACAAAGTGATCTTATCTCACAATTATTTGATCATAAATACTCGATACATGCTAACACACCGTCAACATTGAACTCTTGTACCTTCCACTTTTATCGGACTAGTAATATCCCTCATACTCAAAACGCAACTAGGCTCTGTTCCGACATAATGTTACCCATAAAATCTTCTCCGAGATTATGCTTTATTTAAGTACGGTTACTAGTTGCAACTATAATCTTGTCGCTTCTCTTTCTTATGTAACTTTCGACTCCGAAAGGTGGTTACGCACTTTGAGCTTTCTAGTGCAGACCACACACAATACCTTAATACTATCGTGAATTATTTTCTCCCTCCAATGGAAATACACTCTCGAAACTTATCTATCGACATGTGACGGAGTTTTCATGTTTTACTGGGATCCATAATGGGGTACCAATCTCTTTCCATAACCTCTACATGCATGTACCTTCTCGTGTACCTTGATGGTGGTACAATTCTTCCACCAACATTTACAGTCACTCCGCATAGCCCCTCTCGTGTTTGTTCTCATCAAAACGCATGTCACCTACTACCATTATCTTAACCTCGACACGTCACCATATTGTACCATTTCTTCTCACTCCGTGGGTTAGGACCTACCACGCTTCCGCTGCGCTACTCTCACTATCCTATTGTCACTCATTAATCATAAGGACCTTTTCTGTTAAGTATAAAATGATTGACCCCAAAAATCTTTCTTCCAATTACACCATGAGTCTTATACGGATGAAATACCAAGTACCATCTTTACTTGCCTTAAGAAAATAAAAACAACGATTGAAAAACAACTTCTTCCGCTTACTTTCTTAATTCTTCTACGACGGATCCAAACTCCCTGACTTGACCGGAGTTTGATCTTAACTAGCCAAGAAGTAACCCTTAAAACGTTTGTCTTTATACCTTTAATTCATCCAAGAAGGTTGTCGTTGCCTACTTGAGGAAATCCTCTAAGGCGTGGGTAAAGCTACTCCATAGATCCACAGTCACAAATATCTCTTCTTAACGGCACATAACTCGTCAATACCAAACAATACTTTCACGTCCTTGGTTGGCATCGGTCAGTCTATAATTGACTTATCTCAATTTCATACCTCTGCTGGTATTCAACTTTCGGTGCACCTCACCTACTAGATTTATCCTTTTATCCTTCTTTAGTTCGTCTTATCTTTCACTCTTCCACTTCCTTTGGGCTAACTTCATTCCTCTTGTCCGATTGGGTCATCCACCTGACATAAATAGTCGTTTCAAGTTTTGCACGATAACTTGCAAGCTTTTTTGTAATTCTTATGGCCGTAATGATTATCCACTTGCAGTTTCTCTTGCATGGACCGTCTATGTTGATGGCCTAGGTCCCGTGATAATTGGATTACCCTGGACTCTCGAGTCTACAAAGGTTGTTCTCCCATACAGATTTCTTCACTGGTGTTGGAGGTAATATCACCTTCCTGAAACCCCGTTGACCCTGCTACAAGCTTCCATTCTTTGGATATTGGCGTCGCGGTTTCTTTCAAACTTCTTATATCTTTGAGGAGGTCAAAACCTCCCCACGCTTGTGGGGTCTGCCTTTTCGCTTTTTCACACAATTGTGGGTCTTCATTCCGTGCACCTTAGATTTTCAGACCCAGATTGACACTTTGTCTCTTCTGGTTTCTTATGTCCATAATGGTCTATGGGGCATCCGCTTCGATTATAATGTCCTTGACTCCGCAATCTTGGTTGTACTCAATTCTACTTGTCCCGTTCCAATAATGTTATCTCTACTCCGCACTCTTGTAGTCTCTTGCATGGTTCTTCTAATTTCGTCTCTCGGCCTCGTATGCCCGAGTTCCTTGCACGATCTTCTATTCCTTCTAACTGAACTACCTCAGGGATTTCTTCCTCATCTGATTGTGCATGTGGTAAAAATTATCTTCACAACTTTACTTCCTTGCGCACTTTTTCTATGGTTAATTTGTAAGGACCACCAAGTAGTCTACCCGAGTGTAATACTCAATTCAAGGTCCGATTCCATTGCATCGTGTTGGAGATTCTTCAAGTCCGCAGTTGATTTATCATGAGGCGATAATCACTTCGTAATATCACAACTAAAGGATATAAAATATCCTTTAGGATACTAACAAACTAAGTATACACATGTATATAACATATAATAAGAAACATCATAACAAGTCTATATACTAACTCCTATCGGTCCAAGTTTCAGAGATCCACGGAGAGCGATGGTGGTCCGACGTACTACTAACCCAACAACCCGACTATGCGTGTGTGTAAAAAATGAAATCCGCTTTGAAAATTTTAGACCCCTTTCGGGTTCTAGTTATTTTATACATTCGGTCTTTCAAAAGATTTCAAGTGCCATTGTTGCCAACCCAGAGCTCTGATACCATATTGTAACACCCCAAATTCTGAGAACTCGGGGAGCTACTGGTTAGGACCTCACAATGGGTCCCGACCTTAGTTTGACAACAATTTCACTAGGATCTTACAACAAGGCACAAAAGTATTTCAAACATTTGAAAACTTTAAACAATATATACATGAAGATTATGTATCAGCCTTACAAAGCAAAGGTACCCAAACAACACATATGAAGAACAGAAGACATCCCCGTCCCCAACTAAATGAGTAGGTGGACCCGGCTAACCATTCTCTCCGGATCTCTCTACAACTGTCATAACCTGCAAGGCATCTACAAAGCGGTATAATACCGTTAGCTAACATTTTATGCATAAGTATAAAGGTAAAAGCACAAAGACACAACATACACAATCAACATGCAACACTCAATCCTTTTATTATCTTTAATTAGGTGATATGTCATTACTAATGATACTTATTTTGTGACACGAGGGATTCCCAAACCTCGCCCCTGTCCCCGTTTACCAACGCGGAATGGTACTAATGCATTTGACCGTCTACCTGACTAGGCTGGTCGCAGGGAACCTCCTAGACTCTCGCAAGAGCTAGGCAGATGATGTCACGACCCGTTATCATACACTTGGGTCAATTACGTAAATAATAAAGTCGGCCTAATCCGGTTTCGTTGTTTATCATAACTGACAAACACCACTCATACACATTACACTCATACAAGAAGATAGCTAAGTAAGTCCGTGGACTTACCAAAATCAAATCTCGACT
The DNA here is from genome assembly GCA_033239125.1 of Fagopyrum homotropicum. Classification (NCBI taxonomy): domain Eukaryota; kingdom Viridiplantae; phylum Streptophyta; class Magnoliopsida; order Caryophyllales; family Polygonaceae; genus Fagopyrum; species Fagopyrum homotropicum. The sequence goes on from BSWB01000008.1 coordinate 12,465,212, forward strand.
CTCTTAATCACAACTCAATCTGTAACTGTATAACTCGGTTGCCTGTCAAAGGAGACAAGTGTGTCAGCACACTTTCTAGGTAATTAGAAGTCTAAGACTTCTAAGACAGTAGATCCTATTAGAACAGAATTTAATACAGTACCAATTTATGGTAAAATGACTATTTTACCCTTGGTCCCGAAACTTCCAAAAATTCCATATATTATGCCTAAACTCTTATTTGAGACTAAAAAGTCCTATTCTAACTCCTAAAGATGAGTTTGGTTACAAACTGGCAATTTACCTATTTTCCTATTTTCCGAAAGATCGTTAAGGTCCAACTTCAGCTTCAAATATGAAATTCGAATAAACTTATAAAAATTCCGAAATAATTATCTAGATCATCTATGATATCCAATCTACTCATAGGAGAAAGAATTTCTTAAAACTGTTAAAGCATCACTTCTACAAAAATTTCTAAAGTTGGTTACAACACTTAACAAACAACACACTGTCTTAACTTTGAAAAATCATAACTCCTAAACTACTCGCTGGATTTATCCCAAATTTTGATATGTTATACTATAAAATCTTATCTATAATATATCCAAAATTCAGCCGCAAAGGAGATCAAAATCCTATTTAAAACTATCTCACAAAACCGAATTTCAGCACAACAGAAAAACTGCTTATGACTTAATCTTTGAATAATCATAAATCCCAAACCACTCGCTGGATTCCTCTCAAATTTTAATATGTTCTACAACAATATGTTAACTATATCATATCCAAAATTGAAGCCCAACAGAGATCAAGAGCTTATTCGAAACCATCTCACAAAACAGCATCACTTGCTGTTTTCCCCAACACTCAACACATATATAAAAACTGCATGAGGCGTCAACTTTGGAACACAATAACTCTCAAACCGTAGCTCGAATTCCTCTCAAATTTTAGTATTTTATACTATACAATATCGACTAAAACATATCCGAAAATCAGCCAGAAAAGAAGAGTCTAGCGTACCCAAAAATGGACCCGAAGTTGACTGCTCAACACTTCCGAAAATTCTGGAAAACTCAAGAATCTGTACAGCTCTCCTACGGTTGTTCTGAGTAGGTTTAACAGACGAAACGGTTACACGTAAGGCAAGGAAAAGGTGGACTGAAGTGTAGTGTTGCAAGGGTTACACGCCTTACCCGATTCCGAGACTCGAAGACATGAAGGAAGATGGCCCGAAGGCTGCTGTTGTCCTTGTGGCGCATCTGCAGTGAGTAGGACACGCACTCTAGGGCTGGCTATGTTGTGTCGTTGTAGCTGTATGATTGGAGTGCTGGAGAGGGGTGCGACAGTGGCCCAGGAGGCGCACCCGCGGCCCTAGTGCGGCGCTCCCACAGCCTAGTTCTCAACTGCCCAGCGGCTAGAGCAAACACGCACCATCTGTTGTTCTCCTGGCGCTGTTGTGCATGAACCGAAGGGAATGGAAGGCCGCCTGCTGTCTTGGAAAAAAAGAGAGAAGGAGACGGCTTCAGTCAAGTATGCAGGAGGCGAGGAGAGGCGTTAGGTTAGCAGCGAGATGTTCGCTCCTGGTATGGCAACGAGGCGGCCATGCTTGTCGAAGGAGAAATGAGAGAGCTCCGGAGTATCTTCCAGCGAGACGGTGAATTAGGGTTGATGTGTTGCAGCGTGAGCTGGGATGAGGAAGATGGGCAATCTACTGTTGGGCCGGCTCGAGAGCAGGCTGGGAGCACGCACAGAAATGGGCTGAGGTGAGGCTGACATGAGAGTTGGGTTGAACCAAGGTGAGCTGAAATTGTAAAAAGCAAAGGTGGGCTGGTTTTGTCAAAACTCGTCATGGCCTTGTCACGAATTTGTCATGGCCTCGTCATAACTCGTCATGGTCTCGTCACAGCTTTGTCACAGTCTCGTCTCAGCCTTGTCATGATCTCGTCTAAAGTCGTCGTTAAGGATTAATTATAAGAATTAGGGTTTGATATAATTCTATCATTTTATGTTAATTAAATTCTACATAAAATGATAAATAATTATAAGAATTAGGGTATGCTATAATTCTATCATTTTATGTGAATTAAATTCTACATAAAATGATAAATAATTATAAGAATTAGGGTTTGCTATAATTCTATCATTTAATGTGAATTAAATCCTACATAAAATGATAAAATTTGTGAAGAAAGAAATACTAGATAGAATGGGAACCGTCAACGGCTCGAAGTCCGAATTGATTCGGAATTAAACGGAATAAAAATTCCGGATATTACATCAGTACCCCCTTAAAATAAGTTTCGTCCCGAAACCTAGAACAAGGTACTTAATTAAACGACTTCCATAAATAAACGGGTATGTCCTAGTCTCATTAAATTTTTATTCGTTTCCCTAAACTTCTCTAACCCTATCAAGGCATAACGAAAAATCTAGTCGTTACATCAGATCCCCCTCAAAATAAGTTTCGTACCGAAACTTAGGGTAAGACAATCCTGATCGGCCTTTAAGGCACCAAAAGGGTGTGTTTGGTCACTACACAAAAGTCTTGTCGTTTCCACATCTAGGTATCCCGCACATCAAGGTTACCAAAGAACACATCACTGACTAAACACTCAATCATGAAATAAACAAGCAGTCAAACAATATCACACATACAAGGTCAAGCCCTAATTCGTTATTCCCGAGGTTACAACTATCGCTACATAAGTCTTTGAAATGTTACGTCTCTTACTATCCCCAATATCTTAGGTAGCCTTATCGGCTTCTCATAAAACCGCTAAATCTTAAATCTTTTCAGGTATTTAGATCACAAGTGCCTGTTACCACGTTCTAGAGTGGTTACCGGATATCTCACTGGTATTATCCGGCTCAACTGTTTGACCCTCTAATCTGATGACCTAACTCGTGTCTGGTAGGTATCTCTCCAACTTAATTTTTCAAACTCAGTTCCCAAACTTAGTCTCCGTGGAAAACCGAAGTTACACTCTCCAATAGAGTGAGGAAAACTAGTCCATCGGTAACTTTTAAACCGCTTTAAAACTTCCAATGGTTTTCCTTACACAAATCACTTCTAGATCCTTTGATGACCCTACGGAAAATAATCTATTCAACTTCCTTCCCTTTGTTATGACCACTTGCTTTTGGCCTTCTAAAAAGGTTCTGACTACACAATCAGATCCCAGGTCTTGAACATCCACCAACACTTACCACGTGCTCAATGCTCCTCGTATCACAACCCACTTGGTCTTGTCTTTTAATATTACTCAGTCATCTTCTTCCTCAGGTAAGGAACCGTCACGTTTACCCTTTTCCTGGTCTACACTCGGGGCAACTAAGAATCAAATCTAGGGGTCATCCTCTCTGTTTACTTGGCATTATTATATTATTTATAGATCTTTAATATATCGTTAGCTATAACCCAGGCTTCCGACGCATTACCCAAGACCTTAAGTGACATAGAATTTGTCCGGAATGACGGTATTAGACACAAAGTGATCTTATATCACAGTTATTTGATCATAAATACTCGATACATGCTAACACACCGTCAACATTGAACTCTTGTACCTTCCACTTTTATCGGACTAGTAATATCCCTCTAACTCAAAACGCAACTAGGCTTTGTTCCGACATAATGTTACCCATAAAATCTTCTCCGAGATTATGCTTTATTTAAGTATGGTTACTGGTTGCAACTATAATCTTGTCGCTTCTCTTTCTTATGTAACTTTCGACTCCGAAAGGTGGTTACGCACTTTGAGCTTTCTAGTGCAGACCACGCACAATACCTTAATACTATCGTGAATTATTTTCTCCCTCCAATGGAAATACACTCTCGAAACTTATCTATCGACATGTGACGGAGTTTTCATGTTTTACTGGGATCCATAATGGGGTACCAATCTCTTTCCATAACCTCTACATGCATGTACCTTCTCGTGTACCTTGATGGTGGTACAATTCTTCCACCAACATTTACAGTCACTCCGCAAAGCCCCTCTCGTGTTTGTTCTCATCAAAACGCATGTCACCAACTACCATTATCTTAACCTCGACACGTCACCATATTGTACCATTTCTTCTCACTCCGTGGGTTAGGACCTACCACGCTTCCGCTGCGCTACTCTCACTATCCTATTGTCACTCATTAATCATAAGGACCTTTTCTGTTAAGTATAAAATGATTGACCCCAAATCTTTCTTCCAATTACACCATGAGTCTTACACGGATGAAATACCAAGTACCTTCTTTACTCTCCTTAAGAAAATAAAACAACGATTGAAAAACAACTTCTTTCGCTTACTTTCTTAATTCTTCTACCACGGATCCAAACTCCCTGACTTGACCGGAGTTTGATCTTAACTAGCCAAGAAGTAACCCTTAAAACATTTGTCTTTATACCATTAATTCATCCAAGAAGGTTGTTGTTGCCTACTTGAGGAAATCCTCTAAGGTGTGGGTAAAGCTACTTCATAGATCCACAGTCACAAATATCTCTTCTTAACGGCACATAACTCGTCAATACCAAACAATACTTTCACGTCCTTGGTTGGCATCGGTCAGTCTATAATTGACTTATCTCAATTTCATACCTCTACTGGTATTCAACTTTCGGTGCACCTCACCTACTAGATTAATCATTTTATCCTTCTTTAGTTCGTCTTATCTTTCACTCTTCCACTTCCTTTGGGCTAACTTCACTCCTCTTGTCCGATTGGGTCATCCACCTGACATAAATAGTCGTTTCAAGTTTTGCACGATAACTTGCAAGCGTTTTTGCAATTCTTATGGCCGTAATGATTATCCACTTGCAGTTTCTCTTGCATGGACCGTCTGTGTTGATGGCCTAGGTCCCGTGATAATTGGATTACCCTGGACTCTCGAGTCTACAAAGGTTGTTCTCCCATACAGATTTCTTCACTAGTGTTGGAGGTAATATCGCCTTCCTGAAACCCCGTTGACCCTGCTACAAGCTTCCATTCTTTGGATATTGGCGTCGCGGTTTCTTTCAAACTTCTTATATCTTTGAGGAGGTCAAAACCTCCCCACGCTTGTGGGGTCTGCCTTTTCGCTTTTTCACACAATTGTAGGTCTTCATTCCGTGTACCTTAGATTTTCACACCCAGATTGACACTTTGTCTCTTCTGGTTTCTTATGTCCATAATGGTCTATGGGGCATCCGCTTCGATTATAATGTCCTTGATTCCGCAATCTTGGTTGTACTCAATTCTACTTGTCCCGTTCCAATAATGTTATCTCTACTCCGCACTCTTGTAGTCTCTTGCATGGTTCTTCTAATTCCGTCTCTCGGCCTCGTATGCCCGAGTTCCTTGCACGATCTTCTATTCCTTCTAACTGAACTACCTCAGGGATTTCTTCCTCATCTGATTGTGCATGTGGTAAAAATTATCTTCACAACTTTACTTCCTTGCGCACTTGTTCTTTGGTTAATTTCTAAGGACCACCAAGTAGTCTACCCGAGTGTAATACTCAATTCAAGGTCCGATTCCATTGCATCGTGTTGGAGATTCTTCAAGTCCGCAGTTGATTTATCATGAGGCGATAATCACTTCGTGATATCACAACTAAAGGATATAAAATATCCTTTAGGATACTAACAAACTAAGTATACACATGTATATAACATATAATAAGAAACATCATAACAAGTCTATATACTAACTCCTATTGGTCCAAGTTGCAGAGATCCACGGAGAGCGATGGTGGTCCGACGTACTACTAACCCAACAACCCGACTATGCGTGTGTGTAAAAACAGAAATCCGCTTGGAAAATTTTAGACCCCTTTCGGGTTCTAGTTATTTTATACATTCGGTCTTTCAAAAGATTTCAAGTGCCATTGTTGCCAACCTAGAGCTCTGATACCATATTGTAACACCCCAAATTCTGAGAACTCGGGGAGCTACTGGTTAGGACCTCACAATGGGTCCCGACAATAGTTTGACAACAATTTTACTTGGATCTTACAACAAGGCACAAAAGTATTTAAAACATTTGAAAACCGTAAACAATATATACATGAAGAATATGTATCAGCCTTACAAGAAAAGATACTAAAATGACGTATATGAAGAACAGAAGACATCCCCGTCCCCAACTAAAATGTAGACCCGGCTAACCATTTCCTCCGGATCTCTCTACAACTGTCTTAACCTGCAAGGCATCTACAAGCGGTATAAAACCGTTAGCTAACATTCTATGCATAAGTATAAAGGTAAAAGCACAAACACACAACATACACAATCAACATGTGATAACACGATTTATAACATAGTTCTAGGTGTACATTTAGATGGAATTCTCGCTCATTCATGCATGATCTAGAATTAGTTCAAGACGTTTTGCACCCAATTCACGTATTTTGTCGAGATAGACGTCTACACGGACTTGTGCGCGTTTTGTAGGTATTTCGGGAAGTTTAGGAGCTTAAACGATGCGTTTGAGGATCGTTCATTTAGATGGAACACCCTCGGACACACTAGGATATAAGCCAAGGGCTAAGGAGAACTCATGGAGCTTTACCAACACTAGCCATGCACCAAATCACAGCTTAATGACCCAAGGCGAAGTTTCTGCATAAAATCACGGTTCTCTGAAGAACCACGGCCGTGGAAACAGACCGTGGATTTTGCCAGATTTTCGTGACAGCTGTGCCACGACTCTCATGGCCAGCTCATGCAAGATTTGTTATAAAAGTGGTCCTTCATGGGTTGTTTGAGGCAGCTGGGTAGTTCGGGAGCAGCTCATCCATTATCCATTTCTCTAACAAATATATTCTCAAAAATCAAGAGGTTTTCTAGGGAGGAAAGTGCCAAAGAGAAGGAGAAGAACTCCATTAAAGAGGAGGAGAAGAACACACCATAGCTTTCTTGTATTTCGGATTTCGTTTTCTAGAGATTGTATGAGTCTTTGAACCTTCTTTTAGAAGGGTTGTAAGTGGTTCTAATTCTAATCTTCAGCTTAGTTTTGAATTAAGTTCACTTGTTCATCCCTTTTCTTTCATTATCTTGCAATGGATGTTTTGATTTTATGTTTGTTTGTCTTGATTTCCATTATGAATGTTGTAGGCTAAATTGATGTGGTTCTAGGGTAAGGAAAGGATGGTTATGGCTAGAACTATGATAGGACGGACTTAGATTTACCTTTGGATGACTTTTGCTTATGAACGTAGTTCCTGTTAGAAATCACGAGTAGTTCTTGAAGAACCACGGCCGTGGTTTCGGAAGAACAAACCGTGATTTTCCCTGGTTCGAAGGATTTTTGCCTTAGACCTATAAAATGTTGAAACCCTAAGTGTTTGTTGAGTTTAACCTATCCTAGGGTGACCTAGTGTAGTGACTAAGTGTTAGGAGAGACTTACCCGGTAATCCTTGCCCTTAGAATCTAAAATAGCAACCCTTAGGTAGTGGTGAGCCTAATAAGCCGCCATTGGATTAGATGTTCTAGGGTAGTTGTTTAGGACTTCCCTTTCCAAGACTTACCCGGTAAGGATAGGTTAGATCCCTAATTAACAATCCGGTTTGTGTAGAATTCCTATCCTTAGGTTCTTAGAGACTTTCCCGGTAATGAGACCTTAGGTGTGGACTAGTTGGACCATGAGACCTACCCGGTAATTGATCCCAAATTAGATACATTTAGTCCCAACATATCATAGTTAATCCAAAGAATGAATAGACAACTTGAGTTCTAAGCCATAACCGGAACTTTCGACCCCTAGAATCCGTCTTTTCTTTCCTTGATCATTATCTTATCTAGTTTGTTTATTTGTGCTGATTTTAGTTTATTTTGATTGTTTACTTTGCATGAATTGTGATCTTTGATTGATCACCAAAAACCGACCAAAAACAATTGAGATTTTCATTTCTTTGTTTCCTCCTTTTCTAACCTTAGACCTTCACTAAACTTAATCACAAAACCGAATCAATTTCACCTTAGTCTTTGTGTTCGACCTCGGAATACTATCCATACTACAAACGTCCCGTACACTGCGGGTGCGCTAGAAGTTAGGATAAATATAACGAGTATAAATTTAAGGCTTATTGCGTGCACACTTTTTAGCGTAACAAGTTTTTGGCGCCGTTGCCGGGGACTAGGTCTAGATTGAGTCTATTTTGTGATTGTTTCTAGTGTAGATCTTTCTTGTTGCTTTTGATCTCTCTTTTGTTGGTGTCTTTGCTTTTCAGGGCATCTATTACTCTTTAGGTGTATGCGAAGGTCTCGTGGAAAGGATTTAGCACCATTCGATCCCGAACCGGAGAAAACCCTTCGATTTAGATCCAAGAACATCCGAAAAGAGAAAGAGATGGCCGGTAGAAATCTTCAAGCTGAGTTGGATGAAGCCTTAGAGCAAATAAGGCTAAGAGATGAGCTCTTGGAGGAAGAAAGGAGACTTGCCAATGAGAGGCAAGAGGAAACTAGGAGGGAGATTGAGGAGATTAGGCAAGCCCTTGTTCAAGGAGAGCTTAATCGCCGACAACCTCCACCTCCTCCACCACAACCGCAGCCGGCGGCCAATGTTAGGGTTGTTCCCATTGCTATTGAGGAGCCACAAACCCTAGGGAGACGCATGGATCCGGCACAAAGAGCACACCGACCGGGTGTGAATCTAGGAGATCCCGCAACCCACAACTATGAGCTCCGCCCTCAAGTTTTACAAATGATCCGGCACAATCAATTTGGAGGGATGGAAGGAGAGTCTCCTCACCAACATTTGATGAACTACGAGATTTTGATAGAAACTCTTAGGCCGCCAAGATTGGAGAGCAACAACCATAAGCTTAGGGCTTTTTCCTTCTCTCTTAAGGATAAGGCCTTGGCTTGGTATCAATCTATTCCACAAGGGCGAGTTGGTACTTGGGAGGAGATGACAACCGAGTTCTTGACCAAGTTCTTCCCACCTTCCAAGACCACCGAATTAAGAGGGAAGATCAATGCCTTCGTGATGAGGGATAGAGAAAGTTTGTTCAAGTCTTGGGAGAGATTCAAGGACCTTCTCCTAGATTGTCCACACCATGGCATACCAAAAATTGAGCTATTGGAGATCTATTTCAAGGGACTTGATGAAGATAGCCAATTCAAGCTACAATCTCTTTCCGGTGGGACTTTCATGGAGAAGCATGTAGATGATTCTTGGGAATTTGTGGAGAAGCAAGCTCTAGTGATTGAAAAGTACTCTCATAGGAAGAGTGAAGGAACAAAGGCGGGAGCATATGAGGTGAGCGAGGTCACCATGAGCAATTTCAAGCTTGACGCCATCAACAACGAGTTGAAATCCTTGAGAGAGTTGTGTACTACAACCTTGAAGAGCCAAGCAACTCCTCAAGTGCTTCCACAAGCCAACCTATCTTCCAAGGAGGAAGATGTGAATTATATGGGAAGGGGCAACTTCAACAATTACCAAGGCCCAAGAAATTTCAACAACAACCGGCAATTCAACAATTACCGGCCCAACCACAACCATCCCGGATTTTCTTACTCTAACCCGGATGGAGCCTTGAACCCTCCCGCCTCCACAAGCACAACTCCACCACAAAGAGCTTCACAAGAACCTCCACCCGGTTTTTCTCAACCTCCAAAGGATAGGACCGAAGTCATGTTTGAACAATTGCTAGGAAGATTGAGTGGACTTGAGAGCACCGTGACTTTAATTTCTAAGGCTTAAAAGGTTTTGGAAGCACAAGTCTTTCTAAAGGCGGGTGAAGCACATAGAGATCCGGGGAAGCTTCCCGGAAGAACCGAAGACAACCCAAGAGGCCAAGTGTTGGCTATCACAACAAGGAGTGGGTTGAGTATGAAGGATCCTTTGCCCAAGGATCAAGCAAAGGGGAAGCAAGTAGTGGTAGAAGAAGGAAGAAAGCAAGATGATGGAGGCAAGAGTAAGGATGTAGAGCCGACTTATGTGGCACCGTCTCCATACAAGCCACCACTACCGTTCCCACAATCAAGAGCAAGAGCTCGTTTGGACAATCACTTTGGTAAATTCCTTGAACTAATGTCCAAGTTACATATTAACATTCCGTTCATGGATGCCATCTTAGGAATGCCGGCATATGGGAAGTTTTTGAAAGAAATACTCTCCAACAAAAGGAAGTTGGAGGAGTATGGGGAGATAAGGATGACCAAGAGATCCTCGGAATTGATCCAAACCATGAAGGAAGAGATGCCTCCCAAGTTAAGGGATCCGGGCTCTTTTTGTGTCCCAATAGGAGTGGGAGATGTGAAGTACGAGGCCCTTTGTGATCTTGGGGCGAGTATAAGCATCATACCGCTTGCACTTAGCAACAAGGTCGGGCTAGGAGAGCCAAAGCCGGTCAAGATGACTCTCTATATGGCGGACCGTTCTATCACTCATCCGGTTGGGATTCTAGAAGACATTCCGGTGCAGCTAAGAGGATTCTACGTGCCTATTGATTTTGTAGTGTTGGACATTCCGGCGGATTATCCGGTTCCTATCATCTTAGGAAGACCTTTCCTAGCCACTTCCGGATGTTTAGTGGATTGCAAGAACGGGACTCTCTCCTTCAACATCGGGGAAGAGAACATCAAGTTCAAGCTATCCACAATGATGAAAGGGCCAACCCTTGATGAAGATATCTTCAACATAGTCGAGCATGAAGAATCTAGGGAAATTGTGAGCTCGATCTTGATCAAGGACCCTTTGGAAAAGGTTCTCGCCTTAAGTATGATGGAGGAAGGTGTTCAAGAGGCCTGCAATGAAGAGATCAAAGCTTTGGAAGCTTTGGAAGAGGAGCCAAGAGTTGGATTTGAAAGCCACGAAGAGGTGGTGAACAGCTGCAAGTTCCACGGTCGAGATCTACAAACCACGGCCGTCAAACTTTCTGGACAACTCCGAGAAGCAAGCTTGGCAAGAACCACGGCCGTGGAAGATGAGCAACCCGTGTTTCCAACCGTGGTTTTCCCTGAATCAGCTCTTGATGATGAAGCTTTTAGGAGCCATGGGGAGTCTTCCCTTGCTTTGGATTCATCTCATCCAATCTTATTTGGATCGTCTTTAACCGAAAAAGGTCCTCCCTCACTTGAACTTAAACCCCTTCCCTCTCATTTAAAGTATGCATTTCTTGGTGATAATTCTACATATCCTGTGATTGTTAATGCATGCTTGAGTGATGATGCTAAGTTGTTGCATGAACTAAGATTGCATAGGAAAGCCATTGGTTATACTATTGATGATTTGGTTGGCATTAAGCCATCTTTGTGCATGCATAAGATAATGATGGAAGATAACCACAAACCCTCTATTGAACATCAAAGGAGATTGAACCCTATAATGAAAGAGGTGGTCAAAAAGGAAATCATTAAGTTGTTAGATGCGGGAATTATCTACCCTATCTCGGATAGTAAGTGGGTTAGCCCCGTTCATGTAGTGCCTAAGAAGGGTGGAATGACGGTAGTAACTAATGAGAATAATGAACTAATACCGACTAGGACGGTTACGGGGTGGAGGATGTGCATTGATTATAGAAAATTGAACATGGCCTCTAGGAAAGATCACTTCCCCCTCCCCTTCATTGACCAAATGCTAGAAAGGTTAGCTCAACACTCTCATTTTTGCTATTTAGATGGGTATAGTGGATTCTTCCAAATCCCTATCCACCCCGATGACCAAGAGAAAACAACTTTTACATGTCCATGGGGTACCTTTGCATATAGGAGAATTCCATTTGGGTTGTGTAATGCACCCGCCACCTTCCAAAGGTGTATGATGGCTATCTTTTCGGAATATATAGAAAATATCATGGAAGTGTTCATGGATGATTTCTCTGTTTATGGTTCTTCTTTCGATGATTGCTTGGCTAACTTGTCATTAGTGTTGCAAAGATGTGAGGAGACAAATCTTGTCTTAAATTGGGAAAAATGCCACTTCATGGTAAGTGAAGGGATTGTGTTAGGACACTTGGTGTCTAACCGTGGCATTGAGGTTGATAGGGCTAAGATTGAAACGATAGAGAAGTTGCCACCACCTACCTCGGTGAAGGGGGTAAGGAGTTTCTTAGGGCATGCCGGTTTTTACCGGAGGTTCATTCAAGACTTCTCTAAAATTTCTAAGCCTCTCACTAACCTACTAATGAAAGATGTTGATTTTGTCTTTTCCAAGGATTGTCTTGAAGCTTTTTGTAACGCCTTGATCTCCGCACCCATCATGCAACCTCCGGATTGGAGTCTACCATTTGAGATCATGTGCGATGCAAGTGATGTGGCCGTTGGGGCCGTTTTAGGGCAAAGGAAAGAAGGGCGCACTCATGCTATTTACTATGCTAGCAAGACGCTAGATGATGCCCAACTCAACTATGCTACCACCGAGAAGGAGTTGTTGGCGGTGGTGTATACATTTGAGAAATTCCGCTCTTACCTTGTTGGAGCGAAGGTCATAGTTTACATGGATCATGCGGCGATCCGTTATCTACTTACAAAGAAGGATGCCAAACCAAGGTTGATTCGGTGGATCCTTCTTCTTCAAGAGTTTGATTTGGAGATACGAGATAAGAAGGGATCCGAGAACTCCGTGGCGGATCACCTTAGTAGACTCCCACCATTGGAGCTTGGGAAAGACAACATCCCGATAGATGATTCATTCCGGGATGAACAATTGCAAATGGTGGAGGAATGTTTGTTCCAAGTGGCTAGAGGAAGTGAGCCGTGGTACGCTGACATTGTGAACTACTTAGTGTGTGAGGAAGTGCCTCCCGGACTTACATATGCACAAAGGAAGAAGTTCTTCAACGATGTAAGGCATTACTATTGGAGTGAGCCACTTCTATTCAAGAGAGGCCCGGATGGGGTGCTTAGAAGATGCATACCGGAGGATGAAGTGGAGAGTGTGATTCGGCATTGCCACTCCTTACCATGCGGAGGCCATGCTAGCTCACACAAAACATGTGCAAAGGTATTGCAATCCGGTTTTTATTGGCCTAACTTGTTTAGAGATGTGCAAGGTTTTGTAGCGGCATGTGATGCTTGCCAAAGGACGGGCAACATCTCAAGGAGGAATGAAATGCCCTTGAATAACATCCAAGAAGTTGAGATTTTTGATGTGTGGGGTGTAGACTTCATGGGACCATTCCCTTCTTCATGTGGCAATCTCTACATCCTATTGGCGGTGGACTATGTGTCAAGATGGGTAGAGGCGATCGCCTCTCCTACGAATGATGCCAAGGTAGTAGTGCGATTCTTCAACCGGGTGATCTTCCCTAGGTTTGGAACACCAAGGGTAATCATTAGTGATGGAGGGAAGCACTTCACAAATAGGAACTTTGGAGCACTTTTGGCTAAGTATGGGGTGACTCATAAGGTGGCAACACCCTACCATCCCCAAACTAGTGGTCAAGTGGAGATCTTCAACCGAGAGATCAAGGCCATCCTCGAGAAGACGGTGTCTAGGACAAGGAAGGATTGGGCTATGAAGCTTGATGACGCACTATGGGCATATAGAACCGCCTTCAAGACACCAATTGGAACCACCCCCTACAAGTTGGTCTATGGCAAGTCTTGCCATCTTCCGGTGGAAATGGAGCATAGAGCTTATTGGGCCATTAAGTGGCTAAATTTTGACCTCAAGGAAGCGGGAGAAAAGAGATTGCTTGATATCAATGCCCTTGAGGAGCTCCGGTTGGAAGGTTATGAGAATGCCCGGATCTACAAGGAGAGAACCAAAAGGTGGCATGACAAGAGGATCATTCCAAAGGAGTTGAGTGAAGGAGATCTTGTCCTTCTCTTCAACTCGAGGCTAAGGCTCTTTCCCGGAAAGCTCAAATCAAGATGGACCGGGCCATATATAGTGAAGAAGATTTTTCCCCATGGAGCTATTGAAATAGGAGGGGAGCATTGTGGAAATTTCAAAGTGAATGGGCATCGCTTGAAGAAGTATATTCCGGGAGCCCCGGTAGACATGATTGCCCCGCTTCACCTCGAATAGACGCTCCCAAGTATGGTCAAGCTAATGACCTTAAAGAAGCGCTTGGTGGGAGGCAACCCATTGGTAACATTTTTCCCTTTTCATTTTTGCTTAGATTTTTTCTGTTTTTGTGTGCTTTGTGTGTGTTTTGTCTACTTTCGTGTGTGTGCTAGAGCATTAGTGGCATTGGGAGCCTTTCTTGGCAATGAAAATGATGATGATGACACCCTCACCAATTATGGGTGGAGCGGACGCGGAACTTGGACGGCTAGCGGTGCCTAGCGCGGGCTCCGAAGCTTTGAAGGATGCTTAGAGCTCTCTACCATGGTTGAAAGGATCATCCAACATCAATTCACTTGAGAATTCCCAAATACCATAGCAAACAATTTTACATTGTGAGAACCTTCTTTCACTCTCTTTACTTGAATACCACATTGGGGACAATGTGTTTCTAAGTATGGGGTGGGGTTTGCATGATCCTTTGCATGATGAGCATCTAGGATAGGCTAATATTTTGCACATGTCTTGCATTGTACATACATATTTCGAATATTCCAAAAAATCGGAAAATTTAAAAAAAAAAAAAGTTTGTGCTTTCTAGGCTTGGATATGATCCTAATGATGAAACTTGTTTTGTGATTGGCTATGGATGGCCTTATGTGTTGAATTGATAAATGCATATGTGGACTTGAACTACTTTTCTTAAATTCTATGAATGACTTGTGATCATGATGATTGCCTAGAACGGATTGAGTATTGAAAGTCGAAATTACATGATAGTTCTTGCATACCATCTAGGAATGAATGAGGCATTTCATCTTTCTCTACTTCTCATCTTGATCATGATTGCTTGAGCACCTCAATTGATATAAAAACGACCTCCTTTAAACCCATCCGGGAATAGGAGCATGCTAGTGTGTTGAAATGTGTGAAAAGCAAGTGCGGGGTGAAGATGTAATGAAAAGAATGCCGTGAATAAAATGCTGAAATTATTGTGGAAGTGTAGCCAAAATATAGGTTTGGGGGCGTTGGTTTAAATGACAAGTAACTCGGTACACTTCACATAATCGGGTGTTGGTACCTTGCCAAAGTCAAATGAACCAATAGCCCTAACGAGCTTTGGTATGTGTGCCCGGTGTGGATGCACCTCGAAAACTAAGAAAAAGCCCGAGGACGGCTAATCACCAAGGTTTCGGCTTTTGTACACCAATGCCATTGTCTCAAAAGAAAAAGAAGAAAAAAAAGAAAAGAAAGCAAGATAGGGAAAAATATACACTTGGGGGAAGTTGATCGAGGACAAGGATGTGGAGTTAGTTCCATTCCCGGATTAGCATCACATAACCTAAAGAATCCCCCGCCCAATTGCAACGTTTCTCGGCCTTTTATGTCACAAGCCCTTATGACCTACTTGCATGTTTGTAATACTTAGTGATCTAGATTGGATAGACTCTTGATCTTCTTGACCTCTTCATCCTCACATTTCATGCATGTTTTTGAGTTAAGTACAATTGTCTTTCCATGCCCTTATTGTTTGATACATAATTGCTTATCCAATTGCCATTGATCATGACTATGAAGGTGATCCAATAGTAGAAGCACAAAACCCAAAAAGATTTTGCCATTTTTCTGCATACATAAATCATGTCATCTCTTAGTCTATAGTTGGGAATTTGCTCGGGGACGAGCAACCCTTAAGTATGGGGTATTTTGATAACACGATTTATAACATAGTCTAGGTGTACATTTAGATAGAATTCTCGCTCATTCATGCATGATCTAGCATTAGTTCAAGACGTTTTGCACCCAATTCACGTATTTTGTCGAGATAGACGTCTACACGGACTTGTGCGCGTTTTGTAGGTATTTCGGGAAGTTTAGGAGCTTAAACGATGCGTTTGAGGATCGTTCATTTAGATGGCACACCCTCGGACACACTAGGATACAAGCCAAGGGCTAAGGAGAACTCATGGAGCTTTACCAACACTAGCCATGCACCAAATCACAGCTTAATGACCCAAGGCGAAGTTTCTGCATAAAATCACGGTTCTCTGAAGAACCACGGCCGTGGAAACAGACCGTGGATTTTGCCAGATTTTCGTGACAGCTGTGCCACGACTCTCATGGCCAGCTCATGCAAGATTTGTTATAAAAGTGGTACTTCATGGGTTGTTTGAGGCAGCTGGGTAGTTCGGGAGCAGCTCATCCATTATCCATTTCTCTAACAAATATATTCTCAAAAATCAAGAGGTTTTCTAGGGAGGAAAGTGTCAAAGAGAAGGAGAAGAACTCCATTGAAGAGGAGGAGAAGAACACACCATAGCTTTCTTGTATTTCGGATTTCATTTTCTAGAGATTGTATGAGTCTTTGAACCTTCTTTTAGAAGGGTTGTAAGTGGTTCTAATTCTAATCTTCAGCTTAGTTTTGAATTAAGTTCACTTGTTCATCCCTTTTCTTTCATTATCTTGCAATGGATGTTTTGATTTTATGTTTGTTTGTCTTGATTTCCATTATGAATGTTGTAGGCTAAATTGATGTGGTTCTAGGGTAAGGAAAGGATGGTTATGGCTAGAACTATGATAGGACGGACTTAGATTTACCTTTGGATGACTTTTGCTTATAAACGTAGTTCCTGTTAGAAATCACGGGTAGTTCTTGAAGAACCACGGCCGTGGTTTCGGAAGAACAAACCGTGATTTTCCCTGGTTCGAAGGATTTTTGCCTTAGACCTATAAAATGTTGAAACCCTAAGTGTTTGTTGAGTTTAACCTATCCTAGGGTGACCTAGTGTAGTGACTAAGTGTTAGGAGAGACTTACCCGGTAATCCTTGCCCTTAGAATCTAAAATAGCAACCCTTAGGTAGTGGTGAGCCTAATAAGCCGCCATTGGATTAGATGTGCTAGGGTAGTTGTTTAGGACTTCCCTTTCCAAGACTTACCCGGTAAGGATAGGTTAGATCCCTAATTAACAATCCGGTTTGTGTAGAATTCCTATCCTTAGGTTCTTAGAGACTTTCCCGGTAATGAGACCTTAGGTGTGGACTAGTTGGACCATGAGACCTACCCGGTAATTGATCCCAAATTAGATACATTTAGTCCCAACATATCATAGTTAATCCAAAGAATGAATAGACAACTTGAGTTCTAAGCCATAACCGGAACTTCCGACCCCTAGAATCCGTCTTTTCTTTCCTTGATCATTATCTTATCTAGTTTGTTTATTTGTGCTGATTTTAGTTTATTTTGATTGTTTACTTTGCATGAATTGTGATCTTTGATTGATCACCAAAAACCGACCAAAAACAATTGAGATTTTCGTTTCTTTGTTTCCTCCTTTTCTAACCTTAGACCTTCACTAAACTTAATCACAAAACCGAATCAATTTCACCTTAGTCTTTGTGTTCGACCTCGGAATACTATCCATACTACAAACGTCCCGTACACTGCGGGTGTGCTAGAAGTTAGGATAAATATAACGAGTATAAATTTAAGACTTATTGCGTGCACACTTTTTAGCGTAACAACATGCACAATCAATCCTTTTATTATCTTTAATTAGGTGATATGTCATTACTAATGATACTTATTTTGTGACACGAGGGATTCCCAAACCTCGCCTCTATCCCCGTTTACCAACGCGGAATGGTAATAATGCATTTCACCGTCTACCTGACTGGGCTGGTCGTAGGGAACCTCCTAGACTCTCGCAAGAGCTAGGCAGATGATGTCACAACCCGTTATCATACACTTGGGTCCATTACACAATATACTAAAGTCGGCCTATTCCGGTTTCGTTATTTATCTTAACTAACAACACCACTCATACACATCACACACATGCAAGAAGCCAGCTAAGTAAGTCCGTGGACTTACCAAAATCAAATCTCGACTCTCTTAATCACAACTCAATCTGTAACTGTATAACTCGGTTGCCTGTCAAAGGAGACAAGTGTGTCAGCACACTTTCTAGGTAATTAGAAGTCTAAGACTTCTAAGACAGTAGATCCTATTAGAACAGAATTTAATACAGTACCAATTTATGGTAA
Source organism: Fagopyrum homotropicum (assembly GCA_033239125.1). Classification (NCBI taxonomy): domain Eukaryota; kingdom Viridiplantae; phylum Streptophyta; class Magnoliopsida; order Caryophyllales; family Polygonaceae; genus Fagopyrum; species Fagopyrum homotropicum. The sequence continues at coordinate 12,483,174 of BSWB01000008.1, forward strand.
AATGACTATTTTACCCTTGGTCCCGAAACTTCCAAAAATTTCATATATCATGCCTAAACTCTTAATTGAGACTAAAAAGTCCTATTCTAACTCCTAAAGATGAGTTTGGTTACAAACTGGCAATTTACCTATTTTCCTATTTTCCGAAAGATCGTTAAGGTCCAACTTCAACTTCAAATATGAAATTCGAATAAACTTATAAAAATTCCGAAATAATTATCTAGATCATCTATGATATCCAATCTACTCATAGGACAAAGAATTTCTTAAAACTGTTAAAGCATCACTTCTACAAAAATTTCTAAAGTTGGTTACAACACTTAACAAACAACACACTGTCTTAACTTTGAAAAATCATAACTCCTAAACTACTCGCTGGATTTATCCCAAATTTTGATATGTTATACTATAAAATCTTATCTATAATATATCCAAAATTCAGCCACAAAGGAGATCAAAATCCTATTTAAAACTATCTCACAAAACCGAATTTCAGCACAACAGAAAAACTGCTTACGACTCAATCTTTGAAAAATCATAAATCCCAAACCACTCGCTGGATTCCTCTCAAAATTTAATATGTTCTACAACAATATGTCCACTATATCATATCCAAAATTCAAGCCCAACGGAGATCAAGAGCTTATTTAAATTATCTCACAAAACAGCATCACTTGCTGTTTTCCCCAACACTCAGCACATATATAAAAACTGCATGAGGCGTCAAATTTGGAACACAATAACTCTCAAACCGTAGCTCGAATTCCTCTCAAATTTTAGTATTTTATACTATACAATATCGACTAAAACATATCCGAAAATCAGCAAGAAAAGAAGAGTCTAGCGTACCCAAAAATGGACCCGAAGTTGACTGCTCAACACTTTCGAAAATTCTGAAAAACGCAAGAATCTGTACAGCTCTCCTACGGTTGTTCTGAGTAGGTTTAACAGACGAAACGGTTACACGTTAGGCAAGGAAAAGGTGGACTGAAGTGTAGTGTAGCAAGGATTACAAGCCTTACCCGATTCCGAGACTCGAAGACATGAAGGAAGATGGCCCGAAGGCTGCTGCTGTCCCTGTGGCGCATCTGCAGTGAGTAGGACACGCACTCTAGGGCTGGCTATGTTGTTGTAACACCCCGAATCCGCGGGACTCGGGGCGCTACGGGTTGAGACCTCACAATGGGTCCCGACCCTTAGCTTGACAACAATTTCACCGGATCTTGAACAAGGCACAAATATAGGCCAAAACCGAAATACATTTTATGCAATGTAAGAAAACCCAAAAGAAAACAAACCACGGACTTCAGCCGAAAACAACTACAAAGACCAAACGCCATACATGCGGCATACAATAATACAATATACAAAACTCCAAACATGACTCCAAACAAAACCCTTCCTAAAATGTACGGACCCCCGCTGCCCACCCTTCCGGATCTCTCGGTCGCATTCCTAACCTACAAGACAATCTACAACAAACGGTATAAAACCGTTAGCTATATTCAAAGCATTAGAATCATGGTGAAAGGCACAAACACAAGTCAATCATCATAAACACCCAATACACTCCAAAGCACACAAGTCCGGTTTATTATCTTATTATTATTAAGTCATATCCCGTTCTAATTCAACTTAGGTTGTGACACGAGAGTCACCAAAACTCGCCTCGGTCCCTACTTACCGGCATGGAATGGTACTGATGCATCTGACCGTCTACCAGCACGGGATAGTCGCCGAGAACCTCCTAGCTCTCGCGGGAGACAGGCAACTTGTCACCGCCCGTTATCATACACTTGGGCCAAAATAATATAAAGGTCGGTAATCCTAATTCCGGTTTAGTTGTTATAAACAATAAACAATAAACACACACCACCAAACACACATCAATGCTAATATAAGGAATACGAGCTAAGTAAGTCCGGAGACTTACCTCGTCCCAAAGCTAAACCGATCAACAATATCTCTCAACTTCCCGTAGGAAGATACTCAACTCCTGGCCAAAACAAGGCACACGATCAATATCTATCTCTCATGCTAGAAGTCCTTAGACTTCTAGTCCAAATGACCTCTATAAGGTCATACAACTCACATGTCATGATAACACGTTCCTATCTCGAAGCTCTCACAACAACAGGTAATCCCAAACCTCAAGCCTAATGATTCTCACAAGATCAAACCATATACTCGAAGCCTTATAACAACCTCACTAGACCGCAATACCACCTCAAGCTTAGAATCAACATCAATCCATCAAACAATATCAAATCCTCAAAACTCACTTAAGGTTCAAAGCCACTACTTGGCATTCACTCTAAGTTATGCTAGACTATCAAGCCTAGCATGATACTAATACTAAACATAACTAAATCGAGTAAGATCATAAGCTCGGAGAAGAGGGTACTCACATGACGTCAAAAGACGGAAGACGATCTAAGGATGTCGACTTGGACTTGTTAGGCCTTTATCGGGACGCTTCCGAACCTAACACCAAAACTATACAAATTTAGCTTATACGCTAAATTTGAACGGAAGAATTTACATATATAAATCTAAGGAAAACCTCACTTTAAAACCCAAGTTAAAGCCGTAAATATATATTCCGGGCAAATTGTATAACATCATAAACCCAAGGTAAAACTCGTTTTCAAAGCCAACGTTAAAATTCCGTAATTTAATCTTTGAGTCATAACCCGGAATTAATCCAACATGAGCATAATATATATGGTATATATAAATAAGAATATAATTCAAGTAAATCTCAAATTTAAAACCCATAGAAACATTGTCAAGAACAATTTATGAAATGCTAAAAACTTGTGTCATAAATTGTAAATAAATCTTTGGGCTATTTTCTTGTAATTTATTCCAACACGGGTAATATTGCAAGATTCCAAAATATGGGTAAAATATGTAAATATATAAAGCTGGGTAAAATCTGTAATTAAACCTAAATAGAGGGGTCCCGATTTTAATTAGGTTAAGGCTCTCTTCAACCTTGAACACGCGCAGAGGAGAGGCAAGCGGAAGGAAGAACGGCGGCAGTGTTGTGCTGCACAGGTCAGGGCGAGGATGGAAGTGTCGGTAGCAGGCACTTCCGGCGTCCTCTGGGGTCTGCTTCTCTTGCCGGCGGAGGAGAGACGAAAAGGGGAACAGATGCGGCGGACGGGCGGCGTTACAGAGGGGAGGAGCACATGGTGGTTCCCTCCTGGCGGCGGAGCGGTGGGGCAAAGTGTGGCTCGACAGAGGAGCAGAAAAAGGGGCAAGGCGAAAGCGAAGGCGAAGGCAGGATTCTCCGGCGGTTGGCAGCAGAACAGGCGGATGACCAAAGATGGGCGAAGGGAGGAGAGGCGGAGGTGACCATGGCTCCGCAAGGCTCCAGGCGGTGGAGCACATCGACGGCACTAGCAAAGGGTTGCTCCTTGGCGTTCCTGAGGCGGAAGTGGTTTGTCTTGACGGTGACAAAAAGAAGAAAAGAGGGATGCAGAGGTGGGTGAGTTGCAACGCAGGGGAGGCTTCTCCATCGATGTTCTGGACATCGATATCGTGACGAGGCGGATCAATTGGGGGGAAGCAGGAAGACTGAGAGCTAGACAAAGGAGAACAGAGCTCCGGTGGGGCTGGAGTGTCGAAGAGTTGCAGGTGAGGGAGGAGACTTGCAGCGTGTGAAAGCTGAGCAAGATAGATCGAGAGGCAAGGAGAGGTGCTATGAGAGTGAGTTGTGTGGTAGCTTCCATAGAAGAGGGGATGTCGAGGGGTCAGTTAGTAGATAAGGATAGGCCAGACGGCTATGGCTAGGTAGCTTGGGCGGGGCAGCTATGACTCACGTGCTCGAGCGGGACTGCACATGCCAAGATGCCAGGGATGACAAGCATAGAGGAAGGGGAATTAAAAAGAAATGAAAAATAAAGAAAATAAACTAAACGAAAATAACTCGATCGGAAATACTCGGATTGGGATTTCCAAATCGGAAAACTTTCCCGACTTTTCCGAAATAATAACACGGATATACGCGAACGTATCCAAAAATAATAATAATAATAATAATATACTCCGGAAAGATTTTTCGCGTCGTAAAACACTTTTTAAAAAAAATAAAATAAAAATAACCCCTTAAATATCGATAAAAGCCGCAAGAATAAAAACGCAAACGCGCCTAAAATTGGGGCGTTACAGTTGTGTCGTTGTAGCTGTATGATTGGAGTGTTGGAGAGGGGTGCGACAGTGGCCCAGGAGGCGCACCCGCGGCGCTCCCACAGCCTGGTTCTCAACTGCCCAGCGGCTAGAGCAAACACGCACCATCTGATCTTCTCCTGGCGCTGTTGTGCACGAACCGAAGGGAATGGAAGGCCGACTACTGTCTTGGAACGAAGGGGAGAAGGAGACGGCTTCAGTCGAGTATGCAGAAGGCGAGGAGAGGCGTTAGGTTAGCAGCGAGATGTTCGCTCCTGGTATGGCAACGAGGCGGCCATGCTTGTCGAAGGAGGAAGGAGAGAGCTCCGGAGTATCTTCCAGCATGACGGTGAATTAGGGTTGCTGTGTTGCGGCGTGAGCTGGGATGAGGCAAATGGGCAATCTACTGTTGGGCCGGGTCGAGAGCAGGCTGGGAGCACGCACAGAAATGGGCTGAGGTGAGGCTGACATGAGAGTTGGGTTGAACCAAGGTGAGCTGAAATTGTAAAAAGCAAAGGTGGGTTGGGTTGTCAAAACTCGTTAAAACTCGTCATGGCCTTGTCAAGCCCATGCATGACCTTGTCACGGATTTGTCATAGCCTCGTCATAACTCGTCATGGTATCGTCACAGCTTTGTCACAGTCTCGTCTCAGCCTTGTCATGATCTCGTTTAAAGTCGTCGTTAAGGATTAATTATAAGAATTAGGGTTTGATATAATTCTATCATTTTATGTGAATTAAATTCTACATAAAATGAAAAATAATTATAAGAATTAGGGTATGCTATAATTCTATCATTTTATGTGAATTAAATTCTACATAAAATGATAAATAATTATAAGAATTAGGGTTTGCTATAATTCTATCATTTTATGTTAATTAAATCCTACATAAAATGATAAAATTTGTGAAGAAAGAAATACTAGATAGAATGGGAACCGTCAACGGCTCGAAGTCCGAATTGATTCGGAAATAAACGGAATAAAAATTCCGGATATTATATCAGTACCCCCTTAAAATAAGTTTCGTCCCAAAACCTAGAACAAGGTACTTAATTAAACGAGTTCCATAAATAAACGGGTATGTCCTAGTCTCATTAAATTTTTATTCGCTTCCCTAAACTTCTCTAACCCTATCAAGGCATAACGAAAAATCCGGTCGTTACAATCTAGGCTAAGACCGGGTCCCGGGCTTCATGTCTTGTCCATACCCGTCTGTCATTGTAACACCCCGAATCCGCCGGATTCGGAGCGCTACGGGTTGGGACCTCACAATGGGTCCCGACCCTTAGCCTGACAACAATTTCACTGGATCTTACAACAAGACACAAATAAAGGCAAAACCGAAATTCATTTTAATGCAATGATATGAACCCCAAAAGAAAACAACGAAAGACTTCAGCCGAGATACAACGCTAAAGTCAACCGCCATACACGCGACATACATAATACCCTAAACAATACATAAAAACAACCCCCAAAACCCATCCTAAAATGTACGGACCCCGGCTGTCCACTCTTCCGGATCTCTCGGTCGCGCCCCTAACCTGCAAGGCAACTACAACAATATCGGTATAAAACCGTTAGCTAGCATTCAGGGCATTAGAATCATGGTATTGGCACACACACACATAAGGCATCATAAACACACAACATGTTCCAAAACACACAATCCGGTTTATTATCTTTTTATTATTAGGTCATATCCCGTTCTAATTCAACTTCTTTTGTGACACGAGAATCCTAAAGATCTCGCCCTTGTCCCCTTTCACCATACGGGTTTGTACTTGATGCGGATCAGCATCACCCGATGGGCTGGTCGCAAGGCACCTCCCAGTCATCCCCATTTTGGACTGGACAAGCGGTCACCGCCCGTTATCATACACTTGGGCCAAATATAAACATATAAAGTCGGTGGTCCTATTACCGGTTTAGATGTTATAACATAAGCAATAATCACACAGATAAACAATAAACACACACCACCAAACACGCATTGAAACTAATACGGAGAATACGAGCTAAGTAAGTCCGGAGACTTACCTTTACTAGGTCAAGTCCAATCAACGATAACTCTTTGCTACAAATGGGTCCAATCTCAACTGCTTGATCATAACATGAGACTTGTATCAATATCATATCCAAAACCTTAGAAGTTTTCACTTCTAAATAAATAACGCTCATCTGAAGAAAACACTAAACTAACCTTACTTGGCGAAACGGCAATTATATACCTGGATCCAAATACTCTAAAAGTTACTTAGACTAACTAAGGTCAACTAAACATAACTACTAAAAACTCAAAAGTTACGAGAAACACCTAAACATACCAAGCACGTCTACTCTTTGCTAGATAACCAAAAGAAAACCAAAACGAGTATCACTAAGACATGCCGATACATATATATAACAACAATCTATGAGCTAAAATCAAGAATAAAAGGAACTCATTCTAACTACAAGATACCAAACTCCACTTATGACGGAAATTCCACTAACATAACTCTTCAAATAAGTTCTTATATACTTTAAGGAGCTTGCATCCATATATATGCTCAAATGCTATCAATTAAGCTATCTCGAGTCATATATCCGACATTTAACTCATCCTCATTGCTAGCCTACAATCATCCATGTAATACCTTCATACAACATTCATTTCTCATGCCAACTCAACCTTCTTCACAACTCATACTAAACATACAAACACAACACCCGATATATCAACTCTCAACTTCTATAAACGACATTCTTTCTACCCACAAGTACAACATAAACCGAAACTCTCAACAGACCTTCAACATCATTAATACCATATAAAACATACACATAATACTGATCAACATTCAAATCCCGTAACTCAGGGTTCTACAACAGCACAAGAACTCACAATGTGGAAAAAGAAGACGGCTACTGGTGTTCCGATTGGCAGCTCGTCACTGACGGTCGGAGAGGATGGCGGCACTAGTGGCGGCAGGGAGGGAGACAACATCACGCAGCAACAACGAATTCCCGACCGTCGAGGTACGTTCGAGCCCTCTCTGAGTCCGTTGTCGAAGTTGCCTTGGTGTGGAGCGGACGGCGACTCTCTCTTGTCCTCGCGGGGTGGCCAGCGACTCTCAAAATCCGGCCGTGCGGATAGGAAGACAGCTGGGTTCAGATCTACAGTGAAGAACAGATGGAGTGAAGGCACCTGCTACCTGGTTCATCGATGAAGAAGATCGAGACTGGTCCACCATCCTCCTCGATGGCTCGGAGCAGACAATACAGCCCTTGGCAGAAGAAGGCGCGGAGGCCTGAGGCGAAGCAAGAGGAGGCAGACGGTGGTCGGTCGGTTTCGAACTCCCAAGGCACTGGTGGAGGCGTACGAAAGGGAAAGAAGGAGGTCCGGCACGGCGAGAGAAGGAGGAGACCGAGGAAGGTCCGGCGCGGCAAGAGAAGGAGGGGACAGAAGGGTTTGGTGGAGAGAGCGAGAGGTGGAGAGGTGGAGAGGAGGAGACAGGGAAGTCTAGGTCCGGCGTGTAGCAGGGCGGCCGACGTATAGCAAGGCGGCCGACGTGCAGCAGCTTGGCCGGCGCAGCAGCTTGGCCGGCGCAGCAGGACGGTCCCAACAGTGACGGCTGAAGGAGAGGGTTTGTGGAGGCAGCTTGCCCTAAGAAAAAAAAAAAAGAACAGAAACCCTTACTCTCATATGCTGATGGGCCAGCGGGCCTTTCTTGATGGGCTTGCTGGTCTATGATCTTGATGGGCCTGCTGGTATGTCATATTGACGGAATTTACTATACTACTATCAACTAAAAGTCCAAACTTGTTAAATTACTTGTTGACTCGGAATTCATCGAAAAAGAAAAATAATAAAATAAAAAAAAATTTCCGGGCATTACATCACTCCCCCCTAAAAAAACGTTTCGTCCCGAAACTTAAATAATCTAAGGTTGTTTCGGGTGAAAACAATAACGAGGTGTATCGACCGCTTCTCATGAAAGCGTTATCATTACTATAGCTACACAATAAATCCTCAAAAACCCAACCATCCAAAAATTTAACACAATAATATCACATTCAAGCATGGAAGCACAAGCAACCAGTCACATAAAATCACAAAAGAACAAAACCGAGAACTAACTTGTCGGTCTTGTAGTTGCCCAAGATAGTTTCTAATAATACTATCCTTCGTCTCCCAAGTAGTCTCATCGGCTTTTCGTCTAAAGCACTAAAATCTGTGACACATGTATGTACTTAGACCGTAGGCGTCTAGTATCGGATACTCCACGAAAGTATTATCAGGCTTGACGGTCACATCCTCGTAGCAGATGACATATCTCGGATCCGATATGTATTCTCTCAACCGAGGCACGTGGAACACTGGGTTGACACCTTCTAATATTGGTAGGAGCGCTAGCCAACAAGCAACCTCCCAATCTGCTTTAAGATCTCTAGTGGTTATCTCTTATAACTCATATTTAGGTCCTTTGATAACCTTACCGAGTATAAGTTATAAAAGTCCTATTCCTTTTATTGAATGTACTTACTTCCAACTTCTCAAAAGATCATGACCATCGTATCTGGGACAATGATCTTATACATCTCCGTAACTTTACTAGTTGTTTAAATACGCTTCTTGGAAGATAACTCGCTTGGTCCTGTTTTCTTAATATGACCTAGTCAGACTGTTCATCCACTAATTAATCATCACCTACTTCTCGAGTCTTGATGTAACTCAATAGTCAAAAATTCGGTGGTCAATTTCCCGCATTCCCTTAGCATCGTCATTTTCATTTTTTTTATTTTTTTTTTATTTATTTTTTTTTTTGTAGATCTCTAATTTATCAATAACTTAGCCTCGAGCTTCTTACTTAGCTTCAAACATCTTAAAGTAATGTGGCAATATATCAGAAATGATGATACTAGACCAAAGGTGAGCTCTCACTATCGTTAATGGATCATAACCACTCACTAAATGTTGATAGACCATCTGCATTGCACTCTTTTATCCACCACGGTTATCAGCCCGATATTTTCACTCTAACTCAAAACGTTACCCGACTCCATTCCGATATAACATTACACGTAACCTCTACTCCGAGATTATGCTTTCTCTATGCGCAGTTACTAGGTTGTAAGTATACTCCCGTCGCTCTTTATGTCTTTCAACTCAGTGTGATAGTTACTCACTTTGAGCTTTCTAGTGCAAACCTTGCACCATACATTGGTTACGTCATCAGCTATTCTCTCAATCCATCAGGTAAAAGACTCTAGAGTACTCCGTTAGGTATTAAATTCCAAAAATACTCGTCTTTCGACATGTGACGAAGTCGTCATGCTTCACTCGAATCCATATTAGATTACTACTCTTTCAATAATCTCTTTATGCACCTACTTTCTTGTCTAATAAGTTCTCATACAAAATTTTTCAGCCACTCCACGTAGCCTAACTCACGTTTGTTCCAAACGAAATGCATTTCTCCAACTATCACCGTCTTTAACTTGACACGTCACCTCTGTGTACCCCTAAGCTTCTGAGCTTCCAACTTTGTGGGTTAGGGCCTATCATGCTTCCGCTGCTCTATATTGATTATTCTGTTGTCACTCCTTAATCATAAGGCATCTTTTTTGTGAGTCCAAAATGATTGACCCAAAACTCTTGTCAAAATACACCATGAGTCATATCCGGAAGGGGTATCAAGTACCTTCCTTACTTGCTATTATGAAATGAGATAACGATTGGAAAACAACCTCATCCTCTTACTCTCTTAATTCTTCTAACATAAGTCCATACTCTCCGACTTAACCGGAGTCTATTATTAACCAACCAGTAAGCAACCTCTAACACGATTTTCACTATACCGTTAGTTAATTTAAAAAGATCATTGTTGACTACTTGAGGGAATCCTCCAAGGAATCGGTAAAGTCACTTTATAAATCTTCAGTCACGATTTACCTAGCTGACACATTCACGTTCTCAGTTGTCATCGGTCAGCCTACGGCTAACTTACCTCAAGGTCCCCTCATATCCCTTCTGGCATTGACTTTCCTTGTGAGCACCGCTTATGGTTAATCCCTTTAGGCTTCCTCGGTAAATCTCGGAAGAGCACCATAAGTCCAATTTGTGTGGAATGCTAGGCGCCTTCTGTCTTGATTAACGTAGGACATTATCAAAATTATCTGCTGCTTCTTACTCCTCTAGTTCTTCTTATATAATTCATCCGTGCTAACATTGATTTGTACCCTTTTCTTCGTCAGTAGGTAAGCAAATGCGCACAACAATTATCTTTACTTCATTAACGACATAAGGGGGTCATTTCCAGCCATCAAATCTTCTAAGGTTTCTCACTTATGTGCTTCCATAAGGGTACAAACTACAGGACTTAACCTTGCTTCAAAACAAATGACCTTATTTTCTTCGCTTTCTCTGACATCCCAACCTTTTGGAGTTCCTCGTATTCTACATAAGCTTTCACCATAGACATCATTTATTAAAGTAGGTGTAGAAATTTATACTTCACTTTCTTTTGCAACTTCAATCCAATAACAGAGGTTCTCAATTTAAAACTTCCATATACCTCTCATACATCTTAGGTCAACATCAAACTTCCAAACTTTGGTCTTCGCTTACCCTTGTTTGTCACCTTATGTATCTCTTGGTATTCCTTAAACAACTTCACAACTGTACTAGTAAGCCCCGTGGAGAACGCTAGGCAAACTCCCCATCCAAAAACACTAAAATATCAAACTCATTACATCTCCAGGTACTAGCATCATTACTCTAAGCTTGCAGCGTTGCCCTAATCTAGGTCCTCTTTTTCACGCCATAGCCACCATGTCTCTTCCGTGTGAGTCTAGAAGCTTGACTTATCTCTTGCCTGCGGTAACATATCATACATTTCATACCCTGCATCCTCTATATACTCCCGTTTTTAGGTACCACCTCCATGGCACCTTACCTTCTTCTTGATTCACTACTTCTCCTTTACCGTGATCAAACTTTAAAACCTCTAATTCGTGTATTTCTCCCATACGTCAATTCCATGACCTACAGAGGTCGCATAAGGTCATCTAAATCCCTCTATTTGACCATAATCTTGTTTACTCATCGTCTTCTACTCTCATCAATAGACAACCCGCACCTGTGCGTTCTCAGTTGTCACCGGTTAACTTGCATCTGACCTTCTCCAAAGTCAACGACTTATTCTTCTACTACACTTCTCATGTTTCCATTCTCATGAAGGCTACCCTCCTCGGGGTACTTTATCAACTCCGTTAGTTCTTTCTTCATTTCAAGATACCTCTTCTTTATAAGGTAACTATATCTTCTTGGCCTTGTTGTTTCAAATGACCCAACTTCATAGGCTTAACCGTCCATCATAATGTGTTGTAAGTGTAATTTCCCCACATCTCTATCGTTTATAACCATTCTCTTCTCTTGGTTGGTAACTTAAGTCTTTCGATCCCCGCCCCTTGTTTCATCTTTCATCTTTTGAAGATCATCACCCACACACACTTTCTCCTTCTTAACATTGCTCAGTCTCATCACCACGACGGAAAACGATTGACTCCGCAAGGTAATTCTACTATGTGAACTTTTGCCATGTAATCCTCCTCATAACTCTCGTATTTCTGAAGAAGTCTCCTGCTTAAGCTCTCACAAAAACCGTCACTTCACTTTCTAGTTCTTCTATAAGCTTAACTTACGCATCTCATGAATCTTCGTATTAGTTCGACCACACTTCACACTCTGACTCTCATGCTTAGGATCATCTAGGAAAAACTTCACGTCTCAAGTAAATACCACTTCTACCCTTGCTAGTATGCACTCCTTTCCTTCCCGCTCCGCGTCTTTAGTTATCCATGCGTCGTCTTGAAGAATCATAATTTCGTTGTCTCGACTTCACTTCATTGTTACTCGTCATCGCTTTCTCGGAACCACTCCCACAACTTCAGATTGTTTCCCTATTTGTATATCTTCCATCTCAGTTTTGCTTATGTTGAATCGAGGTTCTCTTCTCTTTGTTTGTCCTTGTGATTAACACCATCTCTAGTCTTCATATGGCTGCTTAGATGCTCTCTAAGGAGTCTGAGGAATCATCGGGGTGCTCACTAAAACGTGATGTTCAACTCGATACTTGAGCATTTTCGTCTTCGTGGTGACACTATCCTAAGCCAAAAGGCATTGTTCAAGGTGCAATGATAGTTCTCTATCATCCTAACTATAAGGTCCAAAAGCCATATGCTACTATATATCCAAGTACATGTATATGACTATATAAGTCCTATGTCCACATTGTTATAACCAACATATCACATCCAAGCAAAACTATTACAACAACACAAGGTCCCAACACTTATATGATATCATCATGCCACATGTACAAATATCAATATAAAAATCATGCCTTCATTTTCACATAACAAGTCCATCATGCATAACTATAATCCATATATAATAATATTCCAACAACATCCTAGGCCCACTATAAATATCTACATAACTACACATATCTATATATATATATACTAAAAATCCAATAAACTATGCTGCCAAGATCCACGGAAGGAGTGGTGGTCCGTACATTCTACCCCGACTCATGCATGTGATTTTGAAAACGAAAACTCAGAACCCGCGGGGTTCTGTTTATTCCTTATTCGGCCTTTAGAAGATTGTGAGTGCCATTGTTGTCAACCTAGGGCTCTGATACCACTTTGTAACACCCCGAATCCGCCGGATTCGGAGCGCTACGGGTTGGGACCTCACAATGGGTCCCGACCCTTAGCCTGACAACAATTTCACTGGATCTTACAACAAGACACAAATAAAGGCAAAACCGAAATTCATTTTAATGCAATGATATGAACCCCAAAAGAAAACAACGAAAGACTTCAGCCGAGATACAACGCTAAAGTCAACCGCCATACACGCGACATACATAATACCCTAAACAATACATAAAAACAACCCCCAAAACCCATCCTAAAATGTACGGACCCCGGCTGTCCACTCTTCCGGATCTCTCGGTCGCGCCCCTAACCTGCAAGGCAACTACAACAATATCGGTATAAAACTGTTAGCTAGCATTCAAGGCATTAGAATCATGGTATTGGCACACACACACATAAGGCATCATAAACACACAACATGTTCCAAAACACACAATCCGGTTTATTATCTTTTTATTATTAGGTCATATCCCGTTCTAATTCAACTTCTTTTGTGACACGAGAATCCTAAAGATCTCGCCCTTGTCCCCTTTCACCATACGGGTTTGTACTTGATGCGGATCAGCATCACCCGATGGGCTGGTCGCAAGGCACCTCCCAATCATCCCCATTTTGGACTGGACAAGCGGTCACCGCCCGTTATCATACACTTGGGCCAAATATAAACATATAAAGTCGGTGGTCCTATTACCGGTTTAGATGTTATAACATAAGCAATAATCACACACATAAACAATAAACACACACCACCAAACACGCATTGAAACTAATACGGAGAATACGAGCTAAGTAAGTCCGGAGACTTACCTGTACTAGGTCAAGTCCAATCAACGATAACTCTTTGCTACAAATGGGTCCAATCTCAACTGCTTGATCATAACATGAGACTTGTATCAATATCATATCCAAAACCTTAGAAGTTTTCACTTCTAAATAAATAACGCTCATCTGAAGAAAACACTAAACTAGCCTTACTTGGCGAAACGGCAATTATATACCTGGATCCAAATACTCTAAAAGTTACTTAGACTAACTAAGGTCAACTAAACATAACTACTAAAAACTCAAAAGTTACGAGAAACACCTAAACATACCAAGCACGTCTACTCTTTGCTAGATAACCAAAAGAAAACCAAAACGAGTATCACTAAGACATGCCGATACATATATATAACAACAATCTATGAGCTAAAATCAAGAATAAAAGGAACTCATTCTAACTACAAGATACCAAACTCCACTTATAACGGAAATTCCACTAACATAACTCTTCAAATAAGTTCTTATATACTTTAAGGAGCTTGCATCCATATATATGCTCAAATGCTATCAATTAAGCTATCTCGAGTCATATATCTGACATTTAACTCATCCTCATTGCTAGCCTACAATCATCCATGTAATACCTTCATACAACATTCATTTCTCATGCCAACTCAACCTTCTTCACAACTCATACTAAACATACAAACACAACACCCGATATATCAACTCTCAACTTCTATAAACGACATTCTTTCTACCCACAAGTACAACATAAACCGAAACTCTCAACAGACTTTCAACATCATTAATACCATATAAAACATACACATAATACTGATCAACATTCAAATCCCGTAACTCAGGGTTCTACAACAGCACAAGAACTCACAATGTGGAAAAAGAAGACGGCTACTGGTGTTCCGATTGGCAGCTCGTCACTGACGGTCGGAGAGGGTGGCGGCACTAGTGGCGGCAGGGAGGGAGACAACATCACGCAGCAACAACGAATTCCCGACCGTCGAGGTACGTTCGAGCCCTCTCTGAGTCCGTTGTCGAAGTTGCCTTGGTGTGGAGCGGACGGCGACTCTCTCTTGTCCTCGCGGGGTGGCCAGCGACTCTCAAAATCCGGCCGTGCGGATAGGAAGACAGCTGGGTTCAGATCTACAGTGAAGAACAGATGGAGTGAAGGCACCTGCTACCTGGTTCATCGATGAAGAAGATCGAGACTGGTCCACCATCCTCCTCGATGGCTCGGAGCAGACAATACAGCCCTTGGCAGAAGAAGGCGCGGAGGCCTGAGGCGAAGCAAGAGGAGGCAGACGGTGGTCGGTCGGTTTCGAACTCCCAAGGCACTGGTGGAGGCGTACGAAAGGGAATGAAGGAGGTCCGGCACGGCGAGAGAAGGAGAAGACCGAGGAAGGTCCGGCGCGGCAAGAGAAGGAGGGGACAGAAGGGTTTGGCGGAGAGAGCGAGAGGTGGAGAGGTGGAGAGGAGGAGACAGGGAAGTCTAGGTCCGGCGTGTAGCAGGGCGGCCGACGTATAGCAAGGCGGCCGACGTGCAGCAGCTTGGCCGGCGCAGCAGCTTGGCCACCGCAGCAGGACGGTCCCAACAGTGACGGCTGAAGGAGAGGGTTTGTGGAGGCAGCTTGCCCTAAGAAAAAAAAAAGAACAGAAACCCTTACTCTCATATGCTGATGGGCCAGCGGGCCTTTCTTGATGGGCTTGCTGGTCTATGATCTTGATGGGCCTGCTGGTATGTCATATTGACGGAATTTACTATACTACTATCAACTAAAAGTCCAAACTTGTTAAATTACTTGTTGAGTCGGAATTCATCGAAAAAGAAAAATAATAAAATATAAAAAAATTTCTGGGCATTACAGTTATGTCCGGCCGGACTACCCATCGATACCCGGATCTATTTTTGTCCTATTAAAAAATGTTTAAAATAAACATTTATTTATTATTGAAAATGGTAAAATAACATATTGAAAACAAAAAAAATATGTAGGAATCTTTTCTTATGTTGTTTTTATGTTAATTTTTTCGCTTTATATTGATTTTTTTTTTCAGATGAGGCACACCTCCCGAAAAGCTCTGTAGATAGAAGACACTAAAGTTGACGTGTCATTCTCACAACTTTTGTAGGGTTAATTAAACCATAAAATATTTTTATTTATCCAAAAATAAAACAAAATTTTGTAAAATTAACTAACAAGATCTCCTTAATATTTTAAAAATAATTTGGTTTACGTGTTTCTTTTATTTTTAAGCCGTCGAAATTTAAGTAATTTATTTATTGGGAAGATTTTAATTTTTTTTTTTTTAATTTATTTTTGAAGGATTATAAGCTCAATTTATTTACGTTAAAAAATTTCACGGAGTTCCCTATCCCACATTGATTATAAGTAAGTCTGATAGTTTGATAACTTGTAAATAGAGGGTTTGAAGATTAAACAAATCACACATTTCTTGGCCTTTTGGTTACCTTAAGTGTAATTTTTAGTTATAACAGATTAATATCTGTTTTGTGAGTCGTTGGCCTACTGTTTTGGGGGTCGTTGACCTACTGTTTTGTGGGTCGTTAAGTCATTGTTTTCTGCGTTGTTGACCTACTGTTTTGTGGGTCGCTAAGTATTTTCAGCAATTTTTTGCTAAGTTGAAGTATAATTTTTATTCATAACTTAATATTCGTTATATGGGTCGTTGACCTACTAAAAGTGATGGTTTGAAAACTTGTATAAACATATGTTAATAACGGATATTGAAGATTAAACAAATGATACATTTCTTGGCCTTTTAGCTAAGTTGAGTTATATTTTTATTCATAACGGATTAATATATGTTTTATTGGTTTTTGACCTACTTTTTTATGGGTCGTTTACTTACTGTTTTTAGCGAATTTGCAATCCCACGTCGATTATCAAGTAAGGTTGATACTTTCAAACCTTGAAAGCGTTTATGATTGTCTAAATTAATACTAATTTATCCGTTATTGTATGAGATTTTGTTTAATTTTATATTATAGAATTTTTCATCATCATTCAATAAATTTTTTTTTTAATTTAAAAATTTTCAGATTTTGATTTTTTAAATATAAATGATTTATTAAAAATGTATGTTTTTTAAATAAAATATTACTCTACGGGTATTTTTTTTATCTCAGTATTTTGTTGTCCTATTATGTTTTTTAATCATAAATTACGGGTATTCTTTTTATACATTTCATAAATAACAGACTATTTTAAAATTATAACGGACTATTTTAAAATTGTGCATTGTATAACGAAAAAATAGTCACAAATAAAGAACTTCTTATTATTCTACACTTCATAAATTTAATCCTTATACAATGCATAATTTTTTTTAAAAAAATTACAATGCACAACTCCGTTATAGACTTATAACTAAATTATTTTAATATATTGTAATTATCTAAATGAAACCCGAAATATAATTTTGTAAAAAAAAAGAATTTGAAACGAAATGTGTGATAAATAATAAAATAAAAATATCTTAAGTTCGTACAACTAATATTATAAAGATATCCGCACAAGGTGCGGCTTATACACTAGAATTCTATCAAAGTGAGTGTATTTTTATTGAGGTTCCTCCGGAATAGTCTGAGTCTTTGTTTCCCAAGCATTATCATTTTCTATTTTCTTTTTCTTTTTAAATTTGAGGATGAAAGTGGAGATATTTTTCTACTTCTTTTTTTATAAATAGTAGGTCCCACCACAATTTGGACGGAAAAATGAAGAGTGGTTGATTGTTAGCATCCAGAGGATCCATAGTATAAAATCAAGGCCCTTATTCGGACCCATTAATATTTAATGTTGGCACCCATAAAACATGTCTCTCGCACACTATGCGCGAGAGAGTAAAAAAAATTCAAAAAAAAAACAAAAATTTAATGATGCAGCTCACAGGGAAGGAATTTCCCTTCCCAATGCTCTCGCACACTATGTGCGAAAGGCTAAATATTATTCAAAAAAGTACAATGTCCAGATACAGTGCTTTTCTGCATTCATGTCGGAACATCAGTTCCCAAGGCTCTTGCACATAGGATGCGAGAGGCCATTTTGGGTCAACCGACAGCTTTTGCCTTCTTCTGTCTTCTTTCCTTCCCCATGAGACCCTTCCCCATACAACGTTCCTTCCCGAAGATCGGATTCCCTAACCCGTGACCAACCCTTCTCGTGACGCCTTTCCTTTCCTTTCTTCCTATATCTTCGGCTCTCAACCCTCACATATGCGAAAGAGAAGAGAAGAAATAAGAGCAAAAAAATTTCTCAATCAAATAGAGTTATTTTTTGAAGCTTCTTATCATTTTTAAAAATGGTACGAACGGAAGCGGAGAGGGAAGCCATAAGACGAAGGCCTGCGGAAAGAATTGCGCCGGAAAACGCCGCAATACACGAAGCTGCGCAAAATCCGGTAACATTAAATTAATAAATTTACATGAGTATATTCTATGAGTATATTTTAGATGAAATTAATGTTGGTATATTTATATTTGTAGATTTTAGGTGAAATGAAAGTTAGTAATATTATATCAGTTATTTAAGCTAGTAAAATTCGTTAACCTTAAATTAGTAAATTTATAAAGTTTATTTTAAATTAGTATATTGTAGATAAAAAAAAATTAAAATGTAAGTAAGTTAGTAAAATGAAGTTAGTAATTTAAGTAAGTAAATTTATATTACTATATTTAAGATAAAATTTGAATTAGTAAATTTTAGATGAAATTTGTATTGGTATATATATATATATATAGACTTTAGATGAAATGTAAGTTAGTAAAATGAAGTTAGTAATTTATGTTAGCAAATTTATTTTACTATATTTTAGATTAAATTTAAATTAGTAAATTTTAGATAAAATTTGTGTTGGTATATATATATATATATATATATATATATATATATATATATATATATATATATATATATATATATATATATATATATTATAGATGAAATGTAAGTTAGTAAAATGAAGTTAGTAATTTAAGTTAGTAAATTTATAAATATAATTTTTAGTATTATCTATGCAATTACAATTTTGCATATGCAATTTTAATTTTTAATATTTTACATGCAATTATAGATTTTGTACATTCATTTATAGATTTTAATATCTTACATGCAAATATAATTTTTCGCGTGCAATTATAGATTTTGTACATTCAATTATAGATTTTAATATCTTACATGCGAATGTAATTTTTCACATGTTAATTATAGATTTTACTTTCTTAGATGCATTTATAATTTGAGAAAATTTAGTTAATAAGGCACTTTTTGTTTCTCGTCTACTAACTAGGCCCCTCTATTTTTGGCTTAAATTTTTAAATCTAAAATAAATTAATTTAAGGGGCATAAGGGGAAAGCGTAAAATATGAATCTTATAAAATTATCTTAGGGTTTATTGCAGGATTTGCAGTCGTTCCATATTTCAGATATGATTTCGCTCAAGATGAATCTTCTCGATCAATAGCGGTTTTCTGCGTTTTCCGACTCTACAAAACCTCCTGGAGAAGTCGCCGCCTCGCCTGCCTGGAGGAGCTGCCCATTCGCACGCCTGGAGAAGGTGACTACGTGAAGAAACCGCCGATGCAACCGTCCACTCGTACGCCTGGAAAAGGTGGTTGCGTGATGAAATCGCCGATGCAACCACCCACTCGCACGCTTGGAGAAGGTTGTTGCGTGATAAAATCGCCGATGCTGTAACGCCCCGTTTATTGGGAGTGTTTCCGTTTTTTTTATCATGTCCAGCTTTTATCGTTATTTTAATAGCTTATATATTTTTACGAGTATTTTACGTCGTAAAATTAAATTCTATGGGTATATATGTATACATACACTGATATATTTTATTACTCACGTTTAAATTATCATATAATCTCGGAAAATAAATTGCGAGAATGATTTTTGTACTTCAAAGTATAATTTTTGCGAGTTTATTTGTATATTAGATCCGCATATATTTTCCGCATTTTATTTTACGAGGAAAGTTCGGAAAAATTCTCATATCCGATAATCCCGTTCCGAATGCTTTGACCGAGTCTATTCTATTACTCTTTTTCATTTTCTATTATTTTATTTTATTTCTTTCTTTTCTTTTTTTTTCCCTCCCCTTTCTTTGTTCCCGACCTGTGGGATGAGCTGCCCTCTCCTTCCTCTGTTTGGAGTTGTCAGCAGCTAGCAGCTAGCCTATTGCCGCCTAGCCTGCTTCTACTTCCTTTTGGACCGTCTTTTCGTCACCCCTGCCTAAACACGCAACTCTCTGCACCGCATCACCTCCTTCTAGTCACCCTTGCAACCACACTATCTATACAGCCTCTGGGTTGTCTGTCTCCCCTCACATCTCCCTCTGCTTCTCTCTCTCACTCAACCTGCATCTCCCCATCAGCCTGCACTCTCATCCTTCTCTCTCGCCTTGTGCAAACTGTCTGCAATCACCGGGAGAACCTCGCTGGAGAAGCAACGGCCATCCACACCAGGAGTAAACCTCCCCCATTCCGCATCTCTCGAGCCAACGACCACCTTCACTCTTCTTTGTTTTCTCCTTGCTGTTCGCCCCGGAGAAGGAAGGCAACCACTGCCACCCTCTGCACCACCGGAGGGAGCCACACCGCCAGCCTTGCACCAGGGCGTGTTGCGCCTTAGTCGAAGCCGGAGCTGACCCGTAACGCGCCGCCCTCTTCTCCCCCTGCCCTGTGTTCTCTTCTGCTGCGAAAAGGAACACCCGTTTTCGCCGGAGTGGGCCGCCTCTAGCCAGAGATTGGCCGCCCCTCCTTCGCCACCGCCAGGAAGGGACGGTCTGCCGCCTCCGTCGCCGATTGAGCCGCCGAGAGGTTGGCAGCGCCGCCGGCTGCTCCTTCTTCTTCTTCCTCTGCGTCAGAACGTTCCAAAGGTTGAAGAACCCTTTATGGGTTAATTATTTCGGGCCCCCTTCCTTTTGGGCTTATTACAATACTGACCCACTGTTTTGTAATTGCAGTTTTGAACCCAGTTTTTGTATTTGAACAATATACCCTCCTGCAGATTTATTTACAATTATGGACCCACATTTTACATTGCAAATTATGACCCAACTTTGTGCATATTATCTTTTGTGCCTTGTTGATTTAATTTCGGGTTATCACCCCAAAGATTTAATTGCGGATTTTGACCCATGCTTATATGATTGGATAATTTGTCCCGGGAAATGTTTTTGCGGGTTTTTAACCTTCGCTTTGAAACGCGTTTTACCTTAGATTTATACAGTTATATTTTCCGTTCAAACTTAGCACATAAGCTAATTTTGCTTAGCTTTGGTTTTAAGGTCCGGAAGCGTCCCGATAATGGCCCAGCGAATCCATTCTCGACATCCTTAGATCGTTTTCCGCCTTCAAACTCGTGTGAGTACATTCTTCCTCCATCTAGTAATATTTAGTAGTATCATGCTAGGTTGGATCTAGCATAACTTAGGGAAAATGCCAAGTAGTGGCTTGGAACCTTTAGGTGAGTGTTTGAGGTTATTGATGTTCTTTGACATGTGGTGTGTTGATCTTGAGTTGTTATACAATTGTGAGCCTCGTGGTTGATCTTGTGAGACTTGAGGTGGTATTTATATGTTGGTTGAGATTGCGGAGTTAGGATGAGAGTATCCTAGGACTTGGGGCAAATAGTTGAGATCTCGTGAGTTTATGAGGGCTAGGAGTGTATCCTAGTTTATGAGAGTGTTTGACCTAGTAAGATGATATAGGACTAGAAGTCTAAGGACTTCTAGTTTGTGATTAGTTGTTGATTAGTGTGTCTTGTGTTGAACAGGATTTGGTTATATTCCTACGGGAAATGCGATTGGGTTGATCTTTGGGACGAGGTAAGTCTACGGACTTACTTAGCTCGCTTTTACGCATTATTTGGATATGTGATGGTGGTGTGTGCTTTATCTTTGTTTATAATCATGAAACCGGATTAGGGCAACTCGGTTATATATATTTGGCCCATTGTATGTTATTATCGGGCGGTGACATCACCGCCCAGTTTCCCGAGGGAGACTGGGGGGATCTCTGCGACCAGGCCATACACGGTATACGGGCGGGCTTCTTCATCACTCCCTTAGGGTATACGGGTTGGGCGCCGCCACACTCCTGTTGGTTACACGGGGACAGAGGCGAGAGTTATAAGACTCTCGTGTCACACTTGAACGAATGAATTAGATATGGTATAACCTAAAAAGACAACTTAAGTAACGGATGTGTATGTATATGAGCATGATGTGTGTGGTGTGTGCTTCCGTGTGTGTTTGTGCCTTTACTATCTTTATAATGCCTAGAATGTGAGCTAACGGTTTTATACCGATTGTTGTAGTTGACGTGCAGGTTAGGTGTTGCCGAGTGATCCGGAGGAGTGGGCAGCCGGGGTTCCGTACATCTTAGGCTGAGTTGGGTTTTGGAGTCCTTGTGTTGTTGTTATTGTATATTATGTTGATGTTGTTGTAAGGACGGCTGAAGTCTTTCCTTTCTTTTACTTTCGGGTTTCATAACATTGCATAAAAATGTATTTCGGTTTTGGCCTTTATTTGTGCCTTGTTGCAAGATCCGGTGAAATTGTTGTCAGGCTAAGGGTCGGGACCCATTGTGAGGCCCCAACCCGTAGCATCCCGAGTCCCGCGGATTCGGGGTGTTACAAAAGTGGTATCAGAGCCCTAGGTTGACAACAATGGCACTCGCAATCTTATAAAGGCCGAATAAAAATAAACAGAACCCTCAAGGGTTCTGAGTTTTAAAGAAATGAATTTCGTTTTCAAATCATGTGCATGAGTCAGTTGGGGTAGAATGTACGGGACCACCACTTCCTCCGCGGATCTCGACGACGTAGTTATTGATTATTATATTATGGATATATGTGTATATATGTAGATATGTATATGTGGACTTAGGATGTTTTGGACTATACTTGTATGTTGAATTGTAAATTGTTTATGGACTGGTTATGTTTATAGTAGTAGCATGACATTTATATCTTTATATATATAAACATATGGTATACTAATATCATATTAGTGATAGTGGACCTTATAGCTAAGAGGATAGAAAGCTAGCATCGCCCCCTTTGACAACGCCTTTTGGCCTAGGATAGTATACATATGAAGATAAGTATGCTCAAGTTATCGAGTTGAGCATCAAGTTTTCGCAAGCACCCTGGTGATTTCCTGGACTCCTTTAAGAGGACGTCGAAGAAGAGTAGAGATGACGTAACCAAAGGACAAACAAGTAAAAGAAAACTCAAGACAACCTAAGAGGAACCAAGATGGAAGCAATACAAGAGAAGAGAGCAACATTAAAGTGTAGAAGCGGTTCCAAAGAAGCCATGATTGAACGACAACGAGACCAATAGAGATAATAAACTTAAGTTCTTCGAGAAGACGCGTGGACAACTAAAGATGCAAACAAGTAAAGAGGACTACATTCTCGCTCGAGAATAAAATTGGCATTTTAAGTAAGACGAGTTTTCAATAGGCGCTCCTAAGCACGGGAGTTACGAGGAAAAGAGTGGTTGGACAACTGGGAAAGATTTATGAGAACCGTAAGTTAAGCTCATGGAGGTGCCAGAGGGTGAAGTGACGATCTTTGCGAGATCCTGAGCGGGAAACTATTTAGACATATGAGATTTACGAGGAGGATCACGTGGTGAAAGTTCACATAGTGGGATTACCGTGGGAGTCAATCGATTTCCGTCATTGTGATGAGACTGAGCAACGCTAAGAAGGAGGAAGTGCGTGAGGAGGAGGATCTTCAGAAGATGAAAGAGGAAACAAGGAGCTGGATCAAAGAACTTAAGTTATCAACCAAGAAGGATGTGAGTGGAGGCTAATTAATGTCAGAATATTTGAGGAGTGCATTTGCAAAACATCATGAAGAGCGGTTAAGCCATGAAAGTGGGTCATATGACACAAAAGAGCCGTGAAGGTATGGTTATCTTACAAAAGCGAAAGGAAGAGAGGATCGCAAAAAAGAGCTAACGGTGTTGAAGCGGAGTAAATGAGCTAGTGAAGTTAAGACAAAGTACCCGAGAGGCTATCCTTTCAGGAGTATGGTAGGAAGGTAAGTCGTTAACTTCGGAGAAGTTCAGAAAGAAGTTAATCGGTGACAACTGAGAACGCACAAGTGCGGGTTGTCTATTGATGTGTGTAGAAGGGAGCAGTAAACAAAACTATGGGAACATAGAGAATCGGGAACAAGAGCTTGGAGTATTCGCGGTGGATCAATGTCAATAGTAAAGAGGTACACCAATGGACGCGCATTTGTTTTAATCAAATAATGTTGAACGAGTTCAAGCAAGTAGTTATAACAAGACCTCCAAGGAGGAGATTGTAACGATCTTAAACGACCTTCTTAGGTCATGAGATTGACATATGGAGGAACGCCACGGGTTACAACTTTTAAGGTTTGATCATGGTAAGGGGAGCTAGTGAATCAACCGTAAGATGAGGGTTCCATTGTACTTGTACATAGAATACTGATAAATATATAAGGTGACCAACAATAGTAAGGGAAGATTGAAGTTTTGAAGTTTGAAGCCAATATGAGATGTACAAAAAGTACATGAAAGATTGAGGATAGAACCTCTACGTTCGATTGGACGTTACATAAGAAAAGGGAGTGATTCTACACCTACACGAAGGAATGATGCGAGCTTTGGTAGAATACGAAGAAGGTAATACTAATATATTATAAGGCGTGATTAAGCCCTGCAGTTAGGACCTTCATGACTTCACATAAGTGTGAAACCTTAAAAGATTATTAGAGCAAGTCTCCCGAGTTCTGGAGATGAAGGATCTTTGAAAGAGGACGATGAACATTGCAGCTAAAGAAGTATTAAACCATGTGTTCGATGGACGTCACCTCAACAGATCAGGGTGGACAATTTGACCAATGTTAAGACAAGATTGTGACGATATCTTACGATATGTGATGGGAGAGGAAAAGTTGGAACCCGAGATAGAACGAATTTCAAAGCATCCGGAGGCGAATTTACCATTAAGAAGATTTGAAGTATTATAGAGGACACTAGTCTGTGAAGAGAGAAGTTGTATAACACCAATTATAATCTCCTCCAGATGACAACGAAGTATTGATTGAGAAGAAGATATGATAATAGAGTTTTGAGAGTTAAAGAGGAGATTTATTGGTACCATTGTTTCGATTTGCTCTAAGGAATGATGGGTATGAAGTGTACAAGTAATTCTTCAAGACAAGGTCTTGATCGAGTATTGCAGAGCAATGTAAAAGTAATAGCATACATGCCTTGTTAATAGAAGTAGTATGGAGTAAAGTGCTTCCTTCGTTACTTGGAACTTACAACAAGCATTGAGGAAATGTAACATCAAAGTTTTGTTTGACAAGAACCAAATCCAATGGTATAAATTAGAAGTTCGATCCTCTTTGTTAGAGACAAGCAAAGAAGAAACATAATGGAAATGTGCATTGAGAAAGACCCGAGAGTAGTGAGCATTCACCCGGTGTTTCATGTGTATCAATCTAGGAAGTACATGTATGGCTCGAGAAGTTTTGCTGGTCTTGATGAGTTAGTGGCATCGTAGAACAAATAAGGCTAATAGGAAGTCGGAGGATAGTATCTTTAGTTGAGTTTTACGTTGAGCTAGTAGCGTTGATAAATCGAAGGGTTGGACCTAGTTCTTTCCTTTGTTGAGTCATGTGCATGGGCGATGTTATATGTTGATTGCGCCCCGTCTGGGAATGAGTTTTATGACCGGTTATAGTTCTATTGCGATGATGGTTGGAGCAGTTTTAGTGCATATAGATTAGAAGGTTTAAGCCATCTTAGTTTGAGAGTTCTTACCTCGGCCTTAGGGACCGAGAAGTTCAACGTATAGCAAGTTTCGGGACGAAACTTGTTTTTAGGGGGATCTAATGTAACGCCCCGTTTATTGGGAGTGTTTCCGTTTTTTTTATCATGTCCAGCTTTTATCGTTATTTTAATAGCTTATATATTTTTACGAGTATTTTACGTCGTAAAATTAAATTCTATGGGTATATATGTATACATACACTGATATATTTTATTACTCACGTTTAAATTATCATATAATCTCGGAAAATAAATTGCGAGAATGATTTTTGTACTTCAAAGTATAATTTTTGCGAGTTTATTTGTATATTAGATCCGCATATATTTTCCGCATTTTATTTTACGAGGAAAGTTCGGAAAAATTCTCATATCCGATAATCCCGTTCCGAATGCTTTGACCGAGTCTATTCTATTACTCTTTTTCATTTTCTATTATTTTATTTTATTTCTTTCTTTTCTTTTTTTTCCCTCCCCTTTCTTTGTTCCCGACCTGTGGGATGAGCTGCCCTCTCCTTCCTCTGTTTGGAGTTGTCAGCAGCTAGCAGCTAGCCTATTGCCGCCTAGCCTGCTTCTACTTCCTTTTGGACCGTCTTTTCGTCACCCCTGCCTAAACACGCAACTCTCTGCACCGCATCACCTCCTTCTAGTCACCCTTGCAACCACACTATCTATACAGCCTCTGGGTTGTCTGTCTCCCCTCACATCTCCCTCTGCTTCTCTCTCTCACTCAACCTGCATCTCCCCATCAGCCTGCACTCTCATCCTTCTCTCTCGCCTTGTGCAAACTGTCTGCAATCACCGGGAGAACCTCGCTGGAGAAGCAACGGCCATCCACACCAGGAGTAAACCTCCCCCATTCCGCATCTCTCGAGCCAACGACCACCTTCACTCTTCTTTGTTTTCTCCTTGCTGTTCGCCCCGGAGAAGGAAGGCAACCACTGCCACCCTCTGCACCACCGGAGGGAGCCACACCGCCAGCCTTGCACCAGGGCGTGTTGCGCCTTAGTCGAAGCCGGAGCTGACCCGTAACGCGCCGCCCTCTTCTCCCCCTGCCCTCTGTTCTCTTCTGCTGCGAAAAGGAACACCCGTTTTCGCCGGAGTGGGCCGCCTCTAGCCAGAGATTGGCCGCCCCTCCTTCGCCACCGCCAGGAAGGGACGGTCTGCCGCCTCCGTCGCCGATTGAGCCGCCGAGAGGTTGGCAGCGCCGCCGGCTGCTCCTTCTTCTTCTTCCTCTGCGTCAGAACGTTCCAAAGGTTGAAGAACCCTTTATGGGTTAATTATTTCGGGCCCCCTTCCTTTTGGGCTTATTACAATACTGACCCACTGTTTTGTAATTGCAGTTTTGAACCCAGTTTTTGTATTTGAACAATATACCCTCCTGCAGATTTATTTAAAATTATGGACCCACATTTTACATTGCAAATTATGACCCAGCTTTGTGCATATTATCTTTTGTGCCTTGTTGATTTAATTTCGGGTTATCACCCCAAAGATTTAATTGCGGATTTTGACCCATGCTTATATGATTGGATAATTTGTCCCGGGAAATGTTTTTGCGGGTTTTTAACCTTCGCTTTGAAACGCGTTTTACCTTAGATTTATACAGTTATATTTTCCGTTCAAACTTAGCACATAAGCTAATTTTGCTTAGCTTTGGTTTTAAGGTCCGGAAGCGTCCCGATAATGGCCCAGCGAATCCATTCTCGACATCCTTAGATCGTTTTCCGCCTTCAAACTCGTGTGAGTACATTCTTCCTCCATCTAGTAATATTTAGTAGTATCATGCTAGGTTGGATCTAGCATAACTTAGGGAAAATGCCAAGTAGTGGCTTGGAACCTTTAGGTGAGTGTTTGAGGTTATTGATGTTCTTTGACATGTGGTGTGTTGATCTTGAGTTGTTATACAATTGTGAGCCTCGTGGTTGATCTTGTGAGACTTGAGATGGTATTTATATGTTGGTTGAGATTGCGGAGTTAGGATGAGAGTATCCTAGCACTTGGGGCAAATAGTTGAGATCTCGTGAGTTTATGAGGGCTAGGAGTGTATCCTAGTTTATGAGAGTGTTTGACCTAGTAAGATGATATAGGACTAGAAGTCTAAGGACTTCTAGTTTGTGAGTAGTTGTTGATTAGTGTGTCTTGTGTTGAACAGGATTTGGTTATATTCCTACGGGAAATGCGATTGGGTTGATCTTTGGGACGAGGTAAGTCTACGGACTTACTTAGCTCGCTTTTACGCATTATTTGGATATGTGATGGTGGTGTGTGCTTTATCTTTGTTTATAATCATGAAACCGGATTAGGGCAACTCGGTTATATATATTTGGCCCATTGTATGTTATTATCGGGCGGTGACATCACCGCCCAGTTTCCCGAGGGAGACTGGGGGGATCTCTGCGACCAGGCCATACACGGTATACGGGCGGGCTTCTTCATCACTCCCTTAGGGTATACGGGTTGGGCGCCGCCACACTCCTGTTGGTTACACGGGGACAGAGGCGAGAGTTATAAGACTCTCGTGTCACACTTGAACGAATGAATTAGATATGGTATAACCTAAAAAGACAACTTAAGTAACGGATGTGTATGTATATGAGCATGATGTGTGTGGTGTGTGCTTCCGTGTGTGTTTGTGCCTTTACTATCTTTATAATGCCTAGAATGTGAGCTAACGGTTTTATACCGATTGTTGTAGTTGACGTGCAGGTTAGGTGTTGCCGAGTGATCCGGAGGAGTGGGCAGCCGGGGTTCCGTACATCTTAGGCTGAGTTGGGTTTTGGAGTCCTTGTGTTGTTGTTATTGTATATTATGTTGATGTTGTTGTAAGGACGGCTGAAGTCTTTCCTTTCTTTTACTTTCGGGTTTCATAACATTGCATAAAAATGTATTTCGGTTTTGGCCTTTATTTGTGCCTTGTTGCAAGATCCGGTGAAATTGTTGTCAGGCTAAGGGTCGGGACCCATTGTGAGGCCCCAACCCGTAGCATCCCGAGTCCCGCGGATTCGGGGTGTTACAGATGCAACCGCTCACTCGCACGCTTGGAGAAGGTGGTTGCGTGATGAAACCGCTCACTCGTTGACCATCACTTCGACCACCAAGGGAGCCGCCGTGTAATAACTGAAAATTTTTAATTTCCGTTTAATACCCGATCAAACCGGATTCCGATCCGCCAACCTAAATCTTTAAAAAATAAAATAAAATAAAATAAAATAATAAAAGAAAATAAATAAATAAAAGAAAATGATATTAAATTCTATCATTTTATGTGACCTTGATTCACATAAAATGATAACGTATATAATTCCGTAAATAGTTCCGTAAATAATTCCCGTACATTTCAACGATTCCGTACGAGTTTTTATGTTTCACTTCAGCTTTTGTATAATTGGGGAGCAGGCCCAATTCTGGCCCAATAGATCCGGCCCACTTAGCTTTCAGCCAGCCCACAATGTAACTTAACCCTATTGCTGAAAAATTTAACCTAATTATCATTTAACCTAATTATCTTTAACCTAATCTAATCAACACTAATCTAACCCTACCTACCGCAGCCTGGCTTCACGCTTCTGAAGAGAACGATTCTTCCGCCGTGTCTGCGCAACCTCACCTCCGGAGCGGATACACCGCTGGGACGCCACCACACCTTCACCGGGAACCAGAAGCCTCACCTGCCGCCGCTACTGCTTTGCTTTCTCTCGTACCACACGATTGCCAGCCTTCTGTGCGCGTCGCCTTAGCCAGGACCGCACCCAACCGGCTGCAACAACGACTGCGCCGACCTGCTGCACACGCCGCTGGATCTGCTGCACACGCCACGGGATCTGCTGCACACACCGACCTGCTGCACACGCCGCTGGATCTACTGCATTCGGACCTGCTGCAGTTTCGACCCACTGCACCCCCATCGAAACGACGCCGGAAAGGAAGGTCTTCTCCAGCCTGCAGTGAATTAGAATCCGGGTAAGCAGTACGGTTCCACCCTCCTCCCTTCTTTTGGACTGCAGTAACCATTCCGCTATTAATCTGATGCCGCCTTATCTAAAGCTGGCTCTTCGTTGGGAGATTTACAGCAAACCGAGTCATCCCTGCTGCGGGTCAGTGTTTATCTAACGTCTAAGCCTAATACCTTTGTGCGGTATTGTAACACCCCGAATCCGCGGGACTCGGGATGCCACATTGGGCTAGGATCTCACAATGGATCCTGACCCTAGCCTGACAACAAGTTCACTGGACCTTACAACATGGCACTGACAGATATAAAAACAAATACATAAAACCGTATAAATTGTATAACAAAAGGTAAACAACAACATAGCCGAGTATGAAACGACATCCTCACTCAGGAGGGAAACAAGACATCATCCTCACGCAGGAGGGAAAACATAACCAACCCCAAAACCAACCACCTAATGTACGAGAGTCCTCGGCCTGTCACCCTGCCAGATCACCCAGTAGCGCCTAACTTGTAAACATCTACAACACGGTATGAAACCGTTAGCTAACCATACATATATGAGGTAATGCATAAGCACAAGCACAATCATGAAAGATAAACACATCAGTATGCTATCACACATTTACCCATTTATTATCTTTATATAATAATCATTCACTCAAAAACCGTATATATAGATATAGATAGATGAAAGTATGTGACACGAGGACCGATACATCCCCACCTCTGAGTACAATGTCCAGCTGTACGAGTATCGGTCACACAATCCGTGTACCCTATGGGAGTGGATTGCGCCCTTCCTGTAAACCAGTATGGCCTGACATCAGAGAACCTCCCAAACTCCACGGCGGGATGAAAGGGAAAGGTTATCACAGCCACGCAGTGGGGCAGTCAATAGAACATAGGTCGATAAAAACGACAACTCATGATATCATAGCAAACATATAAAGCACACACCACTAATGCAAACACCCAATATAGGGATGGTAGCTAAGTAAGTCCTACGGACTTACCTCAACCTCGTACAAACTCAACCACGATCACCTCTACACTGGAGGGACAACACGGCCTATAAACAAGGCGTAAAGAGATATATCAACCTCTATTCATCAAAGGGGTCACACCTAGACCCAAAGGGATCCATAAGGATCATACTCAATCTATGAGCCTCACAACCAACTAAACCTCAATATCTCAGCATAACTCACAATTCCTCAAATATCAAGGTAGTATCTAATCAACATTCCTCAATCTCAATTTTAATCCTAATTTAATTAATTAACCTTCAATTAATTAATTAGATTTCGCCAGAATAACGTTTTGCCCGCAAGCAATTTCTAAACCCCCTGTCATCAGATTTCATCAAACAAACAACCCATAATGACCAGAATAATATAACGACCATAATGGAATTTCTAATTGTCCTATTTGACAAGCCTAAACTCAATTTAGGTCAAATCGCAGTACGAAAAACGAATAAATTCATAACTTATTCGTTACTAACCCGATTGACGATCTGAAAGAAGATTCGGAATCACAACGACGTAGGCTACGCATGGACAATATCAAATTCATCGGAATCTGAGCGACGGAACCGTCCTGGTGACATATATGCTCGACCAGCCCTCCATATACTCGGAAATGCAGAAACTCGGTACCGTTATGAAGAGAATGAAGAGAGGAATCCAGAAACTCAAACGGAATTGAAATCGGATTAGAAACGGAGAGTAGATCTGAGTTTGAAGGTTGAGAGAAATTAGAGCTTTTACGAGAAAACGTGAAATGAAATGAATTAATAATAGATTTTCCGCTATTTATAGTGAAGACGATAATTATCCTTTAGTAAAGTCGATAATTATCCTTTAACCGATCCAAAGGCGGGTCGAACCTCTTTCTCCAAACTTCTCTAGATTGGAACATTAAATCTGGAATATTGTAGGGATAATTATTTCACAAATGCCTCGGAAAACGTGTATTCCTAAGCCGTCTTTCTTAGCCATTAAGAAACGAAATAGCGACTCTTTTGGCCGTTTTGTCTCTCCATGTTATTTCATATCTAAGACATATCCGATGTCCTGATCATTTCTCTCAACTGCATTTTTATTAATTGGAGCTCTCAAATGCTCCAAATAACACCGGAGGGTAAAAATAATTACCCGGGGGAAAAAGTAAAAATTTCCCCAAACGTCCAAAATTACGTCAGGAACATAACGGTGGGACTCTTACTCATCACTTGCGAAGTCTTCGCGAGTTATATGTTAATTACTATCAACGATTAAGTTAATCAACATTAATTAGAATTCGAAATCCTAGCTATTACAGGTATATTGTGTATGTTGTAGTTGTTGAGTAAGGGATGAGAGCAGTATATAGGGTAGTTAGACGAGACATAGAGAACGCTATTGAAGTTCATTATAAGAGAGAATTGAACATAAAATGGTTCAATAGGGTTCATGTATAATATGTTCTGTGAGATTTGAACTGGAGACTTCTAGTAGAAATGAGGGAAACATATGCTAACATGGAGAATCGAAGTTAGGACCTCCTGCACACTTTATGTTTCAGCCTTGACCAACTGACTTTAGGATCTAGTTTCGATACCTTAGAATGAACATCCACCGTTGAAATTTTAATATGTTGTAGATTGCAATACGTAGTTTAATGTGTTAAAATTTGAGAGAAAGTTAACGGTCGGATTGGGATTTACGAGGTCCTAAAGTAGGACAGTTGGGTTGTTTTTACAGCAAGGGAAAATTGACTAAGTATGGATTTTTTTCAGCTTTCCTTCCCACTTTGGAGATTTATGGGAGAACTATGTTTAAGTTTTTGTGAGAGATAATTACCCCTATGCTTAGTATGCATATCATAGAGGATCTAGGATTTTTTTTACGGAATTTTTATAACCTTATCCAAGATGTGTATATGAACCTAAAATCAAGCTTTAACGACTATAGAGTAAATTAAGAATGTTCAATAACTCTTCTAAAACCTGACTAAACTTTGCTATGAAAATTAGGTTTAGGACATAGGTCCTAGAAGGAATTAGTAAACTAAATGATAGACTTTTTCGGATTTTCGGCACTAAGGGTAAAATGGTCTTTTACCGTAAGAGAGCTTTTTCCGTAATTCCTTCGCATGAGGTTGTACATCTGGATGGGATTTTGATCCACATGTTTTATTTGACAGGCGTTTGAGTTACCACGGGTTCGGACCGAGTTGAGATTTGAGAAAGCGATTTTTGATCAAGGTAAGTCCATGCGACTTACTTAGCCGGTTTCTGGATGTTAGTTGAATGATAATGGTGGTGTGTGCGATGTGTGTTTATAATAACAACTTGTTAGGACGACCGTTGTTATTATGTGTTAAGGCCCAAGTGTATGTATAACGGGCGGTGACATCACTGCCCAGCTCTGCCAGGAGACTGGGAGGTTCTCTATACCCAGACCATACAGGTACACGGTGAGATGCATCGGATCCACTCCTGATGGGTACACGGGGGCGGAGGCGAGGTTTGGGAATCCCTCGTGTCACAAAATAAGTATCATTAGAGTGAATGACTTAAATGAAGATAATAAATGGATTGTTTGAAAGCATGATGAGTGTTTCTTATTTTATGTGTGTGTGTGCTATTATTATTCTTCTAATGTTTAGATAACTAGCTAATGGTTGTTTTGTTGTGGTTTTAGTTTTACAGCAGGTTAGAACAGCAGCTGAGTGGTCCGGAAGTAGTGGTCAGCCGGGTCTCCGTACTCCTTAGAGTGGGGGTGTTGGTTGTTGTTTTGTTGTCTTTCCTTTTGATAAGACAGTTAGTCTTTTCCGTTGTTTAAGTACGATAGACTGTTAGACTTTGTTGCATTCATCCTTTTACAAATGTATATTTTTATGAATTTCGGTTTTTCTTATTTGTGTCTTATTGCAAGATCCTAGTAATATTGTTGTCAAACTGAGGTCGGGACCCATTGTGAGGTCCTAACCAGTAATGTCCCGAGTTCTGAGAATTCGGGGTGTTACACGCCGCCTTGCTTTCCGGGCGAAGTTGTCGCTGCCTTGCCTTCCAGGAGATGCCGCTGCCGTTGTTGCAAAAGGAAGGTTGAAGAAGTTGTTGCCATTGTTGCAAAATAATTGTAAGCTGCTCACCTATTCCCACAGGAAACTTCCTAACCCTAACGGGGTAAATTCAAATTAAGGTGAATTACAAATATCTATCCATATTTTATATTTATATTTATGATCCCAATTTTAGTAAATCTACAAACATACTCTTGCAAAGTTAATTATATATTTTGACCTAGATTTTATAATTGTAGGAAAAGCTCAGAGTTTTGGGAGTTCACAAAATGTCCCAATTTGATTAATTATAGAATTTTACTCAACTTTATAAATACAAAATATAGTATTTTTTTATAATTATAAATGTGCTTGTGTAACTTGATGGACTCGACGGGCTTGAACTTGTGTAACTCGATGGACTTGTGTAACTCGATGGGCTTGGACTTGTGTAACTCGATGAGCTTGAACTTGTGTAACTCGACCTTGAGTAAATGACAGACGTACTTTTGGGTTTGTGCAACTCATTTGAGATTGTGGTACTCGAGCTTGTGTAAACATTGTGTATAAACAACCGAACTTGTGTAATTTCAAATTGACCTATTTTAATAACTACATAATTTGACATTATAATTGAAATTGTGTAATCACATTGTGTAATTGGAATCGTGTATTAATATTGTGTAATTAGAATTGTGTATTTATATTGTGTAAGTAAACTGTGTTTAATATTGTGTAGCGGAAAATTGTGTGTTAACATTGTGTAAATGAAAATGTGTATAAATTTTGTGTAGCGGAAAATTATGTATTAATACTATGTATCGACTAGACAATACACAAGTTCAATTAGTTCAGCTGGTATAAGGGTGGGAGGGAGGGCATATTGTTCACAGTTGGATACTCACTACTTACAACAATTAGTATTTTGTATTGGGTATGGGCTTAACTCGTGTGGGCCTACTAGGCCTGAACTAAACTTGGGCTTAATTAAATTGATTGGGCTTGAACTCAATTAAAATTACCAATTAACTCTTTCAATTAATCTTTATTAATAAAAAAGAGGGGTCTAGTTTGTCTATAACATAAAAAATGGCCTACTTAATACTACAACATCCAAAAAGTGCCTACTTAGCCAACTCACCCTATAATTTTCCACATGTAATTATAGATTTGGATATGTTATATGCAAATTATTATTTATTTAAATATTTATTTATTGCTGTTCTAAATTATTAAATATACAGCTTAGTAGAAACTTCCAAAACCAACGTACTATTCATATGTCGGGTCGCAACCCACCAGTAGATCTAGGAGAGCCATCCACGACACAAAACATGGACGATTTATCATATCTTAGGTTCGACGCCTCTCCTTCATATCT
Source organism: Fagopyrum homotropicum (assembly GCA_033239125.1). NCBI lineage: Eukaryota > Viridiplantae > Streptophyta > Magnoliopsida > Caryophyllales > Polygonaceae > Fagopyrum > Fagopyrum homotropicum. The sequence goes on from BSWB01000008.1 coordinate 12,518,073, forward strand.
TCTGTACACTTCATATGTAACACCCCGAATCCGCAGGACTCGGGATGCTACGGGTTGGGACCTCACAATGGGTCCTGACCCTTAGTCTGACAACAATTTCACCGGATCTTTCAACATGGCACAAATAAAGGCAAAAACAAAATTCCTTTTAATGCAAATGATAAGAAACCCGAAGGAAAACAACAAAAGACTTCAGCCGATAAACAACACCAAAGACCAAAACGCCATACACGCGGCATACCAACATAATAAACAAAGAATAAAACACAACCCGACTCTAACCGAAACCCACTCCTAAAATGTACGGAACCCCGGCTGCCCACTCTTCCGGATCTCTCGGCTGCAATCCTAACCTGCAAGGCAATCTACAACAATCGGTATAAAACCGTTAGCTAATATTCGAAGCATTAGAATCAAGGTGAAAGGCACAAACACAAGTAAATCAACATAACACACAAAGTACACAAAATCACAAGTCCGGTTTATTATCTTTTTATTATTAAGTCGTATCCCGTTCTAATTCAACTTCTTTTGTGACACGAGAATCTCCCGAAACTCGCCTCGGTCCCCACTTACCGCATGGAACGGTACGGATGCCTCCGACCGTCTAACCACACGGGCTAGTCGCCAAGAACCTCCTAGCTCTACGCAAGAGCTAGGCAGTGATGTCACCGCCCGTTATCATACACTTGGGCCAAATAATATAAAGGTCGGTGGTCCTATTTCCGGTTTAGTTGTTATAAACAATAAAGAATAAACATACACCACCAAACACACATCAATGCTAATACAAGGAATACGAGCTAAGTAAGTCCGGAGACTTACCTCGTCATCACACTCATCTCACAACACTCTCGCTTCCTTAGGGGAGGAAGACCATAACCTGCTCACAAGAAGATAACTATATCAAAACAACACTCTCACAATATAAGTCTAAGACTTCTATACAAATGGTCAAAGCAAGACCATTTGACTCTCAATTCTAGGACTCATCCTAGAATCCCACATGCTCACACCACACTCAACAAAAGCTAGAAGTTCTTAGACTTCTAGACCCTATGATCTCGCAGGATCATAACCCATAGCACATACTAGGAAAATATGCCTAGTCCAAACAAACTCAACGGTAACAACACCATTCTAGAATAAGTCAATCCTAAGCTCCAAAATCCACAAGATCACACCACCCCCAACCTCGAGCCTCATAACACTCACAAGATCAACCCAACACTCAATGTCTTACAATAATCGACAATCCTCAAAACTCACCTAAGGTCCAAACCACTACTTGGTATTCTCACTAAGTTATGTTAGATCCAACCTAGCATGATACTACTACCGAACATAACTAAATCGAGGGAAAAGAATACTCACACGACGTCAAAAGACGGAAGTCATTCAACGGATGTTGACTTGGACTCGTTAGGCCTTTATCGGGGCGCTTCCGAACCTAGCACCAAACTAAACAAATTTAGCTTATAAGCTAAATTTGAACGGAATAAAGATCATATATAATCTAAGGAAAACCCCACTTCTAAAACTCACCTTAAAAACCGTAAATATAATATTCCGGGCAAATTGTATAACATAATAAACTCAAGGTAAAACTCATTTTCAAACCCAACGCTAAAATCCCGTAAAATCTTTGAGTCATAACCCGGAATTAATCCAACATGAGCATAATATATATAGTGTATATATAAATAAGAATATAACTCAAGTGAAACCCAAATTTAAAATCGTAAAAACATTTTTCTGGGTAATATATACAAGTCTAGAAACTTGGGACAATTTTTGTAAATCAAACCTTGGGCCATTTCTGTAATTACACATGCAGAGGGCACTTATGTTAAATTCACAAAGCTGGGTCAATTCTGCAATTATAAAATATGGGTACAAAACTGTAATTACACTAGATTTAGAGGGGCCCGTTCGCAAATAACCCAAAAGGGTTTTCTTTAACCTACTAGTGAATGTGGCACGTTGGGGGAAACCTGTGAAGGCGGCATAGGAGGCGGCGGGAACTCCAACAGGCAAGGGCGAGGCTGGGAACTTCCCGGTGGCTTTAGACGGCAACGGAGGTGGTGAAGCAGCGGTAACAGGGCGGCAACAGAGGCAGGGAAAACAGATGCACGGCGGCTGAAGGGGGCAGGGTAACGCGGCGGCTAAGGCTCCAGCAAGGGGAGATGTGGCGACCGGCGAGCGCAGATCCGGCAGGCGAGGATGCTAGAGGCAATGGGTTCACCCGATAGGATCTCCGGCTTCGAAAGGGAGAGCGAATGGTGGTCTCAATTCCTGTAAAACCCGGAATTTTTATTCCGTCCTTTTTCGTTATAAATCAGATCTCGATCAGTCGACCCATACTCGGCTACTTAGTTAGACATATTATTGTAGGATTTATCATTTTATGTAGATTCCTTCACATAAAATGATAGAATCTTTTAAATAGTTTATCATTTTATGTAGCTTACTTCCGCTTAAAATGATAGAATTCTTAACCGATCTTAAACTATAACAAACTCCATATCCGTCTAGTCCGTATATTCATGGATCGGAAGCTTGTCCGCAACCAATTTCAGCCCATCTATTAATCCATAATTCAGCCCACGGATCCAGCCTACTAGCCCAGCTCCAGCGCTGCCAGCTCCAGCCCAGAAGCAGCCCACTGCGTTGCCTAGCCTCCAGCTTGCCAGCTCTAGTTCAGCCCAGCGTGTACCCAGCCCAGAAGAGTTACTACCGTGCCTCTCCAGCCCAGCGTCCATTCCAGCCCAGGAAAAGGATGCTGCCTCGCCTTCTCCAGCTCAGCAACGCCAGCCAGTTACATGAAGATCTCAGCAGCCGTTACACGAGATTAATGCACACAATCTGCAACTTCCTTCCCCAATTATTTCTTCCTATTCAGCCGGATTCTTCGCCACATACACGCTGCACCTAATCTCCTTCCTTCTCAGCGCATCTCCTCCCCTTCTGTATACGGACTGCAACAGCAACAACGTGACCCTTCGTCCGCTCCTGCTGATCGAACAATCCAACAGCAGCGTGCTTCTCCACGTCCAGGAGCCTGGGTTTCTGCACTCAATAACGTCGTCGTAGGAGCCTCGATTGCCTAGTCCGGGTCGCAGTTGGCAAGCAGCTCTGTCCTCCTTCTATTGACACTTCCGGAGCAGACCTTACGGAAACCATCTGCATACACCCTCCGGTAGGTCTTTTCTCTATTCTTCTAGTCCCACTCTTAATCAGTTCGGAGTAATGATCTCCCTCCTATTTTTGCTTCAGCGACACAGTCCAGCCTCTCGGTTACGAGTCAGGAACCAAAGAACTCAGAACCCCCTCTACTGAAGCGGGTAAGTCACGGCTGTATGTTGTTCTGTTGTTGAATAAAGAATGTAGCTTAGGGTAGAATATACATGGATATAGGAAAAGTTTGGTGTGTTGTACAGTCTAGAGTGAATTGGAGTTTAGGGAGGGTCAGTAAGTTCGAACCTGAGGTATAAGGGACTAGGAGGTAGAACCAGAATAAAAGACTGCTGTAAATTCAATTTTATGCCTTCAGCTTTTAAGTTATAAACTGCCACCTTGCCGACCAATGTTTGAGCGTTTGGATGAAGATCCACCGTTGAAAATTTGATAGATGACAGAGGGATGTATGTAGTTTAATCTATTAACATTTGGGAAGAAATGAACGGTCGGATTAGAAGTTATAGGCTTCCGAAGTTGGGTAGTTGAGCAGTTTTGTAAACCTTAGAATTTTGGCTAAGTATAGAATTTGTAAAGGGAGTAGTCAACTTTAGGAATTTTTATAAAACTGTTGAATGAACAGTTTGGAGAAATTCTTTCTCCTAAAGTTAGATAGGACATCATAGATAACCTAGGGATTTAAGTCGGAATTTTTATAAGCGGTTACGAATTTTATATTTGGAATCGAAGTTAGACCTTTACGATCTTCCGAAAATAGAAACATAGGAAAAATATCAGTTTGGGACCAAACGAAACTTTAGGAGTTAGAATATGATTTTAGAATATCAAATAGGAGTTTAGACATGAATTTTAGAATTTTCGGGAATTTCGGGACCAAGGGTAAAATGGTCATTTTACCCTAAATTAATAATGTAACTAGTTATGTCTTAATACATTATTCAATCTTAGAAGTCTTAGACTTCTAACTACGTGAGAATGTGCTAATGCACTTATCGATTTTGGAAGGCAACTGAGTTGCTACAGTTTACAGAACGAGTGGTGTACAAAGAGTCGAGCTTTATATCAGGTAAGTCCTTTGGGCTTACTTAGCTGACTTCTAAATATGAGCATGAATGATGATAGTGGTGTGTGATTGAAATGTTTAGAGAGATAGGTTGTGATATATAATTACCGACCTATACTTGGCCTAAGAGTAACGGGCGGTGGCATTCTGCTCAGTTAGCTTGCGAGCGCTGGGGGTTTCTTTAGGGACTAGTCCATACTCGGTTTGTAGTGATGCTACCGGCGGAGGTCAGCTAGACCTACACCCAGTTGGATAAGGAACGGAGGCGAGAGCTGTTAATAGCTCTCGTGCCACAACTTAATTGAATAATGTGAATCACTTAAATCATAGATAATAAACGGTTGAGTGCCAGCATGATGTTTTGTTTATTTTTGTTTCTGCTTGTGTTTGTGCTGTTATCATTCTACTTATATTTGGATAGTTAGCTAACAGTTGATGTGTTGTGTAGATTTGCCACAGGTTAGAGCAGATGCCGAGTGATCCAGATGGTAGTGGTCAGCCGGGGTGTCGTACTTTAGGATGTTTTACAGTTTCTTTATTTGTGGGATTTACAGTTGGACTTTGTCTCTTGTCGTTCTTTCCGTACTTTGTTATATTACGTTTTCCGGCTGTTAGTTGATCTGGTCACATTCATACATTGTTAAGAACTATTTTATGATTTCTGGTTTTCCTTATCTGTGCCTTGTTGTAAGATCATGTTAAGTTGTTGTCAAACTAAGGTCGGGACCCACTGTGCGGTCCTAACCAGTAACTTTCTAAGTTGTAAAATTTGGGGTGTTACAACATGGTATCAAAGCTCTAGGTTGGCAACAATGGCACTTGAAATCTTCTAAAAAGGTCATATAAGTAAATAAACAGAACCCGAAAGGGGTCTGAGTTTTCCAAAGAGGATTTTGGTTTTAAAATGCATACAAAGTCGGGTTGGGATAGAAAGTACGGATGACCACCACTACCTTTGCGGATCTCGGTACTCTTAGAATAATTATAGACTTTTACTGTTATGATAGATTAGCTAGTTTATAACTGTAGTTGTTACTATTCGTGCAGATGGCACGTACTAGGGTTGCACAAGTGACTGGCCGAGGTAGGGGTCGTCCCCCCCTTCCCCCAGTCAGACAGGATCGAGCTGATAGCACCCCTGCTGTTAGAGGGCGTGGTCGTGGGGGTAGACCTCCACTAGGGAGAGGTCGAGGACGAGTTCCACGAGAGGACCCACCTGCACCAAGCATACCAGAGGTTGCTGTAGAAGAAGTAGCTGAGAGTGTAGGCCCCGAGGTCAGGCCTGAGACCGCCGCTAGGTCTGGAACGCAAGGAGCACGTTCTACTGAGTCAAGACGTGTTTCTATTGGAGCATCGGAATATAGGGAGTACAGAGCCTACGTCGAGCGCATGGAAGAAGTTGCCAGAGTTGAGAGGCGTACCCAGGTACCACCGGTGGTACCGGCTAGGTCAGCTCAGGTGACATAGGGAGTGTCTCAGGTGCCGGCTGTATCTGAGAGGAGGGCTAATGCTGATAGAGCGCCTACTGGGTCTAGAGCACCGAGACCTGATGAGTGGTTGAAGGCTTTCAACTCTCAGAAGGTTCCTTCATTCAGTGGAGAAATAGGGCTAGAAGTGGAGCATTGGATAGGGAAGATAGAGACTGCTTTGGAGGCAATACGTTGTCCCGAGGATCGCCAGGTGGATTTGGTACAGACCTGTTTCACAGATGATGCTCATTCATGGTGGCGTACCATTCGTGGCCGAGTCACCAGCTGGGAGCAGATGAGGAACATTGTTAGGGATAGATACTGCCCTGTTTCGCTGAGGAGGGAGAGATTCCAGGATTTCATTGAGGCGGGATTTGAGGATATCCCGATTGCTGCAGCCATAAAGAAGTTTCAGAAAGAGTTGACCTTGCTTGGACCATCTGCACCTCCAGAAGAGCAGCATGTTTACCTTTTCTCCAAGAGGTTGAGAGAGAGTACCCGATCCTATCTAGCTGGATTCCGCTGTGAGACCTTGTCTGATTATCAGGATAGGGCCTCTACTTATGAGAGGGATAGGCCAGCTTCGAGGAAAGCAGTTCAGTCTAGTGGGCCGGATAAGCGGCAGAGGACAGGACATGCTGGTAGCAGTGCAGCAGTAACAGGTTATGGTCGAGGACAGACTCAGGGGAGGTCCAGCTACCACTCTACAGTACAGACTCCCAGTAGAGATCGGCAGTGTTTTAACTGTGGTAGTCGCGACCACATTAAGACAGATTGCCAGAGACTACCTATCACTTGCTTCACTTGTGGGAAGCCGGGTCACAGAGCCACCTTCTGCCGTCAGGGTAGGGCCCCTTCTCAGCAGGGATCTTCTCCTGCAGGTGCTGAGAAGAGTGTACAGAGACCTTCTCAGTACCGAGCTCCGAGTCAGCAGCAGCAACAGTACCGGGCTCCAGGACATCCTGCTTCATACAGTACGGCTCAGGGATCAGGTCATGGCAGAGGACGTAGTAGTACCACTGACATCAGAGGAGGACCATCGAGAGTGTTCGAGCTGAGGAACACTGAGCAGCCTGCAGCACCTGCGACCACAGGTACTATTTGGATCCATGACTTACCTGTGCGAGTTTTATTTGATACGGGTGCTACGCACTCCTTTATATCGGATGCATGTGTAGATAGGTTGGCCTTAGCTATAGTAGAGGGTGTACCTTTTGTGGTTGGATTACCAGATGGGGGTAAGGTTAGAGGATCTCGAGAGATTTATGACTGCCCTATTCACCTGGGAGACCGGATTTGGTTAGTAAATTTTCTAGTCATGCCCTTAGCACATGAGGACGTGATATTAGGGATAGATTGGATGACTAGACATGGAGCAGTCTTGGATATTGGTAGGAGGACTGTGACTGTCGCCACTGAGGAGGGTCACAGAGTGATATTCCGAGGTTGGGACCTCGGAAAGTCCGGCACAGTTATCAGCGCAGTGAGAGTAGCCAGATTGATAGCACAGGGTTGCGAGGCCTTCTGGTGTTATGCCATGAAGGAGCGCAAGAGCCTGACAGTAGAGGAGATACCAGTTGCCTGCGAGTTTGCAGAGGTATTCAGTGACGACTTACCAGGGCTACCTCCACAGAGGAGTGTTGACTTTAGCATCGAGTTAGAGCCGGGCACGAGACCGATCTCGAAGGCCCCGTACCGCATGGCCCCGATAGAGCTGCTTGAGCTGAAAAAGCAGTTAGAGGAATTAGCAGAGAAGGGCTTCATATGCCCTAGTGTCTCTCCCTGGGGCGCACCAGTGTTATTTGTGAGGAAGAAAGATGGATTGATGAGGCTGTGTATCGACTACCGGGAGTTGAACAAGGTCACCATCAAGAATAAGTATCCACTGCCTCGCATAGATGATCTGCTGGACCAGCTACATGGGGCATCAGTGTTCTCGAGGATAGATTTGAGATCGGGTTATCACCAGCTGAGGGTGAGAGATCAGGACATACCTAAGACGGCATTCCGGACTAGGTATGGTCACTATGAGTTTGTAGTGATGCCATTCGGGCTCACTAATGCGCCAGCAGTATTTATGGAGTTGATGAATGGGATTTTCATCGACTTCTTAGACCAGTTTGTAGTGGTCTTCATTGACGACATTCTAGTTTACTCTAGAAGTCGAGAGGAGCATGCCGGACACTTGAGGACAGTGTTACAGATTCTACAGGATAGCCAGCTATATGCTAAGCTATCCAAGTGTGAGTTCTGGATGTCAGAGGTGGCTTTCCTAGGCCATGTAGTGACTGCTGAGGGGATTAAGGTCGACCCAGCGAAGATTGAGTCAGTGTCCTCTTGGCAACCTCCGAAGAATGTTAAGGAGGTTCGCAGCTTCCTTGGATTGGCAGGGTATTACCGTCGGTTTGTGGAAGGGTTTTCCCTGATCGCCCGACCACTTACTTCTCTCCTAAGGAAGACTACTCGGTTCGTCTGGTCTGAGCCGTGTCAGCAGAGTTTTGAGGAGCTGAAGAGGAGATTGACATCTGCTCCGATCTTAGCACAGCCTGAGGGTACAGAGGACTTTGTAGTGTACAGTGACGCATCCAAGCTGGGCTTGGGGTGTGTCTTGATGCAGAGGGGTAAGGTCATAGCATATGCGTCTCGACAGCTGAAGACGTATGAGGAGAACTACCCCACTCACGACCTAGAGTTAGCTGCTGTAGTACATGCTCTTAAGATCTGGCGTCATTATCTCTATGGAGCGACCTGTCAGATCTTCACAGACCATAAGAGTCTGAAATACATATTCACTCAGCGGGAGTTGAATAACCGCCAGAGACGGTGGCTAGAGTTGATCAAGGATTTTGACCTTGAGATTCTCTACCACCCCGGAAAGGCGAATGTAATTGCTGACGCTTTGAGTCGGAAGACGCCTCGGGAGAAGGCGATAGCTCGGTTGATAGTACAACCATAGTTACAGAGAGACTTAGTTTGGTTGGAGGTAGAGATCCAGTTCCCCGATACAGCTCATCAGTTATCCACCTTAGAGTTACTTCCTGACCTGTTGGGTGAGATCCGACAGAAGCAGGAGACCTGTCCGACTTTGACCCGGATCCGAGACCGGATGTCACGAGATGAGGCACCTCAGTTCACTATCGGTGCCGATGGAGTGATGAGACGACAGGACCGTGTCATCGGACAGTGAGCTGAGACAGAGGATACTAGGTGAGGCTCATGCTACCCCTTACTCCGTACATCCAGGAGCGAGTAAGATGTATAAGGACGTGAGACGTTCCTTCTGGTGGGGTGGTTTGAAGCCTGATATGGCCCGATATGTAGCCTAGTGTGCGACCTGTCAGCAGGTCAAGATAGAGCATCGTAGATCCGGAGGAGAACTACACCCACTTCTAGTACCACATTGGAAGTGGGAAGATATTTCTATGGATTTTGTTACCGGATTGAGGCTCAGCAGAGGTTTTGATGCCATTTGGGTAGTGGTAGACCGTCTGACGAAGACCGCACGTTTCATTCCGATTAAGGAAACGTGGCCGGTAAGTCGTCTAGCAGAGGAGTTCACCAGGCACATTGTGAGACTCCATGGAGTACCGAGGACTATCGTCTCCGACAGGGATGGACGTTTTACCTCGAGGTTTTGGCAGCAGGTACATACTGCTTTGGGGACGAGTCTCCACTTTACCACTGCCTACCACCCACAGACGGACGGTCAGTCCGAGAGGACCATTCAGACCTTAGAGGACATGTTGAGAGCATGTGTGCTAGATTGGGGACAGGTGTGGCCAGATCACCTCCCACTGGTAGAGTTTTCATATAATAACAGCTGGCATGCGTCTATTGGGATGGCACCTTATGAGGCTTTGTACGGACGGAGATGTCATACGCCGTTGTGTTGGGATGAGCCTAGCAAGGCTGAAGGGGTAGTACCAGACCAGATACAGGATGACATCGCCCGGATTGCCTTAGTCCGGGAGAGGATGTTAGCAGCTCAGAGTCGTCAGAAGTCCTACGCCTACAAAAGGCGTCGACCTTTGGAGTTTAGAGTAGGTGCACAGGTGTGATTGAGAGTGTCACCTACGAGAGGAGTTAGACGTTTCGGCATTAAGGGGAAGCTGAGTCCCAGATATGTCGGCCCATTTGAGATCTTAGAGAGGGTCGGAGAGGTTGCCTACCGACTAGCACTGCCACCGAGATTGGAAGGAGTCCACCCAGTTTTTCATGTATCTCAGCTGCGAGAGTACATACCGGATCCTAGACACGTCATCAGTCATGAGGATCTGATAGTCGAGCCAGACCACACTTTTGTGGAGTATCCAGTAGCCGTCCTAGAGCGTAGTATTAGGCGTCTATGTTCTAAGGAGATACCGATGCTGAGGATTCAGTGGTCTAGACGAGGAGCGGATGAGGCTACCTGGGAGACAGAGGAGAGTATTAGACGTAACTACCCTGAGTTCTTTGCGGAGTTAGCCGCTACCTCAGTACCGACGGGTTAGTACTGAGACGATACCTTATATGACTTCTGTGATTATATGTTTAAATGATTGTTTATGTTTATGTGCTTGAGGACGTGAATATTTGCATGCTAGAATATAACTCTTGAGGGGAATTGTATGGAGTAGGTACCTTATTCTAAGTTTCGGGACGAAACTCATTTTTAAGGGGGTATTGATGTAAAACCCGGAATTTTTATTCCGTCCTTTTTCGTTATAAATCAGATCTCGATCAGTCGACCCATACTCGGCTACTTAGTTAGACATATTATTGTAGGATTTATCATTTTATGTAGATTCCTTCACATAAAATGATAGAATCTTTTAAATAGTTTATCATTTTATGTAGCTTACTTCCGCTTAAAATGATAGAATTCTTAACCGATCTTAAACTATAACAAACTCCATATCCGTCTAGTCCGTATATTCATGGATCGGAAGCTTGTCCGTAACCAATTTCAGCCCATCTATTAATCCATAATTCAGCCCACGGATCCAGCCTGCTAGCCCAGCTCCAGCGCTGCCAGCTCCAGCCCAAAAGCAGCCCACTGCGTTGCCTAGCCTCCAGCTTGCCAGCTCTAGTTCAGCCCAGCGTGTACCCAGCCCAGAAGAGTTGCTGCCGTGCCTCTCCAGCCCAGCGTCCATTCCAGCCCAGGAAAAGGATGCTGCCTCGCCTTCTCCAGCTCAGCAACGCCAGCCAGTTACATGAAGATCTCAGCAGCCGTTACACGAGATTAATGCACACAATCTGCAACTTCCTTCCCCAATTATTTCTTCCTATTCAGCCGGATTCTTCGCCACATACACGCTGCACCTAATCTCCTTCCTTCTCAGCGCATCTCCTCCCCTTCTGTATACGGACTGCAACAGCAACAACGTGACCCTTCGTCCGCTCCTGCTGATCGAATAATCCAACAGCAGCGTGCTTCTCCACGTCCAGGAGCCTGGGTTTCTGCACTCAATAACGTCGTCGTAGGAGCCTCGATTGCCTAGTCCCGGTCGCAGTTGGCAAGCAGCTCCGTCCTCCTTCTATTGACACTTCCGGAGCAGACCTTACGGAAACCATCTGCATACACCCTCCGGTAGGTCTTTTCTCTATTCTTCTAGTCCCACTCTTAATCAGTTCAGAGTAATGATCTCCCTCCTATTTTTGCTTCAGCGACACAGTCCAGCCTCTCAGTTACGAGTCAGGAACCAAAGAACTCAGAACCCCCTCTACTGAAGCGGGTAAGTCACGGCTGTATGTTGTTCTGTTGTTGAATAAAGAATGTAGCTTAGGGTAGAATATACATGGATATAGGAAAAGTTTGGTGTGTTGTACAGTCTAGAGTGAATTGGAGTTTAGGGAGGGTCAGTAAGTTCGAACCTGAGGTATAAGGGACTAGGAGGTAGAACCAGAATAAAAGACTGCTGTAAATTCAATTTTATGCCTTCAGCTTTTAAGTTATAAACTGCCACCTTGCCGACCAATGTTTGAGCGTTTGGATGAAGATCCACCGTTGAAAATTTGATAGATGACAGAGGGATGTATGTAGTTTAATCTATTAAAATTTGGGAAGAAATGAACGGTCGGATTAGAAGTTATAGGCTTCCGAAGTTGGGTAGTTGAGCAGTTTTGTAAACCTTAGAATTTTGGCTAAGTATAGAATTTGTAAAGGGAGTAGTCAACTTTAGGAATTTTTATAAAACTGTTGAATGAACAGTTTGGAGA